>CM060901.1:1258527133-1263527133 GCA_030737815.1 Allium fistulosum
GCAACCTCTCGACTTACACAAGCTGTAAACTCCTTGACCTATGATAAGTAGGTTTCTTATCCACTCTTATCATGTATGATCTCATAAACTATGCTTTAAGTGAAATAAAATTTAACCTATGTACTTACTTTTAAGTGCACGCCATGACAGAAAGAAGTTAACTCAACTTTACTCATCATCAATCATACTTTGTCCAACAAAGTCTAATTACCCTATATCAATACCTCATTATGTATCATAGAAAGGAGCGGCTTAATTTAAATTGGATCTTATTCATTTTTAGGTACATTTGGAACTCCTTTCTAATATACTCACCTATTCGATCAAATCAAATTGTTTAATTTCCTTTGCATATTATGTTTTCTACTTTCTTTTTTATGTTCTATGAAATTATCATAGACATACTATTTGTATATCAAATACTGTTCTTGTCGATGATAATTCCTTAGTGAATTTAATGAAGTGAGTGAATTGTATTGGTATCAAGGGACCTTGGATTGCACGCGGGCACACACACATATATATGTATATGTATATCAATCTGAAGAGTTTGTTTACTATATTTTCACTCTCACTGAATCGGTGCTTATCCCCTTAATCTTTTGAGATACAATTCACTAACACCAAACTATTCACAATCGTATATTTAAGAATTATTTCTCAAAGATATGCCTTAGTCCATAATTCCAAATAATTGTAATTTTTTAAATACTTCTGTATTTTCTATAACTAATGCATCACTTTTGTTATGAAAACAAATACCATTATTATAATAGATAGATTTATCTTATAATGAATATTCATATTAAAATAAAATTATACATGCTTTTAGTCAATACTATAAAACAAGTATTATTTCATAAATAATACTGGTATACGTACGAAGATAATCTTTCATAACTTGAAGTGTTAACCTATAAGTGCCATATGGTATTCTCCCACTATTTCTGCCATTACAATAATAGTTCATGAAATACAAGGCTCCACTAAATCACTTATTATGTGCAATTTGTTTCATCCTGAAGGAACTAGGCTAGCAAGAAGTGGGTTAAATAAGTGAATTTCATTAGAAATTCCATTTTAGATCTTATTGGACCTATAAGTCTAACATAATTTAGATTCTGTCTAAATAAATTTAAATAAAATCAGTATTTTATTTAATTAGTTTAAATACAAGGTTTGATTTTATATATATATATATAATGGATATGTGTATCAAATACACATGTACATATACAATGCATGTGCAACAGATTGATGTGTACATTATTTAATGTATCAGCGTATAAGCATTAGGATTTACACAACAACGGACACATTTGTCCCTTCACATACATATTTGCTATCCATAATTAATTTATTATTAATGTACAATTATACACACACACATATATGTGTGTGTGTGTATATGATATATTTAAATAAATATATTTGGTTATGTTTATTTTAAAGATGTTAACTAATTCAAAAGCATTTAAATAAACATCCAAGATATCTAAAGATATTTTAAATTTAAAAACTAGATCTAGGAGAAAGATTATATTTGAAGTTTAAATTTAATCTCAAATATTGATAATATATACATAAACACATAAACATACACACACACACTAAATTTAATCTCAAATATTGATAGTATATGTATGTATATGTGTGTGTGTGTGTGTGTGTGTGTATTTTACTGGACATTTAAAACATACTAAATTTAGTTTAAAATTTCTTTACAGAATATCAATTAACAAATATAAATTAGATATGTTTAAAAAAAAATATTTCTTTTCAACCGAAACATTTTATGATAATTTTTTAATATAAATTCATGCAGATATATATATATATATTTATATTTGTAATTTATAATTTTGAAATCTATATGGATTTTAGAAAAGAATTTAATTATAAATCCATGTGGATTAAAACTGTTTTTTAGCAAAGCTAGCCCACTTTATTTGAGGTCGTCCAACATATATAAAAGAATAAGAAACCTGTGTCAGGCACATGCACCAGAACAGCTATAAGAAAATACAACACATGAAGTTAGCGGAAAAAAGAAAAAAAACCAACTTGCTAAAGAGAAAACAGATCCTAGCCTTCCTTCGAAGAGGAAGATCCACTCTCCCATCCCTTCTATCATCTATTGATTCAGGCCCAATGACATGATAAAAACCTAAAAATTATACCGTTAAGTTATGAACGAAGTCCACTACTTCCGAGCAATACAGATATTTCCTATCACAATTTTCATCCTCTAAAAGAGTGCGATTCATATCAATAACTCGTCCATGAACAGTGAGAGCTAAACTTTCGACATCAATATGATAAAATATCCATCTATCCTCCACATCACTGACCACATACTTATAAAACCAATCACCCTTCTGATTGTACCTCATCTCTGAAGGCTCATGAATCCTAACCATTTTAGACGCACCCCACAAGGAATCTCATAAAGGAGAGGAACCATAACTCCAATTTTTGAAGATAAATCTACATTGACTGGCATCGTCATGGAAGTAGTAACTATAGTAGTTGGGTGAGGCTTAGGAATCCACTTCAAAGCCATACAAGGAAGTGGAGTCCTATCAAAAGTCGAGATAGAGAGGATATCAATATGAAGTTTATAAGCTTCCTTAAGGTGACCAAAGGATTGGCAAGTTGTCCAAATATCAGGCTTCCAACTTTAATTGACATCAACAATAGCAACATGCCCTTCAGCAATACGAACAAAAATCAGAGAAGGTAAAGGCTTTACTGGAGAAATTTCAATTAGAGCCTTGCAATAAATTGGCTTATTTCGAGTTACCGTGTTTGCATAAAAACATCTACCAACTACAATGCCAGCCAATTAAGACCAATCATGGGTTGCAGCACTGATTGAGGCCAAGACTAGAATGGAAAGGATTTGTTCCTTGGCTTTATCCATTGAAGGACTCTAAGGAGTGATAATTAAATATTGATATTTTTTTTAACTTGTGCCCTAAATTTAAATATTGATAAATTATTAATTATCTTTTATAATTAAATATACATATGTATATAAATTTTTTCGAAAAGTAAATACACATACATATGTAAGTGTATTTATTGATAAATTTTATAACATATACGTTTGTTTAGTAATTACTTAATTCATTTTTGATTTTAATAGCTATTTAAAATTATTATATTTTACAATATATAAAATCTTAAAAAGGCCAAAAGTATATGTATTTAAATTAAATGTATGCAAGTTTTTTTGATTTAAAAGAGTATGTGTGTGTACGTAAAATCAGCTAATAAATTTGTATGTAAATTTAAGATAAAATATAGACCAATTTATACTAAAATACCGATATAAATGAATGTGTGTATACCATAAAATAATATAGAAATTACAAATGAATGTTACCTTAAATTAACACCTTGAAAGTTGAATCAAAACTCCTTAGAACCCATTCGTACTCCTTCATAAATTACAGCTGACTAAAGAGAAAGCCACATCTTTAAACTAGATTCAATTTAATTTAATTCTGGAAATAAAGAGGGAACACTCTATAATTTTCACCCATAGGTAGTGGGGTGGAGGCTCTAAAAAAATTTAAATCAAATAAGAGAAGAAGGGCGGTTTATATAGGTAGTAAGAAGGAGCAAAAGGACGAGATTCGAATCTACCTCTTTACCTCTTCTCCTTACCAATTCAAATCAGATATTTCAACCAAATATCACCTTCCTCCCCTGCTAGTATGGTTGACCTATGTATGGGCTATATGGACCAACAGATATTTTCAAATCCAATCAATATTTTTACATTTTAAATCCAATTTAAATGTTTATCGATATGGTACATTGATACGTACATATATAACTTTTATATACGTACTTTATTAAACATCGATTCAAATAAATAAAATAAAATTTAATGACTAATATACGATAAATATTGCTTTATTTATAAAAATTATAATTTAATTAAATCATATGGTATTTTAGAGTATTTAACATTGCGGTTGTGCGACTCGTGGTTGTAAATTCAGTCAACGATTAATATCGAACAATTTGAATACTAACGTCACACGTCACATTAGCTTGTGGTGTAATAGTTTTGCTGAATTTATCGATTGCACATTTTTTGATAAACTTTAATTTCACAATTTAAACAGTAACTGGTAGTAACGATTATTTATACCAATTCTTTTTATCAAAACTATATTACATTAGGACTTATGGAATTTGGTTTTGGTCAAAATTCCAATATCGTCCACAATCAACTTGTATGATCCAAACGAAAAGTACTTAGACTTTAATTGACCTTGATACTCACCTTATATAACCAAGGAGATGAACTCTCTATGAAAAAGTGTTTCACTTCTAATGCTTCAACTCAGACCCTACTATAGTCGTTCAATGGACATCGTGCTATAAATTATTTATAATCAAAGTAGAGTGTCCACATTGAAGTTCAACATCACTCTCAAATCAAGAGGACTGTGTAAAATCGTTACTTCGAGATTGTCTATTTGATCTTAGTTATTTAACCAACATAAAACTCTTAGTGAGTTATTCCATAGTCATCCAACTATCAATATGTAACTCTTTGGTCCCCGAACAGCCATGAGTAATACATGCCCAACATTTGGAGAGCGTTTCATATTTTAGTCTCAGCGAATGTATCGATATTCCATCTTGAATATCTTTACTAGGAATATTTCAATAATATGTTATTTTTATTATGATAGATTTCTCATGATTACAACATATTATAATTACTATCACATAACATATCATTTCAGAATTTTCTATTTAATTGTTTGAACCAAAAAATGGCACAAACATCTAAGAGATCTCGTGAAGAAAAGTAAATTAAAAAGAGCAAGAAAAGAACACATAGCATTTTATAGTGGTTCGGCTAAACTGGGCCTACGTCCACTTAGTGATTTTATTGCTTTAATTGCTAACTTGTAGGTACATGTTCTTACAGATCAATACAAATCCATGAGTGATTGCAAGAGAATGTAGTTAGGGATGCAAGGAAGCAAAAAGCCCCTAAAAAATGAGCTCCTGCCCTTCTATTTATAACTATATTTGCTTGAAAACTCACCCCCATGATCTACACATTGTTTTCCATGCCTGGACCAATTCTCCTGAGAAAAATGAGTGACACCACATCAATTTCCGTGGATCGATACCGTTCCATAAGATTTCCAATTGGACCACTCCGAACTCTTTATCTAGGCTCGATTCGTGATTAGCTTCCTGATTCCAAACTTGTTTGCACCATTGTTAGCTTATTTCTAAGTCCAAATGATGGATCAGTGGAAGAATGGTGTTGTAGTTTTGTGGAGTTTGAGAAGATCGATCATTGGTGCATGCGAACGATTATAAAAGGCCAGAAATGGGTTGTAGGCAGCATAACTTTGGAGTGTAGAAAGTTTGGGATGGTTTGGGTGAAAACTCAGGGATTGGTATCGATATATAAGGATGGATCAGTATCGATCCATCATTTGAATGATTTTTGACGTGTGAATTTTTGGGGTGGACTTGTATTTGTTTTTCTATTCTGGTTATGTTTGGTTTTTGGGCTTCATAGTCATCTCACCGGGCTTCCTACCTTAATAACTTTCGAATTTGATTCATCAAGTCCATTTCGATACTTCCTAGTCAAAAGACTGGATAACATTTGCCTTCCAAAGCATGCCTTGCGAATGGAAGGTATGATTTGCTCAAGAACAGATGTTGAAGTTGATGGAACTTTAATAGTTGAATCTTCTGGTTAACAGCCAATCAAGCTGTTGTGAGTCATTATGTTCCTTTGGATTCACCTATAAATCAAAGGTCATTCCAGAACGTGATAGATTCAAGTCCTTACTTGAGTGTTAGTTATAGACAATAATTCCATGTTCTTTCGGAATCTATAAGCCATGGGCTGTATAACTAATCAAGATCATCACGTGTTCATCCGAGGGCTAGCAGCCATATGTTGAAATCTCGATCTCTCTAGATCATTAGTGAAACCCATGGCCTTTCCTAACCGATAACTGAATTTTGATCTCTTTGGATTGTCAATGGAATCCTTAGCCTCTCTTAACCGCCAATCAAACCGACCAATCTCTCCGAATCGTTAATCAAATCTATGGCCGTTCAGGGCCGATAGTTAAATCTGCGATCTCTTTGGATGATTAATTGAATTTGTGGCCATTCAGGGCTGATAGTTAAATCCACGATCTCTCTGGATCATTAGTCAAATCCATGGCCATTTGGGGCTGATAATCAAATCATGGTCTCTCTAGACCATTAATCAAATCCATGGCCGTTCAGGGCCGATAATGAAATCCATGGTCTCTTAACACTGTTAAACAAATCCATTGCCATTCGAGGTCGATAATCAAATCCATTGTCTATCCAGACCCTTGCTGAGCCCAATCCGCTCGTGCTTCGGCGAAGGGACTCAACGACAAGCAACCCATTCACTCATGGTCCAACGAGGTGACTTACTTCTTGCACTCCGTTCCCTGCTCTCCGGCTGAGACTTAAATTAATCAATATTGTACAAATCCATTTACTTGCTCTCCAACAAAGGAACTTGTAACCTATGGTCATCACCTCGTCTCTCTAGTCGGGACTACCATAATCAATATCTATCATCATATTCATGAGGATTTCAATAATTAGGGATTCATCTAATGGAATCTAATCAAAAACAATAAAAAACATAAAGTCAAACATCATGATAGCCTCCTAACTGGGCATTACAGCCTAGCGTCCAAATCAGAGCATACCTAGGGACTGATCGAGTTCCCATACACAAGTGAGTGGCTTGACTGTAATATTACATTATTTATTGAAAGCAAAGATTGAATGTGAGAACCGAACCTGATTCCCTGCCATCCCAATCAAGGGATGACTATCTCAACCATGATCCAAGGCTGTCTCCATTCGCTATGGATGCTGCTGCTCGTGTTCTACCATCGTAGCTCGGCTTTTCACATACTGCTATAATTGACTATTTCTGACTTGTTCCTCAATCAGATCGCATGCTTATAGTCATTTGTGTTATCTCCATCCAGCTCATGGAATAGCCAATATTTTTTGGACGTCCTTTGACGGTCTGTGGACTCTCTCCTTGTTGGTTTCCGATTGAGGATATGTCCCTTAGTATCAAGGTAAATCCATTTCGGGGTCTTATTAAAATTTGTGTAAGAGGGAATTTTGGTTCACTTATTTGCCGCTTTAACTCTTCAAAGCAGTAATCGATCTTTCGATTTTTCTTTGCCTTGATCCTTCCCGGGCGGTCCTTCGATATCCATAGCATTATTCCTTATCAGCTTCAGTGTCCTCCTAAAGTAGGTATCTTTCGGCCACATAATAAAATTCGACGAAGTCCATCGGTGGTTCCCACTCCAAGGCGACCTTGAAATATGTCTTATCTGCTACTCCTAATGGTTTCTCCGGCCCTCTGCTTTACACTGGACAACATCATTACATTCTTAGGTCGTGAAATATGGACCCAGAACTTCTTCATAAATCTGTCCGCTAACTCGGCCCATGTGTTAATGGAACTGTTCTCCAGCTGCTTAAACTATAATGCCACCAAATCCTTCAAATATAAAGGGAAACACTATCCCATGACCTCTTCAGATGCACCCAACACCTCCATGTACCGGATGTACCTCATCAAATGAATTGTTGGATCAGTCTTTCCATTGTACATCTCCAACATAGGCAGCTTGAAATCAGGTGGATTTCTAGCATACTGAATGTTCGAAATGAATGGACTCATGTTCTCATCTTCCAGGCTCCAATTAGGCTGTCCACCCCTCATTGCTCGTTTCACCATCTCAACAAGTCTGTCGTTATCATCTAAAGGAATTCTCAAGTTTGCATTCTCAACCTGCCTCCCTTACTTTTTCCACGAGGGAATTCTGGAACGTACTCCTTCGGTCGTGCTTCTGCATTCTAATTCACATTTAAATGCTCCGCATTATTTCCTAGACATGCATCATTTCCTCCCAAGTCAACATTGGCCATGCCCCCGTGTTCTTGTGGATTGGTACCGATCTGTACCTATGGATCGGTACTGATCCATACGACTTGTTCTGGGTTCATTTTGATTTGATCTACTCAGCTCCCAAGTGCGTTTGCTCTAGCTCTTGCCATTTGGTTCTAGTTTGCTGAGACTTCGGTTGTTTCTATTTGTTCCATTATCTTAAAGAAATTCTCCATCATCTCTCCTTGGTGTGCTATCATCCTTTCTTGCATTCCATTCATCATGGTCTCCATCTCATCCCTGGGTATGTAGATGGATGGGAGGTTAGCTCCTAAGGATTGTTCTTGGCTGCTCCCTTATTAATATCCTCTAGCAGCGGTCTTCCTAGTTGCTTCACTACACCAAAACAGCAAATTTGGCACACCAGGAAGCGGAGATTTGATACGGCTCTAAGCCGTATCAAATTTGATACGGCTCAAGGCCGTATCAAATTGCCTCTGCGATCCACACCCCCCACAACACCTAAAATCTAACCCTACGTTTGAAAGGCCGCGGATCACTACATTTTGCTCGTGCTAGTTTTCATTTCCCGCACTATTTTCATTTCGTTCCATACCTAAATTACACAATCCCTAAATTAAATCACGCCCTGCTCACAATCCCTAAATCTCATTCCAAGGCTTGAGGAAGAAATACCGAAACTGCAAGAGCACCTTGTTGATGAAGAAAAGATTTTGGAAGGAATTATTTTATAGAATAAACTCGATCGTGATTATCGAAAGTAAATTCGATGAAGGGACTGAAGGCGTAGTTGCGTCGCGGTTGAATTCCGATGTATCAAGTTACAGATTTGGGGTTTGTAGAGGATTTGAAAATCGAGGGTTTGCCGAATAGGTGAGGGCGATTTGATTGTTGCTTCAATTTGCGACTTTGGGAAGCAGTGTAGCAGTTTTGGATTAGTGGATTGTTGGAAGGTATGGATTACTTTGAATGTCGAAAGGTTATGGCTGGGGGTTGTTTTCAGGTTCTGGCGTTGAAATCTGGGTGAGGCAGCAGGTGCAGATTTTGTTTTTGCATGATGGAATGGAATTTGGATAGTGGTAGGGAAGTGTGGTGAAGCTTAAAAGATGTTTGTATATTGAGATTGTTTGAATGGTGGTGTTTATTGGTTGAAGAGGTTGTTGAAGGTGGTTATATCAAAACTCAATACACAACCCAGTCATCTCAAATCACACACCTAAGCGATCAGCCGGCATCCCACTTTTTCGCACCTACGGCCTGCCGCCAACAACGTCATCGAAATCGCAACCACTGTCCCGCCTACGGCCTGTGGCCAGCAGCGATCAGCTAGCTTTCTCTCCAAATCCAATTTGTTTCAAAAGGTAAACATTTATCCAAATCAAAAATATATTCATTATAACTGGACATTTTGATTCGGTGCTAGAATAGGGTATTGAAATATGGTATTTGAAGAAAATTGGGTATTGGAAGTGGGAACTGGAAATTGGGAATAAATAAAGTTGTTGATATATGTTACTGTAGGTGCACATAGACGAGGTTATAGGGTTATTTGAAAACATGAATTAGTTTTTGAAAGTATATTAATTTGCCTACTGTAGGAAGTATATTAATTTGCTGTGCAATTAGAGTACATTTAGTTTATTTGTGCTATGTTGAATTTGTCGATACTTTGCCTGATGCTTAGGTTGTAGGGTTGCTACTAATGCTTTTGTATTGGAAAAGTTTTGCTCAATGGACATAAGACTAAACCGTTTTTTGGAACTGCAGTTAGTCTTGGTCTAGTTTGTTCCATCTTTTTTCATTTTAAAATTAGTATTCAATGTAAACCACCCTCGACCTGTGCAGTTAAAGCGCTCGGTGGATTCAATGCAGTAGAGGTGCAAAAAGTCATAGCGGGGATGTAGCAAAGATATAGCGGGATATATCGGATTACTCTAAAATAGCATATAAATCCCATACTTGTTGTTTTTACAAATATATAGATAGTAATTATGTGAAAAATTAACTTTCAATTGAATTATAATTAATATAATTTTAAATAAAAATATGTGCAAATGTATTATAAATGAACGTAAAACTGTTATATAACTTAATTTAATTTAGTAGAATATTAGAGTATTATCATTTCTAAACATATATAAAAAATTCAATGAAATTAATTAATTTCATAATTTTTATAGTGTATAAATATCATTTTTCAATCCAATTTTTTATAGAAGATATAGCAGATAGCGGAATATAGCGGAATAACGGGATATAGCGGAAATAGCGGGGATTAAAGCGGAAAGGCTATATGTTGGGGATATATGGAAAAATTGTAGCGGTAGGAATCCGCTATAAGATATATCGGAGTTATAGCGGGGCATTAACTGCACATCCCTCGACTTAATTCTCCATAAAGCAAAGTACATGCACAGTTAAAATAAACTAATGTAGATTTAAAATAGCATTATGAATGATCAAACAGAAGAAAAAAATTAAGATCTGAAGATACAAAATATCATTTTTTAGCCAAAGGTGGATTGGTAAAAATATTCAAAAGGCTACAATGCTTCTTTTCAATTATGAATTAACTTCAATGGGGTTTACTATTAAGTAAGAGACATAACCGGATGTGAGCAACATCAGTCTTTCATTGTAAGTTACAATTTTTTTTCTCTTCCTCATTTTCCACCGAAATTCATAGTAACTACAATCGTTAGAAAAAAGGCTGATATAAAATGGTAGAATTTATAATAATTTATTGTAACTTTGTCATGACACCTTTTAGTCTATATTGATTATTTGCTATCCTATTTCCCTTTTACATCGGCACTGTTTCATTCATATAGTCACCATTTCATTCTTGCATCATCGGTCTTCTTTGATATTGAAAAGGTTGGGGATGCCCAATTTTTTGGTTTATTCAATTCGCTTTTATGTCAATTATTGTGATTAACAAATCATTTAATATAGATATTGCAACCATCATAAATATAGTATTTATAAACTATTAAATTATGTACAGGGACCATGGTTTTCAACCCATCAAAATACCAAGATCTCAAAAAAGACCACCTTTGGAAGAAACAAATACAGATGGTACAAAAAGTAATGTTTAGTTAATTCTACTTGTATGCTCTAATAAATGGAATGTTTTCGGAATGATATCATATTTAGGACATGATCGTAATTCAGATAATACACTTCCAATTTCTCAAGGTTTTAAAGACATAGACGGCACTTCAGATCTACAAAGATTCGAAAGCTTATGTGATACTGATTGTGATGCTTTTGATCGTTCAGAAGCTTTAGAAAATAATGAAGAAACACCTCCAGGTTTGAAAGCAATGACTATGTAACCCACAAGCTTCTAATGCCTCAGTGATACATGCCTGCATATCAACCACTCGGTGCTTCCATAACCAATGCAATTCTACATATTGCAGTTTCCTTACGCTTTTGAGTGCTTATTCGTCTAGCTTCATCTCCTGTGGCAGGGCAGTGCATTATAGCACTGTGTATATTTACAACTGAGCATATCAAATTTTTGGGGCAGTTTTAGTTGTTGGGATCCTGTTGATCCTCGTTGCTATGAAAATCGGTCTTTTATACGGTCTGTGAATTCACGTTTTTTAAAATCGGTCTTTTTCAAAAAATGGTACTGCATGTATAGAATTGTGCTATACTTGCTTCTTCTAATCAAGGATTGTTAATTTGCTACAGGAACCATATACAGCTCATCACTTTTTCCAAATCGCACCCCTCCTGGAAGAGTGCTCCTTTTGAACTTCATTGGTGGAGCCACGAATCCTGGGATTTTATCCAAGTGTGGAGATGATTTAGTAGATGCTGTAGATCGCGATCTAAGAAAAATGCTTATAAATCCAAATGCCGAAGACCCTCGAGTTCTTGGTGTAAGAGTATGGCCTCAGGCAATACCTCAATTCCTTGTTGGCCATTTCGACCTTCTGGAAACTGCAAAGAAAGCATTAAGCGAGAATGGATGTGAAGGACTGTTTCTTGGTGGCAGCTATTTGTCTAGTGTGGCACTTGGTAGATGCGTCGAAGGTGGTTACGAAAGCGCATCAGAGGTATCAGAGTATTTCATGCATATAAATGGAAAGAAATAAAGACTGCCAGTATTTTTCTATATAGATGTTATCTTTGTATGTTGCACCACAAATGATTGTTTCGGTCAATAATTCATGTCCAGTTCAACTAAAATGGAATTTTGATTCTGTAAAAAAAAGTATGTAGAAAAATAATAATATTTAAAGCTCATATTGTATATTTTTCCATGTTCAAAAGCATGCAAAGCTCTGCAAGAAAGGAATGGTTACATTGTATAATTGTATATCTTATATAGAGTTTCCTATATGTGTTAAACATTGTATAATTGTATATCCTATATTCATTTTTATACGTGCTAAGCTTGTCCATTTATTTGTATTTTTAATTGACTGCTGACCATAGGCATCGATGTAGAAGAAGGGAACATGTAATGTGAAAAATAGAGAGCAATGCATTATTTTTTTTACTTTAATACATAAATTTGATACGGCTCAAAGCCATATCAAATTCATGAATTTGATACGGCCCAAAGCCGTATCAAATTCATGAATTAGGCAGTGCTTTGAGCCGTATCAAATTCATGAATTAGGCAGTGCTTTGAGCCATATCAAATTCATCAATTTGATACGGCTTTGGGCCGTATCAAATTATTAACCACGCCAAAATTTGATACGGCCCAAAGCACTGCCTAATTCCATTTGATACGGCCAAAAGCACTGCCTAATTGGCATTTCTGGTGTAGTGCTTGTCTCATCATTTTAAACTTTTGCAAACTACAAATTAGTGAATTCAAGTGTTTCACAGTGAAAGAAGTAAAATGTTTGAACCAAAAAATGGCACAAACACCTAAGAGATCTAGTAGATAATAAAAAGTAAAGAAAAGTAAATTAAAAAGAGTAAGAAAAGAATACACAACATTTTATAGCGGTTCGGCTAATCTGGGCCTACGTCCACTTAGTGATTTTATTGTTTTAATTGTTGACTTGCAGGTACAAGTTCTTACGGATCAGTATAAATCCACGAGTGATTATAAGAGAATGTAGTTAGGGATGCAAGGAAGCAAAAAGCCCCTGCCCTCCTATTTATAGCAGTAGGTTGCTTGTAAACTCACCCCCATGATCTCCATATCGTTTTCCACACCCAGACCAATTCTCTTGAGAAAAATGAGGGATACCTCATCAATATCCATGGATCGGTACCGATCCATAAGATTGCCAAATGGATCACTCTGAACTATTTATCTAGACTCGATTCATGATTAGCTTCATGATTCCAAACTTGTTTTACCCATTATTAGCTTGTTTCTGAGTACAAATGATGGACCGGTGGAAGAATGGAGTTGCAGTCCTGGAGTTCGAGGAGATCGATCATTGGTGCATGCAAACGATTATAAGAGGCTAAAAATGGGTTGTTGGCAGCATAGCTTTGGAGTGTAGGAAGTTTAGGATGGTTTGGGTGAAAACTCAGTGATTGATCACTTGGATCATGTTTTAACTTGTGAATTTGTAAGCAGCATGGTTTCACAGTCATCTCTTCGGGCTTCCTGCCTTAATAACTTTCAAGTTTGATTCATCAACTCCATTTGGGTATTGCCTTGTCAAAAGGATGGATAACATTAATATAATTAAATTATATAAATAGTTAACATATTACAATATGAAAAGTATACAACAAAAAGAAAAAACACCTTTTATTTCGAACGAGGTTTTATTACAAAGTTAATATTTTATAATAAATTGCAAAATTTCCCATGTTGCGTAGCTTAACTCTATCAATCTCCCACTTGCACTTAGGCCAATTATGGAATCTCAATCCCATCCCATCGAATAGTTTGCGTAAAGCCGATCGAATTAGTCCCTTTGTGAATGGACCTTCTAATGTTCTTTTGATTATCTTCTTTGTCAATTAACTCTCTCCAATGTTGATAAACTGCCCTTATCATGTGGAACCTTTGCGAAGCTTGTTTCTTGACTTATAATGAGCTCTAGGTTCTTTTATGATTTGTGTTATAACATTATCATATAACAATGACATGGGATTCTCAATATTTAGGATCACTCCTGGCTCAGTTATAAATTTTTGCATTTATGTACATTGCTTTAATGTGGCATCATTCAAGACGATGTACTTAGCCATTTGGTTGAATCTTTCACCACCTTTTTGTTTGGAACATTTCCAACTTAAAACTTCTTAACTAAAGTTTGAACATGAATTTAATATTGATACATTATACTCGATATCACTTATGAAGTTTAAATTCAAAAACTTTTTCATAAAAAGCTTATTCTTTCTATAAACAATTCTATAGTATTTCACAAATACTCAAAAAAACTCTTGACTACAATTTAGTGATCTGAATTTGGATTTGATACTTGGTTTATGTATAAAATATATAAGCCAAATGCAATATTGTAGACAATTCAACATGTATGATAACAAGTAGTAAGCCTGTGCACTGCACGGATGTGTGAAATCAAACTGAACATTAAAAAATGCTAGAATTATTTAGCATTATTGTATTTTCAAGTCAGATCCATAGAAATGACCAAGAAAAATTAACGTTATTGAATGCATCTAAGAGGCTAAGGGTATATTATCTAATATAACCTATCATGAACAATTTTTAGTATACTCTCATTTCACAGTTCTGCTTTTCAGGGTTGAAAGATCTTGGTAATTTATTTAATTCCCACTTCCTTTCAGAATATTGGTTGTTCAGGTAATGAATCATGTCCAAAACATAAGTGGTTATAAATTAAAGGCCAATATATGAGTTCAGAATAAGGACTATAATTCCATAAGAAACAACGGTTAACAATGCACAATAATAAAATCATTAGTAACAGTCTACGCATGAGCAGGGATTAGAATCTTATTGCTAGAATGAGATATGCATCCTTCAGATCAGGTATTAAATCATTTTACCCATCAGTTTTAAGCACTTTCCGGAAATGATAAAGGGTTTCTAGGGGGATTGTACTCAAATTGATAAGATATTATTCAAAACTTTTAACGTAGGTGAATGCAATCAAATTGAAATTTCCTTCCGTTGTTGAACTTCCAATCTTGATTCTTATAATAATGTTGGTTCGCTCTGTGTAATTTGTACCTCCAACTTTATCTCCATTTATATCCATGTCCTTTATTCTTATACAATTTTCCTTGTACAGTGTGCTTTCTCATATTTAATCTTCTTAACATAAAACCAAATCACCACCACCAACCACTTTCAATGTTTTAGGTCGATGCCCTCATCATTATTACCAAGTGAGCAAGAACTGAATATTTTGGTGTATTCACTCGGAAAAATAGGATAGTATAAGTAATAGTAACCACTTAATAGGAGAAAACAGTGAAAAACAAATATGACTAAATTTAGTACTCTTAATTCTTGACCATACCATCTATTAGAGACTATGAACCAAATATGGTTCATAGAAATTATAACATTCACTTAATCATCACCAACACCCAAACCAATCATATCATCTTGAAACATTTTATTGGATACGTGTGTTTAAATAATCATGATTGTCCAAACCATAAATGTTGGTATACTTGGCTGTAATTTTGCTTAATACATTTTGTAAACTAATTTCTTAATATCCTCAATGTTACGTCAGATTACTATTATTATGCCAAATATGCCGCATAACATTAAAAAAGGTAATATATGAGTGGATAGTTTGATTGTGGTAAATTTTGTAAAGAGTCCGCGGTAGTAGTATGTTGTCATTTGGAACTGTTACATAAACAAAGCTAATGGATATATTTAGTAAATTGTTTTGTGACGTACTTATTATAGTATATGTAATTTGGCTACATAATCATCAGTTTTATTATCACAGTAGACCATAATAACATATACTAAACTTTATGCTCGTAGTGGCGAAAACTACACTTGTTATTTTTATATATAAGCATTGTTTAGGTGCTATTAATTATTGCTTCTTTGTAGCCATGTTAAAGTAAAATTCATAATTGGGCTGTTGTATATGTTAAGACAAAGTTGGGAAACTTTTAAGTTTATTTCTAATTAAACCAACTTTATACTTGTACAGAGTTTCTATCACTTCTGGTCCATAATATATAATCCTTGCATGCTTATAAGTCACCACATGTACAAATTTAAGATGCAGAAATATCGAATTTGAATTTGAGAGAAAATACTTTGTTTTATTGATGAAATCTGATTCAAGTTGAACAGAGAATTGAATACAATGATACTACGTTGTACACCTGATACATTGCTATATATATTGTATTTGTTCTACCAGGCTTTGGTCTTCATGGCCCAATACCCATATCCGCTTTTAATAAAGAAGGATTATTTATAGCCGTGTGATTTCTGATGAAAGGCTGAGATCTCTTAATGCTTTAATCTCTTCAATATATACATGGCCGATTCACTATGTTATTCCAATACTCCCCTCAAACCCTACTTCGGCTAGGGTTTGCTGCGATTCATTCCCAAATTCTCATTTAGTCAATTTGAGCATTAATCTGTTAAAATTCAGTTGTATAACTTGAAGATGAGTATGAATCTAAGAGTACTACACTCTAATACGAGATCTCTGGCTGATGAGCATTAGTAAACTTTGATTTTGAGTTTGAGCAGAGAGTCATCAGCGACAGTTCCTCTTCACCAACTTTCGCTTAAGGACTTGGATTCTTCGTAAAAGCTATTATCTTTGTTGGTCTTCTGCTTCATAGTTTGAGGAATCTCATCAAAGCTTTCGACTTTCAATCTTTCTATGAACCAGGTGAAGCTTGCTTTTGAAAGAGGTTTGGTCAGTATGTTTGCAGTCTGGTAAGTAGAAGGTATGTGGTTTACATTCAATTTTCCTTTGGTTACTTGCTCGCGAACAAAATAAAGATCTAATTCGATGTGTTTTGTTCTGGAGTGTAATACGGGATTAGCTGTAAGATGTGTTGTGCTTAAATTATCACACCAAATAGTTGTTTTTCTCTCTGTTTTGACTTGTAGTTCACCAAGTAGAGACTCTATCCACATAACCTCTGCTGTAGCGTTTGCTACACTTATAAATTCAGCCTCAGTGTTGGACCTTGAGACTGTAGGTTGTTTTTTTTAACACCAAGATATAGGGTTTTTTCCTAAGTATATGCAATATCTTGTTATTGACCTCCTGTCATATGGATCTGTAGCTCAGTCTGCATCAACATACCCATTGATAATGATTGTCTTGCTTGCTTCAAGTGTTAGTCCAAAATTTAGACTTCCCTTGAGATATCTTAATATTCTTTTCACTGCTTTTCGGTGATCATCTGTTGGATTTTGCATATACTGACTTGCTTTATTCACACTATAAGTGATGTTTGGTCTAGTGACAGTTGCTGTAACGACCCGCTATTTTGGACCATTCGCATCCGCACATGTCGAACTTGAATGATTCAAAATACCAAATTGTTAATTATATTTGGCAAAACTGAGCATATATAGTAAATAAAATAATCACAGATCACAGACACAGAGTAATAAATGCAGCGGAAACAAAAGATAGTAGTTCATGAAGCTACTATATACATATCAGAGTTAAATAAGGTACAACAGATGTCTCGAATACAATAATCAAATACAATATCAGAATACATCACTGGAATCAACTGAATATCTAAAAGCTGGATAGATAGCTGGATCTCTAAGCAAAGCTCCAACTCCAAAGGCGAGTCTCAAATACTGGTACACTCTGTCTGACCCGAGCGTAAAGCAAAACACAAAACACTCGAGTCAGGATTAACATTCTTATATCAATAAATCCAACTCAAGTGAAATAACAACCGAAATACAAGTAACTTAAAGGATGTTTGGAATAACCATCCTTTAAGGATCCGTTAAACTATCTACTATGTAGTAGTGTACGATAAGTAGATAATGCCTATCAGTAATATAAAGTATCAAAAATAGTGTTAAGGCGTTACCATTATCCCCCTTAACACATTTTATATAAGCGTTATAGTCTATACAGCACTGTAAACTCCACCGTAAACTAGTGTGATATCAGGGAGTACTCCATAGGTATAACACAAAACAAATCGTAGTGGTCGCGTATATAGGGATACAAGTATGACAAGGCACATGAGGCAATACCCAAGGTAGTGATACTACCGTTTGCCTGATCCGGACTGGTGAGAACGCAACGCCGCAGCGATCGCAACACCGCGAAACAACACTCCCAAATCAAGGGTGCACCAATCGATAACAAGTAATGAGTAGTTTTCGAAGAAGTGTGTTCGCTCGAGGTAGCTGACCCCATTTGGCCTGGCACGGCTCCTGTTTTAGTCATTTCCAATTTGACACAAGTGTCAAGGCTATCCATTATCGTTCTCTTTCTTCAGTCATCACGTACATCATTCCAACCGCTTCATTCTGGATCACACTCCGCGTATAGTTATTAAAGTGGTTTTCGGTTTAGACAGTGAGTATGTCCCTAACCGATTCCGGTCTCTTTAATAACTTTCGTAATTGTTACACCGATTGGTCGTTTAATATATTTCAAAACAGAATCAATTTCAATTTCAATTAGAATTTATAAATCAACATTTCATTTGTCTTCCTATATCAATTTCCATAATTTACGTTTCAAAATTTCCAAATTACCATTTCAAAATCTTATAATTCAATTTCAATTTTTATTTAAAACAATTCAAATATTAATTCAAGTTCATATATAAGTTTCATTCCGAAATCATTTAAATCAATTTAATTTAACATTCAAATCACTTTAAATTCATTTATCGATTTCATTCAATATTCGTTAAGTTAATTTATCCTTCAAAACAATTTCTATTTAACTTCCAATTTATTAAATCAATTATTTAAGTTCAACTCCATTGTATCAAAACTTACAAATTTCATTAAATTTAATTCATCAAATCAAATTCTTTACATTTCAAGTCTTACATTAATTTCAATAAAACACATTTTATTTCTTGTTAGAGAAATTCAATTTCACTTATTTATTTACTTAGTTACAATTTCAAAATTCAATTAATAAAGAAACTTAATTTCACTTATTCAAGAAGTTCGATTTCACTTAACAAATAATTCAATTTTATTTAATTATTAAATAATTCAATCTTATTTAATTATTAAATAATTTCAAATCTTAATTATGAACTAATTTCAAAACTTAATTCAATCGTTTCTCAAATTAAACAACGTTCTTTCATCAATTACATTGTTAATATTTTGTTTCATATTATTAAATATTAACATTTTCCTTTATTAAAATTTCAAATTCCAACTTTATTTCAGAAACTTATCATTTATTCAAATAAAATCTTTATTTTATTTTTAAATCAAATCATTGGCCAATCGGGTTTTATTTAATTCTCTACCCTAAGTCAAAGTTAAATTTGGGTATTTATCATTTCAACCCGATTCCATTTCAATTCAAAAATCAAAGCAAAACAAAGGAAACTTGCAGTGCGATAACTGGGATGGTGTCAAAGTAAATAAACAAGCAATAACAACAATCAATAACAACAATCCAATAATTAATTCAAATAATCCCGAAATAATCGTATTAATTCACATTGTTGTTTGTGCAAATTAATATAATTATTTCTAGAATCTACACTATCGTTTCATGTAGATTAAAGATTATTACACTAATTATTCTATGCAATTCTACACTTGACATCAATTATTCAATTTCATACTTCATCAATTAATACAACATAAATTCAAATGGTTCAAGGGTAATTAACTATTTTTTTACGTGTCAATTTATTTAAACATTTAAAGGGGTCATATTATATAAATTTCGTCTAACTAAATTCAACATATATATCAATTTCAAGTCGCTAACAATCCTACGTCAAATTCAATTTCATATTTTTATCACTTACTACATTAACAATTTTAACGTCCAATACCAATATCAAACAATCAATCATCTATCAACCAAACTTGATTATCATCATATAAGTAACAGATCAGGGTGTGAGATGTCACATGTGAACTGATACAGGTAATAACATATATAACAGTGTAAATAACTAATAGCAGCATATTTCAATTGTCGTTTCAATTGAAATCAAATTTAATAAATAAAAGAACATTAATCGTGAGTGATTGCTCACCTTTCGAGGCTAGAGATATCCGACAAACGAGTTACGAATCCCAAAGCAAAGCTAGATGGATACGATTCGAATGAAGTAAACAGGCACGACGGACAAAGCTGACAATAGGGAAATCGATGAGAACTAACAAGAATTAGTTTTGATATAAAGTCGAAAGATATATATGTTATATTAATATTTCCCTTAAAACAGATACTCACTCTAAAATACATTTTTATCGACATATCTACATATCACATAAGAAAAATCAACATATACCTTATCATACAGTACTATATACTTATAGAATGCAAATCGCTTACCTACAAGTTAAATCTTTAACATTTATATTTTTATAAAATTTATATATGAAAACCAGGACATATAAGCTATATAACTGTCAATGTATCCTTATACATTATTACATATTCAAACAAATTGTAATTTTTTTTATTATTATCAACTGGTTCAACATACAACACAGCTGTATGTTATATATTATAATCAACATCATATTTTATACAACAGGTTCGATCATAAAGTTGCAATTATAGTATATTTAAAGCAGTATTATATTACTATGGCATATATTAAATTTGGAGGCCAAACTGATGCCCACTTGAAAACTAACACATATATAATATCCTCTTAAACTGTAACACGTAACTACCTTCAACATTTAACATAGGATTTCTTAACATATTACATACGTATAATTTCCAAAGTATCAACACTTATAAAATATTTATTATAACATATGTATAAATTAGTATAATCCTTAAAACAATACGTACATATATACTAAAATATGAACAAACAGTTATTTACATACAAACTGTTATATCTATACGTTAATACCGAGCAGTTACATAAACTAACCTCCACATCATATAGTTCTGAATTATATACTTCATAACAGTATATATTGTAAAGCAAAATACAACTATATGTAAGCTAATACAACAATATTTATTATTATATGCCTCTTATAACCGAAAAATGACACATTCATATTTTATGAAAAAGGAAAAGAAAAACATATGTAACGTATTCAAACCTCTACAGACACATACTTATTTAACAATATGCACATACTAGGCATTGCTAACCGTGTATATATAAGGTTATAGATATAAATTTAAACAAAACTATAACACATAATATATATATACTATTTCATATAGTAGAACTCAAAAAGGTATATGTATAAAACTCATATACAATATATACTGTAAAATACAGATTGTAAACATATATTTAATATATACCTATATATAACTAATACAGGTAAACTATCATATAAAGTATATAAACTAACACACATAACATAATACCTTTGACTATACATAAACATATATAGTAAATCAAGAGGAGAGGCTACCTGAATGGAATGGTGACAGGAAATGAAAGGCCGAGCAGAAGATGGGAGAGAGAGTGGGAAGCTCGGATTTTGGGCTTCAGGAGTTTGCGTGCTTCGATGGAGGTGAGTGGTGGAAAGGAGGGCTGAAGGGGATGAGGTGAAAGGGAGCTTGGTCATGGCTAGAGGGAGGAAGGAGGCGATGGGGCTGGTGGGAATGTTCAGATGGTGGTGACGGCGGCACGAGCCTCGGAAGGGAATTGATACGGCGGAGGCCGATGCATTGGCGCTGGCTGTGTTTGGGTGAAGGCGCGAGTGGCGGTGTGGGCCGGCGTTGGACTAGGCTGGAGTCGCCATGGATGTGGTCTCGGTGGTGGAGAGGGTGAGGGGAATGGCCGAGTTAGGTAGCGAGCTGCTAGTGGGGTTTGCATGCAGCTGTGGGTCAGAGGCGAAGGCCGGCTGTGGCGAAGGTGGAACGGCAGGGAGGATTTGATGACGTGGAGACTGTTGCCGAGGAGGATCTTGTGCTCGACGGTGGTTTGGTGAGGCCACGTGGAAACTTGAAGGGTGGTGGCGAAGAAAACAGGGTGCATGTCTGAGCAGTGGGATGAAGGAGAATACTGTTTATTATTTTGTAAATAAAGGAGGATGAACTGGTTTAAAGTACTGAAGAGAACGGCAGAGAATGGAAAGGAAAAGTGAACCAATCCATATCTTGAAATATTGGGAATAGCAAAGGTCCAAAGCTGAATTTGTTGGGAATATAAATTTTTGGTAGCTATTCATTATCACGGTGGAAACGAATGGGCAAAGAATTCAAAGGAGTTGGAAAACAATCAACGATACCGGTATGGTGAACCGTTTCACATATCCGGTTGTGCAACGGACATCAAAACACAGAACTGAAAATACCGCAGAGCTTAGCACGACGATACGATCAAACGGCATACGGATATCAGTGGTACGATTGAATTATAAAAATTTGAATTTTCTACTAGCGGAAGATGCAGCAAAAACGCAGAAAAATAAGATCGACGGAGCTAAAGAAGTCCGAATTTGGAAAAACGAAAAATGACGTCTTGCTCAGAAGATGATTTAGAATTTTTCTATGTAAAAATATTTAGGTTTCGAAAATATTTTATTTTCGTCAATTACTAACTGATTAAATTGAAATAAAATTACACATGAGATAAACTTCCATATTTTTGGATGAAACTTTATCAGTCGCTATATTTAACTAGACGCATTTCAAATATTAAATTTTTATTTCAATATTTTGTTTTTAAAATTCCACAAAATTTCAATTAATAACGTTATTAAAACCAGTTAAATTTATGGGTCGTTACAGTTGCATACTGAAGTGCACCAACAATACTTCTATACCGACTATCATTTGATATAGCTTCCTCTTTATATTTAGACGATGTATATTACTGCCCATTGGAGTGGAAATTGGGTTTGCTTGATTCATTTTGGCTTTATGTAGAATTTATGTTATATACTTTCTTTTGTTTAGTTGAATTGATGTGCTGGATATCCTTTTTACTTCTATGCCCAAGAAATAATTTAGATTGCCAAGATCCTTGACTGTAAATTCCTTATTTAAGTGCTTTATCAGATTGTTGATTTCCAGCTCAATGTTGCCTGTAATAACAAAGTCATCAACATATATTAGACATAAATTATTTTATCCTTACTGAATTTTTTAAATAGAGAGTTATCAGATTTTATTGGGTAGTAGCCCAATTTGATCATTGTTTCCTTTAGTTTTTCAAACCACACTGTTGGTGCTTGTTTTAATCCATAGATTGCTTTATGCAATTTGCACACTTGATCCTCCTTCCCTTTTTGCCTAAAACCATGTGGCTACTCCATGTAAACTTCTTCCTACAAAACGCCATTTAAAAAGGCATTATTTACATCTAATTGTTTGATGCTCCAATTTCTATATAAGGCAATTGTAATAACAATTCTAATAGTAGTAGGCTTCACAACTAGTGAAAAAGTTTCATTAAAATCAAAACCACTCTATTGTGAATAGCCTTTAGCTACTAATCTTATCTTATACTTAGAAATTAAACCATCTGCATTTCCTTTTAATTTATAAGTCCATTTGTAGCCAACAATATTTATATTTTTTGGCTTGGGAACAAGATTCCATGTCTTGTTTCTCATCAATGCCTCGTACTCTTCAATCATGGTTGTTCTCCAATTTTGTTTTGCATGGCTAGATCATGTGTTATTGGCTCCTCTACATCTAGAACTGCATTGAAAATCTTTAGTTTGAATATACCACTTTTTGATCTGGTCACCATGTGATGACCGATCCTGTTTGTAGTCTGTTGTTGACCAGTTCTCTCTATTTCTGGTTGGGTATCTATATCAGTGCTTTGTGAGCTATCTTGTGTTTGATAAGGAGTAAGTTGCACTCTTGCTCTTTGTTGAGATGATTGATCAGGTACACTAGGTGACTCGGTTTGTTCATCAACTGGTTCAAGTCTGGATCCAGTGCACTGTGAGTCAGAATGGGTTGCTTGATGTTGATACTGCTCTGAACTGGTTCTCCCTGAGGCTGTATCATCTCTACTGGTAGAATAGGTATTGGTGGTAAAGATTCCTTGGCGTTATACACTTTACTAGTGAATCTGATATTTGTTTCTTTAAAGGGGAAAACCTTTTCATTGAAAACCACATGTCTTTAAATAAATATTTTGCCACTTTCTCTAAGCATTTGTACCCCTTTTTATAAGCAGCATAGCCTAAAAAGGTGCATATGGATGACCTGAAATTTAATTTATAAGCATTATAGGGTTAATATATGGAAAACATAAACACCCAAACACTTTGAGACTTTGATAATCTGGACTGATATCAAATAGTATTTCTATTGGACATTTTAAATTTAAAACTTTTGATGGCAGCCCGTTAACTAAGTAGACTGTTGTAGCAAGAGCATCTGGCCAAAATTTTAGTTGCATTGATGCTTGGGCCAATAATGTAAGCCTGGTTTCAATAATCTGTCTGTGTCTTCTTTCAATAAGTCCATTTTTCTCTGAAGTGTAGGGAAATGTTGTTCTATGATTAATTCCCTTTTTTTGAAAATACTTTTTTAGTGGCAAGTACCCTGTTCCACCATCTGTTTTTATGACTTTAACCTTGCAATTTGTTTTATTTTCTGCCTGAGCTATGAATTGCAGAACTGCATTGTGAGTTTCTGACTTTAACTTTAATAAATATATCCACACATATCTAGAGAAAACATCTACAAATGATATATAATATTTGTACCCATAGTCAGTATATATTGGGGCAGGTTCCCATAAATTAGTAGCAATTAATTCTAGTGGTTTATTGTATTGAGTTTTAGAATCTAAGAATGGCAGTTTATGACTCTTACCCATCTGGTAATATGTACATATATATAGTAAAGGGATACCATTAAAAGAAATATTGTTTTTATTCAATACATGCTTAACAATAGTTGCATTTGGATGCCTAAGTTTACAATGCCACTTATCAAATATCTCGCTGGTTTCTTGCTGTTTGAATCCCAGAATTATTACACCAATTTCTTTTAAAATCTGGGTTTCTTGCGTTATCCACACTGAACTTGTACAGTCCCCTAATTGTTTACCTTGCAAAAGTATTTCCTTAGTTAGGATGTCCTTAACTTAGCAATAGTGTGGATAAAACTCAAAGTAAACATTATTATCTCTTGCAAATTGTGACACACTTAGTAAGTTTTTTCTAATGAGTGGAACTCTCAATAGATTATTTAAGTATAATTGTTTTTCCCATAATATATGACTTACCAGTGTGTGTAATTGCAATAGATTTACCATTACCCATGTGTATTGTATTCATACCTTTGTACTCGTTGTTTCCAAGATTTAGATTGCTCAAGTTATTGGTGATGTGATTGGTTGCTCCTGAATCAGGATACTAGTCTTCATCTTGAATATGATAAAGCTTTGCTATTTCAATTTGAGATTTTTTTACATCCAACTGATTACTTGATTCTTACTGTATATGTGCCATGTTTGCACTGTAACTTGAGTTTCTTTGAGTATTTGACCCCTGACCTGGAACATAGTTAAGATTTAGTCTAAAGTAATACTTTGCTGCTGTATGCCCAAGTTTTTCACATATTTGACATTTTGGTCTAATGTTGTTATTCCATCTGCCTCTTCCTCTACATCTATTTGAATATCAACCTATTTGTGTAGATTGATCTCCTCTGTTATTATTTTGACTCTTACCCCTATAGTTAGCAGAAAAGTTGGCAAAAAAATCAGATTCTTGTGGTTTCTTGATATCAATTCTTGCTTTATGTGACAGTAGAATAGAGTGGACATCATCAATTAATGGTAAATTCCTTTGAGAAGTTATAATTGCTACTACTGCTTCATATTCATCACCTAGTTCGTTTAGAATTGTCGTAATTTGCTCTGAATCAGAAACCTTCTGATTTTCTGCCACTAAAGTATCACAGATTGACTTAATCTTGAATACATACTCTCTCATGCTGTGATTGTCCTTTTTGATATTATGAAGTTGTTTTTTATGAAACATTACCTTTGCTGCAGATTATGAATTGAAAACTTTTTCTACTGTTATCCGAATCTCACTTGCAGTTTTGCACCCTATCACATGAGATAGTAGATTTGTATTTATTGATGATAGCAACCATGTGCATATAAGTCTATCTTGTCCATGATGTTTCACGTATTCTTCATTACTGATAATCTTGTTTTCCTAATCAGTGATACACTTTAAGGGGATTGGTATGGTTCCTTGAATGAAACCTTCAAGACCATATCCTTGAAGGGCAGTTTCAACATGTAGCTTCCAGAGGAGATAATTTTCTTCACTGAGATGGACTGTAACTAGTTGACTTTGTGGACTGATTACAGTTTTTACAAGCTTTTCAGCATTTGATGCAGTATGCTAAGACTCGCTGCTACTGATTGGTGTTTTAGAGTGGGCTTCATCTGCCATAATGATCTTGTATTTAACAGAGAAAGGAAGGATGACAGTAAATAGAAGACTACAATTATTAATTAGATGACTGGATCAATAACTTCAATCAGGACACAATCAGGTTTGTTGCAACCAGAAAGACTCAAATGATGATGAATACTGATGACTCTTTCTCGGGATGGCACTTTCTTTGAATCTGTGTTGATGATTTATGTATTCTTGATTCTGTTTTTCTGAATTTTGATTGCTGATCTTCTCAGATACAATAATGAATTCTAATGTAGCTAGAGTAATGAAAAATGGCGAGGCAGTAGTAATTCTTTGTTGAATCTTCTTCTCAAATGATGATTTTAAAATCTGATGAAAAGAAAACAGACTCAGATGATGATTTCTTTTCTAATGAGTTTGATTGATGATATCACTCTTGATGCCATTAGGCCATTACTCCGATACCATATACAAATTTAAGATGCAGAAATATTGAATTTGAATTTGAGAGAAAATACTTTGTTTTATTGATGAAAACTAATTCAAGTTGAACAAAGAATTGAATATAATGATACTACTTTGTACACCTAATACATTGCTATTTATATTGAATTTTTTCTACTGGGCTTTGGTCTTCATGGCCCAATAACCGTATCTGCTTTTAATAAAGAAGGATTATTTGTAGCCATGTGATTTCTGATGAAAGGCTGAGATCTCTTAATGCTTTAATCTCTTCAATATATACATGGTCGATTCACTATGTTATTCCAATACAGACATCATTCAGCCTTTTATATTTAAGCCAAACTCTCCAACAATCCATATTACGTGTAATATTCAGGGACCAAGGTAGGATTCTGAATTGGGGATGCATATTTAATAGGCGTCCAACATTAGACTCCTATTAAATAGTCGTCCAGCATTAGACGTACAGTAATATAATACGACAAACTTATTATTTGCCTTTTCTATGTTTAAATATCACTCATTCTTTATTTATTGTTTACCTTTTCCGTTAAAACCCAGCAATCTTATTGTGTTTACTACCAGGCATTGGATGACTTTTTTATATACATAGGCAATGTCTGTATAGTAATAACTTTGGGATCCATAAATATTAATAATAGTAAGAGAGAATGGTGCAAGCATGTGAGAAGGAAGAGAGTTATTATGCACATTATTTTCGATCTACAATAATGGATTAGTAAAACAATTGTTAATTAACATGAGGAAATATAGTAGTAGATTGAACATGAATAAAGTACTAAAAATCAGAGCAAAAAATGGAAAGTATAAGTTTATTACATTCCAGATTTACACGATGATAGAGTAAATATTATCTTATTTGTAAATTAGAGGGAAGTAATAGGAGTATAGTAGTAATTTTGGGCATATGTAGCAATGCATAAAAAAAATCCATAATTGAAAAAGAGCATAAGATGGAAATTAGTAATTAATAATTCAGCAATCAAGAAATGATCACATCATGTGAACAGGTAGATGTAGGTGACTGTACACAATTCAACACTATAATCTTATTTCCAACCATGTTAAATGTTATAAAATTAAGCATACAAAAATCATGTTTATGGAATTGGTTATGTATCAGGAGAACTACAACACATAACAAAATACTAGAAGAAATACATTACTATCTCAATATTCAGTGGTAAAACAATACATGTTATTAAAGCATCATGGCACGCACATCCATGACCCATGTACATGGTTTTATAGTTGTAGGTAAACTTCTACAATCTATATTTGCTAACAAACACCAACTGTGAATTGAGTGCTAATAATTGTCTGTAATTTCCACAAACACGTTAACTGCATTACTAAAAAGGATAAATTAGGGTACTTTGCATAAAAAGGGAGTGTAACAACCATGTATTTTGTAATTATTTTAAATTGAATTTCCTAATTTAAAAACTTTATTTATTTATTAAAATGGATAAATTTTGTTATTTTAAATATAAATTTTGATTTTTATGTGAATTATAATTCCAAACATGAATAAATAGAGTATTTTCCTGAAATGTGAATTTTTGTCAATGTGGTCAAACTTTGACTTTTAATTTAAAAATTTAAAAGTTTGAAATTTTGAATTTTATCTTTTATTA
This sequence comes from Allium fistulosum, assembly GCA_030737815.1. Lineage (NCBI taxonomy): Eukaryota > Viridiplantae > Streptophyta > Magnoliopsida > Asparagales > Amaryllidaceae > Allium > Allium fistulosum. The sequence continues at coordinate 1,258,555,704 of CM060901.1, forward strand.
TGAAAGTAAATAAAATTTTAAGAATACTGCTTTTCGTTTCGTTGAAATCTGATTTATATTGTGAAAGTTATGCCTTTTACACTATTGAATGTAATTTGTTGTATTTAACAAAATTGTTATTTTAATTTTTTATAAATAATATTTTGTTTTTTATGTCATGTTCTAATGTATGTTTACAATTGTAACATGATGTTATGTATCTATTTTAGTTTTAAAACATTTTAAAAAGTGTAATCGGTATTTTCTAATGTCAGTTGTATTTTGTTTACAATTTTTAATTTCTAGTTTCAATTAATTAAAGTAATTCTTTATTTATTTTTCTATTTTCTTAAAAACTTATTTTATTTTCATTTCCACTTTATTTTGTTCAGCATTTATCTTATTTACTTGACTTTTTATTTGTTTAGAATTGTTGTTATAATTTTCCAAAAAAGTTAATTGCATTTTGTTTGAAATTTTAAGTCTAGTTTCAATATATATACGTTTTTGATTTTAAGGGCATATCTTTAAAAGGTATTTATTTAACGTTATTGTATTTATTGGTTTGTGAAAGCTTCTTGTATACACCTTTCTTTAATATATAGGTAACATATCAATTAGGATACGTTATCTATTTTTAAGTGGAGGCATACGTTACATTTTGATTTATTACCTCTTTAGCTTTCCACCCCTTTATTTCCTACCATAACTTCTCCAATTTTGGCCGTTCCTTTCTTATTTGTTGCCGTGACTTTTACTCCTCTTTTCTCACGTGAAAACACTTTCTCATTCACAAATTTACCGTCATCATTTCAGATCTGAAAAAAAAAGGTAATGGCTTCTTCTTCCTTTTTCTCTTTATTTTCTATTGTTTTTCCATGATTTTTTGCCATGATTTCTCTTGCCATGCTCGGCCATAGCCTCCACCATCTCCTCCACCGACCACCACCACTTCTTTCCCACACCATCCACAGCCAAACTTCTTCCTCCTCTGACCAGCAAGTGCCATGACCATCCCATGATGAAAACTCCACCAAAAATGCAACAAATCTCTTAAAACAATGCATAGCCACCACTAGTTGCAACATACCTTCATCCATCACCTTGGCCACCACCTCTAGCCGCCACCACCACCTTGCTACCACCACTACACATCATCATGACCTCTGTCCAGATCTGAAACAAGCATGAGCCGAGCCAATTGACCCATAGGCCGAGCCTAGATGGTGAACCAAACTCATTTCCATGCCTCTTTGCCTTCACAAACTCCTACCTTTTCACCTACCCTTGCTTTATCTTCCACTAACCTGACCATAGCCGAGCATTTCGGGTCTAGACCTGATCATGGCTGAGTCCAAGAATCTCCTAGGCCAAGCATTTGAATGGTTAAAGCATGCTCAAGTAATCTATTCCTTTGTTGCTTCTTATCTTCATTGTTTCAACATTGTTTTGTGTTGGATATGTATGTGTATATTGTCTTGTTTTGGTTATTGTTTACAAGATAAATATCAAGGCTCCCTATTCATTCAAATCAAAAGTCATGCTGTATCGTGCTTGTCATGCTTTCTGGAATCTATTATGTGTGTTTTGATCGCTAACTCCAGCGTAAAAAGGTGAGTAATCACGCCTGACATTTGTACTTATACCACTGTGAATTGATAGCAAGTGAAAGTGTAGAACCACTGTGAAGTGATACTTAAACCTGTTTATTTATCTGTCATATCATCGGTTACATCTATATATGGTTAACTGTTCATTTATATATGTTTATCACACTACAAGTTCCCTGTTAGTATAGAATCACTATGGGTTGAAATGATACATACCCGAACAGACTTTAGAATAGGAAAAAAATTATTATGGGCTGAAATGATAGGCCTGAACGGTTTTTATTTTATTTAACTTGGGATTGCGGGTTTGAAATGAAAGAACCCGGATTTTTCTTTGTAAATTATGGATTGAAATGATATATTATCGGTATCACTTGACCTAGGTTAGAAAATATTATACAGACCCATGGTTATCTTATATATTTTTCTGGAAGATTTGAGTATTTTAAAATGTAAATTTTGATATTTTGATTTAAATTTAGGTTTTAAAATGATTTAATAAAGTGAAAATGATTTTTCTATGTGTTAAATATGTTAATAAATGATTGGAAAATTTGTGATTTTCAACATAACTTAATTTGGAAATTTGTGATTTGATTTTTAATGAAAGTTTAAGTTAATTAAATAAAAATGGAAATTAAGTTTTATTTATGAAATGAAATTTAAATTTACGTGTAAAGAGAAATTAATAAAAATGAAAAGAATAAGAAAATGGTACACTTGAATTAATTTTTGTAAAATTGGATTTTATTGTAAAAATTCACTTTATAAAAATCATAAGTAAAAGGTATTTAAACGAACATTTTGATGTGAAAAAAAATATGATTTTTATAAGTTTAAATGATTTAAATTGAAGTTTATTTATGGCTGGAATTCTATTTAAAATCTGGAAATTCATTTAGTAGCGCTTCAGAAATGCTATCGTTTTTGGAAATGAACTAAAATCTTTAAATAAAACCCTGAACTATTACAGCAGTTTTGTGAATGCTGTCTTTTCTTAATTGAACTATTTTTCAACTAAAACTGAACTATTACAGCAGCTTTTAAATGCTGTCTTTGCTGAATTGAATTGTTTCCAAATGTAACTTACCGTAGCATTTTTTAAGTGCTGCGAAAGCTGAAATTTAAATTGTTTAAAGTATTTAAGTGAATAAATGAGCTCAGAAAAGGCTAAATTTTTGGGAATTGAATATTTGATTTGTAAGTATAATGACTTCATATTTAAATGCTGTAAATGAATTATTTTGATTTGAATATAAACCACATTGAAATTTATGAGTTAATACAATGTTTGAAATTGGTATAATTGAATGAATGAACTTAAAATGTTATAACTTTGGTAATGAATATTAATTTAGAAGTATTATGATTTTTTTCTAAGTATTATGAGGTCCTAATGACAATATTTCAAGTGTTATGATTTCCAAGGATTTTGGTTTCAAAAAGTTAGTTTCAGAATTTTTATGACTTTGAAAGTACTATGGTTTGGAAATGAAATTAATTGGAATTGTATTTAATTAAGAATTGTCTTTAAATATATATTAATTTGAAACTTGTTGAATTAAAGATTTAAGGATATGACTTTATAAGGTGGTTTGACTTAAGATGATTTAAAAGAATATTTCAAGTTTAATAAATTGAAAGAAATATATTGATTTAGTTTGGAATTTAAATGATATTTTATTGCTTTGATTTTTGAAATGGAAATGATATATTATTGAATTGATTTTTGAAATGGAAATGCTATATTATTGAATTGATTTTTGAAATGGAAATGATATATTGTTGAATTGGTTTTGAAATGGATATGTTTTGGGTTTGAAAGTATGTATTATTTGGAAATAAATGATATGATTTTGAAATGGTTTAAAGGATGTATTTTGATTTGAAACATAAACAATTTTGAAATTTATAACCACGAGTTATAATAACGATTGTTTGTTAAGGAGACCGGGATCGGATATGGACATACTCTCTGTCGATACTGAAAACCACTTTAACAACTGTGTACGCGGTGGAGTTTTCAGAATGAAGTCGGATGGTGGCGACGATCCTAAGGTATATACGTGGACCCAACTCCCGTGAGTTGGCATAAGGTGGCTAAAACAGGAGCGATCTCGGGCCAATGAGGTAGCACCTCTTATCAAACGCACTTCTTCGATACCATTCTATCACTTTGTGATTGATTGGGTGCACCCCTTGATTTGGGAGTGTTGTCCGAGGTGGACCGGTAGTGGCTGCTATGCGTTTCCATCAGTCCGTGTGCGTAATTGGTATATCTACCCTGGCATTGCCTTGTGTGCCGTGTCACCTACCATATCGAGCTTTACTACGAGTTGTGATTTCTCCCGTAGCCTGTGGAGTATCGAGGGTAGCCCCCATTTTGGGAGTATGCTAATACTGGATAGACTACTGGGACTATTACGTGTTAAGGGAATATTGGGTCACTCCTTAATGCTATTTAAAAGTATGTTTATTTTATATTAGACATTATTATAATAACGAATATTACTACATAGTAGATAGTTTAACGGATCCTTAAAGAATGGGCGATCCCAAGCATTCTTTGAGTTACTTGTACCTTTATTACAGTTCACTTGAGTTGGTTTACATTGTACAAGTATGTATGTCCTGACTCGAGTGTTTTGTGTTTGCTTTACGCTCGGGTCAGTCTGAGTGATACAGCATTAGAGACTCACCTTTGGAGCTGGAGTTTTGCTTTGAAGAACCAGATATCTATTCATTTTGTTATCCAGTTGATTCCAGTTGTATTCTGAGTTGTACCTGATTATCATACTGTTACTCCTGTTGTATCTTGGTATTCCTATTGTATCTTAATTAACTCCGATGTATTTATATAGTAGCTTCATGAACTACTATTTCTTTGTTTCCGCTGCTTTATATTACTCTGTGTCTATGATCTGTGATTATCTATTTATTGTATATGATGAGTTTACCAAATTTTTATTTACAACGCGGTATTTTAAGCAATTCAAGTCCGACATGTGTGTCTGCCTATGCACTTGGCGGGTGCAGCATGATAGGGGGTTCTCGCATTTGGGTTTGGTAGCGAGCGGATGACTCTTACTCCTACATGTCCCTGCGGGGTTGCTGCAGTCGAGAGGCTGGCCGTAAAGGCAGAACATAGGTACAGCTGTATGCTACGGTGGGCGTTACCCTACTGGCGACGTCCCATTACAGTTGGTATCAGAGCTTTGGCTTTGAGGAAAAACTCAGCATATGGAGTAGATTATTACAGAACCACTTTCGTTCGAGTTTGAATCTCTTCCTCTTTGATTCGAATTTCCTTTGAATTTTGGAACGTTCCATTCGGTTCCAAAGTCCATTCTTGTCCTCCCCTATTCGTGTCTTCTTGATTCTGGAGTGCCCCATAACTCTACTCCGAATAATCTTTCTAATGAATTGGCGGTCCCGCCAATATTCTAATGACTTGTAAAGAGGTAAAACTTCTTTACAAAAAGCATTGATTCACCAAAGACTTCTGTATCCTTGGTTTACAATGCTAATATCTCTTGCTATGCATGAATTCTATCTCTTGAGATCGAATGTAGATTTACCCTAGAAAATCCACAACGATCTTTTTCGTTAAGTCACGGTTGACCTGGTTAAGGTTGCCTGCGATATATATAGGCTTATCCATACTTCCTATTCTGTTGTTTAATCATCTTATCTTTTGTCTCCAACTTATATTCAAATCAGAAGTTCTCTTTGATTTGAGTCCATCAAAATCTGAATCCCTATCCTTATTTTGAAAATTTATCTTGTATTTGAATTTTTTTATATTTTAAAGATGTTTTTATATTGTGTTGTTTGAGTTGTTGATGTTGATTTTGGTTTCCAATCAGTTCGTCTGATCAACGCTATCGATAGGATCTCCAAAACACTTGAACAGAGCAAACTGACACAATATGGTTTTTAAATTTAGTAAATGGATAAATTTTGTATAATCATATTATATGTATAATTTTCTGAATTTTTGATAATTAATGGAATTGGGTGTTAAGAAATAATATTTAACTTTGCATGTATTTTATAATCATTGGCTTTAGTTTCATATCTAAATAATTAAACATGGTTATAAATTAATTTGGAAATTTAAATGGATTTAAATCAAGAATGTGATAATATAATTTCCGATGATTTCGAACTTTGTTTTGAAAGTTTTAAAAAGGATATATTATTTAAAAGTATTTCTAGTAGAAATTGTTTCAAAGGATTTTTATTTGTAAATCAGTGCTCTTTTCTTTGTCGCTGGAAAATAATTTCGGTGATGACTGCAGCATCATCGACATTCATTTTCAAGTTTCGAAGTAAAGAGACTATTATGTAGCTTAGCTATAGTTTTGCTTTGAAAATTTAATCGATTTGAAATTCTAAATATGACTTGACTTATATTATATAGATATATGATTTAAAATTTGATTTGATATATATTGTGTATGTATATATATATTTATTTCTAAATAGTTTGAAGTTAATCGGAAATCTAATTCTTAAATTTTATCTTAAAGGATAATTTCAATTATTAAAAAAAGGAAATCAAGGTTTGAATAAATAGTTAAGCTTGGATAATTGAGTTAAGAAAATTTTATTTGTATAATATTCCCTTGCATTCTAATATAACTTACCTAAATTATTCAGAAGTTGAATATGGAATTCGATAATATACAAAATAAAGAGAATTTTATAAATAAAACTTATGTGGTTATAATAAATGTTATACACTTAAAATTTATTTATAAAGGATCAATAGAGGTAAATAGAGAAAAAGGGTTAATTGAATAATTTACAATGTAATGATATTTAAAAGAAATTATAAACAAATTGAAATAGTTAAAAAGTGAAATACACTTAATATATATAGGATTTGATTATTAAGTGGAATAAAGAAGAATGAAATTTAATGAATAAAGATGAATATAATAAATGATTGTTCAAATTCATGACTTTATAAATTGTTGATTTGATGATGAGATAATGAGATTTAAAAATAATTAAGATTTATTTAACTCAGGGTTGCTGAGGAAAGTATTCCCGAGACTGCTTTCCGTACTGAGAATGGTTTTTCTATGAATAGTTAGTCATGCCTTTTGGTTTGACTAATGCTCCTGCTCTCTTTGTGATTTGATGAATCGTGTTTTTCGTATTGTGCTTAATAAGTTGTTCTAGTTTTTCTTTCTTTCTTTTTTTTCCTTCATCATTTAACTTTTCTATCTCTTCTGTGGTTCTTACTTCTACCTATTCTGAATCTGAGTACTGCTTACCATCCACAGACCGACGGTCAAACAGAAAAGGTGAATCAGATTCTCGATGATCTTTTCGTGCTTATGTTCTTGATTCTGGAGGATCTTGGGAAGATCATCTCCACCTTGTTAAACTTACCTATAACAATAGTTATCAGGTATAATTTCAAACTTCTTGTCATCTTGTCTTAATCCTATTTCATTCTATCTTTTTCTGTGTTTTTCCCGTACCTCATTCCTTTTCGGGGACGAAAAGTTTTAAGTGGGGGAGAGTGTAACAACCCTGTATTTTGTAATTATTTTAAATTGAATTTCCTGATTTAAAAACTTTGTTTATTTATTAAAATGGATAAATTTTGTTATTTTAAATATAAATATTGATTTTTACGTGAATTATAATTCCAAACATGAATAAATAGAGTATTTTCCTGAAATGTGAATTTTTGTCAATGTGGTCAAACTTTGACTTTTAATTTAAAATTTTAAAAGTTTGAAATTTTGAATTTTATCTTTTATTATGAAAGTAAATAAAATTTTAATAATACTGCTTTTTGTTTCGTTGAAATCTGATTTATATTGTGAAAGTTATGCCTTTTACACTATTGGATGTAATTTGTTGTATTTAACAAAATTGTTATTTTAATTTTTTATAAATAATATTTTGTTTTTTATGTCATGTTCTAATGTATGTTTACAAGTGTAACATGATGTTATGTATCTATTTTAGTTTTAAAACATTTTAAAAAGTGTAATTGATATTTTCTAATGTCAGTTGTATTTTGTTTACAATTTTTAATTTCTAGTTTCAATTAATTAAAGTAATTCTTTATTTATTTTTCTATTTTCTTAAAAACTTATTTTATTTTCATTTCCACTTTATTTTGTTCAGCATTTATCTTATTTACTTGACTTTTTATTTGTTTAGAATTGTTGTTATAATTTTCCAAAAAAGTTAATTGCATTTTGTTTGAAATTTTAAGTCTAGTTTCAATATATATACGTTTTTGATTTTAAGGGCATATCTTTAAAAGGTATTTATTTAACGTTATTGTATTTATTGGTTTGTGAAAGCTTCTTGTATACACCTTTCTTTAATATATAGGTAACATATCAATTAGGATATGTTATCTATTTTTAAGTGGAGGCATACGTTACATTTTGATTTATTACCTCTTTAGCTTTCCACCCCTTTATTTCCTACCATAACTTCTCCAATTTTGGCCGTTCCTTTCTTATTTGTTTCCGTGACTTTTATTCCTCTTTTCTCACGTGAAAACACTTTCTCATTCACAAATTTACAGTCATCATTTCAGATCTGAAAAAATAGGTAATGGCTTCTTCTTCCTTTTTCACCTTTTCTCTTAATTTTCTATTGTTTTTCAATGATTTTTGGCCATGATTTCTCTTACCATGCTCGGCCATAGCCTCCACCATCTCCTCCACCGACCACCGCCACTTCCTTCCCACACCATCCACAACCAAACTTCTTCCTCCTCTGACCAGCAAGTGCCATGACCATCCCATGATGAAAATCCACCAAAAATGCAACAAATCTCTTAAAACAATGCATAGCCACCACTAGTTGCAACATACCTTCATCCATCACCTTGGCCACCACCTCTAGCTGCCACCACCACCTTGTTACCACCACTACACATCATCATGACCTCTGTCCAGATCTAAAACAAGCATGAGCCGAGCCAATTGACCCATAGGCCGAGCCTAGATGGTGAACCAAACTCATTTCCATGCCTCTTTGCCTTCACAAACTCCTACCTTTTCACCTACCCTTGCTTTGTCTTCCACTAACCCAACCATAGTTGAGCATTTCAGGTCTAGACCTGATCATGGATGAGCCCAAGAATCTCCTAGGCCAAGCATTTGAATTGTTAAAGCATGCTCAAGTAATCTATTCCTTTGTTGCTTCTTATCTTCATTGTTTCAACATTGTTTTGTGTTGAATATTTATGTGTATATTGTCTTGTTTTGGTTATTGTTCACAAGATAAATATCAAGGCTCTCTATTCATTCAAACCAAAAGTCGTGTTGTATCGTGCTTGTCGTGCTTTAGGGAATCTATTCTGTGTGTTTTGATCGCTAACTCCAGCGTAAAAAGGTGAGTAATCACGCCTGACATTTGTACTTATACCACTGTGAATTGATAGCAAGTGAAAGTGTAGAATTATTATATTATGTTATACCTGCTTATGTTATATATTATATGATGTTAAACCTGTTTATTTATCTATCATATCATCTGTTACTACTATATATGGTTAAATGTTCATTTATATCTGTTTATCACACTGCAAGTTCCCTGTTAGTATAGAATCACTATGGGTTGAAATGATACATACCCGAACGGACTTTAGAATAGGAAAAAAATTGTTATGGGCTGAAATGATAGGCCTGAACGGCTTTTATTTTATTTATTTTTATTTAACTTGGGATTGCGGGTTTGAAATGATAGAACCCGGATTTTTCTTTGTAAATTATGGATTGAAATAATATATTATCCGTATCACTTGACCTAGGTTAGAAAATATTATACAGAGTATAGACCCGTGGTTATTTTATATATTTTTCTGAAAGATTTAAGTATTTAAAATGTAAATTTTGATATGTTGATTTAAATTTGGGTTTTAAAATGATTTAATAAAGTGAAAATGATTTTTCTATGTGTTAAATATGTTAATAAATGATTGGAAAAATTGTGATTTTCAACATAACTTAATTTGGAAATTTGTGATTTGATTTTTAATGAAAGTTTAAGTTAATTAAATAAAAATGGAAACTAAGTTTTATTTATGAAATGAAATTTAAATTTAAGTGTAAAGAGAAATTGTTAAAAATGAAAAGAATAAGAAAATGGTACACTTGAATTAATTTTTGTAAAATTGGATTTTATTGTAAAAATTCACTTTATAAAAATCATAAGTTAGAGGTATTTAAATGAACATTTTGATGTGAAAAAAAAATATGATTTTTATAAGTTTAAATGATTTAAATTGAAGTTTATTTATGGCTGGAATTCTATTTAAAATCTGGAAATTCATTTAGTAGCTCTTCAGAAATGCTATGGTTTCTGGAAATGAACTAAAATCTTTAAATAAAACCCTGAACTATTACAGCAGTTTTGTGAATGCTGTCTTTTCTGAAATTGAACTATTTTTCAACTAAAACTGTACTATTACAGCAGCTTTTAAATGCTGTCTTTGCTGAATTGAATTGTTTTCAAATGTAACATACCGTAGCATTTTCTAAGTGCTGCGAAAGCTGAAATTTAAATTGTTTGAAGTATTTAAGTGAATAAATGAGCTCAGAAAAAGCTAAATTTTTGGGAATTGAATATTTGATTTGTAAGTATAATGACTTCATATTTTAATGTTGTAAATGAATTATTTTGATTTGAATATAAACCACTTTGACATTTATGAGTTAATACAATGTTTGAAATTGGTATAATTGAATGAATGAACTTAAAATGTTATAACTTTGGTAATGAATATTAATTTAGAAGTATTATGATTTTTTTCTAAGTATTATGAGGTCCTGATGACAATATTTCAAGTGTTATGATTTCCAAGGATTTTGGTTTCAAAAAGTTGGTTTCAGAATTGTTATGACTTTGAAAGTACTATGGTTTGGAAATGAAATTAATTGGAATTGTATTTAATTAAGAATTGTCTTTAAATATATATTAATTTGAAACTTGTTGAAATTAAAGATTTAAGGATATGACTTTATAAGGTGGTTTGACTTAAGGTGATTTAAAAGAATATTTCAAGTTTAATAAATTGAAAGAAATATATTGATTTAGTTTGGAATTTAAATGATATTTTATTGCTCTGATTTTTGAAATGGAAATGATATATTATTGAATTGATTTTTGAAATGGAAATGATATATTATTGAATTGGTTCTGTGAAATGGAAATGATATATCGTTGAATTGGTTTTGAAACAGATATGTTTTGGGTTTGAAAGTATGTATTATTTGGAAATAAATGATATGATTTTGAAATGGTTTAAAGGACGTATTTTGATTTGAAACATAAACTATTTTGAAATTTATAACCACGGGTTATAATAACGATCAGTTGTTAAGGAGACTGGGATCAGATATGGACATACTCTCTGTCGATACCGAAAACCACTTTAACAACTGTGTACGCGGTGGAGTTTCCAGAATGAAGTCGGATGGTGGCGACGATCCTAAGGTATATACATGGACCCAACTCCCGTGAGTTGGCATAAGGTGGCTAAAACAGGAGCGATCTCGGGCCAATGAGGTAGCACCTATTATTGGACGCACTTCTTCGATACCATTCTATTACTTTGTGATTGATTGGGTGCACCCCTTGATTTGGGAGTGTTGTCCGAGGTGGAGCGGTAGTGGCTGCTATGCATTTCCATCAGTCCGTGTGCGTAATTGGTATATCTACCCTGGCATTGCCTTGTGTGCCGTGTCACCTACCATATTGAGCTTTACTACGAGTTGTGATTTCTCCCGTAGCCTGTGGAGTATCGAGGGTAGCCCCCATTTTGGGAGTATGCTAATACTGGATAGACTACTGGGACTATTACGTGTTAAGGGGAATATTGGGTCACTCCTTAATGCTATTTAAAAGTATGTTTATTTTATATTAGACATTATTATAATAACGAATATTACTACATAGTAGATAGTTTAACGTATCCTTAAAGAATGGGCGATCCCAAGCATTCTTTGAGTTACCTGTACCTTTATTACAGTTCACTTGAGTTGGTTTACATTGTCTAAGTATGTATGTCCTGACTCGAGTGTTTTGTGTTTGCTTTACGCTCGGGTCAGTCTGAGTGATACAGCATTAGAGACTCACCTTTAGAGCTGGAGTTTTGCTTTGAAGAACCAGATATCTATTCATTTTGTTATCCAGTTGATTCTAGTTGTATTCTGAGTTGTACCTGATTATCATACTGTTACTCCTGTTGTATCTTGGTATTCTTATTGTATCTTAATTATCTATGATGTATTTATATAGTAGCTTCATGAACTACTATTTCTTTGTTTCCGCTGCTTTATATTACTCTGTGTCTATGATCTGTGATTATCTATTTACTGTATATGATGAGTTTGCCAAATTTTTTTTTACAACGCGGTATTTTGAGAAATTCAAGTCCGACATGTGCGGATGCGAATGGTTGAAAATATTGGGTCGTTACAGGGAGTCTGCACAAATATCCATAACCGAGTCATAGGTAAATTAATATTAAAAAAAATCAAAAAGCCATCTCACCTACACTGTTGAAAACATACAGTAGTTCAAAGATCGGAAAATATAAAATCAACTTCCAAAAAATTATATAAAATTTTGATGTAACCTTCAAAACATGCTTGTTATCACCAAACAATTAAGAAGCATCCATTTGAAGCTAAACTTTGAAAGAGCCCATAATGATAAAGTAGTGGTTTGATTGATAAAGGAGGATCAAGTTGGGAAGAAATGGATTGACGCAAATTAAAAATTTAGCATTTTGCGCACTTTATGTCAACTATAATAGCATTTCATCATCACTTGATTCCATGTATCGTTTCGGTTATTGGCAGGTCGCGATTTATAATTGAAAATAAGGATACATGAATAAATAGATGTTGGTTTACTATGTTTGCAATAGGCTCTGAGTGGGTTTTACGTTATAAAATAATGCATGAGTGGAGGAAATGGGTGAGAGGAGGAATCATAAAGGGAGAAACAAATTTCAGTTTGTAACGGAGGAGTTAACTGAGTTAACGACGTAACTTGTTTTGTTGATGTGGCTTACTTTCAACCACTTGATAATTTTATCAACAATGAATCCCAACCCTTCTTTATCTTTTCCGTTAAACTAAAGGAAATTTGTTATATAGATTTATATTGCCAATGTATAAGGAATCCATCTTACATGAAGCATGTTAAACATTTTAATACAGTGCCTCTGTATATTGCTTGGGACATTCCCAACATCCTTCTATGATGAGACTAAAAGATGTCTTTTCAAATCCTATATCAAGAATTAAACTACCAAACTAGAACTTATTTTAACATAGGTACATCATTAAAAATCAATAGTATGTTTATTTATAGTTTAGAAATATCTAAGTAACTTTTAATGTTCTTTCTTATAGACACACGTTTCCTCTTTATTTTGATAGAAAATTAATCTATTTGATGCTTTTGTAGAATTGCTTATTCAATTCTAATGCTTATCGAATAATACTTTCGTATCAGTTCTTAGATCATATCCGAAAACCTACAGGCTTGGTATCGCCTCCACTGACTTCGAGATACTTCGGTTGTTCTGAGCCAACAGTATATTCGAAATTATTATTTAGAATTTTCTATTTCAACATACATATACCAAAACTAAAAGTCATGTTGTTGGCAATTTTGCAAATAAAATCCAAATTAAGTTAAGTGGGTTGAATGATGAATGTATTAAGTTAATTTCAGCAAATGGAATTTATGATATTATTCTTATCAAGGTTTCTCACTATATTCCAAGTGCTTTGGTCTTCCTTTTGTAAACACATTTTCCACCAATGGATCATATCCCTTCAAATACAACTATCAAAATCTTATATTCATACTTTACTTGGAATCTATTCAGCACTTGCGCATCACATCATATGGCAGATTCAATACTCTAAGTGGTTTTATTGACAATCGAGGAAAAAAAACTATTCTTCACATTGGTAAAAAACTCGTAGTTTCTCTTGAATGTGCGAGAATACTTATTAGACATTCTATTGTGTTTTCTTCATTTAGGTTTGGTTATTTTCATTTCATCCCTTGTAGTTAGTTTTATCTTTAGATCATATCCAAATCCATTTTACTACCAATAATTTCTAAACAAAATTTCTCCACCATGAAGTTGCTATTTCTTGAAACATCAATTATTTCTTAATGCAACAGAATAGGTATTCACAAACAATTTATGAGTTGCCTTAATTATAGATCTGATTCGGTTTTAGTTTATGAAACTTATGTTCAAAACATAAAATGGTCGGTCAATGTTGAACGGTCTCAAACTCCTTTAGGGTGGTCCGCATAAGATCTCTCATGAACAATTATTATGTGCTATCTTTCGAGACCTGCTAACTCCTTGATCTAGGATATATAGGAGTTTCCTATAAACTCTTATTTTGTATGATATTGTAAAAATTGCTTTAGATTAAATTAGTTCTAACCTTATGTACTATTTTTAAGTTTTAGTACATGACTTTATAGAAAGATGTTAACTCAAAATTCACTTATTATCAATAGTACTTCATTCAACAAAGCCCGATTATTTCTTATTTATACATCATAATGTACCATATGGAGGAGTGATGTATGAGATATAATGTTTATTCATTTTTAGGTAAATTTGGAACGTTTTCCAATATACTCACGTATTCAATCAAATCAAATCATTTTTTATTTCCTTTTGCACGTTACATTACTAACTTCCATTTTATATTCTGTGAACTTATTATAGACATACTATATGTGTATCAAATACACATGTACATTTGTATGATAATTTATCAATGAATTTTAACAAAGTATATAGAATCGTTTTTGTTTTATTATTTAACACCCCGTAAATTAAACGATAATTAATTTAAAAAGAAATTAATTATTAATTATTACATGCTCTTTAGATCTCATTTACCTAGATATATTATAGCACTTAAGTTTATATTATATAGTTTTGAGCTGCTCTCTGGTCTAAAAATAATTTTTGATAAGAATTTCATGTTAGTTTTGAATGATATTGATGAGATAGAAAATCATGTCGCTTGTACATTAAATTATAATATTATAAAATTTCCTATAGAATATTTATGTTTTCTAATAAGACCAACTAAACTCAAACATGATGACTGGTTAATAATAATAGATAAAATTAACAATAGATTAACTAAATGGAATGGTACATTTTTATCAAGAGCGGATAGGATAGTCCTTATTAATGATTTATCAGCAATACCCATGGATGTTAACGTTTTCTAGAATGGGTAATTTATAAAATAGATAAAATTAGAAGAAATTTTCTTTGGAGCGGTGATAATTCTAATAATGATTCAAAATGTTTAGTTAATTAGGAAATTATATGTAAATCTAAAAATGATGGATGGTTCGGTATTATAAATTTATATAATTTAAACATATTCTTATTAGGTAAATGTATATGGAAATTTACTGGTAGAAATGAGAATATAATTTGGAAAGAAATAATATCGAATCAATGGTCTAATGGTACATATAATGCACAACATATTTTTACTAATAATATAAATAACTTTTCTCATTTTTGGAAATCTATAATAAAAATTATGATATTTATAAATTAGGAATTAATAATGAGGTATATTCAAGGAATAATACTTCTTTTTGATGTAATACTTGGATATTAGTAATTCCTCTTAGAATAGAATTTAACTAACTTATGAAATTTGTAATTTTAAGAATGTGTTGATCTCAAAAAAATATTGACCAAATTACGTTTTCCATGGGAATTCATTTTTAATCGTAATTTAGCTAGAAAAACATTATCTAAGTTTGCCTTACTTCATGCTAAATTAGAACTATATAACATTGATAATATAAATGACATCAAAACTTGGTGTTGGGATAATAATAAATTTATACAGTGCATTCTTTTTATAAATTAATTTTTTAGATACAAAGTCGAATACATATTTAGATATATTTGGAAAGGTAATACACCACCCAATGCTAAGATATACATGTGGTTATTTATACATGAAAAATTAAATACTATAAAATTATTAAAAAAGAAAAATATATCTTTTGATGATAATTTTTTTCTGTAATATGGGAATAGAAAAATATTGGATTTATATTTTGAATGTCATGTCACTAAATATATTCTACAAATTGCCTTAACACATTTTACTTTAATGTAACTAATAATGAAATTAATTATGAACTATTTTGGAATAGGCTTAGGTTTTGATATAATGGATTTCATAGGTTAGTAATAGATACTATTTTTACTGTAATATGTTGGTATATATGGTATGAAAGGAATCAAAGAGTTTTTAATAACATAAATACTCCAAAAGATAATTTAATATATATACTTGCGTTATTTTGTTTGAACTGGATTTCAAAACTTAGTTATAATAAAGATAATATTAGTTTCAATGAATACCTTAATAAAGTTAGATCTTGTATTAATATAGTTAAGAAAATTGTAGTATTTAGAAATAGAAATAACAATAACACTTTAAATACCTTTTTAACTCACATGTATGCCAATGAATCTAATGCTTTTTTATATTTAGATAATTAGTTAGATTTTAGAATATTATAATCTTGAACATACCATTCATCTAAAAATCTATGATGTTTAGAAATCGTAAGTTTACTTCCTAGTGTTTAGTTGATTGTATTCATTAACATATTTGTCCATAAGTTAGTTTGAGGTATGTGTAGGTCATATATAGATTAAGATTTCTCGCAATTGGATTTATATAGTAGCTTTTACTGCTTCTTATCTAGCTTATTCATTATATTGCTTGTTATATTATTATTGCATATATATGTGTGAGTGTGTGTGTTGATCATATATTTTTTGTATAGTCTTTTTTGCATTTTTAGGTATGCTCGTGGTTAGGATGGATTCAGTTGATTCGAGAATATGATCACTTATCACTTTTAGTGGATTATAGGTTTTTTGTTTTATTTTTATTACGAACCTTAGAATCTAGGATTGGGAGTTTTTTTTATTATTTTTGTTTATATTGTATGGGGTGGGTATCGCTACCTGTTAGGCATGTTGACAGCTATATTTTTTAGTGTAGAATAAAATTACATGAGTGCTCTCCTCTTCTAATAATGGATCACTCATTTCTCTCAAAATTATTAATTGTTAGATCTGAAAATGAGATTTTTTTAAAATGTTAGAATTTCACTACAAAACTTGCACCATTGTGTTTATGGTGATATTATGCTCATTTTTCATATATAAGATTTTACGATTGGAGTTCAAACGGAGAATTTACCAACGATTGAAGATTTCAGATCAAAAATAATTATATATGTAATTAAGGAAATTAATATGATTAGTTAACATTAATTAACCTTAATGGATACTTGATGCCCAAGTAAAATTTACGTTAATCAACGTTAATCAGAGAGAAAGAAAATGGAATCAAATAATGTTAAAAAGGAAACAAATGAATGGTTAACGAAACAAATAAACGCTTAAGCAAACAAAGAAATTGGTAGACCTAACGGTCAATCGATAGTGAACAGGCAGCGCATACTGAACCTAAGTCGAATGGCCTAGATTTATTTTAATCTAATCTAATAGCTGACATTGATTCGAACCTCTATAAATACATGCACAGCCCCTCACTTTTCTTCTCATAGTTTTTAAAGCAACAGTGAAGCTTTTCCATTTTCTTTTCTATACAAAAAAAATAAAATTCGTATAAACTATAATCTATGTATTTATATAAGTAGAGAATAGTGGAGAATAATAGAGGAAGAAGAATAGGGTCGAACTGAATCACCAAATCCAGGGTAAAATTTGTAAAAAATAAATCCAAATCTAAATTGAATTCAAAATATCTTCTCGGATCTAAATTTCTAAAAAATAGGCATATGATTTCGACACATATTTTATAGGAAGAAAGGGGAGTCAAACAAGAATAATATGATTTACATTTGAAGATTTGGAAGCTTAGAGGTGAGTGAGAATTATATATTTTTATATAATATTAGGTTTATATCGTTGTAAATCTGTTCCATGTATGCCTAAATGTAAAATTTGGTGTTGTAGGCTTAAATATACATACATAATGAATTTGAGAAACATGCATACAAATTTCATGAATAGTTTAATTTGATTAAATATTGCATATGCTTAAATCTAGAAAGTAAGGGTGAAAATAGTCCCTAAATTTATGAAATAATCATTACTGATATCGTATAATAATTCGTTGGAATGAAATGTGCGGTAATGTAAATTTCTATAAATTATCCAGTTTTACAATTATGAATAAAAAGTGTATCATTTGAAATAACAAGGAACATACCTAAAAGAAAGAGATGTACAAAAGAGTAATGTTTACCGTATTTTATACCATCTATTTCAGTAATAGTAGAAAAGATAATTCTTTGTAATTCCAATCATAATACAAGTCCTCTTCTAAATAATTTAATGAAAATCATAGCGTTAACATTTCCTTTTAGGAAGATGTAATTCCAACGCATTCAAAAGTAGAAATCCCTATGTATGAACTAAAGTATTGTAAGTAGAGATAATAACAATAATTTAATTTTTAATCTAATATATGTGGTTTAAGATAAGTTAGAAAATAAACAATAAAGGATGAAATATAAAAAAAGAAATGGGGAATTAAGAATTTATAATAATCAATGAAAAACAATTAGTAGTTTAAAATGGACAGTTGGCTATATCTAACAGAGTTAAGTGGAAGTTTAGTAGTAAAGGATAATTAATCTATCAAATTAGAAATAAGTTGTAAATGGCATTAAATGGCACCAATAAAATAAGAAGTATGTTATGTAAAAATAACTGAATATTAAAGTTGAACATCGGAGGCATGGTAATTAAATAAATTTATATAGCCTCAAGTATGAATTTATGAAGGGTGTGAATTATTGAATCTAGTCAATAATTTAGATTCATTAAAAATGATGTAGACATTAGTATGGGTTCAGATGCGAGGTCGGTATGATTGCATAATAGAGTCTACCCATCAAAAAGGACTACCAACGGTTATGTATACATTGTACTGATGTAAGACATCTCCAAATGTAGGACTCATGGGATTGTACGTTCGCTTATTGGTGAAGGGAATATACCAAAATAGGGTTTGCCTTGGTTGAAGTGTTAAAGGGCCAAGTAGGGTCTACTTCAATACTTAGAGGGCGTGATAAGTAACTAATGGGGGCATTTCCTTGATTGCATTACGCAATCTAAATGGGATGGTGAGCATAGGCTCGACACTATGTCTACAAGGTTGGTATCATATATTTGAGGAGTAGGGCTGTTAACATAGATCACGTATGGGACAAAAGTATGCTAATACGGACTAAACCTCCTACTAGTGTCGATCACATATGGGACATGCACTGCCTCACAGTTGTTTGTTAGTTTGTAGTTAGGAGGCAATGCTAGATAACACCTAGATGAGTCTTTAAGACTAGGTATAATATGATGAATAGTTGTAATGCCGTCATTAGGCACTAACGGGAAGATCCTCGATGTACGTGGGCAATTCGGTCTAGACACAAATGGTGGATACCTGGCGTGGTGCATATTTTCGGATACTAGACGGGAATGTATCTAGGTCCATAAGAGGACCATGGTACTTATATACACATACACAAGTATGTATACCTAGATTAGGTGGGGTGTATCATAAGTATACATGTAGTCAAGACGACTAAGTTAAGATAGTAGACATAACATGTAATGGAAGACAATTGACATAAACTAGTGTTATGTAGAAAGTGTGTAATATACCAATCACCAGAATATTCTTCCGACCCCCTCCTTATTACAATCCACAAGTTAGACTTAGAGGAATAGGTACTAGTACAAGGTTGGAACGCTGAAAGGACAGACCTCCTTATGCATGCTCGACACTTACAAGGGCACTAGATATCAAAAGTATTAGCCTTGGTCAGTAATTATATGTTTTCTATACTTTACTATTCCATTGTCAGTTTATATCGATGGTGCTATGATATGCTTTTGTTATTTACAAGATATCAACACCAATGATCGGTACCTTAGTGGACTTGGATTTTCGATTTAGCGAAAATTCGGGCCTATTAAGGTGCTGGTTGTTACATTTTCTATCAGAGCTTAGGTTAATCGATCATAGAGACTAAACTACGCTGAGTGAACATATTTATATTTTTACCTAAAAGCATATACATTAAACTCGAAACTTTACAAATTCTGACTATAGAAGTAGTTGTAACCATATTATGAAAAGATGGATAAATCTACTATGAGTGGGAAAAATAGATAGAGTTAAAAATATACACCTATCTCGACCACCCCACGAGAGATAGGTCGTATCAAAAAGGCGTTAACTTAAGAAGAACATGAATGCAACATATAGAAGACTCCTAAAGCTAGATGGTACTTGACTCCCTTGTTGCCTAGATTGCCATAATGTCATAAATCCCCACAGGGTTACCGATTGATGATGTATGTTAGATCTAGATAAAGAGGGAAATAAGAATCCATATGTTGCAGATATCCAAAGTAAGAATTAAATAAGTTCTCGAATGAAGGTGTGTAGATATCACTTCAAGAGGATGATGGATTTTTAATATTCTGGGAGAGATTAGTCAGAAGTAAGTAGAAAAGAAGAAAAGTCTAAAAGAAGGGACAATTAGAATGCACTCTAAGTCCACCCCATATGAAAGAATTTAATAAAAGGTTAGGAAAAATATAGATTTGAAATTTTTCCAAGGGATTAGTTTAAAAGTAGAAAAATCCTATTTTTAGAAAGTAAGAAATTATTATATTTTCTGTAAAATAAAATATCCATTTAATATTTAAATGATTTTTTAATAGAAATTAAAATTTAATTAGACCAGAAAATTTCAGTTAAAAATTAGTTTTAATAAATAGATATTTCTTTTAAATAATAGTAGAGCGTATACATAAAGCTCATTGGTTTTGTTGAGATGGAAAAATTTATTAAGTTTTTTTTAATAGGGTGGATAATAGGAAGTGTTATTAATTACTAATAGAAAGCGGTAGGGGATTGCACCGCTAAGGGCAGATAAGAATTTTTCAGAACAATCGGTATGAAGATGAAGTGAACGGAAGCGAATGAAACTATGTTAGTTAAAATTAATAGTTATAATTCGACTCGGCCTAAAAGGGTCCAAGTTCAACCTGGCCCAAATAGGCGTCGATCTTTGGGATTTACCGATCGACTAGTAGTGGTTGATTGCTCCAACATAAGCAGTCGACCAGTTACGGATTTCAAGCATGACCCGAAACTCGAACGCGACATAAAGTCTATTCCAGGTCGAGCCGCCCCTTCATTCTCTCATCTCTTTAATTTCTATCACCTCGACCTCCTCCTCTTCCGCCACAAAATAGAGCGCAGTGACAACTACACCTCAGGCAACGTGCACAACAATTCCAGTAGCCCCCGCAACTCCAAAAACGAGCGATGCAACACCAATTCTATCCCTAGATCCATATCTAAAACCTCCATCAGACCAAATCATAGCCCCTCCGCAAAGCAGCATCTCTCTCTCCACCCAAATGAGTCCCCACAAGAGATTGCATGGCTGCAGCATGACAAATAAAAGATAAAAGGGTACGAAGCGGCAGCGAATTTCACATTTTTGCAAAGGCGACCGGCGAAGTTTAGTGACTTTGGCACTTATGACTTGGAGGGTTTGTTCAAGGATATAGGATTGTTGCCAATGCTTAGCCATGAGACGTTTGAGAGAGAATGTTATCCATGATGTATGCGCCAATTCGACCCTAACCTAGAGTATTCATTTGTCGAGGATGACAACAGCTTCACATCCGAAGTGAAAGGTGTAGAGATTTGGATGACCGACGAGCAGTTTGGAGGTATTCTTCTTATCTCATAACAGAAGAGGATTTGGAGGATTTCGAGACCTTCGATCCAATTATTATTCAACAGATCTTTTATAGGGAAGTAGGCATTTGGCAAACATACAACATGCGGGATTAAGCCCATCTATTCGCTTACATCATTCAGCATAACATTGTCGATAAGACGGGGAGTTTCGACTAGATCTACCCCCTAGTGCAGATGGACACCTACAACATCATAATTGGTATTCAGGTGAGTTGGGCAAAGGCCATCATGTGCCATTATGTAGGCCAGGGAGTTGGGATGCGGAAGAGCTATATTCCATACTGTCGTCTTTTCACTCTCATCTTTCGATAGTACGGAGTTAGCTTCCGAGGAGAGCAGGTGCAGATGAAGGCACTTGCACTATTGGATGGTCCTCCCTGTAACAATCCGCAAATTTTGAAAATATTTTAAATGAAAATTTATTTGAAACTTTGAATTTAACTATTTTAAATTTGAGAAACTTGGAAATTTTAAAGGATAATTTTGAGTTTTGATGTGAAATGTTTTTCCAAATTTAATATAATAAAGCTTTTTCTTAAAATGCAAATTTTGGTCAACTTTGGTCAAAGTTTGACTTTCTGTGAAATTTTTTAAAATTTGAATTTTTAACTTTTATTTTTTATGAAGATGGATTAAATTTTTACATTTTCCCAGTTTTTCGTTTTGTTAAATTTTGATGTTTACTTCTCAAATTTTGCAACTTTTGGCGTATTACACGTAGTTATTTTCCCTACAACTTCTTTTTGTTTGTGATTTGTTTGGGCTTAGACCATTTGGACTAGATTACCTTTAGTTAGATGATTAGCCTATATATAATCTCCTAGGGTTTTGGCTAGCCTCCACATCCATTCATTTGTACCTCCACAGAAAAGTGTAAGTCTTCTTCTCCTTCATCTTCCTTCTCCAAAACCCTAGACTTCTTCCCCTCTTCCTCTCCAATTTTCCTCCTCCTCCTCTCCACAAATTTCGGCCACACCTATCTCCACCTTCCCCAATCACCAAACTCCAACCAAAACCCCTTTCTCCCCTTCCTTTTCCCTTCTTCTTCTTCATAATTTTCGGCCTCTACCCCTTCTCCTCCAACCAAAAACACCATGGTCGAACCTCCACAACCTCTTCCCCTTGCCTTGCCTTGGCCGTGACCATCTCCTCCATCACAAAAACACCTAGGCCGAGCCTCCATCACCAAACCCTACCCCAAGGTCGAACACACCAAACCAAAACCCTAGCCTAACCCTAAACCTAGCTATGGCCGAACCCATCCCCACCATAACCTAGCTATGGCTGAACCCACCTAATCCAAACCTAGCCTAGACCAAACCAAAACCACCTCTAGACCAAGTCTATGCAAACCCTAGACAAGCCCTCTTATGTATTTTGCAAAAATATTTTTTTTTCTATTTTATTTTTCTATGTAAAATTATTTGTTTACGTATGGAATTTATTTTTATTTTTCAAGCATCGGATTCGGATTCTCCTCTCACTCAAACTGGCCCGTAGTTTGTTGATTTTTGTGTTGCGCTTTGAATCACTTTTCCAACCAAAGAAAGGTGAGTAATCACCCTTGACATACGTACTTATTTATTTGATGAATTGATGACAATTGAATTGTTAGGATATGTATATGCAAGTTTTACATTTCACATATGATTTTATTTTGTTATTTCATATGTTTATATCATGTTATTTCATATGTTTATATTATGTCATTCATATGATTTTATTTTGTTATTTCATATCATATTATACCTGTTTGATCATATGCCATGATATGCTGAATATTGTTATGTTTATTTCATATTCTGAAATCACACTGCAAGTTCCTTCACTATGGGTTGAAACGATACATACCCGAACGATCTTTAGATTAAGGAAAATTGTTATGGGCTGAAATGATAGGCCTGAGCAATTTTATTTGACTTGGGATTGCGGGTTTGAAATGATATAAAACCCAGAAAATTAATAAATTGCGAATTGAAATGATATATGTCCGTATTTACTTGACCCTAGGGTAGAGAATTTTATACAGACTGATTTGAAATGATTTTTCTAAAATTATTAAGTATTTTAGATTTTTATATATGAATCTCAACTAAAATTTATTGTAATAATTTCTGTGAATTTGTTTACATGTGTTAAAATTTTATAAGATATAAATAGTTGGAAAGGTAAATTTTGGAATCCAATTTACAGTATGAAGGTTAATTGAAATTTTATAAGCCGATTTGACTTAATAATAGTATTTTATTCTAACCTATAAATTGTAAGTTTTAATTCATGTAATAGTGATTAAAATAAATGTTTTGTGAAAAGAAATGTAAGTTAAAACGTACATTTGACATGTAAGTTTTAAAAAATGAAAATGGTATGATTTTGGAAATAAAAATGATAAATGTCATTTACTGGAAAGAAATAAAAAGCTAAGTAAAAATACTTTTAACTTGGTATAAAGATTTATGCTTTAAAATTTGATGTTTTAGTGACAAAGTTATTAAATCGAAGGCGTGATTTCTTTAAATGACTAAATAGCTTAAATTTGAGTAATATAACAGGAAGAATAGAATGACTTTGATAAAAACTGTAAATATATATATACTATTTGAATTTATAGACTATTGTAGTAGGAAGTATTACAGTAACAATTCAAAACTGCTGCGATTTCTTACGGTAGCAATTCAAAACTGCTGCAGTTTCTTACTGTAATAATTCTGCACTGCTGCGGATTCTTACAGTAGCAACTCTGCACTGCTGCGGGTTCTTACAGTTGCACTTCTGAACTGCTGCGAATTCTTACCATAACAGTTCTGCACTGCTGCGAATTCTTAAAGTAGCACTTCTGTACTGCTGTGTTTCTTAAAAGTGACATTTTCAGAATGCTACAAATTCTCTAAAGGGTATAGTTCCGATTGTTATGGTTCTAAAGGTTACATTTTTAAGGTGCTATGATTTCTAAAATTTTATGTTTCAAAGGGGTTATAATTAAATGAATTTGGAAGTGTTACAACTTTGGAAAAATGAATAATATTTTAAAGAATAATGATATGGAATTTATATGGTTTTGAAAGGAATATGTTTGATATAAAAAATAAACCATTTGAAATTGAATAACCACGGGTTATAATAACGTTTTTTTGTTAAAGAGACCGGGATCGGATATGAGCATACTCTCTGTCGATACCGAAAACTACTTTAACAACTGTTTACGTAGTGGAGATTGCAGAATGAAGTAGGATGGTGGCGACGATCCTAAAGGTATATTTACGTGGACCCGACTCCCGTGAGTTGGCATAAGGTGGCTAAAACATGAGCAATTGACGGGCCAAGGAGGTAGCTCCTCTAATCGGACACACTTCATCGTTAGCCATTCTATTACTTTGTGATTAATTTGGTGCGCACCTTTGATTCAGGAGTGTTGATCGAGTTGGGTGGTAGTTGCGGCTATGAATTACCAACAGTCCGGAAGTGTAATTGGTATATCCACCCTGGCATTGCCTAGTTGTGCCGTGTGATCTACCCTAGCGCGCCTTCTACGAGTTTGTTTTATGTCGTACCTATGTGGTATCCTCTGGCGGCTCCAATTTACGGTGAGCTACGGTACTGTATAGACTATTGGCATACCTAAAAATGTGTTAAGGTGGAAAATGTAAAGCCTTAACGTTATTTTTAAACAGTATACTTTACTATAGACCCTATTATAATAGCGTATACTACTACATAGTAGATAGTTTAACGGATCCTTAGAGGATGGGCGATTCCAAGCATCCTTTAAATTACTGATTCATTCCTTTACGGTTCACTTGAGTTGATTTACATTTTATAAGTACGTATGTCCTGACTCGAGTGTTTTGTATTTTGCTTCATGCTCGGGTCAGCCTGAGTTCCACAACTTTGGTTTCATCCTCTTTCGAAGCTAGAGATCCGTTGAAGATTCAGTCGTCTACTTGATATTTTGTTCCAGTTATTTCCACGCACTTTTTCTTTTGTAGTAGCAACTTATGTATCTAACTTTACAAGTATATTTGTTTCCAGACTTGGTATTATGTATTAGTTTTGAAACTTTGTATCTAGGAGCTTCATGAACTCCTATGTTTATTTATTCCGCTGCGAAGTTATTCTGATATTCTATGTCTGTGATTCTGTGATTGATTTTATTTGCCCCAAATTTTATTAACAATCCGTTGTTTTGAATTATTCAAGTCTGACATGTGTGATTTTATTGTCGATTTGAATGGTCCAAAACGGCGGGATGTTACAGTTGGTATCAGAGTTTGGTTTTAGGCAAACCTTAGCCTACGGGGCAAAAACTCATTAGAGATAGGGTAGAAATACCCTAGAATGAGTAAAACCAATCTTAGAATCATTCTTTGCGAGAGAACGTATTTTCAAGTATAAAATGGTTTTCAAATGATTTTCAAACGATTTTCAAATGATTTTAAAGGATTATTTTGGATATAAATTTTTTCTTGTTTTAAATTCTAATTTTCCTTAGAATTTCCCTTCTTTTCGAATCCACCTTGTTTAATAGAATTCTTTGATTAGGATTGCCATTCTAGTTGAATCTTGTCTTTTGTCTTTCCCCTCTATCTTGGTCCTAAAGAAAAATAATTCATTCTTGAATTTCCAGGATGAATCGTAGGAACGCCAGAGGTCAGGGTCGTGGTGTTGCCCCAGTTCCAGCACTAGTTGCACCCGTTAGGTTTACTACTCTCTGTAAGGAGTTCACCCAGTTAGGTGGTACTAAGTTTTCAGGATCAGAGACCATCATTGAGGCTCAACAGTGGCTGAGAGGTTTGGAAAGGATTTTTGCTGGTTTGGAGATCACTAACGCTCAGAAGCGCCAGTTAGCAACATGGCAGTTGAAGGAGGCAGCACTAGATTGGTGGGAATTTGTTATAGCCAACACTATTGAGGTAGATATTTCTTGGGATTAGTTTAGGTACTGTCTTAAGTTAGTCCTTTTGAATTTGGTTTAGGTTATCCCTTTTGAATCTTTCTTAAGTGTGGATATCTTGTTTAGGGAGGCTTTTGTGACGAAGTGGATGCCAAAGGTTGGGAAGTCTCAGCTATACAGGGAGTTTATGGACCTTAAGCAGGGGGATATGTCATTTGCTGAGTATGAGAGGAAGTTTGACGAACTTTCCAAGTTTGGTCCTAGTTTGATTGATACCCCTCTTAAGAAGAATGAGAAGTTTATAGCTGGAGCTCGCCTAGAGTTTTATGGTCGTCTGATTTCTCATGTGCACAGCCCTTTTACGGCATTGATGGATATAGCCATTAGATATGAGAACCCCACTTCTAAGGAATCATCTGTTGCTCGTGCACCTTCATCTCAACCGCCTTCTAGCAACTCTAAGAAGATAAAGTCAAATTTCCAGCGTCAGAAGTAGAACTGGCTCAAGAATCCAGGTTTAGGATCTTCTTCTTCTCGGAAGCAGCCTATTGATCTTTCTTCCATCACTTGCTTTAGGTGTGATCAGAAAGGGCACTATGCCAATATTTGCCCTACTTTATCCGGAGCTGCTGTTCCTCCATCTCAGATGACTAGGTGTGATCTTTGCCATGTCTATTTGCAGCCTGGCCACTTCAAGCAGGATTCTCCCTTGTATCAGAAGGGCAAGACATCTGGAGTCTTTGCCATGACTTCTTCCACTCAGGCTCCGCCTACACCAGCTGCCCCTAGTGATACCCAAAGGTACTCTCTAGAGCACCTTTACTTTGTTTGATTTTCCAGTTCGTGTTCTATTTGACACTGGAGCTTCACATTCATTTCTGTGGACCTTTGTGATAAGTTTGAGCATATCCTTTCACCTAAGTTTGCAACCGAACCTTTGTGTGTTACTAATCCTATTGGTGGTCCCGCAAACCTTAGTAGGATTTGTAACAATGTGAAATTCTTCCATTCTGGCTATCGTTTTTGTGGTGATTTCTATGTTCTTGGTTTCTATGCTTTTGATCTATTGCTTGGAGGAGATTGGCTGAAGAATCATGAAGCTGTTATTTCTTGTAAAGCCCGAACCATTTCTCTTGTTGGTGATAAGAGTGATTCAGTGCCGTATGCCTCAGGAGTATGCATGCAGTTTTATCTCTTGATTCTTCCCCTAGTGATCTTGATTCTACTCCTATGGTCAAACTCTATTCTGGTGTATTTGGTGAAGTCACTTCATTACCTCCTAAACGGGAAAGTGAATTCCGTATTGATCTCATTCCTGGAGCTCGACCTATAGTTCTTCCTCCTAGAAGAATGGCACCCTATGAGAAGGTTGAGTTAAGGAAGCAAATTGAAGACTTGTTCTCCAAAGGTTTGATCAGACCCAGTCATTCCGAATGGGGAGCAGCAGTGGTTTTTGTCACTAAGTCTGATGGTTCTTTGAGAATGTGTGTTGATTATAGGGAGCTGAACAAGCTCACTATGAAAAACAGATATCCAATGCCTCGTATCAATGATATGTTCGATCAGCTTTATGGAGCTACTGTATTTTCTCAGCTTGATCTTGCCACTGATTTCCACCAGCTCAAAATATCCGAGGAAAGTATTCCCAAAACTGCTTTCCGTTCTGAGGATGGTTTCTTTGAGTGGTTAGTTATGCTTTTGGTTTGACTAATGACCCAGCTTTGTTTGTCGACCTTATGAACCGGGTTTTCCATGATGTTCTTAATAAGTTTGTTCTAGTCTTCATCGATGATATTCTTGTTTTCTCTAAGTCTAAGGCGGAATATGAAGTCCATTTAAATTCTGTTCTCGAGACTCTCAGAAGTCATCAGTTGAAAGCCAAATTCTCGAAATGCCATTTTTGGAAAGAAGAAGTCCGATTTCTTGGACATATAGTTTCTGGTGATGGAGTTTCTGTTGATCCAGTTAAGATCGCTACGATCAATGTAGGTCTATTTCTTCTTCCTTCTTTTGTGAATTTAATTATTCTATCTCTTTCTCTGTAGTTCTTATTCTTTCCTATTCTGTTTCAGGATTGGGAATCTCCTAGGACTCCATCTGATATCCTTAGTTTTTTGGCCCTTGCCGGTTATCATCAGAGATTCATTGAGAATTTTGCTCGGATTGTTGCACCTCTCACCGCTCTAACTCGTAAGAATGGTAAGTTTAGATGGAATGATAAGTGTGAAGCTGCATTCAATGAGTTGAAGCGCAAGCTTACTTCCGCACCAGTTCTTACCGTTCCAAATGGAAATGAGGGATTAACGGTATACACTGATGCCAGTCGTGAAGGTTTGGGAGCCGTTCTGATGCAGGATGGGAAGGCTATCGCTTATGCTAGTTGCTAGTTGAAGACTCATGAAGCCAATTATGCAGCCCATGATTTGGAATTGCTTGATGTAGTTTTTGCTTTGAAGCATTGGAGACATCATCTATTGGGAACTAAGTTTGAGCTCTTTACGGATCGTAAGTCTTTGAAATATATTTTCACCTAGAAGGACTTGAATCTGAGACAAGTTAGGTGGCTTGAGTTCCTTACTTCTTATAACCTCGACATCAACTATACCCCAGGGAAAGCTAATGTTGTAGCCGATGCATTGAGTAGGAAGAAGGCGATGTTATGTCAGCTTGTTGTTTCTTCTCCTCTTATGGATCGTATTATTGCTAAGTAGGATGAAGATAGGATAATTAGGCTTATTGAGGAAAATGTTCGTAGCAGGGTTGGTGGTAATAGCCAAGAAGGAAGTGGAGCTCAGATTGATGATAAAGTGATTTTAAGGATTAATAATCGGATTTGTGTCCCGAATGTCGATGGATTGAGGCAAGAATTACTTTGGGAAAATCATCGGTCCAGACTTTTTATTCATCCAGGTGTGACGAAGATGTACCATGATATGAAGAAGCTGTATTGGTGGAGTGGTATAAAGCGTGGTATCTCCCTTTTTGTTAGTAGATGTGAGACTTGTCAGCAGGTTAAGGTTGATCATCAGAAAACCGCTGGATTATTGCAACCTCTTGAAGTCCTCAATTGGAAATGGGAACAAGTTTCTATGGATTTTATTGATGGGTTACCAAGGACTAGGAAAGGTAATGAAAGTATTTAGGTTATTGTGGATAGATTGACTAAGTCAGCTCATTTCATTCCGGTTAGGTCTAACCGTTCTGTTTATAGTTTAGCTGAGATTTATGTGAGAGAGATAGTTCGTCTTCATGGTGTTCCTGTTAGCATTGTTTGCGATAGAGACCCCATCTTTACCAGTCAGTTTTGGAAAGTGTTTCAGGAATCTTTAGGCACTCGTCTGAATCTGAGCACTGTTTACCATCCACAGACCGATAGTCAAACGAAAAGAGTGAATCAGATTCTGGAAGATCTTCTTCGTGCCTGTGTCCTTGATTATGGGGGATCTTGGGAAGATCATCTCCAACTCATTGAGTTCACCTATAATAATAGTTATCGGGTATAATCTCGAAAATCTGTTTAAGGTTGTCTTAAACATTCATCTATCTTATTCCATCTTTTGAATTCAGGCTAGTATCGAAATGGCTCCATTTGCTGCTCTTTATGGACGACCTTGCAAATATCCGTCTTGCTGGATTGAATCCGGTAATCGTTTGATTCTTGGTCCTGATATGATTCTAGAAGCATCTAAGAAGGTTGAGGAGATTAGGAGAAAGATGAGGATTGCTCAAGGTAGACAGAAGAAGTATGCTAACAGGCGTAGGAGGAGTTTTGAGTTTTCTGTTGGTGATCAAGTTTTCCTTAAAGTCTCTCCATTAAGAAATGTTATTCGTTTTGGTCGGAGAGGGAAGTTCGCTCCTAGGTTTATTGGTCCTTTTCGCATCTTAGAGAGAGTTGGTTCCTTAGCTTATCGTTTGGAATTGCCTGAGAAACTTTATGGAGTGCATAATGTGTTCCATGTCTCGCATCTTCGTCGGTATCTCCATGACCCATCCTTGATTATTCAGCCTTCTGCTCTCGAGAGTTTGGATATTGAGACAAACCTTACTATTGAGAGGAAGCCACTTCGTATTATCGATAGAGGTACGAAGCAGCTTCAAAGAAAATTTGTCGACCTAGTCAAAGTGCAATGGAGCACTAATGATCGGGATTGTACTTGGGAAACGGTGTAGAGCATTCGTGCTTCAAATCCGGAATAGTTTGTTCCAGGTATTATTCGTTATCCTACCTTATCCTTCTTTGTTTTCTGTGTCTTGTTCCTTTTCGGGAACGAAAAGTTTTGAGTGGGGGAGAGTGTAACAATCCGCAAATTTTTAAAATATTTTTAAATGAAAATTTATTTGAAACTTTGAATTTAACTATTTTAAATTTGAGAAACTTGGAAAATTTAAAGGATAATTTTGAGTTTTGATGTGAAATGTTTTTCCAAATTTAATAAAATGAAGATTTTTCTTAAAATGTAAATTTTGGTCAACTTTGGTCAAAGTTTGACTTTCTGTGAAAATTTTTAACTTTTATTTTTTTAGGAAGATGGATTTAATTTTTATATTTTCCCAGTTTTTTGCTTTGTTAAATTATGATGTTTACTTCTCAAATTTTGCAACTTTTGGCGTATTACACGCAGTTATTTTCCCTACAACTTCTATTTTTTTTGTTATTTGTTTGGGCTTAGACCATTTGGGCTAGAAAACCTTTAGTTAGATGAGTAGACTATATATAATCTCCTAAGGTTTTGGCTAGCATCCACATCCATTCATTTGTGCCTCCACAGAAAAGTGTAAGTCTTCTTCTCCTTCATCTTCCTTCTCCAAAACCCTAGACTTCTTCCCCTCTTCCTCTCCAATTTTCGTCCTCCTCCTCTCCACAAATTTCGGCCACACCTATCTCCACCTTCCCTAATCACCAAACTCCAACCAAAACCCATTTCTCCTCTTCCTTTTCCTTTCTTCTTCTTCACAATTTTCGGCCTCTACCCCTTCTCCTCCAACCAAAAACACCATGGCCGAACCTCCACAAGCCCTTCCCCTTGCCTTGCCTTGGCCGTGACCATCTCCTCCATCACAAAAACCCCTAGGCCGAGCCTCCATAACCAAACCCTACCCCAAGCCCGAACACACCAAACCAAAACCCTAGCCTAACCCTAAACCTAGCTATGGCCGAACCCATCTCCACCAAAACCTAGCTATGGCCGAACCCACCTAATCCAAACCTAGCCTAGACCAAACCAAAACCACCTCTAGGCCAAGTCTATGCAAACCCTAGACAAGCCCTCTTATGTATTTTACAAAAATATATATTTTTTCTATTTTATTTTTCTATGTAAAATTATTTGTTTACGTATGGAATTTATTTTTATTTTTCAAGCATCGGATTTGGATTCTCCTCTCACTCAAACTGGTCCGTAGTTTGTTGATTTTTGTGTTGCGCTTTGAATCACTTTTCCAACCAAAGAAAGGTGAGTAATCACTCTTAACATACGTACTTATTTATTTGATGAATTGATGACAATTGAATTGTTAGGATATGTATATGTAACGACCCTGAAATTCCGACCCAATTTTAAAATTTTGAATCCTTTATTTTAATATAAAATATGGAACTTTCATACGATTTCAATTAGCGTCCAAACTTTGTTTATAAATTTCGCCTAGATGGTTATAGATATGGGAAAAGTTTCGTCGGAAAATACCGCAGTAAATTTCGTTCGCGTTTATTTCACATCAGTTCATTTTAAACGCGAAATTTTTTATCTTCTGAACCAGAATATTTTTACATAGAAAAATTCTAAATCATCTTCTGATTAAGGCGTCATTTTTCATTTTTCAAATTTCGGATATTTTCAGCTCCGTCGATCTTATTCTTCGGCGTTTTGCTGCATTTTTACCACAATATAAAAATTTCAAATTTTAAAATTTAATCGTACCACTGATATCTTTATACCGTTGTGTTCGCCTCGTCGCGCTGATCAAAATGGTATATTTATTTGTGTCAATCGGAGTTCGGCGGTGCAAGTTACAATTGTTTAACGGAGTATAAACTGGTCCGTTACGCAGCCCAAACCGGTACCCAATTACCTACTCAGTTCAGAATTCTAGGGGTCCTTTGACTATTCAATTGCCTTGGAAAGCCAACAGCCATACGGTTACCAAGAAAATTAATATTGAGACCCTTGGATTCTAGACATCTCTGTATATATTTGGTACACTGTGCCTTTAGCTGTTCGTTTGCTCACCTTCTACTTCTCTGGTACGTGACTTCTCTTCCTCCTCTATTCTCTTTCATTATTTGTCTTTGTCCGCAGAAAATTAAAACTTCACACCCCATAGCCCACTGCCCACCGAGTCACCCTCCTCCTACCAGCCCGCCTCCGCCCCTGCTGCCCACCAGCCACCAGCCTCCGCCCCTCCTGCCCACCAGCCACCAGCCTCCACCCTGCCTTCCGCCAGATCCAGCCTCCCCATTCGCCCAGTCACCCTCCTACTACCGCCCTGCCCAGCCTGATCCAGCCTCCCCATTCGCCCAGTCACCCTCCTCCTACCGCCCTGCCCAGCCTCCCCATTCGCCCAGTCACCCTCCTCCTACCGCCCTGCCTAGCCCCACGCCCAGCCTCCCAATTCGCCCAACCCTCCGCACGCCTACCTTCCCCACCGTCCCCAGCTTCCGCGCCGCCCCAGCCCAGGCCTCCGCCCGCCTGCCTGCCACCCCACTCCCCTCCGCCCAGCCCAGCCTTTGCCCGTACCCACCCTGAACCCCACCGCCCAGCCCAGCCCAGCCCAGCCCGCCTGCCGTTCCACCTCCCACTGCCCAGTCCGCCAGACCCACCTGAACCCACCACTGCCCAGCCCAATCCGCCCGACCACCCGGACCCGCCAGCGACCCCAGCCGAACCCCAGCCCGCAACCGCCAGCGACCGGCCCGCTTTACACCCCGACCACCACGTTGTCCCCTGCTCCACCGTCACGGTTGTGCCTCGCCTTGGCCGCAGTCGAATTTTCATTCCACTTCCGTTTCATATATAAATATATATACGAAACTGTATATTTTATAGCAGTATATAACCTTGAATTTATGGTTACTCATATACAGTGTTTTACTATGTTTTGTTCCAGCTACTGCTTCGGAGACTTAGGCTTCCATTCAGCTTGTCAGATCTATCTAGTTTTTTTGCTTTGTTCGTGTTCGGATTCGTGCTTGTGTCGTCTATCTAGTCTATTCATTTTCGTGCTTCGCCGTCATCTTCTTTAACCACGCAAGGTGAATATTTCATTCACGACTCAATCGATTATGCTATGATAATCAAGTGATAGATATGATTGATATTAATTTGAATGTTAAAATGGTTGATGTTAAATTGTGATTGGAAGTTAGTTTATGGAAAATAGTTGCGACACTAAATTGTTATGATGTTGAAATTGGTCGTTAATATAAGTGATGATTAATATGAAATTGAAATTGATATAGGATAGTCTAAAATTTAAAATAGATTATATATGTTGAAATTGTCCCTTTAAATGTTAAATAAATCGACATGTAGAAATAGTGTTAACTACACTTTGAACCATTGAATGTATGATTGATGTAATAATTTGATAATAAACGCCAAGTGAAAACCCATAATGTAATAATCTTTAATCTGCACGAAATGATAGTGTGGATTCTAGGAATAATTTTATTTATTTACATAAATAACAAATGTAAATTAAATACGATTATTTCGGGATTATTTAAATAAACGGTTGAATTGTTACGTATGGTTGCTATTGATTGTTTATTTACTTTGACACCATCCCTGTTATCACACTGCAAGTTCCCTTTGCTATGCTTTGCTTTATTTAATGATATTGGGTTGAAATGATAAATACCCAATTGAACAACTTTGGCCTAGGATAGATAATTAAAAATAAGAAACCCGATTGGTCGACAAAAATCATTTTGGAATTGAAATCTATTTGAAATTAAGAAATGAACTTAAAAATTTGTTGGAAAGTACGTAACGAAATTAATGGATTTAATTGTAATAAATTAATGGATTTAAGGGTAATAAATTAATAGGATTAATTGTAATAAATTAATGAACTTAATTGTAATAAATTAATGGATTTAATTGTAATAAATTAATGGAAATAAATAAGTGATCTAATTGAAATAAATTAATGAATTTAATTGAAACGGATTAATAAATCTATTTAATTAGATAAAACGGATTGACACATTTAATTGAAATGAGATTTGAACAAGTAAGTTTTAGAATCTAATAATCTAAATTTATTAGATTTGAGGTTAGATCTAATTCGGATAAATTTAATAAATTTGGAATTTGCTATAAAATTTAATTTGAGATTAAGTAACAAAGTGACTTAAGGGAATGCAAACCAACTAAAGTTTAAGGATTTGATTTAGCTGTTGAAATTGATTAAATCAAAGTTCTGATTAAATTTAATGTAACGATGAATGGGAATAGGAACTAAATTGAAATTGAATACTTAAGTATTGTTGACTCAAGGGCTTGAACTAAAACTTCATTTGGAAATATGATTTTTAAATGTTCGAAATAAATTGAATTGTGAAGTGTCAAATTTTGAAAGTCAAACTTGCAACTTGACTTTTGGACTTTGATTTGTTTAAACTTTAATATTAAATGACCATCGGGTAATTAATGCATAGTTATTAAAGAGACCAGGATCGGATATGGACATACTCTCTGTCGATACCGAAAACCACTTTAATAACTAATATACGCGGAGTGTTGATCCAGAACGAAGTGGATGGTTTTGGTGAACGCGTTGACTGAAGAAAGAGAACGATTTTGGATGACCCCTGACAAGACTAAAATAGGAGCCCCGCCGGGCCATTGAGGATCGCCATCTCTAGCGGACACACTTCTTCGATACCTTATCTATTACTTATGTGATTCGATTTGGGTGCACCCCTTGATTTGGGAGTGTTGTTTCGCGGTGTTGGGATAGTAGCTGCTATGCCCAACATCAGTCTGGATCAGGCAACTACTAGTATCCTAGTTGGTATCGCCTCATGTACCTTGTCATACTGATTATCCTATTCGCGACCACTACGTTTTGGTTTGTACCTTTAGTATATGGATTGCCCTCTGGTGACTTCCGGCTTTGGGGAAACTATGGTCTTGTATATGCTCTTGGGAATAAAGTGTGTTAAGGGGATTATGGTAATGCCTTAACACTATTTTGATATCATACTTTACTGATTAGACATTATCTATTTAGCGTATTCTATTGTATATATAGATAGTTTATCGGATCCTTAAAGATGTGTATCACATTCATCTTTGAGTTATGAACTTTATTATTTGCACCTGATTATCCTTTATAAGATTTTGAGTCCTGACTCGAGTGTTTCTTTTGTATATGCTCGGGTCAGTCTGAAGCTATCCAGTTGCTGATCAAGGTTGATTGAAGATGCTGAAGACTTAGCATTTATCTTTATCAGTTATTTCCTTTCTAGTATTTGATGAACTTATGTATTGAACATCTTGTATTTCTTCTTTGTCACTTTATGTTGATACATTGTTGTATTCCTGTAGTAGCTTCATGAACTACTATTATGATGATGTACTTTTCTGCTGCATTATTCTGTGACTATTATGTGTCTGTGATGTTGTATTGATTCTCATTTACATATATGTATTCATAATCCCATAATGATTCGTGTTTTGTATTATTTAAGTTGACATGTGTGGATTATTGTCAATTTAAATGGTCCAAATATACGGGTTGTTACAGTTGGTATCAGAGCTTCGGTTTCCCTACAAACCTTAGTTCGGGATTATGAAACTCATTAGAGATAGGGTAGCAATACCCTAGAATGAGGAGAATCGATTCAATATCCAAATCCTTTCTATTTGAACTTCTTTGATTCGTCGATTGAATTTTCCCTTTGAGTTCTATGATTTTATCCTTGGTCCTAAAATTTCTTTTGGTATTTCAGGATGAGTGCCAGAAGAAACAATAGGGTGGAAGAGGCATTGGTCCTGCTCAGGCTGCACCTGCCGCTCCAGCTCCTGTCAAATTCACCACTCTTAGTAAGGAGTATACACAGCTTGGAGGTATTAAGTTTTCTGGATCCGAGAACATTATTGAGGCTCAGCAATGGCTTAAAGGATTAGAGAAGATATTTTCTGGTCTAGAGATCACTGATGCTCAGAAGCGTCAGCTTGCTGCTTGGCAACTTCAAGATGCCGCACAGGATTGGTGGGAATCTGTTACTTCACGTATCGAGGAAAACACCATCACTTGGGCCCAGTTTAGGTATAAATTCGTTTGGATTTCGCAGCATAAATTCTTCTTTCAATCTTAGGAATGTTATTTATCTAGTCTATCTTTTGATTAGGGATACTTTCTCGGCACAATGGATGCCAGCTGCTGGGAAAACCCAACTTTATAGAGCTTTCATGGATCTTAAGCAAGGCAGTATGACTTTTTCTGAGTATGAGAGGAAATTCAACGAACTCTCAAAATTCGGACCTGGCTTGATCGATACACCACTTCTGAAGAACGATAAATTCATTTTGGGAGCTAGACCAGAATATTATGACTTGCTTACTGGACACACTCACTGCACCTTCACAGAGCTTGTTGATTATGCTCTTAGATATGAGGTGAAGCCTAAGGGACCTACTGCCAAGGCCACTCCTAATCATCCCTCCTCTAGCCAGCCCGAGAAAAGGAAGATGAACTTTGATCAACAAAAGAAAGCTTGGCAGAAGACTACTGGATTGGGATATGCTCAGAAAAGCCCAATCGACCTTGCTAATATCACTTGCTTCAAATGCGATAAGAAGGGCCATTATGCTAATAGTTGTCCATCTACCGGAGCTACTGTTCCACCACCTTCTACGACTAGGAAAGATTTATGCTATGTCTGCCTCCAGTCGGGTCATTTCAAGAAAGACTGCCCACTGTATAAGCGTGGCACACCATCTGGAGTATTTGCTATCACCACACCTGCACCCCCTGCACCACCCACCCAGGATGACCAAGGTACCTTACGAAGTATTCTTCATTTACATGCTACACCTGTTAGGGTATTATTCGATACTGGTGCTTCACATAGCTTTATATCAGTTGACCATTGTAATAAACTCAAATTAGAACCTACTCTTGCTACTATCTCCTTATGTGTCTCAAATCCTATCGGAGGACCCGCTAACCTCCGAAGTGTTTGCAAGGGAGTTGCACTTATGTATGATTTTTCTCGATTCACTTGGGATTTCTATGTACTTGGATTCCAAGCATTCGACTTTCTTTTAGGAGCTGATTGGTTAAGCAAATTTGATGTTGTTATTTCCTGCAAAACTCGTTCAGTTTCTTTGGTAAGCAACAAGGGTCAACCACTTGTCATTGAATGCAAATCACCTCAAAAATATGCCGGAAGCTTCATATTCTCTCTTGATGCTCATCCGGATGATCTTAATACTACCCCTATTGTTCAGAAATTCCTCGATGTATTTGGAGAGGTCAACTCTCTACCGCCTAAACGGGAAATCGATTTCCGTATTGATCTTATTCCTGGAGCTACTCCCGTAGTTCTCCCACACCGAAGGATGGCTCCTAAAGAAAAAGCTGAACTAAAAACTCAAATTGATGATCTATTTGCTAGAGGGTTGATTAGGAGAAGTTGTTCTGAATGGGGCGCTGTAGTTGTATTTGTCACCAAATCGGATGGATCTCTTCGCATGTGTGTTGATTACCGAGAACTGAACAAACGCACTCTCAAGAATCGTTATTTGATGCCTCGCATCAACGATTTATTCGATCAGCTCCATGGAGCTAAAATTTTCTCACAACTTGATCTAGCCACTGGGTTCCACCAACTCAGAGTTGCTGAAGATAGTATCCATAAGACAGCTTTCTGTACTGAGAATGGATTCTATGAATGGTTGGTTATGCCATTCGGTTTGACCAACGCACCTGCTTATTTCGTCGACTTGATGAATCGAGTCTTTCGGGATGTACTTAACAAGTTTGTTCTTGTATTCATTGATGATATTCTCGTCTTCTCCAAAGACGAGAAGGAGCATGAAACACATCTCTGTTATGTTCTAGAAACTCTCCGAAACCATCAGCTTAAAGCCAAGTTCTCTAAATGCCATTTCTGGCGAGACGAAGTAAGATTTCTTGGCCATACTGTTTCTGAAAATGGGATTTCGGTTGATCCAGCTAAGATTGCCATAATCAATGTAAGTTCTATCTTATTCGTTGTTCTGTTCAAACAATCTTGTCTTTTGCTAATTTGAATCAATTAATCTACAGGATTGGGAGACTCCTAAAACTCCTACAGATATTCAGAGTTTCTTGGGTTTAGCCGGTTATTATCGCAGATTTATTGAGCACTTTGCCCGGATTTCTGCCCCACTTACTACTTTAACCCGAAAGGATGTTAAGTTTATTTGGAGTGAGAAGTGCGAATCAGCTTTTAATGAGTTGAAGCGTAAGTTAACTTCAACCCCTGTTCTTGCGGTAATCAATGGAAGTGAAGGATTAACTGTCTATACAGATGCTTGCCGAGAAGGTTTAGGCACTGTTCTTATGCAAAATGGAAAGGTTATTGCCTATGCGGGCCGTCAATTGAAGACCCATGAATTAAACTATGCCACACATGACCTAGAGCTTCTTGCCATTGTATTTGCTCTGAAACTATAGAGGTATCATCTTTTAGGAACAAAATTCGATTTATTCACTGATCATAAGTCCTTGAGATATATCTTTTCTCAGAAAGATTTGAATCAGAGGCCAGTCCGATGGCTCGAATTTTTAGCTGCATATGATCTCGACATCACTTATACTCCTGGGAAAGCAAATGTTGTAGCCGATGCATTGAGTCGTAGCAAAGCATTGTCTTGCTGTAATATTGTTGAGGGCATGTAATTTCAGCTTGTCATCTCTCCATCTCTTATGGATCGCATAAAAGCTAAACAATATGAGGACACTTTGCTTTATCGTATGAAGGAGTTATTTCTTGGTAGAGTCGGAAATGTTGACGGTAAAATAGGAGCGCAGATTGAAAGAATGGAGTTCTAAGGATCGTCAACTGTATTTGTGTTCCTAATGTCGATGGATTGAGACAAGAAGTACTTAGAGAGAATCATCAGTCATCACTTTCATTGCATCCTGGTGTCACTAAGATGTATCGTAATATGAAGCGTTTATATTGGTGGAGTGGGATGAAGAGAGATATTTCTATATATGTCAGTAGATGCACCACTTGCCAACAAGTCAAGGCTGATCACCAGAAGACTGCCGGTTTACTTCAACCTCTAGAGATTCCTTGTTGGAAATGGGATCAGATTTCTATGGACTTCATCGATGGATTACCAAGGACTAGAAAAGGTAACGAGAGTATATGGGTGATCGTTGATAGGTTGACAAAATCTGCTCACTTTATTCCTGTTAAGACCACTCGTACTGCTTCAAGTTTGGCAGAGATTTATATGAGAGAGATTGTTCATGGGGTTCCATCTAGTATTGTGTGCGATAGAGACCCTATATTCACTAGTAAATTCTGGAAGGCATTTCAGGACGTCTTAGGCACTAAACTGAATCTGAGCACAGCTTATCATCCTCAAACAGATGGCCAAAATGAAAGGGTAAATCAGATTTTGGAGGATTTGCTCCGAGCTTGCATAATTGATTTCGGTGGATCTTGGGAAGACCATCTCCATTTGGTTGAATTCACTTATAATAACAGTTATCAGGCAAGTATCGATATGGCACCGTTCGAAGCTTTATATGGACAGCCATGCAAATCGCCAGCTTGTTGGATTGAGCCTGGTGATCGATTGGTTCTTGGCCGAGATATGATTATGGAAGCATCCGAGAAGGTTAATGAGATCAGAAGGAAGATGAAGACCGCACAGGATAGGCAGAAGAGCTATGTAGATAGGCGTAGAAGAGATTTGGAATTCCAGGTTGGGGATGAGGTATTTCTGAAAGTATCACCTTTGAAGAATGTTATTCGATTTGGTCGTAGAGGGAAGCTTGCTCCAAGATTTGTTGGACCATTTACTATCACCGAGAGAATTGGCACACTAGCTTATAGAGTTGCATTACCAGAAAAGTTTGAGGGCGTGCACAACGTATTCCATGTTTCACATCTCCGGAAAGTCGTGTGTGATCCATCCATGACCATTCCAATTGCTCAGTTAGATGAAGTTTATATCGAGCCAGATTTGACTATCCAAAGAAGACCACTTCGAATAGTCGATCGGGAAACAAGGCAACTAAGAAGGAATTCTATAAATCTCGTCAAAGTCCAATGGAGTGCAGATGAGCGAGATTGCACATGAGAAACTGAGGATAGTATCCGGGATTCAAACCCCGAATTACTGATTTCAGGTATAAATCAAATTCTCTTAAAATCTATCTTGACTTTTCCGCTTACTCCATTCTTACTTCACCGTCTCGTTCTTTTCGAGGACGAAAAGTTTTGAGTGGGGAGAATGTAACGACCCTGAAATTCCGACCCAATTTTAAAATTTTGAATCCATTATTTTAATATAAAATATGTAACTTTCATACGATTTCAATTAGCGTCCAAACTTTGTTTATAAATTTCGCCTAGATGGTTATAGATATGGGAAAAGTTTCGTCGGAAAATACCGCAGTAAATTTCGTTCGCGTTTATTTCACATCAGTTCATTTTAAACGCGAAAATTTTTATCTTCTGAACCGGAATATTTTTATATAGAAAAATTCTAAATCATCTTCTGATTAAGACGTCATTTTTCGTTTTTCAAATTTCAGACATCTTCAGCTCCGTCGAT
Organism: Allium fistulosum; assembly: GCA_030737815.1. Classification (NCBI taxonomy): domain Eukaryota; kingdom Viridiplantae; phylum Streptophyta; class Magnoliopsida; order Asparagales; family Amaryllidaceae; genus Allium; species Allium fistulosum. The sequence continues at coordinate 1,258,596,892 of CM060901.1, forward strand.
CTTATTCTTCAGCGTTTTGCTGCATTTTCTCCACAATATAAAAATTTCAAATTTTAAAATTTAATCGTACCACTGATATCTATATACCGTTGTGTTCGCCTCGTCGCGCTGATCAAAATGGTATATTTATTTGTGTCAATCGAAGTTCGGCGGTGCAAGTTACAATTGTTTAACGGAGTATAAACTGGTCCGTTACGCAGCCCAAACCGGTACCCAATTACCTACTCAGTTCAGAATTCTAGGGGTCCTTTGACTATTCAATTGCCTTGGAAAGCCAACAGCCATACGGTTACCAAGAAAATTAATATTGAGACCCTTGGATTCTAGACATCTCTGTATATATCTGGTACACTGTGCCTTCAGCTGTTTGTTTGCTCACCTTCTACTTCTCTGGTACGTGACTTCTCTTCCTCCTCTATTCTCTTTCATTATTTGTCTTTGTCCCCAGAAAAATAAAACTCCACACCCCACAGCCCACTGCCCACCGAGTCACCCTCCTCCTACCAGCCCGCCTCCGCCCCTGCTGCCCACCAGCTACCAGCCTCCGCCCTTGCTGCCCACCAGCCACCAGCCTCCGCCATGCCTTCCGCCCGATCCAGCCTCCCCATTCCCCAGTCACCCTCCTCCTACCGCCCTGCCCAGCCCGATCCAGCCTCCCCATTCGCCCAGTCACCCTCCTCCTACCGCCCTGCCCAGCCTCCCCATTCGCCCAGTCACCCTCCTCGTACCGCCCTGCCCAGCCTCCCCATTCGCCCAACCCTCCGCCCGCCTACCTTCCCCACCGTCCCCAGCTTCCCCGCCGCCCCAGCCCAGGTCTCCGCCTGCCTGCCGCCCCACTCCCCTCCGCCCAGCCCAGCCTTTGCCCGTACCCACCCTGAACCCCACTGCCCAGCCCACCCCAGTCCAGCCCGCCTGCCGTTCCACCTCCCCCTGCCCAGTCCGCCAGACCCACCCGAACCCACCACTGCCCAGCCCAATCCGCCCGATCACCCGGACCAGCCAGCGACCCCAGCCGAACCCCAGCCCGCAACCGCCAGCGACCGGCCCGCTTTACACCCCGACCACCACGTTGTCCCCTGCTCCACCGTCACGGTTGTGCCTCGCCTTGGCCGCAGTCGAATTTTCATTGCACTTCCGTTTCATATATAAATATATATGTGAAACTGTATATTTTATAGCAGTATATAACTTTGAATTTCTGGTTACTCATATACAGTGTTTTACTATGTTTTGTTCCAGCTACTGCTTCGGAGACTTAGGCTTCCATTCAGCTTGTCAGATCTATCTAGTTTTTTTGCTTTGTTCGTGTTCGGATTCGTGCTTGTGTCGTCTATCTAGTCTATTCATTTTCATGCTTCGCCGTCATCTTCTTTAACCACGCAAGGTGGATATTTCATTCACGACTCAATCGATTATGCTATGATAATCAAGTGATAGATATGATTGATATTAATTTGAATGTTAAAATGGTTGATGTTAAATTGTGATTGGAAGTTAGTTTATGGAAAATAGTTGCGACACTAAATTGTTATGATGTTGAAATTGGTCGTTAATATAAGTGATGATTAATATGAAATTGAAATTGATATAGGATAGTCTAAAATTTAAAATAGATTATATATGTTGAACTTGTCCCTTTAAATGTTAAATAAATCGACACGTAGAAATAGTGTTAACTACACTTTGAACCATTGAATGTATGATTGATGTAATAATTTGATAATAAACGCCAAGTGAAAACCCATAATGTAATAATCTTTAATCTGCACGAAATGATAGTGTGGATTCTAGGAATAATTTTATTAATTTACATAAATAACAAATGTAAATTAAATACGATTATTTTGGGATTATTTAAATAAACGGTGGAATTGTTACGTATGGTTGCAATTGATTGTTTATTTACTTTGACACCATCCCTGTTATCACACTGCAAGTTCCCTTTGCTATGCTTTGCTTTATTTAATGATATTGGGTTGAAATGATAAATACCCAATTGAACAACTTTGGCCTAGGATAGATAATTAAAAATAAGAAACCCGATTGGTCGACAAATATCATTTTGGAATTGAAATCTATTTGAAATTAAGAAATGAACTTAAAAATTTGTTGGAAAGTAAGTAACGAAATTAATGGATTTAATTGTAATAAATTAATGGATTTAAGGGTAATAAATTAATAGGATTAATTGTAATAAATTAATGAACTTAATTGTAATAAATTAATGGATTTAATTGTAATAAATTAATGGAAATAAATAAGTGATCTAATTGAAATAAATTAATGAATTTAATTGAAACGGATTAATAAATCTATTTAATTAGATAAAACGGATTAACACATTTAATTGAAATGAGATTTGAACAAGTAAGTTTTAGAATCTAATAATCTAAATTTATTAGATTTGAGATTAGATCTAATTCGGATAAATTTAATAAATTTGGAATTTGCTATAAAATTTAATTTGAGATTAAGTAACAAAGTGACTTAAGGGAATGCAAACCAACTAAAGTTTAAGGATTTGATTTAGCTGTTGAAATTGATTAAATCAAAGTTCTGATTAAATTTAATGTAACGATGAATGGGAATAGGAACTAAATTGAAATTGAATACTTAAGTATTGTTGACTCAAGGGCTTGAACTAAAACTTCATTTGGAAATATGATTTTTAAATGTTCGAAATAAATTGAATTGTGAAGTGTCAAATTTTGAAAGTCAAACTTGCAACTTGACTTTTGGACTTTGATTTGTTTAAACTTTAATATTAAATGACCATCGGGTAATTAATGCGTAGTTATTAAAGAGACCGGGATCGGATATGGACATACTCTCTGTCGATACCGAAAACCACTTTAATAACTAATATACGCGGAGTGTTGATCTAGAACGAAGTGTATGGTTTTGGTGAACGCGTTGACTGAAGAAAGAGAACGATTTTGGATGACCCCTGACATGACTAAAACAGGAGCCGCGCCGGGCCATTGATGATCGCCATCTCTAGCGGACACACTTCTTCGATACCTTATCTATTACTTATGTGATTCGATTTGGGTGCACCCCTTGATTTGGGAGTGTTGTTTCGCGGTGTTGGGATAGTAGCTGCTATGCCCAACATCAGTCCGGATCAAGCAACTACTAGTATCCTAGTTGGTATCGCCTCATGTACCTTGTCATACTGATTATCCTATTCGCGACCACTACGTTTTGGTTTGTACCTTTAGTATATGGATTGCCCTCTGGTGACTTCCGGCTTTGGGGAAACTACGGTCTTGTATATGCTCTTGGGAATAAAGTGTGTTAAGGGGATTATGGTAACGCCTTAACACTATTTTGATATCATACTTTACTGATTAGACATTATCTATTTAGCGTATTCTATTGTATATATAGATAGTTTATCGGATCCTTAAAGATGTGTATCACATCATCTTTGAGTTATGAACTTTATTATTTGCACCTGATTATCCTTTATAAGATTTTGAGTCCTGACTCGAGTGTTTCTTTTGTATATGCTCGGGTCAGTCTGAAGCTATCCAGTTGCTGATCAAGGTTGATTGAAGATGCTGAAAACTTAGCATTTATCTTTATCAGTTATTTCCTTTCTAGTATTTCATGAACTTATGTATTGAATATCTTGTATTTCCTCTTTGTCACTTTATGTTGAAACATTGTTGTATTCCTGTAGTAGCTTCATGAACTACTATTATGATGATGTACTTTTCCGCTGCATTATTCTGTGACTATTCTGTGTCTGTGATGTTGTATTGATTCTCATTTACATATATGTATTCATAATCCCATAATGATTCGTGTTTTGTATTATTTAAGTTGACATGTGTGGATTATTGTCAATTTAAATGGTCCAATTATACGGGTTGTTACAGTATATGCAAGTTTTACATTTCACATATGATTTTATTTTGTTATTTCATATGTTTATATCATGTTACTTCATATGTTTATATTATGTCATTCATATGATTTTACTTTGTTATTTCATATCATATTATACCTGTTTGATCATATGCCATGATTTGCTGAATATTGTTATGTTTGTTTCATATTCTGAAATCACACTGCAAGTTCCTTCACTATGGGTTGAAACGATACATACCCGAACGATCTTTAGATTAAGGAAAATTGTTATGGGCTGAAATGATAGGCCTGAGCAATTTTATTTGACTTGGGATTACGGGTTTGAAATGATATAAAACCCGGAAAATTAATAAATTGCGAATTGAAATGATATATGTCTGTATTTACTTGACCCTAGGGTAGAGAATTTTATACAGACTCCGTGGTTGATTTAAAATGATTTTTCTAAAATTATTAAGTATTTTAGATTTTTATATATGAATCTCAACTAAAATTTATTGTAATAATTTCTGTGAATTTGTTTACATGTGTTAAAATTTTATAAGAAATAAATAGTTGGAAAGGTAAATTTTGGAATCTTATTTACAGTATGAAGGTTAATTGAAATTTTATAAGCCAATTTGACTTAATAATAGTATTTTATTCTAACCTATAAATTGTAAGTTTTAATTCATGTAATAGTGATTAAAATAAATGTTTTGTGAAAAGAAATGTAAGTTAAAACGTACATTTGACATGTAAGTTTTAAAAAATGAAAATGGTATGATTTAGGAAATAAAAATGATAAATGTCATTTACTGGAAAGAAATAAAAAGGTAAGTAAAAATACTTTTAAATTGGTATAAAGATTTATGCTTTAAAATTTGATGTTTTAGTGACAAAGTTATTAAATCAAAGGCGTGATTTCTTTAAATGACTAAATAGCTTAAATTTGAGTAATATAATAGGAAGAATAGAATGACTTTGATAAAAACTGTAAATATATATACTATTTGATTCTATAGACTATTCTAGTAGGAATTATTACAGTAACAATTCAAAAATGCTACGATTTCTTACGGTAGCAATTCAAATCTGCTATAGTTTCTTGCTGTAACAATTTTTCACTGCTGCGGATTCTTACAGTAGCACTTCTGCACTGCTGCGGATTCTTACAGTAGCACTTCTGCACTGCTGTGAATTCTTACCGTAACAGTTCTGCACTACTGCGAATTCTTACAGTAGCACTTATGTACTGCTGCGTTTCTTAAAAGTGACAATTTCAGAATGCTACAAATTCTCTAAAGGGTATAGTTCCGAATGTTATGGTTCTAAAGGTTACATTTTTAAGGTGCTATGATTTCTAAAATTTTACGTTTCAAAGGGGTTATAATTAAATGAATAAGGAAGTGTTATAACTTTGGAAAAATGAATAATATTTTAAAGAATAATGATATGGAATTTATATGGTTTTGAAAGGAATATGTTTGATATAAAAAATAAACCATTTGAAATTGAATAACCACGGGTTATAATAATGTTTGGTTTTTAAAGAGACCGGGATCGGATATGGGCATACTCTCTATCGATACCGAAAACCACTTTAACAACTGTGTACGCGGTGGAGATTCCAGAATGAAGTAGGATGGTGGCGACGATCCTAAGGGTATATTTACGTGGACCCGACTCCCGTGAGTTGGCATAAGGTGGCTAAAACATGAGCAATCAACGGGCCCAAGAGGTAGCTCCTCTAATCGGACACACTTCATTGTTAGCCATTCTATTACTTTTTGATTGATTTGGTGCGCACCTTTGATTCAAGAGTGTGGATCGAGTTGGGTGGTAGTTGCGGCTATGCGTTACCAACAGTCCAGAAGTGTAATTGGTATATCCACCCTGGCATTACCTAGTTGTGTCGTGTGATCTACCCTAGCGCGCCTTCTACGAGTTTGTTTTATGTCGTACCTATGTGGTATCCTCTGGCGGTTCCAATTTACGGTGAGCTACGGTACTGTATAGACTATTGGCATATCTAAAAATGTGTTAAGGTGGAAAATGTGAAGCCTTAACGCTATTTTTAAACAGTGTACTTTACTTTTGACCCTATTATAATAGCGTATACTACTACATAGTAGATAGTTTAATAGATCCTTAAAGGATTGGCGATTCCAAGCATCCTTTAAGTTACTGATGCATTCCTTTACAGTTCACTTGAGTTGATTTACATTTTATAAGTATGTATGTTCTGACTCGAGTGTTTTGTGTTTTGCTTCACGCTCGGTCAGCCTGAGTTCCACAGCTTTGGTTTCATCCTCTTTCGAAGCTAGAGATCCGCTGAAGATTCAGTCGTCTACTTGATATTTTATTCCAGTTATTTCCACGCCACTTTTGCTTTTGTAGTAGCAACTTATGTATCTAACTTTACAAGTATATTTGTTTCCAGACTTGATATTAAGTATTAGTTTTGAAACTTTGTATATAGGAGCTTCATGAACTCCTATGTTTATTTTTTCCACTGCAAAGTTATTCTGATATTCTGTGTCTGTGATTCTGTGATTGATTTTATTTGCCTCAAATTTTATTAACAATCCGTTGTTTTGAATCATTCAAGTCTGACATGTGTGGTTTTATTGTCGATTTGAATGGTCCAAAACGACGGGATGTTACACTCCCCTAGGAGGATGGGGATTAGAGTGGCACTTACAGAGTTTAGAGCATAGAAGGGCATACATGGAGTGGGCTCCATGGCTAGATCAGGAGGTTATAGAGCCACAACCACAACTCCCTAAGTATGTGGTGATCCAAGATTCCTAAATTCGGATTGATGCCAAGCTGTAGGAGATACAGGCGGAGCAGCGGCACCAAGGTCACGAACTTGGATGCATATCTTTCATGCCCTGATCATTCAGGGGTCGCAATAGTGGTTCGGGCTCTCATGGACGAGCAGAGCCATCGCACAGTCATAGGTAGTAGTAGGATTAGGTGTAGCGCTTGTTTTTTTCTTCCAGCATTTGTTTTCTTTAAGTTTAGGTTGTAAGCAATAGCTGTTTCTATTTATATAAAACGCATATGATATTATGAGAAATGTTTCTTTTACTTTATTTTCTTGATGGACTGCTATATTTATTGGGAAACAATATAAATAAGAAAACTCATAAATGACACTTAACTAATGCAAAAGAAAAGAAATATAAGACTAAAATTTTATAAAATAAATTAGGAAATTTATTTAATTAGCAGCTAATAGAAAAGTAAAATTTAGTCCCAAAAAGTTTTAAAACTTTAGGAGATAAATTTTAGCGAGCGAAGGATAGGGAAAGATTATTGCAAAACCACGGGTCGCTATCCCTATACCTTAGAACCTGAAATTTATAAATGAACATGTGTGCTGATTATTGTTTCAAAATAAAAGAAAAAGTTTTCAAAATTTGAAATTTAGTATTAATTGCATAATAAGTAGGATCAATCATAAGCACTAAACAGTCAACTAAATCTCGGTTGCATTGGATGTGGCTTGATTTTTTCAGAAAATTAAAAACAAATACTTTTGAAGATTTTTGTTCAAAAATCTATGTAACATCCCCCACTTGGAGGCCCAAGAATAATGGCTATAGATGCTGCAGTCATCCATAGTTATTAATCCTTGGCGACCAAATACGGTAATGTAAGTACATTAACATAACAGAAACACATGGATATGGAAAAAAATTAAATTCATTGAACAACCTTCTCATTACATTTCAAATTCATTACGTAATCCCAATAAAAGAACCACGTTCAGAGAAAATATAATTATTACAACATACGCCAAGAGCGACATATGAAGATGCCTCATTGGATGATCAGAGTATATATAACTAGGCAGTTAAACAACTTTGCCTTTAAGACAAACCACAGCGGAATCAAAATAGAAAAGAACTCCTACTAGCTAGCTTGCCTCCTGCACGTCTTTGGAAGCTTATTCATCTAAGGAGAACTTGAAAACCTCAACTCTCAAACTACTCAAAATCAATTGAGTACCCGAGAGTATAAGGGGAAAACAAAAATTTCGAGTCAGACATAAAGCATGGTATAAATAATAATCTACCATTTCAAACCATTTAGATATCTAGTGAGACCACGCCGCTTAGCGGAACGGGTTTTCCCCTCACTAGTATCTTATCCAAAACTTTATAAAAACCATATACTGTGCTCCTACTTCCATAATGGTTAAAACATAACTATTCAAAATATTATAATGATATATGCTAACTACTAAATCAATTTTGGATTACCCATCCCCATTCATTTTGACCATCTGTCTCGGTTATAGTTTTTAGGGTCACTATTAACCTATTAGTTTTCACAGGCTTACTAATAACCTGTTTAAAACTTATGGACTCCCTGTCTGGTTTCATAGTTTTAATGGGATCACTAAGATCCTATTGGCCCCTGCCAATAACTTTATTATTTCATGCCTTCTCCCTGAACCAATTGGTAACTCCAATAACTTTCCTCATATCCTAGTTTTCATGGGTTGACTAGGAACTTATTGACTTCTGTAAATAACTTTATCCGGATATAGTTTTCATGGGTTCACTTCAAACCTATTGGCACTTGCCAATAACTCTTTCTAAATATAGTTTTCATGGGTTTACTATAAACTTGTCTATCTGACAACTTCTTTAATCAGTATTTAGGCATCCTATATTCCGGTCTACGTGACCTCCTGGATGTAATTCTACTCATACAGGAGTTAACCCAATTTATATTCACTATTGGGTCAACCTGGCTGGTTATTCTACCCCTTTCTCCCCAAACTATAGTTATGGGTTCATTTAAAGTGAATATATATTAGAAGAAGCAAGCATAATAACAGAATAACACCAACATCTGTGGTTTAAATCCTTGAAAGCATTTTCATATGAAACATGGTTAATCCCTTTAACCTAATATTTTATCAAAGAATGCTTCTTCAAAAACTCTATGCTTAAAGTCATTTTAAAACTCCTTTATTTATGCCATGGTTTTTCCTTTTAAAAGTGAGATTGGGTTCTTTGTTTTGAAAACTAAGGCTTTCAAAACCTCAAACCTTTACTTTTGAAACCATTGGATAACCTCCTTCGAAAGCATTCAAATCTTCTTTTCAAACCACTAAGCATATGCCTTTCGAAACACTTTAAAACATCTCTTTCGAAACCCTCAAAACATACCTTTCTAAAGTATTAAAGTATTACTTATTAACTCTTAGAATAATAGCTTCGAAACCATTGAAAGTACCCATTTTGAAACCATTGTACTTCATATAAAAGAGTTTGGGGAAACTGATGGCTTCGGAACCATCCTTTCGAAAGCATTAACCATATAATTTAAAACACTTGGAAGGATAGCTTAGAAACCTCTTTCGAAGCCATTGCCTTCGAAACCATTAACCATAACCCTTTCGAAAGCTTTAGGAAGTGGCTTATTACATTTACAAAACAAAAGCTACCTTTCGATCCAGTTGATGACTTCAATCCATTCGAAGGGCATAGGGACGACAATAGGGTTTCGATTGGGTTGAAACTACCCTTTCGAAAGCTTTAATTTTTAAAGACATGGCAACTTTTTTGAAAGCTTCACTTAACATATTCAAAAACTATTTAAATGGGTTTCGACCCCTTCAAAAGCATCCTTTTGAAAACAAGGCAAGCCCATATTTTTGGAGAATAAAACAAAGGCTTCGACCCCTTCAAATGCATTGGTTTCGACACCATGCCTTCCGCCTTTCTCCAATCCACTACGTACCAACATATTAATACCTTGTGTATTGGTTTCGGCTTGGTTGGTTTTGACTTGGTTGAAGCGGAAGCATAGGGTCAAAAGGTATTACTGAAAGAGGAAAAACATAATTTCTGAGTAAGGACTATTTTAATGCCTTTTTAAGTGATTGCTTTTTAACTAACCTGCCTATTTGTAAATATTTAATTGGTTGCCATAATCATTTCAAATTCTTTCTTAAAAAATGTAGCAATTATTTCAGATCTAAACAAAAATTAATCTAGCAAATAAGCTTTTCCATTAAGCAAAACAATTAAATCATTTAAGTCCTCCATCTAAAATAATTTAATTTCCATAAGTATTAGGAAAAATCCCTAAAAATCGTAGAAATTCACTTTTAATATGTTATCTAACATATAAAAATTTCAAACCCAAATTCTTTCAGATAATAGACGAAATAATTTTAAACCCAATTTATTCATTTCTTCCTTCAAAAATTCATAAAAGACTTTCCATAGCTTGGAAAACTACAGAAAATTAAACCCGTCTCCAAAATAATGTTTTACATAACATATAAATTTCTCATGGCATATGAAATCCAAAATAAACGATTATAGCCTTGAAACCGTATAAAACAATTATCAAACAAACTTGTTTAAATATATCATATCATGAAATCCAAGCATATCATCACCAAAATCATCATAATGGATTTAAACTTAAACTCGAAAATCAAATGATCATTAAAACAAAAATAGAGACTGTTTTGATTAATATTCACCTTGATTAGGATAATGAATTTGAGATTTGATCATTGATTAATTCCCTTAGCTTGATTCCTTAGCTTTAGATGAATTTCTCTTCTTTTCCTCCTAAATAATGGTCGGCTTAAGCTTTAGGTTTTACGTTTTTGAGTTTTGTAAAATGAACATGTAAAGGAATGGAAATAAGGTTTTAAGGATAATGGGATTATGGGTGCGGCTATTACCCATAAGGCCTATGTTTTATTCTATTACTAATTAACCTGTAAAACAGTCCATAACTCATTCTTCATTTTTTTAATTATTAAGCACGGCCCTAATTAAATTTTCAAACCTCAATCCCCTTATCACTCTAATATTTACATTATTCTGTTTAATTTATCTAATTAAATCTCCTAAATAATGTCATTAAAAATTAGGGGTGTTACAGGCTCCCCTCCTTAAAGAATTTCACCCTCGAAATTCAGTAAGGACTAAATACTAACATAACAATCATCTGTAATAACTCCTAACAACCATACTAGCCTACCTTACTAGCATCAATCTATATAAAGCTAACATAGACATACCCTCAAAGCAGATCAGGATAAGTATCTTTAGTCCCGTCTTCTATCTCCCTATTACAGTCCTTCTCGTTGTTGCTCCACTGAACTTTCACCAACTTGACTGTCTTGTTCCTTAACCTTTTCTCATCTCACGCTACAACCCAAACTGGTTGTCTAACAAAAGTCAAATTAGGCTCTACTATCAAATCTTCCAACCCTTTCGGAGGAATAGTAGTCTCTACATCATGCACATACTTGCGAAGATGAGACACATTAAACATATTACGGAAACCTGCCATACTGCTCGGCAATTCTACTTAGTATGCGAGCTTCCCAATCCTCTCTATAACTTGGAACAGACCAACATATCTCGGTGCCAGTTTCCCTAACTTTCCAAATTGCATCACGCCCTTCATCGGTGATACTTTAATGAAAACCGTATCTCCAACTGAGAATTCTAGGTCTTTATGCCTCTTATTTGCATAACTCTTATGTCTGGACTGAGCTTCCTTCATCCTTTCTCAGATCAACTCAATCTTTTCTATCGCCTCTCTAATCAAATCTGGACTTAGGATTAATCTATCTCCAGTCTCCAACCAACATGCTGGTGATTTGCATGGCCTTCCATACAAATCTTCAAAAGGCGTCATTCCTATACTAGTCTGATAACTATTATTATAGGAAAATTCCACTAAGTGTAGATGATCTTCCCAAGATCCACCAAAGTCCAATGCACAAGCTCTCAATAAATTCTCGAGTAACTTATTGACTCTCTCTGTTTGCCCATCCATTTGAGGGTGATATGCAGTACTCATCTTAAGTTTGGTACCTAACACCTCCTGTAGACTCTTCTAGAATTCACTAGTAAACAAAGCATCTCTATCACTCACTATACTACTAGGAATTCCATGCAGTCTAACTATGTTCTTCATAAACAACTTGGCTAGAACAGTTGCCGTCCTAGTTGACTTAATTGGAATGAAATGGGCAATCTTGGTCAACCTGTCCACTATGACCCATATACTTTCATTTCCTCTATTTGACCTTGGCAACCCGCCTATAAAATCTATGGATATCGAATACGATTTCCAAACTAGTACCTCCAAAGGTTGAAGCAACCCACTCGGCTTCTGATGTTCGGCCTTCACTTGTTGATAGTTTGCACAATATCTAACCCATAAGCAACATCCCTCTTCATACCTTCCCAATAGAAGCTCCTCTTCATATCTTGATACATCTTAGTCCCTCCAAGATGAATTGTAAACTCCAATCGATGACATTCCTTTAGAACTTCTTTCCTTAAGTCCTAAACATTCGGAACACACAATCGTCCCTTCTTCCTCAACCATCCCTTCTGGTTAAGACTAAAATACTTTAGATCATCGATCTCTGATCCCACCTCAAGCCTTCTAATCCTCTCGGCTAGTAATGGATCCTCATTCTGTTTAGAAGCAATCCTTTCGATCAACACCGGTCGAACTTCTAAACAGGACAACATGGCGGTGCTCTGACTAGACCTACCAGTTGATCTTAACTACATACTACAAGTAGCCAAAGCTTCTAAATCCTTCCATTCTGCCAACACCGCTAACACCACATTTTGATGTCTTCTGCTAAGAGCATCCGCTACCTTATTACCTTTCCCAGGTGTATACTCTATGCCAAAATCATAAGCTGCTAAAAACTCCAGCCACATCTGTTGTCTCATATTCAACTCCTTCTGAGAGAATAAATACCTTAAAGACTTATGATCTATGTATAGCTCAAATCTCTCCCCTAAGAGATAATATCTCCATATCTTTAATGCGAAGATCATCGCGGCCAACTCCAAACCATGAGTTGGATATCTCATTTCATGTGGTCTAAGTTGCCGTGAAGCGTAGGCAATGACTTTACCCTTCTACATCAACACAGCTCCTAATCTAGTCCCAAATGCATCAGTATACACCACCAACCCTTGGTTTCCATTTAGAACCGCTAACACAGATGTGTTGGTCAACAAATGCTTTAACTTAAGGAATGCTTCCTCATATTTGTTAGACCAGATAAACTTCACATCATTCCTGGTTAACTTAGTTAAAGGCGCTGCTATCCGCGAGAAATCCTTGATGAATCTCCGGTGTTAGCCAGCGAGTCCAAGAAACAATCACCCTCTCTGGTCTCTTCCAATTATTAATAGCTTCGATCTTATCTGGATTGATTGAAAAACCCTTCTCTAAAACCAAGTGACCTAGAAACTTAACCTCTTTCTTCCAAAAATGACACTTGGAAAACTTCGCCTTCGCCTTCAGCTGATACTGCCTCAGCCTCTCAAGCACTACTCTAAGATGATCTTCATGCTCTCTTTCATTCTTAGATTATACCAAAATATCATCTATATACACCAATACGAACCTATCCAAGTACTCTTAGAAAACTCGGTTCATCAAATCCATGAAGAAATCAGTGCATTCGTTAACCCGAATGGCATTACTAACAACTCATATGAACCGTACCTAGTTCGAAGTGCCGTAAATGGAATACTATCCTCTGCCACTCTTAACTGATGGAAGTCTGTCACCAAATCTAACTAGGAAAACGCTATGGCTCCACACAACTGATCAAATAGATCGTCAATTCTTGGCAAAGGATACTTATTCTCAATCGTCTTCTCGTTTAACTTACGATAGTTGATACACATCCTTTACGACCCATCTGGCTTCTTCACGAACACCGCGGTCGCTCCCCATGGATAATATCTTGGTCTAATAAAATTTCTCCCTTCTAAATCCACTAGCTGAACCTTCAATTCCTTCATCTCGGTCGATGTCATCTTGCTATGTGGTCTACTGACGAGTTCAGCTCCTGGCACAAGATCTATCCGAAAATCAACAGGTCGTTTCGGTGGTAGTCCTATAACCGACTCAAAAACATCTGCAAACTCTCTTGCTACACGAATCTGACTTAACTCTTCTCCCACTTCCATAGCACTTAACAAAGAACAAACACTTCGGTCTGAATTCTCCACTGAGAATATGTTTCAGTTATGACTATCAGGGTGTCTCAATGATATTTCCCTATCCTGGCAAAATATCCTAGCCTCGTACATGCCCAACCAATCCATACCCAAGATTATCCCGAAATCTACGAAATCAAAAACGTAAAGAATGCATGCAAACTTATAACCTAACAAATCAAGTTCTAACTGGTTACATCTCATCCCTAGAGTTTCATACCCTCCTATAGGATTTGCAACCTTTAAGGAAGTAACAAGATATATGGGTTCTAAACATAACCTATCAACCAAACACTGAGATACAAATGAATGTGATGCACTAGTATCAAATAGTACCATAACTGGTATACTCTGAACCAAAAGTGTACCTCCCATTACAGTCTTCCCTTTTTTAGCCGCAGTTGGCCTGGCAGATGACGGTCCAACAGCAAAGACCTTTCCCCTGTCCGCCCTGACTGGTTCTTGACATTGATTCTTATAATGCCCAACTTAGTCGTAGTTAAAGCACTTCACATTCTTCTTTTCTGTAGCCTTCTTCCCCTTGCCTGTCTGCATTCATGTGTGTAATAGCCTTTCTTATCCCACTTAAAGCAAACTAAATCAGCCTTCTCCTTCTTAGCAGCCTCTCCCTTCTGGGCTTCCTTCTTCTTAAAGAACTTTCTCTTCTTTCCCTGAGAACCCTGGGTTTCAACCGACTTTTCTTTCGCATAAATAGCAAGCATCTCCTCATGTCGGATTGCCATCTCCACAACTACAATACAAGGATCATGGAGATGTGTCAAGGTCGCCCTAGCAATCTTAGGCCTCAATCCCCAAATAAACTTCTCATTCCTCCCGATGACGGTGTCTATTAGCATACCCATATCGGGGCAACTCATCAAACTTAGTAGCATACTCAATTACCGACATCTCTCCCTGCATCAAATCCATAAACTTCCTCAGCAATGATGACTTAGCAACTTCAGACAAAATCCTCTGCTCAAATCTCCTTCAAAACTCTACCCAAGTTAACTCTTCTTCCGAAACTCCGGCATTAACACTATTCCACCAATGAAGCACTGCCCCTTGCAACTGCCTAATGGCCAGCCTCCTCTTCTGCTCATCTTCCAAACACAAATCAGCGAAGATTCTCTCATAATGCAACAGCTAATTCTCCACTTCTATAGCATCCTCTGTTCCCATAAACAGCTTCCCACCAAGACTGGTGTAATCCTTGCTCAGCTTAGCATAATTATTCCCAATTGGAGCCACATGATTAGCTCCTCCAACATTCCCGGCAACTCTAGCAGCTTCTCCTGCTTGCATTAGACTAACGAAGAACTAATATATCATCCCCATATCCACTGATGGATTTCCAGCAACCACATTGGCATTTACGTTTTGGTTAGCATTAGCATGTCGACTTGGGTTCCTCCTAGTATTAGGTCGAACATTTCCATTTGTTGTGGTGCTTCCTCCACCGAGATTTCCTTTTCCATTTCCTGCCTCCATATCTTCTTTCTCGTAAATCTGCATACGAGCCTTAGTAAGGTACAGAAGAACGGTTTAAGAGAGAGGGGAATACATACTTATATATATATACATATATCAAATACAAGCACGTTACTATAGAGTTACCCCCAAACCCCGATCTTATTTTCTAATTCATTGGATTATGTTTTGAAAAATCTTTAAGGTTTAAATTCTTTTCAGTTTTCATGAACCTATGCTCTGCACTTGGAGGCCCAAGACTAACAGCTACAGATGCTGCAGTCATCCATTGTTACTAATCCTCGGTGACCAAATACGGTAATGTTAGATACATTGATATAACAGAAACACATGGATATGGAAAAAAAATTAAATTCATTAAACAACCTTCTCATTCCATTTCAAATCATTCAAATTCATTACATAATCCCAATACGAGAACCATGTTCAAAGAAAATATAATTATTACAACATACGCCAAGAGTGACATATGAAGATGCCCCTTTGGATGACCAGAGTATATATAACTAGGCAGTTAAACAACTTTGCCTTTACAACAAACTACGGCGGAATCAAAATAGAAAAGAACTCCAACTAGCTAGCTTGTCTCCTGCACGTCTCCGGAAGCTTATTCATCTATGGGGAACTTGAAAACCTCAACTCTCAAACTATTCAAAATCAATTGAGTACCCAAGATTTTAAGGGGAAAACAAAAACTTTGAGTCAGACATAAAGCCTGGTATGAATAATAATCTACCATCTTAAACCATTTAGATATATAGTGAGACCACGCCGCTTAGCGGAATGGGTTTTCCCTCTCTAGTATCTTATCCAAACTTTATAAAAACCAAATACTATGCTCCTGCATCCACAATGGTTAAAACATAAAAATTCAAAATATTATGATGATATGCAAAAAAGTAATCAATTTTGGATTACACATCCCCATTCATTTTGACTATCAGTCTCAGTTATAGTTTATAGGGTCACTATTAACCTATTAGTTTTCACGGGCTTACTAATAACCTGTTTAAAACGTATGGACTCCCTGTCTGGTTTCATAGTTTTCATGGGATCACTAAGAACCTATTGGCCCCTACCAATAACTTTATTATTTCATGGGTTCACCCTGAACCTATTGGTAACTCCAATAACTTTCCTTATATCCTAGTTTTCATTGGTTGACTAGGAACCTAGTGACTTTTGTCAATAACTTTATCCGGATATTGTTTTCATGGGTTCACTACAAACCTAATGGCCCTTACCAATAACTCTTTCTGAACATAGTTTACATCGGTTTACTATGAACCTGTCTACTTGATAACTTCTTTGATCTATATTTAGACATCATATATTTTGGTCTACCTGACCTCCTGGATGTAATTATACTCATACACGAGTTAACTCAATTTATATTCACTACTGGGTCAACCTGGTTGGTTATTCTGCTTCTTTCTCCCCAAAATACAGTTATGGGTTCAATTAAAGTGAATATATATATATATATTAGAAGAAGCAAGCATAATAATAAAATAACACCAAGATCTGTGGTTTAATATCCTTGAAAGTATTTTCATACGAAACATGATTAATCCCTTTAACCTAATATTTTATCAAGGAAAGCTTCTTCAAAAATTCTATGCTTAAAGACATTTTAAAACTCCTTTATCTATGCCATGGTTTTTTTCATTTAAAAGTGAGATTGGGTTCTTTGTTTTGAAAACTAAGGCTTTCGAAACCTTAAACTTTTACTTCCGAAAGCATTTGATAACCTCCTTCGAAAGCATTCAAATCTTCTTTTCAGAACACTAAGCATATGCCTTTCAAAACACTTTAAAACATCTCTTTCGAAACCTTCAAAACATACCTTTCAAAAGTATTAAAGTATTACTTATTAACTCTTAGTATCATAGCTTTGAAACCATTGAAAGTACCTCTTTCGAAACCATTATACTTCGTATAAAAGAGTTGGTGAAAATAGATGGCTTCGGAACCATCCTTTCGAAAGCATTAACCATATAAATTAAAACACTTGGAAGGATAGCTTCGAAACCCCTTTCGAAGCCATTGCTTTTGAAATAACCATAACCCTTTCGAAAGCTTTAGGAAGTGGCTTATTACATTTACAAACAAAAGCAATCTTCTGATCTAGTTGATAACCTCAATCCATTCGGAAGGCATAAGGACGACAGCAGGGTTTCGACTGGGTTGAAACTACCCTTTCAAAAGCTTTAATTTTTAAAGACAAGGCAACTCTTTTGTAAGCTTCACTTTAAATAAAAAGGCGGCAATATATTGAAAAACTATTTAAATGGATTTCGACCCCTTCAAAAGCATCCTTTTGAAAACATGGCAAGCACATATTTTTGGAGAGTAAAACAAAGGCTTAGACCCCCTTGAAAGCATTGGTTTCGACACCATGCCTTCCGCCTTTCTCCAATCCACTACGTACCAACATATTGATACCTTGTGTATTGGTTTCGACTTGGTTGGTTTCGACTTGGTTGAGGTGGAAGCATAGGGTCGAAAGGTACTACTAAAAGAGGCGAAACATAATTTCTGAGTAAGGACTGTTTTAATGCCCTTTTAAGTAATTGCTTTTGAACTAACCTGCCTACTTGTAATCATTTAATTTATTGCCATAAACTTTTCAAATTCTTTCTTAAAAACTGCGGCAATTATTTCAGATCTAAACAAAAATTAATCTAGCAAATAAGCCCTTCCAATAAGTAAAACAATTAAATCGTTTAAGTCCTCCATCTAAAATAATTTAATTTCCACAATAAATTACTTAGGAAAAATCCTCGAAAATCATAGAAATTCACTTTAATATGTTATCTAACATATAAAAAATTTAGACCCAAATTCCTTCAGATAATTGCCGAAATAATTTTAAACCCAATTTATTCATTTCTTCCTTCAAAATTTCATAATAGACTTTCCATAGCTTGGAAAATTACAGAAAATTAAACCCATCTCCAAAATAAAGTTTTACATAACATATAAATTTCTAATGGGATTCGAAATCCAAAATAAATGATTTTAGCCTTAAAACTATATAAAACAATTATCAAACAAACTTGTTTAAATATATCATATCATGAAATCCAAGTATATCATCACCAAAATCATCATGATGGATTTAAACTTAAACCTGAAAATCAAATGAACATTAAAACAAAAATAGAAATGGTTTTGATTATTATTCACCTTGAATAAGATAAGGAATTTGAGATTTGATCCTTAATTAATTCCCTTAGCTTGATTCCCTAGCTTTAGATGAACTTCTCTTCTTTCCTCTTAAGTAATGGCCGGATTATGCTTTAGGTTTTACGTTTTTGAGTTTTGTAAAATGAACATGTAAAGGAATGGAAATAAGGTTTTAAGGATAATGGGATTATTGGTGCGGCTATTACCCATAAGGCATGTGTTTTATTCCCTTACTAATTAACCTATAAAACCATCCATAACTAATTCTTCATTTTTTTAAATTAATTAAGCATAGCCTCTAATTAAATTTTCAAATCTCAATCCCCTTAACACTTTAATATTTACATTGTTCTACTTAATTTGTCTAATTAAATATCCTGAATAATGTTAATAAAAATTAGAGGTGTTACAATCTATGAGTTTTAAATTTATTTTAGAATTTTTAAATTTAAAACTCATAGATTGTAACACCTCTAATTTTATTAACATTATTCAAGATATTTAATTAGACAAATTAAGTAGAACAATGTAAATATTAAAGTGTTAAGGGGAATGAGATTTGAAAATTTAATTAGAGGCTATGCTTAATTAATTAAAAAAATGAAGAATTAGTTATGGATGGTTTTATAGGTTAATTAGTAAGGGAATAAAACACATGCCTTATGGGTAATAGCCGCACCCATAATCCCATTATCCTTAAAACCTTATTTCCATTCCTTCACTATGGGTTGAAACGATACATACCCGAACGATCTTTAGATTAAGGAAAATTGTTATGGGCTGAAATGATAGGCCTGAGCAATTTTATTTGACTTGGGATTACGGGTTTGAAATGATATAAAACCCGGAAAATTAATAAATTGCGAATTGAAATGATATATGTCTGTATTTACTTGACCCTAGGGTAGAGAATTTTATACAGACTCCGTGGTTGATTTAAAATGATTTTTCTAAAATTATTAAGTATTTTAGATTTTTATATATGAATCTCAACTAAAATTTATTGTAATAATTTCTGTGAATTTGTTTACATGTGTTAAAATTTTATAAGAAATAAATAGTTGGAAAGGTAAATTTTGGAATCTTATTTACAGTATGAAGGTTAATTGAAATTTTATAAGCTAATTTGACTTAATAATAGTATTTTATTCTAACCTATAAATTGTAAGTTTTAATTCATGTAATAGTGATTAAAATAAATGTTTTATGAAAAGAAATGTAAGTTAAAACGTACATTTGACATGTAAGTTTTAAAAAATGAAAATGGTATGATTTGGGAAATAAAAATGATAAATGTCATTTACTGGAAAGAAATAAAAAGGTAAGTAAAAATACTTTTAACTTGGTATAAAGATTTATGCTTTAAAATTTGATGTTTTAGTGACAAAGTTATTAAATCAAAGGCGTGATTTCTTTAAATGACTAAATAGCTTAAATTTGAGTAATATAATAGGAAGAATAGAATGACTTTGATAAAAACTGTAAGTATATATACTATTTGATTTTATAAACTATTCTAGTAGGAATTATTACAGTAACAATTCAAAAATGCTACGATTTCTTACGGTAGCAATTCAAATCTGCTGTAGTTTCTTACTGTAACAATTTTGCACTGCTGCGGATTCTTACAGTAGCACTTCTGCACTGCTGCGGATTCTTACAGTAGCACTTCTGCATCGCTGCGAATTCTTACCGTAACAGTTCTGCACTACTGCAAATTATTACAGTAGCACTTCTGTACTGCTGCGTTTCTTAAAAGTGACAATTTCAGAATGCTACAAATTCTCTAAAGGGTATAGTTCCGAATGTTATGGTTCTAAAGGTTACATTTTTAAGGTGCTATGATTTCTAAAATTTTACGTTTCAAAGGGGTTATAATTAAATGAATAAGGAAGTGTTACAACTTTGGAAAAATGAATAATATTTTAAAGAATAATGATATGGAATTTATATGGTTTTGAAAGGAATATGTTTGATATAAAAAATAAACCATTTGAAATTGAATAACCACGGGTTATAATAATGTTTGGTTTTTAAAGAGACCGGGATCGGATATGGGCATACTCTCTGTCGATACCGAAAACCACTTTAACAACTGTGTACGCGGTGGAGATTCCAGAATGAAGTAGGATGGTGGCAACGATCCTAAGGGTATATTTACGTGGACCCGACTCCCGTGAGTTGGCATAAGGTGGCTAAAACATGAGCAATCAACGGGCCCAGGAGGTAGCTCCTCTAATCGGACACACTTCATTGTTAGCCATTCTATTACTTTTTGATTGATTTGGTGCGCACCTTTGATTCAGGAGTGTGGATCGAGTTGGGTGGTAGTTGCGGCTATGCGTTACCAACAGTCCGGAAGTGTAATTGGTATATCCACCCTGGCATTGCCTAGTTGTGTCGTGTGATCTACCCTAGCATGCCTTCTACGAGTTTGTTTTATGTCGTACCTATGTGGTATCCTCTGGCGGATCCAATTTACGGTGAGCTACGGTACTGTATAGACTATTGGCATACCTAAAAATGTGTTAAGGTGGAAAATGTGAAGCCTTAACGCTATTTTTAAACAGTGTACTTTACTTTTGACCCTATTATAATAGCGTATACTACTACATAGTAGATAGTTCAATAGATCCTTAAAGGATTGGCGATTCCAAGCATCCTTTAAGTTACTGATGCATTCCTTTACAGTTCACTTGAGTTGATTTACATTTTATAAGTATGTATGTTCTGACTCGAGTGTTTTGTGTTTTGCTTCACGCTCGGGTCAGCCTGAGTTCCACAGCTTTGGTTTCATCCTCTTTCGAAGCTAGAGATCCACTGAAGATTCAGTCGTCTACTTGATATTTTATTCCAGTTATTTCCACGCCACTTTTGCTTTTGTAGTAGCAACTTATGTATCTAACTTTACAAGTATATTTGTTTCCAGACTTGATATTAAGTATTAGTTTTGAAACTTTGTATATAGGAGCTTCATGAACTCCTATGTTTATTTTTTCCACTGTAAAGTTATTCTGATATTCTGTGTCTGTGATTCTGTGATTGATTTTATTTGCCCCAAATTTTATTAACAATCCGTTGTTTTGAATCATTCAAGTCTGACATGTGTGGTTTTATTGTCGATTTGAATGGTCCAAAACGACGGGATGTTACACTCCCCTAGGAGGATGGGGATTAGAGTGGCACTTACAGAGTTTAGAGCATAGAAGGGCATACATGGAGTGGGCTCCATGGCTAGATCAGGAGGTTATAGAGCCACAACCACAACTCCCTAAGTATGTGGTGATCCAAGATTCCTAAATTCGGATTGATGCCAAGCTGTAGGAGATATAGGCGGAGTAGCGGCACCAAGGTCACGAACTTAGATGCATATCTTTCATGCCCCGATCATTCAGGGGTCGCAATAGTGGTTCGGGCTCTCATGGACGAGCAGAGCCATCGCACAGTCATAGGTAGTAGTAGGATTAGGTGTAGCGGTTGTTTTTTTCTTCCAGCATTTGTTTTCTTTAAGTTTAGGTTGTAAGCAATAGCTGTTTCTATTTATATAAACGCATATGATATTATGAGAAATGTTTCTTTTACTTTTTTTTTGGATGGACTACTATATTTATTGGGAAACAATATAAATAAGAAAACTCATAAATGACACTTAACTAATGCAAAAGAAAAGAAATATAAGACTAAAATTTTATAAAATAAATTAGGAAATTTATTTAATTAGCAGCTAATAGAAAAGTAAAATTTAGTCCCAAAAAGTGTTAAAACTTTAGGAGATAAATTTTAGCGAGCGAAGGATAGGGAAAGATTATTGCAAAACCACGGGTCGCTATCCCTATACCTTAGAACCTGAAATTTATAAATGAACCTGTGTGCTGATTATTGTTTCAAAATAAATGAAAAAGTTTTCAAAATTTGAAATTTAGTATTAATTGCATAATAAGTAGGATCAATCATAAGCACTAAACAGTCAACTAAATCTCGGTTGCATTGGATGTGGCTTGATTATTTCAGAAAATTAAAAACAAATACTTTTGAAGATTTTTGTTCAAAAATGTATGTAACATCCCCCACTTGGAGGCCCAAGAATAATGGCTATAGATGCTGCAGTCATCCATAGTTATTAATCCTTGGCGACCAAATACGGTAATGTTAGATACATTGATATAACAGAAACACATGGATATGGAAAAAAATTAAATTCATTATACAACCTTCGCATTACATTTCAAATTCATTACATAATCCAAATAAAAGAACCATGTTCAGAGAAAATATAATTATTACAAAATACGCCAAGAGCGACATATGAAGATGCCTCATTGGATGATCAGAGTATATATAACTAGGCAGTTAAACAACTTTGCCTTTAAGACAAACCACAGCGGAATCAAAATAGAAAAGAACTCCTACTAGCTAGCTTGCCTCCTGCACGTCTCCGGAAGCTTATTCATCTAAGGAGAACTTGAAAACCTCAACTCTCAAACTACTCAAAATCAATTGAGTACCCGAGAGTATAAGGGGAAAACAAAAATTTCGAGTCAGACATAAAGCATGGTATAAATAATAATCTACCATTTCAAACCATTTCGATATCTAGTGAGACCACGCCGCTTAGCGGAACGGGTTTTCCCCTCACTAGTATCTTATCCAAAACTTTATAAAAACCATATACTGTGCTCCTGCATCCACAATGGTTAAAACATAACTATTCAAAATATTATAATGGTATATGCTAACTACTAAATCAATTTTGGATTACCCATCCCCATTCATTTGACCATCTGTCTCGGTTATAGTTTTTAGGGTCACTATTAACCTATTAGTTTTCACAGGCTTACTAATAACCTGTTTAAAACTTATGGACTCCCTGTCTGGTTTCATAGTTTTAATGGGATCACTAAGATCCTATTGGCCCCTACCAATAACTTTATTATTTCATGCCTTCTCCCTGAACCAATTGGTAACTCCAATAACTTTCCTCATATCCTAGTTTTCATGGGTTGACTAGGAACTTATTGACTTCTGTCAATAACTTTATCCGGATATAGTTTTCATGGGTTCACTACAAACCTATTGGCACTTGCCAATAACTCTTTCTAAATATAGTTTTCATGGGTTTATTATAAACTTGTCTATCTGACAACTTCTTTAATCAGTATTTAGGCATCCTATATTCCGGTCTACGTGACCTCCTGGATGCAATTCTACTCATACAGGAGTTAACCCAATTTATATTCACTATTGGGTCAACCTGGCTGGTTATTCTACCCCTTTCTCCCCAAACTATAGTTATGGGTTCATTTAAAGTGAATATATATTAGAAGAAGCAAGCATAATAACAGAATAACACCAACATCTGTGGTTTAAATCCTTGAAAGCATTTTCATATGAAACATGGCTAATCCCTTTAACCTAATATTTTATCAAAGAATGCTTCTTCAAAAACTCTATGCTTAAAGTCATTTTAAAACTCCTTTATTTATGCCATGGTTTTTCCTTTTAAAAGTGAGATTGGGTTCTTTGTTTTGAAAACTAAGGCTTTCGAAACCTCAAACCTTTACTTTTGAAACCATTGGATAACCTCCTTCGAAAGCATTCAAATCTTCTTTTCATACCACTAAGCATATGCCTTTCGAAACACTTTAAAACATCTCTTTCGAAACCCTCAAAACATACCTTTCTAAAGTATTAAAGTATTACTTATTAACTCTTAGAATAATAGCTTCGAAACCATTGAAAGTACCCCTTTTGAAACCATTGTACTTCATATAAAAGAGTTTGGGGAAACTGATGGCTTCGGAACCATCCTTTCGAAAGCATTAACCATATAATTTAAAACACTTGGAAGGATAGCTTAGAAACCTCTTTCGAAGCCATTGCCTTCGAAACCATTAACCATAACCCTTTCGAAAGCTTTAGGAAGTGGCTTATTACATTTACAAAACAAAAGCTACCTTTCGATCCAGTTGATGACTTCAATCCATTCGAAGGGCATAGGGACGACAGTAGGGTTTCGATTGGGTTGAAACTACCCTTTCGAAAGCTTTAATTTTTAAAGACATGGCAACTTTTTTGAAAGCTTCACTTAACATATTCAACAACTATTTAAATGGGTTTCGACCCCTTCAAAAGCATCCTTTTGAAAACAAGGCAAGCCCATATTTTTGGAGAATAAAACAAAGGCTTCGACCCCTTCAAATGCATTGGTTTCGACACCATGCCTTCAGCCTTTCTCCAATCCACTACGTACCAACATATTGATACCTTGTGTATTGGTTTCGGCTTGGTTGGTTTTGACTTGGTTGAAGCGGAAGCATAGGGTCAAAAGGTATTACTGAAAGAGGAAAAACATAATTTCTGAGTAAGGACTATTTTAATGCCTTTTTAAGTGATTGCTTTTTAACTAACCTGCCTATTTGTAAACATTTAATTGGTTGCCATAATCATTTCAAATTCTTTCTTAAAAAATGTAGCAATTATTTCAGATCTAAACAAAAATTAATCTAGCAAATAAGCTTTTCCATTAAGCAAAACAATTAAATCATTTAAGTCCTCCATCTAAAATAATTTAATTTCCATAAGTATTAGGAAAAATCCCTGAAAATCATAGAAATTCACTTTTAATATGTTATCTAACATATAAAAATTTCAAACCCAAATTCTTTCAGATAATAGACGAAATAATTTTAAACCCAATTTATTCATTTCTTCCTTCAAAAATTCATAAAAGACTTTCCATAGCTTGGAAAACTACAGAAAATTAAACCCATCTCCAAAATAATGTTTTACATAACATATAAATTTCTCATGGCATATGAAATCCAAAATAAACGATTTTAGCCTTAAAACCGTATAAAACAATTATCAAACAAACTTGTTTAAATATATCATATCATGAAATCCAAGCATATCATCACCAAAATCATCATAATGGATTTAAACTTAAACTCGAAAATCAATTGATCATTAAAACAAAAATAGAGACTGTTTTGATTAATATTCACCTTGATTAGGATAATGAATTTGAGATTTGATCCTTGATTAATTCCCTTAGCTTGATTCCTTAGCTTTAGATGAATTTCTCTTCTTTTCCTCCTAAATAATGGTCGGCTTAAGCTTTAGGTTTTATGTTTTTGAGTTCTGTAAAATGAACATGTAAAGGAATGGAAATAAGGTTTTAAGGATAATGGGATTATGGGTGCGGCTATTACCCATAAGGCCTATGTTTTATTCTATTACTAATTAACCTATAAAACAGTCCATAACTCATTCTTCATTTTTTTAATTATTAAGCACGACCTCTAATTAAATTTTCAAACCTCAATCCCCTTATCACTCTAATATTTACATTATTCTATTTAATTTATCTAATTAAATCTCCTAAATAATGTCATTAAAAATTAGGGGTGTTACAGGCTCCCCTCCTTAAAGAATTTCACCCTCGAAATTCAGTAAGGACTAAATACTAACATAACAATCATCTGTAATAACTCCTAACAACCATACTAGCCTACCTTACTAGCATCAATCTATATAAAGCTAACATAGACATACCCTCAAAGCAGACCAGGATAAGTATCTTTAGTCCCGTCTTCTATCTCCCTATTACAGTCCTTCTCGTTGTTGCTCCACTGAACTTTCTCCAACTTGATTGTCTTGTTCCTTAACCTTTTCCCATCTCACGCTACAACCCAAACTGGTTGTCTAACAAAAGTCAAATTAGGCTCTACTATCAAATCTTCCAACCCTGTCGGAGGAATAGTAGTCTCTAGATCATGCACATACTTGCGAAGATGAGACACATTAAACATATTACGGAAACCTGCCATACTGCTCGGCAATTCTACTTAGTATGCGAGCTTCCCAATCCTCTCTATAACTTGGAACGGACCAACATATCTCGGTGCCAGTTTCACTGACTTTCCAAATTGCGTCACGCCCTTCATCGGTGATACTTTAATGAAAACCGTATCTCCAACTGAGAATTCTAGGTCTTTATGCCTCTTATTTTCATAACTCTTATGTTTGGACTGAGCTTCCTTCATCCTTTCTCAGATCAACTCAATCTTTTCTATCGCCTCTCTAATCAGATCTGGACTTAGGATTAATCTATCTCCAGTCTCCAACCAACATGCTGGTGATTTGCATGGCCTTCCATACAAATCTTCAAAAGGCGTCATTCCTATACTAGTCTGATAACTATTATTATAGGAAAATTCCACTAAGTGTAGATGATCTTCCCAAGATCCACCAAAGTCCAATGCACAAGCTCTCAATAAATTCTCGAGTAACTTATTGACTCTCTCTGTTTGCCCATCCATTTGAGGGTGATATGCAGTACTCATCTTAAGCTTGGTACCTAACACCTCTTGTAGACTCTTCTAGAATTCACTAGTAAACAAAGCATCTCTATCACTCACTATACTACTAGGAATTCCATGCAGTCTAACTATGTTCTTCATAAACAACTTGGCTAGAACAGTTGCCGTCCTAGTTGACTTAATTGGAATGAAATGGGCACTCTTGGTCAACCTGTCCACTATGACCCATATACTTTCATTTTCTCTATTTGACCTTGGCAACCCGCCTATAAAATCCATGGATATCGAATCCGATTTCCAAACTAGTACCTCCAAAGGTTGAAGCAACCCACTCGGCTTCTGATGTTCGGCCTTCACTTGTTGATAGTTTGCACAATATCTAACCCACAAGCAACATCCCTCTTCATACCTTCCCAATAGAAGCTCCTCTTCATATCTTGATACATCTTAGTCCCTCCAAGATGAATCGTAAACTCCGATCGATGACATTCCTTTAGAACTTCTTTCCTTAAGTCCTAAACATTAGGAACACACAATCGTCCCTTCTTCCTCAACCATCCCTTCTGGTCAAGACTAAAATACTTTAGATCATCGATCTCTGATCCCACCTCAAGCCTTCTAATCCTCTCGGCTAGTAATGGATCCTCATTCTGCTTAGAAGCAATCCTTTCGATCAACACCGGTCGAACTTCTAAACAGGACAACATGGCGGTGCTCTGACTAGACCTACCATTTGATCTTAACTACATACTACAAGTAGCCAAAGCTTCTAAATCCTTCCATTCTGCCAACACAGCTAACACCACATTTTGATGTCTTCTGCTAAGAGCATCCGCTACCTTATTACCTTTCCCAGGTGTATACTCTATGCCAAAATCATAAGCTGCTAAAAACTCCAGCCACATCTGTTGTCTCATATTCAACTCCTTCTGAGAGAATAAATACCTTAAAGACTTATGATCTATGTATAGCTCAAATCTCTCCCCTAAGAGATAATATCTCCATATCTTTAATGCGAAGATCATCGCGGCCAACTCCAAATCATGAGTTGGATATCTCATTTCATGTGGTCTAAGTTGCCGTGAAGCGTAGGCAATGACTTTACCCTTCTACATCAACACAGCTCCTAATCTAGTCCCAAATGCATCAGTATACACCACCAACTCTTGGTTTCCATTTAGAACCGCTAACACAGATGTGTTGGTCAACAAATGCTTTAACTTAAGGAATGCTTCCTCATATTTGTTAGACCAGATAAACTTCACATCATTCCTGGTTAACTTAGTCAAAGGCGCTGCTATCCGCGAGAAATCCTTGATGAATCTCCGGTGTTAGCCAGCGAGTCCAAGAAACAATCACCATCTCTGGTCTCTTCCAATTATTAATAGCTTCGATCTTATCTGGATTGATTGAAAAACCCTTCTCTAAAACCAAGTGACCTAGAAACTTAACCTCTTTCTTCCAAAAATGACACTTGGAAAACTTCGCCTTCGCCTTCAGCTGATACTGCCTCAGCCTCTCAAGCACTACTCTAAGATGATCTTCATGCTCTCTTTCATTCTTAGATTATACCATAATATCATCTATATACACCAATACGAACCTATCCAAGTACTCTTAGAAAACTCGGTTCATCAAATCCATGAAGAAATCAGTGCATTCGTTAACCCGAATGGCATTACTAACAACTCATATGAACCGTACCTAGTTCGAAGTGCCGTAAATGGAATACTATCCTCTGCCACTCTTAACTGATGGAAGTCTGTCACCAAATCTAACTAGGAAAACGCTATGGCTCCACACAACTGATCAAATAGATCGTCAATTCTTGGCAAAGGATACTTATTCTCAATCGTCTTCTCGTTTAACTTACGATAGTTGATACACATCCTTTACGACCCATCTGGCTTCTTCACGAACACCGCGGTCGCTCCCCATGGATAATATCTTGGTCTAATAAAATTTCTCCCTTCTAAATCCACTAGCTGAACCTTCAATTCCTTCATCTCGGTCGATGTCATCTTGCTATGTGGTCTACTGACGAGTTCAGCTCCTGGCACAAGATCTATCCGAAAATCAACAGGTCGTTTCGGTGGTAGTCCTATAACCGACTCAAAAACATCTGCAAACTCTCTTGCTACACGAATCTGACTTAACTCTTCTCCCACTTCCATAGCACTTAACAAAGCACAACCACTTCGGTCTGAATTCCCCACTGAGAATATGTTTCAGTTATGACTATCAGGGTGTCTCAAAGATATTTCCCTATCCTGGCAAAATATCCTAGCCTCGTACATGCCCAACCAATCCATACCCAAGATTATCTCGAAATCTACGAAATCAAAAACGTAAAGAATGCATGCAAACTTATAACCTAACAAATCAAGTTCTAACTGGTTACATCTCATCCCTAGAGTTGCATACCCTCCTATAGGATTTGCAACCTTTAAGGAAGTAACAAGATATATGGGTTCTAAACATAACCTATCAACCAAACATTGAGATACAAATGAATGTGATGCACTAGTATCAAATAGTACCCTAACTGGTATACTCTGAACCAAAAGTGTACCTCCCATTACAGTCTTCCCTTTTTTAGCCGCAGTTGGCCTGGCAGATGACGGTCCAACAGCAAAGACCTTTCCCCTGTCCGCCCTGATTGGTTCTTGACATTGATTCTTATAATGCCCAACTTGGTCGTAGTTAAAGCACTTCACATTATTCTTTTCTGTAGCCTTCTTCCCCTTGCCTGTCTGGCATTCATGTGTGTAATAGCCTTTCTTATCCCACTTAAAGCAAACTAAATCAGCCTTCTCCTTCTTAGCAACCTCTCCCTTCTGGGCTTCCTTCTTCTTAAAGAACTTTCTCTTCTTTCCTTGAGAACCCTGGGTTTCAACCGACTTTTCTTTCGCATAAATAGCAAGCATCTCCTCATGTCGGATTTCCATCTCCACAACTACAATACAAGGATCATGGAGATGTGTCAAGGTCGCCCTAGCAATCTTAGGCCTCAATCCCCAAATAAACTTCTCATTCCTCCCGATGACGGTGTCTATTAGCATACCCATATCGGGGCAACTCATCAAACTTAGTAGCATACTCAATTACCGACATCTCTCCCTGCATCAAATCCATAAACTTCCTCAGCAATGATGACTTAGCAACTTCAGACAAAAACCTCTGCTCAAATCTCCTTCAAAACTCTGCCCAAGTTAACTCTTCTTCCGAAACTCCGGCATTAACACTATTCCACCAATGAAGCACTGCCCCTTGCAACTGCCTAATGGCCACCCTCCTCTTCTGCTCATCTTCCAAACACAAATCAGCGAAGATTCTCTCATAATGCAACAGCTAATTCTCCACTTCTATAGCATCCTCTGTTCCCATAAACAGCTTCCCACCAAGACTGGTG
This sequence comes from Allium fistulosum, assembly GCA_030737815.1. Taxonomy (NCBI): domain Eukaryota; kingdom Viridiplantae; phylum Streptophyta; class Magnoliopsida; order Asparagales; family Amaryllidaceae; genus Allium; species Allium fistulosum. Next base: position 1,258,627,200 of record CM060901.1, read on the forward strand.
TAATCCTTGCTCAGCTTAGCATAATTATTCCCAATTGGAGCCACATGATTAGCTCCTCCAACATTCCCAGCAACTCTAGCAGCTTCTCCTGCTTGCATTAGACTAGCGAAGAACTAATATATCATCCCCATATCCACTGGTGGATTTCCAGCAACCACATTGGCATCTACGTTTTGGTTAGCATTAGCATGTCGACTTGGGTTCCTCCTAGTATTAGGTCGAACATTTCCATTTGTTGTGGTGCTTCCTCCACCGAGATTTCCTTTTCCATTTCCTGCCTCCATATCTTCTTTCTCGTAAATCTTCATACGAGCATTAGTAAGGTATAGAAGAACGGTTTAAGAGAGAGGGGAATACATACTTATATATATATATACATATATCAAATACAAGCATGTTACTATAGCGTTACCCCCAAACCCCGATCTTATTTTCTAATTCATTGGATTATGTTTTGAAAAATCTTTTAGGTTTAAATTCTTTTCAGTTTTCATGAACCTATGCTCCGCACTTGGAGGCCCAAGACTAACAGCTACAGATGCTGCAGTCATCCATTGTTACTAATCCTCGGTGACCAAATACGGTAATGTTAGATACATTGATATAACAGAAACACATGGATATGGAGAAAAAATTAAATTCATTAAACAACCTTCTCATTCCATTTCAAATCATTCAAATTCATTACATAATCCCAATACGAGAACCATGTTCAGAGAAAATATAATTATTACAACATATGCCAAGAGCGACATATGAAGATGCCCCTTTGGATGACCAGAGTATATATAACTAGGCAGTTAAACAACTTTGCCTTTACAACAAACTACGGCGGAATCAAAATAGAAAAGGACTCCTACTAGCTAGCTTGTCTCCTGCACGTCTCCGGAAGCTTATTCATCTATGGAGAACTTGAAAACCTCAACTCTCAAACTATTCAAAATCAATTGAGTACCCAAGATTTTAAGGGGAAAACAAAAACTTTGAGTCAGACATAAAGTCTGGTATGAATAATAATCTACCATCTCAAACCATTTAGATATATAGTGAGACCACGCCGCTTAGCGGAATGGGGTTTCCCTCTCTAGTATCTTATCCAAACTTTATAAAAACCAAATACTATGCTCCTGCATCCACAATGGTTAAAACATAAAAATTCAAAATATTATGATGATATGCAAAAAAGTAATCAATTTTGGATTACACATCCCCATTCATTTTGACTATCAGTCTCAGTTATAGTTTATAGGGTCACTATTAACCTATTAGTTTTCACGGGCTTACTAATAACCTGTTTAAAATGTATGGACTCCCTGTCTGGTTTCATAGTTTTCATGGGATCACTAAGAACCTATTGGCCCATGCCAATAACTTTATTATTTCATGGGTTCACCCTGAACCTATTGGTAACTCCAATAACTTTCCTTATATCCTAGTTTTCATTGGTTGACTAGGAACCTAGTGACTTTTGTCAATAACTTTATCCGGATATTGTTTTCATGGGTTCACTACAAACCTAATGGCCCTTACCAATAACTCTTTCTGAACATAGTTTACATCGGTTTACTATGAATCTGTCTACTTGATAACTTCTTTGATCTATATTTAGACATCATATATTTTGGTCTACCTGACCTCCTGGATGTAATTATACTCATACACGAGTTAACTCAATTTATATTCACTACTGGGTCAACCTGGTTGGTTATTCTGCTTCTTTCTCCCCAAAATACAGTTATGGGTTCAATTAAAGTGAATATATATATATATATGTATTAGAAGAAGCAAGCATAATAATAAAATAACACCAAGATATGTGGTTTAATATCCTTGAAAGTATTTTCATACGAAACATGATTAATCCCTTTAACCTAATATTTTATCAAGGAAAGCTTCTTCAAAAATTCTATGCTTAAAGACATTTTAAAACTCCTTTATCTATGCCATGGTTTTTTTCATTTAAAAGTGAGATTGGGTTCTTTGTTTTGAAAACTATGGCTTTCGAAACCTAAAACTTTTACTTCCGAAAGCATTTGATAACCTCCTTCGAAAGCATTCAAATCTTCTTTTCAGAACACTAAGCATATGCCTTTCAAAACACTTTAAAACATCTCTTTCGAAACCTTCAAAACATACCTTTCAAAAGTATTAAAGTATTACTTATTAACTCTTAGTATCATAGCTTCGAAACCATTGAAAGTACCTCTTTCGAAACCATTATACTTCGTATAAAAGAGTTGGGGAAAATAGATGGCTTCGGAACCATCCTTTCGAAAGCATTAACCATATAAATTAAAACACTTGGAAGGATAGCTTCGAAACCCCTTTCGAAGCCATTGCTTTTGAAATAACCATAACCCTTTCGAAAGCTTTAGGAAGTGGCTTATTACATTTACAAACAAAAGCAATCTTCTGATCTAGTTGATAACCTCAATCCATTCGGAAGGCATAAGGACGACAACAGGGTTTCAACTGGGTTGAAACTACCCTTTCAAAAGCTTTAATTTTTAAAGACAAGGCAACTCTTTCGTAAGCTTCACTTTAAATAAAAAGGCGGCAATATATTGAAAAACTATTTAAATGGATTTTGACCCCTTCAAAAGCATCCTTTTGAAAACAAGGCAAGCACATATTTTTGGAGAGTAAAACAAGGCTTAGACCCCCTTGAAAGCATTGGTTTCGACACCATGCCTTCCGCATTTCTCCAATCCACTACGTACCAACATATTGATACCTTGTGTATTGGTTTCGACTTGGTTGGTTTCGACTTGGTTGAGGTGGAAGCATAGGGTCGAAAGGTACTACTAAAAGAGGCGAAACATAATTTCTGAGTAAGGACTATTTTAATGCCCTTTTAAGTAATTGCTTTTGAACTAACCTGCCTATTTGTAATCATTTAATTTATTGCCATAAACTTTTCAAATTCTTTCTTAAAAACTGCGGCAATTATTTCAGATCTAAACAAAAATTAATCTAGCAAATAAGCCCTTCCAATAAGTAAAACAATTAAATCGTTTAAGTCCTCCATCTAAAATAATTTAATTTCCACAATAAATTACTTAGGAAAAATCCTCAAAAATCATAGAAATTCACTTTAATATGTTATCTAACATATAAAAAATTTAGACCCAAATTCCTTCAGATAATTGCCGAAATAATTTTAAACCCAATTTATTCATTTCTTCCTTCAAAATTTCATAATAGACTTTCCATAGCTTGGAAAATTATAGAAAATTAAACCCATCTCCAAAATAAAGTTTTACATAACATATAAATTTCTAATGGGATTCGAAATCCAAAATAAATGATTTTAGCCTTAAAACTGTATAAAACAATTATCAAACAAACTTGTTTAAATATATCATATCATGAAATCCAAGTATATCATCACCAAAATCATCATGATGGATTTAAACTTAAACCTGAAAATCAAATGAACATTAAAACAAAAATAGAAATGGTTTTGATTATTATTCACCTTGACTAAGATAAGGAATTTGAGATTTGATCCTTAATTAATTCCCTTAGCTTAATTCCCTAGCTTTAGATGAACTTCTCTTCTTTCCTCTTAAGTAATGGTCGGCTTATGCTTTAGGTTTTACGTTTTTGAGTTTTGTAAAATGAACATGTAATGGAATGGAAATAAGGTTTTAAGGATAATGGGTGCGGCTATTACCCATAAGGCATGTGTTTTATTCCCTTACTAATTAACCTATAAAACCATCCATACCTAATTCTTCAATTTTTTTAATTAATTAAGCATAGCCTCTAATTAAATTTTCAAATCTCAATCCCCTTAACACTTTAATATTTACATTGTTCTACTTAATTTGTCTAATTAAATATCCTGAATAATGTTAATAAAAATTAGAGGTGTTAACTATATTTTTGAAAAGCCACATGCTTAGCATAGGAAAAGTTGATGGGTTAGCAAATATGAATTTTATAGTTTGACAAGAACAACAGTATGAAAAATATAGTTAACGTGAGGGAAAAAGTTATTTTAGCCTTGGGAATTTCTTTTTTCATAACTTGTTGATAAGGGAAAAAAACTTGTTTGATTTAAAATTTGAAAATAAATATTTTGCTTATGCGAAATGTACTTAGAAAAGTTGAAGAAAGAATCTGAGGTAAAAGAGAAGGTTGCAAACTACATGGAATTGGTACACAAGAAAATAATGGAAGCATGGAGTTCTCCATCTAAAATCCCGTTTTTGGCATAAGAATATAGGTTTAGAAAACTGGATTTTTCAAAACTTTGGATGTCAGAAATGGTGAGCTAGGTCTTGAGTGGTAGGGATTGGATGAAAATTTGGTTAAACCGTACTTCTATTTTTAAAAGTATGGGAAAATTTTTATACGAAAACAAAGATTTTGTTTTCAAACTTGCATACATATAGATCTGCCAGTACATACAGATTGTTTGCACCATATTATCAAAATTGTTTTAAAAATGCATTCACATATAAGGCACGGATTTAGTGTTATTCTATATACGTATCATATGTGTTGTGATACACCGTGCACTTGTACATGATTGGCCGCAAAAATTGGTTGAATAGCTTAGAATGGTTGTGTGTTATGTTACATGACTCAGTCCTTGAAGAATTTTGGGGACAAAATACCTTTAAGGAGGGAGAATGTAACATCCCTTAAATTGAACAATAATTAATTTAAATATAAATTAATTAATTTTTAAAAGAGTCAAAAATGGAATTGTTACAAATGTTAGAATTTGGCTACGTAACTTGCACTGTTGGGTTTGTAGCAATTTTCTGATCAATTTTCATTACAAACTTTTACAATCAAAGTTGAAACGAAGAAGTTATCAAAGTTTGAAGATTTTAGATTAGAAGTAATTGTATTTGTAATTAAGGAAATAAATATAATTAATTAATATTAATTAACTTTAATGGATACTTAATCAAAGTAAAATTTACATTAATCAACGTTAATCATATGGAAAGAAAACGGTATCAAATAACGTTATAAAGGAAACAAATGAACGCCTAACAAAACAAAGCAACCGGTCGATTGTGGTGAACAGGCGATGCATATTGATCCTAGTTCGAACGGCACGAATTTAATACAATCTACTCCAATGACTGGCGCTGATTCAAACCTCTATAAGTACAGGCCTAGCCCCTCACTTTTCTTCTCATATTTTCTAAAGCAAGATTGAAATTTTGCCATTTTCTTTTGTCTAAAAAATAATTCTAAAATCTGTATATACTACAATCTATGTATTTGTATAGGTGGAGAATAGTGGAGAATAATAGAGAAGAAGAATATGGTCAAATCAAATCGTCAAAGACAAGATAAAATTTGTACAACCAAATCCAAATCTAAATTAAATTAAAATCTCTTCTCGGATCTAAATTTCTGATAAATATGTATATGCTTTCAATACATATTTTGGTAGGAAGAAGGGTAGTGTGATGACCACCCTATACCACTGGCACCTATAGTATATAAATAGTGTACTATCCATGCCCGACCAATATTGGACGGTCATTAAGATTGAAATAAACCAATATAGCATATAACCTATAATATCTCACAGCGCATGGATAAAATATAATATAGTAGATATAATTTGATATAATAGAAGAGACTGTAATAACTATGTGAACTAATCATCATCAGAGCAATTGATCCATGAAGTGATACAACAAATGTAGTAGAGTTTATACAATAGAAGTAAACTCAAATAAAATGTTTCAACAAATAGTAATAAGTAAGCATTGTCACAGGCTCCAGAACATTGCTCAGTGGATGAAGCATAGACTCTATACATGAATATAATACAAGACAACTCCATCCAGCTCATCCTTCGAATAGCTACTGCGTTACCTAGACCTGTTATCTAGTCTACTCAATTGAGAGTACCCAAGATAATAAGAGGCAAAGCATAAAACCTTGGATCATACAATAGTCTGGTGTGAGTGGTAAATGAGTCTCAAAATACTAAGCAGGTAAATATGGTAAGGAACAAGAGTACACAAACCATACTTGACATGTCCATGCAACTAAAGAGTTAGCATACAACACTATAATATGCTACTCTACAGTATCTTGATATACCACAAACCAAATAAAGGATATCAGTCTTCCAGGTATTCCTATCTACAATGCCTACTTCCCCTGATACCTACAAGTGATAGCCTACTAAAAAAAGCAACCAAAGAAACCGTAGCATCCATCAAATAATCCTAACTATCACTCCATGTGCTCTGAATATATGATAACTTGTATGACCCCCAAGCCAGGGACTAATGGAAATCCAAATTCTCTATTGTACTCTCGTATCTCGCAGCCCAAAGCTGGATATGTGTCTCACAGCCCAAAGCTAGACACTAGACCTGAAGCAACATGTCAAGGTACGCAGGTCCCTTCATTGATCCTGGGCATCCCCACTTACAATACCCTTGCTTCGAGTACAACTGAAAACTCTCCTAGTCATCAACGATTTCTTAGCACAAACACCCAAGCCCATCTTTGCTCCATTTGAATACCGAGCCCTTCTTGCTCAATAGTTTTCATTATTCACGAGGAACCCTTCCACATTCCCCAATCATACGGCCCACCCCTTTACGAGCTGCCATCTTCGAAACCTACTCCCAATAAGAGCCAACATTCGAAGACCATAGCTTTTCAACATGTTGTTATATCATCATCCAACCTGATACGAACGAGCCAACACCTCCAGCATGATCTATAGGACCCCTACTTCACCCTCAAGAAGTTCCATCCATTCGGACTTAATCCTAGAAGTCGGTACCGACCACCCAACTCGGGCTCGAATTCTCTACTTAGCCAATCTATGGCTAAGCTTTTTTCCACTCCTTTCTTGCTTCTAGCACACCATGCCCAGATGCTTTGATCCTGATTTCATTACACAAATCAAGTCGTCATAGAACAATTCCTCTCTTTAAATCACCCTACTTCATATTCTAGAAATAAGTCATTATAGCCTCCATCACTTAGCCAATCACTGATCCATCTCCTTAGACAACCTCTACTAGCAACATCCTTGCTCTCCCCAAAGCCGCCGCCAATGTAAACAAACAGCACATGTCAGTGTTGACCTCTTAACTCGGTGTAGATTTGTGTTGATAATGAATTGGAACTTGCGCCTTGAACCACGAGTTCTTCCAATACTCTAGAGCCTTCTCTCCAAGTTTCATCCAATTTTTACCAACTTTGCCTCCAATTTGCACAATTCTCTAACCAAACTTTCCTTGCAATTACAACACTAGCAAACAACATCAAGTTATACCATCCAACATAGAATAACAAGAAATTTCATCCAATTAAACATGCAATCCATCGAAATAAGACAAACATGTTAAGTTATAACATAAACCAACATATAACGTGAATACATGAGCATGAGCAAGGGTGATTTTGTGAGAAATGCGGATTACGGATCTTAAGGCTAGAATTAACACTAGAGGGAGTGTAACGACCCGGGATTTTATATAAATTTAAAATGATATTAATTTAATTTTTGAATTAAAATTGTGAAATAAATCGATAAGGTGATGCGAGTTTCCCCGATATCCAAGTACATTTGTATAAATCGTTTAAAAATTTAAAAATATTGTAAATATTGTATATATTAGTAAAAATTGAATTTGACTTTAGAATTTAAACTTGAATATTGAATTTGTATTTGAATTTAAAATTTAAATAAACGACTTGGAAAATGTTTGATAGTTGAACTTTAAAACAAAGAAATAAAAAAATAAATAAATGAATGCATGGGTACATAATATAAATATCTTTGAACATGGATTACTTTGCAAACATGAAACAAGTACACAAATATATATATCATTTCAGCCGAAACAATATCACCTGCACAATTTTAAATAGGGGGATATATAGATGTAGGCTTGCAAAAGAAGAAATAAAATAAGGTAATATGGTACATGGTAATTTAATGCAAGCCAAAGTTTTATCACTTCAGCCTCCAAACCAGAGAAAATATCCCTGCCTCTTGTACCAAATAACATTATCATCTGTAAATCCATTTTCTTTTATCAACCTCCTCACATCAGTTCGTTCCATTCAAAACTGAGAAAGAAAAAGAACTAAAGTAGATTTCACCCAAAGCTACAACTTGAACAACATCATTTTCTTCAACCTGGAATTGTTACTGCATGCAAATTTAAACAACAAAGCAACTCGAGTTTTATCAAAACAAAGAAGATTGGCAATTCAGTTTCAAGTTTTCAAAAACAGTCTTCAAAGTAAAGGCTTCTCTGTTCAATACTTTTGCCAGGTGAGCAAACTGACCCCTTTGAAATTCGAATCTATGATGCTTTGTGAAGTAGTTGTTGTGAAAAATGATAAATGAATATCTCTACATGTATATATATGTTTGTGTGGTTGGAAGTATACATGCCTGGGTATATATGTGTACTCTACTGTGATTCTAGACCCAAGAACAACCAAAGAAAAAAATTCATATCTTCTGTCAAATCTCTTTCAAGCTATGATTCCTGAAAGTAAGATAATTGTAACAAAGTAATACAAATTTTAAAAATATTTTTAATATAGAAAAAAAATGAGAATGTTTTGTCTGGGAATGAAGTTTATAGTAAAACCCAAAATCATGTCGAAATTCAAGTATCACATCTTATTGATTTATCTACATCACCTTGTTCAACATCAAAAACCATGATTTTTTAAATAAATTTCAGAAATTTTTGTTCGTTATTGAATGCGAAATCTCGAGATGAACGGAAATTGTATTTGGGTCAATTTCCGGCGATCCACGTCGAACTGGGTGTTGAAATTCATGGTGGAGGAAGCTGACGCACAGGAGATCATGGGAAAAATACTCGTAAAATTTTTTATGGATCGTAGTGATCAGACGAGATCGAATTAGGGTTTAAGCTGAGCATTTGTTCGGGCTTGGTATCGTGGTAATTGCAGCCTCGTCGTCGCGACGTACTCAATCGCATATGGGGGAAAATGAAGAGGGGTTTGCGATGCATCTTTGGTTGGAAGGACAGATTTTCTGGTGATCGGTGGTGGCGTTGCGAGGGATGTTTCTGGTGATGTATCGTTCCAGATCTGGGTTGAAATGCTCGATTTCGAATCACAGCGAACTTGAGGGTGGTAGCTGGTCGATGTTGGCGAGGGGGTCACTGGTGACCTATCGACGATCTTTGCGATGATCGGAGTTACTCTGATCGAGTGTACATGTGCACAAGTATCATCGGTGTCAGGTGGGTATCTGAGAGTTTCGTGGCTTTGGAGAAGAAAGGGGTGACTCGGGGACGTACTCGAGAAAAACGAGAATTGGTCTCGAAGTAAAGTGGAAACGCGAGTTACTCGAAGTAGAACTCGAGTATTCCAGGCATTGGCTCGGGTCTGTTGATTTTGTTTTAAAACAGTTTTTAAAACTTTAAACTTAAATCAAGTTCTATCCAAATAATTTGTTTAAAACACTTTTAAATAATAAGTGTTGTTTATGTCTGAGATTAAATAAAGGTTTTAAAGATGGAATTGTTTTGAAAGTTTATTTTAAATAAACTTAATAATGTTAAAGGTTAGTTAATTAATATAAAGAATGTTTTAATGGTTAATTAACTTTTAAAGTTTAAAGTTAATTTATTTGTTGAAAGAAATTAACTACTTGAAGTGAATTACTTAATAAAAGTAATTAAGGTAAATTTGTTAATAATTTAAGTTTGATTTACCAAGTAACTAAAGAATAATAAATTAGTGGATAATTAATTATGTGATTAATTAATTAAGGATTTATCACTTATTGTAATTACTTTTGAATATTTTGATTAATTAAAGGTTAATTATTTAATGATTTAAGGTGGATTGATTTATTAATTAAGGTTAATTAATAGAAATGGTTTGCAATTAATAATTAATTAACCAGAATTAGTAATTTATTCATAAGTAATTAATCTGGTTTAAAATTTTATCAGCTGATTAAATTGATCTTACTTATGAATGTTTGGATTCCATTGGATGATTGAATTGCTTGATATCCCCGATATATGATGCTTTGTGATACATCCTGATTTATGTTGTGATCTGTAATTGATTATCTGCGATATATATATCTGTGATGTTTGTTTTTGTGATATATTACTGTGAATATGAAACCCTTGACCCGTAAACGACACTTGAATTTCGATGCGACAGGGAGTCGGATTCCAGTTGGTTATCCGAAACCCACATCGAATTGTAATGATGAATCTTTGTGACTGATAAATTTACTTTATCTATGAATCTGTGAATGAAGATAAGCGTTGTGGATTATACCGCTTATCGATATTGATATATCTATGATGATTGATGATGTTGCACTATTGTGTGAAACCCCTGGACTACACTCTTACACACACAAAAATGGATTTCACGAGGAAATCGGTTAAATCACAGATGATTTAAATTCAATGTTTTTGAAATTGAAAATTTTAATTTCAATTGATTTTGAAATTGGAAATTTGGGTTTAAAGTGAAAAGCTTTTGAAATAGAATATTCAAAGATAAAAGTTATTTCGAATAACTTGATTAAGTTTTGAAATTTAAATAATTTGATTTAAATTTGAATTCAAGTTTAAGATTGAATTCTACGATTTGAAGCTAAGGATAAAGATGCTGTACAAGTTATATATGGGTTAAACCATTTTAAAGGTATTGATTTGGGAATTTGAATTTAATTCAAGGGTTTTTAACTCGTGTAAATATAACTGGATTTTTCTGAAACAAAACTATTTGTTTTCAAATAGTAAAAGCTTTCACAAAAGTAATGAACTCCCAATTTGTGTTGAAAGAATTTCAAGTTTGAAATGGAATTGAAATGTTTTGAAATTTATGAAATGAGTCTTTGATTCAAAGACCGAACGAGTTAATCCAATTGAAATGGAAATTATCTTGGAATCTATGAATGAATCTTTGTGAATGGGGTTAACTTTGTGAATTGAATCTTTTTGTTTAAAAGATTAAAAGTATGGAAATTGTTTAAACCATTGAAGGTTTTTGAATTGAATCTTTTGTTTAAAAGATCGGAAATGGTAATTTGTTTTACCATTCGAATGAAAAGTTTTGGGCTTTAAGCTGTGATTTAACTGAGACCCCAGTATTCGTATGATTTTTTTTATTGTGCTCGTTATTCGGTTTAGCCGGGAGAGGACCTTTGTGTCATATAACCCATTCCGAATAGTGATACGACGATATGGATAGCATTTGAAGACCGGTGGTGAAGACCGGATATTTTTGAAAACGGAAGGATTACCGTCGAGTTACTCTGCATCGGCTGATCCCCGATATAGAGGTTTTATCACCCTTAGTGACGGGAAGTCCGGACGTGATTGGAAATTATCCGGATTTGCAAGGGCTTCGTGAGAAGTGCCTTCGGTTCTGTTCGAACCCGGAACAGACTTGTATGGATGTGTGTCTGACGTTACACTTTGAGATGTAAAGCTGGTTTCTATCAAATACATTTCTGTTGGTGGCGGAGAATTTATTCTCTTAGCTTAACACCCTTCTCTGAGACGTACGAGCTCAGAGGTTATGTAGTTGATGGTTACTAGTGATACATTCCCAATTTGGTAATGTGGCATACGAAGTGCTGATGATGCGTTGCTTTGTGAAAAAGCGTGGCTTTGTGAAAAAGCGTAGTTTTGTGGACGAGACTTCATCGAGCCTCACAACCCGGTAATGGTCGAAACAGGAATGTTGCGACAAAGGTTTGTAGGGGTAGCGCCCCTAGGGTATGTCATTTCCTTCTGGATAAAGGGTGGTATCATGGTATGGAGCCCAGATACTTAACTCGTGTGGACGCTATACATTTATCACTTTGTGATGTTGCTTTGTTGGTTAAGGGGCCCCTCGGATAAAGGTCGGTAACGACCGGGGGATGACATGACTCGTGTGTTAGTTACCTAGTTACAGCTCGGTTAGAGCGTGAGGTAGCGTCGGCCTTTTGTTTGCGGAGATCCGGTTAGGTTCTCGGGGCGTCTTTCCAGAGGCGTTTCTATTTCGGTAAGGAAGTTCCTTAGCCTGATCATTTGTTGGAAATCCAAAGAAACAATACGAACCCTGTACGGTTTTAGTTGTATTACCTGCTATGGAATGTGGCGGTAACCTGCTATTGAACGTAGTAGCTATAGTAGGCATACAACAATGGTTGTATGCTGGCTAAGATTTATATTATATTTTCGAAATGGTTTTTGACACTATGCACTAGTAATAATATCAAAAGAGTTTTGACTTTGCGTAGTAAGCATGTTTGACTATCATAAGGAGAAATCTCCTCCAATTCTGCGATTGCATTGTGTGTGTGGCGGGAGGCCTTATGGTAGTTTCATTTTCGAAAAGCATTGCGGATTTCAATGTTTAAAAACCTTTTGTGTTTGTTTAAAGATAAACTATTTTTGTTGCTCACACCAGTCCCATGACTGATCCGGAGTTTATTGTTCCCTTCCTAAACTCTAGGTGCTCATAATTTTCCACACGAGCAGTCTAGAGTTGGGTTTCTTTTCAGATATTCAGGTTGAGTAGATTATCTGGAGCTAGTCAGTCTATGGACGACTGACCTTGCTTTCCGCTAGCTATGGATTGGAGCATTCTATTGGAGATATTCTATCCACTGCTGGTGTTATCTATTTCCTTTTCCGCTGCTATTTCTTGTATCATATCTCTGATGTATATTGATATCTGTTGTATCATTCTGTCGTATCAGATTTTGTATCTGTCATTGTATCAATGTTATGTAATTGATATATTCTTTTTCCGCTGTGTTATTTACTTAATTGTGTTATAGCTCCGGCGAATCGGATTTGAACGGTCGAATCTACGGCATTCTAGTACAAGGTGAAGTACGGATGTTGATTTTCGAACGCGAAAAATCCGAGTCGTTACATGTGGTATCAGAGCTAAGGTTGAACTTTAGCTCAGGAGTATAACACATTAAGTAGCTCATTAGAGATAGGGTGAAGTATACCCTAGAATGAGTAATTCTCAGATATCCGTCCGTATGCCTCAGTAAATTCTCTTGCTATCCACTGATAGTGAGTATGAGTGTAAGAAGAGGATGAGATAGGGGACAGGGGAATATGACTAAAATGGTCGATACTCTGTAACAATAGTGGAAACAATTTTTTCTCTATCAATCTATTTCGTTCGTCATCTCTTCTCAATTCTTCGATAGTTTCTGGTAGATCCAGGAAGAAGAAATTTGATGTGTTAATATGGGACATAAACTCCAACAGAGCCAAAATTGTTTGTATGGATGTATTGGTTGCTTTGATTGCTATGGTTGATGGGTATATTTTAGTTCTAAACTAAAAGTTTTGAAATTGTATCCATACATCTATCTATTCTTTGGGTCCGGATATGTTCTACGAATGGTTAGTTACCCTTTCGAACTAACCAATCCCACTGTATATTTCGTAGATCTGGGTAACCCGAGTATCTTCTGAAGTGTTAAAACAGATTCGTTCGTGATATTCTGATTTGGTAAGCCAAATGCAGAATAGCTGTTCAGTTTGATTTGATAAAACATTCTTCATCTATCTTTGTGTCTCCTTGGCAATTTCGAGGACGAAATTCTTTTAAGGGGGGAAGTCTGTAACGACCCGGGATTTTATATAAATTTAAAATGATATTAATTTAATTTTTGAATTAAAATTGTGAAATAAATCGATAAGGTGATGCGAGTTTCCCCGATATCCAAGTACATTTGTATAAATCGTTTAAAAATTTAAAAATATTGTAAATATTGTATATATTAGTAAAAATTGAATTTGACTTTAGAATTTAAACTTGAATATTGAATTTGTATTTGAATTTAAAATTTAAATAAACGACTTGGAAAATGTTTGATAGTTGAACTTTAAAACAAAGAAATAAAAAAAAAATGAATGCATGGGTACATAATATAAATATCTTTGAACATGGATTACTTTGCAAACATGAAACAAGTACACAAATATATATATCATTTCAGCCGAAACAATATCACCTGCACAATTTTAAGTAGGGGGATATATAGATGTAGGCTTGCAAAAGAAGAAATAAAATAAGGTAATATGGTACATGGTAATTTAATGCAAGCCAAAGTTTTATCACTTCAGCCTCCAAACCAGAGAAAATATCCCTGCCTCTTGTACCAAATAACATTATCATCTGTAAATCCATTTTCTTTTATCAACCTCCTCACATCAGTTCGTTCCATTCAAAACTGAGAAAGAAAAAGAACTAAAGTAGATTTCACCCAAAGCTACAACTTGAACAACATCATTTTCTTCAACCTGGAATTGTTACTGCATGCAAATTTAAACAACAAAGCAACTCGAGTTTTATCAAAACAAAGAAGATTGGCAATTCAGTTTCAAGTTTTCAAAAACAGTCTTCAAAGTAAAGGCTTCTCTGTTCAATACTTTTGCCAGGTGAGCAAACTGACCCCTTTGAAATTCGAATCTATGATGCTTTGTGAAGTAGTTGTTGTGAAAAATGATAAATGAATATCTCTACATGTATATATATGTTTGTGTGGTTGGAAGTATACATGCCTGGGTATATATGTGTACTCTACTGTGATTCTAGACCCAAGAACAACCAAAGAAAAAAATTCATATCTTCTGTCAAATCTCTTTCAAGCTATGATTCCTGAAAGTAAGATAATTGTAACAAAGTAATACAAATTTTAAAAATATTTTTAATATAGAAAAAAAAATGAGAATGTTTTGTCTGGGAATGAAGTTTATAGTAAAACCCAAAATCATGTCGAAATTCAAGTATCACATCTTATTGATTTATCTACATCACCTTGTTCAACATCAAAAACCATGATTTTTTAAATAAATTTCAGAATTTTTTGTTCGTTATTGAATGCGAAATCTCGAGATGAACGGAAATTGTATTTGGGTCAATTTCCGGCGATCCACGTCGAACTGGGTGTTGAAATTCATGGTGGAGGAAGCTGACGCACAGGAGATCATGGGAAAAATACTCGTAAAATTTTTTATGGATCGTAGTGATCAGACGAGATCGAATTAGGGTTTAAGCTGAGCATTTGTTCGGGCTTGGTATCGTGGTAATTGCAGCCTCGTCGTCGCGACGTACTCAATCGCATATGGGGGAAAATGAAGAGGGGTTTGCGATGCATCTTTGGTTGGAAGGACAGATTTTCTGGTGATCGGTGGTGGCGTTGCGAGGGATGTTTCTGGTGATGTATCGTTCCAGATCTGGGTTGAAATGCTCGATTTCGAATCACGACGAACTTGAGGGTGGTAGCTGGTCGATGTTGGCGAGGGGGTCACTGGTGACCTATCGACGATCTTTGCGATGATCGGAGTTACTCCGATCGAGTGTACATGTGCACAAGTATCATCGGTGTCAGGTGGGTATCTGAGAGTTTCGTGGCTTTGGAGAAGAAAGGGGTGACTCGGGGACGTACTCGAGAAAAACGAGAATTGGTCTCGAAGTAAAGTGGAAACGCGAGTTACTCGAAGTAGAACTCGAGTATTCCAGGCATTGGCTCGGGTCTGTTGATTTTGTTTTAAAACAGTTTTTAAAACTTTAAACTTAAATCAAGTTCTATCCAAATAATTTGTTTAAAACACTTTTAAATAATAAGTGTTGTTTATGTCTGAGATTAAATAAAGGTTTTAAAGATGGAATTGTTTTGAAAGTTTATTTTAAATAAACTTAATAATGTTAAAGGTTAGTTAATTAATATAAAGAATGTTTTAATGGTTAATTAACTTTTAAAGTTTAAAGTTAATTTATTTGTTGAAGGAAATTAACTACTAGAAGTGAATTACTTAATAAAAGTAATTAAGGTAAATTTGTTAATAATTTAAGTTTGATTTACCAAGTAACTAAAGAATAATAAATTAGTGGATAATTAATTATGTGATTAATTAATTAAGGATTTATCACTTATTGTAATTACTTTTGAATATTTTGATTAATTAAAGGTTAATTATTTAATGATTTAAGGTGGATTGATTTATTAATTAAGGTTAATTAATAGAAATGGTTTGCAATTAATAATTAATTAACCAGAATTAGTAATTTATTCATAAGTAATTAATCTGGTTTAAAATTTTATCAACTGATTAAATTGATCTTACTTATGAATGTTTGGATTCCATTGGATGATTGAATTGCTTGATATCCCCGATATATGATGCTTTGTGATACATCCTGATTTATGCTGTGATCTGTAATTGATTATCTGCGATATATATATCTGTGATTTCTGTTTTTGTGATATATTACTGTGAATATGAAACCCTTGACCCGTAAATGACACTTGAATTTCGATGCGACAGGGAGTCGGATTCCAGTTGGTTATCCGAAACCCACATCGAATTGTAATGATGAATCTTTGTGACTGATAAATTTACTTTATCTATGAATCTATGAATGAAGATAAGCGTTGTGGATTATACCGCTTATCGATATTGATATATCTGTGATGATTGATGATGTTGCACTATTGTGTGAAACCCCTGGACTACACTCTTACACACACAAAAATGGATTTCACGAGGAAATCGGTTAAATCACAGATGATTTAAATTCAATGTTTTTGAAATTGAAAATTTTAATTTCAATTGATTTTGAAATTGGAAATTTGGGTTTAAAGTGAAAAGCTTTTGAAATAGAATATTCAAAGATAAAAGTTATTTCGAATAACTTGATTAAGTTTTGAAATTTAAATAATTTGATTTAAATTTGAATTCAAGTTTAAGATTGAATTCTACGATTTGAAGCTAAGGATAAAGATGCTGTACAAGTTATATATGGGTTAAACCATTTTAAAGGTATTGATTTGGGAATTTGAATTTAATTCAAGGGTTTTTAACTCGTGTAAATATAACTGGATTTTTCTGAAACAAAACTATTTGTTTTCAAATAGTAAAAGCTTTCACAAAAGTAATGAACTCCCAATTTGTGTTGAAAGAATTTCAAGTTTGAAATGGAATTGAAATGTTTTGAAATTTATGAAATGAGTCTTTGATTCAAAGACCGAACGAGTTAATCCAATTGAAATGGAAATTATCTTGGAATCTATGAATGAATCTTTATGAATGGGGTTAACTTTGTGAATTGAATCTTTTTGTTTAAAAGATTAAAAGTGTGACGACCCAACTTTCTACTACCAGAAAATTGCATCATCTTTAAGAAAGAAAGGGGTGAGAAAATAGAAAAGATAGAGAAGAAGAAGAAACAACATCAGAATCTCAACAGCGGAACGAATAAAATATAATATATCACATAAGAGATTACATATTATCATATACATCAGAGTTACACAGATAATACAACACATACTAGACAGTTATAAACACCTGTCTAGTTAATACAACTCGATACAACTCAAATACAACACAGATACAACACAGAGATACCAACACAGCGGAACACTATATATATATCTACAACGCTGAAGCCTCCTGCTCCATTGCTCCTCCATAATTCGTCAAAGCAAACCTGAATCCCTTGGCTACCCGTAAAAATTTGGGTACCCGAGAGTTTAAGGAAAAAAACAGAAATAAACTCCGGGTCAGACATGGGTCTGGTATGAGTAACAGGTTAAAGTTGCTTAACTTTAAAAATCCTTTGAAAACAAAAGGTATCACGTAAGACTTCCCACACATAAACATGGAAAAGTTTTTACCTTACGCTAACCAAACATTTGATAGGAAATTCAGTGATATTATAGTAGGTCTAGGGTTTTCAAGTAAATATGAAATAGCTGAAATTGTTACATGATTAAATTCCAGCATACTAGCCACAAAGTGGGTAATACAATCAAAACCGTAAGGTCACGTAGGAAGATTGGGTTTCCAACAATGGCTGGGCTACTGGGGTACCGCCCGTCACAGTACGTGGCCTAGATCACCGTACCGAGGAGTACGCCCGCTCCCCTACAACACAAGGCCGGAACCATTCCTTACTGAACAGTTCCGAACGAAACAACCCCAGCAGTTGTCGCGAATCAACTGCCCACTAAGCTGAATATAAAGGGACATCTAGACAGGGGTATATCTCGCTCTCAAGTGGGTGCTACCCACGAAGCCTTGCTGCACCTCCCCTGTTTTAGCCATTCCCGGTTGATGAGGCTTGAGGTCACGATTACCTTTTAACAGAACTCATCACTTAGAATGCTCATCGCCCACCTGACGATGTTCTGAAAGCATTCAATCCATACAAGTTCGTTCCGGGTTCGAACGAAACCGAAGGCATTATCTCGTTACACTCATTTTGGAATCACCCTCAGAGTTAACGACAATAACCCTTGCACTCTGAATCTTCATCTTCACTTGAGATTCACGATCTATCGTTAATTTGGATCGATGTGGTATTCGGGTCTCCAGACCTAGAATTCCGGTATACGGAAACCCGATCCCGGTCTCATCGAAATCCAAACCGTGTCTTTTAAGGCCAAGTTGTTTTAAAGTTAAAACAATTCATTTCAATTATCTATATACACATAGATAGATAAATCACAATATAACAATGGATAATCACATCATCATCATAAACAGATAATCCATATTATCTACTCAAACAGATAATTAATAGTATCATACTTAAACAAGCATCCATATCACATATATATTATTCATCTCATATCTGAGATCACAATCAATCAAGGAAATCAATATCATCCATCATAAGCAACGATTAATAATCACACCATTTATAATTAATTTAAAATGAATTAAATTAATTACAAATCTCTAATTAATTTAAAGCAAATTAAATTAATTACTTCATTAAATAAATCCTGCTTACTTAACCATTGATTAATTACAAATCAATTAATTAATCATTCTCTAGATTTCCATCTTAATTAATCATCCTGGATTAATTATCTTTTAATTACATTCGAGTAATTATTCTTTAATTAATTTCACAAATTAATTATTTATAACCAAATACAGTAATTAATCTTTAATTACCCTATTTATTAATTAACCATAATTAATTACATTTATCCTTAATTAATTACAATTAATTAATTGCTTATAACACTTATTATTGATTAATTAATCTTACTAAAACAAATCCTTTAAATTTATCATTAAACATATAATCAATGATTCCTAATACATTTTTTTTGAATTAATTATTCCATTTAAATTAATTACATTGAGTTATTAACTTTTACTTAACCATAATTATTAATCATCCTTGATTAATCCCATTCAGTAATTAACTACCCTTAATTACTTCACTTAATAAATTAATTACTCCTTAATTAATTTTCTAAATTAATCCCTTGATTAATTTTTCAAAGTAATTTAATCCAAATTACTATTATACTCAAAACATCTTCAATCAATTACATATAGTAATTATTATCAATTACTTCATTAAGTAATTTCACTTCATTAATTACATTTAAGTAATTATACTTATCAAATGATCCAATGATTTATTTACATTAATTAAACTCGATAAATTAATCTAAACAAATCATATTAAACTCAATAATTTTATTAAGTAATAAACTCAATAATTCTTTAATTAATTTATCTAATTAATTATTAAAATTAATCACATAAATATACCAATTAATCAACTTAGATAATTCAAATTTATTTAATTAATTATCTTGAGTAATTAATTCCTTTAATTACACTTAAACAATTCCACAATTGATTTTCTTTAATTAATCAATCTAATTAATTATTTGAATTTCATATTGATTAATTATAAAACAAATCTTGAGTTAATGACCATTATTACTATTAACAGTCCTAAATTCCTTTTCTTAAGAAATTTAACTTAGATAAACCCTTATAAATGTTCAAATTTATTTATCCTTAACCAAATATTAATTAACCACTAATTATTTAATTAATTCAAGTTTTAAACCGTAACTTAATTAACCTTTAATTTCTTGATTAATTAACATTTAACCATTAGTTTAAAATCTAATTTATTCAAATTAATGATCTTAACTCCAATTTAATTATTCCTAATTAATTTACTTAAAACTTAAATTAATGAGTTTAAAACCCATAATTACTTAATTAATCCAGTTATTAATTAAATTTATCAATCCATTTTAATTAACTTAATAATTAAATAAATCCAACCACTAAATTCCAATTTAAAGATTTTAAACTAAATTTCTTTTAAATTTTCAAACCATTAATGTATACTTTGACTTTTGAACTTATTTACATCACTTAAAGTTATAAACTTTATGCTACTTTCAAAACCTAAGATTCAAATTCAATTTTAATTTAGATTTAAACTCAAATTACTGTCAGGTTTTATTTTCAAAAGCCTGGAACAACACCATATACTCGAATCGAACTAAAACTGCTTCGAGTAATATCCTTTCTACTTCGAGTAAATCACAAGAAAAACTCGAATAAAAACCCGAGTGCAAAACTTCATCTTTCCCAAATATACCAGAGACGATAAACGTGCACGTGCACGTTTACTTCGCCAACGATCATCTCCAGCCGACCCCACGTCGTCGAGCAGGTCGACGTTCCTACCCACATCCATTTCCGATCATCCAACTTCGACCAAATCTCGAAAACCAAAAATCGAGCTCCAACCCAAAAACTGGAACTAAGACGAACCCTGAACCCACCCACGTTCTCACGTCTCCGATCATCAGAGAGGCAATGCCTCCGGCCACGTCTTCGTCTACGCTCAAGCTACCCTCCCCCAAAACTGTGAAGCACTCGATCGACCCTACGTACCATGGTTGATCAAACAACCCAACCCAGTAAAACTAGGGTTCTAGAATTGAATCCACTGCCACGACTTACTCGATGGATTCTATCACCATCGACCATTTTTCCCCTCAACTACGTTCACTCCTCCATCATCAGGGAGAACCCCGACCACCCCCATCCATTTGATCGCCAGAAATCACCTCATTTCCTATATTCATATGAACTAGAACTGTTCATCCCAGACTTAACTAAAAATTTTGATTCCTCCTTTAAAAATCCTAACTTTTAATAAGGCTTCAGATCATAGATCTGAATCAACGAATTAAGACAGTTGAATTCTTAGTTATCTTGAGTTTACTCTGTTGTTTTAGTTTCCTAAGACATTCAAGTGAACTTTTAACTTAATTAAAATTTTAAACATTAGTCTAAGATTAAATAAACAACTTTTGTTTAAAATCTAAATCCTAACAGAAACTAGATCAAGGGGGAAGAGGATTTTTGAATAAGTCTTAAGCTTAGAAAGAAGACTGGATAACAGAAGTGATACAGGAAATGTACATATACACATATCAACATATTCACATATAAGCAGAAAATACTCCATACAAATATATTCACAAGGGAAACAAACATTTCAGAACTTAATATTCAACCAAAAATCAATTTAAAGCTTTCTGAAGTGTGATGTTACTCACCAGTTTCAGAAATGAACAGAGCATCTTGAATTTGAAAGCAGGCTTTTAAAAGTTGCTAGTTGATCTTTTATTCTTCAAGTTAGTTGAGTTGTTGTTGAATGTATGCTTAGGGTTTTAAATGAAGTTCTAACTTACTTTTATTTAGCTCGAACTGAAGTGAAAAGATGATGAGGGGAAAGTAGTTTACAGTGATATATACAACAAGTTACAGGGTATACTATTTTACTTGTACAAAATGTCCAGAGATTTTTTTCTTTCCTTATGGGCTGATATGATCTTATTGCTTGCTAGAGATAATATCATTAAATGCTTATCTCCTTCAAATCTACAAACCCATACCTTACCTTATTTCGTATGTACTTTATGATAGTTTTCTTCTTTTACTTATCTGGTTTGTATCTTCTTACTTGTTTATATTTTACCTTACATACCTACTTACAGCTACAAACATACAAAGCTGGCACATCTTCTTTTTATATGTGTACATACCCAATTAATACTCTCTGTACAAGCATGGAGGTATGTTTCCCTTTATACTTTGTTTCATTTTATTCTATCAAGTGTACCTAATCATTTAATACCACCTGCAAGAATACATGTTTGTTTCTTTTGCCAGGCATTGCAAACTTGGTTCCAGAATTGCCTAAGTGTCTATGTATATATAAAGTTGCTTTAATCTTTGTATTGGTTTATTGCTTAAATTTATATCCATATACTTTCATACTTTGTCTTAGTTATTTGTTATAAATTTTGACTTATGTATTAAGTTCTATGCTTATTTATATAACCATATGTTTGTCTCATTTTAGTTTTACACATTTGTGCTTTAAATTTCCAGTTTCTATTGTATACATACTTTAATTACTTAGTCCATGTTTCCATTTATATTTGTATTTTAACCTTGACTATCAATATTTAAGTTATGCTCAATATGATTTACTTACATTTTATATTTATACTTTATATTGCTAGAATTAGATTTTAATTTAAACATTATCATCCATATATATTTTTATCAAATGATGACAAGACAAAATATTTTCATTAAATTATCTAAGACAAATTTATTATAAATATTATTGAGATATTTTAGTTTTAAAGTTTCAAATCAATTTCCTTTTTAGGATACCAATTTATATAAATAATTGGTAAATATTTCCGAAATCATATCTATTTTAATATGATCAGATTACATTTTATTTAATTAGATTAAATATTTATAAAAGAGATTATAACTTCCTATTATTATTAAATAAACTAATATCTCATATTTATTAAACAATATTTTAAAATAAACCTTTTATTTATCTTAACATAAGCTAAGATATAATTTAAATCAATCAAACATTTATCTTAACTATTTAAAAACCATATGGTTACTTATTTAATAGCTTCATATTAAATTAAATCAAATTTCCAAATTATCAAAAATATTTGAATTATAAAACAAGATTTACTTATTTCTTATATTTTAACCAAAGCTTATCAATTTACAATATATATAAACTTATATACGTTATAAATACAAAACAGTTTATTTAGCTTTTTAAAAAGATAAATTCACAATTTAAATGTTTATTAAAAGAAGAATTATCAAATCAATTCAAATTTACCAACAAAATCATCAAATCAATTTAATTTTAAATGCAGATTATTAAATTGATATTGTCAGAAATTCCGGGATGTCACATTCCTCCCCTCTTAAAAGAATTTCGTCCCCGAAATTTAAAACAAAGGTAATTTAATAATCTAATTAAAGATTTAATTTTAAAACACAAGCATATATTAATTATACGCTAACAACCATAGCAATCAACTCATCCAAACAAACAAATCTAACTATCCAGACAAAATTCTGGATAGAGTCCTCTCGAGTTTCCCAAGTATAAACACCGGGATACTCGCTCTACAGAATCCAAACAAATCTACACTACTAAGCTACAGAGCTCCTACTCATCTAGATCTACAAAACAAAACAGATATCAGACTACAGACGAGTCTAACTCAATAACCAAACCCTCTAGAACTACTGGTTCCAAAACCAGAGATAGATCCTACACGTACTCCCTCAGAGATACGCGGAACACATCGAATTTCAGTTGTCCAAACTGACAATTCACTCCAAAAGATCAAACTCTTATCCTTACCAGAACAAGATAAAATCCAAGATACCTCGGTGCTGACTTCCCAGTCTTACCAACTTGAAACCCCTTCGATCTGAGAGAACTTACTCAAAACCAAATCCTCGACTTCGAAATCCAAATTCCTCCATCTTATATCCACAAAACTCATCTGACGATCCTGGTTGCCTCTATCCCTACTGATGAGCTCAACCTTCGCTGATGCCTCAAAACAACTCATCACAATGATCCACTCACAATCAATCCAAGAACACAGCCTCTACTATCATCAGTAGAAAACAACTTCTCCTATCCGGAAAAGAAAAACAGATGCACTCCCAAACTGCTTCCGCTGCACAACTCTGATCTGAGTAGAAGAAATGCTGATGGTACACCCGAGCACAAACTGGACAACACATCCCAAAAATATGGTTCAACAGATCCATAAAGAAGAAAACTCAGAAATCCCGAAAGATATCTGACAAGCCAAGAGAACACTCCACTATCGCAAGTCACTTTTGCGATCAATCCAACCCAATATCCAAAGAAAACTGCTCTCTCTTTACCAATCAGAACAGCTTAAGCTTATCCAGCCAATCCATCGAAGAAACGGATCCACTCTGCTGCTCCTGAACTTCACTTCTAGAAAACTGCTGACAGACGACCTCCTGCCTACCCACAGAACAATCAGAACTACAAATGCTACCACTGCTGCCAAGGACATCCTAAACCAAACTCCTTGAGAAACACAGGCCTCAAAGCCAAATAGAAACACCTAGCTGAACACAGCCACAATACCGATGCAAACACTCTCCCTTAACTTGTTCCAAAGAAAAATCTTCGGAGACATCCATAGTCACTGTGTCTCATCACACAGCTACTGATTCCTGAGGTATCAAGATACTATCACTAGCTTCTGCTCAACTGTCAGAATCCAAATCCTACTCATTCAAACTATACACTTCAAAAAGGGACTCCGAACCCTAACAGATATTGGTGAAATCCTTACACCACAACAAAGATTCACTCGAGACGGTATTAGGTCTACAGTCTCGACAGATACACTTCCAAACTCAACAACTCCAACTATTGGTAGTCGTGTTATACACACCACTACCCTATCTACCTTTATAATTTATATTGGAAAATCCGAACAGGTAACCCAACAGATAGGTAGAAATAAATATATATGTATATATAGAAATTACAAGTACGCTCTCTCAAGAAAGACACCACTCCAGAGCTTAGGTATTCGCTCAACCTATGCTCTGATACCACGTGTGACGACCCAACTTTCTACTACCAGAAAATTGCATCATCTTTAAGAAAGAAAGGGGTGAGAAAATAGAAAAGATAGAGAAGAAGAAGAAACAACATCAGAATCTCAACAGCGGAACGAATAAAATATAATATATCACATAAGAGATTACATATTATCATATACATCAGAGTTACACAGATAATACAACACATACTAGACAGTTATAAACACCTGTCTAGTTAATACAACTCGATACAACTCAAATACAACACAGATACAACACAGAGATACCAACACAGCGGAACACTATATATATATCTACAACGCTGAAGCCTCCTGCTCCATTGCTCCTCCATAATTCGTCAAAGCAAACCTGAATCCCTTGGCTACCCGTAAAAATTTGGGTACCCGAGAGTTTAAGGAAAAAAACAGAAATAAACTCCGGGTCAGACATGGGTCTGGTATGAGTAACAGGTTAAAGTTGCTTAACTTTAAAAATCCTTTGAAAACAAAAGGTATCACGTAAGACTTCCCACACATAAACATGGAAAAGTTTTTACCTTACGCTAACCAAACATTTGATAGGAAATTCAGTGATATTATAGTAGGTCTAGGGTTTTCAAGTAAATATGAAATAGCTGAAATTGTTACATGATTAAATTCCAGCATACTAGCCACAAAGTGGGTAATACAATCAAAACCGTAAGGTCACGTAGGAAGATTGGGTTTCCAACAATGGCTGGGCTACTGGGGTACCGCCCGTCACAGTACGTGGCCTAGATCACCGTACCGAGGAGTACGCCCGCTCCCCTACAACACAAGGCCGGAACCATTCCTTACTGAACAGTTCCGAACGAAACAACCCCAGCAGTTGTCGCGAATCAACTGCCCACTAAGCCAAATATAAAGGGACATCTAGACAGGGGTATATCTCGCTCTCAAGTGGGTGCTACCCACGAAGCCTTGCTGCACCTCCCCTGTTTTAGCCATTCCCGGTTGATGAGGCTTGAGGTCACGATTACCTTTTAACAGAACTCATCACTTAGAATGCTCATCGCCCACCTGACGATGTTCTGAAAGCATTCAATCCATACAAGTTCGTTCCGGGTTCGAACGAAACCGAAGGCATTATCTCGTTACACTCATTTTGGAATCACCCTCAGAGTTAACGACAATAACCCTTGCACTCTGAATCTTCATCTTCACTTGAGATTCACGATCTATCGTTAATTTGGATCGATGTGGTATTCGGGTCTCCAGACCTAGAATTCCGGTATACGGAAACCCGATCCCGGTCTCATCGAAATCCAAACCGTGTCTTTTAAGGCCAAGTTGTTTTAAAGTTAAAACAATTCATTTCAATTATCTATATATACACAGATAGATAAATCACAATATAACAATGGATAATCACATCATCATCATAAACAGATAATCCATATTATCTACTCAAACAGATAATTAATAGTATCATACTTAAACAAGCATCCATATCACATATATATTATTCATCTCATATCTGAGATCACAATCAATCAAGGAAATCAATATCATCCATCATAAGCAACGATTAATAATCACACCATTTATAATTAATTTAAAATGAATTAAATTAATTACAAATCTCTAATTAATTTAAAGCAAATTAAATTAATTACTTCATTCTATAAATCCTGCTTACTTAACCATTGATTAATTACAAATCAATTAATTAATCATTCTCTAGATTTCCATCTTAATTAATCATCCTGGATTAATTATCTTTTAATTACATTCGAGTAATTATTCTTTAATTAATTTCACAAATTAATTATTTATAACCAAATACAGTAATTAATCTTTAATTACCCTATTTATTAATTAACCATAATTAATTACATTTATCCTTAATTAATTACAATTAATTAATTGCTTATAACACTTATTATTGATTAATTAATCTTACTAAAACAAATCCTTTAAATTTATCATTAAACATATAATCAATGATTCCTAATACATTTTTTTTGAATTAATTATTCCATTTAAATTAATTACATTGAGTTATTAACTTTTACTTAACCATAATTATTAATCATCCTTGATTAATCCCATTCAGTAATTAACTACCCTTAATTACTTCACTTAATAAATTAATTACTCCTTAATTAATTTTCTAAATTAATCCCTTGATTAATTTTTCAAAGTAATTTAATCCAAATTACTATTATACTCAAAACATCTTCAATCAATTACATATAGTAATTATTATCAATTACTTCATTAAGTAATTTCACTTCATTAATTACATTTAAGTAATTATACTTATCAAATGATCCAATGATTTATTTACATTAATTAAACTCGATAAATTAATCTAAACAAATCATATTAAACTCAATAATTTTATTAAGTAATAAACTCAATAATTCTTTAATTAATTTATCTAATTAATTATTAAAATTAATCACATAAATATACCAATTAATCAACTTAGATAATTCAAATTTATTTAATTAATTATCTTGAGTAATTAATTCCTTTAATTACACTTAAACAATTCCACAATTGATTTTCTTTAATTAATCAATCTAATTAATTATTTGAATTTCATATTGATTAATTATAAAACAAATCTTGAGTTAATGACCATTATTACTATTAACAGTCCTAAATTCCTTTTCTTAAGAAATTTAACTTAGATAAACCCTTATAAATTTTCAAATTTATTTATCCTTAACCAAATATTAATTAACCACTAATTATTTAATTAATTCAAGTTTTAAACCGTAACTTAATTAACCTTTAATTTCTTGATTAATTAACATTTAACCATTAGTTTAAAATCTAATTTATTCAAATTAATGATCTTAACTCCAATTTAATTATTCCTAATTAATTTACTTAAAACTTAAATTAATGAGTTTAAAACCCATAATTACTTAATTAATCCAGTTATTAATTAAATTTATCAATCCATTTTAATTAACTTAATAATTAAATGAATCCAACCACTAAATTCCAATTTAAAGATTTTAAACTAAATTTCTTTTAAATTTTCAAACCATTAATGTATACTTTGACTTTTGAACTTATTTACATCACTTAAAGTTATAAACTTTATGCTACTTTCAAAACCTAAGATTCAAATTCAATTTGAATTTAGATTTAAACTCAAATTACTGTCAGGTTTTATTTTCAAAAGCCTGGAACAACACCATATACTCGAATCGAACTAAAACTGCTTCGAGTAATATCCTTTCTGCTTCGAGTAAATCACAAGAAAAACTCGAATAAAAACCCGAGTGCAAAACTTCATCTTTCCCAAATATACCAGAGACGATAAACGTGCACGTGCACGTTTACTTCGCCAACGATCATCTCCAGCCGACCCCACGTCGTCGAGCAGGTCGACGTTCCTACCCACATCCATTTCCGATCATCCAACTTCGACCAAATCTCGAAAACCAAAAATCAAGCTCCAACCCAAAAACTGGAACTAAGACGAACCCTGAACCCACCCACGTTCTCACGTCTCCGATCATCAGAGAGGCAATGCCTCCGGCCACGTCTTCGTCTACGCTCAAGCTACCCTCCCCCAAAACTGTGAAGCACTCGATCGACCCTACGTACCATGGTTGATCGAACAACCCAACCCAGTAAAACTAGGGTTCTAGAATTGAATCCACTGCCAGGACTTACTCGATGGATTCTATCACCATCGACCATTTTTCCCCTCAACTACGTTCACTCCTCCATCATCAGGGAGAACCCCGACCACCCCCATCCATTTGATCGCCAGAAATCACCTCATTTCCTATATTCAGATGAACTAAAACTGTTCATCCCAGACTTAACTAAAAATTTTGATTCCTCCTTTAAAAATCCTAACTTTTAATAAGGCTTCAGATCATAGATCTGAATCAACGAATTAAGACAGTTGAATTCTTAGTTATCTTGAGTTTACTCTGTTGTTTTAGTTTCCTAAGACATTCAAGTGAACTTTTAACTTAATTAAAATTTTAAACATTAGTCTAAGATTAAATAAACAACTTTTGTTTAAAATCTAAATCCTAACAGAAACTAGATCAAGGGGGAAGAGGATTTTTGAATAAGTCTTAAGCTTAGAAAGAAGACTGGATAACAGAAGTGATACAGGAAATGTACATATACACATATCAACATATTCACATATAAGCAGAAAATACTCCATACAAATATATTCACAAGGGAAACAAACATTTCAGAACTTAATATTCAACCAAAAATCAATTTAAAGCTTTCTGAAGTGTGATGTTACTCACCAGTTTCAGAAATGAACAGAGCATCTTGAATTTGAAAGCAGGCTTTTAAAAGTTGCTAGTTGATCTTTTATTCTTCAAGTTAGTTGAGTTGTTGTTGAATGTATGCTTAGGGTTTTAAATGAAGTTCTAACTTACTTTTATTTAGCTCGAACTGAAGTGAAAAGATGATGAGGGGAAAGTAGTTTACAGTGATATATACAACAAGTTACAGGGTATACTATTTTACTTGTACAAAATGTCCAGAGATTTTTTTCTTTCCTTATGGGCTGATATGATCTTATTGCTTGCTAGAGATAATATCATTAAATGCTTATCTCCTTCAAATCTACAAACCCATACCTTACCTTATTTCGTATGTACTTTATGATAGTTTTCTTCTTTTACTTGTCTGGTTTGTATCTTCTTACTTGTTTATATTATACCTTACATACCTACTTACAGCTACAAACATACAAAGCTGGCACATCTTCTTTTTATATGTGTACATACCCAATTAATACTCTCTGTACAAGCATGGAGGTATGTTTCCCTTTATACTTTGTTTCATTTTATTCTATCAAGTGTACCTAATCATTTAATACCACCTGCAAGAATACATGTTTGTTTCTTTTGCCAGGCATTGCAAACTTGGTTCCAGAATTGCCTAAGTGTCTATGTATATATAAAGTTGCTTTAATCTTTGTATTGGTTTATTGCTTAAATTTATATCCATATACTTTCATACTTTGTCTTAGTTATTTGTTATAAATTTTGACTTATGTATTAAGTTCTATGCTTATTTATATAACCATATGTTTGTCTCATTTTAGTTTTACACATTTGTGCTTTAAATTTCCAGTTTCTATTGTATACATACTTTAATTACTTAGTCCATGTTTCCATTTATATTTGTATTTTAACCTTGACTATCAATATTTAAGTTATGCTCAATATGATTTACTTACATTTTATATTTATACTTTATATTGCTAGAATTAGATTTTAATTTAAACATTATCATCCATATATATTTTTATCAAATGATGACAAGACAAAATATTTTCATTAAATTATCTAAGACAAATTTATTATAAATATTATTGAGATATTTTAGTTTTAAAGTTTCAAATCAATTTCCTTTTTAGGATACCAATTTATATAAATAATTGGTAAATATTTCCGAAATCATATCTATTTTAATATGATCAGATTACATTTTATTTAATTAGATTAAATATTTATAAAAGAGATTATAACTTCCTATTATTATTAAATAAACTAATATCTCATATTTATTAAACAATATTTTAAAATAAACCTTTTATTTATCTTAACATAAGCTAAGATATAATTTAAATCAATCAAACATTTATCTTAACTATTTAAAAACCATATGGTTACTTATTTAATAGCTTCATATTAAATTAAATCAAATTTCCAAATTATCAAAAATATTTGAATTATAAAACAAGATTTACTTATTTCTTATATTTTAACCAAAGCTTATCAATTTACAATATATATAAACTTATATACGTTATAAATACAAAACAGTTTATTTAGCTTTTTAAAAAGATAAATTCACAATTTAAATGTTTATTAAAAGAAGAATTATCAAATCAATTCAAATTTACCAACAAAATCATCAAATCAATTTAATTTTAAATGCAGATTATTAAATTGATATTGTCAGAAATTCCGGGATGTCACAAAAAGTATGGAAATTGTTTAAACCATTGAAGGTTTTTGAATTGAATCTTTTGTTTAAAAGATCGGAAATGGTAATTTGTTTTACCATTCGAATGAAAAGTTTTGGGCTTTAAGCTGTGATTTAACTGAGACCCCAGTATCCGTATGATTTTTTTTATTGCGCTCGTTATTCGGTTTAGCCGGGAGAGGACCTTTGTGTCATATAACCCATTCCGAATAGTGATACGACGATATGGATAGCATTTGAAGACCGGTGGTGAAGACCGGATATTTTTGAAAACGGAAGGATTACCGTCGAGTTACTCTGCATCGGCTGATCCCCGATATAGAGGTTTTATCACCCTTAGTGACGGGAAGTCCGGACGTGATTGGAAATTATCCGGATTTGCAAGGGCTTCGTGAGAAGTGCCTTCGGTTCTGTTCGAACCCGGAACAGACTTGTATGGATGTGTGTCTGACGTTACACTTTGAGATGTAAAGCTGGTTTCTATCAAATACATTTCTGTTGGTGGCGGAGAATTTATTCTCTTAGCTTAACACCCTTCTCTGAGACGTACGAGCTCAGAGGTTATGTAGTTGATGGTTACTAGTGATACATTCCCAATTTGGTAATGTGGCATACGAAGTGCTGATGATGCG
Organism: Allium fistulosum; assembly: GCA_030737815.1. Taxonomy (NCBI): domain Eukaryota; kingdom Viridiplantae; phylum Streptophyta; class Magnoliopsida; order Asparagales; family Amaryllidaceae; genus Allium; species Allium fistulosum. The sequence goes on from CM060901.1 coordinate 1,258,658,586, forward strand.
TTGCTTTGTGAAAAAGCGTGGCTTTGTGAAAAAGCGTAGTTTTGTGGACGAGACTTCATCGAGCCTCACAACCCGATAATGGTCGAAACAGGAATGTTGCGACAAAGGTTTGTAGGGGTAGCGCCCCTAGGGTATGTCATTTCCTTCTGGATAAAGGGTGGTATCATGGTATGGAGCCCAGATACTTAACTCATGTGGACACTATACATTTATCACTTTGTGATGTTGCTTTGTTGGTTGAGGGGCCCCTCGGATAAAGGTCGGTAACGACCGGGGGATGACATGACTCGTGTGTTAGTTACCTAGTTACAGCTCGGTTAGAGCATGAGGTAGCGTCGGCCTTTTGTTTGCGGAGATCCGGTTAGGTTCTCGGGGCGTCTTTCCAGAGGCGTTTCTATTTCGGTAAGGAAGTTCCTTAGCCTGATCATTTATTGGAAATCCAAAGAAACAATACGAACCCTGTACGGTTTTAGTTGTATTACCTGCTATGGAATGTGGCGGTAACCTGCTATTGAACGTAGTAGCTATAGTAGGCATACAACAATGGTTGTATGCTGGCTAAGATTTATATTATATTTTCGAAATGGTTTTTGACACTATGCACTAGTAATAATATCAAAAGAGTTTTGACTTTGCGTAGTAAGCATGTTTGACTATCATAAGGAGAAATCTCCTCCAATTCTGCGATTGCATTGTGTGTGTGGCGGGAGGCCTTATGGTAGTTTCATTTTCGAAAAGCATTGCGGATTTCAATGTTTAAAAACCTTTTGTGTTTGTTTAAAGATAAACTATTTTTGTTGCTCACACCAGTCCCATGACTGATCCGGAGTTTATTGTTCCCTTCCTAAACTCTGGGTGCTCATAATTTTCCACACGAGCAGTCTAGAGTTGGGTTTCTTTTCAGATATTCAGGTTGAGTAGATTATCTGGAGCTAGTCAGTCTATGGACGACTGACCTTGCTTTCCGCTAGCTATGGATTGGAGCATTCTATTGGAGATATTCTATCCACTGCTGGTGTTATCTATTTCCTTTTCCGCTGCTATTTCTTGTATCATATCTCTGATGTATATTGATATCTGTTGTATCATTCTGTCGTATCAGATTTTCTATCTGTCATTGTATCAATGTTATGTAATTGATATATTCTTTTTCCGCTGTGTTATTTACTTAATTGTGTTATAGCTCCGGCGAATCGGATTTGAACGGTCGAATCTACGGCATTCTAGTACAAGGTGAAGTACGGATGTTGATTTTCGAACGCGAAAAATCCGAGTCGTTACAGGGAGTGAATAGTGTTTTAAGGAATTACTAATTCTTTTTTAGTTTATATTAATTTGAACACAAATGTATGCAATATTCAGACACAGATATGATCACAGAATCAAACACAGATGCAGATATAAAGTAAAAGCAATAAAGGAAAGAACACACCGGATTTTATACTGGTTCGGAGTTACCCTACATCCAGTCCCGCAACACAAGTACGAATTTCCTTTCAAAATCAATTCTTATAATTACACCCTCGATTTCAAGGCCACGAGGTACACCGCTCCAGATTCACAATCATCTGGGTAGAGATACTTGATTTTACGGGCAACAAGTTCACCCGATTGATTTTCCAGGTAACAATCTCACCTTTTCTCGCTCGATTGAATACAAAGAAATCTACAACTTTGAATAACACTGGGACCTTGTTGAGATAGTGATAGAGAATCAAACCAGAGATGATCTAGTTAGATTCAATGGTGATTTCGGCAGAGTAATGGTAAAAATGTATATAAAGAAATGTGGAAGAAGAAGAGGAGTGAAATCAGAGAAAATATGATTGTAAATTCGTTTAAAACAGCCCCTATTTATAGTAGAACAACAGCCATGTCCATTCGTGAAAGGATATGATGAATAGACACTTCCTTTGAAATTCAAACTTTTGAAATAAATTGTCACCTTATCGACAAGGGGTCCTTGGGGTTGTCGACAAGCCTAAGTTATTTTTGGTAATTTGTTTTTCTTTGAAAATAACTTCTATCTTGTATTTAAACTATTTGAAACTTTATAAATATACTTAACTATAATTAAAATACATAAATAAGTATAGAGAATAATATTTTGGTATATATAAAATTTTACTATAATTTTATATTTAAATCTAAGTATAAATATTAGAAGTTAAATATATTATAATTAAAAGATAGTTTAAAACTGAGGATAATTTGATATTGAAAATAAAGATTATTTTGAGGCTAAAAGTATTTTAAAACCAGGATAGATGTTTTTGATTTAAAAAGGAAGATTTTGAAATCATTTTGAAAACAAGATATAATTTTGTAAAACATTTGAATAAAAGTTAGTGGATACAAAATAATGTTCCACTAGATTTTTCTTAGGTTCCATCCTACTTAGGGTTCCATCCCTTTAACGAGCTCGAAGTGGATTCCATTCCACGAATAAAATGGATTTTAAGATGTCAGTGCTTTTCTAGGAGTTTTAACAAAATTCCTAACTAAATTACTTATCTTGAAATCTTGAACTATTGATAATCTTGATACTCATGAGTCTTGAATCTTGATGTCTTCGATCTTGAGTTCATCAGTTCTTGAATCTCTATACTGTACAGTCTTCATTCTTTGGTACTTGTATATATATCCTGCATATACATATATATATCTAAACAATAATGTTAGTATTTATATTTTATAATCTTATTCTAAGGTTGTTGTCATCAAAACCAACTTCTCAGGGACTAACAATCTCCCCCTTTTTGATGATGACAACCTTTGTTTATAAAATATTACTTCTATCCTAATAACTCCCCCTAAAACTAATAACTCCCCCTTAATCTATGCCTAACTATCCTATTTTATACTTCTCCCCCTTTGTCATCAACAAAAACTAACTCCAAACTATATAACTCCCCCTTATTCTTGTGCTAAAGTACCCGCATTAATAAAGTATATAATGGAGTATATAATAGATAGATTAAGAGATAATTATACTGATAGACATGATAACTAATCACAGATCATATAAATATCAATGTGTATTTATACATATTTTGTTTTGCACACCAATTATCAATCCACACCAAACCAAATCAAATCAAATCAATCCAAGCAATCAATTCAAATCAAACAAAGCAATCAAATAAAATCAAACATTACGAGGAACTTTCACCCATCCTTCTTCTCCAAATATAGGGTCTGCTTTAATGGCATCCCAATTTTCATTTTCATTGGTGAGAGAGACTGAAGGATGTGCTTCATTATCATCTTTGTGTAGGGAGAAAATCATCCATCGAATCGCATCGAAATGTTTTTGTTGCTCCTTGATCATCTGCATTTGACTCAACTCTAAGTGTCGTTGATTACGGAGAATGAAAGAAAGAATATTCTTGAAAGTATTAAGGGTTTCTTCAAGATTCTCGGTCAAACTATGAATTGGATCGGCTATATTTGAGTTTGTGAGAAGAAACATAGATAGAGTAGATAAGAAATGATTTTGAGTGATGAATTCTGGAAGAAATATGTATTTATAGGTGTAGAAATTCGTTTGAAATGAATAGACATAAGGTAGTTATTCAAATTTCAAATTATAATGAAAAGTCATTTCTGACCAGTACTTGTCGACAGGGTCTCTGGGGGGTTGTCGACAGGGGTTAGTTAATTTTGATGACTCATTTTGATTTTGTGAATAATTGTGTATATATATATATAATATACTAACATTTATTCTGGAGATAAGATAAGCTAGATAACAGAAAAGTAATTCAATTTCATTTCATAATAGAACGATACAATGATTAAACATTAAGAACTACACGAACATTCAAATTAAAACAAACTAAAACCAATACAACATGACATGAAAAGCTAGAACTAGTTAGAGGATGACGAAGATGAAGATAATCCAAGCTTCTTGCCAACTTTGGAGAAAAACTTGTTCATCTTGGATGACATTTTATCCAATTTCTTACTAACGGACCGTTTAAGAGTCAATTGATTCTCAACAATGGTCTTTTGATTTTTGAGTAAGGTTTCGTTGGTTGGATTAGAGGGATAGTCAATACTTTCCAAGGATGTTTCACCTTCTTCTTCTTCTATTTCCATTTCATCCCCTTCTTCTTCTTCTTCTTCCTCCTCTTCATCTCCTCATGAGCCAAACGCTCTTCCTTTTCGGCAAGAGTCTCATATGGTTGAAAAACATATGGAATTTTCATAAGAGAAATGTGTGAGTGATTAAAAACTTTTCTTGAAACAAATTCTTCTCCTTTGAAATCCACTCCAAAATAATTAAAAATCCGAGTGAGATAGATTCCATGATACAAAGTGTTTTCACCCACTTCAAAAATTTTGGGACGAAGTTCATCCAAAATAACTTGCGCCCAATTAATATCATAATTTCCAAAAATAGAAAAAAGTGCTTTGCAAACTTTTGAAGTTGGATTGTTAAAACTCACCGATCTTGGGGTCAAAGAATGTTGTAAAAGAAGATTATCAATTCTTGCTTTTGGTCGAAAGTTTCGATTTATGAATTCAAAGTTATCATCTCCTTCGAAAATGTGATGAAATGTCTCATGATCATTTTCATCGATATTAAAACTAGAAAGATCCATTCTCGTGCTCTTGCAATTGAGAATGGTACCCAAAACATCACAATTTAAAATGATTCTAATGCCTGTGACACTACTCCAAATTTCATCATCATTTCCATTATAAAATCCACGGTTGAGATTTGCGTAGAAAATTTTAACAAGATTTGGATAACAAACAAAGTCATTTTGTGATGCATCAACAAGACTAAGAACTTGGTTGTTTGCAAAAGGAGAATCGATTTCATAAGTAGAGAAATCTTGAAATAAAGCAAACTTTTCGGGATGGACTTTTCCATAGTTAGCATAGTTGATATATGCTTTTATAGCCTCCGGATTATTGAAAAGTTGCTCTTTTATATTTCTGGAAAGTCTCATTGTGGAAGGGTTGCTTGAAGAAGCCATTATAGTAGAGAGTAGAGAGCTTGATAAGAGTTTGAATTTGAAAATGAAAGTGAAAAGTTGTGATAAGAGATAGTAAATAAATAGATTCTCAAGGGACAAGTTCTTTAGTCAAAAGGTGACTTTTCAGAGACTTGAATGAAGTGAAAAGATGGAGAGAAATTCAAACATTTGAATTCAAATTTGATTTTCAAATTTCTGTACCCTTGTCGACAACGTGGGGGGGGCCCTTGTCGACAGGTGTCTCTGAATTTTCATGATTTATTTCTCTTAAGTATTCTAATGTATATATTTATTTATTATTTTTAATGTCTATATAATATATGGAATATTACTAGAATTATAGTATATTCCATAAAATATTATGATACTATTTAAAAAAAAAATAATAGTAAAAATATAATAAAATAATGATAAAAATTTTAAAATTCAAATGACACACCAATTCAAAATCAGCCAATCAAACATCCAATCCTAAGCATGAAATTTCAACCAATGTATTGTAAACGTATACCTTTTTCTAAGTCCGTTTCTCTGAATTCGTCGGAGTCGTGAACTGTCGTGAAACACATATTTGAATTATCTGTCTTCTGATCATCATCGCTTGAGGACGAGTCTGAGTCATCTAGAGTAGCGGTAAATGCACATTTTCGTTTCTTTTTGGAATCATTGTTTATAGGAAGATTTTGCTTATCTGGATGCGGACAGTCTCTTTTGATATGGCCTGGTTCGTCATAGTTGAAACATTTGATATAGTTTGGCACTACATTCTGATTACCAGAGTTCTTATAGTGGTTTCTCTTGAGATTATTCATCTTTCTGTATTTCAGGAATTTCTGAAAGTTCTTGGTCATAAAGGCTATCTCTTCATCATTATCGCTGTTTGAGTCTGATCCATCGGTCAATGCATTGAATGCAATTGATTTCTTTTCAAATGCTTTGCTTTCTCTTCTCCCAAGCATTTGGACTTCAAACGACATTAGATTTCCAATTAATTCTTCTATCTTTAAGGTACTGATGTCATTTGCCTCTTCGATCGCAAGTGTCTTTTGATCCCATTCTGGAGTAAGAGAATTTAAGATTTTTCTGACTTGATCTTCTTTCGAAAATACCTTTCCCAAGGATATTAGAGAATGCACAATATCTTGAAATCTACTATACATATCTGGAATAGACTCATTAGGATTCATTTTAAATAATTGAAACTGATTTGTGAGCATGGAAATTTTGGTATGTTTAACTTTGCTTGTTCCTTCGTGAGTAACTTGCAAAGTTTTCCAGATTTCATATGCAGACTTACAAACTGACACTCTATTAAATTCATTCCTATCAAGTGAAAAACAGAATATTCATAGCTTTAGAGTTATTTTGTGCGACGGTCTTTTGCTCAGCAGTCCACTGTGCAAAACCAGTTGTGGGTTCAAAATATTCAGTCTGTGTGATATTCCAAGTGTCTAGTCCTACAAATTGTAAATATATTTTCATCCTACATGCCCAATCTGCATAGTTACTGCCATTAAAAAGTGGTAGTCTGACAGTAGACTGACCTTCTACAAATGAACCAGTGACAGAGGTAATAGAACCAGCGTTGGTAGTAGTAACAGTACCAGTGTTGGTAGCCATTTTGAAATTTTTCAAAATTCAGATTATGAAACTTTGAAAACCTTGCTCTGATACCAAATGTGAGAAATGCGAATTACAGATCTTAAGGCTAGAATTAACACTAGAGGGGGGGTGAATAGTGTTTTAAGGAATTACTAATTCTTTTTGAGTTTATATTAATTTGAACACAAATGTATGCAATATTCAGACACAGATATGATCACAGAATCGAACAGAGATGCAGATATAAAGTAAAAGCAATAAAGGAAAGAACACACCGGATTTTATACTGGTTCGGTGTTACCCTATATCCAATCCCGCAACACAAGTACGGATTCCTTTCAAAATCAATTCTTACAATTACACCCTCGATTTCAAGGCCACGAGGTACACCACTCCAGATTCACAATCCTCTGGGTAGAGATACTTGATTTTACGGGAAACAAGTTCACCCGATTGATTTTCCAGGCTACAATCACACCTTTTCTTGCTCGATTGAATACAAAGAAATCTATAACTCTGAATAGCACTGGGAACTTGTTGATATAGTGATAGAGAATCAAACCAGAGATGATCTAGTTAGATTCAATGGTGATTTCGGCAGAGTAATGGTAAAAATGTATATAAAGAAATGTGGAAGAAGAAGAGGAGTGAAATCAGAGAAAATATGATTGTAAATTCGTTTAAAACAGCCCCTAGTAGAACAACAGCCATGTCCATTCGTGAAAGGATCTGACGAATAGACACTTCCTTTGAAATTCAAACTTTTGAAATAAACTGTCACCTTGTCGACAAGGGGTCCTTGGGGTTGTCGACAAGCCTAAGTTATTTTTGGTAATTTGTTTTTCTTTGAAAGTAACTTCTATCTTGTATTAAAACTATTTTAAACTTTATAAATATACTTAACTATAGTTAAAATACATAAATAAGTATAGAGAATAATATTTTGGTATATATAAAATTTTACTATAATTTTATATTTAAATCTAAGTATAAATATTAAAAGTTAAATATATTATAATTAAAAGATAGCTTAAAACCAAGGATAATTTGATATTGAAAATAAAGATTATTTTGAGGCTAAAAGTATTTTTAAACCAGGATAGATGTTTTTCATTTAAAAAGGAAGATTTTGAAATCATTTTGAAAACAAGATATAATTTTGTAAAACATTTGAATAAAAGTTAGTGGATACAAAACAATGTTCCACTAGATTTTTCGTAGGTTCCATCCTACTTAGGGTTCCATCCCTTTAACGAGCTCGAAGTGGATTCAATTCCACGAATAAAATGGATTGTAAGATGTCAGTGCTTTTCTATAGTTTTAACAAAATTCCTAACTAAATTACTTATCTTGAAATCTTGAACTCTTGATAATCTTGATAATCATGAGTCTTGAATCTTAATATCTTCGATCTTGAGTTCATCAGTTCTTGAATATCTCTATACTGTACAGTCTTCATTCTTTGGTACCTATATATATCCTGCATATACATATATATCTACATAATAATGTTAGTATTTATATTTTATAATCTTATTCTAAGGTTGTTGTCATCAAAACCAACTTCTCAGGGACTAACATATTTTTATTCAATCTAGATCATATACATAGTCTAACATATAATTAAATTTAAAAAAGGTTTTATGGCCAAAAATCGATTTAAAACATGTTAAACCATATGATTCTACCACATAAACAAGCATATTATAGTGAGAAGGCATAAACTATTCACTGTTAGCACCAAAATTGGTCACTAACACCCTTGAATAGAGTTGTTTAGAGAGATTAATGAAGAAAGTAAATTAAAATAGAGAAATCACGCAATTGAGCGCAAAAAGAACAACAGAAATGAGAACACCAGATTTATAGTGGTTCGGCAGAATTGCATACGTCCACTTTGAATAGAATCTTTATTACTTTTTCAATCACTTGAAACAGATACAATCCGTAAACAAACCACTTGAATCCAAGTTTAAAACAAAAGGAGGAGAGTATAAAAAATGGCAGAGTTTCCCTGGAGTTCTCTCAAAAAAAGATCCTTTCACTATACCCCTGCCCCTCTATTTATAGACGAAGATAGGCTGGTTCCCCTACGTAGGCCCATGACTAAGACACTCCGGCCTACTACTGAAAACTCCTGCACACCGAACCGAGCATACCGAGCCTCCAATGCCGAACAGTGGTCTCCGACCCATTTTGGCTGAGCTCGGGTTTTCTTGTGAGTAACTCGAAGTAAGTGGCGATTTGGGCCGAAGTGAAAGTATGCCGGTCTTATCTCCCTGATCTAACAACTATGGCCGAACCACTTCTTCTTCATTCACCTTGGTTGATCCACCAAGGCCGATCCAACATGCTCGAACCACTTCTACTTCACTCACCTTGACCGATCCGCCAAGGCCGAACCAACATGGCCGATCCACTTCTACTTCATTCACCTTGACCGATCCGCCAAGACCGAACCATGCATGACCTTCTTCCTTGACCGAGCGGCATCTACCGATCCACGTAGACCGAGCCATTTGTGAAATACGTCTTTGACCGAGCCATGTATTCCGACCCACCTTATTCTTCACGCCATGACCGAACGACATGGTCTTCCCCCTTTTGACCGAGCCATACATACCGAGCCACACATACATGCCGAACCACATCGATTGCATCAAACCCTTATATCCCAAGTCTCTTCTTGGCCAGAATCTTGTTAAGTGCTAACTATAACCTCTGCAACTGTCGCTTTGTAGCCGAGCTAAGGTGTCGGGTAATAGTCACCAATTACAAATTCAATCAATATGAATGTAGATCCAATCCGGATAGTAATGGAATGCACTTCAAATCAATCAAATCAGTGATCTATATCTTCTAGTTAATTATTTAATCTCTAATTTTGGACGAAATTAGGATGGATTAGGGCTAATTAGGATTTAGACCTGATTTAGAATGAGAGGAAAAAGTTTTAACTTGACTCTTCAACCCTCTATTTATAATATTCTCTAGTTAGACTAATGGACTCACTAATGGGCTTAATTAATTACACACTAATCCTGGCCAGCAGCTTTAAAAACTTAAAACGGCATAACTTTCTTCCCGTAAGTCCGTTTTTCTACTATGACTATAACAACCCAAAATTTGAGCTATAATAATTAATTAACGAATTAATTTAACAATAAAATAAGTTTGTGAAATTATCAGAATCTAGTTACGGGAGTTGCACCATTGGGTCTGTGGTGATTTTCTGATCAAATTCCATATATAACTTGTCGAAATCCGAGCTAGTATGAAGAAGTTACGAGAGAAATAAGAAATAGGAATTTAATAAACTAAAACGAAAATAAAAAATACAAAGGCATAAGTCGACCCATGCTTGGGTCAAATCGACCTATAGGTCGACTCCCAATAAAATTAGGTCGACCCACCTTATTTCATGGATGCTATTTCATCCAGGTACGAGCCGAAGACCTTTAAATCCGATTTTCGTGAAATCCTGTGCATTCATGCCTGCATCCGACGGTTCCTAGTGAGCCTATGACATGGTTGAACCAGATTTAATCTTCAAATCCAACAGCTTGAGATCACTCAGCTACACTATAAATAGAACCCTAGGCCTGGCTATTTTTCTCACTTAGAGTTTCTCCCAATTGGGTTCATTGCCTAAGGCTGAACCCAAAATAGAAAAAATTTAGAGGGAGAAATCTTTTTGATAAAAATATTCTACGCTCTAGAAGTGGAACCAGGAAGGCCCAGGACTAGAGATAAGAACCACAGGTGAGTGTTTTGTAATTATTTTAGATTTGTAAGCAATTTAAAATAATAGGGTTCTCAATAGTTGTAGTTTTTCTACAATTTTGAGACAGTTTTTATGTAAGTTTATTTATAGTCAGTTTTTAAGTAAATTTCAGAAGTTCTTTTCATTCTATTTTCATTCAGCTATTTTATTCAGTTATTTACAGTTAATGGCAGTTATTTATAGTTATTTACGGTTATTTACATCTGTTTTAAGTTGGAATTTAGCCTGTAAATGTTAGTTTCTTTTTTTAGAGATTTAATCCCTTTTGACGTGAATAAAATATTAAAAAGAGAAGAATTCGCAAATATGGATTAAAATAGAATAGCACTAAATTTACAGAAATCAGATGTAAAACGAGAAAAATTGAAATAAAAATAGAGATGGACTGAAAAAGGCAAAGTTAAGATATTTGCAAGTATGATTATAACAAGAGGTTATAACTAAAAAGAGAAAATAGAAGAGTAACAATTGCAAGAATAATTATAACACATAGGTTATAATTAGAAAGAAAGAAATAACAGAAGAAGCTTATTTTAAAACTTAGATCTTGGATTAAGTTAATAAGCAAATATAGCAGAAATAACAGAAGATGCTTATTTTAGAACTTAGATCTTGGATTAAGTTAAAAAGCGAATATAGAAGTAGGGCCCGTACCGGCAGCATTCCCTTTCAGGTGTAGGACTGATGGTTTCACACGTAGGTGAGGCTGGGACACGCTTATGCTAATTAGGGTAAATCAATGGCCGAGTGTACGGCACGTAAGTGAGGGTCAAATTTGGGGATTTGGGCAAGGGGCACAAAGCTAGAATATTTGTTTGTTAGGACCAGTACGGGCAGCATTCCCTTTCAGGTCGAGGACTGATGGTCTCACACGTAAGTGAGGCTGGGCACGCTTATGCTAATTAGGGTAAATAAAGGGTAAAATAGGGGGCGATAGTTAGTGTGTACTGGCGATGGCCGAGTGTACGGCATCGATTAGTGTAAATAATTCGCTACTGCGTCCTAAGTGCTAAAGAGGTGTCTTTTGCTGTGACCAACAGGATTGGTTCACAGCGGCACAACAAATATAAGAAAGGCCGATCAATGGGTATGATTAGGATTTCAACCTAATCAAGTTAGCAGTTTAGATAGGATCGGGATTTCAGCCTAATCACAGTTGTTTAAGACAAGTGCAAACAATCAAATAATCAAAGCAAACAGTTGAACAGAATCAGAAACAGTATTTTATTCGAGTTTTATCTTTTCTATATTTTTCTTTCATGCTAGAACTATTGCTTAGTCTATTATCTTTATCGTGCTTAGAAATGCTAGTAATTACTTTCACTCACCAGACTTATTGTTTGACCCACTCCTATGTTCCCCCTTTTCCCCCAATGGACCAGTAGAGTTGAAGATAGTTGATTCAGGTTGCTTAGAGATTCATTCCTGGAGTTTTCTCATTTCAAATGTATTCTTCTGCTTTTAATCGTTTTCATTTGGCTTATTGGCACTTGTAAGAGGGATTATTATTGTTATCTTTGTACTCTAATTATGTGAGATTGAGATGTATTTTCATTAGACACGAGATATTTTGAGTTTTTGAGACATCTTATGTTTTTATGACTTATTTCTATATGAAGTTTATATTTGAATGATAAGTTATTATTTAAATGTTTTCCGTTGTTTTTACTTTTTTGTCTTCTGAATCTTAGTCTCTGTGATGCTTTAGCTATACCTATAATGCACCACATCCTTTGGTGTGCCCTTTTTGCGAATACTAAGGGGTGTGTGTGTTTCATTTGGTATCAGAACTTAAGGTTACAGGATTCCTAAAAACTTGTTTTAAAAGTAAAGTATTTTTAAAAGGTAACATATCTTCAAACTCAAATTATTTTTCAGAAATAAACTCTTATTATAGAAATAGTTTTCAAGTATAAAAGAGTTTTTATAAAAATCCCCTCAAAGTCCGGTTCAACCTTCTTTCGATTCTTTCGAGCCAATTTTTTTTTCTTTGCATGGTATGGCGGATGCCCCAAATCTTTCATAGGCTGTCCAAGTCCCTGGCTGGTTCCGTAGATACCTCCAAGCTACGACACTAGAGGTGCAAGGGCAAGCGCCCATTACAGCACCGGCGGGTGGAGGTCCCGTTAATCCACCTGCAGCAGCCAATTTTTCTAAGCTATGCAAGCACTTCGCTAAACTAGGAGGCAAGACGTTTTCTGGCATGGAGGATTTCGTAGAGACACGAACTTGGTTGAGGAATACGAAGCGGATATTTAGGCTATTAGGATTGGAGGATCAGTAGAGAGTTCAGCTTGCATCTTGGCAGTTGAAGGGAGACGCTTCTTACTGGTGGGAGATTGTAGAGATAGAGGGTAGTGACATTAGTTGGTTTAGATTTGGGGAAAGGTTTGAGAGAAAGTTCTTGTCGCAAGTTGAGGAAAGCATGCAGTTGGAGAAGTTCATTAGTTTGAAGCAGGGGAGTCTTTCGATGAAAGAGTATATAAATCAGTTTAATGAGTTATCGCGGTTCGGGATGGAGCATGTTAGTACACCGCATAAGAAAGCCACCAAGTTTGCTAAGGGTTCGAACCAGCCCCTCCAAGGGTTGGCATTGACACATGTACCTATGGGAGCGACGTATGAGTCACTTGTGGAAATGGACCTCATATTAGATGTTGCTAAGACAGAAGAGGTTAAGGAGTTTCCTAAATCAGAAAACTCTAAGAAGCAGTGGTGGAAGAATAAGAAGGATAAGGACAAGAAGAAAGGAGGAGGACCTCAGAAGGGACATATCAAGAAGGGCGAGAAATGTCATAATTGTGGATTGGTTGGGCATTACTCAAAGGACTATAAGAAGGACACGATGAAGGGGAGGTGTTACAGCTGTGGGTAGCCTGGACACCTTAGTAGAGCTTGTCCTCAGAGGACAGGGTAGAGAGCAGGCGCACCTACGGCGCAAGTACAACTTTGGATGCAACACCTTCTAGTGGTGGACCAGATCGAGGTAGGAAAGTCTCCATAGAAGGTTTGATCTCTATTTCAGATTTTCTTATTCGAACTCCTTTTGACTTTGGAGCATCGCATTCTTTCATTTCTAGTTCCTTGGTTGATTGTTTGCACTTAGATATTTCTCTTGTTGTAAACCCTATAGTTGTTTCAAACCCCATAGGAGGATCAGCACATTATCCATGATTTCTAGGGGTTTGAAAATTTTTATACTAGGCATAGAGTTTGATTGTGACGCCTATGTACTGGGATTTTCGGGATATGGGATGATTTTGGGGATGGACTAGTTATCCACTTATGGTGCGATATTGAAATGCGAGAGGAGAGTCGCTAGACTAGAGACATGTAGTGGACGGACTCTCAAGGTTTCTTACGACTCACGGGGGGTCAATCATGTTGAGCTTCCTTTATCCCCTTGATTCTTCACTTAAAGAATTAGATTTAGTTCCAGTTGTTAAAGATTTTCCAGACGTTTTCGAAGAGGTTAGGGGGCTACCCCCTAAGAGAGAGATCGACTTTAGGATCTATCTAAATGACAATGCTAAGCCAGTGGCATTTCCCGTGAGACATATGGCTCCTAGGGAGTGGAAGGAGTTAAGTAAGCAGATTGGTGAGCTATTAGGGAAAGGCTTCATCAGACGGAGCATATCTGAGTGGGGAGCTCCAGTCGTCTTTGCTACAAAGGCAGATGGTTCCCTTCGACTTTGTGTAGGCTATAGAGAGTTGAATACCCACTTCCTAGGATAGACGATCTTTCCGATCAGGTGGTTGGCTCTTCAGTATTTTCTCAGCTTGACTTAGCCACTGGATTCATCAGCTTAGGGTCGCTGACGATACCATCGATAAGATAACATTTAGGACATTTTGACCAATGCCCCAGCCTATTTTGTAGATCCGATGAGCCATATTTTTCGAGATGTCCTAAATAAGTTTGTTGTAGTGTTGTGGATGACATTCTGGTGTTTTCCAAGAGTATGGAAGAGCATGCTATTTATCTTGAGGAGGTTCTTAACACACTTCGTGTTCATCCGTTGAAAGCAAAATTCTCGAAGTGTCACTTTTGGCACGAGGAGGTGCGTTTCTTGGGGCATGTAGTCTCAAGAGAGGGTTTAACCGTGGATCCTGCTAAGATAGTAGCAGTACAGGATTGGAAGGCCCCCAAGAACGCTATCGAAGTTAGAAGCTTCCTAGGTTTGGCCGGTTATTATAGGAAGTTTATCTGAGATTTTGCTAAGATTTCAGCATTTAAGGTTAAGCCTACCCTCATAGATCAGATTGGCTCAAGGCAGCGAGAGGATTCAGAGCTTGTGAATATTCTAGATAGGAGTAGTAGAGGAGAGGTCTCTAGACATCTCCAACTCTATTCCATCGATAGTAAAGGGTGGCTAAGGAGAGATGGAAGACATTGTATCCTCCGTACTGGTGATTTGACGAGAGCAGTTCTAGAAGAAGCACACCATTGTCGGATGACTATTCATCCGAGTGGTGATAAGATGTAACAGGACATGAAAAGAGTGTTTTATTAGAGTGGCATGAAGAAGGATGTAGCAGATTTTGTGGCTAAATGTCTTGTGTGCCAAAGGGTTAAGGGGGAGCAGCAGAAGCCTGGCAGATTGCTTCAACCATTGGATGTACCCGAATGGAAGTGGGATAGTGTTTCGATGGACTTTATAGATGGTTTACCCCGATCTAGGAAGGGGAATACTAGTATTTAGGTGATTATATATCGTTTGACTAAGAGCGCCCAATTCATTCCGGTCAAGAGTAAGAGGATGGCACCTTATTTGGCATCCATATATGTTCATGAGATAGTCCGACTTCATGGAGTTCCCTCTAGCATAGTGAGCGACAGAGACCCTATCTTTGCTAGCGAGTTTTGGAGGAGCTTGCAAGAGGCTTTAGGGACACAACTTATATTGAGTACGACCTATCACCCTTAAACGGATGGATAAACGGAGAGAGTTAATAGAGTTCTTAAGGATTTGTTGAGGATGTGCATTCTTGATTTTGGAGGAACTTGGGAGGAGCACCTTCCTTTAGTGGAATTCGCTTATAACAATAGTTTTCAAGCTAGTATTGAGATGGCTCCTTTTGGAGCCCTTTATGGAAGACCTTGCAAGTTGCCTTCGTGTTGGTTGGAGTCTATAGAAAGATTGCTACTTGGTCCCAACATGGTTAGAGAGACTATAGAAAAGATTGATTTGGTTAGAAGAAGAATGAAGACGGCCCAAGATAGATAGAAATCCTATGCAGATAAGCGGAGAATGGATATTGAGTTCGAGGTAGGAGATTTGGTTTTTATTAAGGTGTCTCTGCTAAGAAAGGTAGTGAGGTTTGGATCAAGTGGGAAACTTGCTCCCAGATTCGTAGGACCGTTCCCCATTGTGGAAAGGGTATGGAAGATGGCATATCGAATAAAGCTACCAGAGAGGCTCGCGGGAGTTCATGATATTTTTCAAGTTTCACACTTGAGAAAGTGCTTACATGATTCAACAGAGGTAGTGGAACCTAGCACGCTTGTGGAAGTGGATAGAGAAGCATCAGTTTGTCACATTCCTACCAAGATCGTTAGGCATGAAATCAAGAAGCTTAGGAATAAGGAAGTCCCTTTGGTTAAGTGCAGTGGGGAAATAGTACATTAGGCATGATATCAAGAAGCTTAGGAATAAGGAAGTCCCTTTGGTTAAGGTGTAGTGGGGAGATAGTATTGAGGATGCTACGTGGGAGGCTGAGGAGAAAATACGTACCTCTTATCCACATCTCTTCAATAGTACGTCTTAAATTTCCTATTTCCATCTTTAGTTTTGAATAGGTACTTTTCTTTAGTATCCTTTGGGAGGGTAGATCGTAGGATTTAACCTATGGATGGTAGGACTAAATGTAAACATGTTACTAGAACATGTTATGTATGATGGACGCTAGTGGTTGCAAGTGTTTGCTAGTGGATGCTAATGGACGCATATACACACACTAGGCACTATAATCTCTTAGAGATCGGCCTAACTAGGTCATTAAAGCATATGCATATGGATGTGTGTGCACTTGCATTTTTATTTTTATTTCATGGTTGCTATAATGATTAATTAGCATATAATTGTTGAATTTGGATGATGATTATAAACGCATATAGAACTATCAGTTATCATTAGGAAATTTGCATTCATTTGGATACATGGCACGTACATGATTGCATAAAAACGAAGGTCGACTGAATCAGTAGAACGCCCAATCTTTTGCATTAGTTAGGGACATTGACACTACACTATTACATATATCATAAATTGCATTAGAAAGCTTAAGCACAATGGATGTAATGGATGATGGTTGAATATGTGGTTGTAGAATTTGAATGAGAATATTTATTTCATTCTTCTGTCCTTGGAGATTTCGGGGACGAAATCCTCTAAGGATGGGAGAATGTAACAACCTAAAATTTCAGCTATAATAATTAATTAACGAATTAATTAAATATAAAAATAAGTTTGTGAAATTGTCAAAATCGAGCTAGGGGAGTTGCACCATTGGGTTCGTGGTGATTTTTTGATCAATTTCCATATATAACTTATCGAAATCTGAGCTAGTATGAAGAAGTTACAAGAGAAATAAGAAATTAGAATTTAATAAACTAAAACGAAAAAAAATACAAAGGCATAGGTCGACCCATGCTTGGGTTAGGTCGACCTATAGGTCGACCCCCAATAAACTTAGGTCGATCCGCCTAATTTCTTGGACGCTATTTCGTCCAGGTACGAGCCGAAGACCTTTAAATCCGATTTTCATGAAATCCTGTGCGTTCGTGCATGCATCCGACGGTTCCTAGTGAGCCTATAACGTGGTTGCACCAGATTTAATCTTCAAATCCAACGGTCTGAGATCCCTATGCCACACTATAAATAAAACCATAGGCCTAGCTATTTTTCTCATTAAGATTTTCTCCCAACAGGCTTCATTGCCTGAGCTGAACCCTAAATAGAAAATTTTCTAGGGAGGAAACCTTTTTGATAAAAATATTCTACGCCCTAGAAGTAGATCCAGGAAGGCCCAGCACTAAAGCTAAGAACCACAGGTGAGTGTTTTGTAATTATTTCAGATTTGCAAGCAATTTAAAATAATAGTGTTCTCAATAGTTGTAGTTTTTCTACAATTTTGAGACAGTTTTTATGTAAGTTTATTTACAGTCAATTTTTAAAGTAAATTTCAGAAGTTCTTTTTAGTCTATTTTTATTCAGCTATTTTATTCAGTTATTTACAGTTAATGGCAGTTATTTACAGTTATTTACATCTGTTTTAAGTTGGAATTCAGCCTGTAAATGTTAGTTTCTTTTTTTAGAGATTTAATCCCTTTTGACACGAATAAAATATTAAAAAGAGAAGAATTCGCAAATATGGATTAAAATAGAATAACACTAAATTTACAGAAATCAGATGTAAAACGAGAAAAACTGAAATAAAAATAGAGATGGCTTGAAATAGGCAAATTTAAGATATTTGCAAGTATGATTATAACAATAGGTTATAACTAAAAAGAGAAAATAGAAGAGTAACAGTTGCAAGAATAATTATAACACAAAGGTTATAATTAGAAAGAAAGAAATAATAGAAGAAGCTTATTTTAAAACTTAGATCTTGGATTAAGTTAATAAGCAAATATAGCAGAAATAACAGAAGAGGCTTATTTTAAAACTTAGATCTTGGATTAAGTTAATAAGCGAATATAGAAGTAGGGCCCGTACCGGCAGCATTCCCTTTCAGGTGTAGGACTGATGGTTTCACACGTAGGTGAGGCTGGGACATGCTTATGCTGATTAGGGTAAATAAGTGGCCAATAGATAGAGGCTCAAATCTAGGGATTTGGGCAAGGGGCGCAAAGCTAGAAGATTTGTTTGTTAGGACCATTACCGACAGCATTCCCCTTCAGATCGAGGACTGGTGGTATCACACGTAGGTGAGGCTGGGCACGCTTACGCTAATTAGGGTAAATAAAGGGTCAAATAGGGGCCGACAGTTAGTGTGTACCGGCGATGACCGAGCGTGCGACATCGATTAGGGTAAATAATTCGCTACTGCGTCCTAAGAGCTAAAGAGGTGTCTTTTGCTGTGACCAACATGATTGGTTCACAGTGGCACAACAGAGATAGGAAAGGCCAATCAATGGGTGGGATTAGGATTTCAGCCTAATCAAGTTAGCAGTTGAGATAGGATCGGGATTTCAACCTAATCATAGTAGTTAAAGACAAGTGCAAACAATCAAACAGTCAAACAGAATCAAAAACAATATTTTATCCGATTTTTATCTTTTCTGCATTTTCCTTTCATGCTAGAACTATTGCTTAGTCTATTATCTTTATCTTGCTTAGAAATGCTAGTAATTACTTTCACTCACCAGACTTATTGTCTGACCCACCCCTATATTTCCCCTTTTTACCCCCAATAAGCCAGCAGAGTTGAGGATAGTTGATTCAGGTTGCTTGGAGATTCATTCTCGGAGTTTTCTCATATCAGATGTATTCTTCTACTTTTCATCTTTTTCATTTGGCTTATTTGCACTTGTGAGAGGTATTATTATTGTTATCTTTGTACTCTGATTATGTGAGACTGAGATGTATTTTCATGAGACACAAGATATTTTGAGTTTTTGATACATGTTATGTTTTTATGACTTATTTCTAAATGAAGTTTAATTTTGAATGATAAGTTATTATTTAAATGTTCTCCGCTATTTTTACTTATTTTTCTTATAAATCTTAGTCACTATGATGCTTTAGCTATACCTATAACGCACCACGTCCTTTGGTGTGCCCTTTTTAGGAATACTAAGGGGTATGGGGTGTTTCAGTGACCACTCTACGGAGTGGAAAACCATCATCTTGAAGTAATGAAACTAGTTTGGGACCCTAATTAGCCTCCCATAAAAAGTTATAGCCCAATCAAGATTTTCAAGGTGAAAATGGTCGCATAGATATTCGAGAAAAATCATAGGTGTGTGAAATGTCCCTAGGAGTTATATCCAAAATTATAGAATCATACGTCCTTATACAAATAAGATAAAAATATTTATGATCGTGCGATACTTAAAATACGGGTCATTGCAGGAAGTCAAATAGGAATAAAAAGATTTAGATCTAGAGATTTGAAAGCTTAGAAGTGAGTGAGAATTATACATTTCTATATAATATTGGATTTATATGGTTGTAAATCTGTTCCATGTATGCCTAAATATATATTTTGGAGTTGTAGGCTTAAATATACATACGTAATGAATTTGGGAACCATGCCTACATTATTCAATGAATTGTTAACTTTGATTAAATATTGCATATGCATGAACCTGGAAAGTAAGGATGAAGTTAGTCCCTAAATTTATGAAATAATTCATTAATGAGATTGTATAATAATTCCAGGTTAGTTGGTTGAATGCTATATATTAGTAAACGTAAAATGGTAGTTGTTATAAATTGGATTCGGATTTATGTAGTATTTTAATTTGTTGGAATGAAATGTGTGGCAATGTAACTTTCTATAAATTATACAGTTTTACTATTATAAATAAAAGCATATCATTTAAAATAACATGGAATATGCATAAAAGAAAACGATGTACAAAACATGGATCTTTACCGTATTTTGTGTCATCTATTTCAATAATAATAGAAAAGATAATTCCTTATAATTCCAAATATACACAAGTCCTCTTTTAAATAATTTATGGAAAATTACAATGTTAACATTTCCTTTTGGGAAGATGTAATTCTAACTCTTTAAAAAGTAGAATCCCTAAGTATAAACTAAAGAAGTATGTAGAGATAATAACAATAATTCAATTATGAATCTGATATGTGTGATTTAAGATAAGTTAAAAAATAAACAATAAGGGATGAAATACAAATAAAGCAATGGGGAATTAAGAAGCTATAATAATCAAAGAAAAGTAGTTAATTATTGAATAGGGACAGTAGGCTATATCTAATAGAGTTAAGTGGAAGTTAAGCAGTAAATGATATTTAATCTATTAAATTAGAAGTATGTTGTAAATGAAAATAAATGACATTAATAAAATAAGAAATAAGTTAAGTAAAAATAACTAAATACTAATAGTTGAACATTGGAGGCGTAGTAATTAAATAAATTTATATATCCTCAAGTATGTGTTTATGCCGGGTGTGAATTATTAAATCTAGTCAATAACTTAGATTAATAAAAAATAAAGTAGTCATTAATATGGGTTGAGATGCGACATCGGTAAGGCTGCACAATAGAAGTCTGCCATTCGAAAGAGGCTACCAGCGGTTGTGTATACATTGTACTTATGTGAAACATTTCTCACTGTAGGTGTTTCCTGGAGATTTGACCAGGCAACTGAGTGCTCGGCATTGGCCACTACTCGGCATGAAAGACTGTTCGGCATCCAGGAGGACTCGGCGAAGTGCGCGGCATCCAATGCTCGGCGCTAGCGTTCGGCATCCAGTAGAACTCGGCATCAGAGAGTGTCCGGCATCCAGGAGTGTTCGGCGAGGCACTTGACATCCAGGAGTGTTCGGCATAGTACACAGCAGTGTTCGGCATACGAGAGCACTCGACATCAAAAGCACTCGGCATCGAGACTACTCGGCGTAGTACTCGGCAACAAGGGTACTCGGCGCCAAGTAGTGTTCGGTATCAACTGGCACTCGGCAACAACTTATGCTCAGCATCAACTAGTGTTCGGCATCCCATAAGTGCTCGGCACCAAGACTGCTTGGCATCAAGACTGCTCGGCATCAAGACTGCTCGGCATCAAGACTGTTCGGCATCAAGACTGCTCGGCGTCAAGACTGCTCGGCATCAAGACTGCTCGGCATATAAGGTCGCTCGGCACACCAGAGTACTCGGCATACAAGAGTACTCGGCATCCCATGGTGTTCGGCGTGATACTCGTCACCCAGGAGACATTCAACACAACGAATCAGCACACCGTTCGGCATAGAAGGAATGGTTCGGCAGAGATCGTTCGGCGAACCTTGATCGGCATACGGCGACCACTGTACTCGGGCTGGAACGTTCGGCAATCAGCCCACTTGGGAAGTCCAGCCCATCTTTGCCTATAAATAGAGGGGCAGGGTCACAGTGAAAGGGATCCTTTTTTGGAGAGCAAATACAGGGAGACTCTGCCATTTTCAAGACTCATCTTCTCTACTCAAACACCTTCATTCAAGCATTTGATTCACGAATTGTATTTGTAATCAATCAATCATAAAGGAAATCAATAAAGTTGAGCAAAGTGGACGTAGGCAATTACGCCGAACCACTATAAATTTGGTGTTCTTACTTTCTGCACTTGAATTAGGATTGTCTTCTCTGTTTAATTGCTTTCATCACTTATATCTCTACACAATCTTTCTGAACGAGGTTAGTGACCAATTTTGGTGCTAACACTTTGGTGCTTTCACCGAGAATTGAATTCTCAGACCTCAAGGATCCGCTTTGAAGCTACTGGATTGAATAAATCCCCCAAAGAAGATCCGACTCACTGATAGGACATCCGTTGATTCTACTCAGAGTTCATACCAATAACTCTACAATGGCAAGACCACGTACCAGGTCAGCTTCCCTTAATGCGGATGCCCGAGAGACTGCTAGCGTGCAACAAGCAGGACCTAGCAATCAACCAGCAATCCCGAGTGCAGGGATTGCCGCTCAAGAACAGACTCCAGTTGTCACCAGAGTGGAGTTCAACGACTTGATGAGAGAACTTAGGGAAAGCAGGAGACAACTGGGAGAACAGATGCAAGCTAATGCCAACCTGATGGCACAACTCACTCAACAGCAGCAACAGAATGCTGGGGGCAATCAAGCTGCATATTCCTCTTCTGATAGCTCAACTTCTTCTGATGAGCCACCCAGGCGCAGACGCCGTAAGACTGAAACCGCAAGGGCAGATGCTGCTGTTCGAACAACAGGAGACCGCGACCAAGCCAGAACTGGAAGCTTCCGAACTGGAGTACAGGTGGAGGAGGGAGCTCCAGATCATCAAGATGTTAACAATGTTGAACCTCATGACGCACGATTGGCAGATCGCCAGGAAAGGAGGCATCAGCATGGACAGGCACGTAGAACTGACTCCAACCTCCCAGCTTCCATACAGACACCCGATCTGACAGCCATGATCAGGCAACTGATGAAGGAAAATCAGGGCTTGTCAAATGACGATTGGGGAGTGTCAAGAAGTCATACTCCGTTCACGGATGTTGTGCTGCAAGCGTCCTACCCCAAGAAGTTTAGCATGCCAACCATTCCTGCATACGAAGGAAAGACTGACCCCAGACAACATGTAATGAGGTATGAATGGATGATGGATTCAGCCAGAGCAAATGATGCCACCAAGTGTAGGTGCTTTCCGATTACTCTATCTGGGATCGCTACTATGTGGTTCACCCGACTTCCTCCGCGATCCGTATCAAATTTCGAGGAGTTGGCAAAGAAGTTTATTGAGCAGTTCAGGATACACACTACACGCCCGAAGGACGTGACGTCTCTGTCGAGTGTAATCCAAAATCCCGGGGAGTCGCTGAAGGAGTACTTACAAAGATTCCACGTTGCGGCAACTGAAGTCAGTAATCCCAACGACCACGCAATTCTAATGGCTGTGATGAGAGGTGTAGATCCGGATTCTGAATTCGGAGATTGGCTGGCAGGAAAACCTCCGACTACGCTAGAGCGTTTCTACTCCAAGGCGCACCAGTTCATAAGAAGAGAGGAAGCTAGGTGGGTACGACGAGACAAGGCACCGGGACCCGCCCAAGAGTCAATTAAGAGCAACATTGCTGTGAAGCAATCTGGAGACAATTCAGGAAAGGTCCAAGTCAACGTCCAGAATAAGCCTGTGCAGCCCAAAGAGTCCGGAGGAAGGAGTCAAGGAAAGAGGAAAGAAGTGGGAAAGTGGAAGTCGAGAATTCCAAGCTACAACGAGTACACTCCGCTAAACGCCCCACTTGAGAACATTTACCTATCCACATGCAATACTTTTCAGTACAGAAAACCACGTTCGAAAGAATCGACTGAAGAACAGAAACGGACTGGGAAATATTGCCGCTTCCATGAAACCTATGGACACAACACGGAAGAATGCAGACACCTACATGACGCTATCGAGAAATTGATCAGACAAAAGAAGTTGCAAGAATTTGTGAAGGATCCGCAGGAAGGAGGACAGGGAACGTCCGACCCAGGTCGTGCACCAGCTCCACGTCATCCAGAGGAACCTGCCCGAACTGTTGGGAGACTGGTTATAAATACAATTATCGGCGGACCTCATCCCGCAGATAAGAACTGGCAAGAGATGGAGCGATATGCGAGCTCCTTGAAGCATGCGGATTTCGAGTGCTGTTCAAACGTAGAGGACGGGGCCCCTGCTAAGCAGCAGCGCGTGATGACAGACGATATTGTGTTCAGAAACAGAGACGCTGATCAGATAGAGGCTCCGACCATCGATCCCATGGTCATATCTGCAACAATCGGACCAGCGTATGTAAAAAGAATCTTGATTGATTGTGGAAGTTCAGTCAACATCATCTTCAAGAAGGCATATGATCAGATGAAGCTAGAGACAAAAGACTTGAAACCATCCAAAGCTCGTATCCACGGTTTTAACGGCGCTGCGACTGATGCAGTGGGATATGTCGAGTTACCAGTTGAACTGGGACAAGGCGAGCGTCGGAGGGTACGAATTCTACCCTTTGTAGTTTTGGATGTGGACTCTCCATATAATGTTTTCTTGGGTCGGCCGGCCCTGGCTGAATTTAGGGCGGCACTAGCCCCGTGGTGCTTGACTTTGAAGTTCCCAACTGACAAAGGAGTAGGCATTGTTCACGGAGACCAAGCAGCTGGTCGCTCTTGTTATGTGGCCGAGCTCCGTGAAGCCCACCGGAGGGAAAAAGGAAAGGGTACGGACAATCCTGTCCGCATCCTCAGCACGAATAATTGACAAGTAGTGCCCGAGCCCTGGCTCGGGCATAGTTCTCGGATCTACGGAGATATAGATCCGAGAGACGACGATGAGAAACCCAGGGAAGAGAAGGCGGCACCGGCTGAATTAACAATCGACATTTCAGTTAGCCGTGACGACCCTTCGCGAATACTGAAAATCGGATCACAGTTAAGCCCCGCAATGACAGAAGACCTTAGCGACTTCCTCCGAGCAAACCTCGATGTTTTCGCCTGGACGCATTCTGATATGTGTGGGATTTCTCCCGCCATCACAAGTCATATGTTGAACATAGACCCGAAATACGTCCCAGTCAAGCAAAAGAGGAGAGGAATGGATCCAGAGAGATCCGCCGCTCTTGGAGAGGAGGTGGACAAACTCAAAGCAAATGGGTTTGTCCGCGACGCCCTCTACCCGGAGTGGGTCTCCAACCCTGTGCTAGTAAAAAAGGCAAATGGGAAATGGAGGACTTGCGTAGATTATTCCGACTTGAATAAAGCATGCCCTAAGGACAGTTTCCCGTTGCCTAGGATCGATCAGTTGGTCGATTCCACAGCAGGACACGAATTATTGTCATTCATGGATGCGTACTCAGGATACAACCAAATCCCAATGCATATTCCGGACCAAGAACACACCAGCTTCGTTACAAATGTCGGGCTGTATTGCTATGTAGTGATGCCCTTTGGATTAAAGAATGCTGGAGCAACTTACCAACGTCTGGTGAATCGAATGTTCAAGGACCAGCTGGGCAAAACCATGGAAGTCTATGTGGATGACATGCTCGTGAAGTCACGGCAGTCAAACGACCACATCCAAGACTTAGCTGAAATGTTTAACATACTCAGGTCCTATGGAATGAAGATCAACCCGCTGAAGTGTTCTTTCGGCGTTGCATCAGGGAAGTTTTTAGGATTCATCGTCAACGCTAGGGGAATCGAAGCCAACCCAGAAAAGATCCAAGCCATTCGAGACGTACAAGCACCCAGGACTGTAAAGCAGGTACAGAGCTTGAACGGAAAAGTGGCTGCGCTAAGTCGATTTATATCCAAGGCAACTGACAAGTGCATCCCATTCTTCGACATAATAAAGAAAGGAAAGAGGAATTTTGAATGGACGTCTAGCTGCGAGGAAGCTTTCCAAAACCTGGTAAGGCATCTGGAGAGCCCACCGATGCTATCTAAACCAGTGGACCATGAGATGTTGTACGTTTACTTGGCTATATCCCCTCATGCGATAAGCGCAGCTTTGGTCCGTGAGGAGGATCGAGTCCAGAAGCCGGTATATTATGTTAGCAAGCGTTTAACGGGGGCAGAGAAGAATTACCCTAAAATTGAGAAATTGGCTTATTGCTTGGTCATTGCATCGCGCAAGCTACGCCCATACTTTCAAGCGCATTCAATCGGCGTTTATACCGATCAACCCCTGAGGCAGGTACTTCAGCGACCAGAAACTTCTGGAAGATTGCTGAAATGGAACATCGAGTTGAGCCAATTCGATATCGCGTACTTACCACGGAGAGCTATCCGAGGGCAAGCGTTAGCAGACTTCATCGCTGAATTTACCATACCCATCAAACCGGACGATCACGACATCATTCCCCCCATACGATGGAAGTTATACACTGACGGTGCATCAAACGACCGTTGCTCCGGCGCGGGCGTAGTTCTTATAACTCCGGAAAACCGATCAATCTGCTATGCCCTGAAGCTCGATTTTCCGGCTACGAACAACGAAGCTGAATATGAAGCATTGATCGCTGGCCTGAAGCTTATCAAAGAACTCAGAATCAAATCAATCGAAATCTTTTGTGACTCGCAGTTAGTGGTATACCAAGTGCGAGGAGACTACCAAGCAAAAGGACGAAAGCTTGCTCCGTACCTCGTTCAGGTCCAGGAACTACTATCAAATCTTGAGCGTTATGACATTTCGCACATCCCGCGAGAACAAAACAAAGAAGCCGACTTGTTGGCTAAGTTCGCAAGTACCGACGACGTTCAGCAAATGGGATTGTATCCCGTGGAAGTCTTGCATGCCCCGAGTACGGGCGAGATGAAAATCGATCTTGTGTTGGAAACAGAGATCGAGAGGGACTCGTGGATAACCCCATTCAAACTGTACCTGACAACTGGGGCTTTACCAGAAAGAAGAAGCGAAAGACGACAGGTCCTTCGGAAGGCTGCGCGGTACGTAATGCAGGATGGATCCATGTACCGGAAAGGATTCTCAATCCCATTACTACGATGCATCGCTCATGATGAAACAAAGCGAGTCTTGAGGGAAGTCCACGAAGGGGAATGCGGCGACCATACTGGGGGGCAGACGCTAGCAAAGAAGATCCTCCGCTATGGGTATTACTGGCCTACCGTAAACCGGGATGCCGCGGACTACGCAAGAAAATGCGACAAGTGTCAGAGATATGCAAAAATCCCGAGGGCTCCGTCAACGGAGCTCACACAAATGATCAGCCCTTGGCCATTCGCGATCTGGGGAATCGACATAATCGGCTCTTTGCCTCTATCCAAAGGTGGTGCGAAATACGCAATAGTTGCGGTCGACTATTTCACGAAATGGGCTGAGGCAGAACCTTTGGCCACTATCACCTCTAAGAAAGTCATTAGTTTCGTTGTACGAAACATCATATGCCGCTTTGGTCTTCCACGCACCATCATTACAGATAACGGAACGCAATTCGAAAGTAGAGAGTTCAAAGAGTTCTGTCTAAAGTACGGCATCGAGAAAAAGTTCGCTGCCGTTGCACACCCAAAAGCTAACGGACAAGTCGAGGCTGTTAACAAGATAATCAAGTCCATACTAAAGAAGCGTCTGGAGAAGGTTGGAGGCAAGTGGGTAGATGAACTCCCGACGGCATTATGGGCATATAGGACTACCCACAAGTCCACGACCGGCCACACTCCGTTCGCCTTGGCATACGGTTCTGAAGCCGTGATACCCGTGGAACTTGAAGTTCCATCGCACCGAGTGACATACTATGACCCCAAGACGAACCAAAACCTCTTGCTGGAATCACTGGACTGCATCGACGAAAAGCGTGAAGAAGCTGAGTTAAGGGCGGCGGCGCACAGACATCGAGTCAAGCGCTACTACGATGGCAGAGTCCGCCCAAGAATCTTTGATGTGGGTGATCTCGTTCTGAAACGAGTCCTCCCAGTACCATCACGCATGAATCCCAGCTGGGAAGGTCCATATGCCATTGAACGGAAGCTTGGAGAAGGAACATTCAAGCTAGCGACCGTTGATGGCACGACACTCCCCCGAGCATGGAACAGTGAACATTTGCGGCACTATTACATTTAGCATGTTTCCCTTTCTTGTTATAGGCATTATTGTTTTCCGCATGTTTCCATTCAATAATGACTTAGTTTCCTTTTGAAGTTGTAATCGAACAATTTAGTTGATTTTCATTAATAAAGGCTTGAAGCCACATTTTCTATGAAGTTTCTGTATCTCTTAATCGAATGATAAATTACATTATTCTGTGCGGCCTACAGACTCATACAAATGATTTCCAATCTCCGAATCCCCAGAGTGCGGAGCGGAGTACTCTAAGTCCCCAGAGCGCGGACTAGAGTATAAACGATTTACAATCTCCGAATCCCTAGAGTGCGGAGCGGAGTACTCTAAGTCCCCAGAGCGCGGACTAGAGTATAAACGATTTACAATCTCCGAATCCCCAGAGTGCGGAGCGGAGTACTCTAAGTCCCCAGAGCGCGGACTAGAGTATAAACGATTTACAATCTCCGAATCCCCAGAGTGCGGAGCGGAGTACTCTAAGTCCCCAGAGCGCGGACTAGAGTATAAACGATTTACAATCTCCGAATCCCCAGAGTGCGGAGCGGAGTACTCTAAGTCCCCAGAGCGCGGACTAGAGTTTAAACGATTTACAATCTCCGAATCCCCAGAGTGCGGAGCGGAGTACTCTAAGTCCCCAGAGCGCGGACTAGAGTATAAACGATTTACAATCTCCGAATCCCCAGAGTGCGGAGCGGAGTACTCTAAGTCCCCAGAGCGCGGACTAGAGTATAAACGATTTACAATCTCCGAATCCCCAGAGTGCGGAGCGGAGTACTCTAAGTCCCCAGAGCGCGGACTAGAGTATAAACGATTTACAATCTCCGAATCCCCAGAGTGCGGAGTGGAGTACTCTAAGTCCCCAGAGCGCGGACTAGAGTATAAACGATTTACAATCTCCGAATCCCCAGAGTGCGGAGCGGAGTACTCTAAGTCCCCAGAGCGCGGACTAGAGTATAAACGATTTCCAATCTCCGAATCCCCAGAGTGCGGAGCGGAGTACTCTAAGTCCCCAGAGCGCGGACTAGAGTATAAACGATTTACAATCTCCGAATCCCCAGAGTGCGGAGCGGAGTACTCTAAGTCCCCAGAGCGCGGACTAGAGTATAAACGATTTACAATCTCCGAATCCCCAGAGTGCGGAGCGGAGTACTCTAAGTCCTCAGAGCGCGGACTAAAGTATAAACGATTTACAATCTCCGAATCCCCAGAGTGCGGAGCGGAGTACTCTAAGCCCCCAGAGCGCGGACTAGAGTATAAACGATTTACAATCTCCGAATCCCCAGAGTGCGGAGCGGAGTACTCTAAGTCCCCAGAGCGCGGACTAGAGTATAAACGATTTCCAATCTCCGAGTCCCCGGAGTGCGGAGCGGAGTACTCTAAGCCCCCAGAGCGCGGACTAGAGTATGAACAGTCTTAAGTCTCCAAGTCCCCGGAGCACAGTGTCAGCAAACCAAATAAAGACAAGAGAATCATCCAAACAAGAAGAAACTGAAATTTTATTCGATAAGTCCAAAATAGGGATACAAGATCACTCCTACAAAATTCGGGTCTGTACAAACTACAAGTTATGAAAGGTAGAAACTATTACAAACTTAAGCAAAAAAAACTTGTTGAACAAGTGCATCGATCATTTCTTCGACTTCTTCTTCTTGTCCGCCTTCGGTGTTTCCGACGACTCCTCTCCCTCACGTTTCTTCTTGGACTTTTTGCTTGCTAGAGAGACGGAGTCAGGAGTAGGAGACGGAACATCTAATGGTTTGGACCTGCCCGGGAGAATGATTTTCAAAGGTCTATTCCGCGGGTCAGTAAGTTCCAGGACTTCGGATTCAACCTTGACTTTGACCTTTCTCTTCTCCTCGTCGGCGAGACGATCCTTCATGCTCATCTCTGAAGTATGCTCAGAGGCGCCAGTAATTTTAACTTCGTCGCTTCCTTCGGCCGGAGACGAGGTGTCAAGTTTGTCATCATCGAGCGCCCCGATCACTTGAGCGTCTGGGCCGGGAGTCACCTCTGCGTGAGCAGCGTCGCTTGTTTTCCCCGCTTCCTCCTTGGCGTCGTCGCTCCTCGGAGTTGGCTCAGTGTCAGAACAACCTGTGAGAAATATAAGAAGTGAGCATTAGAACAAATAACCACTGTTGAAAAATGACGGGATCACTTCGATTTCTAGAGAAAGAAGAATATCCTACCAGGATCAGGTTGACTGTCGGTGGCGCGCGGGGTTTCACCCTCCAGGATAGGTGACAGCACATGAACGCCAAGCCCGGGATCTTCGGGATCATAACTGGCGTGTTGCTCGAATGGATCAAGCGTCGACCGACCGACCGATTGAGCAGCATAAGGAGCGGCAATGTGAGGAGTAGATGTGTCGGCCTCTGACGGGCCAGCCTCGTTGTTCTTCTCTTTCGAAGGGGAAGAGCCTTTGCCATAGAGAGCCAATGCTACGGATAAATCCGATGGCTCATTCCCCCTCAGGAACTCCTTCACCAGTGCATCCTCGTCGATTTCTTCGGAGCCTGATTCGACTTTCTTGATCTTTATCAGAGTCTCCCATGCCTCAGCCAGGGATTCATGGTAGCCGTCGCCCAAGAATGTTAGGTCGCGATGCATAAGGACGCGGGCTCCGTACTCGGCAATCAACGGGTCAAACATACTTTTGACCTCTTCCCTGCCAGCCTCTGCGGCCGCCTCAAGGCGAGAATCAAGCTCCTCCTCAGCCATTCTTTTACCCTCCTCACGGGCTTCATCCTTCATTCTCTCGACCCCGGCAAGTTCACCGTCGAGCTTTGCCTTGAGGAGCCGGGTAGCAACAATCTCATCGCAATACCGCTGTGATTCTTCCTGAGCGGCTATTTTGTCTTCTTTCTCCTTGGAGAGTTGTTCTTTCAGCTCTTTGACTTGAATAGCGAGCACGTCCCTTTCTTTTTGAACAGAGTCTTTTTCTAGGGCAAGGGCGCCGCTGCGCTGAACTGCTTCATCAAGCTCCTTTTTATGAGCCACCTCTAAGCGAGTAACTGCCTCGGCAGTATCTTTTGCGCCTTGTTCAGCGGCTTCTAGCTTTAACTTATAAGAGGCGAGCTCTTCGTCTTGGAGTTTGATGATTTTCTTATCGCTGTCAGCCTCCAGAGTCAGACGGTCAATCTCGTGTTGACGCTCAACAGATACTTCTGATATCTTCTCCACCAAGTGCACGAATGCGTCATGTTGAACATAGACGTCATTGTTGCAGGCAATCGCACTTTGCTTCACGTGCCCAGGAATGTGATGGATGGCCGGGAGGAATTTCAAACCGTCAAAACAAATCTTCGGAAACTTGGCCTTAAGGTCGACCATCTTTTCCGCAACGGTTGGGTCCACGGCAGGAGCATGAGGAGGAGGCTTAGAGAATTCCGTTCTTTTACGCGGCTCCCGAACTTGCCTCGTACTCGATGAACTGGAATGTTGTTCTCGAGCAGCATCGGACTGATAGCCCTTCTGCAGAGACTTCTCTTTATCCGGCTCAGTTGCAGGAGGAAGATCACGGGACTGAGAAGATTGATAGTGCGCTTTCTTGCGATGAGACGATTCGCGCGGACGATTGTCCCTATCCTCATAATCACCTCGGTCCCGGCGTCTGCCCGAACCGGAATCCCGTCCGGAGTGATGAAATATTGAAGACCCTTGAAGGCGATCAAGTCCGTGGGAGCGGCCCATATCACCTGCAAAGAAGGAAGATAACAACGAATTAAGGAGAATTCACGAATTAAAAAGACTTGAAGTATGCTATGGAATGCGCGTGTGCGTGTGTGTCCTAAGTGTTCCCCCCGACGGACCCGTTCGTTTGTCTTTGCTAATCGGGGTATTATCTCTGTGAGCCGGGAGTTGAACTCCTACATTGCCTCTAGCGGGCGACGAGAATTTGAGAGCTTCAGGATCATCGAACCCATAATTAAGTATGTCTTTGGGGATAGAGAGGTTCGAGAGACCCCTTAGAGAACTCTCCAGACGCTGTGAAGAAGCCTCTTTTTCAGGAGGGATAGGCGTAGGTTTTGAGGTGTCGCCGACTTTCTCTTTCTGAACCGTATATTTCAGCTTTTTCTTTCCCTTCGAAGGGGAGGATGACGTCTCAATATCCTGAACTTCGATTGCCGGATTCCAAGCAGGACCCACGTTCTCGCCCTGAGTGTCGGGTGCATCACCCTCTCTACGCTCGCCTTCTTCGTGCGCGACGGGAGCGCGACGTGACGACGGGCCGGCAAGTTTTTTCCCTTTACCGGATGGAGGTTTGGGAATTGTAACGCCTTCTGGAAGGCTGACCCAACGACCAGGAGCTAGCAAGCCGAACCCCGACAGCGATTCATTTGAAATGATAGCTCGAATATCTCGGTCCTCGGCCGGGAGAGCTCTAATCGCGTCAACAGCATCAGAATATCCTCGGCCTTCCGGACGCGGGTTAATACCTGAAAAGATGAGATGAAGAGTTAAGAAAAAAAACATGACTCCCATTAAGTACAAGTAATGGTTCGGCAGAGAGACTTACTGCCTTCAACCCATCTCCTAGCGAAACCAGACGGGCATCGCACATAGAACCATTCCTGTTTGTACAGGGCGAACTTGCTGCAGGCCCCTGTCAAGATCTGGCACTTGTGATACGGCTCGAGGAAGATGAAGGAGGGGCTATCTTTCCGTCTCTTGAACATGTAAATGTATCGAATATCACCGGGGGTTGGAGGTCTGGAGAAGATAGCCATGAAGAGTAAATAAGTCCCTTATAGGAACGCATGACCATTCGGGTGCAGCTGCGACGGAGCGATATCTATATACTGCAGCACATCCCGGAGAAATAGGTTAAACGGAGGCACGCTGCCCATCCAGCACATGAACTTGTTGCAGGCCGTGTACCCGACCGGGGGCAAATGAGGACGGTCGTGTCTCGAAGGAACTAACACGTCGGTAAAGGGAATTCCGTGAATGGAACATATCCGTCGCAGAGCGGCCTCGTTGATCCTCGAGGCTTGAGAATCGACCGGATTGTCCAATAAGATGGTTGACTCCAGAGCATCGGGCGCCAGATTATGAGCGGGAGAGATTGACGGGTTGGAAGCATCTGCGGCTCCTTGCTTTGCTGACGGCCCAGGCCTGTCAGATATGGTGGCAGAACTAGATTTTCCTGACATCCCGAATAAATAATGAACCTGGCTAAATGCTTGAGAAAGCTATACTTGAAAAACGTTGAGCGTTAGAATCAGCATCACGAATTTTCCCCCCACGTGGTGTGTGAACTAGTGCAAGCAATTGTGTAAAGACAACAATAAAAATATAATAATTAGCTTCGGATCATCGCCTTCGAAGACCGTCATCGCTGACCGTCTCAAAAGCCCGCCTTGAGGTGATTACAGTTTCAGGATCAAAAGACACATGATTTCTAGAGTGACCGGCCTATGTGTAGTTTAACATTTATACTGATCGACATTTTAGTAATGTTCATCGTCCTAAGTAAAGTGTGCAGCAATTGTATTGTTCGGCATATAAGGTGTTCGGCAATTAAATTGTTCGGCATGAAAGGTGTTCGGCAATTGTATTGTTCGGCATATAACGTGTTCGGCAGTTACATTGTTCATCCTAAAGAAGTGTTCGGCATGTATCTGAGTTCGGATAAGTCATTGTCAAGTGTTCGGCATTGAAATTGTTCGGCATATATATGTTTGTTCGGCATTTGAATGTTGTTCGGCCTGAATTATGGCGCGGCAATTGTGTTGTTCGTCCTAAGTGTTGTTCGGCCTAGGTATTTATATTGTTCGGCATTTTTGATGTTCGGCGAATATAATGTTCGGCAGTTATACTGTTCGGCATTTTTGGTGTTCGGCGAATATATTGTTCGGCGGTTATATTGTTCGGCATTTTCGATGTTCGGCGAAGGTGTGTAGCTGTTCGGCGTGACAGTTGTTCGGTAATTATGTCGTTCGGTCTAGATGCTATTCGGCGTATATGTCTGTTCGGCATAAGGGCAGCGTTCGGCCTTAGACCGTTCGGCTAAGGCAGCGCTCCGCCCTCGATCATAACTCCGTCTTGCCCTTCCTCCATTCACGACGAACGACAGAGACAAGATCGCCTGGCGAAGATTACGCCGTTCGACGCCCCATCTCCCTTTTCCTTCCAATCTTGATCGGCACAAAGGAGCTAGGTCTAACTACCATGCACTGTTCGGCGACTCCGAACGTGCGAACCACTTCTACTAACCACACATTGTACACCATGTGATGAACCTAAAGATTGAAGTAATGTAATCGTGGAGGGAATGGTACCTAGTTCGGCGATCGAGATTGAGGAAGGATCAACTAGACTTTATGTCTGATAGAGTGGCAGGAGTCGTAAATCTCTGGGAATAACAGAAGAGAAAGCGTAAGGAAAGAATGGTGGAAGGGCGCCTGGTTATATAGAGGGAGGTAGAAGTCGAAAAGGCCATGACCGGTAGAACCGGTCAAGGTCATAGCGTTCGGCGCATAACGGTTCGGCATTGAAGCATGGCTCGGCAAGGAAGCACCGGTCGAACGCGCATGTCTCGTTCGGCATTTGGAACACGTCCGGCACACATCGATCCTACAAAAGTGGCGTCCCCGTTCGAGGTTAGCCAAGAGTTTAAGACGTGATGAAGATGTTGCACGATTCAAAGCGTACCACGTTCGGCCACGCGATACACTTTGGGGGGCAAGTGTTTCCTGGAGATTTGACCAGGCAACTGAGTGCTCGGCATTGGCCACTACTCGGCATGAAAGACTGTTCGGCATCCAGGAGGACTCGGCGAAGTGTGCGGCATCCAATGCTCGGCGCTAGCGTTCGGCATCCCGTGGAACTCGGCATCAGAGAGTGTCCGGCATCCAGGAGTGTTCGGCGAGGCACTTGACATCCAGGAGTGTTCGGCGTAGTACACAGCAGTGTTCGGCATACGAGAGCACTCGACATCAAAAGCACTCGGCATCGAGACTACTCGGCGTAGTACTCGGCAACAAGGGTACTCGGCGCCAAGTAGTGTTCGGTATCAACTGGCACTCGGCAACAACTTATGCTCAGCATCAACTAGTGTTCGGCATCCCATAAGTGCTCGGCATCAAGACTGCTCGGCATCAAGACTGCTCGGCATCAAGACTGTTCGGCATCAAGACTGCTCGGCGTCAAGACTGCTCGGCATCAAGACTGCTCGGCATACAAGGTCGCTCGGCACACCAGAGTACTCGGCATACAAGAGTACTCGGCATCCCATGGTGTTCGGCGTGATACTCGTCACCCAGGAGACATTCAACACAACGAATCAGCACACCGTTCGGCATAGAAGGAATGGTTCGGCAGAGATCGTTCGGCGAACCTTGATCGGCATACGGCGACCACTGTACTCGGGCTGGAACGTTCGGCAATCAGCCCACTTGGGAAGTCCAGCCCATCTTTGCCTATAAATAGAGGGGCAGGGTCACAGTGAAAGGGATCCTTTTTTGGAGAGCAAATACAGGGAGACTCTGCCATTTTCAAGACTCATCTTCTCTACTCAAACACCTTCATTCAAGCATTTGATTCACGAATTGTATTTGTAATCAATCAATCATAAAGGAAATCAATAAAGTTGAGCAAAGTGGACGTAGGCAATTACGCCGAACCACTATAAATTTGGTGTTCTTACTTTCTGCACTTGAATTAGGATTGTCTTCTCTGTTTAATTGCTTTCATCACTTATATCTCTACACAATCTTTCTGAACGAGGTTAGTGACCAATTTTGGTGCTAACAGTAGGACACATGAGATTATACGTTCACGTATAGGTGAAGAAAAGTAGGTTTCATCTGGGTTAAGAGTGTTAAAGGACCAAGTAGGGTCTACCTTAGTCCTTAGGGGGTATGTGTTAAGTTACTAAGGGGGCATTTCCTTAATTCCATTAGGCAATCTAAATGGGACAGTGAGCGTAGGCTCGATGCTGTGTCACCAAGGTTGGTACCATATATGTAGGGAATGGGGCTGTACACACATGTCGAGTGCATCATTATTGTCGAAGCGGTTTGTAGAAAGACCCAGCTTACGCCTATACGGAGTGCACCTTCTACTAGTGTAGATCACGTATGTGACATGCACTGCCTCATAGTTATTAGTTAGTTAGCTTGTAGTTAGGAGGTAAGGATATGTAACTCCTAGACGAGTCTTTAAGATGAAGTAGAATATGGATAAATAGTTATAGTACCGTTATTAGGCACTAACGGAAAGATCCTTGATGTACGTATGCCATTTGGTCTAAACACTGATGGCAGATACCTTGTGCAGTGCAGAGTTATGGATACTAGCAGGGAATGTACCCTGGTCCATAGGTGGACAATGGTACTTATACACATACACACACACAGATATATATATATATATATATGTAGTTATTGTATACCCTAAGTAGGTGGACATATTGTACACGTATAGGAAGTCAAGACAATCGGGTTAAAATAGTAGACATAACACATAGTGGAAGACAATCAGCATTAACTAGTGTTATGTAGGAAACATGTAATTTACCAGTCAGCGGAATGTTGTTCTGACCCCCTTCCTAACAACCCACATGATAGACTTAGAGGAGCATGTACTGGTATAAGGTCAGAACAGTGGAAGGACAGAACTCTTTATGCATGCTCGACATTGACAATGGCACTAAATATCAGAGGTATTATCCTTGGTCAACAATTATATGTTTATTATACTTTACTATTCTATTTTAAGTTTATATTGATAGTGCTCTGATATGATTGTTATTTACAAGATACGAACACCAATGATCTGTACCCTAGTGGACTTGGATTTTCAATTTAGCAAAAATTCGGGTCCATTAATGTGCTGGTTGTTACATTCGCTATCAGAGCTCAGGTTAATTATCATAGAAACTAATATATGTTGAGTGAACGTATTTTTATTTTTACCTATATATATATATATATATATATTAGACGCCAAACTTTACAAACTCAGCCTATAGAAGTAGTTGAAACCATACTCTAA
Source organism: Allium fistulosum (assembly GCA_030737815.1). Lineage (NCBI taxonomy): Eukaryota > Viridiplantae > Streptophyta > Magnoliopsida > Asparagales > Amaryllidaceae > Allium > Allium fistulosum. The sequence continues at coordinate 1,258,695,223 of CM060901.1, forward strand.
AAAGATGGATAAATCGATTATGAGTTGGAAAAATAGATAGAGTGAAAAATATACACCTATCTCGATCACCCCTTGGGAGATAGGTCGTATCAAAAGGCGTTGACTTAAGAAGAGCATGAATTCGACATATAGAAGAGTCCTTGAAGCTGGATGGTACTTGACTCCCTTATTGGGCCTAGATTGCCTTATGGTCGTGTTCCGGTAGGATTGCCGATTGATGATGTACGTTAGATCCAGATAAGAGGAAACTAAGAATCTATATATTGCAGATATCCAAATGTAAGAATTGAAAAAGTTCCCGAAGGAAGATGTGTAGAAATCACTCCAGGATGATGATAATTTTTAATATTCTAGGAGAAGTCAGAAGTGAGTAGAAAAAAGAAAAGTCCAAAAGAAGGGACAGTTAAAATCCACTCTGAGTCCGACCCCATATGAAATAATTTAAAAAAAATTCAAAAAAATAATAGATTTGAAATGGTTTTCTAGGGATTTATTTTAATGTATGAAAACCTTATTTTTTGCAAAGGCAAGTGGGGTCTCCTACCAGATATTATTAGAAACCAAGAAAAAAAGTTATAATGGAAATAAGGAATACAAGAAACAAAAACTGACAAAGACAGAAAATAAAAAGAAATAAACAAGGATTTAATTCACGTGCTAAGTAAAACAAGAGGATCTAGGCTTAGAAGAACTACAATAGGACATACATTTACTAATGCATAACGTGATATCCACCTGCAGGTCTCTTCTTGTTCTTTTAATAGAATAAAAATTGCGTGTATTTCTCTCTTTACATATAACTCGAGCAAAAACCTTCATGGTGCATAACAGGGTCTTAGAGTTGCTTTTCTTCTAAGAAGTATTCGTATATAATGTTTGCCATTCCAAAGAATGGAGATGGGCTGGTCTATAGAGGTTAAACTGGTGTAAGGTGGTGTCCCACACACTGTAAATAAATGGGCATTCAAAAAATAAATACATAATTGATTCTTTAGCAACATCGCAGAACAGGCAGGTGGCATTCTCAGTAATGCCAAGATGGTGCAGTTTATCCTTGGTCAAAAGTTATTCGGGATTTTCCAAAGGAATAAATTATCTTTAAGTAAGTATTCTTTGCTCCAAATTCGTTTATGCCAGGAAAAAATTTCAGTATGTAAGATCTTTGTCATAGCACTATATTCTCCTCTGATATAATGTGTTTTATGCGCCGCTATCCATAAAGTATTTCCTTTTGAAGCTATTAAGGTCTTTTGCTTAAGATGTTCCCAAAATTGCTGAATTAGTGTGTTGCTAGAGTTAGGTAGGGAGACCTTGCTATTTTGAATATAGTTATTAGCTAGAGCAGCTTCAGGTATGCCAGTCATGACTCTATGGTTATAGTCTAATGAAGGACTGAGGATGAGGCCAACCCCATAGGCAGTTCCAAAAGGGGCATTTGTTAGCAGGGTAGACTTGTTGGATAATGTGAGGAAGTAGGCTAGCTCTAAGTTTGAGAAGACTCTTAAATAACTAACTTGAATTGACCGGAATGTTCATAATCCAGAAATGCTTGGCAGTGAGGTATTTTTTGGTCATCTACTTGACCCACGGAGATTCTTTGTGATTAAGAAGATCATCTATATACTTAGAAGCGGAAACCTTATTCCATGTATACAAATCAATGATTCTAAAGCCATTCTTGTTCTTGGGGAGGTATAGCGTACTGAAGATATGGGAACCAATTTTCTGGAATGACAATTTCCATGCCATAAGAAGTGGTTTAATCCTCTATTTATCATGGAGATGAGTTTTTTAGGAAGGATAAACATTCTAGACCAATATGTAGTCATGCTAGTAGAAAGGGAGGTAATTATGATTAGTCTACCAGCTTGGGATAGACAGTTGAAAGACTAACTGTTGCGTTTAGACAAGATAACTTCATACATAGGTAAACATTGGGCCGTAGTGATTATAGAAGTTGTGATTGGTTTTCCAAGATATATGGCAATAGGGGGCATAGAATTAAGGATGGAAAGTAATGTCATATGAGTTGTGTCTAATTGGTTCAAACCAGCAATTAATATATGGGATTCTACTCTATTGATTTGTAGACCTATCAAGTTCTAGAAGGATGTTAGGTCGGCAAGGATGGTGGAAATGGAGGGTGGAGTTGGTTTAGTGAAGAGAGCCAGATCATCAGCAAACATCAAGGAGGCGATCAAAGGGTTCCAACACTTTGAGTGCAGAGCAAAATTTTTACCTTAAACTTGCTTTTTTATATTGCAATTGAAAACCTCCATCACCGTGATAAAAAGATATGCAGAAAGAGGTTTCCCCTATCAATACCCTTAGAAGATGAAAATTGTCCTATTATCGAGCCATTGAGAGTTATAGAAAATTAGGCAATAGAGATACATGTATAGATCCAAGAAATGCAGGCTTCAAGGAAGCACATCTTTGCAATGATAGCAGTCAGAGTGATCCAAGATATCGAGTTAAACGCCTTTTGAATATCTAATTTGAGTATGCATCTGGGGGAGACATTGTTGGTATTATATCGTCTAAGGAGTTCATGAGTTAAGAGGATGTTATCATAGATATTTCTAGAGGAGAGAAAGGTAGATTGATTGCCATCAATAATCCTAGATATAGCAGGTTTAATTTTGGTGGCAATGATCTTGGTGATGCATTTGCAGATGACTGTGCAACAAGTAATGAGTCTAAATTGTCCAACAGATGTGGGATTGGATTGTTTTGGAATCATGGCTAGGTTAGTTGAGTTAATGCCACCCAATAGATAGTTTGTTTTGAAATAATGTTGAATAGCTTTGTAGAAAATAGGAGAAATGTGTGACCATGTATGTTTGAAGAAGTGGGAAATGAAGCCATCAGGGCCACCTAAACTCGTGGATTTTAGGTTGAACAAGGAAAATTTTATTTCTTCATTGGAGATAGGTGCAATGATATTGTAGGCTTCAGTCTGATTAAAGAGGGTAGATTAAGGTCATTAAGAGGAGCTAGGTTGATAGGGAAGGTGAAATCTTTAGGGGTAGTGTGGAAATAGTCAACAAAGGCGTAACAAATTTCATAATTTTATGTCCTGCAAATACCATATGTATCATGTATAGATATAATTTTGGATTTAGATTGTTTACTTTTAAGGCAGTATGAAAGAAGGTGGTATTTCCATATCCTTCAACGTGATATTCTTTGTCAAGCTTTTGTTTGATCATTTTAGGTTCATCATCAAGGGCAGAAAGAAGCTGGATGTTCAGATCATGTTCAGCTATGGATAGTGCAGCATCATTAGGATTGGCTAACATGTTTTGTTGAGCAATGTCCAGTCTTTGCCTAAGATTAGTGCTTATCTTAGCTCCTTTGCCGAATGTGTAAGAAGCCCAAGGTCTTAGCTCTTTCTTAGTGTTTTTGAGCTTCTGTTGTAAAACAAACATAGGATAACCATGTGTAACTTGGTTCCAACCCTACAAAAATGCTCTTTCAAAATCATTATGTTTAATCCACTGAATAAAAAAGAATTTAAAAGGAGGAGTTATTGTTATCCCGCCTTTTGGCAAGGCCGTGACACCATGAACTTGACTAGAAACCCATGATAGTTCCTCTTGGAGATCGGTTATACGCAGGTTCACCATGGATGTCGATGAATTTTGTCCGAGTCTGGATTGAGCAAAAATTGATATGACACGACAAGCGAAGCTATGAGAGCCAACGTTCCGAATTTCAAGTCAATCGGAGTTCGTATGCTCAAGATATTGATCGATCACGGTTGAGAAATCCAAACTTGCATCGATCATAACTCGAGATCTACAAGTCCAAATGCCACTAAATTTTCACAGGAGCTTACGTATGACATAAAGAATGTTCCTGCCAAATTTCAACTCGATCGGAGCAAGTCTTGATCGATACGAAATTCGTTCGTATCGATCGCGGATGGAAAAACTCCAACTTGCATCGATCATATCTCTTGATCTACAAGTCCAAATGTTATGAAATTTTCACAGGAGCTTACGTACAACATGAAGAATGTTCCTACAAATTTCGACTCGATCGAAGCAAGTCTTGATCGATACGAAATTCGTTCGTATCGATCGCGGATGGAAAAACTCCAACTTGCATTGATCATATCTCTTGATCTACAAGTCCAAATGCTATGAAATTTTCACAACAGCTTACGTATGACATAAATAATGTTCCTGCCAAATTTCAACTCGATCGGAGCAAGTCTTGATCGATATGAAATTCGTTCGTATCGATCGTGGATGGAAAAACTCCAACTTGCATCGATCATATCTCATGATCTACAAGTCCAAATGCTATGAAATTTTCACAGGAGCTTACGTACAACATGAAGAATGTTCCTACAAAATTTTGACTCGATTGGAGCAAGTCTTGATCGATACGAAATTCGTTCGTATCGATCACGGATCGAGTCGAAATCGCCTGGGATCGATCATGTGGGCCCACCCATGTGCCAAAAGAAGTCTCCCGAGATCTGAGCGAGATATTTGCCTCCTACGCCTATAAATAGAGCCCCAGGGCCTACAGAAGAAGGACTTTTGGCTTCTCTACGCCGATATTATGCCGAAATGATTATCAAACTTCAGTTGTACTGTTGTAATCTTTTGTAAACAGCGAGTGAATTTCAATAAACATCAATCATTTCATAGTGGACGTAGGCAATTCGCCGAACCACTCTAAATCTGTGTGTTTCTATGCATTTTCTTATATGTTTATTGGTGTGTTTGTTAGATCTGCTTCATTTTATATATTTTTTCTTCATTTTATCTCTTCAAACACATCTGAAGAGTGTTGTGCCCAATTTTGGTACAAACACTCGCCGAACCACTCTAAATCCGTGTGTTTCTATGCATTTTCTTATCTGTTTATTGGTGTGTTTGTTAGATCTGCTTCATTTTATATATTTTTTCTTCATTTTATCTCTTCAAACACATCTGAAGAGTGTTGTGCCTAATTTTGGTACAAACAGTTATGTTCCTTGGTTTCTCTCCTTACTTGGTTATGATGGGGCTGTGCTCAGATAGGCCAGGGCTCGGGATGAAGGCAAATAGGTTGAGCCAGAAAGAGAGCTAGATGGTTAAAAGAATTGGTCAAGAGTACAAAAGGTTCTAGGACCATCATGCTTTTTATTATTCCATGTGTAAGTGGCACCTGTAGAAGGGACATGTAAGATAGAGCCAGACACAAGAGCTTGGTTTAGAGGGAATAAGTCATGAACGGTAAGAAGATTTCCTTAATGTGTTTGGTGAGAAAGGAACATATAGTTGAAGTCACTAAGGAAAATCCATGGATTTGGAGGGTTGTGCTGATGCAAATTATTCAACATATGTTCCTAGAATCATAGTTTTTAAAAGTATATATGAAGGTGATGAAGAAACAAATGGAAGAAGGGATGTGGGTACAGTTCAGATGTATATATTGAGGAGTAGAGTTGATGAGGGTGGTAGTGAAAATGCTAGGATTCCAGAGAACCAATATTCTTTTATAAGGAGTAGTGTTTAAATTGTTGATAGAGCACTAGTAAAGTTTAATAATGGAAGAGCCTTTGAGAGTTAATTCTTCTTTGAGCTTAGTTTCTAAAACTGCAACCATACAAAGATTTTGGTCGAAGATCAAGTTTTGAACTTCTTTTTGTCGGACATTGAGGTGCACTTCGAATGTTCCAGGAAGTTATATTATGTACCAGCATGAAATATTTTTGATGATGCTAGAAAGGCTGGATCTAGTATTCCTAGAAGAGTTATTTCCTGGGCTAGCAATGTCCACTTCCCTTTTTGTATCTATTTCAGAATCAATGGAATGGCAACTTCTTTTCTTGGACTTCTTATTTTTGACGTTCTTATGGGATTTAGGTGTGTTAATGGTGGTGCTTCAGAATGTTGATAGAGAGAAGGGGAGAGAAAATAGGTGTAGACATGGTAGAGGCATCAGCAAGATAAGTGTGGTTGCTAATATTAGAGAGACAGATGTGTAGTCTTGGAAAGGTACTAGGTTGGATGATGTTATGGTGAATAAGCTTATTAAATATGGTAGATGGAAGATAAACATTGGTATAAGGATGGGAAGAGACAAATAACGGTAAGGAAGAGTCTGGTGATTCATGGATGGGAGACAAATGTGAAGTGGTAGAAAGGTGATGATTAGAGTGGGAAACATGTTTAGAAGAGGAGGAGGATGAGGCTTCAGAAATTGAGATAGTTGAAGGAACAGATGAGTGTGAGGAAGATGCTATGTGCATGAGATCGGGTGAGCTAGCAGATGGGTTAGTATAGGCTTTAGTGGTAGCTAATGAGGAGAGGATAGCCAGACTAGAAAAGGATGGAAAAGTAGGTGAGGGATGAAAAGGAGGGACGTGTGAGTTGCATGGGATCATAGAATGGGATTCTGACATGGAAGTTGAAGTGTAGGAATTAGCGGAGGCTTGAATTGGACTAAGGGGACTAAAAAGATAGCTGGAATAAAGTTAGTGCGAGGCTGAGAGAGAGCATGAGTGGAAATGGAGTTATCAGTAGCAAAAAGATTGGTATCTTGGTTAGAGGAGGGGGTGTGCATTAATGCATATGGTATCAGTGCTAGTATCAAGCAAGGCAAAGCCATTAAAAGTTGCAGTGCTGGCGAGGTTAGCCTGCCTAGTATTTAGAGAAGTGGATGCAGATGAAAGGGCACAACATAGCCTCGGTGGGAAAGAAGTTCTAATAAAATGGAGGTATGCGAGTGCTTGACTGTGTCTATCCGTGGTGAAGCCAATGAGGATGGGATAGAAAACAATATGGTTTTATTTATTGGATGATTGTAAGCTTGCTTGGGCAAAATTGTACTAGCCACTTTCTTATGGTAACTAGGTCTAGCAATAATAGATTTGGCTTTTCCTTTATAATTGAAGCTTTTGACAAAATAGTTGGTACTAGCAGTTACATCAATTTTATTCTATTGATTCTTTATATGCATTACTCCATCCCTTTATATTATTATTGGATTTCAGAACTTTAGAGCTGTTTTAGGCAGCACATGTTTCCCTAAGACGTCCAACACTTTTGCATTGTGAACAAATGACAGGATTTCATACTTAACCTCTACATATGATATATTGTCACACTCACCAACTTTGATAACAGATGGCAGTTCCTTATCAGCTGATATCTCAATCATACATTTAGCATGTTCTAGATGCATCAGTCTCTCTGTAGCCTCATTAAAACAAATCAAATCTCTGATATGGTAAGTGAGCCAATTTAAATGTCCAAGCAATTAATGGAATTTTTATGAAAGTGCACCCTAATAGGCAATTTTTTATATTTGAGATTGAACACTACCAAAAGAAGGATTCCAATTCGCTATAATGAACATCTTGCCACGAATGAATATTGGATCCCTTTTTAAAACTTTTAATATGTTATTATCCAAAGCGAATTCAAAATAGAATTGGGCATTGTCAATTTTGATAGTGAATTTACCTTCAAGCTTCCAAATTCGATTTAGATGATTAACAACTGCATTGCATGGAAAGGATTTGTCTAGAAAAACCCTAACAAGGTGATTCTTCCAATACTTCAAGCCTTCATTCTTAACTTCGTCTGGGATAGGCAGAGCTTCTCCATTGTAAGAAAGACAATATGAGACAGGTTGATATGAGCTTGCATTCCTCGGTTTAGAGGAAAACAAAGATGACCATGTCTTAGGCAGATTGGAATGAATAAGTGAGTTGGAAGATCCAAGATAGGATTGTCAGAGGTAGGCTTAGGTAGAAAGTTTGGAGGTTAGGTTGGAGGGATAGTCGGAGAGGCTTGGTGGCTGGTAAGTAAGGAGGTATGATAGGTGGGAGAGTGATGGACATTGGCATTGGGTGGTTTGTCAGGTGGTATAGGTGGTTGACGGGAAGGTATGGGATGGAAGTGATAGTAGAGTGTCTAGCTGTATGAGGTAGTACGGGTAAGGTAGGATTGGCAGTGGAAAGTATAGGTGAGGGAGGGGTCACCATGAATCCTTGGAAATTGATGATTACTTTGGAAAGGGAAATGTTTTAAAATGAAAAAAATAATATTATATTTTCTTACTTTCTAAAATCCTATATTTAGAAAGTAAGAAAATATTATATTTTCTATAAATAAATTATCCATTTAATATTTAAATGAAATTTTTTTAGTAGAAATTAAAATTTGGTTTGATCGAAAAATTTCAGTTAAAAATAGGTTTTAATAAATATATATTTCTTTTGAAAAAAATAGAGAGTGTATATATAGCTCGCTGATTTTGTTGAGATGAAAAATTTTAAGTTTTAAAATTCTTTTAAAGGGGTGGAAAATAGGATGTGGTACTAGTTACTAATAGAAAGCGGCAGGCGAGTGCACGACTATGGATAGATAGGAATTTTTCAGAACAGTCAATATGAAGATGAAGAAGATGGAAGCGGAACAAAAAAAACATTAGTTAAAATTAATAGTTACAATTTGACTTGGTCTGAAAAGGGTCCAGGTTCAACCTGGCCCGAATAGGCCAGGAGCGGTCGACCCCTAGGGTTAAACGGTCGATTTTAGAGAAGAGGCTCTCACTAGATTTTCAAATTCCTCAAAACCCAAAGAGAAATATATAAATATTTTGATTTCTCTAGTGAGTTAGGATTTGTTTGCCTTGGGATTCTGACTTTGAGTTTTCTTAGCAAAATCATAAGCCCACAAGCTATGGATAACTCTTTATCGGCTGTATCATATATGTTATCCCGCCTTTTTAAGCAAGCCTTTGATACCAAAAGATCGACCGAGAAACCAAAGATAGTTCGTCTTAGAGATGGGTCAACTCAGCATTTCGACAGAGCAAGTCCTTGTTAGGTCGTTCAGCGACCTACGACATAGAGTGAAAAGGTGACCAAGCGACCTAAAATATGGAGTGACCCAGCGACCTAAAAGGCCTCACGACCTAACAGCTTAACAACCTTAGCAACCTAAAATCCCTAGCGACCTAAAATCCTTGGCGACCTAAAATCCTTAGCGACCTAGTAGCCTCCGTGACCTAAAACTCTCAGCGACCTAGTAGCCTAGCGACCTAATCCATACGCTGCCTCTTCCTTTAGATCGCCCACGACCTATGAAGCCATGCCTCAACATACTTAGGTCGCCACTCCTTTAGCTCGTCATCTCCTTAGGTCGCTACTTCTTTATACCGCAACTCTTCATGCCACTGCCCCTTAAGTCACTGGCGACTTACGACCTAACCATTCCCTTAGGTCGCTGCTCATCTTCATTTTCCATCCTTTGTGCCGCAACCCTTTAGGTCGCACACGACCTACGACCTACCATTAGGTCGCTCCGCTTCGTACCTCGACATACGTAAACCGCATCTCCTTAGGTCGCTAACGTCCTACCACGCCCTGTGCCTTTGCTCTTTAGGTCGCCACTCCCTCTCCTGCTACACCTTAGGTCGCTAACGACCTATGACCTACCACTTAGGTCGCCCACGACCTATAACCTGGTCGACCTAAGTCCAGCCACTCCTATAAATACTTCACCAACTCCGCATTCAAGGGGGACCTTTTTACGGACTGGGAAGCGTGGAAGCTCTGCTACTTTCTCAACCTCCACAACACTTCATTTGCCAACAACACTTCGAAGAGTCAAGAGAGAAGATCGACCACATTCAACATGAATCTGAAGAGCAATTCATCGTCAAAGTTCTAGCTTCTTGTCTTGATTGTGTTGTAGCCGAAGATTCATTGTAAAAGTTGTAATCGAATCAGCAATAAAGAAGAGATAAAGTGGATGTAGGCTTGACTTTAAGCCGAACCAATATAAAAACTGTTGTCTTTTTACTGTTTTTTGTTATTTTCTGCTTACCTTTGGTTCCCGTGCAAACGGGTGGTGCTTTCACTTTGTTTCAACTCACACCGGGTGTTAGCGTTTACCAATTTTAGCGTTAACATTTTGGTGCTTTCATTGAGAGACTGAACTCAGGAATTTTGTCAACTAAGGGTTAGATCAGAGAATTTGTTGTCTTGGATCTGGAAAATCATGGCAAGGCGATCGAGTAGAAGGCAAAGGCCAGAGGGTAGTCAGCATGAAGGAAGTCAAGAGGCTTCCTCAAGAGCAAACCAAACTTCAGCCTTTGTTACCAGGGATGAGATGGAGGCAATGATGAAAAGGCAAGAGGAGTTGATCCAGAGTTTGTTTCATCAGATTGGACAACTTGCAACACAGAATCAAAGAGGAACAGGAACCCAGCCAGAAGAACAGATTCCACCATCCCCTCGTGAACTCGAGGGGCAAGACGAAAGCAATGGGCGAGGACTACAACTAGGAGACAACGAAAAATTGGTGGAAATGGTCAAGAAGGCTATGAGAGGCGGTTTGGTAAACAAGGACTTGGAGGATGTGAATAGGAGTCCTTTTACCACGGCAATCAGGCGAGCTAAGAACCCACCAGACTTTAAGCTACCATCGTTGGATATGTATAATGGAAGGACAGACCCTACAGTTCATCTAACAAAATATATGAGGCATATGGAAGTACTGGGGGCATCAGAGGAAGTTATGGCCCGGTGCTTTCCATTGTATTTGACAGATATTGCGGCGTTATGGTTCAGACAACTGGAAAGTGGATCTATCGAGACATGGAATGATTTGACTGAAAGGTTTATGAGGCAATTCAGGGTCCACATCTCGAGGCCCAAGAATGTTATGAGTTTGACAGCATTAAAGCAAAGAACTGGAGAATCTTTGATAAGCTTTTTGACGCGATTCAACGCAGTTGCGGCATCGGTGGATCGACCAGATCCATCCATGGTTCTAATGGCAGCCGTGTCGGGCATAGCTGACGGCACAGACTTCAAAAATTCATTGACCAGAGATCCCCCTATGGATTTAGGAGAATTTTTCCATGAGGCAGAAGGGTACTTACGATTAGAAGATGCGAAAGCTGAAAGAGAAGAAGGAGAAGGAATAGAAATTTATGCACTCAAAGGCGTAAAACCTCTTGAAAAGAATCTTGGCAAAGATAAAGAAAAACGAAAGGCTGAAGATGACGATGATAGGTCAAAGCGAGCATGGAGGGAGCCACGTTTCACCACTTATGCGGAATTAAACGAAAGTTTGGAACGAATTTACCAAGATACTAAAGGACAGATTTCTTACCGCAAACCAATAAGGAGGGATCCGGCCAGCAGTGAGAGAAAATCAGACAAGTACTACTTATTCCATGAGATGAATGGTCATAGTACAAATGATTGTAGACACTTGAAGGATGAAATTGAGGGGCATGTCCGCAATGGCCTACTAACGAAGTATGTGAAAAGGGGAGTGACGGCTGTGGAATGGGAACTGCCACCACCTGCACAAGTTGGCGATGTATCGGGATCAAGATGTCAACTTGTCATTGAATAACTGAGATAATGGCGAATAAGTAGCAAACCCCACACCAACACGATTAAGTCTTTTTACACATGTATAGGATCACGAACAATCCTCAGGCATGCTCTGAAACGACTCTTAATCGTAGCAGTGTAGGTGTTTGCACTTGGACGTCCCTGTTTTGCTTTTGTTTTTTCTATTCTCATGTTTGTACTTGATTTTGTTTGTCATATCTACTAAAAACTCATTTTCAGTAAAAGAATGCTACTTGTGATTCCAAAAAGCTAAGCCGCTTACACATGTACGGGATCACGAACGGTCCCCAGGCATGCTCTGAGATGGTGTTGAACCGCCATAACCAATAATCCAGGAACTCACCCGAACGTGAATCTGGCATCGGTAACGATAGGTCACTCCAACATTAAGCCCTCCCGGGCACACATCTCCTCACCTCAAATGCCCCCCCGGGCACACATCAGCTCACCTCACCTCGAATGGCTCGATCTCGAATGGTCGTCATTTGAGGTCAAGAAAACTCGCCTCGAACGGCAAAAAAAACTCGCCTCGAACGGCAATAACTCGCCTCGAACGGCAAAAAACTCGCCTCAAATGGCTCGATCCCGAACGGTCATCATTGGGGGTCCACCCCTTGACTGCCAACGGTCATCATTTGGGGTCCACCCCTTGACTGCCAACGGTCGCACTTTACCTCGAATGGCTCGATCCCGAATGATCGTCATTTGAAGTAAGGCGCTTGACCGTGAGCGGTTACATTTCACTTCAAATGGCTCGATCCCGAACGATCGTCATTTGGGGTCCACCCCCTGGCCGCCAACGGTCGCACTTTGCCTCGAATGGCTTGATCGCGAACGATCGTCATTTGAAGCAAGGCGCTTGACCGTAAGCGGTTACATTTCACCTCGAATGGCTCGATTCCAAACGATCGTCATTTGAGGGTCCGCCCCTGACCAGGCACGGTCGCACTTTTCCACAAATGGCTTGATCGTGAACGATCGTCATTTGGAGTAAGGCGCTTGACCGTGAACGATCACATTTCGTCTCACATGATTCAATCCTGAACAATCATCATATGAAGATAAGCGCTTGACCGTGCACGGTCGCACTTCACCTCAAATGGCCCGATCCCAAACGATCGTCATTTGAAGTTAGGCGCTTGACCGTGAACGGTCGCACTTCACCTCAAGCGACTCGATCCCTAACGATCATCACTTGAGATCCGTCACTTGACCGCAAACGGTCGCACTTTACCGCAAATGGCTCGACCCCGAATGGTCGTCATTTGAAGTAAGGCGCTTGACCGCGAACGGTCGTCATCTGAGCTCCGCCACTTGACCGCGCACGGTCGCACTTTACCACAAATGACTAGATCCCTAACGGTCGTCATTTAAAGTAAAGCGCTTGACCATGAACGGCACCTGACCGCACACGGTCGCACTTCACCTCAAATGGCTCGATCACGAACGGTCGCCATTTGAAGTCAGGCGCTTGACCATGGACGGCCGCGCTTCATCCCAAAGAGCTCGATCCTGAACGGCCGTCATTTGGGGCCACATAAAACTGTCGATTCCTTTGCAGGTCATCAACAGGATATGAACATCCGGCTTATGGCATTACAAAACACACCTTCCTACCGCAAGGCATGTTTTGGGGGGCAAGTGTTATCCCGCCTTTTTAAGCAAGGCTTTGATACCAAAAGATCGACCGAGAAACCAAAGATAGTTCGTCTTAGAGATGGGTCAACTCAGCATTTCGACAGAGCAAGTCCTTGTTAGGTCGTTTAGCGACCTACGACCTAGAGTGAAAAGGTGACCAAGCGACCTAAAATATGGAGTGACCCAGCGACCTAAAAGGCCTCACGACCTAACAACTTAACAGCCTTAGCGACCTAAAATCCCTAGCGACCTAAAATCCTTGGCGACCTAAAATCCTTAGCGACCTAGTAGCCTCCGCGACCTAAAACTCTCAGCGACCTAGTAGCCTAGCGACCTAATCCATACGCTGCCTCTTCCTTTAGATCGCCCACGACCTATGAAGCCATGCCTCAACATACTTAGGTCGCCACTCCTTTAGGTCATCATCTCCTTAGGTCGCTACTTCTTTATACCGCAACTCTTCATGCCACTGCCCCTTAAGTCGCTGGCGACTTACGACCTAACCATTCCCTTAGGTCGCTGCTCATCTTCATTTGCCATCCTTTGTGCCGCAACCCTTTAGGTCGCACACGACCTACGAGCTACCATTAGGTCGCTCCGCTTCGTACCTCGACATAGGTAAACCGCATCTCCTTAGGTCGCTAACGTCCTACCACGCCCTGTGCCTTTGCTCTTTAGGTCGCCACTCCCTCTCCTGCTACCCTTAGGTCGCTAACGACCTACGACCAACCACTTAGGTCGCCCACGACCTATAACCTGGCCGACCTAAGTTCAGCCACTCCTATAAATACTTCACCAACCCCGCATTTAGGGGGGACCTTTTTCGGACTGGGAAGCGTGGAAGCTCTGCTACTTTCTCAACCTCCACAACACTTCATTTGCCAACAACACTTCGAAGAGTCAAGAGAGAAGATCGACCACATTCAACATGAATCCGAAGAGCAATTCATCGTCAAAGTTATAGCTTCTTGTCTTGATTGTGTTGTAGCCGAAGATTCATTGTAAACATTGTAAAAGTTGTAATCGAATCAGCAATAAAGAAGAGATAAAGTGGATGTAGGCTTGACTTTAAGCCGAACCACTATAAAAACTGTTGTCTTTTTACTGTTTTTTGTTATTTTCTGCTTACCTTTGGTTCCCGTGCAAACGGGTGGTGCTTTCACTTTGTTTCAACTCACATCGGGTGTTAGCGTTTACCAATTTTAGCGTTAACAATATACAACTCCAAACTGTGGTCTTTGCCCTAATCTTTTTGTCTCGACATTTTGTCGCCATTTCGATCGGAGAATTTATGGAAGAAATTAAGTGTCATGTGTGTGTATAAATGTTTTATATCTATTGATTTAAAGTAAAGTTTATATTGATTCATATATATATATATATATATTATAAAATTATAAAACGGTTTTGGATTTAAGAGCTTTTTTCTAAACTGACCGAAAATAATTTAATAAATAATATATACTTTTAATATTTGTTTTATGGCAGTAAACGTATATTTTATTCCATTATGCAATTTAGAATTATTCGCAAAATTAAATACTTATTTTGGCAATAAACTAATTTAATTTTGTGTATTGTAACACCCTACCTATATACTCATACTACCAAAGAATATTACATTGTAATACTGTTTGTTGATACTGAGTATAAACCTTGCTAGTGGCGACCACACATGAATATTCACGTAGGCTAACACATGTGCATATTCTTACCTCATGTAATACCTCAAACATACATACTTGGTATCGGTAAAAAGCAATAAACACGTGGGTTTTCTAAAACTAAACTATATATAATATAAACAAAGAACACGGGGTATCTGAATGTAGAAGAACATATAAATATCATAAGCTATATATCACAAAATAATAAAATTTATGTATTCCCATAATGATATACAACACTATCCATATAAGTACATCATACTATACACATGATATCAACATATATCAATATCACCAAGTACAAAATACCTAGCATCGCCATAGTCCTACGCTCCATCACCAACTCGAGTCCCAAGAGAAATAAACAATCATGACAACACAGTCTATGCAAAAACAACCTAAGTCGAATCCAAGGTTGTTAAAAAAATAACACGCCTTTGGTTAGTATAGAATGAGCTATGAGTGTATTAGTGTGCAATACAATACCATGATGAAAACTAGGTAAATAAACATGGGTAAATGCCACACACTTGCTAACAACCTATCCCGCAGCTCAAGCACACTATGTCACAACGGCTGTGTTAATAATGTGACTCACAATTGCAAATCCACTCGACTGTGATTCACTCCTAATCATGATTATTTATTGTCACATTTATTATTAAGTGCGCTTTATTTTAAGTTTGATCGATACATGATTGTGTATAATTAGTACACCCTAGTTGTAACATCCCCACTTCGAGATCCGAAAATATGTGCTAATGATGCTGCAGTCATCACCAAAATTATTTTCAAGCAACTAAGTGAGTTCGGTATTTTTTACAACATAAGTAAATAGAACAGATAAATATATTTTCCATTACATCAAATTGACTTAAAAAATCCATTGCATCATTTTAACCCAAAATGTTCCCACGTAGGGGTAAATATATAATAAGAAAATCAGAGTACTGTGTGTCCAACACATGAAGATGCCAACATCACACCTAACTAGTTATAAATCCTGGTTTACACAGTGGAATTTCAAAATATATCTTCATTTAAATAACAAGCCTCCTGCTTCATCTTTGAATATCTTTATTCATCCTTCCGAAAGAGATACCTGTCTAGTCGATAAATTCAGCCTACTTGAATGGGTAACCATAAATATGGTACGAGTAAATCCCTAGTGAGACCATCCATAGTGAGACCATCCCGCTAACGCAGAATGGGTTTTCCCCTCACTTTATCATCATCACGGCATAATATTATGTCTTGTAAATGAACACTACATCAAAGCAACCATGTGCATACATTCAATCAATAAGTGTACCATATACTTGTCATCTAATTATGAACCATGTCATATATATATATATATCAACCAATTCAAGTTAAGTATACACTATATTTATCATCCAAATATGAACTAAGTCATATAATCATCCATCATTCATTCTTCCATCACCTAATCTTTTGTTATAGACTTTCTTCATTGAGTTATCATTAATTTATTTTAGATATCACCTCCTTAGGCCTTCCTGTCGCTAATTTAACTTTTACTCGAACAACATTTGTAACACCCCTAATTTTTGTTAACATTATTCAAGAGATTTAATTAGATAAATTAAATAGAATAATGTAAATAATTAGAGTAATAAGGGGATTGAGATTTGAAAATAGATTAAGGGCCATGCTTAATTACTTAAATGGGCTTAAGAATGACTTATAGGCTAATTAATTTACATAAGGGTTTATTAGGATATAGCCGCACATAATCCATTACCCTTATAAATTCTCATTTCCATCTATTCACGTTCAGTTTAGCAAAACAAAATCAAAACGTAAAACATAAGGGGAGCCGCCATTGCTAAGGAAGAAAAGAAGAGAAATTCAATCTAAAGCTAAGGATTCAAGCTAGGGGAAATTAATCTCAATCCAATCTGCTTATCCTAATCAAGGTGAATAGTAATCTATATCATCTCTATTTTTTTATGATCATTTGTTTTCGGGTTTAAGATTAAATCCATTTTAAAGATGATTTGGAGGATGATATGCTTGGACTCTAACATGTCTGATAAACTTATATGTCATGTAAAATATGATTTTGGAGTTGGGTTTCAATTTTTTTAATTTTCCAAGCTATCGAAAATTTAAAATGAATTCTCAAAGGAAATTACGAATAATTGGGTTTAGAAATTAATTTCAATTATTTTATGAAGAATTTGGGTCTAGAATTTTTATATGTTAGAAAACATATTGAAAGTGAATTTTTGGGGATTTTTCCTGAGTGATTTACTATGGAAATTAAATTATTTAGAAGGAGGACTTAAATGATTTAATTGTTTTGCTTAAGGGAAGGGCTTATTTGAAAAATTAATCTTTGTTTAGATCTGAAATTAGGCGGCAGTTATTTAGAGAAAGATTTTGAAAGTTTATGGCAACCAATTAAAAGTTTACAATTAGGCAGGTTAGTTATAAAATGATTGCTTTTAATGGCATTAATTCAGCTTTTATCAATAAAGTAGGTTCTGCCTATTTTAGAATTCGCCTTTTGACCTTATGCTTCCGCCTCAAACCAAGTCAAAACCTACCAGCTAAGCCGAAACCAATACACAAGGTGTCACAAGTATGGTACGTAGTGGATTAGAAAAAGGGTGGAAGGCATGGTGTCGAAACCATTGCTTTCGATAGGGGTCGAAACCTTTGTTTTACTTTCAAAAGATAAGCGCCTGCCTTGTTTTAATAAAAGCTTTCAAAGGAGTCGACCACATGCTTTCGAAAGGGTTTTCTAAAATGTCTTTCAAAGGGGTTGTTGCCTTTTTGGTTATGTGTAGCTTTCGAATGAGACCTTGTGTTTTAAACTAATGCTTTCGAAAAACATGGTTCCGACCTATTCGAAACCCTATTGCCGCTCTTTTGCCTTTCGAATGTATTGAAGTTATCAATGCTTTCAAAAGGTAGCCTTTGTTGTAAACTTATATTAAGTCGCTTCCTATAGCTTTCGAAAGGGGTCAAGGGTTTCGAAGGCAATGGCTTCGAAAGGGGGTTTCGATGCTATCCTTCTTATTGTTTTAACTTAAAGACTAATGCTTTGGAAAGCATGGTGCCAAAGTCATCTGTTTTTCCCCAAACTCTTTTTATCATTTTGAAAGGGGCACTTTAGCTTAAATTCACTTAGACCCAAAAGGATATGTTTAAAAATTAAACCCAATGGTTTCAAAAGGGGTACTTTCAATGGTTTCGAAAGGGGTACTTTCAAATGGTTTCGAAGCTATGCTTCTACAATTGGATAGTAATGCTTTAATACATTCGAAAGGTTTTGAAAGAGAGGTTTTAAAGTGTTTCGAAAGGCAGATGCCTAGTGTTTTTGAAAAGAAGATTTAATTACTTTCGAAGGAGGTCATCCCAAGGTTTCGAAAGTAAGGTTTTTTGGTTTCGAAAGTCATAGTTTTCAAAACAAATAACCCAATCTCATTTTTAAGGAAAACCATGGCATAATAAAAGAGTTTTGCAATGATTTTAAGTTTGGAGTTTTTGAAGAAGTTTTCCTTGATTAATGGGTTAAAGGGATTAACCAAGCTTTATATGAAATGATTTCAAGGATGTTAAACCCACAGGTGTTGGTATTATTATGTTATTATGTTTTCTTCTTCAAATATATATATTCACATTATAATGGACCCATAACTGTATTTGGAGAAGGATGGAATAACCAACTAGGTTGACCCAGTAGTGAATATAAATTTAATTAACTCCTGAATAAGTAGAATTGCATCCAAGAGGTCAGGAAGACCAGAATATAGGATGCCTAAACATTGATTATAGAATTTGTCAGATAGATAGGTTCATAGTAAACCCATGAAAACTATGTTTAGGAAGTTATTGGAGTTACTAATATGTTCATAGTGATCCCATGAAAACTATGATTAAATTGAGTTATTGGCAGGGACCAATAGGTTTGTAGTGAACCCATGAAAACTATATCCAGATTAAGTTATTGACAGAACTCAATAGGTTCCTAGTCAACCCATGAAAACTAGGATAAGAGTGAAGTTATTGGAATTACCAATAGGTTCAGGGAGAACCCATGAAATAATGAAGTTATTGGCAGGGGCCAAAAGGTTCTTAGTGATCCTATGAAAACTATGGAATATGACAGGGAGTCTATAAATTTAAACAGGTTAATAGTAAGCCCATGAAAACTATGAAACTGGACAGGGAGTCCATAAACATTAAACAGGTTATTAGTTAGCCCATGAAAACTAATAGGTTCATAGTGACCCTAGAAACTATAAATATGATAGTTGGTCAATCAAACAGGGGATGGGAAATTTAGAATGTTTTAACTTGTATGCATATCATTATAATATTTTGAATTGCTATGTTTTAACCATTATGAATGTAGAAGCACAGTATATGGTTTTATAAAAGATATGAAAGATACTATTGAGGGGAAAACCCATTCCGCTAAGAGGTGTGGTCTCACTAGATATCTAAATGGTTTGAGATGGTAGGTTACTATTTATACCAGGCTTTATGTCAGACTCGAAGTTTATGTTTTCCCCTTAAACTCTCGGTTGCTCAATTGATTTTGAGTAGTTTGAGAGTTGAGGTTTTCAGGTACCTCTTTAGACGAATAAGCTTCCGGAGACGTGTTGGAGGCATGATAGCTATTTAGAGTTCTTTTCTATTTTGATTCCACTGTGTTATGTTGTAAAGGAAAAGATTTTTAATTGCCTAGTTATATACTCTGATCATCCAAGGGGGCATCTTCAAATGTCGCTCTTAATAATTATATTTCCTCTAATCGTGGTTAACGATTATGGGATTATGTAATGAATGTTGAAATGGTTTTGGAATGGAATGTGAAAGTTGTTTTATGAATTTTAAATTTTTCCATATCCATGTGTTTCTGTTATATCAATGTATCTAACATTACCTTATTTGGTCGCCGAAGATTAATAACTATGGATGACTGCAGCATCCGTAGCCGTTAGTTTTGGGCCTCCAAGTGAGGGATATTACAAGTTGGTATCCGAGCCAGCTTTATGAAACTTAAAAGAAATTTAAACCTAAAAGATTTTCAAACATAATCCAGTGAATCAGAAAATAAGATCAGGGTTTAGGATAACGCTATAGTAACGTACTTGTATTTGATATATATATATATATATATATATAAGTACGTATTCCCCTCTCTCGTAGACCGTTTTTCTGTGTCTTACTAAGGGTTGTATGCAGATTTACGAGAAAGATGATATGGAGGCAGGAAATAGAAGATGAAATCTCGGTGGTGGAAGCACCAAAGCCAACAGAAATGTTCAACCTAATACCAGGAGGAACCAAGGTCGATAGGCTAATTGTGGTGACCCTCACTCTATAACACATAGATTTTTTTTTTCTAAACTTTCAAGAGGAATTCACCACTAAACCCCAATTCTTTTATATTTGAATATTTATATAATTTCCAAATATTTTTCCCAAGACCCTGGTTTTACCAATATAATCATATCAATGTACAGACAAATTAAGTCAATTGTATATTTGATAATATACAATTGTTTCTTTATTATTATTATTTTTTATCAGAGGGAATTTAAATCAAATAGAAATCAAAATACCATACAAGCTATTGACATAGCCACTTATTTCTTTTCTAAGTCTTGTTCTACTGCCAGAGGTACACTTTGGCAAATTATAACACTTATATATATTTATCTGCCTAGATAATTCTATTAACACTAAAATAGCATTTACTTAATCTCATGATGGTTATCAAAGTCAATAATAATTAATAACAATAAGTCGGATCGACAAAAATCGATAAACCTTGGAAATTTACTCGAAAATAGGAAAACTAGGCAAAATCAGCATTTCAGACGTCTAAATTTTTATGACAGACGTCTAAATTTGATCTCAGACGTCTAAATTTTTATGACAGACGTCTCAGAGGTTTAAAATTGAAACAGAGAGTAAAAAACATTTTGAACTAAATTCAAACATCTCAATTTTTTGTGACAGACGTCTAAATTTGATCTCAGACGTCTAAATTTTTATGACAGACGTCTCAGAGGTTTAAAATTGAAACAGAGAGTAAAAAACATTTTGAACTAAATTCAGACATCTCAATTTTTTGTGACAGACGTCTAAATTTGATCTCAGACGTCTAAATTTTTATGACAGACGTCTCAGAGGTTTAAAATTGAAACAGAGAGTAAAAACATTTTGAACTAATTCAGTGTCTTTCGGGTCTACTGCTCTTATAGTTCTATTTTAAATTTAAATACTCAATTACATACAAATTTCCAGAATTCGTGCACATGCCCGTATCACTTACCTGCCATGCACAAATTCATTTCACTTGAGTATCCTACTAAATTTTTTTTAAGAGTTCATTTCAAAAACCAATCCCCCTTAGCTGTTTAATTTTCTTAAGACAAAATATAAGCAATAAAAATCAGAGATCAAATATATATGCACATATCATATGTATATAATATGTCTATCTCCTTATTTTTCTCCAAATCAGACATTCATAAAAGAAATTAGTAGTTAACCAAACATCATCAATGATCACTCACAACAGGTTTTACTTAAGTACATGTTTTCAACCCAAATACTTAGTAATCTCCTTACAAGGAACTTCAGTTACAACATAAAATTTGACTAATAAGTTCATTACAAAGCAACTACAGATTTTTAAAACTGGTTTCTTTTATTTATACTAGCAGCTAATTGCCATCTTCATTCATCAAGCCAACTTCATCTTCCTGCAAGCAAATCACTGAGCTGCCCCAATTTTAATGAGACACCCAGATGATTGCAAGGGCAACCAAAAGGGTCAGTTTTCACTGGTATGAGCATTTATCAATTTTGTATACATATTCATAATTTTTTTGAAAATCATGCAGTGCCTTCCTAGTTTAACAGATTTTTATACTTAGCATGTTTTGGTTCATAAAGAGATACAAACACATTCATCTATTTAAACAATACACAGCAAATAGTTAAAATAAACATATATACAATTCTTAATTCATTCTCCCCAAATCTAAATAAATAAACTCAGATTTTATACTCCAAATTTTCACCCAGCAACTAATCAATGAACAATGTTTATCTTGATTAAATTAACACCATATCTGGATATTTATAACCCAGATTTTTAAACCCCTGTCCCCATTTATTTTATGGTCTTTAACTCCTTGTCAAATGAACACTATGTATGCATTGTGAAGGAAACTCCCAGGTTGTTTAAATTATTCCAACACACAAAGGCCTCAGGGTGCAGTTGCACCATGCATATACTTGCTCCCACCTGAAGTAAGCAGATCATTGACTAACTCCCAAGTGACCAATTTAGTTTTTATCTTTCATTCATATTTCAGAAAGATATAACTGATTGTATATTTTCTGGTTCAACCCCATGTTCCCCTATTTAATCTATATCCATGTTTAATGATGATAAGATAGAACAAGAATGCTCAAAACATGTTAACTCTAAAAGCCCACTTACAGATTAATGCTCCAATCAAAAATGCACAAACAAACATCCATATCACCCATAACAAATCATTTCAGAGATTTAAATGACTCATAATATTTTAGGCTGTCTGCAATAGGACTTAATGCCATTGCATACAAAGGATAAATACTCACCTAATGTTTTCCTTTCACTGCCTTAATCCTTTGAACAGCAAATCCTCCAAAGCCTCAAGCTAGTGTTTCTCCTAGTTTATTTTATTTTTGTTTTGATCCCGAGAGAATGATGGATTTGGTTATGTGCAGTTATTTAGAAATCCATTCTAGGGTTTAAGAAAATGGGTAATTCCCCTGATACCCTTAGGTGTTCATGTACATATCACATTCCTGTGTGGTCCTAAGTTGGAAATGCACACATTAGGTTGCTTTAATTAGTTATTTCGGGGATCATGCATTTTTAACACTGCATGCTATTTTCATGTCTCCATTTTATTCATGCCATATGCATGTGATCCTTTATTCATTTCTTTTTATAAGTTTAAGGAATCTGAAAATCTCCTTTGTATTTTCTACCTATCTATTATCTCCATTCAATCATGCATACTATCATACCTTATTATGTAATGTAAAAATCATTCACCCATATTATTTTCTTGAAATAAATATAAGATATGGAAATTTTTATTTGATTCTGTATGTATATATATATTTCTGCCTCTTTGTCAAATCAGTAACTCCTTCTATATTTAAATAAGAATCACATATATTATGCTAATTATTTTTAGCACAATTATAAGACAAGTAAATCTTTTTATTAAACTTCATCTTATTCTATCTTTAAATAAAACAGAAAACACTCCATATAGATATTAATGTATGTATTTATATAATTCTTTGGACATAGAGCTATATTTATTTTGAGCTCCAATTTTTCTTTTAATCACCTTAATCCCTTGCATTTTATCAAACAGAAGCTCCCATGCAAATTTTTATTTATTGCCAAATTTTTTCTGTTTTAATGCATTATATATACATATTATAATTTCAGAATTTCTTAATATAAATGTATATTTTTTATTTTATTTTTGTTTTATTTTAGGGTCATTACATACCCTCCCCCTTAAAGGAATTATGTCCCCATAATTTTTCTCCAATTAAAAAACTAATCTATAGCCTGTTTTAACTCCATAACCCCATACTCACAGTTTATGAAAGCAAACAATATATATAAGAATATCTTAGAAAAATCATCATAAGCTGCTTAAACATACCTCTCCATCAGTAAACAAATTGGGGTATTTAGCCCTCATTTTATCTTCAACCTCCCATGTACAATCATTAGTGTCCAAGCTCCATTGAATTTTTACCAGTTTGATCACCTTGTTCCTCAACTTTTTCTCTTCCTTGGCAACTATCCCTACTGGTTCATTTGTATAAATCAAATTCTTTTGGACTTGAATTTGAGTAGGTGACTCCAGAATTGCTCCTTCATCATGCACCCATTTTCTCAATTGAGAAACATGAAATACTGGATGCACACCACTCAACTCCTCGGGTAACTTAAGTCTGTAGGCCATAGCACCAATTCTTTGCATAATTTCATATGGTCCTACAAATCTTGGTGATAGCTTACCAGATTTCCCAAACCTGAACACCTTCTTCATTGGTGATACCTTCAGAAAAACATGCTCTCCTACTTCAAACTCCATTGGCTTTCTCTTTCTATCTGCATAAGACTTCTGTCTTGATTGTGCTGCCTTCATTCTATGCCTAACTAATTCAATCATGTTGGAAGTTTCTTTAACATGATCTGGCCCCAACATTACACCCTCTCCTGCTTCCAACCAACAGGCAGGAGACATGCAGGGTCTCCCATACAAGGCTTCAAAGGGAGCCATTCCTATTGTTGATTGATAGCTATTGTTGTAAGTGAATTCTGCCAAGTGAATATGATCCTCCCAATTACCCCCAAAATCAAGCACACATGCTCTAAGTAAATCTTCCAATATTTTATTCACTATCTCTGTTTGCCCATCACTTTGAGGATGGTAGGCAGTGCTTAAACAAAGTTGTGTTCCCATTGCTTCTTGGAAGCTTTCCCAAAATCTTGAGGTGAACAAAGTGTCTCTATCACTTACAATGGTCTTGGGTATACCATGTAGCCTCACCACTTCCTTAATAAATAATTATGCAAGCTTAGATGCATTCCTATCTGACCTGACAGGGACAAAGTGAGCTGATTTGGTTAGTCTATCAACAATTACCCATATACTATCATTGCCTTTCTTAGTTCTAGGCAAACCATCCACAAAATCCATGGAAATGCTTTCCCATTTCCACTGAGGTACCTCCAAAGGTTGCAACATGCCAGAAGGCTTTTGGTAGTCTGCTTTAATTTGTTGACATGTGAAACACTTTGCCACATATCTTGCCACTGCTTGCTTCATTCCTAGCCACCAGTAGCTTCTTTTTAAATCATGATACATTTTAGTACCACCAGGGTGTATGGTGTACTTGGTCTTGTGATGCTCATTCATAATTTCTTCCTTCAACTCTGCAATGTTTGGTACACAAAGCTTATCATTTTTCCTCAAATAACCCTTGGAATCTATTTTAAAATTCTCTGACTCAAGGTTATTTAATAACATTTCTTTCTTCTCCTTTAGTCTTTGATCATGATCTTGCATGCTACCAATTTTCTCCACCAGATTAGACTTCACTGTGATTATTCCCAGTGTATCATACTTCACCATATCACCATGTTCTTTAAAATTCACTTCATCCTTGCTGTATATATCTGCCTCCCCAAGCACTGCAAGGTTTTTAAATTCATCCATCATTAAACTGGCTAATCTAACATGATTTCTGCTCAAAGCATCCGCCACTCTATTAGCTTTTCCAGGAGTGTACAAAATATCTAAATCATATGCAGCTAGAAACTCCAACCACCTTGCTTGCCTCATATTTAAATATTTTTGAGAAAATAAATATTTCAATGCTTGATGATCTGTGAATAATTCAAATTTTGCCCCAAGCAAATAATGCCTCCATAGTTTTAGTGCAAACACTATTGCAGCTAATTCTAGATCATGAGTTGCATATTTGGTTTCATTGGGTTTAAGCTGTCTTGATGCATATGCCACCACCTTGCCATGTTGCATAAGCACTGCACCTAACCCAGACCCACTAGCATCAGTGTATACAACCATTCCTTCATTTGCTTCTGGGATTTGTAGGACAGGAGCTTCCACCAATGCTTGCTTCAATTTCTCAAAAGCTTGTTCACACTGCTCAGTCCACACATATGGTTGGTTCTTCTTGGTTAGTTTGGTCATTGGTGCGGCTATTCTTGAAAAATCCTTGATGAACCTCCTATAGTACCCTGCCAACCCTAAGAATGACCTCACCTCAGTCACTGTTTTGGGTCTACTCCATGATTGAACTGCAATGACCTTGCTTGGATCTACACTTACTCCCTGCTGTGACACTATGTGTCCTAAGAATTTTACTTCATGTTGCCAAAATATACACTTTGAATACTTGGCTTTTAATTCATGTTCTCTAAGTCTGGATAATACTAAATGTAGGTGCATGGCATGATCATTTTCTGTCTTTGAATAAATTAATATGTCATCTATAAATACCAAGACAAACTTATCCAAAAAGTCTCTAAATATTCTATTCATCAAGTCTACAAAATAGGAGGGAGCATTGGTCAAACCAAATGGCATTACTAGAAATTCATAAAGGCCATACCTTGTGTTGAAGGCTGTGTACTCAATGCTTTCCTCTGCAACTTTCATTTGGTGAAATCCAGAGGCTAAGTCTAGCCTTGAAAATATTTTAGCTTCATGCAATTGGTCAAATAGATCATCTATTCTAGGCAGTGGGTACTTATTCTTGATGGTCACCTTATTTAAATCCCTGTAATCCACACACATCCTCATTGTTCCATCATGCTTCTTAACAAAAAGCACTGGGGAACCCCAACTGGAACTACTTGATCTTATGAATCCTTTCTCTTCTAATTCTTCTAGTTGATGTTTTAATTCTACCAACTCTTTTGGACCCATTCTATAAGGCTTCTTAATGATTGGATTTGTTCCTGGCATTAATTTTATTTTAAATTCAACTGGTCTATTTTGAGGAATTCCCTTCACTTCTCCAAACACATCTATATATCCATTGACTACTGGGATTTCCTTTATTTTTAATTCCTTTTGAACTTCATTAATACTCCAGATTTTATTAAAACATGTATTCTTTGCTATTTCACTTAAGATGGTAATTCTTTTACCTTCATTTGTCTCCAAAGAAATAGTAAGGTTTTCTAAATTTAAAATTGCTTTATTTCTCATTAACCAATCTACCCCCAAAATAATCCCAATACCAGGATAATTTAAGGTATATAGATCTGAATTAAATTCATAACCCCCTATAATTAATTTCAGACCCATACACTTCATTCCTAACATACAATGACTCCCTATGGGACTGTGTACAATCAAGGGCTGATCAATAGAAACACAAGCAAGTGTTAACTTCTTTACAATTTCCAAAGATATTAGTGAATGTGAGGCACCAGTGTCATATATTACTGATATTGGTTGGGTATGAATAAAAATTATACCTTCAAGTTGCCCAACATTCCCAGTGTTACCTGCTGCCAAAGCTCCTACCCTTGCTGTTCCTCTATTGGTTTCTGGGCAATCCTTCTTGAGATGACCCATCTTTCCACAATTATAGCAGCCTCCTCTAGGTATTTTAGGGTCAGGGCATTGGTTACTATAATGTCCAGCTTTTCCACAATTAAAACAATGAGTGAATTTCTTGCTTTCAGGTGCTATTGCTCCTTCCCCTTTCTTAACTCCTTTACTTGCATTTCTCTTGTCATAAGGTTGCACTTTGTTCTAACCACCCTTCTTCTTATTGAGCTTCATATTCCTGAATTTCTCCCTTGCAGTGTCATGTTGCTCAAATGAGAGTGTTAGATCAATTACCTGATCAAAGGTTTTGTCCTTGTATGGCAACATTGCCCTTGACAGACTAGGGTTCAAGCCTTGAATGTACCTTGCATTCTTTGCTTCTGCATTCCCTATTAACACCATTCCATATTTGGATAATGCTTCAAACTTCTGAGTGTATTCATTCACACTCATGCTTCCTTGCCTTAATCTAATAAAGTCTTCTAGCAGTGTGGCCTTGGCAGATGCTGGGACAAATCTGGCCTCAAGCATGTCCTTGAAATTATTCCAAGTGATAGTATCCTCTTGTCTTCCTGCTGTCACAACTTCCCACCAATCCAGTGCAACCCCCTTCAATTTCCTTGAAGCTATCTGTCTCTTCCTTTGGTCATTGATTTGCATATCTGTGAAGACCCTCTCCATAGTTCTTATCCAAGTTTGAACACCTATAGCTCCTTCAGTACCTTCAAAATCCTTTCCCCCCAAAGTGGTACATGTCTTAAGCAGTTTGGAGAGTTCCTCATGAGGATTGTCTTGCCTTGGTGCCATTCCATCCCTTAAAGCTCTCACAAAATCCTCCATGCTCATCACAGGTGGCTCACGTGATGATCCTGCACCTGTGTGATGCCTTGGTCCTACCATAATTGCTATAAATATGATTTTTATGTTAGTTTATTTACCCCTATCATTTTTGGTGTCTTTACTTTGTTCATTTCTTTTATTTCTGTGCACACTGTGCATGTAACATGTACACACATATATATATATATATATATATATATATTTATTCAGTCATAAAACAAAAGCATTCAACACCAATAATTCAAACAATGCATTCAAACATCCATATGCATATAACAACATTTACTATGTTATTTAAAACATAGCTCTGATACCAACTGTGGTGACCCTCACTCTATAACACATAGATTTTTTTTTTCTAAACTTTCAAGAGGAATTCACCACTAAACCCCAATTCTTTTATATTTGAATATTTATATAATTTCCAAATATTTTTCCCAAGACCCTGGTTTTACCAATATAATCATATCAGTGTACAGACAAATTAAGTCAATTGTATATTTGATGATATACAATTGTTTCTTTATTATTATTATTTTTTTATCAGAGGGAATTTAAATCAAATAGAAATCAAAATACCATACAAGCTATTGACATAGCCACTTATTTCTTTTCTAAGTCTTGTTCTACTGCCAGAGGTACACTTTGGCAAATTATAACACTTATAGATATTTATCTGCCTAGATAATTCTATTAACACTAAAATAGCATTTACTTAATCTCATGATGGTTATCAAAGTCAATAATAATTAATAACAATAAGTCGGATCGACAAAAATCGATAAACCTTGGAAATTTACTCGAAAATAGGCAAACTAGGCAAAATCAGCATTTCAGACGTCTAAATTTTTATGACAGACGTCTAAATTTGATCTCAGACGTCTAAATTTTTATGACAGACGTCTTAGAGGTTTAAAATTGAAACAGAGAGTAAAAAACATTTTGAACTAAATTCAAACATCTCAATTTTTTGTGACAGACGTCTAAATTTGATCTCAGACGTATAAATTTTTATGACAGACGTCTCAGAGGTTTAAAATTGAAACAGAGAGTAAAAAACATTTTGAACTAAATTCAGACATCTCAATTTTTTGTGACAGACGTCTAAATTTGATCTCAGACGTCTAAATTTTTATGACAGACGTCTCAGAGGTTTAAAATTGAAACAGAGAGTAAAAACATTTTGAACTAATTCAGTGTCTTTCGGGTCTACTGCTCTCATAGTTCTATTTGAAATTTAAATACTCAATTACATACAAATTTCCAGAATTCGTGCACATGCCAGTATCACTTACCTGCCATGCACAAATTCATTTCACTTGAGTATCCTACTAAATTTTTTTTAAGAGTTCATTTCAAAAACTAATCCCCCTTAGCTGTTTAATTTTCTTAAGACAAAATATAAGCAATAAAAATCAGAGATCAAATATATATGCACATATCATATGTATATAATATGTCTATCTCCTTATTTTTCTCCAAATCAGACATTCATAAAAGAAATTAGTAGTTAACCAAACATCATCAATGATCACTCACAACAGGTTTTACTTAAGTACATGTTTTCAACCCAAATACTTAGTAATCTCCTTACAAGGAACTTCAGTTACAACATAAAATTTGACTAATAAGTTCATTACAAAGAAACTACAGATTTTTAAAACTGCTTTCTTTTATTTATACTAGCAGCTAATTGCCATCTTCATTCATCAAGCCAACTTCATCTTCCTGCAAGCAAATCACCGAGCTGCCCCAATTTTAATGAGACACCCAGATGATTGCAAGGGCAACCAAAAGGGTCAGTTTTCACTGGTATGAGCATTTATCAATTTTGTATACATATTCATAATTTTTTTTGAAAATCTTGCAGTGCCTTCCTAGTTTAACAGATTTTTATACTTAGCATGTTTTGGTTCATAAAGAGATACAAACACATTCATCTATTTAAAAAATACACAGCAAACAGTTAAAATAAACATATATACAATTCTTAATTCATTCTCCCCAAATCTAGATAAATAAACTCAGGTTTTATACTCCAAATTTTCACCCAGCAACTAATCAATGAACAATGTTTATCTTGATTAAATTAACACCATATCTGGATATTTATAACCCAAATTTTTAAACCCCTGTCCCCATTTATTTTATGGTCTTTAACTCCTTGTCAAATGAACACTATGTATGCATTGTGAAGGAAACTCCCAGGTTGTTTAAATTATTCCAACACACAAAGGCCTCAGGGTGCAGTTGCACCATGCATATACTTGCTCCCACCTGAAGTAAGCAGATCATTGACTAACTCCCAAGTGACCAATTTAGTTTTTTTCTTTCATTCATATTTCAGAAAGATATAACTGATTGTATATTTTCTGGTTCAACCCCATGTTCCCCTATTTAATCTATATCCATGTTTAATGATGATAAGATAGAACAAGAATGCTCAAAACATGTTAACTCTAAAAGCCCACTTACAGATTAATGCTCCAATCAAAAATGCACAAACAAACATCCATATCACCCATAACAAATCATTTCAGAGATTTAAATGACTCATAATATTTTAGGCTGCCTGCAATAGGACTTAATGCCATTGCATACAAAGGATAAATACTCACCTAATGTTTTCCTTTCACTGCCTTAATCCTTTGAACAGCAAATCCCCCAAAGCCTCAAGCTAGTGTTTCTCCTAGTTTATTTTATTTTTGTTTTGATCCCGAGAGAATGATGGATTTGGTTATGTGCAGTTATTTAGAAATCCATTCTAGGGTTTAAGAAAATGGGTAATTCCCCTGATACCCTTAGGTGTTCATGTACATATCACATTCCTGTGTGGTCCTAAGTTGGAAATGCACACATTAGGTTGCTTTAATTAGTTATTTCGGGGATCATGCATTTTTAACACTGCATGCTATTTTCATGTCTCCATTTTATTCATGCCATATGCATGTGATCCTTTATTCATTTCTTTTTATAAGTTTAAGGAATCTGAAAATCTCCTTTGTATTTTCTACCTATCTATTATCTCCATTCAATCATGCATACTATCATACCTTATTATGTAACGTAAAAATCATTCACCCATATTATTTTCTTGAAATAAATATAAGATATGGAAATTTTTATTTGATTCTGTATGTATGTATATATATATATATATATTTCTGCCTCTTTGTCAAATCAGTAACTCCTTCTATATTTAAATAAGAATCACATATATTATGCTAATTATTTTTAGCACAATTATAAGACAAGTAAACCTTTTTATTAAACTTCATCTTATTCTATCTTTAAATAAAAC
Organism: Allium fistulosum; assembly: GCA_030737815.1. Classification (NCBI taxonomy): domain Eukaryota; kingdom Viridiplantae; phylum Streptophyta; class Magnoliopsida; order Asparagales; family Amaryllidaceae; genus Allium; species Allium fistulosum. The sequence goes on from CM060901.1 coordinate 1,258,726,225, forward strand.
AGAAAACACTCCATATATATATTAATGTATGTATTTATATAATTCTTTGGACATAGAGCTATATTTATTTTGAGCTCCAATTTTTCTTTTAATCACCTTAATCCCTTGCATTTTATCAAACAGAAGCTCCCATGCAAATTTTTATTTATTGCCAAAATTTTTCTGTTTTAATGCATTATATATACATATTATAATTTTAGAATTTCTTAATATAAATGTATATTTTTCATTTTATTTTTATTTTATTTTAGGGTTATTACGCTAATGCTAACCAAAATGCTGATGCCAATGTGGGTGCTGGAAATCCACCAGTAGATGCGGGGATGATGTATCAGTTTTTCATTAATCTGATGCAAGCAGGAGCTACTGCTGGTGTGGCTGGAAATGTTGGAGGAGCTAATCCTATGGCTCCAGTTACGAATAATCATGCTAAGCTGAGCAGGGACTACACCAGTCTTGGTGGGAAGCCGTTTATGGGAGCATGGGATGCTATAGAAGTTGAGAATTGGTTGTTGCATTGCAAGAGAATCTTTGCTGATTTGGGTTTGGATGATGAGCAGAAGAGGAGACTAGCCTCTAGGCAGTTGCAAGGGGCACCACTTCATTGGTGGAATAGTGTTACTACTGGAGTTCCATAGGAGGAGTTGACTTGGGCAGATTTTAGAAAGAGATTTGAATAGAGGTTTTTATCTGAAGTTGCTAAGTTAGCATTGATGAGAAATTTTATGGATTTGGTGCAAGGAGAGATGTCGGTAATTGAGTATGCTACTAAGTTTGATGGGTTGTCCTGATATGGGTATGCTACTATAGACACTGTCATTAGAAGGAATGAGAGGTTCATTCAAGGATTGATGCCTGATATTGCCAGGGCGACCTTGACACATATTCATGATCCATGTAATGTAGTTGTGGTGATGGCAATCCGCCATGAAGAGATGCTTGTTATTTGTGCTAGAGAAAAGCCAGTTGAAACCTAGGGCCCTCAGGGAAAGAAGAGGAAGTTTTTTAAGAAGAAGGGAGCCCAGAAATGAGATGCTGCCAAGAAAAAAGGTTGATTGAGTTTGTTTCAAGTGTGACAAGAAAGGTCATTATGCTCATGAGTGCCAGTCAGGTAAGGGGAAGAAGGCTATAGAAAAGAAGAATGTGAAGTGCTTTAACTGCGATCAAGTTGTGCACTATAAGAATCAATGTCAAGAACCAGTCAGGGCGGACATGGGAAAGGTTTTTGCTATTGGACCATCATCTGCTAGGCCAACTGCAGCTGAAAAAGGGAAGACTATGATGGAAGGTATGCTTTTGATTCAAAGTATACTAGTTATGGTACTATTTGATATCGGTGCATCACATTCATTTATATCTCAAAATTTGGTTGATAGGTTATGCTTAGAACCAACATACCTTGTTACTTCCTTAAGGGTTGTGAATCCAATAGGAGGGTATGCAACTCTAGGGATAAGATGTGACCAGTTAGAATTAGACTTGTTAGGTCATAAGTTTGCATGCAGTCTGTATGTTTTCGATTTCGTAGATTTTGGGATCATTTTGGGTATGGATTGGCTAGTTAAGTATGAGGCTAGGATATTTTGCCAGGATAGGGAAATATCTTTGAGACAACCTGATAGTCGTAACCGAATCATCTTCTCAGTAGAGAATTCTGAGCGGATTAGTTGTGCTTTCCTCAGTGCTATGGAAATAGGAGAAGAGTTAAGTCAGGTTCGAGTTTCAAGAGAATTTACAAATGCCTTTGAGCTGGTTACGGGACTACCACCGAAACGATCTGTTGAGTTTCAGATAGATCTTGTGCTAGGAGCTGAACCTATGAGTAGACCACCTAGCATAAGGACACCGACTGAGATGAAGAAATTGAAGGTGCAGCAAGTGGATCTAGAAGGAAGAAATTTTATTAGACCAAGCAGTTCGCCTTGGGAAGCGGCCGCGGTGTTCGTGAAGAAACCAGATGGGTCATTGAGGATGTGTATCGACTATCGTAAGTTGAATAAAAGGACGATTAAGAATAAGTATCCTTTCCCGAGATAGATGATCTATTTGATCAGTTGTGTGGAGCCAGAGTGTTTTTCTAATTGGATTTGGCGACAGGTTTCCATTAGTTAAGGGTGGCAGAGGACAGTATTCCTTTTACAACATTTTGGACTAGATATGGTTCATATGAGTGGTTAGTAATGCCATTTGGGTTAATGAACGCACTTGCTTTCTTCGTGGATTTGATAAATTGAGTTTTCCGAGAGTATTTGGATAGATTCGTGTTGGTGTCTATATATGGCATTTTAGTATACTCTAAGGATGAAAGAGAGCATAAGGATCATCTTAGAGTAGTGCTTGAGACGCTGAGGCAGCATCAGCTGAAGGTGAAGTTTTCCAAGTGTCATTTTTGGAAGAAAGAAGTTAAGTTCTTTGGTCACGTGGTTTCAGAGGAAAGCTTGTCAGTCGATCCAGTTAAGATCGAAGCTGTCAATAAGTGGAAGAGACCAGAGACGGTGACTAAGATCAGGAGTTTTCTTGGACTTGCTGGCTATTATCAAAGATTTATTAAGGATTTCTCGCGGATAGCAATGCCTTTGACTAAGCTGACCAGGAAAGATGTGAAGTTCATTTGGTCCGACAAATGTGAAAAAGGATTCCTTAATTTAAAGCATTTATTGACCAATGCACCAGTGTTAGTAGTTCCAGACGGAAACCAAGGGTTGGTGGTGTATACTGATACATGCGGAACTGGATTAGGAGCTTTGTTGATGTAGAAGGGTAAAGTGATTGCCCACTCTTCACGACAGCTTAGACCGCATGAAGTGAGCTCATGATCTAGAGTTGGCTGTGGTGATCTTCGCATTTAAGATTTGGAGACATTATCTCTGAAGGGAGAGATTTGAGCTATACACAAATCATAAGTCATTAACGTATTTATTCTCTCGAAAGGAGCTGAACATGAGACAGCAGAGGTGGTTGGAGTTTTTGGATGCTTATGATTTTGGTATAGAGTATACTCCTGGGAAAGGAAATAAAGTAGCAGATGCTCGTAGTAGAAGACATCAAAATGTGGTGTTAGCTATGTTGGAAGAATGGAAAGATTTAGAAGCTTTGACAACTTGTAGTGTGCAGTTAAGATCAATTGCTAGTTCTAGTAAGAGTACCGCCATGTTGTCCATGTTTAGAAGTTCGACCAGAGTTGATTGAGAGGATTGCTTCTAAGCAGAAAGATGATCCATTATTAGCCGAGAAGATTAGAAGACTTAAGGTTGGAGCCGAGATCGATGATCTGAAGGATTTTAGTATGGACCAGAGAGGATGGCTGAGAAAGAAGGGACGATTGTGTGTTCCAAATGTTGAGGATTTAAGGAAAGAAGTTCTTGGAGAATGTCATCGGTCCAAGTTTACGATTCATCCTGGAGGGACCAAAATGTATCAAGATATAAAGAGGAGCTTCTACTGGGAAGGCATGAAGAGGGATGTTGGCTTGTGGGTTAAGCAGTGCGCAAACTGTCAACAAGTGAAAGCCGAACAACAAAAGCCGAGTGGATTGCTTCAACCCTTGGAGATTCCAGTTTGGAAATGAGATTTGATATCCATGGATTTTATTGACGGGTTGCCAAGGTCGAATAGGGGAAATGAAAGTATATAGGTCATAGTGGATAGGTTGACCAAGAGTGCATGTTTCATTCCAGTTAAGTCAACCAGGATAGCACCTTTTTTAGCTAAGTTGTTCATGAGAACATAGTTAGACTACATGGAATTCCTAGTAGTATAGTCAGTGACAGAGATGCTTTGTTTACTAGTGAATTCTGGAAGAGTATATAGGAGGTATTAGGTACCAAGCTTAAGATGAGTATTGCATATCACCCTCAAATGGATGGGCAGACAAAGAGAGTCAATAAGGTACTCGAGGATTTATTGGGAGCTTGTGTATTGGATTTTGATGGATCTTAGGAAGATCACCTACATTTGGTTGAGTTTTCATATAATAATAGTTATCAGACTAGTATAGGAATGGCGCCTTTTGAAGCTTTGTATGGAAGGCCATGCAAGTCACCAGCATGTTAGTTGGAGACTGGAGACAGATTAGTTTTAGATCCAGATCTGGTTAGAGAGGTGACAGAGAAGATTGAGTTAATCTGAGAAAGGATGGAGGAAGCTCAGTCCAGATAGAAAAGTTACGCAGATAAGAGGCGTAAAGTCCTAGAATTCTCAGTTAGAGATAAGGTTTTCATTAAAGTATCACCAATGAAGGGTGCGGTACGGTTCAGGAGGTCAGGGAAACTGGCGCCGAGATATGTTGGTCTGTTTCTAGTTTTAGAGAGGATCAGAAAGCTCGCATACAGAGTAGAGTTGCGGAGCAGCATGGCAGGTGTCCATAATATATTTCATATGTCTCATCTTTGCAAGTATGTTCATGATCCAGAGACTACTATTCCTCCGATAGGGTTGGAAGATTTGATAGTAGAGCCTAATTTGACATTCGTTGACAACCAGTTCGGGTTGTAGCGAGAGATGAGAAAAGATTGAGGAACGGGATAGTCAAGTTGGTTAAAGTTCGGTGGAGCGACAACGAGAAGGACTGTACTTGGGAGACAGAAGAAAGGATTCGAGATACTTATCCCGATTTGCTTTGAGGATATGTTTATATTAGCTTTATATAGATAGTTTCTAGTCATGTAGGCTAGTATGATTGTTAGGATTCATTACAGATGATTGCTATGTTTAGTATTTATTCCTTAATGAATTTCGAGGATGAAATTATTTAAGGACGGGAGCTTATAACATCCCTAATTTTTGATAACATTATTCAGGAGGTTTAATTAGATAAATTAATAGAATATTGTAAATAATTAGAGTGATAAGGGGATTGATATTTGAAAATAAATTAAGGGTCGTGCTTAATTACTTAAATGGGCTTAAGAATGGCTTATATGCTAATTAATTTACATAAGGGCTTATTAGGATATAACCGCACATAATCTGTTACCTTTATAAATTCTCATTTCCATCTATTCATGTTCATTTTAGCAAAACAAAAACAAAACGTAAAACATAAGGGGAGTCGACCATTGCTAAGGAAGAAAAGAAGAGAAATTCAATCTAAAGCTAAGGATTCAAGCTAGGGGAAATTAATCTCAATCCAATCTCCTTATCCGAATAAAGCTGAATAATAATCTATATCATCTCTATTTTGTTTTATAATCATTTTTTTCGGGTTTAAGATTAAATCCATTTTAATGATGATTTGGATGATGATATGCTTGGGCTATAAAATGTTTGATTTAAACAAAATTGTTTAAATATCATTTTATATGGTTTTAAGGGTAAAACCAATTAAAATTAATTTCGAATGCCATGAGAAAATTTTATATCATGTAAAATATGACTTTGGAGTTGGGTTTCAATTTTTGTAATTTTCCAAGTTGTGGAAAATTTAAAATGAAGTTTCAAAGGAAAATATGAATAATTGGGTTTAGAAATTAATTCCAATTATTTTATGAAGAATTTGGGTATGGAATTTTTATATGTTATAAAACTTTGAACGTGAATTTCTGTAATTTTTGGGGATTTTTCCTAAGTGATTTACTATGGAAATTAAATTATTTTAGAAGGAGGACCTAAATGGTTTAATTGTTTTGCTTAAGGTAAGGGCTTATTTGCTAAATTAATCTTTGTTTAGATCTGAAATTATGCGGCAGTTATTTGGAGAAAGAATTTGAAAAGTTAATGGAAACCAATTAAAAGTTTACGATTAGGCAGGTTAGTTATAAAATGATTGCTTTTAATGACATTAATTCAGTCTTTATCATAAAAGTAGGCTCCGCCTCTTTTAGAATTCGCCTTTCGACCCTATGCTTTTGCCTCCAACCAAGTGGAAACCTACCAGTTAAGCCGAAACCAATACAAAAGGTATCACAAATATGGTACGTAGTGGATTGGAATATGGGCGGAAGGCATGGTGTCGAAACCATTGCTTTCGATAGGGGTCAAAACCTTTGTTTTACTTTCAAAAGATAAGCACCTGTCTTGTTTTAATAAAAGCTTTCGAAGGAGTCGAAACACATGCTTTCGAAAGGGTTTTCTAAAATGGCTTTCGAAGGGGTTGCCGCCTTTTTGGTTAAGTGTAGCTTTCGAATGAGACCTTGTATTTTGAACTAATGCTTTCGAAAAAAATAGTTCCGACCTAGTCAAAACCCTGCTGTCATTCTTTTGTCTTTCGAATGTATTGAAGTTATCAATGCTTTCGAAAGGTAGCCTTTGTTGTAAACTTATATTAAGTCACTTCCTATAGCTTTCGAAAGGGGTCAAGGGTTTCGAAGGCAATGGCTTCGAAAGGGGGTTTCTATGCTATCCTTCTTATCGTTTTAACCTGAAGACTAATGCTTTCGAAAGGATGGTGCCGAAGCCATCTATTTTTCCCCAAACTCTTTTTATGGTTTCGAAAGGGGTACTTTCGCTTGTATTCATTTAGACCCAAAAGGACATGTTTAAAAATTAAACCCAATGGTATCGAAAGGAGTACTTTCAATGGTTTCGAAAGGGGTACTTTCAAATGGTTTTGAAGCCATGCTTCTATAATTGGATAGTAATGATTTAATACATTCGAAAGGTTTCGAAAGAGAGGTTTTAAAGTGTTTTGAAAGGCAGATGCATAGTGTTCTGAAAAGATGATTTAATTGCTTTCAGAGGAGGTCATCCCAGGGTTTCGAAAGTAAAGTTTTATGGTTTCGAAAGTCTTAGTTTTCAAAACAAATAACCCAATCTCATTTTTAAGGCAAACCATGGCATAATAAAAGAGTTTTGCAATGATTTTAGGTATGGAGTTTTTGAAGAAGTTTTCCTTGATTAATGGGTTAAAGGAATTAACCAAGTTTTATTTAAAATGATTTCAAGGATGTTAAACCCATAGGTGTTGGTATTATTACATTATTATGTTTGCTTCTTCAAATATATATATTCATATTATAATGGACCCATAACCGTATTTTGGGGAAGGGCAGAATAACCAGCTAGGTTGACCTAGTAGTGAATATAAATTTAATTAACTCCTGAATGAGTAGAATTGCATCAAGGAGGTCAGGAAGACCAGAATATAGGGTACCTAAACATTGCTCAAAGAAGTTGTCAGATAGGCAGGTTCATAGAAACCCATGAAAACTATGTTTAGGAAGTTATTGGAGTTACCAATAGGTTCATAGTGGTCCTATGAAAACTATGATTAGATTGAGTTATTGGCAGGGGACAATAGGTTTGTAGTAAATCCATGAAAACTATATCCGGATTAAGTTATTGACAGAACTCAATAGGTTCCTAGTCAACCCATGAAAACTAGGATAAGAGGGAAGTTATGGGAGTTACCAATAGGTTCAGGGAGAACCCATGAAACAATGAAGTTATTGGCAGGGGCCAATAGGTTCTTAGTGATCCCATGAAAACTATGTAATAGGACAGGGAATCCATAAATTTAAACAGGTTAATAGTAAGCCCATGAAAACTATGAAACTGGACAGGGAGTCCATAAACATTAAACAGGTTATTAGTCAGCCCATGAAAACTAATAGGTTAATAGTGACCCTAGAAACAATAAATATGACAGGCAGTCAATCAGACAGGGGATGAGAAATCCAAAATATTTTAACTTGTATGCATATCATCATAATATTTTGAATTGCTATGTTTTAACCATTGTGGATGCAAGAACATAGTATATGGTTTTATAAAAGTAGTGAAAGATACTAGTGAGAGGAAAACCCGTTCCGTTAAGCAGCGTGATCTCACTAGATATCTAAATGGTTAGTGATGGTAGATTATTATTCATATCAGGCTTTATGTCTGACTCGAAGTTTATGTTTTCCCCTTAAACTCTTGGGTGCTCAATTGATTTTGAGTAGTTTGAGAGTCGAGGTTTTTAGGTACCATTTTAGACGAATAAGCTTTCGGAGACGTGCAGGAGGTATAATAGCTATTTAGAGTTCTTTTCTATTTTGATTCCATTTTTTTATGTTGTAAAAGGTAAAGATATTCTGACGACCCAACTTTCTATCCCCAGAAAGTCGTATCATCTTGAAGAAAGAAAGGGATAGAAAATAGAAAAGATAGAGAAGAAAGAAGAAACAACATCAGAATCTCAACAGCGGAACGAATAAATTATATTAATCACATAAATATTACATAATATACAACACCAATCAGAGTTACACAGATTATACATCACATACTAGACATTTATAAACACCTGTCTAGTTATTACAACTCAATACAATACAGAGATCAATACAAAGATCAACACAGCGGAACTATATATCTATAACGTTGAAGCCTCCTGCTACATTGCTCCTTCACAATTCGTCAAAGCTAACCTGAATCCCTTGGCTACTCGTAAAAATTTAAGTACCCAAGAGTTTAAGAAAACAGAAGATAAACTCTGGGTCAGACATGGGTCTGGTGTGAGTAACAGGTTTAAAGTTGCTTAACTTTGAAAATCATTTGAAACAAAGGTATCACGTAAGACTTCCCACACATAAACATGGACAAGTTTTTAACTTACGCTAACCAAACATTTCTAGGAAATCCAGTGATATTTTAATAGGTCTAGGATTTTCAAGTAAATAAGAAATAGCTGAAATTGTTACATGATTAAATTCCAGCATACTAGCCAACAAAGTGGGTAATACAATCAAATCCGAGATCACTTATTGGAGATTGGATTCCATACAATGGCAAGGCTGTTGGGGTACCGCCCGTCACAGTACGTGGCCTAGATCACGGTACTAAGGATCCACCCTAAATCCCCTGCAACATAAGGCCGGAACCATCCCTTACTGGAGAGTCCCGAACAAGACAACCCCAGCAGTTGGAGCTTAAAACTGCCCACACAGCCGAAATAAAAAAGGGACATCTAGACAGGGGTATATCTCGATCTCAAGTGGGTGCTACCCACGAAGCCTTGTTGCACCTCCCCTGTTTTAGCCATTCCCGATTGATGAGGCTTGAGGCTACGATTACCTTATCAGAACACATCACTTAGAATGCTCATCGTCCACCTGACGATGTTCTGAAAGCATTCAATCCATACAAGTTCGTTCTGGGTTCGAACGAAACCGAAGGCATTATCTCGTTACACTCATATTGGAATCACCCTCAGAGTTAACGACAATAACCCTTGCACTCTGAATCTTCGTCTTCACTTGAGATTCACGACCTATCGTTAATTTGGATCGATGTGGTTTTCGGATATCCAAATCTGGAAACCCGATCCCGGTCTCATCGAAATCCAAAACGTATCTTTTAAGGCCAAGTTGTTTTAAAGTTAAAACAATTCAATTTATTATCCATATACACACAAATAGATAATTCACAATATCACAGATAGATAATTCACTTTATCATCATAAATAGATAATCCATATTATCATCACACTTCAACCATAACATCTATATCACACAACATTACTTATCTCATATCTGATATTTCAAATCATTCAAGGAAATCAATATCATCCATCATACATAAGCAAAGATTAATAATCACACCATTTATAATTAATTTAAAATGAATTAAATTAATTATCCTATCTCTAATTAATTTAAAGTAAATTAATTTAATTACTTCATCATTATAAATCTTGCTTACATAACCATTAATTAATTACAAATCAATTAATTAATCATTCTCTAATTCCATCTTAATTAATCATCCTTGATTAATTATCCTTTAGTTACATTCAAGTAAGTATCCTTTAATTAATTTCACAAATTAATTATCCTTACCCAAATACAGTAATTAATCTTTAATTACTCTATTAATTAATTAACTATAATTAATTACATTAATACTTAATTACATTAATACTTAATTAATTAGATTAATTAATTACTCAAAATCACTTATTATTGATTAATTAATCATAATTAATCATCCCTTAATTACATCATTAATTATATAAATTAATGATCCCTAATTACATTTTTAATTAATTATTCTATTTAAATTAATTACATTGAGTAATTAATCTTTAATTAAACCACAATTATTAATCATTCTTGATTAATTCCATTCAGTAATTAACTACCCTTAATTACTTCATTAAATAAATTAATTACTCCTTAATTAATTATCTTAATTAATCCCTTGATTAATTACACCAAGTAATTTAATCCAAATTACTTCCATATTTAAATCATCTTCAATTTATTACATCCAGTAATTACCATTAATTACTTCACTGAGTAATTACACTTCATTAATTACATTTAAGTAATTATGCTAACAAATCATCCAGTGATTAATTAAAATTAATCAACTTAATTAATTAACTTAAACTGATCAAATTAAACTCAATTAATTACATTAAGTAATTAATTCCTTAATTACTTTCATTGAGTAATTACACTTAAACATTTTCACAAATGATTATCTTTAATTAATTAATCTAATTAATTATTAAAATTTATCACATTAATTAATTATTAAACAATCTTAAGTTAATGACCTTCATTAACTATTAACAATTCTTAATTTATTTTCTTAAGAAATTAAACTTAGATTAATCAATATTAATTACAAATTAATTTATCCTTAATATCCAATTAATTAACCCCTAATTATTTAATTAATTAAGTGTTAACTGTAACTTAATTAATCTTTAATTACTTGATTAATAAATCTTTAATCATTAATTAATTAAATTAATTTATCCATTTTAATTACCTAAATAATTTAATGAATCACAATTCATTAAATCTTAATTAACTTTAAAATAAAAACATTTCTTATTAATGATTAAATTATCATTAACAAAGCAATTAAAAACAATTTACTTTTAAATTTACTTTCAAATTTCATCTTAAATTTAAGATTTAAAATGAATACAAATTTAACTTTAACAAAGTTTTTAAAATAATTTAAAAACCTTTTAAATCACATGTTAAAGAAATACTTTTCTTATAAAAGAAATTTATAAGAGTTTAAACCAAATTCATTTTAAAATTCAAATCATTTAAAAATATACTTTAACATTTAAAGTTGTTTAAATATTTGAGTTTTTATAAAACTTAATTTATTTCAAAACTGGATTCAAATTTAGATTTGAATCCATATCTAAAAATTTGACTTTAAACTTTGTTTAAAATCCTGTTTTCAAATTTTAAATCATTTTTAAAATCTGAAAACCAAACAGGTTTTAAAACCTGTAACATAACAATTTATACCCGAGACAACCCTCAAATGCTCCGAGTCAAACTCCTAATTACTCCGAGAAAAACCCTCAATCTACTCAAGAAAAACTCGAGCGTCTTCTGCTCAATCCTAGACTTCATAAAAAAGGAAGAAAGTGCACCGTGCACATGCATGGTGGCTCCGGCCACCTCTAGTCATCTTCGCGACCTTCCCTAAGTCGACGATCATCACCTCAGACCATCCAAACACCAATCCCATCGATTCATACTCGAAATCAAAATCGAGTACCCTGAACAAAACCTGGAACAAAACTCCCCAAACCTGGAAATCCCCTCGTTCTCGAATCTTCGACCGCCTGAAGGTCTACAACTCCGGTTACACCTTCTTTAATGTCCAAGCTTCCATCACCCACAATCCCATTATACTCGATCAACCAGAGAGGCAATGCCGATCAAAAATACCCAATCAAACTGAACTAGGGTTACTGTCTTCCTCGATCAACCACCTCCACCACGTTGACCTGCACCACTATCAGATATTTTTCCACTACTCTCCGGTCACTCCTCCACCTCCAGGAAGAGACCCGACCTCCACATTCAAGTAGATCACCAGAAAATCACAAATTCCCATTTCCAGTTCATACCAGAACTGCTCTCCTATCCTTTTACTAAAAATTATGATTTCCTTCTTAAAAATCATGTTATAAGTTAAGGATTCAACTTATGATCCTGAATTTATAAATTAGAATGTTTGGGTTTTTCTTTTCTTCAAGTTTGCTTTGTTGTTTTGATCTTCCAAAGCAATATACAAAATAATTTTAACTTAAATAAAATTTAAACTCTAATCTAGGATGAAACAAATAATTTTTCTTTATATTCTAAGTCATAAAAGTTATCAGATCAAGGGATAATAATTTTTAAATCAAAACTCAAGCTTGGAAACTAAAAACAGTATAGTCACAGAGACTACAACATGTACACAACCATTCATCCATATATACACAGAAAAATACATATACACAAAGCATACTTATTCCAGATTTTAACCATGCAACCAGATTCATATACTTAAGTTTTTAAAATGATGTTACTCACCAGAAAGAAGATGAAGAACAGAGCATCTAGATTTTGAAAACAGGCTTTTGAAAGTTGCTAGCTGAAACCTTTTTATTTTGATCTTCATATTTGTTGAGTTGAATTCTTGTTTAAGTTGAGTTGAAATAAAACTTCAGTTGTAAGATACTTTTCTGGAATGCTAAGTCTTCTTTTGTAAACGAAAAGAGATAGGGAAGATATAGAAAAGAGTTTACAGGATTGTTTATTTTATTTGTACAAGATTCTTTTAAGTTTGGTCAGAGATTTTTCTACTATGGAGGCTGATATGATCTATATTGGTGTACTAGAGATATAGCATTAAATGAAGTTGTCCTCCATGTCTACATATACTTATCTTTTAATTTTCCTATACAACATGAATATATTTTTTTCCTTATGTCTACAGCCTTGTATCTAAATGCATTTTCCAGAACTAACAAATGTGTTCACTTATGTCTATATAACCATATATTTTACCTTATATATTTTTATTTCTATACTTATTTATTATTATTTTTTTAGAGAAAATAAAACAAAGCTATTTATAATATATACAAATATATACACATTATAAATAGAAAGCAATTTATTAGCCTTTTGAAAGATAAAATCACCAATTAAATATTTATTAAAAGAAGATTATTAGATCAATTTAAATTTATCAACAAAATTATCAAATCAATTTAAATTTTAATACAGATTATTAAATTGATATTGCCAAAAATTCCGGGATGTCACAGATGTTTAATTGCCTAGTTATATACTATGATCATCCAATGGGGCATCTTCATATATCGCTCTTGGCGTATGTATAATAATTATATTTTCTATGAACGTGGTTAATGATTGTGGGATTATGTAACGAATGTTGAAATGGTTTTGGAATGGAATGTGAAAGTTGTTTTATGAATTTTAGAATTTTCCATATCTATGTGTTTCTGTTATATCAATGTATCTAACATTACTGTATTTGGTCGCCGAAGATTAATAACTATAAATGACTGCGGCATCCGTAGCCGTTGGTTTTGGGCCACCAGGTAGGGGATGTTACAACATTATTTGGTTAAAATGTCGACTCATTTTCCCGTGGAATCCACCCCGACTCTCCTAAGAGGCTGAATATAAGCACCATGAATACATTTTAGCATGCGTTCTTACTAAGCTTCAGTCACCCCTCTAAGTCCCTGAACCCCGCTATTGTTCACGTTGCCAATATGTTTCAGTTATAACACCATCCTGATGTTTTTGGCACCCCGTCTTAGCTCCTTTGTAGAGTTTTATAGTATTCTTAGGTTGAACCCTATCTTGGCACCCTATTATATACTGTTGGATTTTCGATTGATAGTCACGACACCTAACTATATAATAACTCTATGAGTTGGTATACGTTTAAGATCAAGGTTCAACCCTTTTCTTTCATTCATTAATTGTGTACCCTACACGTTCTTTAGAGAAATCATTTTTATCTTTGATTTAAATGATACCATATCATTTGTTAGCTTTTCTAACTTTAGTCTCTTCCAAAATAAGTTAACGCATTTTTAACTTATTTAACTATTTCTCCATTCCATCCTTATGAAATAGTATACTAACACCTAGAAACTGTATTCCAAAGTGCTCTAAGCATTTTTTATTTTACTTAGAAAAATATATTACCAAGCTATTTAAAGTTGTATTTAACTGTAGTATATTGGCAATTCTATAGCCCTCGTGAACTATGCCCAATTATCAAGTTCAAATTCAATCGAAGCCATCATGAGCTGTTTGGTCAGGAGCCTTCGTGATGAAAAATTATATAGCTTTCATGACTTATGATTTGGTTTTGTTTCATGAACTATTCATCACGTGTTGGATTCTCATGATTACTTTGTACTTCTTATCATGTCTAAAATGGAGCCTGTTCTACTTAATAAAAACAACATGAAACATAAATTACTAAACAAATTATGTAACTGACATTGAACTATCTATCCCTCATAAGCTTTCGTGTACAAACATATATTTAGCCTTCATGAGAAATGTCTTCGTAATTGAAGCCTTCGTGATATAACTTTGTTTAATTTACTTCCTTATGTTATCATATTATCAACAGCAGCTGCCATGTATAGGCTTATATTTAGGCTCTGAGTCCACGTGAGCATGCCTTTGTGAGCATTTGCTACTTGCTTTGTGGCCATGTGAACATGCTTTCGTGTATTTTTTACTTGTACTTTTTAATTTTATTTTATGTTCGTGAATAGTGTAGATACTATATTACTTTCGTATTATTACTGATTTTTTCTTGATTTGGCACTCTTACCTAATTACCCATTTACCCACGTTTGTAAGCTATCATCCTTTTGTGAGCCTTCTTATTTCTTTTTTTCACTCTTTCTTTAGCTTAGTTCTCGTGTACCATTTACCTACGTGAACTATCCGGATTATGTTCTTCATGTGTTAACTAATTCATGTTGGGGATCCTCATGAGGTGTCCTTACCATTAAGTATAATTCTTCTTTCGTGGGTTATATTTTTACTTAGCCATTAAGGATTCAACGTTACTCTTGTAATTAAATTAAAACTGATTTATTACATTTCTAAGCAAATTCTTTTTACCAAATCCCACTTGGTGTCAACTTCTTATTTGCTAATTCTCTTATCATTTCAATTTCTTTTCAGAAGTTGTTATCCATCTTAATCAATTAATTAATTAATTTTCCTCTTAATTAATCAGTGTCTTCCTTCACTAAATAATTCATGTAAAATATAAATTAATAGGAAAAATCCCAAAAATTCACCATAAATCTCTTTTATCATAGTCTACCTCATATGAAAATTTTAGATCAAAATAATTAGTTTTATTATTTTTAATAATTAATTAATCCAAAATTAACAATTTTTCTCAATTTAGAAATTCATAAAATATTCATATTAACTCCAAAAATTATAAAATAAAAAAACCACCTCTATTTCATCATTAAGCATATTGTATTAAAATTTCATGGTATTTGGAGGTTATTTAACCATATTTTACCCTAACACATGAACTAATGCACCTTAATAAAATTTTAATCCATAGGAAGAATCATGTTCAATCATCCAATCACATTAAACGTCATTTAAACATTCATTTACAGCAAAATCTGAATTTACCCATGTTAGGGAGTGGTTTAGAGAAAGATTTTACTCACCTTGGTTTATGAAAACTTGTTTTAATTTTCTTTTCTTTTTTAACTTTGAAAGCTTTATTCTTCTAGTTTGAAATCTCTTCTTTCTTCTTTTTGTTTATGGCCGACCTTGCTAAGAGTTCCTTAGGAGTTTGTTTTATGAATGAAAATGAAATGAAGATGGAATGAGGGATTGCTGCTAAAGGAATATGGGTTAATGACTTTGGACCTTACTAACTTATTCCCCTTAACCAAATCCTTCCCATTAAAATTTAAATGATTTATTTCATTAATCAAGGCCAACCAAAATTTCTCAAATTGCTTTTAGCCATCCAATTAACTTTTTAAAGTAAACCTCACTTGATTAAGTAAATTTCCCTTAGGAAATTCTTGCAAGTAAATCACTTTGATAATCTAATTAATAATGTCTCCATATTATTAATTTAATTTAATTTAATTTCCCATATTATGGTCCCTCCAAAACATGGGATGTTACACTAGTCATTCTCTCTCCCAAAAGCTGAGTAGACACCAAGTGATGCAACCTGGGTGCGTTAACCCCCATGACTTGGAATTGTGGATGCTCCTACGCGATCTATTTGCTGCACTAAATACCTCTCCGGTTCTCATAGGCAATCCTTACTATCCATCAGCTACATCATATTTGCCTATCCTTACTTGTCACGTCTATGCACCAGATCTTAGACTTGTGACAAGGGCTAAATTATCACGACTCAAGGCGCTACTCTGTAAGAGGTCTAGCTAGGATGGATATCTAACTCATCTGGTGTCTCATATCGCTTCGATTAAATTTTATCTATTTGTTATAGATGTTCATATTTACGATAGCAACCTACCTAACCGTCGTTTAACCCGGTTTCACTAAAGGGTTTCTTAACATTTAAATGAAACACAAGAACATCAAACAATTAATCCACATATTATCATTACATGATATGATATACCTTATATGGCTTAAAACGCAACACACATAAGCAATATATTTGTGATTTGACAATAATCCAAGAACAACGGAATATTCAACCATACCTAGAACAATAACAAGCACCACCTATCAGTGCATGCCTCATTCTATTATAGTATAAATTTATTATATTTCATTATAAATATAAAAATAATGTAAATATGATTATATTTTATGTATCATTTTTTCCCTAAATCTATATCTTTAAACCTCTTGTTTATTTCAAAGAAATCAACATTTCATATCCTCTTTCAATCTCAAACTTGCTAAACCCCTTTGAGAATGATTCATACATTTTGAAATTCATCTTTAAAACTTTATAGTACCAAAAAGGAATTATAAATCAAGAATCCCTTTAAATATTAAATTTATAATATATATTTCCAAATATGATTACAATTTCAAACCATTTTCATAACCCAAATGTGTAATTTTAAAGCTAATATTTAAATCCCTTATTCACTTCAATATATATTAAACCATCTTATAATGATAATTTACAATTTTGAAATTCCATTTCTATACTAAACAAAAATATTAATAAAATTTATCACATCAAGATTCACCATTATGTCAAATTTAGAACTTTATTTCCTTTCAAAATAATTTCCATTAATAAGATTTTTCAAACATTAAATCACATTTAAATTAATTATTTTCCCAAAATATTATTCTCCAAAACTTCACATTTATTCAAATATCATCAAATAATTCCCTCATTTTGGAAAATAATTTTTGAATCCTCTTTATAAAAAAAATCCATCAAATATTTTTATAAACAAAGGTAGATAAAATATATATTCAAAAATCGACTTATAAAACAAATACTATAACTTCGATTTAAAAAAATTAGTTTCATTTCAAAAATTCTAAAAATAACCATTTTAAGATATATATCTTCTCTTATACAAAATTCATCTTTATAATATATTTTCGAAAGCATTCATTTGAAAGATAATTTAATTCAAGAATTTTTTTTTGAATAATTACATCAAAATAGGTTTAACTTGAAATTACCTCTTCTAATCAAAGCTTCACTGTCCCAAGCCCTAGCTAGAAGACCTCTTGCATCACCAAACTCTGATGACATCTCCTTCTACGTTGGCTGCTCAACCCTGGAACATCGTTTGTGCTGTCGAAAGCCATCACACATAGCCTTCCTTCGTGTGCACACAATAATCATTAGCACCTGACATTGCACCACCTCTCCGACTTTAATCGAGTACATCGGTGCCTCCTCTTCATCGTGCCAAAGTTGCGATAGCAATATTATCGCTTCGTCCCCATAACCGCATGTCTTGATCGCCACCTCCTCAGCGTCATCATTATGGCTCATCCTCAATAGCGTTGTCGTGGTCGCGTAATGTCGTGCATTTGGTTTTTTGCGTGTTTTGTTCTTCCGTTACCAAATTGATTTGGGTTTAGGGATTTGAGCAGAATGGGGAAAAAGAAGAATATGCCGAGTCTAAATGAGGAAGAGTGGAAATATAGGCGTTGTATTTATTTTAATTCCTTGGTTTCTATCTTAAGACCTATGTAAAGTTAATATATATTTCATCCCTTTTTATTATAAAGTAAATCTCCTTATTTCCAAATGAAAACTTCTACCATTTGTTTATAAATATATATTCGATTTAATTTAAAATGATTTATTATATATTTGACAAGATATAGTTTGATAAATTTTACAAAATATTTAAATTCAATAGTTATGCATTTTTATTGTTTATTGATTTTATTAATATCAAATAAATTTTATTTTCATCTATTTTAATCATATAGAAATTCTTTACCAAACAAAAATAATTTATTTTACTGAAAATATTTTATTTGAGTCTAATATATTTTATGAAAAGAATTTATTAACTAATTCAATTTAATATAGAAAAGTCCTTCATCAAATAAACTGTAATTCAATAATAAAATATTTATAAAGATAAAAAATTATTCAAAAATTGAATTCAAACATTTTATTTTAACTAAATTTATTTTATTTTAACGACATAGAAAGTAGGGTTGTTACATGTATGTATATTTATTTTTAATAATTAAATATATTTTTATTTTGTATTTTGTAGATCTAAATTTGAAATCAAATTGAAGTCAATGCTGAATATCTTAGATATTAAAAGAATTAAATTTAATTGACTTAGTAAAAATATATTTAGATATTAAAAAAAATATTTTATTTACTATAAGATAAATTTCAAAATTTAGTGTGTGCATGTATGTGTATTAAATAATATTTCGAGACAGCCAATGTGCATGTAAATGGCCAACGTATATGTTATAAATGTAAACCCCAACATTTATATACGTATACATTAACTATGTACACAATATTATATTGCACATACGGTTATAGACATATGGGTATATAATGATATACTCATAAACTATATACATATTAATTTTAATTAACTCATTAATTAATTAAATCGGAAAAATTAAATAAATTTAGATTTAAATTAACTGGACTTGATCTAGTATAACCCATTAGACTTTGTAGGCCCACTATGATTGAGTAGGATTTTTTTTTGAAATCTACCCATTTCACCTTCTAAAGACCATCCCAAATCTAACACATCTTAATAATATTATTATGGTCATAACTTTTGATTTATGTTCCGATTTTAGCGATTTTACGTTCGTTGGAAAGTTATTTTCATATATAATAATTTTAATGTTCGTCGCATTTCGAAGTTCTAAATTTCAATGATCTGAAAGAAGTTATTGAAACTATATGTCTTTGTGCCCTATTTTGGTACATTATATTATTGTGGACATAACTTATGACTTTTTAATCCGATTTTAGCGATTTTGCTTCTGTCGAAAAGATTTTCATAAGGAATAATTTAATGGTCATCGCTTCTTGGAATTCTATATGTTCATGATCCTAAAGTTGTTATTGAAATTCTATATTTTTATGATATATTTTGATTTGTTTGAGTTAAGCATAGGTATAAGAAATTTCTTCAATTGTTGTTTTTGATCAATCTTTGCAAAATATGATTATAATTATTTTTGAATGCGATGAAGATGAAAAAGTAAATACTAATAATATGTTTGGTGTATAATGAATTAAGAGGAATCATAACAAATATTTGTAAATGTATGGTTTTTAGAAAAATTTATGATGTTACTTCATTTATTGAAAAAATATAAATGAGTTGGCTGAAATTAATTTATGAATGAGAAAAAAATAACCTTTTTAATAAGTAAATTTTGTTTTAAATAATACTATAAGCTTTTAATTTTGTGGCTTTGAAAATTTGTTTGAACCAGAAATAATATTTAACAGGAAATTTAATTTTTCCAATATGAAGCGATTTACAAGCAGCCATAATCTTTTGATTTTATGATATGCTTTGGTGATTATTCTTTCATTGGAAAGATATTTTCACAAGGAACAAATTCTAGTTTCATTGTTTTTCAAAAATTTGAAGTTTGCTAAAGTTAAAACCTGCTTTGAGTAGAAGTAAAACTTTGGTCCATGTATTAAAATTTCTAAATTATAGCACTAATTTTCTTTCGTCATAACTCTCAAATCACCGATCCATTTTTGATAATTTAGTACTCTTTAGAAAGCTATGATCATAAGGAAAAACTTTTATTTTAAGATTTCTAATATTAAAACATGTTTTAAGATAGATCAGATTTCTGTGTTGTGTATAAAAATTCTGAATTATAACACGATAAAGTTTTATCATTACTTTCTTAGCCCTTATCCATTTTCAATGATTTGGTACATGTTAGTAATCAATGCTAATAAGGAAAAAAATTGATTTAAGACTTATGCAATATTTTGAGATTTGCTATGCGAAAACCTAGATTTAAAGCAATGGATTTGCATCTTAAAAATTGATTTTTAGGGTTTGTAGTGTTAAAGAATTTTTTGTATTACGTTTGATGCACATCATATTTTTATGATCCAACAAATGTTTTGAAACTGAATTGTTCATTCTTCAACTTTACTTTTGGATGTAATAAATAGCTACGAGATTTTGGCACTTAAAATTTTGTTGGAAAGTTGCTTACTAAGAATGCTATTATGTTTGTTTAGTATATGAATGAAATGCTTGTATGTATGTATGTTTGCGCGTATGTGTGTGTATATCTCTCTGCATGTGTTTTTTTTGTGGACGCACATGCATGTATGATCTTATAATGTTTGTTTAACTTGAGCATAGGTACATGAAGGCTTTATGGGTTGTTTTTGGCGAATGCTCGATTTTGCTCGCATAGAGATTTAATAAGATTGCTTAAAAATATAATATAATTAAGGTATTATTTTCTACGTATATTAGGGTGAGTGCGCGTGTGTGTGTACACTTAGAATATTCTTTAGCTCTTTCCTTGCAACTTTTAGCTCTTTACTTTTTGTATATGCTATTATATATCTAGTTTGTTTTGGTTTACTAGGCTTAATCACATAGTTTATTTTTTTCCTTTACTACTCATTATGCATTTACTTAGTTTGTTCAAATTATTTAGATTTGGTCATAACGCTTATTTCAATCCTATATTTTTCCTCTTTTACTTCTACTTTGTTTGTACCCATATGCAGTTCTTGCGCCATTGTTTTTTCCTATGTTGAGTTCCACTTTTTGTTATTCATGTTCTATCAATTTTTATATTTTGTTCTTTCAATTGAACTCTAGTTTAGTTAGACATTGGTTTTTTATTATTGAACTTTAGTATGTATTTGAGTGTGAAATTTTATTAGTGCTTATTCGTAAACAATCCTCCTATTTACAATTAACTTTTTATAGAACTTTTATTGAGCGAATACATTTCTACGGAAAAAATAAAACACTCTAGTTATTAGAATCGAGGAGAATTTTTGTTTTTGTTTACTTGTACAGGTTCATGGGGATAAGGTAGCTATTATGATAGTTAGAGCATCTTTTCAAGTGTAGAATAAAAGTATATGAGTGTTCTCATCCTTGAAAAGAGGAACACTCATTTTTTCCAAGAAAAACAAAAAGAACGATTTTCTATACAAGAAGAAACTAGACTTTGATATCAACGTTTCATACATATTTTTCTTGAATAGGATAGGAGACTCTGGCCTTTATAAATCTAGTTTCAAATAAATGATTGAATACATTTGTCCCAAGGATTTAAATAATTCTTAAAAACTCTTCATAAATGTATTTGCACTTCTCTCTTTTTAATCCTCTCATCAATTTTTTTTTAAATTAGCAGTATTTAATGTTTCATAAATATTTTAACAAATATCTTAAATATTTTTGTTTCAATAATTCTAGATAATTTTCCATAATCCTAGGGAATAAAAACAAAAACATATTAATTTAGCTTAAAATAAAATTTACTGTTAAACATATAGCAATTTGAACACACGATAATTTTGGTATGTCCGTCAAATACGACATGCAAATAAAGAAAGCGTATTACTATTTACATACACTAATGAGATCACTAACATCACTTAAATCGGAAGGAAAATTAAATGGTAACAAAATACTCTAATAACCTACTTTGGTCGGTATGCAAAACCAAGTAAAAAATTAATCACTCGGTTTTGCATAACCAGATGAAGAAAATATATAAGAACTAAACCCTGGTTTTAAAACGTAGTAATAACTTTCAGTACCAAATAATTATTGGCAGACCAATCGAAAACAAATGATGTAAGTCAACCCTCTTTTGATTGTTTTTGAATAAATTATTGTTTGATTAATAGTTTTCTCTATTACAAATCAAAATTGCAAGATTTTTATGTTTTTTTATAATCTCATTAAATTCAAGGTTGAATTTATAATAGTTTATATTGATGTTTTTCTAAGTTAGTAAGAGATAAAAATTTAAATTTTGTTGAAAAAAAAATCAAATATGGTGATTAATTTTTTCAGTTTAATAAATAGTTTACGAAAGTGATTAGCTTTAAATAATCGAATTCTGTTTGCACCGTTGCACTTTGAATAACTGTTCTACATATTTTTTTTAGAATAATTCACATATTTTTTTAATTTGTAGGTGACTTATCTGGTAAATTTTTATAATTTTTTATGGTATGATCATTAAATGTTATTATTATATCTTCCTTTTTATTTAATATTCTAATAGTACAGCCTGTTGGGTGCTCTAATTTAGTATTTAGTAATCGTGATTATTTAGGTGAATGGAGTGGACACGTAAATGGTTTACAAGATATTAAAATAGAAGATATGGATATGAAAGAAAGTTGTTTTAATAGAAATGACCCAAAATAAAATCATGAGGAAGAAATAAAAGTTGATCTATTTGAATATTTTTATACCAAAGAATTAAGTAATCGTACATAATATATTTACGAAAATAAAATAGAAATAGTAATGGAATTAGAAATTGTAACCCTCCACGAATTTGATCGAGAATTTATTAAAAGAAATTGAATGACTTAAAGTTAAAAATGGAATTTGTGCAAACGTCAAAATTTAGCTATGAAACTTGCAACATTCTGCTCATGGTGTTTTTTGATAATTTCATATATAAAGTTATGTAATCGGAGTTCAAACAGAATGGTTATTAACGTTTAAAGAATTGAAAACAAAATAAATTAAAAATATATTAAATGAAGTAAATTAATAAAACCTTAACATTAAAAACATAACATATATACATTAACCAGTCGATAGCATTATTGGGACAGTTTGACACCTAGCAAACGACCGCCCCTAATGAACCGGTCAACCGATGGGCATTAGTGGGCTAGGGTTAGCCTAGGAATAACGACTTGAAATTTATTATATTAAATATAAAAGCAGATGTTATTTGCTACAACTATAAATATGAGCGCACCCTTCCTTGTTTCTTCTAAAACCTACTATGTAGCCGCAAACAGAACGTTAAACTCGGCTTCTCATCAAATCACTCTATCTCCTCAAAAATTTCTCTTCTAAAACAAGTTTGAAGATAAAATCAACGACTAAAGAAGAAGAGGAGATCGAGGGCAAGCTAGGAAGAAAAAGGAGCGTAAAGAGGTGAGTAGGTTGATTATTAAAATTTGTTGATCAATAACTAACTAGATTTAATTATATCTCTATTTAATCTGGAAATTATACGATATAAATTTGGGATAAAAGTTTCTAATTTGAAGATCATTTATTCAGTAATTGCAATCAATTATATGGAGGTATGATTGAAAAGTTTAGATCGTATGGAAATAATCTCTATTTGATTTAACTTGATTAAAAATGAAGAATTTTATTTAGATTTAAAAGTAGAGAGGAAGGGGAAGATACAAAAAAACATTCACGTTTCTATTTTGTATTTGTAAATTGCAACCGGCAACCAAAATGAATGCAATAACTTTAAATTTGGGAATAAGAGAAGTCAATATGTTTGAATTCAAAGCAAAAATAAAAGCTGATGGCTTTTGGTTGTCTCGAGAAGCAACGAAAAGGCATAGTCCAAATACGGAACCGATACGCTTGGCATTTCGTAGATTGCACCACTCACCGGATTCCGAATTTGACAATCGAATACACCGTAGAGATCAGCACGACGAGACGATCAAAACAGTATATAGAAATCAGTGGTACGATTGAATTATAAAAATTCGAATTTTTCTACTGGCGAAAAATGCAAAAAAAACGCTGAAAAATAAGATCGACGGAGCCAAAGATGTCTGAATTTGGAAAAATGACAAACTGGCATCTTGCTCAGAAGATGGTTTAGAATTTTTCTATGTAAAAATATTTTGGTTTTGAAAACATTTTATTTTCATCGCTTTTTAACTGATTAAATTGAAGTAATTTACGCGTGAAATAAATTTTCATATTTTCGGACGAAAATTTACCAGTTGCTATGTTTAACTAGACGTATTCCAAATATTAAATTTTTATTTCAAAATTTATCGTTTAGAATTTCACAAAATTTCAACTAATTACGTTATTAAAACAGTTGAAATTTACGGGTCGTTACACTCTCCCCCACTCAAAACTTTTCGTCCCCGAAAAGGAACGAGGTAGGAGAATAAAAAAAACCAGAAAGAAAACAGATTTGAAATACAAAATAACAATTAATTTAAACCATATAAATTCAAATTTAAATTAATTGATATTCAATAATTGATTTAATCCATTTGATTTCACTAAATTCAATCTCAACTATTTCTAAATTCATTATCTTATTATCCCATTTCTTCAATTTACAATTTTTTTTTTAAACCATAAATTTGAATAGTCTTTTATTATAATCATATTTTCTTCAACAATTTTAAATTCTTCTTTATTCCAAATTACTGTCAAATTTATTCTACTTAATATATCTACTCACATATATTTAACTCATATAAATTAATTTAAAACATAAAAGTTTCGATTTAAATTAATTTACATCTATTAATTTCTTTTAAATTCAAGGTATTTTCATATGTTGATCAAATTTCAATTTATTAATTTTTTTCAAAACAAATTTATTAATTCTTTCAAAACAAATTTTATTTCATTATTAACTGAATTTACTTATTATCTTATCTAACTCTATTAACATCTTTATAATCAAAATTCAGTGTATAACATTTATTATAAGCACTCAAATTTTGTTTATAAATTCAATTTATCTTATATATTATCCAATTACATATTCAACTTCTAAATGATTTAGGTAAGTTGTATTAGAATGCAGTTGAACAATATACCAATAAAATTTCCCAATTCAATTATTCAAGTTTAAATTTTAGTCCAAATTTTGGTTTTATTTATAATTAAAATCATCTTTTAACAAAATTTAAGAATTAGATTTCCGATTAACTTTAAACAATTTGGAGATATATATAATATATTTATATCAAATCAAATTAAATTTTAAAATAAGATACCTATACATATATATAAATCAAATTATACTGAAGAAATTCAAATCAACATATTTTTCAAAACAAACCGTAGGAAAGCTACAGAATAGTATCTCCACTTCGAAACTCGAAAATGAATGTCGATGATGCGGCCGCCATCACCGAAATTATTTTCCAGCGACAAAGAGAAGAGCACTGATTTCAATATTTTAAAAATTCTTTGAAATGATTTCTATTCGAAAATACTTTCAATAATATATACTTTTAAATTTTAAAAACCAAAGTTCGAAATCACCGGAAACTAAATTCTCAAATTTCTGAATTAAATTCATTCCAAATTCTAAATAAATTTATTTTAGAATAATAAATGATAATCAAATATTATCATTTCAAACAAACAATTTAATTAACCTATTAAATTTCAGAAAATTTTACTTATATTTTTTTTTACAATATAATCAAACAAATTTGAAAACAATATTGTGTCAGTTTGCTCTGCCCAAGTGTTTTGGAAATCCTATCGATAGCGTTGATCAGACGAATCGATCGAAAACCCAAATCAACATCAGCAATTCAAACAACACAATATATAAAACATTTTTAATATAAATTTACAAATACACTTCCTCGCTCGACGATACCAGAATGGATTCAAAGCAAGGATAGAGATTCAAATTTGATGGACTCAAATCAAAGAGAATTCTGATTCGAAGACAAATTCGAAAGAAAAGATAAGATGATTCAATAACAGAATCGGGAGATGGGTAAGTTATTTAATTCACGGGCAACCTTAACCGGGCCGTCCGTAACTTCAAGAATAAAATCGATGCTGAGTTCCGAGGTAAATCGATATTCGATCTTCAAGAAATAGAATTCAGGTATAGCAGGAGATAGATAGCATCGTAAACCGAGGATACAGAAATCTCCGGTAAATCAATGCCTATTGTAAAGGAGTTTTGCTCCTTTACGAATCATTCGAAGATTGGCGAGACCGCCGATTTATTATAGATATCGTTCAAAATGGAGTTATGGGATGCTCCAGAATTGAAAGAAGACGAATAGTGAAGGATACGAATGAATTTCGGAACCGAGGGATCATTCCAAAATTCAAAGGAATTGAGTCAAGGGAGAGATTGAAACTCGAATGAGAGTGATTCTGTAAATACATTTACCCTATATGTTGAGTTTTGCCTAGAGCTACCAAAGCTCTGAATATACCAACTGTAACGACCCGATATTTTGTACCATTCGCATCCATTATAAGTGTATAGGTAGACACTCATGTCGGAGTTGAATTGCTCAAGATACCGCGTTGTTAATTTAAATTTGGCAAAACTGAACATATACAGTAAATAAAATAATCACAGATCACAGACACAGAGTAATAAGTGCAGCGGAAATAAAAGAGATAGTAGTTCATGAAGCTACTATATGAATATATAAAATACATCAGAGTTAGAACAGATACAACGGAAGAGTAATACAATATATCAGATACAAATCAGAATACATCACTGGAATCATCGAACACTGAAAGCAGAACAGATGGCTGGATCTTCAAGCAAAGCACCAACTCCAAAGGTGAGTCTCGAATACTGGTACACTCAGTCTGACCCGAGCGTAAAGCAAAAACACAAGACACTCGAGTCAGGATTAACATTCTTATATTAATAAATCCAACTCAAGTGAAATAGCAATTGAAATACAAGTAACTCAAAGGATGTTTGGAATAACCATCCTTTAAGGATCCGTTAAACTATCTACTAGGTAATAATGTACGATAAGTAGATAATGTCTATCAGTAATAATAAGATATCAAAATAGTGTTAAGTCATGGCCCATTCCACCCTTAACACATTTTTATTCCCAAAAGCATATACAAGACCGTAGTTTCCCCAAAACCGGACGTCACTAGAGGGCAATCCATATACTAAAGGTACAAATCAAAATCGTAGTGGTCGCGTATAAATGGAATACAAGTATGACAAGGCACATGAGGCAATACCCAAGGTAGTGATACTACCGTTCGCCTGATCCGGACTGGTGAGAACGCAACGCCGCAGCGCCCGCAACACCGTGAAACAACACTCCCAAAATCAAGGGTGCACCAATCGACAACAAGTATAAGTAGTTCGAAGAAGTGTGTCCACTTGAGGTAGCTAATCCTCCATTGGCCCGACACAGCTCCTGTTTTAGTCATTTCCAATTTGACACAAGTGTCAAGGCTATCCATTATCGTTCTCTTTCTTCAGTCATCATGAACATCATTTCAACCACTTCATTCTGGATCAACACTCCGCGAATGTTAGTTATTAAAGTGGTTTTCGGTATCGACAGAGAGTATGTCCATATCTGATCCCGGTCTCTTTAATAACTTCCGTAATTATTTCACCGATTGGTCGTTTATATATTTCAAAACCAAATCAATTTCAATTCCAAATAGAATTTGTAAACCAACATTTCATTTGTCTTTCAAAACCAATTTCCAATAGTTTACGTTTCAAAACTTCCAAATTCACAATTTCAAAATCTTATAATTCAATTTCAATTTCTATTTAAAACAATTCAAATATTGATTCAAATTCGTATATAAGTTTCATTCCGAAATCATTTAAATTAATTTAACATTCAAACCAATTTAAATCCATTTATCAATTTCATTCAATGTTCGTTAAGTAAATTTTCATTTAAAACAATTTCTGTTAAATTTCCAATTCATTAAATCCATTATTTAAATTCAACTTCATTTTATCAAAACTTACAAATTGAATTAAAATAAATTCATCAAATCAAATCCTTTAATTTTCAAGTCTTACATTTATTTCAATAAATCACATTTTATTTCTTGTTAAAGAAATTCAATTTCACTTATTTACTTACTTAAATAATTTTCCAAACTTAATTAATAAAGAAACTCAATTTCAGTCATTTAAGAAGTTCAATTCCACTTAATAAAGAATTCAATTTTATTTAACTATTAAATAATTCAATCTTATTTAATTATTAAATAATTTCAAACTTAATTATTAAAAATTTCAAACTTAATAATTAAAAATTCAAACTTAATTCAATCATTTCTCAAATTAAACATCGTTCTTTCATCAATTACATTGTTAATATTTTGTTTCAGATTATTAAATATTAACATTTTCCTTTCATAAAAATTCAAATTTCAACTTCATTTCAAAACCATATTATTTATTCAAATAAAATCTTCGTTTTATTTTTAAATCAAATTATTGACCAATCGGGTTTTATTTAATTTTCTATCCTAGGTCAAAGTTTTTATTTTGGGTATTTATCATTTCAACCCGATTCCAATTCAATTCAAAATCAAAACATAGCAAAGGGAACTTGCGGTGTGATAACTGGGATGGTGTCAAAGTAAATAAACAAGCAATAACAACAAACAATAACAATCCAATAATCAATTCAAATAATCCCGAAATAACCGTATTAATTCGCATTGTTATTTGTACGAATTAATATACTTATTTCTAGAATCTACACTATCATTTCATGTAGATTAAAGATTATTACATTACAGTTTTTCACTTGTCATCTATTTACAATTTCATACATCATCAATTTAACATCATACATTCAGTGGTTCAAAGTATAATTAAACAAATCCTACGTGTCAATAAATTCAACAGTTAAAGGGGTCATATTATACAAATGTCAGTTAATCAAATTTAACATTTAATTATCCTATATCAAGTTCAATTTCATACTATTTATCATTTTAACATTAACAATTTAACGTCCAATATAAACATCAACAATCAATCAATTATCAGCCAAACTGTATTATCATCGCATAAATAATTAACAGATAATGGTGTCAGATGTCACAGGTGAACTGATACAGGCAATAGCATTTATAATAGTGTAATTAACTAACAGCAGTATATTTCAATTGTCGTTTCAATTAAAATCAAATTTAATAAATAAAAGAACGTTAATCGTGAGTGAGTGCTCACCTTTCGAGGCTAGAGAAGATTTGACAAGGAAATAAGCTACGAATTCCAAAGCAACGCTAGTTGGATACGATTTGAATGAAGCAAACGGGCAAGATTCGCCGAATGAAGCTGATAGTTTAGATTAGATGAAACGAATTAGAATTACCAAGATAGAAACATCATATATGCTATTAATTATCTTAAATTTAAGTTGAATATTAAAATAATATATACAAATATATATAATTCATCGTTTTAAATTGAACACATATATTATTCAATATACATACAATAAAAAAAACACGCATATACAGGCAACAAACAAGTAACTACAAGAATTAAAATCAATAAATCAATACCTAGATTTAAGGTTTATATTTATATTTAAATTTAAACAGTACGCGTCAAAATAAATCGGTACAGCTTGTCTTTAATAATCCTAAACAGACCCGACTTATATGTACTACCCTAGTACCGACCTTTTATAAAGTAATATAATATAAAATAATGTTTCGAAACTCAAAATTTTAGTTTTAGTGCAAACCCAATGGACAAAAGAAAATCTATATACGTGTTATATAAATCATCACATAACTGTAGTCAACTACACTTTATATATATAAACATATCACCATTTTATAAATCTGCAAAACATAGATATATATACACAAATAACTGAATAAATATATACGTATATAAAATATGAGAAACAACCCATCTCTAAACTCTTTTTTTTTTCTTTCTTTTTTTTTTAACAACACAAAAACAAACATATACATAGAAGACACGATGGACGTTCACAGTTAATATTCATGGTGACCGAACACAAAAATTATAATCCTATTTCTATAAACACTGATCATCACATACTATAACTTAGTACACATATTATGATGAAATACACACAATTGTAATGCAATGCTTAATTCAGATCGGACACTTAAGTCCAGTTTTTTTATAACCCTGAATTTGTAGGTCTTGGCTTAGCTACGGTTCTTGCATTTCTCCATTTCTCCATTTTTATAACCCTTTTACATTATGAATTACAACTGTATAAGCATATACACTTTTTTTTCTTTTTTGTCAAGGTGTAACACACACCATCAAGCCAAAATGATCATCCATTCGAATTTACATACAATACCCGGATAAAGACTTTCAAACACTAATCCCAAACAAACAAACATACTGAAGTTAGGAAGCAGCTAGCACTAAATTGTTAAAACAAGCATATACACTTAAAAACATGACCATATATATAAAAATCACTACTTAACAGATCAATATAACTTGTATATATAAACACGTACAGATCTATAACCCATATTATAACTTTTTTTTATACACCTATATATAATATATAAGGCATGTAGTAAAGAGTCAGGTGTAAATTTATGTCTACCTGAAGCTAAGAAAATGAACACGCTCACAAGGTCGAAGGTCGGATCTGAGGCGGAGGGTGGTAGGCACGGCTATGGGTACTGGCGGTGGTAGTTGCTGCCTGGCGCGAGCACGTGGGAAGCGGTCTCGGAAAGGTGTGCTGCGTGTTTAAGCACTGTCACGTTGAGGGTTTACAAACGAAAGTGGAGGTCGGGTGATAAGGCAAAGCGGTGGCGATCTCGGCTGAGGCAGGACGGTGATGGTGGAAGGCAGCCGAGTGGAAGGTGGAGGCTCGAGTTAGTGGAGATGATAAAGGTGGCCGAAGTGGCGTGGCGGAGAGAGAAGGGGAAAGGTGGAACTGGGTGGTAGGGGATGGGCCGGCGTTGGCTAGGCAAACTACAGCTCGGGCGGCGGATCTCGTCGAGGTTGATGGGCTTCGGGTAGTCGAAGTTCGATGGCGGAAGGCAGATTGTGGAAGGGGATGCGTGCGTACCTTTGTTTGCACAGGGAAATGCAAAATTTCTGAGCAAAATGAAAATGAGGCAGAGAAGTGGAAAATACAAAAGGGGAAGGAAAAGTAGAGAGGAAGGGGAAGATACAAAAAAACATTCACGTTTCTATTTTGTATTTGTAAATTGCAACCGGCAACCAAAATGAATGCAATAACTTTAAATTTGGGAATAAGAGAAGTCAATATGTTTGAATTCAAGGCAAAAATAAAAGCTGATGGCTTTTGGTTGTCTCGAGAAGCAACGAAAAGGCATAGTCCAAATACGGAACCGATACGCTTGGCATTTCGCAGATTGCACCACTCACCGGATTCCGAATTTGACAATCGAATACACCGTAGAGATCAGCACGACGAGACGATCAAAACAGTATATAGAAATCAGTGGTACGATTGAATTATAAAAATTCGAATTTTTCTACTGGCGAAAAATGCAAGAAAAACGCTGAAAAATAAGATCGACGGAGCCAAAGATGTCTGAAATTGGAAAAATGACAAACTGGCATCTTTCTCAGAAGATGGTTTAGAATTTTTCTATGTAAAAATATTTTGGTTTTGAAAACATTTTATTTTCATCGCTTTTTAACTTATTAAATTGAAGTAATTTACGCGCGAAATAAATTTTCATATTTTCGGACGAAAATTTACCAGTTGCTATGTTTAACTAGACGTATTCCAAATATTAAATTTTTATTTCAAAATTTATCGTTTAGAATTTCACAAAATTTCAACTAATTACGTTATTAAAACAGTTGAAATTTACGGGTCGTTACACTCTCCCCCACTCAAAACTTTTCGTCCCCAAAAAGGAACGAGGTAGGAGAATAAAAACAACCAGAAAGAAAACAGATTTGAAATACAAAATAACAATTAATTTAAACCATATAAATTCAAATTTAAATTAATTGATATTCAATAATTGATTTAATCCATTTGATTTCACTAAATTCAATCTCAACTATTTCTAAATTCATTATCTTATTATCCCATTTCTTCAATTTACAATTTTTTTTAAACCATAAATTTGAATAGTCTTTTATTATAATCATATTTTCTTCAACAATTTTAAATTCTTCTTTATTCCAAATTACTGTCAAATTTATTCTACTTAATATATCTACTCACATATATTTAACTCATATAAATTAATTTAAAACATAAAAGTTTCGATTTAAATTAATTTACATCTATTAATTTCTTTTAAATTCAAGGTATTTTCATATGTTGATCAAATTTCAATTTATTAATTTTTTTCAAAACAAATTTATTAATTCTTTCAAAACAAATTTTATTTCATTATTAACTGAATTTACTTATTATCTTATCTAACTCTATTAACATCTTTATAATCAAAATTCAATGTATAACATTTATTATAAACACTCAAATTTTGTTTATAAATTCAATTTATCTTATATATTATCCAATTACATATTCAACTTCTAAATGATTTAGGTAAGTTGTATTAGAATGCAGTTGAACAATATATCAATAAAATTTCCCAATTCAATTATTCAAGTTTAAATTTTAGTCCAAATTTTGGTTTTATTTATAATTAAAATCATCTTTTAACAAAATTTAAGAATTAGATTTCCGATTAACTTTAAACAATTTGGAGATATATATAATATATTTATATCAAATCAAATTAAATTTTAAAATAAGATACCTATACATATATATAAATCAAATTATACTTAAGAAATTCAAATCAAAATATTTTTCAAAACAAACCGTAGCAAAGCTACAGAATAGTATCTCCACTTCGAAACTCGAAAATGAATGTCGATGATGCGGCCGCCATCACCGAAATTATTTTCCAGCGACAAAGAGAAGAGCACTGATTTCAATATTTTAAAAATTCTTTGAAATGATTTCTATTCGAAAATACTTTCAATAATATGTACTTTTAAATTTTAAAAACCAAAGTTCGAAATCACCGGAAACTAAATTCTCAAATTTCTGAATTAAATTCATTCCAAATTCTAAATAAATTTATTTTAGAATAATAAATGATAATCAAATATTATCATTTCAAACAAACAATTTAATTAACCTATTAAATTTCAGAAAATTTTACTTATATTTTTTTTTACAATATAATCAAACAAATTTGAAAACAATATTGTGTCAGTTTGCTCTACTCAAGTGTTTTGGAAATCCTATCGATAGCGTTGATCAGACGAATCGATCGAAAACCCAAATCAACATCAGCAATTCAAACAACACAATATATAAAACATTTTTAATATAAATTTACAAATACACTTCCTCGCTCGACGATACCAGAATGGATTCAAAGCAAGGATAGAGATTCAAATTTGATGGACTCAAATCAAAGAGAATTCTGATTCGAAGACAAATTCGAAAGAAAAGATAAGATGATTCAATAACAGAATCGGGAGATGGGTAAGTTATTTAATTCACGGGCAACCTTAACCGGGCCGTCCGTAACTTCAAGAATAAAATCGATGCCGAGTTCCGAGGTAAATCGACATTCGATCTTGAAGAAATAGAATTCAGGTATAGCAGGAGATAGATAGCATCGTAAACCGAGGATACAGAAATCTCCGGTAAATCAATGCCTATTGTAAAGGAGTTTTTCTCCTTTACGAATCATTCGAAGATTGGCGAGACCGCCGATTTATTATAGATATCGTTCAAAATGGAGTTATGGGATGCTCCAGAATTGAAAGAAGACGAATAGTGAAGGATACGAATGAATTTCGGAACCGAAGGAACATTCCAAAATTCAAAGGAATTGAGTCAAGGGAGAGATTGAAACTCGAATGAGAGTGATTCTGTAAATACATTTACCCTATATGTTGAGTTTTGCCTAGAGCTACCAAAGCTCTGATACCAACTGTAACGACCCGATATTTTGGACCATTCGCATCCATTATAAGTGTATAGGTAGACACTCATGTCGGAGTTGAATTGCTCAAGATACCGCGTTGTTAATTTAAATTTGGCAAAACTGAACATATACAGTAAATAAAATAATCACAGATCACAGACACAGAGTAATAAGTGCAGCGGAAATAAAAGAGATAGTAGTTCATGAAGCTACTATATGAATATATAAAATACATCAGAGTTAGAACAGATACAACGGAAGAGTAATACAATATATCAGATACAAATCAGAATACATCACTGGAATCATCGAACACTGAAAGCAGAACAGATGGCTGGATCTTCAAGCAAAGCTCCAACTCCAAAGGTGAGTCTCGAATACTGGTACACTCAGTCTGACCCGAGCGTAAAGCAAAAACACAAGACACTCGAGTCAGGATTAACATTCTTATATTAATAAATCCAACTCAAGTGAAATAGCAATTGAAATACAAGTAACTCAAAGGATGTTTGGAATAACCATCCTTTAAGGATCCGTTAAACTATCTACTAGGTAGTAATGTACGATAAGTAGATAATGTCTATCAGTAATAATAAGATATCAAAATAGTGTTAAGTCATGGCCCATTCCACCCTTAACACATTTTTATTCCCAAAAGCATATACAAGACCGTAGTTTCCCCAAAACCGGAAGTCACCAGAGGGCAATCCATATACTAAAGGTACAAATCAAAATCGTAGTGGTCGCGTATAAATGGAATACAAGTATGACAAGGCACATGAGGCAATACCCAAGGTAGTGATACTACCGTTCGCCTGATCCGGACTGGTGAGAACGCAACGCCGCAGCGCCCGCAACACCGTGAAACAACACTCCCAAAATCAAGGGTGCACCAATCGACAACAAGTATAAGTAGTTCGAAGAAGTGTGTCAACTTGAGGTAGCTAATCCTCCATTGGCCCGGCACAGCTCCTGTTTTAGTCATTTCCAATTTGACACAAGTGTCAAGGCTATCCATTATCGTTCTCTTTCTTCAGTCATCACGAACATCATTTCAACCACTTCATTCTGGATCAACACTCCGCGAATGTTAGTTATTAAAGTGGTTTTCGGTATCGACAGAGAGTATGTCCATATCCGATCCCGGTCTCTTTAATAACTTCCGTAATTATTTCACCGATTGGTCGTTTATATATTTCAAAACAAAATCAATTTCAATTCCAAATAGAATTTGTAAACCAACATTTCATTTGTCTTTCAAAACCAATTTCCAATAGTTTACGTTTCAAAACTTCCAAATTCACAATTTCAAAATCTTATAATTCAATTTCAATTTCTATTTAAAACAATTCAAATATTGATTCAAATTCGTATATAAGTTTCATTCCGAAATCATTTAAATTAATTTAACATTCAAACCAATTTAAATCCATTTATCAATTTCATTCAATGTTCGTTAAGTAAATTTTCATTTAAAACAATTTCTGTTAAATTTCCAATTCATTAAATCCATTATTTAAATTCAACTTCATTTTATCAAAACTTACAAATTGAATTAAAATAAATTCATCAAATCAAATCCTTTAATTTTCAAGTCTTACATTTATTTCAATAAATCACATTTTATTTCTTGTTAAAGAAATTCAATTTCACTTATTTACTTACTTAAATAATTTTCCAAACTTAATTAATAAAGAAACTCAATTTCAGTCATTTAAGAAGTTCAATTCCACTTAATAAAGAATTCAATTTTATTTAACTATTAAATAATTCAATCTTATTTAATTATTAAATAATTTCAAACTTAATTATTAAAAATTTCAAACTTAATTATTAAAAATTCAAACTTAATTCAATCATTTCTCAAATTAAACATCGTTCTTTCATCAATTACATTGTTAATATTTTGTTTCAGATTATTAAATATTAACATTTTCCTTTCATAAAAATTCAAATTTCAACTTCATTTCAAAACCATATTATTTATTCAAATAAAATCTTCGTTTTATTTTTAAATCAAATTATTGACCAATCGGGTTTTATTTAATTTTCTATCCTAGGTCAAAGTTTTTATTTTGGGTATTTATCATTTCAACCCGATTCCAATTCAATTCAAAATCAAAACATAGCAAAGGGAACTTGCGGTGTGATAACTGGGATGGTGTCAAAGTAAATAAACAAGCAATAACAACAAACAATAACAATCCAATAATCAATTCAAATAATCCCGAAATAACCGTATTAATTCGCATTGTTATTTGTACGAATTAATATACTTATTTCTAGAATCTACACTATTATTTCATGTAGATTAAAGATTATTACATTACATTTTTTCACTTGTCATCTATTTACAATTTCATACATCATCAATTTAACATCATACATTCAGTGGTTCAAAGTATAATTAAACAAATCCTACGTGTCAATAAATTCAACAGTTAAAGGGGTCATATTATACAAATGTCAGTTAATCAAATTTAACATTTAATTATCCTATATCAAGTTCAATTTCATACTATTTATCATTTTAACATTAACAATTTAACGTCCAATATAAACATCAACAATCAATCAATTATCAGCCAAACTGTATTATCATCGCATAAATAA
Organism: Allium fistulosum; assembly: GCA_030737815.1. Classification (NCBI taxonomy): domain Eukaryota; kingdom Viridiplantae; phylum Streptophyta; class Magnoliopsida; order Asparagales; family Amaryllidaceae; genus Allium; species Allium fistulosum. The sequence goes on from CM060901.1 coordinate 1,258,762,740, forward strand.
CTAATAGATAATGGTGTCAGATGTCACAGGTGAACTGATACAGGCAATAGCATTTATAATAGTGTAATTAACTAACAGCAGTATATTTCAATTGTCGTTTCAATTGAAATCAAATTTAATAAATAAAAGAACGTTAATCGTGAGTGAGTGCTCACCTTTCGAGGCTAGAGAAGATTTGACAAGGAAATAAGCTACGAATTCCAAAGCAACGCTAGTTGGATACGATTTGAATGAAGCAAACGGGCACGATTCGCCGAATGAAGCTGATAGTTTAGATTAGATGAAACGAATTAGAATTACCAAGATAGAAACATCATATATGCTATTAATTATCTTAAATTTAAGTTGAATATTAAAATAATATATATAAATATATATAATTCATCGTTTTAAATTGAACACATATATTATTCAATATACATACAATAAAAAAAACACGCATATACAGGCAACAAACAAGTAACTACAAGAATTAAAATCAATAAATCAATACCTAGATTTAAGGTTTATATTTATATTTAAATTTAAACAGTACGCGTCAAAATAAATCGGTACAGCTTGTCTTTAATAATCCTAAACAGACCCGACTTATATGTACTACCCTAGTACCGACCTTTTATAAAGTAATATAATATAAAATAATGTTTCGAAACTCAAAATTTTAGTTTTAGTGCAAACCCAATGGACAAAAGAAAATCTATATACGTGTTATATAAATCATCACATAACTGTAGTCAACTACACTTTATATATATAAACATATCACCATTTTATAAATCTGCAAAACATAGATATATATACACAAATAACTGAATAAATATATACGTATATAAAATATGAGAAACAACCCATCTCTAAACTCTTTTTTTTTTTAACAACACAAAAACAAACATATACATAGAAGACACGATGGACGTTCACAGTTAATATTCATGGTGACCGTACACAAAAATTATAATCCTATTTCTATAAACACTGATCATCACATATTATAACTTAGTACACATATTATGATGAAATACACACAATTGTAATGCAATGCTTAATTCAGATCGGACACTTAAGTCCAATTTTTTTATAACCCTGAATTTGTAGGTCTTGGCTTAGCTACGGTTCTTGAATTTCTCCATTTCTCCATTTTTATAACCCTTTTACATTATGAATTACAACTGTATAAGCATATACACTTTTTTTTCTTTTTTGTCAAGGTGTAACACACACCATCAAGCCAAAATGATCATCCATTCGAATTTACATACAATACCCGGATAAAGACTTTCAAACACTAAACCCAAACAAACAAACATACTGAAGTTAGGAAGTAGCTAGCACTAAATTGTTAAAACAAGCATATACACTTAAAAACATGACCATATATATAAAAATCACTACTTAACAGATCAATATAACTTGTATATATAAACACGTACAGATCTATAACCCATATTATAACTTTTTTTTATACACCTATATATAATATATAAGGCATGTAGTAAAGAGTCAGGTGTAAATTTATGTCTACCTGAAGCTAAGAAAATGAACACGCTCACAAGGTCGAAGGTCGGATCTGAGGCGGAGGGTGGTAGGCACGGCTATGGGTACTGGCGGTGGTAGTTGCTGCCTGGCGCGAGCACGTGGGAAGCGGTCTCGGAAAGGTGTGCTGCGTGTTTAAGCACTGTCACGTTGAGGGTTTACAAACGAAAGTGGAGGTCGGGTGATAAGGCAAAGCGGTGGCGATCTCGGCTGAGGCAGGACGGTGATGGTGGAAGGCAGCCGAGTGGAAGGTGGAGGCTCGAGTTAGTGGAGATGATAAAGGTGGCCGAAGTGGCGTGGCGGAGAGAGAAGGGGAAAGGCGGAACTGGGTGGTAGGGGATGGGCCGGCGTTGGCTAGGCAAACTACAGCTCGGGCGGCGGATCTCGTCGAGGTTGATGGGCTTCGGGTAGTCGAAGTTCGATGGCGGAAGGCAGATTGTGGAAGGGGATGCGTGCGTACCTTTTTTTGCACAGGGAAATGCAAAATTTCTGAGCAAAATGAAAATGAGGCAGAGAAGTGGAAAATACAAAAGGGGAAGGAAAAGTAGAGAGGAAGGGGAAGATACAAAAAAAAATTCACGTTTCTATTTTGTATTTGTAAATTGTAACCGGCAACCAAAATGAATGCTATAACTTTAAATTTGGGAATAAGAGAAGTCAATATGTTTGAATTCAAGGCAAAAATAAAAGCTGATGGCTTTTGGTTGTCTCGAGAAGCAACGAAAAGGCATAGTCCAAATACGGAACCGATACGCTTGGCATTTCGCAGATTGCACCACTCACCGGATTCCGAATTTGACAATCGAATACACCGTAGAGATCAGCACGACGAGACGATCAAAACAGTATATAGAAATCAGTGGTACGATTGAATTATAAAAATTCGAATTTTTCTACTGGCGAAAAATGCAAGAAAAACGCTGAAAAATAAGATCGACGGAGCCAAAGATGTCTGAATTTGGAAAAATGACAAACTGGCATCTTGCTCAGAAGATGGTTTAGAATTTTTCTATGTAAAAATATTTTGGTTTTGAAAACATTTTATTTTCATCGTTTTTTAACTGATTAAATTGAAGTAATTTACGCGCGAAATAAATTTTCATATTTTCGGACGAAAATTTACCAGTTGCTATGTTTAACTAGACGTATTCCAAATATTAAATTTTTATTTCAAAATTTATCGTTTAGAATTTCACAAAATTTCAACTAATTACGTTATTAAAACAGTTGAAATTTACGGGTCGTTACATATACACCTTTTTACTTCACTTTGAATCGATTCTAAGATTTTAATATATATACACCCTTTGATTTTTTTTTGGACTAATTCTAAGATGTAGACACACATATATTATTACGAAATTGATAGGTTGAATTCATGTAAACAAGGTCATAAATTTCACACGAAAATTATTAGAATTATATGCCGAATTATGGATTGAAACAAATATGAGAAATCTGATCAAAAACTTGATAAACAATTAGCGTTATAATTTAAGTAACTGAAAATAAAATTTATTGCAGAAACAAAACCCGATCGGTCAACGGCTTACCATAGCCGGTCGAGAGCAAGTGGTCGACCACTATGGTAGTAGGCGATCGACCGATAACGTATTTCAGGCGTAGATTGAACCTCGACCTATAGCCTAAGTCTAGTATATATATTAGTATATATTGTACAAGTATGAGAAGTTAGTTCCCTAATCCTTGAGTATTGAATACTAGGACTGAGGTAAGCGTATTTACGGGCAATTTGGCCTAGACACTATTTATTCTGCAAATTTGATATTTGATATGAAGATGTTTGATCGCGATGGTGTGCTAAGCACAGTACACTAATAGGAGGTTCCTCAGTGTATGCAGCGCTATTAGTGGAGCCTGGTCCGATGCATAGTCCGGCACTAATGGGAGGTTCCTTAAAGCGTAAGATGATTAAGACGTGAAACTGTTCATGGATACCTAGTGCGGTACAGTAAGTGGCGTTACCATTGAGTTATTGGACACGAATGCTTAAGTAGACCATATATAACCACCCACCCCGAAACAAGCCTAAATCTCGACCAAGAAAAGACCTATCGAAACATACACTCATTTCAAACCTGGCATTTGGTTGGTAAAAAGAACAATACAAAGCTATTTATCTATTCACTCAGTACTCACAACGGGAGGATAAAATATAATAACATAAAAAATACAAATTTTATTTCAAATCTCAAATGTCACAAATAAAACAATAACATAATGTCAATACTAACCATTACATCATTTTGTTCAAAAATACATTTTTAACTTTAACTTGGTACATCAGAAAATAGCATAAATAGACAAATAGGCTATTGCCACAAGCTCCTCTCATCGTCATCTCCATCTTTATCATTGTCTCCTTCCCTAACCTATGTTGTAATGAGGGAAGAGTTAGAACAACAATATCTGGTGAACATAAAATCTCAGGCCTTTTTATATCAGTACTGGGCAGTATAATTTAAATAAGGATGTCTTTTGCATTTTAAACTATATTCAAAACCATTTAATACTTCATATAAGGGAAAGAGGTGGACCCCCAAACAACCACTTAATACCTTTAATCCCTGAAGTAGGTTTTCCCATAATTAATAATGCATAACTATCGTTATTAGTGTCTATCAATGCAAGAGATAAAACTAGCCACTTAATACCTTTTAATGGTATATAGGCCGACTAACCATTTAAGAACTCAATTAAGGTAGGCCCCCATCATTTAATATCTATTCCCAAGGCGAACTCCTCACGGGTATTGATATAAAGCTGACATTGCACGGAAATCTCTTCAGACATTTAGTACTTCAATTGAAGCGGACCTTGTGAGAAATGCGGATTACGGATCTTAAGGCTGGAATAACACTAGAGGGGGGGTGGTGAATAGTGTTTTATGGATTTTTTAAATATTTTTGAATTTTATTCAATTTAAACACCAACAAATGCAATTCACAAACACAGATATAATCACAGAATCAAACACAGATGCAAATACTAAATAAAAGCAGTAAAGGAAAGAACACACCGGGATTTTATACTAGTTCGGAGTTACCCTACATCCAGTCCCGTACAATCGTACGGATTTCTTATCAAAATAATCTCCCAGATTACACCCTCGGTTTCAAGGCTACGAGGTACACCCTCCTGTATTCGAGTCCAGGGCAAACTCTCTTGATTTAACCAGGCTACAAGATCACCTAATTGATTTCCAGGGCAACAATCACACCCAATTGATTTCAAGGCTCAACCGCACCTTTTACTCAACAGTTTGTTTTACAAAAGATTCTATTACTCTTAATAGCACTGAGATCTTATGGAGAGAGTGGCAAAGAATGAAACAAGAGATAATCAAGTTTGATTCACTTGGTATTTCGGCAAAGTATAGTTTAGGATTCTTTAGAATAAATGTGGAAGATGAAGAGGAGAGAAAATAAATAAAATCTGGTAAAAATTCGTTTAGAACTTACTGGTGTTTATAGTAGAGCAACAGCCATATCTATTCGTGAAAGGATACGATGAATAGACACTTCTTTTGAAAATTGAAATTTGAAAATAACGGACACCATGTCGACACGGGGGGTTGAGGGATGTCGACATGCTCAAGGAAAAATTGATGTTTTGATTTTCTTATTAAAATTGGTTTCTATAATTTGTCAAAACAATTTCTAAACTTTGTAAATATATTTGAATATAGTTTAAACATATAAAAGAGTTTAGAAAATAATTTTTAATATATATAGTCTTAATCTATAAAGTGATTTATAATATGAGTATATAAATATTTTAAAGCTAAATATTTAAAACAAGAGTTGGTTTAAAAACAAGAACAAATTTGAAATCAAAATATTAAAAATGATACAAATAGTTTTGAGGCTAAAATATTTCAAACAAGAGAGATGTCTTTTTGAAAATAAAGTTTTGAAAACATTTTTTGAAAAACAAGGGATATATTTTTGAAAAACATTTTTATAAAATTAGTGGATATAAAAATAGGACCACTATATGTTCCACTAGATATTGTCGTGGGTTCCATCCTTTAACAGGCTCGAAGTGGATTCCATTCCACGAATAAATTTCAAATAAAGATGTAAGTGCTTTCAAGAAGTTTTAACATAATTCTAGACTAACTACATTATCCTGTACTGTTTGAAATCTTGAACTCTTGATAACTTGATTTCTTGATACTCATGAGTCTTCAGTCTTGATATCTTCGATCTTTAAATTCATCAGTCTTGTATCTCTATACTGTACAGTCTTCATTCTTGGTACCTGCGTGTTTATATTCTGCATATACATATATATATATATCTAAACCATAACGTTAGTATTTATATTTTATAACAAGTCCTAAAGTTGTTATCATCAAAACCATCATCTCAAGGACTAACATACCTTTTTGAGATATCGTTAATCGTGCCTAAATCCAGTCCCGACCATTTAATACTTCATATAAAGGAAATAGGCGGGCCCTTAAACAACAACTTATTACCTTCAATTCCTTGATGCAGGTCCTTCATATTATGATCTGTACCCGCGGAGAAGTCTCACAATAGTCCAACTATTTGTAGGAACTGGTGGTTAGATTAGTTAGGCATATTTACCCTATAGAATCGGGACTAACCTTGCGCCATCCGTGTGCTGGTAGCAAAATTAAGACTATCTGTCTCACATCAGCTCTAAAGTCACATTGTTGGTAGTCGGATTAGCTGGGCAGACTTCTGTATGCTTTTGACTAACCTTGCATCCCTATAACTTATTTATATTTCATTACGGTCTCTAAGTGTTTTATCACACATCTCACCGTGTTCATTAATTAGTCCTTGTAAGAAATCCTTCTTATTTCGTCTACTTAATTACTTTTCTAAGAGGGATTTAAATAACAATTACTAACTACGCATTTAATACATTACAATTGTACGTTATTTACGCTAGTTTGTTTATATGTGTGTGTGTTTGTGTATATACATATAAGTACGCATTTATTAATTTCTTGGCGTGCGGAGATTATGCCCTATACTAACGTTTTAAATGTCAAATCATCCAATGTTATACAAGTTTCATTTTCACAATAGCATTTTTACCATAAATTTAATATTTCAAAATTAAATCAATAGACTTGTACTTAGAATCCAATTCTAACTTATTTTATATTAAAAAAAATAATGGAAACTTACAATCAATAAGCTTTACGCTCTGTTCAAATCTTTTTTTTACATAAAATTAGACGATGGAATTTTTTTATAGAAATAGGCAGTGTAAACTATAAGTAAGAATTCGTATGTTATACACCATTTCTAAATCAAATCCCTTAATCAAATCCAAAGAAAAAAGATAAAAATTGGAATGGAAGGTGAAACACCCCACACTCCTTAGTATTCCCAAAAAGGGCACACCAAAGGATGTGGTGCGTTATAGGTATAGCTAAAGCTTCACAGATACTAAGATTCACAAGACAAATAAGTAAAAATAGCGAAAACATTTAAATAACAACTTATCATTCAAAATCAAACTTCATTTCAAAATAAGTCATGAAAACATAACATGTCTCAAAAACTCAAAATATCTCAAATTCATGTCTCAAGAAAAATACACCTCAGTCTCACATAATCAGAGTACAAAAGTAACAATAACAATAATAATCCCTCTCACAAGTACCAATCCATCATAAGCCAAATGAAAAGGATGAAAAGTAGAAGAATACATCTGAAATGAGAAATCTCCGGGAATGAATCTCCAAGCAACCTGAATCAACTCAACTCTGCTGGCCTATAAGGGGAAAAAGGGGAAATAGAGGAGTGGGTCAGACAAAAAGTCTGGTGAGTGAAAGTAATTACTAGCATTTCTAAACAAGATAAAGATAATAGACTAAGCAATAGTTCTAGCTTGGAAGGAAAATACAGAAAAGATAAAACTAGGATAAAATATTGTTTTTGATTTTGTTTGACTGTTTGCTTTGATTGTTTGCACTTGTCTTAAACTGCTTTGATTAGGCTGAAATCCTAATTCTACCCTTTGATCGGCCTATTCTATCTCTGTTGTGCCATTGTGAACCAACCCTGTTGGTCACAGCAAAAGACACCTCTTTAGCGCGTAAGATGCAGTAGCGAATTATTTACCGTAATCGATGCCGCACGCTCGGTCATCGCCGGTACACACTAACTGTAGCCCCTTATTTGTCCCTTTATTTACCCTAATCAGCATAAGCGTGCCTAGCCTCACCTAACTGTTGTGAGACCATCGGTCCTAGACCTGAAAGGAAATACTGCCCAGCCTCACCTAACTTTTGTGAGACCATCAATCCTAGACCTGAAAGGGAATGCTGCCGGTACTGGTCCTAACCAAAAATCTTCTATTTTTGCGCCCCTTGCACAAATCTCCAGATTTGAGCCTCTATCTATTGGCCAATTATTTACCCTAATCAGCATAAGCGTGTCCCATCCTCACCTACTATTGTGAGACCATCAGTCCTAGCTGAAAGGGAATGCTGCCGGTAGGGGCCCTACTTCTATATTTGCTTATTAACTTAATCTAAGTTTTAAAATAAGCCTCTTTTGTTATCTCTACTATATTTTCTTATTAACTTAATCCAAGATCTAAGTTTTAAAATAAGCCTCTTCTGTTATTTCTTTCTTTCTGATTATAACCTATGTGTTATAATTGTTCTTGCAGCTGTTACTCTCATATTTTCTCTTTTTAGTTATAACCACTTGTTATAATTATGCTTGCAAATATCTTAAATTTGCCTATTTCAGTCCATCTCTATTTTATTTCACTTTTTCTTATTTTACATTTGATTTCCTAAATTTAGTGTTTTTCTATTTTAATCCATATTAGCGAATTCTTCTCTTTTTATTATCTTATTCGCGTCAAAAAGGATTAAATCTCTATAAAAATAAACTAACATTTACAGGCTAAATTCTAACTTTAAAACAGATGTAAATAAATGTAAATAACTGTAAAATAGCTGAAAGAAAATAGATGAAAAATATAGACTGAAAAGAACTTCTGAAATTTACTTAAAAACTAACTGTAAATAACTTATACAAAAACTGTCTCAAAATTGTAGAAAAACTACAACTATTGAGAACCTTATTATTTTAAATTACTTAAAAATTTAAAATAATTACAAAGCACTCGCATGTGGTCCTTAGCTTTATTTCTTGGCCTTCCCGGATCCACTTCTAGGTTGTAGAATATTTTTATTAAAAAGATCTCCTCCATAAAAAAAAATTCTATTTAGGGTTCAGCCTCAGGCAATGAACTCAATTGGGAGAAAATCTTAATGAGAAAAATAGCTAGGCCTAGGGTTCTATTTATAGTGTGGCCTAGGAAACTCAGGCCTTTGGATTTGAATATTGAATCAGGTGCAACCACGTCATAGGCTCACTAGGGACCCTCGGATGTAGCTACGGACGCACAAGATTTGCCCCAAAATAAAAAATATAGTGTTCGGCTCGTACTTGGACGATTCTTCGTCCAGTGACAAAGGCGGGTCGACCTATATATATTGGGGGTCGACCTACAGGTCCACCTGACCAAAACGAGGGTCGACCTAGGCCCTTGTTATATATATATTTTCATTTTCTTTTGATTTCTTATTTCTTTCGTAACTTCCTCATATTGACTCGGATTTTGACAAGTTATATATGGAAATTGATCAGAAAATCGCCATGGACCCAATGGTGCAACTCCCATAGCTCGATTTTGACAATTTCACAACTTATTTTATTGTTTAATTAATTCGTTAATTAATTATTATAGCTCAAATTTTTGGGTTGTTACATTCTCCCCTCCTTAAAGGATTTCATCCCCGAAATCTCCAAAGACTGAAGAATGAAATAAATATTTTCATCATAATTCTACAACCACATATTCAACCATCATCCATTACATCCATTGTCCTTAAGCTTTCTAATGTAATTTATGTCATATGCAATAGTGTAGTGTTAATGCCCCTAACTAATGCAAAAGATTGGTCAGTCTACCGATTCAGTCGACCTCCTTTTTATGCAATCATGTCCATGCCATGTATCCAAATGAATGAAAATTCCCTAATGACAATTGATAGTTCTATATGCGTGCTACAATCATCATCCAAATGCAACAATCATATGATAATCACTCATTATAGCAACCATGGAAATAAAAATGCAGGTGCACACATATCCATATGCATATGCTTTAATGACCTAGTTAGGCCGATCCCTAAGAGATAATAGTGCCTAGTGTGTATATGCGTCCATTAGCATCCACTAGAAAACACTTGCAACCACTAGCATCCAACATACATAACATGTTCTAGTAACATGTTTACATTCAGTCCTACCAACCATAGGTTAAATCCTAAGATCTACCCTCCTAGAGGATACTAAAGGAAATAACATATTCGAAACTAAAGATGGAAATAGGAAATTCAAAACGTACAATCGAAAAGATGTGGATAAGAGGTACGTATTTTCTCCTCAGCCTCCCACGTAGCGTTCTCAATACTATCTCTCCACTGCACCTTAACCAAAGGGACTTCCTTATTCCTAAGCTTCTTGATATCATGTCCAACGATCTTGGTAGGAATGCGACGAACCGATGCTTCTCTCTCCACTTCAACTTCCTCAAGTAGGCTAGGTTCCACTACCTCTGCTGAATCATGCAAGCAATTCCTCAAGTGTGAAACATGAAAAACATCATGAACTCCTGCGAGCCTCTCCGATAGCTTTATCTGATACGCCATCTTCCATACCCTTCCCATAATGGGGAACGGTCCTAAGAATCTAGGAGCAAGTTTCCCACTTGATCCAAACCTCACTACTTTCTTTAGCGGAGATACCTTAATGAAAACCAAATCTCCTACCTCGAACTCAATATCCCTTCTCCGCTTATCTGCATAGGATTTCTGTCTATCTTGGGCCGTCTTCATTCTTCTTCTAATCAAATCAATCTTTTTCGAAGTTTCTCTAACCATGTCGGGACCAAGTAGCAATCTTTCTGTAGACTCCAACCAACACGAAGGCAACTTGCAAGGTCTTCCATAAAGAGCTTCAAAAGGTGTCATTCCAATGCTTAGCCTGAAAACTATTATTATATGCGAATTCCACTAAAGGAAGGTGCTCCTCCCAAGTTCCTCCAAAAATTAAGAATGCACATCCTCAACAAATCCTCAAGAACTCTATTAACTCTCTCCGTTTGGCCATCCATTTGAGGGTGATAAGCCGTACTCAATCTAAGTTGCGTCCCTAAAGCCTCTTGCAAGCTTATCCAAAACTCGCTAGTAAAGATAGGGTCTCTGTCGCTCACTATGCTAGAGGGAAGTCCATGAAGTCGGACTATCTCACGAACGTATAAGGATTGCAAATAAGGTGCTATCCTCTTACTCTTGACTAGAATGAAGTGGGCGCTCTTAGTCCAACGATCTACAATCACCCAAATACTGGTATTCCCCTTCCTAGATCGGGGTAAATCATCTATAAAGTCCATCGAAACACTATCCCACTTCCATTCAGTACATCAAGTGGTTGAAGCAATCTGCCAGGCCTCTGCTGTTCCGCCTTAACTCTTTGGCACACAAGACACTTAGCCACAAACTATGCTACATCCTTCTTCATGCCACTCCAATAAAACACTCTCTTCATGTCCCTATACATTTTATCACAACCCAGATGTATAGTCATTCGAGAATGGTGTGCTTCTGCTAGAACTGCACTCATCAAATCACTAGTGCGGGGAACATAAAGTCTTCCATATCTCCTTAGCCATCCTTTACCGTCGATGGAATAGCGTTGGAGATGTCTAGAGACCTCTGGTCTACTAATCCTATCTAGAATATCTACAAGCTTTGAATCCTCTTACTACCTTGAGCCAATCCGATCTATGAGGGTAGGATTAACCTCAAGTGCTGAAATCTTAGCAAAATCTCTGGTAAACTTCCTCTAATAACCAGCGGAACCTAGGAAGCTTCTAACTTCGGTAGTGTTCTTGGGGACCTTCCAATCTTATACTGCCACTATCTTTGCGGGATCCACAGCTAAACCCTCTATTGAGACTACATGCTCCAAGAAACGCACCTCCTTACGCCAAAAGTGACACTTCGAGAATTTTGCTTTCAACTGATGAACACGAAGTGTACGAAGAACCTCTTCAAGATGAATAGCATGCTCTTCTATACTCTTGGAAAACACCAGAATGCTATCCACAAATTCTACAACTAACTTATTTAGGACATCTTGAAAAACACGGCTCGTCAAATCTACAAAATAGGCTCGGGCGTTGGTCAACCTAAATGGCATAACTAACCACTCAAAGAGTCCATCGGGTGTCCTAAATGATGTCTTATCAATGCTACCATCAGCGACCCTTAGCTGATGAAATCTAGTGGCTAAGTCAAGCTGAGAAAATACTGAAGTGCTAACCAACTAATCGAAAAGATTGTCTATCCTAGGAAGTGGGTAACTGTTCTTCTTCGTGAGCTTATTCAACTCTTTATAGTCTATGAAAAGTCGAAGGGAACCATCCGCCTTTGTAGCAAAGACGACTGGTGCTCCCCACTCAGATATGCTCCGTCTGATGAAGCCTTTCTCTAATAGCTCACCTATCTAATTACTTAACTCCTTCCTCTCCTTGAGAGTTATATGTCTCATGGGCAATGCCACTGTCTTAGCATTGTCATCCAGATAGATCCTAAAGTCGATCTCTCTCTTAGGGGGTAGTCCCCTAACCTCCTCAAAAACGTATGGGAAATCTCTAACAAATAGAAATGAATCTAACTCTCCTAGTGATGAATCAAGGGAATAAAGGAAGCTCAACATGACTGCCCCATGTGGGTCGCAAGAAACCTCGAGAGTCCTTTTGCTACATGTCTCTAGTCTAAGGACTCTCCTCTCGCAGTCCAATATCGCACCATAAGTGGATAACCAGTCCATCCCCAAAATCATCCCATATCCCGAAAATCCCATTACATAGGCGTCACAATCAAACTCTACGCCAAGTATAAAAATTTTCAAACTCCTACAAATCATGGATAAATGTGTCGATCCTCCTATGGGGTTTGAAACAACTATAGGGTCTATAACTAGAGAAATATCTAAGTGCAAATAATCAACCAAGGAACTAGAAATGAAAGAATGCAATGCTCCGGAGTCAAAAAGAGTCCGTATAGGAAAATCCGAAGTAGAGATCAAACCTTCTATATGGACTTTCCTACCTCGATCTGGTCCACTACTAGAAGGTGCTGCATCCAAATCCTATACTTGCACCGTATGTGCACCTGCTCTCTGCCCCTTCCTATGAGGACAAGCTCTACTAAGGTGACCAGGCTGCCCACAGTTATAACACCTCCCCTTCATCCTGTCCTTTTTACAATCCTTTGTGAAATGCCCAACCAATCCATAATTATGACATTTGTTTCCCTTCTTGATATGTCCTTTCTGAGGTCCTCCTCCTTTCTACTTGTCCTTATCCTTCTTATTCTTCCACCACTGCTTCTTAGAGTTTTCTGATTTAGGAATCTCCTTAACCCCTTCTTTCTTAGCAACATCTGATATGAGGACCATTTCCACAAGTGACTCATACGTCACTCCCATAGGTACATGTCTCAATGCCAACCCTTGGAGGGGCTGGTTCAAACCCTTAGCAAACTTGGTGGCCTTCTTATGTGGTGTACTAACAAGCTCCATCCCGAACCGCGATAACTCATTAAACTGATTTATATACTCTTTCACGAAAGACTCCCCAGCTTCAAACTAATGAACTTCTCCAACTGCATGCTTTCCTCGGCTTGCGATAAGAACTTTCTCTCAAACTTTTCCCAAAATCCAAACCAACCAATGTCTCTATCCTCCATCTCTATGATCTCCCACCAGTAAGAAGCTTCTCCCTTCAGCTGCCAAGATGCAAGCTGAACTCTCTATCGGTCCTCAAATCCTAACAGCCCAAATATCCACTCCATATTCCTCAACCAAACTCGTGCCTCCACAAAATCCTCCGTGCCAGAAAACGTTTTGCCTCCTAGACTAGCGAAGTCCTTACATAGCTTAGAAAAATTAGCTGCTGCAGGTCGGTTAACGGGATCTCCACCCACCGGTGCTGCATTGGGCGCTTGCCCTTGCACCTCTGGTGCCATAGCTTGGTGGTATCCACGGAAACAGGCAGTAGCTTGGACACCATGTGGAAGATTTTGGGCGTCCGCCATTCTATGCAAAGTAAAGAAAATTTAGGCTTGAAAGAATCAAAAGAAGGTTGAACAGGACTTTGAGGGGATTTTTATAAAAACACTTCTATATTTGCAAACCATTTCTATAATAAGAGTTTCTTTCTGAAAAATTGTTTTAGTTTGAAGATATGTTACCTTTGAAAACACTTTACTTTTAAAACAAGTTTTTATGAATCCTATAACCATAGGCTATAATACAAATGAAACACCCCACACCCCTTAGTATTCCCAAAAAGGGCACACCAAAGGATGTGGTGCGTTATAAGTATAGCTAAAGCTTCACTGAGACTAAGATTCACAAGACAAATAAATAAAAAAAGCAGAAACATTTAAATAATAACTTATCATTCAAAATCAAACTTCATTTCAAAATAAGTCATAAAAACATAACATGTCTCAAAAACTCGAAATATCTCAAATTCATGTTTTATGAAAAATACACCTCAGTCTCACATAATCAGAGTACAAAAGTAACAATAATAATCATAATCCCTCTCACAAGTACCAATCCATCATAAGCCAAATGAAAAGGATGAAAAGTAGAAGAATACATCTGAAATGAGAAAACTCCGGGAATGAATCTCCAAGCAACCAGAATCAACTCAACTCTGCCTGGTGAGTGAAAGTAATTACTAGCATTCTAAGCAATATAAAGATAATAGACTCAGCAATAGTTCTAGCTCGGAAGGAAAATATAGAAAAGATAAAACTCGGATAAAATACTGTTTCTGATTCTGTTTGACTGTTTGCATTGATTATTTGATTGTTTGCACTTGTCTTAAACTGCTTTGATTAGGATGAAACCCAAATTCTACCCTTTGATCGACCTATTCTATCTCTATTGTGCCATTGTGAACCAATCATGTTGGTCACAACAAAAGACACTTCTTTAGCGCGTAGGACGCAGTAGCAAATTATTTACCCTAATCGATGTCGCACGCTCGGTCATCGTCGGTACAAACTAACTGTCGCCCCCTATTTGACCCTTTATTTACCCTAATCAGCATAAGCGTGCCTAGCCTCACCTAACTGTTGCAAGACCATCAGTCCTAGACCTGAAAGGGAATGTTGCCCAGCCTCACCTAATTGTTTTGTGACCATTAGTCCTAGCCTAAAAGGGAATGCTGCCGGTACTGGTCCTAACAAACAATCTTCTAGTTTTGCGCCCCTTGCCCAAATCCCCAGATTTGAGCCTCTATCTATTGGCCACTTATTTACCCTAACCAGCATAAGCATGTCCCAACCTCACCTACTATTGTGAGACTATTTGTCCTAGATCTGAAAGGGAATGCTGCCGGTACGGGCCCTACTTCTATATTTGCTTACTAACTTAATCTAAGTTTTAAAATAAGCCTCTTTTGTTATCTCTGCTATATTTGCTTATTAACTTAATCCAAAATCTATGTTTTAAAATAAGCTTCTTCTATTATTTCTTTCTTTCTGATTATAACCTATGTGTTATAATTGTTCTTGCAACTGTTACCCTTCTATTTTCTCTTTTTAATTATAACCACTTGTTATAATTATGCTTGCAAATATCTTAATTTGCCTATTTCAGTCCATCTCTATTTTATTTCAGTTTTTCTTATTTTACATCTGATTTTTGTAAATTTAGTGTTTTCTATTTTAATTCATATTAGCGAATTCTTCTCTTTTTATTATCTTATTCGCATCAAAAAGGATTAAATCTCTATAAAAAGAAACTAACATTTACAGGCTAAATTCTAACTTTAAAACATATGTAAATAAATGTAAATAACTGTAAAATAGCTGAATAAAAATAGCTGAATAAAATAGACTGAAAAGAACTTCTAAAATTTACTTAAAAACTAACTATAAATAACTTATATAAAAACTATCTCAAAATTGTTGAAAAACTACAACTATTAAGAACCCTATTATTTTAAATTACTTAAAAATCTAGAAAAATTACAAAGCACTCACCTGTAGTCCTTAGCTTTATTCCTTGGCCTTCCCGGATCCACTTCTAGGGTGTAGAATATTTTTATTAAAAAGATCTCCTCCCTGAAAAAAAAATCTATTTAGGGTTCAGCCTCAACCAATGAACCCAATTGGGAGAAAATCTAAATTAGAAAAATAGCTAGGCCTAGGGTTCTATTTATAGCGTGGCTTATGGATCTCAGGCCGTTGGATTTGAAGATTGAATCTAGTGCAACCACGTCATAGGCTCACTAGGGACCCTCGGATGCAGCTACAGACGCATAAAATTTGCCCAAAAATAAAAAATATAGTGTTCGGTTCATACCTGGACGATTCTTCGTCTAGTGAGAAAGGCGGGTCGACCCAACCTATAGGTGGGTCGACCTATGTATATTGGGGGTCGACCTATAGGTTGACTTGACCAAAACAAGGGTCGACCTAGGCCCTTGTTATCTATTTTTTTGTTTTCTTTTGATTTCTTATTTCTTTCGTAACTTCTTCAAACTGACTCGAATTTCGACAAGTTATATACGGAAATTGATCTGACGCCACGGACCCAATAGTGCAACTCCCGTAGCTCGATTCTGACAATTTCACAAACTTATTTTATTGTTTAATTAATTCGTTAATTTATTATTATAGATCAAATTTTCGGTTTTTACAGAAGGTAAAACACATATATTGCAAAATCCATAAAACTCCATTATTTTAATATAAAACAATTAAGATTCTAACCTAAGAATTAACTTTTTTCTATGGGTGTAATTTTGGGAATTTTTATTGTGATGTTTTCGTAATCTAAAACTCCCTAAGGTATATATCAAATTTGAACTTCACTATCCAATTACTAAAAAAGAAAAACTAAAATTTCAACTCACAAAGGTCCTTAGCTTTGCCTTCTCTTGGATTCGACATGCCTTTAATAAACACTTTCAGATTTCTTCTTCTTGATATATGCAGCAAGGGATTTGCATATACGTTTATTCAGAAAATTAGAGGTTTGGTGGAGAAGAGGTTGAGAAAATATACAATAAACAAAGATAGATATATATATTTTTACCTGAAACCCTAATTGAGTTTTCTGAATATATGAAGAGACAAACTGACAGAGCTTCGCTAATATTCCCAAAATTTTATGTGAATAAAAAGTGAGGGGGCTAGGCTCTTATTCATAGCAGTTGGAGTGCACAAGAACCGTTGGATTTAAGTCGGTTTCAAATTTTAAAATCTGGTATGTTAAAATAAACTAAACCCTAGCCGCCACAGGCAGCGATCGACCACCAATCTCCATCGATCGACCTCTAGCAGTCAGCTGGTCGTGGTCAAGGGGTTGACCACTCTCCCTGTTTTGGGAATGATAAAACTGTTGTCATTGTTAATTTATTTTCTTCCTTAATTAATATTTAACGTTAACATTAATTTTAACGTTTGCTTAGCAACAAAAGTATAATTACCATTAACTTTTAAATTTCAAATTTGCGAATTAATTATTTATTTGAATTTGAATCCTATTTAAATTATTTTAAACCCAAAAACTTCAAACACCCATAACTTCTTTTCTTGAGCTCCGTTTTTAGCATATTATATATGGAAATTGATCAAAATTCCACCATGAACGCAACGGCATAACTTCGTGGTCAAATTCCAACTTTTTTAATATATCCATTTTACCCCTATCTCATTTAAATTAATTTATCCAATTTATTTATTTATGGTTGATTTTAAGGGGTATTACATTCTCCCCCCTTAAAAAGGATTTCGTCCTCGAAATCTTCCCAAGGGACGAACGGCGTAATGCATAATACACATCCATGTTATATAACAAAGTTATCTACACTACCATTTACCAACCAAAAGTGCAATATGATTATGTACTACGGATATAATATAAGTGAGCTCACTTCTAGCGAGAGTGTGTGATCATGACATATAAGTATGTATGCAAATACCCTAAATCTGCATAAAGATTTCTACATAAGTGCAAAATGAAAATGAAAAATATAGCAACCATCTCTTACCATCCAATTTAGCAACCACGATGCAACCAAAAACCTAATTTTGAAGAGAAAAGTTTACTGGTGAAAAGCTCGGGATAAGAGATCCTTATCTTTTCTTCAGTTTCCCATGTGCTTACCGCCCGGTTGTCTCCCCATTGTACTCAGACCAGTCTAGTTTCTTGGTTGAGGGGCTTCCTAATTCCATGCTCCATAATGCGTGCAGTAGCACGTGATGCTATTAACTCCATCTCAACATCCCCCAACTAATCAGGCTCTACCACAACGGTTGTGTCATGAAGGCATTTCATCAAGTGTGAAATGTGAAAAACATCGTGGATCCATGCCAATCAATCCAGTAGCTCCACGTGATAAGAAAGTCTTCCTATCCTTTCCAAAATTCGAAAAGGCCCAACAAACCTTGGTACCAATTTTCCAGACTTACCAAATCTTACAACTTTTCTAAGAGGGGAGACTTTGCTAAATACCGAGTCTCTAACCTCAAATTCTAACTCCTTCCTTCTTTTGTATGTGCAGGATTTCTGGCGTTCTTGCGCTGCCTTCATACGTTGCCTGATCAACTCTAATTTTCTAAAGTATCACGAATCAAATCTGGTCCGAGTAGAATTTTGTCGGTGGTTTCACACAAATGATTTGGCGATTTACATGGCCTCCTATAAAGCGCTTCAAAGGGGCCATACCAATCGTCGCTTGGTAACTATTAATATATGTGAATTCAACTAATGGTAGATGATGATCCTAGTGACCTTCGAAATCCATAATGCAAGCTCTCAGTAAGTCCTCCAAAATTCTATTCACCCTTTCAGTTTGGCCATTAGTCTATGGGTATTAAGTAGTGCTAAGATTCAAAGAAGTTCCCAAAGCTTCTTGCAAACTCCTCCAAATCTCTCTAGTGAATAAGGGTTGTCCCTGTCACTAACAATGCTCATTGGAATTCTATGAAGTTGAACCACCTCCTTAAAATAGATCTTTGCTAGAGAAGTTATGGTCCACTTGTTCATAACATGAATAAAATGGGCACTCTTAGTGAGTCTATCTACTATGACCCAATTACCCCTCTGACTTCTAGCCGATCCTTCTATGAAGCCCATCAAAATGTGCTTCAATTTCCATGTCAAAATCTCTAATGGTAACAACAGTCCTCTAGGTTTCCCTTACTCGGCTTTTACTCTTTGACTTGTTAAACATCTAGCAACAAACTCCGTTGCGCTCTTCTTCATTCCCGGCCAAAATAAGATTCTCTTTATATCCTTATGCATCTTGTCTCCTCTAGGGTAAACGGTCATCTTTGAGTGGTAACACTTTAGATATACTTCCTCCAACGCACTATTAATCATTCGGACATAAAGGCAACCATCTCTTCTTAAACATCCTCATCAACTGTGACATTTTGCAAATTTGGCTCTAAGTTGGTGCCTCCTTAAGGTCCCTATTATCTCCCTTAAGTGATTATCATGCTCTCCTTCACTCTTGGAGAATACTAAGATATCATCAGTAAACACTACGACGAACTTATTAAGATGTCCCCTAAATACTCTACTCATCGAATCCATAAAGTATGCGGGGGGGGGGGGGCATTCTTCAATCCGAAAGGCATTACCTTCTACTCATAGAGTCTATCTAGTGTGTAGAATGTGGTCTCCGACTTGCTTTCCTCTGCGATCCTCAATTGTTGAAATCCAGTTTCCAAGTCCAATTGAAAGAAAACTTTGGCTCCCACAAGTTGATCAAACAAGTCATTTATCCTAGATAAGGGATACCTATTCTTCCTTTTTAACTTGTTAAGTTCCCTATTGTCGATGCATACTCCCAATGAGCCATCTGTCTTAGTGGTAAAAACAACAAGGGCTCCCTATTTCAAAGTACTCCATTGGATGAATCCTTTTTGCAACAGCTTCAAGATTTGCTTGTCCAACTCATGTTTTTCTTTGGGGGACATGTATCTTAATGGCAGAGCGAGTGGTCTAGAGTCCTTCTCCAAATCAATTCTAAACTTGATCTACCTTTGGGGTGGAAGACCTGAGACTTCCACAAAGACATTGGAAAATTCTCGGACTACGGGTATGTTTGAAAGCTCAATATGAGATAAGCTCGGGGAGTACAAATAACTAGACTCGACCGAATCTTACGGTGTATAGTGGACTTCTAAGTCTCGTTCTCTACAACTCTTTAATTGTACAACCCTTCTGTCGTAATCTAAAATCACCTCGTAGTATGATAACCAATCCATTCCTAAGATAAGTCTATAACCCTCAAAATTTAGAAAGTACGCATTACATATGAAATCAATGTCACATATGTCCACACTAGGTCTTTGCAAATTAAAGATAGATGTGTCGACCCCAATAGGATTAGAGATTACTATTGGACTGATGACATATTGGGTTTGAAGATTTAAGGAGTTTACTGCATTCCTTGCTATAAAGGAATTGATGCCCTAGAATCAAATAGGGTACGAATTGTAGTCCCAAAAACAAGCGTTATACTTCCAATGCTGACTTCCCTTGGTCTTTAGAGGGCGGTCTACTCGAAATAGGGGCAACCTCAATGGCGTATGCATGTCCACTCGGCCATTCCTCTACCAGCTTCAGACATTGGTTCTTGAGGTGCCCTCCTCGTGGTAGTGATAACACTTTCCCTTAAAAGCTTCCTTCATTAGACCCACCTTACAATCTTTGGCCGCATTACCCTCCATTTGGCATATCTTACATAACTTACTCTCTTTCTTGAACTTTCCTTTAGACTTCTTATTCACCCAAGAGTTCCCCTTCTTGTTTTGATTTTGAGTAAGTCCTACATATTCCTACCCTATCTCGTTTTCTTCCTCACTAGCCGTCTACAGCAAAGCCACCTCAACTAACATCTCATATGTGGCATCAGCGGGCACTTGGGTTAACAAAAATTCTCTAAGCGGGGAGTTCAGGCCATTCACAAACTTCATGGCCTTTTTCATAGGCGTACCAATCAAGCTCATTCCGAACTTAGCCAACTCTATAAACTTACTAATGTATTCTTTAAAGTAGAGTCTCCCTGCTTAAGTTGTATAAATTTCCCCAGTTGTAAATTACTTATGTCCTTGACATAAACCTTGACTTGAATCTATCCTTTAATTCATCCCAAGTAAAAATCCTACCAACATTCTCCTCGGCCATAATACTCCACCAATCTCAGGCTTCTCCCTTGAGGTGCCAAGTTGCCATTATCTACTTCAGCTGATCCTCCCAATCGAGCTCACAAAATATCCCATTGCAGTCATTTATCTAAGTCTTTTACTCTACAAAACCCTCTATTCCAGAATATGTTCTTCCTTCCATATTGAGAAACTCCTTACACATCTTTGGAAAGTCAACGGGATGGGGTGCTACGTCGGTAGGTGGGGCAGTGGGTGCCACCGATGTAGCTTGAGGAACAGGGACTTCACCTACTTGCCTAAGGTACTGTTTAAACCAATCAGGCATCCCTCATATGGCGAGTCTTCCTTAGGTAGGATTCCCGACCTCAGAAGAAGAATGCTTATTAGCCACATTAACTATCTATAGTTTGAGCTTTTAGTTATATCTTCCTAAGGTAGTATTATATACTGAAAGAAATATTTTCCTAATGTGCATGTGTATGTTCAAAAATAGTATGTATATATATATTGGGGGTTTTTGGAAAATATTTTCGAAAATAACAAATATGCCACTCATATGTATACTTTTCACCACTGATTGGGTAACCTAGGCTCTAATAACCCGCCTCAATACAGGCTTATATCTTGACCCAGAAAAGACTAATCGAAACTTAGACCCATTCCAAAGCTGGCTGTTGATTGGTAAAAAGAACAGTACAGAGCTATTTGAATATTCATTCAGAACTCATTGTGGAAGGATAAAATAAAATAGCATAAACAGTACCCATTTTATTTCAAATCTCAGATGTCACAAACAAAACCATAACATAATGTCAAAGATAACCATTACATCATGTTGTTCAAAAATACATTTTAACTGCAAATCAGTACATCAGAAGATAACATAAATAGATAAATAGGCTACTACCACAAGCTCCTTTCATCGTCGTCTCCATCTTAATCATCATCTCCTTCTTTAACCGGTGTTGTAATGAGGAGGGAGTTAGAACAACAATATCTGGTGAGAGCCTTTCTATATTAATACTTGGCAGTATAAAATAAAATAAGGATAAGTATTTTGCATTTTAAACTATATTCAAAACCATTTAATATTGCATATAAGGGAAAGAGGCAGGCCGTCAAACAACTACTTAATCCCTTCAATCCCCAAGTAGGTTTTCCTATAATCAATAACCCATAACTCTCATTTTAAATGTCTGCCAATGCGAGAGATAGAATCCAAGCCACTTAATACCTTTTAATGGAAAATAGGCAGACTCTGACCATTTAAGACCACAATTGAGGTAGGTTACCATCATTTAATACCTATTCCTAAGGCAGACTCCTCACAGGTACCTATATAGCTAACATTGCACAAAAATCTCTTTGGACACTTAATACTTCAATTAAAGCAGACCTTTTCGAGATATCCTTAATCGTGCCTAAACCTAATCCCGGCCATTTAATACTTCATATAAGGGAAAGAGGTGGGCCCTCAAACGATCACTTAATACCTTCAATTCCCCAAGCAGGTCCTTCATATTATAACCCGTACCCACAGAGACGTCTCACATTAGTTCGACTATTCATAGGAACAGATGGTCAGATTGGCTGGCTAGATTTACCCTACAGAATTGGAACTAACCTCACGTCATCCGTAGTTACTTATTATAGACGATGTCTCACATCAGCCTTAAAGTCACACTACTTGTAGCCAGATTGGCTAGACAGACATCTATGTGCTATTGACTGATCTCGCATCCATATAACTTAGTCATATTTCATAACACTTTCTAAGTGTATTATTACACGTCTTATCGTATTCATTAATCAGGCCTTATAACAAATCCATCTTATTTCTCCTAATTAATTACTTTTCTAGGGGTATTTAAATGACAATTATTAACTTAATTGACTATGCAGTTAATACGTTACAATTGTTCATTATTTACGCTAGTTTATATATATATATATAAGTACGCATTTATTAATTTCTAGGCATGTGGAGATTATGCCCTAAACTAAAGTTTTAAATGTCAAATCTTCCAATGTTATACGAGTCTCATTTTTACAATAGCATTTTACGATAAATTCAATATTCCAAAATCAAATCAACAGACTTGTACTTAGAATCCAATTCCAAATTATTTTATATTAAAACAATGGAAGAAAACAAGAATAATGGAAACTTACAATTAAATAAGTTTTACGCTCCATTCAACTCTTTTTTACATAAAATTAGACAAGGGAATTTTTTTGTAGAAATAGGCAGTGTAAGCTACGAGTAAGAATTCATATCTTACACACCATTTCAAAATCATTCCCTTAATCAAATCTCCTAATCAAATCCAAAGAAAAAAAAAGAAGTGGAATAGAAGGTAAAACACATATATTGTAAAATCCACAAAACTTCATTATTGGAATACAAAATAATTAAGATTCCAACCTAAGAATTGACATTTCTCTTTGGGGGACTTTTGGAGAATTTTATTGTTATGTTTTCGTAATACAAAACTCTCCAATGCATATATCAAATCCAAGCTACACTATTCAATTACTAAAATAGAAAAATTAAAATTTCCACTCACAGCGGTCCTTAGCTTTGCCTTCTTATGGATTTGACACGCCTTAGATGAACCCTTTCAGATCTCTTCTTTTTTATATATATAGCAAGGGATTGTATACGTTAAATTTAGAAAATTAGAGATTTGGAGGAGAAGAGGTTGAGAAAACAAACAATAAACAAAGATAGATATATAGGATTTCTAACCTAAAACTGTAATGGAGTATTCTGAATCTATAAAGAGACTAACTGACAAAGCTTCGCTAATATTTTCAAAATATTATGTGAATAAAAGTGAGGGGGCTAGGCCCTTATTTATAGCAGTTGGAACGCATCAGAACCATCAAATTTAAGTCGGTTTAAAATTATAAAATATGGTACGTTAATTAAAATAAACCCTAGCCGCCACTTATAGGCAGCGATCGACTGCCACCTTCCACTGGTCGTCCTCTAGATTTCGACCGGTCGTGGTTAAGTGGTCGACCGCTCCCCTATTTTGGGAATGATAAAACTGTTGTCGTTGTTAATCTATTTTCTTCCTTAATTAATATTTAACATTAACATTAATTTTAATGTTTACTTAACCCCCAAGTATAATTACCATTAACTTTTAAATGTTAAATTTGGGATTAATTATTTATTTGGATTTGAATCCTATTTAAGTTATTTTAAACCTGAAAACTTCAAACGCCTATAACATCTTCGTTTGAGCTCCATTTTCAACATATTATATATGGAAATTGATCAGAATTTCGCCACGAACACAACGACATAACTTTTGCGCTCAAATTATAACTTTTGCAAAATTCTCCTTTTTACCCTTATCTTATTTAAATTAATTTATCCAATTTATTTATTTATGGTTGATTTTACGGGATGTTACACCCTAAGTCATAACGCGAGTCGGCATTGCGAGATCCTCTCATTGTGTAAGTACGAGAAGTGTAGACATTTTTTTGGGTAATGCAGACCCAAGTGTGATATTTTGTGTGATCATATGTTAGGAGAATATTTGAGAGATTATTAGTTTAATCCATTGTTGATTAGTTGTTCGATTCCTTGTTCAACCCTTATGTAAACCTCCATAAGATGTTTGGATGTTGGTGTATTTGAAACCTTATTCCTTACATTAACGTGGCCAACCTTTGTAAGTAATTCACAAACACAAGTAGGACATACTAGGTCAGGTAGATTATATATAAAGTCAACTACATGTGATCACTATATATTAGCAATGCAATTCATTCACTAGACTTTTATCTGATCCACTACTTTCCTTTTCCCCCACCACAACAAGACAGTGCAGTAGGTGATTAGCCTAGATTTAGTACGTGGAGAAGCAAGCTTGGTGTTGGCATCACATATTATTCTTCATTATTCTCCATGTAATTATCTACTGTATTTAGCAGACTTTATACTGCGACTTTATGTTGTTATTTTGGAAACTCTAGATTTTGGGTACATATATTTTGAGATCGTGTTTTTGAGATATTTTTCCATGATGATTATTTTCTATATTTATATTATATTGCCTTCTACTATGAGATCTGAAGTGCAGAACATCTTAGATTTTATCTTTTTAACTGTATCTTGTAATGTTTAAAAAAACCGATGGCCCATACTTCTTAGCCTGACATGAGTCCAAAATTTGCTCTAGGCTTTAGGTCGGTGTATCCGAAGGAGCGGGTTGACATAGTTGGTATTAGAGCCTAGGTTTAAGATTCATTAGGAATTACGCACGCATTGAGAGAACGTACTTGAATATTTTAAAAAATATTTTCAAAGAGTTTTCAAATATATATATATATATATATATATATATGCATATATAAAGTTTTCCAAAGATTTAACATAAAAAACTTAATCACTTATTCTTGTTTAATACTATTTGTGGGTGTAGGTGAAGCAGCTGAGATTCCAGGCATGAACGTCCTGATATGGTTTAGCCTATATCTGCAAGCAAGAGGACAATCCAAGTTTAAATTAAATAGGGGATGCATGGAGCGAGCGCCAGGTGCAGTTCCTGCCAATCCACCTGTCGTTGATTTCACTAAGCTATGTAAGAACTTTGTGAGTTTAGGAGGGAAGCCATATATGTGGACTGAATCTTTTGTGGACTCAAAGGCATTAATTCATACTTACGAGAGGATTTTTGGATTGGTGGGCCTTGGTGATGCCGTTAGGAGGTAGCTTGCTTCTTGGCATTTACAAGGAGAGGCTCTAAATTAGTGGGAAGTGGTAGTGGTAGAAACCGGTGATGAAGAGATGACCTAGAGAGAGTTTAGGAGGCTTTTTACATGAGATTTCTTTCCATAGCAGAGTAGGAAGTACAACTACAAAAGTTCATACATTTGCAACCAGGAGAGATGTTAGTGAAATACAATTTAAATAGTACAATGAATTGGCTAGATTTGGACTTGATTTGATAAATACCTCTCATAAGAAGGCTATGAAGTTTGCAAAAGGACTTAATAAACCTCTTCAAGGTTTGGCCCTTAGACACATTCCCATGGGGGCAACTTACGAGGGTTTGGTAGTAGAAATAGCCTTGCTAAATACCATTTCCAAGGAAGAGGTGAAGAATGAGCCCAAGAAGGCAGGAGGAAAGATATTCTAACAAAATCAACGCAAGGGCGAAATGGGGACCCATGGAAAGATTAAGAAGCAGGAAATCAAGCGTAGAAGATGTTGTAGGAAGGGGCATGTTGTGAAGGATTGCAAGGTTGACATCTTAAAGATCAAATGCTACAACTGCAATTAACTCGGTCATATAAAGAGAGAGTGTTCGATTGCACCGAAGACCTCAACCCAGGTGGTTCGAACTTAGGCACTGGATGTTGTTCCCAGCTTGAGTGCACATCCAATAGTGGACAAGGGGAAGAAGGTCGTAATTGAAGGTGTGTTGATTTTATATGATTTATCCGTTCATACCTCATTTGACACTGGGGTATCACACTCCTTTATCTCGAGTAGACTTGTAGATGAGTTGCACTTGGACACTAGCATAGTTATTGACCTAGTGGTTGTATCAAACCCTGTTGGAAGATCGACTCATTTATCTATGATTTATAAGGGTTTGAAGTTGTATATTTTGAGGGTCAAGTTTGATTGCGATGCTTTTGTCTTGGGATTTTCTTGGTTTGGTTTGATTTTGGGTATGGATTGGATGACCATGTATAGGGCAGTCCTAGATTATGATAGGAAGGTCATTTGTTTAGGTACTTGTAGTGGGCACAGTCTTGAGGTTTATTGTGACCCTAGAAGTTCGGTTATGTTGAGTTACCTATGTTCTTTTACCTATCACACAATGAGTTAGCTTCAGAGCCAGTAGTTTGAGACACCCTAAATGTCTTTTTCAAAGTTACCAGTTTTCCACCCTAGAGGGAGATCGCATTTGAATTTATCTCGAGGAGAATGCCAGACTTGTGCCTTACTATTGAGGAATATGGCTCCAAAAGAAAGACGTGAGCTAAATAAGCAGATGAACGAGCTGTTGGAGAAGGGCTTCCTTAAGAGGAGTATTTTAGAGTGTGTAGCACTAGTTGTCTTTGCCACGAAGGCAGATGGCTCTCTAGGGCTTTGCATCGATTACCGTGAGCTGAATAAACTAACAAAGAAGAATCATCATACGTTGCCCCGCATAGACGATCTCATTGGTTAGTTAGTTAGAGCGAAGGTGTTCTCTTAGCTTGACTTGGCTACCAGGTTCCAATGGTTGCGTGTAGTTGAAGATAGTATTTTGAAAATCGCTTTTCGCACACCCAATGGACTTTATGAGTGGTTAGTCATGCCCTTTGGACTAACAAATGCACCTGCATATTTTGTTGACTTGATGAGTCGAGTTTTTAGAGGGCTGCTTAATAAGTTCGTGGTGGTATTTGTTGATGACATATTGGTCTATCTGAAAAGCAAGGAGGAGCACATGTTGTATTTAGAAGTAGTGCTCAATACTCTCCGTGGGCATAAGTTAAAGGCGAAGTTTTCTAAATGTTACTTTTAGTGTAAGGAGGTTCGCTTTTTGTGACACGTTGTCTCTGAGTACGGATTGACAGTTGATCCTAGCAACGTTGTTGTAGTACAGGATTGGCACATAACAAAGAATGCCATGGAGGTGAGAAGTTTGCTTGGTTTGGTAGGCTATTATAGGAATTTCATTAAGGACTTCACTAAAATTTCTGCTCCTCTGACTCGCCATACCAGAAGAATTTGGTTTTCTCGTGGGTTTAAAAGTGTGAGGATGCTTTTATTAAGTTGAAGAGTCATTGACTAATGCACCTTTTTTGGTACTATCCAATGATTCGAAGGCACACAGTTTATACTCAAGCTTGTAGTATGGGACCAGGCGCCTTTTGATGCAAGAAGGGAGAGTGATGAGCTATGCTAGTCGATAATTGAAATTCCATGAGAGAAAAAATCATATCCATGATCTTAAGTTAGTAGCCATTGTTTTTTCACTCAAGTCATGGAGGAATTATCTATTAGGAGAGCGGATTGAGTTGTTCATGGATAATACGTCTCTGAAGTAATTGTTCTCCCAAAAGGATTTGAATTTAAAACATCAGAGATAGATAGAGTTCTTGGCATTATATGAATTCGGTATCTTCTACATTCCAAGCAAAGGCAATGTGGTAGCCGATGCCTTGAGTAAAAATAATGTGATGTTAAGTCCCATGTTCTTAGAGTGGAAGTACTTAGAGTTTATTTCTACATTTTATTTTTGACCTTTATCAGACATCACTTTAGGATTGTTAGCAGTTTTGAATGTGCAACTATGCTTATGGACTGCATTGGGTCAAGATAGCAACAAGATACAGAGTTGTTGGACATTTTCGAAAAGCTTGGTAAATGAGAGAGGTCGAGTCATTTGAGACGTTATACCATTGACTCGAAAGGGTGGTTACGGAGGGATGGTAAACTATGTGGTCCTCTCATTATGGATTTGATTGGCATGACACTAGCTGAGTCCCATCATTCTAGGATGACCATCCATCCTAGTGGAGACAAAATGTATTATGATATGAAGAGAGGCTTTTATTAACCGGCATAAAGTGGCATGTAATGGAATATGTGTCTAAGTGTGCGACTGGCCAAAGTGTAAAGGCAGAACTGCTATCCGCCATTTTGACCTAGCAATATTCGAACTGATTGGAAAAGTTAGATTTGACTGTCATCAAGGCCAGTAAGTCTAGAGCGATGACAGTAGGGGTCTAAATATCAAGTACAAATGATAATATGAAGCCCTGATCGAACAAAATTGAGAGATATGAAATGCAAAATGTTCAAAGTATGGAATATAGTTTAACATGGAAAAGGGATCGATTATAATCACTCCTCAACATAGGGATTGGTATATTTCAGGAAAACAAGTGCAATTCGATGGAAAACAACCAATAGTTCAAAATCCATAAGTCCAATGCATATGAAACTTTGGGACAAATATGTAGGGACCCTAGGGAGCCTACCTGAGGGATCGCACCTCAAAAGGATGAAACAAGAGGGATCAGCCCTCTTCCTTTAATAGGGATCGGCTAGTATCAGGAAACAACTCACCTTGCAGCAAAGATTGAGCAATAACTCAACTTCTACTAATCTAATTAGCATGAAACTTGGAGGCTAAGCATATTACAATGTGGAGAAGCTTCCATAGGGATCGCACTCCCAAATTCCTCTAAAATAGTGATCGAAACTGGTCATCATTCCTTGGGATTTGGGCCCTGCAATCCCTCTTATGGATCCATATGGTTTTGGAGATCCTTCTACCGAATTTTCAGGGAGATATTTCACCGTCTTCTTCTATAAATACAAGCTTGGTTGTTCATTTTCGAGACTTTACGCTACTAGTTGTTGTGTACTCTATTGCAACTAAGGATTTTCATCCGATCCCTATTGTACTTAGTTTACAAAGTGATTAATAAAGCAATCTATTCAAAGTGGACGTAGCAAACAACGCCGAACCACTATAAATCGTTATGTTCTTGTTATTGCTTAGATTTTCCATCATTTAATTGCTTGTTTCCTCTGTTTTCATTTAATATTCTCCATTTATTTCTTTATAAAACTTCTATTGGGTGTTTGTGCTAATTTTTGGTGCAAACATTTTGTGCTTTTACTGAGAGCAAGATTCTCAGCCCTGTTTGGATCCCTTTGGTGCTACTGGATTGCATAAATCCCCCGAATAGATCCATAATTATCTTAAAGAAGCTCATCTGTTTTATTTAGAATTGCAAAAGTCTAAGAAAACTATCAACAATGGTTAGGAGCACTAGAACTGCATCTCAAAACGCAGAAGGAAACGAGAACGCTAGCATCCAGTAAGGAGGCCCGAGCAATCTACCGGTAGATGTGAATGCTACCAATCTAGTTGATGTCGAAAATCTGGTTGATTCCATCACAAGAGATGATTTTCAAAATTTGATGAAAGAGTTAGTGGATAGCCATCGATAGTTGAACCAACAGATTCAAGCCAATATCGGTCTAATGAACCAACTTAGTCAGTAATAGCATGGGAAAGCTAGGAGGGACCCAACCCCCTATTCTACATCGGAGAGTTTTAGTTCATCATATGATTATCACAAACGTAGGCATCGTAGAATTGACAAATATCATGCAAAAGCTTCTGGACATCAAAAGGAAAAACCAACCTAGTTTCTGAGACCGACCGGTGTCGAACCCTCCATAGGGATCAGTACCGATCCCTCCTCCAAAAAAGGAAACATGCCCCCTTCAAGTTGGAGCACAAGCTGGAGCCGCTACAACTGATTTGGATCCTGGAGTTTAGGTGGATGCAGACAAGTTACCTCCTTGTAATGACGATGAAGTGAACGTACGTGATATACATCGAGAGGATGTTGAGCCAAGAAGGTATGGAATGGCCCATAGACATCGACCAGACCATTCACATGAGGTGGAGCACGACTACTGCTTGGCTCCAACTATCTAAGCGCTGGACTTGTCAACTATGATTAGACAGCCAGTGAGGAAGAGCCAAGGCTTGACCAATGATGATTGGGGGATCTCAAGAAGCCATACTCTATTCACTGACACTGTCTTACATGCTGAGTATTCAAAGACGTTCAACATGCCGTCGATGCCTGCCTATGAGGGAAAAACCGACCTCAAGCAGCACATCATGAGATATGAATGGCTGATGGATTCCGCACGAGCTGATGATGCAACAAAGTGTAGATGTTTTCCTATTACTCTCTCTGGCATAGCGACAATGTGGTTTATGAGATCACCCCCGCGATCAATCTCTAGCTCTGACGAATTAGCAACAAAGTTTGTAGAGCAATTCTGTATGCGTGCAACTCGCCCCAAAGATGCGACGTCCCTATCCAACATGATCCAAGCTCCCGAAGAATCGTTGAAACATTATTTGGAGAGATTTCATACAGCTATCACAGAAGTCAGTAATCCTAATGACCATTCAATATTGGTGGCAGTAACGAGAGGGATTGATCCGGAATCTGACTTTGGTGATTGGTTAGTTGGCAAACCACCCACAACACTGGAACATTTCTATGCAAAAGCAGTTTAGTATTTGAGAAAAGAGGAAGTTAGATGTTCTAAAAAGAAGAATGTTGTGGGGCTAAGTGGAGAAGGAGTCCAATGTAACATTGCAGTGAAACAATCTAGGGAGAGTTTTGGAAAAGTTTAAGTAAATGCCCAGAATAAACCGATTCAGCAAAAGAAAGGTAGTGATAGGAACCGTGAACGAAAGAGGGATTCTAAAAGAGGAAAGCCTAGGATTCCAATATATGATACCCGCACACCACCGAATACATCTCTAGAGAATGTTTACTTGTCTAGACATGCAATACCATGCAGTATAGGAAGCCATCTCCGAAAGATTCGACGGAGAAATAGAAATGAACTAGAAAATATTGTCGGTTCCATGAATGTTATGGTCATAACATGAATGAGTGTAGGCATCTCCAGGATATTATCGAGAAACAGATTCAAGAAAGAAAGTTATAGCAGTTTGTTAAAGCCTCATAGGATGGCTGGCAAGGACATCCGACCCCAACTGAGGACTAGCTCCGTAGAGGGCCGAGGAGCCTACATGAACTGGTAAAAGATTAGTGATCAATACAATAGTCAGAGGACTACATCCAGCTGATAAGAGTTGGCATGGGATGGAGCGCTATGCTAGTGCAATCAAGCATATGAATTTTGAATGTTGTTCGAGTATAGAAGATGGAGCTCCGGTAGAAAACCAGCATACAATGGCAGAAGACATTATGTTCAAAAACATAGATGCGGACAAGGTGGAGGCACCGACGATCAACCCAATGGTCATTTCGGCCATGATCAACCCTATCTTAGTGAGGAGGATTTTAATTGATTGTGGAAATTCCATTAATATAATTTTCAAAAAGGCTTACAATCAGATGAGGATGGAAGCCAAGGACTTGAAACCGTCTAAAGCCAACATTCATGGCTTTAACGGTGCTGCGTCGAAGCTGTCAGATATGTTGAATTGCCCGTGGAGTTGGGAGAAGGTGACCACAGAAGAGTGAGGATTTTGTCATTTTTTTTCTTGGATGTTGACTCTCCATACAATGCTTTTCTGGACCGACCAGCCCTAGCTGAGTTTCGGGCAGCTCTTGCCCCATGGTGTTTGACTTTGAAGTTCCTAAATGATAGTGGTTTTGGAGTTGTGCATGGTGATCAAGCGACCAGATGTGCTTGTAATGTAGCTGAATTGATAGATGCTCAATAGAAGGAGAAAGGTAAGGGTGTGGACATGTCTCTCCGCATTCAAACAACCCCAGAGATTGACAACCAATGCCTGGGCCTTAGGTCGGGCGCCACAGTCAGTGTTTTAAATCTCGGATTTTGGCCAATATCTCGGGAAAATATCTCGGCTATCTCAGGCGATATTTAAAACACTTATAACTAAATAGGCTGCCAAATCTCGGATTTTGGCTGATATCTCGGATTTTTCATCTCGGCCATCTCGGGGAGATTTAAAAGCCTGGCCACAGTCGGTTCTATAAAGATATAGATCTGAGGGATGAAGAGGAGGAGCCCAAAGAAACCAAGACTGCATCGGTTGAGCTAACAACTGACATCACGGTTAGCCACGACGACCCGTCACGGGTCCTAAAGATTGGATCAAAGCTCAACCCCCTGAAGATGAAAGAACTTGTTGGTTTTCTCTAAGCGAATCTTGACGTGTTTGCTTGGACTCATTCTGAAATGTATAGGATCTCTCCTGCCATTGCGAGCCATGTATTAAACATCGACCTGAAGCATGTCCCGTGAAATAGAAAAGGCGTGGCACGGATCCAGAGAGATTTGCTGCCCTTAAAGAGGTGGCTGATAGACTCAAAGGAAATGGATTTATTCGCAATGCCATCTACCCTAAATGGGTATCTAATCCTGTACTTGTGAGAAAGGCGAATGGAAAATGGTGGACATGCGTTGATTACTCAGACTTGAACAAGGCATGCCCGAAAGACAGTTTTCCCCTTCCAAGGATCGACTAGCTGGTATACTCAACCGCGGGACATGAATTGCTATCTTTCATGGATGCATACTTTGGATATAACAAAATCCCAATGCACATTCCCAATCAGGAGTACACTAGCTGCATTATCGATGTTGGATTGTATTGCTATGTGGTAATGCCGTTTGGATTAAAGAATGCTGGAGCAACTTATCTATGCCTACTCAACAGAATGTTTAAAGATCAGATTGGAAAGACTATGGAGGTATACGTGGATGATATGCTCGTGAAGTCATGATGATCAAGCGACCACATTAGAGACTTAGCAGAAGTGTTCGATATCCTTTGATATTAAAAAATGAAATCAATCATCTGAAGTGTTCTTTTGATGTTACATCAGGAAAGTTCTTGGGTTTCATCATTAATGCTCGCGGAATTGAAGCTAATCCCGAGAAGATTCAAGAAATTCGCAACATTTAAGTTCCGAAGACCATCAAGCAACTACAATGTCTAAATGGGAAAGTTGCTTCCCTAAGTCGGTTTATTTCCAGAGCCACCTATAAATGCATTCCTTTCTTTGATTTGATTAGGAGAGGGAAAAGGAACTTTGAATGGATGCAGGATTGTGAAGACGCATTCCGAGCTTTGGTAAATCACCTAGAGAGGCCTTCCATCTTATCAAAGCCAGTGAATCATGAAGACTTGTATATCTACATGGTCGTATCGGTACATGCTATAAGTGCCACACCGCTTCAGGAGGAGAATCAGATCGAAAGACCGATTTATTATGTTGCAAACGATTAACAGGAGCTGAAAGGAATTATCCAATGATAGAGAAATTGGCGTACTACTTGTTGATTGCCTCGCGAAAGCTTCGCCCCTATTATCAGGCTCATCCTATCAACGTTTACACCAACCAGCCGTTATGATAGGTCCTACAATGACCTTAGACGTCTAGGACTTTACTCAAGTGTAACATCGAATTGAATCAATTCAACATCACTTATCTCCCTCGGAGAGCCATCCAGGGACAGGCCTTGGCAAACTTTATAGCAGAATTCATTGCACAGGATGATCTCCTAGAGAGCGGTGGAGTCCCTACCATTTCGTGGAAAATGTATACGGATGGAGCATCAATGATCATTGCTCGGGAGCCGGAATCGTGCTAGTAACTCCAGAAGATCGATCAATTTTCTATGCTTTGAAGCTTGACTTCCCTACAACAAACAATAAAGCTGAGTATGAAGCTCTGATTGCTGGACTCGAACTTGCCAGAGAACTAGGAATAAAATCTCTTGGTATCTTTTGCGATTCACGGTTGGTAGTATACCAAGTCAAGGGAGATTACCAAGCTAAAGGACAATGACTCCCCCATACCTTACCCCCAAATTCAATAGCTATTGACTCGCTTTGAGTATTATGACATCATGCAAATTCCTAGGGATCAAAACAAAGAAGCTAACTCGTTGGCAAAGTTTTGCTAGCACATGGGATGCACAACAGATGGGCTTGGTTCTAGTCAAAGTAATAAACGCTTCGAGCATAAACCAGATGGAAGACGACTGGGTACTAGAGATGGAGCCTGAGAAGGAGTCGTGGATGGCTCACATTAGAGGCTATTTACTACAAGGAGTCCTTCCTTAACGGAGGAATGAAACGCGACATATCCTCCGCAAAGCTTCATGATATATCATTCAGGAAGGAGTCATGTATAAAAAGGGTTTTTCCATTCCCCTGCCTCGGCGTATCACTCATGATGAAATAAAACAATTCCTAAGGGAAGTTCGTGTAGGGGAATGTGGCGATCACACTAGAGAATAAACCCTAGCAAAGAAAATACTCTGTTATGGGTATTATTGGCCGACTGTCAACCGAGATGCTCTAATTAAACTAGGCGATGCGACAAGTGCAATATGTATGCCAAAGTTCCGAGAGCTCCGCTAATGGAAATCACACAAATGGTCAGTCCATAGCCGTTTTCCTTATAGGGCATAGATATTATTGGTTCCTTATCGATCTCTAAAGGTGGTGCGAAGTACGTCATCGTGGCAGTTGATTACTTCACCAAATGGACCGAAGAGGAACCTTTAGCATGATCATGACAAATAAAGTAATCAACTTCATTGTCCGGAACATCATCAGTCAATTTGGCCTTCCACGAACCATTGTAACTGACAATGGAACACAATTCAACAGCGCTGAATTCAAAGTTTCTGCCATCGGCATCATATTTAGAAGAGATTTACAATAGTTGCTCACCCTTAAGCAAATGGACAAGTTGAAGCTGTGAACAAAATCATAAATTCCATTCTAAACAAGTGTTTGGAAAATACTAGAGGCAAGTGGGTGGATGAACTCTCGACAGCATTATGGGTTTACATAACCACCCATAATTCCGCGACTGGCCATACTCCATTCAACCTGGCTTACGGCTTCGAAGTCGTCATTCCTGTTGAACTCGAATTCCCTTCTCATGGAGTGATCTACTATGATTCAAGAACGAATAGAGATCTCCTCTTAGAATCTCTACACATCGAGTTGTCTGATACTGCAACACCAAAGTCTGACCTAGAACCTATGAAATTGACGATCTCGTCTTGAAACGGGTTTTTCCTGCCCCATCGCACATGAATCCTACTTGGAAAGGACCATATGTCATTGAACAAAGGCTTGGAGAGGTAACTTTCAGGCTAGCGACTGTTGATGGCATCACACTCCCAAGAGCGTGGAACAGCGAGCATTTACGACGCTGTTTCACTTAGTTCATTCTTCTTCATTTAGTTGTATTCAATTTCCGAATTTGCTTTAGCATTTGATTTTCCTGATATGTAATAAGAAAAATTATGTCATTTCTTTCCATTTGGTAAATAAAGTTTGAAATTTTCTTCATATCTATGATTGTTGTAGCATTGAATATTAGTGACGATACCCGACTAACTAATATTGACACATCTGAGCAAGTTCCCAGAGTCTAGAGCTAGCAGATTACATAAGTTCACAATTGAACTAAACAAAATGAACGTGGTCTGAACATTCATTCGATGATTCTTGCTCACAACCCAATAGTTGGAATACCTTGCGAGGAATGGATGTGACTCGACCATTCGATAACCAAGTTAATCCTACCAAGCAATGAGACAGACATGAGTCTAAAGCTATCGTGATATGGCCGATCGCTCGCCAAGTCAAACCCCGGACTTGTGGGCAAATCAATCAATTAAGGAAGGTACGATCCAAATATTTTTAAAATAACTCAAAGTCCCTAGAGTGTGCGCTAGAGTATAAACATAAGTTGGGTGTGATTCGACCACTCGCTAACTAAATCTTATCCCCAGAATTCAAATATGAGTATAAACAAATAGATGAGTGCGGTTCGACCACTCACTACACCATAAAATCCAACCTGAAACCGTAAGGAGTATAAACTCGTTGAGGATGGAGTTCGACCATCCACTATCTAACTCCACCAACACGAGATTGGGGCAGGAGTATAATCACTCAAACAACTGAATTTGATGGCGTAACACTCGAGCCCAGTGTTTGATACAACTTATGGCCACGATCGCATGTAGACCTTGAGTAAAAATTAATGGACGATTGACCGAATTAACAAGCAACAAATTACAAGTACATTGAAAGGAAAAGTAATAGCTCGACTAGTTAGAAAAAATTCACACAAGAGTTCGACAGAAAACAAAGAACTTTTATTTGCATATTAAACTTGAAAATTGTGATATAAATTTATTCAAAAGCAGGGGCTATACCCACATAGTCACGCCAACAAAAAGAGGAATGCAGCTACCCAAGCTATATACAAACTAAGCTGAAGCAACGACTATTTCTTCTTCCGTTTTCCTCTTTTGGATTTTTTAGGAGTGGTGCCACCCGAGCTTTTGCTTGTTCTTCTTTTCGATCCTTTGTCGCCCTTGGCCAGAGAGCTTTCAAAGGTTGGGAGGAGTTCTTCAGGAATTGACCCACCAGGTGGAATGACTTGTAATGGGATGAGGTTTGGATCATCGATGTCCACATTAACGGGTTCAGCCATAGCCTTTTTCTTCAATAACTCCTCTCTCTCGATGCGCTCTTTTAAGCTGAGCTCATCGGTATGTTCGGTGGCCCCAATGATCACAACATCATCTGATTCATCTAGCAGCGGTTGGTCATCAGTTTTTTCATCATCAAGTGTCCCGATAACTTGAGCATCATGCCCTAGAATGTCAGTAGCCATCGGAATTTCAGTAGTTGTCAATTGTCGCACTAGGGTAGCACTGCTTTCTGAAGTTTGGCTAAGACCAGGAAGAGCTACAGATTCGTGGAAACAAGAAAATAAGCCCATGACTATTGGGTATGAGGAATGAAATATCTCAAATAATGGAGAATAAAGCGGGATACCTATGTCCGGCTGACTTTCGGTTGATGCCGGAGTGCTCTTCTCTAGAATAAGAGTCAGCACCTTTGATTGATAGCCGAGGCTGTCCGGATCATAGTACAGATCCTATCCCATGCT
Source organism: Allium fistulosum (assembly GCA_030737815.1). Taxonomy (NCBI): domain Eukaryota; kingdom Viridiplantae; phylum Streptophyta; class Magnoliopsida; order Asparagales; family Amaryllidaceae; genus Allium; species Allium fistulosum. The sequence goes on from CM060901.1 coordinate 1,258,800,079, forward strand.
AAGAGAAACTGATGCTCTGGCTGTTTAAAGTGGAAGGTGACCTTTGGGATCGGACTTCGAAGACTCTGCAATGTTTTTCCCTTTACTAGAGGGTGCTAAAATATCCAAGTATCAAAGTCCCGCAGCAGTAAGGTCTAAAGGTTCATCTTTGCGAAGAATCTCCTTACCAGCTTCTCTCCATCTAAATTAGCTTCACCGAGGGCTTTCTTCTTCATTTCAACAATGTATTCCCACGCCTTAGTGTTTAGGATAGCCCTTTCCAAGAAAACTCAAATTGCAATGGATTAGGAATTTAGCATTATATTCAACGATCAGAGGATCGAATGTGTCCTTAATCCCATTTTGACCAGCTTCTTTAGCATCTTCTAACTGGGCCTCGATTTGCTCTCTAACCTCATACGGCCCGCTTCTCTTACCTCTTCCTTGAGGACTTCAATTTGAGCGAGTTGCTCGTCAAGCTTAATTTTCAAGTCACGGGCTTCGACGGCCTCTTCGCAATATCTTTACGACTCCTCCTGAACTTCGAGTTTCTCTTCCTTCTCTTTTTTAAGTAGTTCTTCATTTTCCTCAACGCAATGGGCTAGAATGTTTTTCTCTTTTTGCAGTGTATCTTTTTCCAAAGCAAGCACACCGCTGCGGTTTACACATCATCCAGCTCCATTTTGTGAGCTGCTTCTAGACGACTAACCACCTCGGATGTTTCTTTGGCACTCTTTTCTGCCATGGTTAGCTTTGCTGTCAACTCCGAGATCTCATTGTCTTGATGTTTATTATGTCTTTATTATGGATCGCCTTTATCTTGAGACGATTGATTTCATGTTGGCCCTCGGTAGACACCTTAGAGATTTTTTCGGCTAGATGCTGGAATGCTTCGTGTTGCACAAAACGTCATTGACGCATGCAAGGAAATTCGCTTTAGCACTCCTTGGAATTGTATGAATGGAAGGAACTTAAGCCTATCGAAGCAAATTTTTGGGAACTTGACTTTAAGTTCAGTCAATGTTTCTACCGTGGAAGCCTTAGGAGCTGCAGTAGAATAAGCTGGATCAGAAGTAACAAGTGGGCGTTTGCTTGACCTACAATCTTGGGATTGTTTGGAATCAGATGAACCAGTATACTGCTCAGGCGGCACAGCAATTTAAGGAGCATGGAAAGAAGTCTGATCGCCGCTATGTACGGGAAGATTGGGCTAAATTTTCTAATGAGACGATTGAGATTGGGAGTTATGTTTAGAAGATGAAGACTGCCTCGAACGACGACTTTTTCCCGGCTACTATCTTCTCTCGATGCATATCCAAGTCTGGACTATGAATAGATTCATATTGTGTTGAAGAGCTCCTTAAGTGATCGAAGGCACGGGATTGAGACATAGCACCTACATAACAAACAATAATGTATAAGTGACCATCGAACAAAAGATAGACGAAAATCATGCAGTGAAGAGCACGTGATTGTAAGTGTCCTAGTGTCCCGCCTACGGACCAGTTGCTGCAGCCTTGCTTATAGGAGTTTTCTACCCTTTGCTAGTGGGAGGAATGTCATCACAACCCCTGGTAGGAGAATTGAGCCTTCCAATACTGATGTTGGGAAATTCATAAGTCATGATATCATATAGGATCAGGAGATTCGAGAACCCTTCCATTGAGCTTTCTAAATGTTGAGAAGAAGACTCTTTATCAACTGAGGTGATGATGAACTCTGTCTCTTTAGCGGTTTTTCTCCTATGGAGTTTATATACGAGCGTTTTTCCTCTTCTTTTGGCATGTGGGATTGTGCGCCTTGTGATGGTTCAAAAACAGGCGCATTGCCCGAACCTGCATCAGCATCGCTAGGCTTGTTGGTTTCGACATGTCTAATTTCGCCCACTTCGGCATCATCCTGAGCCCCCTCGCCTGGGGCACGATAGGGCTATTAGTGTCACCTTCTTGTTCCGCCACATTTCTTAATGGTACAACGCTTCCTGAAAGCCCGATGCTGCGACCTTCTTATAACAGCCCAAACAGAGATAACCATTCATTGGTTACGAGGGATCTGATGTCCTTATCCTCAACTAGGGTAGCATGAATTACAGAAACCGCCCTTGAGAAACTATCGCCTTCTAGACTTGGATGTATACCTAAAAAATTTCAAAGTATTAGTTAGTTCAGGATACAACTTAGGAAATTTTTTTTGAGAATAAAGTGAAGACAACACTTACGTCCTTTTGACCATCGCCTCGCCAAGCCAAGTAGACAATGAACGTAAAACCATTCGTGTTTAAAAATATGTTCCAAGTGCTAGTTAGAACTTGACAGTTGGGCGAAGGCTTGAGGAAAGTGTAAGAAAGGCTTCTTGTCCATCATTTGAAGTTGTAAATAAACCTGATGTCCTCAAGAGATGGGAGGTGGAACAGAAAACATCCATAAATTGCAAGAAAGTGCCAAGAAGAAAAGCATAGCTATTCGGATGCAGCTAGGGAGCTATTCCTAAATAATTTAGCATTTCACGGATGAAAGAATTAAAAGGCGGCACGCATCCGGCCCAGTGCATGAATTTATTACATGTAGTATATCCCTCTAGGGGAAAATGAGTCCTATCATTTACTAAAGGGACTAGAACGTCTCCAACTAGATCCATTGTTTAGAGCATAGTCTACGAAGAGCAGCCTCGTCAATTCTGGAGGCTTGGAAATCCGTCGGGTTATCATGAAATACGGCACCTTCTACAACATCAGGGGCAAGACTTATATCTTCCGTCGGAAGGACGGGAACATCAGAGAAAAGGTCCATCAATGGGCTGGAAAGCTCTGGTTGCTCAAATTGATGATTATGGGAAAGTCCACCGGAAATAGTTGCAGAACTTGACTCGACACTGGGATCGCTAAGTTGTGAAGGTTGATTAGAAGGCATTGCAACTAAATGCTCTGAATGTCCAGAGCCCATATCAACTAAACTCAGTAGATAATCGAGATGAAAATTTTTTACTTGTCCTTCCATGCTAAGTGTAAACTAGTGTGGTGAAGTGTTGTGCAGTGCAAGGATAAACAGTTTAAAATTAAAAGCCAAAGAATGCGACGAGACTTTGGATTTCGATTAGAGTGATAGTCATCGCTGACCATCTCAATTGGCATTCAGATTAATCGATTATGTCAACTTTGGGATTGACCATCGGCGTGTTGAAGTGTGAAGTCCATTATTAAAGTCCATATTTTAAGTTTTAGTTCATATTCTAAGTCCTGACAGTTTAGTTGTTCGATTTCAAATTCAATTGTTTTTAAGGAAGTCATGTTGTTCATTATCGTCATATGTTCAAGTTCATTGAGATGGGAATGGTTCTAATTGTTCATGCGAGTGAATATAGATTGGTTTTCATGTTCAATTCAAAGCTTAGAATTGGCTAAGTACACATAGCCGATCCCTCTATCTAAAAATAACATATCCCTATTTATGCCGATCCCTTTCCCTTATAACAACTGATCCCTCTCGATAAGTCCATGACTGACCCCTCCATCCATAAACACACCACTATCGATCCCTCCACTTACCCGCATTTACACTTCTCCTATAGCCAACAGCCGATCCCTCTTCACTTCATAGATGACTGATCCCTCTCCATATCAACAAAGCAAATGATCCCTCCACTTAACCATGCAACTGACCCCTTTTCAATATTGATCCCTCTACTTTAACGTCTTCACACTTCCATCAAACATCCACTCTTATCCCTCTCTTTCACCTATGTTCCAACCGATCCCTCGCTTAATCCATATGTTTCATCTTCCTCGAACGACTTTGACTATCACCTCTCCATCTAACTGCAATGTTACGACTCTATTCGCATCGAACTCTAACCCATCCACCAACGCAATCGAACCCAATATCTCATCACCATTAAAGGCTAAAGGCAAGAAAACCTACCTAAGTTTGCAGAATACGAGTTGCTCAAGAGGAAACACTGGATTTCGATTCGAGTTGAGGATGGAGTAGTGGTCTAGAGCAAGAGAAGATGGTGAATCTAAGGAAGGAGGCGATGTTTGATTCGAAGGAATGGGATCGGGTTGATGAAAATAGGAAGGGTTTGACCCTAAGAAAATGGGATGAGGGTTCGGTCGTGAAGAAAGTAAAACTAAATAAGTGAAGGTTGAGGAAGAATGATGTTAGCTTATATATAGAGGATAAGGGTTTAGCCTGCCTTTTCATTCTCCACGAAGCCAAAAGATTGGGTTCCCAACTTAGGAAGGGATCGGGCATGATCCCTTGACTTAGGGATCCATCTAATCCCTATCAACTTTAAAACAAAAAAAGGAGGAATAGGGGATTGGCTAAAAGAATGCCTTTCCTTATATATATAAAAAAAGAGATCGGTCATGAACCCTATGTGCATGCAAGCATATGCATAAAAATTATATATATAATGTAATGAAATTGCAACTAGTTCAATGAAAATTTACAACGACCTGTAAGCATACAGACCTGTCAGAGAGGCAACAAAAAGAACGTGTATTTGAACGTGCAAGTGTATAGTCTAAAAGTTCAATTTTTGAAATCGACAGAAATTGAATTCAAACCTCAAGCTTTCAAGTTCGAGATCAGATCAGATAGCCAATGCTTACTAGTATCGTAGAGCTAGACATAGGTATCAATCGATGGAATATAATCCTGAATTTATACTATTGGAAATCGATCAAGCGTCGTGACAATCAAAGAGAGATACGATACTTTGGGAAAATAGTTCGACGGAAGTACATCGACTATTAGAAAACTGGATGAAATTTCTTGTCGATGACTATAACTTGCTTCGGTTCAAATCGCGTCATGTTCAGCACAAGATGTACTTTGGAGGGCAAGTGCTATCTGACATTTTAACCCTGCTATATTCGAACTGATTGGACAAGTTAGGTTCGAGTGTCATCAAGGCCAGTAAGTCCAAAGCGATGATTGTGGGATCTAAATATCAAGTACAGATGATAATATGAAGTTATGATCGAACGGAATTGATAGATATGCAATGCAGTATGTTCAAAATATGGAATATAGTTTAACATGGAAAAGGGATCGGCTATAATCATTCTCCAACATAGGGATCGGCATATTTCAGGAAAACAAGTGCAATTTGATGGAAAACAACCAATATCTCAAGATCCATAAGTTTAATGTATATGAAACTTTAGGAGCAAGACGTGGGGACCCTATGGAGCCTACCCTAGGGATTGCACCATAAAAGGATGAAACAAGAGGGATTGGCCCTCTTCCCTCAATAGGGATTGGCTAGAATTAGGAAAAAACTCACCTTGCAGCAAAGATCGAGCAATAACTCAAGTTCTACTAATCCAATTGGCATGAAACATGGAGGCTAAGCATATTAAAGCATGGGGAAGCTCCAATAGGGATCGCACCCACAAATTGCTCTAAAATAGGGATCGGCATCGATCCTTATTCCTTAGGATTTGGGCCATGTGATCCCTCTTATGGGTCCATATGGTTTTGGAGATCCTTCTACCCAAATTACAGGGAGATATTTCACCGTCTTCCTCTATAAATATAGGCTTGGTTGTTCATTTTCGGGACTTTACGCTGCTAGTTGCTTTGTCATCTATTATAACTAAGGATTTTCATCCGATCTCTATTGTACTTAGTTTACAAAGTGATTAATAAAGCAATCTATTCAAAATGGGTGTAGGCAAACAACGCCGAACAATTATAAATCGCTGCTTTCTTATTATTGCTTTGATTTTCTATTATTTAATTACTTGTTTCCTTTGTTTTCATTTTATATTCTTCACTTATTTCTCTTTAAAACTTCTATTGGCTATTTGTGCCAATTTTTGGTGCAAATAGGAGTAAAAGAAGTTGAGTGGATTGTTGCAGCCATTAGATATTCCACAATGAAAATGGAGTGTGTTTCTATGGACTTTATCGATGGACTGCCTGAGAGTATGAGGGTTAATGAGAGTATCTGGGTCATAGTCAACCAACTTACCAAATGCACTCACTTCATCCTGGTTAGGAGTGCAAAGACTGCTGCATCTTGGAAACTCTATATATAAGGGAGATAGTTCGATTACATGGAATTCCCTCTAGCATTGCCAATGACTGAGACCCACTTTTCACCAATGATTTTTGGTGGAGTATTCATGAGGCTTTAGGAACTGAGTTTAGTTGGAGTACCACTTATCATCTATAGACAGATAAACATACGGAAAGGGTGAATCGAGTGCTGGAGGATTTGCTTCGAATGTGTATTTAAGATTTTGGTAGCTCTTGAGAGGATCACTTGCCACTAGTAGAATTTGCTTATAATAATAGCTATCAAGCAAGTATTGAGATGACACCATTTGAGGCGTTATACGGGAGGCCTTGTAGATCACCATCTTGTTGGTGGGACACTATAGATAGAATTACTCTAGGACCAGGCATGATAAAGGAGACTTCAGAGAAAGTATACTTGATCCATAAGAGAATGAAGACTGTGCAAGATAGGCAGATATCTTATGCTGACAAGAGACGCACAGATTTGTAGTTCACAGTGGGCGATAGGGTTTTTATGATGGTGTCGCTGCTTAGACATGTTATGATGTTTGGTAGCTCAAGAAGTTAGCACCAAGGTTTGTAGAGCCTTTCTGATTATGGGTAGAGTAGGGTAGTTGGGTTATGGATGGAGCTTCCAAAAAAGTTAGTGGGAGTGCACAACGTTTTTCACGTGTTACACATGCGAACATATCTACACGATCTAGCAGCTGTGGTCGAGCCGAGTCAGCTAGAAGAAGTGGTAGTGGAAAGGGAGTCACTTTTTCGCCGTGCACCTACCCGTATCATTAGGCATGGTACAAAGAGACTCTGCAATAAAGTTATTAAGATGGTTAAGGTCCAGTGGGGAGACGATCTAACGGAGAGTACATGGGAGCTAAAGGGGAAGATCCGAGCTACACATCCAGAACTCTTTTCTAGTACGTTTTCATTCTAGTTGTTATATTTGACTGCTTATGCAATTGGGCTTTATCTTATTGTATCACATAGGTTGGGATGTTGAATGCTAGGAATGGTTGTGAAGGTGTCACTAGGACAAGTTTTAGATGATGGTTGCCAATGGATGTATTTAATAAGTAAATCATTGCATACATAGGCTAATATATTCAGGTTAGTCTACACTTACAACATCATTTGTTTTATTCTATTGAGTTATACGTATATGGTCGTTGCAATGTATTAAATGGTTTCTCATTCATATATAATTGCAAGTATAGGGAGTTGCATACATGTTGGATGCATGGCATAAGCACGGACATTTCAGGAGGTCAACTAGAATAACAAGTAGGCTAATTTTTGCATTAGTAATATGTTTATATGCTTTCCATACCTATACATACATATATAATTGCAAGTATATGGAGTCGCATACATGTTGGATGCATGGCATAAGCACCAGCATTTTAGAAGGTCGACTAGATCAGGAGGCCGCCTAATTTTTGCATTAGTCATAGGTTCATATGCATTCCATACCTATATATACATATTGCATTATAGATTTAAACTAAGGACAATAGTTGACAGTGGTTTGATGGTTGAGTAGATGGTTGTAGACCTTGGTTTTCGAATATATGAGTTACGTTTTTCCATCTTCAAATACTTTGGGGACAAAATCATTTTAATGGGGGGAATGTAACACCCCTCAAAATTGATGAAGAATTCATTAAAATAAATTAATCAATTTAAAATAAAGTTAAACAATGGAATTTGAGCAAACATCGGAATTTGGGTATAAAACTTGCACCATTTCGTTCGTAGAATTTTATGGACGACTTCCATGTATAAAGTTATGTAATCATAGTTCAAAACGAAAGGTTATTAACGTTTAAAGAATTAAAAACATAAATAATTTAAAACATATTAAATGAAGTAAATTAATAAAATCTTAACGTTAAAAACATAACATATATACATTTACCGATCGACAGCATTATTAGGACCGGTCAACACCTAGCAATCAGCAGCCACAAATGAACCGTCTATTGGTGGGTGTTAGTCAAATACGGTTAGCCTAGGCCGAACGACCTAGATTTTATTATATTAAATCTAACATCCAATGTTATTTCTAACACCTACAAATATGAGTGTATTCTTTGTTGTTTATTCTAAAACCTATTGTGTGGCCATAAATAGAATGTCTAAACTCTTCTTCTCTTCAAATCGATGTCTCCTTAAAATTTCTTTTATGAAGCAAAATTAAAACAAGATTGAAGATAAAATCAACAATTAAAGAAGAAGAAGAGATCGAGGGCAAGCTTGGAAGAAAAAGAGCATCAAGAGGTGAGTGGGTTGATTATTAAAATACATTGATCTACAAGTAATTGGATTTATCTATATCTCTGTTTGTTTCGGAAATTAAATGATTTAAATTTAAGATATGTTTCTAATTCAAAGATTATTTATTCGGTAAATTGAAATTATATGGAGGTTTGATTGAAAAGGTTAGATCGTATAGAAATAACACCTATTTGATTTAACTTGATTAAGAATGAAGAATTTGATTTAGATTTGAATTGAATCTGAGATTTAATATGTATACACCTTTTTATTTTACTTCGAATTGATTTTGAGATTTTAATATGTATGCACCCATTGATTTCATTTTGGACTAATTCTGAGATGTAAACACACATATATAATTATGGAATTGATAATTGAATTCGAGTAAACACAATTATACATTTCACATGAAAATTATCAGAATTACAGCAGAATAATGGACTAAAACAAATATTAGAAATCTGATCAGAAACTTGATAAACAATTAGGGTTATGATTTAATTAACTAAAATAATAATAATAATTTACTACTGAAACAAAACCTGATCGATCGACGGCTTACCATAGCCGGTCGACAACAAGCGGTTGACCGCTATCGTAGCAGGCAGACGACCGATTAATATATTTCAGGCATAAATTGAACCTCGACCTATGGTTCGGGTTTAGTATATATATTAATACATATTATATAAGTATGGGAAGTTAGTTCCCTAATCCTTGACTTTCAAATACTACGGGACAGAGGTAAGCATGTACGCATGCAATTAGACCTAGACATTATTTATTCTGTGAATTTGATATTCAATATGAGGCAGTTTCATCGCATGTGTAACGACCTGTAAATTTTAACTGTTTTAATAACGTAATTAGTTGAAATTTTGTGAAATTTTAAACGATAAAACGTTGAAATAAAAATTTGATATTTGGAATGCGTCTAATTAATCATAGCAACTGGTAAATTTTCATCAAATAATTTGGAAGTTTAATTTCTAGTGTAATTTTATTCCAATTTATATCAGTTAAAATTCATGATAATAAAATATTTTCCAAACCTGAATATTTTTACATAGAAAAATTCTAATTCATCTTCTGACTAAGACGTCATTTTTCGTTTTTCCAAATTCGGACATCTATTGCTCCGTCGATCTTATTTTCGGCAAAATAGCATCACTTTGGTACCGATATCGATTTTTGATCGGATGTTCGTACAACTGACATTTGTATACCGTTTTGATCATCTCGTCGTGCTGATCTTTGCGGTATGTCCAATTCTGTGTTTTAAAGTCCGGTACGTGGCGGAAACCACGAAATGGTTAATCGCATCGGGGTCCGTTTTTGAGTCATTTCATTCCGAGACCTTTTGTTTTCCCTAGTCTATTCATTTTCCATCATGCTAGCTGTAAGCTACTTATTCAATATGAAAGTTCACTCGAATTGATGTTAGAAAATGAATAGTAATTTGTTGATAATAAATGTACAGTGCATATCTTTGGGGCGTGCATTCTATTATTTGCCTGACTTCTCTCCAAATCATTCTCACCTCCTCTTTTCATTCTTCTTCTACAAAAAAGATTATCACAGTAAGTTCAAAGATCTTTTACTTTTGCCTCACCTCCTCCTCTTCATAACCGGCCACCATCACATCATTCCCACCACCAAATCAAGCAGCTCCGACTTTGCTCCGCCTCCAACCCCATCGGCCATAGCCCTAACCACGTCTCCACCCGGAAGCCGAAGCTTCTTTTCCCTCTTCTTCCCATTCAGTCAGACAGACCAAACCCAGCCTCGCCTAAACATTCACCCCCTCCACGTCAGTGTCCAAGCTTCTCCGACTACTCAAGTATAGCCGAAGCCCTCTTCCTCCGAGCACACAGCAATCCTGACCGAGCTCCTCCACGAGAACTCACCAGCGTCGGCTGCAACAGCAAAGCTCCACCCGCACCTCCACCTCAGCAAACTCCCTCTCCATCTTCCTCTCATGCGTAAGGCGCATGTATATATTAGCAATGGGAGGTTTATACAAGTATGTTTATATATCTATTATTTAGCTACAGTATTTATGTTTATAAGTTAGCTTGTTAGTTGTTACCTGCTCATTCTTTTGTATGCTTTATTTAGGAAGATTTGTAACTGAAAAACTAAGATTTGTTTTAAATTATACTTACGTATATCTAGTATTATATTAGTTTATAAAGTTATAAAGTTATATAGTTTATCTATAGTCTGTTATATATGTTGTTTTTTTAGTCTCTATTTTGTTTAGAGGTTAGGCAAGCACTGTTAGTTTATATATTGCAGTTGGTATATATTTTGATATGAGAAGTTTATATATATATATTTATTTATAAGTTATAAACTTGGTTGTCTGCATAGATTGTATAAAGTTTAGTCTGTTAGCTTAATCATCTATATATGTATAAGAAATGTATCTATATATTCTACGGTTTAAAAAAATATAATATGTAAATTGTTTATATATTAGCTTAGGTATATAGTCTAATTATGTGTCAGTTTATATTTTTTTTATGTAAACCTATAGACTAGTTTATATATATATCTACTTTTTGTGAGTCTTGGTTTTCATATTACGTTTTAAGGAGTGATACTATTATATATATGTATATTAGTCTTTATATAAAGTCTATTGGTCATAGTGTTCTATATAAAAGCATATATAAGTTAGGTGACCTGTCAATTACATATGTTATGATTATTTTGACTCGAAATGCGAATTTAGAATTGATTTTAAGTATACCTATATATAAAGCAGATGGGCATATGTTAACATCAGACTTTAAAATGTATACGGTTTTATTGTGGCGGTTACACGTGTAGTTTTTTTTTTGGTGCATGTCAAATTTAATATTTACTTTTAATTAGAGTATATGTACGTTTTAATTTGAAATATATGTGTTAAACCAAGTAATGATGTTGTAATATAATACATATAGATATTTAAGTGTATATAGATTTTGAAATATAAAATATATGTAGATATTTTGATTTGATGTGTAAATATGTGTGTGTGTGTCTATATATATATGTATGTACGTATAGATAATATGATTTTGAAATTTTATGGTATTTTAGTGTATTTGTCTTAAATTAAAAATTGAAAATATATATAAAAATATAATAATAATGTGTATATTTTCAGTTTATATCAAAACTGATTACCTTGTTCTCATCGATTCTTATCTATCAGCTATGTCGTCAATTCGTGCTAATCTAGCTTGCCTTAGGATTCGTGCTTGCGTTTTGCAACACAATTGTCTATCCTCTCTAGCCTCGAAAGGTGAGAAATCACTCACGATTAACGTTCTTTTATTTATTAAATTTGATTTCAATTGAAACGACAATTGAAATATGCTGCTGCTAGTTATTTACATTGCTATATATATGCCATCATCTGTATTTGTTCACCTGTGAAATCTGACACCATTATCTATTATTTATATTGCTATATATATGTCATTATCTGTATCTGTTCACCTGTGACACCTGACACCATTATCTGTTATTTATATTGATGATATATGTCTGTTATATTATTATCATATCTGTTATCACTCTGCAAGTTCCCTGTTAGTATAGGATTCACTATGGGTTGAAATGATACATACCCGAACGATCTGTAGAATAAGAGAAAATCATTATGGGTTGAAATGATAAACCCAAGTGATTTTCATTGAATTAAATTTGGGATTATGGGTTGAAAAGATATATACCCGTATATAATTTAAATTACGGATTGAAATGATAAATATCCGTATCACTTGACCATAGGATAGAAAATTTTATACAGACACCGTTGGTCTATATATATAAATATTTTGAAATTGATTTCTATGGTTTTTGAAAAGAAATATATGGTTTTAATAAATATTGATTTTAAGATTTATTAAAGTTGATTTAATAAAGTTGATTTGAATCAATAAAAATATGTTTAAGTATTTATGTAAAATTTATATTTTCAAATATAGAGTTTATAATGTTTCAGGTTGAAGATAAAATTTGAATTTGATTTGGAATTTTTAATTATTTAAGAATTATACGTAAATAAGTTTGATTTGAAATCTATTAAATTTTAAATTTTAAGATATGTTTTATAACTTGAAAGTGGTTAAAAAGATGGCTTAAATGAATATTTCAAACTTATATAAATTTAAATGGGATATTTTGTTTATATAAATTTGTAAATTAAAGTTGTATTTAGATGTATTGAAATGATTAAAGAAATATCTCAGAAACTAAATGTAATGAAATTAAATTGAGATATAAATGGAATTATCAAATTTAGTTTTTGAAATGTGGAATATTTAAAGCTTTGAAATATATCGAAATTTAATGGTTTATTTTGTGTTTCAAATCTGTATTTGAAATCGTTATAATTCGAAATGATTTATTAAGAAATTGAATTGAGTTAAAATTTATGAATTGAGATTGAATTAAGTTGAATTTGGAAGTTGAGTTAATTTGAATCGATTTGTGAATTTGTGGAAGCTATTTTATTTTATAAAGTATTTTTAAACGATATCTACAACTATTTATGTTTTACTTTATAAATTATTTTAATATAAACTATTTTATATAAATCATTTTCAATATATATATTATTTTATTATAAACTATTTTAACTTATAACTATTTTATATAAACTATTTTATTATATACACTAATTTTAATATCTAAACTGTTTAAGAGGAAAGTGTTATGAATTCCAAAATGTTATGATTTCAAACTATAGTTTCAAAGTGTTATGAATTTCAAGGTTTTGATTTCCAAAGTGTTTTGATTTTTAAAGACTTACGATTTCGAAAGCGATATAACTTTGGAAAGTGATATGATTTTGGAAATGGATCTATTTGAAGTGAAAATGATATCGTATGGATATGGTTTTGAAATGGCAATGATATTTCGGTTTTGAAATATAAACTATTTTGAAAGTTTATTAAATGACCAATCGGTGTAATAATTACGTAGTTATTGAAGAGTCCGGGATCGGTTAGGGACATACTCTCTGTCCAAACTGAAAACCACTTTAATAACTATTATTCGCGGAGTGTGATCCAGAATGAAGTGGTTGGAATGATGACGTTGCTGGATTTGAAGAAAGAGAACGATAATGGATAGCCTTGACACTTGTGTCAAATTGGAAATGACTTAAACAGGAGCCGTGCCGGGCCATTGAGGTTAGCTACCTCTAGCGGACACACTTCTTCGTATACTACTCATTACTTGTTTTTGATTGGTGCGCACCCTTGATTTGGGAGTGTTGTTTCGCGGTGTTGCGATCGTTGCGGCGATGCGTTCTCACCAGTCCGGATAAGGCAAATGGTAGTTTCACTACCTTGGGTATTGCCTCATGTGCCTTGTCATACTTGTATCCCTATACGCGACCACTACGATTTGTCTTGTGTTATACCTATGGAGTACTCCCTGATAGCCCACTAGTTTATGGTGGAGTTTACAGTGCTGTATAGACTATGATGCTTATATAAAATGTGTTAAGGGGGATAATGGTAACGCCTTAACACTATTTTGATACTTTATATTACTGATAGGCATTATCTACTTAGCGTACACTACTACATAGTAGATAGTTTAACGGATCCTTAGAGGATGGTTATCCCAAACGTCCTTTGAGTTACTTGTATTTCCGTCCTTATTTCACTTGAGTTGGATTTATTGATATAAGAATGTTAATCCTGACTCGAGTGTTTTGTGTTTTTCTTTACGCTCGGGTCAGACTGAGTGTACCAGTATTCGAGACTCACCTTTGGAGTTGGAGCTTCGCTTAGAGCTCTAGCTATCTATCCAGCTTTCAGATATTTAGTTGATTCTAATGATGTATTCTGATCTTGTATTTGACTATTGTATTTGAGACTTCTGTTGTATCTTGTTTAACTCTGTTATATATATATAGTAGCTTCATGAACTACTATTCTTTTGTTTCTGCTGCATATTGTTATATTACTCTGTGTCTGTGATTCTGTGATTATTTATTTACTGTATATGCTTAGTTTTGCCAAGTTTAAATTAACAATCTATTATTTGAATTATTCAAGTCTGACATGTGTGGATTTATTGTCGATTTGAATGGTCCAAAATAGTGGGTCGTTACAGCATGGGTATGTGGAGCACATGACACTAACAGAAGGTTCCTTGGTGTATGCGATGTTGTTGGTGGATGCCTGGTATGGTGCATAATCCAGCAGAAATGGTATATTCCTCAGTGCAAGCAACAATTAGGATGAAACACTGTTGGTGGATGCTTGGTGCGGTGAAGTGGCCTTACCATTGAGTTATTGGACACAGATGCTTAAGTAGGGCATAAGTCATCTTTGACGTGAGTCGGCATTGCAGGATCCTCTCAATATGTAAGTACGATAAGTGCAGTCGTTGTTTGGGTAATGTAGTCCTAAAGGTGTTCACGATCTTACGTTAGGAGCAATCTCTGAGATTATTAGCTCAATCCATTGTTGATCGGTTGTTCAATTTGTTGTTTGACCCTTAAGTATTAACCTTCATAAGATGTTTGGGTGTAGGTGTATTTGGAATCATATTTCTTATATTAATGTGACCAACTCTAGTAAGTAATTCACAAACACAAGTAGGACACCATAGGCCACTAAGATTATAAATAAAGTCAAATGCATGTGATTATCATATATTAGTAATACAATTCATTCACCAGATTTTTGTAATGCTCACTCCTTTCCTTTCCCTCACCACAGGAGGATAGGGAAGTAGGTGATTGGCCTAGATTTAGTACGTGGAGAAGTGAGCTTGGCCTTAGCATTGTATATTATTCTTCATTATTGTCCATGTAATTATCTGTTGTATTTAGCATCTATCAAACTTTATACTGTGAATTTATATTGTCATTTTGGAAACTCTAGATTTTGGCTACGTATACTTTGAGACTGTGTTTCTAAGATATTTTTTAAAGATAATTATTTTCTCTATTTAAATTTTGTTGCCTTCCACTGTAAGATTTGAAAGTGCTGACATCTTAGAATTTATCTTTGTAACTGTATCATGTAATATTTGTATAAAGACTGATAGCCCATACTTCTTGGCATAATGCGAGTTTGAAAGTCACTCTAGGCTTTAGGTCGGTCTGTCCGAAGGAGTGGGTTGTCACAAAAGTATTGTACTTTCATTTTGTATGAAGGTATTCTCATCACGTGAAGCTATGATTCATTAGTGTCAGTCGATTGGGAAGAAATTGAAAACTATAATCATAACTACTCAATCCTATAGGCAATTAGGGAAGAAGCTACATGTTCAGCTAGGTTGTGAAAGAGGAGGAAAATATCAGAAGATGAGAAGTGGAAAAGGCAATAAAATAAATATTAAAACACGTGAACATGTTTCAAGTAGAAAATATGACTGTCCATTTTCACTAAAAGGTATATACAATGGAAATATTGATAGAGGAGATGACTTATGGTGTATTGAAGTAGTTAATGGTATTCATAATCATGAGTGACCAAAATCTCTAATCGGACATCCATTTGCTGGAAGATTTACTTCCGTAGGGAAAAACAGTGTTTAGATTTGTTTATTTTTGTCGTGAAACCAAGTGATGTATTGTTTAATGTTAAAAGAATTTTCCTAAAAACACTAAAAAATAAGAACGGTCTACAATTTTAAATAGAAGATGGGGTTGTTGAGGTATAAGGTAGATTCGCGATGCAACATTTACTCAAGTTGGTCATTGAATCTCATTATGTTCATTTGGTGAGAAGAAATAAAGATGATAATTCTATTTTAAACATTATGTGGGCTCGTCCAAAATATACTGCAAGTGCTTTCCTTCGTTCTTAATTCTTGATTGCACATATAAGACGAATAAGTTTGGATTTCCGTTACTGAAATCGATCACATCTATAAATAAAACATTTAAAATTGCATAGTGCTACTTATCACATGAGAGAGAAAATAATTATCATTGAGCTCTTACAAACTTAAAGTATATGTATACTCTAAATAAATTTCCTAATGTAGTGATGGCAGCTAGAGAATGAGCATTAATTAATGGAGTGAACAGAATATTTCCACAAGCAACCTATATGGCTTGTGAAGGGCACACATTGAATAAGTAAAAACAAAATCAAGGAAAATTTTCGAATCTATTGAAAATACAAAACTATCTGTAGCGGATTGGATGCTTGTTGTTCGATCAAAATTTTTAGATGAGTATGAAGAATACTAGAAAACTCTTGATACTACATGGAAAAACTATACTTGTGCATTGAAATATATAACTGATCATTGGATTCCTTATAAGGAGCAATTTGTTCACGCATGGACTAGTAAAATTAAACATTATGGTAATAGAACTTCCAACAATGACAAGTCAGCACATTCTATACTAAAACGGTACCTTAGTACATCGCAGGGTTCATTCATTAACGTTTGAAAAATAATGAATGATTTGTTGCTTTTTCAACACACGGAAATTAGTGGTACATTTAAAGAAAGATCGGTGAAGTTTAGAGACAACATCGAGATCCTATTTTCAAATATATTATATAAAGAGTTTCGTTGTTTGCTTTGGACATGATTTATGATAAATTAATCCATATGGAAAAGAAGAATTTGTCATTTCTGCTTGTGATCACAAACTTCAAATGATATTGGACTTACCAAGTGCACATGAGCTGAACAAAAACTACAGTGACATTGTTTCAATTCCACTTGATGCACTTCATGAACATTGATGAATACTTGAATATGTTCTGCAAATTCAAGAATCTTGAGAGTTGGATCATGCTCCTGAACACATACACTTTATAAAACGGTTCGGAAATGCAACTATAGATGAAAAAAGAGTTATGTTGCTGATGAAGGAGATTGGAGTACTTTCAACAACATCTTTGCTAGAACCTAAACCTGAATTCCGTAAAGGTCAACCACCTAGAAGCAAAGGGAAAAGCAAACCAAGATTCTGTAAAGGCCGACCATTTAAAAGCAAAGTGATAATGTGACGTCTCTAATTTTTATTTAACATTATTCAGGAGATTTAATTAGATTAACTAAATAGAATATTATGTGGCGTGAAAAGGAGAAGAGATTTGATAATTAATTGGGTTAGGCCTTAACTAATCAATATATAGGATTGTTTTAACTTAAACATAAGTAGGAGGATTTATGAGAGGGGCAAAATAGAAATAAGCTTCATTTCCTAACATAAACCCTTCCACCCTCATATCCTCGTTCATTTTTACATCCATACAAAATACAAACAAAGTAGAGGCCATTGCTAAAGCTTTTAAAGGAAGAAAAGTTAGAGAATCAAGTTAAAAGCTAAGAGAAATCAAATCAACAACTCAAATCTCAACTCTTTTTCTCAAAACAAGGTGAATAATAGTATCCATCTCATTCATATGTGTTAAATTTCGGATTTTTGATGTATTCCACATTGTTTGATGATGATATGGTAGATTTTACCATTGTTAGCATGAATGGTGATTTATTGGAATTTTTATGAAATTATTATGATAGGTTTCAAGGGAAAAACCTTACTGAATGACCTTCAAACAACTTAATTTTTGAATATGTTGTGTAATACCTAATTTTCGAGATGGGCATTTAATTTTATAAATTTCGAAATTAATAGGAATATTTTATGAATTTCGTAAGTTGAAAAGGGCATTTATTTTGGGTTTTAATTATTAAAAATAATAAAATAATGAATTTTGCCCCGAAATTTTTATATAGTAAAGAAAATGTTATTTCAAATTTTTTGTAAATTTTTTGGGATTTTTCCCAAGTTTTTTCAATTTATTATGAATTTTCTAAGGTAGAAAGGCTTAATAATTATATTAAAATATTAATATAATTTAATGGTTTGAAAATAAGTTTGGAAATTATGAAATCTGATTATAACAGTTTTTCTGCAAAGAAATTGATAAAGTATATCTCTATCCAATAGGAATTTGACAAACAATAAGAGTTGGTGAAAAAAATATACTTTATTTAGCAAAATAGCAGTTTTATGTTAATTACGAGTCTGCCACTGAACACCTTCGTCACCTTTGCTTTCATATTGCTACAGTACCCAATTGCTTTCATATTGCTATAGTACCCAATTGCTTTCGCTGCTACAATACCCAATTGTTTTCATAATGCTACATTAGTCATTTGCTTTCGTTAATTGCTTTCGTATTACTACAGTAGTCGTTTGCTTTCGTGTTGCTACAGTACCCAATTGCTTTCGTATTGCTACAGTAGCTATTTGCTTTCATATTGCTATAGTCCCCAATGCTTTCGTAGCCATGCTACAGTAACTTTTAGCTTTCGAAGCAATGCTACAGTACCGATGCTTTCGTATCCATGCTACGGTACCTTTTAGGTTTCGAAGCCATGCTACAGTACTGCTGCTTTCGTAGCCATGCTACAGTGCCGGTACTTTCGTAGCCATACTACAGTGCCTTTAGCTTTCGAAGCCATGCTACAGTACCAGTACTTTCTTAGCCATACTACAGTGCCTTTAGCTTTCGAAGCCATGCTACAGTACTAGTACTTTCTTGGCCATACTATAGTGCTACAGCTTTCAAAGCTATGCTACAGTTCCAATGCTTTCGAAGCCATGCTATGGTAACGCCAGCTTTGTTTTCAGAATTTAAAACATGTGTTACTTTTTAACTGTAAGTCCATTTCTCTATTATGACCACTCTACGGAAAGAGAAGCCATCATTCGGAAGCAATGAAATAGGTTAGAGACCATAATTCTACACCTATAAAAAATTATAGCCCGTGAAAACTATGCCTTGAGAAATGTTATTGGCAGCGGCCAATAAGTTCTTAGTGATCCCATGAAAACTATGTCTGGAATAGGTTATTGATAGAGACCAATAGGTTCATAGTCAGCCCATGAAAACTATGATCTTAAAGATGTTATTGGAGAATCCAGTAGGTTCATAGTCAGCCCATGAAAACTATGATTGGATGATGTTATTGGTAGACACCAATAGGTTCCTAGTAATCCCATAAAAACTACGAAACTGGACAGATAGTCTGTAAGCTTGGAACAGGTTATTAGTTAGCCCATGAAAACTAATAGTTTAATAGTGACCCTAGAAACTATAACTTGAGACAGATAGTCCAATGAATGGGGATGGGAAATCCAAGATATATTGTATAATTGCATATCATCATATTATGTTATTTTTAACCATTGTGGATGCAGGTGCACAGTATATGGTTAATTAGTTTTTATTTAAGGTACAAGCGAGGGGAAAACCAGTTCCGCTCAGCGGTGTGGTCTCACTAGATATCTATTTGGTGCGAGATGGTATATTATTATTCACACCCGACTTTTTGTCTGACTTAAAGTTTATGTTTTTCCCCTTAAACTCTCGGGTGCTCAAAAATTAATTTGAGTAAGCTGAGGGTAAGGGTTTTTCGGGTTATTAGTTGACGAATAAGCTTCTAAGGACATGCAGGAGGCAAGCTAGCTATTTAGGAGATTTCATCTATTGTCCGCTGTATTATTTTGATGTAAGAGCAAATTTGTTTAATTGCCTATATTTAGACTCTGATCAACCAAGGGGGCATCTTCTTATGTTGCTCTTGGTGTATTTTGTAATAAATTGTGATTTCTCCGAACGTGGCTTACGTATGGGATTATGTAATGAATCTGAAATACTATTTGTAATGAAATGAGAAATTTGTTTCAAATTGAGTTTAAATTTTTTCATATTCATGTGTTTTTGGTATATCAATGTATCTAACATTACCGCATTTGATCACCGAGAATTAATAACTATGGATGATTGCAGCATCTGTAGCAGTTAGTTTTTGGCCTCCAAATGAGGGATGTTACAGATAACCAATCAGACACAACAAAGTTATGGTCTACAAAACATGATACGTTGAAATTTGAGAGTGAAACTTTGTATGCAACAACAGTCACAATCAAAAGTTGCGAAAAAATTACTCCAAAACGTGGATAAAAATTAAATGGTTGCAACTGATTATGAGTCCAGCAAATTGGTAAATAAAGCAACGGATAAATTATAGTTGATTGATATTATATACTCAAGCAAATTCCTTAACCATATTCCAGAGTTTCTTCACCCTTTTGATATTAAAGTTGAGGACGTTGAGATAGATGGTAATTGTGGTTTTCATTGCGATGCAGAGTAGGTAGATGAAATGAATGGCGATTTTGTGGAAGTGAAGAAATCAGTGCTGTTGGATTTAACAAAACATTGGGAATGTGTTGTAATACGTCAACGTTGCTTAGTGTGTTAAAATGAAAGGGTACTTAGTTTGTATGAAAAAAATGTTCATCAGGAGTACTGGATGGAAATGCCTGAAATGGGTTACTTAATAGCAAATGCTTTTAACAGGGTGGTCGTTTTTATATCTAGTATTCGATATTTAATTTTTTATCCACATCAATTAGGTCCTATAGGTGAGAACCCCGATAAGTTTATCACTTTTATTAACGTAAACAACTACCACTAATTAAAGTTTGTGTTGGTGGAAAATTCATCGATCCTGTCAGTTCGAACTATTGGAGTAGATTTGCAACAGAAGAAGCTAAACCGTGGGATGATCATTACAAAGAAAGGCAAGTTGAATTCGACCAATTAAAGCCCAACGGCATATGTAAAATAGATGTGTCTACAGATTTTGATAGTTCTTTATCATAATTCTGGTAATAATGTCTTGGATATTTAATTAGTAACGTTGAATAAGGGTCGAATGGTGACTTGATAATAAATTTAATTTTGATAGTACAAATAGTTTGTTGTTTGCATGGTTATCAAGTAATCTACTACCATGGAATGTTTGGTTTGCAGTACATAAACTTATCATGCAATTTCAATCTCTTTGGCCATTTTTAATTTGTTTGCAAGAGTGTGTAAACCTGATTTTTGAGTAAATATAATAAATTAAATAGTGATTTAATTTGTAAAATTTAAACCATTAGTTTTGGAATTTGTAGTCTTTTATAAAAGATAATTTGATTTAGAATGATTTATTCTAAATCATTGTGGAATTTAGAGGTCTTAGTATTTTCAAAGTGTTAAAAATCACTTTGAAAACATTATTGAGATTTCATTTAATTTTGGTGAATTGTAAATTTATAGAAAATTGGAAAATTAAAATATGGTTGAATATTTTGGAATTGGTAAATAAATCTAATCTCGAATGAAGAATATATATTTTGTTCAATCATTGACCAAAAGAGTTTGGAAAGCAATTATTTTGTTAAGTAATCTTTTAAGTTGTTATTTGAGATTTTGAGCTTTGAAATTGTTTAATAAGTTAAAATGACATAATCTTGGATTTTGTAAGTGCTAAAGAAATTGGACCAAGGTTTGATTAATAGCATTGGAAAATTAATGTACTATAAAACAAAGAGTATTTTCTTTTAATTAAATGGGCTTGCTTGAAAACCCAAACAAACACATAAGCATATGGAAAAAAACCTACTTCCTCATTTTCTTTTTTTTTCCTTTCTGAGTACAATACGTTCATTTTCTAAAAGAGGAAACTAGGGTTGGTTTACTCCTTCCAATTCAATCAAACTAGCAAATGAAATTAGAAACTAATTGCTAGAAAATAAGAGAAAATCAAGGTAATGGTTTTAAAACCCTATTCTATCTTTTAATTGGGTGATTTCAGTTTTCCAATGAATAATTCTTGTGTTATTTGTTTTGGGCTGAGATGTTCAAGTGTTGTGACCAATAGTTTGCGGTTGCCCAAAGCATGTCATAAGTTAGTCCACTATTGTATGTTGTTGGACAGCGAAACATTTGATTAGCTTGGCCAAAACTCTATCCAGGTTGCCTATGGTAATTATGTCCACAAGCACCGGTGTGCTTGCTGAATGATCATCCTAATTAGCAGTTGTCTATTTGGGAGCGCTGGTGTTCTATGCATTCCCGGTAGTAGCACCAACCTTGTTCTTTAATCTTAAAGAAATGTTGAGAATCAGCTACCGGTGAAAGAAATAAAAACGTTTGCATAAAAAATAAATAAGCACCGTCAATCTATTTATTATAAAGCTGTGAATACAGGGTGTATAACACAGCTGTTATATTTGTATTATAATTGATTTTTAGAGAGCGAATCACATATAGGTTATGCATAAAGTAAATTGCAGTAAAGTAAAGAACACAAAGATTTATAGTGGTTCGGCCAGAATGTATACATTTACTGTCCATTTTCATTATCCTTCATATAGTATTTGGTACAATGCTTAGGGTACAACATATAATGATCTATTTCTCAATAAAAAGTAAGATATAGACCCAAGGAAGTATGTCTGGTAGCTTCTATTCATCTATTCATGTTCGTCTATTTTTGCTTGCCCCTTCCTGTTTGGGTGTTCCTTTTAGCATATCCTTGTTTGGCTGTCCATGCTAGGCAGTTCATGCTAGACTGTTGTGTCTGGTGGTGCCTCCCGACGGTGCCTCCACTCGACGGTGTCTCTATCCGGCGATTCCTCAGTCTGACAACGTCTCTATCTGGCAGCTCTTGGGTCCAATGGCTTATCTGTTCGATGGTGTGATGGTCAGGCCATTCCTCTGTCCAGGGATGCCTAAGTCTGATGGTGCCTCGATCCGAAAATTCCTCGGTCTGCTGGTGCATCGATCTGATGGTTCCTCGATCTGGAAGTGCGATGGTATGTTGGTTCCTCCATTTAGAGTTGTCTCTGTCTAGCGGTACTTCGGTTTGGCGGTGTCTTTGTCTGGCGGTGTCTCGTGCCTTGGTCCGCATTTCCTCAGTCTGGTGGTTCCTCGATTTGGCAGTGCATCTTTATCCAACGAAACTCCAGTGCCATAAGTCTTAGGGTTGGTTCTTCACAACTCGATGTTGGACTGGATATTTAAAGGTAACCGATAAGGCTATGGCGATGCCTTGTTGCTCAAAAATGCGTCAGAGATTTTGTTAGGCAAGATTTTGTTAGGTAGAGATTTGGTTAGGTAGTTTCTAGAGCTCCAAAATTGTCTGCCATTCTTGTTTAAGAAGTAAAAATAATGTACTTGCCAAGAATTGAACTCCTAACCTCTCTTTTGGAAGCTTGCAACTAAACCACTTGAGCTACATATTTTTGTGTCATAACTCCTTCATTTTAAGTCAGAATTGAATGAAACTTGGACCAATAGCTTCATATCATTGGGTAGAATATTCTATTGGCTCTTATTATTTCACTTGCTTAAAGTAAGTATTTGATTTTCAAGATGGGGCCTGAATCGGTTAGGTGGTGGATAAAGTTTAAGATGATCATATCTGCCAATCCGTAGCTCGAATTGAGATGTGGTTTCGACTTAGGTGCTTGTTCTGACTTTAGGAACATTTTACAAGTCCTTGATTATATTTCCTGATTATGTCAAATTTGCCTCTAACGTTTCGCCTTGCCCTTTGGATTACATGATGATGCCTTTATTATGCACCTTTCAACCATCTCTATGCTACTAGACGTCATTTTGCATTCATCATGCTATGGGTAAAAATGCCTAGGGCATATATGTTTTTGTTTCCATATCTTACTTATCAGTGAAAAACATGTGATCATCAATCACACACTGCTAGTGCTTCAAAAATCAAAAACCAGATGACTATTGTTGCACAATCCGTTGTCATATACCCAAAATTATAAAAGAAATAAATCAAATTCATTTATTGCATTCATATATTCTTATATGTTCGTGCAATCGATGATATAACTTATTTGAATGAATTCTTGGTTTTAGATCGATGACATATAGTTTCCTCATTTTGACATAACAAACATTGAAACACATCCATGTGTGCTGAAAATGGAAAAAAATCAATTTGTATGTTATAAATATATGATATACGACCTTGTAAAAGTTATTCAAGTAATATAATCAAAAGAAATGTCCCCAACATGACACTCGAGTAATTAGTCTATATGTGCATGTTATGTAAATAAAAACCTATACATAACATTAACTGATAAACAAACATATTCTACTATAACATTAAGCATCAATGCGCAAGCATAAAGAACAATATAAGTCTTTAAGTCATTAAAATAAACCGACAAGTATATATATTGATCTTCCGTTTGAACTTGTTAAAACATCATTCCTGAAATCCCAGTACCATCTGGGTTTTCTCAACACAAAGGCATCTAGGAGTTCGAGTTATTTTTTGGTTTCTAACCCTCCAAAACCATATGCAATAGTGGAGCATTTTTAAAAGTAGATTTGAAATATACTTTTAAAAAGTTACATTTTACAAGGTCACTGTAGTTGCCAAGAGGTGTGTATTTTTTGTTCTAGGAAAGCAGTAAAAATATTTGCTAATAAACAACTAACACCTATTATTATAATCACTTATATTTTGCATTAAAAACCCTTATGTACGTATTAATGTATTTTTCTTCTTCAAAGTAGGAGAGAAAAGTCTCCATTCTAATTGCTAAGTTATATTCTTCAAAGCGAATTTGTAGGTCAAACCATGTACTACCCCAAATATAATATTTTAATGATGCAAGATGGCTATAATAAATCCAGCTTAAGAAATCATTCATTTGAATAACTAAATCAAAATTGTAGTTGATGATAAATTAGTTTACTTTGATTGTTATATAGTTTCGTTTTTGTTAAGATCATTTGGATATTATATATTACTTGTCATGATGTGAGATTCTGTTATGTCTTTTTTCTTTTACCTCAACGATTTTCCTTTTTGGCACTTGGATTATCAACATGTGGATACCATGAATGTATTAGTATCGAATTTTGAGGTCGAAAAGGCGGTCGTTACAGTGGTATTAGAGCTGAAGGTTAAATGAGAACCTTGGCCTTGGTGGGGTAAACTCATTAAAGATAGGGTAAGCGACACTCTAGAACGAGTTTAGTGTATTATATATGAAAGCACACATTTGTTAGTGCTATAAAAATATTTTATATTGTGTTGAAATTAGTAAAAAAAAATTATCTAGGATTATATTTTATATATAAAATAGTATTTTAAAATTTGGATATAGTTATTTATGATGTGATTGTTTGTTAGGAAATGATAATATGCAATTATTATTATTTATTGTTTGATTAGTCATGCTCGTCAAATTTTATTTTAGTAAATTTTAATTTAAAATAAGTGAATTCAAAAACCTATCTTCCAAATACGGTCGAATTGGCTCTCGATATATATTCCATTGTGTTCGAAATAGGGGTAAAACATTATAAACGCCAGGCGGCACGCTTCGTTTGGATTTCGAAAAATTTCGGATGAATCGTGCACGAGAATTTTCTATAAAAGGCCACATATTTTTATAATTTTCACAAAACCCTAATGCAGCTAGAGCTAGCCGCCACTTTGATTTTCGATGGTCGAAAATTTTTAAAACTTCCCCCCTCGATCTCTTCTAATCCGTCGACTTTCATTAGAAATCTTCAACTACAAAAACGTAGAGGGTATCGAGGGCTTTCAATTCAACGGTGATGATCGTCCCTGGCGAAGCCAATCGACGGCAAAATGACGATGAATGTCGTGTGTTCATGCACAATTTTCTACGCGTATGGGGGACCGAGCTTCACGTCATTCTCGGCGAAGGTGGAGTGGAGCAAGGCCTTTCGATCGGTGGTCGTTGATCGTTGTATAGGGGAACGATGATGGCACGATAAATGGTGGAAGGGTGGCGGCTATAGGTTCGGCTGTTACTATGCGTGAACGAAGATGAAGGAAGAAATAGAGGTGCGGCCGAGATCTGCTTGATCAAAACGAACGGCCAGATTGAAAGCTAGGTTTTTAAAATAAAAAAAGAAATTGAAATTGATTATATATATAAATTCGAACAAAATTTAAAATTGCATAACTTATTCATACGAGGTCCGTTTTGTACGAAACAAGTTGTGTTGGGTCCATATTGACGAGCACTACATTTTAGAGTTGGTTTGGAGTTGATTGGAGCTAGTTAAAATTTTGGGTAAAATTAAACGCCTGTTTAATTTTATTCGGAATAAAACACTACAACTGCTATTGGAATCAAAGTGAGTACAACTCACTCTATCTATCTCGCTTATATTTTTATATAAGTGAGAATAAATTTATTTATGCTGATTGATGATTATTTGGATAATATATGATATTATATATATATATATTGATTGCTTTGGATATATTCCTGCCTATTGGAGCAAATGAGACCCTACATGTTCCCGTGTATGAGTGGATGACCTTTTGTACACACGTCTACCTCGAAGCGGACATTGTACATATTTTCTAATATGTATATTTGTTGCAGGTGACAGGTTGGAGGGATCCAACTGAATTCCTCACCAGTGTGGATTTTATTTACAGATATTAATATATATGTTGTTATCATATGATATATGATGTTTTGGATGCCGTGATTGATGTATTTGGTGCTGTTGTAGCATTGGGCCTATTATTGGTAATTTAAAAATGTTAAAGTGATGATTTTAATTTAAAAGGATTTCAAAGTGATTTTGAAAATATATATTTTTGAATTGTTAAGGGAATGAATTTATTTTAAATAAATAAATGTTATAATTTTTATGTTATAAAAATTATGATTTTTGTGAAATATAATCAAAATGTAATTTTTAAAATATGGAATTAATTATTTGGTAAAATAGTTTAAATTAAGATTTTGAATTATTATAAATGGTTTATATGTATAGATTTATAAAATTGATATTTTATAAATAAGAATAATGGAATTATAAAGGGGTTTTATAAGTGTTAAAATGAAGTGATGATTTAATCTTATAAGTAAATAAGATTTATAAATTTTGTGAAGTTATAAAAATGAATGATTTTGTGAATAAGAGAATTATAAGTGAATGAACTTATAATTGGATTTTAGCATGTAAATGAGATATACATGGAATTGATAAGTAAAGGGATTTTATAAATTGAAGTTTTTATAAAATATAAATGTGATTTATAACATTGTTTTATAAATGTGAAATCAGTTTAAATTGATAAACTAAATATATAAGTTTATTAAAGGAATTTCATCCACGATTTTGGACAGTGGATAATCCTTTAATTAAAAGTGCAATAGTAATGAATTTGATTAGAAATTAAATCCACTATTTTGGACAGTAGATAATCCTTTAATAAATGTGTAGGAGTAATGAATTTGGATAAGAGAATTATATTCACGATTTTGGACAGTGAATAATCTTTTAAATTAAAAGACTAGTTTTGAAAAAGTGATATTTTAAATGGAGTTAAATGGTTTGAAGATGTTTTAAAATGTATTAAGTATCGAATACCTAGATTTCAACATTCGTTGTTGAAATAGACGTTTTCGAGAAGTAAGGGAAGCATGGACTATAACACTGTTGTTATAGTAAATGATTTTCGAAAAAAGATGTTTTGTATAGTATATGGGATTTATATATCTATCTAATTATCGAATCCATATACTGATGATTTTGGGTTGTCGTAACGATGTTTTACACAACATTCGTTTTGACCTAGATAAATACGTTTTAGAGTATGTTTTCCTTAAAGAATAAAATCTATACTTAATCATGATTTAAGTCTATGTAATATTTTCTAAGTGTTGAAAATAAATTGATTTGTGAATTACTTATTATTAAATAAGTATATGAAAATGTTTTCCAATATTGAAATGGTTTTGGAATATAGCTTTTTAAAGATAAATTGAAGTGAATATTTGGCATGTGATATAATTAATAAAAGATTAATAAAAAGGGCCTAGTGATTTCTTATGGTGCTAGATATTTTTTGTTTGCTTTGATAGTTAAATAACCGACTATCAAATTTGGCCATTTTAGTTCCTCGACTTGATGTGGGAACTATTTAGTCGTACACTTAGTATGTAGCCTTCTGTGTAGACTTGATTATCGTTTGTGTTGAGGATGTTGATTCGTGTAGTGTGTAGTATTAATCCAATATATTAAGCTTCCTTCTTGGCCGAAGGATAGCAAATTGAAAGCTGGAAACGTGATAAGTCTATGAGACTTATTTTCTGTGTGAGGTTGAGAAATGCTTTTGCGTTGTTGGTGCGTAGAGACCGAGATCGGTTTATCCGAAAGCCACTTCAGACCAACGTATATGCATTCGATTGTGCAGATTGTGATGATATTGTGATTAAGGATTTTCATAGTGGAGGACTGATTGTTGATCGTTTGGTGTTAAAGTCCCAATATACATCCAGTAGTAGTAGTCTATTCGTTATGAAATATCCAATGCAAGGACTATTCGATACTAATCCTACGGATTTCCCACAGGATGTGGAAGGAAAGTACCTTCGGTTTGTCCTATTCCTGGACAACTTGTATGGATGTTTGTCTGACATTGCATTTCTAAGATTACATACATTGGTTTTTACAAACATACATCAGTTGGTGGCGGAGAAGGCAACTTCTCTTAGCTTAACACCCTCCTTGAGACTTACGAGCTCAAGGGTTGTATTTTTGTGGAAGGCAATTAGTAGTCAACGGCAATGGCCGTGTGGCATTCAAAGTGATGTGATATGTGAAAGGTAATCGTTACCTCAAGCCTCATCAACCGGAAATGACTGAAATAGGGTTAGACGCAGCAAGGCTAAGTGGGTCGCTCCCAAGTAAGATATGATCATCCTCTTCTAGATATATCTTTACACGCTATGACGTCGTGTATCTGATTATTGTGGTTTGTATGCTATGAGGGCCCTCGGAAAAGGTCGGTAATGACCGGAGGATGATATATTCGGTACTATCTAGTTACAGAGATAGGTCGGTCTTGTGTTGGTAGAGGATCCTTTGTGATGGTCCTCGGTACATTCCTCTGGAGATGTAGTGCCGAAAGGTAGTCCCTTCACCTAGTCATTTGTTTGGAAATCCAAACTCCGCTACGTACCTGCCATTTTGATTGTATTACCCATTTTGGGCTATATGCTGGAATTTAATCAATGTAACCATTTCGGCTATGATTAATATTATTTGTATACTAGACACTAGTATAATATCAGATGATTTGATATGAAATGTTTTAGTTATCGTAAGGTAAAAACATGTCCGTGTTTATGTGTGGGCGTGTCTTACGAGATACTTTTGTTTTGAAAGGAAAAGTTTGGTAATTTAATAAATTCAGTTGAGTGTGTTTCTCACGCCGGTTTACCAGACTGATCCGGGTGTTCTTCCCTTTCAATGCTTGGGTCAGACCGAGTATATTTACAGGTTTAGAGTTGGTGCTTTTGGAGCTTCAGTAGGAGAGCTGGAGATCTTCATTTTCGTATACACGTATCTGTTTATTATCCGCTTTGTGCTTTGTTGTTTTATATTATCGCCAATTGTAAGGACAGGTTATTATAACTGTCCAGGCTGATGATTAGTGATTGATTGTTGAACTCTGATTGATGTATATATATATATACAGTTTTTGTTTTGTAAAGATCATTGATATGATATTATATGTTTTCCGCTGCGATGTTAGATTCTGTATTGTTCTGTTTTGTTTCTCTTCTCTCTTTCTTCTCTTCTCTTCTTCTCTCTTCTTTTCTTTCTCATGACTTTCATCATTCTATGCTTTTTAGGTCGGACATGTGTGGTTTATTGTCGATTCAAAGGGTACGGATTTGCGGGTCGTCACACGTGGTAGCAGAGATTAGATTTTGCATATTCCTAGGTTTTGATATGTACTCAGTATAGATAGGATCAGTAGCATCCTAGATTGAGTTTGAGTATATTATATATATGAGCGCGTATTTGTTAGTGATATAAAATATTTTATATTGGGTTTGCTTATGCGTTGAGTTGTTTGTGAATTCTGGTCGGTATATGGGAAGCCATGTTATCGATAGGGATTTCTAAACACTAAAACGAGGCAAGTCGGCATAGTATTATTTTTTAAATTGGGTAAATGAAATAATTTTACCTCGATTATATTTTATATATAATGGAATAATTTTTCAAAAATTATAGAGTATATAAATGAATTGTTTGGTTGTTTGTAAATCTAAATATATATAAGTTAATAAAAGCTGTTCGAATAATCTAAATAAAAGCAACAATTGTAAAAGAAAAGGTTATATAAGTAAATAAATTATATAAAGATGGAATTATAATTAATATGATTTACGATTGTGAAATAATCTTATATATATAAGAAATGAAACTACATGAGTATATTTATAAATGTGAGTTATAAATGAAAATGGATTTAAAACTAAGAATTTGAAAATCTAAATCCCGTTGATTTTGAAAGTTATTTTTCAAAAGTTAAAGAGGTTATATTATTACAAATCTAAATAAGATAAATGAATTTGGAATAAATCTTATATAAGTTAAGTAAAATAGTGAAATTATATAAGTAAGAAGATTTATAAACGTTATAAATAAATAAATAAGAGAATATAAAGCACTGAATTCACTACCGTTGCTGGGAAATAATAAGGGTGATGACTGCAGCATCATCGGTATCATTTTCGAGTTTCTATGTGATGGATTTACTACCAATAGTAAATTGAAAATTTAAGTTTTGTTTTGATAAAAAAAATTGATTTAAAATCCAAGTGGAAATTGATAAATATAGGTGAAATGGGTTTTGGACTTATAATATGAAATGAAAAAAATTAATTTTAACTTGGGTAAAGTTAAAGAAATTTGAGTTAGCATAATAAAATATATGATTTGAAATTTAATTTAAAGGAAGTTGAATAAATTAAATTGGATTTAAATTGGATTAGATAAGTTATTGAAATAAAAAAATTAAACTTAAGTGATAAGTGATTATATAATATGAATTTGGAAGTTTAAATAAATAAGTTGTATAACTTATAAAATGAGAAAATGTAAGTAAAACCAAATGTTAAAATGGTTAAACAATTTTGTTAAGCAAAACAAAATCTGAATTTGAATAGTGATATGAAATTTGACTTAAGTAAAAGTTAAATAAAATGACTTTAGAAATGAAATCTAAGTTATGTTAAATAAAATAGAATTCGAATTAAATAAGTAGTGAACTTAAGTTGTATAATGGAAGTAAATGCAAGTGAGAATAAAAATGAAGCATAACTTAAGTGATGTGGAATGAAGTTGATTTGATATCAAAATGAATTAATAAAGTGAAGTGATGCATATGAACTTGAATTGTTAAATGAAATTCAACTTTAGTTGTAAAATGAATTAGAAATTGAATAATTGAATGAAAATCAATTGAATATTAAACCAATTGAAATTAAATGTTTTAAACCAAATTGAATGTAAATGAAGTAATATAAATGTTTGAGTGAAAAGTAAATTAAATAAATTTGGTTATGTTGGACATACATTGGTTGTTAGTTGGATGATAGTTGTTTGATAGTTGGATTTGTTGCTTTTGATGGCATTTGCTATATTGGCATATATAGTTGTTGTATTGGTATACGTTGTATATTGATATTACTTTCCATGTATGTTTCTCATTTGTTTGTTGAGTATTTAGTAGGTGCGGATGGCGTATGCTTCGCATTTGAAGCTCGCTTTCGCGCTATATTAACCGTATATGCTCGCTAATAATATATAAGGTACATATCTCGGATTACATATCGTACTTTTGTATTTTTTCCCTACGGGATGCCTCATCCTCGAAGATGAGATGTATACTTGTAATGTATATATATATATATATATATGTTGTGATCCTACTACGATCGAACCACGCAAAGGAGACGCTGGCGAAATTTTTTAAAATCTAAGGCGTTAGAAAATTTTGAGAAAATTGGAATAATTTTTTGATAACTAAAATTTTGATTTTGAGTTGAAAGTTAAACAATATTAGTTGGTTTTGAAAAGATAACTATGAATGGATTTGAAAACTTAGAAAAAAATTTGTAAGAAGTTTAATTAATGATTTTGGAAAAAGTAAAAGGTTTAAATGATTTCGGTAATCTAATTTGAACAAATTATTTTGAAAAGTTAATGGATTTTGTGGCGTTTTCTTACTTAGTAATTTCGAGGAAGAAATTCTTTTAAGTAGGGGAGAATGTAACGAACCAGAATTTCCGTCATTCGAAATGGTAATATTTAATTGATTTTAAATATTCGAAAGTAAATTTTATAAGTTAAATAGCTTATAGTTGAGATATAAGGATTTAATTGGATAATTAAATTGATTAATTTAATATTTGAAATTGTAGAAATAATTTGATTTTGAATTATATGTGAATTAAAATGATTTACAAAGTTGGATTAAATTCTATTTGAATTAGAATGATGTTAGCAAACTTTTAAAATTGAATTAAAAGTTAATTTATTGAAATTGAATATTTTAATATTTAATTAACGTGTAAAAATAGTCATTTTGCGTACAGTCTTGGATTTCGACGAAACTAGTTTCATTGGATCCGTAATGTTATATTATAGTAGTATTTCAAATTTCGTGTCAATCGGATTTACTGTTTAGTCGTGGCAAGCTAAAACGCGTAGAAATTTATTTAATAAATTTTAGTTTAAAATAAATCGATTCGAAAACCTATCTTCCAAATACGATCGAATTAGCTCTTGATATATATTCCATTGTGTTCGGAATAGGGGTAAAACATTATAAACGCCAGGCGGCACGCTTCATTTGGAGTTCGAAAATTTTCGGATGAATAGTGCGCGAGAATTTTCTATAAAAGGCCACATATTTTTATAATTTTCACAAAACCCTAATGCAGCTAGGGCTAGCCGCCAATTTGATTTTCAATGGCTGAAATTTTTTAAAACTTTCCCCCTCGATTTCTTACAATCCGTCGACTTTCATCAGAAATCTTCAACTACAAAAACGTAGAGGGCGTCATGGGCTTTCAATTCAACGGTGATGATCGTCCCTGGCGAAGCCAATCGACGGAAAAATGACGATGAACATCGTGCGTTCGTGCATGATTTTCTACGCCTATGGGGGACCGAGCTTCGCGTTGTTCTCGGCGAAGGTGGAGTGGAGCAAGGCCTTTTAATCGGTGGTCATTGATCGTTGTATAGGCGAACGATGATGGCGCGATAACTGGTGGAAGGGTGGCGGCTATGGGTTCGGCTGTTACTATGCGTGAACGAAGAAGAAAGAAGAAATAAAGGTACGAACATCTGCTTGATCAAAACGAAAGGCCAGATTGAAAGCTAGGTTTTTAAAATAAAAAAGGAATTAAAATTGATTACATATATAAATTCGTACAAACTTTAAAATTGCATAACTTATTCATACGAGGTCTGTTTCCCACGAAACAAGTTGCGTTGGGTCCGTATTGACGAGAACTACATTTTAGAGTTGGTTTGGAGTTGATTGGAGCTAGTGAAAATTTTGGATAAAATTAAACGCCTGTTTAATTTTATTCGGAATAAAACACTACAACTGCTATTGGAATCTATGTGAGTACAACTCACTCTATCTATCTCGCTTATATTTTTATATAAGTGAGAATAAATTTATTTTTGCTGATTGATGATTGTTTGGATGATATTATATATATATATATTGATTGGTTTGGATATATTCCTGCCTATTGGAGCAGATGAGACCATATATGCTCCCGTGTATGAGCGGATGACCTTTTGTACGTGCGTCTGCCTCGAAGCGGACATTGTACAAATTTTCTAATATGTATATTTGTTGTAGGTGACAGGTTGGAGAGATCCAACTGGATTCCTCACCAGTGTTGATTTTATTTACAGATATTAATATATATGCTGTTATCATATGATATATGATGTTTTGGATGCCGTGATTGATGTATTTGGTGCTGTTGCAGCATTAGGCCTATTATTAGTAATTTAAAAATGTTAAAGTGATGATTTTAATTTAAAAGGATTTCAAAGTGATTTTGAAAAAAAAATATTTTTGAATTGTTAAGGGAATGAATTTATTTTAAATAAATAAATGTTATAATTTTTATGTTATAAAAATTATGATTTTTGTGAAATATAATCAGAATGTGATTTTTGAAATATGGAATTAATTATTTGGTAAAATAGTTTAAATTGAGATTTTGAATTATTATAAACGGTTTATATGTATAGATTTATAAAATTGATATTTTATAAATAAGAATAATGGAATTATAAAGGGGTTTTATAAGTGTTAAAATGAAGTGATGATTTAATCTTATAAGTAAATAAGATTTATAAATTTTCTGAAGTTATAAAAATGAATGGTTTTGTAAATATGAGAATTATAAGTGAATTAACTTACAATTGGATTTTAGCATGTAAATGAAATATATATGGAATTGGTAAATAAAGGGATTTTTATAAATTGAAGTTTTTATAAAATATAAATGTGATTTATAACATTGTTTTATAAATGTGAAATCAATTTAAATTGATAAACTAGATATAAAAGTTTATTAAAGGAGTTTCATCCACGATTTTGGACAGTGGATAATCCTTTAATTAAAAGTGCAATAGTAATGAATTTGATTAGAAATTAAATCCACGATTGTGGACAGTGGATAATCCATTAATAAATGTGTAGGAGTAATGAATTTGGATAAGAGAATTATATTCACGATTTCGGACAGTGAATAATCTTTAAAATTAAAAGACTGGTTTTGAAAAAGTGATATTTTAAATGGAGTTAAATGGTTTGAAGATGTTTTAAAATGTGTTAAGTATCGAATACTAGATTTCAACATTCATTGTTGAAATAGACGTTTTCAAGAAGTAAGGGAAGCATGGACCATAACACTATTGTTATAGTAAATGATTTTCGAAAAAAGATGTTTTGTATAGTATATGGGATTTATATATCTATCTAATTATCGAATCCCTATACTGATGATTTTGGGTTGTCGTAACAATGTTTTACGCAACATTCGTTTTGACCTAGATAAATACGTTTAAGAGTATGTTTTCCTTAAAGAATAAAATATATACTTAATCATTATTTAAGTATATGTAATATTTTCTAAGTGTTGAAAATAAATTGATTTGTGAATTACTTATTATTAAATAAGTATATGGAAATGTTTTCCAATATTGAAATGGTTTTGGAATATATCTTTTTAAAGGTAAATTGAAGTGAATATTTGGCATGTGATTTAATTAATAAAAGATTAATGAAAAGGGCCTAGTGATTGCTTATGGTGCTAGATATTTGTTATTTGCTTTGATGGTTAAATAACCGACTATCAAATTTGGCCATTTTAGTTCCTCGACTTAATGTGGGAACTATTTAGTCATACACTTAGCACGTAGCTGTTATCCCGCCTTTTGGCAAGGCCGTGATACCAAGAACTTAACTGGAAACCAAGGACAGTCTGTCCCGAAGATCGGTTATACGTAGGTTTGCTATGGATATCGATAAATTTTTGTCCGAGTTCGGATCAAGCTACGATTGACAAGACATGAGAAGCAAAGCTATGAAAGCCGACGTTCCAAATTTCAAGTCAATCGGAGTTTGTATGCCCAAGATATGATCGATGCAAACTAAGGAAATCAACACAATCGTGTCATTTCATATCCATCATCATGCGTCCATTTGTTCGTATCCATCCACAGAAGAGCCTTGTTCGAACCCATCAAGCTTCGGCAGTTCGTATCCAGGAAGCCACTATTCGTATCCAAGGCCAAGCAAGGCCGCTATCTGTTCGTATCCACCGCCTCCTCCATCGTTCGTATCCATCAAGTTGGAACGACTTCGATTGATACGAACAAAACCACAACACTCGATACGAACGAGGCAACACATTTGATCGATACGAACAAAGCAGTACATCTGATCGATACGAACAGAGCAGTGCAACCAATCGATACGAACAAAGCAACAATGATCGAGTCGAACAGATCCACTTCGATCGATTCGAATCAAGTAATTGTGAATTGAGTCGAACAAGAATAGATACGAGGAAAACTACATACAAGAAGCCCAAACTTGCATCGATTCGAACTAGTCGATATGAAGTGCATCGATTCGAACTGAACAGCCTACCGATGACTTGAATTTGTATCGACCATAACTCACGATCCATAAGTCCAAATGCCACCAAATTTTCATAGGAGCTTGCGTACATCATCAACAATGTTCATGCTCAATTTCGACTTGATTGGGCCAAATATTGATCGATACGAAATTGGTTCGTATTGATCACGGACCGAGTGCAAATCACGTGGGAAGATCGCGTGGGCCCGCCTACGTGTCAGAAGAGGTCTCTCGAGATCTGAGCGAGATATTTGCATCCTACACCAATAAATAGCACCCCGGAGCTTACACAAAAGGGATCTTTTGGCTCTCCAACGTCCAGACTCTACCGAAAACATTTTTGCACTACACGGCTGTTGTTGTACTCGAATTTCATCACTATAATCCGCTGTAATCGGTTGTAATCAGCAAGAAAACATCAATAAAATCATCAATTTCATAGTGGACGTAGGCAACACGTCGAACCACTCTAAATTTTTGTGTTTCTGCGTATTTTCTTATTTGCTTTTAAAGTGTTTGTTAGATAATCCTCATTTTTCATTTAATTTCTTCATTTTATCTCTTCAAACTCTTCCGAAGAGTGTTGTACCCAATTTTGGTACAAACACTTTGGTGCTTTCACTGAGAAAAAACCCATTTTTTCCTTCTGCTCATTGGATCTACTGCCGATATCGGATTGCAAACATCCAAGGAGAAGATCCATATCTTAATTCCAGAAGTTCTTCCATCCTATTCAGATTTGCTATAAGTCTAGGAGAGAGCTTCATCATCCATCATGGTTAACACAAGGACTACTTCAACAGCTGCAGATCCTAAGGATGGGACGGACAGAATCCCATGCAACTGCCTCCAGCTGATCAGAATGCTACCGAACCATTAGATCCGCAAGGCCCTATCACCAGGGAAGAATTTCAGATGTTGATGCAAGAATTGACTCAGAGCCGCCAACAACTCACTCAGCAGCTCCGTGCTAATGCGGAACTAGCCAAACAACTGAACTGTTAGCGACGAAGGAGATCTAGGAGGGATCAGGCTTCCCATTCCTCCACCGAGAGTTCAGCCTCTTCTGATTATCATCACAGATCTACACGCCCATGGATAGACGGAAGCTACACACAGGCCACTGGGCATCAACACACATTGAATGTTGGGCAACTGAGAGTTGGCCCGTCAACCAGCCACTAGACTGGACACTCCTCCCGAGGAGGCGCTACCCCGCATCATGTTACTGATAACCGTACTGTGACAGCTACTGATTTGGGCGTTGAGACCCAAAATCGGACAGATCCGAACTATCACCAGCGTGATTACCCTCCAGAGCCTTATGTCCCCGTACACATAGAACCAAGGAGGCGAGACATGGACCGTCGATAGCGACCGGCCCCTCCTCGCATTGTGGAACCCGGCCACACCTTGGCCCAACCTGCCTAAAATGTCCAGATGTCCGACTTGTCAGCAATGATCCGTCAAATGATCCGTGAAAGTCATGGGCTTAGCAATGACGACTGGGGAATCTCCCAGAGTCATACCCCCTTTACTGATAAGATACTTTATGCTGAACCACCTTGGCGATTCAGGATGCCAACTTTGCCCGATTATGAAGGGAACTCTGACCCTAATCAGCATATCCTGAAATATGAATGGTTGATGAACGCTGCACGAGCTGTCGATGCAGTCAAGTGTCGAAGCTTCCCGATTCACTAGGGGGCATAACGACTATGTGGTTTACACGACTGCCACCTCAATTTATCTCATGCTTCGATCAGTTGGCAACAAAGTTTATTGAGCAATTTCGTATGCATGTCGCGAGACCAAAGGATGTTAATACTTTATCTAGTGTCACTCAAGCTCCTGGAGAGACACTCAGGTGTTATTTAGAGAGATTTCATGCTGCATGTGCTGAGATCAGCAACCCAAATGATAACTCTATTCTTATGGCACTGACTAAGGGAATTGAGCCCGATTCTGACTTCGGCAACTGGTTGGCCGGAAAACTCCCTGCATCATTGGACCGTCTCTATTCCAAAGCAGCTCAATTCTTGAGAAGGGAGGATGCGAAACAGTCTAGGAAAAAGGATGATGTGGGGCCTAGTGTGGAAGGAATTCAAAGTAATATTGCTGTTAAACAATCCGGGGAGAGTTCCGGAAAAGTGCAATTGAATATTCAGAATAAGCAAGATCAGCAAAAGGGCAATGGTAACCAAAATAGAAAACGGGATCAGAACCGTGGTCCACGACGTAGAGCTCCAATGTTTGATAATTACACTCCTCTAAATACGTCGCTGGAGGACGTATATCTACAAACCTACAATACTGTTCAGTACAAGAAGCCTGCTCCGAAACAATCATCGGAGAAGCAAATTCAGACGGGAAATTTTGTAGATTCCACGAAAGCTACAGCCATAACACAAATGAATGCCGTCACTTGTAGGATCTCATCGAAAAGTTGATAAGAGAGAGGAAGTTAGAATAGTTTGTTCGGGCACCGCAGTCTAGAGGTGTAGGCCCATCAAATCAAAATCATGTACCGAATCCGGCTAGACAGGAGGAACCCGCTCGTACTGGCGGGAGGTTGGTGATAAACACTGTTTGTGGTGGTTCTCATCCAGCAGACCAAAGCTGGAAGGAAATGGAGTCGTATGCCAGCTCTATCAGGCATGCAGACTTTAAATGTTGTAGTAATTCTGAAGATGGGGCTCCGACCAAACAGCAAAGAACGATGGCAGATGACATCATATTTCAAGGTCGGGATGCCAACAGGGTCGAAGCCCCCACTATTGATCCGCTTGTCATATAAGCTCCAGTAGGTCCTGCTTGGATGAAGAGGATCTTGGTAGACAGAGGAAGCTCTGTGAATATTTTGTTTAAACGAGCTTATGACCAGATGAGAATGGAGACTAAAGACTTGAAGCCATGTCAGTCTCGCATTCATGGTTTCAATGGGAGTGCAACTATACCCACTAGAGTGGTGGAATTGCCAGTGGAGTTGGGAATTGGTGAACGTCGGAGAGTTCGGATACTACAGTTTGTTGTGTTGGATATAAACTCCCCTTATAATGCTTTCTTGGGCCGACCAGCCCTAGCCGAATTTAGGGCTGCCATCGCCTCATGGTGTTTGACTTTGAAATTCCTTACTGACAATGGTGTCGGAGTTGTTCAAGGGGATCAGGCCATAGGGCGAGCCTGTATGTTGCTGAGCTGCGCGATGCACAACGGAAAGAAAAAGGAAAGGGCGTAGAGGAATCTCTCTTCGTCCGCTTTGCTGATAATTGACAATTAGCTCCTGGGCCCGGGCCTGGGCACCCCAACCAATTCCAAAGAGATCTTGAACCGAGAGATACCAAAAGTGAAGATGAAGGTAAAGACAGTCAAGCTTCTCCAGTCGAACTGACGATCGATGTTCTAATCGACGATAATGATGACTCAAAAATGATAAAGATTGGATCTCAGCTAAGCCAACAAATGCAAGAGGAATTGGTTGAATTTCTCTGGGTAAACCTTGATGTGTTTGCTTGGACGCACTCTGATATGTGTGAGATCTTGCCGGACATTGCGAGCCACACATTGAACATTGACCCACGGTACGTCCCGG
This sequence comes from Allium fistulosum, assembly GCA_030737815.1. Lineage (NCBI taxonomy): Eukaryota > Viridiplantae > Streptophyta > Magnoliopsida > Asparagales > Amaryllidaceae > Allium > Allium fistulosum. Next base: position 1,258,839,817 of record CM060901.1, read on the forward strand.
TCAAGCAAAAAAGGCATGGTATGGATCCAGAGAGATCTGCCGCCCTTAAAGAAGAGGTAAACAAGCTTAAGATGGATGGGTTCATTCGAGATGCATTATACCCGGAATGGGTGTCCAATCCTGTACTAGTCCGAAAGCCAAACGGGAAATGGAGAACATGTGTTGGCTACTCAGACTTGAATAAAGCTTGCCCTAAAGATAGTTTTCCACTTCCATGAATTGATCAACTTGTAGACTCAACGGCTGGACATGAACTTTTATCCTTCATGGATGCGTACTCTGGCTATAATCAAATACCCATGCACCTGCCCGACCAGGAGCATACCAGCTTCGTAACCAATATGGGACTCTATTGCTATAAAGTTATGCCTTTTGGACTCAAGAATGCTGGGGCCACTTATCAACGGTTAGTTAATCGAATGTTCGCTAACCAGATTGGAAAGACCATGGAGGTATATGTGGACGACATGCTAGTCAAGTCGCGATTTTCCACAGATCACATCAGAGACCTGGAGTCAATGTTAAATATCCTCCGAGGGTACATAATGAAGCTCAACCCATTGAAATGTCATTTTGGGGTAGCGTCCAGCAAATTCCTTGGGTTTATCGTCAATGCTCGAGGAATCGAGGCCAATCCCGAAAAGATATGGGCAATTAGAAATCTTGAAACTCCGAAAACTATAAAGCAAGTCCAGAGTCTCAACGGAAAAGTTGCAGCACTGAGCAGGTTCATTTCAAAGTCCACTGACAAGTGCATTCCCTTCTTCGATCTGATCCGAAAGGGAAAACGAAACTTTGAATGGACTATGGAATGTGAGGGCGCATTTCGAGCACTAATTCAACATCTCTCCACACCGCCAATCTTGTCAAAGTCTATCGATCACGAGAAATTGTACATTTACTTGGTGGTATCAGAAAAAGCAATTAGTGTTGCCCTAGTTCGGGAGGAGGACCGAATACAAAAGCCGGTCTACTACATAAGCAAGCGGCTAATCGGAGCTGAGAGAAATTATCCAAATCTAGAGAAATTTGCTTATTGCCTTGTTATTGCCTCGAGGAAGCTCCGTCCGTATTTCCAGGCTCACCCAATCACCATTTACACCGACCAGCCATTACGACATGTCCTTATGCGACCTGAGACGTCTGGTAGGTTACTCAAATAAAATATCGAGTTAAGGCAGTTTGACCTTACTTATACTCCAAGGCGAGCCATCCAAGGATAAGTCCTAGCAGATTTCATAGTTGAATTTACCATCCCAGAGGACTTGCCCGAAACCAGTGAATCTCCCAAGTATATCTGGAAGCTGCATACAAATGGTGCATCAAATGACCGTTGCTCAGGTGCAGGGGTTGTACTTGAAACTCTTGAAGGTCGATCTATATGTTATGCTCTAAAGTTCAACTTCCGTGCAACTAATAATGAAGCCGAATATGAAGCCCTACTGGCTGGATTGAAACTTGCAAGAGACTTGAGAATCATTGCAGTAGAAATTTATTGTGATTCGCAATTGGTCGTATGTCAAGTTAGAGGGGAGTACCAAGCCAGAGATAGAAGACTGGCCGCTTACCTTGCTCAGGTTCAGGAGACATTGAATCAGTTTGACTATTATGCCATCTATTACATACCACGAGAACACAACCAGAAAGCTGATTCGTTGGCAAAATTAGCCAGTACTGGTGAAGCACAGCAAATGGGACTTGTTCCCGTAGAGATATTATCTTCGCCAAGCATTGATCAGATGGAAACCGATTGGATATTTGATGTTGTTTCCGAAAGGGAGTCGTGGATGACTCCATTCAGAAATTATCTCGAACACGGGACCCTGCCAGAGCGTAGGAGTGAAAAGAGATAGATTCTTAGAAAAGCTTCGCGGTTCACTATTCAAAACAGAGTTATGTATAGAAGAGGATACTCTGTTCCTTTATTCCAGTGTATTGCTCACGATGAAATCAAGCGAGTATTGCATGATGTACACGAAGGAGAATGTGGCGATCACACCGGGGCGCAAGAACTTGCCAAAAAAGTACTTCAATATGGATATTATTGGCCGACTATAAATCATGATGCATCGGATTATGCCAAGAAATGTGATAAGTGTCAGAAGCATGCTCGAATCCCTAGAGCCCCACCTACCGAGATAACACAGATGGTCAGCCCATGGCCATTCATGGTATGGGGCATCGATACTATTGGCTCTTTACCTCTAGCCAAAGGTGGTGCGAAGTACGCCATCGTAGCAGTTGATTACTTTACCAAGTGGGCAGAAGCCGAGCCCCTTGCTACGATCACAACGAAGAAGGTGATCAACATTGTAGTGCGCAACATCATCTGCCAATTTTGTCTCCCACGTACTATCATCACTGACAACGGGACCCAATTCGATAGTGCTGAATTCAAGGATTTCTGTCAACGATTCCACATTCAGAAGAAATTCTCCGTAGTCGCACACCCTCAAGCGAATGGACAAGTCGAACCTGTAAATAAAGTTATAAAGTCTATTCTGAAGAAACGACTGGAAAAAGCAGAGGGCAAATGGGTCGATGAACTTCCTATGGCCTTATGGGCCTACCGTACAACCCACAAGTCTGCGACCGGTCAAACTCCGTTCTCTCTCTCTTATGGTTCAGAAGCTTTTATTCCAGTCGAATTAGAAGTACCTTCTCATCGTGTGACATACTACGATCCAAAGACAAATGCTATATTACTTGCTGAATCTCTTGAATTTTTGGATGAGAAGCGTGAAGAGGCTGACTTAAGGGCAGCCGCATATCGAAGTCGAGTCGCCCGACTATACAATGCCAAGGTTCGACCCCGAACCTTTGAACTTGGTGATCTCGTACTCAAAAGAATTTATCCGGTCCCCTCGCATATGAAGCCAACTTGGGAAGGACCATATGTTATTGAACGAAAGCTTGGAGATGGCACATTCAAATTATCGACCATTGACGGTCTCACTCTTCCGAGAGCCTGGAACAGCGAGAGTCTTCGTCGCTACTACACATAACAGGCTCTGTTTATTTATTCAATCTATTTTTCATTTGCAATTTGTTTCTGCATTTCGAAATTTGAATTTGTAATAAGGCAACTGACTTTGCCGTATTTTCTTATTTCAGCAATAAAGTGCAATCTCTTCGAGCCAGAGCTATGATTTACTTAAAATACTTCATATGACCATCACTATGCACGGAGAGCAAAGTTCCATCATACGGTGGAATTTATTCAAATAGGGAGTGACTGTGATACGACCGGTCACTCACTAAGTGAAACCCGAGCTCGGGGACAAGCCATCACACTAAAGTCAAAAAAGGATTGATACACGACAATCCTTTACATAACTCCGGATTCCCAGAGTGTGAACTGGAGTATAAACTTACAAATACGGTTTCGAAGAGGGTGGATCCATCCACCTAAGGACTTCGCCCGTGTTCGAACCAAGTTTGAGGAGGATGGACCCGTCCATCTAACGACCTCACTTGTTAACTCAGGGTGGATGTGATCCGACCATCCATGATCCTGATACATCTTTCGTTCTTGGAGTGCGAACGAAATCTTAAAAAACTCATAACAGATGTGATTGACCGTCTTTTTACCAACTCTGGATTCCCAGAGTGCGAACCCGAGTATAAACATCAACCAACTCTAAGTTCCCAGAGTGCGAGCTGGAGTATAAACATCACTTAACTCCGGGTTCCCAGAATGTGAACTGGAGTATCAACATAAACACCAACTCCTAATTCTCAAAGTGCGAATTGGAGTATAAACATTGACTTAAAATCCCCGGAGAGTGGATTGGAGTTTGGACATGAGCCGGATTTGGAGCGACCGTCCGTAAAATAACTTAAATCCCTGGAGCACGGATATAATCATCGATAAAAGAGCGAGTGTGATTCAACCGCTCGAATTCTCCCGCTTTTTGGCAATCGATTCAACGGTGTTGAGCTTGATGCATTAAAGGCGAAGTATGACCGCTATCCGATCTTTTCAACTCATCCCTGAAACTGGGGGCAGAACTTAAGTGTTAATCGCTGACTGAAGCAGTACAACATCGGAGTTCAACTTAATATCCAGTCATGACTTGTGGCCGTGACTTTAGAGCTTGACGGATAAACTCAAACGAGATTCAAAAGTTGAAACTTCACAGGTATACTGAACAAGGAATTCAAATGCTGGAACACTTAAGCAAATAGACACACATCAATTTCAAAGCAAAATAAAGTTTCATTTCAACTATCTGTGAAAAGAAATTATGCACAAGTTGATTCCAAAATTCCTATTAGCGGAGGCCGAACCCACATCTATACATGGCCTACGAAAGAAAAACGAAAGTAGATTCCTATCTATCTACCAAAAATAAACCGAAGAAGCACGTCTACTCTCTCTTCTTTTTTAGCTTCTTCTTCGGTGTGGACCCACTACAGCTTCCATTTATTTTTCTTTTCAAGCCTTTGCCCTTCGGCGGCTGATCTCCAGGAGGGGGCATGATATCAACTTCCTCATCCGAGCTCAAGTGAACGGGAATACTCCATGAAGGTGGAGTTGGAGGAACTGGATCGATTATAGGAGGCGGGATAGGTACACTGGTATCAATAACTGTACCACTAGGTGATATCATCCTTAACGGAGCTGGACCACGTGCCGCCATCCCACCTCCAAAACTACCACCATGAGCCGCTGCCTCCATTTCAGTGTTGATTTCGGCCAATATTTCTTCTTCATTAATTACTTGGGCCTCGCTGGGAGCATCAGTGGTTGGCATTGAAGAGCCAGTAGCAGGTGCACTTCCACCCATAACAAATGGTAGGTCTGCAAAGGGTTCGCTGTGATGACCGAGGAGTTCCTCCATCATCTGTTCGTCAAAAATAAGCGTGCTCTCCTGCGTTCCATCAGTCGGTGCAGTTGTAGTTATGGTGGTCACTTCAGTGATGATGGCCTCCTGCACTTGATGTGATTCTTGAATTGCAGGAGGCACGATTGGTGTAACTCCAGTCACTGGATAGAGAAAAAAGGAGAACTGTTAGTAACTACTTCGGATGACAATTCTGATTTCGGATAAACATAGAGAATGTTCAGAGTACCTTCCTCGGTTTGACTCATGGACGGCTAAACGGCTTCAGAAACTTGTTCTCTAACCGGAGACAACTGCGGCTGATCCAGATTGTAAGCAGGAACTGATTGGGAATCAACCGCAGGTGTAGATTCAGGCTGGGTTGGCACAGGAACTTCAGCACTTACATCGTGGCGCTCAACACCTGAACCTTCTCCGGCCACCAAGTGTTGGGTGTCGAGCCTTTCTTTTTCATGCGAAATCATCGACTCGTGGAGAATCTTTTGTTCATTTTCATTCAGCATACGATTCTCAAGCCAAACTCGTCGATTGATTCACCCAGATGCACCGCCTTCTCCTCCTCAACCAATCGGCCCCAGGCATTGTACAAATATGCCGGGTAGTCGTCGAGCCAGGCTAGATTTTTGTGCCTTAGTACGTTAGCGTTGTAAGTTATCAAGAGATCTTCTATATCCGTCTCTAGCCTGGACTCGGCCGATTTAATTTTCTCCTCGACCTCAGTCTCCACCACACGGACCTTAGCCATTGCCGCATCCCAGTCATCCCGAAGCACTACGGCCTGTTCACAAGCCTCTTGGGCCGCTCTATTTGCATCATCTTTTTCTTTGATGATTTCGGAAAATTTATCTTTAAGCTCAGCAAGTTCTTTCAGAGCAGCGTCCCGTTCAGTGGTGACCGTGGTGTTTCGGTGGCCCATCTGCTCCACCATGGCAAAGTGTGTCTGCCTCATCCTCTCCATGGCCAAGTTCGCCTCGTCGGCCTTTTTGGTGGCCTCTATCTCTGATTTCCGAGAGGACTCAGCTTCATCATTAAGCACTTGGACGATGCGGTCTTTCTGGGCGAGATCAGATTCTAAATTTTCGATTATTTTAGCCCGTTCGAAGGCCACCTTCGACGCTTTCTCTGCAGCCTTTTCCCACTCTTTATATTGGGAATAGATATCATGAATGTAATCATGCATTGTCTTCTCTGCCTCTGATGGAATTCTCTTTAAGTGAGTGGGAAAATGTAGCCGTCAAAGCATATGTTGGGGAAATCTTTCTTTAGCTGAGCAATTTTAATAGCCCCTTCCCAGTGGGCTCGGTGATGGCTTGTTCAATAACGACTGGAGGCTCAACCTCAGTTCTATGGCGTTGCGACTCGGACCGAGAAGCATGCGAAGATGGTTTGTGACGAGGGGGCTCTATCGGCTATTTTCCTTGGCCCGAAGGTTGTGTAAGGATTCTGGGAGGAGGAGAGAGGGATCGGGATCGATGCCTATAGTCCCTATCCCTATCTCTCTCATAACGTTCCTGGCTAGAGTACCCACGATTGCGGTCTCTATCTTCCTCTCTCCTACGTGACTCATAATATGAAGTAGATTGGCGAGCTGAGCAAAGACTCCCTAACATCGACCCTCGTCCGGACATCGTACCTGTAAAAAAGAAAGAGAAGCAGACTTAGTGGTTTCTTGAATTAAACAACTTATGATTGGAAATCAAGTAGTGTCGTGAAGTGTGGATGTTTGTGCAACCCCCCGACCAACCGGAAATGTCGGCTGCACTTATAGGAAGCAACTCGCTTAGGTCAAGAGCACTATCAAGCTCCTCCAACCCGGTGTCGTGTTGAAGTGACACGTAATCCAGAATCGGAATATCGACAAGCCCTTCAAAGGGACTCTCTGTTGGGGAGGAAGGAGCCTCTGAGATTCTAAAGCCGGGAACCGGCAAGGAAACCACAACTGATTTCCACCTCGAAGACTTAGAACGTATGTAAGCAGCGGCCTTGCCTTTTCTTCTTCCTTTTGTCGCTTGAAATCCGGCCGAAGACCCAGCAACAAGTTCATCGTCTGTGGGCGTTCTCTCTTCATCACCCCCTTTAGTTATTACGACCCCAGGTGTTTTGCGTTTCAACTGCTTCTTCAGGGCCGCCCTCAGTGTTCCTTCAAGCCTTATGCTTTGATTCCGCTCGATCAGTCCAACAATTCTCAAGTTTCTGTCAGTTAGAACGAAATCGATGTCCCTCATTTCACTTGGAATTTCTTGAAGGACACTTACTATTTCTTTGAAGTACCTGCCTTCAGGTCGTGAAATTGCGGTTGTAAAGAAAAGAAGATATTAGTTTTACATCAACTACTATTATCTTGATAACTCTTGGAGAAGACTACAACACTTACGTCTAACTAACCATCGGCTGGCAAATCCTGAGGGGCATCGGACGTAGAACCATTCTGTTTAAAGTAACTCAGCCTTGTCCAAGATCCGGTTACTACTTGGCAATTCTTGACCACCTCCAGGAATGTAAAAGATGGACTATCTCCCCTACTCTTGAAGTTAAAACGATATCTAATCTCTGTTGGAGCCGGTGGCCGAAAGAGATGCTCCATGAATACAATAAATAAACTGTTCAGCGTAGCGTATCCATTGGGGTATAGTTGTGATGGAGCAATCCAAGGAAAGACAACACTTCCCTAATGTATTGATTGAACGGAGGAAGTGTTCCTGCTGTGCATGTATGACGATTGAAGGCAGTAAACCCCTCTGGGGGAGCATGTGGTCTATCGTTTGGTCCCGGTAATAGTACCTTGTCCAACGACAAACCGTGCCTTATGCATATACAACCCAACATGTCTTCAGACACGTTAGACGGCACAGAATCCTGTGGATTCATGATAAACCTGGTACTAGGCAGCTCGTCCGGAGCTGGGTCTATAACTTCGGCCGCGATGGCCGGAATCACTAGGACAAAAGGAGATGAATCCTGAAGTTCTTGTTGTTGTGAACTTATGAATTCCATAGCTAATCAACTTATTAGAAACCATCATTAGACAACAAAAACCCAAGTGTTCCCCAGAGTGATGTGCGTGAATGTGAATGTGCAAGTGCAGTGCTACATGTTACTTGAGAAATTCTAAAGAGTTAAAGAAAATATGCAAATAACAAGACTTCGAGATTTAACCGGAGTGACCGTCATCGCTGACCGTCACAGCCGTGCTATTCAGACTTTGAAGACCGATACGAGTTAAAGTTCGTTAAAATTTTGTTAAGTTACGGTTCCATCGACGAGCTTCGAAAGGCGGTCAAATATGCAGTGAATTGGTTAAGTCAGATTATGCAAGGCGGAAGCTCATCGGAGTCATGTGTTCGAAACTACAAGGGATTTCGAGTTCGACAAGATTCGACTCGTATCGATCACCCCGGCTCCAATTCGTATCGGTCAAGTGGGGTCGTTCGTATCCATCAAGTATACGTTCGTATCGATCTCCTAACAAACACTTCGTATCGATCAAGTACGACACCTTCGTATCGATCGGCAAGTCCAAGCATTCGTATCGATCACCTCGAATCGATGCGAAGCACTATCATCAATCAGTGCGAAGGTCTCCACTTCTTCGTTACGAAATCTCACCACCTAGATCGATTCGAACGCTCCTACTCCGAGTTGATACGATTCATCCTTCCTACACCTTCGACACGAAGCGAAGGCCAAGCCATTCATCCATAAATCCTTCGTATCCCAAACTCCATCTTCTCCAAAAGCTTCGAAGGAACTGGCTCTTCGATTCTCGATCTCGCTCTAACCAAATTCCGGAATCAGCCACGACGATGAATGAAATGGCATCAAACCCCAAGTCTTGTCATTTTAAAGTCAATTTAGCTAGTCAATTACCTAGTTTAGAGAGTCGTTTTGAAGGATTAATGAGATATGATTTGGAGACGAAGGTATTCTTTCTTCTCGCGGTCTCAATCGATTCGAAGGCTATGGGAAAAATGAGCAAGTAAAATTTTTCTAAGTGTAGAGTCACGTATATATATGGAAGAGAAACGATTCGTCTCACAGTCATCGCGACTGATTCCAACCGGTTCCACCCCTGATCGATACGAATTGTCTATTCGTATCCAACAGCTCGAGCTTCATCGATATGAAATATGCAACGAAGATTTTCCTGAAACGTTGGATTCCATCGATACGAAGCACTTAGTCGTATCCACTGTTCTCGACTCCATTCGAGATGCATCGATACGAATTGCATTGTTCGTATCCATCAACATACAACCCATAAAGGCTCGTATCCATCGATATGAATAGTGTACACGGGACTAGTCGATTTGTTCGCATCCTTCATCGGTCTATCGATACGAACTGCAACTTCGTATCCATCATCTAGAAAATTGCAGGAAAGTTCACAGCCATCGATGCAAAGATCATTACAGAATAATGCTTGGATAGTTTGACTCTATCAATATAAGAACAATCTTTTGACCTTTTATATCGATCCAGGAGAGGATCGATACGAAGGGACAATCCAAAACAACCATCAAGCGTGGTTACAACTCGAATTTCACATCGATTCAGGAGAGGATCAATACGGAATTCGATATAAGAAAACTGACAACAACTTGTGAATGTGCAAACGTCAACAAGAGTCAGGCTAGCGTATATGCTTGTACGTCGGACTAATTTTCAATTTTAAAATTTCACAGGTCGAATGCCCACATGATGTTCAATTACAACTACAAACAGCTAATCTATATCATACAACAATCAGCTACAACACAACGCAGTACAACAGTTGGCAGTCTATAGTTCATAATTTATGTCTCTATGGATCAATCAAAGATTACAACTTCCAACGAGGAGAAGATAACTGTTTAACAAGTTAGATGGAACTATTCAGAGTGAAGATTGCAACTTTTCAAAGGACGTCGTGTTCTCACAAGACGTACTTTGGGGGGAAATGTTATCCCGTCTTTTGGAAAGGCCGTAATACCAAGAACTTAACTGGAAACCAAGGACAGTCTGTCCCAAAGATCGGTTGTACGCAAGTTTTCTATGGATATCGATAAATTTTTGTCCTAGTCCGGATCAAGCTACGATTGACAAGGCATGACAAGCAAAGCTATGAAAGCCGGCGTTCCAAATTTCAAGTCAATCAGAGTTCGTATGCCCAAGATATGATCGATGCAAACTAAGGAAATCAACACAATCGCGTCATTTCGTATCCATCATCATGCGTCCATTTGTTCGTATCCATCCACAGAAGAGCCTTGTTCGAACCCATCAAGCTTCGGCAGTTCGTATCTAGGAAGCCATTATTCGTATCCAAGGCCAAGCAAGGCCGCTATCTGTTCGTATCCACCGCATCCTCCGTCGTTCGTATCCATCAAGTTGGAACGACTTCGATCGATATGAACAAAACCATAGCACTCGATACGAACGAGGCAAAACATCTGATCAATACGAACAAAGCAGTACATCTAATCGATACGAACAGAGTAGTGCGACCAATCGATACGAACAAAGCAACAATGATCGAGTCGAACAGATCCACTCCGATCGATTCGAACCAAGTAATTGTGAATCGTGTCGAACAAGAATAGATACGAGGAAAACAGCATACGAGAAACCCAAACTTGCATCGATTCGAACTGAACAGCCTACCGAAGACTTGAATTCGTATCGACCATAACTCACGGTCCATAAGTCCAAATGCCACCAAATTTTCACAGGAGCTTGCGTACATCGTCAACAATGTTCATGCTCAATTTCGACTCGATTGGGCCAAATCTTGATCGATACGAAATTGGTTCGTATCGATCACGGACCGAGTGCAAATCACGTGGGATTGATCGCGTGGGCCCACTTACGTGTCAGAAGAGGTCTCCCGAGATCTGAGCGAGATATTTGCATCCTACGCCTATAAATAGCATCCCAGAGCTTACAGAAAAGGTATCTTTTGGCTCTCCAACGTCCAAACTCCGCCGAAAACATTTTTGCACTACAAGCCTGCTGTTGTACTCGACACTACAACAAAAAGGACTTAATATAGCGTGTAAAAACCGCTATAAAAACTTTCTATAGCGATTCTATAATCGCCATAGATCAACATGTTGTAAAAAGTCTGGTAGATACTATAGCGTGTCATACTTGCAATGGAAAACGTATTTTTCTTGCCATCTAAAATAGGCCATATTGGTGCAACTGCTTTTCTATAGCATTATGAAACGTGCTATAGAACTTTTTATGACGCATTTTAGTTGCTATAAATATGTCGACATGCTATATTATTATAGCATTTGAACGCGCTATGGAATCATCGTGTCAACCTTTTATGACACATTGAAATGCTATATAAAATTCATTACTATCTATTATAGCACCGTCTTATTGCTATGAAAACTATTTACTCTTTGCAAAATATTTTGTATAGCACTAACATGATGCTATAGTATAACAAAGCTGAACAATTTTTCTTTTTATTTCATAGTTAGAACGCTATAAAAAAATTCTATTGCACATTTTTTGCTGCCATAACATTCAAAGCTTACAATTTTCAATTCTACTTATATATTATAACTCAAAAAACCACATTCATCACATTAACATAAGTACACAAATTGAGTCATAAGCCAAATCACAAAATATATATGTATATATATCCATAATATTTCATACATGAAGAATTAAACATAAATATTTGTGATAAAAATTAAACATAAGTACACAAATTGAGTGTAGCATACCAAAACGATACATACTAAAAATATTTTAATGACCGTCGATAAGCACGACCGATTTAAAGGAGAAAGAGTGCGACATCATGTATCAACCTCAAAAGCATCATACAACACCTGTGAAGAAGAAACACAAACATACATATGTTAGTCAATATATACTATGATTCAACTGAAATTTTGAAGCATTTTGAAATTTTGCTTCATCCAGGCTTTCTTTTCTCTGTCAAACAAAAAAAACAGTACGTAAAAAAAACTGCACATGCCTTTTACCACCAATGCATCATGCACTTGATCAGATTTCACTGGTTTACCATCCTCATTTCTATGCAAACTCTAAAATGCATCTGTTGGCTGATGCATTCACAATCTTCAATTCACCATGGCCAAAACTGGCCTCTCAAAATATTGATCATTGTGGCTTACTGCTGTGACATCTTTGAGCCAGTCCTCAAAACAAGTCAAGATTCAGGAACTCATTTAGTGAAAACGACATATATATATATTATATAATGATTTCTTCCTTATGGAAACATAAATATGATAGTTTTTGAGATGAAATCAGTATAATTAGAAGATAGGTTCCCGTGATGATAAGAAACATACTGATAGTCATATTTTATTTAATGTATTTATTTGTGTATGTTGCTGTACAAAGCATTGAACTTCTCTTCATATGAACAAAAACCATGCTTCATAACTGAAAGCCATATTCACCAAATATGATATAAAATTACTGTACCTCCAACGATAACAGGGCACATAGGTTCGTCGACACAGTAATTCCAAAAAGCAGAGTATGAGCAATGTCCAGTTGGGGGGCCGTTATAGTGGAGGCATAAAAAATGTTGCTAAGACGTGCTTGTAAGACATAGTAGCAAGGGCTTTAGGAGGCCTGCAAGCTCATATCTAAACTGATAATGCTACAGAGGATGGTCAAAGGGATTGGGTGAAGCTGGACTCTGATGTACTTAAGTCAGCTTCATTTGTGTACTGACAGCAAGAACTTCTTGGGTGCACCTGTCCAAGAATATGAGCAATACTTGTTAGCAAGTCCAATAATTTATAAAATTTAATTAACTTAAACTAAGTTAATTTTATAAAACTTGTTAGCAATACTTTAATATATATTGGAGGGAAGCAGTTAAATATATATATCATGGTTAATTTATATATCATTTATGTAGAAAAGGAATAAGCTCCTAATTACATATATTGCTGATTTAGGTATTACTCGATTATGCTAAAATATTATTAATTAATACTTAGTTAACCAACTATTGATATTGAAGGTTTTGTTAGAAGTATTAACTGCCGACCATAATAGCATGGTCACCACGGATAGTTCCAAGTTTCCCCTCTGCTTCATCTCTTTGCCATGCTCCAGATCTCAATGATCAGCCCTACCTCAGTGCTAATGCGGCTATTACTCATCCTCACACTGCTGCTTCCCGACCACAAGCTCCTGCTATTTCTCATGCCCAAGATTAAAATGCACAGGCTGTGTATGTTCTGTCCAACCATATGTAGACAGGCTTCATCAATTCTACTACTAAGCATATTACACAATCAATATGAATCAAATCTAGTTAAGAAATTCAAGTATCTGCTCTGCTTGGTCAGGGACAAAGGTTATAGACAGATAAGAACCTGCCTATTTCATTGCAACAAAGTTAAATGTACAGTAGTACGAGCAAGTAAAAGTATTAGTTTCTTCTTGATCACAGTACTTACAAATTAGTACTGTTCCAAGTATAATAGATACCTTCCCTTGAACTGTAACTAACCCTGCCATGCCCGTATTTTGAAGTTCAGCAGAACCGACAGACTCATGTTCCAGTATGCCATTAAAAGCACTGTTAACAGATTATAATTATCTTTTCCAAATGACATATTCTAGAACAGATATATAGAGTATTAGCAGGCTTTGTTGATCGAAAACCTGAAGTAATGCATGAAACCTTTTGGAAGCCTTGTTGATCGAGTTTAGAGGAGGCAGCTGCAGACCTTCGATAATGTAAAAAGAAAGAGTTCAAAAAAAATATGAGTATTTGTAGCAATATAAAGAGACATAAGTTCTTGATATTTCCTGGTTTTCTTTATGCACAAAAAATGTGATGATTTGCAAGTAATGGTTTTTGATGTGTTATGATAGCTTCATACAAAGGCAATGCTCTGCATTCTACTTTTTTGTCAACGATTACATGTTATCCCGTATCTGCTTAATGAGTTCATCTGCTAATGTAATGCTTATAAAATGAAATAAAAATATATCCAATAAGGACTAACCTCGATCCTTCTTAGCAAACAACTAACAATTTGGAGTCAGTGGAGAAATGATTCTTCACGGTTTGAACAAAAACAGAGTTTGGTTTTGTAAACGGTAGCCCAAAAAACAAACCTGAGAAGATGTTTTGACCTACGGCATCTGAACCTTTCATGATCCTTAAACGCCTGCAAGGTTCTACAAACATCCTGCAAATTTAATACATCATAGATATATATATACACACACACAAAAATCTGAAGAAAAGCTAAATGATTAAATGAACTTTTAAGTAGGTAACTAAAGTAAAGAATAAAATCAAGTACTTACTCCTAGGGAACATCACCAAAGCATCCAATCCTCATCTCTATCTTCATAAGTTGGTACATACTCTGAACCATTCAGTAGATCTTGCGACCTACAATTTCCTATATTGAAAAATTATTTAAATAAATAATATTGAAATAGATTTTTGCATACCTACATAACTACTAGGGAAGCACTCACAGCCACAATAACGCAAAATTCAGTTTCTAATGCCTCTCCTTGGAAATTAGCGTACAAGTTGATTCACATCAACCAGGTTTTCTATTGCCCTTGATTTGCATCTACTGCACATTGATTATCTATGTACTTCCTTCATTTTGGATCCTATTCTGAGATACCTCTTCGACATGTGCATCTTTAACCATGCACCATTTTCTGCTATTCGTGCAACCTATATGATAATCCTGTTTCAGCTAAAATCATACGCACGCTTCAGTTCAGAACCCTCATGATTCAGCACTTGCTTCGGAAATTGCCATACTTCAGTTCACCACTTTCATGCTTGAGGACCTAATTATGATTTTTGGTCATGTTTATACTTCAGTTTAGTTCAGGCCGGCCTCTAAACATTTTAAGGCCTTTGATAGCACAAATGATATGAGTTTCTTCCATCAATGAAGTACATAACCATCAATTCATTTTAATGCCTGTTATTTTAAGAATCATAATGAATTCTCTCTGAAACATCCCACGGTTTTTCCAAAAAATGCACAGGAGTCATTTCTGTATTAATCAAAATTTAAAAGATCAATATGATACCCATATCATTCTGCCACAAACTTAAAACACATAGCCATATGCGAATACAAGTTTGCATGCATGTTATACAACAAATATTTTAGTTCAGTTCCTGATAGTAATATACATGTATAATACATGTTTGCATGTGTGTTACACATCAAATGTTATACAAATATATTACCTGGTCTCTATGCGTCATATTGTGTCATGTCTCTAATTAATATGCAAAGTTTCAGCTGTTTAATAGATACATATGTCTAGACAAAAAAATACATTGTTAGTATATGGAACTTTGTAGTTTAACTGACTTACACTTAAATCCAATCATGTTTCTCAATTTCTCATTTATGTGTACTTGTGCATGGGTGCATATTGTGTAAACAAAGGCAATAGGCAGCTAACCAAATAATAAGCTGATGGAAGCCTTCATCCCACAAAAATCCTCTAGGGAAGAAGGATCTACTTGGGATAGCGGTATATAGCACAGCTGGCCAATAACAAAGAAATCGGTTTCCATTTTTGACCTATATATGTTATCATATTATATCATAAATTGATGGCATATATACATACATAATACATAAAAGGCAACATATCATATTATATCATAAATTGATGGCATTTATACATTAGAAAGCAAATCTAAGTTCTGTAATTATGTAAAAGAGTTAAATGCTTACTGTAAAACTTAATTGCTTATTGTAGAGTGTTACACTAACATAGGAAGGTGCAGCAAGTTTTACTATTTATATACTCTCAAAAAACCATGATGATGTGCTTGTATTGTTGTGCATATTGTTTTAAAAAAATTGCATATAAAAACCATCATTGTATCCATTATATCATACTTTCCATATAGCTCGAGCTCGCTTGAAAATCGACCGTACATATTACTGTCATCATGCATCTGCCCCGGCACATCTGCCCCGGGCACATCTACCTCGGGCACATATCATGTTGCTGCTGCTGCTGCATTTCGTGATGATTTTTAAAACCATAGGGATGCAGCAAGCAACTACCAGTCATGGCCATTAGTGGCACACCATCGATGGCACTACAAAAAAGTGGACGGCAGTTGCCAGTGACAGATGGAGCATTGGATCCTCATGGTTGTTGAGTTGATAGAAGAGAGAGAGCACAGTTCGAATCAGAGGCCTTAGACATGTATCCATGTGGTGGAAGCTTCGAATGGTAGCAATTCATTGCATGCATGTACAGTTGAGTAGCATAAACGTTAGATGACAATGAAATAACCAATATATTTAATTATATGAGAAAAAATTGTTAACCACCATATACAATTAATATAGACTGATTAGAGTGAACATTTCTGAAACTAATACATAGGAACAATAGAAACAACCAGCTATGTTTAATCGATTTCACAGTCTGATACCCAAATTAGTATAAAAATGTGTATTTTACATCTTGCAAGGGAAGTTTGATACCCAAATTCATGTTTTATCTGCATAATAAAACTGACTGTTTTTTGTTTGTTTTTAAATAAAGAAAAGATTATATCTTAGAACACTATGTTCCTGGCATAACCAGATCCACCCTATATGCACATATATGTCGATCTAATTAGAATACTCACATGTCTAACACTATATTGAAATGCATAGTCTTCACTTAATTAACCACCATATAGTTGCATACCTTCCACGTCTTGATCCTTGCACCAGTTAAAGTTCCAGAAACTATATACTATTGGAAATTTGGGTGATCTCCACCCTTGAATTTTTTTAAAACTTCCAATTATGAATATGAATTTAGCACATTTGATGAAATTCTATATGTTATTAGACTTTGCATATTTATTTCTATTTCCATGAAAACAAAGTAACCTGGAGATGTTAATTAATCATCAAAAACTTGTCAAAAATCAACATATACATGTAGGCAAACACAAATATTATGTGTAGCTGTATCATTTCATTATGAATATAACTCAACCAACCATGGACATACAATCTCTCAATGTGTCTTAGAAATATAAAATTTCTAAGATATTCACAAGGTATAAATATTAACATTACCTAAGACCGTGGCAAGGTCCACAGGTGATCCTACTAGCATTCACATGAGAACAACCATTTGGAAATGTTATGCAATCATCACCTATATGTATAATACATAAAGAACATCTTTTATTTGTAAACAAAATAGTATAAAAAAGTTTTATTTCTAGTTTTATAATTAATACGAATCTAGTAACTACTCCAATAATGGATGACATAATAGTATAAAGAAGTTTACATGGACCGGTTACTGATCATCTGTATCTGGAGTGCAGGCTATAGCAGATTAGTATGATGGGGTGCATACGTATGGAAATAATCATAGACATGGCTATTTAATTATAGTTAAAGGATAATTGTAATATAATACCACCTATGTTGTAGTACTTGCTTATTCCTAATGCAATAAATAAATGCTGAAGGATCAATCCAAACATGAGATACTTGAAGCTTTCAAAAGTCCACTATATATAATATATATAACTAAGGTATATTTCTCAATAATGCACATGAAATTTTATGTTTCATTAATCCTGAAATTACTAAACAAAGTTATTACAAAACTAAACAAAGGTACGGAAAGGTAAGAAAACTAATTTAATTAATAAGTTTAGTCTAGTTCTTGTTAGTGGATGTCATTGTAAAAAGATGGTAGTAAGGGATATCAGCTTTGACTAATATTCGATTATGTGTTTGTTTGAACATTTTGAAGTTAAGCAGTCGGTTCATTAAAAAATAACTTGTAAAAAAATTTGGTTCAATTGGCTTCCGATTTGTTATGATTGCAAAAGTAAAGATCAAATGTAATACATATAAATTTCTATCTGTATACAGTATTGCATTTCGGTACAAAGCTATGTGTTACACTGTTTTATAGAAATAAGATCATAAATCGTCCTTTGGAAATTAAATACATATGAATAAAGAACAGACCTTCATCTATATGATTAACAATTAATGCTCAAGTGCTGCAAGCTAAGATGTACTGTTGAAATATGATCCTTGGAATTATTCATAGGGTCATCCATAAGCCAAGTTTGCGATGCGGCAAAGAGATTCTTGATTCCCACTTTAAGAAGGTATAGCTAAAATATCAACTAACCTTATATTTAATGTTAAAATAATAAGGAATGTCAACTTCTAGGCTACTACAAATAGAATTTCAAACCTGATATTTCTTCATTCGGATCTCTTTCGATTCTTCTACCGATAGAAACGAGATAAAATCAAAAAATGGGTAGAAACATGGAGTCCGAAGAAGAAAAGGATGTTGCTTTGGATGATACATCCAAGTTTGCTCTTCCAGTTGATTCTAAACATAGAGCAAAAGCTCTAAAACTTTTCTCATTCGCCAATCCTCATATGAGAACTTTTCATCTTTCCTAGGCATCGTTCTTCACATGTTTCGTTTCCATGTTTGCAGCAGCTCCGATGATTCCAATAATTCGGGATAATCTTAGCTTGACAAAAGCTGACATTGGCAATGCAGGTAAAGACATTTTGTGAAGCTTAAAACTAAAAGACATGCCTACTAGCTAGTATAACATAGAAAAATTAAAAGAAAAAGAAAAGGAGGTATCATATATAGTGGACTAATGTTTGTAAGAATACAAGATTTACACGTTCCTGCCTATCGTAATTTTGTTTCCTACCTTCACTCAAAAAAAATGAAAACCAATTGTTTTATTCCTCGATTTTGCAATCGGTGCTCTAACATCTTCACTGTATTTTGGTTAGAATTGAACCATTTGATTGTTTATTGTTGTATCTTCTTTGCCTTTCAAACTGGTTTTCTCTATCTTATATTTCACTGATGCATCTGTTGCTCCATGGTTGCAGTGTTCGATTCATGTTCATTTTCCTTTTTTATCTAGACATATGTATCTATTCTTTGATTATGCAAGGAAATGCTACATTACCGATTCCTCCACTGTTTCAAATTTGGGGAATCAATAAATCCTCACACATATCGTTCCATTAAAAAGCAGAAATTCAAAATTATACCTAGTGTCAAGTTCGGTATCCAAGAAAGCGCTTCAGCGACGTAGAGGAATCGCGCTTGAGCAAAGTTGAAGAATCGAGCTTCTGCAAAGTTGAGAAATCACGCTTTAGCGATGTTGAGGAATTAGGATTAGCAGGTTGGACAATGGATGACATGTCATGAAATTTATGGATTTCCAAGTGAAGAGGGTAAGTTAACAGGTCTCGTAATTTTGGATTTTGGTTTGGAAGTGAAGTAAAAAGAGGGTTTCTTGGTGGAATAGAAATATAAAGGAGGGAAATGTAGAATTGTACCGCCAATTTTTTCATTTTGTAATAACAGCGTGAACACGAGCTGTGTTTTAACCTACTTGGCTGCCAATTAACTAACCATAGCAAGTCAAGTTTTCGTGCTATCCCTTATTGCTATTAATTGAACATTTTCTTGTAGTGCGAATTTCATCACTGTAATCCGCTGTAATCAGTTGTAATCAGCAAGAAAACATCAATAAAATCATCAATTTCATAGTGGACGTAGGCAATACGCCGAACCACTCTAAATTTCTGTGTTTCTGCGTATTTTCTTATTTGTTTTTGAAGTGATTGTTAGATAATCCTCATTTTCCATTTAATTTCTTCATTTTATCTCTTCAAACTCTTTCGAAGAGTGTTGTGCCCAATTTTGGTACAAACAGTAGCCTTCTGTGTCGGCTTGATTATCGTTTGTGTTGAGGATGTTGATTTGTGTAGTGCGGCGTATTACTCCAATCTATCGAGCTTCCTTCTTGGTTGAAGGATAATAAGTTGAAAGTTGGAAACGTGATAAGTCTATGAGACTTAGTTTCGGTGTGAGGTTGAGAAACGCTTTTGCGTTGTTGGTGCGAAGAGACCGGGATCGGTTTATCCGAAAACCACTTCGTACCAACGTATATGCGTTCGATTGTGCAGATTATGATGATATAGTGATTTAGGATTTTCATAGTGGAGGACTGCTTGTTGATCGTTTATGGTTAAAATCCCAATATACATCCATTAGCAGTAGTCTCTTCGTTATGAAATATCCAATGCAAGGACTATTCGCTACTAATCCTAGGGATTTTCCGATAGGATGTGGTAGGAAAGTACCTTCGATTTTTCCTGTTCCTGGACAACTTGTATGGATGTTTGTCTAACATTGGTTTTTACAAACATACATCAGTTGGTGGCGGAGAATGCAACTTCTCTTAGCTTAACAGCCTCCTTGAGACGTACGAGCTCAAGGGTTGAATTTTTGTGGAAGGCAATTAGTAGTCAACGGAAATGGCCGTGTGGCATTCAAAGTGATGTGATATGTGAAAGGTAATCGTTACCTCAGGCCTCATCAACCGGAAATGACCGAAACAGGGTTAGATGCAGCAAGGCTAAGTGGGTCGCTCCCAAGTAGGATATGATCATCCTCTTCTAGATATATCTTTACATGCTATGACGTCGTGTATCTGATTATTGTGGTTTGTATGCTATGAGGGCCCTCGAAAAAAGTTTGTAACGACCGGAGGATGATATATTCGGTACTAGCTAATTACAGAGATAGGTTGGTCTTGTGTTGGTAGAGGATCCTTTGTGATGGTCCTCGGTACATTCCTCTGGAGATGTACTGCCGGAAGGTAGTCCCTTCGCCTGGTCATTTGTATGGAAATCCAAACTCCGCTACGTGCCTGCCATTTTTATTGTATTACCCATTTTGGGCTATATGCTGGAATTTAATCAATGTAACCATTTCGGTATGATTAATATTATTTGTATACTAAACACTAGTATAATATCAGATGATTTGATATGAAATTTTTTAGTTATCGTAAGGTAAAAACATGTCCGTGTTTATGTGTGGGCGTGTCTTACGAGATACTTTTGTTTTGAAAGGAAGTTTGGTAATTTAATAAATTCAGTT
Source organism: Allium fistulosum (assembly GCA_030737815.1). Taxonomy (NCBI): domain Eukaryota; kingdom Viridiplantae; phylum Streptophyta; class Magnoliopsida; order Asparagales; family Amaryllidaceae; genus Allium; species Allium fistulosum. The sequence goes on from CM060901.1 coordinate 1,258,860,639, forward strand.
GAGTGTGTTTCTCACGCTGGTTTACCAGACTGATCCGGGCGTTCTTCCCTTTCAATGCTCGGGTCAGACCGAGTATATTTACAGGTTTAGAGTTGGTGCTTTTGGAGCTTCAGTAGGAGAGCTAGAGATCTTCATTTTCGTATACATGTATCTGTTTATTATCCGCTTTGCGCTTTGTTGTTTTATATTATCGGCAATTGTAAGGACATGTTATTATAACTGTCCAGACTGATGATTAGTGATTGATTGTTGAACTCTGATTGATGTATATATATACAGTTTCTGTTTTGTAAAGATCATTGATATGATATTATATGTTTTCTGCTGCGATGTGAGATTCTGTTTTGTTTTCACTTCTCTCTTTCTTCTCTTCTCTTCTTCTCTCTTCTTTTCTTTCTCATGACTTTCCGTCGTGTTGTGCTTTTTGAGTCGGACATGTGTGGTTTATTGTCGATTCAAAGGGTACGGAATTACCCGTTCGTCACATTTACTTTGCTTAAAGGAAGTTATTCAGGAATAAATTATTTTAAAAGTTAGGTTTGTAAATTATGTTTTATAAATGATGAGGATTTTTGAGAATTTATATCTCGGCATCTTTGAAAAAAATTTCAAATGACTTTTGGAAAACATCATAATAGTATTACTTGAAAAAATTTATAAGTATAAATGTTTTCAAAGAAAATTTTAAGTATGATACATTTTCTTTGGATAGTTCAGGAAATGAGAGTTTGCGGTGATCCGAATAACCTTCTAAGTAACGATCGAAGGTTTGCTTAGGCGAACATTGTAGTACACTTAGTAATTTATTACCTTTGTCATTGTACGATCAAAACGAGTTTGAATCCGAACAAACCCAAAGCAAGTTGGTAATTGATATTTTTGTTAAAACTATTCATCTAGAAATATACACAGTATTGTTCCAAAATGGATTCAAAAAAGAAGAAATATTTTTATGTTAACTAGTTCGAGTGACTTAAAAATGACTAAAAATAGGGAAGAGCTGTGTTCAGATGGTAAACACTTCTCTTAAGTATTACCTTTCGTGGTACTGGGATGTATTATACTATTTGGTAGGACCCAGTTTCTTGGTATCATTTTGGTGTTACTCGATATATATGTATATTTTCTATGAATTAAAATATATAGTAGCATTTCAAAAATATTTTGAATAAAAACCAGATATTTAGTTCTTAAGATTCTTTAGAGAGAATGGATTCAAAATAAATAGGTATTTTGATAAAAGAGTGTGTTGATAAATGAAAATTTTAATATAGGTTTGTATCACTCTTGGTTAGAGAAGAAATAATTTAACACAAGTTTTAATGGGTTAATTTAATAAGAATGTTTAATAAGCTTTATTTTATTAAAACCATGTCTTTTGTTTCAATATCTAAATTGTGAAAATATTTAATGTTATGGGGCCGACAAATAAATGTCTTTACCTTAGAAGTGTTTAAGGAAAAGTAGACTCTAGGATTGAGTTTAGATACTAGCATCCTATTCTTCTTAGCTACTTACTAGATCGGATGGGTGAAGAGGTTGAAGAGATCGACTCAGTTTTAAATATATTTATTTTGGCTCTGCATCTGAATTTAAGGAAAAAGATAAGATAAAAGATTAAATCAGATAGTCTTAGGATGTAGTAGGATATTATACAAGTTTAAAATTTAAATTATATCTTTGTGAATTGTTTTAATAAATAATTTTGGGAAGTAAAGAATTCGGAATAGTATAATTATTAAATTATCCTAAAGGGATAAACCGTAAGTTGGACTTGGTTCAATTTATTTGTATGACCATTCTTGATCCAGAGTTCGGCCATATGATTTCTAGGTAGTGTACACTAGTCCAAACTAGGCATTTTCACTAAATTCTTAAATGCGAGCACTGAGATGGATCCTTGGAATAATGTGATGTTTTTATCATAGTTTAGGACCATGTAAGGAAAATATAATTTTCAGATCAAGGAACGAGATCAGGGTTCTGCACAATAGAGAAGTTAGGTGATATATACTAGTTTGGATGAGAGATTTATGTATCCAAACAAATGATCTGGTCAGATATTGCATATGGATGGTTCATGCACATCATATAGGCTTAAGTATATTTGCCTTTAATTTTTATAATTTATAAGGAGTTGGGTAGATGACTCTTCGATTTGTCATGAGATAGTGTGAATAATCTATTGAGTAATAACATATGGCTATTGAGCATGAGGTATGCTTAATAGATTGTTTATCACCACTATGTGATGAGAAGGTTGTAAACCTCGACAAACTGCAAGTTTGTTTGTTAGTCATTTAATATTTTGGGAAATGTTAAGAATAATTATGGCTTGTTTCTTAGTTGTTTGTTTGTGATGAAATTTCGAGGTCAAAATTCTTTTAAGGGAGGAAGAATGTAACGACCTAGAATTTTATCGCTTTAATTTGTGAATATTTAATTAATTTTAAATATTGAATTAATGGTTTCTAATGATAAAATAACCCTCTTTTAGTTAATAAATAATGATGCTAAACTTGTTTTATAATTTTTTTACAAAAATAAATAGTTCGATGAAAAATTTAAAATGTGACCAAAACTCTTTTTTCGGATTTTCCACTTTTTATCAAAAAAAAGTTGTTGCAACGTTGTTCCACATTTATGTACATATTATACATATTTAATAAAGTACAAAATAGTACAAAAGGAGACTAATTAAACTAAAGAATCCTTAAGTGCTTTTAAAATGTAATTAAGTTAAGTAATAAAGTAAAAGAAGACTTTTCTCCTTATTTTAAAAATAATAAAGTACTAAATGGTACGTGTTATCATTATGGAAGTATATGGATATGTGAATGGGTGTGGTGCATGAATTGTCACTTAGGGAAGTGCATGGAAAAAGGCATTTTGAAGGGCAATTTGATAATTTGGCTAAGGAGCATTTGAAGACATTTCCCATTTTTGCAAATTCTATAAAAGGACCACCACCACTTTATCTTTTCCACTTTTCATTTCATTCTTTACACTTCTACCTTATTGTTTCTTCACTTTCTTTCCTTAGTTTCAATTCTCAAAAACCATAAGCAAAGAAACTTCAGATCTATCTAAAATTCTTCCATAAGTCCTTGCTACCATAGTAAAACTTCTTACCACCTCAAAACTCAAAACTTATATGCCATTGCCACCATTTTCACCCTTGACTGTGTGCATTTTTGGAGGAGAAATGGGCCTTAGCGTGAGCTAAAGGGGAGGAAGCTTTGGGCCATGACCATGTGGAAGGAAGGGGAGGAGCTAGGAGGTTTGGACATGAAGGAAGGTGGAAGCTATGGTTTTGGAAGTAGAAATCTTACTTTAAAAGTCATATATTATTATGAATATTGTTGTAAAAATAATTACTTGCTTTGGGTGTTGTGTATTAATTATATGTTCTTGTTTGGATTTGATTCCCACTTGGAACTGGATGACATATGTAACTTTGATTTGTAGAGGACTAAAGCAAAAGGAAGTCGGAGTGTTATGTAGCGAATAGGTCGCCACGTAAGCACTTCGTAGAACAGAAATTTCGTAGAGGATCCTAAAGGATTCCTCGCCTTGTTAATTTTCATTTACGTACATTCTTGGTTATGAAAATATTTGTATATGTGGAAAGTGAATGTTGCTTAGTTATGGTCAACCTTTTTATTGTTGGTTTTGCGACATTGAAATCTCGTGCTCTCTTTTAAGATGGTTTACTACTTTGTTTTCTAAACTGTTTTGAAATAATTTCCAAACATGACTTTTGATTTTCAAACCTTTTTGAATATTTAAAGTGGTTTAAAATATAGAAAGAAATTTGGTTTAAAAGCTATTTGATTTACAAAATAAAGTTTTAAAAGTTACGGTCCATATAGCGATATGCGCTATGGATGCACTTTGGAAATCTACGATTTTAGTAAAGTTTATCTATTTTGGATATTTTGTAAATTCCTTTCAAATATAGTTTACAAAAGTTGTACAAGTAATTTAAAAGGAGATTGAAGATTTAAATATATTTTAAAGAATTTGTTTGAGTTATTTAAACAATAAGTCTAAATTTTATAAAGGAAATTGCTTTGTTTTAAAAGTCAAGTTTTGTTTTAAACAACGACCATCTCTGAATGGATGTTTTAGATACAAGTTTCAAACTATGTTTTAAAAAGTTCTAAAAGTAATTTGAAAATAGGAAGAAAGCAAGGATTACAACATTATTGTTGTAATAAATGTTTTCGATAAAAGGAAAGAGATCATGGATTATAACATTTTTGTTGAAGTAAATGGTTTTGGAAAATTGGAGAGAAAGATTGATTTATAACACTTTGTTGTTAAAATAAGTTGTTTACTTTATATAAAGGAAGGATCTTGTCTTTTGAAATCAAGCTTTGGTTTAAATAAATGATTTTGGAAATTGTTTCCAATAACTAGTTTGAAATCAAAGACTAGAAATAAGTTTATGGAGTTGGTTTATCGATTATTATAAAGACTTTGTATTATGCAAATTTTCAGTTTCATTAGGTAACATAAAATAAATATGATAAGTAGTGCTAAAATATTGACATATTTATGGAAAGTAAGCCATCTTATATTTAGTACTAAAAGCTGATGAGTAGACTTTCCTCTATCTGTGAGATCTAGAATCAGAGTGTTTTAACTAAGGCAAGGCCAGGTGCAACCAGTGCCTTGACTTACTTGGTTTCGATTCAAGGGAGGGATAGAGAAGTCGAAATGTTAGAAATGTGATAAATATAAGAGGGTTAATTTCTGTAAATAGTTCATGATTAATTAAGTATATTAAAGGTACTTCATCTTATACTTGTAACGATCTGTCTTTCTTACTACTAAAGACAACACTTAATACATCCTCGGTATTCATGTGCCGATCATTTGTTCATCCGAAAGACATGTCATTAGGGAAAAGAAGAAGAAAGAAGACAAAAGGAAACTAAACGACATAGAATCACATATCGCAATGAATAATCTATAATATAACAATGATCTTTACAAAAGAAAACTTTTATATACCTACATCCATCAGAGTACTAGCCTACCATCTACCTGGACAGTTATAACATCCGTCCTTACAATTTCTGATAAATACAATAAAACCATGTAGCGGAACATAAAGAAATACATAAATACATCTTAGCCTCCAGCTCGTCTCCTGAGCTCCAAAGCATCCATAGCTAAATTAAAAGCATGCTCGGTTTGACTCAAGCATTATAAGAAAAATAACGTCCGGATCAGTCTGATAAAACTAGCATGAGAAACTCAAATCACAAGGAATTTTATCTTAACTTATAAAACCCTTTAAAAACAAAGGTATCTCATAAAACCACACCACACATAAACATGGACAGGTTTTTACCTTACGATAAAGGAACATTTTTATAGAAAATCCGGTGATATTATAATAGTGTTTAGGGTTTAAAATAAAATATGAATATAGCTGAAATGCTTGCATCCCACATTCCAACATAGTTAGGCACAATTAAGTCCGTACGGCGCTTATTTGAGAATGGATTTCATACAATGACAAGGTAAGGGACTACCTTTCGAATAATGCACTTCTAGATAAAATGTACCTGGCATCGACAAAAACATCTTGCGCCCTTTCTACATGGAACCAGCCTTCCCCTTACTGGCGAGTACTAAATAAGTTGCTCCTTGGTTAATGGGCCCGAAGCATACATATAGATATCGACACTAGATAAGGCGATAGTCATACCCTAATGGGAGCGACCCACATAGCCCTTCTACATCTACCCTCTTTAAGCTATTACCGGGTTGTGATGCTTGAGGCTACTTTTTACCTTTTAGATAGCATTCCAATTGGATTGCTACACTGCCCTCCAAACACAATGTAATGTTAGCATTCATCCATACAAGTTCTTTCTGGGACTGAACGAAATCGAAGGCACTACTTCTCCTACATCCATTTTGGAATCACCCTCAGGATTAGTAGCAATTAGCCCTTGCACTTTAAGGCCCCGTCTTCGATCATCGTTAGGATATCTTTAATTTGAATGGTTATGTTTGCTCGAAGTGGTTTTCGGATAACATATCTGATCACGGTCTCTCCGAACCAATAATCGATAGTTTCTGATTGACTCGTTCCTGGTTCTTCTTGAAGTATACAACAAGTATTCGAGTCCTTACTAGGGAACTCACATATACAATCATACTTCCTAAGTCAAAATTGGCCAAGATTTTATAGTCGGTTATTTAACTATCAAATACACAAACAAAGAAAAACCTAAAGGTTTAATTACCTATAGTAATCACTAAGCCTCAGAAACAAATCTTCATTTACTAAATCTCTTTTCAAAACATTTATCAAAACCTTCGTATACTTATCTCACTGACATAAGTATATTCACAAACATTTGTAAAAGATTTCTTATTTCAAAATAATATTAAAATGATCAAACAAATTTTATTTAAATTAGAGGTAAGAACAACTCCAACGCTGTCCCTTCGGTGTTAAGCATGGAATAAAAGTTCCACACCACCATAATTAAGAAGGTCAGTTAAGGAAAATTCAAATCTTAAATTATTTTTTTTAATAAATTTCTTCAATAAGTCCTTTTTATAAATCATTTTCCCATTTATGAAATCTCCCTTTACTTAAGTTCTAAACCCATCTGTAAAACCCATTTATAAATGTTCAAAAATCATTTATAAAACTCTTTTGTAAATATCTAAAAATCATTTATAAACTCTTTTATAAATCTTCATTTCTAATTCCCTTTCTAAAATATCTTTTACAAAGATCATTTGTAAATCTTCTTTACCCTTTAAAAATAACATTTACAAAATATCATTTATAAATACCTTTATTAACATAATTGGACAACCTACGAAACCATTTACAAACACTTAACCTCAAATTGATATGGAATTAAAGTCAATTTAAAAACTATAATTTACAAATTTAAAAGGAGTCTTAGTGACCCCAATGTTACTAAATCAAGTTACCATTTTAATTAAATTTGACTTCTAAGTTACATAACAGTTATTTACATAAGCCAACACATATGTAAATAAAATCCATAACCAAATCAGTGAATAACATGTGAATAAAACCAACTGGCAGATACATATCCAAATAACGTAATAGCAGGATGATGATTTGTCTTGTTAAATAGATGTCCAAACAATCTATTAAGTTTAATATAGTAGAATGGGGATTTATTTTACCAATAGATGTCCAAGTTTAGTATAACCTATTCTCATTTGTATGATTACTTAATGGTATCGACAATAGAATCCCTTATGTTCAAAACTATTCTTTGTAAAAGAAAGTTGCCTTTAAACAAATTGATCCTCGGAAAACAAAGTAATTAAGAACTTAAACCTTTTTTTAAATAATTAATTACAAGTTAAATCCTTTTTTAAAACATAATTAAATCTTAATTAAGTCTTAACTTAGATTAATTATTAATTATGAAGTAACTAACCTTTAATAAATAATTTATTCATAAATTAATCCCAGAATTAATTTATTATAATCAAAATAATTAGACACTTACTTAATAATCAATTAATAATTAATCCTATAATTAATTATTAATTAATTAAAAATAAATCATAACTTAATTCATAATTAATTAAAAATTAATCTTACTTAATCAAAGATTAATTAACATTAGTCCCACTTTTAAAAGATAATTAATTAGTAATTAATCTCCATTTAATACTTAATTAATAATTAATAAATCTTTAATTAACTTCTTAATCATTATTAATTAAGTTATATAAAACATTTCCAAAGTGTTTTGAGTATAAAAGCTTAATTTGCAAAAAGTGGACTTTTAGCGAAACTATATCCATGGCGACTATCGCTATGGATACCATAGCAAGAAAATGTTACTTAGCTTTCTCTTTTGAAAACTTAACATTGGAAAGCTTAGTAACAATTCCAAAACATAAGTTTTTGTAAAGGAAAAACAAAGTTTGAAACTTTAAAAACGATAAGATTTTTAAAGCTAAAACCATAGTGTCCACACAAAGATTCCAAATCGCCAATACCATAAGAGGTGCTAACTTTCCTTAACATATACACATATCCAAGTCCATATCATACAGAACATATTACAAGTCATATCATAAACAAAGATCATACCTTTACCATATTAACATCACTTTTAGACTTTATTTTCAAGTATAAACTACATATTACATTCTAACACGTATAACCACACATATATTCATTTACAAAGCATGTAAATAACCAAAAACCAAGAAATATCACATAATAACAACAAACATAAATCAAATATGTAATTTTCAAAAGGGATGTGAGTTTTTACTCACTAACTTAAGCAGATTCCTTTAAAACTTTAAAACAAACCCTAGAACTTGGATTTTTCAAAACAAAACTTGACTTTTTAGCCAAGAATGCATATACATGGCTCGGCCTGGATAGACTTAGGCATGGCCATAATGGTGAGGAGGGTATAGGGCTAAAAACTTGAAAAAGAAGAGAACTAGAAAGGAAAACAAGATTTAATAAGGTTTTGAAGTGGAAAATATATGATTTTTAAAACTTGAAAAATTCAAAAGGAAGCCATTAAAGTTTAAAAGCTTTGAAAATAAGATGAAGTTGGAAAAATATGAGAAGTGAATGGGAAAATAAAAGGGAAAAATGGAAAAGGTTTTATATAAATTAAAATTACTAAATTACTAAACTAACCTTAAGTACACTACCCTCCACTAATTTTTATACACATCATCCCATCTATCCCCACCACATGATTCACACGCTTAAAGCAATGGTCATTCCTTTTTATCCATTGTGTAAAGTTCTTATGTGTACTTATGTGTAAGAGGAATTTGGCATTTCATACTTATAATATTTCTTATTTAAAAATTTGGTTAAATGTTACATCTCTTCCTTACTTAAGTAAACATATATTTACAGCTTTACACACTTAATTGAGTACTCATTATTTATATAAGTGTGTGTTTAAATATATTAAGGTGTTTTACAATATTTTAACAACTTTTTGATGAAAAAAATTCAGGATTTTTGGAAAAGCTTTCTAGTCATATTTTCTAATTTCCTTTTAACTAATTATTTTTGTAAACAAAAATTCAAAAATTAATTTTCTATCATTAGTTATAAATTAAAAGAGGGCTATTTGAATTATTAAACCCATAAATTTAATATTTAAAATTAATTAAATATCCATAAATCAAAGCGATAAAATTCCGAGTCGTTATATTCTTTCCTCTTAAAAGAATTTCGTCCCTGGAATTCACCACATAAACACCCAATACCATTCATAAGTCCACATAAGATCATCTATATGAAAAATCTAATTCGATCTCCACTTGATTACATAACATCAGTTCAAAGCTAGTATCACTCACCCGATTTCCTAGTGCGGACTTCGATCAGGCTTCTTGACTGGAAACCTCTGTTCCCCGTACATAGCCATATACTACGATATAAAACTTTGGTTCCTTATCTAGAACCCTCATCAAGTGCTCGTCATCAAAATTGAGTGATACATCCTTTTCCAGAATGGTGTTAAACACCTCAAGCCATGTACTCGAATCTTAGATCTAGAACTATATGAGAAAGAGAAATAATCTAAGTACAACCTACATACTCACCTAAAGGTCCTTATTTACCCCTTTACTTCTTACCCTCCTGGAAATATTTATGAAATCATTTCATAACAATTCTAACTTAGGTTCAAACATTTCTAAATAATACAACTTATTTATGAAATCTTCATTAAAATCATAAAAATTATTAACTTGGATAATACCCTCCTACGTCCTAAGAGTGTGTGTGTGTGTGTGTGTGTCTAATCTGATTTTTAATTCTATTCACTTTTAACTATTCAGATATAGGCACAAAATAATTTTGGTTCTTTAAAATTGAATTGACCAATTCAACCCCTTTACCCATTTGATCCAGTAAGTAGCTAAGAAGAGTAGGATGCTGGCATCCAACTCCATCCTAGAGTTTACTTTTTCTTGGACACCTCTAAGGTAAAGGTGTTTATTAGCCGGCCAATAACATTAAATACTATTTAACCTCCTAAGTGTTAGAATTCAAAAGACACTATTTAATAAACCAAGTTTATTAAACCTTCTTATTAAATTAAATTAATTTTAAAACAGCATTTATTAACCATTTTAAACCAAGATACCTTTACATCCTGAAAACTTAGGAGCCAAATACTCAGGTTTTATTTTAGAAATCATTTGAATAATACTATATATTTTATTTATAGGAAATATACATATAACACGAGTAACCCCAAAATGATACTAAAGAACTGGTTACTACCAAACAGTATCATACATTCCCTTACCAAGAAGGGTAATACCCAAGAGAAGTGTTTACCGTTCGGATATCTGTTTCCCATATTAAGTTATTTTCGGGCCACTCGAACTAGTTAACTTAAAAATAATTCTTCTATTTTAAAATCCTCCTTTTTGAAACAATACTTCACAAATTTTCAACAAAATATTTATTACCAACTTGCTTTGGGTTCGTCCGGATTTGAACTCGTTTCGATCATACAATGATAAAATGAATAATATACTAAGTGCCCCACCACATTCGCCTAAGATAACATTCGATCGTCACTTAGAAAATTATTCAAATTGTCATAAAACAAATCGAGACTCATTACCCGAACCAATCCAAAGAAAATACTTCTTACTTAAAATTTCCATTACCAAAATTTTATACTTAAATCAAAATACTTTCAGGTAATATTATTATTACTTTCCAAAACCTTGAAAATCATTTTTCAAAAACACTGAGATTTAAGCCCTCAAGTGTTCTACTTAAATCCTTTTTTATTTGAAAGACCCATTCTTATAAATCTATTTTATAAAATCATTTCTTATATAAATTCATTTCTAAATATTTTAACTTTTAATAAACATCTTTTATTAAACCAAATCCTTAGTGCAACATTATCATCAAACACCTTATAATCAAATTGTGAAACTTAATTCACAAGGTATTCATTTCAATATTCCCTGATTTTCTATTTACCCAACCCATGTTTAAAAAAACAAGCTACATATAACATTCAACAACAGTAGATGCTCACTCTGGACGAGCATGAATTAACCAAATCCTAAATAAAAATAATAGAATATTATCATTTCCTATTGAACAAGCATCTCAAAGATACTATACTATTTTTGAAAATCATTTTTGTGTATATAAAATATATTCCTAGGTAAAATTATTTCATTTACCAATTTTAAATCAATACAGTGTCGGTTGGTCTTGTTCAAATGTTTAGGAACCCCTATTGATAACGTTGGCCAGACACATTGACCAGAATTCATAAGCCACTTAATGATCAATTAACATAATATATACGTGCTCTTATATAATACACTCAAACTCATTCTAGGGACTCAATTACCCTATCTCTAATAAGATTACCCCACCAAAGCAAAGGTTCTCGCTTAAACTTCAGCTTTGATACCAAATGTAACGATCAGCCTTTATTATTACCAAAGATGACACTTAATACATCCTCGCTATTCGTGTGTCGATCATTCAGTCGTCCGAAAGACAAGTCGTTAGGGGAAAAAAGAAGAAAGAAGACAAGAAGAAACTAAACGACACAGAATCTCACATCGCAACGAATAATCTATAATATAATAATAATCTTTACAAAAGAAAACTTTTATATGCCCACGTCCATCAGAGTACTAGCCTATTGTCTACTTGAATAGTTACAACACTTGTCCTTAAAATTTCTGATAAATACAACAAAGCCATGTAGGGGAACATAAAGAAATACATAGATATGTCTTAGCCTCCAACTCGTCTTCTGAGCTCCAAAGCATCCAAAGCTAATCTAAAAAAGGTTTACCCGAGCATTATAAGAAAAATAACGCTCGGATTAGTCTGGTAAAACCAGCGTGAGAAACTCAAATCACAAGGAATTTTATTTTAACTTATAAAACCCTTTAAAAACAAAGGTATCTCATAAGACCACACCGCATATAAACATGGACGTGTTTTTATCTTACGATAACCAAAACATTTTTATAGAAAATCCAATGATATTATGATAGCGTCTAGGGCTTAAAGTAAAATATGAATATAGCTAAAATGCTTGCATCTCACATTTCAACATAGTTGGGCACAACTAAGTCCATACGGCGCTTATTGGAGAATGGGTTCCATACAATGACAAGGTAAGGGACTACTTACCGAATAGTACACCTCTAGATAAAATGTACCCGGTTTGATGCCCCACCCCGAAATCCACATTAATAAAGAGTATTACTGAGTAATACTGTCTGCTAATGCGGAGAGTAGGGCTGGTTAGGAGCGACCATCCATAGCTTTGTCTTAAACACCTATTAAATACGTCGATTTGGTGCTCCATTTTTTTCTTTCTCAAGTGGTTCGATATATCTAATAAATGCTTAATACAAAACTATGGTGGCTACAGGATCTATTCAGAGCAAAACACAATATAAATGATAATAGAGGTCACAGAATAGCAACACAGTGGGATATATACATATACATCAAATATAATACATAGTGTCAGAAGTGGTATTACAACCACAATATATACATATATCAGTCCCCACAAAAGAATATACATAAGCATGTCATACGACAAGGTATGTAACACCCCACATATTTATATAATTAAAATTTAGCGTATAACGATAATTAATAAAAATAAAAAATTTGGAATTATCGGAATATGGCTTCGAAACTTGTACGGTTGTGTCCGGGGTGATTTTCTGATCAGTTCCCATATATAACTTGTCAAAATCCGAGTCAATATGAAGAAGTTAGGAATGAAACACAAACGAGTAACAAAACGGATATATATATATATATTGCATGGGTCGACTATTACGTCGACTAATAAGGCACCACGGTCGACTGACCGGTCGAGCGTTGGAGTAGGGCGGTCGACCCGCCTTTGGCCTGGATGAAGAATCGTCCGGGTACCATGCCAATGACGTAAATTTTTATTTTTCGGCGATCCGAGCCATACGTTGTTCAATCCAATGGCTCCGAACGACCCTGTGACGTAGTGGCACCATATTCAATCTAAGAATCCGACAGTCTAAGATCCCCAAGCTCCAATATAAATATTACCCTAAGCTTAGTTATTTTCTCACAATTAGATTTTCTCTTAATGGGTTCATTGCTTGAGGCTGAACCCTAAATAGAAAGTATTTCTTTGGGTTCTTGGCCTAAGGTTGAACCCTAAAAAGAAAATATTTCTAGGGAGGAGATGTTCTAAATTAAAATATTACGCACCTTGGAAGGGGATCTAGAAGGACCATGGAGCCAGGCTGAGCAGAAGCAAAGCTAAGGACGACTGGTGAGTGGATTTAATTATATTCTTTTACGTTTATAATATATATTATCATTGAATTTCCATTAGATAATTTATTCCCGTAATTAATTAGTTATGCAAACACTGTAAATTTTATTTATATTTAATTAGGCTTGACAGTTAGAAAAGGCGTAGGCTTAAAAGTAAGAAATTTACAATTATTTACATCTATTTTAAAAGTCATAATTTAGCCTTAATACTGGTTCCTTTTATTCCCTTTTTCCGCGAATAATATAGTTAGAAAGAGAATTTGTGGGTATTGATTAAAATACTATACTTTATATAAGTAGATGTAAAATAAGGAAATTGGAAAATTGGAATAAAGTTAGAAAAGCGGAATTCTGCAATAAATTACGCTGAACGGAAACAATAGATTTATCTGATAATTTAATTTAGGGAGTAAGTAGTAGATTAATTGGTTAGTTTAGAAACTAGAATACATTTCTATAATTTAATAATTAAAAGATAACGATAAACGTAACTGCAAGAATAAAAAAAGAAGGGAACTAGTGTAAAATAGAGGGACCACTGTATTTTACACTATCCCAAAATAATAAAAGAAATATCTTACAGTTACGAATTATAGTTTATAGTATTATTTATTATTAAATTATGTAAATAGATTTTAGTATAGCTTTCACAACCAACCAAATAAAATAGAATTACTTCCTAGAATAAAAGAAAATAAAGTAGAGTATGAAATGGATCAAATAAATTATTAGATAATAAATTAAGGCTGTGAACAATAAACGAACCTAGGTTTACATTTACCGCATAGACTATATAAAAAGACAGTTATTATGATAAGTTAATAATAAAAGAGAATTAAAAAGAATTCTATATCATAATAAAAGAAGACGGACTAGAACAAAAAAGAAACACTTGTAATTATATACATATTTTAAAAGAAATAATAGTAACAATTACAAGTATAATTATAACATAAGTTATGATTAAGTAAAACAATAGAAAGGCTTAATTAGGAACTTAGAATAAATAAGCAATGATAGAAAAGATAAATAGTAAAAGCTTATTTTAGATTTCTATTAAATTAATAAGCAAATAGAACAAAAGATACTTATTTAATAAACTTAAGACTTAAATTAAGTTAATAAGCAAGAAGTGGCAATTCCAATAGCATTTCCTATTAGTTCAATGGTGGTCTCACAATAGCTAGAAGCGAGATGAGGGCAAGAATATGCTAATTAGGGTAAACTAGTAGCCAACAAAATAAGAAAAGTAAACTAAACGCAAATTAAAAGGTTAGACATAGTGTCTAATAGAAGAGAGAGATGTGTTTGGAGCAGCCCAAAGGATGAAGAGCCTAACGAAGCAGTTCATCACAGATTTTGGTATAGGAGAAGTACGTCCAACCTAGTTATTTTGGGCTAGAAGGAAGTACGAGATTTCAATGGGACGTGAGGGTACTCTAAGGTGACCCTCTGGGTAGGCCCAACGAAGCTGCATTCCCGGAGGCAGGTCTGTAGGTGTTCCATCAAGAGAGTATGCCTTGACTGCATTTGCATTGTAGGCCTAACGAAGCAGACCTTTATAGGCAGTCAGAAGGGTTTGGTGTTAGGAGTAGGATATTCGTATGTCCCAGTACTTGCGAGTAAGTTTAGTGGGCAGGACCCAAAAGGATAGTCGCATGCGAATATCATGCCAGCATCAAAACCAAGAACGATTTCGAGAAAGACTAGAGTTAAACCAACAGACCAATGATTCTTTCACTATCGAGACATTGGGTGAGGGGCACCGCCAATTGGATGTTAGATTGTTTGTAGTAGGGCACGACCACTTAACTCTTTAGAAGTCTTTCGGTTAGTTGATGGGTGGCTGGGTGGGGCCATAGCCACGATGAAAAAGAGACAGACCAACTAGAATATCTGTATTGTAGGCCTAACAAAGCAGTCCTTTACAGATATAGAAAATCCCCGACTGAATTCCGTACAAGGTAGACCTTGTTGGCGGGATTCAGATAGTAGAAAGAACGATTACGTAGTCCTCAATGTACGCACTGGATGGTACATTGTGGATGTTCGAGCACTGGCATAGACTAGTGGGACGCGATTTACGTTTTCATAGTAAGTAGTGGAGCATCTGTATTGTAGGCCTTATGAAGCAGTCCTTTACAGATATAGCTATGGAGCAAGACGATGGAGCATCTGTATTGTAGGCCTTATGATGCAGTCCTTTACAGATGTAGTTACGGAACGCTCTCAAAGCAAGACGACGGAGCCCTTTCGGAGGAGGATACGGAAGGTACCATGGGTGGTACCTAGGACCAATATGGTCATTGGGCATATAGCTACATATATATATATATATCAGTTATTAGGTTTTAATCAACTAAGGAGTAGATGGGTACGATTCACGAACAAAGGAGAGAGTATTGTAGCCTAATGAACCTAATATAATAGTAAAAGAGAAATAAAACGATATATGTAGAATTAAGCCCAGAAGTATATAATTTATTCATTCACCAGAACTCTTGTTCTGAGCCCCTCCTCATAACATCCTACAGGTTAGGTAGATGGTAGAGACTTCTCAGCTTTACGACACTTGCTTAGAAAGTGTTATTATTTGGGTGAGTATTTACTTACTATTATATTTTAGTCAATTCCGCTATGATATAATTAATTGAGCTCTGATATATTTATCGCCTATTTGCAGGATACCAGATACCCAACTCGGGCTTCAATGGGCTTGGTTTTTAGCATTTTTGCAAAAAAATCCGGACCACTAGAATTCGGGTTGTTACATTTGGTATCAGAGCCTAGGTTTAGAATCCCTAGGTAGATAGTGAGTGAACATATTTGTATTTTTAATAAATATATATGTACTCTTAAACCCAAAGAGAAGTCCATTCTTTTGAGTATATCATTGCTTGGAATAAGGAAATCCCAAAAGCTAAAAGACCCCATATGGCAAAGACTTTTAGATTCAGTAAGGAACAGTCTTGCGAAAACAAGTGCCTATTAGTAATTATTTCAAACAAGCAGATTTGGCATTATGACCCTAGAACTAAAGATAAGCATAAAAAGGAAAAGGGTTAAGCATATTGGATTGAGTAGAGTAACTTCTAGAGGGGTATTTGGGGAAGCGTAAGGGAGTTAAAAAGCCACTTTGAATCTAGCCCAATAATTAAACTTTTAAGAGTTTGAAATTTTTTTAGGAAATTTTCAAGTTTTAAGCTTAAAAGTTTATAACTCTATATTTGTATTAGTTTAAATATGGAAAGTTGGGGACAAAACAACTTTAAAGCATTTTTAGATTTGAAAAGAAAAAGGGGTTATGGCTTTATGTGGAAGAGAAAATATATAAGGTTATATACAGTTTAGAAAAATATAAAATAATATATAGATATTATTTACTTTAAAGACCAGTACTTTGGGTTGTACTGACGGTGTTTTACGCAACATCTGTCTTGACCCAAGTGGAGGCATATTTTGAAACTCTTATTTTAGTATGAAAAAAATAATTTCCCTAGCAGTAAAGGTATTAAAACTGTTTTTTTTTTAAATTTGGGGTTTAGACAATTAAAGTGGTTGAGCAAGATGATAATAGGGGTTCAGTTGGAATATAGAAGACGTTAAGACTCCACATGGGGGTGGAGGGTGGAGAGCGACCAAAGGAAATTTAGCCAAAGTTGTATACGCGACTTAGACAACCCGAAAACGGATAGGTTAGGCTTTGATTAGCTAAGGAGGAGGTAGACGACACGGCAACATGGAAATTTTTTTTGGAAAACAGGCCGACCCGGTCGACCGGCCGGTCGATTGTGCGATCGACCTATTACTAAGGGTGGTTGACCGCCTTAGTTCATTCAAACACGTATAAATGCGTGCCCCCCTCTCCTTTGTCATTCTTATTTCATCCTCCCTGAAGACAGTAGCCGAACTCAAAAACCACCCCTTCCAACAACCCAAACGCCTCAAAATCTCCACCGTTTCGCTCACGGTTAGTGCCAAATCGAAGCGTGTCGTGAGATCTACTTCGATCCATACTTCTTTTTCACAAATCTGAGAGTTTTTTGCCATGCCTCCAAGACCCTCTTTAGTCCACCTTTTTCCCCACCTTACACCACAGGAGATAGCGTGGTGCCAGAGTGATAGAAGGATTGTGCAGTCTTACTTCGATATAGCCACATACCAGATTTTGCAAGGAAGGGCAGTGAAGTTTTCTGATTTTCCGGGAACCCTTTTAGAGCAGCTCTTCTTGGACACAGGGCTGCGACATATTCTGAGCCATGAGACATTCGAGCGGCGAGCGTATCCCAAGTTAGTACGTCTTTTCGATGCTAACTTACGTACTAGTGATGAGGATGAGGAGTTGGCCTTCCAGTCGGAGGTCAAGGAAGTGAAGATAGTATTTACCGAGAATCAGTTGGCTAGTATTTTAGATATTAGAGCACATGGATTGGAGGTAGGACATATTGAGATGATGGACATGGCCATCTTGCACCAGATTTTAGTAGATTCACAGCACCCCGACTGGCGCGTCGGACAGTTGCGCCCATTAGTTAGTTTGGTTATACGCATTTTGCAGCATAACCTTTTCCCCAAGAAAGGGAGCTATGACCAGATCTACCCTATAGTGAGGCAGACCACCCACGCCATATTCGGAGGCTTGCAGGTAAACTGAGCTAGGACGATTATGACCCAGTACATGACCGCGGCGGGACTTCGCCGATCTACTATGATATATTGTCACCTTTGGACATAGGTCTTTAGGTGGGCGAAAGTTGAGATGGAGAGAGAGACTTACAATGAGCAGGCCCACCCCATGATTGATTCATCCACTCCGAGGAGGATGAATATAGGTTTAGATCAGATACAGGCTCCATAGGAGGAGCAGGAGCAGGAGCAGCAGCACTTTCCTTTGCCACTATTTGGAGGCGTCGTTGGGCATGTAGAGTCACCATGGCCCGCTTGGCCATTAGAGCCTACGACGCATAGTGCGTGGGGATATGGATCTTGGAGGGAGGGAGAAGGACCCTCTCAGCTCCCTCCATCGTCGAGCTACGATGACCAGTTTTAGAGCATTGCCGAGGGGCACGAGTGGCTCTCCAGGGGGCACACGGAGCTTCTACGAGGAGAGCAGGAGTTGGTTAGGACACAACAGGAGTTAGCTAGGATGCAGCAGGAGATTGTGATGAGTACTAGGCGACAGGAGGAGCGCCTTAGCTGTTTAGATTCTTTTATTAGGGCCTTCTTGTGTCAGGGCGGACAGGGTCCTAGGCCTCCTAGCCCGAGATGATAGCCGTGTTAGCCTACTTGTGTCACCTATCTAGCACCGTAATGTAGTAGGGTTTGTTTTCTCTTTAGATATAAAATTGCGCTCTTATGTAAGCATTTGAAAACTCTGTTGTAGTAGATCAGTATTGATGCTTTTTCTCTTTATTTTTGTGATGTTCACAAATAGAGAATAAGGACATAAGATGTTATTATAAAAGGAAAAGCAGAAATAAGAATAACCAAAAAGGAAAACAACAAAGTAAAGAGAAGTAACAGAAACATCAATAGAAATAAATGAGAATTGCAAAGAAAAGATACATCTTTCCCATAAATTAAGCTTGGAAAAAAAAAGTTGGAATTTTTTTTTATGTAAACCGTGCTTGGGAAAGAAAATAGAGATTTTATAGGATAGTGGCATATGTTCCAAGTACGGAGAGAGAGAGAGAGAGAGGTATGCAAAAGTAAAACGAAGAAATGTGAAGTTTTTCCGTTTTCTACCTTCTTTCTGACATAAGAAATCAAGTTCGAAAAATTAGATTTTTCTAAAATTTGAATATTAAAAGTTGTGTGGTAGAATTTGGATGAAAAATTCGTTGAACTACACCCCTATTCAATAGGAGTGTGGGAAAAATTGGGTGAAAAATGTTTTAATTTTTCGAAAAATTGCATTCATATAGAAATTGCAAGTATATTTAGGTTGTGTGCATCATGTTTTAAAAGTAAATTTTTAGAATAAAAAGCATTCATTTAGAAGGTACCGCTTTGTAATTTATGTGCATGCATATATTTTGTCTTGAAAAACACTTTTGCACGAAAGCACGGATGGTTGCAAAATTGGATGAACACAAAATGGTTGTGATTAATGCGAGAGATTACATAATTTTTACCCTTGTCAAATTTCAGGGACGAAATTTCCTAAGGGTAGGAGAATGTAACACCCCGCATTTTTATATAATTAAAATTTAGCGTATAATGATAAGTAATAAAAATAAAGAATTTTGGAATTATCAGAACATGGCTTCGAAACTTGTACCATTGCGGACGGGGCGATTTTCTGATCGGTTCCCATATATAACTTGTCAAAATCCGAGTCAATATGAAGAAGTTAGGAATGAAACACAAACGAGTAACAAAACGGGATATATATATATATATATATATATATATATATATATTACATGGGCCGACCGTTAGGTCGACCTATAAGGCGCCACGGTCGACGGTTGGAGTAGGGCGGTCGACCGCCCGGTCGACCCGCCTTCGGCCTTGACGAAAAGTCGTCCAGGTAACGTGCCTGTGACGTAAATTTTTATTTTTAGGCGATCCAAGCCATACGTTGTTCAATCTGATGGCTGTGAACGACCCTGTGACATGGTGGCTCCATATTCAATCTAAGAATCCGACGGTCTGAGATCTCCAAGCTCCAATATAAATAGGACCCTAAGCCTGGTTATTTTCTCACAATTAGATTTTCTCTCAAGAAAATATTTCTAGAGAGGAGATCTTCTAAATTAATATATTACGCACCTTGGAAGGGGATCCATAAGGACCATGGAGCCAGGCTGAGCACAAGCAAAGCTAAGGACGACAGGTGAGTGGATTTAATTATATTGTTTTACGTTTATAATATATATTATCGTTGAATTTCAGTCAGATAATTTATTCCAGTAATTAATTAGTTATGCAAACACTATAAATTTTATTTATATTTAATTAGGCTTGACAGTTAGAAAAGGCGTAGGCCTAAAAGTAAGAAATTTACAGTTATTTACATATATTTTAAAAGTCATAATTTAGCCTTAATATTGGTTCCTTTTATTCCCT
The DNA here is from genome assembly GCA_030737815.1 of Allium fistulosum. Taxonomy (NCBI): domain Eukaryota; kingdom Viridiplantae; phylum Streptophyta; class Magnoliopsida; order Asparagales; family Amaryllidaceae; genus Allium; species Allium fistulosum. Next base: position 1,258,881,058 of record CM060901.1, read on the forward strand.
TTTTACGCGAATAATACAGTTAGAAAGAGAATTCATGGGTATGGATTAAAATACTAGACTTTATAGAAGTAGATGTAAAATAAGAAAATTGGAATAAAGTTAGAAAAGTGTAATTCTGCAATAAATTACGCTGAACGGAAACAATAAATTTATCTGATAATTTAATTTGGGGAGTAAGTAATAAATTAATTGGTTGGTTTAGAAACTAGAATACATTTATATAATTTAATAATTAAAAGATAACGATAAATGTAACTACAAGAATAAAAAGAAAGAAGAAGGGAACTAGTGTAAAATAGAGGGACTACTGTATTTTACACTATCCCAAAATAATAATAGAAATATTTTGCATTGACGAATTATTGTTTATAGTATTATTTATTATTAAATTATGGAAATAGATTTTAGTATAGGTTTCACAACCAACCAAATAAAATAGAATTACTTCCTAGAATAAAAGAAAATAAAGTAGAGTATGAAATGAATCAAATAAATTATTAGAAAAGAAATTAAGGCTGTGAATAATAAACAAACCTAGGTCTGCATTTACCGCGCAGACTATATAAAAAGACAGTTATTATGATAAGTTAATAATAAAAGAGAATTAAAAAGAATTCTATATCATAATAAAGATTCGTGGTGGTGGAACAGTGATGTGCAAAAGGCTATCAAAGAGAAGAAGGAATGCTATAAGTGCTTGCATCATCACGGGAGCGAGGACAAGATGCAAAAGTACAAAGTGGTAAAGAAGAACGCAAAGAAAGCGGTGAGTGAAGCGAGGGTTCGGGCGTATGAAGACCTGTATCATAAGCTAGGTACGAAGGAGGGTAAAAAAGACGTCTATAGGATAGCTAAGCTCCGTGAGAGGAAGACAATGAGACTTCAACCAAGTTAAATGCATCAAAGATGACAATAATAGACTTTTGGTGAAGGACGAGGAGATAAAAAATAGATGGAGAGATTACTTCGACAAGCTATTTAATAAAGAAGGTGATAGCACTATGATCGAGATAGATGACTCTTTTGATGACAACGGTAGGCATTTTGTTCGGAGAATTCAAGAATCCGAGGTAAAGGAAGCGCTAAAATGGATGAAAGCAGGCAAGGCATTGGGGCCTGATTGCATCCCCATTGAGGTATGGAGATGCCTTGGAGATGCAGTGATAGTCTGGCTAACTAAGTTGTTCAATAATATTTTCAAATCAAACAAGATGCCAGATGAGTGGAGGAGAAGCATATTAGTTCCAATTTTTAAGAATAAAGGAGATATCCAAAGTTGCACAAACTACAAAGGAATTAAGCTTTTGAGTCATACGATGAAGCTTTGGGAGAGAGTCATTGAACATCGATTAAGAAGAATGACAAGTGTTTCAAAAAACCAATTTGGCTTCATGCTTGGGAGGTCGCCCACAGAGGTGATTTTCTTGATAAGACAACTTATGGACAGGTTTAAGGAGAAAAAGAAGGATCTACACATGGTATTTATCGATTTGGAGAAAGCTTATGACAAAGTACCACGAAAGATGATGTGGTGGGCTCTGGAAAAGAAGAGAGTCCCAACAAAGTACATTACCCTTATCAAGGATATGTACGATGATGTTGTGACTAGTGTCAGAGCATGCGATGGTGTAACCATTGACTTTTCCATTAACATGGGATTACATCAATGGTCAGCTTTGAGCCCCTACATTTTTGCCCTAGTAATGGATGAGGTTACGAAGGGTATACAAGAGGAAATTCCTTGGTGCATGCTATTTGCTGATGATGTTGTGCTAATTGATGAAAGTAGGATTGGGGTTGATAGACAACTTGAGCTGCGGAGACAGACTTTAGAATCAAAGGGATTTAGGCTTAGCAGAACTAAACAGATTATCTGAAGTGCAAGTTCAGCGGTGTCAGGTCAGAGGATGAAGATGTCACTCTGGTTGGACAAATAGTTCCTAAGAAGAAATCCTTTCGATATTTAGGATCAATGTTGTAGTGTAATTGTGAGATTAATGAAGATGTTAGTTTTATAATTCGAGCAGGATGGGTGAAATGGCGACAAGTATCTGGCATTCTCTATGACAGGAAAGTCCCATAAAAGCTTAAAGGAAAGTTCTACATAACGGCAATCAGGCCTGCGATGTTGTATGGTGCAGAATGTTGGCCGACTAAAAACCAACACGTCCAGAAGATAAGCATAGCAGAGATGCGTATGCTGCGATGGAGTTGCGGTCATACAAGAAGAGACCGAATTAGAAATGATGATATACGTGAAAAACTTGGAGTAGCACCAATTGAGGAGAAGCTAATTCAACATCGCTTAAGATGGTTTGAACATCACCAACGAAGGCCGCCCGAGGCACCTGTGCATGCTGGAATTATAGGCCACGTCGTATGCACAAAGTGAGGTACATGGTGACCAAGGTTGACATGGGAGGAAGTAGTGAAAAGGGACTTGAAGGATTGTAATATATCCGAAGAGCTGGTAACGGACAGGAGCGCGTGGAAGTTAGCGATCCACGTACCAGAACCATGAGCTATGAGTTTTATAAGTTTTAGATTATAGGACTAGGGAAAAAAAGCCTAAGCCATAGCGTGTGGAAGTTAGCGATTCACGTACTAGCACCATCATTACTATTATCATCATTTGTTTTTTTGTTTTTTTACATATATATGTATTTTTATCTTTATTTATACTTTACTTAGTTGCTATTATTATTAATTTACTTATTTGACTTTATTTTACTATTGTTATTGCTATTGTTATTGTTATAACCTTTAAATTAGCTTTCTCATTTAGTTTTGGGTTCCATCTCTAGCCGACCCTAACTTGTTTGGGAATAATGGCTTTGTTGTTGTTGTTGTTGTTGTTTATATCATAATAAAAGAAGACAGACTAGAACAGAAAAGAAACACTTGTAATTATATACATATTTTAAAAGAAATAATAGTAACAATTACAAGTATAATTATAACATAGTTATGATTAAGTAAAAGAATAGAAAGGCTTATTTAGGAACATAGAATGAATAAGCAATGATAGCAAAGATAAATAGTAAAAGCTTATTTTAGATTTCTATTAAATTAATAAGCAAATAGAACAAAAGATGCTTATTTAATAAACTTAAGACTTAAATTAAGTTAATAAGCAAGAAATGGCAATACCAATAGCATTCCCTATTAGATAAATGGTGGTCTCACAATAGCCAGAAGCGAGATGAGGGCAAGAATATGTTAATTAGGGTAAACTAGTAGCCAACAAAATAAGAAAAGTAAACTAAACGCAAATTAAAAGGTTAGACATAGGGTCTAATAGAAGAGAGAGATGTGTTTGGAGCAGCCCAAAGGATGAAGAGCCTAACGAAGCAGTTCATCACAGATTTCAGTATAGGAGAAGCATGTCCAACTTAGTTATTTTGGACTAGAAGGAAGTATGAGACTTCAACGGGACGTGAGGGTACTATAAGGTGACCCTCTGGGTAGGCCTAACGAAGCTGCATTCCCGGAGGCAGGTCTGTAAGTGTTCCATCAAGAGAGTATGCCTTGAATGCATTTGCATTGTAGGCCTAACGAAGCAGACCTTTGTAGGCAGTCAGAAGGGTTTGGTGTTAGGAGTAGGATATTCGTATGTCCCAGTTCATTGTTTGTTGTTATAGTTGTATAATTAGGGTTAATTTGTTGTTATAGTTGTATAATACCCTATTGATTGTTTGTTATACCCCATTGAATGCTAATTAGGTTGTTACTATAATTGTTTATCATTTAAATGTTGAGAAAAAATTTGTTTAGTGTATATGTGTGTTAATTGGTGTATATGTGTTTGATTAATTAGTGCATACGTATATTATGGCTAGTTTGGATTAATTAGAGTCGATGCTCAGAATTTAGTGTATACGTTTTTAAGATGATGAAAACGACAATTTAGTGTATGCATTTCTTAGAATATAAATAAATTATTGTAAAAATTGTTGTATAATACGCTTTACTTTTTATAAATTCCTTAGAGAATTTTTGGCCCCGTCTGACAAGTATTATATATGATCGTTGTATGAATGTTCGTTTTTATCAAAGAACAGACATTTATATTCATCCGATACAATATTTGTCGAATTTGTCCCTGTATTGGACAAGTTACAAATACAATAGAGTAATTATATTTTGTAAATCATTTCATTTTAAACGATTCACAAAATTTCGACAACACTTTCTTTTTGTTCCCTGTGTACACGCATATGTGTACGATACAGGGAACAAAGCAGAAGTGCTGTCGAAATTTTGTCGAATCGTTTAAAATGAAATAATTTACAAAATATAATTACTACTGTGTTTGTAATGGGAAGTAGGATGACCGACCATCAAAGTGTAAAACAATAACCTAATAATCGTTTCAGCATCATCATGTGGACATGGTAAATTGATTAATTGCAATTACGAACGGTTATTACATTTTGTATAAATTTGTATGAACAACAATAATATACACCAATTATAGCAGGAAAAAGCGTGTGTGGCTCATGTCTCGTATATGGACGTATTTGCGCATACTCATGCCGTCAGGTAGACCGACGACGAGGGATCGGTGATGTATGCATGGCATGAGGATAATAAAGCATACGATGCACATGTAAGTATATTTTAAGTTATAAGTTATTAATAATGATCATTTTAATAATTAGTTATAAAATATTATAATAATGTCATGTAATATTTACTTATATTTAATTTTGCGTTGCAGGAAAGATTTATGCAAGCACGTGCGCAGATGCTTGAACATTCAGGACGAAAGCAGTTGACCATTGATGAGGAGGACCTATTTTTGACTCCGTTATGGACCCGACACGGAGAAATCGGCGCTATGCTTACGACAATCAATTGGTAATTTATAAAAATGAATTAAGTTGTAAAAATTGCTTAATTTTTATAAAAGTTGTGCTATAACTTAAACATATTTCGACTTGTTTTGTAGGATCAGGTCTCACAAAAGGTCTATCAAAAGGCTCAGGATAATGCTGAGATTAAGGAGCTTCGACAGCAGATTGCACAGTTGCATTAGGAGGACCCCCTCCGAGCAGCGCAAATGGAGCAACTGAACCAGCGTTTGGCCGAGTATATGGAGCGTTATGGAGCATTCCCTTCGTCTGGTGGTCTCGGAGTCGATGACGAGTCATGAGGTACGTTTTGCAGCTTTTGTTTTTAAAACTTGTGTATATATACAATGAGAGATGGTGAGGTTGATTTGTGAACATTTAGTGCTTGATATTGATTTGTGGAGTTTGATGTTGGATGTATATATTGTACATTGATGTTGGATTTAGATATTACAGTTGAGTGATAATGGATGGTTTGGTTTGTATTGATTGAAATGTTTGAGTTTGAGATGATAATGTTTGAGTTTTATATTATTATTGATATTGATATTGATTTTAGCTTATATATCTAATATATATTGATTTTGATGTGTTGTGATATATATTGATATTGATGTGCTGTTGGAAAAAAATTTTACCCAGATTTCTAATGGCTTATAGGTCGAAATATTCCGATGGCTTTCGACGGCTAACCGATCATATATACCGATGGCTTTCAACGGCTAATCGGTCATATATACCGACGGCTTTCGGTCATATGTATATCGGGGTGTGTGTATACGTAGAATATTCTTTAGCTCTTTACTTAGATCTTTTAACTCTTTAATTTTTGTATATGCTATTATATCTAATTTGTTTTGGTTACCATGCTTAATCACATACTTTATTTTTCTAAACATAGTTCATTAATGCTATCAAGTATCGATTTTGATTATCGAACTCGTGTCCTTTAATCTCATAGTTTAAACTACCAACCAACTGAGCCAATCCTTGTCACGTACTTTATTTTTGTCTTTGCTGTTCCTTATGCATTTACTTAGTTTGTTCAAGATTATTTGGATCTAGTCATAATGCTTATTTCAATTCTATTTCTTCCCTTTTACTTCTACTTAGTTTGTACCCCTATGCGCAGTTCTTGTGCCATTGTTTTTAGCAACGTTGAGGTGCTCTTTTAGATATTCTTGTTCTATCAATTTTTATATTTTGTTATTTCATTTGAACTCTAGCTAGTTTAGTTAGACATTAGTTTTTCTATTTTAGTATAGGCTCTAGTTATTAGAACCGGGGATGGTTTTTATTTTTGTTTTGTTGTACAGGTTCACGGGGAATAGCTAGTTGGAGCTTTTTAGGAGTTGAAAATGACTGTTCTCGTCCTTGAAGATGAACACTCATTTTTCTGAAGTAAAACAGGAAGAAAGCTTTTATATACGAGGAGGAACTAAACTTTGATATCAATGTTTCCAACGTATTTTTCTTGTATTGGATGAGAGACTCGGCTCTGTATAAATCTAGTTTTCAAATAAATGATGTAAATACATTTGACCCAAGGACTTAAAGTCATTTTTTGAAACCCTTTATAAATGTATTTGCACTTGTCTCTTTTTAACTCTCTTGACAAGTATTTTTTTTTTAAGTTAGCTATTTGAGGTTTCACAAATATTTAAACAAACATGTTAAATATTTTTGTATTGAGAATTCTAGATAATTTTCCATAATTCTTGATAGTTCCAGAGAATAAAAACAAAAATATAACAATTTTTCTTAAAATCAAATTTAGACCATTCCAACAATAAACTTGCTCGTTTACTCTCCCTTTTTTACTTTTATGTTGAAGAACGAGCTCTGTAATAAAATAAAATAAAATCAGCTACAGACCTTAAAAAAAATCACAAATAAAATGATAAAAGTTTTGATATTTTATTGCAGATATTAAATAAAATGTCAATGTTTTTGCCGATTTATTCAATTTGCAATATTGCAAAAATTAAATAAAACTGCAATTTGTTTGACGTTTTAACCTATTTTGCAATAGAATGACAAATTTTTAATCGATTTATTCATGAGTTTTCTGTTAGTTGCACTTATATTAGCAAAAACACTTTAATTTGGGCACATAATATTTTTGGTATGTCCGTCAAATATGACCTGAATATACCGGAAACCAGGAAGCGTGCATGTCCAAACACGCATGAGAAATTACTCAATATATACCGAACATAAAAGGACGCAAAAAGGTAGGTACTATATGCAATTGGTTCCATAACTTACTTATCGGTTACAAACATATGATCGATCACACACACTGCTAGTGCTTCAAAAATCAAAACTAATTACTATTGTTACACAGTCCGGTGTCCTATACACAATAGAGCACACCCAAAATTACAGAAGAAACACATCAAATTCATGCATTGCGTTCATTTTGCCACATAGATGAGTATAACATTACTTGCATGTTTTCGTGCAAGACACGGTATAACTTATTTGAACGAATATGTTGGTTTGGGTATCGCATATAGTTTCTTCGTTTTGACATAGCAAACATATCCATGTGTGCTGAAAATGGAGAAAAAAATCCAATTTTTATGTTATAAATATATAATAGGACAGTTTGGTACAGGTCCCTAATAAGTTTCAAAATACACAAAAACCCCAGTAAAATAAAGTTTATAAATTAGGTCCCTATAATTAAGTTACCGAATAATGACATACACTTATGCAATTATTTAGTGAATAATTGCAGATATTTATGCAATTATATCAAAAATTGTGGAAAATTACGCAATTATTCATCCAAAAAATTGCGGAAATTTACGCAATTTTTTCAAAAAATTGCAGAAAATTCCACAATTATTCACCCAAAAAATTACGGAAATTTATGCAATTTTTCCAAAAAGTTGCGGAAAATTCCGCAATTATTCACCAAAAAAATTGCATAACTATATGCAATTACCTAGTAACTTAATTCTAGAGATCTAATTTACACACTTTTTTTTACTGGGGTTTTTGTGTATTTTAAAACTTACTAGGGACCTGAGCCTAATATTCACTATATAATATATGACCTTGTCAAAATTATTTAAGTAATATAATCAGAAGAAATGTCCACAACATGACACTCAAGTAATTAGTTTATATGTGCACGTTATGTGATTAGAAACCTAGCGTTAACTGATAAACAAACATATTCTACTGTAACATTAGGCATCAATGCGTAAGCATAGAGAATAATATAAGTAAGTCATTATAATGAGCTGACAAGTGTGTGTATATATTGATCTTCAATTTGAACTTGTCAAACTTCTTTATATAAACGTCATTCTTAAAATTTCAGCACTATCTGCTTTTTCTCACAACAAGGGTATCTAGGAGTTCGAGTTATTTTTCTGTTTCTAACCCTCCAAAATCATATGCAAAATGCAATATCTGATCATTTTTAAAAGTAGTTTTGAAGAATAATTTTAAACAGTGGAAATTAGATCCGCCGGTTGCCTCCAAACTTAATTCCTTAGAAACCCTCTAAAATCAAGTTTTACCAAAAATCCTTGTCGAAGTTTTTAGCAAAAATACGTAGTTTACACTGCAAATATATAAAGTTAGAGCTGCAAATATATACATTTATAATTGCACATATTTATAAAACGAAATTTACAGTTTTAACTGTAAATATATACGGTTCGAACTACAAATATATCTAGTTATGTTTACAATTATTTGCAGTTTTAACTGTACATATATATATATATGCAGTTTAAACTAAGGGTGCACACAACCCATACTCAACCTGACCCAACCCACATAAGCCTGATCAAACCCAACCTAGTTCGGATCAGATATGAGTTACAATTTATAACTCATAATACATACGGGTGGAGTGTGATATTTTATTCAACCAAACTCTATTTTAACTCAATTCAACCCTACATAAAAAACTCAATCGATATCATTTTATGTAAAATTAGAATATTTAAAATCAATAATAATTTATTTGTATTCTAAAATAAATATACTAAAAAAAAAATCAAATTTGATGTAAGTCCAACTAAAATTAAAGCAATCAAAACACATTAGATCGACTACGAGATTTTGAGGAGTTTTCAAGGTGCATTTTCTAAATATTTTGGAATGAAATGTTGACCCTAATATGTAGTGAATCAATTTTATGTGATGTCTTTTATAATGAAATTCTAAACTCTAATGAAATATGAGTTGTAGCGAATCGGTTATATTTAATGCATTATGCTAGCTAAATTCTGCTATTTGACTTGAACATTATGATTTTTTTTCTTTCAAATTCTCATTTTCGTATTATGTTTATGCAATCAAATCCAACTCAACTAAATCGGATCCAACTCATACTTCAACCCAACTCATACCAACCTCATGTTGGGTCGGAAACAGATTGAACTATCTTTAATCTCGTATATATCTATACGGATTAGATGAAGTATTCAGTTTAGTTCGATCCAATCCATCTTTTGTGCAGCCTTAGTTTGAACTACATATTTTGGTTTGGTTGGTGAAACTATTTATCTAAAAGGTGGATTTTGAAAATTTCTTGGAGGTTTCACGTAACGTCCCATCTTAAAAAGTCACATTTTAGTTAGAAAGTCACCGTCGTTGCCAAGAGGTATATATTCATTGCTCCAAGAAAGTAGTAAAAACATTTGCTAATAAACAACCAACACCTGTTATACTTATTGTAATCATTTATATATTGCATAAAAAACCATAGTTTTCATGACCGTGCCGTGACTCGAACCGCGATGACTCAAGATTTAAGGTTTTGATTGTTCAACCGGTCGAACCGTCAGAACCGTGGAATTTTTTTTAAAAATAAATCACATTTAAATATAAGATATATACAAAAATATTAAAATAAAAATCCAAAGAGACATATCACAATTGTAAATTATCTTTCAAATTTATTATATATTGTTTACAAATTAGTATATCATAATTGCAGAACATATCACAAGTGCACAACATATCTTAATTAGTAATAAAAGTCCAACATATCATAAATTCACCTAATATTAATTATAAAGCATAACGATTCCACAATTCAACATATTAGTTCATAATTTCACAAACATACTACAACGGAAAATAACAATTCTCACACTCGACAGATCTATGAAGAAATTATTGTAAATGAGCCATCAAAGAAACGGTACTGTAAACAGATTAATATGACAATCTCTTTCTTATACCAAATTGAACTTACATATATTAGTTCAATTTACAGTTTCAAATTCAAATGTTGCTAAACCTATAATGCCAAATAAATTAACTAAATCAGAACTAGCTATACCCGAATTGAATCAAAAGCTATGGGTTCTACTGTCACGAATGAACCCAAATCAAAAGTAGATATGGTGTTAGAGCGGTTGCTGAAGCTAGGGCTGCAGGCGTCAAATGTTGGGGTTTGCAGCGGCGAGTATTCGGTTGCAGTGGCAAGCAGGTGGTTGCGACGACGAGTGCTGGTTAGGGTTTGCTTGACTTTTTTTTTTCCTTTTAGATGCAGGCTTCAACAAAGCAAAAATGGAAGTGGCAAAAAAAAAAGAATGAGACAAATAAAGAACGGTCGAACCTGGGTTATTTGCAGCGGTTCAACCCCGGTTTTGGGTTCAACCAACGGTTCGTGCTTGTACGCGGCTCAACTCCACTCCCGGCCTTTAACTCAAATGGTCCACGGTTATTCACGGTTGAACCGCGGTCCGGCACGGTCTTTAAAACACTGTAAAAAACCCTTCTGTCCGTATTAAAGTATTTTACCGCTTCAAAGTAGGAGAGAAAAATCTCCAACTGCTAAGTTATATTCTTCAAAGCGAATTTCTATGTCAAAAGACTCAAAAAATATACTAGTCCAAATATAATTATCCTTAATGATGCAAGGTGGTTATAATAAATCCAGCTTCAAAGACCATTCATTTGAATTCCGAACTAAATCAAAATTGCAACTTATAAATACCCACAAATTCCACCTTTCAAATAAGAGCACGACACAAAATGCATATGGCATTCACTACTTTTCTTCTCCTCCTTTTCCTCCTCCCATCCTCAAGTGCTGTAAACTTCAACGTAAAAAACAACTGCCCATACACGGTGTGGGGAGCAGCCACCCCAGGGGGCGGCCGCCAAATGAACCCAGGCGATACATGGACCTTCCAGGTCAACCCAGGCACAACAGGCGGCCGGGTCTGGGCCAGAACGGGCTGCTCCTTCGACAGCAGCGGCCATGGCCGCTGCCAAACTGGCGACTGCAATGGCCTACTCCGATGCACCAACTACGGGGCACCTCCCAACACCCTAGCCGAATACGGCCTCAACCAGTACATGAACCTGGACTTCTATGACATATCACTGGTTGATGGGTTCAACGTGCCCATGCAATTCAGTCCTACAGCCGGTAACTGCCATAATATCATGTGCACCGCCGATATTAACGGTCAATGCCCAGGGCCGCTGAGGACGGGTGGCGGGTGTTTGAATCCCTGTCAGGTGTTCAAGACCGATTTGTATTGCTGTAACTGTGGGGCCTGTAGTTGTAATCCTACGGACTATTCCAGGTTCTTCAAACAAAGGTGTCCTGATGCTTATAGTTATCCTAAGGACGATGCGACCAGTACTTTCACCTGCCCTGGTGGGCAGGACTATAAGGTTGTCTTCTGTCCATGAATGCACTTTATTAATGTTGGGTATTCTCATGTATTATTATAACTATTATTTACAAAAATAAAAGAGCTTTTGTTCTGGATGATAATGCATGCTGCAATCATTTTAGTTTTTACGTTATAAATTTTCCTTATAAGTACAATTTCAGACACTTTGAGTTTGTACCAAGATATTTCTTTTGTCCTAGACTCATAACTCAATATTTCAAAGTTTAAACGATTTAATTGGATAGAGGGTCTAGACTCTTAAGTTTGGCCAAAACTGCAGATAACAAAATTGAATTAATGCTGTATTGGGCAGTTGATTTCATTGAAGGAGAGAGTGGAAGGTGTTGAAGTAATGATTTTTCAATATGTGATTAATTATTCTCAACACAATAAAATTACAACTAGTGCAAGACATCAATATAACACGGAGACATTATTGAACTACTACCTTCCAACTGAGTTTTATATATTGTTTATTATTGAGTTTAGCATGACTTCGTTGCCATTTCTTATTCTTTTTTTTTCCTCCAATAAAAATACAGCCTTTCAAGTTTCAACAGTTCTTTTTTTTACCTTTTCATTTTTTCTCCAAGAACTAGAGTTTTTTATGCATCGAAGTCTTCCTAGTTCACAGGTTACTCGGTGCGTGTTTGTGTGCGTGACATGCAAACCAAGCCGTTGCGCCGGGTGTGTATCAAGGGAATATGATATCAGTGTATCTAAATGAGACATAGAAGACTAAATAAAAGGTAATGCAATAGCCGTTTAATTTTTTATTCTGTAATAAATAATTAATGATCAATATTCAATGATTAATATGTAATAAATAGGTTATAAAATTAATAATGCAAATTCAAATTCTACTTCAACATCAATTGCAAATTCAATTGCAGATTCAAACAAACTACAAATTAGAACACTTCACATTTACTGTCTATTTGTTATGGACGGCCTCCACCGCTTTTAGAAGAACTTGACAGCTTGAAGGGTGCGCATCTTTGTTTCCATCGTTTTGTGGACATCTTCACAAAACATATGTCACGAGCACCTTCGGTTAGAACAAGTAGCAGGATGAGTAGTGGCAGAATGATGGGCTGAAGAAGGACCGTCCACATTAACATCAAGATCGTTTAATTAAGGTCTGATTGAGAAAATTCATCTAGTTGGGAGGGGTAGAAGGGCTGGGAGCCCAAAAGAATCATTCCATTCTGAAAGTGCGGGCTCATCTTCCCAAACGTTTTCTGAAGTGGGATTTGAAGCAATAGTGTGAAAATTAGTTTGTGCGTCATCCTCAGTATCAGTAGTAGGCAATTCAATCCGAGTGAAGAGCATGTCATGTTTTCTGGTGGCGACATTCTGAATATTTGTTCTAAATTAATATTCAAGATCTAGTATAGGAGCATCTCTTAATTTAAATGTAACAGGAAAACGCTTTCCATATAAACGCAGACGTAACTACCACTGAAGGCTTTACCTTCAGTGTTTTGAATGTCCATGAACTAGCCCTTAAAGCATAACAAAATGGTTTTATTAGCGTTACGAGTTAATCTTGATTTTCCAGTGCATACGTTCTTAGTTCTTACGCATTAGTGTATTAATCACAACAAAGGAAACTTACAACTCATCAAAAATGTCAACAAAATCGCACCTCATAAGTATATGCTCTACATGGGCCAATATTAAATATAACCAAGTACTATTAATACATACAAATATAAGCACATGTTATCCATTACATTGCACTAGACCTAACATAATATATGTTATAAACATGTTGTGTCGATTTACAATTAATGCAGGTTACAAATATTGAAAAGTTATTTCTAGAGTTCTACCTTAATTGAAAAGAACCATAGACTATGGTTTATCTTATAAAGAATATCATGTTGTATGAAGGATATAGTGATGCAATCCGAAACAATATAGAATTCAAATCCAAGTCTATGACTGGATGAATCTTTGCACTAGGAGGTGTTGTTCTGTTGAGAGTTCCAAGATGCAGACTTTTATTCCTAACTCAACAATGTTGTTAGAATTAATTGCATTAGCATATGCAAGTAAAATGTTGAATGGCTTAGGAATATATTAATAGAAATTCCTCTATGGAGAAATCCATCATCTGTAGCATTGATTAATTATGATAATCAGGCTACAGTTTACAATGTTTCTAACAAAACATATAATGGAAAGTTTATACACGTGAGTCTTAGACATCAGATGGCAAGAGAGTTACTCAAAAGAGGAATAATTATAGTCGATTACATAGAAACAAAGAAAAACATGGCTGACCCACTGCCTAATTAAGAATCTTCCAAAGGCAATGATTTTTATAAAATCATAAGAGATTAGACAGGCCTATGAATTTAGGTTGATCATTCTTAATAGAAACTTAACCTATGTTTTGAAAAAGAGATGCAAGGTTTAATGGGTATAAATATGTTAAAGAGAATGATTAAAACACTAAAACAAATTACCTATTTATGAATTAGTATTGGATTCTGCATGAACATGGATGGATGAAATCATTAATAAGCCTATATAATTAATAAGGTGTGATGTAGAAAATGGTAGAGTTAAGGATATGTCATAGGGGAAATAATGTAATTTGCTACATATATCTAACTCGATAACCAATCTTGTTCAAAATAAAATGTATTTTCTTTCTATGGTATGCTTGTTATATTGTGATATAATTAAATAAGTAATTAATTTAATATATATTAAATAGAAAATCCTTAAATGATATATTATGTGATAATAATTACAATGTGTTGTAATCATGAAAAAATTATCACATTTAAAATAATATATTATTTTAAATATTCATAGTCAAGATGTTTCATGATGGGATATCGATACATCAGTTAAGACTAGAGTGTGTAACGCTATCTAAATTTTGGATAATGTATTATTTATGATGTTGGGGGGTACCAAGGGGTTACATACCGATAGTTATTGAATAACTATAGAATGACTCACTTGGGAGCTTTTTGTTGGTTAATAAAACTAAGGCCAAACAGAGAATCTCGAAATAATGATATTACACAGTTTTCTCGATCTGAGAATACCGTTGAACTTTAATGTGGACATTCCACTTTAATTATAGTTAAATCATGGCATGATGTCCATTGAAAGGTTATAGTTGAGTCAAAGTTAAAGTATTGGAAGTGAAATATTATTCAATAGAGAATACGCGTCCTTGGTTATATGCGGTTAGCATCATGATCAACTATAATTAAGTCAAAGTCTCTGGCTATAGCAATATGGTTAATAATAATTGTTATTATTAAATCAAGAACTATGTGTTTGGATGAACAAAGTTGAATATGGATGACGTTGAAATTTTGACCAAAACCAAACTCCATAAGTCATAATGTGGTATAGTGTTAACGAAGAGAATTGATGTAAATAATCATTACTATTGAGTATCGCTTATAATAGTAAAATTGGATTTTAACGAAAAAGATGTGTAAGCGATAAATTAAGCCAAAATGTCACACCACTAGCTAAGGTGATGTGTGAACGTTAATATTCGAATTGTTTGATATTAGTCGTTGATTGAATTTACACATTTGAGTCGCACAACCGAAATGATGAATACTGTAAATAAAAAACATGATTTAGTTAATTTATAATAGTGTAAATTAATTAATATTTATGAAATATTAATTATTAAATTTTATTCGATGGTTGCGTATATATAAGAAGTTATGCATACACGTATCGATATAAGGTATCGATAGAACATTTAAAAATTGAATTTAAATGAGGTAAATGCTAAATGGGTTTGGAAATTTTTAAGGCCATTCCTCCTCATATCATGGCTGACAAAATGGGGGGGGGGGGCGAAGGAAGTGTTTTACAAATTGAAATAAAAAGGCTAAAACATAATTAAAGGAAGGTGACTACTAGAACAACAATAAATAGCGACAGAGGCTTCCAACGGCCGCCGACGGTAGTTTCCGACGGCTAGCGACGGCTGTCGAACTCCGTGGCGTTTTCGTAAATAATATATATAATAGCCGTCGCTTGCCGTCGCTAGCCGAAACGACGCTGTCACTTGCTGGCATATAAAACATCTTCTCACATACTCTCCTACATCTTTCTCCATCCCTTCTTAGAAGAAACTCCTCTTCATATCTCAGTACATCTTTGTATCTCCGGGGTATATGGTAAACTTTGGATGACGACATTCGTCCAATACATCTTTCCGTAGTTCCTCTGCACTCGGAACATACAACCTTCCATTCCTCTACAGTCTTCCATCTCTATCAGCACCGAATCCCTTTAGTTCTACTACCGTGACTCCTGAGTCCAAGCTCATCATTAGATCAGAGCAGGATTTATCTTTCTTCTACAGTTCAGCTATTCTTTGAACCGGCATAGGCATAACTTCTAAGCATGCTAGCATTCTGAATGCATTGCTCGAATCTACCTGTCATACACAGCCAAGGATTCTAAAATGATCCCTTCTTCTAACATAGCCAAAATAACTTTGCTATTTTCGGCTCAAGGCATCAGCTACTTTGTTGCTATTTCCTGGGGTATACTCCATTCCAAAATCATAGGATGCTAGAAACTCTAACCACCTCTGCTGCCTCATGTTCAACTCCTTCTAGGGGAACAAACATCTCAATGACCCATGGTTGGTATACAACTCAAACCTCTCCCCTAAGAGATAATGTCTCCGAATATTTAATGCAAAGACAATTCCTGCCAACTCCAAGTCATGAGTTGGATATCAAACTTCATGCGGTCGCAACTGTCTAGATGCATAGGCATTCACTCTGCCCTTCTGCATCAATACTGCACCAAATCCTGCTCCTGAAGCATCAGTCTACACAGTCATACCATCATTCCCTTCAGGTATTACAAACACAGGTGCATTTGTCAATCAATGCTTCTAGAAGGCCCTCTCACACTCCAGCGCCCAGATGAACCGCTCATTTTTCCTGGTTTGCCTCGTCATTGGCGCAGCTATACTAGAAAAGTCCTTAATGAATCTCTGGTAGTAGCTAGCCAATCCCAAGAAACTTCGTACTCCATTAACAGTTTCAGGCCTTTTCCACCCATTCACTGCATCAACTTTCGAAGGATCCATGACTAACCCTTCTTTAGAAATCACATAGCTTAAGAACTTTACTCCCTTCTTCAAAAATGACACTTGGAGAACTTCACCATTAGCTTGTGCTCCCTCAATATCTCCAACACATGCTTTAGGTGGACTGCGTGCTCCTCCTCATTTCTAGAGTACACTAAGATGTCATCTATGAACACCAGCATGAACTTATCTAGCTGATCTCAGAAAACTCTATTCATTAAATCAACAAAATACACTGGTGCATTTGTTAGCTCAAATGGCATTACTAGCCACTTATATAACCCGTACCTTGACCTGAACGCAGTCAACGGAACACTGTCCTCTGCAACTCTCAGCTGATGAAACCCCGTAGATAAATCTAGTTGTGAAAATACCTTAGTTCCATTTAGTTGATCAAAAGGTCATCAATTCTCAGCAAATGATATCTATTCTTCACCATCCTCTCATTCGACTTCCGATAGTCTATACATATTATTAACAACCCATCTGTTTTCTTCACAAATACTGCCGCTGCTCCCCATGGTGAGCTACATGGCCTAACATAGTTCTTACCGTCTAACTCAGCTAGTTGCTTCCTTAATCCTCCATCTCCTTCGGAGGCATTCTACTAGAAGGTCAACTAAATGGTTCAACCTCTGGTAGTAAATCTATACGAAACTCTACTGCTCTCAGAGGTGGCAACCTCGAAACTGGATCAAATACATCTCGGAACTCCTTCACTACCCGCATTGTTCCTAGTTCTTCCTTAGTTTCCAAAGCTAAAGCGGACAAATCACTTTCGCGCTTAGCCTTTTACTCCTCTAAGACCATGTATACTCTAATTTTGTGATCTAGATGGTTAAGAGTAATAATTCTCTCAGCATAGTGCACCCTTGCCCAGTACTTCTCTAACCAATCCATTCCTAAAATGACCCCAAAACCTATTAACTCAAATACATAGGGATCACAAGAAAACATGCAATTATCCAACTCAATATCTAGGTCGGTGCATCTCAATCTAAGAGTGACATGTCCCCTTATCGGATTAGCTACATATATGGAGGTGACTAAATAAGTAGCTCCTAACCCAAGTTTATCAAACAAATCTCTTGTTATAAAGGAATGTGTAGCACCGGTATCATACAATACACTAACTGAAACACCAGAAATTAGAGTCATACCTTCCAAGATCTTTCCTTTGCCTCTTTCTTCGGTAGATGGTCCTTCCCTGGGTCCCTCTAAATCATAAGCCCGTGCCTTCAACTCTAGGCAGTCCTTCTTTAAATGCCCCACTATATCACACTTAAAGCATTTTTCCCTCTCTAGACTCTATGACGCTGGACACTTGATAGCATAGTGTCCCTTTTGTACGCAATAATAATAGAAGACTTCCGTGGCAGTTTCTCCGCTCCTTCCCCTTGGCACTCCCTTCTTGCCTTTGGTGTAAGAAACAAAACAAAACTAAACAGATAGATATACATGTGATCACTACAAGGGGAAACGCAATTTCCGACGGCCAAAAGCCGTCGGCGGCCGTCGGAAGCCGTCGACCGCCGTCGGAAATAACCGTCGGAAATGGCGTTGTCGGGAAGCAGTATTTCCGACGGTTTCCGACGGACGCTGCCGTATACATTTCCGACGGACACAGACGGTTCCCGACGGTTTCCGACGGATTCCGACACTCGTCGGAATCCGTCGGAAACCGTCGGGAATCGTCTGAAACAGGCCGTCGTTATCCGTCTGTAACCGTCGGGAATTTCGACCAATAAGCTGTCGGAAGCCGTCGGAAGCCGTCGGAAATCTGCTGTTTTTTTTATTTGCTTCAGATTTAGCCTTCCAACCACATTTCTCTTCAAAACATTAGAATATCAATACTACTACACAATCCAATATACAATAGTCCAACCAAATATTCAAACTCAAACCACAAAATATTTAATAAACACACAAATAAATAAAATTACATCAAAATATAAATAACCATTCCAACATTAACATAATCCTAACAATAACTGTTCTACCATGTTGTTAATACACAAATTCATCAATATTCTCATACACGTTCTCATACTACCATAGAACCAAATGTGTCAAACATAATTATACATAAATCAATAATTACCTACGCCGTCTATCAAATCATTCTAAGTTAAAACAAAACATACCTGAACGAGCAAGTAATGAATTAATCTCCTGCAGATCCAGAGCCAGCCGAGGAAGGAAAGTGACCACCACCCTGTTGCTGCTGCTGCATGTACTCTAACAACTGTGCGGTGTGCATGGCCTGTTGGCGGTTCTGCTCCTCCAACTGGGCAACTCTAGTACGCAATTCTTCTATATCTGCAAGATCGCTCTGATGTCTACCCCGCCGTCCCCTACTCTGACTACTGGACTGCAATAATTGAAAAATAAATAAAATTCAAGTTTATTGTTTTGAAAAAGTGAAAATATCATATTTTTAGAAAAAGTAAATTATTTACCGCTAAATTGCCAAATCCGTATCGTCGACCATGCTCTGCTGGATCCATAACGGACTCAAATATAACGTCTTCCTCATTGGTCGTCAGCTGATCTCGACCCGTGTCAGCAAGGAGTTTCTTCCGCTGCTCCATAAACTTCTCCTGCATTAACAAATTAATAATATCATATCTTATGTCATCATAGTTTAACAATTAAAACAATTACTAATACTGAATAAAATAAAATATGCTTACATGGCTTTTGCTAGATTTATCGTCCTGCCATGTGTACGAAACAGTCCCGTCTGGATTAACATGCTCGACAGCATGCGTACGGGTGAACACGTCCATATAGCTGACAGGACCATGTGACTCGGCTTCCTGAAGGTGATTATTACATACAATTATTATACATTTAAAATCATATAATATAAACTATTTACATTTATTATTCAGTAAATTTACCAACTCCTGTCGATACTGCTGAAACGACTTCGATCCTCCGCGATGAGTGACGGGATTCTTATTTCTATTTGCAGAGTTTCTATCCGACTCTGCCTGTACATTCAAAATTTTATACGTTAATTTTCGATCACGTCAAATTAATAATTCAAAAAAAATTAGTATACTTGCCTTCGCCTCGTCCGTCTCCCAGTATCTCAACCAAGCTTCCCACATGCTCTCTCCCATCCACCGTGGTTTCTTACCAGATTTCTTAATCTCGGATATCGTATCCCTGTAGTTCTTGCGCATCTTCTTCATCCAGTATGCTCGTGCCAGCATCATATCATCTGTCTGGATGTCTATCTCAGCCTGTGTTAAAAAAAAGATTACACTTTAAACGATATAAACAGTTAAAAAACGACAAAAACGAATTAAAAATGGAAAACAGAAAAATATGCATACTAGGACATCCTGCCATATGCACTCTATGATGTGAGGAGGGATGTTATCCCACTTCGGCCAGCAGGCACTCATCCTACTACGATAAGAAGCTCTAGAGACGTCCAACACAACCTTAGAAGGAAGTAGATCGAACCCCCTGTTTTTAAGTACGATATAGATAAGTACGTACTTATATCATAGAAAAAATAAGATGCTGAATAAAATTTAATTCTTACCCATCTACTCTAGGGACTAACGATACAACTGCACGTTGTGGCTCTTGCGATGGGCCACTACCATCGCCTCCTGACGATCGTGAAGAGCTCCTACCTCTATATGACATAATGCTAAACCTGTGACATATACACATCATTATATAAGACAATAATAACATGATAATGAAATATATTTCATATGAAAATGACATCAACGGTATAAATTGTTTAATTAATGACTGAAATGGAAATAGAAATGGAAGTGTGTTATACCTGATTCATAATGGGTGTACTATTCCAACGATAAGCAGAGTTCATTGCATTTTCAATAAAAATTGCTAAATAAATGACAAATGGAAATAACATAAAACATGCAAAAATAGTAAACGGATTTAAAATCATATAGTTACATCAATTTCATAATACATCAAGAATTCAACATAGTTACATCAATTGCAAAAAACATAATCAGATTTATATCAGTCATCATCGTCTTCTGATTCAGATTCAGTCTCGTTTTCGACGATATTTTCGTCCGCACTGTCAAACGCTTCTACCAAAACATTTGTTTCATCGATCAAAGGACCAAAATCTGTATGATCGTCTGTAATTATTATTTCGTTATTTTGCTCAAGATCTGCCTGATAAGCTTGTTCATCCGGAATATTCTTCCCATCAAATGTGAATCTGGCCTTTGTTTTAAAAACTGCAGACCAATCTGCTTTATCTCTTTTTAGAGACGGATAAGGAGCGTAATAAACTTGCAATGCTTGTTTGGCTAGTACAAAAGGATCATACTTGTGATAGTGCGATGTATGCTTTATTTCGATAAGATTATAATCCTTGTGCACATTAATTCCAGAACCTGGAACATTGCTAAACCAATTGCATTTAAATAGAAACACCTCCTCCGCGGGTCGTGAGAAATATGTCAGTTGCAAAATTTGTGTCAGAACGCCATAAAAATCATTTAAATGATTTTCTGGATCGTCACTACCTTTAACAAATACACCAGTATTATTTGTTAATTTTTCTGCACCGTATTCTTTGGTGTTAAATTTATATCCATTGACGAAATATATTGGATATGTCTTGACCACTCTTTTTGGTCCCATCGCTAGATGTTTCAACCCTTCGTCAACAACACAATTTCTCGGCTCATAAACGTAATTTGAAAACCAACCGGAAAATTCTTTACTAAGATCTCCGTTTGGATGTTCACGTTCATAAACACTGTTTATATAAACAAATTATTACATTAGGTTATACATGCGCATGCATTATAGAAAAGAATAAAACACAAATTATTATTTCAGATTACCTAACAAACGGTGCAACCTCGGCACAATTTAGAAGAATATAAGTGTGTGCTACATGAAGATCTCTATCGTCTAACCATATTTCTACACATTTTCCAGAAGGCCGACCATATTGTCTAAAAATAGATAACATTGTTTGAGAGAACTCTTGTTCGTCGCCTTCGTCATTACGAGGAACACTTTGAAATGAAATGTTCACATGGTCACTGAAATAGTGAGAGAAAAAGAACGAAGCTTCTTCTTCGATATAAGATTTACATATCGAACCTTCAACTCGTGCTTTTTGCCTCACTTTTTTCTTCAGATGATTCAAATATCTATGAAAAATTAATTTATATTAACTTCATCTTTCAAATACAATTAAATTACAATATAACATATTACATACCTCTCAAATGGATACATCCATCCATATTGGACAGGACCTCGAAGTCGTGCTTCAGTTGGGAGATGAACAGGTAAATGTTCCATCACATTAAAAAAACCTGGCGGAAATATTTTCTCTAATTTGCAAAGCAATATAGGAATGTCCACTTCAAGTTTACGTAAACGTTGCACTTTTAAAGTAGTCGAACAAAGCTCTTTGTAAAACATACTAAGCTCCGTTACTACCTTCTAAACTTTTAACGGCAGTAGTTCTTTGAACATTACGGGAAATAAATTTTCCATCATTATGTGACAGTCGTGACTTTTCATTCCGCTCAATCTACCATTTTTAAAGTCAACACATCTACGAAGATTTGATGATATCCCATCAGGAAATCTTAACCCTTCCACCCATTTTAACACAGTTTTAACTTGATTATTATCTAATTCGTAACATGCTTTGGGTTTTTTACTATCATTTGGTTTCATATGAAGCTCAGGACGTTTGCATAATTCTTCTATATCACGTCTTGATTTCAAATCATCCTTCGTCTTCCCTTTCACATTCAAAATTGTGTTAAAAACATTATCAAATACATTTTTCTCATTGTGCATCACATCTATGTTATGGCGAAGCAGAAGATGTTTCCAATACGGCAACTCCCAAAAAATAGTTTGTTTGCACCAGTTATGAACAACTGATTTGCCTTGAATTTCTGTTTGCTCGCCCGTTTCATATATCTTTGGATAGTCCTTAACAAGTTCATATATGTCTTCGCTTGACCATATCGTCGGTGGTTGTCTGGTTTCTACTCTATTAGCTAAAAAGTTTTTCTTGTCTCCTCTAAAGGGATGATTTACATGGAGAAAATATCGATGACAGTCAAACCATGAAATTTTCTTACCATGAGGTAAAGAAAACGCTCGTGTTTCATCCATGCAATATGGACATGCTAGACGACCGGCAGTACTCCATCCCGAAAGCATTGCATAGGCAGGAAAATCACTTATAGTCCACAACAAAGAAGCAAACATACGAAAATTTTTCTTCTTGGACACATCGTATGTTTCTACTCCTTCGTTCCACAGTATTTTTAACTCCTCAATCAACGGTTGTAAATATACATCTATTCCTTGTGTCGGATCGTCGGGGCCAGGAACGACAACAGTAAGAAACATATATTGCGTTTTCATACACATCCATGGAGGTAAATTATAAGGTGTGACGATAATGGGCCAGGATGAATATTTAGAACCAAATTGAGAAAATGGAGAAAAACCGTCCGTACATAATCCTAATCTAACATTTCGACTCTCCGCTGCAAAATTTGGATACGTTTTATCGAAATGCTTCCATGCTTCTCCATCGGCCGGATGTGTCAATGTACCCTCTTCCTCTGTTCTCACACTATGCCACCTCATATTAGACGCAGTTACAGAAGATGCATATAATCTTTGAAGTCTTGGAGTTATGGGTAAGTAGTGCATACGCTTGTATGGAACTTTCTTCCCCTTCTTTTTTCTTGGTTTGTATCTCTCCTGGTTACAAACTTTACAATTTCTAAGGTTTACATCTTCTTTCCAAAACAACATGCATCCTTTTAAACATGTATCTATTTTCTGATACGGTAAACCAAAAGCCGATATAAGTTTTTTAACTTCGTAGTGATTTTCACACATGTGATTATCGGGCGGCATATGCCTTTTTGCAGCTTGTACAACAGCCGTAAATCCAGCTTCAGTGATGTTGTATTTTGACTTCATCGCAATGTATTCTGCGATTACTGACAGCTGAGTGCCGCTTTTACAACCATCCCAAATAGGTTTCTTAGCTGCATCTAGTAAATCATAAATTTTTTTAGCTTCAATATTTGGTTCTTCAACATTTCCATCATCGTCGTCAACTTCAACCATAGGAAACATTGATCGTGCTGCATCTTCGACCATATTTTCTATACGGGTCGTTGAAACTATTTCGTTAACGACACTTTCAGACTCTACAGAAGTATTTGCTACAACTTCTCCATGCCGATCCCAAACATAATATTCGGGTGCGAAACCGTGTTTGCACAAATGAACTTTCACAACATCTGGTAAAAAATACTTCAAATGTCTACACATACTACACGGACAACGAATTTCGGGATCGTTTCCGTTATTACTTAAAGCGAATTCAACAAACACGTTTATACCATTATAAAAATCTTCTTTTATTGAGCCCCTCAGTCCTTTTCTTTGGTACATCCATCTCCTCCGATCAACAAAATAATCAATCATTTTTCCTATTTGACAAAATGAGAAGTTCAAACTTTAATATTTATTTTGAAGAATACAAATTCGAAAAAGATTATTTTCATGGTCGTATAATATTTTGAATTTAAAGAACAGCTTCACAAATTTAAAAATATTTTCAAATAGGGCACATTTTATTTTTTAACGTAACGATTTAAAAATATATATAATTTTTTTTTCATTGGTCAGGCATCCTACTTCCCATTACAAACACAGTAAGAATTTACATTTCGTATATTACTTCGTCTCAAACGATTCAACAAAATTTCGGCAGCATTTCCCTTTTGTTCCCTGCATTGTACACAAATGCGTGTACGCAGGAAACAAAAAAGAAAAGTTAGGCCGAAATTTTATGAACCGTTTGAGACGAAGTAGTATACAAAATGTAAATGCTTACTGTGTTCATAACTTGTCCAATACAGGGACAAATCCGACAAACATTGTACCAGATGAATATAAATGGTCGTTTTTCGAAAAGAACGACTATTTATACAACGATCATGTACAACACTCGTCAGACGGGGCCAAAAACTCTCTAAGGGACATTTGTCAGTTACATGCACGCATTTTGCAAAAAAAATACAGTTTTACTCAATGTTCACATTTACAAAAATATATATTAATTTAACACATTTATTCAACGTATTACGCATCAACTAAAGGCTCGTTCGACGTATTTTTTTGTTGCATAAACTAACACAATACAATGATAACAGTGCTACACACATATATAATCAATATAAATTATACATGTTTTTCGCAATTTCACGATATCAGATGAAATAGGAATACCATGGAATGCTAGAAACTATTATAACACTATTGTAAACAATTTCAATCAACAATTACCCCTAATTTATCAAATTATGCAAATCTTGAATTAGGATAAAAACTGAAATTTTGGCTAAAACAAGAGATTATACCTGTTCTAAAGAGCAGTAGAAGTTAATTGCACAGCCGGGAAGAACCTGAAATCTCGAAATTGATGATTGGAGGGCTGGGGAAGAGAATTGGGGGAAAGTGACCTAGAATTTTCGTATGAAAGTGAAGAAGAAGCAGGCTCGGCTGGAGCCAAATATTCGTGAATTTCCGACGGCCGCCGACGGCCCGTCGGAAACCGTCGGAAATAAGCCGTCGGGAGCCGTCGCCCTACCCTGCCGGTTTTTGAGCTTTTTCTTGTAGTGGATTATGCATAAATAAACGATATAGATATAGTTGCGAGTGAGATAACTCACTGAATTTGCCGAACGAAGACTTACAGCCTCCGTCTGTCTAATTGACATCGCAGTCTAAAGTCGTCTCTGCCCCAATTGCATCATTGCCTGCTCACATCACCTACTCCACTTTCGTTTATCTACAATAAATGCTAGCACAGTCACCAAAGCACAGACATCTCTAAGTCGTCTTTCTCCACATCGCACCTCCATGACATGGCCGAGCACAGCCAAACGGTCGCGTGTTCTTCCTTTGAATAGCCAAAAGCCACCAGGTCGCGGTGCTCCACGTCGTGACTACAAATTGTGATGCTCTAGGTCGCACGCATTTCCATTGCGACATGAGGTCGCCGTTGTAACGACCCGTAAATTTTAATGGTTTCAATAACGTAATTAACTGAAATTTTGCTTGAAAATAAATAACTGAATTTGGAAATAAAAATTTGATATTTGGAATACGTCTATATAAACATAGTAAATGGTAAATTTTCATCAGATAATATGGAAGTTAGTTCTGTTGTGTAATTTTATTTAAATTTAAATCAGTTAATATTTGATGATAATTAATTATTTTTCAAACCTGAATATTTTTATACAATAAATTTGTAAATCATCTTCTGAGTGAAACATCATATTTCGTTTCACCAAATCTGGCGTTTTAGCAGCATTTCCGGCACCGAATATCGACTTTTGATAGAACGATCGTACCACTAATATCTGTTTACCGGTTTGATCGTCTCGTCGTACTGATCTCTACGGTATATTCACTTCTGTGTTTCGAAGTCTGGTACATGGTGGAGTCTGTGTAATGTCTAGCCGTGCCGTTTCTACATTCAAGCCTTTTTGGTTTCCTTCATCTCTTCATTTCCCACCGTCTAATATCAATAGCCACTTGATATTTATATTCTCTGACTTTTGGGTTATCCCACTATTTCAATTTATTTTTCTGTTCATTTCTTTCTTCTACTTTTGTTGTCTTCTTCATTCGAAAGAAAGAAAGAAAAATATAAATATCAGGTCTATAAACATAGTTTACCTATAGCCCAAATTTCCTCTTCCTCTCCCATTTTGGTTGCCATTACAAAACCCATCCCTCTCCCTCAACTCTCACGCGCAGCCCCTCCTCCTTCACGTAAACGCCATCTCTTCCCTCTCAGCCTTCACCCCATCCACCTTCTCTTCCACCTGAGCTAGCCTACCCACCATTCGGCCAAGCATGGAACCACCCACCAACAGAAAGCACACGACCAATCACCGCACCCTCCTTTCTTCCACCCCTCTCCACCATGGCCGCACGGCCTCTGTCCCATTCCCGAACCACCTTGCGCAAGCTTCAACCCACTCCTCACCACCTCTGCCTTGCCGAAGAGCACACAACCCCACCGGCGCCTACCATCAGCCTTTTCCACCTCCCATCACCTTGCCTTTACCCGTGCTCTGCCTTGCATCTTCCTCCACTGTGCCATCTTCTTGTACAAATATAGGTTAATTATTTATGTTATAATGGTTTATGAAAACTCATATGATCAGTTGCTTACATATATAAGATTTTATATAAGTCATATATCTATAAGTATATATAGTATTTATCTGTTTGTATATATATATATATAATGTTTATATACTAGCTTAGGAATATAGACTATTTTATAGGTATAAGTTTATATAATAGTTATATAGATTATATTGATAAGTTAGTTTATATATTAAGCTATATAAACTGATCTGTATATATATGCTATATTGGTCTATGTTAGTTATCTTCACTTTTGCATGAACATGCCCTTTCAGCAGCCCATTTGCTTTATATGTATTATGCAATATATATTGTATGTAAATTTTATATTAAGCTTATACATTCTGTCTGCATGCTTTATTCAGTGGTATATATATTTGTGTTTATAGATTATATATACCACGACTTGTATTTATATATACATGGGTTATTTATAATATGTTAATTCATATATGTCAGTTTATATGATTTAAATTATGATAGTTTATGTAAGTATAACTATATATGTTTACATAGGTTGTATATTATATATTTAAGTTTATATATAACTTTATATATACGTATATAAGTGTACATTATCTTGTTTATATGTAATATTTTCATCTCAGTATATGCTTTATATATGTTTGGTTTACTGTAAGTTTATATATACCAACTTATATATTAGTTATATATATATATTGTTGATTTCAAAGTGTGTGTGTGTGTATAGGTTATAATAACGTTGATTTTAAATTTGTATGTGTTTATATATATATTTCGTATGATTGATCTGTTGTTGTAGAAAGATTTAGAAATATATAAAGATTTCTTTTCTATTCTGTAATGGTTTTATATGTTTTGTTGTCATATGGTTATAAAAGTTGTTTATAATATGTAAATTATATATATAAAACTTATACATTCTGGGTGCATGCTTTCATTGTATATATGTAATAAATAAGTGGTATATAGGTTATATTCTGTTATTGATATTAAAGGTATATATATATATATATAGTTTATATAAGATTGTTGTTTTATGTTGTATATATATATGGGATATGTTTGTATATCTGTATAAGTATTTATTTCAAATTATATTATGTATATATATGTTTGATTTTAATGTAGGTGAGTTTGTATATGTTTATATATTAATTTATATACAGATGAGTATACCAGAGTTTGAGTCTTTAATAAATATATAGAGATTTTTATTTATAGGTGTTTAGATTTAGTATTTATTTGAAAATGTGTATATATATATATCATTTTAAATATGAGTTCCAAATTTAATATTGGTATAAGAAAATAATATAATAAAATAATATATATTTCATTTCAGTTATATCAAGATGGTTCTGATTCGTTTCATCAATTCCTTATCTATCAGCTTGTCCGTCGAATTCGTGCCAATCTTGCTTTGCTTTAGAATTCGTGCTTGGATTCGTAACTCATTTCATTGTCGAATCTCTCTAACCTCGAAAGGTGAGCAATCACTCACGATTAACATTCTGATATTTATTAAATTTGATTTCATTTGAAACGACAATTGAAATATGCTGCTAAATTGAACTTTTAATCATTTAATTGTTGTATATGATATGCCATTATCTGTATCTGTTCACCTGTGAGATATGACATCATATCCTGTTGTTTATATTTTATTTAATTTATCACTGATGATATATGCATGTTGTTGATATTGTTATTATTATCACATTTGTCTCACTCTGCAAGTTCCCTGTTAGTTTAGAATTCCCTATGGATTGAAATGATACATACCCGAATGATTTTGTAGAATAGGAGAAAATCGTTATGGGTTGAAATGATAAACCCAAGCGATTTTCATTAATTTTAAATTTTTGGGATTGCGGGTTGAAATGATAAATACCCGTAGATATTTAAATTGCGGATTGAAATGATAAATATCTGTATCACTTGACCATAGGATAGAAAATTATATACACACACCGTTGGTCTATATATATTGTGAAAATGATTTCCAAGGTTTTGAAAGGAAATATATGGTTTATTAAATATTGATTTTTAAGATATTATATATATAAAGGTTATTTTTATAAAGATTTAAATTTTAGATTTTTAAAATAATATGTTTTGGAAATTTTAACTTATAAGTTAGTTTTGAAAAATGTAAATTTCAAGATTTTACTTATATTTTATTTATTTTAAAAAAATATATAAAAATAGATTTAATATAAAAATAAATTTAATAATAAGTTTTAATTTAATAAAATTTAGTTTAATTAGTATATAATATGTTTTAAATTATTTATTTAAAAATTTATATTAATATTTTAAAAATAGATTTTATAACTTTAATAATAAAGGATAGGAAAATAAAGTAAAATTGACTTGAAATTTAATTGGTTAATAATTGAATTTAAGGAAGAATTGATTTAAACCTATTAGTTTTGAGATTTTGAAAAGATACGATTATGACTTGATTTATAACTTGATTTGATAAAAGGTGGTTAAATGAATATTCTCAACTTTGAATAAAAATGGAGATTGAATATTTAATATTGATTTAAATATATAAATTGGGATTTAAATAAATTGTTATAAAAATGGTTAAGGGAAAATTTTCCAAATTGGATAAATTTAAAGTTAAATGTTGAAATATAAAGGAAATTATATTTTAAATGTTTGAATATTTAAACTTGAATCTTTAACCTTTTATATGGAAATGGTTAAACTGGAATTGATTTAAATTGAATTTTGGAATTTAAGCCGATTTGAATCGATTTGTGAAATCGGAGGAAACTAATTTTATTATATAAAGTATTTTAATATATATAAACTATTTTAATTTATAAATATTTTAATATATATACTATTTCAATATCTAAACTGTTTAGGTGGAAACTACTATGATTTTTAAAGTGTTATGGTTTCAAAAGTGTTATGATTTCCTTAGTGTTATGATTTCAAAGTGCTATGATTTCCAAAGTGTTTTAATTTTTAAAGTGTTACGATTTTGGAAATGAATATTATTTAAAGTGAATAATGATATCGAATTGATATGGTTTTGAAATTAATATGATATTTTGATATGAAGTATAAACTGTTTGAAAAATGAAATGACCACGGTGTTATAATAACGTTTGGTTGTTAAAGAGACCGGGATCGGATATTGTCATACTCTCTGTCAATATCGAAAACTACTTTAACAACTTTGTACGTGGTGTAGATTCCAGAAATGAAGTAGGATGGTTGGCGAACGATTTCTGTATAAGGTATGACGTGACCCTGACTCCCGTGAGTCAGCATAGATGTGACTAAAACAAGAGCTATACCTGGGCTAAGTGAGGTCATTCCTCCGATCGGACATGCTTCTTCGATACCATTCTATTGCTTTTGTGATTTGATTGGGTGCACCTTTGATTTTGGGAGTGTGTTCTGAGGTGGGCGGTAGTAGCTGCTACGCGTTACCACCAGCCCGATTCTACAATTGGTAAATCTACCTGGCATTGCCTCGAGTACCGTGTTCGCATGCCCTAGAGCGCCTTCTACGAGTTTGTTTTGTATCGTACCTATGTGATGTCCTCTAGGTAAACCTCCAGTTTACGGAGGAGCGTACGACATTGTATAGACTACGAGAAATATATAAAATGTGTTAAGGGGGATATGGGTAACGCCTTAACGCTATTTTAATACCTTTACTTTACTATAGACATTATTATAATAGCGTATATTACTACATAGTAGATAGTTCCATGGATCCTTAGAGGGTGGAAAGCCCAAACATCCTTTAAATTACTTGTATTTCAGTTGATATTTCACTTGAGTTGAATTTATTAATATAAGAATGTTAATCCTGACTCGAGTGTTTTGATTTACGCTCGGGTTAGACTGAGTGTCACAGCATTTGAGACTCACTTTTGGAGTTGGAGCTTCACTTGGAGATCCATCTGTATTTATTCAGCCTTCAGCTATCTAGTTGTTTTATTTAGACTTGTCATCTGTTTGTATTCGAGACTATATTGTATTTGAGATATTCTGTTGTATTTTATTTCAAACTCTATTGTTTATATAGTAGCTTCATGAACTACTATTTATCTATTCCGCTGCTTATTGTTATAATACTCTATGTCTGTGATTCTGTGATTGATTTATTTACTGTATATGCTGAGTTTTGCCAAATATAAATTAACAATCTGATATTTTGAGCAATTCAATTCCGGCATGTGTGGATGCGAATGACACAAAATTAATACCGGATCGTTACAGTCGTCCCCATCTCGGACTCGAACGCGAGCTCTCTCCCTGGACCTCGATTGCTTCCCTAGGTCGCGCCTCTATGCACGGTTACCTTTTTTCTCTTTTCTTCGGCGTTCTTTAAAAATTAGCGGATTAGGTCACAGTTTTAGATCAATGGAAGAAATGGAAAGTTCGGGCTTGCCTTCGAAAATTAGAGAATATTATGGACACAAGGAGAAAAAATGAATTTGGGCTGAAAAATTGATTTTGAACCTTGTTTTTAATTCATTTTATTTTGTGATTAATTTCCTTTGCATTTTAAATTTAAATAGTATTTGTTATCATTTATTTTATAAATATACATCGATCCCATTTAAGTAGTTTTATACTTCATTTTACCATCTATTTTAATTACCACACGACAATACTTGTTTGTTTTTATTTAATTATTTATCGTATTATCGTTCATTAAATTTTTTGAGAAAAAGTGTAATCATTCAGTAAATTTATTTCCAACTATTTCAATTATATAAAAGTAATTTACACTTTAAAATATTGAAATATTTATAATTAATTAAAAAAAATTATTCACTTTTAATTTATTATCTGAAAAGAATTTATTAATTAAATTCAATTTATTAAAACAAAATCTTTTGTTAAAGAATTCAAATAAATAAGGATTTATTTTTAAAATAATAATTATCAAAATAGAATTTGAACAATTTTATTTTAATTAAATTTACGTACAGTTACGACGTATAAAACATGGTTGTTACAAACTCTAGTCGTATGAAAATTGCGTCCTCGCAATTTCTTATAGGGAGACGTCATCAACAACTCATACCGTGACTTTCTTCGTATTTTACGAATTTCGATCAAACCAAATTCACACAACCACTCTATGTGGCTCTCACAATCCAACACATCTTATCGCATGCTGCAATTTCAAGTATATTCAATTAACGACTTTCTATTTTCACATACCATATATATATATATATATATATATATATATATATATATATATATATATATATTCTACTCTAACAATGTGAACTGTTGACTATCTACTGGGAAATATGTGCTTTTGCTTGACAAGCACTAATCTTAATATATTAGCTGCATCATGAATAAAGGTAGCTCATGATTCTCGTTTAAAATTGCAAGATCTATAGTTTGTCGGCCATTATTACACTGATTATGATCTGCATGCTTCACATACAGGTAATAATTTGCAATCATAGATTCAAACACTTGCTGTACATAAATATGAACTTTATGTGAAGGAATTTTTTTTCTTTCACTAATTGCGTGCGTGGACCATGTTTTATAGAATTAGCATATTATATTGGACAAATTTTCAAATTTGACTAAAAAAAAAACTCATTTTCAACGTTAGGCATTGTTTCAAACTTATTACAAAAATATGTTTTTTTTTTATTATTTCAGCATTTTATACATGCGCAGTCCAAATATACACAAGTATAAATTTTTTTTCAAAAATTACATTTGCAAATTCCATAAATACTCAAGTACATTTTCTGATTTTTTTTAAAATAACACTTGCGCAATCCGAATTTGCGCAAATACATTTTTTTAAAAACAAAAATACACTTGTGCAATCCATATTGCTTAAAACATGACCTATTTTTGCAATAAGTTTCGATTCAGGTTTAAATTTGAAATAAGTTTTTTCTAGAGGTTTAATTTGAAAATTTGTCCAGTTATATTTCACCCAACACCTGCGCATGCTAAAGTAAATTACAAAAATAACATTCTACACTTTATAAGTAGATTGTAAAGTTACCATGAAATGATGCAAAAGTGGTCTAACGTGTGTTATGAAGTGGAACCTTAACACTAAATTTTTTTTTTTTTTTAGTTTCAAAAGGCTTATTTGTAAATGAAATATTCTTATACGCAGAGGAACAGAGGAGCACGTTGTAGACAAGGATGGTAAGACGCTATTGCAATACGCGATGGAATTTGGGGCAGTTGACGATGAAGAGATTCTTGTCCTCTTTCATGATAGGTACATTTAGCGACAGAAGCAAATGATCATGTTCAAAGAATTACATTTGTCAAGCAAAAATTGTATGAGATACATGGTAAGTTTGTATTGTTTTAGGCTTAGTCTAGCTAGCTGATGCCTATCAGCAAGTGTTGGGTCTGAACTAACATTATCCACGCGTGAGATTCTAACCGCTGGCAGTCGCTGTTAAGTTAAAATGATGACCTCTTTTTTTTTTGTTTTCTTTTTCCTTTTATACATTCAATCCAAACTCTAAAAATTATAACAAGATCAGCTCCCCTTCAAAGCATATTACACATACAAGTTTGTTTCTACCATGCATGTGCTATTTCTATATTTTACGTTGGTGTGCTCTGAGAGTGGTCATATGCCAATATATATAATTCCAGTTCTTTGATAGCAATAAATCAATTTTTTCTTGTTTAGAATAATAGCTATAATGAAAATGATTAGAATAGAGAAGACAGCGTAACGTACCAATAATAATAATTGTCAGTAAGCACTCTAAACATTGGATTTTTTAAGGGAATATTGTAAATAAATAATAGAAATAAGGACCTAAACAAGTTGTACAGACAAAAACAAAAG
The DNA here is from genome assembly GCA_030737815.1 of Allium fistulosum. NCBI lineage: Eukaryota > Viridiplantae > Streptophyta > Magnoliopsida > Asparagales > Amaryllidaceae > Allium > Allium fistulosum. The sequence goes on from CM060901.1 coordinate 1,258,914,748, forward strand.
CATAATCTGTAAAAAGCAAAAGTGTATCTGTGTATATGATGGTCACAATTATGCAATCTAATTGTTTTTCAGGAAGCAATATTTCGCATCCTAGCAGCTATAAGCAAGGGCAATCGCACATTTCTCCTTTTTTTGTTTTAAAGAAAATACACTATCAATTCTCTTTCTAGATCAGAATCCTAAGAAGAAGCCAGGATATTGCCATTGACGTTACTAACAAGATCCAAATACTGTTTTAAGTCATTTAACCATTTCATAAAATAAATGCAACTATTTATCTCAGGTTTTTCGTATAATTATCAAATGAAATAAAAACAATTATTTGTTGCTTAAGTCATTTGAAGAAGCCTTTTCATCAGCTCTAATAGTACTCAGAGTAGATGTTCATATAACTTCAAATTTAAACACCGCATTTCAAATTCAGGGGTTTTAAAGTAACAAACAAAAGTTACAGCAGGTTTTAGGAAGCTACAGAACTCTACTTCTCTTCTCCAAACTAGCAACATATACCTCGTAGCTTCCATATTAAGAAGTCAAATTTGACCACAATTGGTTGTAAAAACATAAATTTACAAATTTATAGATTGTAAATACAGAATTAAAATCATGCTACAATTTGTTCTCAAGTTCAGCTATAAGCAATGATTTACAAACAAATGTGAACAAATTAAAGTTTGAACTTGTATTCATGAAAAAAACAAAAATCACGAAACTAATCATGAGTATGAACATACTTGTAGGCAAACTTAATGTGATATAAACCATTTTAATGATAAACCATAGTAAATAAAATTGCAAAATACATACCTTGAATCCTTCCGTATGTAGAAAGTATATAAACAAGATATTAAATACGAACATCACGGCACGCGCTTCACGCATGATGAAGACGTCTGAATTGTTTTTCTACAAATTGTATTTGTTTAATACGTTCAAAGTAAAATGATTTCCACAAATATTTAACCATATTTTTGTGTTGAATCATACATAGTTAATTTGAATTTTTATTTTTAAATTGCAATTCTAATTTTTTTTAAGTTTAAATTTTTATTTATACTATTAGTTATATAAAAACGAATTTGTAAAGCAATTTATTTTTTAGATTCATCTTTAAGTAATATTAAGGTTTAATAAATATTTGTTTGTATAGGAAATTTTGAATTTGTAGAGGAAGCTTAATTGTCAGATACTATTTTTAAGTGATCCTAAATCTTAATAATAATATTTGTATAGAGACATTTTTGATTTTCATGCTGACACCAAAAGACTATGATGACAAATATATTATAACTATTAATAAAGAAATATACATAAGAGTATTTTGGAACTTTGTGTGTAATCTTTATCTTGCAAATAACATAAACCCTAAGATCTAGAATTACATGATTATCACATATGTAATGAATCAATAAAACATACCTCCAGACATTTTGTATATGAATCAGCAATGGTTGTTGTCGAAAGTTATTTCAATGGAGTAAGGAAATGGTTTCTCTCTCTTATCCTATATCTTTCTTTATGTGTTTTTTTATATCCTTTGTGATGGGCAAATGTTAATATTTATAGGTAGAGAGAGGACCAAATTTTCAGATTTGTAGACTTAGTCTTGATCGTCCATCAAGATCAAGATGAGAGAAATTAACGCTCTAGATTATAACCATTTTATTGATTAGTATATTAATAGGAAAACCCTTTAGATTCCATTGACCACAAAATGAGGAAGGAAACGTTTGAGGAAGGAAACAGTCAAATTTCCTTACAAAATAAGGAAGAAAATCCATTAATGTTTTCGTATTAATTTCCTTACAAAACGGTCAAATTTCCTTACAGTCTCCCACTTGGTCAATAGTAAAATCCATTAATGTTTTCGTATTAAGGTCATAAGGCGTGCATGATATGCTAAACTTTTCTTTAACCAGTTATCATAAGTGTCTTAACTAATCCAGTGGTCAATGGAAGTCATGACGTGTACATGTAATTTTGCAACATGATTACTTCCATGTACTATGACATTGACAACTTTCATAACTAGACCGTAGATGAGCATAACTTAATGGTCACATAATGTCTTGAAGCAAAAGACTGTTTCTGTTATCATTTATCTAAATATAAATGTGTACACATTATAAAACAGAAATAAAAGATGTCCAAATTATTAAGAGCTCAATAATTGTTATGTCTGGCTAAGTACAAAATAAATGGCATAATAAGGAGATAATTAGGAACTATCTGCAATACCCATGCTATCATTATGTCTCTGAAAGGTCTTTGGAGGTAGTCCTTTTGTGAATATTTCTGCCACTTGTAAGTCTGTACTTATCGATTCAACAACAATTTTCTTTAGTTTAACATCTTGCTTCAGTAGTAGGTATTTCAGGTCCATGTGTTTGGAACCTTTGGTTATCCTATCATGCTTGGAGAAAAAGGTTGCAGCTTCATTGTCGCAGTAGACAGTTAGTGACTTAGAGATAAAACTTAAAGTGCCAAATTGTGAGACAAAATTACGCAGCCATGTTCCCTGAATTGAAGCCTCATAACATGCTACGTATTCAGCCATCATGGTGGATCCGAAAAGCATCTCAGATTTCTGGCTTCTCCATGATATTGCACCTCCACATAAGAGGTACACATAGCCAAGAGTGCAGATCCTAGTGTCAGGATATCCAGCAAGGTCTGAATCAGAATAACCAGTTACCTGTAGGTAACTTGATTTTCTATAGGTGAGCATGTAATTCCTTGTTCCCTTTAGGTATCTCACTACCTTCTTTGCAGCTTTCCAATGAGCGATTCCTGTGTTACTTTGAAATCTACCCAGCATACCAACTGCATGACTGATATCAGGTCTTGTACAGACCTGTGAATACATCAAACTCCCTACATGAGATGCATAAGGATATTTAGTCATTTCTTCTCGTTCCATAGGAGTCTTTGGGCACTGCTCAAGAACAAGTTTGTCTCCTTTCTGCAGTGGGACAGGACTAGAGGAACAATTCGTCATGCCAAATCTCTCAAGAATCAATATATGCTTTTTGAGACAATCCTAGAATTCCTTGTGATCTATCACAGAATATTTCTATTCCTATCACATAGGAAGCCTCACCCATATCTTTCATTTCAAAATTCGTTGAGAGATAATCCTTAGTTTCACGTAATAAACCAAGGTCGCTGGTAGCTAATAATATGTCATCAACATACAGAATCAAAATATGAACTTGCTCCCACTGAACTTGAGGTATATACAAGGGTCAACTATGTTTTCTGTGAAATCGAAAGTGGTAATGATTTCATGAAACTTTAGATACCATTGTCTAGAAGCTTGTTTCAGTCCATATATTGATTTCTTAAGTTTGCAGACCATGTCTTCCTGTCCTTCAATTATGAAGCCTTCAGATTGACGCATGTAGACTTCTTCTTCCAAGTCTCCATTTAGAAAGGCTATTTTCACATCCATTTGATGTAACTCGAGATCATAATGAGCTACTAATGCCATGATAATTCTAAGAGAATCTTTCCTGGAAACAGGAGCAAAAGTTTCATTATAGTCAATGCCTTCTTTCTGATTAAAACCTTTGAAAACAAGTCTGGCTTTATATCGTTCAATTTTACCATTGCAGTCACGTTTGGTCTTGAAGACCCACTTACAACCGACTGCTTTATGTCCTTGCGACAATTGAACGATTTCCCAAACTTGATTATTATCCATAGATTTCAGTTCATCTTTCATGGCATCAATCCATTTAAGAGAGTTAACATCCTTAATGGCTAGTGAATAAGAAATTGGGTCCGTAGTTCCTTCAGATTCTATTAGATAAAACATATAATCATCAGGAATAGCTGATCTTCTTTGTCTTTGAGATCTTCTTAATACTAGTTCCTGTGGTACTTCATCAACATTATGATTGGTGATAATTTCATTATGGAGTTGTTGATCATTTATTGGGTTTCCCTCATTGTGAACAGGTTCAACAATGGGATGATTCCGAATATCTTTCGAAATAGAGGGTAAGATAATGGGTACCCTTATTTCATGAATGACCACTTTTTGTTGTTTTGTACTCCCACTGATTTCACCATTTTCATAGAATTTGGCATTGCCGGTTTCAACAATTCTTGTACTATGGTTAGGACAATAAAATCTATATCCTTTAGATTTTTCTGGGTAACCTATAAAGTAACCACTGACTGTCTTAAAATCCAATTTCTTTTCATTTGGATTGTACAGTCTAGCTTCAGTTGGGCAACCCCAAATTTTGAGATGTCTTAAACTAGGTTTCCATCCTTTCCAAAGTTCAAAAGGAGTCTTTGGAACGGCCTTACTTAGAACTCTATTTAAGATGTAGACAACTGTTCGTAATGCATCCATCCATAATGATATAGGTAAATTTGCATGACTCATCATGGATCTAACCATTTCCATGTATGTACGATTTCGCCTTTCAGCTACACCATTCTGCCATGGAGATCCAGGCATTGTGTATTGTGCAACAATTCCAAGTTTTTTGAAGAAGTCTAGCAAAAGGTCCAGGATGTTGTCCCGTTTCGTCATACCTTCCATAGAATTCATCACCCCTATCTGACCTAATGATTTTCACTTTTCTTTCTAATTGCCTTTCGACTTCAGTAATGAACACTTGTACAACATCCACTGACTGAGATTTTTCATGCAACAGATAAAGAAAGCAATAACGTGAAAAATCATCGATAAAAGTGATGAAATATTTCTCTCCTCCAAAAGTTGGAACATCAAAAGGTCCACAAATATCTGTATGTATTATTTCAAGAAGTTGTGTACTTCTTGTGGCTCCTTTCTTTGTGTTTTTTGTTGTTTTTCCTTTAATACAATCAACACATGCTGTAATGTTAGCGAAGTCTAGGTCCGGTAGGACACCATTTTTCACTAACCTCTTGATTCTTTCACTGGATATATGACCCAGTTTTTTATGCCACAAGAAGTAAGAATCATTCTTGGATGACTTTCCTTTAGTTTCTTTTCCATGCAGGGTGAGTTGGATTTCAACATTTTGTTTAAGATGAAGTTTATAAAGTCCATCAATTAATATTCCAGAACCAATAAGACTAGAACTTTTAAATAAACTAAAATTTCCATTTCCAACTTCAAAAGAATATCCAAATTTATCAAGTACACTTACAGAAATCAAATTATGGGAAATAGACGGAACATAAAGAGTTTGACATAAATCTAACTGATAACCGCTATCTAAAATGAGACGAAAAGTTCCAATAGCTTCAACTGGAGCTTTATCTTTATTCCCCATGAAAATGAAATTCTCACTTGGGTTTGTGGTTTGGATCGTAATGAATCCCTGCATAGAATTCGAAATATGAACATTAGCAGCAGTATCAATCCACCAAGTAGAAGAAGGTACATTAGTAAGATTTGATTCGAAATGACTTACGAAACCCATTGAGTTACCTTTCTTTTCGAACCATGCTTGCGCTTAATGCAATCTGCCTGGAAGTGTCCAGGTTTCTTGCAGAAATTGCAGACATCATCCTTCTTTTTCTTCTTGGATGGTTGAGTGGCGTCATCAGATTTGGGTGGTGCTCTTTTATGTTCTGAGTTGTTCCTTTTGCTAGCTTGTTTTCCAACCCCTTGAGTGAAATAAGCAACTTTAATGCCTTGCGAGCCCTGCCTAGACTCCTCTTGAACCAGTTTGTTAGTCAATTCATTTAGACTCCACTTTTCCGTAATAGTGTTGTAATGAATTTTGAATGGTTCATACCGAGGAGGTAAGCTAGTGAGAATGAATTGGACGAGAAAAGCATCGTCCATAACCAATCCCAAGTTCTTAAGTTTGGCAGCAAGGTTAATCATTTCAATGACATGCGCGCTCATTGAGCGAGAACCATCAAACTTCATGGTTACAAGGTCTGCCATAAGTTTCCCAGCAAGGGATTTGTCTGCAGTCTTGAACCGATTTTCAATGGATTACAAATATTCTTTTGCGCTTTCAGTTTTGGGTAGGGAGGTTTTGATGTTGGTATCAATCACCATTCGCATAAACATCATGCTAAGCCTATTAGATCGTTCGCAATCATCATAGAGTTTGTTTTCCTCAGGCATACTTGTGTCAGTAAGTGGGGCTGGCTTTTCCTTAAGGAGAGCCATGTCCAGTTCAAGTACGCCCAAAGAAAACTCAACTTGCTCTCTCCATTCTGAGTAGTTGGTTCCATTGAATCTGATGATAGACATAGCGTGCGAATTAAGGTTTGAGGGTATTGCAACTGCAGATATAAAAGAAATGTAGGCTTCTTTATTAGAATAAAACACATGTCATAATAAGAGGTTAGGTTTAGCGCCTCCTATGGGTATGCAGTAGAACCATACTCATGGAAGAATGATAAACGTTAATGTTTCATGCGTTATTATGCAAGCAGCAGCCGCCTGTGGACGAGACTGCATGCATAAGACCAGAGAAAACAAGGAAATTAAGCGCAGAAGTTTTTTTTTCCCCGCACAAACATTTGCCATTTTTTCAAGTAATCCACAGCAAGAATAATAAATGTCTAGTAACTCCAAGTAAATTTCATACATGAATTTAACATAAAAACAATTATTTTGCAAGTTCCAGATCATGAATTTAATGTCAAACTAGGAAACAATTATTTTCAATATGTATACTTTCTGAAAAGTATTCGCATACAATAAGTTGTTCCATATTATACAGTAGGTCAAACATTAAGGTAGAAAAATTAACTTTTGCGGAAATATAAACTTTCCAGATCCAGATCTAAGCATACAGTAAATAGAATAATATTGATGATCATGATTACTATAGCAACTTAAATAATATGAATATTAAACTTGAATCATATTAACACTAATAATCATCATCATTATTATAGTAAAATTACAAACATCATATCATAGATCTATGCTAGTTTCGTTTTATATATATTGATGGATAATCATGAATTCTAAAACCTTGCTCTGATACCACATGTAATCTTTATCTTGCAAATAACATAAACCCTAAGATCTAGAATTACATGATTATCACATATGTAATGAATCAATAAAACATACCTCCAGACATCTTGTATATGAATCAGCAATGGTTGTTGTCGAAAGTTATTTCAATGGAGAAAGGAAATGGTTTCTCTCTCTTTTCCTATATCTTTCTTTATGTGTTTTTCTATATCCTTTGTGATGTGCAAAGGTTAATATTTATAGGTAGAGAGAGGACCAAATTTTCAGATTTGTAGACTTAGTCTTGATCGTCCATCAAGATCAAGATGAGGGAAATTAACGCTATAGATTATAACCGTTTTATTGATTAGCATATTAATAGGAAAACCCTTTAGAATCTATTGACCACAAAATGAGGAAGGAAACGTTTGAGGAAGGAAACAGTCAAATTTCCTTACAAAATAAGGAAGGAAATCCATTAATGTTTTCGTATTAATTTCCTTACAAAACGGAAGGAAATCCATTAATGTTTTCGTATTAATTTCCTTACAAAATGGTCAAATTTCCTTACAGTGCGGTCGGACCGAAAAATTGTTTCTATTCTAACTATTAAGAAGCGTTATGGCACGCGCTTCGCACGTGATGAAGAAGGCTGAATTGTTTTTGTACAAATTGTATTTATTTAATACGCTCAAAAGAAAATGATTTCCACATATATTTAGTCGTATTTTTGTGTTGAATTATACGTAGGTAATTTGAAATTTTATTTTTAAGTTGTAATATCTAATTTCTTGTAAGTTTAAATTTTTATTGATATCATTAATTAATGAAAAAATAAATTTGTAAAGTATTTTATTTGCTAGATCCTATTTTTAAGTGATATTAAGACTTAGTAAATATTTGTAGAGGAAATTTTGAATTTGTAAAAGAAGTTTAGTTGTCAGATCCTAATTTTAAGCAATGCTAAATTTTAATAATATCTACAGAGAGGCATTTTTTGCATTTCATGCGGATACAAAAAAATTTTAATAGCAAATATATTACAACTATTAATAAAGAATTACATATAAAAGGCAATTTTGGAAGTTTGCGGTTGGACCAAAAGTTTGCGCTTCCAAACCAATTATTAATACAGCTAGGAAGAAATTAGAGAAATGCGAAGACTTTTATGTGAAGAAATCCACATATATTAAATTTACATATTTTTTTTAAACACGTTATATTTTTTTCTAAATCATTGTGTCGAAATGCCTCATTCTAGTGTTTAGGAATCCCTATCAATAATGTTGGCCAGACGCATCGATCAGAATTCTTAAAACACTCGATAGACAAATTAACACCAAAATAAAATATTAAAATATTTTTAAATCATTGGCAAAATCCAACTCATATTTTTATTAAATCATTTGCTTCTTAGAAATAAAATATTATATTTCAAAATTTGTATGTATGTTTAATTCAAAAATCTTAAATAAGAATACAAATCATCACACATTATCCATAAAATCAAACAAGTATAGATACAACGGTACATACATTTTTAAACAAACAAACAAACGCCTTCACTGGAAAGCTATCTATCGATTTTTGCTATGCAACTCTGATCACTACTGGATCACTAAATTCATATTCAAGCCACATAGAGGTTTATTCACCTTCCTTAATGCCAACACTACTGGTTTAGCTAACAACTCATTATTTCACAACCTCCATCAACAACTTGAATTCAACACAAAGATTGACACACAAATAAGATAGGGATAAAATAATATAGATAGTAAGAAAAATAACAAGTACATCCCTAGATGACTACCCCAGTAATCATCGTATATTTCTATTATCATTAAGTTTAAATAATAATCTACCACACACCCACTGAGACAGGGACTCTAAGTCTGATCTAAGGTTAAGACTCATGTCTCTTATATATAATGTATTGTTCTAAACCTACTGTGATACCAAGTGTAACACCCCTACCTCTATACCCATACTATTCAAGAGTACTACAGAGTAATACTATCGAATAATACGGAGAATGAGACGATATGAGATACGCACATAAATATTCCCTAGGGCTAATAATGGTACGTATTAAAACATCGAATAAATAACTTACCTATATGTACGCAATATCAGCACAAAGCAATAAACACATGTACCTCCAAGATAAAACAATACACAATGTACAGTAAGTAAAAGAGATTCTACATGAGTCTATACAATACAAATTAATTTACGACAATACTGAATAACTAATATCCTTTATGGCCCAAATAATAGAACCTGGTCTCAACATCCCTGTACCTGAAATATCTCAGACTGACTAGAGTATTATACACAACAGATGGGTCAAACTATCTCTATACTGATGGGGGATATGAAATATGTGAAATAAACAAAAGGTTTAATATTATTAATCAGTGACATTAACAAGTTCAAATATCTCAAAATAACAACCACAACAATTCACATAATAAAGTGTCATCACCTATATAAAGAATACCACTCAGAAATCATGAAATCAACATCAAATGAGTGAATCATCCATATTTAAAAATCATCATTAAAATCGATTTATATTAAATATGAGATAGCCTAACAAATCATCCAAACCCTATCCAATGTCTTACAATCATCAATATAAATCATTTACAAACCAAAGCATCAACAATAAAGCAAGGCTTTCCTAAAAATACCAAATCATCAAAGAGTATGGATATATGGGGATTGACTACACTTTAGACTCAACTAGTCTCTAGTCTAGTCAACTCACTATATGAAAGAGACATATATGTCAGTCCACTGCACATGTATATACCATGAATCTAACGGGAGACTAACAGCCGCTTACCACAAGCCTACTCCAGGAACACAGGTCTACTCGCCAACCGCAGATTTACCGTCTATTCTTATAGTCATCAAGGTATATTCCATTCTACTACTCTCATTTATCCTAAACCAGATAGGGAGACTAACAGCTGCCTACCGCAAGCCTGCTCCAGGAACATAGGTCTACTCGCCAACCACAAAGTAATCGTCTATTCCTACAGTCTTCAGTTACCTCAACTGATATCATAACCCCATCCACTAGTGTCTCGTCTACACATAGCCCCAGCCATGATCCTGTTTTCCCCTATTGGTAACAGACTGCTGGCCTAAGCGACACAAGGGGCTATGGACAACAATTCATCTACTACTACCAATATAATGATGCACATCAAAGGGACATATAACTACGATGTCGCGGATCTGGGGCACGACCCCACAATCAGTCCGCTAGAGTGGATACTGGCCAATCTAGTTCACCTCAAAAAATAAAGGAAGTTGGACACAATGTGGATGGCCATATAGTACTCATACCCTATAGCTATGCATATCTCTAATGGTAGGCCGACATGCAGCTCTCAGAAGCCAACATCTAACAATACGATACTCCTCACCGAATATCACATAAACACATGAGTGTAATTCCCATTTAATTGACATTTACTTATAATGAATAATCAATCAAATAACATAATGGCGTCCCATACCACCGCATGTTATTTGAATAATGATTCAAGGCTCGTAAACTACGCTAAATCCACACTAGATATCTCTATACGACAAGTCCAATGAATAACCGAAAAAGTGTCACCGAAAGTCTCATACTAAACCGTATTACTAAACCATTTATTCAAATTTCTTATCACATAGAAATGAAATCTCACAAAATCAGATATAAAGATGTCATCATCGTTCACATCAAAATCATCAACTAAATCTATATCAATAGTGAATCACTCATATCATCAGGATGAATATAAAGAAGATAAGAAATCAGAAATTAGAAATTAATATAAAAATAGATTATTCAAATAGATAAACATAACAACCAACAACTCAATATTTAAAAAATGAATCATTTATAACAAAATAAATACTAAATATGTATTAAATCCGATGTTCAACCTAAATTCTTATATATATATATATATATATATATATCAAAAATTCCAAAATCATTTGACAAATCAAAATAATTATAGAAACTATTTCATACTTTTCAACAATAAAGTAATACCCTCAAATATATTTATAAATCACTAAAACAATTCTTTTTAATTTAAACCACAATTTATAATTCAAAACATTCACTATAAATTCAAATCTCTAATAGCTCTTATTGAAGAGCATTTTATTTTATAGTTGCTTTTATTTATTTATACATATACTTTAATTTAATTTTAAAATATCAAAATAATTATTTGATGCTTTCAAAAATATTTTAAAACAAAAATTCAATTAAACGTCCAAAAATATGATTTATAGAGCAAAATTTCCAAAATCAAAGATCAAATTATCAATATAAATTAATCATATTGCCGAGCTGAATTCCATCGAATTTCTGCCATTCATACATTATATGCACAATATAAATAGTTACACAAATTAAAATGCAAACAGACAGCATCTCCTTTGCATTTTAGACATCCAACAAACACAAAACTCTAATATTACACAATCGATTCTATATCATAAAATAACAATTCAATTTTCATCAAAATAAAACTAAACAGGTAGATATATGGGTGGTTATGCATAAATAAATGATATAAACATAGGTGTGAGTGAGATAACTCATCGAATTTGTTGAAAGAAGACTTATAGCCTCTGTCAGTCCAATCGTCATCGCAACCTAAAGTCATCACTGCCCCTAATTGCACCATTGCCTCTCATGTCACCTACTTCACTTTCGTTCATCTATAATGAATGCTAGCATAGTCACTAAAGCACGGACATCTCTAAGTTTTCTTCCTCCACATCGCACCTTCATGACATGGATGAGCACAACCGAATGATTGCATGTCCTCCCCTTGAATCACGAAAAGCCACTAGACCGCGGTGCTCCATGTCGCGACTGGAAATTGCAATGCTCAAGGTTGCATGCGTTTCCATCATGGCATAAGGTCGCTATCCCCATCTCGTCCGTAAACACGAGCTCTCCCCTTGACCTCGATTACTTCCTCGGGTCACACCTTCGTATGGGATTACCTTTTTTTTCCTTTCTTTGATGTTATTTCAAAATTAGGGGATTAGGTCATGGTTTTAGATCAGTAGAGAAATGGAAAGCTCGGGCTTGCCTTCAAAAATTAGAGAGTATTCTGGATACGAAGAGAAAAAATTAATTTGCGCTAGAATTGATTTTGGACCTTATTTTTATTTCATTTTATTTTGTGATTAATTTCCTTTGCATTGTAAATTTAAATAGTGTTTATTATCATTTATTTTATAAATATACATCAACCCTATTTAAATAGATTTACACTTCATTTTACCATTATATTTCAATAAGCATACAACAATACTTTTTTGTTTTTATTTAATTATTTATCATATTATTGCTAAATAAATTTATTTTCAACTATTTCAATCATATAGAATTTATTTACACTATAAAGTATTAAAATATTTATAATTAATTAAAACATTTTATTCAGTTTCAGTTTATTATCTGAAAAGTATTTATTAATTAAATTCAATTTATTAAAAAAAATCTCTTGTTAAATAGAATACAAATAAATAAGGATATATTTTCAAAATAATAATTATCAAAATCAAATTCGAACAATTTTGTTTTAATTAAATTTACATACAGTTACGGCATAGAAAGCTGGATTGTTACACTTACCCTTTCTAATATTGTAAGAACATCTACTATATATAATTAAAATAATCTACTTCAATAAATTTGTGCATTAAATATAATTGATAAAATGTTTATCAATTAAAATGTACAAAGGAACTAAATTAAATATTGATAAAGAAATATTAAATATACTTACCAATAAATTTTTGCATGTTGACCCATGCAAAGCGCCTAATTATACAACCACTAAATACGTTTGTAACTTGGTCACTTACGAGTTTACTTGCCCGTGATAGTGTATTATCTTCAATGAGTTTTTAACTCCAAAAGTAATAAAAGATTATGGATATTTGATCCATATATGATACATATAAATGTTAAATGGTGAATGGTCATAATTCATAATGTACGAAACTACGATGAAATTTGTTCATTTGAAATAAGCAAGTAAATCTTAGTGAGAGATCGTGTATTCAATATAATTGATTACAATCATGATCTTGCTGTGTTAAATGGAACACTAAACCAAAATCTACAAGATAGATCTAAGGGCTCGATCATTGAAATGTCAATTTGATCAATTTACCTAAAGTGCAATTTATTTGATATCCTTAAAAGTTAAGCCTAACCAAATGCACTTTTGTAAAGAGTTCGTTATGATATTATAGTAAGGATTTATTATGAATGGCTCGATCATTTAGAAAGGAAATCAAAGGTATAAGTGTCGATGTAATTTAAGGCATTGTTAGGATGAAGAAAGTGAAGGGTCACTTCTGTTTCATAAAGAAATTCAAAAACGAGAATTGTAAGACTTAACATTGGAGTAAGAAATATGATTTCTATTTCAAAATGTATTTTTACATAGAAAATTGTTTTCTTTAAGGTCTATTTCTGTGAATTTAAGATGTTTGATCTAAAAATTCTTAATCACAAACTGGTTACAGTAAACGAAATAAATAACATATATTAAGTGGTTGAATGGAGCTTCGTAGTTCATACGCTATTATAGTAATGGCGGAAATAGTGAGAGCATGTCATATAACACTTAATGGTCGCATCAAATTATGAAAATTGATTTTGTAGAACGTATTAAACATTATTTATGAAATAATTATTATTTTTTAGTATTGACTAAAAAATAGACATAGTTTTATTTTAATATGAATATTATGAATATTCGTTATAAATAAAACTATAGTATTGGTATTTGTGATATATTGGAAAATACAGAAGTATCTAAATTTTATTTGCAATTATTGACTAAGCCAAAGTTTGACGAAATAATTCTTTGATTATATAATTATGAATCATAAGGTACTAATGAATTATATCTCAAACAATTAAGGGCTAAACATCCATTTAGTGGGAGTGTCATAAGAGTTGATGAACTCTTCGGATTGGTACATATAGATGTATGCAGTCATAAGTCTACTAATACCAAAACGGTTCCACATACTTCATCATATTCATCGATGAGTTATCACCGACATGGATATTTGTATTTGATACACATGTAGTATGTCTAGGATAAGCTCATAGAGTATAAAATGGAAGTAAATAAAATAACATGTAATAGAAAATAAAATTGATTCAATTTGATCGAATAGGCACGTATATTCGAAAGTGTTCCGAGCATACCTAAAAATGAATAAAGATTTAATCACAAAAGTCACTCCTTCCTATCATACATAATGATGTGTCGATAAGGAGTATTCAAACTTTGTTGAACGAAGTATGATTATTTATCAGTGAAGTTGAGTTAACTTCTTTTAATAAGGTCATGTACTTAAGAGTAGTACCCGAGATTCAAATTAATTTCATCTAAAGAATAGTTTACAAAATCATACGAGATAAAGGTTTATAAGAAACCCTAACATATCTTAGGCCAAGGAGTTGGCGGGTTATACAAATCGAAAGACTAAACGTAATAATGGTTCATGAGGGATCTTATATAAATCGCCCTAAAAGGAGTTTGGGAATGAATATAATTGAATATCGATTTATGTTCTGAACCTAAGTATTGTAAACTAGAACCGAATCAGTTTTATATGTAAGGCAATTCATAAAATGTTTATGAATACCCATTCTATTGAATTGAGAAATTATCGCCATTTCAAGAAATATCAATTTCATTGTGAGGATATTTCTTATAGAAATTATTGGTAGTGAAATGGATATGGATATGATCCAAGGATAAAACTAACTATGAGGGATGAAATGAAATTAACCAAACCTAAATAAACACATCGCATTAGAGTGTCTAATGAGTATTTTCACACATCGAAGAGGAATTATGAGTTTCTTATCAATAGCAAGTAACCCTTAGTTGTTAATTAAAACATTAAGAGTATTGACTCTACGATATGGTATGATGTGCAAATCCAGATTGGATTCCAAGTACGTTATCGAAATATGATTATGGTAGTTGTACCAGAAGGGATATGATCTATCGACTATGAAATTGTCTTCAAGAGCAAGACTAATGTACTTGGAATATAATGAGCAACATAAATAAGAATAACATCGCAATTTCAATTGTTGAATTAGCATAATAGATTAATTAGTCAACATGCTTAAGTTAGTTCGAATTTACTCACAAAATTATCGCTTGGTATGACTTCGTGTTTTGGTACTTATACGTTGTAATGAAAATTCTAAATAATGATTTAGAACAGACCATTTACACATAACAACCAAAATGTCTTGAAGTCAGTGGGAGCAATATTGAGTTTGTGTGTTTTTCGGATATGATCCAAGAAATGATGCGGAAGTATAATTCAATATGCATTGGAATTGAATAAATATTTTGATAGAAATATCGAGTAGTTTAATTTTCATTCAAAATGCAGAGAAAGTATGTGTCCATAAGAAAGAGCCACTAAAAGGTCCATAGATATTTCTATATTGTAAGCACCGGCCGCAACAGCAAGGAACTATTTATTACCAATAAACATGCTGATGGTTATTAACGATGTATTTAGGTTAAAATCAGTAATAGTTTGGTTGTTTAGTACTCGATATTGGATTTGATAATTATATTTTTTATATTAAGTATAAAGGAGCTCAGGAACATCCCAAAATGATATGCAAAGACACCATATTAAAATGGTTGATATGGAACATGTAAGATAGATTCCTTATGTATTGATAATAGGAATTATCATTCATATTGTATCATCTACAATATCTTATTTTGCTTATGTATTTAATGCATGAAGCAAATTATGAATCCAACTGGTAGTTTAGAGTGTTCTCTAATATTTACAAAATATTAGAGAATTATTTACAAAAATAATGAACTCTTAATGAAAGAGTGTTTAGACTTGAAATTTGTAAGGGATATCGAGTATAATATGTCAATATTAAATTCATTTTCAAAACTTAATTAAGATTCCTTAAGTTCGAAATGTTCCAAATGAAAGTTTGTAGCCGATTCAACGAAAGGCTATGTACATTGCCTTGTGTAGTGCTGCAATAAAAGCGATGTATATAAATTCAAATGCATAAATTTATAACTAAGCTAGAGGTGATTCCAGTATTAAGAATACTACATTATTGTTATATGATAATAATGTAATAATAAGAGCTTACTAGAAGCCGAGAAACATACTCTGAATAGTTCCATATGATAAAAGAATTTATTAACATCAAAGAGAGTTCATTGCGGAGTAGATAATTAAACCACCATAGTAGATCCATTCATGAATGGTCTAACTCGATCAGTTCTCATCAAACTAATTGAAGGGATAGAATAGAGATTCCATAATTGACTCCAAGTGTAAGTGGGAGATTGAGAGAGTTAGGGGTATGCTTTAGGGGGAATTATGTAATTTATTACATATATCTAACTCAATAACCAACTTGTTCGAAACGAAAGATGTTTTCTTTTAATTATATACTTAATATAATATGTTATATTAATTAATTAATTTAACTAGTTATAATAAGTTGTAACCATGAGTGATTTATCACAATAAAATAGACATACCTTTTTAAATACTCCGAATCAAGATGTATCGAGATTGGATATCGATGCATCCGTTGAGACTAGAGTACATAACGCTCTGCAAATATTGGACATTGTATTTCTGATGACTGTTTAGGGCATAAGGGGTTACGTACTGATAGTTATTTGATAATTATGGAATAAATCACTCGATAGTTTTTCTATTGGTTAATATAACCAAGTCAAATAGAAAATACCAATGTGACAAAATTAAATGGTTCTCTTGACCTAAGAATACTGTTGATCTTCTATGTGGTAGCTTCGCTTGGATTATAGTTAAATCATGGCATAGCGTCCATTGAATAACTATAGTTGGGTCGAGTGGAAGCATTGGAAGTGAAACACTATTTACGAGAGGATACATCTCCTCAGTTATATAAAGTTAGTATCATGATCAACTAAAGTAAACTCAAAGTCTCTGGTTAGAGCATTTCAGTTAATAATAACTATTACTATTGAACCAAGGACTTTGTGTTAGACTATGGAGTTAAATATTGACGATATTGGAATTTTAACCATTACCAAATTCCATAAGTCCAAAGTGATATAGTTTCGACGAAGAGTATTGGTGTAAATGATAGTCACTATTGGGTAACGCTTAACAAAGAAAAATTGGATTTTACCGAAACCAAATAAGCGATAAATTTGGCCATAATGTCACACTCCTACTAAGTAATGCGTGAACATTTATATTCGAATTATTCAATTGCTGACCAAATTTACACCTAAGAGTTACACAATCGTAACGTTGAATACTCCTTTGACCACCTGATCTAATTAATTTATAATTGTTATAAACTAAATCAAATTAATTAATATGTATGAAATATTGATTATAAAATTTTATTTGGCATGTTGAATAATTTTAAATAGTGTATTTATAATAGTTATAAATATGCCGATTGATATACGATATCGGTATGCGTTTAAATTGGATTTAAATGCAGCATTTTTTGTTCAGTCTTGGATTTGATTTTGAGGTCCATATGGGGCATGGAAATTTCGGCTTGAGGATGCATGATATGGCTGGCCAATTGTTAGGTTGAGGGGAAGGCTTTTGATTAGGTAAAATCGAAGAAGTGGTAAAGGGAAATACAAGGATGCGATCCATGTTTCACTCCATCTTACCTCCTTTATCTAATGCACCATACCCTCACTTATCACTTGATTTTTTTCACCCTTTCCTCAAAACTTTTCGGCTAGAGATCACCTTCTTTCCATCTCCAAAAATCCAAGCCAAAAACATATCAAAAACACTTCTATTCGATAGCCCGTGGACACCAATTCAGAGCGAGCATTTTTTGGATTGCGATAGGATCTAAGGGGTTCTCATCAACGTTTCAACGTGTGAACATTAGGCCTTTGTGAAAGGTAGGCATCACATGTATCAATTCATAAGATATTATAAGCAATTATTGATCATACTATAGGTTGTTAGATAATTGTCGATATAACAAATCTGTATACAACTGTATTGTCATATTGGATGGTTATATTTATATGTACAAATAAAAAATATCATTGTTTCAATATATAATAACTTGCTCATGGCCGGATCTTAAATAAATAAAAAATTCATTAAAATAATATTATTTAATTATTTAAATCTAAGTATAAAATAATAAATCATAATGTGTATATGTTAAAAATATTTTGAAAATTGTATTCATACATGAAAAGCATTCGATAGCAAAATAAAAAATATTATATGTGTGTGTGTGTATTTAACTATTATATTATTTAAAATTAGTCAAATTAATAAAATGCATTTATATATATTTATAAATTATAAAACATTATATATAATATGAAATATATACCATGATTTTGAAAACGATTTTTTAATAAAATTTTAATTAAATTAATACAAATTTTGAATTTTTAATAATTTTATTGTTTAAAATACATTAAATCGAAGAAAAAAATATTAAAAAATTTTCACTGACCTAGCCAAGAGCAGCAGCAGCTTTTACTTATATATGTGTGTTTGTATTATTTAATTTAAAACTAGTAATGTGTATATATTATATATATATATATATATAAGTTAATTATAAAAATTCACTAACCTTGCCGAAAGCAATAACATCTTTTATGTATATAAAAAATATTATATATATATATTAATTAATTTAAAACTAGTATTGCGTATAATATATATATATATATAAGTTATTTAAATTTTTATTATATGTCATAATACATGATAAAAGTTATAAATTATTTTGAATTAATATTAGATATATATATATATATATTTTTTTGTAAATTGGTAAAATTTTATTAAGGCATTAAAAGCCCATAGCAAAGTCAGCCCACGCTGAACAGTACAATCAAAGTACAAAAACATTCCGACACAAACTAAACGTTTCCAAAAGAAAAAGGAAAAGTAACTCTCCCAAATCATTTCATGGTGGCTGGAACTGACGACTCCTACTTGGGATTCCTTGCGATGGAAAATTCCAGCCCTCTCCTACAACATGAGCTTCGACTCGTGCCTGCCTGGTGAGAATCCCCCTCTTAATCCTCTTCATAATTATCTGCATGTCCACAATTGCTAATCCATTAACTTCCGTGTGCTTTCTATGCTTGTTCTGGAAAATTCTTCGATTCCTTTCTTTCCATATACTCCACGCAGTCACAGTGATGGCGATTTTGTGCAGCTTGGATTCAACGTCTTTGTCACCTCCTCTCCGACTCAGGTACTCCACTTGTTCTATTAAGTTGTTAGAGTGAGGTCTTATATTTAGGTATTTGTTGCACGAGGTCCACACCGAGTTTGCAAAGCTACATGCAAAAAATAAGTGTTCATGTGATTCTGAACTCTGATTACATAAGACACAGACAGTTTCATTTACTACGCCCCATTTCGATAGTCTATCCCTTGTCGGCAATCTCTTCAGAATAGCTTTATAGGCTGTAAAAGCCATTTTTGGATTGTTAACATGATCCCATATAACTTTGCTCCAAGAAACTTTGCTGTCTTTTTGTCTAATCTCCTCCCAGGTGGCCTTAGTAGAAAATTCGTTACCAGTAGGCTTCCAGACCCATACATCCATGTCTCTGCCATAGTAGATAGGCATGTATTGAATGATTTCCTTTTTATCTTGATTTATTGGTAAAGAGGAACAATCCCACCCATTAGCCTTAATCAGATCTTTCACCTTTTTATGCGGACAACCAAAGTCTGAAAATGTGTGCATACCCAAAATATCAATTAGTGATTCTCCTTGAATCCATGGATCACTCCATAGATAAGTGTCCTGCCCATTAGCAATTTCTCGAGTACAAAGCAATGCTAGAGTGTCTCTAATCCTCAAAATTGCCTTCCAGTTCGCTGAAGCATTGTTATCCAGTGACATCTGCCAGAAATTCCCTTTAATGTACCTCCTTCTCATCCAGTTCCCCCAAAGGCCTTTGCCATTAATAATTTTCCAGGCTTGTTTGAGAGTGTGAACAGCTCTCATATCCCTAAGTCTTCTGAGACCCACTCCTCCTTCCTCTTTAGGTCTGCAAAGGTTATCATATTTAATCTTATGCATTCCACCCTTCCAAATGAAATCTGCACAAATTTTTTCAATTTTATGAGTGGAGGCTTCAGGAAGTTGGAAGGTTTGCATCCAGAAGTTTATTTTAGAATGTATCACAGTGTGGACTAGCTCTATACGTCCTGCAAGAGAAAGCATTCTGGAGCACCAACCCTGGATTCTATCCCTGATAGACGAAATGAGTATAGCACATTCCCTATCAGTTATCTTATTAGAAGATAGAGGGATACCTAAGTATTTGACAGGCAAAGTTCCTTCTTTAACTTTTAAGGTGTCCAACACCTCTATACGACTTCTACAAGTTTTATTAAAGTAACACTTGGTTTTTAGCTCATTCAGCTTTAGGCCAGCATACTTGTCTAATTTGCCGAAAATTTCTTTAATAGCAGCAGCTGCTTCCTTACTGGCTTTGATACAAATGAGCAAGTCATCTGCGTAGAGTAAATGGCTTACAATAGGCTGGAAGTTAAATATGGCCTGAATTAACTTGTGATGAGTAGCCAGTTCCATCTGTAAGGTAAAATATTCCATGGCAATTGCAAACAAATAAGGGGAAAGAGGGTCACCCTGCCGAATACCTGTGTTGGATCCAACGAATCCTCTTGGTATACCTTTAATCAATATAGAGAAGGTAGGTGTAGATATGCATTCATATATTAGATTCACAAATTTTAGAGGGAATCCCATAGCATTAAGCATGTGGATAATAAATTGTCTACTAATTTTATCATATGCTTTGTGAAGATCTACCTTTAGACAGAATTTGTCAGTGCCTGGTTTATTGAAATTCCTTACCAATTCATGAGCCATAAGCGAATTTTCGGAGATGCTTCTACCTTTTATGAAAGCACTTTGACACTCAGAAATGAGATCAGGTAAAATCAGCTTCATCCTATTACATAAAATCTTGCTTAGAATTTTGTATATCACATTGCAGCAGGCAATAGGCCGGTAGTCTTCAATTCTTATAGGATTATCAACTTTGGGAATGAGACAAATAAATGTGTGGTTGATTTCTTTGGGAAATTTTCCTGTTTGTAAAATCTCCTGCATAGCTGAGACTATTTGATCTTTCAGGTCACTCCAATGATGAATGAAGAACTTGGAGCCGAATCCGTCGGGTCCTGGACTGGAATCAATGTGGATGGAGTGCAGAGCTTCCAGGACCTCAGCTTCATCAATCAGCCTTATCAGCATCCTCTTACCATGCGAATTGACCTGCCTCCTGCAATGTATTGTTGGTAAGTTAGTACTAACTTCTCCATTAAATAAATCAGTATAATACTTTATAGCCTGTTCTTCAAACTCAGCGTCAGTAATAGCTGTCTGACCATCCTGATTGATGATTTGTATATTATTATTCTTATTAGTACGAATGGCCATTTTAGCATAGAAGAATTTAGTGCATTCATCCCCTTCAGTTAGCCATTTTTCCTTAGCTTTTTGCTTGAGTTCAGTTGCTTTTACTTTGAGTACATCTTTTAAATTGCTTTGGTTTAAGTAATAATTATGCCACGTGATATCATCATCTGCACCATTCTCTATCATATCCAGAAGGGCTTCACTTTTATCCTGAAGCTTAGATATCAAATCTCCTTCCTTCGGTCTACATCTGTTCCAATTCTTTAATTGGATTTTAGCCTTTTTAATGACTTGAATCAGTTTGTAGCACTGAGTACCCTCAACCATTGAGTATTCATTTAATTTTAGGGCTTCTTGGTATCCTTCAATATCATGCCAATGGTTACAGTATCTGAATGGCTTACCTTTAGTAATCAATCCCTTATCAACTAAGTCAACAAGAATAGGGCTATGATCACTAGTAGATGGAGGAAGAATGGTTACTTTGATATTAGACATCATAGTAATACACTTGACATTAACTAGCACTCTGTCTAACCTGCAGGAAATCTTTTTATTTTCACCACTTCTCCATGTGAATTTCAGGCCATTGTGGACTGGCTCAAGCAACCCGGCTTCTAATATGCAATTGTTGAATTCCTCAAGCTGGGATACTCTCATGGTACGACCTCCTTTTTTCTCTTCAGCTCTAAGTACTGAATTGAAGTCTCCTAGTGCAATCCAAGGATTATTATTATGTTTACCTATATCTTTGATGGCTTGCCATAACCTGGTTCTTTGGGATGCTAAATTGCTAGCATAAACACAACTTAAAGTTACTTTTAAACCACCCTTATTAATAGCTTCAACTGTTATATGTTGGTCATCTTTCTGAAGAAGACTGATATTCCAGCTTAGTTTATTCCATAATAGTAGAATGCGGCCTTTGCCTCCTATGTCATTGTTGTGCATATATGACCAATCCTCTCCCATAGTATCAGTGAAAAAGGATAGATTTTCATCATTAAATTTGTTTTCCAGAATACTTAAAATAGCAGGAGATTGACTTCTCCTCAAATTTAAGAGGTCTAAACGTCTAACTTCATTATTTAGACCCCTTACATTCCAGCTTATTATTGACATTTAGAGTTGGAAGGCCTGCTCCTCAGTTTCATAGGAGATCCTTCGCGATTCACCTTCGCCTTGCCTTTATCCTCATGGTTCTGAAATTGTTTGGAATATTCTAAATTGGTTTTTGTGTATTTATTGGGGGTATTTTCCTCTTTGTCTGTGTCTGACTCCAGTTTATCAAGATCAATTTTATTCAGCTCATCAATTTCTTGTGCAGATACAGGCCTTATCTCTGGCGGCTTCTCAACAGGGCTATGGACATTTTCAGTTACCTCAGTACATACCAACACTGAACCAGTCAGCTTTCCTTCATCCTCCAAATCCACCAGGGTTTCCATGTCAGTATCCTTTTGGATATTAGCTGCAGAACTTGAAGATTCAATGTGTATAAGTTCTACTTCAGTAATAGGCTCTGTTTGAACCTCTTTTGATTGTATATTTTGTGCAGTCTCAGGTTGATTAGAATCTTGCATATGTTTTTGCCTCCACACCTGCTTAACAGGTCCTATAACAATCTCACACTGCTCTGTATAATGACCAAAACACTTGCAGTTATTACATATAGGGGGTATGTGATCGTACTCTATCTCTTGTATATATATATTACCACTCCTATCTTTGGCACGCACTTGTTTTTTGATAGGATCACTAGCCTTAATTTCTACTAGAACTCTGGCATAACTCAGTCTTTTAACATTTCTAGTACAATCATCCATAGCCAAGGGGTTGCCTATGAGACTTGCTATTTTACTAATACCACGCGCATTCCATAGGGAAAGGTCTAAGTTCATCAATTTAACCCATACAGGATGGGTTTCCAGCATATCCCTTTCTAATCTAAGGTTAGGTTCCCATCTCTTAGTAAAAATGAGTTTACTGTCAATAAACCAAGGGCCTCCTTCCAAAACCTTCTTACAATCTACTTCGCTACTGAATTTAACAAGGTAAAATCCATTCTCTCTTGGGAAAACATCCCACTTACCTTCAGGCTTCCATTCCCTTTTAATATATGCATTCAAATGTATGTAGTAAGGTCTTTTCCCAGCAACATATATATAAATAGATGTACCCCACATGCTTTTAGCCGAGTTGAATACTTCTTCATCCAGATCTGCAAAGGGGCCCTCAGCATCTTCCAGAGGATCAAAATTATTAACCCCACCTTCAATGCGTGTATTTCCTGCTATTGCGTCAGCCCACGTTCTTTTCCCCTCCTTGAATTCAGGAGTCTTGATTCTAGTGCCCGTGAAAGGGGGACGTTGATTCGTGATCACTCTCCTAGGTTGCTGCAGAGATTCCCCAATAGGACGCTTGCCCTTGTTTTTATGTGTGACTTGTTGCCAACCTGTGTCGTCAGCGTTAGGATTTGCGGAAGATTCTCCATTAGGGTTTTCTGCAGCTGCTGGAACGGTCGCCATTTTTGTGTTTATATATTAAGCACATATGTATATATATATTTCATAAATTCTTTTAATTTATAACTAGTATATTATAATAATTTTATAATTAGATTTTAAACACATACATTTATTTATATAATAATATGATGCACATATTTATATATTTGGACAACACATTTATATACAGATGGCGTAACACGTCCATTGCGGTGTAAATCCCAACATATGTACATAGGCATGTTAAACCATATACATAATATTCCATTGCATGTGCATGTACACACATATGTGTGTATATGATACGCATATACACTGATACACATACACACATAATACAATTACATGTACAATAAAACATTGTTTATAAACTTAAAATAAAATATTGATTTTATTTAAAAGAAGACTAGAAATGTTCTAAATGGATTTAGACTGCATAGGTCCAATAAAGATCCAAAATGGTTAAAAAATTGAAATTCACTCGTTTCATCCGTTGTGGGCTAGCCCAGTTCCAACACTTTCAACGTCGGTCTATAATGCACATTGGAGCTTGAAACAACAAAAGCACTCTGGATAGCACTGGAAGGAAAAAAAATCAGATATGAAAGGCAAGCAACAAAAGATTCATTACATGTGTTTGTACCAAAATTGGGCACAACACTCTTCGGAAGTGTTTGAAGCGATAAAATGAAGAAAGTAAATGTAAAAAGAGGATTATCTAACAAACGCTCCAAATAATAATCAGAAGAACATCAGAGAAACACAAAGATTTAGAGTGGTTCGGCGTGTTGCCTACGTCCACTATGAAACGATTCACTTTTATTAACTTTTGCTTGCTGGTTACAGCGGATTACAACAGTAAATTTCGAGTACAACAGTGATTTTCGAGTGCAACAGTGATTTCGGCAGAGTCTGGACGTCGAAGAGCCAAAAATTCCTTTTTCTATAGGTCCTGGGCTGCTATTTATAGGCGTAGATTGCAAATATCTCGTTCAGATCTCGGGAGACCTCTTCTTGCACGTGAGTGGGCCCACGCGATCGATCCCATGTGGTTTGCACTCGATCTGTGATCGATACGAACGAGCTTTGTATCGATCAATATTTCGTCCAATTGAGTCGGGATCGATCGTGAACGTTGTTGAGGATGTACGCAAGCTTCTGTGAAAATTTGGTGGCATTTGGACTTGTAGATTGTGAGTTACGATCGATGCAAGTTCGGGTTTTCTAGGCTGTTGAATTCGTATCGATCCTCTTCGCATCGATCTGTTCGTATCGCTTTTGGGCACGTGCTTGCAAGTTGACGTGGTGCTAACTCCTCGAATCGATTCACTTTTCATGCCGAGTGATTGAGTCTTTCACAGGGATGTATCTTGTTCGTATCGATCCAGTTGAGCCTTGTTCGTATCGATCGCAACTGTTCTGTTCGTATCGACTGTCATTGCTCTGTTCGTATCGATCGATTGCATCTCACTTCGTATCAATTTTGTGCACTCCACTTCGTATCGATCTTTTGCATTCCACTTCACATCGATGGGAGGTGTGGATTCTGTATTGATCCGTGGTCGATCGATACGAAGCATATTTGAAACTTAATCGATATGAAATGGACACTTGTGTTACATTCAATGGATATGAAGTAAGTGGATCTGGATGGACACGAAGTGGACTCACTTGCTACTGATCGATACGAAACTGTGCACAGTTGATGGATTCGAACAGGATCGATGCGAAGGAGGCTGATTCCCTGAATGGATACAAATTGAGGCTTGCAAACCGATGGATACGAAAGGGATTCGTACGAACTGATGGATACGAATGAGTCAATTTTCTTGGCTTGCATCGATCATATCTCGAGCATACGAACTCCGATTGACTTGAAATTTGGAACATTGTCTTTCATAGCTTTGCACGTCATGCATTGTCAATTGCAGCTTGATCCGGACTCGGACAAAATTTATCGACATCCATAGTGAGCCTGCGTATAACTGATCTTTAGGATGGACTGTCCTCGGTTTCCAGTTAAGTTCTTGGTGTCACGGCCTTGCCAAAAGGCGGGATAACAACATGAAACTTTATAGATTTCAAAATGACTGACAATGAGTCCATTAGTGGATAAGTAAGTTAAATTTTATATATAATAAATAATCTTAGAGATGCCAAGATTGAACTCCCTGAATCATTTATAATTAAAGTCATAATATCTAGACTTATTCATTCTTGGAATGATTATAAGAAAAAAAGCATGTAGAAGCAGACCATAACTTAAAAAGTTATAGCATCACCTTTCCATGGAAGAGGACTCTTGTGGACAAGAACTAAATGATAGTGAACAAATTGACTTTCGTTCTAAGACCAATAATGTTGAAGTAACAAATTTGTTAAAACATAAGAATGAGACACAATTCAAAATGAAAAATCATCTAAAGAAAGAAAAAAGAAAGGCGCTTGTTACTTCTCTAACAAGCATTGGCAACTATGCTTGAAATTGTTGTCTATGAAAGAAACAACATAAAATGAATGTGGTTGAAGATTCAACTATGGCTATAGTGCAAAAAGTGTACTCCATTGGTGGCACAGAAAATGACTGGTGAATTGATACTGAAGCAACTATTCATATATGCAAAGACCCTAGCCTTTGAGAACCTATGAAGAAGTTAGCGGAGAAGGCAATGAAGTTACCGAGGCAAATAATATTCATAACAAAGTAATTGGAAAAGTCACTATATAACTTCCATTCACTTTTGGAAAGATTCTTGCTTTAGTTAATGTATTTCATGTACTCGATATTTGTAAGAATCTGGTCTTTGGATACCTTCTTAGTAAAGTAGGATTCAAGATGGTGTATGTGTCCGACAAGTTAGTGTTATCAAAGAACGGTAGTTTTGTTGGGCGGGGTTATTCTTGTGATAGCATGATTAAGTTGAATTTGATAAAGTATACTTCTACTTATATTGTTGACTCTGTTAGTTTATGTCATGCTAGACTAGGACATGTTAATTATGATTCCCTAAAAAAGCATGAATAAGGTAGGATTAATTTCTGATTGTAATTTTGAACCTATCTCTAAATGTGAAATATGTTTTAAGAAAAAATACATAGGAAAACTTTTAAATCTATACAAAGGAAAAGTAGTTAGGTTGATTTAGTATATAATGATTATGGTGACTTTAAAGGTAATACACTTTATGGCGATAATAGATATTATGTTGGATTTTTTTAATAATTATTCTAAATATGCTTATGTTTTTCTAATGAAGACCAAAAATGAAGTTTTTTTATAAGTTTAAAATTTATAAGGCAGAAGTCGAATTGCACATATGGCCTAAAATAAAAATGTTGCATTCTTATTACAATGATGATTATTTTTCAAACGATTTCACATTGGTTTGTAAATAACATGGTTTAATCCATTAATGTACCGCTCCATATACACCTCAACAAAATGGTGCCATTGAAAGAAAATACAAGACATTTGTAAAAATGGTTAACGCCATGCTTATTAGTTCTAATTTATCTAACATTTCATGGGGGTTGACATATTATCTGGTGTTATATTTTAAACAGAATTCCATTGAAGAAGTGTGATCTTTCCCTTTATGAATATATTTTAGAAGAAAACTTAGTTTATCAAGACTAAAAGTTTGGGGCAGTATGGCAAGTGTTAGAAAACCGAATCCTAAATGACCAAGATTAGGAAATAGAACATTTAATTGAGCTTTTTATTTGTTATTCCCTTTACAGTATAATTTATCGATTTGTAATGTTTGATACTTTTGATATAATAAAATCTGTAGATATGGAATTTTTTGAAAACAACTATATCTTTCAACATAAACTTGTTGAGAATCTATTGATATCATCTAGTCTATAACATAGTAAAACTAATGATAACATTGATGAAGACTATACCTCTCCTAAAAACAACGAGAATATTTTAAGAAATACTGAATGTAGAAAAAGCAAAAAAGAAAGAATTTTAGAGGATTATGGTTCAGATTTCATTACATATCTTTTAAAAGGAAGTAAGGATGAAATCCTTAATATAATTTAATATGTATTGATTGTTGGTGATGATCCTAAAACTTATTCTAATGTTATGAGTTCTAGAAATCTAATTTCTAGAAAGAAGCTATCAGTGATGAAATGAATTCAATTTTGACAAATCAAACTTGGACTTTTACAGATTTAACTCTAGGGGTAAACTAATAGCTTGTAAATGAATAATCAAGAAAAAATTAAATACAAATGGATCCACTGATAAATTTAAAGCCAAATTGGTTGTTAAGGGTTATAAGGAAAGACATGAAGTATATTACTTTGATACGTATGTTTTTCTTGTTCGTATTTCTTCTATTCGTTGTTTGATACCACTTATGACCATTCGTAATTTAGTAACTCACCAAATGGATATGAAAATTGCTTTTCTAAATGGTGATTTAAAAGAAGAGATACATATGGAACAACCATAAGGTTTCACTAATCCAATCCGAGGAAAGGAAGTTTGTAGGTTGGTGAAATCTCTTAATGGCCTAAAACAAGCACCCATTCAATGGCCTGAGAAGTTTGATATAATAGCATTGTTAAGTGGCCTCATTGTTAATAATGTTGATCATAGAAAATCAGATAAAACTGGTTGTATTACAATGTGTATGCGTGTTGATTACATGTGAATATTTGGTTCTAGTATACCTTGTGTGAAAGAAACAAAAAAAGTATATATCCTCTAAATTTGAGATGAAAGATCTAGGAGAGGCTGATGTGATTTTAAGGGTTAAAATCATATGAAAAGAGAAAGAGTTGGTACTAACCTAATTTCACTACATCGAGAAGTTGCTCAGGAAGCATGGTCATTACAATGATAAACTAGATCCAACTCCTTTAGATCCTAGTATTAAATTAATGAATAATATTGGCCGTACTATTTCTCAGCTTGAATATTCCTATATTATTGGAAGTATTATACAGGATATGCATTCCACTTGACCCAATATTGAATATGTTATAAGCGTGTTGTGTCGATTTGCAAGTAATCCATGTTACAAACATTGGAAAGATATTTTTAGAGTTCTAGTTTAATTGAAACAAACCATATACTATAGTTTACCTTATAAAGGATATCCTGCTATATTAGAAGGATATAGTGATGCGACCTGTAACAACGTTATCCAAGTCTACGACTGGATAGATCTTTATATTAAGAGGTGTTGTTGTGACTTGGGGTTCCAAGAAGTAGACTAGTATTTTTGACTCAACAATGTTGTCAGAATTAATTGCATTAGCAGATGAAAGTAATGAGACCGAATGGCTTAGGAATACTTTTACCAGAAATTCTTATATGGAAATACCATCTCCTGCAGTCATAATTAATTATGATAATTAGGCTATGATTTATAATGCTTCCAATAAAACATATAATGGAAAGACTAGATATGTGAGTCTTAGACATTACATGGTAAGAAAAATACTCAAAAGAGCAGCAATTACAGTCGAATACAAAGAAATAAAGGAAAACTTAGCTGACCCACTAACTTAGAGTCTTCCAAAGACAATGGTTTTAATATAATCAAAAGGGATGGGACTAACATCTATGAATGAAGGTTGACCATCCTTAACAGAAACCCAACCTATGTTTTTGAAAAAGAGAAACAAGGTTTAGCAAGTATAAGCAAGTTAAAAGGAATGATTATGGAACACTAAAAAAATAACTCATTTATGAATTACTGTTGGAATCTACATAAACATGGATGGATGAAAATCACTAATAAGTCTATATAATTAACAAGGTGTAACGTAGAAAAAGCTTAAGAGACTTACTTATAGGAGTACGAAAATCAAGCTATTTTCTAATAAAGCGAGACAACTTTTTAAAGTAGATTCATAAGGTCATGGTTTAAGCACAGACCATTCATGTGCTAATCGTACAGAATAATCTACTTATGAAAATTAATATACGTGACTATTCTGGCCCTGTTATAGGGTTACTTAGTTCAAGATTAGTTCACCATATACCTCGATAGGATTTTGAAGGATTTCATTAAGTCAAGGTTCAAATCCAAAAGAAACCACTCATTTATGTATTGATTTCCATGATGATGCAAATTCTTTAACTTTGAACTATGTCGACTTGATCCTAATTAGGTACATAGGCAGCCACCTAAGTGATGCAACCATTTCTTTTATTTATTTTGAAAATAAAGGGAAAACGTTGGACATTCTCAAATATTTTATGCTGTTTTTTTAGAAGAATGAGAGAACGTGCTTTAGTTCCACATTATGAACTAAATCATCTTACGTTTCTTTAAATATAAGATTCTCAATAGAAGGTAGGGCCATTGGGACACCCAATTATTTTCTCTTAGGTTGAAGAGAGAGGCCATGCATTTTACAACATACACGCGTGGTGCCGCCGTCATCTGCCCGACTGGTCGATCTTGTTTGTGTTTGGTTTTGGGTCCAAATTTTTTGGATAGCATTTGTTAATTATAGTGAGTCCATTTTAGCTACGTGACATTTGAAAGAAGGTGGAAAATCTAGCTGTTGCAGCCAACAAAAGTAACCATTGGATGGAGTGGGAGCGACTTTTGATCGGTTGCTTCTGTTAATAATAAAAAAACATCCCTCCCTGATTCATATAAAGATGTGACCAAATTTCCGATAGAATAATTTTTTCTTCTTCTTTTACTCTTCATTTTCCAATTCCATTTTGTATCATCGCCTTTGATATCAAAAAAAGTGTTCATGGCTAAAACAAAGTCATACAAATTTTAATTTTGGTTTCGTTGTTTAAATGCTTCATTGAATCCTTACGTCAATAATTTGATAACACAATTATACTCAAAGGGTTGATTTATTATCAAAAAGAATCTTTTATAAAGATTCTGGTGTATAGTTCACGTCATCATCATCCTCTAATAGTAAATTTCTAACAATTTTTAGGGATAAGCAACCATGAAAGGTTCGAGCAACATTAATGCCATGCACGTCATGAATCGGCTCCAGAACCATTTGGATCATTTTGATGGATACAATTTCACTCGTTGGCAATAAACCATATGTAATGACCCAGGATTTAATCGCTATTTAAAAGAAAATTTAGTTATATATTAAAAAATAAAACTATTATAAATAATAACTAATGATGATAAAATCATTTTCAAAATTTGTTTACCAATATATATAGTTTATAGTGAAATATAAAATGTGACTTGAGATTATTTTTCGAAATATCGATTTTTCATTATTTAAAAGTTGTTTTATGTAACGACCCCACCGCGATGCCCAGTTTAGCAAAGAACATTACAAGTAATGCCGTCTGTTAATCCGGAAAATACGGCTTGTTAGGGGCGATCAAATGTGGATATATCTTTCTACTAACACTGACACATCGTTTATAATTTTTTTCACTTAATATCTGAACTGAATTTGACGTGTACAGTATTAATACAAAGTAATAGACACACCGATTTCTCAGAATCAGAACAATATATCATATAAATAATAGTCATATATCACATCGGAATAAATCTCAACTTATACATATACAAATTTTCGAGTTTACAAAATGAAATACTAAACTCGATTGTTATACAAGTTTTACAATTCTCTAATCTCAATTGTACATCTTATAAACATATTCACAAATTTCCTAAATGAGATAAACTAAAAAGTCAAAAGTGTTTATCACCTTGCTAGTCCAAACATCTAAAGGTTAACTTGTCCTGTAACCTAAAAAGTCTCGGCCTGACCCAAGCAAAATAACACCTGTGTTAGACTATCTCTATATATCCAATGGGGTGAGAACATAATATAACACAAGAATAAACAACATATAAGTAAATACAGATGTCCATGAAATAACGAGTCATGAGAATTAATTTAACTTAGAGTTCATCACAAGGCACGTGATTATACATTTAAGTCACGAACACATATTAGTCACTAAACCCTGAATTCACGGAACAAAACACAATATCTCTAAGCACGCAAATATCAACGATTAACTCAGAAGAGGGTTATAAGTTTAAGTCACAAACATGAACTAGCCACTAAACACAAAATAACTGAACTAACTTAACATCCATCAGAAGACACTAGAACATATTTTTATTTCTCGAATACATGACACAAGAATATATATTTATTTCACGAATACAAGACACAAGAATATATATATTCATTTCACTAACACTAGACACAAGAATATATATTTATTTCACTAATACAAGACACAAGAATATAAATTTATTTCATGAACACAGAATAGTCACGTAATCCAAATATCCAAAATCCAAGAGATCTTAATCCAAACCAATCGTAATCATCGTCCAAAACAATCGCAATGATTGTACTCAAAACCCATGGCAAACAAAGAAACAAATTGGTATCACTCGAACCGATCTGATACCAAGGATCGTACTCAGACCGAGAACACAGAATCACAAAATGATCCCAAGGATAGTCCATACCAATCAAGGTGATCGTAGAAACCATGACTCGATAACTGTACATTTATTTAATATTATTATATTATTATGTTCGAAAAGAAATCCAAGAATAAACTTCTTATGGATCTAGCAGCCACTTTCCGCACACGAAAAGAGAGTAAAATCGAAAGTGCCAAATACTATCACCTTCAGTAATCACTAGAACTTAACCAGTACGTCCCATACCGTATGGTGAAATCCAAGTATTTACCGAAAGCTAGTAAATATCACTTATTACGGATACCACTGGAAAACCTGAACTACATTCTCTTAAGGATCTAGCAACCACTTGTCGCACACCAGAAGAGAATACAACTCTAAAGTGTTAAGTACTTTCCCAAATACGATCACAAGAATTTAACTAAGGCATCCCATACTACCTAGTGCAATTCGAGTATTCGCTAACGGGTTAGTAAATTCCACTCAAAGATTCTATTCAATGGGTTGTGCCATATTCGACGAAGCATGTCCCAAGCATTTAAACCAATCGATAACACTAAGTCGATTATTAGTACTTCCCAAATTTTAGAATTAAGGTTCTCAAAACATTTATTTAATCTGTCACTTATTAAAATTTTCCGTTATTTCAAATTGTTCCAATTGTATTTACTTTATGAACTAAGATTTTCCATTTCCCAAAACCATATTGATACTTAAATTTCCATAAAGTGGTATTGCTCACGAATCAGATTTTAAAACTATATATATATATATATATATATTTCAGTAATCACTTATTCTCTAAAACCATATTTATTACTCTTAGAAATGTCCAAATTAGTATTTATACACTAGTATTAAACAACTTAAGTTTATACTCCAAAACCATGTTTCTAAATCTCAAAACCATTTTCTTTAAAGGAAAATTAAATTTATATTTCACAAACATATTTCCAAATCCATAACTATTTATACTAGTAATACTTAATATAAATATAACTATTTGATAAAACCATTTATAAAATAGATTAGACCAATTTATAAAACAAGTTTAATATTTATAACTTTATTAAACTCTCCATACCAAATTATTGTTGTTTACAACTATATATTTATATCTATAAATAAATAAATATATCTTTATTTAATTTCAAAGCTTTGAATCAAACGGTTCAAAATCTACAAACATAGTAGAATTCATTATGACTAAATATCAGGTTATCATAAGATTTTAGTCATGGACTAACTCCGTAGAATTCTAACTCTTAGCTATATTCCAATTCAAACTTACAATATAAATTTATTATTGTAAATATATATTTATATATAACCAACTACAAAAACAATCACTCCAATATCTGGGCACAACACGGCAAACACAACAACACACACACGGGTTCAAGCAATGGGTCGGGAATGCACCGGTCATTTCAACCGCTCCACCAGTTACAACTTAGTCACAATATTCAGTTTTAAAATGCAATTTCGACCCTTTAAATCATATAATTTTCAAAAACTTACAACACGAAAATTGTAGAAAAAAGTCTAAGATTTCCAGAAATATAAATATTATCTAATTCCGATACGAAATGATAAAGTTATGCTTAAATTACTAACAATGTTTTAGCTCAGAAAATTTGATAGGGCAGAGACTATTGCTCTGTTAAAAATCTAATTTTGACTAAGAAATCTTCAAAATATGAGAAAGTAATTAAAGCAAAAGTTCTTCCTTAGGGAATTATCTTTCTACCGCTAAAAGATTCAATACAATTGGATTCATCAATCAAAAGTTATGTCTATTTTACTCTTAGGTACTAACTTAGAAAAGTTTTATATGGCTGTGTCATAACATTAGTTTCAAACTAAATTTCGACACATTAAACTGCAAAATTTCGAAATATGATTAAAAGTAAACTTGTAACTAATTAATAGAAATTTCTACCACAAAAAGATTGAGTCAATTTGGATTATTTTAGACCATGATATTGATGTTTTACAGTAGCAATTTTTACACTTCATTTTCAGCAAACAATCTAATAATCTATTTAAACTCATGCAAACAATTCACAATCAAATTGAAAGCAATTCAATCAACAAACCATCCAATTCAATTCAAATAGCATCTAGCAATTATTCTAGCGAATTAGAGGTATTAGTGTGAGATTAACTCACCTTAATTCCTATGTTTTCTCAACAAATTTGCAGCCAAAATTCACTTGATTTCAGCTTGAAGAAACCCTAAACTCCAAATAAATAAACAACACAAATGATTCACTAATTAGTAAAAAAAACCTGAAGTTAATTACTCAAGTTGATAAGCAAAATGCTTAGATTGCTTACCTTGATTTTACTTGATTTTTTCCGATTTTATTTCTATTTTAAAATAAAGCTTTTGGATTGAATAAGAAGAGGGATGAACCCTATTTTTCTCTTTCTGATGTATTTGATAGTACAAATATTTTTTTAATAAGAAAGAAAAATGAGAAGGTTTTCTCTTATTTGCTCAACTGGGTTGATACTTGCTTAGGCCCAATCCCATTAACAAAGTGTTACAAAATCCTTAGGGTTACTAATTTTCTATTTTTTTACACTAATAAAACACAAACATTCACTAACCAATAGTTTGTACAATATGAATTGATTTCTAAACTTTACCAAAACTAATCACAAGTTAAATTCTCATTATTTTTATAGGGTTTAAATTATAAATTATAATTTCTCAATTTAAACTACAATTCACAATATTAACATTTTACTCTAATTATCAAATTTTGTATAATTGATTTAATAATATTCCAATTTAAATTGAAATTCTTTATTTAAGAAATAAAACTTATTCCTTAGATAAATCAAATCAAATATTCTCAAAACATGATTTAATTTCACAGTTAAATTTCACAAATCATAAATTAGAATTAATCATTCCTAATTAAATTTAATTAGTTAATTTACATCAGGGTTGTTACAGACTTCCCTCCTTAAAGAAATTGCTTCCTCGCAATTTCCTTACTAAAAGAAATCCATAATAATAATATAAATTTCTTCTTAAAACAATTAGTTTCCAACATGTTTCTAATTTATTTCCAAAATTTCACAATTAATATCAGTCTAAATTATAACACTAAACTCAAATTTTTAGCTATCAAAATTCTAAAATTTTTTCTGACGCCTCAAATTTGTACAAAATTTCGCCAGCATCTCCTTTGCACGACTAGCATTTCAAAAATTTACAATATGAATATAATTATATAATATACTACTCATCTCAAGGATGAGGCATCCCGAAGGGAAAAACATAAAAATGCGATACTTAATCCAAGATACGTACCTTATATTTGAAATATTAGCGAGTCCCCTAATATTTCTTAAGCAAACAATTTATAATCTTTTAAACGATATCTACTTAACTTCAGCACCTATCTCAAAAACTCATATTAGTATTTAATATAAAATTCATACCATATAGGAGATATTAACAATTCATGATATTCCACAGCGAAAGAAATTTGTACTTAAAATTTTAGGTTTTAATTATTACTTATGTCAAAATTTCACGTTTGATGTTTAGGAACCCCTATCGATAACATGACGTCCCATATATCGATCATGATTCTTAAACAACGTTTGGATAAGTTAACAAAATAAATAATCACAAGTTTAGATGTGTTTATTTTATTATCACTAACATCCATGCATCCAATTTTAAATAAATGCAACCAAGCAATCAATTCATAGCAGCCAATCAACCAAAATATACTTAATCACTTACTTCAGAACAGTTCAATATATGAAATTCCACTGCGAAACTCAGACTATTCCAAGATCATTTAAATATTAAACTTATTTACTCAAATTTCCCAAATTTTCTATTAAATAAAATAGTTCACTTTAATTTAATTCATTCCAGTTTAATTCCAAAATTTTCTAAACTCTAAAATATTTTATTTATTAATTTCCAAAAGTTTTAATGTCACAAATTCCAATTTATCAATTTATGCCCCAAATGATTATCCCGATAATGATTTTATATCCCTATCCCTAATTAGAAAATTAATATAACTATCTACCATACACCCCAAGGGACAGGACTCTAAGTCATCTAGGTCTCAGATCCGTAATATTATATACTATAATGTTCTAACACAACTTAGATACCAACTGTAACAACCCCACCACGATACCCGGTTTAGCAAAGAACATTACAAGTAATGTTGTTTGCTAATCCGGAAAATATGGCTTGTTAGGGGCGATCGAATGTGGATATATCTTTCTACTAACACCGACACATCATTTGTAATTTTTTTTCTTAAAATGTAAACCGAAGTTGACGTGTACAATATTAATACAAAGTAATAGACACACCGATTTCTCAGAATCAGAATAATATATCATATAAATAACAGTCACATATCACAGCGGAATAAATCTCAACTTATACATATACAAAATTTTGAGTTTACAAAATGAAATACTAAACTCGATTATTATACAAGTTTTACAATTCTCTGATCTCAATTGTACATCTAATAAACATATTCACAAATTTCCTAAATGAGATAAACTAAAAAGTCAAAAGTGTTTATCTCCTTGCTAGCCCAAACATCTAAAGGTCAACTTGTCCTGTAACCTAATAGGTCTTGGCCTGACTCGAGCAAAATGACACCCGGGTCAGACTATCTCTAAATATCCAATAGGGTGAGAACATAATATAACACAAGAATAAACAACATATAAGTAAATACATATGTCCATGAAATAATGAGTCACGGGAATTAATTTAACTTAGAGTTCATCACAAGGCACATGGTTACACATTTAAGTTACGAACACATATTAAGCACTAAACGTTGAATTCACAGAACAAAACACAATATCTCTAAGCATGCAAATATCAACGATTAACTCAGAACAAGGTTATAAATTTAAGTCGCAAACATGAACTAGTCACTAAACAAAAAATAACCGAACTAACTTAACATCCCAAGACACTAGAACATATATTTATTTCACGAACACACGACATAAGAATATATATTTATTTCACGAACATAAGACATAAGAATATATATATATTCATTTCACTAACATAAGACACAAGAATATATATTTATTTCACTAATACAAGACATAAGTATATATATTTATTTCACGAACACAGAATAGTCACATAATCCAAATATGCAGAATCTAAGAGATCTTAATCCAAACTGATCGTAATCATCGTCCAAAAAAATCGCAATGATTGTACTCAAAACCCATGGCAAACAAACAAACAAATTGGTATCACTCGAACCGATCTGGTACCAAGGATCGTACTCAGATCGGGAACACAAAATCACAGAATGATCCCAAGGATAGTCCATACCAATCAAGGTGATCGTAGAAACCATGACTCGAGAACTGTACATTTATTTAATATTACTATATTATTATGTTCGAAAAGAAATCCGGGAATAAACATCTTAAGTATCTAGCAGCCACTTGCCGCACACCAAAAGAGAGTAAACTCTAAAGTGCCAAATACTATCACCTTCAGTAATCACTAGAACTTAACCAATATGTCCCATACCGTATGGTGAAATCCAAGTATGTACTGAAAGCTAGTAAATATCACTTATTACGGATACCACCGGGAAACCTAAACTACATTCCCTTAAGGATCTAGGAACCACTTGTCGCACACCAAAAGAGAATACAACTCTAAAGTGTTAAGTACTTTCCTAAATACGATCACAAGAATTCAACTAAGGCATCCCATACTACCCGGTGGAATTCGAGTATTTTCTAATGTGTTAGTAAATTCCACTCGAACATTCTATTCAATAGGTTGTGCCATATTCGACGAAGCACGTCGAAAGCATTTAAACCAATCGATAACACTAAGTCAATTATTAGTACTTCCCAAATTATAGAATTAAGGTTCTCGAAACATTTATTTAATCTGTCACTTATTAAAAATTTCCGTTATTCCAAATTGTTCCAATTGTATTTACTTTATGAACTAAGATTTTCCATTTTCCAAAACCATATTAATACTTAAATTTCCATAAAGTTGTATTACTCACGAATTAGATTTTAAAACTATATATATATATATATATATATTTAAGTAATCACTTATTCTCTAAAACCATATTTATTTCTCTTAGAAATGTCCAAATTAGTATTTATACACTAGTATTAAACAACTTAAGTTTATACCCCAAATTCTAAATCTCATAACCATTTTCTTTGAAGATAAATTAAATTTATATTTCACAAACATATTTCCAAATCCATAACTATTTATACTAGTAATACTTAATATAAATATAACTATTTGATAAAACCATTTATAAAAGAGATTAGACCAATTTATAAAACAAGTTTAATATTTATAACTTTATTAAACTCTCCATACCAAATTATTGTTGTTTACAACTATATATTTATATCTATAAATAAATAAATATATCTTTATTTAATTTCAAAGCTTTGAATCAAACAGTTCAAAATCTACAAACACATTAGAATTCATTATGACTAAATATTAGGTTATCATAAGATTTTAGTCATGAACTAACTCCATAGAATTCTAACTCTTAACTATATTCCAATTCAAACTTACAATATAAATTTATTATTATAAATATATATTTATATATAACCAACTTCAAAAATAAT
Source organism: Allium fistulosum (assembly GCA_030737815.1). Taxonomy (NCBI): domain Eukaryota; kingdom Viridiplantae; phylum Streptophyta; class Magnoliopsida; order Asparagales; family Amaryllidaceae; genus Allium; species Allium fistulosum. The sequence goes on from CM060901.1 coordinate 1,258,953,817, forward strand.
CACTCCAACATCTGGGCTCAACACTACAAACACAACAACATATACGGGTTCAAGCAATGGGTTGAGAATGCACCGGTCATTTCAACCGCTCCACTAGTTACAACCCAGTCACAAATTCCAATTTTAAAATGCAATTTCGACCCTTTTAATCATAAAATTTTCAAAAACTTACAACATGAAAGTTGTAGTAAAAAGTCTCAGCTTTCCATAACTTTATATATTATAAAAATCCGATACGAAATGAGAAAGTTATGCTTAAATTACCAACAATGTTTTAGCTCAGAAAATTTGACAGGGCATAGACTATTGCTATGTTAAAAACCTGATTTTGACCAAGAAATCTTCAAAATATGAGAAAGTAATTAAAACAAAAGTTCTTCCTTAGGGAATTATCTTTCTACCGCTAAAAGGTTCAATACAATTGGATCCATCAATCAAAAGTTATTTCTATTTTACTCTCAGGTACTAACTCAGAATTTTTTTATATGGATGTGCTATAACATTAGTTTCAAACTAAATTTCGACCTATTAAACTGTAAAATTTAGAAATATATTTAAAAGAAAACTTGTAGCTAATTGAAAGAAATTTCTAGCGCAAAAGGATTGAGTTAATTTGGATTATTTTTAGACCATGATATTGCTATTTTACAGCAGCGATTTTTACACTTCTTTTTCAGCAAACAATTTAATAATGTATTTACACTCAAGCAAAGAATTCACAATCAAATTGAAAGCAATTCAATCAACAAACCATCCAATTCAATTCAAATAGCAACTAGCAATTATTCTAATGAATTAGAGATGTTAGTGTGAGATTAACTCACCTTAATTCCTATATTTGCTCAACAATTTTGCAACCAAAATTCACTTGATTTCAACTTGAAGAAACCCTAAACTTCAAAGAAATAAACAACACAAATGATTCACAAATTAGTAAAACAAAACCTGAAGTTACTTACTCAAGTTGATAAGCAAAAGCTTAGATTGCTTACCTTGATTTTACTTGATTTTTCCCGATTTTATTTCTATATTAGAATGAAGCTTTTGGAGTGAATAAGAAGAGGGATGAATCCTAGTTTTTTCTTTCTAATGTATTTGATCGTACAGATAATTTTTTTTAGTAAGAAAGAAAAATGAGAAGGTTTTCTCTTATTTGCTCAAATGGGTTTATACTTGCTTAGGCCCAAACCTATTAACAAAGTGTTACAAAGTCCTAAGTGTTACTAATTTTCTATTTTGTTTTTAACATTAATAAAACACAAACCTTCACTGACCAATAGTTTGTACAATATGAATTGATTTCTAAACTTTACCAAAACTAATCACAAGTTAAATTATCATTATTTTTGTAGGGAATAAATTATAAATTATAATTTCTCAATTTAAACTACAAATCACAATATTAACATTTTACTCTAATTATCAAATTTTGTATAATTGATTTAATAATATTCCAATTTAAATTGAAATTCTTTATTGAAGAAATAAAACTTATTCCTTAGATAAATAAAATCAAATATTCTCAAAACATGATTTAATTTCACAGTTAAATTTCACAAATCATAAATTAGAATTAATCATTCCTAATTAAATTTAATTAGTTAGTTAATTTACACCAGGGGTTGTTACATTTTAAATGTCATAACACTATGACAAATACACATGCACACATTACAAACTACTTTAACATGTAGTGTACATGTACATATGCATGTACACATTAGCTTTCTTATGCATATAAACATATAAGTTAAAATAAAATTATATTTCATAAATTATATACTTAACATATAAATACACTTTTTCAACACAAGTACATGTGATATCGCTTGAATAGTGCAAGGAGAGGGGGGAGCACTAGGTATGGACGAAATTTAAGGGGGAGAGGGGTATGGTAGTGCATGCATACATATATTTTAATATATGCACTTACATATATTTTAATTATATCCTAAGGCTATAAATACCATTACTTCTTCATATTCTCATTTTTAAAAACCTCCTCTTCACTCCAAAATTTCCTATGTGCTTGAGCTAAAGCATCCATGGTTTCCTCTTCATAAATTTGAAAATAGAAAAAATACTTCCTTATGCAAAAATACCTCGTTTAATTCACAAAACCACTTCTACATCTCCTACAACAATTTCTGTTCCAAAACTCAAGCAAATATCCACTAAAGACCACATCGCCAACCCCAAACTAATCATGGCCGTGCCCTACAATTTGTTTTGAAAAGAAGAGGAGAGCTGGTGAAGTATTATGGAAAGACATGAAAAGTAAAATTTATGAAGCTATTCTGAGACATCTTGTGTTTCCTCCTGCTTCGAGTCTTACTTGGAGATAAGTGAGCCCGTCTTCGGGTTGCTTGTGTGTCTCCTCAACTTTGTTTCTCTTTGTTTTCCTAGTGTGTGTTTGTATTCTTCTATTGTTTAGCCTAGTGTGGTTTTCTTTTTTGAGGCTTGAAGTATGTTTCGAGCTTCTTCTTTTTATTGTTCCTTGCAATAAAAATAGGTAGGGGTCCTGTCAACCCCGCTAGCCTTTGCTAAAAAAAAACCTCTATTTTAGCAAGTTTCGAAAGTGCTTTCAAGTTTTAGAAAAAGTTCGCTTTAATGTAGAAAAGTTTCGATGGTAAAAATTTTCTTTTGGAAAAGAAATTAACTTTATTTTGATGATCTATATGTTTTGAAAATATGGCGGTTGTTATGTTGAATTATCATGTTATGTTGATGGTATATGACTATATGTTTACGTTTGAACTTGGATTTGGTGATTGGTTGTTAAATTGATATGTTTGGATATGGTTATGTGAATGATTGGTTATGATATAATGGTAATGTGATTATGAAACCAAAAACAAGTGTATATGATTAATTGTTGTAGAGTTAGCACCTTAAAAAGTCGCAAAAGACTTGAGATCATATTTGAAAACAAAATCTTGTTTTCTAGTTTTGAATTTTGAAAATGTTTTTTTTAAGTTTTTACCTTTGTTTTAAGTTTTCAAAAAAACTTTTCCATTTGTGTTTTCAAAGATGTAGTAGCTAGAGTTAAGGTGAGGTTTTCACATAGAAATCAAATTTAGCGAACTGCGCTCATAGCGATAGTCGCTATGAATGTAGTTTGGGAAAATTTCACGATTTCCAGTTTTAAAGTTTTCTTTTGGATTGTTTTTGAAAACTCATTTCAAACAAATTAAGTAAGTTAAAAATTTAAATTTTAAATTATTTAATAATTTATTTATTTAATTTATTAATTAGGGTAATTATTAATTAATTAAGTAATTAGGGTAAGTAATTAGAGTTTAAGAAATTACTGACCAAGTTAATTATTTTTAATTATGTAAGTTTTTAAGAAATGATTAATTAAGATAAAAGGAAACTAATTTTTATTTAATCAGGTTTATTTACTTTAATTAATTATTTAATTATAGTTAATTAATTAATTAATTATTAATTAAAGGTTAATTATCCACTTAAATTGTGTTTAATTCTTAAATGAATGTTATTTAATTAGAGTTTAATTATAAATAAAATTATGGTTAATAATGATTTAATTAAGATTAATTAAGGTTGAATTAGTTTTAAACTTATGATTTAATTAAAGTTTATTTATTTTAGAGTTGCTTTTAAAACTCTATTGGTTATTTATTTTTAACGAAGTTTCTTGTTTAAGTGAATTGTTTTAAAACCTAGGATAACTTGTCCATGCTATTTAGTAGCCAAATGAATTAAAGTAGTTGTAATAAAATAGCGACACGTTTTATTGAAAGTAAGTCGACTTTTACTTATCACAAATACTGCACTTTGGGAACTTGATGAATACGAGGGGTTGATTTTGATAAGTCGGTCATGATAATCTAAGCATATGAAGCATATGGCCATATGTAAATCTTTACACCCTGATAGTGGGTTGGTCCACTACAAAAAACTTGACCTTTTAAAATTATCGAACATTGGTTTGGAGAGACCAGGATCGGGTAGTAATTGTTATCAGAAAACCACTTCGAATCGACGTAAGCGTTCGAATTGAAATAGTAAAGGCAAGGTCCAAGATGAAGACTTTGAAGTGCAAGAGCTATTTGCTGCTAACCCTTAGGGTGATTCCAAAACGGGTGTAGTGGAAATAGTGCCTTTGGTTAGTTCATCTCCTGAACGACCTGTATGGATAAATGCTGACATTGTGCCAACATCTGGAAGGCAATGTTAGCATTCCAAGTGGCAATGGTATATTAATAGCAAACAAAGCTTCAGGCCTCATCATTTGGAAATAACCAAAACAGGGTTTGCAATAGGGCTATGTGGGTCACTCCCATGAGGTATTTCATCACCGTATCTAGAATCGATTATTTGACCCATTTTTGTATGCTCCGGTACGGTTGTTGATCCCAACCATGGTTGTGATGTATTCGGTACTACTAGTCAAGTGGTAGGCCGGTTCTGTGTAGCAAGGGTACAAGATGTTCTTATCAAACCCCAGATGTAACGACCCATAATTTAATCACTTTGAACATGAATAGTTAATATGTTTTCAAATGATTAAATAATGGATTTTATATCTAGAAGTATTAACCTTGCCTAATAAAACAAGAGAGAATTATTAATCTTGCCTAATAAAACAGAATAGTATAATTAGTTGCCTAGTAAAACAAGAAAGAATTATTAACCTTGCCTAATAAAACAGAATAGTATAATTACTTGTCTAATAAAACAAGAAAGAATTATTAACCTAGCCTAATAAAACAGAATAGTATAATTACTTGCCTAATAAAACAAAATAGCTTAATGATTATTATATTCCATACGGATGGTTGCCATTGGACCAAACTCTGGTCGAATCAGGTTATGCCATGCGGATGGTTGCCATTGGACCAAAATCTGGTCGAATCAGGTTAGGCCATAGTTGATAAGGAGAATTTTTATTGGACCAAAATGTGGTCGAATCAAATTAAGCCACAAGGATTTTTTCTATTGGACCAAAATGTGGTCGAATCAAATTAGGCCATATGGCTGGTTTCTATTGGACCAAAATCTGGTCGAATCAGGTTAGGCTATAGAAAATTACTAAAGTACCCTTCTCTTCACCTATAAATAGCCAAGTCCATTTCTCATTTTAATTCATTCACAAACTAAAGAAAAGAACTAAAATTCATTATAAAAGGTGAAGTATTCCAAGTCTCCATCAAAGCAAATAGGATGTGAGTATATTCCTTGTTTTCATAGTTTAGTGGGTATAACTTATTCTGTGAGTATATTCCTTGTTTTCATAGTTTAGTGGGTATAACTTATTCTGTGAGTATATTCCTTGTTTTCATAGTTTAGTGGGTATAACTTATTATGTGAGTATATTCCTTGTTTTCATAGTTTAGTGGGTTTAACTTATTCCGTGAGTATATTCCTTGTTTTCATAGTTTAGTGGGTATAACTTATTATGTGAGTATATTCCTTGTTTTCATAGTTTAGTGGGTTTAACTTATTCCGTGAGTATATTCCTTGTTTTCATAGTTTAGTGGGTATAACTTATTCTGTGAGTATAATTTAATTATTTTACAGTGTTGTAATCTTAATCTCTTTCCTTTGACTCATTCACATTTTAATAAATGTTGTGTTAACTATTGATTGTAAATTGTTAATAATAATGGGTCTGTTATTATTCTTGTTATTTTTCTTGTTTGGTTGTTTGATTTGTGCTCGGCCAGTTTATGAGCAATAACTTTGATGTTTAGTTAAAGGGAACTTACACCACCTTTTAACTTAGGATTGACATTTAGTGACTTTTTGGTTAAAAGGAAATAACATCCCTTTTAGCTATCTCATTTGATTAAGAGGGAGCTTCACCCCTCTTGGTCGTATTCTCCTTTAAAGATGATGGGTTTAAGTTATGATTTGAATGCAAGTTTTAAATCTTGGTTTAAAGTATTTTAAAGGAGCTTTGAAATTTTTATAATGATTTAAATAGGTTATTTATATAAAAGTAAGTAGTTCTATACTTGGCACTAAAAGCCGATGAGTAGATTGATCCTCTATCCGTAAGATCTAGAATCGAAGTGTCTATGCAAGGCCAGGAGCAACCAGTGCCCTGACTTACCTGGCTTTGTTTCTGGGCGAGGGGTAGAGTAAGTCGAGAATATCAGAAACGTGACAAGTTTAGGAGATTTGATTTCCATATGATCTTTATAATTATAATGGAAAACATTTACATTTCTTATAGACAATTGTTTTTGACCCATCTAAGTATGCTTTGGAAATATGAAATCCTCCCAAATGTTTTGTGAATATACTTATACCGATGAGATAAGTATATGGTTATTTTCCAAGCATTGAAAAAGTATAAGATTTAATTTTCATATATGATCGTTTTGTTATCCCCGATAGTTGATATCTTGATTATCAATTTCGATACCCTTCTTCCTTTTGTTTTTGTTTCGTCAATCTAAGACGATTTGTTGCTCATTTAGAGCATTGATATCCTTTATCGGAAATGACTAAATAAAGAGCGAGTGGGGGCCAAGCTATGTGGGGTTGCTCCCATTAGGGTATTTTCACATCTACTCTAGATTGGTTTCGGTTGTATGCGCACAGAGATGTGAAATACTCGGATACTCGGTAAGGTTGGCGGGGTCCGGCTTGGAGGTTTCCAAGAGCCATCGTAGTTCTCAAGTATATTTTCTAGAGGTATACTTTCGATAAGGGGGGCGCACCCTCCTAGTCATTGTTGGAAAAATTCCTTTTCCTTATTTTTGATTCAAATCTTTGGATTGATTCTTTCTTAATTGCATCGGGAAGCATCTTGCGCTCTTCGCGATGTTTAATTATTTGTGTCCATTCTTTTATGCTTGGATGTTGTCCTTATGAGGGGAAACCCGTTCTGCATTTTTGCGACGTGGTCTCACCGGTTATTTTGTGTGTTCTGTTTTTTTATTTAGAGTTTGCTCTTACCGGACTTATTATCTGACTCGAATTGTTTGTTTTCCCTAAACTCTCGGGTACTCATTTATATTTTAGTAGTCCGGAAATGACAAGTTTCTTTGGGCTCTTTTGAAGATGGTGGTCGAGCAGGAGGTGCCTTATCTATCTAGCTATTTATTTCCGCTGTTATGAGATGTTGGCTCTATGTATGTATATTTAAAGGCAGGTTGTTATAACTACCTAGACTGATAGTAGTACTTTGTAACTCTGATAACTCCATGTTTGGAGTAACCTTATGTACTGTCTAATTTTTGTGTTATATTTAACCGTTCCATTGTCAGATTATTGTTGTGTTCTTATATTTTACCCCATGACAACTCGTCTTTCAGATACTTGGGCAACGACACATGAATACCATGTATGTATTAAGTGTCGTTCTCAGGGGTCAGAAAGGTGGGTCGTCACATTTGGTATCAGAGCTTTGGTTGAGCAAACACCTTAGCCTGATTGGGGTACAACTCATTAGAGATAGGGTAAGTAATGCCCTAGAATGAGTTAATCTTGAGAGAGCGTATTTGTAATTTTTATAATAATAATAATATTTATCCTCGAAAATCTTGTTTTAGATCCTTTGGTGTTATTTCCTTAAACAATTTTAATCCTATTATTGTATTCTAAAGATAACTATTATTTGTTTAAATAATAGAAAATGAATACAAGAAGAGGAGGAAGGAGAGGATCTGGAACTAGCACGGCCACCAATGGTAGGGTACCTAGAAATGCTACCATGTCAGTTGTAGATCCGGTAGAGGAAATGCTAGTGCAAGTTCAGACCCCTATGAACTTTGCAGCTTTGTGTAAGAATTTTACCACTTTGGGCGGGAAACCATTCTATGGGACTGAAGATATTCTTGGAGTGCAGATGTGGCTTCGAACTTGTGAAAGAATATTTGGAGATCTTCGGTTGGAGGATGCGGAGAAACGGCTGTTGGCATCGCGACAACTTCAAAAGTCGACGATGGATTAGTGGGATTCAGAAACAGCTAGTACTCTGGAGGGGGAGTTTTCTTCGGCCCGGTTCAAGGAAGTTTTTGAAGCACAGTTTATTCCAGAAGCTGGGAAAACTCAGTTGTTTAGAAGTTTCATTGACTTAAAGCAGGGTGATATGACTGTGTTGAGGTACGAGCATAAGTTCAATGCTTTGTCCCGTTTTGGACTTGGATTGATAGACATACCGCTCAAGAAAAATGAAATGTTTGTGAATGGAATGCAAGCAGAGTTCCATCGTGAAATGACCAATCATCTTATGGGTACATTCACCAACATTATTAGCATGGCTTTGAGGTTTGAGGCTCTTGATATTAAGGAAGGAGTCCAGAAGGGTGTAGTACTAGCAATAAGTGCCAAGCCTTTATCGGTTATACCAGTTGAAGGAAAGCCAAACTTCAAGCATAAGTTTAAGGGAAAGAAGCAGGGTGCAGGGAAGAAACCCGAAGATGGCACTCCAGCACAGAAGAAGCAGACCAACTTGGCCAACATTCTTTGTTTCAAGTGCAACAAGATGGGCCACTTTGCAAATCATTGCCCAATTGCCACATGTTTTAATTGCGGCCAGCCAGGACTTATGAAGAATGAGTGCCCTTTTCCTAAAAAGGGATCTCAAGGACAAACTTTTACCATTGAAGAGATACCATCCACTTCTTCAAATCAAAAAGGGAAGCAAGTGTTGCAAGGTACATTATCCATCTATGATATTGCTGTAAGGGTATTATTTGATACAGGAGCTTCCCATAGTTTTATTTCCTATGATCTAATGGACAAACTAAATCTTAAATATGTTATCATAAGTAATCCTCTTTGTGTGTCAAACCCAATTGGAGGTCCAACAAATCTTGACACTGTGTGTCTAAATGTACCTATTTCTTATCGAAATCGTCTCTTTCCTTTTGACTTGTTTGTTCTTGGGTTTATGGGTTTTGGAGTATTGTTGGGAATGGATTTGTTATCTAAGTTTAAAGCTATCTTGGATTGTGGTAGAAGGCTCGTTAGAGTTAGTGATGCAGGAGATGTTGGTGTTGATATTAGTTGTGAAGAGCCCAAGAAGTTAATGAGCAGTTTTCTCTATTCACTCGAAGTGGCTAAAGCGGAGCTAGGAGATGTGCCGGTTGTTCGAGATTTCACAGATAGTTTTGACGAGGTGCAAGGTTTACCTCCTCATCGTGAAGTCGAGTTCCGTATTGATTTGGTTCCGGGAACTAGACCTATTGTACAACCCTTACGAAGGATGGCTCCAAAAGAGAAGAGGGAGTTAGAAAGGAAAACTTATGATTTGTTGCAGAAAGGCTTGATCCGACGTAGTACCTCGAGTTGGGGATCACCAGTCCTCTTTGTTACAAAGGCGGACGGTTCTCTAAGGTTAGGCATAGACTATCGGGAGTTGAACAAAAGGACTATCAAGAATAAATATCCTTTGCCAAGGATCGACGATATGTTTGACCAACTCCATGGTGCTCAGATATTTTCTCAATTAGATCTTGCCACCGGTTTCCACCAATTAAGAGTGGCAGAGGAGAGTGTTCTCTTAACAGCTTTTCAAACTCTTGAAAATTTCTACGAGTGGTTAGTTATGCCATTTGGATTGACTAACGCACCCGCTTATTTTGTGGGCTTAATGAATCGAGTATTTCGAGACATTCTTAATAAATTTGTTCTCGTCTTTATTGATGACATTCTTATCTATTCCAAGACAGAGGAGGAACACAAATATCATCTCCGTGTTGTACTCGATACCTTAAGAAGCCATGTGTTTAAGGCTAAGTTTTCCAAGTGCCATTTCTGGAAATCCGAAGTTAGGTTTCTAGGGCATGTTATTTCGGGAGAAGTCATATCGGTGGACCAAGCTAAAGTTGTGGCGGTTCAAGACTGGAAGAAGCCCGAAAGTGCGACGGAAGTTAGAAGTTTCTTGGGATTGGCTGGTTTTTACCGTAGGTTTATCAAGGACTTCTCGAAGGTTGCTTCTCATCTGACGAAGTTAACAAAGAAAGATGTTATGTTTGTTTGGACTTCTAAGTGTGATCAAGCATTCAACAAATTGAAAGAGAAGTTGACTAGCGCTCCTGTATTAACCATTCCAAATGGGAGCGAAGGTTTAACTGTGTATACAGATGCTTGTGGAACCGGATTGAGAGCAGTTCTGATGCAGCATGGGAAAGTTATTGCCTATGCGAGTCGACAGCTAAAGCTGCATGAGAAAAATAATGCTACACGTGATTTGGAGCTTTTAGCTGTTGTCTTCGCACTAAAGATGTGGAGGCATTATCTTTTGGGTGAAAGGTTCGAGTTATACACAAACCACAAATCCTTAAAATACCTTTTTACCCAGAAAGATTTGAATTTGAGGCAGCAGAGATGGCTGGAGTTTCTCGCCTCTTGTAACGACCCATAAATTTCGACATGTTTTAATAACGTATTTAACTGAAAATTTTTGTGAAATTTTAAATGATTGAATTTTGAAATAAAATTTATTATTTGGAATACGTCTATTTTAATATAGCAACTGGTAAATTTTCATATGATAGTTTATTTTCCTGTGAAATTTTATTTCAAATCAAACCGGTTAATAACAGTGAATTTAAAAGTTTTCCCGAAACCAAAATATGTCAACAAGAGAAAATTTATTCAGATCATTCTGAATCAGACTGCGGAATTCGTTTTTCCAAATTTGGACTTCTATTACTCCGTTTATCTTAATTTTGGCAGAATAGCAGCATTTCTGGTACCGATTATCGACTTTTGATCGGATGATCGTACCACTAATATATGTATACCGTTTTGATCGTCTCGTCGTGCTGATCTCTGTAGTATATTTATTTCTGTACTTTAAGGTCCGATACGCGACGGAAATGATAAAACAGTATGTCGTATCGGTACCATAAATTGTGACCGTTAGCTTTCCTTGCTTTTCAAAATTTGAACATCTGGCCACAACAATAAATTGCTTTAAATCTTTTTGCTGAATCAATGTGAGCTGTTGACGTTTCCTTTCCTCTCCCATTGTTTATTTTTCGGTACGTTTCACATCCTTTTTCTCTGTCTTTTCCTTCACTGATATAATATATTCATAGAAGCCTATTTTAGATCTGCATTTTTTTTCTTCCAATCTCGTACAATTCCACAACCCATCACAACAGCTATTCACCATTCCTCCTGTTCTATAACCGGCTCACCCTCGTCCTCACAACCCGACCTAGTTTCCCCACCAAGCTCACCTTCGCCCTTCACATAACCTCCGCCAACTCACTCTATCGACCGACCTCCTAACTCGCCCACCACGGCAGCACCCCACGCCACCTGAACGCCGCATCCCACCGCCAGAGGCCCGCGCCCACCATCTCCATGACCACCAGCTCCAGACCCGAGCAACCAACGCTCCACCATCCTCTGCCTCGTGTTTCCACCTCAAGCCTTCCACTGATGTCCCCTTCTCTTCCTCTCTCAGCTTCAACTAGCCCGAGCAAGTGCCTGTCGAGCCTCTGTGTTAAGGTATATGTATTAGTTTTAAGATTTGCTTTATATGATATTTTATACATGTTATTATATATATTTTATATAAGTGGTTTTTATATATTATTATATATATTGTGAATAGTTGTGTGCTGGTTTATATATGTAAAGTTTTATAAGTGGTTATTTTATGTTATGTATATATCAGTTTACCCTTTAATATATATACGTTAGTGTATGGGATGTTTCAAAGGGTTTTATGGAGTATATTTTCTATGTTATAAACTATATTATTTGTGTGCTTTCAAATTTTATATATATCTGAAGCTAGGGTATATAATATATATACAAAGTATATCAGAGAATTTGTTCAAACATATCATATGTTACGTTGCTGTATGAATAGATATTAAGTTTAAATGCTACATACAGATAGATATGGATATTAAAGTATAAATAAGCTCATATTAGCTCTATATATATTAGTTATATCTATGGATAGAATAGCAGTTTACATGTACAGTATTGTATATGTAAGTTTTATAGGATTTCTAAATCTGTTGATACATATGTAAAGGCATATATAATGTAAAAGTATGAAGGTTATATATCCTGTCTGTTAGTAAATGTATAAAAATTTACTTAAGTTCCTATTTGATTTGTGAATTATATATATATTATAATAAGGAAGTCGATAGGTATATATGGACAAGTTTTACAAATTATTCTGGATATGGGTAGAAATCTTGTTTACAGTATTATTTTAGTTTAGCAGGACTATATATATGCTATATTATATATGAGGATTACAGTTATTATATGTGATTAAGTTGTCATTCATGTTGTTACATATTAGCTTATCAAGTAATGTATATTGTTTCTTTAAGGTGTCTACATACGTGTTCTTGTGAGTATATCTTTCTATAAGTTATGGTGATAGTTTAAATAATTTGCAAAGGTAATATATATGATATAAGCTGTATATGAGTTGAATATATAAGTTATATGCTCTATATAAGTTATAAACGGTTATATATATGTCATTTATATTTAGTGCATGAGTTTATTTATAGTAAAATATATTATAAAGTGTATACTTTCGGGTTTAAAATTTCTTTCATCTACAGTTTATAGTTTTTTTTATCTTCTTACTGTTGGGAATATTTACTGTCTTAAACAGACATACATGGTTGTTTTTTTTATGTAACTCGATATGTTTTGATAACTATAATAAAGTAAATATATATTGATTTCAATATATAAGTTGTTTATATATATATATATATGTTATATAGGTAGTGTATATATATAAGGTTACTTGTATATATATGTACAAATTTGTGTAAGTATATTCTAGTTTCAATATATAGGTGAATTTTGTTTTCATGGATTTTTATTTTATTGATTGAAATTAAGTTATTGATTTGAAAAAATATATATAGTATTTTAAATGTATATTGATCTAAATATATGTGCTTAATTAAAACAATGATTTTAATATAAATTTTTTTGTTCCTATCAAACCGTTTCTGATCGTCTCCATCTATTCCGATCTATCAGCTTTGTCCGTCCAACTTCATGCCAATCTAGCTTTGATTTGGGATTCGTGTTTGGATTCGTAACCCATCTCATCCCGTTCGTCTCTAACCACGAAAGGTGAGCAATCACTCACGATTAACGTTTTTATTTATTTATTAAATTTGATTTCAATTGAAACGACAATTGAAATATGCTGCTGTAGTTATTTAAATTGTTAGATATGCTATTATCTGTAACTGTTCACCTGTGGGATATGACACCATATCCTGCTGTTTATTATTCTATTGTTATTGATGATATATGCCTGTTGTTGTATTTTATATTATCTGTTATCACTCTGCAAGTTCCCTGTTAGTATAGAATTCACTATGGGTTGAAATGATACATACCCGAACGGACTTTAGAATAGGAGAAAATCGTTATGGGTTGAAATGATAAACCCAAGCGATCTTCATTTGATTGAATTTGGGATTACGGGTCGAAATGATATCTACCCGTATATATTTAAATTACGGATTGAAATGATAAATATCCATATCACTTAACTATATGATAGATATATATACAAACACCGTTGGTCAATATATATAAACATTTTGAAAATAAATTCTATGGTTTTGGAAAGAAATATATGGTTTTAATAAATGTTGATTCTTAATTTATTTTTAAATGGTAATGATATATATGGATTTAATAATAATATTTTATTTAATTAAGATTGATTTAATACCTATAATATGGTTAAGTATTTAAATTTATGTTTCAAAATATATTTCAGTAATAATTTGAATAAGTTAAGGTTGGGAAGATAATTTGAACATAGTTGAAATTGTATTCATTAAAGAATTTTATTTATTTAAACTGATTTGTAACTTATTGAAATTGAGATTTAAGATATGACTTATAACTTGGGTCTGATTTATGTAATTTAATAAATATTTCTTGTTTAAATAAATTTAAGGAAATATTTAGTAAAAATGTAATTTAAGCTAGTGAAATGATATTGAATTTATTAAGTGAATATTCCTTGATTAAATAATAAATGAAGTTAAATCAAGAGCTATATGAAACTGTTAAATTTAACTTTGAAATCGTTGAATATTAAAGCTTTGAAATATATTGGAATTTGAATGGTTTATTTTGTGAGTCAGATCTGCATTTGAAATCAATATAATTTGAATTTGCTATTTAGAAACTAAATTGAATTAAAATGAAAAAAAATTTAGATTGAATTAAATTGAAATTTAGAATTTGGGTTGTTTTGAATAGATTTGTGAGACTTGAGGAAATTGTAAATGCTTTACCTTATAAATTATTTAATCTATATATACTATTTTGGAAATAAATATATTTGAAATGAAAATGATATCTTGATTTTGAAGTATAAATAAATTTGAAATGACCACGGTGTTATAGTGTATATTTCCACCTTGTAGATAGTTTCGAAGATCCTTAGAGGATGGTTATCCCAAACATCCTTTAAGTTACTTGTATTTCAGTTGATATTTCACTTGAGTTGGATTTATTGATATAAGAATGTTAATCCTGACTCGAGTGTTTTGTGTTTTGCTTTACGCTCGGGTCCGACCGAGTGAAACAGCATTTGAGACTCACCTTTGGAGTTTGGAGCTTCGTTTGGAGATCCAACCATCGATTCAGCTTTCAGCTTTTTAGTTGATTTCTTCAGAGAGGTCGTCTATTCGTACTGAAGACTTCACTGCATTTGAGATATTCTGTTGTATTTTATTTCTAACTCTGATGTTTATATAGTAGCTTCATGAACTACTATTTTATCTATTCCGCTGCATATTATTGTATTACTCTGTGTCTGTGATTCTGTGATTGATTTATTTACTGTATATTTTGAGTTTTGCCAAAATTTAAATTAACAATCTGTTATTTTGAATTATTCAAGTCCGACATGTGTGGATTTATTGTCGATTTGAATGGTCCAAAATACCGGGTCGTTACAGTTGGTATCAGAGCTTTGGCTCTAGGCAAAGCTTAGCATATATAGTAAATTTATTTATAGAATCACTTTCGTTCGAGTTTGAATCTCTTCCTTTTGACTCGATTTCCTTTAAACTTTGGAACGTTCCTTGCGGTTCCAAAATTCATTCTTGTCTCTCCCTATTTGTATTCTTTTGATTCTGGAGTATCCCATAACTCCACTTCGAATGATCTCTATAACAATAGGATCCCACCAATCTTTGAATGATTTGTGAAGGGGTGAAACTCCTTCACAATTGGCTTTGATTCACCGGAGATTTCTATATCTTTGGTTTAGATGCCGCTATCTCTTGCGATCGAATGTTGATTTTTCTTGGAATTCTACATCGATCTGTTCCTGAAGTCACGGTTGACCCTAGGGTCATCCGCGATTTATATAAGTATATTCATCTTCTATTTTGAAATTTAATTATCTGATCTTCGTTCGAGCTTATCTTCGAATCATAATTCTATTTGATTAAGAGTTCCTCTAATTTGAATCTCTATCTTTGTTTGAAATCCATTCTTAAATCATCCTTTGAAAATCGGGTTTGTTTGTATTCTAGAAATTGTTTTCTAAACCGAAATTATTATTTTGATAAGTATGATTATATTCTATATATAAAAGTGAAGATGTTTTCGATAAGGACTATATATACCTTTTAAAAATAAGAATTTGAATTTTTGAAAGGATTTGAAATTTTGAAGTTATATAAGAAATTGATTTACATAAAAATGATTTATAACTAAAGGATTTTAAATTTGAAATTCGAGAATTGAACCCCGATGTTGAAATTGGTTTTAAGATTTTGAAATATATAATAATAATATGATTTAAAAGTATTTTCCAAATAAGAAATGTTTCAAATGATTTTAATGAGTTTCGAATGATTTCGAAGAAATTTCAAAAGAAGTTTGAGAAAATAGAAGTCCAGAATTCACTTATGTCGTTGGAAAATAATTTCGGTGATGAGTGCACGCATCATCGACATTGATTTTCGAGTTTCAGAGTGGGGGATAGGCCACTTCAGTAGCTTTGCTATGCGAGTGATTTTGTGAAACCATTTTGATTTCAAATTCTGAAGTAAGATTTGATATTCGAAAGATATATGTATATATATTTGAAATGATTTGAAGTAAGCCGGTGTTCAGTCCTCGAGTTTCGAATTTGATATAAACCTATCTTTTGAAATTGATTTATTGATTTGTTGTTGATTTCCAACTCTTGAATTTGAAAACGATTTCTTCAACTATTTTGAAGGTTCGAGCACTTCCAAATCAAGGTTAACTTTTCAAAGCTAAGAAATTTCGAAAAGTATAAAGTATATAAGTTTGGTATGTATGTTTAAAGTATGTAGTAATATGATTTAAATAAGCCGAAACTGTTTTGTTAAGTAAATGAATAAGGCTATTTTGAATTTTTCTAATATGAAATTTAGATTTGAAATGCTTTGAAAAGAATTTGGTCTTCAAGATATTTGAATAAAATTTAGTTTAAATCTTTTAACTTAGTAACATCTTTATGAAACTATATATTTAACAAGTTGGAATAAATATATAAGTTGTACGTATGCTGTTTTATTCGCATAATTAATTTGATCCAAGTTTGGGTACACAAGTTCGAGGTGGATTACACCATTTCGTGTTAGGATTTTTCATTCGATTCTTGATGGAGAATATTTGATATGGATTTTGGGCTTGATTCTAGAATTCTCTATCATAGGATATGGCTATGCAAGGAGACCGATGGCTTCTAGTCGAGAAACCACATCGAAATCCGCATTAGGGAAGTCGAATGGACAATACTAGTTCGAAAGCAAACTTGTGTGATCGAGCGAGCGATCAAATGTGATTTTGCGAAATGATGACGTATGTACATCTTATATTCTAATATCGGTGATATATTTTGACACTGAAATTGAAAGCTGTCGGGTTAGAATATCTTTGCTTACTAAAAGAAAATTTCCAATTTAAATTACAAAGATATATAACCCATAAAAGCAAAGATATTCAATCCCATATGGCTCTTCATAGAGCGAAATTTATTTTGAAAAATTTGATCCTTATATAAGATAGACCTTACGTAAGTATAAGATGATTTTGAAAACATTTGATTTTGGAAATGAACTGGTTGACTTAAATTATATTGATTTGGAAATTTGGATTTATTTTCTAAAATCTATTATTTTGGAAACTTTGAAACTAAAAGATATTTAATTTGAGAAGAAATAATTTGGTGAAATTGTATATGATTTTGAAATTGAACTGATATTGAAACAAATTTAAATTTGAGAACCTTATGTTACTAAACACTTGATTTGGGAGTTGTCGAACTTATATAAAATTGATTTGTATGAGTATAAAATTGATTCGAAAACTATAGATTTGAAAAGGTACTCAATTTGAAAGTGAAATCTTATATAATTGAAGTCTATATAAGTATGATTTGATATACTATTGATTTTGGAAAGTATTTGATTTGAAAATTAAATCTTATATATAATGGATTTTATATAAGTACGATATTTGAAAGTGATTTGAAAAGGTACTATATGATACATATTTTCGAAGTAAAGATATGGAAAGTGCCTTCTGCTTGATATCCGATTTGTGGCCACATCTTGGATTCATTCTATCGATATTATTCTCTCTGATTTTGGTTTTCCGGATATGATACTCGAGTGTCCTTCGAATTCCATGGCGTTACCCATGGTCTTATTTTTCTCTCGTGACTGCATAGCGCAACTGCCTGGCTAAGTCTTGCCTAGGGGTACGGATTGTTTCCTAGGGGATCCAGGCGTAATCATTGTGTACCCTGCATCTATGTAGGTCGCGAATAGTAGCGCAAATGCTTGGCTGAGTCTTGCCTGGGGGTACGGATTGTTTCCTGGGGGATCCAGGCGTAACCATTGTGTATCCTGCATTCTACTAGTCATCATGGCGTAACTCGCAGGGCTGAGAAAGCTTACGGATATGGATTGTTTCCTGGGGGAACCAGGCGTAACCATTGTGTATCTGCGAACCATGGTTAGACAAAGGTTTTGTTTGTTTTTGTTTGGATTGTACTTTCCATATCTGTTTTAAAAGTTTTTCCAGTATTTTCACTGGGTGTTGAAAGAAGTCTACTAAGTACTTGGAGAATTCTAGCTTTGCGCCTGATCAACGCACTGCCAGAGTCTACAGGAACGAGGATAAACTTGTTAAGACATCGAGTTATAAAAGTATTTTCGAAAGGAAATTTGTTTCGACTATAAAGGTATTTTATTATAACAGTATTTCCAACAAAGAAATTTTGTATTAATATTTGAAATTGAAATTCTTATGGTTCTAATTAACTATTCGTGCCCGATACTATTCCTTGAATCTACCTTATCTGCTCAGCTTTATTTATTCACCTATATTCTGTTTTTCCAAATCCTCCTTCTTTTCCTTGTTGACTATATTCTTTTAAGTATTGTTTAATTATAGACTACATGGTTTAATAGAAAATTCTTAGTGTTATATATATTTTAGGAGTTTTAATTAAATAAAACATATTTAAAGTAAATGATTATTGATAATATTTGAAAGGTATCTTGAAATGAAATTTATAAACTTATGAATTATGGATTTAAATGTTTTCAGTAACTTCTTTGTAAAATAAAAATAAAAATAAGTAATAATGTGAATTGTTGTTTTCAAATAGCTTACATATATTTATAAAGGTGTTATTTAAACCTAAAAAATGATACTTATAAAGGAAATAAGAAATTTTACAAATGGGTTTGAAAAATATTAAGGTATTAAAGATAATTGAATTGTAAATGAAGTTTTCAAATGAATATTTCAAGTAAAATTTATATAGTTTAAATTGTTTGTTTAGCCTTGCCTTTTAATCTATCTTTTCTGTCTGGTTGTTTCTATTCTCCTACCTCCTTCCTTTTCGGGGACGAAAAGTTTTGAGTGGGGGAGATTGTAACGACCCATAAATTTCGACATGTTTTAATAACGTATTTAACTGAAAATTTTGTGAAATTTTAAATGATTGAATTTTGAAATAAAATTTATTATTTGGAATACGTCTATTTTAATATAGCAACTGGTAAATTTTCATCTGATAATATTGAAGTTTATTTTCCTGTGAAATTTTATTTCAAATCAAACCGGTTAATAACAGTGAATTTAAAAGTTTTCCCGAAACCAAAATATGTCAACAGGAGAAAATTTATTCAGATCATTCTGAATCAGACTGTGGAATTCGTTTTTCCAAATTTGGACTTCTATTGCTCCGTTTATCTTAATTTTGGCAGAATAGCAGCATTTCTGGTACCGATTATCGACTTTTGATCGGATGATCGTACCACTAATATATGTATACCGTTTTGATCGTCTCGTCGTGCTGATCTCTGCAGTATATTTATTTCTGTACTTTGAGGTCCGGTACGCGATGGAAATGATAAAACAGTACGTCGTATCGGTACCATAAATTGTGACCGTTAGCTTTCCTTACTTTTCAAAATTTGAACATCTGGCCACAACAATAAATTGCTTTAAATCTTTTTGCTGAATCAATGTGAGCTGTTGACGTTTCCTTTCCTCTCCCATTGTTTATTTTTCGGTACGTTTCACATCCTTTTTCTCTGTCTTTTCCTTCACTGATATAATATATTCATAGAAGCCTATTTTAGATCTGCATTTTTTTTCTTCCAATCTCGTACCATTCCACAACCCATCACAACAGCTATTCACCATTCCTCCTGTTCTAGAACCGGCTCACCCTCGTCCTCACAACCCGACCTAGTTTCCCCACCAAGCTCACCTTCGCCCTTCACATAACCTCCCCCAAATCACTCTATCGACCGACCTCCTAACTCGCCCACCACGGCAGCACCCCACGCCACCTGAACGTCGCATCCCACCGCCAGAGGCCCGCACCCACCATCTCCATGACCACCAGCTCCAGACCCGAGCAACCAACGCTCCACCATTCTCTGCCTCGTGTTTCCACCTCAAGCCTTCCACTGATGTCCCCTTCTCTTCCTCTCTCAGCTTCAACCAGCCCGAGCAAGTGCCTGTCGAGCCTCTGTGTTAAGGTATATGTATTAGTTTTAAGATTTGCTTTATATGATATTTTATACATGTTATTATATATATTTTATATAAGTGGTTTTTATATATTATAATATATATTGTGAATAGTTGTGTGCTGGTTTATATATGTAAAGTTTTATAAGTGGTTATTTTATGTTATGTATATATCAGTTTACCCTTTAATATATATACGTTAGTGTATGGGATGTTTCAAAGGGTTTTATGGAGTATATTTTCTATGTTATAAACTATATTATTTGTGTGCTTTCAAATTTTATATATATCTGAAGCTAGGGTATATAATATATATACAAAGTATATCAGAGAATTTGTTCAAACATATCATATGTTACGTTGCTGTATGAATAGATATTAAGTTTAAATGCTGCATACAGATAGATATGGATATTAAAGTATAAATAAGCTCATATTAGCTCTATATATATTAGTTATATGTATGGATAGAATAGCAGTTTACATGTACAGTATTGTATATGTAAGTTTTATAGGATTTCTAAATCTGTTGATACATATGTAAAGGCATATATAATGTAAGATCTGTTTCTATATATAAGTATGAAGGTTATATATCATGTCTGTTAGTAAATGTATAAAAATATACTTAAGTTCCTATTTGATTTGTGAATTATATATATTATAATAAGGAAGTCGATAAGTATATATGGACAAGTTTTACAAATTATTCTGGATATGGGTAGAAATCTTGTTTACAGTATTATTTTAGTTTAGCAGGACTATATATATGCTATAGTATATATGAGGATTACAGTTATTATATGTGATTAAGTTGTCATTCATGTTGTTACATATTAGCTTATCAAGTAATGTATATTGTTTCTTTAAGGTGTCTACATACGTGTTCTTGTGAGTATATCTTTCTATAAGTTATGGTGATAGTTTAAATAATTTGCAAAGGTAATATATATGATATAAGCTGTATATGAGTTGAATATATAAGTTATATGCTCTATATAAGTTATAAACGGTTATATATATGTCATTTATATTTAGTGCATGAGTTTATTTATAGTAAAATATATTATAAAGTGTATACTTTCGGGTTTAAAATTTCTTTCATCTACAGTTTATAGTTTTTTTTATCTTCTTACTGTTGGGAATATTTACTGTCTTAAACAGACATACATGGTTGTTTTTTTTATGTAACTCGATATGTTTTGATAACTATAATAAAGTAAATATATATTGATTTCAATATATAAGTTGTTTATATATATATATGTTATATAGGTAGTGTATATATATAAGGTTACTTGTATATATATGTACAAATTTGTGTAAGTATATTCTATTTTCAATATATAGGTGAATTTTGTTTTCATGGATTTTTATTTTATTGATTGAAATTAAGTTATTGATTTGAAAAAAAATATATAGTATTTTAAATGTATATTGATCTAAATATATGTGCTTAATTAAAACAATGATTTTAATATAAATTTTTTTGTTCCTATCAAACCGTTTCTGATCGTCTCCATCTATTCCGATCTATCAGCTTTGTCCGTCCAACTTCATGCCAATCTAGCTTTGATTTGGGATTCGTGTTTGGATTCGTAACCCATCTCATCCCGTTCGTCTCTAACCACGAAAGGTGAGCAATCACTCACGATTAACGTTTTTTTTATTTATTAAATTTGATTTCAATTGAAACGACAATTGAAATATGCTGCTGTAGTTATTTAAATTGTTAGATATGCTATTATCTGTAACTGTTCACCTGTGGGATATGACACCATATCCTGCTGTTTATTATTCTATTGTTATTGATGATATATGCCTGTTGTTGTATTTTATATTATCTGTTATCACTCTGCAAGTTCCCTGTTAGTATAGAATTCACTATGGGTTGAAATGATACATACCCGAACGGACTTTAGAATAGGAGAAAATCGTTATGGGTTGAAATGATAAACCCAAGCGATCTCCATTTGATTGAATTTGGGATTACGGGTCGAAATGATATCTACCCGTATATATTTAAATTACGGATTGAAATGATAAATATCCATATCACTTAACTATATGAAAGATATATATACAAACATCGTTGGTCAATATATATAAACATTTTGAAAATAAATTCTATGGTTTTGGAAAGAAATATATGGTTTTAATAAATGTTGATTCTTAATTTATTTTTAAATGGTAATGATATATATGGATTTAATAATAATATTTTATTTAATTAAGATTGATTTAATACCTATAATATGGTTAAGTATTTAAATTTATGTTTCAAAATATATTTCAGTAATCATTTGAATAAGTTAAGGTTGGGAAGATAATTTGAACATAGTTGAAATTGTATTCATTAAAGAATTTTATTTAATTAAACTGATTTGTAACTTATTGAAATTGAGATTTAAGATATGACTTATAACTTGGGTCTGATTTATGTAATTTAATAAATATTTCTTGTTTAAATAAATTTAAGGAAATATTTAGTAAAAATGTAATTTAAGCTAGTGAAATGATATTGAATTTATTAAGTGAATATTCCCTGATTAAATAATAAATGAAGTTAAATCAAGAGCTATATGAAACTGTTAAATTTAACTTTGAAATCGTTGAATATTAAAGCTTTGAAATATATTGGAATTTGAATGGTTTATTTTGTGAGTCAGATCTGCATTTGAAATCAATATAATTTGAATTTGCTATTTAGAAACTAAATTGAATTAAAATGAAAAAAAATTTAGATTGAATTAAATTGAAATTTAGAATTTGGGTTGTTTTGAATCGATTTGTGAGACTTGAGGAAATTGTAAATGCTTTACCTTATAAATTATTTAATCTATATATACTATTTTGGAAATAAATATATTTGAAATGAAAATGATATCTTGATTTTGAAGTATAAATAAATTTGAAATGACCACGGTGTTATAGTGTATATTTCCACCTTGTAGATAGTTTCGAAGATCCTTAGAGGATGGTTATCCCAAACATCCTTTAAGTTACTTGTATTTCAGTTGATATTTCACTTGAGTTGGATTTATTGATATAAGAATGTTAATCCTGACTCGAGTGTTTTGTGTTTTGCTTTACGCTCGGGTCAGACCGAGTGAAACAGCATTTGAGACTCACCTTTGGAGTTTGAAGCTTCGTTTGGAGATCCAACCATCGATTCAGCTTTCAGCTTTCTAGTTGATTTCTTCAGAGAGGTCGTCTATTCGTACTGAAGACTTCATTGCATTTGAGATATTCTGTTGTATTTTATTTCTAACTCTGATGTTTATATAGTAGCTTCATGAACTACTATTTTATCTATTCCGCTGCATATTATTGTATTACTCTGTGTCTGTGATTCTGTGATTGATTTATTTACTGTATATTTTGAGTTTTGCCAAAATTTAAATTAACAATCTGTTATTTTGAATTATTCAAGTCCGACATGTGTGGATTTATTGTCGATTTGAATGGTCCAAAATACCGGGTCGTTACACCTCTTATGATATAGAGGTTCTTTATATTCCTGGAAAAGCAAATGTCGTTGCTGATGCATTGAGTAGGAATATAGCAATGGTTGCAAATATAGAAGTTAAGCCAGTATTATTAGAGAGAATTGCATCTAGTCAAGAGGCAGATCCTATTTTAGCTCGACTTAAGAAGGATGTTGAAGAAGGCGTTGTTTCTAGCTTTGAGATTGATCTACGGGGCATATTGAAAATGAATGGGCGTATTTGTGTTCCAGAATTTGATGGACTTAGGCAAGAAGTGTTAGCCGAATGCCACCATTCAAAGTTATATTTTCATCCAGGAGTGACCAAGATGTTCAAAGATATGAAGAGGATATTCTGGTGGAAGGGGATGAAGCGAGATATTTCAATCTTTGTGAGTCGTTGTGCAAACTGCCAGCAGATTAAGAGTGACCAGCAGAAGACAACTGGATTGCTTCAACCACTTGAGATCCCACAGTGGAAGTGGGAGCAGATCTCTATGGACTTTATTGATGGGCTTCCTAGGTCAAGAAGAGGTAACGATGGCATTTGGGTTATAGTCGATCGACTAACCAAGAGTGCCCATTTCATTCCTGTTAAGCTGACTAGGACTGCTACGAGTCTGGCGAGTTTGTATGTAAAGGAGATTGTGAGAGACCATGGGATTCCTCATAGTATTGTAAGTGACCGAGACCCAATATTCACTAGTAGGTTCTGGGAGGGACTACAGAATGCTTTAGGGACTGAGCTAAGTCTAAGTACAGCTTACCATCCCCAAACAAATGGGAAGACGGAGAGAGTGAACCAGATCCTGGAAGATTTATTGCGAGCATGCATTCTAGACTTCGGGGGTTCTTGGGAAGATCATTTACCCTTAGTCAAATTCACTTATAACAACAGCTATCAAGCAAGCATTGGTATGGCCCCTTTTGAAGCTCTTTATGGTCGTCCATGTCGTTCTCCTTCATGTTGGGTTGAATCTGGAGATAGACTTGTTCTTGGACCTGACATAATCTTAGAAGCCAATGAGAAGGTAGCTGATATTAGAAGAAAGATAAAGGAAGCACAAGATCGGCAAAAGTGTTATGCAGATCAAAAGCGTAGGGATCTAGAGTTCTTAGTCGGGGACTTGGTATTTGTAAAAGTCTCTCCTCTGAGAAGTGTCGTGAGGTTTGGGAAGACAGGGAAGTTAGCCCCTCGATATATTGGCCCTTTTCCCATACTGGACCAGATTGGTAAACTTGCATATAAAGTGGAGTTACCAGATCGACTATCAGATGTGCACAACGTATTTCACGTATCTCATTTACGTAAGTATGTACACGACCCTTCGATGATAGTAGAACCGGGACACCAAGTTGATTTGGAGGTTCAGCCTAACCTAACTATTCTTAGGCGGCCAATTCGTATTGTCGCCCGAGATATAAAGCGATTAAGGAAGAAGGTTGTGAATCTTGTTAAGGTTCAGTGGAGTGGAGATGTTAGAGATTGTACTTAGGAAACTGAGGACTATATTAGGGATTCTTATCCCGAGTTGATGTAGTTTTTGTTTGTATTTTGTTGTTTCTTTTTAGTGTACTCACTAGTTGTATTAATGTCACTTTCCTTGTATCTTTGTGTGGTATATATGATATCATTTGGGTTCTTTGATATCTAGAGTTTATCCGATTAATTTTGAGGATGAAATTTCCTTTAAGGAGGGGAGGATGTAACGACCCATAATTTAATCACTTTGAACATGAATAGTTAATATGTTTTCAAATGATTAAATAATGGATTTTATATCTAGAAGTATTAACCTTGCCTAATAAAACAAGAAAGAATTATTAATCTAGCCTAATTAAACAGAATAGTATAATTAGTTGCCTAGTAAAACAAGAAAGAATTATTAACCTTACCTAATAAAACAGAATAGTATAATTACTTGTCTAATAAAACAAGAAAGAATTATTAACCTAGCCTAATAAAATAGAATAGTATAATTACTTGCCTAATAAAAAAAAATAGCATAATGATTATTATATTCCATACGGATGGTTGCCATTGGACCAAACTCTGGTCGAATCAGGTTATGCCATGCGGATGGTTGCCATTGGACCAAAATCTGGTCGAATCAGGTTAGGCCATAGTTGATAAGGAGAATTTTTATTGGACCAAAATGTGGTCGAATCAAATTAAGCCACAAGGATGTTTTCTATTGGACCAAAATGTGGTCGAATCAAATTAGGCCATATGGCTGGTTTCTATTGGACCAAAATCTGGTCGAATCAGGTTAGGCTATAGGAAATTACTAAAGTACCCTTCTCTTCACCTATAAATAGCCAAGTCCATATCTCATTTTAATTCATTCACAAACTAAAGAAAAGAACTAAAATTCATTATAAGAGGTGAAGTATTCCAAGTCTCCATCAAAGAAAATAGGATGTGAGTATATTCCTTGTTTTCATAGTTTAGTGGGTATAACTTATTCTGTGAGTATATTCCTTGTTTTCATAGTTTAGTGGGTATAACTTATTATGTGAGTATATTCCTTGTTTTCATTGTTTAGTGGGTTTAACTTATTCCGTGAGTATATTCCTTGTTTTCATAGTTTAGTGGGTATAACTTATTATGTGAGTATATTCCTTGTTTTCATAGTTTAGTGGGTTTAACTTATTCCGTGAGTATATTCCTTGTTTTCATAGTTTAGTGGGTATAACTTATTCTGTGAGTATAATTTAATTATTTTACAGTGTTGTAATCTTAATCTCTTTCCTTTGACTCATTCACATTTTAATAAATGTTGTGTTAACTATTGATTGTAAATTGTTAATAATAATGGGTCTGTTATTATTCTTGTTATTTTTCTTGTTTGGTTGTTTGATTTGTGCTCGGCCAGTTTATGAGCAATAACTTTGATGTTTAGTTAAAGGGAACTTACACCACCTTTTAACTTAGGATTGACATTTAGTGACTTTTTGGTTAAAAGGAAATAACATCCCTTTTAGCTATCTCATTTGATTAAGAGGAAGCTTCAACCCTCTTGGTCGTATTCTCCTTTAAAGATGATGGGTTTAAGTTATGATTTGAATGCAAGTTTTAAATCTTGGTTTAAAGTATTTTAAAGGAGCTTTGAAATTTATATAATGATTTAAATAGGTTATTTATATAAAAGTAAGTAGTCTTATAATTGGCACTAAAAGACGATGAGTAGATTGATCCTCTATCTGTGAGATCTGGAACCGAAGTGTCTAGGCAAGGCTAGGAGCAACCAGTGCCCTGACTTACCTGGCTTTGTTTCTGGGCGAGGGGTAGAGTAAGTCGAGAATATCGGAAACGTGACAAGTTTAGGAGATTTGATTTCCATATGATCTTTATAATTATAATGGAAAACATTTACATTTCTTATAGACAATTGTTTTTGACCCATCTAAGTATGCTTTTGAAATAGGAAATCCTCTCAAATGTTTTTTGAATGTACTTATACCGATGAGATAAGTATATGGTTATTTTCCAAGCATTGAAAAAGTATAAGATTTAATTTTCATATATGATCGTTTTGTTATCCCCGATAGTTGATATCTTGACTATCAATTTCGATACCCCTCTTCCTTTTGTTCATGTTTCGTCAATCTAAGACGATTTGTTGCTCATTTAGAGCATTGATATCCTTTATCGGAAATGACTAAATAAAGAGTGAGTGGGGGCCAAGCTATGTGGGGTTGCTCCCATTAGGGTATTTTCACATCTACTCTAGATTGGTTTCGGTTGTATGCGCACGGAGATGTGAAATACTCGGATACTCGGTAAGGTTGGCGGGGTTCGGCTTGGAGGTTTCTAAGAGCCATCGTAGTTCTCAAGTATATTTTCTAGAGGTATACTTTCGATAAGGGGGTGCATCCTCCTAGTCATTGTTGGAAAAATTCCTTTTCCTTATTTTTGATTCAAATCTTTGGATTGATTCTTTCTTAATTGCATCGGAAAGCGTCTTGCGCTCTTCGCGATGCTTGGATGTTGTCCTTGTGAGGGGAAACCCGTTCTGCGTTTTTTTGACATGGTCTCACCAGTTATTTTGTGTGTTCTGTTTTTTTATTTGGAGTTTACCTTACCGGACTTATTGTCTGACCTAAATTATTTGTTTTCCCTAAACTCTCGAGTACTCATTTATATTTGAGTAGTCCGGAAATGACAGGTTTCTTTGGGCTCTTTTGAAAATGGTGGACGAGCATGAGGCACCTTAACTATCTAGCTATTTATTTCCGATGCTATGAGATGTTGGCTCTATGTATGTATATTTAAAGGCAGGTTGTTATAACTACCTAGACTGATAGTAGTACTTTGTAACTCTGATAACTCCATGTTGGGAGTAACCTTTTGTACTGTCTTATTTTTATGTTATATTTAACCGTTCCATTGTGAGATTATTGTTGTGTTCTTATATTTTACCCCATGACAACTCATCTTTCAGATACTTGGGCAATGACACATGAATACCATAGATGTATTAAGTGTCATTCTCAGGGGTCAGAAAGGTGGGTCGTCACACCAGGTGTATTTTATCTAGAGGTACACCTTCGGAAGGTAGTTCCTTACCTGGTCATGTATGAAATCCATTTCCCAATAAGTGCCTTCGGTCTTAGTTGTATACCTATTATGCTGGAATTTAATTATTATAACAATTTCGACTATGTGAATTATTTATTTGAAAATTCTAGACATTATGATAATATCACTAGATTTCTATATAAAGTGTTTTGGTTATCGTAAGGTAAAATCCCGTTCATATTTATGTGCGGTATGGTCTTACGAGATACCTTTGAAATCGTTTTATAAAAGTAAAATTTAAGCTATTGAGTTTACTCACACCAGACCCATGTCTGATCCGGAGTTTCACTTTCTTTTCCTAAAACTCTTGGTTACTCAAATTTGTATGAGTAGCCAAGTGATCCAGGTTTCTTATGGAAGCATTTTGAAAGGAGCTGGAGCAGGTGGCTTCACCATAGCTAATTATATTTTAATTCCGCTGTGTTTATGTATGGTCCATGTATTTTGTATGGACAGGTAGTTATATCTGTCCAGTTAAGTTGTAATGTAAAGACTCTGGTGTATTATTGTTTTGGGAATGATTATGTAATATCTTATGTTACTTATTATATGTTATTCTGATTCATGGTGAGATTATGTGATTTTGTAGTTCCTTCTTATCTTTCTTTTTCTTCTACCCTTAATGGCTTGTCCTTTGAAGTAAGAAAGGCGGTCGTTACACCATTAAATTCTTTCTGATCATCAAACTATTCTATAATAGAAAATAGCTTGAAGTAAACACTCAATGAAACTCCTACAGATGATGATGTGCTTAAGACAAAATATGCCAAGTGTAAAGAAGATGATATTCTGTGTTGAGAATTCATTCTCAATGCATTGTCAAATTTTGTCTACAATGCACATCGAAGCCTAGAAACAACAACAACACTCTATATTTCAAAATAGCTAGCAATAAGCCCATTATTGGATAAGTAAGTAAAATTTCACGTATAATAAATCAACTTTTTGATGCCAAGATTGAATACTCTGAATCATATATAGTCAGAGTCATAATGTCTAGACTTCCTCATTCTTGGAACGATTATAAGAAAAAAATGATGTACATAAAAGCGGACTATGATTAGAGAGTTTACAATGTCACCTTTGCATAGAAGAGGACCCACATAAACGAGAACTAAATGATACCCAATAAATTGAGTTTCATTCTAAGGCTAGTAATGTTAAAGTAATAAGTTTGTTGAAGCCTAAGAATGAGACAAGGTTTAAAGGAAAAACCATCTGCAGAAAAACAAAAGGAAAGGTGCTTGTTATTTCTACAGCAAACCCTACCACTATGCTCGTGACTATCATTTATAAAAGAAAAACCATAGAGAGAAAGTGATTGAAGACTCACTTGTGGCGGTAGTGCAAAAAGAATACTTCGTTAGTTGCATAGGAAATGATTGGTGGCTTGATACTAGAGCATCTATTCATATATGCAAAAAACGTAGTCTTTACATGACCTATGAAGAAGTTAGCGGAGAAGGAAATTATGTTACTAAGGTAAATAATATTCGAAGCAAAGGAATTGGAAAAAGCACTATGGAACACCCGTTTACTTCTAGAAAGGTTCACTTTGGTTAATGTATTTCACGTACCCGATATTCATAAGAATCTAGTCGTTGGATACCTTCCTGATAAAGGAGGATTCAGGATAGCGTATGAGTCTAACAAGTTAGTGTTATCCAAGAATGGAAGTTTCGTTGGATAGGGATATTCCTGTAATAGCATGATTAAGTTGAATTTGAAAATGAAAACTTCTACTTATATTGTTGATTCCGTTAGCTTATGGCATGCTAGATTACCACATGTTTATTATGATTCTGCTAAAAACACGAATAAGTTAGGATTAATTTCTAACTGTAGTTTTGCATATAACTCTTAATGTGAAATATGCATTTAAGCAAAACTATATAGGAAATCTTTTAAATCAATATAAAGAAAAATTAGTTTACTTGATTTGGTATATAGCGATGTCTATGACTTGAAAGTTTATACAACTTCTGGCGGTAATAGAAGATTACTTTGATTCATATGCTCTTATTGCTTCCATTTCTTATATTCGTTGTTTAATAGCAATTTATCCATTCCTTATTTAGTGATGTGAAAGCTATTTTTACAAATGGTGATTTAGAAGAAGAGATATATTTGGAACAACCAGAAGGTCATAAACCTAGGCCAAGAAAAGAAAATTGTAAGTTGGTGAAAACTTTTTATGGCCTAAAACAAGCATCGATGCAATGACATGAGAAGTTTGATAAGGTAGTATTGTCAAATGGCTTCATTGTTAATGATGTCGATAAGCACATTTATAACAAATTGGATAAAACCATTTGTGTTATAATGTGTATGCATGTGGATGATGTTTGTACCAAAAATGGGAACAACACTCTTCGGAAGTTTTCGAAGAGATAAAATTGAAGAAAGAAAATTAAAACTGAGGATTATCTAACAAAAACTCCAAATAACAGAAAGTAAATTGCACAGAAGACAGTGATTTAGAGTGGTTCGGCGCTTTGCCTACGTCCACTATGAAAGTTGATGATTTTATTACTCGATACTTGAAGATTACAATTTCTTATTATGTAGTACAACTGATTTTATAAGCTAAGTCTGAAAATAAGGCAGCGGTGGTGATTTGGAGTAAATCTGGCAGAGTCTGGGCACCCTTTAGCTCTTAAAATTGTCCGACCCCTTTTTCTGAATGACCAGGGGCTCTATTTATAGGTGTAGGAGGCTGATATTTCGCCTAAATTTCGGGAGACCAATTCTGGTACGTAAGGGGGCCCACATGCCCGCTTTTAGGAAATCCGGGCCCACTTTAGGTTCGATTCGAAGTCCATTCGAATCGATCAAGAAAACATCCAATCGGGCTGAAATTTGGTGTGGACATTCTTTAACATATGCTCAAGCTTCTGTGAAAATTTCATAGCATTTGGACTTGTAGATCTCGAGTTATGATCGATTCAAGATTGCATTTCCGGTGTACCAGCCTGGTTCGAATCAATCCCTTCGAATCGATAGGGTCGAATCGATGCTCGGTGCATGTGCGTGGTGATGTGGCGCGTGTGCTTCTCGGGTTGATACATCCTTTTCTCCGAGTTTACTGGGTCGAATCCATGGTTTTAGCCGCTTTGACCTGGTGGATTCGAGGAAACGGATTCGAAAGTATGCTCCTTCGAATCGATCGAATGGATGTTTCCTTCGTATCGATCAAGGTAGGCCATGGTTGATTGATACGAAGGCTTCTCAGCTGAATGGATTCGAAGATAGTCGTGGGATGGAGTCGAAGTTCTTCGACTACATGGATTCGAAGGCCTTCCCTTTGATGGGTTCGAAGTAGGGAATGGTTCAATGGATTCGAACCATGGCTTGCTCGATGGATTCGAAGCAGGGTTATGCTTCGTGGGTTCGAAGCACCTCCTCTCTATGGATTCGAAGTAGAGGAAGTTCGATGGAGTCGAACAAAGGTTGTCCCATGGATTCGAACTAGAGCTTGGCCGATGGATACGAAGCTTGGCCACTTGATGATCCGAACATAGGCTTCGCCTATGGATTCGAACTTAGGACTGTCTACTCCATTTTTCGTTGGTGATACCTTGAGCATACGAACTCGGATTGACTTGAAATTCGGAATGTTGGCTTTCACGGCTTTGCTTGACATATCTTATCAATCGTAGCTTGATCCGGACCTGGATAAAATTCATCGATATCCGTGGCTATCCAGTAGCTGCCCGATGCTGAGGACGTATGACCTTTATTTTCCAGTCAGTTCCTTGGTATCTCAGACTTGCCAAAAGGCGGGATAACATTTTCCCCCCAAATTACTTCTTGTGTAATCATGACGTGCTTTGAAAAGCTGCAGTTCCTGTTTGATAATCATCACATGTTTCGCTGAAAACTGTATCCTGCATTGCTGTAATTGACCGATGTATGATTGTGATCATCTGTATGTTGTCGGATTCACGATGAGACGATCACTTGATTCCTGTGAATGTCGAAGATTAAGTATTAGTCGAACATATGTGCATATATGTGTCATCTTGACTTTTGTTAACATTGCGTGTTTGCACGTCGTTGCCAGTTCGGTTAGTTATCGAAGTCTGCATCGATCCTCTCCTGAATCGATTTCAGATTCGAGTTAAAACATCGTTTTGATGATTGTCTATGATTATCCTCTTGTATCGATCCTCTCCTGAATCGATGTAAAAGGTAGACCAGTAATCATTTTTATATCGAAGTGATGCGTTCATCCTCATCGATGGTTTTCGATGGATTCGAAATGATCATTCGAATCGATAGTCTTCGAATCGCTACGAGTCGATGGTCGTGAAGTTAGCATTTCGAATCGATGGGACACGATGACTCCGATTTAGCTTTTGTTGACTGCCTCGAATCGATGAAACTTCGAATCAATGGGGCCTCGTATCGATGCTGCCTTGACGGATTCGAAGCTTTGATGGATTCGAACGTGATGGGTTCGAACGTGGTTGTTCGAATCGATTGGTTTACGACCGGTGGCAATCGGTCAGGTCGACCGGGAGGCGAAGCGTCCATTTTCTATCTGGGATCCAAATAAATACGCGAGGTCACTTTCACTTTCACTTTTTACTTTTACTGTTACTCTGCCCCTTCTTCGTATCAATCCCCCAAAACCTCGAGAGAAAAACTCCTTCGACTCGATCGAAAACTTTGATCTTTCGACCACAATCGCAGTTAATCAGGTAATTAATGGATGAACACCGAGTTAAGGATGATGAAACTGGAAATTTGCCATCACTCTTGAATTTTCTTGAGATTTAATTTCGGAAGGTTGTGAGATCTGAATTAAATGGGTCGAATCGATGAACGAAGCATGACCTAGTGCTGGAGTTCTCTTGGAGAAGCAGATATTACGAGGGGTTTCGCTTTTCTTCGTCTCGTATCGATCCGGACTGGAGCAATTCGAATCGATTCTGATTAGGGGGCTTCGAATTGATGCTTGCGAAGGGAAGTGGCTCGTATCGATCGATTCGAAGTGATGATTCTACGATCGATTTGAAGGCGTTGAGTTTGATCGATACGAAGTCTTTCTCCTGTTGGACTCGAAGCATTCTGTCACTTGATGCTACGGGTATCGTTCCAAGGACCTACGTCGATACGAAGTGCCTGGAGTCGAATTTTTATCAATTCGAAGCACATCGATTCGACTCGTTTCGGGCGTCTTCAGTTCAGGTAATGCAACTCTTCTGACTTGCCCAATGGATTCGAACTATGACCAATTTTCAGTCGAAATTTGACGAACTTAATGAACTTTAGCACACTTGACTCCGACGAGCTTCGGCCTTGCCTAATTGAACTTGACTGTAGGACTATTCTTGACTTCCTTTTGAGGCTCATCGATGGAACCATGACTTAACCAAAAACATAACAGATTTATACTTGAATCAGTCGGTAGCATTTGGATGGCGTGGATATGACGGTCATTTCCAGTCTTGATTTCCAGAGTTTCGTCGTTCGCACATTTTGTTTCATTCCGTAAAATTTGCTTAAGTAATGCACATCACTTGCACTGCACGACACATTCATACACACTACACTGGGGAATGCACGGGCTCTTTATGAACTTAACGTTGCTTTCTGATAAGTTAGTCAGTTATCGAATCTTCGAGCTTGCAACAGCAGGATATTCAGAGTTCTCCTCCTCCGGTCCTTGTAATTCCAGATATCCCAGCGGATATAGTAGATCCAGCTCCCGACGAGCTACAAGACGCAATATTTATCGAGGATCCGATAGATTCCGTTCAATCTAACATCTCCGAAAACTTGTTGGGTAGGATATGCACAAGACATCATATTTCTCTAGACGATGTGTTATTGCCGAGTTCCAGCGACAGACCTCACTGTCCGCCCGAAGGGTATACTGCCTTTTACCGACATGCTTGCGCGGCCGGAACACTTCCTCCATTCAATCAGTATATTAGGGAGATGTTATCATTTCTTGGACTCGCTCCCTCTCAATTACACCCCAACGGGCACGCGCTACTGAACAGTGCGTTTATTGTATTTATGGACCACCTCTTCCGTCCTCCAAGGCCGACGGAAATCAGATATCTATTTAACTTCAAGAGCAGAGGCGATAGTCCATCTTTTACATTTTTGGAGGCAGTGAGAAATTGTCAAGTTATTACTGGAGCCTGGACCAGACTTAGTTACTTCAAGAATGAATGGTTTTATGTTCGGTGTCCTCCTGGTTTTGCTAGGCGATGGTTGTCTAGACGTAAGTGCCGTTACCTATCGATGATTTCCTTGATTAACAGCTTTTTTGTATTGGTTTTGACATCTTGTTTCTCTTACAGCCATTATCTCCAGACCCGATGGCGGATATTACAAGGGCATAGTTCGAAGTCTTCAAGAAATTCCGAGCGAGTTGAGACACATCGACTTGGTGTTGAATGACTATAACTTAAGAGCTCTCGGCTTGATTGAAATGAATCAGAGTATAGTCATCGAAGGGATGTTAAAGCCCACCTAAGAAGAAGAAAAAGAAAATGGAAAAGAAAATGCTCGGTGCCGTAATAACTGAAGTGAGTGACGAGGAAAGGACCCATACAGACGTGGAGCCGATGGCTGATCTTTCGGGCAACTTCGAAGAGTTGGGAGAGAGACGGAAAAGCAAGGCCGTCGTTTCCAAAAAACTCAAATCTAAGGGATGGAAGTCTGTAGATGTGTCTCCTCCCACTTCCGGAGCTATAATTTCTAAGGCTGCCCCTTCTTATTCGAGAGATACTTTTAAAGGGCTTGATGATATCCCCATCCCGGATTATATATCGATTCCCCACAATTCCGGGTTGGAGGAATTTCATGATGTTTTAAATTTGAGCGAGCACTTCCCTTTGAGTGCGGTCAACACTTCCGGTTGGTTTGGGGGTTTACACATTTACACACACTTCCACAGCACTACATGACTTTCGCTTATTAAACATTGTTTTTGTAAGGTCCTAAACTGTAGTTCCTTCTTATTGCAGGTGAGATGTCAGGTCGTGGATCCACTCTGGATAGGCTCCGCAATGTGCGCCGATCTTCTTCTTATTATGAGTCCCGCTGGAGGGAATCGGACAGGGATCAGGGACGAGGCTATACCAATCAGGATCGCTATGATAGAGATCGAGATTATTGGCGTAGCCACTCTGGCCAAGACCGTACTGACAGAGATAGGAGCTATCAGTACCGACCGCGATCTCGCTCTCCTCCGCCTCCTAGGGTCCCTATAGATCCTCCTGAGTCTTCTCATCAACAACCACCTTCTCAATCTTCCAGGCCCGAAACTCAGCGGCAAAGGGTTGAACCGCCTGCAGCTACCATTGTTGAACAGGCTCCAGCTGAATTGACAAGTGAAGGAGCCATCCAGCTTGCTCAAATGAAAAAGGAATTTCCAGAAATCTGTATGGATGCGTATGTCTTTCCTCCCCATCTCAAGAGGATTCCTCCAGATGCCGAAAATATTGCGCATAGCTATATCCGCGACTTTTATGCTCAATACAAGGAATGGTACAAAGCAGCCGTGAAAGCTTCAAAGTTAGCTTTTGACCGGGCGAAGGTTATTCAGAAGCATGATGCTGAGATTGTCAAGAAAGATCGCATCATCCAGGTTCTTCAATCTGAGATGGAGTCGTCTCGAAACTCTGAACTCGAAGCGCTAAAAAAGCATGATGATGCTGTGGCGAAGATGGCGAGGATGCAGCAGGCACACTGTGCCTTGGTAGAAGGGATGGGCCACCGTTATACCACTGTCGTAGCTGAATGAGACATAGCCGTTAAAGAGTTGAATGAGCTCAAGGCCAAATTTGCTGAGGTGGTGAAAGAAAAAGACGATGCTAATACCACCGCTTAGGAGGCATGTGACCAAGCTGTGTCACTTCGAGCCGAACTTGTTGCGGCGGTGGCCAAGACCAAGTCTGTGGAGGCAGAAATCCAGGAAAAGATTATGGCGGAGCAGTCTTGGATGGACGCTGATTTTGATGATCTCCTGGTCACATACAATGCCAACGTGCTGGAGCACAGAAATTTATCATGGCTGGGAGATGACTCTATGATTTTGTACAACGCCTGGACCAGGTTGGTGGAGGAGAAGAAGGCAGCGCATCCGGATGAAATGCTGGATGATTTCGAGCTTGAGATGCGCTTGCTTACTGAGGAAGAGAGGAAAGTTCTCCATGAGGCGGTGATTTCTATGGCGAAAGAGAGGCTTGGTACTCAACATATAGAGATAGGCGAGGGTTCGGGGATCGAGCATCACGAGGCAAGTGTTGGAGCTGAAATTTCGACATTGCCTGTAACCATTGGTGCGGTCGATTCCTAGTCCGTCCCCGCTTATAATCCTAACCAGCCGCAATTGTCTTCCGCTGATGCTCCTGCCTCTGCACCTGCCCATGCTCCGGGTCAGGCTAAGGAAGGTATTTGAACGTCTCCTGCGTACACTTAGTGTGATGAACCTGAAGCAATACATTTAGCTAACAATTTTTGCTTTTTCATGTCTCAGTGACCGAAACCGCCGTCCCTGCGCCTTCCGCATCACAAGTTCCTTATCAAGCGCAAGGGGCTATCGTCACCGAGGCCATTATGACGTCTACCATGGTTGGCGAAGAGGGAGAAGCGAGCATGTTGTCTTTTGATGCTCAGATGATTGAGGAACTCCTCAGTCAACCCAACGATCCCTTCGCCGATCCATCCTTTGCCATGAGCGGGGCCACTTTGGCTGTTAGCTCCTTTATGCCAGCCACTAGCATATCCAGCGCGGCCCAAGCACCTCGTGAAGATGAAATTTTGGCTGAGATTAGTGCTGAGATGGCCGCAGTGACCGCCGGTATGAATCCGTCGGGCCATGCCCCGCTAATGATGATATCGCCGGGCGGCACTGTGGTAATTGCGAGTGCTTCTGTCCCACCTCCTGTTACTGCTTCTATGCCTCCGGCTCCACCCTCCAAAAGAATCTCTGTTGCCTCAAGCTCCGAGGAAGATGTGGACATTATGTCTCCATCTGAGGACAAACCGGAGAAGAGTAAGAGAGTGAGGAGGAAGTTGGGTAGCGGCTCCAGTGGGACTACCCCGAAGAAGAAGATAAGGAAGAAGAAAGATTGAACTCCTTCTTTAGTTTACTGTAGTGTTTTGTTTTGTCTTTTGGTTTTTTCTATAGCCGTGTATAGATGTGGACTCGGCTCCCACTAGCAGGAACTTTTTTTGAACCATCTTGTAATCGGATTCTTTTTATTGATAATGGAAATGAAAGTATATTCTCTTTCGTCTTCAATTCGATATTTGTTTTGGTCCTGCCCCCAGTCTTGGTGATAAATATGGAGTTGATGTATGTTTATACTCCGTCTCACATTCTGGAAGTATGGAGTTAAGTAAATATTTATACTCCGTCTCACACTCTGGGAGTATGGAGTCAAGTAATGTTTATACTCCGTCTCGCACTCTGGGAGTACGGAGTTAAGTAATGTTTATACTCCATCTCGCGCTCTGGGAGTACGGAGTTAAGTAAATGTTTATACTCCATCTCGCACTCTGGGAGTACGGAGTTTAAGTGAATGTTTATACTCCGTCTCGCACTCTGGGAGTACGGAGTTAAGTAATGTTTATACTCCGTCTCGCACTCTGGGAGTACGGAGTTTAAGTAATGTTTATACTTCGTCTCGCACTCTAGGACTACGGAGTTTAAGTGAATGTTTATACTCCGTCTCGCACTGTGGGAGTACAGAGTTAAGTAATGTTTATACTCCGTCTCGCACTCTGGGAGTACGGAGTTTAAGTAATGTTTATACTCCGTCTCGCACTCTAGGAGTACGGAGTTTAATGAAGGATCGTCGTGTATCAACCCATTTTTAGCCTGACGTGATGGCTTGCCCCCGAGCTTGGGTTTCATTTAGCGAGTGGCCGATCGTATCATGGCCACTCCCTACTTGAACAAATTCCACTGCGTGATGGAATTTAGCTCTCCGTGCATCATGATGTTGTACATTGTATTTAATGAATCACAGCTCTGGCTCGAAGAGATGGCATTTTATTTGCTGAAATAAGAAAATATGGCAAAGTCAGTTGCCTTATTACAAATTCTAATTTCGAAAATGCAAAAGTAAATTGCTAAAATGGAAAATATGCAATAAAGTAAATAAAGCCTGTCATATATAGTAGCGACAGAGACTCTCGCTGTTCCAAGCCCTTGGCAAATCAAGACCGTCAACGGTCGATAGTTTGAATGTGCCATCTCCGAGTCTTTGTGTAATTACGTATGGTCCTTCCCAATTTGGTTTCATGTGTGAAGGAACCGAATAGATTCTCTTGAGAACGAGATCGCCGAGTTCAAAAGTTCGAGGTCGAACTTTGGCATTGTATAATCGGGCGACTCGACTCCGATATGCAGCAGCTCTCAAATCTGCCTCTTCACGCTTCTCATCCAGTAGATCCAAAGATTCAGCAAGCAATATAGCATTTTTTTTCGGATCATAATAAGTCAAACGATGGGAAAACACTTCCGTCTCGATTGGAATAACGGCTTCCGAGCCATAAGATAAGGAAAATGGGGTGTGCCCGGTTGCGGTCTTGTGAGTTGTTCAATAAGCCCATAATGCCATAGGAAGTTCATCAACCCATTTGCCCCCAGCTTTTTCCAGTCGTTTCTTTAGGATGGATTTTATAACTTTATTGACAGCTTCGACCTGACCGTTTGCCTGTGGATGTGCAACTGCCGAGAATTTTTTATGGATATGAAACCGTTGACAGAAATTCTTGAATTCTGCACTGTCAAATTGGGTCCCATTACCGGTGATGATGGTATGCGGGAGTCCAAATCGACAGATGATGTTGCGAACTTTGAAATTTATTACTTTCTTCGTCGTAATTGTTGCGAGAGCTTCGACTTTAGCCCACATTGTAAAGTAGTCAACGGCGACGATGGCGTACTTCGCACCACTTTTTGCCAGAGGTAGAGCACCGATGATATCGATGCCCCACATAGCGAATGGCCAGGGACTGACCATTTGGGTTATCTCGGTAGGCGGAGCTCTTGGAATTCGGGCGTGTTTCTGGCACTTATCGCACTTTTTGGCATAATTTGCTGCGTCTCGGTTCACTATCGGCCAGTAGTATCCGTATCGGAGTATTTTCTTAGCAAGAGCTTGTCCACCGGTGTGATCGCCACATTCTCCTTCGTGTAAATCATGTAACACTCGCTTGATTTCATCGTGCGCGATACACCGGAGGAGAGGAACAGAATAACCTCTTCTATACATGACTCCATCCTGAATGACGAATCGTGAAGCTTTTCGTAGAATTTGCCTTTTCTCATTTCTATGCTCAGGCAATGTCCCATTCTCAATGTAATTTCGATACAGAGTCATCCACGACTCTCTACTGGGAGTGGTTTCAAACACAAAATTCGTCTCTATTTGATCGATGCTTGGGGAGGACAAAGTTTCGACGGGGACAAGCCCCATTTGCTGTGCTTCACCTGTGCTGGCTAACTTCGCCAATGAATCGGCTCTTTGGTTGTGTTCTCGAGGTATATAATAAATGGCATAATAGTCAAACTGATTCAGCACTTCCTGAACTCGAGCCAAGTAAGCAGCCAACCTTCGATCTCTCGCTTGATACTCTCCCCGTACTTGGCACACAACTAATTGTGAATCACAATAAATTTCCACAGCAATAATTCTCAAATCTCTGGCCAATTTTAACCCAGTTAAGAGGGCTTCATATTCAGCTTTATTATTGGTTGCGTGAAAATCGAATCTCAAAGCATAACATATAGATCGGCCTTCGGGAGTTTCAAGTACAACACCAGCGCCCGAACACCGGTCGTTTGATGCACCATCAGTATACAACTTCCAGATATATTCGGGGGATTCACTGGTTTCGGGCAAGTCTTCTGGAACGGTAAATTCAGCTATGAAATCGGCTAGGACTTGTCCTTGAATGGCTCGTCTTGGAGAATAAGTAATATCGAACTGGCTCAGTTCGATGTTCCACTTGAGTAACCTACCAAACGTCTCAGGCCGCGTGAGGATCTGTCGTAACGGCTGATCGGTATACACAGTAAGAGGATGAGCTTGGAAGTAAGGGCGAAGCTTCCTTGAGGCAATGACCAGGCAATAAGCCAATTTCTCCAGCCTTGGGTAATTTGTTTCAGCTCCCGTTAACCGTTTACTAACATAGTAGACCGGTTTTTGCACTCGGTCTTCTTCTCGAACCAAAGCAACGCTGATTGCGTGCTCCGATACTGCCAGATAAAGGTATAATTGTTCATGGTCTATCGGCTTTGACAGGATTGGAGGTGTGGAGAGATGTTGAACCAGCGATCGGAATGCGCCTTCGCACTCCATGGTCCATTCAAAGTTTCGCTTTCCCTTCCGGATCAGATCGAAGAAAGGAATGCATTTATCGGTGGATTTTGAAATGAACCTGGTTAATGCTGCTACCTTCCCGTTGAGACTCTGGACTTGCTTTATGGTTCTTGGAGTTTGCAAGTTCCTTATCGCCCAGATCTTTTCGGGATTTGCTTCTATCCCTCGAGCATTGACGATAAATCCGAGGAACTTTCCAAAGGCGACACCAAAGTGACACTTTAATGGATTGAGCTTCATCCCATATTCTCGAAGAATACAGAACATCGAATTTAAATCTCTGACGTGGTCTGTGGAGAACCGGGACTTTACTAGCATGTCATCCACGTAAACCTCCATGGTCTTCCCGATCTGGTCGGCGAACATCCGATTGACCAAACGTTGATATGTTGCTCCGGCATTTTTTAGACCGAAAGGCATGAATCTGTAGCAGTAGAGTCCCAGATCGGTCACGAAACTGGTATGTTCTTGATCAGGCAAATGCATAGGTATTTGATTGTAGCCAGAATAAGCATCCATGAAAGATAATAATTCGTGTCCAGCCGTGGAGTCTACGAGCTGGTCAATTCGGGGAAGTGGAAAACTATCCTTTGGACAAGCCTTGTTTAAGTCAGAATAGTCGACGCAAGTTCTCCATTTCCCGTTCGGTTTTCGAACCAATACTGGATTTGACACCCATTTTGGATATAAAGCATCTCGGATGAACCCATATTATTGTAACTTATCAACCTCCTCTTTAAGGGCAGCAGATCTCTCTGGATCCATACCACGCCTTTTCTATTTGACCAGGACATACTGCGGATCAATATTTAGGGAGTCACTTGCGATGTCCGGTGAGATCCCGCACATATCAGAGTGTGTCCAGGCGAAAACGTCGAGATTCACCCGGAGAAAATCAACCAATTCCTATTGCGTCTGTATTCCTAGTTGAGATCCAACTTTTAGTGCCTTCGAATCATCATCCTCACTGACTGGGACATCCACAGTCAGTTCGGCCGGGGAAGCTTGATTCTCTTTAGATTCGTCTTTATCCTCGCTGTCTCTAGGGTCAAGGTCTTTAAGGAATTGGTCGTGGTGCCCAGGCCGAAGCCCAGGCACTAATTGTCAATCATCAGCAAAATGGACGCAGAGAGATTCCTCTACGCCCTTTCCTTTCTCCTTTCTCTGCGCCTCGCGCAGTTCAGCAACGTAACAGGCTCTTCCGGCTGCCTGATCTCCTTGAATGACTCCAATTCCGTGATCAGTAGGGAATTTCAGAGTTAAACACCATGGGGCAATGGTTGCCCTGCACTCAGCAAGGGCCGGTTGGCCCAAAAACGCATTGTAAGGTGAATCAATATCTAACACGACAAATTGCAACATCCGGACTCTCCGGCGTTCTCCAACTCCCAACTCCACTGGCAGTTCCACCACCCCAGTGGGTATTGTAGCACTTCCATTGAAGCCGTGGACTCGAGATTGGCAAGGTTTCAAGTCCTTTTCTTCCATTTTCATTAAATCATAGGCTCGTTTAAGTAAGATGTTTACAGAGTTCCCACTGTCAACCAGGATCCTCTTCATCCAAGCAGGACCAACCTAGGCAGATATGACCAATGGGTCGATTGTCGGGGCTTCTATCTTATCAGCATCTCTGCTTCTGAATACGATATCATCAGACATTTTTTTTTGTTTAGCTGGAGTTCCATCTTCACAATTACTGCAACATTCAAAGCTCGCATGCCTGATAGAGCTAGCATATGACTCCATTTCCCTCCAGCTTTTGTCTGCTGGATGGGGACCACCACTTATTGTGTTTATAACTAGCCTTCCGCCCGTTCGAGCGGGCTCCTCTTGTCTTTCTTGATTTTGTGAACGATTCTGATTTGACGGGCCCGCACCACCAGGCTGCGGCGCTCGCACAAACTGATCTAACTTTCTTTCCCTGATCAACTTCTCGATGAGGTCCTGCAAATGTCGACACTCATTGGTATTGTGGCCATAACTCTCGGGGAATCTACAGAACTTCCCTGTTTGAATCTGCCTCTCCGACGATTGCTTCGGAGCAGGCTTCTTATATTGCACAGTGTTGCAAGTTTGTAGATATACATTCTCCAATGATGTATTCAATGGCGTGTAATTATCAAACATTGGAGCCCTACGTCGTGGGCCTTGGTTTGGATCTCTTTTCTTATCCTGACCATTGTTGCCTCGCGACTGATTCTGTTTGTTCTGTATATTCAACTGAACTTTTCCAAAACTCTCACTGGACTGCTTAACTGCCACATTACTTTGTATTCCTTCAGTTCTAGGCATTGCATCGTCCTGCTTCCTAGACTGTTTCGCGTCCTCTTGCCGTAAGAATTGAGCAGCTTTGGAGTAGAAACGGTCCAACGATGCGGGTGGTTTCCCAGCTAGCCAATTTCCAAACTCAGAATCGGGATCGATTCCTTTGGTTAATGCCATCAAGATTGAGTTATCGTTAGGATTACTAATCTCTACACATGCTGCGTGGAATCTTTCTAAATAATGTCTAAGTGTTTCTCCCTTAGCTTGGGTGATGCTAGATAGGGTGTTAACGTCTTTAGGTCTGGCGACATACATACAGAACTGTTCGACAAATTTCTTAGCCAGTTGATCAAATGAAGAGATAGATCTAGGTGGTAATCGCGTAAACCACATTGTTGCGATTCCTCCCAAAGAGATGGGGAAACTCCGGCACTTTACTGCATCGTCAGCCCTTGCGGCGCTCATTGATCATTCATATTTCAAAATGTGTTGGTTGGGATCGGAATTTCCTTCGTACATAGGGAGAGTTGGCATTCTGAATCGCCGAGGAGGTTCAGCATATAATATCTCATCTGTGAAAGGAGTGTGACTACGGGAGATTCCCCAGTCGTCATTGGTAAGGCCTTGGCTTTCGCGGATCATCTGACGTATCATGGTTGAGATATCGGGCATCGCTACATTTTGAGCATGCTGAGCTAAGGTGTGGTCGGGTTCCACAACGCGAGTTTGGACCGGGCGCTGTCGACGGTCCAAGTTTCGCCTCCTTGGCTCAACGTGTTCTGGGACGTATGGTTCAGGAGTACGCCCACGTTGTTGATTATTCAGATCTGACTGATTCCGGGTATCAACCCTTGTTTCTACCGCAGCAGTTGCAGTGCGATTGTTTAAGGTATGCTGTGGAACAGCACCTCCTCGTGACGAGGGCCCGGCCTGGAAGCTAGTTGACGGTCCGACCCTCAATTGTCCTACAGTCAAGGCAGGTTGATATTCGGTAGCTTGTGTATGACTCGCGTCCAATCGGGGACGTGTAGATCTGCCATGATAGTCAGACGAAGCAGAACTTTCAGTGGACGAGTGGGAAGCATCATCCCTCCTGGTCCTTCTGCGCCTTTTGCGGTTTAATTGATTGGTCAATTCAATATTAGCACGCAACTGTTCGGCCAGCTGTTGCCGACTTTGAGTCAGTTCCTGGAGTAATACCTGGAACACTTGTTTGGTTACTGGCCCAGACGGATCTGAGTGAGAAGTGTTGTCTTGGTTGGATGGAGGCAGCTGCGTAGGATTCTGTCGATCTCGACCTTCTTGGTCAGCAGCTGTAGAAGTGGTTCTTGTGCTAACCATCTTAAGTAGTGGGTTCCTTTCCTAGATTTTATGCAAATCTGAATAGAATGGAAGGATTCTGGACTAGAGATTTGGATCTTCCTCTTGGATTTATGCAATCCGGTATCGATGGTAGATCCAAGGAGCAGGAGAAAAAGCTGGTTTTTCTCAGTGAAAGCACCAAAGTGTTTGTACCAAAAATGGGCACAACACTCTTCGGAAGTTTTTGAAGAGATAAAAGTGAAGAAAGAAAATTAAAACTGAGGATTATCTAACAAAAACGCCAAATAACAGAAAGTAAAT
This sequence comes from Allium fistulosum, assembly GCA_030737815.1. Classification (NCBI taxonomy): domain Eukaryota; kingdom Viridiplantae; phylum Streptophyta; class Magnoliopsida; order Asparagales; family Amaryllidaceae; genus Allium; species Allium fistulosum. The sequence continues at coordinate 1,258,998,131 of CM060901.1, forward strand.
TGCACAGAAGAAAGTGATTTAGAGTGGTTCGGCGCTTTGCCTACGTCCACTAAGAAAGTTGATGATTTTATTACTCGATACTTGAAGATTACAATTTCTTATTACGTAGTACAACTGATTTTATAAGCTAAGTCTGAAAATAAGGCAGCGGTGGTGATTTGGAGTAAATCTGGCAGAGTCTGGGCGCTCTTTAGCTCTTAAAATTGTCCGACCCCTTTTCTGAATGACCAGGGGCTCTATTTATAGGTGTAGGAGGCTGATATTTTGCCTAAATTTCGGGAGACCAGTTCTGGTACGTGAGGGGGCCCACATGCCCGCTTTCAGGAAATCCGGGCCCACTTTGGGATCGATTCGAAGTCCATTCGAATCGATCAAGATAACATCCAATCGGGCTGAAATTTGGTGTGGACATTCTTTAACGTATGCTCAAGCTTTTGTGAAAATTTCATAGCATTTGGACTTGTAGATCTCGAGTTAAGATCGATTCAAGATTGCATTTCCGGTGTACCAGCCTGGTTCAAATCGATCCCTTCGAATCGATAGGGTCGAATCGATGCTCGGTGCATGTGCGTGGTGATGTGGCACACGTGCTTCTCGGGTTGATCCATCTTTTTCTCCGAGTTTACTAGGTCGAATCCATGGTTTTAGCCGCTTTGACTTGGTGGATTCGAGGTAACGGATTCAAAAGTATGCTCCTTCGAATCGATCGAATGGATGTTTCCTTCGTATCAATCAAGGTAGGCCATGGTTGATTGATACGCAGGCTTCTCAACTGAATGGATTCGAAGATAGTCGTGGGATGGAGTCGAAGTTCTTCAACTACATGGATTCGAAGGCCTTCCCTTTGATGGATTCGAAGTAGGGAATGGTTCAATGGATTCGAACCATGGCTTGCTCGATGGATTCGAAGCAGGGTTATGCTTCGTGGGTTCGAAGCACCTCCTCTCTATGGATTCGAAGTAGAGGAAGTTCGATGGAGTCGAACAAAGGTTGTCCCATGGATTCGAACTAGAGCTTGGCCGATGAATACGAAGCTTGGCCACCTGATGGATCCGAACATAGGCTTCGCCTATGGATTCGAACTTAGGACTGTCTACTCCATTTTTCGTTGGTGATATCTTGAGCATACGAACTCGGATTGACTTGAAATTCGGAATGTTGGCTTTCACGGCTTTGCTTGACATATCTTATCAATCGTAGCTTGATCCGGACCTGGATAAAATTCATCGATATCCGTGGCTATCCAGTAGCTTCCCGATGCTGAGGACGTATGACCTTTATTTTCCAGTCAGTTCCTTGGTATCTCGGCCTTGCCAAAAGGCGGGATAACAGATGAAATATTAATATTTGGTTTTGATGTATCTTATGTAAAGGAAAAGGAAGTTTCTACCCTCTAAATGTGATATGAATGTTTAGGAAAGGCTGATGTGATCCAAGGGATTAAAATCATAAGAAAAGAGGAACAGTTGGTACTAACCCAATCTAACTACATCGAAAAGTTCCTCAAGAAATATGGTCATTACAATGACAAACCAGCTCCAACACCATTAGATTCTAGTATTAAGTGATCGAAGAATATAGGTTGTACTATTTCTCATCTCTAATATTCTAGTATTATTGGAAGTCTTATGTATGACATGCATTGCACTAGATCCGACATAGCACATGTTATAAACATGTTTTGTCAATTTACAAGTAATCTAGGTTACAAACATCCGAGAGCTATTTCTAGAGTTCTAAATTGATAGTAAGAAATCATAAATTATGGTTTATTTTATAAAGGATATCATATTGTATTGGAAGGATATATGGATGCGACCTGGAACGATGTAGAAATCAAATCCAAGTCTACGACTGGATGGATCTTTAACTAGGAGGTGGTGTTGTGTCTTGGGATTCAAAGAAGCAGAGTTGTATTTCTTACTCAATGAGTTTTTCGGAATCAATTGCATTAGCAGATGCATGTAAAGGGGTGAAAGGTTTATGAGTTTTCAATTTTAATTCCTCTTTGGAAAAAGCCATCTTCCGAGTCATGACTAATGATGTTAATCAGGCTATAAATTATATGTTTCTAGCAAAACATATAATAGAAAGTAGGCATATGAGTTTTAGACATCAGATGGTAAGGCAATTAATCAAAAGAGGAGTAATTATAGTCGAGCATATAAAAATAAAAAAAACTTCGATGACACATTGATAAAGAGTCTTTCAAAGGCAACGGTTTTTATAAAATCAAAGAGATGGGAATATGGTCTGTGAATGAAGGTTCTGAATTATAAAACTAGGATGACCTTCATTTGAGATAGGTTTATTTTACTTGTTTATGGGCAGTTCGGATTATCCCTGAGCCACGTTTGTTGAGAGGACCCGATGTGCCTTAGTAGTTTCCTTTTTTATATATGTATATAGTTTTGATTTACATTATTTTGAGATAGTTCCCCTCACACCGGACTTTATGTTCTATTCGCGTTTTGTCTTTGTCTATTTTTGTAATGATAACTCTCGGGTACTCGATTGAATAGTTTGAGAGTCAGGTGCTTTTGGGGATACACTATCAGAGTGGCATGGCTGGAGCTTATTAGAGGCAAGATGTCGATACTTTGGATATATACTTGATATTGTAGTAGTACATGACAGATTTGTTATTTATATATGATACTTGTTGCATCAGATATTATATTTATTGATATTTATTTATTAGTTACTTCTACCAGTGCAGTCTTTCATATATTGTTCATCCAATTCTGTTCATGTATATTTAGTATATTATATGTTATCATTCCAGTGTGAGATTATATCGATATGCCTTGGTAGTTGGTATACTATTTTGTTTTGATTTTACCCTGACAATCTGTCTTTTTTGATATTTGGTAGTCAAACGTTGTCATTCGACGTTGATTCAGGGTATAATGAAGGATGGGTTATTACATTTGGTATCGGAGCTTAGGTTCAACCTAGTAGGTCAGTTTGAGTTAAAACAATTTGATAGAAGTAGATACGTTGAGAGTGCATACTTGTATTTTCTAATTTATAATATTTCTTACACCACTTGTCTTATAAACTATGATTTATTTCTATCGCTAGTTGCTAAGGTATCTTCATTCAGGCTACCAATATGAGAAGATGGTATAAATGTGCAGCTGTGGCAGGTATTAAGGGTGGTGTTGCGGTCAGGATTACTGCCATTCAAACTTGATGCACAAGCTTTCGAGTTGAGTGGAGTTGGTCGATGAAGTGTGACTTGGATTTGCATCCAAGTAGGATTCGGTGGATGCCTAGTAATTATCAATGACCAAGTGAATAACTTGTGCGCATTTTGCATGGAGTCATTCATGTTAGAAGTTATTTGTCCTTTTGTTAGTAAACCTTTGGTGATGAGGTTAATACCATGTGCTGAAGGAACATTTTCCAAGGGTCAGTCCATTCATATACCAGTTCCTAATCGCTAGTTTGAGCGTAAGGTTTTTAGGTGATTTGCATCTAATGGGTAAGGGTTTATCACTCGATTTTGAAATAAGTGGGATTCTTGAGGGGACTAAGAGATTTTCAAAGCATGACTTTAGTCATGGGAGGAAATTTCGATGGTTTGACCAAGGAACCAGATCAGAGCTCGCATGAAAGGAGTCAAGTTATCGATCATAGTTTAACAAAGAAATCGTGCAAGCGAACAAAAGATTAGATTGGGCTTTTGGATTATCTTTATTCAATGTAAAAATTATTATATTATAATTAATTAAGGTAGCTTGTGAGAGTTTGTGGAAGGACACCTTGATTAGTTTTGTGAAGATTCAGGTAATCGTTTAAGTGGCGATATGATACTTGCCTAGGTGAGCGTCGCAGTAAACTTAGTGTATTATCCTTATTAATATTGTGCGATTGAGTTGTGCTTGAACCCGAGCAAAAGCAAGCATTTGTAGATTGCTATTTAATAATGATTTAATTAATAAAATTTTCTTCTTTGGAGAATGATTTCTATTTAGAAGAAAAGGAAAATTGAGACTTGGATTGCTGGGTTTATTCCAGAGTTTTGAGGATTGGTGATCTAACATATCATATAAATTTTCCTTTTTGTTGTACGAGGTGTAATAGTCTTTCCTACATTGTATTCATGAAAGGATTTACATCACTCGAGCATTTGGTTCATCTTGGGCATCGAACAGACCCATGGTATTATATGGCTTGGCATGCATGTTATGACTATCATTGGTTACCGTGCACTTTGGTATAGACTTTTTTTGTATGTTTGGTTGTTTGTGTGCTAGTTATTTTTGGTTGTAGTATTTGTTGATGTTTGTTGTTGTTTGTTGTTGATTGGTTGATTAATTGTTTGTGATTATTGTTGCTAATGTTACTTGCTGATTGATTTTTATGGATTATTGCTGCTTGTTATTGCTTGTTGATTATTTATGTTTGCTATTGTTTGCCATTACTTATTGTTGCTTATTGATTGCTTGTTTTTGCTTGCTTGATCGATTGATTGTTGTTAATTATTGTTGTTGGTGTTGCTCGTTGATTGATTTTTATGGATTATTGTTGCTTGTTTTGTATGTCTGGTTGCTTGTATGCTAGTTATGGCTATATGTTATAGCATGTTCAGAGAGAGATAACAGTAGCTATCTAGGATAGATTGCATATCATCCATGGCCATTGTAGGGGTCGAGGTGAGATCTATATGAGTTGATTGCATTTTGATGTGACTCCAAGTCCAAGGTATATTTAGATACTAACTCATTTTAGTTTACTCTCCAGTTTTGAGTCATGTATGATTGTGGTAGTATTGGTTACTAACTTAATTTTACATGTTTTAATTTCTTATTTGCTATGGAATTGGTTCATAATCCTCTTGGTATAATACAATTAGGTCCTTGAGAGCTGAAGCATAACTATTTAAATGCTTATTTGTTTAGATTTACATTTAAATAGTGAAAACCTTTCTTAAAACGAGGTATGTGTTTTTAGGAAATGTAGGACAATGTAAGTTATCGCATATTTTCTAGTTGTGTGATGCATTCTAATTTGAGATTTTCCGCAACGCTAATAGCATAAAGGAAGTACTACTGGAATTTTCCGAAGTTGAGGCTTGGGAATTTTGGTCAGTTCTGTTACTTTATCGTACTTATGGGAATTTCAGCGACGAAATTCCTTTAAGCAGGGGAGAATGTAATAATCTGCAATTTCAACGACTGAATATTTAAATGATTAATTAAAATATTTAATCCTTAATTGGCAGAACGCCCGTTATACTTGATTTCTCAAAGGCAAATGAATTAGGACTCGACATACCTACCATTGAGGCTGCAATTCTGTCATGAGGAAAATGAGTATAAGCCAACTTTTTTTAGAGTGATAAGTTTTTGGAGTGAATAGTAATTTCTAGAAATGAATGAAAATTGAATTTTGGGCTAAGCCCATGCCTATAAGTGGCTTACCTCTTCACATTTTGTAACGGCCCGCTATTTTGGACCATTCAAATCGACAATAATCCACACATGTCTGACTTGAATAATTCAAAATATCAGATTGTTAATTTAAATTTGGCAAAACTCAGCATATGCAGTAAATAAATCAATCACAGAATCACAGATACAGAGTAATACAATAATACGCAGTGGAATAGATAAAATAGTAGTTCATGAAGCTACTATATAAACATCAGAGTTAGAAATAAAATACAACAGAATATCTCAAATGCAGTGAAGTCTTCAGTACAACAGATGACTTCTCTGAACAAATCAACTAGAAGAGCTGAAAGCTGAGGCGATAGTTGGATCTCCAAAGGAAGCTCCAAACTCCAAAGGTGAGTCTCAAATGCTGTATCACTCGGTCTGACCCGAGCGTAAAGCAAAACACAAAACACTCGAGTCAGGATTAACATTCTTATATAAATAAATCCAACTCAAGTGAAATATCAACTGAAATACAAGTAACTTAAAGAATGTTTGGGATAACCATCCTCTAAGGATCTTTAGAACTATCTACAAGGTGGAAATATACATTATAATACCGTGGTCATTTAAATTTAATTTATACTTCAAAACCCAAATATCATTTCATTTCAAATATAACTATTTTCCAAGATATTATATATATTAATTAATTTATAAAGTAAAGCATTTAATTTTCTCAAGTCTCACAAATCGATCCAAATCAACTTCAAATTCCAAATTCAATTTATCCAAGCTTTATTCATCAATTCAATTCAGTTCTAATTATACCATTTAAATTTTCAATATATTTCAAAGCTTTAATACTCAACATTTTCAAAGTTAGATTTAACAATTTCATATAACACTTGATTTAACTTTATTTTTATTTAATCAGGGAATATTCACTTATAAATTCAATGTCATTTAACTAGCCTTAAATTTCATTTTTTCTAAATATTTCCTTAAATTTATTTAAACAAGAAATATTTATTAAGTTATTTAAATCAAGCCTAAGTCATAAATCATATCTTAAATCTAAATTTCAGTAAGTTTCAAATCAGTTTAATTAACTAAAATTCTTTAATGAATACAATTTCAACTAAATCCAATTTATCTTCCCAACCTTAACTTATTCAAATTATTACTAAAATCTATTTTGAAATATAAATTTCATACTTAAACATATTATATGTATTAAATCCATCTTCATTAAATTAAATATCATTATTAAATCTATCATTACTATTTATATATATCATAATTTAAGAATCAACATTTATTAAAACCATATATTTCTTTCCAAAACCATAGAATTTATTTTCAAAATATTTACATATATGGACCAACGGTGTTTGTATATATATTTATCATATGGTTAAGTGATACAGATATTTATCATTTCAATCCGAAATTTAAATATATACGGGTAGATATCATTTCGACCCGTAATCCCAATTTCAATTCAAATGAAAATCGTTTGGGTTTATCATTTCAACCCATAACGATTTTCTCCTATTCTAAAGTCCGTTCGGGTATGTATCATTTCAACCCATAGTGATTTCTATACTAACAGGGAACTTGCATAGTGATAATAGATATGAAAATAATGTAACAGGCATATATATCAGCAATAACAATTTAATATAAACAACAGGATATGGTGTCATATCCCACAGGTGAACAGTTACAGATAATAACATATATCACAATTTAAATAACTACAGCAGCATATTTCAATTGTCGTTTCAATTGAAATCAAATTTAATAAATATAAGAACGTAAATCTTGAGTGATTGCTCACCTTTCGAGGCTAGAGAGATGGACGGGAATGGAAGCGAATTGTGAATCCAAACACGAATTCCAAAGCAAAGCAAAATTGGCACGAATTCGATGATCAAAGCTGATAAATTGGAGTCAAAGGAAAAATTGAAATCAGCTGGATGCAATGAAACGAAATATATATTATATAAAAATCAAAATTAAACTTAGAAATACACAAAAAAAATCAAGCCAATACACTATATATTTAGAAGTCAATGTATTTTATATTTTCAAACCATACTTAACAATATTTGTGAAGCAATATTCATATAAAATTGAACACACTATTTGGTAAACATTAGAACTTCGTAAATTTATAAACTAACTTTATATAAGCAATATTCATATAAAAATTTAGGTAAACAATTATATTATTACTGACATCACTTTATCAAACTAGCATATATACTTTAAACATATGACTGACACACGCAAAGATTAGGAAACACTAGTGTTAGCACCAAAATTGGTCACTAACCTCGTAGAAGAAGATTGTGAAGAGATATAAGTGATGAAAGTAAATTAAACAGAGAAGAAAATGCTAATTTAAATGCAGAAAGTAAGAACACCAAATTTATAGTGGTTCAGCGTAATTGCCTACGTCCACTTTGTTCAACTTTATTGATTTCCTTTCTAATTGATTACAAATACAATTCGTGAATCAAATGCTTGAGTGAAGTTGTTAAGTAGAGAAGATGAGTCTTGAAAATGGCAGAGTCTCCCCGGTGTTTTCTCTCCAAAAAAGGATCCCTTTCATTGTGACTCTGCCCCTCTATTTATAGGCAAAGATGGGCTGGACTTCCCAAGTGGGCTGCTGGCCGAACACTCCAGCCCGAGTATAGCGAGCACTGTACGCCGAACCACAGATGTGCCGAACGCTCTAACGCCGAACGGTCCCTTCTATGCCGAACGAGGTGGTTGATGTTTGGGAAGTGTAGGGTGTTAGTCAGTTGAAGCCGAACGCTCCTCTAGACGCCGAGTGCCCTTACGCCGAGTACTTCTAATCCCATCGGGTACTACGCCGAGTACTCCTGTATGCCGAACCATAGATGTTGCCGAGTTCTCCCTGATGCCGAACAGTCTTGTATGCCGAGCAGTCTCGACGCCGAGCGCTCTCGTTGCCGAGCACTCGTTGGATGTTGGGTGCCTCGCCGAACACTCCTGGTTGTCAAGTGCCTCGCCGAACACCATGGGATGCCGAGTACTCCTGTATGCCGAGCAGCCTTGACGCCGAGTACTCTTGTACGCCGAACATTACTGGACGCCGGACACTAATGGATGCCGAGTACTATGCCTGGTACTTATGGATGTCAGTTGCTTCGCCGAACACTCCTGGATGGCCAGTGCTTCGCCGAACACTCCTTGATGCCGGTCACTCTATGATGCCGAGCACTTATTGCCGAGTACTAGTTGCCTGGTCAAATCCCCAGGAAACACTTGCCCCCCAAAGTGTATTGTGTGGCCGAACGTGATGCGCTTTGAATCTGGTACAATCTACCTCGGAGGTATCTTCTCGAGAATGCTAGCGAAGGAGGTGCAAGACGAACGAGATTTAGATGCCGAACGATACGCTCGAAGCCAAACGTACCTCGTGTGCCGAACGTCATACTGTTACGATGCCGAACCCTTCGGTGTTGACCCGTTCTACCGGGTATAGCCTCTTCAACTTCTACCTCCCTCTATATAACCAGGTCCTCACCGTCTCTTTTCCCTTTACGCCTTCTTTTCAGCCATTCCTTAGAGACTTTCAACTCTTCCCATCCTACCAGATATAAAGCCTATATAATCCATTCTCAACTTCGATCGTCGAATTAGGTATCAATCCTTCTGTGATTTAGATTACTTCAACACAAGACTTAGGTTGTTTTCATGGGAAACGTGACCTTTCCATGATCGTATAATAAGCATCGAGCAGAAATGGCTCGCATGCTTGGAGTTGTCTAGTTAGGGCTAGCTCCTTTGCGCCGAACAAGAATGGAAGTAAAAGAAAGATGGGATGCTGAACGGTGTAGTCTTCGCCGAGCGATCTGTCCCTGACGTTCGGCGCAGACGGAGATGGTGTAGGGTGAAGTTGACATCGTGGTGGAGAGCCACTTTTAGCCGAATGATAACTCAGACCGAACAGTCGACATGCCGAACATTACTTAAATGCCGATCAATTGACATGCCGAACAATACAATTGCCGAACACTTGACATGCCGAACAATACAATTGCCGAACACTTGACATGCCGAACAATACAATTGCCGAACACTTGACATGCCGAACAATACAATTGCCGAACACTTGACATGCCGAACAATACAATTGCCGAACACTCTTTAAACCGAGCCAAACACAGCCGAACACTATACTTAGGACGAATAATCTTGAATGCCGAACATTACTTAAATGCCGAACAGTATAAATGTCATACTACACTTAGGCCGGTTACTTTAGAAATCATATGTCTTTTGAATCTGGAACTGTAATCACCTCAAGGCGGGCTTTTTGAGACGGTCAGCGATGACGGTCTTCGAAGGCGATGATTCGAAGCTAATTATTATATCTTTTAAAACATTCTTATTGTCTGTACACAATTGCTTGCACTAGTTCACACACCACGTGGGGGGGGGGAAAACTCGTGTTGCTAATTCTAACGTTCAACGTTTTTCAAGTATAGCTTTCTCAAGCATTTAGTTATTTATTCGGGATGTCGAGAAAATCTAGCTCCGCCACCATATCCGACAGGCCTGGGCCGTCATCGAGGCAAGGAGCCGTAGATACTTCCAACCCGTCAATCTCTCCCGCTCATAACTTGGCGCCCGATGCTCTGGAGTCAACCATCTTACTGGACAATCCGATCGATTCTCAAGCCTCAAAGATCAACGAGGCCGCTCTGCGACGGATATGTTCCATTCACGGGATTCCCTTTGCTGACGTGTTAGTTCCTTCGAGACACGACCGCCCTCATCTGCCCCCAGTCGGGTACACAGCCTGCAACAAGTTCATGTGTTGGATGGGCAGCGTGCCTCCATTCAATTTATTTCTCCGGGATGTGCTGCAGTATATAGACATAGCTCCATCGCAGCTGCACCCGAACGACCATGCGTTTCTATATGGGACTTACTTACTTTTCATGGCCGTCTTCTCCAGACCTCCAACCCCCGGTGATATCCGATACATTTATATGTTCAAGAGACGGAAAGATAGTCCTTCCTTTATGTTCCTCGAGCCACACCACAAGTGCCAGATCTTGACAGGGGCCTGCAGCAAATTCGCCCTGTACAAACAGGAGTGGTTCTATGTGCGCTGCCCTTCTGGTTTCGCTAGGAGATGGGTCGAAGGCAGTAAGTCTCTCTGCTGAATCGCTATTCGTATTTAATTGGAGTCATGCTTTTCCTAACTCTTCGTTTCATCTTTTCAGGTATCAACCCGCGTCCGGAAGGCCGAGGATATTCTGAGGCTGTTGAAGCCATTAGAGCTCTTCCTGCTGAGGATCGAGACATCCGGACTATCATCTCAAATGAATCGCTGTCGGGGTTTGGCTTGCTAGCCCCCGGTCGTCGGATCAGCCTTCCAGAAGGTGTTACCATCCCCAAACCTCCGTCCGGTAAAGGGAAAAAGCTTGCCGGATCGTCGGCGCGCCGCGCTCCCGATACGCACGGAGAAAGCGAGCGTAGAGAGGATGATGCCCCCGAGACTCAGGGCGAGAATGTGGGTCTCGCTTGGAATCCGGCAATCGAAGTTCAGGACATCAAGACGTCGTCTTCCCCTTCGAAGGGAAAGAAGAAGTTAAAGTATAAAGTTCAGAAGGAGAAAGTTGGTGGTACTTCAAAAGTCACGCTTATACCGCCTGAGAAAGAGGCTTCTTCACAGCGTCTTGAAAGTTCCTTGAAGGGTCTGTCAAACCTGTCAATTCCCGATGATTTGCTTAATTATGGGTTCGATGATCCTGAAGCCCTCAAATTCTCTTCGCCCGCGAGGGGCAACGCAGGAGTTCAACCCCAGGCTCAAGGAGACAATACTCCGATTAGCAAAGATAAACGAACGGGTCCGTCGGGGGGAACACTAGGACACACACGCACATGCGCATTCCATAATATACTTCCAGTCTTTTTAATTCGTGAATTCTCCTTAACTCGTTGTTATCTCCATTCTTTGCAGGTGATATGGGCCGCTCTCACGGACTTGATCGCCTCCAGGGGTCTTCTATATTCCATCACTCCGGACGGGATTCCGGTTCCGGCAGACGCTGGGACCGAGGTGATTATGAGGATAGGGACAATCGTCCTCGCGAGTCGTCTCACCGCAAGAAAGCACACTCTCAATCTTCCCAGTCCCGTGATCTTCCTCATCCAACTGAGCCGGATAAAGAGAAGTCTTTGCAGAAGGGTTATCAGTCTGATGCTGCTCGAGAACAACATTCCAGTTCATCGAGTACGAGGCAAGTTCGAGAGCAACGTAAAAGAACGGAATTCTCAAAGCCTCCTCCCCCTACTCCTGCCGTGGACCCAACTATTGCGGAAAAGATGGTCGACCTTAAGGCCAAGTTTCCGAAAATCTGTTTTGACGGCTTGAAATTCCTCCCAGCCATCCATCACATTCCTGGGCACATGAAGCAAAGTGCCATCGCCTGCAACAATGACGTCTATGTTCAACATGACGCATTCGTGCACTTGGTGGAGAAGATCTCGGAAGTATCTGTCGAGCGTCAACACGAGATTGACCGTCTGAATCTGGAGGCTGACAACGATAAGAAAATCATCAAACTCCAAGACGAAGAGCTCGCCTCTTATAAGTCAAAGCTAGAAGCCGCTGAACAAGGCGCAAAAGATACTACTGAGGCAGTTACTCGCTTAGAGGTGACTCACAAAAAGGAGCTTGACGAAGCAGTCCAGCGCAGCGGCGCCCTTGCCCTAGAAAAAGACTCTGTCCAAAAAGAAAGGGACGCGCTTGCTACTCAAGTCAAAGAGCTGAAAGAACTACTCTCCAAGGAGAAAGAAGACAAAATAGCTGCTCAGGAAGAATCACAGCGATATTATGATGAGATTGTTGCTACCCGACTCCTGAAGACAAAGCTCGACGATGAACTTGCCGGGGTCGAGAAAATAAAGGATGAGGCCCGTGAGGAGGGCAAAAGAATGGCTGTGGAGGATCTTGGTTCTCGCCTTGAGGCGGCCGCAGAGGCCAGCAGGGAAGAGGTCAAAAGTATGTTTGACCCGTTGATCGCCGAGTACGGAGCCCGCGTCCTTATGCACCGTGACTTAACATTCTTGGGCGACGACTACTTTGAATCCCTGACTGAGGCATGGGAAACTCTGATAAAGATCAGGAAAGTCGAGTTAGGCTCCGAAGAGGTCGACGAGGATGCATTGGTGAAGGAGTTCCTGAGGGGGAATGAGCCATCGGATTTATCCGCAGCATTGGCTCTTTATGGTAAAGGCTCTTCCCCTTCGAAAGAGAAGAACGACGAAGCCGGCCCGTCAGAGGCCGACGCTACTACTCCTCACATCGCCGCTCCTTATGCTGCTCAATCGGCCGGTCGGTCGACGCTTGATCCATTCGAGCAGCATGCCAGTTATGATCCCGAAGATCCCGGGCTTGGCGTTCACGTGCTGTCACCTATCCTGGAGGGTGAAACCCCGCGCGCCACCGATAGCCAACCGGACCCTGGTAGGAAATTCTTCTTTCTCTAGAAGTTGAAGAGTTCCCGTCATTTTTCAGCAGTGGCTATTCGTTCTAATGCTCATTCCTTATGTTTTCGTGCAGGTTGTTCTGATGCCGAGCCAACTCCAAGGAGCGATGACGCCAAGGAGGAAGCAGAGAAAACAAGCGACGTTGCTCACGCAGGAGTAACTCCCGGTCCAGACGCTCAAGTGATCGGGGCGCTTGATGATGACAAACTTGATACTTCGTCTCCTGCCGAAGGAAGCGATGAAATTAAAATCACTGGCGCCTCTGAGCATACTTCAGAGATGAGCATGAAGGACCGTCTTGCCGACGAGGAGAAGAAAAAAGTCAAAGTCAAAGTCGAGTCTGAAATACTGGAACTCACTGATCCGCGGAACAGACCTTTGAAAATCATTCTCCCGGGCAGGTCCAAACCACTAGATGTTCCGTCTCCTACTCCTGACTCCGTTTCTCTAGCAAGCAAAAAGTCCAAGAAAAAACGTGAGGGAGAGGAGTCGTCGGAAACATCAAAGGAAGACAAAAAGAAGAAGTCGAAGAAATAATCGATACACTCGTTCAACGAGTTTTTTGCTCAAGTCTTGCAGTTGCTTTTATCTTTCACAACTTGCAGTTTGTATAGAGAGGTCTGAATTTTGTAGGAGTGATCATGTATCCCCGTTTTGGACTTATCGAATAAAATTTTAGTTTCTTTATTGCTTGAATGATTCTCTTGTCTTTCTTTGGTTTGTTGACTAACTGTAGCCATAACTCAAGTTCTCATGAGTTGCATTATCTCCCGGTCCGTTCTTGAGTACTTGGACTCTCTCCGATTCTGCGTTCCGGGAACTCGGAGATTTGAGATCGGTTATACTCTAGTCCACGCTCTGGGGACTTAGAGTGCTCCGCTCTGCACTCTGGGGATCCGGAGATTTGAAATCGTTTATACTCTAGCCCGCACTCTGGGGACTCAGAGTACTCCGCTCCGCACTCTGGGGATTCGGAGATTTGAAATCGTTTATACTCTAGTCCTCGCTCTGGGGACTTAGAGTGCTCCGCTCCGCACTCTGGGGATTCGGAGATTTAGAATCGTTTATACTCTAGTCCGCGCTCTGGGGACTTAGAGTACTCCGATCCGTGCTCTGGGGATTCGGAGATTTGGAATCGTTTATACTCTAGTCCGCGCTCTGGGGACTTAGAGTACTCCGATCCGCGCTCTGGGGATTCGGAGATTCGGAATCGTTTATACTCTAGTCCGCGCTCTGGGGACTTAGAGTACTCCGATCCGCGCTCTGGGGATTCGGAGATTTGAAATCGTTTATACTCTAGTCCTCGCTCTGGGGACTTAGAGTACTCCGCTCCGCACTCTGGGGATTCGGAGATTTAGAATCGTTTATACTCTAGTCTGCGCTCTGGGGACTTAGAGTACTCCGATCCGCGCTCTGGGGATTCGGAGATTTGAAATCGTTTATACTCTAGTCCTCGCTCTGGGGACTTAGAGTACTCCGCTCCGCACTCTGGGGATTCGGAGATTTAGAATCGTTTATACTCTAGTCCGCGCTCTGGGGACTTAGAGTACTCCGATCCGCGCTCTGGGGATTCGGAGATTTGGGATCGTTTATACTCTAGTCCGCGCTCTGGGGACTTTGAGTACTCCGATCCGCGCTCTGGGATTCGGAGATTTGGAATTGTTTATACGAGTCTGTATGTCGTGCAGGATAATGTAATTTATCATCCAATTAAGAGATATAGAAACTTCATAGAAGATGTGGCTTCAAGCCTTTATTAATGAAAATCAACTAAATTGCTTGATTACAACTTTAAAAGGAAACTAAGTCATTATTGAATGGAAACATGCAGGAAACAACAGTGCCTACAACAAGAAAGGAAAACATGCTAAATGTAATAGTGTCGCAAATGTTCACTGTTCCATGCTCTGGGGAGTGTCGCGCCATCAACGGTCGCTAGCTTGAATGTTCCTTCTCCAAGCTTCCGTTCAATGGCGTATGGACCTTCCCAGCTGGGATTCATGCGTGATAGTACCGGGAAGACTCGTTTCAAAACGAGATCTCCCACATCAAAGGTTCTTGGGCGGACTCTGTCGTCGTAGTAACGCTTGACTCGATGTCTGTGCGCCGCCGCCCTTAATTCAGCTTCTTCCCGCTTTTCGTCGATGCAGTCCAGTGATTCCAGCAAGAGGTTTTGGTTCGTCTTGGGATCATAGTATGTCACTCGGTGCGATGGAACTTCAAGCTCCACGGGTATAACGGCTTCAGAGCCGTATGCCAAGGCGAACGGAGTGTGGCCGGTCGCGGACTTGTGGGTAGTTCTATACGCCCATAATGCTGTCGGGAGCTCATCTACCCACTTGCCTCCAACCTTCTCCAGACGCTTCTTCAATATGGACTTGATTATTTTGTTAACGGCCTCGACTTGTCCGTTAGCTTTTGGGTGCGCAACGGCGGCGAACTTTTTCTCGATGCCGTACTTCAAACAGAACTCTTTGAACTCTCTACTTTCAAATTGCGTTCCGTTGTCCGTAACGATGGTGCGTGGAAGGCCAAAGCGGCATATAATGTTTCGTACAACGAAGTTAATGACCTTCTTAGAGGTGATAGTGGCCAAAGGTTCTACCTCATCCCATTTCGTGAAATAGTCGACTGCAACTATTGCATATTTCGCACCACCTTTGGATAAAGGCAAAGAGCCGATTATGTCGATTCCCTAGATCGCAAATGGCCAGGGACTGATCATTTGTGTGAGTTCCGTTGATGGAGCCCTCGGGATTTTTGCATATCTTTGACATTTGTCGCATTTTCTTGCGTAGTCCGCGGCATCCCGGTTTACGGTGGGCCAGTAATATCCATAGCGGAGGATCTTCTTTGCTAGCGTTTGCCCCCCAGTATGGTCGCCGCATTCCCCTTCGTGAACTTCCTTCAAGACTCGCTTTGTTTCATCATGAGCGATGCACCGTAATAATGGGACTGAGAATCCTTTTCGATACATGGATCCACCCTGCATTACGTACCGCGCAGCCTTTCGAAGGACCTGTCGTCTTTTGCTTCTTTTTTCTGGTAAAGCCCCGGTTGTCAGGTACAGTTTGAATGGGGTTATCCACGAGTCCTTCTCGATTTCTGTTCCCAACACGCGATCGACTTTCATCTCGTCTATGCTCAGGGCATGCAAGACTTCAACGGGATACAATCCCATTTGTTGAGCATCGTCGGTACTTGCGAACTTAGCCAACAAGTCGGCTTCTTTGTTATGTTCTCGCGGGATATGTGAAATGTCATAACGCTCAAGATTTGATAGTAGTTCTTGGACCTGAACGAGGTACGGAGCAAGCCTTCGTCCCTTTGCTTGGTAGTCTCCTCGTACTTGGTAAACCACCAACTGTGAGTCACAAAAGATTTCGACTGATTCGATCCCGAGTTCTTTGATGAGCTTCAAGCCAGCGATCAGTGCTTCATATTCAGCTTCGTTGTTCGTAGCTGGGAAATCGAGCTTCAGGGCATAACAGATTGATCGGTTTTCCGGAGTTATAAGAACCACGCCTGCGCCGGAACAACGGTCGTTTGATGCACCGTCAGTGTATAATTTCCATCGAACGGGGGGAATGATGTCGTGATCGTCCGGTTTGATGGGTATGGTAAATTCAGCGATGAAGTCTGCTAACGCTTGCCCTTGGATGGCTCTCCATGGTAAGTACGCGATATCGAACTGGCTCAACTCGATGTTCCATTTTAGCAATCTTCCAGAAGTTTCCGGTCGTTGGAGTACCTGCCTCAGGGGTTGATCGGTATAAACACCGATTGAATGCGCTTGAAAGTATGGGCGCAGCTTGCGTGATGCAATCACCAAGCAGTAAGCCAATTTCTCGATTTTAGGGTAATTCTTCTCTGCCCCCATTAAACGCTTGCTAACATAATACACCGGCTTCTGGACTCGATCCTCCTCACGAACCAAAGCCGCGCTTATCGCATGAGGGGATATAGCCAAGTAAACGTATAGCATCTCATGGTCAACTGGTTTAGATAGCATTGGTGGGCTCTCCAGATGTCTTACCAGATTCCAGAATGCTTCCTCGCAGCTAGACGTCCATTCAAAATTTCTCTTTCCTTTCTTTATTATGTCAAAGAACGGGATGCACTTGTCAGTTGCCTTGGATATAAATTGACTCAGCGCAGCTACTTTTCCGTTCAAGCTCTGTACCTGCTTTATAGTCCTGGGCGCTTGTACATCTCGAATAGCTTGGATCTTTTCCGGGTTGGCTTCGATTCCCCTAGCGTTGACGATGAATCCTAAAAACTTCCTTGATGCCACGCCGAAAGAACACTTCAGCGGGTTGATCTTCATTCCATAAAACCTTAGTATGTTAAACATTTCAGCTAAGTCTTGAATGTGGTCGTTTGACCGTCGTGACTTCACGAGCATGTCATCCACATAGACTTCCATGGTTTTGCCTAGCTGGTCCTTGAACATTCGATTCACCAAACGTTGATAAGTCACTCCAGCATTCTTCAATCCGAAGGGCATCACTATATAGCAATATAGTCCGACATTTGTAACGAAGCCGGTGTGTTCTTGATCCGGAATATGCATTGGGATTTGGTTGTATCCTGAGTACGCGTCCATGAATGACAACAGCTCGTGTCCTGCGGTGGAGTCGACCAGCTGATCGATCCTAGGCAACGGGAAACTGTCCTTTGGGCACGCTTTGTTCAAGTCGGAATAATCTACGCAAGTCCTCCATTTGCCATTCGCCTTCTTTACTAGCACGGGGTTGGATACCCATTCAGGGTAGAGGGCGTCGCGGACGAACCCATTCGCCTTGAGTTTGTCCACCTCCTCTCCAAGAGCGGCGGATCTCTCCGGATCCATTCCTCTCCTTTTTTGCTTGACTGTGACGTATTTCGGGTCTATGTTTAACATATGACTCGTGATGGCGGGAGAGATCCCACACATATCAGAATGCGTCCAGGCAAAAACATCAAGATTCGCCCGGAGGAAGTCGCTAAGGTCTTCAGTCATTGCGGGGCCAAGCTGTGATCCGATCTTCAGTATTCGCGAGGGGTCGTCACGGCTAACTGAAATGTCAATTGTTAATTCAGCCGGTGCCGCCTTCTCTTCCCTGGGTTTCTCATCGTCGTCTCTCGGATCTATATCTCCGTAGATCCGAGAACTATGCCCGAGCCAGGGCTCGGGCACTACTTGTCAATTATCCGCATTGAGGATGCGGACGAGGTTGTCCGCAACCTTTCCTTTCTCCCTCCGGTGGGCCTCTCGGAGCTCGGCCACATAACAAGAACGACCAGCTACTTGGTCACCGTGAACAATGCCTACTCCTTTGTCAGTCGGAAACTTCAAAGTCAAGCACCACGGGGCTAATGCCGCCCTAAATTCAGCCAGGGCCGGCCGACCCAAGAAAACATTATACGGAGAGTCCACATCCAAAACTACAAAGGGTAGAATTCGTACCCTCCGACGCTTGCCTTGTCCCAGTTCAACTGGTAACTCGACATATCCTACTGCATCAGTCGCAGCGCCGTTAAAGCCATGGATACGAGCTTTGGATGGTTTCAAGTCCTTTATCTCTAGCTTCATCTGATCATAGGCCTTCTTGAAAATGATGTTGACTGAACTTCCACAATCAATCAAAATTCTTTTTACATATGCTGGTCCGATTGTTGCAGATATGACCATGGGATCGATGGTCGGAGCCTCTACCTGATCAGCGTCTCTGTTCCTGAACACAATATCGTCTGTCATCACGCGCTGCTGCTTAGCAGGGGCCCCGTCCTCTACGTTCGAACAGCACTCAAAATCTGCATGCTTCAAGGAGCTTGCATATCGTTCCATCTCTTGCCAGTTCTAATCTGCGGGATGAGGTCCGCCGATAATTGTATTTATGACCAGTCTTCCAACAGTCCGGGCAGGCTCCTCAGGATGACGTGGAGCTGGTGCACGACCTGGGTTTGACGTTCCCTGTCCTCCTTCCTGTGGATCCTTTACAAATTCTTGCAACTTCTTTTGTCTGATCAATTTCTCGATAGCGTCATGCAGGTGTCTGCATTCTTCCGTGTTGTGTCCATAAGTTTCATGGAAGCGGCAATATTTCCCAGTCCGCTTCTGTTCTTCAGTTGATTCTTTTAGACGTGGTTTTCTGTACTGAAAAGTATTGCATGTGGATAGGTAAATGTTCTCAAGTGGGGCGTTTAGCGGAGTGTACTCGCTGTAGCTTGGAATTCTCGACTTCCACTTTCCCGCTTCTTTCCCCTTTCCTTGACTTCTTCCTCCGGACTCTTTGGGCTGCACAGGCTTACTCTAGACATTGACTTGGACCTTTCCCGAATTGTCTCCAGATTGCTTCACAGCAACGTTGCTCTTGATTGACTCTTGGGCAGGTCCTGGTGCCTTATCTCGTCGTACCCACCTAGCTTCCTCTCTTCTTATGAACTGGTGTGCCTTGGAGTAGAAACGCTCTAGCGTAGCCGGAGGTTTTCCTGCCAGCTAGTCTCCGAATTCAGAATCCGGATCTACACCTCTCATTACAGCCATTAGAATTGCATGGTCATTGGGATTACTGACTTCAGTTGCCGCAACGTGGAATCTTTGTAAGTACTCCTTCAACGACTCTCTGGGATTTTGGATTACACTTGACAGAGACATCACGTCCTTCGGGCGTGTAGTGTGTATCCTGAATTGCTCAATAAACTTCTTTGCCAACTCCTTGAAATTTGATACGGATCGCGGAGGAAGTCGGGTGAACCACATAGTAGCGATCCCAGATAGAGTAATCGGAAAGCACCTACACTTGGTGGCGTCATTTGCTCTGGCTGAATCCATCATCCATTCATACCTCATTACATGTTATCTGGGGTCAGTCTTTCCTTCGTATGCAGGAATAGTTGGCATGCTAAACTTCTTGGGGTACGCCGCTTGCAACACAACATCCGTGAACGGAGTATGACTTCTTGACACTCCCCAGTCGTCATTTGATAAGCCCTGATTTTCTTTCATCAGTTGCCTGATTATGGCCGTTAGATCGGGTGTCTGTATGGAAGCTGGGAGGTTAGAGTCAGTTCTACGTGCCTGCCCATGCTGTTGCCTCCTTTCCTGGCGATCTGCCAATCGTGCGTCTTGAGGCTCAACATTGTTAGCATTTTGATGATCTGGAGCTCCATCCTCCATCTGTACTCCGGTTCTGAAGCTTCCAGTTCTGGCTTGGTCGCGGTCTCCAGCTGTTCGAACAGCAGCATCCGCCCTTGCAGCTTCAGTCTTGTGGCGTCTACGCCTGGGTGGTTCATCAGAAGAAGTAGAGCTGTCAGATGAGGAATAAGCAGCTGGATTGCCCCCAGCATTCTGTTGCTGCTGTTGAGTGAGTTGTGCCATCAGGTTGGCATTAGCTTGCATCTGTTCTCCCAGTTGTCTCCTGCTTTCCCTAAGTTCTCTCATCAAGTCATTGAACTCCACTCTGGTGACAACTGGAGTCTGTTCTTGAGCGGCAACCCTGCACTCGGGATCGCTGGTTGATTGCTAGGTCCTGCTTGTTGCACGCTAGCAGTCTCTCGGGCATCCGCATTAAGAGAAGCTGACCTGGTACATGGTCTTGCCATTGTAGAGTTATTGGTATGAACTCTGAGTAGAATCAACGGATGTCCTATCAGTAAGTCGGATCTTCTTTGGGGGATTTGTTCAATCCAGTAGCTTCAAAGCAGATCCTTGAGGTCTGAGAATTCGATTCTCAGTGAAAGCACCAAAGTGTTAGCACCAAAATTGGTCAATAACCTCGTAGAAGAAGATTGTGAAGAGATATAAGTGATGAAAGTAAATTAAACAGAGAAGAAAATGCTAATTTAAATGCAGAAAGTAAGAACACCAAATTTATAGTGGTTCAGCGTAATTGCCTACGTCCACTTTGTTCAACTTTATTGATTTCCTTTCTAATTGATTACAAATACAATTCGTGAATCAAATGCTTGAGTGAAGTTGTTAAGTAGAGAAGACGAGTCTTGAAAATGGTAGAGTCTCCCCGGTGTTTTCTCTCCAAAAAAGGATCCCTTTCATTGTGACCCTGCCCCTCTATTTATAGGCAAAGATGGGCTGGACTTCCCAAGTGGGCTGCTAGCCGAACACTCCAGCCCGAGTATAGCGAGCGCTGTACGCCGAACCACAGATGTGCCGAACGCTCTGACGCCGAACGGTCCCTTCTATGCCGAACGAGGTGGTTGATGTTTGGGAAGTGTAGGGTGTTAGTCAGTTGAAGCCGAACGCTCCTCTAGACGCCGAGTGCCCTTACGCCGAGTACTTCTAATCCCACCGGGTACTACGCCGAGTACTCCTGTATGCCGAACCACAGATGCTGCCGAGTTCTCCCTGATGCCGAACAGTCTCGTATGCCGAGCAGTCTCGACGCCGAGCGCTCTCGTTGCCGAGCACTCGTTGGATGTTGGGTGCCTCGCCGAACACTCCTGGTTGTCAAGTGCCTCGCCGAACACCATGGGATGCCGAGTACTCCTGTATGCCGAGCAGCCTTGACGCCGAGTACTCTTGTACGCCGAACATTACTGGACGTCGGACACTAATGGATGCCGAGTACTATGCCTGGTACTTATGGATGTCAGTTGCTTCGCCGAACACTCCTGGATGGCCAGTGCTTCGCCGAACACCCCTTGATGCCGGTCACTCTCTGATGCCGAGCACTTATTGCCGAGTACTAGTTGCCTGGTCAAATCCCCAGGAAACAACTAGGTTATATATAAATTCATATATGTACACCTACTGTAAACATATGTTCCATAAAATCAACAAACTCTTATAAAATAACTTGAGATAAGTTTTGTAGGCTGATATGGAACCATCTGGAAACATTTGAATATATAAAATTTTCCTTCATAAACATACCGTAACCAATTTTAATAAAACATGACTTAGATTCATATATATAAAATTTTAAGTTCAATATTATAAAACCCACCTAACTCACTTAAACTAACCCATATATATATATATATAACTCTGTCAATACCCATAACAGATTCTAAAAATTTATACATTATATATATAATGAATAGATCATAAACCTTATAAACTAAAATATAACAACTACCAGATTTATATGCAACTCCTACGAAATTTTATCTAACTTAAGTAAACTTCCAAACTTAATAAACTTTATATAGTATATGCTGTATAAACTCAAACTATATATATAAATATATATATATATATACTTACAATAGGGACATGGGATGATCAAAAGGAAGAAGGGAAGATGAAGGCCGAAGGTGGAGGCGGAGGCTAGGTGCGACAGGAAGGGGAGAAGGCGGAGCTCCGGCGTGGTGCTGCTTGAGGCGAGGAGATGGCAGGATAGTCAGAATCGGCTGAGGGGAGAAGGCAGAGGAGGGCGGTGACGGGTTCGAGCTGCTGACGTGTGGGTGGGTCGGCACTTGGTGGAGGGGAGCACGGCGTTGGTGAGAGCCGGCGGAGGTCGCGGGTGCGCGCGAGTTTGAGGAGGCAAGGACGTGTTGGTTCGGTGGAGATGGCCATCAGGCGGTTGCTCGCGTTGAGAGGGTGGTTGCGGTAGGTTGGGGCTGGGCGAATGGAGGCCGGAGCAGTTTGAAGGTGGGCGCGGGCTTGTTGCCGGTGGGGTGGGTAGGCAGTCGACCATCTCAGGCGGAGGGGTAGATGTAGGCCAAGCTCGGTGGTGGAACACAGTTTGCTGGCCGAGGCTAAAGGCCGTGGGGAAGAGGAAGAGGGTGGTGGAAGGCCGGATCAAGGTGGCGAGAAGAGTTCGGTTTAGGGGGAGGGCGTGCTAGGCCGTGTGGTGGGATCTCGGGATTGGTTCGGCAACAAAGTGGTGGAAGGCAATGGAAAAGAAAAGGGTGGAAGAAGAAGTTAGGCAATATGAATGGAAGAGGAATATGTGAGGAGTAGGTACAGGCAATAGTGAAAAAGTAGGGATGGAAGAGAAATGACGTGCTTGAATATACATATCAACAGTGATAATGTGAACGGTCCAAAAGAAATGAAACGCAACGAAAAAATATTTGAATCGGCAAAGGCTATAACAAGAAGTATTTAATTCTGAAAATTAATAATGGAGCAGGTGGCTATTGATTGAGACGGCAGATAGATGAAAAGGCATTGGAAACCCAAAAGCCCACATACAAAACCGGTATGGCAAACCGTTTGTCGCTTTCCACTGCGTACCGAACACTGAATTACAGAAATGAATATATCGCAGAGATCACCATAACGAGACGATCAAAACGGAATACAGATATTAGTGGTACGATAATCCTATCAAAAGTCGATAATCGGTACCGAAAAATGCTGCTATTTTGCCAGAATTAAGATAAACGGAGCAATAGAAATCCAAATTTGACAAAACGAAGAATGACGTTTCACTCAGAAGATGATTTAGAAATTTATTGTATAAAAATATTCAAGTTTGGAAAACATTTTATTTCATCAATAATTACTGACTTAAATTGAAATAGAATTTCACAAGAAAATAAACTTCAATATTATCAGATGAAAATTTACCAGTTGTTATGTTTAAATAGACGTATTCCAAATATCAAATTTTTATTTTAAAATTTTATCATTTAAATTTTCACAAAATTTCAACGAATTACGTTATTAAAACAGTTAAAATTTACGGGTCGTTACACATTTTCACCCACTTTTCATTTCATATTTCTTTTCTTCTCTTCCTCTTATTACTTTTCTAATTATTATATAATGACCTCCTAATCTACAAGTTCTAAATCCACTCATATAAATTCCTAAATTCAAGTTGAAATCTTCATAATAACTCTCTACTCATTCCTCACATAACCCATCATGAATTTAGGATGAAGAGGAGTTTTCATCCGGATCTCAAATTTCAAGAGAAACTTGAAATGGATTTGTTTGTTTTCGAGCTTGGTTTGGAGAAGAAGAAGGTGAATAGGATGATTCTCTAACAATATTTACATATTATACTTCATTAATTTGTTATTTCATGACTATGGAGTTATATGATGTGATTTATAGAATATTTAGGT
This sequence comes from Allium fistulosum, assembly GCA_030737815.1. Classification (NCBI taxonomy): domain Eukaryota; kingdom Viridiplantae; phylum Streptophyta; class Magnoliopsida; order Asparagales; family Amaryllidaceae; genus Allium; species Allium fistulosum. Next base: position 1,259,022,079 of record CM060901.1, read on the forward strand.
TGATTTAGGCCTACGTTCATGTTACTAACATGATTATATTAACTTGTTATTTGTGTAAGACTTTAATTACTACTTTTGGAAATATAAGTAAGCTTCGAAATGGATTACGGGTTAAGTAATTGATTTTCTGATGTTGTGATGGATTAGAGGCTAATTGGATGACATAAGTATGTGCATGTTATTAGTTAGTATAATTAAACCATTTGAACGAGTTTTGGAATTTTTAATAAGCTAATTGAGTTATGAACTCTACACTTATTATTATAGTGATTAGAGGTTTAAAGAAGCTTGATTAGTACTTGTAAATATTATTTAAGTAAAGAAATAATTTTATAAGTGAATGATATATTTTATAAAATAGTATGAGAATTTATAAAATAGTATAATGATATATTTTATAAAATGGGATGAGATTTTATAAAACAGTCTAAATGATATATTTTAAAAAATGGAATGAGATTTTATAAAATAGTATAGAAGAAATAGTTTATAAAATAGAATGAGATTTTATAAATTAGTATAAATGACACATTTGATAAAATAGTACAAATGATATATTTTATAAAATGGAATGAAATTTTACAAAATGTATAAAAGAAATATTTTATAAAAGTTGAGAATTTATAAAATAGTATGAAGGACTATTCATAAAATGGTTATAAGATTTTATAGGATAATTATAAGATGAATACTTGATTTTAATAAAGAAGTTATGTATTATGAAGGCATAAAATGATTTATAAGCTAGTTTTGTATTTTATAAATAATGCAATGATTTTATACAATAGTAGAAAAGGATACTAAACTTTTACAGAAAATATTTAATAAATAAAAGTATGATTTGATTATGAAATAACCGATTTGCCTATTTAAATATACGTGTATATACGTATATGGGTGAGTATACGTATACGTGTATTTGAAGTTATATAATAATCAATACAATTATTGTAGTGTAATTAGAATTGTTTTATGTGACTGTGTGTATATGATTATAAATATATATGGATAAAAATGAGAATGTACATATTTGTGCAGTGGAAGTGTGTTTGCATATATATGTGTGCATATGCATGTGCAAGAAGATGCATCTACACACGTATAAGCATCATGCATGGCTAGAAGGCCAGTTGTGCTAATTTTGGCGTGCTAAAGGGAACCAAGTCGAAAGCCATTTGTCATAGTAAGGAGAAGAAGGCAACACGGTATCGATAGGGGTACTCAGCCTGGATCCGACATAGTGGTGTGGCAGCGGCGGACCATCGAAGAAGCACCATCAAATTTGGACGAGGCAACTACCGGAGAATAAGGTAACCAAAAGTAACATTTTACCCCTTACATTATTTTACGTTATTATCTCATTCAAATCTTCTAATAGCCATATCTTTTGCATACGGCTCGGTTTGTTTTATTAGATCTGTGGAAATTTTTGGATAATTTGAAATATAGTTTGCTTACTTTTCGAGCTATTTATGAAAGCCCTTGGCATGATTCAGTGCTCATAAGTATTTATATTTTATAATATTAAATAGGTATTCATCGATGTATATATACACATGTGTTGAGATATTATACCCTTCTAATAGTTGTTTAATTGTTGTGATATTTTTGATTATGCGTCTAGTTGATTACCTTTTTAATTATTGCATTATTGGACAATGACTTTTTATAATAATTAACTGTAGATTTGGTGAAAATAATTAAATAAGTAAAAATAATTAAATAAGTAAAAATGTGGAATTTTGGAGCAAATAATGTAATTTACAAATTTTAAGTGATTTGAGAATAATTATGAACTAAATATTTATACTGAAATTAATGTGAAAATTTTCATAAAGTTATTATTTATGAATTTCATTTCTTAGGAAATTAATAAATAATAATGAAGAATTTATTTTAAAGTGAATTTGGTAATTGATTATTATTTATAAAGCAAATTAAAATTTTAATAAATATTAATATTATTTTTGGGAAGACTGTATTACTTTTGAATAAATAATAATACCATCGTTTTATGGAATTTATGGGAAATTATTATTATTGTTATTACTTAAGTAATAGAAATAAAAAGATATTTTGAGAAAAATAATAAAAATAAAGAAGTATTTTCTAGAATATTTTGGGTTGACTTACTACTATTTTCCAAATAAATAGTTATAGGTTGATTTTTGAAATTTAATAAAGTATATAATTATTTTAAGTTAAATAGTATTATAGTGTTTGTGAAAGGTAATAAGAGAACTTAAATAAATATTGCTATTTTGATGTAAGTAATTATTGTTGTTTTTGAATGTAATTGGACGTACATTACTATTTTTGATTGGATAACGATGTTTTGTGATATTTAAAGTAATAATTTGATAATGAACGATTTTTGAAATATATTATCATTTTAAGAAATATTATTGTTTTGAGATAATAGAGATAAATGTATTTTTATAATAAATAATAATAAAACGATTTTATACTTAAGCGAAAATAATAGATTTGGGTACACCATTTTAGGTTATTGTGACATATGTGTTAATTATTGGTTGGAATTGTCATATATGTTTGTTGTGTTGAGATGGAATGACATTAGGAAGAGCTATGTGATGTTTTACCATTATTAGTACGGGGATTTGTGTATTTTATTATGTTTTCAGTCTATATATGTTGTTGATGTTTATGTTACTAGTATTAAGTAGGTAATACACATTTGATGAGTTTGATGTTATGATACTAATATTGAGTGATTAGTACGCATTTGGTGGATATGTGCTTGCATTTGTGCTATTGATTTTGCATTACTAATGATATGTGATTAGTACTCACTATGACGATATTTTTTGTTGTCGATTTATTTGAGGTTTGGGGTTGACATTGAGCGTTGTTGAATTTATGTGTTGTTTATTCATTTTCGTGGTTGTGTTGATACTATTATTGTTACATTATATTTATGATGATTTATTGTGATGGCATAGCATAATATGACATTTTCTACCTATATTAGGTTCTTGGTTGCTAGTGTTATGCAGTGTTATGTGCTAACATGTATTTAATGCAAGAGAAGAGCAAGAACTAAAACTGCATGAGATTGATCCTTAAAGGGTACGTGGGTAGTTTTTTTTACGCAATAGCCACCGGATCCCTTGAGTTGGGCTAGGGTGCGAGGCATGTTCCAAAACTAGTTGATCGCCATTTCATTTTTATTTTGTATGTTTATGTATTTTTATAGCTTGTAGGTGGAAGAAAAGGAGGTCTGGATGCAGACAATACCTACATGTTGCTTACATTATATTCCTCATATATTACCATTGCATTATTTTTAAATTTAGTAATGATTGATGTTGTGATGACTCACCTCCTCGACTCTGAGAAATAGACACTAATACATCCTCGGTATTCACGTGCCACAAATCCAAGTGCCGGAGAGGCGGATTATCAGGTTTTTTTAAAAGAAATTAAGATAGAAGACATAACAAAATAGAATCTCACATCGTATTGAATAACTTATAATTATACATATAGATAGTACATACAATCACTCTCAAAATGAGATATCAGAGTCATAGCAAGTACTAAACCCAGCTAGGGACAGTTATAACTGCATATCCCTACAAGTGCTGGTAGATAATTATACATATTACACCAGAAATAGTAATATATGACTATCTACATAGGACCCTCTAGCTTCATGCTCCATGCTCCATCCAAAATGCTCCAAGTTACCTAACTACTTTGCTGCCCGGTAAAAATAGGGCACCTAGAGTTTAAGGGATAAGAAAACAAACTCCGAGAAAGTCATGGAACTGGTGTGAGAAGTTTAAAGTACAAATATTTGAAAACAAAGGGTATCTCCTAAGACCATGTCGCACATAAACACGGAACAGCTCTTTATACGCAAAATTAGCGATATTATTTTTAATGACATTCTTTGAAAATCATTTCAAATAACATATTAATCATAGCTTGAACTGTTACATTTGTTAAATTCGATAGCATAATAGGTTTACAACTAAAATCATGAAGGCTCGTATTGGGGAATGGATTACATACAATGACAAGGTAAGGGACTACATTCCGACAGTACATCTCTAGAAAAATGCACATGAGGCTCCAACCTCTACCAATACAGAACCATCCTACCTTTACCATACGTAGTAACGACTATCCCATCATCTCGGTCACTCTCGACCTTTACCGAGATCCCAAAGCATACACAACATACCAAAAATATAGAGGGTAATCTACAAAGGTGATGGCCATATCCTAATGGGGGAGACCCACCTAGCCCTGCCGTATCTACCCTGTCTTTGTCATTTTCAGGTGATGAGGCTCGAGGTAATGATAGCCTTTCTCTTAGCACATATTTTTATGCCATATTGCCAATTTCATCATACACTATTGATTTCCACAAATGTACAACCTCTGAGCTCCTACATCTAGAGAAGGGTGTTAGGTATATGAGAGTTACCTCCTACATCACCAAACAGATGTATGTTTGTAAAAATCAATGTACGTGCATTTTTGAAATGCAATGTCAGACATTCGTCCATACAGTTGTCCAGGAATAAGACAAACTGAAGGAACTCTCCTACCATGTCCTACCGAAATTCACCCCTAGGAATAGTAACGAGCAGACCTTGCATCGAAGATCAAATGAAGATACTACTGCCACATACATATGATATGGGAAATTTCCCTCAAGGGTCAGTGACAAGCAGCCCTTCATTTCTTTTTATTATCATTTCATTTCTTCACTTTTGAACGTATATTGGTTCGAAGTGGTTTTCATATAGGGATTATCCAAATCTGACACTGGTTCCTTTGAACCAATCATCGATGAAAAATGTTAAGTTTGTGGGTGAATATCATTTCACTCATTAATATCATTTATCAAATAAAATATTTCTTTTAGAGATATAAGTCTTTAAATCATATTCTTTTCCAGTATATATGGAATCATTAAACCTCTCTTTAACTTTGGAAATACCAAATCAAAATCATTTCTCATAATGCATATTGTGAAACCTTATTAAGTAAAAAAGGGTCGACAAAAATTATACTAATTCTACTCAACATCAATTTCCATATTTAACCTTTACTACCCGTCGAATAACAGTGAAATCACTTTTTAAATTCACAAAGATAGTGCAGTTCCCTCCTTAAAATTTAATAACAAGTATAAGAAGATTATTTCTATACAATCCAAGTTGTATTATATTTGGAAAAGTTAAATCTTTTATACTTGCCTCGTTTTCGACATTTCGACCTTATCTGTTCCTCTCCCAGGAAAGAGGCTAGGTGAGCCAAGGCACTGGTTGCTCCTAAACAACTACTTAATTTAAGCACCTCACATCCAGATCTCATGAATAGAAAAACTTGGTACTCATTGGCTTTTAGAGCCAAGATTAAATCACTTGATTTTAACAGCTTTTCTTTAAATCATTTATTTAAACCTTTTAAAATATATTATAAAACCTTCAAATCATCTTTAAAATACTTAATTATTTATTTGAAAACATTTATAGAAGATTGGGAACGATACTTAAGTTTAAAGCCATATTTCAAAAGTTATTAAAAAGTGCTACGAATAGTGCTTTTAAAGATTATTTAATAAAAACGCCTTTTCGATCATTTAAAATTCATTTTCTTAACTCAAATCTCCGTTAAAACATTTTTAAATATTTATAAGATTTATTCCATATTTTTAAAGAATTAAAAATATCCATATTAAAGAATTTATCACTTTAGTTTCCAAACCGCCAAACTGCGATTATTTTGAAAACTTATTTTGCTCATATTTCAAAATCTACTAGGAAAAATCCCGATCCTTTTCTTTTGTTTGAAAATTATGATTATAAGAGTTTGAAAAATTCTTATTACAAAGAATTCCGACTCCGAATCCATCGTTTAAATGGATTTAACTTTCTACGGCATGAAATCACAAACTACCGTTACGCGATGCGCCAATTTCATCTTCATTTTCGCTTTTTTCAAACTTTATTGAAACATTTTTAAATGTTTTAAAAAAACATTTATAAAATATTCTAAACCAAATTCAAAGAGGTTTAACATCTCATATATACCATATTTACAAAATGGAAAGTGATTTCCTTTGTGATATTTCGACGTGTATTTAAACGTGACTTGTTTTACACATCCAAACAACAATATTTCACAACCAAACATGATGATCAAATCATAGCAACCAAAAAACATGTCATATTCTCATCCAAAGTCTATATATAAATATAAGTGGAGTTTTCTCACCTCAGATTAAACGATTAACTTAAAAATGGCTATATCTTTGCTAATTTGAACTTAAAGCTCATGAGTAGTTGGATTTTTGCCTTTAGAAGACTCGGCCTTAACCTTGGAGGCATGGATGACTCATGGCGTAGCTTAGGGAAGGAGAAAGGTCTAGCTATAGATGAAATAAGGTGGTGTTCATAGGTATTTAGGTGGAGAGGAGGTGGATTGTGGTAGTTTTGTGGTGTTTTAATACACACACACACACTACATAAATTTAGTTTCTTTTTGATAGATTTTGCCATAATTTTGTTAAGGTAAGAGGCCATTAAAATGGAGAGGAGAAGCTTTAGAAAATGAAGATGAAATGTAGAATGAAATGAATATGGAGTGTTGTATTTATAGGCAAAGGAAGGAGTAAAAATATCAAGATATTTAAGTGCATATACATCACCACTTCATCACAACCACACCCTCTTCCTACCTCCCTCCTTTCGGCCGAACATGCCCCTCCCCATGTGTGTAGCCCATATGCATGTATTTGTCTGTAAGTGTTGACTTTAGAATGCTTAAGCATTAAGGAAGTGAGAAAATATTTTAGATATTTTTGATTATATATATATATATATATTTAAGTATATGTATATGTGTGCGTGTCTGTATATATGTGTCTTCATGTGCATGTGGATATGTCCATGGATGTGTACATGTATATGTGCATATATATGTCACATATAATCCATAACGTTGCACAACTTCTACACGTTGAATCGTTACGAATTCCGATTTCTGGTTATCTTTTCACTTTCTTGTTAATATATATATATATATATATAAAAAAATTGATAACCGTATTTCTGTTATTATATAATAATTAAAAGGGCCTATTTAACAATTAAAATAATTATTAAATCATTTAAACCCAATTTAAATTCAAAAATCAATTATTCCAAAATAGTGACATTGTTAATGATGTAGTATATACTTTCAATTTCCAAAAATAAAATAAATTATTTTTATTACATATTCTCACTCATATGGATAAATGAGTGCATGTATCCAGCTCCATGCATGATGTCGGATGGTCAAAAAGCTGTTTATCGATAAAATGATTTTCGGTCATTTTATCGATATTTATTCCAAAGTATATATTTTTGCAAATATTTATTCAAAATAAGATTACCGTTATTATTTATTGCTCAAAACATCATTATTTATATTAAAAATCTTGTATTTGAATATTTGGATATTTTTCTGAAGTGATGAATTCCCATGTCTTTACAGATGTATAGATAAATATAGATGATTAACTTATTGTATTGGGTCTTGTATGTTGTTCATTTGTTGACATATTATATATAATTATTTAATTTCATTGTGAGGCCTTTCCAATTCGTTCATCTATTTGGATTTTGAATTATATGCCCAATACCACTATTTTTGACATCTGAGATTTAGTGCGCAAGTGTATTTTATCAGCATTTGTCACTAATATTAGACTTTAAGAATAGTGGGACATCACACATGACATGGTTGTTCCTCTCCCCAACCATAGCAACCCACCAACACAAAGCTTCCTTTTGAAATTTTCTAGAAGCAAGTCGTCCTTTGGTCAGACTCTCAAGTGCCATATCATCAAATATCCGCCCATTAGTGCGGAGCCACGTTTAAGTCTTAATGAACAAATCTATACCTAATTACGGTGTAACGACCTAGAATTTCAATCATTTGAATTTGAAATATTTACTTAATTTTAAATATTGAAAAGTAAATTTTATAAGTAAAATAGCTTAATATTCAAATATAGGGATTTATTTGAATAGTAAATTTTAATAATTGGAATAGTAATTTAAATACTGGAATTTATTTAAATTATTGAAATTTGGATTTAATATGAATATAAATGATTTTGAAAGCTGATTTAAATTCTGTTTAAGTAAGAATGATAATAGTAAAATTTGAATTAAAAGTGATTAGGTTTTAATAATAACTCATTTTAATTAATGTGTTAAATTATCGATCCAGGGCACTGTCTCAGATTTGATGAAACTAGTGCCATTGGATCCATAATAGTATATTATTATATGACGTCGAGTTTTGAGGCGATCGGGCATATCGTTTGATCGTACGAGCTCGAAATGCATAAAAATTAATTAAAGGAATTTAAATTAATGTAATTTGATTTTGGAATTAAACTACTATATATGATAGAACTGGGTCCCGATACTAGTTTCATTATGTTCGGAATAGGGGTATTACATATAGAACGTCAGTCGGCACACCTCGATTGGAGTTCGGAAATTCAAAGCGTGAATAGTCTTTTATAAAAATTTTAATAGAAGGACTTGTGATGTTTTCATTTGCAAACTAAAATCCTAAATTGAACAACAACCGCCATTGTTGCCCTTCATCCGATGGCCCATATTTCTCCGGCCGGTCTAGGCGTTTTTAGGCCTCAACTCCAATATGAAAATTGTTGCTCTCCTCTCCATGAGTTTATTAATGTAAGCTGATCGAAAATCAAAGGATCGACATCGTGGAAAAGTGGCCGCGTTCACATCAGCGATGGGTTCGGGTTTTGCACCATTGGCGAGGCAAGGGGGTCACATGGGTGGCGCAAGCATGGGCGAGGGTAGGGCGACGCATGGTTGGGTCGCAGCGGTGAACATCACGATGAACGACGGCGGCAACGACAGAAACGCAGTCGAGTTTTTTTAGCGGCCCAGAGACGAATGAGAGAAAGGGATGTGTTAACCCAAAAAATAGATCAACACCCTGGTTAGAGTTTGAAAGCACCAGCCCTGTTCAGACAGAGCAATATCACAGATATAGAAAAAGAATAGTAAAAGAAAGTAGATAGAGAATTTTTATTGTGGTTCAGCTATTAATGAAGCCTACGTCCACTTTATAGTTTTATTAAAGACTAAATGCTATTACAAGAGATGTTTGATTACAAGGCTTTGATTATCTTTAGCTAGATTGAATCCCTAAAGTTGGAATCCATTGGAGAATAATAGTGAATTCCTTTGGAGATTGTTGTGAGGGAGATAGAGAGTGAAGAATAATTCCAGCAGACCTTTAGCAACCAGTCCGAAGAAGATCCCATTTATGTTGCAGGTAGGATGTTATTTATATGGGTCAGAGAGATTCTAGGCCAGGCCACTTCATCATCTACTCACAGGTAGGTAGGGAATGACCCAAGGGGGTTTGTCTCGCAAACCGAAGAAAAAGCATTGGTCGCTGGTGACCCATGGTCTATGGGTCGCTAGCAACCCATAGACTTGACTCATTTGCGATCCAATGCCTTGGCCTTTTCTTCATTGCATCCTTAGGTAGTTTGTTTTTGAATTGGAAACATGTTTGGGTTGCTGATGATCTGAGCACTTAGGATTTTTCTGGAGTTTGGAATTGGAGATGTCTCCATAGCCGTCATGGTTTCGTTTTAATGACAATTTACTAGCTGCTCATGCTCGGCTGCTAATTAGGCTAAAAGAATACCGATCTCTTGGTTTCGTTGATCCCAGTCGTTGCCTTAGTGGTATAGCTTGGCTCTCGTTAACTTCCTACCTTAGACTTTCTGGTTAGGATCTATACCATTCCAATAACACCAGACTATTCCGTCTCCCATTAGATCCTGCCGGGTTAAAAACCCGGATAACATTTTCCCCCAGAGTGCGTCTTCGATGTCAATAAGGTATGCACCGGAAGTTATCTCTCTCAATATATGTCCATCGATATCCAAGTGATTGCGTTAGAGTTTATGAATGCGTGGAAGGTCATAGTGTTTGTCACCTTGCTTTGGGTTTGACTGCTATCGCTTGCCACAACGGATCATATTTCTGCCCGTAGCTTCCCGAACATGCTTTGAAATGATAGATAAATGTCATAGAACAAGCTCGAAGAAAAGTAGCCCCTACACTATGGTTCACTAGCGATCCATTTGCTTGTGGATCGCAAGCGATCCATACTGTTGTGAAAATCTCCTTTGGAGATTTGGGTCACTAGCGACCCAATGCCTTAGGAAATTTTTACGCTTTCTTCTTTCTTCCTACTTATATCCAAACCGACCTAGTTCCTCTATTTTAATTCGAGCCAAATCACTCTCGTGCGACTCAAAGCTTTGTGACCTGAAGCCCTGAGACGATCCGATCCTAGCTTCCGCAATTCGATCAATCACTTCCACTACTACAAAACAGGCCATTTGCATCGGTTGTTTACCCCCCTTTTGCATCAGTTCAACAACCGATGCATATGCAACCGATGCAACAGGCTTAACACTTTTGCATTAGTTCTAAAACCGATGCAAAAAGGTCCTTTTTGCATCGGTTGTTACTAACAACTGATGCAAAATATCATGGTTGGTTGCTTGAACACAGCCCCCATGTTGCATCGGTTGTAATGAAAACCGATGCAACAAAGTAACTTGTTGCACCGGTTTTTTATAAAAACCGATGCAAACTAATCCCTCTATTGCATCAGCTATTTATACCTGATGCAAAAAAATCCATTCTCAGAAACCATTATTACAGTACTCAAATAGACTGTATATATATTATTGATTATAACAAACAATTATTGCATGCAATATTACAATCATTCAAAATAAAATTTGATGGCAAATACATAATCAGGTTTAATAATTCGACAAAAGAATGAAAAACATAAATAAATTCCACAGTACATAATCAGATAGTCAGTAGTAAAAAATAAATGCAGCGTGTTATATGTAGACACACAAAAATACATATATACAGAGAAGAGAATGTATCGTTGACAGCGGATAAATTAAGCAGAAGATGGTCTTCAAATGCACAAATCTTCATCCTATTTTGTACTTGAGCTACCTGAAGTTGAGCTGTGCAATCTGCATATGATCCTGCAGAATTCATACTTGTGGTTAGCCATTCTTTTGTTTGTTTATGATCCTGCATATGCATTTGTTTGTTTCATACTACGGTTGAAAATTCTATCTATCATGGGATGTTACAATAATATAAAAAGAATAGCCTAAGAGATGAACTGAATAAAACTAAAACATTACACATCATCAGATGAACTGAAGAAGTAGATGTAATTTATAATTGAAAGAAGACTATTTTTCTGTTATCAATTTTTTATTTTGAAGAAAAAGTGACATATTTGTGTATGTCAAACAAGAGAATTTAACAAGCTTATGTCTCTTGAAATTCACATTTTCACATCTGCAAGCAACTTAGTAATCCACCTTATTTATTATATTCACCATGCCAGTGTGTGATGGCAGAAACATTGCTGCTCCACCCCTGCCAAGCAACTGCTGCCCACATACATCAGTGCTTGCTAGAACTTCTTCCTTCATACATACTTCTACCATCTGAAAACTACTTGCCTGTCTTCACCATTGACAGTGCACCATCAAAGTGCATTTCCATTACCACTGTCACACTACTCTTGTGTGCAGCCTACTTCTGTGCACACTACTTCACATACTCCTCATTACCACACTTCATCAACTTCTGATCAAACTGCAACTCACCAAACCATCTGTCCACCACCATACACACTACAATAGTACATTTCACAGAAGCACTCTAAACCACGGCATAACTTTTCTTCCATCACCATACATCCTCTCCCCTCTGCCTGCCCTGCACACCTCTTCCACAACCATAGTTCAACTGACCAACTCATTTGCCTCACCACTGCACTAACCATACCACTTCATCCTACAAGCCATCAACCCCTTGACTGTTGACCACCAAAACAACCAACAACACAGATACAAATCACCCCTCCACTGTGATACACAACCATTCAACCATCATTTTCCTACGATCACCAACATCATATATAAGCAGTAACCATGCCACTGCCATTCCCTGGCCAGTAATACAACTACTGCTCTTTATTATAGACTCTGCAATCAACATCCCACATTTGTTCACATTATCAATCAGTATCAACTACTGTTCTTCATCCTTAACACTTGACAATATCGACAGTATCCATTCCACAACAACCACTTTACAATAAAACTGTTACACTGCCGTACCTTCAACCCACTTCACAAAATAGAAGCAACCTTGATCCTCAACTACAAACCAAAACCATCTTCATTTGTAAATATATTACCCTACATACAACTGTTCTAGCAAACTTCCTCATCATCATTGCACCACCGTTAACATACATTTCTACTCATCACCAATTGCACTATCATCATATACAACCTCATCTCTTCATACAGTACATACTATATTTCAAAAATTTAGTCAAACATACAACTACCATTAACACTCCTCCTACCCAAATTTAGTCAAACATACAACACCTGTTCAACATCTACCAGTCTTCAGTTCACTTCAACAACAAATTCACCTCCTACATCAAAAACTATCAATAGCCACTGCAATCAAAATTCCACACAATCCTACACATTGTCACACCCCACCATCATACTTCATCAAACCTCATCTGCTCCTCTATACTAATTTGGTGTCTCTGAATTTGACAGGCAACAATTCATTTGTCAAATGCAGCAACTGGATTATCATAGTTTTCCTAATTAGAGCATCTATAACAGAACCGAATTCAATTAAAATGGGAGGAATCCCACATTTTCTTCTTCGCTAGTTTTTTATTCTGTTTCATGGTAGTTTATGTCTAGCAATGTCATATCCTGCAGAAGTTGCTATGGTTATGTACTATCTGCTTAGCAATCAATATTTTCCTTATATTCTCCTTATGCACTTGCGATATTTTTTGAAAAAAGAAGTCATGTAGTGAATTATTTTGTTTAGAATTTCATGAACCGAACCTTAATTGAGGTCCAACTTAGCTTAAGCATCGGATAGAGCATAAATATGAATAGAAAAACATTCGTCTACGAAGCATATTACATTAAAATTTTCATCAATTGATGGGTTGATGGGCTTAGTTTATCCATCTTCTTTTTGGTGAAGCATCTTATTGGATGTAATGCAATAGCAACAATCTGATATTTATTTTAGAGAAGCATGGTCCAAAAGTTTAACTGGAAATATTAAATAGCTTTTAGGCAGTCTGGTTATAGCAAGTTCATTATTTCCTGTCATGGCATCAAAGAAATTACAGTGCTGAGGCCTGAGAGTGTTCCTATCTAACGAAAATACGACACCATCTCTGAAACGAGAATATGACACTGTCATTGAAACTAAACGTTTCTAGACTTCTAACGAGAACGCTTCCAAAATTATTTATCATATTTATCATATTCAACCAGATGATACGCTGATAGATATATTGTGATGTTTTTAGGTGCAAACAATGATATAAACAAGGTCAATTTAAATCATGTAATGATGAAAGTATGAAAGAGACAAGAATAAACTCACCATATAGTAGCATATAAGAAGACTACATCTAGTTATGCATGATATAACTAGCTAAATTATCACGAACCTCATCTATCTCTTGCTGGCTATAAGAACCATCTTGTACAAAGTACTACAATTACAAGATTGTTTCGAAACATTAATCGAATAACTACTTAACAAAAATTATGAAGGAAAAAAATTAAAGTGGTACCTCAAGTATTTCGGTGCTTTGATCGTGGTTTTTTACTATATCATACATATACCTCATCACATAATATACACAATCCGTCGTTCTAGATTGTTGAGGACACTACAACAATATTACACAATAATTTAATAGATAGGTTAATTTGAATTTATATCCAACATAGAAGTTTATTTTTATTTTGTACAAAATAAATCACCTTAACAGTCTTCCATTTCAAGTAAGTTCCTCGAGATTTTCCACCATACGCCTTATAAGTTTTAAAAGCCCTACACATAAAATAAAAATTTAAATACAACATACATATTCACTTACATCAAGCAAAAAAGATATCAGAAGGAAAATAAATAAAACGTACATATTCACTTGTGGTCTAATTTCCAGTTTAGATTTGCGTTCGACTTGGGGATCCAAAACATAAACCTCATTCTTTTCTATACGAAAAACAGGCAGTAGACAATGTTTCCTACATTATAAGATTTATATGAAGTTAATATCAACATTAGATTTGTAAACTAGTTTCTAAAAGTTTATTGCTCATACCCTTCGTAGTGTGGGGCTAAGAGTAAGCTCTTCGATTGTGACGCACGCCATGTGTTCGAAATATATATATTTGTCGCATTTGGATATTTTCGCACTTGAGACAACTTATATGGACACATAAACCCGATGGTCTCCACTCCGAGGTCATTGCACATATGATTTAACCACCTAAAAATAAGTACAACATACAAATATTGTTATTCTACCATTTCATGTATAATACATAACATAAAATAGAACATATACAATGAATTTATAAGCTATTTGCTGTAAATGTAACCTAAGTATTTCACATAGTAGCTATATTGGTACACAGATAGAAATATTCATCATATATAATATATCTATTTTTCCACAGATTCCAGTATATATTGTAAGAATAAGTAATAATCAAACTTATTTTGCAAAACGTTTGAACAAATAATTCTAAAAAATGGCAATAGTTCATTATTATTATTATGCATTTAAAGTTCTGATATGGGTCATAAATTAACTGCTTAGTAATTTACCTAAGCTGAAGCATATTACTAACATGAGTACAACGTCAAAATAATAGCTACGAAAAGTTTATCTTTGGCGCGTATCGACCTCTAATAGTTAATGTCTTAATGAGTCCACGACATCTAGACTATAATTCAAACGAAAAATGGAACTGGAAAATACAAGCATATTTACAATTTGACTTTGTGATTATTTCTAGTTGAAAAAACATCCTGTATATGACCATCTCAATGCTAATCTTACAAAGTATAGTTTTTGTAAAACCAGGTGTATACTTCATTTATACATATTTATCGCTACATCATAATGTAATATAGTATCTTTATCAATTGATAAAAGAAGCTACCGTGTCTGAAGCTGTGGCATAACATAGGTTACAAGATATTCAAGAATGCCTTGACTCAGTTAGGAATCCAGATGACTTTTTAGTTATACCACCATTTTTCCCATAGGTTGTTTTCTATGTCTTTTGTTTTAAAATTTTGGTTTCAGAAACCAAAACATACCTCTCATTTGAATGAACCGTACAGGAATATCTTCTGTCTCTTTTGATTGAAAATTTTGATTTTCAAATTCCATTTCTTCTGAATGTGATAAATTTAATATATAACTCATTCCACATTTAATATTAAAAGAATAAACAAAACTATAATTGAAACTATGTAATGTAGATGTTTTTTCAAGGCCCTTCATTTAGAAAATTGCAGGTCCAGATACTGGTTTGGCTTAGCCTCTTCCTTGCCTTGAAATCAAACAGATCTTCTTAATGAAATGAAATAATTTTTGCAACGGAATTTCTGAAATGTCCATCCAAATATATAGAAGTGCATACATCATGTTTTCAACATGTATTAATATCGTTATAATTTTGTTTATGAGTATTTTTTATAAGCCCGAGCCAAGCCAATATCACTTCATCTCTCCGATGCTGCGACCTATTAAGCTACTATCTAATCCAGTTCATGGATGTCGATTCAAGGTAGTGTTATATAAATTTTAGCCACTTTATATAATAGCTGTACCACTACATATAATAGCTGTACCACTACATATAATAGCTGTACCACTACATAACCAATATCATTGGCCGCCACTTTTTCATTCAATACAAACTGCAGCAACACTCCACACTCAACACTATCAGAGAAGCCACAATCTAAACACATCCATGTCCATCATTCACCATAACAGCGACAAACAACAGTTCCACCACCACAAAACTACACAGTCCTTGCCACTGCCACTTTCAACAATTTTCCGAATCATTAGCACATTTGCCATCAGAAACCCCTCCACTGCCTTCCTACCCCTATATCAATTTTTCTACAGCAACTCGGCATCATCTCTGTCAACTACACCCTGCTTGTCATTGTGCAGAAACACAAACACCACTATATTCCCACAGTACTACCCTTCAATCAACTCCACCGGACTCAACAAAACACGTCGCCATTCAAAACCACAAGTCCAGTCACCTCTGCCTGCATATTAACATCCAGAACCACCACCGCACAAAACCACAAACAAAGTCGCGACTCCCCAATAACAGCCACGCAAGCATCACCGCAACTCTCCTCTTTGAACAACTCCATCACCATCCACTTCTGCAACTGCTTCATAGCAACCACCAACCCTGACAGCAAACAACTTCTCCATCGACACAACTGCTTACTACCATACTGACCAGCTACTTTAACATCACTCCATAAACACAACTGTGCATATCCATCACCATAACCCACAACCTCACCATCATTTCAACTGCCAACCTCCTCCACCGCCTACTGCTGAAACATACAACTGTGTGCACATCTAACAGTGCATCTAACTCTCATCAACAACCTGAACATTACTTCTTCTCATTATACTCTACTGACTTTGGAATTATGGCCGTGGATATCTTTTTTTCCTCCTACTTGTGTTCAGCAGGTATCGTTTATTTATATTAAAAAAGAAAAATACTAACTTTTTTACCATCATTATTTTGAAACTTTTCATCATTGGGGTTTGATTCTAATCGGTGAGGTTGTGAAGTTGAAGTTCGGTGAAAAAATCGACTATTTGAATTAAGATAATCGTGCTACTCGCCACGTACTTTTAATTTGTGTTTTTTGTTGAACTCATCTTTATATATTTTGCGATGAGTTGAAATGGTTTACACTGATAATAGGTTACACATTCGTCGTACTCAATTTTTGCAATGGATATGAAATAGGCATTCAAATCAAATCTATTAAGAGTTGGCTCATGCAAATTTTTGAGGTAGGCTCTTTTATCATTTTATGCAAATCTAAAGAAAATAAACTTTAGGTTGAGTTCAAAAAAATTAGAACTTTGATGTTTAATTGTCTAAAAGACATTCGGTAACTGTGTTCAAACAAATCAGAACTTTGATGATTAATTATCTAAAAGACATTCGGTAACTGTGTGCAATTGAGTTTTATATGTGTTGAAGAAATTGAAAAAGTTACCGGTAGCTATAATACTAATAGTTTAAGAATCAAAAATCCACCGGCTTTGCCTTCCTTAAGTCAAAAATCAAAGTATTTCCATGTGATAATAGAATCAGGTCGTATAATTTGGTTCCTATTCAAATCCAGGAGTAGGTATACTCTACTTACTTTGGAGCAATTAGGTCAATGATCAGTGCACTTCAGCAATACCCGTTTATTCTAATAGATTTCACTTTGTTAAAATGCACTGTAATTTAAAAGTTATAATACAATAGTAGGAAATTACTATAATTGTGAGTAAATTTACTAACATGACTTATAAACTCAGCAAATACTAAATCACGTTTAAGAAAACAAATGTATTTACTGACTAAACACACCCACATTGAATATCACAAAATAAGAAAGTAGGCAGAATCTAATATTATAAATCATGCATGTACAATAAAAATATTTATGAATAAATAGATTAAAAAATATTTTGTCCCTTATATTCTTAAAATTTCAAAAGATAATATTTAATACTTAACCACGAACCATGTTTTAAGTTCAAAAAATTGATTTCAATATCATAACAACAACTAAGGTTAATCAGAATATTTGTTTAATAGCAATCTTCGTTTAATAGCATATTTAATGATAATCAGAACTATTCGCCAAATCATGTTCCAAAATCATTTCAAATTGCAGTTGTTTGCTAGCTTACAATCAAAAATTATTCAAAACATCAAAGGCAACAATATTGATTTTATACCTGAAAAATCAATCCAGCAAGCAAAAACTTCCACTTCTCCACAAGAAATTTCAACGCAGTCTCCACGGCAAACTCAAAATTGATCGCTTTTAGTGTTTCGGTAGGCCAAATCTAATCGCGAAATAACGTACGGTGACAATAAATTTAGGGTTTTTTTTGTTTCAAGGCAGGCGAAATATTTGGGGAAAAGAATGGTAGCGGCGAAAAAAATTGGAAACGCGGGAAGTAAAAGGTGAGCAACGAAAAAACTAAAAATTGAAATTGCATCGCCTGGCTACAGAACCGATGCAAAAAAATTTATTTGGGATGCAAATTAAGGTAGTTGCATCGGTTAACTTTAAAACCGATGCGACTAAAACTATTTGCATTGACGTATTTGCATCGGCTTTTGGTGACAACTGATGCAAATATGTTTTTTTTATTACCTATTGCTTTCTACATACCAATTGCATCGGTTATTAAGATAGAACTGATGCAAATGGTTCTATTTGCATCAGTCTTTACTTCAACCGATTCAAATGAGGTGATGCAAATGGCATGTTTTGTAGTAGTGTTCCTTGAATCCATCTAGTCCAAGCTCTTGGCCATAATCTCCAGTCACAGCACCATGATTCTTCGCCTCATTCTGGAGCAAAACCCTAGCTCACCTCGACCCACTATTGGTTTGACCTGCCATTAGCTCGCCACCAATCCACTTCGTGATTCGCTGTATTTGACCTTCGATTCTTCCTGTGTCTTTGAATTTAGTTAGAGGTGGGTTTGCTTAACCGGTTTGCTAATGATTGTGTTTGTATAATGATTTGATGACGAGTTTCCATTTGCGATGTTGATTGCGAGAAGCTCGAGTTGATTGCGGTTTAATGGAGGAAGATAGTATATCGAGTCTTGAGTTATCTCACGGAACGACATTCGGGCTTTGGCCCAATGATTGACACATTTTGCTATCTTTGACCATTAGACCAGAATTGACTTATGTTTAGTTTTGCAGCTGTTACTGTACGTCACATCACTAGTTGATCACGATTCTTTTGCAGAGTTTGAATTTATCTTGCTTGCTTGTTGCACGCTCGACGTTCCTGTAGTGAGAAGAGTTTTCCATGTTGCTTCGGACAATGGGTCCATTATCGATCATAGATCGATAACGGGTAAGTGTACAGGAAGTAGAAACAAAAGTGGAAAATGAAGTGATACGGGAAGTTCTTTTCTTCTTCCACTACGAGCGAACTACCTACACGGGATAAGACGTTTGCAGTGTATCGAGCACCGAGTTTATCCCATATAGATAGCACACTTCACTTTCCCCAGTCCGCACTTGAAATCTGACATGGCGATTAAAAGTTAATGTTTCTTCGGAATTCAAGTGTGGCAGGGGAAGCTATTAGTTTAGGGTAGATTTACCTTACCATTTTTGGACGCGAGTTCTGTTATTTAGAATGAAGCAGCCATTCATGCATTGTTAGTCAATCAAGGGAAGCCTGGTGCTCTTAGAAGCCAAGTCCACATCCACTTTGCAAGCTCAATATGGCCAGTTAGTCCTAGTTGGGTCGATCGTGGATCGCATGCCTCCCACCTTCAGAGTTCTACTTAATCCTCCTGAAAGAGCTTCATCGGTTGTTTCCGCCAAGGACCTTCATAACATTTGTGCGCAACATGGATTTCCCGAAGAGGATGTTCATCTGCCAGAGAAGGACGAATTCGCTCATATGCCTCCCTTAGGGTACACCGCTTGCCATCGATACATGTGTTTGAAAGGAGCCGTTCCTCCTTTCAATGACTTTCTGCGTGAGACTCTCTCAAACTTGGGTATTGCCCCTTTTCAGCTTCATCTTAATGGCTATGCCATCCGGACTTGCTTGCATGTTCATTTCATGTAGGCGTTCAACCGTGCTCCAAGCTTCGACGAGTTGCGGTACTTTCTGGCGCTCAAGAGGAGAGATGATTGTCCCTCCTTGATTATAATCGAAGCCTAGAGAAACCAGAAATCATCCAGTGCTTGCAAAGCAACTTATCGCAATTCAAGACGCAATATTTCTTTATCAGATGCCCCGAGGGGTTCAATCGTTGGTGGACGACAGGGGGTAAGCTTCTTTTTATTCATTGAGCTTTTGATGCATTACCATGGAGTTCCTAACCAACCATATGTCTCTTGTAGTTATTCCAAGGCCGACAGAGACGCGACACTCAATGAAGTTTGCGAGACTTTAAAGGCAATCGATGTCGAGGGGAGAAGCATTAAAGTATTACCGACTAATGAAAACTTACGTCGGTATGGACTACTGGCCCCGGGAAGATCTGCCATTCAAGTTGAAATTCCCTCTCTTGCTTGATCGAGGGTTCATACGAGATCTATTTCCTCGTCCCATGATTCCAAAGAAAGCGCATCTCAAGAGAGAGAATGCCCATCTGGAGGATCTGCCGACAAAGCTCGTGAGGTGGAAGAGGCTATCGCGACTGGATTAAGCGGCCTAGGTAGAATGCCTCCAATCCCGGAGGAAGCAGAAGAGGAGTTCAAACGAAGAGAGGGCAAGGCCGTGGTGGATTCAGAAGAGGAAGATGAAGAGTTTGAAAGTAGTAGTGATGAGTCCACTGCCAGTGATTACTTCTTGTCTGAATCCAACGGTGGGGACTCAAAGTCCCGCGATGAAACTCCAGGAATGAGTCCCGTTCTCTCGAGTTCATCTCTTCCCGATGCAAGTGGCAAAGGCAAAGGCCTTAAAACTGGAAGATGTCAAGATTCTCTGAGTAGGGATGTCAGAGCCGAGCTTGGTGATTTCAACGATGTTTTTGTCGACTTTGACGCTATCATGAAAGGAGACTTTAAATTTGACGCGACGCTTCCCTGTTCGGGTGACATTGCGCCAGCAGATAGCTCGGTTCCCCCCATAATAACCGAAGTCAATCCGATCCCACCTGCGACGGCCGTTCGTTCCAGTTTGTGATGACGTATTAGGCCTATATTAGAAGCACACTTCACGTTGCATTAGGATTACACCCATTTCCATCCCTTCATGCATTTCCTAAGTTTATGTTATGCTTCTGAATTTTTTTATGTATGCTAGGTATGACGAGGGGACGAGGCTTTTATGATGACTTCGAAGACTTCACCGATTTATAGCGGTATCCCAAGCTCTCTTTCAGTCACCATCAAGTCCGAGAAAGGAATACAGGTGGAGGAAAGAGCTCGAAGCTGAAACCCATCGCCAGGAAGAAAGAGACCGAGCTCGATCATACAAAGGCGGGTATGAGAAGAGAAGATCTCTTGAGGAAAGAGGTGAACTGTCGAAAAAGTCAAAGTTTGAACATCACCCTCATTCTTCAGAGCTCGCCTCAAAACACTCTACAGTGGGCCATGAAATTCACATTACTTCTGCTCCGATTCCGCCTTCAACTCATATATCATCATCTTCTATTGTCACTGCTGCCCCCGATGCTTCTCGCCCCCGCCAAAGACCTGCCTACGTCCTTCTTTCGGGCCCCTCTAAACTTGATGCAGTGCTTCCTGGTTGGTTCTTAAAGGGGGTCAAGTTTGACCGGGATCTCCACCCCATTTGCAAGGATTCCTACATGCCGCATCTCCAAGCTATCCAGAGTAACCTAGAACAGGCCGAACGATGGGAAAGGCTCTGTAAACAGCTAGCGGATACAAATAGAAATAATTATCAAGAGATCCTCTCCTTCGAATCGGAGAAAGATAACTTTGAGAAGGCATTGGCCGAGCATGACGCCAAGATTAAGCGATTAGCGGAAGAGAAAGCAGCAGCACTTCAGGATAGTAAGAGAAATTCCGACATGTTGAAAGAGGTGAGAGAAGCCCACAGCCGAATAGAAATTGTCTACAGAGATGAGATAAATAAGGCTTACGTGGAGGAGGAGAAGTTAAAGCAAGAAGTGAATGCCCGCAGCCCAACGATTGAGGCTCGATGAAAGACTATTGCTGATCATGACCTCATCATTAAAGGGCACAATAAAATTATTTCCGACCAGGCCGAGATTATTGCCAAGTTATAGGCCCAGGTTGCTCAGCTCAGTGCCGACAAGACTACTGCTGAAGTTGAGAAAGCTGCTGTGGAAACGGATTACTTGGACCTCCGAAATGCCTTCGATGGGAAAATGGAGAAGGTGGATGCGACTATTCTAAACTTCTATGTTAACTCTTTATTGCATCAAGGAAGTCTTAGCTATCTCGGCCCAAAGTTCCCTCACAATCTCATTCTTGTTTGGGAGGAAATCTTATCTCATTTTGCCGACAGCGACGATGTTTATTCCGATCGAGAGTTGTGAGACGCCTATCTTAATGATGAATCCAAGAAGGCATTATTTGAGGGCCAGGAAATTCTCTGAATTGAAAGAGAGAAAGAGGTCGTCGATGCTACCTTGACCACCGCCACTGACGTGCTTACCAAGCCTTCTATTTTCGGCGTGGGCGAATTATCAAAGCATCTCCAGGACCAGCCAATGAGTTCAGGACTTGAAATTATTCCTCAAGTGGTGGAGCCATCAAAAGAAGGCGAAGGCGGTGAGTTCGAGGTCACTATTCTAGATCGTTCCTCTAGTGTAGGTAATGTCCCTGCTCCCTCCATATTTGAGAGCTTCCAACTTACGCCGCAAGAGCAAGAAGAATTTAACGCTTTCATTTTTGATCTTATAGGTCCTTCCACTTTTCACATTGACATGCCAGCTGCCTCGGCATATGTGCCTGCTACCATTTCCATATCTTCTGTGAACATATTTGTCCCTGTTCTGGTTTCTACGTCTGTGTCCGATTCACAACCGGGGCTAGAGGCTGAAAAGATAGCTGCACTTCATGTCCTGGACAACCCTTATGTGTCGTTGGAAGGTGATGTAACAGCAGCAGAGGTCAAGGAGCAGGAGACTCGGATGGAGCCATTGTAGAAGACTCAACACGAGCTAGTTAACATCAAGAGGGAAAAGGTCGAAGCGATCAAAGCCTCCAAAAGATCCCGCAAATATCGAAGGTGAAAGACAAAGGGAGAGGCTTCTGAGAAGGCTTCGGAGGAAGATGAGGACATTGCCACCGAGCTATTCGTTGACATTACCAGCAGTGACACTAGTCCTTAGAAGAAGCAGAAGCTGCCGATCAAAGGCCGAAAGGGGATCGGTGGCAAGAAACATTGAGCGGCTTGTGTGAAGGTTAACTTGATTTTGATCAACAGCTTCCAGGAAGATTGACTTGTTTTTATTTCTTTTTGAGTCATTTTGTTCAAGTGCAAAGTCTGTATTTTGCATCTTTACTGTAGAGTCTATATTTTCTTTCGGTTGGCCGGTGATGTGTGGGTACGGCCCCCACATTTTGACCCTGTGTACAGAAAATTATAAGCAATATATTAATATTTTGACTGTACTCTTATCTATCAGTTCATCTGTGTTCTTGTACTTATGCTTGTTTTATTTCATACTTCTCTAGTTTTGTGATTATAGCTAAAGCCCTTCATTCGAAGCAACAAAACTTAGAGATTAACAGCACTTTGGAAGTTGATAGAACCTTTAGAAATTACCAGAAGTTAGATAATTTTTGTTTAGAAATTTATAGAACTTCAGAAAGTAACAAAACTTGGAGAATTTTTGTTTAGAGATTCTTAGAACTTTAGAAATTAATAGAACTTAGAAATTTTATGTTTAGAAATTCTTTGTTAACTTGTTTGTTTAAAAATTCTTTGGAAACTCTTTGTTTGGAGTAACATAACTTGTGAACTTATCGTTTTCACGCGTTCCTTTCCAAGTACCGATGTATGTCCCCTAGTTCACAGGGCTGTTTACTTCAATTAATTGTCATATAATCGGTAACTTAGGGTTTACATAATCTTTATTGAAAATTTGGCTAAGTTACGACTCGATTCTCCTTTTTTGGAAGTTTTGCAACTTTATGCAATCCAAGCTTCTAGTGTTATTTCAACAAGTATGCAATACATGCGTATTTTAGAGGCGCATGGTGCATAGGTTAATTGAGGGCAGTTTTATCCCTTAAGTGTCTATAGTTGAGGCTTTTCATTTTGTTTGTGGCATTCCAATCTCGTTGGAGTTGTGCTCATTATTCCCGAGTATGGGAGCAACTGGCGCTGGTTATGAGATGCACGGTTTTTGGTAATCCTTGGTGTTGCCAATCTTCGGGCCACGCGAGGAGCGTGTGCTTTAGTTCTCCCCGATACTGCCTATCTTCGGGCAGGGTGAGGAGTTTAAATTTTAAGAACCAGTGCGCGATTTTTCATGCTCCTCGGAGTTGCCTATCTTTGGGCAACGTGAGGAGTTAGTGTTTTGGAACTTAGTGCATGGCTTATGGAATGCATGGCTTTTTGTCCTCCTCGGTGTTGCCTATCTTCGGGCAACGTGAGGAGAGTAAGTTTTAGAGGTTAGTGCACGGCTTACGAAATGCGCGTCTTTTCGTTTTTCCTCGGTATTTCCTATCTTCGGGCAACGTGAGGGGTTATTATTTTAACGCGCGGCTTATGGGATGCGTGGCGTTTTGTTTTTCCTCGGTGTTGCCTATCTTCGGGCAACGTGAGGAGTTATTATTTTAGTGCGTGGTTTATGGGATGCACGGCCTTTTATTTTTCCTCGGTGTGACCTATCTTCGGGCAACATGAGGAGTTATTATTTTAGTGCGCGGTTATAGGATGCGCGGCTTTTGGAACTCCTCGGTGTTGCCTATCTTCGGGCAATGCAAGGTGTGTTGATTTTAACCTTCTCGATGTTGCCGGAGCAACACCTGTTTTTGGAAGGCCAAGATCGAGTTCCGCCGATCTAATGGTTTGGGTCGATTTGTTAACATCGACCCGGCTGGTTATTATTATGAACACATTTTAGTTTCAAGAAGCAAACTTTATTAAGGAAAGCAAGGTAGTTTTTTCCTATATACAATGCCCCCGGTGTCTCAGGATGGCTTATTTGCTGAAAATAAAAAATACATAAGATAACTTTCAAACAAAGTGACGACGAAGCGATTCGCTATTCCATGCCCTGTGAACTTGAGTTTTGTCGACAGTTGCTAGCTTGAAAGTCCCGTCTCTTAGCTTTTGATTAATGACATATGGTCCCTCCCAGTTTGGTATGAAGGCCCCCGAAACAGGATAAACTCGCTTAAGCACAAGATCTCCCAACCTGAAGGTTTGATAGCGAACTTTGGAGTTGAACCGTGCGACCCTTTTTGGGTGGGCAGCAGTTCTCAGCTCTACTTCTTCTCTTTTTTCATCAACCATATCCAGCGATTCAAGTAGGAGCCACTGGTTTTGTTTTTGGTTGAAATTCTACCTTCGGTGTAAGGGGACTTCTAATTCATCAGGAATCATTACTTCTGAACCATATGCTAGGGCGAATGGAGTGTGGCTGGTTGCCGCTTTGTGAGTAGTTCTGTAAGCCCATAGTGCGAGTGGAAGTTCATCAACCCAGTTTCCTTTGGCTTTTGTTAGTCGCTTTTTGATAGTGGAGTTGATGATCTTGTTGATTGCCTCCACTTGCCCATTTGCTTACGGATGAGCCACTACAGAGAAGCTTTTTTTGATTCGAAAGCACCTGTAGAAATCTTTGAACTCGGCACTTTTGAAGTGAGTTCCATTGTCAGTGATGATTTTTTGTGGCACACCAAACCTACAAATGATGTTTTTAGTAACAAAGTTAATAACTTTCTTTATGGTTATAGTGGCCAGCGGTTCCGCTTCGGCCCACTTTGTGAAATAATCTACCGCAACTATTGCATATTTGGCCCCTCCTTTTGCTATTGGCAAGACGTCAATCAAGTCGATCCTCCATATTGCGAACGGCCATGGACCGACCATATATGTTAGCTCCGTTGAGTGTACCCTCTTAATTTTGCTGAACCTTTGGCAGCGATCGCATCTCCTGGCATGATCTGCTACGTCGCGATTTATCGTTGGCCAGAAATAACCATACCGAAGGACTTTCTTCGCAAGGATCTGCCCCCCTAGTGTGGTCTCCACATTCACTTTCATATACCTCCTTTAGGATTCTTCATGCTTCATCATCGGTCACACACCTAAGAAGAGGGGTCGTGAATCCCTTTCAATAGAGTATCCCATCTTGTATTATAAATCGTGGCAACTTCCAAAGGAGCTTCTTTCGTTGATTTCGGTCAGTTGGAAGGGTTCCTGCTAGTAGATAGTCCTTTATCGGCGACATCCATGTATCTGGTTCGACGGTGGTCTCGAGAATCCAGTCTACGTCCATTTTGTCTGTGCTTGGGTTGGTTAGTTTTTCGACCGGGACTAACCCTAACAAGTGAGCTTCTCCGGAACTTGCCAGCTTAGCCAAATAATCTGCCTTGGTGTTTTTGCTCCCTTGGGATATGAGTTATAGTGCGGTGCTCGATGTCGCTTAGAAGTTCTTGTACTTTGGATAGGTATGAGGCATGATTTTCTCCATACGCTTGGTACTCCCCTTTCACTTGACAGAAGACCAACTGAGAGTCGTTGTACATTTGAATTGATTTTATCTTGAGTTCCTTCACAACCTTCAGTCCAGTGATTAGTGCTTCGTATTTTGCTTCGTTATTTGTTGCTGGAAATTCCAAGCACAAAGCATAGCTAATAGCTCGCTCCTCGGTGGTTTCAAGCACTACCCCTGCTCCCAAACAGAAATTTTTGGATGCGTCATCAACGAAGAGTTTCCATTGGGTACTTACTTCTAACTGGACTTCTTGCTCATCATCCCTTATAGTAAATTTGACGATGAAGTCAGCCAACGGCTGCTCATTGATGGCTTTTCTGGGGTGATATGCGATGTCATATTGGTATAGCTCTATATTCCATTTGAGTAGTCGTCCGAAAGTTTCTGGCCGGTATAAAACTTGCTTCAGGGGTTGATCAGTCAACACTTTAATTGGATGAGCCTGGAAGTATGGTCATAATTTCCGAGACGCGATCAAAAGGCAGTACGCTAGCTTCTCCAGTTTTGGGTAATTCTTCTCAGCCCCGGTGAATCGTTTTCTAATGTAGTACACAGGCCGCTGGATTCTCGCTTCTTCTCGCATGAGAGCAGCATTCAACGCATGCGAGGAAACTGCTAAATAATAGAATAGGTCTTCTCCATCCACCAGCTTTGATAAGATTGGGGGAGCTTCCATGTGTCATAGCAGTTCCTCGAAAGCTTTTTGACGAGCTTCACTTCATTCAAAGTTTTTCTTTCCCTTCTTCAGTGCATCGAAAAATGGTATGCACTTGTCCATGGCTTTTGAGATGAATCGACTCGGTGCTATGACTTTTTCATTCAAGCTTTGAAGTTCCTTCTTATTTTTAGGGGCTTGGACTTCTCGAAACACCGTTATTTGATCTGGTTCGCTTCGATGCCCTGGGCACTTACTATAAATCCCAAGAATTTCCCAAAGGCCACTCCGAAGTGCCATTTGAGCGGGTTGATCTTCATCTCGTATTTTTGGAGTATCTCAAACATTTCAGTAAGGTTGTCTAGATGGTTAGTAGCTACTCGATATTTGACCAACATGTCCTCCACGTAAACTTCCATAGTCTTTCCAATCTGGCGTTTGAACATAGTATTCACTAGCCTTTGGTATGTAGCCCCGGCGTTCTTTAACTCGAATGGCATTACTTTGTAGTAGTACAGTCCTAAATTAATGATGAAGCTGGTGTTTCTTGATCCAGATCATGCATCAAGATCTGGTTGTAGCCCGAGTATGCATCCATGAACGACAGCAATTCATGCCCCGCTGTTCCATCCACAAGCTGATCGATTTTGGGGAGCGGGAAGCTATCTTTTGGACAAGCCTTATTTAGGTACGAGAAATCAATAGAAGTTCACCATTTTCCATTAGAATTCTTGTCTAGGACTGGGTTTGATACCCATTTAGGGTAATTTGCATCTCGGATGAAGCCATTAGCCATAAGTTTGTCTACTTCCTATCTTAGTGCCTTGGACCATTCGGGGCCAAAGCTGCATCTTTTTTGCTTCACCGGCATAAATTTAGGGTCAATGTTAAGTGTGTGGCATGCAATTTCAGGTGATACCCCATACATATCGGAGTGTGTCCAAGAAAATACATCCAAATTGGTGTGAAGGAATTTGGTTAGTTCTGACCGCATCTTGTTTCCAAGCTGCGACCCAATTTTCAAGACCCGTGTTGGGTTATCCATACAGAATGCGACAGACACCGTCAATTCTACCGGTG
This sequence comes from Allium fistulosum, assembly GCA_030737815.1. Taxonomy (NCBI): domain Eukaryota; kingdom Viridiplantae; phylum Streptophyta; class Magnoliopsida; order Asparagales; family Amaryllidaceae; genus Allium; species Allium fistulosum. The sequence continues at coordinate 1,259,050,256 of CM060901.1, forward strand.
CTGCCCGATCCTCCCCTGAGCTCTTCTTTCTAGGGTCCAAAGCCTTATCGAATCGGCTATGGTCCCCAAGCCAAGGGCGGTTCTGTAGTTGCTATTCGGAGGGTTCGTGGATGTGGAGGATTTTCCCCACATCCTTCCCTTTTTCCTTTCTTCTTGACTCATAAAATTCTGCATTGTAGCATTCCCGGGCAGCGTTTTGGTCTCCTTTCAGAATTCTGATTCCGTGTTCTGTAGGAAACTTCATTGTAAGGCACCATTGGGCCAGTGCTATTATGAAGTCGGCTAATGCGAGCCTTCCCAAGAAGGTGTTGTACGCTGACATTTCATCCACGATCACAAAAGTCTGAATAAGGGTGATCCTTTGCTCACCCTCTCCAAGCTCCACGAATAGGTCAATTGTTCCCACCGGTTGTTTGGGTTCACCAGTAAACCCCTGAATCTTTGTTTGGCATGCAGACACACTTTTCATGCCAATCTTCATTTGATCGAAGGTGCGTTTGAAGAGAATGTTAATCGAGCTTCCACTATTAACCAACGCCCATCGATCTACAGCAGGTCCAATTCCTACCGTCACCACCATCGGATCGAGAGTTGGAGCTTCAATCCCTTTGATGTCCCGATTTCGGAACATAATGTCGTCATTCAAGACCCTTTGCATCTTAACTGAGTTTCATCTTCTAGAGCTAAACATGATTCCTTTGGAGCATGCTTCAACGAACTTGCATACCGCTCCATTTCTCTCCAACTTCTTTGCGCGAGATGTGGTCCCCCAGAGATTGTTCTGATGTTGAGCCTCTGGTCAGTTTGTTTTGACCCTTCTTCATTGGTTCCTGTTTGACTCCGTCATTCTCTTAGATGTTGAGGAGTCGCAGATTGATCGAGGTTCTATGGTTGTCTTACGTACTGCTAGAGTTTGTTATTCTGGATCATTTCTTCAATGAGGTTCTTTAGGTGGCGGCATTCGTTCGTATTGTGACGGTGTGTCTCGTGGAAGCGGTAGAATTTCCCTGAGCTTCTGCTGATCGGTCGCCTCCTTTCTGGGTGGACTTTTGCATTCCTCAGTTCCTTGAATTGCGAGAAAAATGTTTTTCGGTGTGTTGCTCAGGGGAGTGTAGCCTTCGGGCCTAAACCCTTTGAGCTTTTTATTGCTGCCATTTCCATTCTTCTTATTGGAGTTTTGATCTTTTCTCTTTGAATTCCTGTCTTTCCCAGTGGTTCCTTCAACTGCCCGAGAAGAGTGCTTATTTTGATTCATTGCTACATCACTTTGCCCGACGTTTGCCGATTGCACACTAGTAGACTTCCCTTCCAATTCTTGCGCTTCCTCCAACCTTAGGTACTGACTTGCTTTGCGATTGAAATCTTTCCTGGTGGTAGGTTGTTTCATTTTAATCCACTTCCCGAATTCAGTTTTCGGCTGAATGGCACGGACTAATGCCATAAAAACCATGTCTTCGTTGGGGCTGCTTACTTCCATCACCGCGGTGTTAAACCTGTTCATGAAAGATTTCAGTGATTCATTGCGCCCTTGGAACAATCCGAATAGGGACATGACATCTTTTGGCTGCGCAGTATGGAGTCTGAACTGATTAAGGAATCGCTAGCTGGCCAAAAGAAGAGATAGATCTTGGTAGAAGCCTAGTGAACCACATTGACGCAACCCCTTCGAGAAAGATAGGGAAGCATCTGCACCGAACAGCTTTAGAGGCATTTGCTCCATCCATATACCAACTGTATTTGTACAAGTGAGGCTTCGGGTCCTTCTTTCCGTCATAGGACGAAATAGCTGGCATTGTGAATTTTCTTGGATATCTCTCATTTAAGATTTCATTGGTGAAGGGAGTCCGACTTAGGACAGATCCCCATTCATCATCTCTTCTATCTTTACTCTCCTCTATTAATCATTTAACCATGTCCGCTATGTATGCCTCTGATGTCCGGTAGTCCTGAGGACGGCGATCTGTCATTGCGCCAAGTGTTTGACTTTGCAAACGGTCTTGGTGAGTAGGTTGAGGTCTAGCTCTCTTGTCTTTGGGAGAGCCACTCTTGTAAGGTCTCGTTGGCTTGCAATCGGTATAACTGGAGCATTTTGGGTATTCCTTGCATTATCAAATGCATTGGCATTTTCTTCCAATTTGTCGTTTTGCTCTCCGTCCTCCGAGTCGGAAAGATCCATACCTATGTTCTCTACAGGGGTCTTTTTCCCTTGGCTTAAATTCAAAATAGGTTGCCTTATGGCGAATGGAGTACTTACATTTCTGTCCATGTTAAGTCCTATTGTCACCCTCTTTTATGGCTATTTTCCATTTCTTCTATGTAGACCAGAGATGGAGGAATTCTCTTGTTCCATGGTAGCCGTGGGTTCAGGCATAGTCCTTGGAGCGGGATTCGACTGTAGGGTTAAAAGAGCGTTAAGCTTGTCCATTAAAGCCTTTTGGCTACTTTCCATTTTTTGATTGATCTCATCAACCATTTTATTTAACTCATCCCTTGTAATAACTTCATGCTGACTGGAGGAGGCTGGTGCCTGATTTCCTACATTAGCGCCATTTACTTCAGTCTGTTGGTTATTAACATCCTCACCAGCTACCACTGCCCCTATGGACCTTCCAGAGGTAGTTCTTCTTCTTCCAGGGACCATTGGTTCCAAACAGTGGATTCTTCAACCAAAGATTAAGGATCTAACTTCTGGACATATGGAATCCAAAGTAGATAGCTAGATCTAGGTCCTGAGTTGGGTTCTCAGTGAAAGCACCAAATTGTTAACCCAAAAAAATGGATCAATACCCTAGTTAGAGTTTGAAAGAACCAACCCTGTTCAAATAGGGCAATATCACAGATTACAAATATAGAAAAAGAACAGTAAAAAAAAGTAGATAAAGAATTTTTATAGTGGTTCAGCTATTAATGAAGCCTACTTCCACTTTATAGTTTTATTAAAGACTGATTGCTGTTACAAGAGATGTTTGATTACAAGGCTTTGATTATCTTTAGCCATATTGAATCCCCAAAGTTGGAATCCACTAGAGAATCATAGTGAATTCCTTTGGAGATTGTTGTGAGGGAGATAGAGAGTGAAGAATAGTTCTAGCAGAGCTCCAGCAACCAGTCCGAAGAAGATCCTGTTTATGTTGCAGGTAGGATGGTATTTATATGGGTGGAAGAGCTTCTAGGCTAGGCCACTTCATCATCTGCTTGCAGGTAGGTAGGGAACGATCCTGGGGGTTTGGCTCGCAAACTGAGGCAAAAGCATTGGTCGTTGGCGAACCATGGTCTATGGGTCACTAGCGACCCATGGTCTGTGGGTCGCTGGCAACCCATAGACTTGACTCGTTTGTGATCCAATGCCTTGGCCTTTTCTTCATTGTATCCTTAGGTAGTTTGTTTTTGAATCGGAAAGATGTTTGGGTTGCTGATGATCTGAGCACTTAGGATTTTTTGGAGTTTGGAATTGGAGATGTCTCCATAGCCGTCGTGGTTTCATTTTAATGAAAATTTACTAGCTACTCATGCTCGGCTGCTGCTTAGGCTAAAAGAATGCTGATCTCTCGGTTTCGTTGATCCCGGTCATTGCCTTAGCGGTATAACTTGGCTCTCGTTAACTTCCTACCTTAGCCTTTCTGGTTAGGATCTAAACCATTCTAATAACACCAGACTGTTCCGTCTCCTATTAGATCCTGCTGGGTTAAAAACCCGGATAACAGGAAGGTAACATTTAAATTTTATTAATTAAAGTTAATTATAATATAAATAATCCCAACATTCATTAATTCGTATCTAGTTCATACGAGGTCTAAATTGAGTGCGACAAGTTGCGTTGCGATCGTATCAATGATTACTACGATATAGAGTTGGATGTAATGGATTAGAGCTAGTAATAATTTGGGTTAAAATTGAACGCCTATTTGATTTTAATTCAAACCAGAGCGCTTTGGCGATTATTGGAATTTTGGTGAGTTAAACTCACCTCTATGGCCCATTTATATTTTATATAAGTGTGGATAAATTTTTATTGTTGACTGGTGATTGCATGTTTGGATTATTTACTATATTTATTAGTTAGTTGGATATATTCCTGCCCTTGGGGCGAATGAGACATTATTCGTTCCCATGTATGAGCGGATGACTCTTTCTATACGATCCCGCCTCGAAGGGTTGATTTATATTTTATGATTATATACTATATGTGATGCAGTTGGACATGTTGGAGGGATCTAACAGGATTCCTCATCAGTTGTTGGTTTTTATTTACATACATAGATATATCTATATACACACACACACGTATATATGTATATATATGTGTGTGTGTTGATATGTGAGTTTAGGTGCAGGAGGATAGGTTAGAGGGATCCAATGGGATTCCTCGTACAATTGATTTTACTTTTCATATATTGTGAATGGTTGGAGCGATATAGTTATTATACACGTGCTTTGAAAGCCCTGAAATTAAAATCTGTTTAAATTGGATAAATCAGGATATATATATATATATATATATCTTATATATAAAGCAAATACTTGAGGAGGTGAAGCCTTTTTTGAATTGCCAGAAATGCCCTGCTGCGTTTCTAACACAAATTTATTCCCATCATTCGAACAGGGACAGATTTGTCTTTTTCCGTTCTACCACAATGTTTCGGTTTTCCAGCCCACTTCCTTCCATAACCGATTTCCCAACCCCATTTCCCTTTCTTCCTCACGTTTTCCTAACAAACCAAACAAAGAAGAAACGAAGGGACAAATTGATGCCGAACAAAAGTACACAAATCGAATAACTACCAACAGATTTACATCAGCGATGCTAATTGGTGTTTCCTCACTTTACCATTCAACTCCATTTTCCTCACCTTACCATCGCAACTTCAGATTTACGTGCAGATCCACGGCAGTTAGCAAGGCAATTTCAGACTAGAAGCGAGCATTCAAACAAAGCAGATCCGACTTCAACCATCCACTGCTCTTATTTCAATTGAAAAAGGTATCATTTTTGATGGTCTTAAACGATTTATGTACTCCCCCAGTTTGTTGATTTTGTTTTGATGTTTCAAAATAGCTTGCTATCAGCTTTCATTAAATCCTGATTCTTTGCTGTGTCTTGAAGGCTTCTCAGTTCTCTGATTGAAGCACTCATCGCTTTAGGTATTGATTAGGGCAACCAGTCTCTAACGATGATGCTGTAAAGGTAGCAACTATCTTACCATTTGTTCATAGTAGATATCTGGGTTTTAATCATATATCATTACTGTTTAATACCTATATTTATTGCTTCTGCAAAGAAGGAAGGGTAGTTTAAACTTTCGAACTTAAATATTTACTATTAGTTGAATGTGAAGCAATGTTTGCCATAATTTTATCATAATGAATGCTTTTATGTGTAGACGTAGATACTTTTTGATTCTTTACTTTTAATAATTAAAACACTTACTTTATATTTGTATTTTTCATGGATTCATTATTTGGTTAGGACAGTAGTTTGTACCTAGATTGTATCCATAAGAAGATAACAAGAGTAGTGTAAGTAGTAGTGCATTTTATATTGAATGAAAAATATAATTTGTTTGTTTTAATAAAAAGAGAAAAGGTTAGAAGAAGAGTGAAAGTAGTTTAATCTATGGTTACTGATTTATGCAAGAGTTTAATACTTTTGTGTGCATCAAGTTTATGCATTTCAATGTTGGTTTATAGTAGGAATAGTATTTCATATGTAAACTTATATAATGATTCATGCAATAACAAATACAAATTGTTATATTTCATTAATTATAGTCAAAAGAAACAGGTTTGCATTCTTAAACTTATAATGCATTCTGAGCAATCCAGGTAATATTTAACATGGTTTAGGAGTAAAGCTATAATCTTATGTTTGCTACTAGCAACGTACTTGATATCACATCTATGTTTGCAAAAAGTATGTTTAGCGTATGGTTGTAAATTATTTGCAGCAAAGGAGTTGAGCCTTAAAAAGCAGAGTTTACTTTAAGAAATTGTACAAAGAAATGGGGACTAAAGAGGGAGGTGGTTTACTAATAGTGAATAGTTTTTAAAGGACAGTGTACTCACTTTCTATATCTCTAATTGACGGTACATATGTTCCAAACCCATGACGTAATACCTAGCTTAAGCTTAAGGAGTTTATAAAAATCATGTACTAAGTTTTTAACAGTGATAAGGTGATGGTTTGTTACAATGCTCTCAAATGATCCAAAAGTGGGCATGGACAAATTATGTTAAGTCGAGAAGTATATTCACTATAATTTTCTAAATCTATTGAAATTAACTCGACTTAATATCTTATTATTATGTATACAACCACAAATTATTGTAATGCTCTTCTAACTTTATTATATGTATTAGGTGGTTTGATAGAAAGTCATGGCTTTTTTGACTGCTAGGAGTATCAGCAGGTTTCCAAGTTATTAATGTTAGCGAAAAAGGAAGCAAAATGGTATGTTCCAACTTATGTTATCTCCAAAATAACATTTTCTTGTGATTTCATATGAGTTGTGGATGAAATTTTAGTTTTAAGATATATTCAATATATATTGTTTGTTAATTTTCTCCTAAGTTAATAAATTTTCCCCAAAGTCAATCATTCCTTATTTTTATACTACAAAATAGGCACTTCTATAAATTTCACTCTTTTTGACTCATTTGATCATCAGTATTATATCTTCATATTCTACTATCTAAATTGTCGTCAACTGTTTCATTTAGCTTTTTTTTCGATTTGCTATGGTCTTAAAATTGTACACTTATTAAATTTAACGATAAAATGCAACTTTTGGTCTAAGTAGTTGTTTTATTACTTTATCCTACATAATAAGGGTTCAGATTAGAAAATTACCCTGTTTAAATTTTTTGGTGAGTTGAATCGTTGAACTATTGTAGTGTCATTAATAGTGCATTATTTACTGCACAGATCTTAGAAGTATACCCAGTTATTTTAGTTTTATAATCTGGGTGGTTGTAAACATCGCATTTTGTGAAGATGTATGAAGTAAACTAACTAAATACATTAATAAAGAGTTAAAGCGCTCTTGAATTCAATAAGTATTTCTTAATGTAACCTCTGCTTTTTTCCTTTATTTTTTAATTAGTGTTTCTATACCTAGGTGTGTACTTTTAGGTTCTTTTTCTACTATGTTCATGTTATTTCAAGGTGCATGAATTTATATGAGACTGTGTGTGTATTAGTGTATATGTGGTACTGTGTGTACGTGTGTTGTGTACCTGTGAGTATGTGCTGCTACTTGCTTGCTGGGGAATGAGTAAATATATGTGTTTTAGTGGTGCTAGGTGAGAGAGTGTGTGTAGATTGGGTGCGTGCATGTGTTATTATAGGTGTGTGTTCTTGAGTGTGTGAGTTGGTTGCTGTAAATTTATGTGTGCATGAACGTTGCCTATGTGTATATACGTGAAGCATGTGTATGTGTGTTATGTGTGGGGCATTGCTGTTGATTGTTTGCATAACTTTATCTTCATGTCTTGCTGCTATATAACTTGATTTCATATTGTTTAATCCAATGAGTATTTCCCATCATTTTTCTATATATATGTATATATATAGTGGGTGTAGTCATGGTGGTTGTAAGCTATCCCTTAGGCTTTGCTATATATTGTTGTGCTGGCAGGTTTTGATATACATGAAACAAGAGCAGCATTACAGGCGTACTCCATATTTGCATCATTTTTTTTATATTCCCTATTTTGATTTTATTAGGAGTAGACTCACGTCCTGTTTTCTCTGTCTTGAATAACCGCAGCTCTATACGCACATATTGTATGAATAGAATTATTCAATCCTGCAAATAAATGCCAACCAAACTCAATATAAGCTCATAATACACATTATTCATTTAAATGTTCAAAATCAATCTAAGATATATATTAGAATGGCTTCGAGCAAACAAATCATCCTTTTCACCATTTTTACTGCAGTTTTAGTTTGCATCAGCTGCGAGGAGCCCAATCATAAGCCTGAATCTGCACATTCACCTTCACCAAGTCCATTGGCTCAATTGACGCAGAGGCAAGTTGTACTGAGCACATGTTGCAGAGAGTAGGAATACGTGTTAAGAGCAAAGGTGCATAACCGAGAGGCTTATGAATGATCACCGTACAGTATTGAAGCTTCAACTTCTACAGTTTATGTATTGATATCGTCATATATTTCAACCATATTAAGCATTCATTGAGTTATTTGGATATATATCTTCTTTTTATTTTAGTAAATAAAAAAGTAAATCGTTTCACAATTAGGCGTTTCAACTTTAGAAAATTTGAAGCCAGGCTGCTTCAGAATTAACAGTGAGTCACATGCTATGATTATAGGATGTGTATGACTGAAGATAATGGGATACATGGAAGAAAGATCAATGTGTATGACTGAGACTTTGTGATATTATTACCATTTCATATCTACAGAATGCACTTTACTGTCTCCCTTGCTATATTTCTCTTCAATATATGTTTGTAGTATTAGTTTTTAGTACCAACTGTTATATCATGTACCAAGTGCAGAAATATACAATCCCAATTTCACCTCCTTTTTTGTAAACATGTTATTACCTTTAGTGCCCATCTTTTCAAATTGAATATAGCTTATAGGTATGAAAATTTGGTCTCTGCAGACACATTATTCTATGGACACAGTACAAATTTTCAACTCACAGATTTTAGCTTATATTGACGCCCAAAGCAATAACCAATATCACAAATTTTGAATCATTTTACTTACTCAAGCCAATGAAAATTTCAATGACACAACTTCACATCATTGTTTTCAAAGATTAAAATCTAATTCTCCTCTCTTTTTGTCTTAGCAAAGTGAGCATAAATCTTTAATTTTAAGCATAATATATTTGAACAAGTTAAACTTTGCCTCATCTTTATCTTTGTATAGCACTCAGGGAAAATTCAAAACCTTGGCACAAGCACTAACAGATCAACATGAAAGATGAGTGTACAGGAGCCAATACCCATTATTTCAATATCCATAGTGAAATACGAAAATGAGTGTATTAAGAGATAAATATTTTTCTTTCTATTTACATACATCCATGCAAATGGCGTTTTGAGTTTACATGTATTATAATTGGCTTTAGAAGTACTAAACAATATCCATGTGAACATATAAATAGAGGTGATATTATTCAAGAGAGACGTGCTTCATATAGAATATTTTCTCAAATTTTTCATCATAATTTTGTCAATCATATGCCCATTATCCCTACTAAATAACTTCTAGCTGCATTGATTAAAAATTATGGCTAATGATGAAAATGAAATGCAACATCATGCCTAAAATTTATGTTTAGTTGGCAGAGGTCCTCCTGTAGTTGTCAACTTTGAGCCAAGACTCATTATTATTTAGATACGCCTGTATTTGTCAAATTCTTTTTACTGATTAACCGACTAAAGCTGAGCAGTTAACTGCGGTTAAATTTGGACGGTTCAGTCGGTACGAATCGGTCATATTTATTTTTGGTTTGGTTAACTGAACCATAAGTTTTGATCAACCGATTGGTTCGGTTAATCGAGCGTGCCCACACTTAACCATTTATAAACATAGACATTAATAAACTATCAACTGCCTATGTGTGAAGCATGAGTTTCTTAGACCCTGTTTACATAAGGGTTTATTTATATAACCATAAATGGGTAAGAATAGTTAACATTATTTTCTCTATTTTATTTTATTTTCGTATTTTCAAGCAGTGCTTTTAGAAATTAGATCATTGAGTTAATTTTATTATATATGTATGAATGTTTTTTTCCAATCTTATTACTAAAAGAAAATTCTAATTTACGTAACAAAAACCCTTATACAATGTTTTTAACTCCGCCATCTACATACCACTGATGCCGATCTCAGGCCCGCAACAAGGAGAAGAGAAAACGATTGCTACAATTGCATTTTAGTTCTTACAGATTACTTATAAGCTACTGCCATTGACGTCAACCTTGAAAAAGCATAGAGAAAAATTATTACATCAATTTAAGTCTTACAAAATTTTATTACGATATTAATGTAAAGGAAAATTCAAAATCTATACACTAGCACTAAGTAGTTTTACACTTTAGCAAGTACTGAGGGTTGAGTATCATGGGAAGTGCGATATTTATGGTGGACAAGAAAAATTCTTTATATATTGATATGGTGGTTTAGTACTTTTTAAAAGAGAGATGATGCAAGTTTTCTAAGTTCCAAATTACTGAAAACACTATTTTTAATATTTGTTACATTTCTCTAGATATTCATGTAATAGTTTATTACTTTCTTTATCTATTTGATTATTTCGTAAAATAACTTAGTCTCATTCACATTTTGATAAACGATTGATTTGTGCATGTACACGCATAAAAAAATGCAACATTATATACACGTCAAAGTTATTTTGTAAAACCAAAAAAACATTACAAACATCATTTCTTAATACAAATTTCTCTTGCGCACGTGCATCGCACGTGCCAACGTACTCGTATATATATATATATATATATATTGTGAATGGTTTTAGCATGTTGGACAATAATAGATAACTTTGGAAGTTACTACCATTGGATAACAAGCGGTGATAGAAATATTTGGTTTAATAAAGTAAAAATGACTTTTACTCTCTCTCTCTCTATATATATATCCTTTCAAATATTTTTAAAATATTTTTGTAAATATTTATTTAAAGAAATTAATTTAAGAAGTTTTGAAATTTAAAAATGTTTTTTAAATATTTCTGAATTTCAAACGTAAATGGGTTTTCATATTGAATATGTTTTATGGATTTTAAATAAGTATATTCAGGAGATATTTAATATAGATGTTTTAAATAATAATATAATAGTTTTTAAAAGTATTTCAACAATATAATTGTTTTTAAAGTATTTCTAATAATATAATAGTTTCTAAAGTATTTTAGATATATATATATATATTAGTTAATAAGTTAAATATTTTATTTAAAGTAAATGGAAGTTTTATATTATATTATATTTTTAAATCTTTCTTAATATTAAATATTTTACCTTATAAATAAATTAGTGTATATATATCAAAACATTATTTTTAGTAGTTTTAACATATTAGTAAGTATTTTAAAGTAATTTTTTATACATATACAAGTTTTAAGTATTAAATTAAATATTCCATCAATATAATAAAAAGGGGATCTGGGTTCTAACACTTAAGTTAAATAAATGGTTTGAGAAAGATTTAACTAAAAGTGTAACATCTAAATTTATAAATGTTAGATATGCTTAATCTTTAAATAAATGTTTTGAAGATTAATTATAAAGATAAGTAATGGTTTTGGGGTTGTTGTAACAACACTTGTTTTTAACCCTTAATAATAATTATATTTGGGGATATAATTAGATATTTACTAATGGATATTTAGTAGCAAAATACAAGTAAATGGTTTTGGGTTTGTTGTGACAATTGTTTTTAGCAACACTTGTCTTAACCCTTAAATGTAATTAAACCTTTAAAAGAGAGTTTTAAAGATAATGATTAAATGGAATGGTTTTGGGTTTGTAGTAAACAGTGTTTTAGCAACATTTGTTTTTAAACCCTTTAAGCTATAATTTGCAAGAAATATTATGAAAATATTTAGATCTTTAATACTAGAATTTTAAAGATAATAACAAGTATAGGAGTCTTTTATAAAAAGATAGAATATGTAGTATGTTTAATTTATAAAAGAAAAGGAGTTTATTATAACAATATTTTGGTGGTAATTGTTTTAATCTCTTTGATTATATTTTAAAGTAAATAAAACTTGTTATGTAATTTGTGAATATACTAATACCATTGGAATACGTATATTAATACTTTTTAAGTTTTGAAAAGGGTATAACTAAGAAATTAAACAATATGTTCAAGTATATAAAGGGAATTTTAATTAATAAAGGAGTATTAATTAATAAAGAAAGTTTTGAATAATAAACTAGAAGTTTTATTCAGAAAAAAAGACGTTTTCCTGATAAGAATGTTTTTTAATTAATAAAAGACAAATTAATTAAAAAGGGATTAACTGTCGTTTATGTGACTTGACCATGCCTTGCATGAAATGATAGTGCAGGTATGTTTACTTGCTTATGAGAAAGTATTCGGGACTTAGTTCCGTTATGCGATCATTCTCATTATTGTTGAATAAGATCAAATTCATCGACTCAGTCTTGGAGAGATCGGGGTCGGTAAGTTTTTAATAAGACCACTTCAAGGCTGAGATATGGGTTCTTTGTTTTGGAAGTGAATGAGGGAAACCATGTGTGGTTCTGAAATCTGTTAAGACGATGGAATCCATATGGGATTCATTATGTGATTGAGTTTTGTTGAAAACTTGTGTGAAGATGCCGAATGAGCCTCAAAATGGGGAAATGACTAAAGACAGAGTAGGATGCAAGATCTTGGGACTTAGTTGACCCATGAGGAGTACATCAACTTCATATCTAGAGTATGCTTATCGATATGTTGCGCACGGGGAGTTGATGATACTTAGTACACATTGTTCACAAGAGTATTAATGATGGCCAAGTTATGTTTACCTTATGGTATATTTTATCTAGAGATATACGGTGCTTAGAAGGTATTTTTTGATCCTTGTCATAGGATATCGGTCTCATTGAGGAGGTCTCTGTGGGAAATCCATTTATATGAACGTACCTTAGCGGTTTTGTTCGTATACCTAAATATGTTGTCAAATGTAACCAATGTAACCATTTCAGTTGTGATTTATATTCATATTCAACACCCTAGACATTATTATACGATTACTTTTTCCTATAAAATGGTTCAGTTAACGTAAGGTAAAAACTCGTCCGTGTTTATTTGTCGCGTGGTCTTACGAGATACTTTTATTTCAAAAGGTTTATAACATTAAATAATTCACATGACTTGAGTTTTCTCACGCCGGTTTACTGGACTGATCCGAGTGTTATTTCTCTTATAAGGCTTGGGTTAGCCCCGTTTATATTTTCATTGATCATTGGAGCTCTTGGAGAGAGGAGCTGGATGATTTCTTACCGTATATTTTATTTCCGCTGCATGGCTTTGTTTATATTTATCAGCAATTGTAAGGACATGTTGTTATAACTGTCTGGGCTGATGATAAGTTAGTTTTTCTCTGATTGTTGTATGTATATTAAAATATTCTTTCTGTAAAAGTATCATTCTGATATTATATGTTATCATTTCGCTGGGAGATTCTAATTTTGTGTTCCCCTCTTTCTTGTTCGTTTTATTTTCTACTTTTTATTTTACCCTAACATTCCATCTTTCCAGCACTTGGGTGCTCGGCACGTGAATACCGTGGATGTATTAGTGTCAACATTTAAGGGTCAAAAGGGCTATTGTTACATACGGCTTGCCTCCCATACAAAGTTAATCTCTATAAAGCTAAGGGAAAATTAAAATGGGTGGTAGTGGAGGAATAAGCATCATTTCCACTGGTGTCGACATAGGAAAGACTCTTACTAAAGGTGTAGTACCATATGTTGTAGCCTACAATTACATCTGGAACCATGCTAGCATATGGCGATTTAGAGCGTCAATAGTTTCTTTAGCGATTGTTGCTCTAATGGTATGGCTCGTGATAATTATATGTGGATGGGAATTATTAGCAACTTTCCCAAATGATAACATGGAATACTAGAAAAAAATGTGTGGGTGATTAAATTTTATATGCTTAAGTATCAGAAAATAAAAATATGATCTCCCAACTTACCTCAATTTATGGTAATTGGGTAACCTAATTTCTAATACCAAATGTAACGAACATCCTCTATAACACCCGTAATTTGCATATATAAGCAATCAAGTTCCATAATATCCCAATTAATGTTCCATTAATGGTAGAATATAAAACACAACACAAAGGATATCTATCGCGTCAATACATACTATGTCTCAAAATGTAAGAAATAAACTATAATATCAACATAAACATGTATAAGACTAAATGCATATCATATTAAGAGATATAAGATTCAATATCATAATGCATCATTCAAATGGTAAATCGAATCTTATTTATAACATATCTTAAAATCAATACATAGTCTAACATGTTAATATCACAAAATTACTAAATATATATAAACATAGCGGTAAATAGCTATGGCCTTGTAACTCACCTCCAACTACCAGAATCCCTGCCTCTATGTCAACATACTCAAATAATAAATACCAAAAGATAAAATAAAGAGAGGGTCAGACATGAAGTCTAGTGAAAATGAAATATTATCAATTTGCATGATTACTATATGCTATCATATACAATACCAAGTGGTAATATATGAGGTAATGAAACCATATCTCAACCTTCTTCACCTATATCCAACAAATTAGCACATTTCTACTATAATGCTATGCTATAAGTGATTAACTTATCATAAACTAATCATCACGACACCAATTGAGAATTAATTTTCACAGATTAGGCTAGTGGGCCTAGGGTCTTCTTGTAAGGTCAAGACCACTAATCATGGTAACCAATGTAAGACTAACACTATGTTATTCAACGCATTATCTTATACCTATAGTTGTATCGAAACCGAATCTATATACATATGCCTAATTGGTACCATTTGTTTAATAGGAGGACTTAGGACAAGTAACTAAAGGTCAATCACCTTTCGCTACTAAGTAACCGATGGTCTATCGCCTTTTTTTACTGAGGTAGAATGTATTCTACCTTCGAATCGGTGTCTCCTAACATGCACAACTGAAATAATCACACCTTATTCTATAAATGATCTAGAAATATCAAATCCCACAGACGTAGCTAAGGGACACTGACTTAATTCATATACAAAATATCATATGGAATCATATGTTGCAATAACCTAGTCATCACATCTCAAAATCACCGAACAACACTAGAAAACCCCCTTATAACACGTCTTGAACCATCACCATAATCTCTATCTCATTTGACATCCACTTCATGTTTCCCGAGACTAGGCATACAGTCTTCAAACTCATTATCTCGCTCTATAATCACTCCAGACCTTACAAGCATTGCGTGGGTCCACAAAATGAACCTAAAATCCAAAACTCAAAACACATTGTTCTTAAAATAGAATTTCAGACGTCTGAATAGGGCGTTCAAACATCTGACCCCTATTTGAGATGTCTGAACACAAAATTTTAGACTTTTGCAAACATCGAAAATAGATGTGAAAAATGCAGGATAAATTTTCTGAATTGACAACATTTGAATTTGGCATTTATATATTAGAATGCCTGATTCATGTCGAACCAGAACTTAGATGCAGAATTTCCCTTAATGGAAATTCTCTTTACCTTTTTCTTGTTTGCCTTTCTCCTAGTTCGAGTTCCTCTTTCATGTCTTCGAGGTATGACACCATGTTACTAATGCATTTCGCACTAACATCGTTCGACACTGTGCAGTTAAAGCGCTCAGCGAATTCAAAGCGGTGGAGGTGCAAAAAGTCATAGCGGGGATACAGCGAGGATATAGCGGGATATAGCGGATGGCTCTAAAATAGCATATAAAACTCGTACTTAATGTTTTTTCATATATATAAATGGTAATTAAACGAAAAAATATCATTCAATTGAATTATAAATAATACATAAATAATTTTAAATAAAAACATGTGCGAATATACTTTAAATAAACAAAAAACTGTTATATAACATAATTGAATTTAGTAGAATATTAGAGTATTTTCATTTCTAAAAATATATTAAAAATTAAATCAAATAAACTAGTTGCATAATTTTTATAATGTATAAATGCAATTTTTCAATTCATTTTATTAAAGAAGATATAGCGGAAATAGTGGAATATAGCGGGAATAACGGGATATAGCGGAAATAGCGGGGCTTAAAGCGGAAAGGCTATATTTTGGGGCTATATGGAAAAATCATTGCGGTAGAAATCCGCTATGAGATATAGCGGGGTTATAGCGGGGTAATAGCGGGGCATTAACTGCACAGTTTCGACATGAATTCTATGGACTCTGTGATAGTTAGTACACATGTTTCCAAGTCACTAGCAAGATCGTGCTTACAACTAAAGCCTACATAATCATCAAACCATCCTGGCACCATATGCTCTTTAATTATCTTTGACCGAGCCTAAGCTCCACCTTGAGTCTGAACCTCTACACTATAGTTCTCACCAACTATGGTGTCATTAGCCGCACCACCTTACACTACATTTGAAAAGAAACTAATGACTATCCCTATCATATTTGGTAGTTGTAAACCCTGCTTTCTATTCCTTAAATGGATAAATTTAATTAAAATAAAATTACTTGAACGCAATATTTGATAATTATTATTTTTGAAATTAAATATTTATTTAATGAAGGCTATTAATAAAAGATTTTTTGTTTAGATAAACTACATTAAATTAGTAAATTATTTTTGAATAATTTATTAAAATCAAATAAATTATTTAATTGAATATAAAATATTTTTTAAAGTGTAAATAATTGTTATATGATTAAAATAGTGAAAATACATAAGTGCGCATTGAAATAAGTGAAATTATGTAGTTATTAGAATAAATTTGCTAATAAATTGAAAGAGTTACTTAAGAGAAGAAAAGAAAGGATTGTTAATTTAAATTAGAACCCAAAGTCCATCTTCTTTCTTTTCTCTTTTCCATTAGTTTAATTCAAACCATCCCATGCCACACTTCCATTTTACAAAACTCTCAAGCCCGTACCCAGAACCTTCCACACTTAACCCTAATTACCCAAATTCGACTCTTGGCTTAAAAAAAGAGATTTTGGAGGGTCTGAAATCACGACTGAATTGGTGGCTGGATGCGTGTCTGAAATCGTGGTGATGGTGCGAAGGCTAGTCAAGGTCAATGCAACTTGGTGCATGTGGTCGTCACCTGCTTAGGCCTTGCATGCGTGCGGTCGTTACCTGGTGTAACGACGTGCAAATTTATCACATTGATAAATTATATTTATATTTAAAATATTCAAATATAAGTTTTTCAAAATAGATTATGATGTCTTGAATAATGAATAATGAATAATGATGGTAATCTTATTTTGAATAAGTGTTTTCGAAAATATATACTTTGGAAAAATATCGATAAGATGACCGAAAACCGTTTTATCGATAAACAACTCTATATTTATCAGAAATTATGCACCAAGCTAGATACATACACTTATTTATCCGTTTAAACAAGAATATGAAAAAAAATTATTTTTGGAAACAAAATATATTTATGACATCATCAATAATGGCATCATATTTAATAATTAATTTATGAATTTAAATTGAGATTTAATGATTATTATAATTACTCAAATAATTGTTTTTTAATGATAATAATTCATTCTAATTAGTTATGAAGTGATAAAAAATCATTTATAATAGTTTTATAAAGGTATGTACTTTATTTAAAAATATAAGAAAATTTGTATCGCTTTATCGATATAACAGCACTTTTTGTAAACAATTGTTTAATATTAATTTATATGGTTTTATATATCAAATGTGATCATTTTAATTAGTTTTAAATGATAAGAAATTAGTTCAAATTTTGTTTACAAATATGTGTATGTTAACTAAGAAGTAAAAATGTGATTGGAAATCGACTTCTCGATTTTTAACGGTTTAACGAATGGAAGTTGTTCGAAGTTGTTGCAACCTTGTTTATGTGTCTTATGGAAATATATAACATACACATACATAACTTAACATATATATAAACACATATATGCACACAAATATACATATAAATTTAAATATATATTACCAAATATCCAAGATATTTAACATATACTTTACCCTAAAGCAATCTAAAGTCAAACTCTTACACGCTAAGTACAAGCACATGGGTACATACACACATGGGGGAGTGGAATTCATGTCTAGAAATGAGGTGGAGTTGGTGATGTAAGCAATCACATGTAAGGTGGAAATATCATGATATTTTTGGTGCAAAATTTTTCTATAAATACCCACCATTCTCTTCATAATTTTGCGCACAATTCTCTTCTTCCTCCTTCTTATTAAAGCTCTAAGAGCTCCTCTTTAATGGCTTCCATGCCTAAGAAAAAATGTAGCAAAGCTATGGAAAAATAGTCCAAAATAAAGTAAAATACACACACATGTATATACTGTTGGATCATAGGTTTTGATTGCTGACATGAAACAACAATTCACGAATCTATAACTACGACAACATCCGAACTCAACGACTCAAAGTACGGTTCATATAGTTATATATTTTAACAAGAGTCATCAAATATGTATATAGAGTCTAGTTTAGTGCTTTGTTAAAATCTTTCCTCAAGAATCATCATTCACATTCAAATAAACTTGCATGCATATTTTAATCAAAATCAGTTTTTCAAAAAATGCATGGAGCGGGGCTCAAACCCGGGTCACTAGTTTAGAAGGCAAGTGCTCTAACCAAATGAGCTATGGTGATTTTTAATTATCAACAGAATTCAGTCGACTGAACAAAATCGACCAGTCGACTGAATATCTATAAACAGCCTATTGAAGTTGTGCACATATGTATACACGTTTATATTTTCAAATTCAGTCGACTGAAGTTCACAGACCAGTCGACTGACCTGGTTCCAACTGCTATTTTTTTGAAAAGACACTTCCTTTTTTGAATAGCCTTCTTCCTCGCGAAGAGTTGTAGCCATTGCTATTCGTTGAGAACTCTTCATCAGCAGTTGCAACTCCTTGACTACTATATATATACATGAATTTCAAGATCAAATAGCTTAACTTACTTGCTTATACTTAAATCATATTTTTTGAATCAACCACTCTCTTGGATTCATACATTCATTGCTTACAATCACAATTCTATATTTCTAAAGCAATTTGAAACTTCCTAATCTTCATATACACACAACTATACACATCATACTTGAGGAAAAAATTATAGGAAGGGTGTACTACAAGTGACAAATCCGTGTTATTAGAACACACAAGGTCAAGACAATCTACTTTGTAATCAAAGTCCTGTTCGGTTGCTCAGGCGGTCAAGTTATGTTCTGTTGTTCAGGCGGTAAAAGTTCTCTTCGGCTGTTTGAGGTGGAAAAATCCTATTCGGCTACTCAGGTGTTGTATACCTATTCCTCCGGGTTAAGAGAGGGGTTTATAGTGTTTAAATCCAGAGTGTAGTCTGGGACTGGACGTAGAACGGGAAGTTCGAACCAGTATAAAAACTCATGGTGTCATTTACTTTACTTTTTTTTATATACTCATATTCCGCATCAGCAGATAACTTAGTTTATATCGCACTACCACTGCATTTACATTGTTTACAGCTGTTGGCCATTTCTATCCCATAGTAGTCACTTTCATTTGGTATCAGAGCCTAGAATTCTATCGATCGTCACAACATCATAGAATAATGACCAGAAAACGATCCAGTCGAAATACAACAGGCAAAATCCCCGTCAATGCCACCAGTGAGGACTACAAAAAGGTACTTTCTGATTTACAAATTTCAGTAAAAGATAATAATGAATTAGTTAGTATAAGCAATAATATTTCAAAGCTTAATTTTATTACTTTAGAAAAGATGAAATCTGTTGAACTTGAAAATGAGAAATTGAAAAATGAGAAGTTAAATTTAGAAAATCAACTTGGTGTTTTAAAGAATAATTTTATAACTGTTAAAGATTTTCTAGATGAACAAAACACCATATTTGAAAAAGAGAGAGAAAAATTTTCAAGAGAAATTTTTGATTTGAAAAGACAAAATGATTTATTACAATCCTCTTTAGATAATTCAGAATCTCAAAATTCCCTTCTCAAAAATGAGAACTGCACATTAAAAAACGAGAATTCTGAATTAAATGAGAAAATTGATATTTTGAATAATAGTAATATTTCTTTTGAAAATAATAATTGTGACTTTAAAGCTAAATTTGATAACCTTAACACTGAAGTCACAAAATTTAATAAAGGTCAAAAGATTTAAACATGATTTTATCTAGTTCTAGACCTTTACATGATAAAAGTGATTTAGGATATACTAAAACTAAACGTAGAAATAACACTAGATATGCTTTCATGTATAGTAAAAATGTTAGTGCTAGTACTAATTTCGAGTAAAGTCTAAATTCAATTTTTATAGAAATTCAAATACTGTTATGACCAATAATGTTTATAATTTCTCTAGAAGTACAAAATCATTGACGGGAAATACGAATAAAAATTATCTAAGTATTTGGGTTCCTGTTAATTGGAAAAATCAAGAAAAATACATTGATGATTATTTTGATATGGTAGTTAATAATGAAAATTATATTTTTAAAGGTTCAACCACACCCAATGAGTATGGTTTCCTAAAAATTAGGAAATTATAAGAACCTTGGGTATCGCATGCTTTAAATGTTAATTTTTTTTTCTGATACCTTACATTATAAGTAGCAGTTATTTTGTTTTATATTGTTCTATGTTAACACTTAGTGGAATATAATTTATGTCATCAAATAAACTATCCTTTTTGTCAATGAAAAAGGAGGAGAAAGATATTGCTCTAACACTATTTGTAGGAATAAACGATGCAAGAGATCAGGGGGAGAAATCTATAGCACAATTACAGGAATATATTTCGGGGGAGTGATAAGTCAAAAAAGCTTGTCGAAGATTCATCCATAGCAAATGGAGTTGTCATCATCAAAAAGGGGGAGAATGTTTGATCATAGGTTTTGATTGCTGACAAACAACAATTCACGAATCTACGACTACGACAATATCCGGACTCAACGACTCAATGTATGGTTCATATAGTTATATATTTTAACAAGAGTCATCAAATATGTATATAGAGTCTAGTTTAGTGCTTTGTTAAAATCTTTCCTCAAGAATCATCATTCACATTCAAATAAACTTGCATGCCTATTTTAATCAAAATCAATTTTTCAAAAATGCATAGAGCGGGGCTCGAACCCGGGTCACTAGTTTAGAAGTCAAATGCTCTAACCAAATGAGCTATAGTGATTTTTAATTATCAACAGAATTAAGTCGACTGAACAAAATCGACCAGTCGACTAAATATCTATAAACAGCCTATTGAACTTGTGCACATATGTATACACATTTATATTTCAAATTCAGTCGACCGAAGTTCACAGACCAGTCGACTGACCTGGTTCCAACTGCTATTTTTTTGAAAAGACACTTCCTTTTTTGAATAGCCTTCTTCCTCGCGAAGAGTTGCAGCCATTGCTATTCATTGAGAACTCTTCACCAGCAGTTGCAACTCCTTAACTACTATATATATGCATGAATTTCAAGATCAAATAACTTCACTTACTTGCTTATACTTGAATCATATTTTTTGAATCAAATACTCTCTTGAATTCATACATTCATTGCTTACAATCACAATTCTATATTTCTAAAGCAATTTGAAACTTCCTAATCTTCATATACACACAACTATACACATCATACTTGAGGAAAAGGTTATAGGAAGGGTGTACTACAAGTGACAAATCCGTGATATTAGAACACACAAGGTCAAGACAATCTACTTTGTAATCAAAGTCTTGTTCGGTTGCTCAGGCGGTCAAGTCCTGTTCTATTGTTCAGGCGGTAAAAGTCCTCTTCGGCTGTTTGAGGCGGAAAAATCCTGTTCGGCTGCTCAGATGTTGTATACCTATTCCTCCGGGTTAAGAGAGGGGTTTATAGAGTTTAAATCTAGAGTGTAGTCTGGGACTGGACGTAGAACTGGAAGTTCGAACCAGTATAAAAACTCCTGGTGTCATTTACTTTACTTTTTTTATATACTCATATTCCGCATCAGCATATAACTTAGTTCATATCGCACTACCACTACATTTACATAGTTTACAACTATTGGCCATTTCGATCCCATAGCAGTCACTTTCATATACAACGTCGATCCACTTCGAAAACAAGTCGAAACTCCACCCTACCACCTCTACAACTCACAGCCACCACCTCCATCACCAAGGCCGAGCTCATCTCCACTTTCTTGCTTAGGTCGTGGATTTCCAAAGATCCCGCGATCGATTCTATTAGCTTTGATTCGATCGTAGCGAAGCTATAGCGAATTTACCTATATTCAATATAGGTGAGAAACTCTATATTTATATATATGTATATAGTAGTAACGATATAATTGCTATGGATGTTTACTATTCTTTGATCATCAAGTTTGGATGTTGATTATATGTTTATTTTGATGTTGAAATGATTCACGTTTAATACACGTCGAAGATCATAAAGGAAATCACTTTCCTTTAAAATAATGAAATGGAGTAAATGAGATTGTTAAACCTTTTTAAAATGATTTAAAATGGTTTAAAATGTTTTATAAACACTTAAATCCAATTTAATAAAGTTTGGACAAGTTATGAAAATCGAGTCCAAAATAGGCGCGTCATGTAAAGGCACCGTGGATAGTTAAATACATTTATATGATGGATTCGGAGTTGGAATTCTTTTGTAATAAGAATTTTTTGAACTCTTATAATCATAGGTTTCAAACGAAAGAAAAAGATTGAGAGTTCGTTTAGAAGATTTTAAAATATGAGCAAAATAAGTTTTTAGAATAGTCGCACTTTGGCAGTTCGAAAACCAAAGCGATAAAATATTTAAAAGTAATATTTTTAGTTCTTTGAAATATGGGATAAATTCTATAATTTTTTTAAAATGTTTTAAAAGGAGTTTTGAGTTATAAAAATATATTTCTAAATGATAGAAAAGTTGTTTTGATCGAAAAAGCTTAAAAGCACTATTCGTAGCACTTTTTGCAGCACATTTAATAACTTTTGAAATATGGTTTTAAACTTAAGTATTCTTTCCCAAATCTTTTATAAATGTTTTAAAATAAATAATTATTTATTTTGAAAATTATTTTGAAGGTTTTATAATTTATTTTTAAAAAAGGATAAATAAATGATTTAAAGAAAAGCTGTTATAATCAAGTGATTTAATCTTGACTCTAAAAGCCGATGGGTAGACTGGATTTTTCTATTTGTGAGATCTGTATGTAAGGTGCTTAAACTAAGGAGATGTTCAGAAGTAACCAGTGCCATGGCTCACTTGGCCTTTTTCCTGGCGAGGAATAGATATGGTCGAAATGTCGAAAACGAGGCAAGTATAAAAGATTTAATGTTTTCTAAATTTAATACAACATGGATTATATAGAGATAATCTTCTTATATTTGGTATTAAATTCTAAGGAGGGAACCGGTACTATCCATGTGAATTTAAAAGGTGATTTCGCCCCTATTCGACGGATAATAAAGGTTGAATACAGAAACTGATGTTGAGTAGAATTAGTATAATTTCTATGGATCCGCTTTACTTGAATACTAACTAATTTGGATTTACCATCTTAGATAACATGGTTTCAACCTATTTAAAAAGATATGTATTTGAAATAAGAAATTATTTGTTTAGATTTAAATAAATGATTTGGAATTATTTTAATTCCTATGGATCCTTATACTTAAAATTAATTATTTTGAGTTTACAGTAAATGATGTCTTTAATAACATTGTTTTTTGACCCGTTTTAAAATTTATGATTTGGAAATCTTTGTTAAGGTTTAAATAAATAATTTGGAAATATTTTCCTAAGTAAAGGACGAAATGATTTGGAATTATTCCAAGGTCTAAAAAGTTACAGTTAAACCAAGATTTGATAAAGGAGGTTTAATGATTCTGTATATACTGAAAAGAAATGTTTTAAAGATATATATCTCTAGAAGATGTTTTTGATAAAGAGAAAGTAATTAATAAAATGATAAGCACCTATTTACTTAAATATCTTTTTATCGATAATTGTTCAGAGGAACCGAGGTCGGATTTGGGACGATCCCTATCCGGAAACCATTTCGAACCAATTTATGAGTTCCAAAGTGAAGATATGTTAAAGACAATGAAGTTGAAGGCGGGGATATTCATAATGGAAGGACTGCTTGTTGATAATTTTGAGATAGCACCTGAGATAAATAAATAGGAGTGGTCGCTTCGTTCTAGGATTTTCGTATGCAAGGACTACTCACTACTAATCCCAAGGGATATGTAGGAGAGTGCATTCGATTTGTCCTGTTCCTGAGCAACTTGTATGGATGAATGTCAGACATTGCATTTCTAAGATCACCGTGCATTGATATCTATAAACGTATATCTGTTTAGTGGTGTAGGAGGTAACTTTCTTTTACTTAACACCCTTCTTTGAGACGCACGAGCTAAGAGGTTTTACTTTTGTGGAAATATATAGTGTGTTATTAAAAATGGCAATGTGGCATTTTAAGTGAAAGTGTTCTATGAAAGGTAAATGTTACCTCAAACCTCACAACCAGGGAATTGTGAAATAGGGGTTGCTTTGAGGCAAAGTGGTTTGCTACCATTAGGGTATGATATCACCTTTCTAGATTATTTTGCGCTTGCTATGACACCAGGTAAAAAAATATGTAGTGTATGGTATATGAGATCTCGGATAGTTCGGGAACGGCCGGCATGATGTCATAATTTCGGTGCTATCCGCCACTATATGGATCTGCGAGTAAGACGGTCTTAATTCGTAGAGGTTTCGAAGATGTTGTTCCTTGGTGCATCCCTCTATAGATGCACTATATGGGAGGTAGTCCCTTACCTCACTATTCATTGGAAATCCAATTCTCCAATAAGTGCCTTCAGACTTGGTTATAAACCTAATAAGCCGTCAAATTTAACAAATATAACAATTTTGGCTATTGGAATATGTTTATTTTGAAAGGATTTCAAAGAATGTCATTAAAAAATAATATCAATGGATTTTAAGTAGAAGGATTTTGGTTATCATAAGGTAAAAACACGTTCCGTGTTTGTGTGCGACATGGTCTCATGAGATACCTTTGGTTTTCCAAATACTCGTATTTTGAGTTTCTCGCACTAGTCTCATGACTGATCCGGAGTTTATTTTCTTTCCCTTAAACTCTAGGTGCCCAATATTTCCAAGCAGCCTAGTAGTCAGGTTTTGTTTAGAGCATTTTGGAAGAGCTCGGAGCATGGAGTTAGAAGATTCTTTTGAAGATTGTTATCCATTTCCACTATACTCATGTACTATTGTATTCCGCAAGTGTAAGGACAAATATTTATAACTGTCCATGTTAGTGTTAAGTTAAACTCTGATAAATGTATTTAAAATTTTCCACCGTAAAGATTATATGTTGGAATAATATATGTTATTCCATTCGTGCGAGATTCTATTTTCTTCTCTATTTCTATCTTTATTTTCTTTTCCCCATAACTATCCACCTTTTCGTTCAAATTAAGTTGGACATGTGTTGTTTATTGTCAACTTAAAATGTATGGAATTGTAGGTCATTACACCTATTAAGGCCATGTGTGCATGAGGTCGAGGTAAAGCAGCGATATGGTAAGTGATGGGTGGTGCCGGCAAAGGCGAATGGAGGCAACGTGATCTGGGATGCTCGTGCACTATTGTACAAATGAAGGAGGTGGCACGACGACATCTGGAGTCGTGGTTCTGGTAATAATTCAGGTACGAATGAGGCAATGAAGAAGGATACAGTTGAAGTTGGGTTGGCGTGGGGCAATAAACAGCCGAACACAACTCCAACAAAGAAGAAGGCCACTATGCAGTGAATACTTCGCTCATATTTTGGTGAATTTCCAATTTCATAATTATATCTATTTCCTTGCTCATTATATATATATTCATCCCGATGACTAATTGAGTGGCTTGGTTAAGTAGAGTGTGATTATTGATTGAATTGCTTGGTTGTAATATTTGCTTGGATTATTTGATTGATTGCTGGGATTTTGTGTATGCTGGATTACCCAAAATGCAAAGGAGATGCTGTCTGATTGCATTTTAATTTACATATTTTACATCTCTTAGGGCCATTCAGTTGAGCGTATTTCCTCTTATTAAAACTGTTGGTCGAGATGAATCGTGAAGTTTTATTAGTTGTGTGTGCATTTATGGATAGCCGAAATTCGAAGGAACTCGACTCGGTCGCATGATAAAATTTATATTGATGAGTTTGGAGGATTTCACTCCACGATTTATATTTGAATTTCTGGTTGATTTTCTAGTTTTAAAATTTTTGAAAGCTTCGAAAAATTATTTATAGGGTTTTAAAGTTAGATTGAAGTATATTTATAAATAAACAAAAGTGTTTGGAGAATAAAATGATTTGTTGGAAATTATTTTGGAAATAAAAGTTGTTTTAAAAATGAAAATAGAAATTTTCAATAGTATTGGAATATATGGAATTTTATAAGTTAAATGAAGGGTATTAATAATATTTTTCGAAAGGAAAATTCTTTTGTGAAGTGTATATTTAATAAAATGGATATAGGAAATATTTTCAAAAGGGGATTTTTGATTATAAAAAATCTATTTTTAGGAGTATTGAAACATATTCCCCTTCTTATATATTCGTTGGTTCGAAATCAGAATATTTGATGTTTTTGTGTTTTATTTATACATAATGAGGATATTGAATTAACGAATTAGTAATATCGTCTGGGAAGGGGCATTCAGTATAATTTTTCTGGTTATTCTATTGACTCGTATTATAGAATAACTGTTGTTTGATGAGTGTAGTTTACTAGCTTCTAGTAATAGTTCAAGTACTACTGAGTGGAATGGGACGCTCAAGTAATACTTGTTTGGTTACTATTAGTGAGTAGATGCCACTTATATTCTGGAGATGGGTTAGGAATTTGTGATATCATCTAGAGCTGACTCCTTAGACCTTAATAGTCGAGAGTTCTATTACTCACTAAGGACTACAAGCTGGATATATGTTGGGATTTATAGATTTATCCTCTTAGGACTAACAAGTCGAGTTATATTATTTACTCCTTAGGCTAGTAATCGAGGAATTATTATGTTTGATACTCTCGTTAGGATGTTTGGAGTCGACGGTACTTATTATTACTCTCATTAGGACTCATCTCATCAAGAGTATATTTTGTTGCATTCTCTAAGGACTAACTATTCGAATGTTGTAATCTACTCTTAGGGCTAGTAGTTGAGGATTTGTTACATTGAGATGCTCTTATCAGGACCTATATAGTCTAAAGTGATTACTCTCATCAGGATTACTAAAGTAGACAGTATTTGACATGGCTTTCATTAGGACTCGTCCAATCAGTTATCACTTCAATAGGACTTATCGAGTTGAGAGAATTTGTTATCACTCTCATCAGAACTCTAGAGTCGACCGTACTAGTTATTACTCTCATTTGGGCTTATATAGTCGAGAGTATTTGTTGGGAATCTATGTTATAGGGTTCACGTCACTATGGAGAGCACATGAATTATACCCACCAAATATGCTAGTTATCCATCCTAGTATTCCTGATTGCGTGGTCATGCCCTGGATCCGTGAAGTCAGTTTAGGAGTTTATAGGCTGAGAGCTATTTCTCACACTAGAGCCATTGCCTCAACATCACTTAAGGATGAACAGTCTGTTACTAAAGGCAAATAGGAATCATGGCCAGTGCTCAGTATAGCCTAACAACATGTTTATGACAAGCAATGGATATGAGTGTCACGATTCTAGAAGTAACTTAGGGGCTATAGGAAATGGGCAACGACCATTGGCATTTCCTGGAGCAGCTGTGGTATGTTAGTTTCCATTTTAGATGACTTAGGTTGATCCATTATTTATGAGACAATTGTTATTGCCACCTTATTAGAGACGATGATTGTTTGACATTAGAGACTAGTTGTGTGTCCATCTATCATTTGAGATACCCTAACCCAAGACAGTTGTGTGTTGTCAATCCATGACATTGTGGACATACTGTCAGCTTGTCTGTCATTCTCTCATAAGAGAAAATGGCTAAGAGATCTCCTTTTTGTTTGATTTGTTGTTACTATCTCCTAGGACCATTCAGTCGAGAGTTTTGCCTCTTTGAGGCCTCGGGGGCCTAAATATAAGATTTTGTTCATTCCGTATTTGATTGGCTTTAACATTTATTGAGTTTGATTTTTTCTTGATATCTCCAAGGGTCTAACAGTCACAAGTTATCACTTTCATTAGGACTATGGGTCGAGATACTTATTTCGGTATTGAGTTCTATTACTACAAACCATGATGCCGAAAACATGAAAGCATGTTGAGAACAAGGATGTTGAAAAGGAGGCAAGAAAACAATAGGAGATATCTGATGTTGAAAGCATGAACATAACATGTCGAAATCAAGAATGTCGAAAATAAAGCAAGGGAGTATACGTCAAAAATGTCACAGCGCCATAGGAGGGCATCAAATGTATGATACACAACAAAGTCTCATAAGCTTTAATTGAGAGATAAGGGATTTCTTGTTGCATAGACAGATAGGATGTCGAAAGCTTGCGATTGATAATGATATAGTATGACACTAACGCCGCACTTCATCAATATAATAAGAGATGTCGGAGGAAAGAAAGTAAGAGGATATTGAAAGGTGGCAATATAAAGAAAGATGTCGTAAGTCATCAACGCGATATAGATGTCGAAGATCATCGGTGCTCACAAATACTATTGTGTATCAGTCATATGGCAAGGATGTCACACATCATCAACCAAAAGTGGATGTCATGAATCATTGATCAAGCATAATGTCGCATATTAACAGCATTATAGGTTTGTCGAAATATAGTAATGAGTAAAGGAATGCTGTATGAGTAATGTCGTGAGTCACCAACCTCTCGGTGGATATCGCAAATGCCAATCTTCAATGAATATCGTAGCACAACAATACAACAAAGAATGATGCCGGATGTCAGGCATCTCGAAGGACACATGGAAACTATGTCACAAATCTCCACCTCTATAAATACGGATCTAAGGGCATTATAAATGGGGTGATTCATTCTCTTCTCTCTCTTACATTTTTATAGTTTGTAACCCTAAATCAATTTGGGGATTTTAGTGCCTATTGTAACCTTTTTTCAAATAAGAGCTTGTACAATTCACTATTGCATGGCATATCAATAAAGATACCTAATTTTTGACTTACGTTGGACTCTCATACATACGACATGACTTTGATTTCGTCATAGGATGAACACATCTCCTATAAAATGGTTATAAGGCTTCCTTAACCAATTCCGAACCAATTTTTTCTTGTTCTTCACATTCCCGAGTTAACAAAGAAATTTGTTAATATTTTGGTGCTAGAAGGAGGGTTTGAACCTCCGGAATCCTGCATATTCCATATTTGACCTACTTTACCCTAAGTTTCATATAAGGAATACAAAGGACTTTTTGAATCCAACATAGTCAATTGGACTAAAAGATGACTATTTTCGAACAAGGACCTTCTGAGCTTCAAGAAAGTGGGCCGATTTATCAAGTAACTATTGATACACGATTTCTTGAGGAACAAATGCTATGGATATTGGCATTGCAAATTATAGAAGAAAAGAAACAAGTGACACCTTATGATCCTGATAAATGGAGCATGAACCCATTTCATGTAGGACCAACTCCATTCTTTTCTTTAGGAAAAGAGGGCTTAAAGAAATATAGTTATTTCTTAAAGATAATAAGGGTCATGCAATGTCAATCAAAGGGGACAATCTTTGGAAAGGAAATAATAAGAGATTTCGATAAGTTTTCCTAGAAATGGAAAAGAGTAATAGATCATCCTCCCACTCCAATTAAAGCTCAGAAGAGAAAGATATACTAATATGACAATCAAGTGCTACAAGAAAGCTAAATGGGAGCATAAGACATCATAATCTAAGAATTCACGGGTCCTTTCTCTCACTACTCCTTATGAACATATTTATCTTTTAACAAAGAGAAGATTGGCTTATTGGCCTTCAAACAAGAAGCAGCCTAAAAATGAAAGGAATCTTGGAGGTACTTACTACCACTATCATCAAGCAATTGGATATGAGACCAATCAGTGTCGAGCCTTAAAGGGGATGATCAAACATTTCTTGAAAAAGGAGAGCTCAAAGATTTTGTAAGCAAGGATAAAGACTAATAAAGTGGGATTCCCAATAGAAAGGATTCACAAAAATAAAGGAAAAGGCCTTTGATCCCACCAAGATGGCTTAGTCAAAGCACCTCCTAGAGGGAGGTCAGAGTAAGCCTCTAGTCATGCCTATGAGGCCTGTCCAGAGCACTGCAACCCTTTGGTCCCACATATGTGGCATGGCTAGAGTGCCTCATAGAGGGAGGATGGAGTAAGCCTTTGGTCCCGCCTAAGATGGCCTGGCCAAAGCACCGACCAGCCATCAATCCCACTTATAAGGCCTATTTAAAGTGCCTCCTAGAGGGAGGATGGAGTAAGTCTTTGGTCCCATCTAAGATGGCCTAGCCAAAGCACCGAAATAGTCTTCGGTTCCACCTATAAGGCCTGATTGGAGCGCCTCCTAAAGGGAGGACGGGTGAGACTTTGATTTTGCTCAAGATAGCTAACCAAACACACCGACCAAAACCTAAATTATCACCTAAGATGGTGATAGGAGGTTCGATCAAAGTTTAAATCATTACCTAAAAGATGGTAACAAAATAAGCAATCAAAGCCTAAATTACTACAAAAGAGCAGTAAGAGACAATCTTCTAGAGAAAGATCAATCGAATATAAAAGCAAATCAAACTCTGTCCTAAAGAAGGATCGAGGCAGTCTTCTAGTTGAAGATCAATCAAACACATCTAGTTCTACACCAAGTCAAAGTTGAGGCAACCTTCAGAGGAAGGATCAAAAGCTATATATCACGCAGAAGTAATAATTTAAATAATTCAAATTATCTAATAATGGGAATCTCAATATTATTTGAAATTCTAGTTTCCTACTAGTTGAGAATGGATAGTTTTCCGGTCTTGTATTCAGGTTATTATCAGATAATTACCAAACAATTTTCTGCTCTTTTATTCAAAAAGTATCTTTGCTGGGTGATTTCCTAATATTTCGTTTCAAATTTATTACCAGACAATTTTCTGGCCTCTTATTCAAATAACATTATGGCCAAATGATTTATGGTATTCAATGATTATTAGATATATTTCCAAATATATGCTCTTTCAAGACTAAAACTACAAGTGTGAAAATCCAAAGCTCCAAGTGATGAAGCTAAAGAATGAAGTTATTAAAGCCTTCATTAAGTCCTCTCAGAACGAAGTTCTAATTTTCTAATAACGAAAATCTTTATTACTAATTCCTAATTAACTAAAGGAAGAATTCTTCAAATTTTTGATTAAATAAGTTACCAATCTCTTGATCGAAACAGATTTCAGGTTTTAATGAAAGAGTTTATATTAAGAAGGCCAACCAGTACTCTATCAAAGGCTACATATCATATTGCATTGGAAATAAAGCTTAGAAAAACAAGGTGCATGTCTTAAATAATTCAAGGCAAAAGTAATGAAGTAAATGGGAAGTTAAATCAACATGTCATCCATTCAGGTACAAATTTATTTACAATTTTTACAGTTTACCAATTATATGAAAAAGTTGCAAATATCGAAACAAGACTAATCAAGTCCTCCTAAGATGGTGGAGGAGGATGACCACTACTTGAGGAGGGACCATCTCTAATTAAACATGGAGGGCCCATAATATCTTTAAGGTGATCAGCACTTCCATACAGTAAGAATTGTTAGTATCGTCGATATCTTGCTTCCGCTGCTTTGCTCAGACTCCGTTTGTATCTGGGCCCAAAAAGGAAAAGTCAATCTCTAGTCCAAAAGCAACTATTACTCCGTAGTAGATAATCAACAAGAGAGTCAAGTCAAGAATTTTCAAAAGATATCACCTTGGTTACTTTCAGTTGAGATTCAAGGTCCTACACTTTTTCTTTTAGAACTTCAACAACCAAAGAGGGTACAGTGATGTGACGAATTGCTACATCTAGAAGTTCTTTAAGCTTCTATTCTTTCTTTCAGATAATGTCTGTATCATCAATAGAACTGATCTCAATCTCCAGCACATGATTAAGTGTTTTATTAGCTCCTTTGAGTGTTTTAACTTCACTCTAAAGATTTTTAACCTTTTTCTCAAGAGCAAATTTATTGTGATCCAGTTCTTCGGTCTGACCTTGATAATCATTGAGACGTTGTGATACTTTCGCATCCTATTTTCCTTTCAAAAACTAGAAACATTCATATTTAACCCTTTGGCACTATTTAGAAATTTCTCCATGGTTTAGACTTGAAGGAGGGTTTAACAAAGAAGAGAATGCCTCTTTGCCAACTAAAGATCGAGATCTAGTCATTCTCCTAGGAGTAGGAGTGGGAAGGCTTGAATCACCTCCACTTGCGATGAGCTCCAAAGATTGACAAGATACTTGACTTTTCAGCTAGCCACCTCAAGGTCATTTATCCATTGATATAATTTAGCAATTTCTGCATCTGCTTCGATCCCTTAAACATAAAGTCTAGATTGACCAATCCATCCATTTTCTCTCTTAACTCTTGGATTCCTTTATCCTTCTCTTTGATTTGTTCCTCTAAATCGGAGGTCATCTCCTTTAAACTACTAAGTGTGGATCTCAATCGATAGTAAATATAGTGCCATTTTTGTGCATTTGTATTATCCGAAAATGTCAAAGTTGAAGTATATTGAGAAGAAAACTTCTTCTCGAATCTCAACCTGAAGTTAGCATTATAATGTCCAATCGATCGAGGAATTCTGGACCATAAGACGCGAAAGTTAATTGTTTTTCCTAAATAAAAATAAGTAAATGAGAAAAGGAAATCAATACAAAGGAAATGCTTTCTTTATTAACGACAAAATGGATTACAAGCACAAGCAAATTTGAATTACAATAGCAATACTAGTTTTATGTGTTTAACTCTTAAAATTTAGGAACGATGGTTTGAGCATTCTTAAGTCATCCAGCAAATAAAGAGAGGATATAATCAAAAGGAATATGTAATGACCCAAAATTTGATCACACTAAGATATAATATTTAATGGATTTTAAATATTAAAATAGAAGGTTTTATAACATAAATAATATTATGTAAGATTTGAAGATATAGTTTTACACAAAAATAGGAACTTTTGCTTATACCGGTAAAAGTGATAAAAGTCAGTTTTCAGTAAAATTAAGTTTTAATGATTAAATAAATATTTTAATTTTTGAATAAGGCCTTTTGATTATTAAATAATGATATACAAATTTACTTTCAAATTCTATTTACAAATATAAATAGTTTAACAAAAACGTAAAAATGTGACCGGAAATCGGATTTCGGATTCAAAACGGCTTAGCAATCAAAAGTTGCATTCAAATATCGCAACGTTGAAAGTTAAAACACTTTAAAACATACTAATACACTTAGTAAAACATACATATAACATATATAAACTAATATTTACTTTAACAAATTTTAAAGTAAAGAAAAGTAAGATATTTTACTAAAAGGCAACAAAATCTCACCAAAACTAATGTAATCTACACTTTAAGCTACAAATGCATCTAAATACATCCCTTAAGAGCTAAGGAAGTAAGGAAAGAGTACATGAAGTGATGGAGGCACATGGAGAGACCTTGGGCCGTGCAAAATGATTTGATGGGGAGGGGTAAAAGTGTAAAATAACAACGCTTAAGTTTAAGGACATTAAGGCTATAAATACCCAAGCTTCCTTCTCATTTTTTCGCACTTCATTCCATTATTTTCTAATCTTTCTCATTCTTCTTCCTTAGAGCTTTAATGGCTTCCATGCTAGCTTAAAATAATTCAAAGTAATAACGAAGTTATGTCGGGAAATCAAAAATTAATAGTCCACATAAGTTCAAAAATCAAGTTAGTATGCTCCATTCGTCTCTCCACCCAAGGCCAAGCCCATTAAGAGTCATCTCCACCACTTTTCATCTCAATTTTGAGGATACGGGAGCTATAGCTAGATTTCAAGAAGTTTCTAGAAATAGTAGCGAAGCTATAGTCAAATCTGTAGCGACAAAGTTAGCAAAATTGTGAGAACACTCTACCTCTTCTCTACTCTTATATTATGACATGCTTTTGTACTTGTTATGTTGCTTGATATTACATTTGGATGTTATATGGATGTTAAATGGTTGTTTGATTTATATCATAACAAGTCACGATAAATTACACGTCAAAAAATCACAAAAGGAATCACTTCCTTAGTTAAATTCAAAAGCGTATACGACTTGTTTACCTCTTTTAAAATCATGAGAAATTGGTTTTAAATGATTTAGAAATGTTTTAAAAGTATTTGACTTGATTTTTTCAAGGATTTGAAAAGAGTTGAAAATCAACTGGAAATTTGCACGTCACGTAATGGTAGTTCGTGATTTCACGCCGCAAAGGTTAAATCCATTTATACGATGGATTTGGAATCGGAATTCTTTGAAATAAGAATTTTCCGTACTCTTCCCACTATATTTTTCAAATGCAAAAAATAAATCAAGATTTCAATTAAAAGAATTTAAAATATGTTCAAATCAAATTTTTCGGAAAATCGCGCTTTTGCAGTTAAGTGACCAAAGTATATAATTCTTTAAAATAAATATTTTTAGATGTTTAAAAATATGAAATATGTTATAAACATGATGAAATGTTTTAAAGAGATTAGACATATAAATGTGGATTTCCAAATGATAAAAAAGTGGTTTTAGTCGAATAAGTTTTTAAAACAATATATGTAGCACTTTTCTACAGCAGTTTCAGTAAACTTTAGAAGTATAAATTTAAACTTACCTATTCTTTCCCGAATCTTTTATAAATGTCTTTGAATAAACAATTTAGTATTTTAAAGATGATTTGGAAGTTTTAATAAGAGCTTAAACGAATGGTTAAGAGGAATTGTTTATAACAAAAACAATATAATTGAAATCATTTCCTTAAATGTAATAACAAAAGGAGTATGCGGAAATGACTAGCACATTTGTCCCGCCTGTGAGATCTAGAAAGATAAAATAAGGTGTGCAACTAAGGTTAGAGATGGAGCAACCAGTGCCCTGAACTTACATGGCCTCTGTTTTTTCTTCCTAGGCGAGTGATGGAACAGATTGAAGAGAAAGCTCGGATGCTCTAAAAAAAGATCATATTTAAATTTTTCCGAAAGAAAAATACCCTTTAGAAAAAATTTCAAAGGAATAAAGGAAAATGATTTAAAGTGAGGTTTAACAAATCCGTATACGCTGAAATGAATTTAGATATATATATATATATATATATATATATATATATATCTAAAGATATTGTCGAATGAAAATGTTGTTCACCTAAATTTAACATTTTTTCGATAATTGAATTTGAAGAGACCGGGATAGGATCTGATTTGGCAATTACCCCTTGTGTTGAGGTATGTTCCATCAGTTGGAGTATGCAGCATGATAGGGGGTTCTCGCTTTCTATTTGGTGGCGAGCAAGAGACTCTTATCCCTACATGTCCCTAGTGATAAAGGGTCGGTTGTTAGTCGCGAGGATGGTCGTAAAATCAGATTCGAGGTACCAATATATGCCACGATGGCGCCGGGATGGTTGAAAAGCCTAACGATTGTCACTGTCAATGGTTGAAAAGACTATACCATTACATTTGGTATCAGAGCTGAAGGTTAAGCGAGAACCTTGGCTTTGGTGGCGTATGACTCATTAGAGATAGGGTTACCAATACCCTAGAATGAGTTTAATCTTTGACAGTGCGCATTTAAAACCTTATCTAAACAAACTCAAGTTGTGCTACGCTTAAATACCTATTCCCCAAGATAATTTCATCTTTGTATTCTAAGGTTATCTTACTATATTCAGGTAGTAAGACATGAGTACTCATAGAGGACAAAGACGGGCAAATGGTAGCACCACAACAACCAACAGTCGAGCTCCAACCATTGCTGTGATAGAAGAAGTAGCTCCCACAACCCCATGTTAACTTTGCTACCCTATGCAAAAATTATACCAGCTTAGGGGGGAAACCATTCAAAGGCACGGAAACTACCATTGAAGTACAGGCTTGGATCAAATCATGCGAAAGAACCTTTAAGGCATTGGATATTAGTAAGGTGCAGAAGAGGTTCTTGGCCTCCTGGTAACTACATGAAGGGGCTCTGGCTTGGTGGGAGTCCATTATCCTAAATAAACCGGAAGATAATTTCTCATAGGAAAGGTTTAAGGAAGTCTTGGAGGAACGGTATATGCCAGTAGCTAGAAAATCTCATCTTTAAAGAAACTTTATGGATTTAAAGTAGGAAGAAATGACTATTGCGGGGTATGCAAATAAGTTTAGTGAATTGTCTTGTTTTAGGCCAGGTCTGATTGACACGCTTTTAAAGAAAAATGAGAAGTTTATTTCCAGGATGAACGAGAAGTACCAAAGCAGGATGAATGCTCATGTAAAAGGATCATTTGGAGACTTGGTGGATATGGGATTTTGTTATGAAACATTGGATAAAAAGAACCCGATAGTAGCTCTTGCCAACAACAACAATTGGAAGAAGAGGAAGTTCAATCACAGTGGGAAAAAGCCAGGGCAAGGAAAATCTGAAGGAGGATCGCAAGGTAACTATTTAAAGGATGCTACATGTTATAATTGCCAACAAAAGGGCCACCTAGCAACTAATTACAAGAACCCTAAGGTTCATAGGCCACCATGAAGGAACTGTTATAATTGTCATCAATTAGGGCACCTAATAAAGGATTTTCCAATAATGAGGAAGGGAGAGCAAGCCAAGTTTACACTATAAAGGATGAACCTTCAACCTCTCAGGATGTGAAAGGCAAAGGAGTTTTGGAAGGTAATATTTTTATCAAAGATGTTTTAGTTAGAATATTATTTGATACGGGAGCTTCTCATAGTTTTGTTGCTAAAGAATCAGTAGATGAATTAAAACTTATCCCTAAATTAGTTGATACCCCTATTTGCGTAACAAATCCTATAGGTGGTACCACTAACCTTCGTATGAATTGTGAAAAGGTCCAAATTTCCCATTCTTCCTATAAATTTCCTTATGATATATTTTTCTTAGATTTTATTGGATTTGAAATTTTACTCGGTATGGATGGTTGACTAAGTATAAAGTTGTTTTCGATTGCGATAGAAGGACGATATCTTTATAGACCAACTTTGGGAAGTTTATAGATATATCTTGTGAAGATCCTAGTCTAGGGAGGGATAGTTTTATTTATGCATTAGAATCATCCTAGAAAGGACTAGAAACAATACATATTGTTAGAAAGTTTCCAGACGTTTTTGAAGAAGTAAATAGTTTACCTCCACATCGGGATATCGAGTTTTATATCAAATTGATTCCTGGTGGAAGGTCAGTTAAACAATCTGATCAAGGATGGCTCTAAAGGAATGGGATGAGCTGAATATCCAAACGCAGCAGCTATTGCAGAAAGGATTGATAAGACCTAGTCGTTCAAGTTGGGGATTGGTAGTAGTTTTTGTTGCCAAGTCGGATGGGTCTTTGAGGCTTTGTGTAGACTATCGAGACATGAATAAACAAACGATTAAGAACAAGTATCGTCTACCTGAATAGATGACTTGCTTGATCAGTTACATGGTGGTCGGGTATTCTCGAAAATGGATCTAGCCATAGGATTCCATCAACTAGGATTGCGGACGATTGCATCCATTTAACTACATTTAAAGGTCCGAATACTTTCTTTTAGTGGTTAGTATGCCTTTTGGGCTAACCAATGCACCCGCTTATTTTGTAGACCTTATGAATAGAGTATCTAGATATGTACTCAATAAAATTGTGTTAGTCTTTATCGATGATATCCTTACCTATTCTAAGACAAAAGAAGAACACGAAAGGCATCTAGAAATTGTGTTGGAGATATTGAGGAATAAATTGCTTAAAGCCAAATTCTCAAAATGTCACTTCTGGGAAAATGAGGTAAGATTCCTTGGGAATATAGTGTAAAGGGATGGGATATTAGTAGATCCTGTAAAGGTTGGAGCTGTTCAAATTTGGAAGCAGCCACAAACTCCTAAAGAGATTTGTAGTTTCTTAGGCTTGGCAAGATATTACAGAAGATTCCTTCAAGACTTCTCAATGATCGCCTATTACCTAATGAAGTTCACAACGAAGGATGCTAAATTTATCTGGACTCCTAAATGTAAAGAAGGGTTCTAGGAACTTAAGAAAAGGTTAACGACCGTTCCAATCCTAGCAATTGTAAATGGAAATAGTGGGCTAACCGTTTATATGGATGCTTGTAGGGAAGGAGTTGGTGCAGTTCTAATGCAGGAAGGTAAGGTGATCGCTTATGCAAGTCGGCATCTAAAGCCTCAAGAGCAAAATTATGCAACACACGACTTAGAGCTACCAACCATTATGTTTGCATTAAAAATATAAAGGCATTACTTACTGGGTGAAAAGTTTGATCTCTTCACAGATCACACATCTTTGAAATATCTTTTCACTCAGAAAGATTTAAACATGAGGCAGAAATATTGGTTAGAATTTCTCGCATCATATAATCTAGATATTCTATATACACCTGGAAAAGCCAATGTAGTAGCCGATGCACTAAGCAAGAAGTACGCTGTTATTGCTTATTTAGTAATGACTTTAACTCTTCTGGAATGAATAGCCAGTAAACAGAGAGAAGATAGACAGCTTATGAAGTTCATTAAGGCAGCCGAAGAACAAAGAAATTAAAGCTTTGAAGTAGATAACCGTGGAGTATTATGGTTAAATGGACCAATTTGTGTTCTAGATGTTGGAAATCTTAGGCAAGAGGTATAAACTAAATGCTACAAATCCAAACTTAACATTCATCCGGGAATTAACAAAATATACAAAGACATGAAGCACACATTTAGGTGAAGAAGTATGAAAAGGGACATATCCATTAATGTTAGTCGATGCACAAATTGCAAAAAAGTCAAGAGCTACCAACAAAAGATTACAGGGTTACTTCAACCTCTAAAGATTCCAGCTTGGAATTGGGATCGAATATCAATGGATTTAATTGATGACTTACCTCGAACGAGGAAGGGAAATGAAGGTGTTTGGGTTATTATTGATTGATTAACCAAGAGTGCACACTTTATTCCACTAATGCCAACAAAGACCGCTGCAAGCGTTATGGAGATATATATGAGGGAGATTGTCTAATTGAATCGAT
The DNA here is from genome assembly GCA_030737815.1 of Allium fistulosum. Classification (NCBI taxonomy): domain Eukaryota; kingdom Viridiplantae; phylum Streptophyta; class Magnoliopsida; order Asparagales; family Amaryllidaceae; genus Allium; species Allium fistulosum. The sequence goes on from CM060901.1 coordinate 1,259,089,280, forward strand.
TTCCAAGCAGTATAGTAAGCGATCAGGATCCAATCTTTACTAGTCAGTTCTGGGAAGCATTATAGATAGCTTTGGGAACAAAGCTGAATATAAGCAGTGCATACCATCTCTAAACTAATGGGCAAACAGAAAGAGTCAACGGCGTTTTGGAAGATCTTCTGAGAACATGTATGCTAGACTTTAGAGGCTCATGGGAAAATCATTTGCATTTGGTAGAGTTCTCCTATAACAACAGTTATCAAGCTAGTATCGGCATGGCACCGTATGAAGCTTTATATAGTCGTCCATGCAAGTCACCAGCATATTGGATAGAATCGGAGATTGGTTAATACCTGGTCTGGACATGATAAGAGAAGCCTTAGAGAAAGTTGATATGGTTAGGAAGAAGCTGAAGGAAGCCCAAAGTAGGCAAAAGAGTTATGCAAATCAAAGGTGTAGAAATATGGAATTCTCAATTGGAGGTTTTGTCATTTGAAAGTCTCTCTGATGAGAGGAGTAGTGAGGTTTAGAAGGGCTAGAAAATTAGCACCTTGATATATTCGATCTTTTCCAATTCTTGAACAAATTGGCCCACTAGCTTATCGAGTACAATTTCCATAAAAGTTATCAGGAGTGCACAACGTTTTTCATGTATCTCATTTGTGGAAACATGTGCATGACTCAAAACAAATCATAGAAACAACTGTCCAGGGAGACTTTGAGGTGGAACCAAATTTGGCAGTTATTAGATAGCCTGTTCAAATTGTTGACCATGATGAGAAACGATTAAGGAGGAAGGTGGTAAGGTTAGTCAAAGTTCAATGGAGTGGAGATGCTAAGGATCGCACTTGGGAAATTGTAACGACCCGCTATTTCGAACCATTCAAATCAACAATCATCCACACATGTTAGAATTGAATTGCTTAAAACAATATATTGTTAATTTTATATTTGGCAAAACTTAGCATATGCAGTAAATAAATTCACAAAATCACAGACATAGAGTATTACAACAATAAGCAGCAGAATAGATAAATAGTAGTTCATGAAGCTACTACAGAACATCAGAGTCTAAAGCAAAATACAACAGAAATCCAAATACAAAGGAACCTCTAATACATAAGCAAATGACTAGTCTGAACATAATATCTGGAATAACTTAAAGCTGAATAGATAAAAGCTAGATCTTCAAGCAAAGCTCCAAGATCCAAAGGTGAGTCTCAAATGTTGTGACACTATGTATGACCCGAGCATAAAGCAAAACACAAAACACTCGAGTCAAGATTAATATTCTTATGCTAGTAAATCAACTCAAGTGAAATGTCCAAGTGAAATGCAATATAACTTAAAGGATGTTTGGGATTTCCATCCTCTAAGGATCCATGAAACTATCTACATACATAGTACAATACGCTACATATATAATGTCTACAGTAAAGTAAAATATTAAAACAACGTTAAGGCGTTATCCATATCACCCTTAACACATTTTATATAAATGCCGTAGTTTATACAGTACTGTAAACTCCACCAAACCGGTGGGCTATCAGGGAGCACTCCATAGGTATGACACAAACCAAACTCATAGAGGGCGCAATAAGGCATGAGACAAGACACGCGAGACAATGCCCAGGGTAGGACACTACCGTTTTGCGGATCCGGACTGGTGGTAATGCATAGCAGCTACTACCGCTCACCTCGAGACACACTCCCATAATCAAAGGTGCACATAATCAAATCACAAAGTATTAGAATGGTATTGAAGAAGCATGCTCGATCGGAGGTGCGACCTCACTTAGCCCGGCATGGATCTTGTTTTAGTCACGTCAAGCTGACTCGCGGGAGTCAGGGCTGCGTTAGTACCTCATATAGAATCGTCGCCAAACCATCTTACTATGTTCTGGAATCTCCACCACGTGCACAGTTGTTAAAGTGGTTTTCCGTATTGGCAGAGAGTATGACAATATCCGATCCCGGTCTCTTTAACAACCAAACACTTATTTCACACCGTGGTCATTTTATAAAATCACTTTTATAATCATTTCAAACAGCTCATACTTCATATCAAAATTTCATATTTATTTCAAAATCATATCACTTTCGAAATCATATTTACTTTCGAAATTATATCACTTTCGAAATTATATTCACTTCCAAAATCATAACCACAAAATAGTTTAAACCATCATATCAAATATTCGCATTTAAATCCATTAAATCTAAATCATAACAGTTCCAACTTAAACAGATTAAATTTTGAAAATAGATTATATATATATTGAAAGAGTTATAAATTAAAAATAGTTTATATTTAAAAATAGGTTATAGATTAAAAAAAATTATATAATAAAATAGTTTATATATTTAAAGAGTTTATCAAAAATAGTTTCAATTTAGAATTATTTCTTCCGATTTCACAAATCAATTCAAATCAAATTTTTGTTCCAGATTCAACTTAAACCAATCTCAGTCCAACAATTTCAAATTCTCATTATAACCATTTTAAATTTATATCGATTTCAAATCTAGGTTTAAACTACAAATTCTAAACCACTTCCAATTCAATAAGTTTCAAACTTTAAATATTCAAACAATTTACAATAACCCAATTTGAAAGATTTCATTTATATTCCAAAATTCAACTTTGATTTTATTTAAATTTGAAAATATTCACTTAATCATTTTTATAATAAAATCTTATATTACAAATTTGAATCAGAATTAAATATTCAATTTCAATTTTATTTAAAATATTAATTTCCCCACTTTTGGTTAAACATATAAATAAAATCTCAAATTACAAATTTAAATCAAAATTAAATATTCAAATTCAATCTGAAATATTCATTAAATCCTCTTTAATCAAAATCAAGTTATCAAGTTATAGAAACTTATCTTTAAATCTCAAAATCAATAAGTTCCAAATCAACTCTATTTAAATTCAATTATCAACCAATTTAAATTTCAAGTCAACTTTAATTAATCTTTCCAACCACTATTTATTAAAGTTATTACAAAATCTATTTAAAATATTAATATAAATTTAAATAAATATTTAAACATATTATATATATAGTAGTTAAATTAAATTCTTATTAAATTTTATTATATTAATTATTATTAAATTAAATCTTATTTTATATATTTAAAAATAATAAAGTTATAAGTAAAATTTTAAAATTTACATTTAAAACATAACTTATAATTTTAAAATTTCCAAAACATATAAATTTAAAAATCTAAATTTTACACATATTAAAATAAATATTTATATTATAATTTAAAATCAATATTTATCAAAATCCATATACTTTCCTTTCAAAAATTTTTGGAAATCATTTTCAAAATAGACCAACGGTGTCCGTATATAATTTTCTAACCTATGGTCAAGTGATACAGATATTTATCATTTCAGTCCGCTATTATTTAAATTTACAAGTTTATCATTTCAACCCGCATTCCCAAATTTAAAATCAATAAAATCGCTTGGGTTTATCATTTTAACCCATAACGATTTTCTCTTAATCTACAATATCGTTCGGGTATGTATCATTTCAACTCATAGGGAATTTCTAAACTAACAGGGAACTTACAGTGTGAGAATATAAAATATTAGCAAAAATAATATAGCATATCAATGGCAAATTTGATTAAAATTGTCAAATTAAATATGATATACACATACTAACAGGTTATTGGTGTCAATAATGTCAATTGTAATAGGTGAACAAATGCAATTAATTTCATATCATATTTAAGCGATTTAATTACCACCAATTTAAATTTTAACAACATATTTCAATCGACATTTCATGTGAATTAAATATACTAAATATAAGAATGTTAATCGTGAGTGATCGCTCACCTTTCGAGGCTAGAGAAATAGACAACGCAAAAAGCTACAATTTTGAATCACGAACTCGACAGTCGACCAATCCAATGACAATTTCCAAAGCAGAGCAAGGTGAACAAGAATTTGACGAACAAAGCTGATAACTAGAGATCGATGAACCAAATCAAGGCTAGGTAGAGATTGATGGAAACAATATATATATACATATTTATATGAAATATATATTTATATATATTATATTTAAAAATCAATATTCAATTTTAAAACACATATCAAAGTAAAATCTATATATATATATATTTTAAAACCAACGCATTTCAAAATAATATCTTTACATATACATATTTTAAAATCAATATTTAATTTTTAACACATAATAAACTAAGATCTCTATATATTATATATATATATATTTATTTATTTATATTTATAAACTTTATATTTTCTTCTCTGATATGAAACTTAAATTATACACTTTCCAAAAGCAAAAGGAATTGAAAGCAAAAATAAGCAGGAAAAAGCTTATATACATACTTACAAAAGCTTGTATAAATACTTATATAAGAAAAAGATGGAGTTGGGTGCTGCGAGCATGATGGAGGAGGCGGACTGCGTGGAAACTGGGTTTGGCTCTGTCACGGCCAGAGGAGGGAAGGAGATACAGCAACACAAGCAGGCACAGTGAACAAGCTGGCTCTTCATAGACTTATATATGAACTTGGATTTTTTTTATAAGCATAGGAGGAGAAGTGATAGGGGTTTGACAAGAGCTACTATGGTGCTCGGCTCGATAAAGGCGAGCTAGGTCGGATGTGGAGGTTTGCTTCGTAAAGAAGGCTGTCAGTGCTCGGCGTTTGGGTGAGGGGAATGGAGGTTGAAGGAGAAGTGGGGCGGAGGAACGACAACTAAATGGAAGGGAATTGGTGGCAACGAGGGTGGCTATAGGCGGATCTCGATGTGGTGACTAGGCTGATGATTGCTATGGAATCAGGTGGCTATAGGCGATGAAGCTTGGGGTCAGGGGGTTGCATCACGTGGAGGAACATGACTAGCAGGGGTTGGCGAATCAGGTTAGGGGGAAAGTCCCTGGAGCTGCAGAGGCAGACGAGGCTGGAGGAGATGCAGGGAGGTGGTGGGTTTGGAAAATGAAGGGTGGATGCTAACTTGGTGGAGGGTGGAAGGACTTGGGTGATATTGGGGTACAGTCGGTGGTGGGACAGTGGATTATGTAGTGAGTTTTAGTGGTGGGTTCAAGAAGTGGGTGTTGTGGTGGATGATGTACGAGCAGGTAAGAAGGGCGGAGAAGACATGAGCAGTGGGCAGGAGAAGATAGCAGTTTCACAAACGAATATATATATATATATATATATTAGCTTCCATATTTTTTTCAAAAGGGTAGAACAACGAACAAAAATGAAAATGGAAAGGCATAATCAAATATTATTGAGTATATAGGGAATGACAAAAGCCACGAATGTCAATTCAGTAATTATAAAAGCAAATGGCTGTTTATATTCAACTGGTAGATAGATAAAATGGCACAAGGAAACCAAAAGGTTAAAATTGGATACCGATACGGCTAATCATTTCGCGGATTACACTGCGTATCAGACACCAAAATGCACAATTGAATATACTACGGAGATCAGCATGACGAGATGAACAAAACGGTACACAGATATCAACGATACGATCATCCTATCGAAACTCGATTTTTAGCTGCAAAATGCTACTAAAACGCTGAAATAAGGTAAACGGGGCTAGAGCAATCCTAATTTGGCAAAACGAAATATGACGACTCACTCAGAAAATAATCTACAATTTTATTATATAAAAATATTTAGATTTCGAAAATATTTAATTTCCATCAAATTTAACTGATATTAAATTTGAAATTTGAAATTTCACAACTAAACAAACTTTTATATTTTCCGATGAAAATCTACACTTGCTACGTTTAAATAGTCGTATTCCAAATATCAAATTTTCATTGTTAAATTTAATTGTTTTATTTTCAAGAAAAATTCAATTAATTATGTTATTAAAATCGTTAAAATTTACGGGTCGTTACACTCTCCTCCACTCAAAACCTTTCGTCCCCGAAAAGGAACGAGATAAGAGAATAGAGGCAATAGAAAGGAAAGACAGATTAGAAATACATTATGCTAGATACAACAATTAATTCAAAACCATATAAATTTCATTAGTTTCTAAATTGATTAGTTTTCAACAAACCATTTTATTCAATCGGTAAATATTCACAGTATTCACCTTTGGTTGATTTTAAGTCAATGTATTTCAATCGATTGATATGGTTTCAATTTATTAACATTTGTTACAAAATTTCCTTTCAAAACAAATTTATTTTATTTAACTCATTTATTTAAGTTAATTCCACTTATAATTCAATTTTAACTATTCTTAAGTTCATATTCATTTATTTAAATAGCATTCTCTTTTTATTATTCAATTTATTTCACTTAACTTTTCTTATAACATAAATTAAGTGTATAAACATTTATTATAACTACTCAATTTTATTTATTAATTCCCTTAACAAAATATCATTTTTTAACATTTTATTGCTTACATTTATATTGTATATTATTCAATCACATATCCACATTACATTCAAACCTTTTTCCAGATAATTTTATTAGTGTTTCCAAATGTAATCGAGCATTATATAATTTACTCTTTTTTTATTTACGACATTGTTATTAAGCAAAATTTAGTTTGAACATTTTTATTATTTAAATTTCTCTTTTATAACCTTAAATTACATATACACATTAACATTTTAAACTTTCTAAATATTTCAAGTAATTTACATATGTTCTAAAATACAATTGAGTATCATATAAATTAATTTTATTAGCATTATAATGTCCAATCGATCGAGGAATTCTGGACCATAAGACGCGAGAGTTAATTGTTTTTCCTAAATAAAAATAAGTAAATGAGAAAAAGAAATCAATACAAAGGAAATGCTTTCTTTATTAACGACAAAATGGATTACAAGCACAAGCAAATTCGAATTACAATAGCAATACTAGTTTTATGTGTTTAACTCTTAAAATTTAGGAACGATGGTTTGAGCATTCTTAAGTCATCCAGCAAATAAAGAGAGGATATAATCAAAAGGAATATGTAATGACCCAAAATTTGATCACACTAAGATATAATATTTAATGGATTTTAAATATTAAAATAGAAGGTTTTATAACATAAATAATATTATGTAAGATTTGAAGATATAGTTTTACACAAAAATAGGAACTTTTGCTTATACCGGTAAAAGTGATAAAAGTCAGTTTTCAGTAAAATTAAGTTTTAATGATTAAATAAATATTAATTTTTGAATAAGGCCTTTTGGTTATTAAATAATGATATACAAATTTACTTTCAAATTCTGTTTACAAATATAAATAGTTTAACAAAAACATAAAAATGTGATCGGAAATCGGATTTCGGATTCAAAACGGCTTAGCAATCAAAAGTTGCATTCAAATATCGCAACGTTGAAAGTTAAAACACTTTAAAACATACTAATACACTTAGTAAAACATACATATAACATATATAAACTAATATTTACTTTAACAAATTTTAAAGTAAAGAAAAGTAAGATATTTTACTAAAAGGCAACAAAATCTCACCAAAACTAATGTAATCTACACTTTAAGCTATAAATGCATCTAAATACATCCCTTAAGAGCTAAGGAAGTAAGGAAAGAGTATATGAAGTGATGGAGGCACATGGAGAGACCTTGGGCCGTGCAAAATGATTTGATGGGGAGGGGTAAAAGTGTAAAAGAACAACGCTTAAGTTTAAGGACATTAAGGCTATAAATACCCAAGCTTCCTTCTCATTTTTTCGCACTTCATTCCATTATTTTCTAAGCTTTCTCATTCTTCTTCCTTAGAGCTTTAATGGCTTCCATGCTAGCTTAAAATAATTCAATGTAATAACGAAGTTATGTCGGGAAATCAAAAATTAATAGTCCACATAAGTTCAAAAATCAGGTTAGTATGCTCCATTCGTCTCTCCACCCAAGGCCAAGCCCATTAAGAGTCATCTCCACCACTTTTCATCTCAATTTCGAGGATACGGGAGCTATAGCCAGATTTCCAGAAGTTTTGAGAAATAGTAGCGAAGCTATAGTCAAATCTATAGGGACAAAGTTAGCAAAACTGTGAGAAAACTCTACCTCTTCTCTACTCTTATATTATGACATGCTTTTGTACTTGTTATGTTGCTTGATATCACATTTGGATGTTATATGGATGTTAAATGGTTGTTTGATTTATATCATAACAAGTCACGATAAATTACACGTCGAAAAATCATAAAAGGAATCACTTCCTTAGTTAAATTCAAAAGCGTATACGACTTGTTTACCTCTTTTAAAATCATGAGAAATTGGTTTTAAATGATTTAGAAATGTTTTAAAAGTATTTAACTTGATTTTTTCAAAGATTTGAAAAGAGTTGAAAATCAACTAGAAATATGCACGCCACGTAATGGTAGTTCGTGATTTCACGCCGCAAAGGTTAAATCCATTTATACGATGGATTTGGAATCGGAATTCTTTGAAATAAGAATTTTCCAGACTCTTCCCACTATATTTTTCAAATGCAAAAAATAAATCAAGATTTCATTTAAAAGAATTTAAAATATGTTCAAATCAAATTTTTCGGAAAATCGCGCTTTTGCAGTTAAGTAACCAAAGTATAAAATTCTTTAAAATAAATATTTTTAGATGTTTAAAATATGAAATATGTTATAAACATGATGAAATGTTTTAAAGAGATTAGACATATAAATGTGGATTTCCAAATGATAAAAAAGTGGTTTTAGTCGAATAAGTTTTTAAAACAATATCTGTAGCACTTTTCTACAGCAGTTTCAGTAAACTTTAGAAGTATAAATTTAAACTTAACTATTCTTTCCCGAATCTTTTATAAATGTCTTTGAATAAACCATTTAGTATTTTAAAGATGATTTGGAAGTTTTAATAAGAGCTTAAACGAATGGTTAAGAGGAATTGTTTATAACAAAAACAATATAATTGAAATCATTTCCTTAAATGTAATAACAAAAGGAGTATGCGGAAATGACTAGCACATTTGTCCCGCCTGTGATATCTAGAAAGATAAAATAAGGTGTGCAACTAAGGTTAGAGATGGAGCAACCAGTGCCTTGAACTTACATGGCCTTTGTTTTTTCATCCTAGGCGAGTGGTGGAACAGATTGAAGAGAAAGCTCGGATGCTCTAAAAAAAGATCATATTTAAATTTTTCCAAAAGAAAAATACCCTTTAGAAAAAATTTCAAAGGAATAAAGGAAAATGATTTAAAGTGAGGTTTAACAAATCCGTATACGCTGAAATGAATTTAGATATATATATATATATATATCTAAAGATATTGTCGAATGAAAATGTTGTTCACCCAAATTTAACATTTTTTCGATAATTGAATTCGAAGAGACCGGGATAGCATCTGATCTGGCACTTACCCCTTGTGTTGAGGTATGTTCCATCAGTTGGAGTATGCAGCATGATAGGGGGTTCTCGCTTTCTTTTTGGTGGCGAGCAAGAGTCTCTTATCCCTACATGTCCCTAGTGATAAAGGGTCAGTTGTTAGTCGCGAGGATGGTCGTAAAATCAGATTCGAGGTACCAATGTATGCCACGATGGCGCCGGGATGGTTGAAAAGCCTACCGGTCGTCACTGTCAATGGTTGAAAAGCCTAGACCATTACATTTGGTATCAGAGCTGAAGGTTAAGCGAGAACCTTGGCTTTGGTGGCGTATGACTCATTAGAGATAGGGTTACCAATACCCTAGAATGAGTTTAATCTTTAACAATGCGCATTTAAAACCTTATCTAAACAAACTCAAGTTGTGCTACGCTTAAATACCCATTCCCCAAGATAATTTCATCTTTGTATTCTAAGGTTATCTTACTATATTCAGGTAGTAAGACATGAGTACTCGTAGAGGACAAAGACGGGCAAATGGTAGCACCACAACAACCAACAGTCGAGCTCCAACCATTGCTGTGGTAGAAGAAGTAGCTCCCACAACCCCATGTTAACTTTGCTACCCTATGCAAAAATTATACCAGCTTAGGGGGGAAACCATTCAAAGGCACATAAACTACCATTGAAGTACAGGCTTGGATCAAATCATGCGAAAGAACCTTTAAGGCATTGGATATTAGTAAGGAGCAGAAGAGGTTCTAGGCCTCCTGGCAACTACATGAAGGGGCTCTGGCTTGGTAGGAGTCCATTACCCTAAATGAATCGGAAGATAATTTCTCATAGGAAAGGTTTAAGGAAGTCTTGGAGGAACGGTATATGCCAGTAGCTAGAAAATCTCATCTTTAAAGAAACTTTATGAATTTAAAGTAGGAAGAAATGACTATTGCGGGGTATGCAAAAAAGTTTAGTGAATTGTCTTGTTTTAGGCCAGGTCTGATTGACACGCTTTTAAAGAAAAATGAGAAGTTTATTTCCGGGATGAACGAGAAGTACCAAAGCAGGATGAATGCTCATGTAAAAGGATCATTTGTAGACTTGGTGGATATGGGATTTTGTTATGAAACATTGGATAAAAAAACCCGATAGTAGCTCTTGCCAACAACAACAATTGGAAGAAGAGGAAGTTCAATCACAGTGGGAAAAAGCCAGGGCAAGGAAAATCTGAAGGAGGATCACAAGGTAACTATTTAAAGGATGCTACATGTTATAATTGCCAACAAAAGGGCCACCTAGCAACTAATTACAAGAACCCTAAGGTTCACAGGCCACCATGAAGGAACTGTTATAATTGTCATCAATCAGGGCACCTAATAAAGGATTTTCCAATAATGAGGAAGGGAGAGCAAGCCAAGTTTACACTATAAAGGATGAACCTTCAACCTCTCCGAGATGTGAAAGGCAAAGGAGTTTTGGAAGGTAATATTTTTATCAAAGATGTTTTAGTTAGAATATTATTTGATACAGGAGCTTCTTATAGTTTTGTTGCTAAAGAATCAGTAGATGAATTAAAACTTATCCCTAAATTAGTTGATACCCCTATTTGCGTAACAAATCCTATAGGTGGTACCACTAACCTTCGTATGAATTGTGAAAAGGTCCAAATTTCCCATTCTTCATATAAATTTCCTTATGATATATTTTTCTTAGATTTTATTGGATTTGAAATTTTACTCGGTATGGATGGTTGACTAAGTATAAAGTTGTTCTCGATTGCGATAGAAGGACGATATCTTTATAGACCAACTTTGGGAAGTTTATAGATATATCTTGTGAAGATCCTAGTCTAGGGAGGGATAGTTTTATTTATGCATTAGAATCATCCTAGAAAGGACTAGAAACAATACATATTGTTAGAAAGTTTCCAGACGTTTTTGAAGAAGTAAATAGTTTACCTCCACATCGGGATATCGAGTTTTATATCAAATTGATTCCTGGATCAAGGTCGGTTAAACAATCTGATCAAGGAAGGCTCTAAAGGAATGGGATGAGCTGAATATTCAAACCCAGCAGCTATTGCAGAAAGGATTGATAAGACCTAGTCGTTCAAGTTGGGGATTGGTAGTAGTTTTTGTTGCCAAGTCGGATGGGTCTTTGAGGCTTTGTGTAGACTATCGAGACCTGAATAAACAAACGATTAAGAACAAGTATCGTCTACCTGAATAGATGACTTGCTTGATCAGTTACATGGTGGTCGGGTATTCTCGAAAATGGATCTAGCCATAGGATTCCATCAACTAGGATTGCGGAAGATTGCATCCATTTAACTACATTTAAAGGTCCGAATACTTTCTTTGAGTGGTTAGTATGCCTTTTGGGCTAACCAATGCACCCGCTTATTTTGTAGACCTTATGAACAGAGTATCTAGATATGTACTCAATAAAATTGTGTTAGTCTTTATCGATGATATCCTTACCTATTCTAAGACAAAAGAAGAACACGAAAGGCATCTAGAAATTGTATTGGAGATATTGAGGAATAAAGTGCGTAAAGCCAAATTTTCAAAATGTCACTTCTGGGAAAATGAGGTAAGATTCCTTGGGCATATAGTGTAAAGGGACGGGATATTAGTAGATCCTGTAAAGGTTGCAGCTGTTCAAATTTGGAAGCAGCCACAAACTCCTAAAGAGATTTGTAGCTTCTTAGGCTTGGCAAGAATTATTTCTTCCGATTTCACAAATCAATTCAAATCAAATTTTTGTTCCAGATTCAACTTAAACCAATCTCAGTCCAACAATTTCAAATTCTCATTATAACCATTTTAAATTTATATCGATTTCAAATCTAGGTTTAAACTACAAATTTTAAACCACTTCCAATTCAATAAGTTTCAAACTTTAAATATTCAAACAATTTACAATAACCCAATTTGAAAGATTTCATTTATATTCCAAAATTCAACTTTGATTTTATTTAAATTGAAAATATTCACTTAATCATTTTTATAATAAAATCTTATATTACAAATTTGAATCAGAATTAAATATTCAATTTCAATTTTATTTAAAATATTAATTTCCCCACTTTTGGTTAAACATATAAATAAAATCTCAAATTACAAATTTAAATCAAAATTAAATATTCAAATTCAATCTGAAATATTCATTAAATCCTCTTTAATCAAAATCAAGTTATCAAGTTATAGAAACTTATCTTTAAATCGCAAAATCAATAAGTTCCAAATCAACTCTATTTAAATTCAATTATCAACCAATTTAAATTTCAAGTCAACTTTAATTTATCTTTCCAACCTCTATTTATTAAAGTTATTACAAAATCTATTTAAAATATTAATATAAATTTAAATAAATATTTAAACATATTATATATATAGTAGTTAAATTAAATTCTTATTAAATTTTATTATATTAATTATTATTAAATTAAATCTTATTATTATTAAATCTATCTTAAATCTTATTTTATATATTTAAAAATAATAAAGTTATAAGTAAAATTTTTAAATTTACATTTAAAACGTAACTTATAATTTTAAAATTTCCAAAACATATAAATTTAAAAATCTAAATTTTACACATATTAAAATAAATATTTATATTATAATTTAAAATCAATATTTATCAAAATCCATATACTTTCCTTTCAAAAATTTTTGGAAATCATTTTCAAAATAGACCAACGGTGTCCGTATATAATTTTCTAACCTATGGTCAAGTGATACAGATATTTATCATTTCAGTCCGCTATTATTTAAATTTACGGGTTTATCATTTCAACCCGCATTCCCAAATTTAAAATCAATAAAATCGCTTGGGTTTATCATTTTAACCCATAACGATTTTCTCTTAATCTACAATATCGTTCGGGTATGTATCATTTCAACTCACAGGGAATTTCTAAACTAACAGGGAACTTACAGTGTGAGAATATAAAATATTAGCAAAAATAATATAGCATATCAATGGCAAATTTGATAAAAATTGTCAAATTAAATATGATATACACATACTAACAGGTTATTGGTGTCAATAATGTCAATTGTAATAGGTGAACAAATGCAATTAATATCTTATCATATTTAAGCGATTTAATTACCACCAAATTAAATTTTAACAACATATTTCAATCGACATTTCATGTGAATTAAATATACTAAATATAAGAATGTTAATCGTGAGTGATCGCTCACCTTTCGAGGCTAGAGAAATAGACAACGCAAAAAGCTACAATTTTGAATCACGAACTCGACAGTCGACCAATCCAACGACAATTTCCAAAGCAGAGCAAGGTGAACAAGAATTTGACGAACAAAGCTGATAACTAGAGATCGATGAACCAAATCAAGGCTAGGTAGAGATTGATGGAAACAATATATATACATATTTATATGAAATATATATTTATATATATTATATTTAAAAATCGATATTCAATTTTAAAACACATATCAAAGTAAAATCTATATATATATATATATATTTTAAAACCAACGCATTTCAAAATAATATCTTTACATATACATATTTTAAAATCAATATTTATTTTTTAACACATAATAAACTAAGATCTCTATATATTATATATATATATATATATATATATTTATAAACTTTATATTTTCTTCTCTGATATGAAACTTAAATTATACACTTTCCAAAAGCAAAAGGAATTGAAAGCAAAAATAAGCAGGAAAAAGCTTATATACATACTTACAAAAGCTTGTATAAATACTTATATAAGAAAAAGATGGAGTTGGGTGCTGCGAGCATGATGGAGGAGGCGGACTGCGTGGAAACTGGCTTCGGCTCTGTCACGGCCAGAGGAGGGAAGGAGATACAGCAACACAAGCTGGCACAGTGAACAAGCTGGCTCTTCACAGACTTATATATGAACTTGGATTTTTTTTATAAGCATAGGAGGAGAAGTGATAGGGGTTTGACAAGAGCTACTATGGTGCTCGGCTCGACAAAGGCGAGCTGGGTCGGATGTGGAGGTTGCTTCGTAAAGAAGGCTGTCAGTGCTCGGCGTTTGGGCGAGGGGAATGGAGGTTGAAGGAGAAGTGGGGCGGAGGAACGGCAGCTGAATGGAAGGGAATTGGTGGCAACGAGGGTGGCTATAGGCGGATCTCGATGTGGTGACTAGGCTGATGATTGCTATGGAGTCAGGTGGCTATAGGCAATGAAGCTTGGGGTCAGGGGGTTGCATCACGTGGAGGAACATGACTAGCAGGGGTTGGCGAATCAGGTTAGGGGGAAAGTCCCCGGAGCTGGCAGAGGCAGACGAGGCTGGAGGAGATGCATGGAGGTGGTGGGTTTGGAAAATGAAGGGTGGACGCTAACTTGGTGGAGGGTGGAAGGACTTGGGTGATATTGGGGTACAGTCGGTGGTGGGACAATGGATTATGTGGCGAGTTTTAGTGGTGGGTTCAAGAAGTGGGTGTTGTGGTGGATGATGTACGAGCAGGTAAGAAGGGCGGAGAAGACATAAGCAGTGGGCAGGAGAAGATAGCAGTTTCACAAACGAATATATATATATATATATATATATATATATTAGCTTCCATATTTTTTCAAAAGGGTAGAACAACGAACAAAAATGAAAATGGAAAGGCACAATCAAATATTATTGAGTATATAGGGAATGACAAAAGCCACGAATGTCAATTCAATAATTATAAAAGCAAATGGCTGTTTATATTCAACCGGTAGATAGATAAAATGGCACAAGGAAACCAAAAGGTTAAAATTGGATACCGATACGGCTAATCATTTCGCGGATTACACTGCGTATCAGACACCAAAATGCACAATTGAATATACTACGGAGATCAGCATGACGAGATGAACAGAACGGTACACAGATATCAACGATACGATCATCCTATCAAAACTCGATTTTTAGCTGCAAAATGCTACTAAAACGCTGAAATAAGGTAAACGGGGCTAGAGCAATCCAATTTTGGCAAAACAAAATATGATGACTCACTCAGAAAATAATCTACAATTTTATTATATAAAAATATTTAGATTTCGAAAATATTTAATTTGTAACGACCCGGTATTTTGGACCATTCAAATCGACAATAATCCATACATGTCAGACTTGAATAATGCAAAATAACAGATTGTAATAAAATTTGGAGCAAATAAAATCATTCACAGAATCACAGACACAGAAATATCAGAATAACTCGCAGCGGAATTTAAAATAAACATAGTGGTTCATGAAGCCACTAAAATATATAGTCTCAAATCAAGTACAAAATACATAGTCTGAAACCCAATACAGTTCTGAAACAAGTACAATAGAAATCCCAAATACACAAGTCTCTAAAACAAAAGCTGAAATAAGACAACTGAAACTGAAATAGGAAGATAACTAGATAAGCAGAATCTCCAGCGATTCCGAGCTCCAGAAAAGTGAATCCAAAGCTGTGAATACTCAGGCTGACCCGAGCGTAAAATAAAACATAAACACTCGAGTCAGGATATACATACTTACACAATGTAAACCAACTCAAGTGAACTGTAGTAAAGGTACAAGTAACTTAGAAGATGCTTGGGACCGCCCATCCTCTAAGGATCCGTTAAAATATCTACTATGTAGTAATATTCGCTATTATAATAGTGTCTAAATAAGTAAAGTATAATCATATCGGAAAATAGCGTTAAGGGGATGGAGAACCTTAACGCGGTCGGATCTTAAAATCATAATCGTAGTAAAGCTCGATATGGTAGGTGACACGGCACAACTAGGCAATGCCAGGGTAGATATACCAATTACGCATCCGGACTAGTGGTGACGCATAGCAGCCACTACCGCCCACCTCGAACAACACTCCCAAATCAAGGATGGCCACCAAATCAATCACAAGTAATAGAATGGTATCGAAGAAGTGTGTCCGATCATAGGTGCTACCTCATTGGTCCGTCAATCGCTCCTATTTTAGCCACCTTATGCCAACTCATGGGAGTTGGGTCCACGTATATACCTTAGGATCGTCGCCACCATCCTACTTCATTCTGGAACCTCCACCGCATACACGCTTGTCAAAGTGGTTTTCGGTATCGATAGAGAGTATGCCCATATCCGATCCCGGTCTCTTTGCCAACCAATCGTTATTATAACCCGTGGTTATAGATTTAAAACAATTTATCAAATATACTTCGAATTTAACCATTTAAAAACAAAGTCATTATTCTTTTAAATCAAATCTTAATTTCCCAAAGTTTAGCCATTTCGGAGTTCATTAATTCACTTAAAACAATAGCATTAAAATTCTCATCTTTCACAACATTTAAAAGGTGCGGCGGTAAGTTATATTTGAAAACAATTGTATTCCGCAAAACAACATTTATAAACTGCTAAAATAATTTAGTTTTAAACAAAATCATATTTCAGCCTACTGCAGTCCTTAACAAGTGCTACAGTAGCCTTTTTATTAGTTCAGGTTCAAATTTAGTTTCTGCTACAACAGCACTTACCAAGTACTATCATAGCCTTAATTCACTTTAGTCTTTTGGTTCACTTATATAACCACAACACTTAACAAGTGCTGCATATTCTACCTAGTTCAGAACTTATAAAATTATTCATTAAAATGTTCATTTAAATCCTTTAACTAATTTATTTTAAAGGGAAATTTAACAAATTAAAACCAAAACTTACAAATTCGCTTATTAAATTTCAAGTGTGTAAATCGCATTTTCATTTAAACAATCATTTCAACATTTTAAACTCAAACTCCATTTTCCACCATTTTAAAACTAAATTTTCATTTTAATTTAATTAACTTCAGTTTCCATCTTTCCTTTTTGGTCAAACTTTCAAATTTAAGTTCCATTTCAAAATCAATATTTACCATTTATTTATTTTTATCACATAGAAAAATCATTTCTATTCTAGATAAATCATTTAAAAATTCGATTTAAATCAATTTAATATTATTACAATAATTTAAATAATTAAAGGTATACAGAAAATACAGAAAAATAACCACGGGTCTGTATAATATTTTCTAGCCTAAGTCAAGTGATACGGATACTATATCATTTCAATCCGTAATTTACAAAGAAAAATCCGGGTTTTATCATTTGAAACCTGCAATCCCAAGTAAATAAAATTTAATTGAAAATCGTTCAGGCCTATCATTTCAGCCCATAACGATCTTCCCTTATTCTAAAGTGCGTTCGGGTATGTATCATTTCAACCCATAGTGATTCTATTCTACAGGGAACTTGCAGTGTGATTTAGCAGAACAGAATAACAGTAAAATAAGAACAAAATATAACAGATGATACGATATATAGTTTTAACAATTAACATCAACTATAAATATAACAGTGTGATTTAGCATCTTTGACGATGTTGTTTCCATAAGTCAGGATGGCGCCTTTGGTTTTCAGCTTATCCTTTAGAGATTTCTTCTTATCAGCTAATTTGGCCTTCTCTTTGTTGGCCTTCTCAAGATCTACTCTTAGCATTTTCACTTCCTCCTCTAGTAATTGTTTAGCCTTTTCCCCTCATCAAGAGAGGAAGCAAGTTTCTTCTTTTCAGTAATGGCTTTATCTCTTGCTATAGTAATATCAATCACACTGTTCGTAAGTGAAGAAACTTACACCTTAAGCTCAATAGCTTCACTAGAAGGACCTTAAGAGTTCTGTTGGAGAAAGAACATGTGCTTGGCCGCATGAAACATACAATAGGTATAAGTTAAGCAAGGACATACCAGGTCAAAAATTCAAGATAGTTAAACACGAGAAGATAATACCAACAAAAGTTGTTGGAAAAGAACATAAAGATGATATATTGAAAAGATGATGGCTGCAATGTCATAAGAGGAGCCATGGTTGAAGATTGGATAGGAAAAAAAAATAAGATTATCGAAGTCCATAGGAGTAGTTTGAGCTTGGGTTTCTAAAGGAAGAGAATCGTTAGGAAGGGAAGACATACCTAGCTCCTCGAATAAGAATTGAAAACCCAAAGCTGAAGTAGGAAGCGAGATGTTTAGTAAGGGGTTTGTGGTATGAACCTCCCATGCATGTCCTTGTGCATCCCAATCCGAAGAGCCTAAATCGATCAAGCTAGGATCTTGAGCGGTCAAGGAAATATGCATATTCGACTTCTCGGCAACTACATCAGATTTCTGTTTATCCCCGAGCTTAAGCTTCTTACTAAGGGGAAGAGTTGAATTGTCAGCTAGAGCACCATTTCTCGCTTTCCTTTTTAGTTCATCAACAGCCATAGTAATAGATTCCCTAACAGGAGTAGGTTTAGTAGGCTTAGTTAAGATCAGAGCATGATCTTTGGCTCCTTCTCCTTGGAAGCAACAACAAGTGCAGATGAGCCTAAATCAAAAGGAGAAGTTTTATGAAATAACAACATAAGAAATTCCATTTAAGTTGTAATGAAAACTTACTGGGAGGTTCAAGTTGGATAGGGGAGGAAATAGAGAAAGCCTTTTGGTTACTAAAAATTAATGATCGTTTTCCTTGAGCATTCCCCTTCATCATCGGGGTTTCTTCCAATATCTTGTGTTGATCCAAAATCAGAGAATAATTATAGAGATTCGCCTTTATCAAGAGCGTAAGACTATCACGCATACTCTTAGATGCCCAAGTCCGGGATTTAACAGTATCATCGATAGAAGGGCTAGTTTGTTTGGGAACATAATCTAAAAGAAAGCATTCATCATAAGAGGATGATAGATATAACATAAGTTATGGAAAATAGAAACTTACTGATTACAGAAAAGGTTCACCTGATCTTAGTGGAGTAGCATTTGACATAGAAAAATTGATTCACCCATTCCTTTGTCTTGTTAATGGGATGAGCAATTATGCTTTTTGGGAAAGGACGAAGATGGTATAACAGACTATCTAGTTGTTCGCTAATCCTTACAGAAATTTCCAATATATGTAGAGTCTTAAACTCAGAGAAGGGAGTTTAGCCAACCTAGCAAGGACTTCTAGGCAGCTCAGATAAGTGTATGAATTGGGGGTTAGATGGATCGGAGCAATGTTTAAATGTTTCAGGAATTACAAGAGGAAATTTGGAAAAAGCAAATACCTCGAATGCCAGATATGGATAGGAGTAAAGGCAAAGAACTCCTTTGGAGGATTGTTTATCCTGCTAGAGGGACTAGCAGGCATGGCCTCTATGTTTGTAATCCCAAATTATCGGAGAATTGTGTCTACTTCCTCCTGAGTAGTAATGTAAGATTAGTTGAGCCAGAAATCTCCTTTCTTGGCAAAAGGAGGTGGTTTGGAGCTCTTACTTGTTTTTTTGTTTTCCATTTGCATACCAGGTGATATTACACAAAGTCAGGGAAGTACTACTTATTTTAGAATGCTCATATATGAAAAATAGATAATTAAATGCTTAAACAAAATGTAGTTAATTAATTAGAAATTACCTAAGTCCTAGCAATAAGGTGTTAAAATTCATAAATAGCTATTACCCTTGTAATAAGCCAATAATCCATTAAATAACTCATATCGAATTGATAAAATACTTAGAAAGTTGAGGGTATGTAAACAACTGTTAAATCCATGGTGAGATGGTAAGTTCGTAACTAGTAAAAAAAGGTCTAATTTAAATATCATGCTAAGAGCATCTTAAATGGAATGTCAAATTTATAATTTGATATCGAATTCATAGGATGTCGCATTAATAGCCTCTTATGAAAACTAAAATGAGATATCAAAACAATAACCTAATATCAAATTGGGAAATGGTTTAAATCGGTAAATAATGTTGAACGGTTTAGAAATATTCTAGCCAATTGTTAAAATCATAAAGATATCAAATATACAAATAATTTATAAGTCTGTTATGTGATAAATATATGGCAAACTAGTGATGTCGTATAAGATTTAAATAAGAATATTGAATTATCAACACTTTAAGTAGTTATCAAAGGGGATAACAACTCATTATAGAGTTATCGAATCTATATGACAGCCCTTTAAAATGCATATCGAATTCCTAATTGGTTATCACAATCCTAATTAGTTGCTGACATTATAAGGATTTCGTATTCTAATATTTTTTTAGCTTTGAACTAGTTGTCGAAATAATGGTTAAAGGAAAAAGCCTATTTGATTTCAAACATTAGGTTAAATATTTAATACAATGAGGCAATAACTTAGAAATCGAACGAGATAGTGAATTCTGTAGCGGGTTTCGTGGTCCTCATAACAACTCATTTTTTAGCTAAAGCAAAAGCTCCCAGAATTCCTTTTTGAATTTGGTATCGACAATCTTTAATTAATCAATAAAGTCCCAAAAGATATGATAATTTGCAAGTTAAATTCATCCATAAGCGTAACAAATCTATAATTTAACTTATAATTTGAAGATCAACAATCAAAAACCAATTATTAAACCCTAATGTCGATTCAGATTAAAAAATCACATAATAAAACCCTAGCTGTAATTTAAATTCATAAATACTTAATCTATTCTCTCGATTCAATTAGTTAAGATTAAAACCGTACCTCAATTAAAGCTTGGACGCCGAAAGATTAAAGGATTTTGAGTAAAATCTGAGAATTTAGAAATCTTTGTCTTTAGTTTTAAGTATAAAAGAGAGAATGGGGACGAAGGATGAGTACTTATAGAGAGAAAGAGGAAGCATTAGAGCCATTGATCTAAATTCAAATAAACGGCCCAGATGTATACGGAGTGCTAATGGGCAGCAACATATAAATTAAGGCGGCATGCACCAATATCGAGGAGTTAACTTGAAAGTCAATATTTTCTCTCCACTATTGGGCAAATTTTACTACAAACCATGATGCTGAAAGCATGATGAAAACAAGGATGTTGAAAAGGAGGCAAGAAAGCAAGAGGAGATGTCTAATGTTGAAAGCACAGACACAACATGTCGAAGTCAAGAATGTTGAAAATAAAGCAAGGGAGCATACAGAAGAGGATGCCACGACACCTTAGGGGGATATTGAATGTCTGTTACACACCAAACTCTCACAAGTTTTCAATGAGACACAAGGGATTTCGTGTTGCATGGAAAGAAAGAATGTCAAAAGCTTACAACCGACAATGATATCGTATCACACTAATGCCACACTTCCTTAATATAATAAGAGATGTCGGAAGCAAGCAAGTAATAGGATATCGAAAGGTGGAAATTTAAAGAATGATGTCGTAAGTCATCAACGTGCTATGGATGTGTAACGGTCGGGAGATTTTCGACCCCGAAAATCGACACTAATACATCCACTGTATAAAGTGTCAAACAATTGAGTGTCGAAAATACCAGGTTGTTAGGGTTTAAGAAAAAGAGATAGAATAAGAAACAGAAATGACAGCACAGAATCTCACAATCGCAGCGGAACAAATATAATATACAATAACAACATTTTATACAAACGAAAGCTGTAACTGTTAATATACATATAAGTCATCGGAGTACAATCATCAACACAAATAAATCTGCACAGTTATAATAACTCGTCCCTAAATGCTGAAAATACAGCCTACAATGCACAGCGTAATATAGTCAAATATGTACAATACGTCACTGCCATCCAGCTCGTCTCCTGAACTCCAAAAAAACGTCCTAACCTGAAAACTGTAATACTCGGTCTGACTCGAGCATTACAATAAAGTAACACCCGAGTCAGGCTGGAAACCAGCGTGTGTAAACACACTTTGTAACGACCCGCTATTTTGGACCATTCAAATCGACAATAAAACCACACATGTCTGACTTGAATAATTCAAAATACCGAAATGTTAATTTATATTTGGCAAAACTCAGAATATACAATAAATAATCACAGATCACAGACACAGAGTAATATAATGCAGCGGAAACAAAGAAATAGTAGTTCATGAAGCTACTATATAAATACATCAGAGTTAAGTAAGATACAATAGGAATACCAAGATACAACAGGAGTAACCGTATGATAATCAGGTACAACTAAGCATACAACTGGAATCAACTGGATAACAAAATGAATAGATATCTGGTTCATTAAAGCAAAACTCCAGCTCCAAAAGTGAGTCTCGAATGCTGTATCACTCAGTCTGACCCGAGCATAAAGCAAACACAAAACACTCGAGTCAGGACATACATACTTATACAATGTAAACCAACTCACGTGAACTGTAATAAAGGTACAAGTAGCTTAAAGAATGCTTGGGATCGCCCATTCTTTAAGGATCCGTTAAACTATCTACTATGTAGTAATATTCGCTATTATAATAATGTCTAATATAAAATAAACATACTTTTTAATAGCGTCAAAAGGTTACCCATATAGCCCTTAACACGTAATAGTCCCAGTAGTCTATCCAGTATTAGCATACTCCCAAAATGGGGGCTACCCTCGATACTCCACAGGCTACGGGAGAAATCACAAATCGTAGTAAAGCTCGATATGGTAAGTGACACGACACAACTAGGCAATGCCAGGGTAGATATACCAATTACTCATCCGGACTGGTGGTAACGCATAGCAGCCACTACCGCCCACCTCGAATAACACTCCCAAATCAAGGGGTGCACCCAATTAATCACAAAGTAATAGAATGGTATTGAAGAAGTGTGTCCGATCAGAGGTGCTACCTCATTGGCCCGTCAATCGCTCATGTTTTAGCAACTTTATGCCAACTCACGGGAGTTGGGGCCACGCATATACCTTAGGATCGTCACCACCATCCTACTTCATTCTGGAAACTCCACCGTGTACACAGTTGTTAAAGTGGTTTTCGGTATCGACAGAGAGTATGTCCATATCCGATCCCCGTCTCTTTAACAACCAATCGTTATTATAACCCATGGTTATAATTTTAAAATAATATTTTACATTTCAAAATGGAATATCATTTCAAATCCAAAACTTTATCAAAATAAAGATTAAATCAATTCCAAACCATTTCAATATATTTAAAATATCATATCATTTCAAAAACTTCATTTCAATATATTTAAAATATCATATCATTTCAAAAACTTCATTTCAAATCATTTCAAAACTTCATTTCAAATCATTTTAATATATCAAAATATCATATCCTTTCAAAACTTCATTATCAAATCATCATTTGAGTTCAAATCCAAATATTCAACTTTAAAAACCTTTTAAATTCAAAGATATCATTCATTTATTATCATTTCAAGTCACCTTTTAAATAGTTTATATTTCAATCAAAATAATTCATCTAAACTATTTAAAAGTGTAATTATTATACTTTCAAATCAAGTATTCAATTTCCAAAGTTTTAAACTATTCTGAGTTCATTTACTAAGTTAAAAACCATAAACATTGAAAACTTCAGGCTTTCACAGCATTCAGAAAAAAAGCTGTTATAAGTTATTCTTGAAAACATTTTAATTCAGCAAAGACATCATTTTAAAACTGCTGTTAAATCTCAGTTTAGTTGAAATTTAGTTTAAAACAGCAAAGACAACATTTCCAGAAATGCTGTAATAGCTCAGGTTTCAAGTTAAAGGTTTTAATTAAATTCAACAAAGACAGCAGACCACTACAGCAATTACAGAACTGTTGTAATAGGCCTTTATCAAGATTTTGCCTTTTAATTTACTTCAGAAACTACAGCATTACAGAACTGCTATAATAGCCTCTTATTTAAGTTTTAGTTCATTTACAGAAATCATAACAATTCTGAATGCTATAAAAAGTAATTTCCAGATTTTAGTGTATTTCCAGCAAATAATAACCTTCAATATTAAACCTTTTAAACATTATAAAAATCATATTTTTACATTCAAAAATGTTCATTAAAATTACTCTTTTAATTTATGATTTTTATAAGAAACATTTACAGTAAAATCCAAATTTCCAATAATTTTACTTAACAAATCCAAATATACAATTTTCTTTTCTTCACATTCTTAACAAATAAACTTAACACTTATATTTTATTTCCATTTCACAAATTAAACTAAATTTTCAATTTTTTTTAATTAACTTAACCCTTTAATAAAAACCAAATTCACATTTCCAAGTCAAGTTATATTTTAAAATTACACTTTTAAGCATTCATTTATTTAACCATTTTAATACATAGAAAACTCAATAACACTTTATTAAATCATTTAAATTCAAATTCAAATCAAATTATCATATTTACCATTTTCCAAATATAATTAAATTTCCATTTTATTTATATAACTTAAATATCATTTTAAAACCAAATTTCCAAATTTCCAAACTTAAGTTATATTTCAAAAATTCACTTTTACCATTCATTTAAATTACATTTTTAACTTCTAGAAAAATCCAAATTTCTTTATTTAAACATTAAAAATCCAATTAAATCAAAATTTCATAATTTTACACTTTTAAAAATATTTAAATTATTCAAAATACATAATAAAAATAACCACGGGCCTGTATATAGTTTTCTAGCCTAGGTCAAGTGATACGGATATGTATCATTTCAATCCGCAGTTTAAAAAGCAAAAATCCGAGTTCTATCATTTCAAACCCGCAATCCCAAGTTAAAATAAAATAAATAAAAACCATTCAGGCCTATCATTTTAGCCCATAACGATTTTTTCCTATTCTAAAGTCCGTTCGGGTATGTATCATTTCAACCCATAGTGAATCTAATCTATAGGGAACTTGCAGTGTGATAAACAGGTATAAATGAACAGTTTAACAATAAATAACGGTAACAGATAATATGACAGGTAAAATAACAGGTTTAACATCATA
The DNA here is from genome assembly GCA_030737815.1 of Allium fistulosum. Taxonomy (NCBI): domain Eukaryota; kingdom Viridiplantae; phylum Streptophyta; class Magnoliopsida; order Asparagales; family Amaryllidaceae; genus Allium; species Allium fistulosum. The sequence goes on from CM060901.1 coordinate 1,259,114,328, forward strand.
TAATTAATAATCATAGGGAGTTATAACATCATATATAATATTCTACACATTCAATTGTTGTCAATTCACATTTGCATAAGTATAAATGTCAGGTGAGATTTACTCACCTCTATGGCTGGAGATTGCAATACAAATGACACAACAGAATCAAAAGCACGATGACAAGACTAGAATTTGAGTGGAGAGCGAGATCCAAGCTATAGAACTTGTGTTACAACCCAAAACAAAACAAAATAAAATTATAAATCAATACAACATCAATTTGAAACAACTTTTGAAATAAAAAGCAAAAATGGAATGAATGTTTTTTCCTTGCTTTCTACCATTGCTTGCTCGGCCTAGGGGATGTTTTAGCTCAGGTTTGGCATGACTTTGGCTCAAGTTTGGGTTCAAAGAGGCACGGCTACAAGGCATTGAAGTGGTGGAGGAGTTACTACACATGAATATGAAGAGGCTTATGCAAATATTGGAGTTTTGGTTCAACTTTTGGCTCGATCTATGTCGCATCTAGGTTTAGCCATTTCATGTACAGGTCTGGATAGAGGTAGGAGGTGATGGTTAGGGGTGTGGAGGTGTATGGACGAACCAAGAAAAAGAAGCCAAGGCAAAACATTGAAAAATCAATGAGAAAATGAAGAAAAAGTGAAAATGGAAGCCATTGCTTACCATATTTAAAAAAAAATGAAGAATGGCCCTGAGTTGTGATGAATAGAGAAGATTTTCACGTGAAAAAGCAATGAAGTATGTACGGCCAGCAAGAGGAAAGGAATGGTCAAGCAAATGAAAAGACAAGCAAATGAAAAGGTTAGGTAAATGAAAAGTCTTAGGTTAAAAGCTTTTTAAACTCTTCACATTTCCATTTCTTTAAATCAAATAAAAACAAATAAAATTCAGTAAATGAAATTTAAAAAAACTGAAACAAAGTAAAATAAAATAAAAATAAATAATTAAATTTAAAGAAAATAGAAAAAGAATTAAAGAAATAGTTTAAAAATTCAAAATAGGACTTAAAAATTACAAATAGAATATCACTAGTTTTAGAAAATTTCTATTTCACTTTAAAACAAATAAAAGGTCAAATAAATAAATAAATGAGGAACAAAATAAAGTGGGAATGAGAATAAAATAAGATCTTAAGAAAAACAGAAAAATAAATAAAGAATTACTTTAATTAATTGAAACTGGAAATTAGAAATTGTAAACAAAATACAACTAACACTAGAAAATGTCAATTACACTTTTAAAAATGTTTTAAAACCAAAATATATACATAACATGTTATTTTACCCATATAAATATAAATTAGAACATTAAATGACCAAATAAAATATTATTTATATAATTTAAAATAAACAATTTTGTTAAATACAGCAATTTACACACAATATTTAAAAGGGCATAACTTTCACATTATAAATCAGATTTCAACGAAATGAAAAGCAGTATTCTTAAAATTTTATTTACTTCCATAATAAAAGATAAAATTCAAAATTTCAACATTTAAATTTTTTAAATTAAAAGTCGAAGTTTGACCATATTTACCAAAATTCACATTTCTGGAAAATATCTTATTTATTCATGTTTGAAATTATAATTCACATTCAAAACACAATTTATATTTAAAATAACAAAATTATCTAATTTAAATAAATAAAATAAAGTTTTTAAATCAGGAAATTAAATTAAAGTAATTAATATATATAATTAAAATAATCACAAAATACAGGGTTGTTACACACTTAATTTGAAATACTTAAGTTATGAAAATCTTTGAAACAGAGGTAACTCGTACAACACGACGAATTTTATCTGATTATATCCAAACCACTTTTTCTGAAATCCATCGATATTATAATAATGTCTAAGTACAATTACTTATTTAAAACAGTTGAATTTGTTAAATTAATCCAATTCCAGCATATTAAACTCTAAAATCGAACCCGTAAAGGTTTGTAGTGATTTTCAAATCGAAGTGGTTCATGATAACACTGATATCCGATTCCGGGTCTCTTCGAATCCAAGCAATAAATTTTAAAAGGGTAAATTGTTTTAAAATAACAATTTATATTTAGGGTGACAATATTCACATATGGAAATTTATTACAGATATCAATTTCCAATAAAACGTCTCAACGTTTCTATTTCAGTCATTCAATTCATTTGGTTACTTAGTATCATAGGCATAGAATAATTTGAAATAAATACTTAAGAGAAATCAAGTCAAAACACATATCCTGACTATTTTAACGATTTATAGTCTATATTAACCAATAACAAACCATCATCTATTTAATTTAAAAAAACAAATTAATTATCTTTCAAATCCTGCTTACTTATAATTAATTTTAATTACAAAGACTATTTATTCTTAATTTAAATAATTTAGAAATTTATTACCAACTATCTTATATAAATTAACTTAGGATTTAATCAATTTAAAGTATAATTTGTTTATTTACTTTAATTATTTAAAAATTAATTTAATTCCAAATTAATAACTTAACCAAGTGGATTAGGCAAAATGGGTTTTGGTGATAGGATGGTTACAAGAGCCTATATTGTTTTTAAATTAAAGAAAATAAGTGTTTAAAGGTTAATAGATTTTTGGGTATAAACATTGTTAACATTTTATAATTTTTTAAAAATAAAAATAAAGGCCAGGCCCATCGGCCCAACCAGACAAAACATTTCCCCCTCTTCTCTTCTCTTTACTTACCACTGATTCCCTTCTCCCCTTCCCAAATGTGCACACAGCAATGAATTGACCCACGCGTGCAAGTGCACACGCCTTACGACCACCAACTACTGCCGCCGACCAACTTCCCAGGTCACCTTCGAACCCGCAAACCTATCGGCCACCCCAAATCCCCACGACAACTTCTAACTCGACAACTCGACTGAAACTCAAATCCAGGAATGAACCTGACCTCCTTTTCCCACCTCGTCCAGGCACCTCCGACCACCGACGTCCACCGAACTTCACCAGCAGCCTCGCCGCGACCTCCCCTTCCTTTTCCCCTCATACTGAAGCCCTGAAAATCCACCACGACGCCACCATTGTCTCAAAACCGACCACGACCAAAACTCCTCCTTCAAACCCTACATTCCCTCCGACTGGCCACCACACCGTTCAATAAATTGCCACTCCATTTTTCCCGAGCTCTCAATCTCCACAGCTTCCTCCCAACCCAACCTCGACCTCCAACGTCGACCGGCTCGCCGAAAATTGCCCCAAAAACGACATTCCGTTCAACCCCAAATTTCCCACTCAAAACCTCACTAAAAATCTCGTAACCACCTTCAAAAATCATCATTTTCAACAACCATCATGTTCATATAAGCCAAAGCAATAAACATGATGTTTGAAATTTTTTCCATTTTGGGTTATTACTGTGAAATACTCTTTTCAACGTTTATACTTGATAATATTCAACAAAACCATTTTCAAAACAAAGTACAATCGAAAACAAATAGATTTACCTTTTAAACTATACCCTGAAACTAATTAGATTGAAAGGTATAGATTTTAGAAGTTAAGTATGACAGTTTTCTTCAATATACAGCAGAGAAAAATGATGTACAGTACCATGTGTTTTTCCCTGTTATACACATAACATATATTCATATATAAGTGTATATATACGTTCCTGTTCAAGCATGCATATCAAGCAACACTTTGATTTACACATCAAGCATATAACACAGGCTGTAGAAAAAAAAGGGTTAAGTTCTACTCACAGTTTTGATAAAACAGAGACGCTGTTTATGAAAGAAAATCGCTTGCTTTTGCTTCTGCTCTACTGGCACTTTGTTTTTCTACAGAGTTTAATGGTAGTTTGTATTCCTTTTCATTTTTCTTGTTCAAATGCAAGGATGTTCAAGTGGTTACTTAGGCACTGGTATTTATAAAAGAGAATGGGAAGGAGCAGGCTGAAGCTTGTTACAGGCTTTACACATTTTTTCTTTTTTGTTTAAAATTTTGATTTTTGAATGATTTGATATAATATGTGTACATGACCTGGTTTGATATTATGAGAGCTTGACTTGATTTATTTTGATGATTTGCTATTTTGTGAGCTTGAAATGAAATTTGCTATTATGATGTCCCCTTGTATGCTTATATAGACATATATATAGGTTTACATATACTCTATTTTATGTTAAAATATATATTTACATATATAGTTATTTTCAAACCTATCCACACACATATATTTTGACAAAAATATATACATATAGATATTTACATCCATACAATGTACATATTTATTTTACTTCCTATCTTACATCCATATATATATATATATTACCTTTATAACACATACATAAATTCATATATATTGTTGTCACCACATACACATATATCTACATTTTCACTATTTAATATATATGCACATTTGCTTGTATTTGTCACCATATCTACATATATATATTTTTTCACATTTTTCCTTATTTACATATTTATCTATATTTGCATATGTATGCTTATTTACATTTCTATATATATATATATATATATATATAATTTTTAAAAAGGGATTATTCTATCCTGAGATTGAAATGGTGAAGTTTAAATACATATACCTATATTGATAAATTTCCCTTATTCAAAAATTTATATCTTAAAATTTTTATATAGTTTAAGTCAATTTATAGCTTCTGATTTTAAATATCAAAAAATTCACTTATTCGATAAATAAATATTAATATTTCAATAATTAAAATCAATTAATTACCCCAAATCAAACGGCTAAAATCCGGGTCGTAACAGGATGTCGAAGATCTTAGTGCTCACAAATACTATTGTGTATCACTCATATGGAAAGGATGTTGCACATCATCAAAGCAAGAGTGGATGTCATGAATCATTGATTAAGCATAATGCCACATATCAACAACATTATGGGGGTTATCGAAAAACGGTAATGAGTAAGGGAATGTTGTATGAGTAATGTCGTCAGTCATCAACCTCTCAGTGGATATCACAACTACCATTCCTCAATGGATATTGTTGCATAATAATAAAACAAAGGATATCGTATGCCATCAACATGGTAAATGATGCCAAATGTTAGGAATCTTTAAGGACATGTGGCAACTATGCCGCACACCTCCACCACTATAAATACGGATCCAAGGGCATTGTAAAAGGGGTGAATCATTCTCTTCTCTCTTACCGTTTTAAAGTTTGTAACCTTAAATCAATTTGGGATTTTAGTGCCTATTGTAACCTTTATACAAATAAGGGCTAGTACAATTAACAATTGCATAACATATCAATAAAGAGACTTGACTTTTGACTTATGTTGGACTTTCATATATACGACATGACTTTTGGTTTCATCATAGGATGCATACACTTCCTACTAAATGACTGTAAGGCTTCTTTAGCCAATTCCTAACAAAGTTTTACTTATCATTTACATTTCGAGGTTAACAAAGAAATTCGTTAACACTTTTGATGTTTTGTATGAATTGTGATTTATTTAAGATTTGTATATCATGTTATCTTCTAGGACTAACGGTCAAAATATTCTACTTCCATCAGGACTGTAAGTCGAGAGAGTATTCTTGGACAATAATTTCTGTATTTGGTTTGGATTTTGTTCTACTTAGGTTCCAGATTTCCTAATTTACCTTTTATGGCTTAGCAGTCGAAAGTTATTACTTCCATCATGGCTGTAAGTCGAAATTTGATGCTTTGATTATTTATTTGGGATTCTCCATCTTTTGGTTCATCTTTTAGTGCTTAACAGTCAGAAGTACTCGCGTCCATTAGGATTGTAAGCCAAGATTGATATTTTGGCTATTGACTTTTAGTATGATTTGTTATTCATTCCTTTATTGTTGATTTTTGTGGACACGATGTGTGCTTGTCCATAGTATTAAGTGATTTTGATGAATTATATTATTATCACCCGATTTATTGATGTGATTCTTACTCACTTCTATGCACTTCTTAGCTGATATTTGGAATTTGCGGCATGGTATTTATTTATGATGTTATAATGAATGTTGTGTTGTGTTGTATTCATACTTCTTATTTTTTTACCATGCTCCTATTATGTGCTCACCTTGAATTCAGATATAGTTTGACCTGTTTATTGTTTATATAATACTCAGGTCACTCTGAGACATTTTAAGTATAGGGGCATTAGCCATTTTGCGATGATTGGCTTTTGATGAGATAGGATATATATTATATCATGTTTGAGTTATCGATGTATATTTTCCTTTAGATGTCTCCTTGTATTTGTTTTTGACAAGATGTTTATGAGCCGTGTATTATGAACCTAACTTGTATATATATTGTCATATCGAGACAGACATCAGTTGGTATCAGTTTGTTACGTATTATATTTTTTTACTGCGATCTATGACTCCGTGTTCATTTAGATATATTATCTATTGTTTTGTCCGGGTAAGCCTACGTGATTATTGCTTTGTGCCAACGTAACATTCCCCTACTTGGAGGTCCAAAACTAATGGCTACGGATGCTGCAATCATCCATAGTTATTAATTCTCGGTGACCAAATACAACAATGTTAGATACATTGATACACAGAAACACACGAATATGGAAAAAAATTAAAACATCAAACAAGATCCACATTCCATTCCAAAACATTTCAAATTCATTATATAATCCCACAATCGTTAACCACGTTAAGAGAAAATATATTTATTACAACATACGCCAAGAGCTACATATGAAGATGCCCCCTCGGATGATCAGACTATATATAGGCAATTTTAACAACTTTGCCCTTACAACAACAGCACAGCGGAATCAAAATAAATGAGAACTCTAGATAGCTATCGTGCAGAAGGAAGCTTTATTCGTCTAAAGAGGTACTTGAAAATCTCAACTCTCAAACTACTCAAAATCAATTGAGTACCTGAGAGTTCAAGGGGAAAACATAAACTTCGAGTAAGAAATAAAGCCTGGTGTGAATAATAATCTACCATCTCAAACCATTTAGATATCTAGTGAGACAATGCCACTTAGCGGAACGGGTTTTCCCCTCACTAGTATCTTAACCCTTTATAAAACCATATACTTTGCTCTTGCATCCATAATGGTTAAAACAAATCAAGACAATATGATGATATGCAAAACAAGTGAATCAACTCTAGATTACCCATCCCCATTCATTTGGACTATCTGTCTCAGTTATAGTTTTCTAAGGTTACTATTAACCTAATAGTTTTCATGGGCTGACTAATAACCGAAAAATGATTATGGACTCCCTGTCCAATTAAATAGTTTTCATGGGTTCACTAAGAACCTATTGGCCCCTGCCAATATCTTTACTATTTCATGGGTTCTCTCTGAACCTATTGGTAACTCCAATATCCTTCTCTTATCCTAGTTTTCATGGTTAACTAGGAACCTATTGACATCTTTCAATATCTTAACCTGGATATTGTTTTCATCGCCTAACTACAAACCTATTAACCCCTGCCAATATCAGATCATAGTTTTCATGGGATAACTATGAACCTATTGGCTTCTGCCAATATCTTTTCCTATACATAGTTTTCATGGCCTTACTGTGAACCTATTGGCCCTTGTCAACATCTTCCTTTAATATTTTAGCATCCTATATTCTGGTCTTCCTGGCCTCCTGGATGTAATTCTACTCATTTAGGAGTTAACTTAATTTATATTCACTGTTGGGTAAACCTAGTTGGTTATTCTGCCCTTCCCCAAAAAATGTTTGAAAAAAAATTATTTTAAACTTTATAAGTTTAAATTGTTGAAGAAAATTCAAAATTTTGCAACTCTTAGTTTTGGAAAAGGAGATTGTGGAAATAATAATAATAATAATAAATGATAAAAAAATTTGAAATTCTAGAATATAAGGTTTCAAGGAAATCAACATAAAAGACTTTCAGATTTTTGAGAAATTTATTTAAAAACAAAATTTTTACTAGGAGGATAGAATTGATTTTTTTTTCCGAAAATTGTCGCATAATGAATTTGTGGAAGAAATGAAATATTAATAGGGAAAGAAAATGCATTGTTTTTCAATAAGAAATGTTTTATGATAAACATTAAATGAATTTTGAATTTTGAGGTCTTAAAAAAAATTTGAAAATTGGTTTGATAAAAGTTTGCTTTAAATGAATGATAGACTTTAACAAACATAGGAAATTTAATGTTGTAGTTATGATTTGTTTCAACCATGAATCTCAAACTGTTGATTTGTTTTTGATGACTTTAACTTTATTAGAAAGCTATATTATTAGCAAACAATTTTTGTTTGAAATGCAATGCAAAATTTTGAAGTTAGCTATGATTTAAAAAATGAATTAGAATGAATGTATATTGCTGCCTTGGTTTGAAAATTTTGTGTAACATCGCTGAAATTCAGTCGACCATAATTTTTGAACGTTTTGTCCGATTTTTCCCATTCTGGAAAGCTAAATCCCTAAGTAACGATGTTTATTGTAACTATTTTGCAAAATTTTGAGTTTATTATGCCAGAAACACGCGTTTTATGAGGAGGCCTATGCATTTTTTTAACGACTTCAGTTTTCACTTCCTATAGTAAAACTGCCATTGCTCACGCTTTACTTGACATTTTTCCAATTTGAAAGTATTTTTGAAAACATAACACAATTTGCAACAAATCTTTCTTTGAAACCATAGCATGATTAAGTGTTTTGACCTTTGAAATTTTGTCGGAAAGTGGTTAAACATTAAGTTGCGTTTCTTTTACATTACATAGGTGCATACTTAATATACTTACTTATATAAAGCTAATATTCAAACTTGTGTTGAGAATAGGTACAATTGGAGCATATTTGATACTTTGGCGAAGTTGGCTCGCTTTTGCTCGTGTAAAAGCGAAAACAACTCACTTAAATGCTAATTAAAGGATACGTTTTTACGGTATATTGATATATTATGTGATATTAAATTGTTTCCCAGTGTTTCGAGATGTACCATTGATTGGAATGTATATATATATATATTGTGTTTTAATTTTTCAAAACGCTTTATGTACAAAGAAGACTTTGTTGAAAAAATTTCAGAAAATTCGACTTTTAGAATATTTTCACAAAATTTATCGTACGTGAAGTATATGAAGATTTTGAATGAATGTATAACATACGATAAGAGAAGTTTGTGAAAGAGCCACATAGAAGATTATGTAAGCTTATAGAAGATTAAGAAGACGAAGGAAGACATGGTATGAGTTGTGAATGACATTTTCTAATAGGAAATTGCGAGGACGCAATTTTCTTAAGAGGGAAAGTTTGTAACAACCCTGCTTTCTATGCCATAAAATAAATAAATTTAATTAAAATACCTAAATTCAATATTTGATAAAAAAAAATTTGAAATTACATATTTATATAATCAGGGTTGTTAATAAAAATAATTTTGTTTAAATAAACCGAAATCAAATAAATTGTTTAATTGAATATAAAATCTATTTTTCAAAGTGTAAATAATTGTTATGTGATTAAAGTAGTGAAAATAAATAAGTGGGCATTGAACTGAATGAAATTGTGTAGTTATTAGAATAAATTTCTTAATAAATTGAAATTTTTACTTAGGAAAAGAAAGGAAAGGAAAATTTGTTAATTTAAGTTAGAGCCCAATGCCCATCTTTTCTCTTTTCTCCTTTCCTTTAGTTTAACTCAAACTAGTTTATGCCACACTTCCATTTTACAAAACTCTCAAGCCTTTACCCATAACCTTCCACACTTAACCTGAATTACCCAAATTCGATTCATGCTTTAAAAAAAGGAATTTGGAGGGTCTAAAATCACAACTGCATTGGTGGCTGGAGGCGGGTCTGAAGTTGTAATGATGGTATGAAGCCTAGTCAAGGTCGGTGCGACTTGGTGTGTGTGTTCGGTTGCGACTTGGTGAGGCCGTGCATGCATGAGGTCGAGGTGAAGTAGCGGTGTGGTAGCTGATGAGTGGTGCTGGTAGAGGAGAATGGAGGCAGCGTGGTCTGGGATGCTCACGCACTCATGTAGGAATCGAGGAGGTAGCATGACGACATCTGAAGTCGCGATTTTGGCAGGAGTTCAGGCAGGCATGGGCATTGAAGAAGGATGAAGATTATAGTTGGGTTAGCATGTGCCGGTAAATAGCTGAACGCAACTCCGACGAAGAAGAAGGCTACAAGGAATTAAATACTTCGCTCGTATTTTGGTGAGTTCCCAAACTCACAATTATATTTATTTCCTTGCTCGTTATATATATTCATCGCAATGATTGATTAAATGGCTTGTTTAAATAGAGTGCGATTATTGGTTAAATTTTCTGGTTGTAATATTTGCTTGGTTTATTGGATTCACTGTTTGGATTTTATGTATGCTGGATTGTCCAAAATGCAAAGAAGATGCTGTCCGATTGCATTTTAGTTTGTATATTTTCCATTTCTTAGGGCCATTCTATTGAGGTTATTTCTCTTATTAGAACTGTTGGTCGAGATAGATCATGAAGTTTTATTAGTTGTGTGTGCATTTATGGATGGCCAAAATTCGAAGGAATTTGACTTGCCGACATGATAAAATTTATATTGATGATTCGTTGGTGAATTTGGAGGATTGCGCACAGTTTATGTTTTGGATTTCTAATTGATTTTCTGTTTTTAAAGATATTTGAAAGCTTCGAAAAATTAATTCTAGGGTTTTAAAATTAGATTGAAGTATTTTTACAAATAAATAAAAGTGTTTGGTGAATAAAATGATTCGTTGGAAATTATTTTGGAAATAAAAGTTGTTTAAAAAATGAAATTAGAAATTTTCAATAGTTTTGAAATATATCGACTTTTTTTATGTTAAATGAAGTGTTTTAATAATATATTTCGAAAGGAAAATTCAAAGTGTATATTTAATAAAATGGATTCAAGAAATATTTTCTAAAGCTGATTTTGATTATAAAAAAATCTATTTTTCGAGTATTGAAATATATTCCCCTTTTTATATATTCATTGGTCTGAATTTCAGAATATTTGATGTTTTTATGTTTTATTTCTATATAATGAGGATATTGAATTAGTGGATTAGTATTACTGTTTAGGAAGGGCGTTCGGTATTATTTTTTTGGTTATTATGTTGACTCATATTGTAGAATAACTGTTGTTTGATGAGTTTAGTTTACTAGCTTCTAGTAAAGGTTCGAGTAATACTGAGTGGAATGGACGCTCAAGTAATACTTGTTTGATTACTATTAGTGATTAAATGTCACTTATATTTTGAAGATGGGTTAATAATTTGTGATATCGTCTAGAGCTGACTTCTTAGAGCTGAGTAGTTGAGAGTTCTATTCCTCTCCAAGGGATACAAGTTGGAGATATGTTTGGATTTATAGATTTATCCTCTTAGGACTAACAAGCTGGGTTACATTATTATTTACTCCTTAGGGCTAGTAATCGAGAAAATATTATGTTGTGATGCTCTCATTAGGACGTATGGAGTTGACAGTACTTATTATTACTCTCATTAGGACTCATCTCATCAAGTGTATATTTTGTTGCATCCTCTAAGGACTAACTAGTCGAGTATCGTTATCTACTCTTAGGGCTAGTAGTCTAGGATTTGTTATATTGAGATGTTCTCATCAAGACCCATATAGTTTAAAGCGATTACTCTCATTAAGACTTCTAGAGTCGAGAGTATTTGACATGCCTTTCATCTGGACTCATCGAGTCGAGAGTATCATTTATCACTCTCAATAGAAAATATCAAGTCGAGAGCAGTTGTTGTCACTCTCATCAGGACTCCTATAGTCGAGAGTTCTAGTTATTACTCTCTTTAGGGCTTATATAGTCGAGTGTATTTTTTCAGAATCTACGTCATAGGGTTCACGTCACTATGGAGAGCACACGAATTAGACCCACCGGATATGTTGGTTATCCATCCTAGCGGTTCTGATTGTGGGGTCACACTCTGAAGTTGTGGTGTTAGTTTGTGAGTTTATAGGTTGAGAGTTATTTCTTTCATTGCAGCCACTGCCCTGACGTTACTTAAGGACCAATTGTCTGTTACCAAGGGCAAGTAAGAATCGTGGAAAATGCTCGACATAATCCAACAGTATGTTTATGACATGCGATGGATACGAGTGTCATGATTTTGGGAGTAACTTAGGGACTTTAGGAAATGGGCTACAGTCACTAGCGTTTCCTAGAACAGTGCTGCGGTAAGTCAATCTTTCATCTAAATGACTTAGGTAGATCCATTATTTGTGAGACGCTTATTATTATCACCTTAGTAGAGACGATGATTGTTTGATATTAGAGACTACTGGCTGTGTGTCTATCTATCATTTGAGATACCCTAACCCAACACAATTGCATATTGTCTATCCATGACGTTAGAGAGTTGTTATGAGTTTGTCTGTCATTCTCTCATAAGAGCATATGGCTGAGAGATCTCCTTTTTGTCTGATTTGCTGTTTCTAATCCCTAAGGCCATTCAATCAAGAGTTTCACCTCTCTAAGGGCTGGGGGTTGAGATATATGATTTTTTTCATTTGTTGGCTTTGATGTTAATCAAGTTTGAGTTTTCTTGTTATCTACGAGGGCATAATAATTGGAAGTTATCACTTCCATTAGGACTGTGGGTCGAGATAATTATTCAGATATTGGTTTTGATGTTTTGTAAGAATTATGGTTTATTTGGCATTTGTAGTTCATGCTATCTCCTAGGACTAACGATCGGAATATTCTACTTCCATTAGTACTTTTTGTCGAGATATTATTCTTTGATATTGATTTCTATATTTTGTTTGGATTTCTTTCTATCTGGGTCCCATATTTCCCGATTTATCTTTTATGGCTTAGCAGTCGGAAGTTATTACTTCCATTAAGGCTATAAGTCGAGATTTGATGCTTTGATTATATATTTGGGATTCTACATCTATTGGTTCATCTTTTAGTGCTTAACGGTCTAAAGTCCTTACTTCCATTAGGACTGTAAGCCAAGATTGATATTTTGGTTATCGACTTTCGTATCTGGTATGATTCATAATTTATTCATTTGTTGGTGATTTTAATAGACGCACCGCATGCTTGTCCGTAGTATTATGTGATTTTGATGAATATGATTATTATCACCTGATTTATAGATGTTGTGATTCTTACTTGCTTGTATGCACTTCTCGGGGGATATTTGGAATGCGCATCAAGGTATTTATTTATGATATTATAGTGGTGTTGCATTGTGTTATATTCGTACTTCTCCTTTTATTACCACCACTATGCCACAAAGTGAATCAGGCAACAGCGATCACACAACATAAGGTAGATTTTCTGTCATCCCTATATTTTCACTGTTTCACACAATACATGGAAAAATCATCTGTTGTGTGACGTGGCCCGTGAAATCATTGTTTTATTGAGATTTCATCCATGCCATTCAGACAACATTTTATCTATTGTTTGATTTAAGTTATCAAAAAATTCATTTTGCCTCCAAATAAGAATTTTGGTTTCCCTCTTTATGTCACGGTAATTATTTCGTGGTCGCGTTATTTCCCCTTTTTATTTCTTACCTTTCTATTTTCTTCATCGTCTCTCCCTTTCAAAACCAAATTAGGGTTATTTCCCTCTTCTATTTCGTGCCCGCGTTATCCATGTCGATTCCTTCTACTCCATTGTCCTTAGAAATTAGGGTTTCACATTGTTTGAAATTCCGATTCACTGATTGTTGCATGAATGCGTTGTCGATCGATCATATAGCTTTGAACTCTCTCGGCTGCTTCAAGGTCGAGTGAATGTGGCTTTCAAATTGGTGTGAATTTTATTCCCTTTTGAATTTTATATTCGAACTCGACTATTTACCAGTGATGATTTGGGTTTGAATTTATAGGAATCAATTTTTAGTGATTCTCTATATTTCGTATATGTTTGATTTGTTTTTCGAGTTTGAATATTACAAGTGGACTTGCATTCCTTGTTATTTTCTGGTATTCCTTGTTCATGCCTTTATCTGAATATTTTCAATGATTCTCGCTATTTTCCAGTGATATTTGAGTATTGATATTGCTTCAACTGATTTGAGCATTTTCTGATGTTTCTTGTTCATGCCTTTATCTGAATTGAGTTTGATTAGATCTCTCAAATGGCCTTGTTACTTTGAGCCAGGACTTGTCTATTTTGGTTTGGATGCTTGAGTATTTCTGTATTGGTTGTGTGCTTGATATTTTAGATTTTCATTTGGTTCAAGGGTTTGATTCTGTAAGTCTGCTTGGATGTGTGCCTGGACCATACTGGATGTGTTGCTTGATATTTCATGTATATACAAACATATATATGTATATATGTGTGAATAGCTGCTTGTATGTTTAGGCTTGTCATTGCTGGACTTACACTTGAACTTGCACTTGAATTTGGGAACTGGAGTTGAACACTTGTGTTTCGCTGCCTATGCTTGTCATTGCTACTCCTCATTTTGGTTTTACTGGTTGAATGTATCTCTTGGTGTAATAATGTGTTGCTTGATGTCTCTAGTATATGTATACATATACACATATATGTGTGTATATGTACTTGTCTGGTTTTACTTCATATATGTTGTTTTTGTGAAGATGGTGATGTTCCATTAGCAGAGAATCAAGGGCATTGGAACTTGAACTTGTTGACTGGCATACATACACTTGTGTTTTGCTTTGCACTATATGATGTTGAACTTGAACTTGTTGAATTTGGGAACTGGAGTTAGAACACTTTTGTTTTGCTTTGCACTATATGCAGACTGGCACCGCCTTGTTCAAGGCAGTGCACTGCCTTGAATTCCATGTACTCCTTGGCTCATTTGATTCCTGTGTGAATATTCTTTTGATTCATGTTCATTTGATTCTTGCAACTTACCATTTCATTTCAATTCTTATTCTTTTGATTCTTGCACCATACAATTTCAATTTATTACTTCTTAGCAGTGTGCACTGCCTTGAACTCATGTACTTCTTAGTTGCATTTGTTTGTAGCACTACCTGCTGTTCATTTGTTTGTGGCACTTCTTGACTGCATTTGACATGTGTTGCATATATACATGTATACGTGTATTTACATATTTGTATATGTGTGTTGCTCACTATACTTATACTTGAACTTATGTGATGCTCTTTTCCCTGAACCATTGCTATTACCTTTGCTGGTTGTTCATGTGCACTTGACATTCTCATGATTGTTTCTGGTTTGGTTCCTTCCCTACATGCACATGACTGGTTTCACTTGTATGCATGTATTTGAGCCATGATCCACTTTCCATGTATATACATGCATACATATGTATGTTTATATATGTGACTTTGTAAGTATGAATTCCTTATGTACACTGCTTGGTCTGACCTTGTGCACACTTATCCATGAGATTTAATCGATGCTTGGCCTTATGATATTCACAATGATACATTGTGCATATCATAAGTTGTCCGTGAAAATATATATTTGTCCCTGTCTAAAACATGAAGAGAAAACAAACCCATAAACTGTGACAATATTAATATTCAATTTTATTTTTTCAATTTAGGTTTGTTTCCTTTTCCATTTTACTGCGTTGTTTATTTGATAGGTATAGGAGATGGATGGACACAAGCTTGAGCAAGCAAATCAAGATCAACATAAAAAAACTCGTGTGAGGTAAAAGAATGTTATATATGAGAGTGTAGAGAAATGTTGTATATATGAGAGAGATAGTGAAAGTTGTATTTGAAAATGTAAGTAGAATGATAGTGAAAGTTGTATTGTATTTGAATTTGATTTGAATTAAAATATTCTTTTAAATAAAATATTTGAATTTCATTCTGTGAACAATTATTCATATAATTCAATATTTATATGTTGTCTAATAGGAATTTCAGGAATGATACTATAACATCAGACAACATTTGGTTTTTTTTGGATTGCTAGTGCATATCAGACGATGGTGCATCTCTATGGTCTGATGTGCAATGAGACGGCACGAGATTTAACGACAGATAGGTATTCAATCAAACAATGGAACATATCTATCATGTGATTCATTTTTTCCCATAGTGCACCTTTTGTTATGTACTCACCTTAGATTTAGATATAGTCTGACCCGCTATATAATATTCATGCCAGTCCGAGACTTTTCAGGTATAGGGACATTAGCCATTTTGGGATGATTAAGCTTTAGAGGAGACGTGATATATATTATATCGTGTTTGAGTTGTCGATTTATGTTTTTTGTTAGATGTCTCCTAGTATTTATTTTTGATGAGATGGCTATGAGTCATGTATTATGAACCTGACTTGTATATATATTGTTATATTGAGACAAACATCTGTTGGTATTAGTTTGTTATGTATTATATTTTTCTGCTGCGATATTTGACTGTGTGTTCATCTGGATATGTTGTATATTGTTCTGTCTTGGTACGCCCACATGATTATTGCTCTGTGTCGTTACTGAATACTTATATGTTGATATATTTTGAGATGAGATACATACTAGTGTTAGTCCAATGTAATATCCACATGTGGTCGCTCCTAACAAGCCTTATTTTCCGTATTACTAGATAGGATTACCTAGTAATTTTCTTAGGTAGTATGTGTATAGAGGTGGAGCGTTACAGTAGTTCTCTATTCTCGTCCAGTCATCTCTTGATGGAATCTCCATACTCAGCAAAGGTTTCTCATGAATCTACATGCTCCTATTACTCACAGTATGCTTATATGCTAAACACCACTGCCTATACCATTTTTCTCCTTCACTATTGCCTAGCAAAATGTTCTTATTGCTCTTAAGATCTAACTTATCATTCCTTTTGTTTACATAAGTTGGACACCAAACTCTCTAAAGAAAGAAAAACTCACAGGCTTCCCTTTCCATATCATTTTGGGATCTTTATATTTGTGGCAATTGAAGTTGCATAGTTGATGATATAATCCGCTACAAATGTTGTATATGGCAGAAATCCCATCTCTAATCGGTCAGTCAACCATAAGCCATGTAACGACCCATAATTTTATCACTTTAAATTGGAATACTTAATTAATTTAAAATATTCAAATATAGAATTATTAAACATATAAATCATGTTTTATGTGATAAATAATGGTGATATTGCTTTGGAAAAATGTTTACAAAAATATATTCTTTGGAAAAATATCGGTAAAATGACCTAGAATCGTTTTATCAATAAACAACTTTTTAACCATCAGAAGTCGTGAACAAAACTGGATACATATACTTATTTCTTAACTTAAGTAAGAATATTTAATAAAATTATTTATTTTATTTTTTAAAATAAAATGTTTTTATAACATCATTAATGATGTCCTCATTTTCAAATAATTGATTTATGAATTTAATTTGAGTTTAAATGATTCAATAATTGTTTTAAAATCAAATGAAGCCCTTTTAATTATTAAATAATAGTAGAAATTTTATTTTAAAAATTTGTTTACAAACATATATAGTTTAACTGAAAAGTAAAAATATGACCGAAAATCGAATTCCGGATTATCAAAGATTTGACGAATAGAAATTGTTCTAAGTTATTGCAATGTTTTTTGTCATCTTGTGCGTATACATACGTATGTATATACATGTCATACACCTACCTATATATGTATATACATTTTACCATTTGCATTTACATAATTAGAAATATAAATATCAATATATTTTTCAAAACAAATCCAACCAAATCTCCTTTAATCATCAAGATACCTTACTTAGACACTAAGGATGAAGCATGAGGTGATGGAGATGTTGGCATGGGGGTTGGGTGGTGCACAGCCGAAGTGATGTGTGGAGGAGGTGGAAAGTGGTGATGTGATGATGGGTGGAAAATATCATGATATTTTTCTCAAAACTTACATATAGATGACCACCCCATTCTCTCATAATTCACACACCATTCTCTTCTCCTTCTTCTTCTTAAGAAGCCTTTTAATGGCTTTCATACATAGGAAAAAATATGGCAAAGTTATAGTGCAAAAATAATAAACATATCCTAAAGTGATTAAAACTCCTCAAAACCAAAGTAAATCACCCCCCGCCTCCTAGTAGTGCACGGCCACCACCACTTCCACCTTTGGTTGAGCAAATCAACCCAAAGACATCATGACCGAGCTTCCATAGGTGAAGGAGGAGATCCGAGAAGCTCCGGAATAAATAAAAGAGAAGGAAGTGCTGTCGGAGTACCGCTGGTTTAATTGGAAGAAGCTTCAAAAAAGTTTGGTGGAGTGGAAACCGATAGTGAGTACTTGAGTTTAGTTTTGTTTATTTAAAACCTAAAATGATGATATGCATGTTTAATTAGTAAATTAATATGCTTGGTTGAATATTGGATGAATATTTGGTTGATTAATGTTTGTTTGATAGTTTGGTTGCTAATAATGGGGAAATAATATTCATCAAAATAGAAATGGTTAATTAATCAACCATAGTTAACTCATGAAAAATAAATCCATATTATTATGTGTATGGAGTTTATTAAGCCTCTTTATGGTTTCGAATATAAAAAAGTTGAAAAATGAATATTGAATAATATAATATGGAATAAAGTGAAAAATGAGTTTTTAGTGTAGGAAAAATAGTTTGAAATGATTTGAAATGGTTTACTATGGTATTTTAAACATTTTAAAAAGCTTCGGCAAAGTTTAATGAAGTTTGAAAAATTGAGCCAAATCGAGCTTCTGACCTGAAAGTTAAATCAATGTGCAAGATGCAATATAAGTCGGAATTCTTTGAAATAAGAATTTTTCGAAGAATATAGTTTTCAAACAAAAGAAGAAAAGTAAGATTTCATTTAGTAGAGTCTGAAATATGTCTAAAACAAGCTTTCAAAAACATCGCGTTTTGGCAGTTCAAAAATCAAAGGGGTAAATTCTTCAGAATGAATATTTTTAAATCTTTAAAAACATAAATTAAATTCCAAAAATATGATTAAATATTTTAGAAGAGTTTTGAATAGAAAAATTGGACATATAAGAGGTGGAATATATATTTAGAGCTGATAAGCTCTAAAAACACTATTCACAGCGGTTTTTGCGACGGTTTTCGGTAACTTTTGCAAATCATGGTCTTAACTTAATTATTCTTCCCAATCATTTTGGTAATATTTTCAAATGAATAATTATGTATTTTGAAGATGATTTGGAAGCTTTATAATTATTTTAAAGGATTTTAAAAGAAATGTTTAAGGGAAAATTATTTTAAACAATATTTGGAAAAGTATTAAGTAAATGAAAATCATCTCTATAAGATCATATAAAGGATTTAGATTTGATCAAATAACTTGACCGTCTTATGGGTGACAGAGAGATATTCTACAGACTCGAGCTTAGATAATCAGTATCTGGGTTCCGCTCTAACTATCCGGACTGGCCTGACGGATGGGATGGTTAATTTGATCTACTTGGACCACATTTTCTTAAGTTAAAAGAAAAGAGATTTGGAGTTTCTCAAAAGTTAAATAAGATTTTAAAATATGATTTCGATGGTATAGGGAATACACTAGTTAAACTCTGTATTAAATTCAAAGGAGGGAACTTGTACTATCCGTGTGAATTTAAAAGGTGATTTCACCATTATTCGACGAATAGTACAGGTTGAATATGAAACTGATATTGAGTATAATTAGTTTAATTTCTATGGATTCTTTTCTACTCAATACTAATTGATTTGGGATTACAGTAAATGATGTCTTAAATAACATCGTTTTTGACCTATTTAAAAGTTATGATTTGAAAATAAGAAATCTTTGTTAAGATTTAAATAAATGATTTGGAAATGTTTTCCCAAGTAAAAGGTGAAATGATTTTGAGTTATTCCACGATTAAAGAGGTTTAATCAACCAGAGAATTTGATAAATGAGGCTTAATGATTCCATATACTCTTATACGATAAAGGAATAGTTTAAAAGAATATACCTTGGAAAGATATTTGATTTGATAAAAAGGATAAATTAGTTAGATGTTGTTTGATAATCACCTATATATTTGACAACTTTTTATCAATGGTTGGTTCGGAGAAACCAGGGTCGGATTTGGGTAATTCCTATCCGAAAACCACTTTGAACCAATATACATGTTTGAAAGTGAAGACACGTTGAACACAATGATTTGAAGATAGAGATCTTTGTGATGTTGGGCTGCTTGCCACTAACCTCTTGGTTAATCCCCATATCATATATATGGTGGCAGTAGTGTGTTCGTTCTAAAAATCTTCGATTTGCAAGTACTACTTGCTACTAATCCTAGGGGTGATTCCCAAATAGGAAGTAGTAGGAGGAGTGCCTTCGGTTTGTCCTTCACCGGGATAACTTGTATGGATGAGTATTTAAAATTTCATTTCTAAAACCATGTACATTGATATCTACAAATATACATTTGTTTGGTGGTGTAGGCAGTAACCCCTCCTATACTTTACACCCTTCTCCAAGACATACGAGCTCGGAGACTATACTTTTGTGAAAATCAATATTGTGTTATTAGAAATGGAAATATGGCATTCTAAGTGGAATTTGCACTCTAAAAACCAAAGTGTGGCTTTGTGAAAGCAAAGCATGGCTTCACGGGCCTCACATCCCAGGAATGATAGGGGATACTATATGGTCCGCAGGACATATATTTTAGGTTGTCGGTTTTATTAATGATGGAGGAGTCCAGTAGTGTCTAGACCTTCAATGGTTTAAATGGGCAGGTATTGGAGGCTCGTTTGAAAAAGAGCAAAGCCATCGAAATACTCTTTCCCATAGTACTGTAACAATGTAGTACGGAGGCTTGCTTGAGAAAAGTGAATAGTCACTGGAGACTAGGATGTTATGCGTGGATTTAACATCGAAGGCAATGGCCACTTGTTCCCTATCATGTTGGAAATCCAATTCCAATACGAGCTTTACAATTTTGGTTATACTTCCAAAATAGCTGTAATGCTTTACAAACATTTCAGCCCCTTTGGCATCATATACATCGTTTGACATTATCCAGATATTGATACCTACTTTATGTACATATTTATTTAAAAAATGTTTTCAAACCAATGTCATTAATGATAATACCAAATTTGTTTTGGTATAAAGTATTTTGGTTATCGTAAGGTAAAAACCCATTTGTGTTTATGTTCAGCGTGGTCTTACGAGATACCCATATTTTCAAAGGTTTCGATTGGCATCACTCTGATCTATGACAATGTTATATACAACTATAATTCGAGTTCTGTCATGCTAGTTTATCAAGCCTAATCCAGGTAACTTTAATACTCGGGTTAGATTTGAGTAGTTTCAGGTTTAGCTAAAGACGCTTGGAGTTTCCAGAGGAGAGCTGGAGATCTTCCTCAGTGTATGGATGCATTCTATTTTTCCACTGCATTTGTTTTGTTGTTTTTTGGCATTTGTAAGGACAAAGGATTTATAACTGTCCAGGCTTAATCTATGCTAGACTCTGATATTTTATTCAAAATTTTCTGCTGTAAGAGATTTTGTGGTTAATAATATATGATTATTCCATTCGTATGAGATTCTATTTTATACTATATTCTGTGTTATTTTCTTTTTACCCTTGATCAATCTACCTTTCTGGCACTTAAATTTATGGCACGTGAATACCGATAATGTATTAGTGTCGGTTTTCAAGAGTCGAAAAGGCAGGTCATCACAAACCATTATCCTTATGTAACATCCCCTTACTTGAAGGCCCAAAACTAATGACTATGGATGCTGTAGTCATCCATAGTTATTAATCCTCGACGACCAAATACGGTAGTGTTAGATTCACTGATACACAGAAACGCATGAATATGGAAAAAATTTAAACATCAAACAAAATCACATTCCATTTCAAAACATTTCCAATTCATTACATAATCCAATAATTGTCAACCACGTTCAGAGAAAATATATTTATTACAATATACGCCAAAAGCGACATATGAAGATGCCCCCTTGGATGATCAGAGTATATACATGCAATATAAGAACTTTGCCGTTACAAACAACACATTAGAATCAAATAAAAGAAAACTCTACATAGTTATCATGCCTCATACATGTCTCCGGAAACTTTATTCGTCATCTAATGAGGTACCTGAAAACCTCAACTCTGAAACTACTCAAAATCAATTGAGTACCTGAGAGTTTAAGGGGAAAACATAAACTTCGAATCAGACAAAAAGCCTGGTATGAATAATAATCTACCATCTCAAATCATTTAGTTATCTAGTGAGACCATGTCGCTTAGTGGAATGGGTTTTCCCCTCACTAATATCTTAAAACCTTTATAAAACCATATATTGTGCTCCTGCATCCACAATGGTTAAAACATAGTCATTTCAAAATATTATGATGATATGCAAACAAGTTAAAACATTCTGGATTTTCCGTCCTCTGTTTAGTTGACTCCCTGTCATATTTATAGTTTCTAGGGTCACTATTAACCTATTAGTTGTTATCCCGCCTTTTGGCAAGGCCGTGATACCAAGGACTTGACTATAGACTGAAGACAATCTGCCCTAGAGATCAATTATCTACAGATCCATGATGGATAAAGGAAAACTTGGTCCGAGTTGGAATTAAGCTACAATTAGCATGGTATGACAAGCACAGCTATGAAAGGCAAAATTCCAAATTTCAGGTCAATCAGAGTTCGTATGCTCAAGTTATGGATCGATCAAGATCCATGTGAAACATGTCCATTTCGTGTCCATCAATCCATATCCATCATTTTGTATTCATCCAGATCGATACGAAGTGAGATCAACTCCGTCCATTGGCATACATCATCTCGTATCCATCACCATCGATACGAAGTGAACATATCCCCATCACTCGGCATCCACCATTCATATCCATCAGGTTCAAACTTGCATCGATGGACATCAACATTCCTTGGATCGATCATAATCAACTCGTTCAATAACTATACATTTCGTATTGATCCCTTATTCGATCCATATGAAGAGTAGGGCCGGGGAACGATACGAAACAGAGGCAGAGCATCGATATGAAAGACATGGCATCAGATGGATATGAAAGGCACAATCAAACCAAAGGAAACTGTCTCAATGCACAAAAGGTGGATCTCTAGCACCACGTTATCGATACGAAGAATATCGATATGAACATATCGATACGAAGCCTTCAGCCTTACTAGCAAACTCAACATTGGATCGATCATATCTCTCAAATTACAAGTTGAAATGCCATGAAATTTTCATAGAAGCTTGCATATTAACTCAAAAACAACCATGATCGATCACAACTCAATTGGACCATTTCTTGATCGATACAAAATCCACATGGATCGATCAGGATCGATCCCAAACGACTCCAGATCCATCATGTGGGCCCACCTACGCATGAGAAAGGGTATTCTGAGATTTGAGGCAGATATTTCCAGCTCTACGCCAATAAATAGCACCTCCACACCAACTAAAAGGGGACTTTTGGACTTTTATGCTGCTACTCTGCTAAAACTCCATTGTAACTTGAGTGTTAGCTATTGTACTATTGTAACTCAATTGAGAATCAGCAATAAACATCAAACCATTCAAGGTGGACGTAGGCTACAACGCCGAACCACTATAAATCTTTGTCTTTTTCTATTACTGCATACTTTTCTTGGTGTGATTGTTAGATTAGCCTCATTTTCCATTTCATTTCTTCATTTTAATCTCTTCAATTACATCCGACAAGTGTTGTGCCCAATTTTGGTACAAACACTTTGGTGCTTTCACTAAGAAAAACTTTGCTTTTTCTCCTGCTCCGTGGATCCCCTGCCGTTGTTGGATTGCTAAAATCTAAAGAGGAGATCCAGATCTGTCTTCTAGTGGTTCCTTCTATCATATTCAGATTGTTCTAGATCTAAGAAGAACTACATCCATCATGGTCCACAATACCAGAACTGCTTCTAATGCTGGTAATCCAGAAGGAAGGGATAGGCAAATCCCGCGCAGCTGACTACTAAGGCCAAACATCAGTTGGAGCTCCAAATCTTCCCAATCCAGTAACTAGAGAGGAATTCCACACCCTCATGCATGGGCTCACTCAAAGCCGTCAAGAGCTCACTCAATAGATCCATGCCAACACAGAGCTTGTGAACCAGTTGAATGAAGCAAGGCAAGGGAGATCTAGGAGGGAGCATACGTCTTATTCCTTATCTAAAATCTTGGCGTCATCTGACTCCTATCACAGATCTACACGCTGTGGATTAGATGGAAACTGTGCGGAGACCTCCGGGAACCCACATACTGTAGATCTCGGACAGGCCAGAATAGGCCCTTCCACAAGGCATCAAGCTAGAACCTCCTCCCGAGGAGGGGCACTTCCTTACCTCACCACTCATGACCACGCAGCTGCTGCAGTTATAGATCCGGAGGCCGAGATCCAGAACCAACCAGATCCAGCCCCTCGCCACCATATTCATGCTCAGGATCCTCACTTCCATGAAGCCCGGGAGCCAAGGAGGCGTGTAACGGACCGTAGACAGCGATCAGACCGTCCTCGTAACATGGAACCCGACCATGCCTTGGCCGCGAATATCCAAATGCCCGACATTCCAACCATGATACGCCAGATGATTAGAGAAAGTCAAGGCCTCACAAATGATGACTGGGGAATTTCTAGAAGTCACACTCCGTTCACTAATGACATCCTCCATGCGGAGCCGCCACGTTGGTTCAAAATGCCAACCTTACCGATGTATGAAGGAAATTCAGACCATAACCAACATATTCTGAAATATGAATGGCTTATGAGTTCCGCTCAAGCTAACGATGTGGTTAAGTGTAGAAGCTTCCCTATCTCCTTGGACCCGTTTACCACCCAGATCCATTTCATGTTTTGACCAGTTAGCTACTAAGTTCGTTGAGCAGTTCCGTATGCATGCTACAAAGCCGAAGGATGTCAATACCTTATCCAGTGTTACTCAAGCTCCAGGAGAGACTCTAAGGCATTATCTGGAAAGGTTCCACGCTGCTTGTGCCGAAGTCAACAATCCCAATGACAACTCTATTCTGATGGTATTGATGCAAGGGATCGATCCTGATTTCGAATTTGGCGATTGGTTGGCTAGGAAACCCCCCGCTTCATTGGATCATTTCTATGTAAAGGTAGCCCAGATTCTAAGGAGAGAAGATGCTAGAAGGTCTAGAAGTAGGACGTCGTGGGGCCCAGTAGTGAAGGTATCTAGAGCAATGTTGCAGTGAAGCAGACCGGGGAGAGTTCCTGTAAAGTACAGTTGAATATTCAGAATAAGGAAAGTCAGCAGAAGGATGATGGAGATCAAGGAAAAAAGGGAGACCCAGAGCTTCTATGTTCGATCGATATACTCCTTTGAACATGTCACAAGAGAATGTTTATCTTCAAACCTACAATACAGGGCAGTACAAGAAGCCAGCTCCGAAACCATCACCGGAGAAGCAGATTCAGACCGGAAAGTTCTGTACTGTTATCCCGCCTTTTGGCAAGGCCGAGATATCAAGGAATTGACTGAAAACCAAGGATCGTTCATCCTGAATGTTGAGTACACACAGGTTCACCATGGATGTCGAGAAATTTTGTCCAAGTCCGGATCAGGCTACAATCGACAAGACACGACAAGCAAAGCCAAGAAAGCCAATGTTCCAAATTTCAAGTCAATCCGAGTTAGTATGCTCAAGTTATGATCGACGCAAATTGAAAGAAATAACCCCATTTCGTATCCATCATCGAGCCTCAGTTTGTATCGATCATATTCGCATCGATCAGACCACACTGCTTCGCATCCATCTGAGAGCCTTGGTTCGAATCCATCCGGACTACGCAATTCATATCCATCAGGGGATTATACCTTGCTCATATCGATCAACCAAACTCCCTTGTCCATGTCCATCGAATCACATTGGTTCGAACCCATCAGATAATCTTGGTTCGTATCCATCCGGTGACCTTAGTTCGTATCCATCAAACAATCACTATTTCGTATCCATTGAGTAATCACTATTCATGTCCATCACAATCTTGCCTGTTCGTATCCATCAAGTGGAAGCGACTTTGATCGATACGAACTACGCCACCTTCATCGATACGAACTAAACCATCTCCATCGATTCGAACTAAGCATACTGCAGATCGATATGAAGAGCATGCTATTGATCAATTCGAGCTACGCAACGGCCTTCGATACGAACAAAGCGAGAATCTGGGGACGACTCGGTCAACTCGGCATAAAAAGCGGATCGACCCGAAGAGTGCGCGCCACATCATCACCTCGGCACGTGCAAACATTGATTCGAACAGATCGATTCGAAACCATCGATTCGAACCAAACAGCCCGCCGAAGAACACCAACTCGTATCAATCATATCTCGCAATCCACAAGTCCAAATGCTATGAAATTTTCACAGGAGCTTACATACAAGCTAAAGAATGTTCACACCAAGTTTCGATTCCATTTGACAAAATCTTGATCAATACGAATTACGTTCGTATCGATCATGGATCGGGCCGAAACTTCATGGGATTGATCGCGTGGGCCCACCCACGTGCCAGAAGAAGTCTCCCGAGATCTGAGCGAGATATTTGCATCATATGCCTATAAATAGAGCCCCCAAGGCCTATAGAAAAAGGATATTTTGACGCTCGAACGCCCAGACTCTGCCGGATTCAATTTTATACTCCGTTACTGCTGTTGTACTTGAATTTCATAACTTTAATTCGCTGTAATCCACTGCAATCAATTGTAATCATCCATAGGATATCAATAAAGTCATCAAATTTCATAGTGGACGTAGGCAACACGACGAACCACTCTAAATTGCTGTGTGTCTGTGCATTTATTATTTGTTTTTGGAGTTTTTGTTAGATAATCCACATTTTACATTTCTATTCTTCATTTTTATCTCTTCAAAAACTTCCGAAGAGTGTTGTGCCCATTTTTGGTACAAACATGTACATTCCATGATTGTTACGGCCATAACACTAATGAATCCCGTCATCTATAGGATATTATTGAAAAGTTGATTAGAGAAAGAAAGTTAGAGCAGTGCGTCCGGGCTCCGCAGGACTACGGAGCAGGCCAATCTAATCCCAATCAGGGCCAAGGCCCGGCCAGGCCCGAAGAATGCGCACGTACTGGTGGGAGGCTGGTAATTAATACTATAAGTGGTGGTCCTCATCCAGCTAATCGAAGTTGGAAGGAGGGAGTCATATGGTAGTTCGAGTAGGCATGCGGACTTCGAATGTTGTAGTGGTACTGATGAAGGGGCCCCGGCAAAGCAACAGAGGACGATAACAGATGACATCATTTTCAGAAAACGAGATGCCAACAAAGTCGAGGCCTCCACTATTGATCCGTTGGTTATTTCTGCTCAGATAGGTCCTACTTCAATGAAGAGGATCCTAGTTGACAGCGGAAGTTCTATGAACATACTTTTCAAGCCCGCTTATGACCAAATGATGATCGAAGCGAAAGACTTGAAACCGTGTCAGTCACGTATACGTGGTTTCAATGGAAGTGCAACCATACCAGCTGGAATGGTGGAGTTACCTATTGAGTTGGGTGTTGGAGATCGCCGGAGAGTCCGGATGTTGCAGTTTGTTGTGTTGGATATACATTCCCCTTACAATGCTTTTCTGGGACGACCAGCCCTTGCAGAGTTCAGGGCAGCGATTTCCGCTTGGTGTTTAACTCTAAAATCCCCCATTGATAATGGAGTCTAGGTAGTACATGGTGATCAAGAAACTGGACGCGCCTGTTATGTTGCGGAGCTACGTGATGCACAGCGAATGGAGAAAGGTAAGGGCATGGAGGAATCTCTCTGCGTCTGCTCTATGAAGGATTGATAATTAACGCCTGAGTCGAGGCTCGGCCACCATAACCAATTTCCTAAAGATCTCGATCCCAAAGACAACGACGATGAAGGGGAAGTCAAAGAATACCAGGCCTCCCCGGCAGAATTAACAATCGATGTCCCGGTCGACAATGATGATGATCCTAGGGTGATAAAGATCGAATCTCAGCTCAGCCCCAAGATGAGACAGGAACTGGTTGATTTTCTTCGGGCAAACCTCGATGTGTTCGCTTGGACACATTCAGACATGTGTGGGATCTCGCTGAACATCGCAAGCCACGTATTAAATATCGACCCGCGGCATGTCCTGGTGAAACAAAAAAGGCGCGGTATGGATCTAGAGAGATCTGCCACCCTGAAGAAAGAAGTGGATAAACTCAAGACTAATGGGTTTATTCGTGACACTTTATACCCGGAGTGGGTATCGAATCCAGTGCTTGTTCGAAAGTCAAACGGGAAATGACGAACGTGTGTGGACTACTCAGATCCGAACAAAGCCTGCCCCAAAGACAGTTTTCCGCTTCCTAGAATCGATCAACTGGTGGACTTAACAACCGAACATGAGCTCTTGTCTTTCATGGACGCGTACTTCGGCTATAATCAAATTCCGATGCACCTTTCTGACCAGGAGCACACTAGCTTTATCACTGATCCGGGGCTTTATTGTTACAAGGTGATGCCATTTGGACTCAAAAATGCTAGGGCAACTTATCAAAGGCTTGTAAACCAGATGTAATTTGCCAACCAGTTCGGGAAGACTATAGAGATGTATGTAGACGATATGCTCATGAAATCGTGGTTATCCAACGACCACATCAGTGATTTGGAGGCGATGTTCGACATACTCCAACAGTACAAAATGAAGCTAAATTCATTGAAGTGTCATTATGGAGTAGCATCTGGAAAGTTCCTTGGCTTTATTGTCAACGCCAGAGGAATTGAAGCCAACCCCGAAAAGATCTGGGCGATTTGAAATCTCAAAACTCCCATAACCATAAAGCAGGTGCAAAGTCTTAATGGGAAGGTGGCAACTTTGAGCAGGTTCACTTCTAGATCCATGGACAAGTGCATTTCCTTCTTCGATCTGATCAGAAAAGGAAAGCAGAATTTCGAATGGATAGAGGAGTGCGAGGGCGCATTTTGGGCAGTAGTACAACATCTGGAAACACCTCCGATCTTGTTGAAGCCAGTTGATCACGAAAAGTTGTATTGCTATCTGGTAGTTTCGGCAAGTGCAATCAGTGATGCGCTTGTTCGAGAAGAGGATCGGATCCAACGACTAGTCTATTATGTCAGCAAAAGATTGACGGGGGCAGAAAGAAACTACTCGAAGATAGAGAAGTTAGCTTATTGTCTTGTTGTAGCCTCGAGAAAGCTCCGCCTATATTTCCAGGCTCATCCGATCACTGCTTACACCGACCAGCCGTTACGACAAATCCTGACGCGACCTGTGACGTCTGGTAGGTTGCTTAAGTGGAATATCAAGCTGAGTCAATTTGGCATCACTATGCCCTAAGGCGAGCTATTCAAGGACAAGTTCTGGCAGATTTCATAGCCGAGTTCGCCATACCGGAGGAATTGCCCGAAACCAATGAACCTCCCAACTATATACGGAAGTTATACACTGGTGGCACATCAAACAACCGATGCTCAGGCACTGGAGTGGTGCTCAAACCGCAAACGGGCAATCTGTATGCTATGGTTTGAAATTTGACTTCCGTGCAACTAACAACAAAGCTGAATACAAAGCCTTACTCGCTGGACTAAGGCTTGCCAAGGATTTGGGTGTCGTCACTGTAGAAATTTACTGCGATTCACAACTCATGGTGTGCCAGGTTCAAGGAGAGTATCAAGCCAGAGATCAAAGATTCGCCTCCTACCTTATGCAGATCCATGAAGTGTTGAACCCGTTTGACTATTATACTATCTGTTGTATACCCCGAGAGCAAAATCAGAAGGCCGATTCTTTAGCCAAACTGGCCAGCACTGGCGAAACACAACGGATGGGACTCGTCCCCGTCGAGACACTTACTACTCCAAGTATTGATCATGTAGAGACAGACTGAGTTCATGAATCAGTGCCTGAAAGAGAATTATGGATGACTCCATTCAGAGATTATCTTGAACACTGAACGTTACCCGAGCGCAAGAATAAGAAGAGACAGATTCTACGAAAGGCTTCACGGTTTGTTATCCAAGATGGAATCTTGTACAAAAGGGGATATTCTGTTCCACTGCTCCGGTGTATCGCCCATAATGAAATCAAGCGAGTATTGCATGAAGTGCGTGAAGGAGCGTATGGCGAGACAATGCCCAGGGTAGGACACTACCGTTTTGCGGATCCGGACTGGTGGTAATGCATAGCAGCTACTACCGCTCACCTCGAGACACACTCCCATAATCAAAGGTGCACATAATCAAATCACAAAGTATTAGAATGGTATTGAAGAAGCATGCTCGATCGGAGGTGCGACCTCACTTAGCCCGGCATGGATCTTGTTTTAGTCACGTCAAGCTGACTCGCGGGAGTCAGGGCTGCGTTAGTACCTCATATAGAATCGTCGCCAAACCATCTTACTATGTTCTGGAATCTCCACCACGTGCACAGTTGTTAAAGTGGTTTTCCGTATTGGCAGAGAGTATGACAATATCCGATCCCGGTCTCTTTAACAACCAAACACTTATTTCACACCGTGGTCATTTTATAAAATCACTTTTATAATCATTTCAAACAGCTCATACTTCATATCAAAATTTCATATTTATTTCAAAATCATATCACTTTCGAAATCATATTTACTTTCGAAATTATATCACTTTCGAAATTATATTCACTTCCAAAATCATAACCACAAAATAGTTTAAACCATCATATCAAATATTCGCATTTAAATCCATTAAATCTAAATCATAACAGTTCCAACTTAAACAGATTAAATTTTGAAAATAGATTATATATATATTGAAAGAGTTATAAATTAAAAATAGTTTATATTTAAAAATAGGTTATAGATTAAAAAAAATTATATAATAAAATAGTTTATATATTTAAAGAGTTTATCAAAAATAGTTTCAATTTAGAATTATTTCTTCCGATTTCACAAATCAATTCAAATCAAATTTTTGTTCCAGATTCAACTTAAACCAATCTCAGTCCAACAATTTCAAATTCTCATTATAACCATTTTAAATTTATATCGATTTCAAATCTAGGTTTAAACTACAAATTCTAAACCACTTCCAATTCAATAAGTTTCAAACTTTAAATATTCAAACAATTTACAATAACCCAATTTGAAAGATTTCATTTATATTCCAAAATTCAACTTTGATTTTATTTAAATTTGAAAATATTCACTTAATCATTTTTATAATAAAATCTTATATTACAAATTTGAATCAGAATTAAATATTCAATTTCAATTTTATTTAAAATATTAATTTCCCCACTTTTGGTTAAACATATAAATAAAATCTCAAATTACAAATTTAAATCAAAATTAAATATTCAAATTCAATCTGAAATATTCATTAAATCCTCTTTAATCAAAATCAAGTTATCAAGTTATAGAAACTTATCTTTAAATCTCAAAATCAATAAGTTCCAAATCAACTCTATTTAAATTCAATTATCAACCAATTTAAATTTCAAGTCAACTTTAATTAATCTTTCCAACCACTATTTATTAAAGTTATTACAAAATCTATTTAAAATATTAATATAAATTTAAATAAATATTTAAACATATTATATATATAGTAGTTAAATTAAATTCTTATTAAATTTTATTATATTAATTATTATTAAATTAAATCTTATTTTATATATTTAAAAATAATAAAGTTATAAGTAAAATTTTAAAATTTACATTTAAAACATAACTTATAATTTTAAAATTTCCAAAACATATAAATTTAAAAATCTAAATTTTACACATATTAAAATAAATATTTATATTATAATTTAAAATCAATATTTATCAAAATCCATATACTTTCCTTTCAAAAATTTTTGGAAATCATTTTCAAAATAGACCAACGGTGTCCGTATATAATTTTCTAACCTATGGTCAAGTGATACAGATATTTATCATTTCAGTCCGCTATTATTTAAATTTACAAGTTTATCATTTCAACCCGCATTCCCAAATTTAAAATCAATAAAATCGCTTGGGTTTATCATTTTAACCCATAACGATTTTCTCTTAATCTACAATATCGTTCGGGTATGTATCATTTCAACTCATAGGGAATTTCTAAACTAACAGGGAACTTACAGTGTGAGAATATAAAATATTAGCAAAAATAATATAGCATATCAATGGCAAATTTGATTAAAATTGTCAAATTAAATATGATATACACATACTAACAGGTTATTGGTGTCAATAATGTCAATTGTAATAGGTGAACAAATGCAATTAATTTCATATCATATTTAAGCGATTTAATTACCACCAATTTAAATTTTAACAACATATTTCAATCGACATTTCATGTGAATTAAATATACTAAATATAAGAATGTTAATCGTGAGTGATCGCTCACCTTTCGAGGCTAGAGAAATAGACAACGCAAAAAGCTACAATTTTGAATCACGAACTCGACAGTCGACCAATCCAATGACAATTTCCAAAGCAGAGCAAGGTGAACAAGAATTTGACGAACAAAGCTGATAACTAGAGATCGATGAACCAAATCAAGGCTAGGTAGAGATTGATGGAAACAATATATATATACATATTTATATGAAATATATATTTATATATATTATATTTAAAAATCAATATTCAATTTTAAAACACATATCAAAGTAAAATCTATATATATATATATATTTTAAAACCAACGCATTTCAAAATAATATCTTTACATATACATATTTTAAAATCAATATTTAATTTTTAACACATAATAAACTAAGATCTCTATATATTATATATATATATATTTATTTATTTATATTTATAAACTTTATATTTTCTTCTCTGATATGAAACTTAAATTATACACTTTCCAAAAGCAAAAGGAATTGAAAGCAAAAATAAGCAGGAAAAAGCTTATATACATACTTACAAAAGCTTGTATAAATACTTATATAAGAAAAAGATGGAGTTGGGTGCTGCGAGCATGATGGAGGAGGCGGACTGCGTGGAAACTGGGTTTGGCTCTGTCACGGCCAGAGGAGGGAAGGAGATACAGCAACACAAGCAGGCACAGTGAACAAGCTGGCTCTTCATAGACTTATATATGAACTTGGATTTTTTTTATAAGCATAGGAGGAGAAGTGATAGGGGTTTGACAAGAGCTACTATGGTGCTCGGCTCGATAAAGGCGAGCTAGGTCGGATGTGGAGGTTTGCTTCGTAAAGAAGGCTGTCAGTGCTCGGCGTTTGGGTGAGGGGAATGGAGGTTGAAGGAGAAGTGGGGCGGAGGAACGACAACTAAATGGAAGGGAATTGGTGGCAACGAG
Organism: Allium fistulosum; assembly: GCA_030737815.1. Taxonomy (NCBI): domain Eukaryota; kingdom Viridiplantae; phylum Streptophyta; class Magnoliopsida; order Asparagales; family Amaryllidaceae; genus Allium; species Allium fistulosum. Next base: position 1,259,147,576 of record CM060901.1, read on the forward strand.
GGTGGCTATAGGCGGATCTCGATGTGGTGACTAGGCTGATGATTGCTATGGAATCAGGTGGCTATAGGCGATGAAGCTTGGGGTCAGGGGGTTGCATCACGTGGAGGAACATGACTAGCAGGGGTTGGCGAATCAGGTTAGGGGGAAAGTCCCTGGAGCTGCAGAGGCAGACGAGGCTGGAGGAGATGCAGGGAGGTGGTGGGTTTGGAAAATGAAGGGTGGATGCTAACTTGGTGGAGGGTGGAAGGACTTGGGTGATATTGGGGTACAGTCGGTGGTGGGACAGTGGATTATGTAGTGAGTTTTAGTGGTGGGTTCAAGAAGTGGGTGTTGTGGTGGATGATGTACGAGCAGGTAAGAAGGGCGGAGAAGACATGAGCAGTGGGCAGGAGAAGATAGCAGTTTCACAAACGAATATATATATATATATATATATTAGCTTCCATATTTTTTTCAAAAGGGTAGAACAACGAACAAAAATGAAAATGGAAAGGCATAATCAAATATTATTGAGTATATAGGGAATGACAAAAGCCACGAATGTCAATTCAGTAATTATAAAAGCAAATGGCTGTTTATATTCAACTGGTAGATAGATAAAATGGCACAAGGAAACCAAAAGGTTAAAATTGGATACCGATACGGCTAATCATTTCGCGGATTACACTGCGTATCAGACACCAAAATGCACAATTGAATATACTACGGAGATCAGCATGACGAGATGAACAAAACGGTACACAGATATCAACGATACGATCATCCTATCGAAACTCGATTTTTAGCTGCAAAATGCTACTAAAACGCTGAAATAAGGTAAACGGGGCTAGAGCAATCCTAATTTGGCAAAACGAAATATGACGACTCACTCAGAAAATAATCTACAATTTTATTATATAAAAATATTTAGATTTCGAAAATATTTAATTTCCATCAAATTTAACTGATATTAAATTTGAAATTTGAAATTTCACAACTAAACAAACTTTTATATTTTCCGATGAAAATCTACACTTGCTACGTTTAAATAGTCGTATTCCAAATATCAAATTTTCATTGTTAAATTTAATTGTTTTATTTTCAAGAAAAATTCAATTAATTATGTTATTAAAATCGTTAAAATTTACGGGTCGTTACACTCTCCTCCACTCAAAACCTTTCGTCCCCGAAAAGGAACGAGATAAGAGAATAGAGGCAATAGAAAGGAAAGACAGATTAGAAATACATTATGCTAGATACAACAATTAATTCAAAACCATATAAATTTCATTAGTTTCTAAATTGATTAGTTTTCAACAAACCATTTTATTCAATCGGTAAATATTCACAGTATTCACCTTTGGTTGATTTTAAGTCAATGTATTTCAATCGATTGATATGGTTTCAATTTATTAACATTTGTTACAAAATTTCCTTTCAAAACAAATTTATTTTATTTAACTCATTTATTTAAGTTAATTCCACTTATAATTCAATTTTAACTATTCTTAAGTTCATATTCATTTATTTAAATAGCATTCTCTTTTTATTATTCAATTTATTTCACTTAACTTTTCTTATAACATAAATTAAGTGTATAAACATTTATTATAACTACTCAATTTTATTTATTAATTCCCTTAACAAAATATCATTTTTTAACATTTTATTGCTTACATTTATATTGTATATTATTCAATCACATATCCACATTACATTCAAACCTTTTTCCAGATAATTTTATTAGTGTTTCCAAATGTAATCGAGCATTATATAATTTACTCTTTTTTTATTTACGACATTGTTATTAAGCAAAATTTAGTTTGAACATTTTTATTATTTAAATTTCTCTTTTATAACCTTAAATTACATATACACATTAACATTTTAAACTTTCTAAATATTTCAAGTAATTTACATATGTTCTAAAATACAATTGAGTATCATATAAATTAATTTTATTAGCATTATAATGTCCAATCGATCGAGGAATTCTGGACCATAAGACGCGAGAGTTAATTGTTTTTCCTAAATAAAAATAAGTAAATGAGAAAAAGAAATCAATACAAAGGAAATGCTTTCTTTATTAACGACAAAATGGATTACAAGCACAAGCAAATTCGAATTACAATAGCAATACTAGTTTTATGTGTTTAACTCTTAAAATTTAGGAACGATGGTTTGAGCATTCTTAAGTCATCCAGCAAATAAAGAGAGGATATAATCAAAAGGAATATGTAATGACCCAAAATTTGATCACACTAAGATATAATATTTAATGGATTTTAAATATTAAAATAGAAGGTTTTATAACATAAATAATATTATGTAAGATTTGAAGATATAGTTTTACACAAAAATAGGAACTTTTGCTTATACCGGTAAAAGTGATAAAAGTCAGTTTTCAGTAAAATTAAGTTTTAATGATTAAATAAATATTAATTTTTGAATAAGGCCTTTTGGTTATTAAATAATGATATACAAATTTACTTTCAAATTCTGTTTACAAATATAAATAGTTTAACAAAAACATAAAAATGTGATCGGAAATCGGATTTCGGATTCAAAACGGCTTAGCAATCAAAAGTTGCATTCAAATATCGCAACGTTGAAAGTTAAAACACTTTAAAACATACTAATACACTTAGTAAAACATACATATAACATATATAAACTAATATTTACTTTAACAAATTTTAAAGTAAAGAAAAGTAAGATATTTTACTAAAAGGCAACAAAATCTCACCAAAACTAATGTAATCTACACTTTAAGCTATAAATGCATCTAAATACATCCCTTAAGAGCTAAGGAAGTAAGGAAAGAGTATATGAAGTGATGGAGGCACATGGAGAGACCTTGGGCCGTGCAAAATGATTTGATGGGGAGGGGTAAAAGTGTAAAAGAACAACGCTTAAGTTTAAGGACATTAAGGCTATAAATACCCAAGCTTCCTTCTCATTTTTTCGCACTTCATTCCATTATTTTCTAAGCTTTCTCATTCTTCTTCCTTAGAGCTTTAATGGCTTCCATGCTAGCTTAAAATAATTCAATGTAATAACGAAGTTATGTCGGGAAATCAAAAATTAATAGTCCACATAAGTTCAAAAATCAGGTTAGTATGCTCCATTCGTCTCTCCACCCAAGGCCAAGCCCATTAAGAGTCATCTCCACCACTTTTCATCTCAATTTCGAGGATACGGGAGCTATAGCCAGATTTCCAGAAGTTTTGAGAAATAGTAGCGAAGCTATAGTCAAATCTATAGGGACAAAGTTAGCAAAACTGTGAGAAAACTCTACCTCTTCTCTACTCTTATATTATGACATGCTTTTGTACTTGTTATGTTGCTTGATATCACATTTGGATGTTATATGGATGTTAAATGGTTGTTTGATTTATATCATAACAAGTCACGATAAATTACACGTCGAAAAATCATAAAAGGAATCACTTCCTTAGTTAAATTCAAAAGCGTATACGACTTGTTTACCTCTTTTAAAATCATGAGAAATTGGTTTTAAATGATTTAGAAATGTTTTAAAAGTATTTAACTTGATTTTTTCAAAGATTTGAAAAGAGTTGAAAATCAACTAGAAATATGCACGCCACGTAATGGTAGTTCGTGATTTCACGCCGCAAAGGTTAAATCCATTTATACGATGGATTTGGAATCGGAATTCTTTGAAATAAGAATTTTCCAGACTCTTCCCACTATATTTTTCAAATGCAAAAAATAAATCAAGATTTCATTTAAAAGAATTTAAAATATGTTCAAATCAAATTTTTCGGAAAATCGCGCTTTTGCAGTTAAGTAACCAAAGTATAAAATTCTTTAAAATAAATATTTTTAGATGTTTAAAATATGAAATATGTTATAAACATGATGAAATGTTTTAAAGAGATTAGACATATAAATGTGGATTTCCAAATGATAAAAAAGTGGTTTTAGTCGAATAAGTTTTTAAAACAATATCTGTAGCACTTTTCTACAGCAGTTTCAGTAAACTTTAGAAGTATAAATTTAAACTTAACTATTCTTTCCCGAATCTTTTATAAATGTCTTTGAATAAACCATTTAGTATTTTAAAGATGATTTGGAAGTTTTAATAAGAGCTTAAACGAATGGTTAAGAGGAATTGTTTATAACAAAAACAATATAATTGAAATCATTTCCTTAAATGTAATAACAAAAGGAGTATGCGGAAATGACTAGCACATTTGTCCCGCCTGTGATATCTAGAAAGATAAAATAAGGTGTGCAACTAAGGTTAGAGATGGAGCAACCAGTGCCTTGAACTTACATGGCCTTTGTTTTTTCATCCTAGGCGAGTGGTGGAACAGATTGAAGAGAAAGCTCGGATGCTCTAAAAAAAGATCATATTTAAATTTTTCCAAAAGAAAAATACCCTTTAGAAAAAATTTCAAAGGAATAAAGGAAAATGATTTAAAGTGAGGTTTAACAAATCCGTATACGCTGAAATGAATTTAGATATATATATATATATATATCTAAAGATATTGTCGAATGAAAATGTTGTTCACCCAAATTTAACATTTTTTCGATAATTGAATTCGAAGAGACCGGGATAGCATCTGATCTGGCACTTACCCCTTGTGTTGAGGTATGTTCCATCAGTTGGAGTATGCAGCATGATAGGGGGTTCTCGCTTTCTTTTTGGTGGCGAGCAAGAGTCTCTTATCCCTACATGTCCCTAGTGATAAAGGGTCAGTTGTTAGTCGCGAGGATGGTCGTAAAATCAGATTCGAGGTACCAATGTATGCCACGATGGCGCCGGGATGGTTGAAAAGCCTACCGGTCGTCACTGTCAATGGTTGAAAAGCCTAGACCATTACATTTGGTATCAGAGCTGAAGGTTAAGCGAGAACCTTGGCTTTGGTGGCGTATGACTCATTAGAGATAGGGTTACCAATACCCTAGAATGAGTTTAATCTTTAACAATGCGCATTTAAAACCTTATCTAAACAAACTCAAGTTGTGCTACGCTTAAATACCCATTCCCCAAGATAATTTCATCTTTGTATTCTAAGGTTATCTTACTATATTCAGGTAGTAAGACATGAGTACTCGTAGAGGACAAAGACGGGCAAATGGTAGCACCACAACAACCAACAGTCGAGCTCCAACCATTGCTGTGGTAGAAGAAGTAGCTCCCACAACCCCATGTTAACTTTGCTACCCTATGCAAAAATTATACCAGCTTAGGGGGGAAACCATTCAAAGGCACATAAACTACCATTGAAGTACAGGCTTGGATCAAATCATGCGAAAGAACCTTTAAGGCATTGGATATTAGTAAGGAGCAGAAGAGGTTCTAGGCCTCCTGGCAACTACATGAAGGGGCTCTGGCTTGGTAGGAGTCCATTACCCTAAATGAATCGGAAGATAATTTCTCATAGGAAAGGTTTAAGGAAGTCTTGGAGGAACGGTATATGCCAGTAGCTAGAAAATCTCATCTTTAAAGAAACTTTATGAATTTAAAGTAGGAAGAAATGACTATTGCGGGGTATGCAAAAAAGTTTAGTGAATTGTCTTGTTTTAGGCCAGGTCTGATTGACACGCTTTTAAAGAAAAATGAGAAGTTTATTTCCGGGATGAACGAGAAGTACCAAAGCAGGATGAATGCTCATGTAAAAGGATCATTTGTAGACTTGGTGGATATGGGATTTTGTTATGAAACATTGGATAAAAAAACCCGATAGTAGCTCTTGCCAACAACAACAATTGGAAGAAGAGGAAGTTCAATCACAGTGGGAAAAAGCCAGGGCAAGGAAAATCTGAAGGAGGATCACAAGGTAACTATTTAAAGGATGCTACATGTTATAATTGCCAACAAAAGGGCCACCTAGCAACTAATTACAAGAACCCTAAGGTTCACAGGCCACCATGAAGGAACTGTTATAATTGTCATCAATCAGGGCACCTAATAAAGGATTTTCCAATAATGAGGAAGGGAGAGCAAGCCAAGTTTACACTATAAAGGATGAACCTTCAACCTCTCCGAGATGTGAAAGGCAAAGGAGTTTTGGAAGGTAATATTTTTATCAAAGATGTTTTAGTTAGAATATTATTTGATACAGGAGCTTCTTATAGTTTTGTTGCTAAAGAATCAGTAGATGAATTAAAACTTATCCCTAAATTAGTTGATACCCCTATTTGCGTAACAAATCCTATAGGTGGTACCACTAACCTTCGTATGAATTGTGAAAAGGTCCAAATTTCCCATTCTTCATATAAATTTCCTTATGATATATTTTTCTTAGATTTTATTGGATTTGAAATTTTACTCGGTATGGATGGTTGACTAAGTATAAAGTTGTTCTCGATTGCGATAGAAGGACGATATCTTTATAGACCAACTTTGGGAAGTTTATAGATATATCTTGTGAAGATCCTAGTCTAGGGAGGGATAGTTTTATTTATGCATTAGAATCATCCTAGAAAGGACTAGAAACAATACATATTGTTAGAAAGTTTCCAGACGTTTTTGAAGAAGTAAATAGTTTACCTCCACATCGGGATATCGAGTTTTATATCAAATTGATTCCTGGATCAAGGTCGGTTAAACAATCTGATCAAGGAAGGCTCTAAAGGAATGGGATGAGCTGAATATTCAAACCCAGCAGCTATTGCAGAAAGGATTGATAAGACCTAGTCGTTCAAGTTGGGGATTGGTAGTAGTTTTTGTTGCCAAGTCGGATGGGTCTTTGAGGCTTTGTGTAGACTATCGAGACCTGAATAAACAAACGATTAAGAACAAGTATCGTCTACCTGAATAGATGACTTGCTTGATCAGTTACATGGTGGTCGGGTATTCTCGAAAATGGATCTAGCCATAGGATTCCATCAACTAGGATTGCGGAAGATTGCATCCATTTAACTACATTTAAAGGTCCGAATACTTTCTTTGAGTGGTTAGTATGCCTTTTGGGCTAACCAATGCACCCGCTTATTTTGTAGACCTTATGAACAGAGTATCTAGATATGTACTCAATAAAATTGTGTTAGTCTTTATCGATGATATCCTTACCTATTCTAAGACAAAAGAAGAACACGAAAGGCATCTAGAAATTGTATTGGAGATATTGAGGAATAAAGTGCGTAAAGCCAAATTTTCAAAATGTCACTTCTGGGAAAATGAGGTAAGATTCCTTGGGCATATAGTGTAAAGGGACGGGATATTAGTAGATCCTGTAAAGGTTGCAGCTGTTCAAATTTGGAAGCAGCCACAAACTCCTAAAGAGATTTGTAGCTTCTTAGGCTTGGCAAGAATTATTTCTTCCGATTTCACAAATCAATTCAAATCAAATTTTTGTTCCAGATTCAACTTAAACCAATCTCAGTCCAACAATTTCAAATTCTCATTATAACCATTTTAAATTTATATCGATTTCAAATCTAGGTTTAAACTACAAATTTTAAACCACTTCCAATTCAATAAGTTTCAAACTTTAAATATTCAAACAATTTACAATAACCCAATTTGAAAGATTTCATTTATATTCCAAAATTCAACTTTGATTTTATTTAAATTGAAAATATTCACTTAATCATTTTTATAATAAAATCTTATATTACAAATTTGAATCAGAATTAAATATTCAATTTCAATTTTATTTAAAATATTAATTTCCCCACTTTTGGTTAAACATATAAATAAAATCTCAAATTACAAATTTAAATCAAAATTAAATATTCAAATTCAATCTGAAATATTCATTAAATCCTCTTTAATCAAAATCAAGTTATCAAGTTATAGAAACTTATCTTTAAATCGCAAAATCAATAAGTTCCAAATCAACTCTATTTAAATTCAATTATCAACCAATTTAAATTTCAAGTCAACTTTAATTTATCTTTCCAACCTCTATTTATTAAAGTTATTACAAAATCTATTTAAAATATTAATATAAATTTAAATAAATATTTAAACATATTATATATATAGTAGTTAAATTAAATTCTTATTAAATTTTATTATATTAATTATTATTAAATTAAATCTTATTATTATTAAATCTATCTTAAATCTTATTTTATATATTTAAAAATAATAAAGTTATAAGTAAAATTTTTAAATTTACATTTAAAACGTAACTTATAATTTTAAAATTTCCAAAACATATAAATTTAAAAATCTAAATTTTACACATATTAAAATAAATATTTATATTATAATTTAAAATCAATATTTATCAAAATCCATATACTTTCCTTTCAAAAATTTTTGGAAATCATTTTCAAAATAGACCAACGGTGTCCGTATATAATTTTCTAACCTATGGTCAAGTGATACAGATATTTATCATTTCAGTCCGCTATTATTTAAATTTACGGGTTTATCATTTCAACCCGCATTCCCAAATTTAAAATCAATAAAATCGCTTGGGTTTATCATTTTAACCCATAACGATTTTCTCTTAATCTACAATATCGTTCGGGTATGTATCATTTCAACTCACAGGGAATTTCTAAACTAACAGGGAACTTACAGTGTGAGAATATAAAATATTAGCAAAAATAATATAGCATATCAATGGCAAATTTGATAAAAATTGTCAAATTAAATATGATATACACATACTAACAGGTTATTGGTGTCAATAATGTCAATTGTAATAGGTGAACAAATGCAATTAATATCTTATCATATTTAAGCGATTTAATTACCACCAAATTAAATTTTAACAACATATTTCAATCGACATTTCATGTGAATTAAATATACTAAATATAAGAATGTTAATCGTGAGTGATCGCTCACCTTTCGAGGCTAGAGAAATAGACAACGCAAAAAGCTACAATTTTGAATCACGAACTCGACAGTCGACCAATCCAACGACAATTTCCAAAGCAGAGCAAGGTGAACAAGAATTTGACGAACAAAGCTGATAACTAGAGATCGATGAACCAAATCAAGGCTAGGTAGAGATTGATGGAAACAATATATATACATATTTATATGAAATATATATTTATATATATTATATTTAAAAATCGATATTCAATTTTAAAACACATATCAAAGTAAAATCTATATATATATATATATATTTTAAAACCAACGCATTTCAAAATAATATCTTTACATATACATATTTTAAAATCAATATTTATTTTTTAACACATAATAAACTAAGATCTCTATATATTATATATATATATATATATATATATTTATAAACTTTATATTTTCTTCTCTGATATGAAACTTAAATTATACACTTTCCAAAAGCAAAAGGAATTGAAAGCAAAAATAAGCAGGAAAAAGCTTATATACATACTTACAAAAGCTTGTATAAATACTTATATAAGAAAAAGATGGAGTTGGGTGCTGCGAGCATGATGGAGGAGGCGGACTGCGTGGAAACTGGCTTCGGCTCTGTCACGGCCAGAGGAGGGAAGGAGATACAGCAACACAAGCTGGCACAGTGAACAAGCTGGCTCTTCACAGACTTATATATGAACTTGGATTTTTTTTATAAGCATAGGAGGAGAAGTGATAGGGGTTTGACAAGAGCTACTATGGTGCTCGGCTCGACAAAGGCGAGCTGGGTCGGATGTGGAGGTTGCTTCGTAAAGAAGGCTGTCAGTGCTCGGCGTTTGGGCGAGGGGAATGGAGGTTGAAGGAGAAGTGGGGCGGAGGAACGGCAGCTGAATGGAAGGGAATTGGTGGCAACGAGGGTGGCTATAGGCGGATCTCGATGTGGTGACTAGGCTGATGATTGCTATGGAGTCAGGTGGCTATAGGCAATGAAGCTTGGGGTCAGGGGGTTGCATCACGTGGAGGAACATGACTAGCAGGGGTTGGCGAATCAGGTTAGGGGGAAAGTCCCCGGAGCTGGCAGAGGCAGACGAGGCTGGAGGAGATGCATGGAGGTGGTGGGTTTGGAAAATGAAGGGTGGACGCTAACTTGGTGGAGGGTGGAAGGACTTGGGTGATATTGGGGTACAGTCGGTGGTGGGACAATGGATTATGTGGCGAGTTTTAGTGGTGGGTTCAAGAAGTGGGTGTTGTGGTGGATGATGTACGAGCAGGTAAGAAGGGCGGAGAAGACATAAGCAGTGGGCAGGAGAAGATAGCAGTTTCACAAACGAATATATATATATATATATATATATATATTAGCTTCCATATTTTTTCAAAAGGGTAGAACAACGAACAAAAATGAAAATGGAAAGGCACAATCAAATATTATTGAGTATATAGGGAATGACAAAAGCCACGAATGTCAATTCAATAATTATAAAAGCAAATGGCTGTTTATATTCAACCGGTAGATAGATAAAATGGCACAAGGAAACCAAAAGGTTAAAATTGGATACCGATACGGCTAATCATTTCGCGGATTACACTGCGTATCAGACACCAAAATGCACAATTGAATATACTACGGAGATCAGCATGACGAGATGAACAGAACGGTACACAGATATCAACGATACGATCATCCTATCAAAACTCGATTTTTAGCTGCAAAATGCTACTAAAACGCTGAAATAAGGTAAACGGGGCTAGAGCAATCCAATTTTGGCAAAACAAAATATGATGACTCACTCAGAAAATAATCTACAATTTTATTATATAAAAATATTTAGATTTCGAAAATATTTAATTTGTAACGACCCGGTATTTTGGACCATTCAAATCGACAATAATCCATACATGTCAGACTTGAATAATGCAAAATAACAGATTGTAATAAAATTTGGAGCAAATAAAATCATTCACAGAATCACAGACACAGAAATATCAGAATAACTCGCAGCGGAATTTAAAATAAACATAGTGGTTCATGAAGCCACTAAAATATATAGTCTCAAATCAAGTACAAAATACATAGTCTGAAACCCAATACAGTTCTGAAACAAGTACAATAGAAATCCCAAATACACAAGTCTCTAAAACAAAAGCTGAAATAAGACAACTGAAACTGAAATAGGAAGATAACTAGATAAGCAGAATCTCCAGCGATTCCGAGCTCCAGAAAAGTGAATCCAAAGCTGTGAATACTCAGGCTGACCCGAGCGTAAAATAAAACATAAACACTCGAGTCAGGATATACATACTTACACAATGTAAACCAACTCAAGTGAACTGTAGTAAAGGTACAAGTAACTTAGAAGATGCTTGGGACCGCCCATCCTCTAAGGATCCGTTAAAATATCTACTATGTAGTAATATTCGCTATTATAATAGTGTCTAAATAAGTAAAGTATAATCATATCGGAAAATAGCGTTAAGGGGATGGAGAACCTTAACGCGGTCGGATCTTAAAATCATAATCGTAGTAAAGCTCGATATGGTAGGTGACACGGCACAACTAGGCAATGCCAGGGTAGATATACCAATTACGCATCCGGACTAGTGGTGACGCATAGCAGCCACTACCGCCCACCTCGAACAACACTCCCAAATCAAGGATGGCCACCAAATCAATCACAAGTAATAGAATGGTATCGAAGAAGTGTGTCCGATCAGAGGTGCTACCTCATTGGTCCGTCAATCGCTCCTATTTTAGCCACCTTATGCCAACTCATGGGAGTTGGGTCCACGTATATACCTTAGGATCGTCGCCACCATCCTACTTCATTCTGGAACCTCCACCGCATACACGCTTGTCAAAGTGGTTTTCGGTATCGATAGAGAGTATGCCCATATCCGATCCCGGTCTCTTTGCCAACCAATCGTTATTATAACCCGTGGTTATAGATTTAAAACAATTTATCAAATATACTTCGAATTTAACCATTTAAAAACAAAGTCATTATTCTTTTAAATCAAATCTTAATTTCCCAAAGTTTAGCCATTTCGGAGTTCATTAATTCACTTAAAACAATAGCATTAAAATTCTCATCTTTCACAACATTTAAAAGGTGCGGCGGTAAGTTATATTTGAAAACAATTGTATTCCGCAAAACAACATTTATAAACTGCTAAAATAATTTAGTTTTAAACAAAATCATATTTCAGCCTACTGCAGTCCTTAACAAGTGCTACAGTAGCCTTTTTATTAGTTCAGGTTCAAATTTAGTTTCTGCTACAACAGCACTTACCAAGTACTATCATAGCCTTAATTCACTTTAGTCTTTTGGTTCACTTATATAACCACAACACTTAACAAGTGCTGCATATTCTACCTAGTTCAGAACTTATAAAATTATTCATTAAAATGTTCATTTAAATCCTTTAACTAATTTATTTTAAAGGGAAATTTAACAAATTAAAACCAAAACTTACAAATTCGCTTATTAAATTTCAAGTGTGTAAATCGCATTTTCATTTAAACAATCATTTCAACATTTTAAACTCAAACTCCATTTTCCACCATTTTAAAACTAAATTTTCATTTTAATTTAATTAACTTCAGTTTCCATCTTTCCTTTTTGGTCAAACTTTCAAATTTAAGTTCCATTTCAAAATCAATATTTACCATTTATTTATTTTTATCACATAGAAAAATCATTTCTATTCTAGATAAATCATTTAAAAATTCGATTTAAATCAATTTAATATTATTACAATAATTTAAATAATTAAAGGTATACAGAAAATACAGAAAAATAACCACGGGTCTGTATAATATTTTCTAGCCTAAGTCAAGTGATACGGATACTATATCATTTCAATCCGTAATTTACAAAGAAAAATCCGGGTTTTATCATTTGAAACCTGCAATCCCAAGTAAATAAAATTTAATTGAAAATCGTTCAGGCCTATCATTTCAGCCCATAACGATCTTCCCTTATTCTAAAGTGCGTTCGGGTATGTATCATTTCAACCCATAGTGATTCTATTCTACAGGGAACTTGCAGTGTGATTTAGCAGAACAGAATAACAGTAAAATAAGAACAAAATATAACAGATGATACGATATATAGTTTTAACAATTAACATCAACTATAAATATAACAGTGTGATTTAGCATCTTTGACGATGTTGTTTCCATAAGTCAGGATGGCGCCTTTGGTTTTCAGCTTATCCTTTAGAGATTTCTTCTTATCAGCTAATTTGGCCTTCTCTTTGTTGGCCTTCTCAAGATCTACTCTTAGCATTTTCACTTCCTCCTCTAGTAATTGTTTAGCCTTTTCCCCTCATCAAGAGAGGAAGCAAGTTTCTTCTTTTCAGTAATGGCTTTATCTCTTGCTATAGTAATATCAATCACACTGTTCGTAAGTGAAGAAACTTACACCTTAAGCTCAATAGCTTCACTAGAAGGACCTTAAGAGTTCTGTTGGAGAAAGAACATGTGCTTGGCCGCATGAAACATACAATAGGTATAAGTTAAGCAAGGACATACCAGGTCAAAAATTCAAGATAGTTAAACACGAGAAGATAATACCAACAAAAGTTGTTGGAAAAGAACATAAAGATGATATATTGAAAAGATGATGGCTGCAATGTCATAAGAGGAGCCATGGTTGAAGATTGGATAGGAAAAAAAAATAAGATTATCGAAGTCCATAGGAGTAGTTTGAGCTTGGGTTTCTAAAGGAAGAGAATCGTTAGGAAGGGAAGACATACCTAGCTCCTCGAATAAGAATTGAAAACCCAAAGCTGAAGTAGGAAGCGAGATGTTTAGTAAGGGGTTTGTGGTATGAACCTCCCATGCATGTCCTTGTGCATCCCAATCCGAAGAGCCTAAATCGATCAAGCTAGGATCTTGAGCGGTCAAGGAAATATGCATATTCGACTTCTCGGCAACTACATCAGATTTCTGTTTATCCCCGAGCTTAAGCTTCTTACTAAGGGGAAGAGTTGAATTGTCAGCTAGAGCACCATTTCTCGCTTTCCTTTTTAGTTCATCAACAGCCATAGTAATAGATTCCCTAACAGGAGTAGGTTTAGTAGGCTTAGTTAAGATCAGAGCATGATCTTTGGCTCCTTCTCCTTGGAAGCAACAACAAGTGCAGATGAGCCTAAATCAAAAGGAGAAGTTTTATGAAATAACAACATAAGAAATTCCATTTAAGTTGTAATGAAAACTTACTGGGAGGTTCAAGTTGGATAGGGGAGGAAATAGAGAAAGCCTTTTGGTTACTAAAAATTAATGATCGTTTTCCTTGAGCATTCCCCTTCATCATCGGGGTTTCTTCCAATATCTTGTGTTGATCCAAAATCAGAGAATAATTATAGAGATTCGCCTTTATCAAGAGCGTAAGACTATCACGCATACTCTTAGATGCCCAAGTCCGGGATTTAACAGTATCATCGATAGAAGGGCTAGTTTGTTTGGGAACATAATCTAAAAGAAAGCATTCATCATAAGAGGATGATAGATATAACATAAGTTATGGAAAATAGAAACTTACTGATTACAGAAAAGGTTCACCTGATCTTAGTGGAGTAGCATTTGACATAGAAAAATTGATTCACCCATTCCTTTGTCTTGTTAATGGGATGAGCAATTATGCTTTTTGGGAAAGGACGAAGATGGTATAACAGACTATCTAGTTGTTCGCTAATCCTTACAGAAATTTCCAATATATGTAGAGTCTTAAACTCAGAGAAGGGAGTTTAGCCAACCTAGCAAGGACTTCTAGGCAGCTCAGATAAGTGTATGAATTGGGGGTTAGATGGATCGGAGCAATGTTTAAATGTTTCAGGAATTACAAGAGGAAATTTGGAAAAAGCAAATACCTCGAATGCCAGATATGGATAGGAGTAAAGGCAAAGAACTCCTTTGGAGGATTGTTTATCCTGCTAGAGGGACTAGCAGGCATGGCCTCTATGTTTGTAATCCCAAATTATCGGAGAATTGTGTCTACTTCCTCCTGAGTAGTAATGTAAGATTAGTTGAGCCAGAAATCTCCTTTCTTGGCAAAAGGAGGTGGTTTGGAGCTCTTACTTGTTTTTTTGTTTTCCATTTGCATACCAGGTGATATTACACAAAGTCAGGGAAGTACTACTTATTTTAGAATGCTCATATATGAAAAATAGATAATTAAATGCTTAAACAAAATGTAGTTAATTAATTAGAAATTACCTAAGTCCTAGCAATAAGGTGTTAAAATTCATAAATAGCTATTACCCTTGTAATAAGCCAATAATCCATTAAATAACTCATATCGAATTGATAAAATACTTAGAAAGTTGAGGGTATGTAAACAACTGTTAAATCCATGGTGAGATGGTAAGTTCGTAACTAGTAAAAAAAGGTCTAATTTAAATATCATGCTAAGAGCATCTTAAATGGAATGTCAAATTTATAATTTGATATCGAATTCATAGGATGTCGCATTAATAGCCTCTTATGAAAACTAAAATGAGATATCAAAACAATAACCTAATATCAAATTGGGAAATGGTTTAAATCGGTAAATAATGTTGAACGGTTTAGAAATATTCTAGCCAATTGTTAAAATCATAAAGATATCAAATATACAAATAATTTATAAGTCTGTTATGTGATAAATATATGGCAAACTAGTGATGTCGTATAAGATTTAAATAAGAATATTGAATTATCAACACTTTAAGTAGTTATCAAAGGGGATAACAACTCATTATAGAGTTATCGAATCTATATGACAGCCCTTTAAAATGCATATCGAATTCCTAATTGGTTATCACAATCCTAATTAGTTGCTGACATTATAAGGATTTCGTATTCTAATATTTTTTTAGCTTTGAACTAGTTGTCGAAATAATGGTTAAAGGAAAAAGCCTATTTGATTTCAAACATTAGGTTAAATATTTAATACAATGAGGCAATAACTTAGAAATCGAACGAGATAGTGAATTCTGTAGCGGGTTTCGTGGTCCTCATAACAACTCATTTTTTAGCTAAAGCAAAAGCTCCCAGAATTCCTTTTTGAATTTGGTATCGACAATCTTTAATTAATCAATAAAGTCCCAAAAGATATGATAATTTGCAAGTTAAATTCATCCATAAGCGTAACAAATCTATAATTTAACTTATAATTTGAAGATCAACAATCAAAAACCAATTATTAAACCCTAATGTCGATTCAGATTAAAAAATCACATAATAAAACCCTAGCTGTAATTTAAATTCATAAATACTTAATCTATTCTCTCGATTCAATTAGTTAAGATTAAAACCGTACCTCAATTAAAGCTTGGACGCCGAAAGATTAAAGGATTTTGAGTAAAATCTGAGAATTTAGAAATCTTTGTCTTTAGTTTTAAGTATAAAAGAGAGAATGGGGACGAAGGATGAGTACTTATAGAGAGAAAGAGGAAGCATTAGAGCCATTGATCTAAATTCAAATAAACGGCCCAGATGTATACGGAGTGCTAATGGGCAGCAACATATAAATTAAGGCGGCATGCACCAATATCGAGGAGTTAACTTGAAAGTCAATATTTTCTCTCCACTATTGGGCAAATTTTACTACAAACCATGATGCTGAAAGCATGATGAAAACAAGGATGTTGAAAAGGAGGCAAGAAAGCAAGAGGAGATGTCTAATGTTGAAAGCACAGACACAACATGTCGAAGTCAAGAATGTTGAAAATAAAGCAAGGGAGCATACAGAAGAGGATGCCACGACACCTTAGGGGGATATTGAATGTCTGTTACACACCAAACTCTCACAAGTTTTCAATGAGACACAAGGGATTTCGTGTTGCATGGAAAGAAAGAATGTCAAAAGCTTACAACCGACAATGATATCGTATCACACTAATGCCACACTTCCTTAATATAATAAGAGATGTCGGAAGCAAGCAAGTAATAGGATATCGAAAGGTGGAAATTTAAAGAATGATGTCGTAAGTCATCAACGTGCTATGGATGTGTAACGGTCGGGAGATTTTCGACCCCGAAAATCGACACTAATACATCCACTGTATAAAGTGTCAAACAATTGAGTGTCGAAAATACCAGGTTGTTAGGGTTTAAGAAAAAGAGATAGAATAAGAAACAGAAATGACAGCACAGAATCTCACAATCGCAGCGGAACAAATATAATATACAATAACAACATTTTATACAAACGAAAGCTGTAACTGTTAATATACATATAAGTCATCGGAGTACAATCATCAACACAAATAAATCTGCACAGTTATAATAACTCGTCCCTAAATGCTGAAAATACAGCCTACAATGCACAGCGTAATATAGTCAAATATGTACAATACGTCACTGCCATCCAGCTCGTCTCCTGAACTCCAAAAAAACGTCCTAACCTGAAAACTGTAATACTCGGTCTGACTCGAGCATTACAATAAAGTAACACCCGAGTCAGGCTGGAAACCAGCGTGTGTAAACACACTTTGTAACGACCCGCTATTTTGGACCATTCAAATCGACAATAAAACCACACATGTCTGACTTGAATAATTCAAAATACCGAAATGTTAATTTATATTTGGCAAAACTCAGAATATACAATAAATAATCACAGATCACAGACACAGAGTAATATAATGCAGCGGAAACAAAGAAATAGTAGTTCATGAAGCTACTATATAAATACATCAGAGTTAAGTAAGATACAATAGGAATACCAAGATACAACAGGAGTAACCGTATGATAATCAGGTACAACTAAGCATACAACTGGAATCAACTGGATAACAAAATGAATAGATATCTGGTTCATTAAAGCAAAACTCCAGCTCCAAAAGTGAGTCTCGAATGCTGTATCACTCAGTCTGACCCGAGCATAAAGCAAACACAAAACACTCGAGTCAGGACATACATACTTATACAATGTAAACCAACTCACGTGAACTGTAATAAAGGTACAAGTAGCTTAAAGAATGCTTGGGATCGCCCATTCTTTAAGGATCCGTTAAACTATCTACTATGTAGTAATATTCGCTATTATAATAATGTCTAATATAAAATAAACATACTTTTTAATAGCGTCAAAAGGTTACCCATATAGCCCTTAACACGTAATAGTCCCAGTAGTCTATCCAGTATTAGCATACTCCCAAAATGGGGGCTACCCTCGATACTCCACAGGCTACGGGAGAAATCACAAATCGTAGTAAAGCTCGATATGGTAAGTGACACGACACAACTAGGCAATGCCAGGGTAGATATACCAATTACTCATCCGGACTGGTGGTAACGCATAGCAGCCACTACCGCCCACCTCGAATAACACTCCCAAATCAAGGGGTGCACCCAATTAATCACAAAGTAATAGAATGGTATTGAAGAAGTGTGTCCGATCAGAGGTGCTACCTCATTGGCCCGTCAATCGCTCATGTTTTAGCAACTTTATGCCAACTCACGGGAGTTGGGGCCACGCATATACCTTAGGATCGTCACCACCATCCTACTTCATTCTGGAAACTCCACCGTGTACACAGTTGTTAAAGTGGTTTTCGGTATCGACAGAGAGTATGTCCATATCCGATCCCCGTCTCTTTAACAACCAATCGTTATTATAACCCATGGTTATAATTTTAAAATAATATTTTACATTTCAAAATGGAATATCATTTCAAATCCAAAACTTTATCAAAATAAAGATTAAATCAATTCCAAACCATTTCAATATATTTAAAATATCATATCATTTCAAAAACTTCATTTCAATATATTTAAAATATCATATCATTTCAAAAACTTCATTTCAAATCATTTCAAAACTTCATTTCAAATCATTTTAATATATCAAAATATCATATCCTTTCAAAACTTCATTATCAAATCATCATTTGAGTTCAAATCCAAATATTCAACTTTAAAAACCTTTTAAATTCAAAGATATCATTCATTTATTATCATTTCAAGTCACCTTTTAAATAGTTTATATTTCAATCAAAATAATTCATCTAAACTATTTAAAAGTGTAATTATTATACTTTCAAATCAAGTATTCAATTTCCAAAGTTTTAAACTATTCTGAGTTCATTTACTAAGTTAAAAACCATAAACATTGAAAACTTCAGGCTTTCACAGCATTCAGAAAAAAAGCTGTTATAAGTTATTCTTGAAAACATTTTAATTCAGCAAAGACATCATTTTAAAACTGCTGTTAAATCTCAGTTTAGTTGAAATTTAGTTTAAAACAGCAAAGACAACATTTCCAGAAATGCTGTAATAGCTCAGGTTTCAAGTTAAAGGTTTTAATTAAATTCAACAAAGACAGCAGACCACTACAGCAATTACAGAACTGTTGTAATAGGCCTTTATCAAGATTTTGCCTTTTAATTTACTTCAGAAACTACAGCATTACAGAACTGCTATAATAGCCTCTTATTTAAGTTTTAGTTCATTTACAGAAATCATAACAATTCTGAATGCTATAAAAAGTAATTTCCAGATTTTAGTGTATTTCCAGCAAATAATAACCTTCAATATTAAACCTTTTAAACATTATAAAAATCATATTTTTACATTCAAAAATGTTCATTAAAATTACTCTTTTAATTTATGATTTTTATAAGAAACATTTACAGTAAAATCCAAATTTCCAATAATTTTACTTAACAAATCCAAATATACAATTTTCTTTTCTTCACATTCTTAACAAATAAACTTAACACTTATATTTTATTTCCATTTCACAAATTAAACTAAATTTTCAATTTTTTTTAATTAACTTAACCCTTTAATAAAAACCAAATTCACATTTCCAAGTCAAGTTATATTTTAAAATTACACTTTTAAGCATTCATTTATTTAACCATTTTAATACATAGAAAACTCAATAACACTTTATTAAATCATTTAAATTCAAATTCAAATCAAATTATCATATTTACCATTTTCCAAATATAATTAAATTTCCATTTTATTTATATAACTTAAATATCATTTTAAAACCAAATTTCCAAATTTCCAAACTTAAGTTATATTTCAAAAATTCACTTTTACCATTCATTTAAATTACATTTTTAACTTCTAGAAAAATCCAAATTTCTTTATTTAAACATTAAAAATCCAATTAAATCAAAATTTCATAATTTTACACTTTTAAAAATATTTAAATTATTCAAAATACATAATAAAAATAACCACGGGCCTGTATATAGTTTTCTAGCCTAGGTCAAGTGATACGGATATGTATCATTTCAATCCGCAGTTTAAAAAGCAAAAATCCGAGTTCTATCATTTCAAACCCGCAATCCCAAGTTAAAATAAAATAAATAAAAACCATTCAGGCCTAT
Source organism: Allium fistulosum (assembly GCA_030737815.1). NCBI lineage: Eukaryota > Viridiplantae > Streptophyta > Magnoliopsida > Asparagales > Amaryllidaceae > Allium > Allium fistulosum. Next base: position 1,259,167,674 of record CM060901.1, read on the forward strand.
CATTTTAGCCCATAACGATTTTTTCCTATTCTAAAGTCCGTTCGGGTATGTATCATTTCAACCCATAGTGAATCTAATCTATAGGGAACTTGCAGTGTGATAAACAGGTATAAATGAACAGTTTAACAATAAATAACGGTAACAGATAATATGACAGGTAAAATAACAGGTTTAACATCATATAATTAATAATCATAGGGAGTTATAACATCATATATAATATTCTACACATTCAATTGTTGTCAATTCACATTTGCATAAGTATAAATGTCAGGTGAGATTTACTCACCTCTATGGCTGGAGATTGCAATACAAATGACACAACAGAATCAAAAGCACGATGACAAGACTAGAATTTGAGTGGAGAGCGAGATCCAAGCTATAGAACTTGTGTTACAACCCAAAACAAAACAAAATAAAATTATAAATCAATACAACATCAATTTGAAACAACTTTTGAAATAAAAAGCAAAAATGGAATGAATGTTTTTTCCTTGCTTTCTACCATTGCTTGCTCGGCCTAGGGGATGTTTTAGCTCAGGTTTGGCATGACTTTGGCTCAAGTTTGGGTTCAAAGAGGCACGGCTACAAGGCATTGAAGTGGTGGAGGAGTTACTACACATGAATATGAAGAGGCTTATGCAAATATTGGAGTTTTGGTTCAACTTTTGGCTCGATCTATGTCGCATCTAGGTTTAGCCATTTCATGTACAGGTCTGGATAGAGGTAGGAGGTGATGGTTAGGGGTGTGGAGGTGTATGGACGAACCAAGAAAAAGAAGCCAAGGCAAAACATTGAAAAATCAATGAGAAAATGAAGAAAAAGTGAAAATGGAAGCCATTGCTTACCATATTTAAAAAAAAATGAAGAATGGCCCTGAGTTGTGATGAATAGAGAAGATTTTCACGTGAAAAAGCAATGAAGTATGTACGGCCAGCAAGAGGAAAGGAATGGTCAAGCAAATGAAAAGACAAGCAAATGAAAAGGTTAGGTAAATGAAAAGTCTTAGGTTAAAAGCTTTTTAAACTCTTCACATTTCCATTTCTTTAAATCAAATAAAAACAAATAAAATTCAGTAAATGAAATTTAAAAAAACTGAAACAAAGTAAAATAAAATAAAAATAAATAATTAAATTTAAAGAAAATAGAAAAAGAATTAAAGAAATAGTTTAAAAATTCAAAATAGGACTTAAAAATTACAAATAGAATATCACTAGTTTTAGAAAATTTCTATTTCACTTTAAAACAAATAAAAGGTCAAATAAATAAATAAATGAGGAACAAAATAAAGTGGGAATGAGAATAAAATAAGATCTTAAGAAAAACAGAAAAATAAATAAAGAATTACTTTAATTAATTGAAACTGGAAATTAGAAATTGTAAACAAAATACAACTAACACTAGAAAATGTCAATTACACTTTTAAAAATGTTTTAAAACCAAAATATATACATAACATGTTATTTTACCCATATAAATATAAATTAGAACATTAAATGACCAAATAAAATATTATTTATATAATTTAAAATAAACAATTTTGTTAAATACAGCAATTTACACACAATATTTAAAAGGGCATAACTTTCACATTATAAATCAGATTTCAACGAAATGAAAAGCAGTATTCTTAAAATTTTATTTACTTCCATAATAAAAGATAAAATTCAAAATTTCAACATTTAAATTTTTTAAATTAAAAGTCGAAGTTTGACCATATTTACCAAAATTCACATTTCTGGAAAATATCTTATTTATTCATGTTTGAAATTATAATTCACATTCAAAACACAATTTATATTTAAAATAACAAAATTATCTAATTTAAATAAATAAAATAAAGTTTTTAAATCAGGAAATTAAATTAAAGTAATTAATATATATAATTAAAATAATCACAAAATACAGGGTTGTTACACACTTAATTTGAAATACTTAAGTTATGAAAATCTTTGAAACAGAGGTAACTCGTACAACACGACGAATTTTATCTGATTATATCCAAACCACTTTTTCTGAAATCCATCGATATTATAATAATGTCTAAGTACAATTACTTATTTAAAACAGTTGAATTTGTTAAATTAATCCAATTCCAGCATATTAAACTCTAAAATCGAACCCGTAAAGGTTTGTAGTGATTTTCAAATCGAAGTGGTTCATGATAACACTGATATCCGATTCCGGGTCTCTTCGAATCCAAGCAATAAATTTTAAAAGGGTAAATTGTTTTAAAATAACAATTTATATTTAGGGTGACAATATTCACATATGGAAATTTATTACAGATATCAATTTCCAATAAAACGTCTCAACGTTTCTATTTCAGTCATTCAATTCATTTGGTTACTTAGTATCATAGGCATAGAATAATTTGAAATAAATACTTAAGAGAAATCAAGTCAAAACACATATCCTGACTATTTTAACGATTTATAGTCTATATTAACCAATAACAAACCATCATCTATTTAATTTAAAAAAACAAATTAATTATCTTTCAAATCCTGCTTACTTATAATTAATTTTAATTACAAAGACTATTTATTCTTAATTTAAATAATTTAGAAATTTATTACCAACTATCTTATATAAATTAACTTAGGATTTAATCAATTTAAAGTATAATTTGTTTATTTACTTTAATTATTTAAAAATTAATTTAATTCCAAATTAATAACTTAACCAAGTGGATTAGGCAAAATGGGTTTTGGTGATAGGATGGTTACAAGAGCCTATATTGTTTTTAAATTAAAGAAAATAAGTGTTTAAAGGTTAATAGATTTTTGGGTATAAACATTGTTAACATTTTATAATTTTTTAAAAATAAAAATAAAGGCCAGGCCCATCGGCCCAACCAGACAAAACATTTCCCCCTCTTCTCTTCTCTTTACTTACCACTGATTCCCTTCTCCCCTTCCCAAATGTGCACACAGCAATGAATTGACCCACGCGTGCAAGTGCACACGCCTTACGACCACCAACTACTGCCGCCGACCAACTTCCCAGGTCACCTCCGAACCCGCAAACCTATCGGCCACCCCAAATCCCCACGACAACTTCTAACTCGACAACTCGACTGAAACTCAAATCCAGGAATGAACCTGACCTCCTTTTCCCACCTCGTCCAGGCACCTCCGACCACCGACGTCCACCGAACTTCACCAGCAGCCTCGCCGCGACCTCCCCTTCCTTTTCCCCTCATACTGAAGCCCTGAAAATCCACCACGACGCCACCATTGTCTCAAAACCGACCACGACCAAAACTCCTCCTTCAAACCCTACATTCCCTCCGACTGGCCACCACACCGTTCAATAAATTGCCACTCCATTTTTCCCGAGCTCTCAATCTCCACAGCTTCCTCCCAACCCAACCTCGACCTCCAACGTCGACCGGCTCGCCGAAAATTGCCCCAAAAACGACATTCCGTTCAACCCCAAATTTCCCACTCAAAACCTCACTAAAAATCTCGTAACCACCTTCAAAAATCATCATTTTCAACAACCATCATGTTCATATAAGCCAAAGCAATAAACATGATGTTTGAAATTTTTTCCATTTTGGGTTATTACTGTGAAATACTCTTTTCAACGTTTATACTTGATAATATTCAACAAAACCATTTTCAAAACAAAGTACAATCGAAAACAAATAGATTTACCTTTTAAACTATACCCTGAAACTAATTAGATTGAAAGGTATAGATTTTAGAAGTTAAGTATGACAGTTTTCTTCAATATACAGCAGAGAAAAATGATGTACAGTACCATGTGTTTTTCCCTGTTATACACATAACATATATTCATATATAAGTGTATATATACGTTCCTGTTCAAGCATGCATATCAAGCAACACTTTGATTTACACATCAAGCATATAACACAGGCTGTAGAAAAAAAAGGGTTAAGTTCTACTCACAGTTTTGATAAAACAGAGACGCTGTTTATGAAAGAAAATCGCTTGCTTTTGCTTCTGCTCTACTGGCACTTTGTTTTTCTACAGAGTTTAATGGTAGTTTGTATTCCTTTTCATTTTTCTTGTTCAAATGCAAGGATGTTCAAGTGGTTACTTAGGCACTGGTATTTATAAAAGAGAATGGGAAGGAGCAGGCTGAAGCTTGTTACAGGCTTTACACATTTTTTCTTTTTTGTTTAAAATTTTGATTTTTGAATGATTTGATATAATATGTGTACATGACCTGGTTTGATATTATGAGAGCTTGACTTGATTTATTTTGATGATTTGCTATTTTGTGAGCTTGAAATGAAATTTGCTATTATGATGTCCCCTTGTATGCTTATATAGACATATATATAGGTTTACATATACTCTATTTTATGTTAAAATATATATTTACATATATAGTTATTTTCAAACCTATCCACACACATATATTTTGACAAAAATATATACATATAGATATTTACATCCATACAATGTACATATTTATTTTACTTCCTATCTTACATCCATATATATATATATATTACCTTTATAACACATACATAAATTCATATATATTGTTGTCACCACATACACATATATCTACATTTTCACTATTTAATATATATGCACATTTGCTTGTATTTGTCACCATATCTACATATATATATTTTTTCACATTTTTCCTTATTTACATATTTATCTATATTTGCATATGTATGCTTATTTACATTTCTATATATATATATATATATATATATATAATTTTTAAAAAGGGATTATTCTATCCTGAGATTGAAATGGTGAAGTTTAAATACATATACCTATATTGATAAATTTCCCTTATTCAAAAATTTATATCTTAAAATTTTTATATAGTTTAAGTCAATTTATAGCTTCTGATTTTAAATATCAAAAAATTCACTTATTCGATAAATAAATATTAATATTTCAATAATTAAAATCAATTAATTACCCCAAATCAAACGGCTAAAATCCGGGTCGTAACAGGATGTCGAAGATCTTAGTGCTCACAAATACTATTGTGTATCACTCATATGGAAAGGATGTTGCACATCATCAAAGCAAGAGTGGATGTCATGAATCATTGATTAAGCATAATGCCACATATCAACAACATTATGGGGGTTATCGAAAAACGGTAATGAGTAAGGGAATGTTGTATGAGTAATGTCGTCAGTCATCAACCTCTCAGTGGATATCACAACTACCATTCCTCAATGGATATTGTTGCATAATAATAAAACAAAGGATATCGTATGCCATCAACATGGTAAATGATGCCAAATGTTAGGAATCTTTAAGGACATGTGGCAACTATGCCGCACACCTCCACCACTATAAATACGGATCCAAGGGCATTGTAAAAGGGGTGAATCATTCTCTTCTCTCTTACCGTTTTAAAGTTTGTAACCTTAAATCAATTTGGGATTTTAGTGCCTATTGTAACCTTTATACAAATAAGGGCTAGTACAATTAACAATTGCATAACATATCAATAAAGAGACTTGACTTTTGACTTATGTTGGACTTTCATATATACGACATGACTTTTGGTTTCATCATAGGATGCATACACTTCCTACTAAATGACTGTAAGGCTTCTTTAGCCAATTCCTAACAAAGTTTTACTTATCATTTACATTTCGAGGTTAACAAAGAAATTCGTTAACACTTTTGATGTTTTGTATGAATTGTGATTTATTTAAGATTTGTATATCATGTTATCTTCTAGGACTAACGGTCAAAATATTCTACTTCCATCAGGACTGTAAGTCGAGAGAGTATTCTTGGACAATAATTTCTGTATTTGGTTTGGATTTTGTTCTACTTAGGTTCCAGATTTCCTAATTTACCTTTTATGGCTTAGCAGTCGAAAGTTATTACTTCCATCATGGCTGTAAGTCGAAATTTGATGCTTTGATTATTTATTTGGGATTCTCCATCTTTTGGTTCATCTTTTAGTGCTTAACAGTCAGAAGTACTCGCGTCCATTAGGATTGTAAGCCAAGATTGATATTTTGGCTATTGACTTTTAGTATGATTTGTTATTCATTCCTTTATTGTTGATTTTTGTGGACACGATGTGTGCTTGTCCATAGTATTAAGTGATTTTGATGAATTATATTATTATCACCCGATTTATTGATGTGATTCTTACTCACTTCTATGCACTTCTTAGCTGATATTTGGAATTTGCGGCATGGTATTTATTTATGATGTTATAATGAATGTTGTGTTGTGTTGTATTCATACTTCTTATTTTTTTACCATGCTCCTATTATGTGCTCACCTTGAATTCAGATATAGTTTGACCTGTTTATTGTTTATATAATACTCAGGTCACTCTGAGACATTTTAAGTATAGGGGCATTAGCCATTTTGCGATGATTGGCTTTTGATGAGATAGGATATATATTATATCATGTTTGAGTTATCGATGTATATTTTCCTTTAGATGTCTCCTTGTATTTGTTTTTGACAAGATGTTTATGAGCCGTGTATTATGAACCTAACTTGTATATATATTGTCATATCGAGACAGACATCAGTTGGTATCAGTTTGTTACGTATTATATTTTTTTACTGCGATCTATGACTCCGTGTTCATTTAGATATATTATCTATTGTTTTGTCCGGGTAAGCCTACGTGATTATTGCTTTGTGCCAACGTAACATTCCCCTACTTGGAGGTCCAAAACTAATGGCTACGGATGCTGCAATCATCCATAGTTATTAATTCTCGGTGACCAAATACAACAATGTTAGATACATTGATACACAGAAACACACGAATATGGAAAAAAATTAAAACATCAAACAAGATCCACATTCCATTCCAAAACATTTCAAATTCATTATATAATCCCACAATCGTTAACCACGTTAAGAGAAAATATATTTATTACAACATACGCCAAGAGCTACATATGAAGATGCCCCCTCGGATGATCAGACTATATATAGGCAATTTTAACAACTTTGCCCTTACAACAACAGCACAGCGGAATCAAAATAAATGAGAACTCTAGATAGCTATCGTGCAGAAGGAAGCTTTATTCGTCTAAAGAGGTACTTGAAAATCTCAACTCTCAAACTACTCAAAATCAATTGAGTACCTGAGAGTTCAAGGGGAAAACATAAACTTCGAGTAAGAAATAAAGCCTGGTGTGAATAATAATCTACCATCTCAAACCATTTAGATATCTAGTGAGACAATGCCACTTAGCGGAACGGGTTTTCCCCTCACTAGTATCTTAACCCTTTATAAAACCATATACTTTGCTCTTGCATCCATAATGGTTAAAACAAATCAAGACAATATGATGATATGCAAAACAAGTGAATCAACTCTAGATTACCCATCCCCATTCATTTGGACTATCTGTCTCAGTTATAGTTTTCTAAGGTTACTATTAACCTAATAGTTTTCATGGGCTGACTAATAACCGAAAAATGATTATGGACTCCCTGTCCAATTAAATAGTTTTCATGGGTTCACTAAGAACCTATTGGCCCCTGCCAATATCTTTACTATTTCATGGGTTCTCTCTGAACCTATTGGTAACTCCAATATCCTTCTCTTATCCTAGTTTTCATGGTTAACTAGGAACCTATTGACATCTTTCAATATCTTAACCTGGATATTGTTTTCATCGCCTAAATACAAACCTATTAACCCCTGCCAATATCAGATCATAGTTTTCATGGGATAACTATGAACCTATTGGCTTCTGCCAATATCTTTTCCTATACATAGTTTTCATGGCCTTACTGTGAACCTATTGGCCCTTGTCAACATCTTCCTTTAATATTTTAGCATCCTATATTCTGGTCTTCCTGGCCTCCTGGATGTAATTCTACTCATTTAGGAGTTAACTTAATTTATATTCACTGTTGGGTAAACCTAGTTGGTTATTCTGCCCTTCCCCAAAAAATGTTTGAAAAAAAATTATTTTAAACTTTATAAGTTTAAATTGTTGAAGAAAATTCAAAATTTTGCAACTCTTAGTTTTGGAAAAGGAGATTGTGGAAATAATAATAATAATAATAAATGATAAAAAAATTTGAAATTCTAGAATATAAGGTTTCAAGGAAATCAACATAAAAGACTTTCAGATTTTTGAGAAATTTATTTAAAAACAAAATTTTTACTAGGAGGATAGAATTGATTTTTTTTTCCGAAAATTGTCGCATAATGAATTTGTGGAAGAAATGAAATATTAATAGGGAAAGAAAATGCATTGTTTTTCAATAAGAAATGTTTTATGATAAACATTAAATGAATTTTGAATTTTGAGGTCTTAAAAAAAATTTGAAAATTGGTTTGATAAAAGTTTGCTTTAAATGAATGATAGACTTTAACAAACATAGGAAATTTAATGTTGTAGTTATGATTTGTTTCAACCATGAATCTCAAACTGTTGATTTGTTTTTGATGACTTTAACTTTATTAGAAAGCTATATTATTAGCAAACAATTTTTGTTTGAAATGCAATGCAAAATTTTGAAGTTAGCTATGATTTAAAAAATGAATTAGAATGAATGTATATTGCTGCCTTGGTTTGAAAATTTTGTGTAACATCGCTGAAATTCAGTCGACCATAATTTTTGAACGTTTTGTCCGATTTTTCCCATTCTGGAAAGCTAAATCCCTAAGTAACGATGTTTATTGTAACTATTTTGCAAAATTTTGAGTTTATTATGCCAGAAACACGCGTTTTATGAGGAGGCCTATGCATTTTTTTAACGACTTCAGTTTTCACTTCCTATAGTAAAACTGCCATTGCTCACGCTTTACTTGACATTTTTCCAATTTGAAAGTATTTTTGAAAACATAACACAATTTGCAACAAATCTTTCTTTGAAACCATAGCATGATTAAGTGTTTTGACCTTTGAAATTTTGTCGGAAAGTGGTTAAACATTAAGTTGCGTTTCTTTTACATTACATAGGTGCATACTTAATATACTTACTTATATAAAGCTAATATTCAAACTTGTGTTGAGAATAGGTACAATTGGAGCATATTTGATACTTTGGCGAAGTTGGCTCGCTTTTGCTCGTGTAAAAGCGAAAACAACTCACTTAAATGCTAATTAAAGGATACGTTTTTACGGTATATTGATATATTATGTGATATTAAATTGTTTCCCAGTGTTTCGAGATGTACCATTGATTGGAATGTATATATATATATATTGTGTTTTAATTTTTCAAAACGCTTTATGTACAAAGAAGACTTTGTTGAAAAAATTTCAGAAAATTCGACTTTTAGAATATTTTCACAAAATTTATCGTACGTGAAGTATATGAAGATTTTGAATGAATGTATAACATACGATAAGAGAAGTTTGTGAAAGAGCCACATAGAAGATTATGTAAGCTTATAGAAGATTAAGAAGACGAAGGAAGACATGGTATGAGTTGTGAATGACATTTTCTAATAGGAAATTGCGAGGACGCAATTTTCTTAAGAGGGAAAGTTTGTAACAACCCTGCTTTCTATGCCATAAAATAAATAAATTTAATTAAAATACCTAAATTCAATATTTGATAAAAAAAAATTTGAAATTACATATTTATATAATCAGGGTTGTTAATAAAAATAATTTTGTTTAAATAAACCGAAATCAAATAAATTGTTTAATTGAATATAAAATCTATTTTTCAAAGTGTAAATAATTGTTATGTGATTAAAGTAGTGAAAATAAATAAGTGGGCATTGAACTGAATGAAATTGTGTAGTTATTAGAATAAATTTCTTAATAAATTGAAATTTTTACTTAGGAAAAGAAAGGAAAGGAAAATTTGTTAATTTAAGTTAGAGCCCAATGCCCATCTTTTCTCTTTTCTCCTTTCCTTTAGTTTAACTCAAACTAGTTTATGCCACACTTCCATTTTACAAAACTCTCAAGCCTTTACCCATAACCTTCCACACTTAACCTGAATTACCCAAATTCGATTCATGCTTTAAAAAAAGGAATTTGGAGGGTCTAAAATCACAACTGCATTGGTGGCTGGAGGCGGGTCTGAAGTTGTAATGATGGTATGAAGCCTAGTCAAGGTCGGTGCGACTTGGTGTGTGTGTTCGGTTGCGACTTGGTGAGGCCGTGCATGCATGAGGTCGAGGTGAAGTAGCGGTGTGGTAGCTGATGAGTGGTGCTGGTAGAGGAGAATGGAGGCAGCGTGGTCTGGGATGCTCACGCACTCATGTAGGAATCGAGGAGGTAGCATGACGACATCTGAAGTCGCGATTTTGGCAGGAGTTCAGGCAGGCATGGGCATTGAAGAAGGATGAAGATTATAGTTGGGTTAGCATGTGCCGGTAAATAGCTGAACGCAACTCCGACGAAGAAGAAGGCTACAAGGAATTAAATACTTCGCTCGTATTTTGGTGAGTTCCCAAACTCACAATTATATTTATTTCCTTGCTCGTTATATATATTCATCGCAATGATTGATTAAATGGCTTGTTTAAATAGAGTGCGATTATTGGTTAAATTTTCTGGTTGTAATATTTGCTTGGTTTATTGGATTCACTGTTTGGATTTTATGTATGCTGGATTGTCCAAAATGCAAAGAAGATGCTGTCCGATTGCATTTTAGTTTGTATATTTTCCATTTCTTAGGGCCATTCTATTGAGGTTATTTCTCTTATTAGAACTGTTGGTCGAGATAGATCATGAAGTTTTATTAGTTGTGTGTGCATTTATGGATGGCCAAAATTCGAAGGAATTTGACTTGCCGACATGATAAAATTTATATTGATGATTCGTTGGTGAATTTGGAGGATTGCGCACAGTTTATGTTTTGGATTTCTAATTGATTTTCTGTTTTTAAAGATATTTGAAAGCTTCGAAAAATTAATTCTAGGGTTTTAAAATTAGATTGAAGTATTTTTACAAATAAATAAAAGTGTTTGGTGAATAAAATGATTCGTTGGAAATTATTTTGGAAATAAAAGTTGTTTAAAAAATGAAATTAGAAATTTTCAATAGTTTTGAAATATATCGACTTTTTTTATGTTAAATGAAGTGTTTTAATAATATATTTCGAAAGGAAAATTCAAAGTGTATATTTAATAAAATGGATTCAAGAAATATTTTCTAAAGCTGATTTTGATTATAAAAAAATCTATTTTTCGAGTATTGAAATATATTCCCCTTTTTATATATTCATTGGTCTGAATTTCAGAATATTTGATGTTTTTATGTTTTATTTCTATATAATGAGGATATTGAATTAGTGGATTAGTATTACTGTTTAGGAAGGGCGTTCGGTATTATTTTTTTGGTTATTATGTTGACTCATATTGTAGAATAACTGTTGTTTGATGAGTTTAGTTTACTAGCTTCTAGTAAAGGTTCGAGTAATACTGAGTGGAATGGACGCTCAAGTAATACTTGTTTGATTACTATTAGTGATTAAATGTCACTTATATTTTGAAGATGGGTTAATAATTTGTGATATCGTCTAGAGCTGACTTCTTAGAGCTGAGTAGTTGAGAGTTCTATTCCTCTCCAAGGGATACAAGTTGGAGATATGTTTGGATTTATAGATTTATCCTCTTAGGACTAACAAGCTGGGTTACATTATTATTTACTCCTTAGGGCTAGTAATCGAGAAAATATTATGTTGTGATGCTCTCATTAGGACGTATGGAGTTGACAGTACTTATTATTACTCTCATTAGGACTCATCTCATCAAGTGTATATTTTGTTGCATCCTCTAAGGACTAACTAGTCGAGTATCGTTATCTACTCTTAGGGCTAGTAGTCTAGGATTTGTTATATTGAGATGTTCTCATCAAGACCCATATAGTTTAAAGCGATTACTCTCATTAAGACTTCTAGAGTCGAGAGTATTTGACATGCCTTTCATCTGGACTCATCGAGTCGAGAGTATCATTTATCACTCTCAATAGAAAATATCAAGTCGAGAGCAGTTGTTGTCACTCTCATCAGGACTCCTATAGTCGAGAGTTCTAGTTATTACTCTCTTTAGGGCTTATATAGTCGAGTGTATTTTTTCAGAATCTACGTCATAGGGTTCACGTCACTATGGAGAGCACACGAATTAGACCCACCGGATATGTTGGTTATCCATCCTAGCGGTTCTGATTGTGGGGTCACACTCTGAAGTTGTGGTGTTAGTTTGTGAGTTTATAGGTTGAGAGTTATTTCTTTCATTGCAGCCACTGCCCTGACGTTACTTAAGGACCAATTGTCTGTTACCAAGGGCAAGTAAGAATCGTGGAAAATGCTCGACATAATCCAACAGTATGTTTATGACATGCGATGGATACGAGTGTCATGATTTTGGGAGTAACTTAGGGACTTTAGGAAATGGGCTACAGTCACTAGCGTTTCCTAGAACAGTGCTGCGGTAAGTCAATCTTTCATCTAAATGACTTAGGTAGATCCATTATTTGTGAGACGCTTATTATTATCACCTTAGTAGAGACGATGATTGTTTGATATTAGAGACTACTGGCTGTGTGTCTATCTATCATTTGAGATACCCTAACCCAACACAATTGCATATTGTCTATCCATGACGTTAGAGAGTTGTTATGAGTTTGTCTGTCATTCTCTCATAAGAGCATATGGCTGAGAGATCTCCTTTTTGTCTGATTTGCTGTTTCTAATCCCTAAGGCCATTCAATCAAGAGTTTCACCTCTCTAAGGGCTGGGGGTTGAGATATATGATTTTTTTCATTTGTTGGCTTTGATGTTAATCAAGTTTGAGTTTTCTTGTTATCTACGAGGGCATAATAATTGGAAGTTATCACTTCCATTAGGACTGTGGGTCGAGATAATTATTCAGATATTGGTTTTGATGTTTTGTAAGAATTATGGTTTATTTGGCATTTGTAGTTCATGCTATCTCCTAGGACTAACGATCGGAATATTCTACTTCCATTAGTACTTTTTGTCGAGATATTATTCTTTGATATTGATTTCTATATTTTGTTTGGATTTCTTTCTATCTGGGTCCCATATTTCCCGATTTATCTTTTATGGCTTAGCAGTCGGAAGTTATTACTTCCATTAAGGCTATAAGTCGAGATTTGATGCTTTGATTATATATTTGGGATTCTACATCTATTGGTTCATCTTTTAGTGCTTAACGGTCTAAAGTCCTTACTTCCATTAGGACTGTAAGCCAAGATTGATATTTTGGTTATCGACTTTCGTATCTGGTATGATTCATAATTTATTCATTTGTTGGTGATTTTAATAGACGCACCGCATGCTTGTCCGTAGTATTATGTGATTTTGATGAATATGATTATTATCACCTGATTTATAGATGTTGTGATTCTTACTTGCTTGTATGCACTTCTCGGGGGATATTTGGAATGCGCATCAAGGTATTTATTTATGATATTATAGTGGTGTTGCATTGTGTTATATTCGTACTTCTCCTTTTATTACCACCACTATGCCACAAAGTGAATCAGGCAACAGCGATCACACAACATAAGGTAGATTTTCTGTCATCCCTATATTTTCACTGTTTCACACAATACATGGAAAAATCATCTGTTGTGTGACGTGGCCCGTGAAATCATTGTTTTATTGAGATTTCATCCATGCCATTCAGACAACATTTTATCTATTGTTTGATTTAAGTTATCAAAAAATTCATTTTGCCTCCAAATAAGAATTTTGGTTTCCCTCTTTATGTCACGGTAATTATTTCGTGGTCGCGTTATTTCCCCTTTTTATTTCTTACCTTTCTATTTTCTTCATCGTCTCTCCCTTTCAAAACCAAATTAGGGTTATTTCCCTCTTCTATTTCGTGCCCGCGTTATCCATGTCGATTCCTTCTACTCCATTGTCCTTAGAAATTAGGGTTTCACATTGTTTGAAATTCCGATTCACTGATTGTTGCATGAATGCGTTGTCGATCGATCATATAGCTTTGAACTCTCTCGGCTGCTTCAAGGTCGAGTGAATGTGGCTTTCAAATTGGTGTGAATTTTATTCCCTTTTGAATTTTATATTCGAACTCGACTATTTACCAGTGATGATTTGGGTTTGAATTTATAGGAATCAATTTTTAGTGATTCTCTATATTTCGTATATGTTTGATTTGTTTTTCGAGTTTGAATATTACAAGTGGACTTGCATTCCTTGTTATTTTCTGGTATTCCTTGTTCATGCCTTTATCTGAATATTTTCAATGATTCTCGCTATTTTCCAGTGATATTTGAGTATTGATATTGCTTCAACTGATTTGAGCATTTTCTGATGTTTCTTGTTCATGCCTTTATCTGAATTGAGTTTGATTAGATCTCTCAAATGGCCTTGTTACTTTGAGCCAGGACTTGTCTATTTTGGTTTGGATGCTTGAGTATTTCTGTATTGGTTGTGTGCTTGATATTTTAGATTTTCATTTGGTTCAAGGGTTTGATTCTGTAAGTCTGCTTGGATGTGTGCCTGGACCATACTGGATGTGTTGCTTGATATTTCATGTATATACAAACATATATATGTATATATGTGTGAATAGCTGCTTGTATGTTTAGGCTTGTCATTGCTGGACTTACACTTGAACTTGCACTTGAATTTGGGAACTGGAGTTGAACACTTGTGTTTCGCTGCCTATGCTTGTCATTGCTACTCCTCATTTTGGTTTTACTGGTTGAATGTATCTCTTGGTGTAATAATGTGTTGCTTGATGTCTCTAGTATATGTATACATATACACATATATGTGTGTATATGTACTTGTCTGGTTTTACTTCATATATGTTGTTTTTGTGAAGATGGTGATGTTCCATTAGCAGAGAATCAAGGGCATTGGAACTTGAACTTGTTGACTGGCATACATACACTTGTGTTTTGCTTTGCACTATATGATGTTGAACTTGAACTTGTTGAATTTGGGAACTGGAGTTAGAACACTTTTGTTTTGCTTTGCACTATATGCAGACTGGCACCGCCTTGTTCAAGGCAGTGCACTGCCTTGAATTCCATGTACTCCTTGGCTCATTTGATTCCTGTGTGAATATTCTTTTGATTCATGTTCATTTGATTCTTGCAACTTACCATTTCATTTCAATTCTTATTCTTTTGATTCTTGCACCATACAATTTCAATTTATTACTTCTTAGCAGTGTGCACTGCCTTGAACTCATGTACTTCTTAGTTGCATTTGTTTGTAGCACTACCTGCTGTTCATTTGTTTGTGGCACTTCTTGACTGCATTTGACATGTGTTGCATATATACATGTATACGTGTATTTACATATTTGTATATGTGTGTTGCTCACTATACTTATACTTGAACTTATGTGATGCTCTTTTCCCTGAACCATTGCTATTACCTTTGCTGGTTGTTCATGTGCACTTGACATTCTCATGATTGTTTCTGGTTTGGTTCCTTCCCTACATGCACATGACTGGTTTCACTTGTATGCATGTATTTGAGCCATGATCCACTTTCCATGTATATACATGCATACATATGTATGTTTATATATGTGACTTTGTAAGTATGAATTCCTTATGTACACTGCTTGGTCTGACCTTGTGCACACTTATCCATGAGATTTAATCGATGCTTGGCCTTATGATATTCACAATGATACATTGTGCATATCATAAGTTGTCCGTGAAAATATATATTTGTCCCTGTCTAAAACATGAAGAGAAAACAAACCCATAAACTGTGACAATATTAATATTCAATTTTATTTTTTCAATTTAGGTTTGTTTCCTTTTCCATTTTACTGCGTTGTTTATTTGATAGGTATAGGAGATGGATGGACACAAGCTTGAGCAAGCAAATCAAGATCAACATAAAAAAACTCGTGTGAGGTAAAAGAATGTTATATATGAGAGTGTAGAGAAATGTTGTATATATGAGAGAGATAGTGAAAGTTGTATTTGAAAATGTAAGTAGAATGATAGTGAAAGTTGTATTGTATTTGAATTTGATTTGAATTAAAATATTCTTTTAAATAAAATATTTGAATTTCATTCTGTGAACAATTATTCATATAATTCAATATTTATATGTTGTCTAATAGGAATTTCAGGAATGATACTATAACATCAGACAACATTTGGTTTTTTTTGGATTGCTAGTGCATATCAGACGATGGTGCATCTCTATGGTCTGATGTGCAATGAGACGGCACGAGATTTAACGACAGATAGGTATTCAATCAAACAATGGAACATATCTATCATGTGATTCATTTTTTCCCATAGTGCACCTTTTGTTATGTACTCACCTTAGATTTAGATATAGTCTGACCCGCTATATAATATTCATGCCAGTCCGAGACTTTTCAGGTATAGGGACATTAGCCATTTTGGGATGATTAAGCTTTAGAGGAGACGTGATATATATTATATCGTGTTTGAGTTGTCGATTTATGTTTTTTGTTAGATGTCTCCTAGTATTTATTTTTGATGAGATGGCTATGAGTCATGTATTATGAACCTGACTTGTATATATATTGTTATATTGAGACAAACATCTGTTGGTATTAGTTTGTTATGTATTATATTTTTCTGCTGCGATATTTGACTGTGTGTTCATCTGGATATGTTGTATATTGTTCTGTCTTGGTACGCCCACATGATTATTGCTCTGTGTCGTTACTGAATACTTATATGTTGATATATTTTGAGATGAGATACATACTAGTGTTAGTCCAATGTAATATCCACATGTGGTCGCTCCTAACAAGCCTTATTTTCCGTATTACTAGATAGGATTACCTAGTAATTTTCTTAGGTAGTATGTGTATAGAGGTGGAGCGTTACAGTAGTTCTCTATTCTCGTCCAGTCATCTCTTGATGGAATCTCCATACTCAGCAAAGGTTTCTCATGAATCTACATGCTCCTATTACTCACAGTATGCTTATATGCTAAACACCACTGCCTATACCATTTTTCTCCTTCACTATTGCCTAGCAAAATGTTCTTATTGCTCTTAAGATCTAACTTATCATTCCTTTTGTTTACATAAGTTGGACACCAAACTCTCTAAAGAAAGAAAAACTCACAGGCTTCCCTTTCCATATCATTTTGGGATCTTTATATTTGTGGCAATTGAAGTTGCATAGTTGATGATATAATCCGCTACAAATGTTGTATATGGCAGAAATCCCATCTCTAATCGGTCAGTCAACCATAAGCCATGTAACGACCCATAATTTTATCACTTTAAATTGGAATACTTAATTAATTTAAAATATTCAAATATAGAATTATTAAACATATAAATCATGTTTTATGTGATAAATAATGGTGATATTGCTTTGGAAAAATGTTTACAAAAATATATTCTTTGGAAAAATATCGGTAAAATGACCTAGAATCGTTTTATCAATAAACAACTTTTTAACCATCAGAAGTCGTGAACAAAACTGGATACATATACTTATTTCTTAACTTAAGTAAGAATATTTAATAAAATTATTTATTTTATTTTTTAAAATAAAATGTTTTTATAACATCATTAATGATGTCCTCATTTTCAAATAATTGATTTATGAATTTAATTTGAGTTTAAATGATTCAATAATTGTTTTAAAATCAAATGAAGCCCTTTTAATTATTAAATAATAGTAGAAATTTTATTTTAAAAATTTGTTTACAAACATATATAGTTTAACTGAAAAGTAAAAATATGACCGAAAATCGAATTCCGGATTATCAAAGATTTGACGAATAGAAATTGTTCTAAGTTATTGCAATGTTTTTTGTCATCTTGTGCGTATACATACGTATGTATATACATGTCATACACCTACCTATATATGTATATACATTTTACCATTTGCATTTACATAATTAGAAATATAAATATCAATATATTTTTCAAAACAAATCCAACCAAATCTCCTTTAATCATCAAGATACCTTACTTAGACACTAAGGATGAAGCATGAGGTGATGGAGATGTTGGCATGGGGGTTGGGTGGTGCACAGCCGAAGTGATGTGTGGAGGAGGTGGAAAGTGGTGATGTGATGATGGGTGGAAAATATCATGATATTTTTCTCAAAACTTACATATAGATGACCACCCCATTCTCTCATAATTCACACACCATTCTCTTCTCCTTCTTCTTCTTAAGAAGCCTTTTAATGGCTTTCATACATAGGAAAAAATATGGCAAAGTTATAGTGCAAAAATAATAAACATATCCTAAAGTGATTAAAACTCCTCAAAACCAAAGTAAATCACCCCCCGCCTCCTAGTAGTGCACGGCCACCACCACTTCCACCTTTGGTTGAGCAAATCAACCCAAAGACATCATGACCGAGCTTCCATAGGTGAAGGAGGAGATCCGAGAAGCTCCGGAATAAATAAAAGAGAAGGAAGTGCTGTCGGAGTACCGCTGGTTTAATTGGAAGAAGCTTCAAAAAAGTTTGGTGGAGTGGAAACCGATAGTGAGTACTTGAGTTTAGTTTTGTTTATTTAAAACCTAAAATGATGATATGCATGTTTAATTAGTAAATTAATATGCTTGGTTGAATATTGGATGAATATTTGGTTGATTAATGTTTGTTTGATAGTTTGGTTGCTAATAATGGGGAAATAATATTCATCAAAATAGAAATGGTTAATTAATCAACCATAGTTAACTCATGAAAAATAAATCCATATTATTATGTGTATGGAGTTTATTAAGCCTCTTTATGGTTTCGAATATAAAAAAGTTGAAAAATGAATATTGAATAATATAATATGGAATAAAGTGAAAAATGAGTTTTTAGTGTAGGAAAAATAGTTTGAAATGATTTGAAATGGTTTACTATGGTATTTTAAACATTTTAAAAAGCTTCGGCAAAGTTTAATGAAGTTTGAAAAATTGAGCCAAATCGAGCTTCTGACCTGAAAGTTAAATCAATGTGCAAGATGCAATATAAGTCGGAATTCTTTGAAATAAGAATTTTTCGAAGAATATAGTTTTCAAACAAAAGAAGAAAAGTAAGATTTCATTTAGTAGAGTCTGAAATATGTCTAAAACAAGCTTTCAAAAACATCGCGTTTTGGCAGTTCAAAAATCAAAGGGGTAAATTCTTCAGAATGAATATTTTTAAATCTTTAAAAACATAAATTAAATTCCAAAAATATGATTAAATATTTTAGAAGAGTTTTGAATAGAAAAATTGGACATATAAGAGGTGGAATATATATTTAGAGCTGATAAGCTCTAAAAACACTATTCACAGCGGTTTTTGCGACGGTTTTCGGTAACTTTTGCAAATCATGGTCTTAACTTAATTATTCTTCCCAATCATTTTGGTAATATTTTCAAATGAATAATTATGTATTTTGAAGATGATTTGGAAGCTTTATAATTATTTTAAAGGATTTTAAAAGAAATGTTTAAGGGAAAATTATTTTAAACAATATTTGGAAAAGTATTAAGTAAATGAAAATCATCTCTATAAGATCATATAAAGGATTTAGATTTGATCAAATAACTTGACCGTCTTATGGGTGACAGAGAGATATTCTACAGACTCGAGCTTAGATAATCAGTATCTGGGTTCCGCTCTAACTATCCGGACTGGCCTGACGGATGGGATGGTTAATTTGATCTACTTGGACCACATTTTCTTAAGTTAAAAGAAAAGAGATTTGGAGTTTCTCAAAAGTTAAATAAGATTTTAAAATATGATTTCGATGGTATAGGGAATACACTAGTTAAACTCTGTATTAAATTCAAAGGAGGGAACTTGTACTATCCGTGTGAATTTAAAAGGTGATTTCACCATTATTCGACGAATAGTACAGGTTGAATATGAAACTGATATTGAGTATAATTAGTTTAATTTCTATGGATTCTTTTCTACTCAATACTAATTGATTTGGGATTACAGTAAATGATGTCTTAAATAACATCGTTTTTGACCTATTTAAAAGTTATGATTTGAAAATAAGAAATCTTTGTTAAGATTTAAATAAATGATTTGGAAATGTTTTCCCAAGTAAAAGGTGAAATGATTTTGAGTTATTCCACGATTAAAGAGGTTTAATCAACCAGAGAATTTGATAAATGAGGCTTAATGATTCCATATACTCTTATACGATAAAGGAATAGTTTAAAAGAATATACCTTGGAAAGATATTTGATTTGATAAAAAGGATAAATTAGTTAGATGTTGTTTGATAATCACCTATATATTTGACAACTTTTTATCAATGGTTGGTTCGGAGAAACCAGGGTCGGATTTGGGTAATTCCTATCCGAAAACCACTTTGAACCAATATACATGTTTGAAAGTGAAGACACGTTGAACACAATGATTTGAAGATAGAGATCTTTGTGATGTTGGGCTGCTTGCCACTAACCTCTTGGTTAATCCCCATATCATATATATGGTGGCAGTAGTGTGTTCGTTCTAAAAATCTTCGATTTGCAAGTACTACTTGCTACTAATCCTAGGGGTGATTCCCAAATAGGAAGTAGTAGGAGGAGTGCCTTCGGTTTGTCCTTCACCGGGATAACTTGTATGGATGAGTATTTAAAATTTCATTTCTAAAACCATGTACATTGATATCTACAAATATACATTTGTTTGGTGGTGTAGGCAGTAACCCCTCCTATACTTTACACCCTTCTCCAAGACATACGAGCTCGGAGACTATACTTTTGTGAAAATCAATATTGTGTTATTAGAAATGGAAATATGGCATTCTAAGTGGAATTTGCACTCTAAAAACCAAAGTGTGGCTTTGTGAAAGCAAAGCATGGCTTCACGGGCCTCACATCCCAGGAATGATAGGGGATACTATATGGTCCGCAGGACATATATTTTAGGTTGTCGGTTTTATTAATGATGGAGGAGTCCAGTAGTGTCTAGACCTTCAATGGTTTAAATGGGCAGGTATTGGAGGCTCGTTTGAAAAAGAGCAAAGCCATCGAAATACTCTTTCCCATAGTACTGTAACAATGTAGTACGGAGGCTTGCTTGAGAAAAGTGAATAGTCACTGGAGACTAGGATGTTATGCGTGGATTTAACATCGAAGGCAATGGCCACTTGTTCCCTATCATGTTGGAAATCCAATTCCAATACGAGCTTTACAATTTTGGTTATACTTCCAAAATAGCTGTAATGCTTTACAAACATTTCAGCCCCTTTGGCATCATATACATCGTTTGACATTATCCAGATATTGATACCTACTTTATGTACATATTTATTTAAAAAATGTTTTCAAACCAATGTCATTAATGATAATACCAAATTTGTTTTGGTATAAAGTATTTTGGTTATCGTAAGGTAAAAACCCATTTGTGTTTATGTTCAGCGTGGTCTTACGAGATACCCATATTTTCAAAGGTTTCGATTGGCATCACTCTGATCTATGACAATGTTATATACAACTATAATTCGAGTTCTGTCATGCTAGTTTATCAAGCCTAATCCAGGTAACTTTAATACTCGGGTTAGATTTGAGTAGTTTCAGGTTTAGCTAAAGACGCTTGGAGTTTCCAGAGGAGAGCTGGAGATCTTCCTCAGTGTATGGATGCATTCTATTTTTCCACTGCATTTGTTTTGTTGTTTTTTGGCATTTGTAAGGACAAAGGATTTATAACTGTCCAGGCTTAATCTATGCTAGACTCTGATATTTTATTCAAAATTTTCTGCTGTAAGAGATTTTGTGGTTAATAATATATGATTATTCCATTCGTATGAGATTCTATTTTATACTATATTCTGTGTTATTTTCTTTTTACCCTTGATCAATCTACCTTTCTGGCACTTAAATTTATGGCACGTGAATACCGATAATGTATTAGTGTCGGTTTTCAAGAGTCGAAAAGGCAGGTCATCACAAACCATTATCCTTATGTAACATCCCCTTACTTGAAGGCCCAAAACTAATGACTATGGATGCTGTAGTCATCCATAGTTATTAATCCTCGACGACCAAATACGGTAGTGTTAGATTCACTGATACACAGAAACGCATGAATATGGAAAAAATTTAAACATCAAACAAAATCACATTCCATTTCAAAACATTTCCAATTCATTACATAATCCAATAATTGTCAACCACGTTCAGAGAAAATATATTTATTACAATATACGCCAAAAGCGACATATGAAGATGCCCCCTTGGATGATCAGAGTATATACATGCAATATAAGAACTTTGCCGTTACAAACAACACATTAGAATCAAATAAAAGAAAACTCTACATAGTTATCATGCCTCATACATGTCTCCGGAAACTTTATTCGTCATCTAATGAGGTACCTGAAAACCTCAACTCTGAAACTACTCAAAATCAATTGAGTACCTGAGAGTTTAAGGGGAAAACATAAACTTCGAATCAGACAAAAAGCCTGGTATGAATAATAATCTACCATCTCAAATCATTTAGTTATCTAGTGAGACCATGTCGCTTAGTGGAATGGGTTTTCCCCTCACTAATATCTTAAAACCTTTATAAAACCATATATTGTGCTCCTGCATCCACAATGGTTAAAACATAGTCATTTCAAAATATTATGATGATATGCAAACAAGTTAAAACATTCTGGATTTTCCGTCCTCTGTTTAGTTGACTCCCTGTCATATTTATAGTTTCTAGGGTCACTATTAACCTATTAGTTGTTATCCCGCCTTTTGGCAAGGCCGTGATACCAAGGACTTGACTATAGACTGAAGACAATCTGCCCTAGAGATCAATTATCTACAGATCCATGATGGATAAAGGAAAACTTGGTCCGAGTTGGAATTAAGCTACAATTAGCATGGTATGACAAGCACAGCTATGAAAGGCAAAATTCCAAATTTCAGGTCAATCAGAGTTCGTATGCTCAAGTTATGGATCGATCAAGATCCATGTGAAACATGTCCATTTCGTGTCCATCAATCCATATCCATCATTTTGTATTCATCCAGATCGATACGAAGTGAGATCAACTCCGTCCATTGGCATACATCATCTCGTATCCATCACCATCGATACGAAGTGAACATATCCCCATCACTCGGCATCCACCATTCATATCCATCAGGTTCAAACTTGCATCGATGGACATCAACATTCCTTGGATCGATCATAATCAACTCGTTCAATA
The DNA here is from genome assembly GCA_030737815.1 of Allium fistulosum. NCBI lineage: Eukaryota > Viridiplantae > Streptophyta > Magnoliopsida > Asparagales > Amaryllidaceae > Allium > Allium fistulosum. The sequence continues at coordinate 1,259,190,720 of CM060901.1, forward strand.
ACTATACATTTCGTATTGATCCCTTATTCGATCCATATGAAGAGTAGGGCCGGGGAACGATACGAAACAGAGGCAGAGCATCGATATGAAAGACATGGCATCAGATGGATATGAAAGGCACAATCAAACCAAAGGAAACTGTCTCAATGCACAAAAGGTGGATCTCTAGCACCACGTTATCGATACGAAGAATATCGATATGAACATATCGATACGAAGCCTTCAGCCTTACTAGCAAACTCAACATTGGATCGATCATATCTCTCAAATTACAAGTTGAAATGCCATGAAATTTTCATAGAAGCTTGCATATTAACTCAAAAACAACCATGATCGATCACAACTCAATTGGACCATTTCTTGATCGATACAAAATCCACATGGATCGATCAGGATCGATCCCAAACGACTCCAGATCCATCATGTGGGCCCACCTACGCATGAGAAAGGGTATTCTGAGATTTGAGGCAGATATTTCCAGCTCTACGCCAATAAATAGCACCTCCACACCAACTAAAAGGGGACTTTTGGACTTTTATGCTGCTACTCTGCTAAAACTCCATTGTAACTTGAGTGTTAGCTATTGTACTATTGTAACTCAATTGAGAATCAGCAATAAACATCAAACCATTCAAGGTGGACGTAGGCTACAACGCCGAACCACTATAAATCTTTGTCTTTTTCTATTACTGCATACTTTTCTTGGTGTGATTGTTAGATTAGCCTCATTTTCCATTTCATTTCTTCATTTTAATCTCTTCAATTACATCCGACAAGTGTTGTGCCCAATTTTGGTACAAACACTTTGGTGCTTTCACTAAGAAAAACTTTGCTTTTTCTCCTGCTCCGTGGATCCCCTGCCGTTGTTGGATTGCTAAAATCTAAAGAGGAGATCCAGATCTGTCTTCTAGTGGTTCCTTCTATCATATTCAGATTGTTCTAGATCTAAGAAGAACTACATCCATCATGGTCCACAATACCAGAACTGCTTCTAATGCTGGTAATCCAGAAGGAAGGGATAGGCAAATCCCGCGCAGCTGACTACTAAGGCCAAACATCAGTTGGAGCTCCAAATCTTCCCAATCCAGTAACTAGAGAGGAATTCCACACCCTCATGCATGGGCTCACTCAAAGCCGTCAAGAGCTCACTCAATAGATCCATGCCAACACAGAGCTTGTGAACCAGTTGAATGAAGCAAGGCAAGGGAGATCTAGGAGGGAGCATACGTCTTATTCCTTATCTAAAATCTTGGCGTCATCTGACTCCTATCACAGATCTACACGCTGTGGATTAGATGGAAACTGTGCGGAGACCTCCGGGAACCCACATACTGTAGATCTCGGACAGGCCAGAATAGGCCCTTCCACAAGGCATCAAGCTAGAACCTCCTCCCGAGGAGGGGCACTTCCTTACCTCACCACTCATGACCACGCAGCTGCTGCAGTTATAGATCCGGAGGCCGAGATCCAGAACCAACCAGATCCAGCCCCTCGCCACCATATTCATGCTCAGGATCCTCACTTCCATGAAGCCCGGGAGCCAAGGAGGCGTGTAACGGACCGTAGACAGCGATCAGACCGTCCTCGTAACATGGAACCCGACCATGCCTTGGCCGCGAATATCCAAATGCCCGACATTCCAACCATGATACGCCAGATGATTAGAGAAAGTCAAGGCCTCACAAATGATGACTGGGGAATTTCTAGAAGTCACACTCCGTTCACTAATGACATCCTCCATGCGGAGCCGCCACGTTGGTTCAAAATGCCAACCTTACCGATGTATGAAGGAAATTCAGACCATAACCAACATATTCTGAAATATGAATGGCTTATGAGTTCCGCTCAAGCTAACGATGTGGTTAAGTGTAGAAGCTTCCCTATCTCCTTGGACCCGTTTACCACCCAGATCCATTTCATGTTTTGACCAGTTAGCTACTAAGTTCGTTGAGCAGTTCCGTATGCATGCTACAAAGCCGAAGGATGTCAATACCTTATCCAGTGTTACTCAAGCTCCAGGAGAGACTCTAAGGCATTATCTGGAAAGGTTCCACGCTGCTTGTGCCGAAGTCAACAATCCCAATGACAACTCTATTCTGATGGTATTGATGCAAGGGATCGATCCTGATTTCGAATTTGGCGATTGGTTGGCTAGGAAACCCCCCGCTTCATTGGATCATTTCTATGTAAAGGTAGCCCAGATTCTAAGGAGAGAAGATGCTAGAAGGTCTAGAAGTAGGACGTCGTGGGGCCCAGTAGTGAAGGTATCTAGAGCAATGTTGCAGTGAAGCAGACCGGGGAGAGTTCCTGTAAAGTACAGTTGAATATTCAGAATAAGGAAAGTCAGCAGAAGGATGATGGAGATCAAGGAAAAAAGGGAGACCCAGAGCTTCTATGTTCGATCGATATACTCCTTTGAACATGTCACAAGAGAATGTTTATCTTCAAACCTACAATACAGGGCAGTACAAGAAGCCAGCTCCGAAACCATCACCGGAGAAGCAGATTCAGACCGGAAAGTTCTGTACTGTTATCCCGCCTTTTGGCAAGGCCGAGATATCAAGGAATTGACTGAAAACCAAGGATCGTTCATCCTGAATGTTGAGTACACACAGGTTCACCATGGATGTCGAGAAATTTTGTCCAAGTCCGGATCAGGCTACAATCGACAAGACACGACAAGCAAAGCCAAGAAAGCCAATGTTCCAAATTTCAAGTCAATCCGAGTTAGTATGCTCAAGTTATGATCGACGCAAATTGAAAGAAATAACCCCATTTCGTATCCATCATCGAGCCTCAGTTTGTATCGATCATATTCGCATCGATCAGACCACACTGCTTCGCATCCATCTGAGAGCCTTGGTTCGAATCCATCCGGACTACGCAATTCATATCCATCAGGGGATTATACCTTGCTCATATCGATCAACCAAACTCCCTTGTCCATGTCCATCGAATCACATTGGTTCGAACCCATCAGATAATCTTGGTTCGTATCCATCCGGTGACCTTAGTTCGTATCCATCAAACAATCACTATTTCGTATCCATTGAGTAATCACTATTCATGTCCATCACAATCTTGCCTGTTCGTATCCATCAAGTGGAAGCGACTTTGATCGATACGAACTACGCCACCTTCATCGATACGAACTAAACCATCTCCATCGATTCGAACTAAGCATACTGCAGATCGATATGAAGAGCATGCTATTGATCAATTCGAGCTACGCAACGGCCTTCGATACGAACAAAGCGAGAATCTGGGGACGACTCGGTCAACTCGGCATAAAAAGCGGATCGACCCGAAGAGTGCGCGCCACATCATCACCTCGGCACGTGCAAACATTGATTCGAACAGATCGATTCGAAACCATCGATTCGAACCAAACAGCCCGCCGAAGAACACCAACTCGTATCAATCATATCTCGCAATCCACAAGTCCAAATGCTATGAAATTTTCACAGGAGCTTACATACAAGCTAAAGAATGTTCACACCAAGTTTCGATTCCATTTGACAAAATCTTGATCAATACGAATTACGTTCGTATCGATCATGGATCGGGCCGAAACTTCATGGGATTGATCGCGTGGGCCCACCCACGTGCCAGAAGAAGTCTCCCGAGATCTGAGCGAGATATTTGCATCATATGCCTATAAATAGAGCCCCCAAGGCCTATAGAAAAAGGATATTTTGACGCTCGAACGCCCAGACTCTGCCGGATTCAATTTTATACTCCGTTACTGCTGTTGTACTTGAATTTCATAACTTTAATTCGCTGTAATCCACTGCAATCAATTGTAATCATCCATAGGATATCAATAAAGTCATCAAATTTCATAGTGGACGTAGGCAACACGACGAACCACTCTAAATTGCTGTGTGTCTGTGCATTTATTATTTGTTTTTGGAGTTTTTGTTAGATAATCCACATTTTACATTTCTATTCTTCATTTTTATCTCTTCAAAAACTTCCGAAGAGTGTTGTGCCCATTTTTGGTACAAACATGTACATTCCATGATTGTTACGGCCATAACACTAATGAATCCCGTCATCTATAGGATATTATTGAAAAGTTGATTAGAGAAAGAAAGTTAGAGCAGTGCGTCCGGGCTCCGCAGGACTACGGAGCAGGCCAATCTAATCCCAATCAGGGCCAAGGCCCGGCCAGGCCCGAAGAATGCGCACGTACTGGTGGGAGGCTGGTAATTAATACTATAAGTGGTGGTCCTCATCCAGCTAATCGAAGTTGGAAGGAGGGAGTCATATGGTAGTTCGAGTAGGCATGCGGACTTCGAATGTTGTAGTGGTACTGATGAAGGGGCCCCGGCAAAGCAACAGAGGACGATAACAGATGACATCATTTTCAGAAAACGAGATGCCAACAAAGTCGAGGCCTCCACTATTGATCCGTTGGTTATTTCTGCTCAGATAGGTCCTACTTCAATGAAGAGGATCCTAGTTGACAGCGGAAGTTCTATGAACATACTTTTCAAGCCCGCTTATGACCAAATGATGATCGAAGCGAAAGACTTGAAACCGTGTCAGTCACGTATACGTGGTTTCAATGGAAGTGCAACCATACCAGCTGGAATGGTGGAGTTACCTATTGAGTTGGGTGTTGGAGATCGCCGGAGAGTCCGGATGTTGCAGTTTGTTGTGTTGGATATACATTCCCCTTACAATGCTTTTCTGGGACGACCAGCCCTTGCAGAGTTCAGGGCAGCGATTTCCGCTTGGTGTTTAACTCTAAAATCCCCCATTGATAATGGAGTCTAGGTAGTACATGGTGATCAAGAAACTGGACGCGCCTGTTATGTTGCGGAGCTACGTGATGCACAGCGAATGGAGAAAGGTAAGGGCATGGAGGAATCTCTCTGCGTCTGCTCTATGAAGGATTGATAATTAACGCCTGAGTCGAGGCTCGGCCACCATAACCAATTTCCTAAAGATCTCGATCCCAAAGACAACGACGATGAAGGGGAAGTCAAAGAATACCAGGCCTCCCCGGCAGAATTAACAATCGATGTCCCGGTCGACAATGATGATGATCCTAGGGTGATAAAGATCGAATCTCAGCTCAGCCCCAAGATGAGACAGGAACTGGTTGATTTTCTTCGGGCAAACCTCGATGTGTTCGCTTGGACACATTCAGACATGTGTGGGATCTCGCTGAACATCGCAAGCCACGTATTAAATATCGACCCGCGGCATGTCCTGGTGAAACAAAAAAGGCGCGGTATGGATCTAGAGAGATCTGCCACCCTGAAGAAAGAAGTGGATAAACTCAAGACTAATGGGTTTATTCGTGACACTTTATACCCGGAGTGGGTATCGAATCCAGTGCTTGTTCGAAAGTCAAACGGGAAATGACGAACGTGTGTGGACTACTCAGATCCGAACAAAGCCTGCCCCAAAGACAGTTTTCCGCTTCCTAGAATCGATCAACTGGTGGACTTAACAACCGAACATGAGCTCTTGTCTTTCATGGACGCGTACTTCGGCTATAATCAAATTCCGATGCACCTTTCTGACCAGGAGCACACTAGCTTTATCACTGATCCGGGGCTTTATTGTTACAAGGTGATGCCATTTGGACTCAAAAATGCTAGGGCAACTTATCAAAGGCTTGTAAACCAGATGTAATTTGCCAACCAGTTCGGGAAGACTATAGAGATGTATGTAGACGATATGCTCATGAAATCGTGGTTATCCAACGACCACATCAGTGATTTGGAGGCGATGTTCGACATACTCCAACAGTACAAAATGAAGCTAAATTCATTGAAGTGTCATTATGGAGTAGCATCTGGAAAGTTCCTTGGCTTTATTGTCAACGCCAGAGGAATTGAAGCCAACCCCGAAAAGATCTGGGCGATTTGAAATCTCAAAACTCCCATAACCATAAAGCAGGTGCAAAGTCTTAATGGGAAGGTGGCAACTTTGAGCAGGTTCACTTCTAGATCCATGGACAAGTGCATTTCCTTCTTCGATCTGATCAGAAAAGGAAAGCAGAATTTCGAATGGATAGAGGAGTGCGAGGGCGCATTTTGGGCAGTAGTACAACATCTGGAAACACCTCCGATCTTGTTGAAGCCAGTTGATCACGAAAAGTTGTATTGCTATCTGGTAGTTTCGGCAAGTGCAATCAGTGATGCGCTTGTTCGAGAAGAGGATCGGATCCAACGACTAGTCTATTATGTCAGCAAAAGATTGACGGGGGCAGAAAGAAACTACTCGAAGATAGAGAAGTTAGCTTATTGTCTTGTTGTAGCCTCGAGAAAGCTCCGCCTATATTTCCAGGCTCATCCGATCACTGCTTACACCGACCAGCCGTTACGACAAATCCTGACGCGACCTGTGACGTCTGGTAGGTTGCTTAAGTGGAATATCAAGCTGAGTCAATTTGGCATCACTATGCCCTAAGGCGAGCTATTCAAGGACAAGTTCTGGCAGATTTCATAGCCGAGTTCGCCATACCGGAGGAATTGCCCGAAACCAATGAACCTCCCAACTATATACGGAAGTTATACACTGGTGGCACATCAAACAACCGATGCTCAGGCACTGGAGTGGTGCTCAAACCGCAAACGGGCAATCTGTATGCTATGGTTTGAAATTTGACTTCCGTGCAACTAACAACAAAGCTGAATACAAAGCCTTACTCGCTGGACTAAGGCTTGCCAAGGATTTGGGTGTCGTCACTGTAGAAATTTACTGCGATTCACAACTCATGGTGTGCCAGGTTCAAGGAGAGTATCAAGCCAGAGATCAAAGATTCGCCTCCTACCTTATGCAGATCCATGAAGTGTTGAACCCGTTTGACTATTATACTATCTGTTGTATACCCCGAGAGCAAAATCAGAAGGCCGATTCTTTAGCCAAACTGGCCAGCACTGGCGAAACACAACGGATGGGACTCGTCCCCGTCGAGACACTTACTACTCCAAGTATTGATCATGTAGAGACAGACTGAGTTCATGAATCAGTGCCTGAAAGAGAATTATGGATGACTCCATTCAGAGATTATCTTGAACACTGAACGTTACCCGAGCGCAAGAATAAGAAGAGACAGATTCTACGAAAGGCTTCACGGTTTGTTATCCAAGATGGAATCTTGTACAAAAGGGGATATTCTGTTCCACTGCTCCGGTGTATCGCCCATAATGAAATCAAGCGAGTATTGCATGAAGTGCGTGAAGGAGCGTATGGCGATCACACTAGGGGGCAAGCCCTTGCGAAGAAGATATTCAGATATGGGTATTACCGGCCAACGCATCGGATTATTCAAAGAGATTTGATAGGTGCCAGAAGCATGCCAAAATTTCGAGAGCCCCACGAACCGAGATTACCCAAATGGTCAGTCCATGGCCATTTGCCACATGGTGTATCGATATAATAGGGTCCTTGCCTCTAGCTAAGGGTGGTGCGAAGTACGCCATCGTTGCGGTTGACTACTTTACTAAATGGGCGGAAGCTGAGCCCCTTGCCACTATCATAATGAAAAAAGTAATCAACTTTGTTGTGCGCAACATCATTTGTCGCTTCGGCCTCCCACAGACAATTGTTACAAACGATGGGGCCTAATTTGATAGTGACGAGTTTAAGAATTTCTACCAACGCTATAGCATCCAGAAGTTCTCAGCAGTAGCTCACCCTCAAGAAAATGGGCAAGTCGAAGCTGTCAACAAAGTCATCGAAGAAATGACTGGAGAAGGCTAGAGGTAAGTGGGTCGATGAGCTTCCTATGGTCTTATGGGCATATCGAACTACCCATAAGTCCGCGACCGGCCATACTCCGTTTGCACTTTCCTACGGCTCTGTAGCTATTATTCCAGTTGAGCTAGAGGTGCCTTCTCACCGTGTGACTTATTACGATCTGAAGACAAATGTCATCCTACTTGCAGAATCTCTGGATTTACTGGATGAGAAGCGTGAAAAGGCTGATTTGAGGGCAGCCACACATCGCAATCGAGTCGCCCGATTATACAATGCTAAAGTCCGATTAAGAACCTTTGAAGTTGGCGATCTCGTACTCAAGCGGGTCTATCCGGTCCCTTCACACATGAAACCGACATAGGAAGGACCGTATGTCATCGAACGGAGGCTTGGAGACGGCACATTCAAGCTATCAACCGTTGATGGTCTCACACTACCGAGAGCATGGAACAGCAAAACTCTGTATCGTTATTACATATGATTGGCTTTCATTCATTTAGTCTGCTTTCCTTTTTAAGTTTGTTCATGCAATTTGAGAATTTGTATTTGTAATAAGGCAACTGATTTTTCCATGATTTCTTATTTCAGCAATAAAGCGCAGACTCACAAAGCCAAGTTAATGATTGCAAGATGCATCATGCTACCACCATGATGTACAAAGAGCCGAGTTCCATCTTATGGTGGGACTCATTCAAATAGAGAGTGATCATGACCCGACCAGTCACTCGTTAGATGAAACCCTGAGCTTGGGGGGCAAACAACGATCAATCAAAAGAGAATTGAAACATGACACTTCTCCGACCAACTCCAGCTCTCAAAGTGCGAGCTGAAGTGCAAACTCCAAAATTAAGACGTGAACCGACCGTCCAACTCGAGGAGGGTGGATCCATCCATCCACGACCTTGCTTATTTCCAAAATCTCAAGGAGGGTGGATCCGTCCATCCACGACCTTGCTTATTTCCAAAAGCTCGAGGAGGGTGGAACCGTCCATCCATGACCTCGCTTATTTCCAAAAGCTCAAGGAGGGTGGATCCATCCATCTTCGACCTCTCTTATTTCCAAAAGCTCGAGGAGGGTGGATCCGTCCATCCATGGCCTCGCTTATTTTCAAAAGCTCGAGGAGGATGGATCCGTCCATCCACGACCTTGCTTATTTTCGAAGCTCGAGGAGGATGGATCCGCCCATCCACAACCTCGCTTCTTTTCAAGGTCGAAGAAGATAGATCCATCCATCTACGACTTCGCTTACTGGATCAAGGAGGATGTGATCCAACCATCCACAACCTTGACCAACTCCTTATTCCCAGAGTGCAAATAAGATTGTAATACTTAAACAGATGTGATCGACCATCTGTCAACTGACTCTAGTTTCCCTGAGTGTGAACTAGAGTATAAATATTAAACGGGTGTGATCGACCGCCCGTAAAATAACTGATGTCGACGGAGTATGGATATAATTCTAAACAATAAGCAGGCATGACTGACTGCCGGCATACAAGTCTAAATCCCCAAAGTGTGGATGAAAATACTAGCAAGCGAGCGAGTGTGATCTGACACTCAAACTCGTTTCACTTTAACTTTGTTCCGACTAAGTTACATCAAAGTCAGTAAAGGCGGACGGAGACGACCAACTGACTACTTCAATTCTCCCCAGAACTGGGGGCATAACTCAAGTTTCAACCGCTGACCGAGACAGCACAACGTTGGGACTCGACTCAACGTTTGATTATGACCTAAGGCCATGACTTCAGGACTTAAAGACCAGACTCAAGTTTAACTCAGAGACTAAAGCTTCATGAGTACATTGAATGGAAGTGTAAGTGCTAAAGTACTTAGATGAATAAACACAGGGTAATGCTAGAAACAAAGGAAAATTTTTATTCACACTATTCTTTAAAAAGTGAGTACAAAATCTATTCAAAGAATTCCTATAAGCTGGGGCCAAGCCTACATCTATACATGGCCTACCAAAAGCAGAAGAGAAGCTTATTCTAGCCATCTACAAAAGAGGAAGAAAAAATGCAAATCTACGCCTTCGGTTTCTTCTTGACTTTCTTTGGCATAGATCCGCCCGAGCTACCACTCGAACCTCTCTTTGAACCCTTGCCTCCCTGGCTCGCTCCAGCTGGCTTATCTCCGGCCGGGGGAATCGATGCAGTCTCTTCTTGAGAACTCATAGGGATTGAAGTGTCCTCTATGTGTGGAACCGATGGAATGGTGGCACTCTTGATGCTAGAAGAATGAAGTGCGCTGGTCTCAATAATGGTGCCACCCGAAGAAACCACATGAATAACGACCGGACCGGGACCCACCATGCCTCCACCGGCTCTATGAGCCTGCTCAATCTTGGCTTTGATTTCTGCCATTATCTCTTCCTCTCGGCCCACGCGCTCACCCATCGAAATGTTGCCGATCGGACCCGAGGAGCCCGTGATAATTACATCCTCATCTACATTGAAAGGCATTTCAATACTCGGATTGCTTTGATTGCCGAGGAGCGCTTCCATTAGTTGATCATCAAGCACATAGCTTCCATCATGTGCCTTCCCAGCCGAAGAAGTAATTGTTATGGTTGTGGCCTCTATCGCTAACACCTCCCACTCTTGATGAACTTCTTGAGTTGCAGGAGGGTCGGCCGGCACAGAATCTAAGACTGAATGAAGATAAGAGAATATATTAGTAATATCATCTGATAGTGCTCCTGCATTTTGAGGAATACGAGAAGTGTTCAGAATACCTTCCTCAATTCGGCTCCCAGGTTGGGCCGACATGCCTTCTGAGCTATGCTCGATGACCGAAGAGAGATGTGGCTTGTCGGGGTCATACTCCGGGACAACTAGAGGGTCTATAGAAAATGTGGGCGCAGTTTGAGACACTGGGGGCATTTCAAAAGCGACGATATGGTGTTCACTCCCAGATCCTTCTCCGGCCTCTGGATACTTAGCCGCCAGGTCTTCCCTCTAAAGCGCGACAACTGTGTCGTGAAGGACTTTAGGCTCATCTCCGATCAACACTTGAGTTTCCAATTCGAACTCATCAACGGTTGCAACATTATGGATCTCCTTTTCATCCTCAAGCAAGCGGTTCCAGGCCTTATATAATTGAAAAGGACAGTCTTCACCGAGCCAGTTCAGGTTGTGATTTCTCGGGACATTAGCGTTGTAGGTGACTAGAAGATCTTCAAATTCGCTTTCAATCCTGGCCTCTACAACTTTTATTTCCCTTTCCACCCTGGCGTCGGCTTCTTCGGCCTCTTTGTTCGCAGAATCCCTCTCTTCCCTAAGTCTCACCACCTCCTCGCACGCCTCCTGGACCACTTTGTTAGCTTCGTCTTTCTCTTTAAGAGCCTCAGTCAGCTTTGCCTTTAATTCGGTAACTTCTTTCAATGCGGCATCCCTTTCTCGCATAATAACAGTATTGCGATGCCCCATTTCCTACACCAAGTCCATGTGCGTTTTCCTCATCTCCTCTATAGACTTCACGGCTTCCTCGGCTCTTTGGCTGGTCTCAATCTCGGCTTTTCTCAAAGACTCAATTTCATTGGTAAGCACTTGTAGGATCGTTTTCACCCTAGAGGGGGGAGGGGTGAATAGGGTGATACAAATAAAAAATAATGCAGAAATAAATATAATAATTACAGCACAGATAATAACAGAATAATAAATGCAGAAATTGAACAACACAGATTTACCTAGCTTCGGCAAAACCCTGCCTACATGCTGCCCCAAGGTTTCTACTAGAAATTAAGTAGTCAGACACTTACACACGTAAATTTGCAACACCCGCTAACGACTAGCCCAACTCTACGCTCAAAACCCTGCCATAACTCAGCCACTAAGTTGCGAATTCCCAAACTACGCCCCGTAGTTTCTACCTAGTAACACGACTATGGAGTTACACAATTTAAAAAAGGAAAATTACAAAAGAGAATAAAACTTAAACAAAAAACCATATTTAATAATTCAAGCCCAAAACTAAAATAAAACAGACCGGACCAATAAAAAAACATGATATCCCTTTTTATAATTACGGCCTAAATAAAAAGATAGAGAAATTTGTCCCCTTTTTCATTCATGACCGCCTCGTTTCTTTTTCAATCCTCTTCAAAATCTAGGGTTTTGTTGATGAAGCCGCCGCTTTGAAGTTGTGATCTATTCAAGTATGGTTTTGCTTCTAGTTGCTTCGTCAATCGATTTGGTTGCTTTGATTGTTCATGGCTTCACTGTCGAGTTTGAATCGCGTAATTATGCTATTCGATTTTACTTTTCTTTCTCTGTTTGATAAGCCTGAACTCGACTTGCTTTCAAACTTGATTGGAGTTTTTGGTTTTTGTTCTAAGTATGCTCTTTGGATTTTTTTTGTTTTGAACTCCAATGAGATAATTGCCGATGATGAACTGGGTTTATATAGGGTTCGAACCCCTTAATTTTCATTCGTGTATTTCATTTGAATTCGTCTATTAATTTTCCTGGCCATTAGATAATTGTTTGAGCGATGGAGATTGTACTGACTTGTTCAATAGTTGGTGGTTTTGAAATACTTGAGTCGGTTCCATTATTTTCTCTGATGTATTTGAATTTTTGGTTCCATAGTTTTCTACTATGACATTGACATCGTGAATATTGAGATAAACTTGACTTCGACTTGCTCAATTCCTGTCTTCTCTGACTTATTCATCATGTTAGTATACATACGAATTTGAAATATCTTTTTACTGTTGCAACTCTAGTTCAACCTGCTGCTGTTCTTATTTGATTTTCTGTAAACTGCTTCGAGTCATTATGAACTGCCATGTTTACTCATGTATGTATGCTCATCTGCACATTGAACTTGAAGTCTTCTCTCGATGACCCACAGCTTCTGACGATTTCATTGTTCATTGACTTTGAACTTGTGATTGTATGTGTGTATACATGTTGACTTTTTCATCCCTCTGGTTTCATGTGTATGCATATATCTCTATTGCATTAGTTTGTCACTGTGTATATACATGGATACACGCATGTATATATGTATGTTAAGGCTTTTCTATTTATGCAGATTTGTATGTATGTGAACTTGCTGTTGCACTTGATCTGGTCTCTGTTTACATGAGCATTGCATCCATCTCATTCATTTCTTCAAGTCTGGTTTGAATCGTTGTATGTTGATATGCACCTTCATGTTAACTGCTTTTTGTCCAAATGCAATTGACCTTGTTTTGCTATATTTTCTTGTAGTTGTAGTCTTGTAATTTGCATTTCATTTGAACTGTGGTCATAAGTCTGCACTTGTACATTTTATTTATTTGATGATCTTGTTCAACCGAACTGCTAGCTCGATCTGGTTTTGAACTGGTGTTTTCTTTGCATTGCTTTGAGTTGAACTACTACTTGCATATCCATATATATACTGATTTCTGTTTGTGAGCCTGGTTCTTGTTAATTGTCTACTCGAGTCTCTGTTTCATGTGGTCTCCACTTGATACTTTGTACATACGGTGGTATAGGTTCATTGATGTGTTGAGCCTGATCGTGTACATTTGAGTCCGGCCATTGTATTGGACTTTAATTCATGTTCACTGACTATCATACTCCACCATTCTATTTTTGTTTTGTATTGCACCTGAGTTGAATCCACCATTTGGTTGGGTTTGACCTTGTGCTCACCTGTCCCTGCAATTTTATCAAGTGTACATCGGTGTGCACGACCTTGTGGCATGTACAGTAATACACTGTGCATGTCACAAGTTGTTCGTGTAGAAGAATTCAAAATAAATGATGACGAACAACCCAAATAACTGAGGCAAATAACATTTTCAAAACACACATTTCATTGTACACTGCAAAAAATATTTCTTTTTTCAATCTTGCCGCGTCAGTGTTTATTTTGCAGATAATTCAGATGCTGGATACAAACTGAAATAGAGTTGAAAAATAAATACGAGTGAATAAGTGATATGTGGTGAGATGATAAATTGTAAATTGAAATTTGTAATGTAATCAAAATTGTATTATAAAATGGCAATGTGTAAATGTATAGTGAGAGCATAAAATTGTACTATTCGAATTTGTAATAAAATATTTGTTTGAATATAATATTTGTTTGAATATGAATTCTGTGTTATTTATTTTATTCATCAAATATTTATTTAATTATGTGAAAAATAAAATAGTAAAATAACAAATACATTTAATGGAATATATATATGTTTATTATCATAAAAAAAACATATACTGGCATATTCAACAATCTCCCCCTTTTGATGATAACAAACATATATTAAGATTTTGAATTTATTAAATGTATTTGGTCATTGATGAAATCTATTTGCTCCCCCTATTTGAATGCTCCCTCTCTTCAACAAAGCTCCCCCTTCATATATGCATGAAAATAAATAAAAATATGCAAATGAACCTAGATGGGAATATGCAAATAAAAAATAAAATATTTGAACTTTATTTGCCAAAATCTTAACTTTTCTCTCCCCCTTTTGTTATCAGCAAAAGAGTAATAGTGTTAGAAAAATAGAGATAAAGTGATATTAATATAACATTAATACCCAATCGAGTATAAATATTAAATTTCAATAAAAAATCAAACAAAAATAATAAATACTCTGTTAGGCGCATATTCCACTTTAGAGTGATAGGGATGATATCGTTATATAAAACCATATAGTTGTATCTATTTGTGGTATATTTATGACAGGAATTTGAATACTTACTAACCATGCATAACCGTTAAGACTTTTTAAATGAGATTAGTAGTATTTCCAATATTTTCTTTTAAAAAAAATTGAATTTCAAGTATCTTCTAACCATGCATAACCATGAGGACTTTTAAATGGGATTGGAATCACTCGTCTATTTAATAATCAATTTTGATACGTGTTCCATACGTGCATAACCGTGAGGACTTTTAAATGAGCATGAAAGCACATAATCAAAAATTCCAAGTAATTCACCCATGCATAACCGTGAGGAATTTTAAATGAGAGTGAATACTTTGGATAATTTTATTGCTAATTAATTTAAAAAAATGAATAATTTCCTGTTTAAAATACCACATTTTGACATGCTATATTGGATTTTGATGAGTGATGGTCGTTAGAAATATGATAGAAATAGAGATGGTCATGGAATTTTTACCAATCAAAGTTATTACAAATTTTGTTTAAATTTTTAAAGAATTTTACTAAAGTGGAAATTAGCCACAAGGGCCTCTTTAGCTAGTGGAATTACTTTCTAGGACACACAACTGAAATAATTACTTTCAAGGACAAAACGTAAAATAATTAGTTTCTAGGTACTAAAATCCTATGAAATTATGTCCTTGAAAGTAATTAGACTGCTGACTTTGTCCTTGAAAGTAATTATTCTGCTAACTTTGGCCTTGAAAGTAATTTCTTTGAATGTGTGTCCTAGAAACTAATTGGACTACATAGTTTGTCCTTCTGGTGAAATGCCCCTTTACTAAATATACTGTCTCAAGTCATAATATATAATTAATACCAACACTCATCACTTTTTCAGTCACTATTTATCTTTTCGATAATCAGTAGGGAGTCAGATTAGTTAATGTAGTCATTTAAGATCAAATCAAAAAAATATAAAATCAAATTTCTAAAGTGCCTAATCTGAAATGAATTCAACAAAACTATTTTCTGAAAGGGGTTTTGAAAAAAATGTCTGCCAATTGAAAATCAGTTGAAATGAAATTTATGCAGATATTTTCTTTGAAATTGTGATGCAACTTATGAATGTCCCTACATAAAATACATTCCACTAGTAATTTTTTCTATCAACTAGACTACCAGCAGAATCTGCATCTGAATACCGCTTTAACTCAAAGTTATCAGATGGAGATCAAAGACCAAACCGTGGAGTGTGCAACAAATACCTTATAATCCTATTTACAGCTTTTAAAATGAGATTCATTTGGATTTGATTAAAACCGTGTACACAAACAAACACAGAACATAATGTCAAGTCAAATATATCCACGTGTATCTAGAATAATCATTAACCAATAAAACAGCATCATTAGTCCAAACAAATCTATATGAACTAGTTCAAAAACTATAGAGGTACTTATAGTGTTCTCGGCATAAAAAGATAATTGGCCAACAATTTTGCATAAATCAAAATCATAATCAACATTCATTTCTTTATCTCATAACTGGCTGATTTAAATCAGATTATGGTGCAGATTTTCGATATATAATATATCGTTCAAGATAAATATATCGTTACCTATTTTTCCTTTACCAATAATTTTTCATTTGTTGCCCATTGTGATTCTGCTACCTTTGTACTAGGCTAAGGAACTTTGATTTGTCACCCGTCGTGTGCCTTGAACAGCCAGAATCCAGGTATCACTCTTGTTGTTCCTTAACCTGCCACTATATCTACACGAGAAAAGATTTTTGTGACCTATTTGTTTTTGTAGGTCCATGATTGTTAGTGACAAAATATTTTGAAGAACAAGTTTGTGTAGAACCAAGACATTTATGTTTGTTCCTTTTGGCACTCAGATTTGTTTGACTTTAAGTGATTTTATATTTGTGCCTTTAGGAACCAAAATTGGTATGGTTTTCACGTGTTTGGGCCTATACCAACAATTGTTTTGATTGTGTCCAATTTTCTACAAATTGTGCACTCGGATTTGACACGATTAGTTTTACTTCTAACACTTTCAGATTGAGTGTACCCAAGTCCTTGTCTAACAATATTAACATTTTGTTTCCCTAATAACATATTTAGTGATCTTTCTCCTTTGGAAAATTTTCCTAAAGTTGTAGACAATTGTTGGACTTGTGTTTTGAGAGATTCATATTCATTCAATTATAGAGTGCACTTTTTATAGAATTTTCTCTCCTAGTGTTTTCACTTTCTTTCAATATCAGAATTTCATTTTTAAGTGATTTAATTTTAATTTCTAATTTTTTAATTTCTTCTTCGAATGATGGACACTTATCACAATTAGGGCTCTTATTTCGATAGTTTTTAACCAATTGATCAAGTTGCTTATTTAGTTCTATCAAACTATCTTTTTGTGATTCAAGTTTAGCGTACTTTTCCCTAAGTCTTTCAAAACAGCCATTTACCTCGTGAAAATATATAAGTAATTCTAAATGAGTAAGTTTTGATACCTCGATTGGCTCGTCATCATCGCTATTAGTTGTATCACCTCGAAGACACAGATCTGCTTTTTCACTCTCACTGCTAGTGCTTTTATTCATCACTTTTATTCCAAGTGGCTGCAATACTTCTCCTTTTTGGCATCTTTCCTTAGCTGAGTCGATTCCGAGGACAATTTGGCTTGATATGACCGTGTTTATTGCAGTTGTAACAGATGATCTCTTGCTCTTTTGTGTTGTCTAGAACTTTGACTATTCTGCTTTTCAGTTGTTGATTTAGAGCTGGATTTCGATACTTGTGATTCCACCTTTTGAATTTCTTTATTATCAGCGCCAGTTTTGCTGCACCATCATCATCATCTTCACTTTCAGTTGTTCCTTTAAGAGCTATTGATTTCTTTCAAGTATCACCTCCTTCACGTTCATCCTTGAATTTCATTTCTAGCTCATAAGTGGTCAGATTTCCAAAGGGTTCTTCAACTTTAACTTGTTTCAAATCCTTTGATTCTTGAATAAGAGTAACTTTCACTTCAAAATTTCGTAGAAGGACTCTGAGGATTTTTTGGACTATTTCCAATTCTGTGTATGGTTTTCCGAGAGCTTTTGATTTGTATACAAGATTAGAAAGTCGACCATACATCTCTTTAACATTTTCATCCTTAGCCATTGTGAAGTTCTCGTATTGCTACTAAGCATGGCAAGGCGAGATTCTTTGACTTGGGAGGTTCCTTTGCGAGTCACTTCAAGTGTATGCCAAATTTCCTACGCAGTTAGACAAAGTGAGACACGATTAAATTCAATTTGATCTAATGAATAAATAATAGAATTCATAGCTTTAGCATCAGCATTTTGTAGTTTATTTTCAAGATCTGTCCATTGATCCATCGGTTTTTCAATTTCTTGATTATCTACCACTATAGTTGGTGTCCTATATCCCATCTCAACAATATTCCAAGCATCTATGGTTTTCAGAAAAATTTTCATTCTATTTTTCTAGTAAGCATATTCACCATCGAACATGGGTGGTCTAACTATGGACTGACCCTCAGCAAAAGCATTATTAAAAGAAGCCATTTTAAAAAATCAATTTTTTAAAACAAAAATTGGTTTTTGAAAAATCAAATTTTTAAAACAAAAATGATTTTTGTTCCTAGCTCTGATACCACTTGTGGGATCGTTTTCACCCTAGAAGGGGGTGAATAGGATGATACTAATAAAAATTAATGCAGAAATAAATATAATAATTACAGCATAGATAATAGCAGAATAATAAAAGCAGAAATAGAACAACACAGATTTACCCAACTACGGCAAAACCCTGCCTACGTGCAGCCCCCAAGGTTTCTAATAGAAATTAAGTAGTCAGATGCTTACATACGTAAACTTGCGACACCCGCTAACGACTAACCTAACTCTACGCTTAAAACCCTACCACAACTCAGCTATTGAGTTGCGAATTCTCAAACTACGCCCCGTAGTTTCTACCTAGTCACACGACTGGAGAGTTACATAATTTAAAAAAGGAAAATTACAAAAGAGAATAAAAACTAAACACAAAACCCTATTTAATAATTCAACACAAAAACTAAAATAAAATAGACCGGCCCAATAAAAAAACATGATATCCCTTTTTATAATTACAGCCTAAATAAAAAGATAGAGAAATTTGTCCCCCTTTTCATTCGTGACCACCTCGTTTCTTTTTTAATCCTCTTCAAAATCTAGGGTTATGTTGATGAAGCTGCCGCTTTGAAGTTGTGATCGATTCAAGTATGGTTTTGCTTCTAGTTGCTTCGTCAATCGATTTAGTTGCTTTGATTGTTTATGGCTTCATTGTCGAGTTCAAATCGAGTAATTATGGTATGCAATTTTACTTTTCTTTCTCTGTTTGATAAGCTTGAACTCGACTTGCTTTCGAACTTGATTGGAGTTTTTGGTTTTTGTTCTAAGTATGCTCTCTGGATTTTTTGTGTTTCGAACTCCAATGAGATAATTGCTGATGATGAACTTGGTTTATATAGGGTTCGAACCCTTTAATTTTTGTTCATATATTTCATTTGAATTCGTCTATTAATTTTTCCTAGCCATTAGATAATTGCTTGAGCGATGGTGATTGTACTGACTTGTTCAATAGTTGGTGGATTTGAAATACTTGAGTCGGTTCCATTATTTTCTCGGATGTATTTGAATTTTTGGTTCCGTAGTTTTCTGCTATGACATTGGCATCGTGAATATTGAGATAAACTTGACTTCGACTTGTTCAATTCCTTTCTGCTCTGACTTGTTCATCGTGTTAGTGTTAGACTGTTAGTATACATACGAATTTGAAATGTCTTTTTACTCCTGCAACTCTAGTTCAACCTGTTGCTGTTCTTATTTGATTTTCTGTAAACTGCCTCGAGTCATTATGAACTGCCATGTTTACTCATGTATGTATGCTCATCTGCACATTGAACTTGAAGTCTTCTCTCGATGACCTACGACTTCTGACCATTTCATTATTCATTGACTTTGAACTTGTGATTGTATGTGTGTATACATGTTGACTTTTTCATTCCTCTGGTTTCATGTGTATGCATATATCTTTGTTGCATTAGTTTGTCACTATGTATATACATGTATACAGGCATGTATATATGTATGTTGAGGCTTTTCTATTTATGCAGAGTTATATGTATGTGAACTTGCTGTTGCACTTGATCTGGTCTCTGCTTACATGAGCATTACATCCATCTCATTCATTTCTTTAAGTCTGGTTTGAATTGTTGTATGTTGATCTACACCTTCATGTTAACTACTTTGTGTCCAGATGCAATTGACCTTGTTTTGCTGTATTTTCTTGTAGTTGCAGTCTTGTAATTCGCATTTCATTTGATATGTGGTCATAAGTCTGCACTTGTACATTTTGTTTATTTGATGAACTTGTTGCACTGAACTGCTATCTCGATTTGGTTTTGAACTGGTGTTTTCTTTGCATTGCTTCGAGTTGAACTACTGCTTGCATATCCATATATATACTAATATGTGTTTGTGAGCCTGGTTCTTGTTACATGTCTGCTCGAGTCTCTGTTTCATGTGGTCTGCACTTGATACTTTGTACATATGGTTGTATGGGTTCATTGATGTGTTGAGCATGATCGTGTACATTTGAGTCCAGCCATTGTATTGGACTTTTATTCATCATTGACTCTCGTACTTGACCATTCTATTTTTGTTTTGTATTGCACCTAAGTTGAATCCACCATTTGGTTGGGTTTGACCTTGTGCTCACCTATCCCTGCAATTTTATCAAGTGTATATCGGTGTGCATGGCCTTGTGGCATGTACAATGATACACTGTGCATGTCAAGTTGTTCATGTAGATGAATTCAAAATAAATGATGATGAACAACCCAAATAACTGAGGCAAATAACATCTGTAGAACACACATTTCATTGTACACTGCAAAAATATTTCTTTTTTCAATCTTATTGCGTCAGTGTTTATTTTGCAGATAATTCAGATGCTAGATACAAACTGGAATAGAGTTGAAAAAAAATACGAGTGAATGAGTGGTATGTATTGAGATGATAAATTGTAAATTGAAATTTGTAATGTAATCGAAATTGTATTGTAAAATAACAATGTGTAAATGTATAGTGAGAGCTTAAAATTGTACTATTCGAATTTGTACTGAAATATTTCTTTGAATAAAATATTTGTTTGAATATGAATTCTATGTTATTTATTTTATTCATCAAATATTTATTTAATTATGTGAAAAATAAAATAGTACAATAATAAATACATTTAAATGAATATATATATATATATATCTATGTTTGTTATCATCAAACAAAAGTCATATACTAGCATATTCAACAGCATTTTTATTATTTTGTCCTTATGAGAGAGATCGCCTTCTAATTTCTCGATAGCCTTGGCCCGCTCAAAAGACACAGCCGAAACCCGTTCTGCTTTCTTAACCAATTCGCCGATATTGGCTGTACGTGTCATGCACATAGTCCTGCACTAAATTCTCTATGTCATTCGGAATTCTTTTCAAGTTTGGGGGGAAGTGGAAGCCATTAAAACAAATGTTCGAAAAATCTTTCTTCAACTTGGCGATACGGATGGCTCCCTCCCTCGTATGCTCTATGTTAGTTTTTTTTGCGACAACATGGGTTTCTATTTCAATTCTGCGGCGCTGATCACCGGCTTTTGGAGCGTGAGACGGTGCCATTTGAAGAGTAGATTTAGAAAAAGGCCTACCGGAGACAGAGGGTTTAGAGGGTCTTTTTGGTGGTGGAGATCATGACCTAGAACGATGCCTGCTTTGGTATGATCTCTCTTTTTCTCTATCACGGCGCTCGCGTTCCTGACTGGAATAATAGCCGCGACCGTAGTCTCTCTCGCTCTCACGGCGATGTGATTCAGAGTGCGATCCAGAAGAATGGTGCGAAGATCGAAGTTTGCTGAGCATGGAACCTTGCTTCACCATCTTGTCTGTAAAATAAAGAGAGGAGTAGAATTAGTTATCGCCAGAGATTAAGAAGCATGTGATGAGATGTCGTGTGGTGTCGTGAGGTGTGTGTATGCATGTGCAAACCCCCCAACCGATCGGTTGTAGTAGCCTTGCTTATTGGAGTTGTCTCCCCTATATCTATTGAAGGTAGGCCTGCACCAGTTCTTGATGGGCAGTTAAGCCCCTCTAACCCGAGATCAGAGAATGGCAATATATCATATGGGATAGGAATGTCCGATAACCTTTTCAATGAACATTCCATCTGCGGGGAAGAGGTCTCCTGACCTATAGAAGTTACAATGAACTGAGTTGCTTCGGTGGTCTTTTGCCTTTTGCTTTTGTCGACATCAGTTTTGCCTTTTCTCTTTGGCGTAGATAATTGGAGGCCCTGCGGAGACGCGACCATGGGCTTATGACCAGCTGTTGTACCTTCATCATCTCGAGGTTCAATGATTATTGCACCGGGCGCAACCTGAGCTACCTTGACTAGGGGCATGACAGGAGCCGGTTTTCCACTTTGGCTTATTAGATCCACTTTGGGAACCTCCCTCAGCCCTATGCTCTGACCTCTTTCTATGAGCCCAACGGTAATCAAGTTGTCGTCAGCAAGGACTTCGTTTATTTCTTTTAGTTCGGCAGGCACAGCCTGAAGCATCCTCACTATCTTTTTAAAATGAGCTTTTTCGTGCTGTGGAATAAAAGCTATGAAAGAGATACAACAATGAGTTCAGCATCGATTTATATTACCCAGTTAATCGACGAACAAGTGAGAGTACTTACATCTGACCAACCATCGTTGGGAGAACCCCGGTGGCCATCTCATGTAAAACCACTCTGTCTTGAAGTAGCTCAACTTACGCCACGCACCTGCCACTACTTGGCATTTTCTGAACGCTTCCAAGAAAGGGAATGACGAATTATCCCCTCGACTCTTGACATTGAATAAGTATCCGATCTCATCGACGGTCGGTGGTCGAAGGAGATGCTCCATAAATATGATATATTGGCTATTGAGAAGCGCGTGTCCATTAGGATGTAGCTAGGAAGGTGCGATCCTCAGGAAAAATAGCACGTCTCGAATGAATTGATTGAACGGGGGCAATGTTCCAGCTACGCGCATGAATCTATTACATGCAGTGAACCCTTCTGGGGGATTGTGCGCTCTATCTTCTGGCCTCGGTAACTGAACTTCTTCCAAAGATAGTCCATGCCCAAGACAAATTCTGCCTAGCATTTCCTTTGAAATCTTGGACCGAACGTAGTCCTCCTGATTCATAACCAACACTGCATCCGGCAGTTCATCTGGAGCAGGGTATGCTGTATCTGCCACGATGTCTGGCCTTTCAATTTTAGGAAATGGAGGACTCTAAACTTCTTGTTGCTCTAAACTTCCAGGATCCGTAGCTATTGAACTCAGTAAAAATCGTTATTACATGGTAAGAAACTCGTGTTCCCCCCGGTGCAAAGTGAGTGATAGTGTTGTCTGTGAAGTGCTACATAATACACTAAATTCCTACAAGTTTGAAAGATGGTAAAACAACAAGACTTCGAGTTTCGACCGGAGTGACCATCATCGCTGACTATCTCAACCGTGCCATCCTGACTTCGAAGAACGATCCGTGTTAAACTTTGTTATGTTTATCAAGTTACAGTTCCAATGACGAGCTTTGAAGGATAGTCATATATGTAGTTTTACAATGAAGTCTGAATATGCAAGGCTAAAGCTCGTCGGAGTTAAGTGTTCGAGTATGCCATGGCAATGGATTTCGTATCCATCATGGTTCAATTTGGATCGTTCCCCTGAAGCCTATGTTCTTATTGATCTAAGACTTAGACCGATAGCTTTCTCGTATCGATACAGCCTTCGTATCGATCTCACGTTCGTATCGATCACGCACTCGTATCGATCACTCCAGGTATCGATGCTCTTTGTATCGATCCAAAGACCTCGATTTCGGATCGATCACACCGCTTCTCCTAAACTACATCTACATCGATACGAAACATGCTCCACACTTCTCAGATCGATCATGAGGACTGCCTACAACCATCTCCAAAGCATTTTGATCGATCCCATCTCCCAGCGATATGAGTTCGAGAGAGACTTGGAGTCAGTGACTCCATCGTTTCTTACCAGTCATACTCCTTCTTCCCCAAACCTCCAAGTCGCCATTAACTACATCCTTGACCTAACTCTAGCCCCACTCCGGCACCAACAACGCCAGAGACGGCCGTTGCCATGAATGGAATGGCACAAAAACTCAAGTCCCATCGCTTTAAGAACGGTTCTATCAATCGATTACCTAGCTCGGAGAATCTGGACTTAAGATTAAAAAATTGGCTGTTTGGAAGACGAGAGTTCAACGGTTCTTTTTCCCCAATCAATATGAAGTAATAACAGAAGCAAGTGGAAAATATTCTAAGTCCAAAATATGTTTATACTCCTTCGTATCCAAAGAAAAATGATTCGTATCCCAGTCACGTAACCGATTGAAGCGGTCAACATCCATCGATACGAAGAACACTGCACCATTATGCATGGACCGTTTGTGCCCATCGATATGAAGCAAGCATTTTGTATCCATCGATGTGAAGCCATCATTTCATATCCATCGATCCAAAACCCAATATGTCGTATCGATCGATATGAAGCACTCCATTTGTCAATCTATCTCGTATCGATAATCATCGATATGAAGCCTACCTTCATACATCCTAGATCGATCCAGGAGAGGATCGATACGAAGAAATGGATCAAAACGACCATCGACCGTTGTTGCAACTCGGATTTCACATCGATCGAGGAGAGGATTGATACGAAACTCGATCCAAATAAGAAAAAAGAACTTAACAACGACCCGTGAACGTGTAAACATGAATAGGAGTCAGGTTAACATACTTGCATGTATGCCATATTAATATTTGATTTTCAAAGTTAATCAGGATTAAATGCTTGCCTAGTGACAATCAAAGCAATGAACAACAAATTGCTAGCACTCGACCTTCAGTTACAAAAAAAACTATACGATCATTGGCGGTCTACAGCTTAACATTTATGTTATGGAAATTAATCGAGGGTTACATCTCTTGATTAAAGGACAACAACTGTTCAGCAAATTGGATAGAACCTTTTCAGAATGAAGATTGTAGCTTTTCAAAGCACGTCATGTTCACACAGGACATACTTTGGGGGGCAAATGTTATCCTACCTTTTGACAAGGCCGTGACACCAAGGACTTGACTAGAGGCTGAAGACAATCCGCCCCGGAGATCAGTTATCTATAGGTCCACGATGGATATAGGCAAACTTGGTCCGAGTCCAAATCAAGCTACAATTAGCATGGTATGACAAGCAAAGCTATGAAAGGCAACATTTCTTTCAGGTCAATCGGAGTTTGTATGCTCAAGTTATGGATCGATCAAGATCCATGTGAAACACGTCCATTTCATATCCATCAATCCATATCCATCATTTCCTATCCATCCAGATCGATACGAAGTGAGCTCAACTCCATCCATTGTCATCCATCACCATCGATATAAAGTGAACATATCCCCATCACTCGGCATCTACCATTCATATCCATCAGGTTCAAACATGCATCGATGGACACCAACATTCCTTAGATCAATCATAATCAACTCGTTCAACAACTATACATTTCGTATAGATCCGTTTTTCGATCGATACGAAGAGCAAGGCCGGGGATCGATACGAAACAGAGGCAGCGCATCGATACGAAAGACACGACATTAGACGGATACGAAAGACACAATCAAACCAAAGGTCATGGTCTCAATGCACAAAAGGTGGATCTCTAGCGCCACGAAGAATATCGATATGAATATATCGATACGAAGCCTTCAGCCCTACTAGCAAACTCAACATTGGATCGATCATATCTCTCAAACTATAAGTCCAAATGCCCTAAAATTTTCACAGAAGCTTGCATATCAACTCAAGAACAACCATGATCGATCGCAGCTCACTTGGACCATTTCTTGATCGATACGAAATCCACATGGATCGATCAGGATCGATCCCAAACGACTCCAGATCGATCATGTGGGGCCCCCTATGCATGAGAAAGGGTATTCTGAGATTTGAGGTAGATATTTCTAGCTCTACGCCTATAAATAGCACCTCCACGCCAACTAACAGGGGACTTTTGGACTTTTATGCTGCTGCTCTACTGAAACTCCATTGTAACTTGAGTGTTAGCTATGTACTATTGTAACTTAGTTGAGAATCGGCAATAAACATCAAACCATTCAAAGTGGACGTAGGCTATAATGCTGAACCACTATAAATCTTTGTCTTATTCTATTATTGCTTACTTTTCTTAGTGCGATTATTAGATTAGCCTCATTTTCCATTTCATTTCTTCATTTTAATCTCTTCAATTACATCGGACGAGTGTTGTGCCCATTTTGGGTACAAACACTAGTTTTCATGGGCTTACTAATATCATTTATATAATATATGGACTCCCTGTCGTATTTCATAGTTTTCATGGGTGCACTATGAACCTATTGGGCCCTGCCAATTAACTTAATTAATTCATGGGTTCCCTTGAACCTATTTGTGACTCCAATAACTTCTCTCTTATCCTAATTTTCATGGGTTGACTAGGAACCGATTGGCCCCTACCAATATCTTTTCTACTTATCCTAGTTTTCTTAGGTTGACTAGGAACCTATTAACATCTGCCAATAACTTGATCCGGATATAGTTTTCATGGGTGCACTACAAACCAATTGGCCCTGCCAACCACTCTTTATAACATAGTTTTAATGGGATCACTATGAACATATTGGTAACTCCAATAATTTCCTAATCATAGTATTCATGGGTGCACTATGAACCTGTCTCCCTGACAACTTCCATATTTAGATATCCTATATTCTAGTCTCCCTGACCTCTTGGATGCAAATCTACTCATCCAGTAGTTTAATCAATTTATATTCACTACTGGGTCAACCTAGCTGGTTCTTCTGCCCTTTTATCCCAAAAATGCAGTTATGGGTCCATTACAATGTGAATATATTTATATTTGAAGAAGCAACCATAATAACATAATAATACTACTCCTGTGGGTTTTATATCCTTGAAATCATTTTCATAAAAACATGGTTAATCCCTTTAACCTAATATTTTCAAGGAAAGCCTCTTCTTAAAACCATTATAAAGCTCCTTTAATTTAGCCATGGGTTTTTCCTTTAAAAATTGAGTTTGGGTATTCTTTTTGAAAAACAAAGCCTTCGAAACCTTGCTTTCGACCTCACTGGATACCCTCCTTCAAAAGCCTAAAAATATATTTTCAAAACATTAGGCCCCTGCCTTTCGAACACTTAAAAACTTTCTTTCGAAACCTTTCGAATGTATTAAAGTATCAACATTTAACTTTAGAAGCATAGCTTTGAAACCAATTGAAAGTACCCCTTTTGAAACCATTGGAAGTAACCCTTCCGAAATCATTGAAAGTCCCTCTTTCGAAACCATTGGAAATAACCCTTTCGAAATCATTGAAAGTCCCCCTTTCGAAACCATTGAGTTTATACTTAAAATATTATTTGGGTCAAAGGGAATATAAGGGAAAGTCTCTCTTTCGAAACCATCCTTTATCATATAAAAGTATTGGGGAAAATATGATGGCATCGACACCACCTAATTCGAAAGCTTCAAACCATTTAAACAAAACATTAAAGGATAGCGTCGAAACCCCTTTCGAAGCCATTGCCTTCGAAACCCTTGGACACTTCCGAAAGCATTTAGGAAGAGGCCTAAAACCACTTTAAAAACAAACACTACCTTTCGAAAGCATTGATGACTTCAATACCATCGAAAGGCTAAAGAATGGTAGCAGGGCTTCAACTAGGTCGTAACCCCTTCTTTCCAAAAGCATTATTTCATAAGTAAGGAACCCATTTGAAAGCAAACATAAGTTGATGGCACCCAATCAAAATCTTTTAAAAACCTCTTTCGAAAACATATGCTTCAACTCCTTCGAAGACTTAAATAAAACAATGGCATGCGCTTCTCTTTTTAAAAAAACCAAGGTATCAACCCCTTCGAAAGCCATGCTTTCGACACATAGCCTTCCGCCTTTCTCCAATCCACTGCGTACCATATTTATGATACCTTGTGTATTGGTTTCGGCTTAGTAGGTTTCAACTAGGTTGAAAGCGGAAGCTCTGAGTCGAAAGGTACTTCTAAAGAAGGTGAAACCAACTTTTCTAGGTAAACCTGTTTTAATACTAATTAAAGCAAACCCTTTTCTAACTAACCTGCCACGTGTAAACAGAAGATTGGTTGCCTTATTTTTTCAAATTCTTTACTAAAATAACTGCCACTAATTTCAGATCTAAACCATGGTTAAGTTAATCAAATAAGCCCTTCCATTAAGCAAAACCAATATTGCAAAGAAGTCCCTCTCTAAAATTCTATAAATTCACTTTAAACATGTTATTTAACATATCAAAATTTCGGACCCCAATTCTTAATATATTTTCCGAAACAAATTTATAAACCTAAATAACTATATTTTCCCTATGAAAATTCATAACAATCTTTCCATAGCTCGGAAAATTATCAAAATTAGAGCCCAACTCCAAAATCATGTTTTATACAACATAAAAAATTTCCATGGCATTTAAACAACAGTATAAATCTGTTTCTCCCTAAAACCATGAGAAATCATATTTAAACATCTTTGTTTAAATCAAATAAATTGTAATTCAAGCATATCATCATCTAAATCATCATAAAAACGAATTTACGCTTAAATCTGAAAACATTTGATTATAAAACAAAATAGAGATGGAATTATTATTCACCTTGATTAAGATAAGGTTATTGGATTGAGATTGATTTCCCCTAAGCTTGAATCTCTAGCTTTTGATTTAATTCCTCTTCTCTTAATTGCCTACTCCTCTTTAAGATTATGATTTACAATTTTAAAATGATGTGAACAGGAAATAAAATGGTAGGAACGAAAATTTATATGGGTTAAGGGTTATGTGCAGCAAATACTCAATATACCCTTATGTAAATTAATTAGCTTATAACCCATTCTTAAACCCATTTAATTATTTTATTAAGCTCGGCCTTAATTAGATTTGTTCAAATCTCAACCACCTTATCACTTGACATTTACATTATTCTATTTAATTTATCTAATTATATGCCTTGAATAATGTTATCAAAAATTAGGGGTGTTTCACCTTCCCCAACAGTTTCTATACCATTCTCTCAACTGCAAGCAAATCCCCCTGAGATATAGCCTCTCTCAAAACTCCTTCTTACTCACAGTAGTATATGAACTTTTACGATACAAATTCATAGTTATTACTAAGTCGAGAACCCTCTACTTCTTCACTGACTGCTGCTATACTAAGCTCTCCTACTTACGGAACTAGACAAGGCTCTCGTCTTTGGTTTTCATGAAATAGACCTAGGCCTTCTGTAAGAAATTATCCACAAACACATTGGAGTACCTTCCTCCACCTAATGATGGCACTGTGTGGCCCCACAACCATATGAAAGGATGCTCTCTAAGAAAAGTGTCATTATATGTCCTGTATCAAATGAAACCTTCCTCTACTTCTCAAGATCACAACTTATACAAAAAACCAACTCTAATTGACACGCATCATCAATCAAACCCTTCTTTCATAACACATCAAGACTCAGCTCATCAACGTGGCCCAAATGTAGATGCACAACCAACTAAAATATATTCTAGAATTAGAATCAACTACAGCGTAACGACCCACCTTAACGACCCTCGAAAGTTGGCACTTAATGCATGCATGGTATTCAAATGTCGAGCATTCAAGTGCCAAAAGGCAGATTGTTAGGGTAAAAAGAAAAAGAAAATGACATTGGACAGGAGGAAATAGAATCTCATAGCAGAACGATAACATATAATATAAAAAAGACAGTAAAAGCCACCACTCTAAAATACATGGTATATCAGAGTTAAAAACAAACCTCATCAGCCTGGATAGTTATAGTTTCCTAACTTTACAATTGCCGATAGTCATACATAATAATATAGTGGAAAATAAAAATATTGAGCCATGTGAACATCTAGCTCTACTCCATGAGCTCTATGTCCCAACAATGACAACCTGGAAAAGTACTCGATCTGACCCGAGCATTATAATACAATAACACCCGGATCAGTCTAGAAAACCAGCGTGGGAAAACTTAAGAAATATAGTGAACATATAATAATTCTGTGAGACCACACTGATAAACACGGAATGGGTTTTACCTCACAAGAACAACATCGATAGATGAAAGAATGGAAATTAATCCGAACCAAATCAGATTTGAAAGAATGGAAACAAATAATTAAACATCGAGAAGAGTTGCAGGCACTTCTCGATGCAATTAAGAAAATGATTTAAAGCTTTGAATCAAATAAGGAAAGGGAATTTTTCAACAATGACAAGGAGGGTACGCTCCCCTTACCGAAAGTATACCTCTAGAAAATATACTTGAGAGAGTCATATATACTGTGACTCCCTCAGAAACCTCCAAGCCAGATTTCGCCAACCTTACCGAGAATCAGAGTATTTCACATCTCTGTGCGCATACCACCGAAACTAAATCTAGAATAGATGTGAAAATACCCTAATAGGAGCAACCCCACATAGCTTGGTCCCCGCTCGCTCTTTTGTTTTAATCATTTCCAGGAAAGGATATCAATGCTCAAATGAGCAATGAATGGTCATAAATTGATGAAACACAAAGAAGATATCATAATCGATAGTCAATAAATCAACTATCGAGAATAACAAAATGGTAATATCTGAAAATAAATCTCTTAAAACATATGACTCATACTTGTGCTTAATTATCATATCACAAATATTTGTAAAAACGCTTTAAAAACAAACACTTTTTGAAATATTCTTTTTAAAGAGCAAATTATATTTCTTAATGTATTAAAAAGAAGGGTCAAAATTTTTTTTTATTAAAACATCGTTTACTTTAAATCCAAAACAATTTACACTTAGCTTTATTTTTAAACATTACTTTGTAAAGATTTTCTTATTTATAAATTATCATCTATAACTTTCAAAACAACATTACTACCCCAAACGATAATAAATCAATTTAAAATACATTTATAAGTTTAAAACAATGTTAATAATCCTAAAAAATAATTGATATAACTCTTTTATAAATTTAAAACCACATTAATTATCTTGAAAGAAAATTAATCAAATTTATAATCTTTTTATAAATTTAAAACAACATCAATTATCCAGAAAGTTAATTAATCAAATTTATAACCTTTTTATAAATTTAAAACAACATTAGTTATCCCTAAAGATAATCAATCAATTTATAATCTTTTTATATATTTAAAACAACATTAATTATCCCAAAAGTTAATCAATCAAATTTATAATCTTTTTATAAATTTAAAACAACCTTATTTATCCTGAAAGATAATTAATCAACATTATAATCCTTTTACAAATTTAACACAACATTGGTTATCCCGAAAGATAATCAATCATAGTTATAATATTATAAAAAATTTAAAATGACATTAATTATCTCGAAAGACAATTATTCAAATTTATAATCTTCTTATAAATTTAAAATAGTGATTTATCCCACAAGATAATTAATTAAATTTATAACTTCTTTTACAAATTTTAATCAACACTTATCCTTTATTTTCGAAATTCTTAAAATACTTGAGAATATAGTTTAAACAACTTTCAAAGTGCAAAAACGCAACCAAACATTTATTTTGTAAAAATACAGTTCAATACATACAAAGGTTTAAGGGGGTGATATTTCATACAGTATGCCACATTTATTTCAACCAAACATCACTATAATCAATATAAGAATATAAGTAAGATGCATATAACAGTAAATTAATAATAGGGGGAAATCCCTTAGGTCTCTCTATAAAAGTCCCCTAAAGACAATGGTTATTTATGCAATCTGCTTTTCACGTGGGAATTCGAATCCACCAAACAATCAAACAATAATAACAAACATATTATTATCACCAATTAGCAATCAATATCTAATGTATTACTTATTTATTAGTCCACATATTAACTAACTTTAAAAATAATGTTTTTTATTTGCAAGCACGGAAGAGTGATTTTTCTGCTCGATAGATGTCCAAAATAATATATTTAAATCAATTATAGCAGAATGGTGTTTTATTCTGCTAAATAGATATCACAAATGAAGTATAACTAATTTAACTACATTAAACGAAATTAAATTAAATCACTATAATTTTATTATTAATTTATACTTCATCAGAACTATCAACTATCATCTAAGCATTCAATAATAATAATCTATAGCAACACAAATTCATATACTTATTTAGAGGTGAGTGAACTCACCAAAATTCCAGTTGATGCTTTCGCGTTCCGGTTCAATCTAAAATTGAATGGTGTTCGATTTTAGTTTAAAATTCAACCAAATTCAATGAATCAAATACCAATATAAAGATAACGATGATACGAGTCCAATGCAAATGACCGTGTCCGAATCCAAACTCGTATGAGCAAGATTTTAATTTTATAAAGTTTGGAATTTAAAAATATAATTAAATATATTAATTACATACTTAACTTAATCACCCCTCATAAACCATCTCCCCCTTTCCTTAATTACCCAAGTCGTGCACATGTATAAGCCTGTATGACTAAACCTAATAATCACACCTCCTTCTCTCCTCTCTTTCTCCTTCATTCTTCAATGAACTCATGCACGACCAATTCCGACGAGCTCCTTGTTATCCCGCCTTTTGGCAAGGCCAGGACACCAAGGGACCAATTAGAGAAGAGTAGAACGAAGAGAGCTGACGTTCCCAAGCTTCAAGCCAATCCGGGTTCACACACCCAAGATATGAATGATTCAAAATTGAAGGGAAGAACGATGATTTCGAATCCATCACTCTAGGCAATTTCGTATCCATCACCGAAGCCCTAGTTCGAATCCATCAAGCTTCGCACCAATCAGCTTCGAATCCATCGAGGTACCCAGGTTCGACTCGATTTCCTTCGTATCCATCGAGCTCGTATCGATGGACTTCGTACACATCAGCAATTGAAGCACTTCGTATCCTTCAACCAACATCTGCTTCGTATCCATCGAGGCGCTACACTTCGTATCCATCGAGGCGCTACACTTCGTATCCATCGAGGCGCTACACTTCGTATCCATCGAGGCGGTACACTTCGTGTCCATCTAGGCGCTACGCTTCGTATCCACTAGAGAGCCTAGCTTCGAACCCGCGACCCATGACTTGTTCACATCCAACGGGACAACCAACTAGGGTGACGTGTCGTCCATCGAAGTAAACAAGGCGAGATGCCTGGAGTCGAAGCAGTCAATGCGGCGCAAAGACCGGATCGAGACGAAGCGCGCGCGCCACCTCACTTCAAGAGCATGTGCAGCCAGCGAAGCGAACAGATGGAATCGAATTCATGGAGACGAACCAGACAACCTATGAGGAATCTCAGTTCGTATCGATGATATCTCGTGATCTATTAATCCAAATCCAATGAAATTTTCAGGGAAGCTTGCATGCACACTGGAGGATGTCCATGCCAAATTTCAACTCAATTGGACATTATCTTGATCGATACGAAATGGATTCGTACCGATCACAGATCGAGGCGAAACTTTCTGGAAACGGTCGCGTGGGTTCCCTCACGTGCCAGACCAAGTCTCCCGAAGTTTAGGCGAGATTTGAGCTTCCTACGCCTATAAATAGAGCCCCAGAATCAACAGAAAAAGGATCTTTTTTCTCTGAAGCGTCCAGACTCTGCCGGATTGAGATTTGCATCCTACTTTTGCTGTCAATTTCGAATTCTAATCTGTAATCCGCTGTTCATTGCTGTAACCGCTTGTAATCATTGAAAGAGAATCAATAAAATCATCAAAACTTCATAGTGGACGTAGGCTATACGCCGAACCACTCTAAATTGCTTGTCTGCGCATTTTACATTTCTGTTTGTTGGAGTTTTTGTTAGATAACCTCTGTTTTACATTTATAATCTTCACTTTATCTCTTCAAACAACTCCCGAAGAGTGTTGTGCCCATTTTTGGTACAAACACTTTGGTGCTTTCACTGAGAAAAAAAAACACAGTTTTTTCCTTCTGCTCATTGGATCTACTGCCGATATCGGATTGCAAACGTCCAAGGGGGAAGATCCAGATCTGTCGTCAAGTGGTTCCTTCTATTCTATTCAGATTGCTCCAGATCTAAGAGGAACTGCATTCATCCATATTTTCGTATCCATGCTCTCAAATCCAGAAAATACGATCGATTTCGTATCCATCATTTCGTACCCAGAAAATATGTCAAAATTCGAATCGATCATTTCGACTCGATCTGCTTCGCATCGCTCTGTTCGTATCGATCGCCTATGCTCTGTTCGTATCGATCGCCTGTGCTCTGTTCGTATCGATCGCCTGTGCTCTGTTCGTATCGATCGCCTGTGCTCTGTTCGACTCGATCTGCTTCGCATCGCCCTGTTCGTATCGATCGCCTGTGCTCTGTTCGACTCGATCTGCTTCGCATCGCCCTGTTCGTATCGATCGCCTGTGCTCTGTTCATATCGATCGCCTGTGCTCTGTTTGTATCGATCGCTTGTGCTCTGTTCGTATCGATCGTCTGTGCTCTGTTCGTATCGATCGCAACTGCTCCAATTCACATCGATACTCACACGCTGTTCGTATCGATCCATCTGCGTCCAATTCGTATCGATACGAAATTTCAAAAAAAAATGTTTTTTGGGTACGACCCAGATTTTTTCGGGGGAAACCCCCCGAACCCTAGCCGCAGCGCAGGGCACCCGCATTGTCAATTCAATCACCAATTTAATGAAGGAACATTCCATCCATACTTCTGATTGTTCCATAACTGAACAAGACATAGGAAATCACAACAACAAATGTTGAGTTGCAATCAAGGAATGGGTAAAGAAATACTACTCAACCGTACTCCCAGAGGCTGGAGAACCTAGTTAATATGCCAAGAATTGGGGTTGATTAATATATCATGCTTTTAAGGTGGAATGCAACTTCCTCCAATTGACCAGCTTTCAAACTCCTGAATTGACAACTATGGTACGATGGCTAAAATGACAATACACTGTCTACTCTACCAACTCAAAGCATAGCTGGTCACCGCTGAACCATCTTCAAATGCCCGCAACTTAATCATTCTACGTCCACATAACTAAAAGCATGGCATGCAACCTCAAGAAGACTTCCTTAATACCCTATATAGGCCCCCTATCTGGATGAAAGTTTGGGATAAACACCAATCTATTGGCCCATTTTAACCAACTCATCATCCAATCGGTATCACCAAACCATTCGAACATTGGGCAAGCATGCATACATCATTCACCGGTGTTACAAGACCCCTTGGCAATAAAATGGGCCTGGTCATAATGTCGATTGGAGAACCTTTCCTAGTTGAGACCTATTTGTTGAAACCATCCTACATGCAGAACTTCCAGTGAGAATTCAACATGTTAACTATGTCGGTGTACTATGGAAATACGACCCTCGACACTACCTTATGAAGTGGGAATGGCGTGTGGATTTCTCCAAGGGCGATGAATGCCATCAAACGCAGATGTCTTCCCCTATTCCTCAGAGAAGATCATCAATCACGACTTTGATAAGAGAATTGGAGTATAGCTGCCGACGACTACACCAACATCTCTAGGCCTACATTGAGTTGATGAATCAGATGAAGGATCAACATGGCAAGATAAGGAGGGGACCTACTCCATACTCTAGATCAAAAAACTCCTTTTCTCTAGATGGCTACTGTGAACGCCCAAGCCATAGGGCTGATCCGGGAAGGATAGCTCTGACAATATGTGCAAGCCCTATAAAACGAAGGACCGGGAACATCCGACCCCTATCGATCAAGGACTTTGATCAAATTGAACCATTTGCGTTAGACTTCCAACTGAGAAGGGATGGAATGATGTGCAATAGCGAGCATACGACGCTGCCTCACTTATCAATGAGATTTGATCTGATCTCTTTTGAATTATTTCTAATTCAATTTCATTTACGTTGCGAAATATGACCTACTTGAATTGAACTACTTGCAAATGATGCAGGTAACCGAGTACTTAAGATTGGGTGCAAAACAACCTCCGCGGACCATGATCAAATCATTGAGGTATCATCGTGATGAGCATGATTCGACCACTCATCGGCTACTATATGCCCCTGACTGGGGGCAAGGCATCAAAGCGGAAGAGACCGACAAGGTCAGGACTTTAGTACAAAGTGGATGCAATCGACCATCCACTCATCTGCCTACGCAATTTAATTAGGAGATGTAAGAAAGACTTGGAGTTATATGTCCCAACAGTGCCTTCTCCATCTTGTACTTGAAGCTTGCCAAAATACTTATGCTTCTTCTAATGCCCGATAAAATCGGAATCACATCAAGGGTGGACGTGATGTCACCATCCATGCATCCAATCCTACATTAGACATTTGGGATTATTTGAGGGAACACATGTTTAAAGGTTCAACCCTCAATTTAAAGTCATCAACGACTGATTGTCTACTCACTAACTATCATGAGCCGTCATTTCAACCCTCTTCCTTAGCTCGATCGAAAGAATGCAAAGTATAAATTGGATGTGACTCGACTGTCTGCTCTCCATTTCTTGCACCCGACTTAAGGGAAAATATACAACTCAAAGTGGATGTAGTTCGACCATCCTTTCCTATGCTCGAGCACAAAGCTTGCCAGAACACTAATCTTACTCCTTAGGCCTGGCAAAAGCGGAATCCAAATGAACATGGACGCGATCTAACCGTCCATACTCTAAACCTCATCCTTTGTTGAGGGGCCTATAAGTGGAAATTAATCGGGATCCCACCGATCACTCGCTAAGCGAAACACCTAGCTCAGGGACAAGCCCTCACATCAGGCCAGAAACGGGCTGATACACGACAACTTTTTACTTAACTCCGTACTCCCATAGTGCGAGGCGGAGTATAAACATTTTCCTAAAACCCCAGAGTACTCCGAGAGCGCGAGCTGGGTACAAACTTTTTACTTAACTCCATACTCCCAGAGTGCGAGGCGGAGTATAAACATTCCTCAACTCCGTACTCCCAGAGTGCGAGGCGGAGTATAAACATTCATTCAACTCCGTACTCCCAGAGCGCGAGACGGAGTATAAACATTCACAAAACCCCAGAGTACTCCGAGAGCGCGAGCTGGGTATAAATATCAACAAACTCCAGCTTCCGAGAGCGCGAACTGGAGTATAAACATTAACTAACTCCGGATTCCGAGAGCGCGAACCGGAGTATAAACATCAACAAACTCCAGCTTCCGAGAGCGCAAACTGGAGTATAAACATTAACTAACTTCGGATTCCGAGAGCGCGAACCGGAGTATAAGCATCCAACTCCGTATTCCCAGAGTGCGAAGCGGAGTATAAACATTCAACTCCGTATTCCCAGAGTGCGAAGCGGAGTATAAACATTCGACTCCGTGTTCCCAGAGTGCGAAGCGGAGTATAAACATTCGACTCCGTGTTCCCAGAGTGCGAAGCGGAGTATAAACATCCGACTCCGTATTCCCAGAGTGCGAAGCGGAGTATAAACATTCAACTCCATATTCCCAGAGTGCGAAGTGGAGTAGAAATATTCGAGTCCCTGTTCCCAGAGTGCGAAGCGGAGTATAAACATTCGACTCCGTGTTCCCAGAGTGCGAAGCGGAGTATAAACATCAAACTCCGTGTTCCCAGAGCGCGAAACGGAGTATAAACATCCAACTCCGCATTCCCAGAATGCGAAGCGGAGTATAAACATTCAACTCCGTATTCCCAGAGTGCGAGACGGAGTATAAACATTCAACTCCGTGCTCCCAGAGCGCGAGACGAAGTATAAAAGACCAACTCCATGTTCCCAGAGCGCGAGACGGAGTACGAACATCAGTCAACTCCGTGTTCCCAGAATGTGAACAACCGCTTACGAGATGACTTATATCCCCGGAGTGGGGATGAAACAATTCATAAGAGAACAAGTGTAGTTCGACTACTCGGTCCGCGCTTGATGCAATCGCAAGCTGATCATCACAACTTAACCCTGGAACTGGGGGCAGAGGCAAATGTTAGTCATTACCCGAAACTACGCGATGCTCAGCTCCGATGCGATCCCCTATCACAACTCAAGTCCGAGATTTCCATACTTAACAAGTAAAATGAGCTATTCTTGAAACAATAAGATAATGCAAGTACATTGGACCAAAGTCCGAACACTGCAATATTCAAGCATAGAAAGGAACATAAGCTGAAACTGGAAGACAAAATTTTATTTCAACTAACTCAAAAACAATGGTTAATACATGAGTTTTTTCCAAAATATTCCTACTAGCAGGGGCCGAACCCGCATCTAAACACGGCCTACAAAAGGGAAAAAAGAGAAAATAACAAAAATCCCTAACTGCTTGTTTGTACCAAAAATGGGCACAACACTCTTCGGAAGTTTTTGAAGAGATAAAAGTGAAGAATGAAAATTTAAACTGTGGATTATCTAACAAAAACTCCAAATAACAGAAAGTAAATTGCAAAGACAAGCAATTTAGAGTGGTTCGGCGTTTTGCCTACGTCCACTATGAAGTTTGATGATTTTATTGCTCGATTACTTGAAGGTTACAGTAGTTAATAATGTAATACAACTGAATTCAAATGCTAAGTGTCAATCTAAAGCAGCGGCGGTGTTCTGGAGTAGATCTGGCAGAATCTGGGCGCTCTTCAGTACTTAGAATTCTCCGACCCCTTTTCTGAATGACCAGGGGCTCTATTTATAGGTGTAGGAGGCTGATATTTCGCCTAAAATGAGGGGAGACCAGTTCTGGTACGTCAGGGGGCCCACATGGCCGAAATCTGGAGATCCGGGCCCACTTTGGGATCGATTCCACCCTTGTTCGAATCGATCAAGAAATCATCCAATCGAGCTGAAATTTGGTGTGAACATTCTTCATCATGTGTTTAAGCTTCTGTGAAAATTTCATGGCATTTGGACTTGTAGAACACGAGATATGATCGATTCAATGTTGCATTTCCGGATAGCATGGATACTTCGAATCGATAACTTTTGATTTGGTTCCTTCGAACCGATCACTCCGACTCCAGGTGTTGGATTCGAAAATACGCCTGTTCGAATCGAGTATGCTATGCTGTATCTACTCGATTCGAAGTTACTCTTATTGGATGGATTCGAAGACCCTCTGCCTCGTTGGGTTCGAATAGAGGGCACGCTCGATGGAGACGAAGGTGAGCTATATCTCCTGGATTCGAAGTTAGGTTACGCCTCCTAGATTCGAAGTAAAGCCACGCCTCCTGGATTCGAAGCTCCTTCTCTTTATGGATTCGAGGTGTAGAAAGCTCCAATGGATTCGAACTTAAGGTATCGTTCGAATCGATTCGAAGCACAGCCAACTACAATCGATTCGAACCAATACTATCTCGATGGTTTCGAACCAATGCTTGGTCCTGTTGGATTCGAACGAGAGCTTCTATGCTAATGGAGTCGAAGCAAGGCTATGACCCTGTGGATTCGAAGCAATGCTAAGGAGGATGGATCCGACCCTAGGTCCTTCCTCTTTCTAACTGCGATAACTTGGGCATATGAACTAAGATTGCTCCGAAACTTGGAACGTTGGCTCACACAGCTTTGCTTGACGTGCCTTATCAATTGTAGCCCGATCCGGTCTTGAACAAATTTCATCGATATCCATAGCGATCCTTGCGTGTAACCGATTTTTGAGACGATCTGTCACCGGTATCTAGTCAAGTCCTTGGTGTCACGGCCTTGCCAAAAGGCGGGATAACATTTGCCCCCCAAAGTACGTCTTGTGTAAACATGACGTGCTTTGAGAAGCTACAGCCCCTTATTGAACAGTTATCACATGCTTTGTCGAAAGTCGTCTTCTTTGCTGTTGTAATCAATCGTTGTATGACTGTGATCGGCTATTTGTCTGACTTTGGTTGACGTTGCGTGATCGCAGGTCGTTGCTAGTCCGGTCTGTTATCGAATTCTGTATCGGTCCTCTCCTGAATCGATTTGAGATTCGAGTTAAAACATTGCTTTTATCATTGCCTGCGATCAATCTCTCGTATCGATCATCTCCTGAATCGGTATAAGAGCAGACAAGCAATATTTGTTCGAAAAGAATGCTTTCGAATCGATGGCCCTAGGGACCTCATGCTTCGAGTCGATAAGACTTTCAATCCAGCCCTTGCTCGGTGGTTTCTTCGAATCGATGTTGTCTCGCACTGATGTTGCTGGGATGGATTCGAAATGGTTGTTCGAATCGATAGGTTTTCAATCACTGTATGTTATTGGTCGTGAAGTTTGTACTTCGAATCGATGAGACGTAATTATTCCTCTTTAGCTTTTGTTTTGAAAGCTTCGAATCGACGTAGCTTCGCGTCGATGTGGCTTTGTAATGATGCAGCCTTGATGGATTCGAAGTTTTTTGAGGGATTCGAACGCAATGGGTTCGAATGTGATGGATTCGAAGGGATCAGCGCGTGACCGGTTGGAATTGGTCGTATTTACCGGGAGACGAATCGTCCCGTTTCTCTTGTGAGGTCCATATAAATATGCGAGGCCGGTGTCACTTCCATTTTTTACTTTTTACTGTTGCTATAGCTTCTTCTTCGAATCGATCTCTCTAAGGCCAAGGCGAACGTGCTTTCTTCAAATCGATCGAACCCCTTCACGTTTTCGTTCGTAATAAAATCAGGTAATCAAGGGATCGATTCGAGATGAGAAAGAAAGATAGAACTTAGAATTTTTTGGCTTAGATCTAGTTCTTTCCTTCGGAAAATATCGAGGAGCGATGAGATCTGAAAGAAGTGGGTCGACTCGATGGAGCCAAGGAGTGATGCTTTTCGAGTCGAATCGATCAGAGTGTTGTCTTCCGCTGCTTCGCATCGATCTTAGAACGACCGGTTCGAATCGATCTTGTGGGCAAGGCTCCGAATCGACGACTTGGAGGAAAATGGCATAGAGTTGATCGATTCGAAGTGATATCATCCAGATCGATTCGAAGGAGTTGAATAAAGGTCAATTCGAAGCAACGTGGGGCTCATGGATTCGAAATGTTCCTCCATTAGAAGGCTACACCGAGTCTAACCTTATGGATTCGAAACACCTGGATTCGTACTCCATCGATTCGACCATCAATATTCTGTGCCGATGGATTCGAACGCCTCTGTCCTCTGAGACCGTTGCTCCTTTGATTTGCTCCATTACCTGAACTACGGCCAACTTCAAGTTTGTACTATGACGAACGTAATGAACTTTAGCATACTTGACTCCGACGAGCTTCGGCCTTGCATAATTGATTTTGACTAAAAGGTTTAACTTGAATTTCCTTTGAGGCTCGTCGATGGAACCATGACTTAACCAATAATACAACTGAAAGATTTATACTTGAAGTGGGTAGTAGCCTTTGGATGGTGTGGAAGTGACGGTCAGCGATGACGGTCATCTTCGTTCTCAAATTCCCAAGTTTTTTTGTACGGACATCTTACTTTAATCTGTAGAATCTGTTTAAGTAATGTACAGCACTTGCACCGCATGACACGTTCATACACACTACACTGGGGAATGCACGGGCTCTTTATGAACTTAACGTTGCTTTCTGATGAGTTAGTTAATTATGGAATCTTCGAGCTCCCAACAACAAGAGGTACAGAGCTCGACTCCTCCGGTTCTTGAGATTCCCGATATCCCTGCCGATGTAATCGATCCAGCTCCAGATGAATTGCCGGAGGCGATATTTATTGAGGACCCTGTTGATTCGGTTCAGTCTAACATCTCTGAATCCTTATTGGGACGAATATGCTTAAAGCATAACATATCTCTAGGAGACGTATTATTGCCCAGCGCCACTGATAAACCGCATAATCCGCCCGAAGGATATACATCATTCTACCGTCATGCTTGTGCAGCCGGAACTCTTCCTCCTTTCAACCAATATATCAGAGGGATGCTATCATATTTAGGAATCGCTCCTTCACAACTTCATCCTAATGGGCACGCGTTGCTGAACAGTGCTTTTATCATATATATGGACTGTCTCTTTCGCCCGCCGAGGCCCTCCGAGATCAGACACATATTTAACTTCAAGAGTAGGGGTGATAGCCCGTCTTTTACATTTTTGGAGGCAGTTAGGAATTTCCAAGTTGTAGTTGGAGCTTGGACCCGACTGAGTTATTTCAAGAACGAGTGGTTCTATGTTCGGTGCCCTCCGGGTTTTGCTAGGCGATGGTTGTCTAGACGTAAGCGCCTTATCCTGTTTTCTTGACCAATAGCTCTCTGGTGTTAAAATTGACATTTCATTCCTTTTACAGCCATTATCTCTAGGCCCGACGGAGGGCGTTTCAAGGGTACCGTCCGGAGTCTTCAAGAAGTCCCAAGCGAGCTGAGGCATATTGACTCGGTGCTGAATGATTACAACTTAAGAGTTCTTGGTTTGATCGACATCAATCAAAGCATAGTTGTTGAAGGATTTGCAAAGTCCGCCTCCAAGAAGGAAGATAAGAAGAAGACCAAGAAGAAAATCAAGAAGAAAAAGCTGAAGAAGTCACTCAGAATCAGAATAATTGAGGCGGGTGACGAAGAAAGAACCCACACAGATTCAGAGCCGATGGCTGATCTCTCAGGAAATTTTGAAGAATCGGGAGAAAAACGGAAAGGCAAGGCCGCCGTTTCCAAAAAACTTAAGTCCAAGGGGGGAAAGTCCGTAGATGTGTTTCTTGCCGCTTCCGGGGTCATGATTTCTGAGGCTGCCCCTTCTCATTCGAGAGATTCTTTCAAAGGGCTAGACGATATTCCTATCCCAGATTATATATCGATTTCTCATAATCCTGGGTTGGAAGAATTTCAAGATGTTCTAAACATGAACGAGCCCTTTCCTTTAAGTGCGGTCAACACTTCCGGTCGGTTTAGGGGGTTTACACATTTACACACACTTCCACGGCACTTCATGACTTTTGCATAGTAAACATTGCTTTATGGGACCCTAATCCGTAATTCTTTCTTATCGCAGGCGAGATGTCAGGACGTGGCTCTACTCTGGATAGGCTTCGGAATGTGCGCCAATCTTCTCCATTTTATGATTCCCGCAGGAGAGAAACAGATAGGGATCATGGGCGAAGCTATTCAAGTCAGGAACGTTATGACAGAGACAGAGATTACTCGCGTGGCCGTTCTGGCTATGATTACTCTGACAGAGACCGGGGATACCAGTACCGACCTCGATCTCGCTCTCCTCCGCCTCCCAGGGCTCCAGTAGACCTCCCAGGGCCATCTCATCAGCAGTAGTTGCCTTCTCAATCTTCTCGGCCTGATGCTCAGCGGCCAAGAACGGAACCGACAGCAGCCGCTATAATTGAACAAGCTCCGGCTGAGTTGACAAGCGAAGGAGCTGCTTAGCTTGCCCAAATGAAAAATGACTACCCGGAAATTTGCATGGATGGCTACATCTTCCCTCCTAACTTTAAAAGAATCCCTCCGGAAGCTGAGTCCACTGCTCATAGTTATATCCACGACTTCTATGCTCAGTATAAGGAGTGGTACAAGGCAGCCGTGAAGGCTTCTAGAGTAGCTTTTGACAGGGCGAAGATCATTGCTGAACGTGATGCTGACATTGTCAAGCAGAAACGCATCATTCAGGTTCTTCAATCCGAAGTGGAGATGTCCCGGAAGTCAGAGCTTGAAACACTTCAGAAACATGAAGTTGTCGTGGCCAAACTGGCGAGGATGCAGCAAGAACACTGCGCCACGGTGGAAGAGATGGGCCACCGCAACACCACCATTGCAGCTGAGCGAGACTTAGCCGTTAAAGAGCTGAATGAGCTCAAGGCCAAATTCGCTGAAATGGTGAAGGAGAAGGATGATGCGAACGCCACTGCTCAAGAGGCTTGCGACCAAGCAGTATCTCTCAGGACCGAACTTGCTGCGGCGGCGGTCAAGGCTAAGTCTGCGGAAGCAGAAATTCAGGAAAAGATCTTGGAGGAGAGGTCTAGGCTAGATGCTGAGTTTGACGATCTCTTAGTCACGTATAACGCTAATGTGCTGGAACACAGAAATTTAGCATGGCTGGGAGATGACTCCATGATCTTGTACAATGCCTGGACCCGGCTGGTGAA
Source organism: Allium fistulosum (assembly GCA_030737815.1). NCBI lineage: Eukaryota > Viridiplantae > Streptophyta > Magnoliopsida > Asparagales > Amaryllidaceae > Allium > Allium fistulosum. The sequence goes on from CM060901.1 coordinate 1,259,234,294, forward strand.
TGAGAAAAGAGCAGCGCATCCAGATGGAACACTTGACGACTTTGAACTGGAGATGCGTTTGCTTACCGAGGATGAGAGGAAGACCCTTCATGAGGTGGTGATCTCTATGGCGAAAGAAAAGCTCGGCGTCCAATCTCTAGAGACAGGCGAAGGCTCGGGGATCGTGCATCACGGGGAAGGTGTTGGAGCTGTAATTCCAACATTGCCCGAAACCACTGGTGCGGTAGATCCCCAGTCCGTTCCTGCCTATAATCCTGACCAACCATTATTTTCTTCTGCCGAGGATTCTGCCCACGTTTCGGTCCAGACCAAGGAAGGTATTTGAACGCTTCTCATAGTTTAGTTGTGAAGAAACTTAAGCAACACACTTGGCTAACAATCTTCGTTTTGTCGCATTTCAGTGACTGAAGTTATCGTTTCTGCGCCCCTTGCTCTATCAGTTCCTCATCAAACACAAGGGGTTGTTTTTTCCGAAGCCATCATGACTTCTACTTTGACTGGCGAGGAGGGAGATGCAAATATGTTTTCTTTCAGCGCTCAAATGATTGAGGAGCTTCTCAATGAACCCATCGATCCCTCTACCAACCCGTCTGATGCTGTGAGTGGGGCTGCTCTGGCCGTTAGTTCATCTATGCCAGCTATTGGCACATCCGATGCGGCCCAAGTATCTCGTGAGGACGACGTTATTGCTGAGATTGCTGCCGAGATGGCAGCAGGGAATGTTGGTACGAATCCGCCCGGGCCTGCCCCGTTAATGGTGATTTCACCGGGCGGTACCGTAGTGATTGAAACTGCTCATGTCCCTCCTCCTGCTACTACTCCTATGCCTCCAGCTCGATCTCCTAGAAGAATTTCCGTCGCCTCCAGCTCTGAGGAAGACGTCGACATTATATCGCTGCCGGAGGGCAAGCCTGAAAAGAGTAAGCGATTGAGGAAAAAATCAGGCAGTGGATCTGGTGGGGCTACCCCAAAGAAGAAGATAAGGAAGAAGAAAGATTGAACTCTTTCTTTAAATCTTTGTTGCGTAGGGTAGCATTTTGTTGATTTCTCTATTGCCGTGTATAGATGTGGATTCGGCTCCCACTAGCAGAATTTCTTTTAAACACTTTGTAATCAGATTCTTTTTGTTGATAGTGGAAATGAAAATTTATTCCCTTTCTGTCTTCAACTTGTTATGTGTTATGGTTCTGCCCCCAGTATTGGGGATAAGTGTGGAGTTGACGTATGTTTATACCCCATCTCGCACTCTGGGAGTACGGAGTTGAATGAATGTTTATACTCCGTCTCGCACTCTGGGAGTAAGGAGTTGAATGAATGTTTATACTCCGCCTCGCACTCTGGGAGTACGGAGTTAAGGAATGTTTATACTCCGCCTCGCACTCTGGGAGCATGGAGTTAAGGAATGTTTATACTCCGCCTCGCACTATGGGAGTACGGAGTTAAGAAATGTTTATACTCCGCCTCGCACTCTGGGAGTACGGAGTTAAGAAATGTTTATACTTCGCCTCGCACTCTGGGAGTACGGAGTTTAGTAAAAAGCTTGTACACAGCTCGCGCTCTCGGAGTACTCTGGGGTTTTGGAAAATGTTTATACTCCGCCTCGCACTCTGGGAGTACGGAGTTGAATGAAAGTTTATACTCCGCCTCGCGCTCTGGGAGCACGGAGTTTAGTAAAATGTTTACACTCCGCCTCGCACTCTGGGAGTACGGAGTTAAGTGAAGGGTTGTCGTGTATCAACCCATTTCGTGGCCTGATGTGATGGCTTGCCCCCGAGCTCGGGTTTCATCTAGTGAGTGGTTGATTGCTTCACAGCCACTCCCTACTTGAATAAATTCCACTGTGTGATGGAACTTAGCTCTTCGTGCATCGTGATGTTGTACATTGTATTTAATGAATCACAGCTCTGGCTCGAAGAGATGGCATTTTATTGCTGAAATAAGAAAATATGGCAAATCAGTTGCCTTATTACAAATTCTAATTTCGAAATGCAAAAGTAAATTGCTGAATAAAAAACATAATGAAATAAATGAAGCCTGTCATATGTAGTAGCGACGGAGACTCTCGCTGTTCCAGGCTCATGGTAAAACTAGACCGTCCACGGTTGATAGTTTGAATGTGCCATCCCCAAGTCTTTGTGTAATCACGTACGGTCCTTCCCAATTTGGTTTCATGTGTGAAGGAACCGGGTAGATTCTCTTGAGGACCAGATCACCGAGTTCAAAGGTTCGGGGGCGAACTTTGGTGTTATATAACCGGGCGACCCGACTTCGGTAAGCGGCCGCTCTTAAATCAGCTTCTTCTCGTTTCTCGTCCAACAGATCCAAAGATTCAGCGAGTAATATAGCGTTCGTTTTTGGATCGTAATAAGTTACGCGGTGAGAAAATACTTCTGTCTCAACTGGAATGAAGGCCTCCGAGCCATAGGATAAGGAAAATGGGGTGTGTCCAGTTGCGGTCTTGTGAGTTGTTCGATAAGCCCATAATGCCATAGGAAGTTCATCGACCCATTTGCCCCCAGCCTTTTCCAGTCGTTTCTTTAAGATGGATTTGATAACTTTGTTAACAGCTTCGACCTGACCGTTAGCTTGTGGATGTGCGACTGCAGAGAACTTTTTATGAATATGAAATCGTTGGCAGAAATTCTTGAACTCCGAACTTTCGAATTGGGTCCCATTATCGGTGATGATGGTATGCGGGAGTCCAAATCGGCAAATGATATTGCGGACCACAAAGTTTATTACTTTCTTCGACGTAATCGTTGCGAGAGCTTCGGCCTCGGCCCATTTCGTGAAGTAGTCAACTGCGACGATGGCATACTTAGCACCACCTCTTGCCAGAGGTAAAGTGCCAATGATATCGATACCCCACATAGCGAACGGCCAGGGACTGACCATTTGAGTTATCTCGGTAGGCGGGGCTCTTGGAATTCGAGCGTGTTTCTGGCACTTGTCGCACTTTCTAGCATAATTGGCTGCATCTCGGTTCACTGTCGGCCAGTAATATCCATATCGGAGTATCTTCTTAGCAAGCGCTTGTCCACCGGTGTGATCGCCACATTCTCCCTCGTGCACATCATGTAACACTCGTTTGACTTCGTCGTGAGCGATACACCGGAGGAGCGGAACAGAATAACCTTTTCTATACATGATCCCATCCTGAATGATGAACCGCGAAGCTTTACGTAGAACTTGCCTTTTCTCATTTCGGTGTTCAGGCAATATCCCATTCTCAATATAATTTCGATACGGAGTCATCCATGATTCTCTGCTGGGAAAGGTTTCCAACACATCATTCGTTTTGATTTGATCGATGCTTGGGAAGGACAAAGTTTCGACCGGGACAAGTCCCATTTGCTGTGCTTCGCCTGTGCTGGCCAACTTTGCCAATGAATCGGCCTTTTGATTGCGATCTCGTGGTATGTAGTAAATAGCATAATAATCAAACTGATCCAGTGCTTCCTGAACTCGAGCTAGATAAGCAGCTAACCTTCGATCTCTTGCTTGATATTCTCCCCGTACCTGACACACAACCAACTGTGAATCACAATAAACTTCTATAGCGATAATTCTCAGATCTCTGGCAAGCTTTAACCCAGTCAACAGGGCTTCATATTCGGCTTCATTGTTGGTTGCGTGAAAATCAAACTTCAAAGCATAGCATATGGATCGACCTTCGGGGGTTTCTAGTACAACTCCAGCGCCCGAACACCGATCGTTTGATGCAACGTCTGTATAAAGTTTCCAGACATATTCAGGGGACTCGCTGGTTTCGGGTAAGTCGTCTGGAACAGTAAATTCAGCTATGAAGTCAGCTAGGACTTGCCCTTGAATGGCTCTCCGCGGAGCATAAGTAATGTCAAATTGACTCAGTTCGATATTCCACTTGAGTAACCTTCCAGACGTCTCAGGTCGCGTGAGGACCTGTCGTAACGGCTGATCGGTATACATAGTAAGCGGATGAGCTTGGAAATAAGGACGAAGCTTTCTCGAGGCGATGACCAAACAGTAAGCCAGTTTCTCCAACCTGGGGTAATTTCTTTCAGCTCCGGTCAATCGTTTACTAACATAATAGACTGGTTTCTGCACTCGATCCTCTTCTCGGACCAGAGCAGCACTGATCGCATGCTCTGATACCGCCAGATAAAGGTATAATTGTTCGTGATCAATTGGTTTCGACAAAATCGGTGGCGTAGAGAGATGCTGAACCAGCGATCGGAATGCGCCTTCACATTCCATGGTCCATTCAAAGTTTCGTTTTCCTTTCCGGATTAGATCAAAGAAAGGAATGCATTTATCAGTGGATTTCGAGATGAACCTGCTTAGCGCTGCTACCTTCCCGTTGAGACTCTGGACTTGCTTTATGGTCTTTGGAGTTTGCAAATTCCTTATTGCCCAGATCTTTTCGAGGTTTGCCTCTATCCAACGAGCGTTGACGATGAACCCTAGAAACTTTTCGGATGCGACGCCAAAGTGGCACTTTAACGTGTTAAGCTTCATTCCATATTCACGTAAGATGCGGAACATTGAATTTAAATCCTTGACGTGATCCGTGGAAAATCGGGACTTAACTAACATGTCATCCACATAGACTTCCATGGTCTTCCCGATCTGATCAGCGAACAATCGATTAACCAAGCGTTGGTAAGTTGCTCCGGCATTCTTTAAACCAAAGGGCATGACTCTGTAACACTAGAGTCCCAGATCGGTCACGAAACTAGTATGTTCTTGATCGGGTAGATGCATGGGTATCTGATTATAACCGGAATAAGCATCCATAAAGGATAACAATTCGTGGCCTGCAGTTGAGTCTACGAGTTGGTCAATTCGGGGAAGTGGAAAACTATCTTTTGGACAAGCTTTGTTTAAGTCGGAGTAGTCGACACATGTTCTCCATTTCCCATTCGGTTTTCGAACCATTACCGGATTTGACACCCACTCTGGGTATAGAGCATCTCGAATGAAAACATTTGATTGCAACTTGTCAATTTCTTCTTTAAGGGCGGCAGATCTCTCTGGATCCATACCACGCCTCTTTTGCTTGACCGGAACATGTCACGGATCAATATTCAAAGAGTGACTTGCAATGTTCGGTGAGATTCCGCACATATCAGAATGCGCCCAGGCAAAGACATCGAGATTCGCTTGAAGAAACTCAACCAATTCCTGTTGTATCTGTTTCCCCAGTTGAGATCCAACTTTTAGTACTTTCGAGACGTCATCCTCACTAACTGGGACGTCCACAGTCAGTTCGGCTGGAGATGCTTGATTCTCTTCTACTTCATCTTTATCTTCGTTATCTCTAGGGTCAAGATCTCTAAGGAATTGGTAGTGGTGCCCGGGCCGGGGCCCGGGCGCTAGTTGTCAATTATCAGTAAAACGGACGCAGAGAGATTCCTCTACGCCCTTTCCTTTCTCCTTCTTCTGTGCTTCACGCAACTCGGCAACATAACAGGCTCTTCCTGCTGCCTGATCTCCTTGAACGATTCCTATACCATGGTCAGTCGGGAATTTTAAAGTCAAACACCATGGGGCAATGGCTGCCCTGAATTCAGCAAGGGCTGGTCGACCCAGGAATGCATTGTACGGTGAACCGATGTCAAGAACAACGAATTGCAGCAGTCGGACTCTCCTGCGTTCTCCGATCCCCAGTTCCACTGGTAGTTCGACTATTCCAGTAGGTATTGTTGCACTGCCATTGAAGCCATGAACTCGGGATTGGCAGGGTTTCAGGTCTTTTGCTTCCATCTTCATTAAATCGTAAGCTCGTTTGAATAGAATGTTTACAGAACTCCCACTGTCAACCAGGATCCTCTTCATCCAAGCAGGACCAACCTGGGCAGATATGACCAGTGGGTCAATTGTTGGAGCTTCGATTTTGTCAACATCTCTGCTTCTAAATATGATATCGTCAGACATCGTTTTTTGTTGCTTAGCCGGGGTTCCATCCTCACAATTACTGCAGCATTCGAAGCTCGCATGCCTTATAGAGCTAGCATACGACTCCATTTCCCTCCAGCTCCTGTCCGTTGGATGAGGACCACCACTTATGGTATTGATAACTAGCCTCCCGCCTGTACGAGCGGGTTCCTCTTGTCTTTCTTGGTCTTGCGCACGGTTTGGATTTGATGGGCCCGCACCACCAGACTGCGGCGCCCGCACGAATTGATCTAACTTCCTCTCCCTGATCAACTTCTCTATGAGATCTTGCAAATGGCGACAGTCATTAGTATTGTGGCCATAACTCTCATGAAACCTACAAAACTTTCCTGTCTGAATCTGCCTTTCTGATGACCGCTTCGGAGCGGGTTTCTTATACTGTTCAGTGTTGCAAGTTTGCAGGTACACATTTTCCAGCGAAGTGTTTAATGGTGTATAACTTTCGAACATCGGAGCCCTACGCCGTGGGCCTGGATTCGGATCTCTCTTCTTATTTTGACCATTGCCACCTCTTGGCTGAGTTTGTTTGTTCTGTATGTTTAACTGGACTTTTCCGGAATTGTCACCGGACTGTTTAACTGCCACATTGCTTTGTATTCCCTCATTTCCAGGTTTCGCATCGTCCTGCTTCCTAGACTGTTTCGCGTCCTCTTGCCGTAAGAATTGAGCGACTTTGGAGTAGAAACAGTCCAATGATGCCGGTGGTTTTCCGGCTAACCAGTTTCCAAATTTAGAATCGGGATCAATTCCCTTTGTCAATGCCATTAAAATTGAGTTGTCGTTGGGATTACTAATTTCCACACATGCCGCATGGAATCTCTCCAAGTAACGCCTTAATGTTTCCCCACGAGCCTGGGTAACATTGGACAGGGTGTTAACATCTTTGGGTCTAGCGACATGCATACGGAATTGTTCAACAAATTTCTTAGCCAATTGGTCAAATGAAGAGATAGATCTTGGAGGTAGTCTTGTAAACCACATTGTTGCAATTCCTCCCAGTGAAATGGGGAAGCTCCGGCATTTTACTGCATCGTCGGCCCTTGCGGCGCTCATTGACCATTCGTATTTCAGTATGTGCTGATTAGGGTCAGAACTTCCTTCGTACATAGGGAGAGTTGGCATTCTGAATCGCCGAGGAGGTTCAGCGTATAGTATCTCGTCCGTGAAAGGAGTATGGCTTCGAGAGATCCCCCAATCGTCATTGGTAAGACCTTGGCTTTCACGGATCATCTGACATATCATAGTAGAGATGTCTGGCATTGCTACATTTTGAGCATGCTGAGCTAAGGTGTGGTCGGGTTCCACAGTGCGAGTTTGGACCGGGCGCTGTCGACGGTCCAAGTTTCGCCTCCTTGGCTCAGCGTCTTCCGGGACGTATGGTTCAGAAGTACGTCCCTGTTGTTGATTACTCGAATCCGGAAGATGTCGGGTATCAACCCTTGTTTCTACTGTGGCAGCTGTGACATGATTGTCCGTAGTATATTGTGGAGTACGACCACCTCGTGTTGATGGCCCAGCCTGGAAGCTGGTTGATGGTCCTACCCTCATTTGCCCGACAGTCAGGGCGGGTTGATATCCAGCAGTCTGAGCGTGATCTCCGTCTAATCGGGGACGGGTAGATCTATGATGATAGTCAGACGAGGCAGAACTTTCAGTGGATGAGCGGGAAACATCATCCCTTCTGGACCTCCTACGGCCCTGGCGGTTCAGTTGGTTTGTTAATTCGATATTGGCACGCAACTGTTCGGCTAACTGCTGCCGACTCTGAGTCAACTCTTGAAGCAACACCTGGAATTCTTGTCTAGTGACTGCCCCAGACGGATCTGAGTGGGCAGTGTTGTCTTGGTTGGATGGCTGCTGTTGAGCAGGATTCTGTCCATCCCTACCTTCTTGTCCAGCAGCTGTAGAAGTGGTTCTCGTGCTAACCATTTTGAATGATGAATCCTTTTCCTAGATTTTATGCAAATCTGAGTAGAATGGAAGGACTGTGAATCAAAGATCTGGATCTTCCTCTTGGATTTGTGCAATCTGGTATCGATGGTAGATCCAAGGAGCAGGAGAAAAAAGCTGGTTTTTTCTCAGTGAAAGCACCAAAGTGTTTGTACCAAAAATGGGCACAACACTCTTCGGAAGTTTTTGAAGAGATAAAAGTGAAGAATGAAAATTAAAACTGTGGATTATCTAACAAAAACTCCAAATAACAGAAAGTAAATTGCAAAGACAAGCGATTTAGAGTGGTTTGGCATTTTGCCTACGTCCACTATGAAGTTTGATGATTTTATTGCTCGATTACTTGAAGGTTACAATAGTTAATAATGTAATACAACTGAATTCAAATGCTAAGTGTCAATCTAAAGCAGCGGCGGTGTTCTGGAGTAGATCTGGCAGAATCTGGGCGCTCTTCAGTACTTAGAATTCTCCGACCCCTTTTCTGAATGACCAGGGGCTCTATTTATAGGTGTAGGAGGCTGATATTTCGCCTAAAATGAGGGGAGACCAGTTCTGGTATGTCAGGGGGCCCACATGGCCGAAATCTGGAGATCCGGGCCCACTTTGGGATCGATTCGACCCTTGGTTCGAATCGATCAAGAAGTCATCCAATCGAGCTGAAATTTGGTGTGAACATTCTTCATCATGTGTTTAAGCTTCTGTGAAAATTTCATGGCATTTGGACTTGTAGAACACGAGATATGATCGATTCAATGTTGCATTTCCGGATAGCATGGATACTTCGAATCGATCACTTTTGATTTGGTTCCTTCGAACCGATCACTCCGACTCCAGGTGTTGGATTCGAAAATACGCCTGTTCGAATCGAGTATGCTATGCTGTATCTACTCGATTCGAAGTTACTCTTACTGGATGGATTCGAAGACCCTCTGCCTCGTTGGGTTCGAATAGAGGGCACGCTCGATGGAGTCGAAGGTGAGCTATATCTCCTGGATTCGAAGTTAGGTTACGCCTCCTGGATTCGAAGTAAAGCCACGCCTCCTGGATTCGAAGCTCCTTCTCTTTATGGATTCGAGGTGTAGAAAGCTCCAATGGATTCAAACTTAAGGTATCGTTCGAATCGATTCGAAGCACAGCCAACTACAATCGATTCGAACCAATACTATCTCGATGGTTTCGAACCAATGCTTGGTCCTGTTGGATTCGAACGAGAGCTTCTATGCTGATGGAGTCGAAGCAAGGCTATGACCCTGTGGATTCGAAGCAATGCTAAGGAGGATGGATCCGACCCTAGGTCCTTCCTCTTTCTAACTGCGATAACTTGGGCATATGAACTAAGATTGCTCCGAAACTTGGAACGTTGGCTCACACAGCTTTGCTTGACGTGCCTTATCAATTGTAGCCCGATCCGGTCTTGAACAAATTTCATCGATATCCATAGCGATCCTTGCGTGTAACCGATTTTTGAGACGATCTGTCACCGGTATCTAGTCAAGTCCTTGGTGTCACGGCCTTGCCAAAAGGCGGGATAACACTGCCTATGAAAGGAGTGTCTAATCCTTCTGCTTCCTCAACTTCTTCTTCCTCGAGGAGCTACTGGAACCACCAGTACCCTTTCGCTTGGAACCTTTCTCCTTAGGCAGGCTCCCCTCGGGTGAAGGCATAATGTCGACGTCCTCATCCGAGCTGGACTCTATGGGAATGCTTCCCACAGGAGGAGTTGGAGGAACAGACTCCGCAGCCGGAGGAGGGACTGGTACATTAGTATCAATAAGCGTGCCCCCAGGAGACACAATCATAAGAGGAGTAGGGCACCGTCCCGCTGCTCTGCCATCTACATCGCCGCCGTGCGCCGCGACCGCCATCTCGGCATTAATCTCGGCCAACATCGCCGCTTCCCGTTGTGCTCTGGCCTTGCTATGGGTTGTGATAGTCTGAGTAGAAGTGTCGGAAGTAGACGAGAATCCACCCAGGCCAAACGGCAGGTCCGCAAAAGGATCACTCTGACGGCCGAGGAGCTCGTTTATCATCTGCTCATCGAAAGAAAGTGAGCTCCCCTGCGTTACTCCGACTGGTGCCATTGCTGCGACGGAAGTCGCCTCAGAAATGATGGCTTCTGGCGCTTGGCCTGATTCTTGGGCGCTAAGAGGCGCGGCTGGTGCAACTTCTGTCACTGACCAAAGAAATAGGACATGTCATTAGCAACACTTCAACACAAACTCTTCAATCCAAATATACAAGAAGTTAGTTCAGAGTACCTTCCTCGGTTTGGCTCGAGGTTGTCTGAACAACTTCGGAAGGATGTTCCTTAACAGGAGATAGATGTGGTCGGTCTGGATCATATGCCGGGATGTGCTGCGAGTCGATCATCGGAGTTGCCTCAGATTGAGATGACACGACTATCTCAGAACTCATAACATGGTGCTCTGCACCAGAACTTTCTCCGACTTCCTGAGTCTGGGCACCAAGCCTCTCCTTATCGTGGGAAATCATGGAGTCATGGAGAACCTTCTTTTCGTCATCATTGAGAATGCGGTTCTCCAGCTCGAATTCGTCAAGGGCTTCATCAGGGTGCCCAGACTTCTCCTCATCAACCAGTAAGTTCCAGGCGTTATAGAGATGCGTGGGGTAATCGTCAAGCCATGTCAAATCTCGGTGCCTTAGCACATTGGCGTTGTACGTGACGAGTAGCTCTTCCACCTCGGCCTCAATCCTGGCCTCCGCCTGCCGTACCTTCTCGTCAACCCCAGCCTCAGCTTCGTGAGCCTGTTGCATAGCCGCTTCTTTCTCCTTTCGGAGCGTCACTGCCTGATCACAGGCCTCCTGCGCAGAGACATTGGCTGCGTCTTTTTCCTTCGCCATCTCGGAAAACTTTGATTTCAGCTGATTAAGCTCCTTGAGAGCATCATCCCTCTCGGCGGTGATGGTGGTGTTCCTATGACCCATGTCCTCAATGGCGGTATAATGCTCTTGCTTCATCCTGGTCATGGCAGCGTTTACTTCATCAACCTTCTTTAGAGCCTCCATTTCAGATTTACGGGAAGACTCAGCCTCCGAGTTGAGCGCTTTTATGATTCGGCCGTTGTGACCCAACTCCTTCTCGAGCTTCTCAATAGTGACGCCCCGATCGAATGCCACTTTGGACGCCTTCCTCGCGACCCGTCCCCATTCCCAGTACTGGAAAAAGATGTCCGCAACATAATCATGGATAGTGGTTTCAGCGGTTGGCGGAATTCTCTTCAAGTGCGGAGGGAAGACATAACCATCAAAACAGATGTTGGGAAATTTCTTCCTCATCTGTGCCAATTTAAGCGCTCCTTCACTAGACGCTTCAGTCGGGACCGGTACAGTAGCCGAGGAGGTGGCTATTTCAGTCCTGCGCGGAGGATCGGACCTCGAAGCTTGAGAAGGTGGCCTAGGCCGTGAAGTTTCAGGAGGACGAACAACTGCTACCGTAGGAGGTGCAGAGGTCCTGGGAGGAGGAGAGCGAGATCGGGATCGGTGAACGTACCCCCTGTCTCTATCAGACCTCTCTTGACCAGAATGTCCGGAGTCGTAATCCCTCTCACCCTCTCTCCTGCGTGGCTCGTGATAACGGCGCTTGTTGCGCAAACTACCAAGCACAGAACCTTGCCCAGACATCGTACCTGAAAAGAAAACCACGAAGAATCAGTAACCGTTTGCAATATGTTGTTTACGGTTAGGAAAATGTGTTGTGCCGTGAAGAGTGTGTGAATGTGTAACCCCCCGGACCAACCAGAAGTGTCAATCGCACTGGCAGGAAGAGACTCGCTGACATCGACGATATGTCGTAGTCCACCCGATTCAACGTCGTGTTGCTCGGGCTCGATGCCCGGGATTGGAGGGTCAGCAGGCCCTTCGAATTGATTTTCAGCTTGCAGGGGGGGTGCTTCCGTAATCCTAACTCCTGGCAGAGGACGGTGCAAAACCACAGACTTTCGCCTCGCGGACTTAGGCTGTTTTGAGGCCACTGCTTTGCCTTTCCTCTTTGCATCGGATTCCGGGGTTGCATTAGCGGGTCCGGCCAACGGTTCCTCATCGGTATGAGTTTTCTCTGAATCGGGTTCCTCAATTATCACAACCCTGGGTTTCTTCCGCTTGACCTTGTTTCTGGAGACGGTCTTTAATGCACCATCGAGCCTTATGCTCTGCCACCGCCCGATCAGCCCAAGAACTCTAAGGTTCTGGTCCGTCAGTAGCAACTCGATATTCCTTTCTTCGCTAGGGACTTCTTGAAGGACACGAACTATCTCTTTATAGTAGCCGCCTTCAGGTCGCTGGATTATTGCTGAAAGAAAGAGAATAGGAGATATGAGTTTAGTTTCATTCAAAAATTGCCCCGTCAATTACTTGGGAAAAAGACAATGCTTACGTCTAAACAGCCATCTTCTGGCAAACCCCGGTGGACAACGGACATAAAACCACTCTGACTTGAAGTAGCTCAGCCTAGTCCACGACCCCGTGACAACTTGGCAGTTTCTCACAGACTCCAAGAATGTAAAAGATGGACTGTCAGTTCGACTTTTGAAGTTGAAGAGGTATCTTATCTCGGTCGGGCGGGGAGGTCGGTAAAGGTATTCCATAAATGCGATGAACAAGCCATTGAGTGAAGCATATCCGTTTGGATGCAGTTGAGACGGAGCGATATCCAAGTAAGCCAACACTTCTCTTATGTAATCATTGAACGGAGGGAGTGTACCGGCCGCACATGCATGTCGATTAAAGGCAGTATACCCCTCCGGAGGATTGTGTGGTCTGTCGTCCGGTCCAGGCAACATCACGTCGTCCAACGATAAGCCATGCCTCAAACATATTCTCCCTAGCATATCTTCAGAGATGTTGGACGGGACAGAGTCAGGTGGACTATTAATGAAGGACGCATCGGGCAACTCATCCGGAGCTGGACCAATGGCTTCAGCCTCGATGTTCGGAATCTCAAGTCTGGGAGGTATAAGGTTCTGAGTTTCTTGCTGCTGCGAACTTGACAGTTCCATAACTAGCTAACTCACGAGAAACCATCATTAGATGATAAAAAGCCCGTGCATTCCCCAGTGTAAAGTGCATGAATGTGTTGTGTAGTGCAAATGTTGTGCATGACTTGAGCAAATTCTGCAGAATTAAAGAAAACACGCTAGCGACGAAACTCTGGAAGTCAAACCGACAATGACCGTCATCGCTGACCGTCACGACCGCGCCTTCCAAAGACTGTCGTTCAATTCAGATTAGAAGTTCGTTACACTTTGCTGAGGTACGGTTCCATCTACGAGCTTCAAAAGGGCAGTCAGATGTGCGATGTTATGATCAAGTTCGATTATACAATGCGGAAGCTCGTAGGAATCAAGTGTGTACTTTAATTGTCAAATCCAGATATGCAAGAATGAAGTTCGTCGAAGTCATATTTTCAAGTGCTCAGGATTTCGTATCCATCAAAGGAGGATTTCGAATCGATGTCAAGCGTTATGTTTCGAATCGACCATTGGCAGTCTGGTTCGTATCGATCATAATATATGCGCTTCCATATCGACCGTTAGGGATCTGGTTCGTATCGATCGCAATAGGTGCATTTTCGTATCGATCGTTGGGGATCTGGTGCGTATCGATAACACTCGAATCGATATTTTTTGCATCGATCGCAGGGGCAGACTTCGTATCGATCCGAAAGCTAAGGACTTCAGAGTAGTCATTGACTCGTTGTCAGCCACTCCATGTCGATATGAAACCACTTCATCTCCACAACCATCGATACGAAATCGCATCATCTCCACATTAAGTCTCATCTTAATCGATACGAACCCCAAGAAGAATACCATTGATTTGATCAATTCGAACATGACTCCCACGTCGATTCAGAATCGCCTCTTCCACTCTTTCTTCTCTAACCTGCCAGAAAACGCCATGGCCATCATATCTTCGAGCCAGATCTGGTTTTACCAGTCGCCAGAAGAGAAGATTGGTGGAGAAAGAATGGATCCATAGCAACCTTATCATTTGGATTCGCTGTCGCTTACCTAGAGATTGAGATTCGAAGATCTGAAGAGGTAGGTTTGATCTTGTCAAAAATACAGAGCTGTTATCTCTATCTGAGTCGATTGCAAGGGGTTAAGAGCAGCAGTAAAGGTGAGAAGTAAAAAAGTGAAAATAGACCAAGTCTCAGGTATTTATATGAAGCCTGGAGGCGAACCGAGTCGATTCGTCTCCCAGTCAATATAACCGGTCACAAGCGGTCAAGCGATGGGTCTGTGCACACGCATTCTTCGAACCCATCAGGCTGTGCATTCATCAAGACGCAATGTTCACTAGATGCCATCGATTCGATACATCCGTTTTGTGAACCATCGATTCACTACAGGTCATGTTTATCGATACGAACTCGATACTCATGTCTGTTAACACACATCGATGCGAAAGTTTATCTCGTATCCATCGAAGGACATCGATGCGAAGTAGAATTCACCACAAGTTGCGATCCTTGAATGCGAATCAAAACTTCGTATCCATTAATGACGCCCCGCATCGATTCGAAGGAATACATCCTGACTTCTTACCATGGTGCCATGAGAGAATCATTGCAAAATTCAACAACGACCTAAAACTAACGACAAGTTGCAGGTTTGTGACTTTTCAAAGCACGTAATGTTTTCATAAGACGTACTTTGGGGGGCAAATGTTATCCCGCCTTTTGGCAAGGCCAGGACACCAAGGGACCAATTAGAGAAGAGTAGAACGAAGAGAGCTGACGTTCCCAAGCTTCAAGCCAATCCGGGTTCACACACCCAAGATATGAATGATTCAAAATTGAAGGGAAGAACGATGATTTTGAATCCATCACTCTAGGCAATTTCGTATCCATCACCGAAGCCCTAGTTCGAATCCATCAAGCTTCGCACCAATCAGCTTCGAATCCATCGAGGTACCCAGGTTCGACTCGATTTCCTTCGTATCCATCGAGCTCGTATCGATGGACTTCGTACACATCAGCAATTGAAGCACTTCGTATCCTTCAGCCAACATCTGCTTCGTATCCATCGAGGCGCTACACTTCGTATCCATCGAGGCGCTACACTTTGTGTCCATCTAGGCGCTACGCTTCGTATCCACTAGAGAGCCTTGCTTCGAACCCGCGACCCATGACTTGTTCACATCCAACGGGACAACCAACTAGGGTGACGTGTCGTCCATCGAAGTAAACAAGGCGAGATGCCTGGAGTCGAAGCAGTCAATGCGGCGCAAAGACCGGATCGAGACGAAGCGCGCGCGCCACCTCACTTCAAGAGCACGTGCAGCCAGCGAAGCGAACAGATGGAGTCGAATTCATGGAGACGAACCAGACAGCCTATGAGGAATCTCAGTTCGTATCGATGATATCTCGTGATCTATTAATCCAAATCCAATGAAATTTTCAGGGAAGCTTGCATGCACACTGGAGGATGTCCATGCCAAATTTCAACTCAATTGGACATCATCTTGATCGATACGAAATGGATTCGTACCGATCACAGATCGAGGCGAAACTTTCTGGAAACGGTCGCGTGGGTTCCCTCACGTGCCAGACCAAGTCTCCCGAAGTTTAGGCGAGATTTGAGCTTCCTACGCCTATAAATAGAGCCCCAGAATCAACAGAAAAAGGATCTTTTTTCTCTGAAGCGTCCAGACTCTGCCGGATTGAGATTTGCATCCTACTTTTGCTATCAATTTCGAATTCTAATCTGTAATCCGCTGTTCATTGCTGTAACCGCTTGTAATCATTGAAAGAGAATCAATAAAATCATCAAAACTTCATAGTGGACATAGGCTATACGCCGAACCACTCTAAATTGCTTGTCTGCGCATTTTACATTTCTGTTTGTTGGAGTTTTTGTTAGATAACCTCTGTTTTACATTTATAATCTTCACTTTGTCTCTTCAAACAACTCCCGAAGAGTGTTGTGCCCATTTTTGGTACAAACACTCCTCATCACATGAGCTTCCCGACCATTACCACGCTCGACGTCTTGAAGATGAATGTGGCTTGCTCCATGGAAAACGACAAGGTCAGGAATGTGTTTCACCACTTGAAGGCGCACCTCGCCATCTCATCACCAATGACATTCCTTCGAACGTGAAGTTCAAATCCATCCTCTGATCCGCCTAATTCCTCCTCTATAGGCCGAAAACCCTAACCCTAGTTCATCTACCCCCACGCCCAAACTGTCAAACTACCCAAACCAATGTCGCACCTCATAACACCTATTCTAAATTGAAGATCTCACCAACGCGAACACAAAGATCCTTGTTTTATAATTTATACTTGAGGAATTTTTTTATTTTAATTTTTAAATGGAGGTGGTTAACTTTGATGTTGCTTCCAAAAAGTGATAAATAGAAAAGTGAAAAAGGAAAAGAAAATTCAAGTGTGTTGATTTTTCAAAGTGTTGAATTTGGTTTATACCAATATTTTCGGCACTTCGTAACACAGCATTTCATTCGCGTACGAACTACGAATGACAAAACAAAAATATGATCGTCACAAAAAAATTAAAATACGCAGAATATTTAATTTTATGAAATTTCAAAAATACCAAAGTTTAATTTAATATACGTCAAACGAAAATTTGAATATTTTCCAAACAAAAAATATTTTTCTTTTCTTTTCTTTAATGGGGTCCCCTCCTTCCCCTTCAATTTCTTTTCCCGTCGACCATACCCTGCCCTCTCCTTCCCATCAACCTTGTCCTTCAGCCCCTCTCCTTGTACCTTAAGTAACTGTCCCATCCTTGTCTACCTTACCATCTTCTATAGCTTCTCCTGTCCTTTCCATTCCTTCTGCTCCTATCCTCTCTTCTTCTTCTTTGCCCTCCCATTTCAATTCTCCCCATGCATGGAATTCCTTGTTCAAAGCTAAACCCAATAACGCAGGTTGCTATGTACCTCGTGACATCCAACTTGTTTTTAATGGAGATGCTATTGTGCCCCCTGTTGAAGTTGTTCATGCTGGAAATTCTATGTGGAAGGAATACCTTGTTGGATTTTTTTTAGATAACCCGCTAGCTTATTCTACTGTCATTTTCTTTCTGAAGAGAGCATGGAAATTGAAGGGCTCTATTAGTGTTAAATCTGATGGTTTCCTTTTTTTATTCAAATTCACTAATGAGGAAGATAGGAGAAGAATTTCTGAATCTGATCCAATTGTGATGAAGAACAAACTTTTTATTGTGAAGCCATGGGATGAAAATGTGGGAAATAGTTGTGGTAGTATCAAAGCAGTTCCAGTATGGATTAAACTTTCAAACATTCCCCTATATGCATGGTCTCCATTGGGCATAAATTGGATGGCTTCTAGGGTAGGAAAACTACTGTGTATGGATGCTTCTACTGAGAAATTTGAAAGAATATCATTTGCCAAATGTTTAGTTGAAGTTAATCCTAATCAGGAGCTGCCTGATAAATTTGCTGTGAAATTACTTGATGGAACAGAACAGATTGTTCAAGTTGACTATTTGTGGAGACCTGAACTATGTATAACATGTAAGGAGTTTGGGCATTCAGAGGCAACTTGCATGAAAGCCCTCATGTCTGATGAAGGCAATGGTAGTGATTGTGATAAATATGAGAAACACAAAGCTAGTGATGTAGACCAATGTAAGGTGAAAGCACATAAGAAGGTGGTCAAGGAAGTCAAATTGAAACAAGTTTGGCAAAAAGTGAATAACAATAGAAGTAAAAAAAGAAACTCAAGAGAAGCAATAGAAGTCAGTAATCTGAATTTGACAAAGGGGAAAGGAAATATGTCTGCTGCTAATAGTAATGAGGATATCTATTCCACTATTGTAGCAGGAGACAAAGCTCACAAGAATGCCAATGCTAGCTCTGATCATGTCACAACTAATAATAAGTTTAATTTGCTTCAGATTGATGATTTTGATCAAGGCAATAACGAAGACTTTGTTCTGGAGGAAGGTGAAATACACACTGATGGGAAAAATGTTGTAATTGCCAAGAAGAACATTTTGTGTGATGGAAATAATTGTGAAGATAATGTTGATGGAGATAAAGTAACAGATGAAGTTTCTGATGATGTGGAACATCGAATAACTTTACATGCTAATGATACTTGCAGTAATAAAGGAGTTGAAAAAGGAATAGTAGATGTGCATGATTTTGGTGATACTCTTGTACCAGAAATTAACAGTATGTGGTGTATGTCCTTTGAGTCACAATTAAGACAATTTATCGTTTCCATGCATGCTACTGAAGTTGAACTTGTAATGCAAGTTGCCGATCAACCTCACTATAATTTCTCAATTGAAATTCCAGGTTGGCCTCAAAACCTTCCTTCCCACGCTCCTCAATCTGTCACTCCATCTGATCCAATCACTCCACCTTCCATTCCAAATCCATCCTCCCCTAACCCACTGCCTGCTAGGCAAATTGAAACAAGATCTCTTTCAGCTAAGAGAGGTAATAAGCCCCTCCATTCTCTTTAGTTATCCCATGAATAAAAAAATTGCTTCATGGAATGTTAGAGGTGCCCATTGTAATTTAAAACTTGATCAGGTGAAAAGTCTTATTTCTATGTATTACATTTGTCTTTTTGGTCTTCTTGAAACTAAACTCAATCTCCTATTATCCCATAAAGCTGCTGCTTATATTAATCCGGCCTGGGCCAATCATCATAATCTTGATTCAGCTTCTTATGAAAGAATCCTTGTTCTTTATGATCCTGTTGTTTTAACTTTAACTCCTATTCTATCTTCTAGTCAATTCATCCACTATCATGTCCATCTCTCTCAATATCAAACTTCCTGCTACATTACATTTATTTATGCTGACAACTCCGTTCCTTCTAGAAGTCTTCTATTTAATTCCTTGCCCCCTCTTCGACAAAATACTCATCCTTGGGTTGTTTTGGGAGACTTTAATTCTTGTCTTGATTATGATGATAAAATTGGTGGAACTCCTCTCCTTCCTAGAGATCTTGCTCCCTTAAATCTAGCCATATCTGATTCTGATCTAATTTTAATTAACAAGTCTGGAGCCAAGTATTCTTGGAACAACAGAAGCAGAAGTGGTGTTCGAACCTTCACAACAATTGACCATGCCTTTTGTAACATCCCTTCTCTCATTTTTTGGCCTTCCTTGTCTGGTTTTCTTCCTCAACCCATTTTGTCTGATCACTCTCCTTTGATTCTGACTCTTGGTCCCCAATTAAGAAAAGAAAAGAGAAGTTTTAAATTTTATAATGCTTGGGCCAAGCATGAAGAATTTCATGCTTTAGTTTCTCTAAATAATATTAATTTTTCATGCTATGGTAACCCTATGTTCAAGTTTTACAGGAAATTGAAATGCATCAAACAATCTCTCAAGCAGTGGGCTTCTACTACATTTGGTTCTGGCAGTCTGCTTTCTACTGCCTTGAAGTTGAAACTGAAGATTTCTCAAGATTACATGATGGAGCATCCTGAAGATGAAAATGCTTCTGCTGAGGAAGGAAGATTATACATGGAGGTTAATAAAGCTCTTAAACTGGAAGCTTGTATGAAAAGCTTCATGACAGATGGAATGAAGAAGGAGATAAGAACACTAAATTCTATCATGATTCTTTGAAGGTTAAGCATGGCAGAGAGAATATTAATAGTATTTATGATGAACATGGTACTCTTTATTCTACCAATGAATTTGTTGACAATGCCTTTATTGATTATTTCTCTAATCTTCTTGGCAATTCATCTGGTTTCATCCCGGATCTAGACCAAATCTCCTCCCATGCCCTGCCGTGTATTTCTGTGCATGAAGCTGCTGCTCTTGTTCAGCCTGTCACTGATGAGGAAATAAAGACTGTCCTATTTTCTATGAATCAGCATTCTTCTGGTGGGCCTGATGGCCTCAATGTCATTTTTTTCATCTCTACGTGGAATGTGCTTGGTCATGATTTCTGTCAGGCTGTTCATAACTTCTTTAATAAATGCAAATTATTGGGAGAAGTTAATACAACTAACATAGCATTAATTCCTAAAGTTAACCCACCTACCTGTGTGTCCTCTTTCAGGCCTATTTCCTGCTGTAATGTGGTCTACAAATGTATTTCCAAAATTCTTGCATCAAGACTTGTGAATGTTCTCCCTTCTGTTGTGTCTAACAATCAGGCTACATTCATCCCTTCTAGGAATATTCTTTATAATGTCTTGCTTGCCCAAGAGTTATTGAAATGTTATAGTAGAGGAAATGTGACTCCAGCGGCTGCTCTTAAAATTGACATATCCAAGGCTTATGATTCTGTACACTGGGCTTCTATTGTTAGAATAATGGCCATGATGGGATTCCCTAAGGTTTGTGTGTCTTGGATTTATGTTTGCATATCCACTCCATATTTCTCGATTGTTATTAATGGAAGGCCTATTGGTTATTTCAGAAGTAAAAAAGGAATTCGTCAGGGAGATCCCATATCTTCTTATTTGTTTCTGCTAGTTATGGAAGTCTTCTCTGTTCTTCTTAAAACCAAGTACTCTCAAAATCTAATCAAGTATCACCCTAAGTGCTCACATCATCAAATTTCTTCTATTATGTTTGCTGATGATGTTATGTTGTTCACTAAGCCTGAGTTTTCATCTTTGAGTGGAATTTTAGAGGCTCTGTAGACCTTCAAAAGCATGACTGGTCTTTCTATTAATCAATCCAAATCTTCCATGCTTGTTGCTGGTGTCAATGCCCAGCATGCTGCTGCTTTGTATCAGCATTTTGGATTCTCTAGTATGGATGCTGATATGTGTTATCTTGGACTTCCTTTAATTACTAAACGAATTACTAATGCTGATTGCTTTCCTCTGTTTAATAAAATTACTTCTGTCATGAATGGTTGGGCAAACAGACATCTCTCCCAGAGTGGTAGACTTGTTCTTATTAAATCTGTTGTGCTTTCTAAACTTGTTTATTGGGCTCGCACTCTAATTCTTCCTGGAAAGCTATTGCAGCTTGTTAGGTCTGCCATGTCCAGATATTTTTGGACGGGGAGTATGCACAATAGGAAGTTGTTGCCTTACACCTTTTCTAAGTTTGAGTCTACTTTGAAAATGGGTGGTCTTGGTATTTTAAATATTAAGAAGTGGAACATTGCGGCATTTAGCAAGCATTTTGATGATTTATTGATTAAGAAGGATAGTCTATGGGTTAAATGGACATGGCATTACAATATTAAGAATAAGTATTTTTGGAGTTTAGAAATACCTCAACATAGTAGTTGGTCTTGGAGAAATTTGCTGAAGCTTAGGGATGTTTTTCTTCCAATGATTCAATATCAATTAACTCCAATTGTTAGTTTTTGGCATGATCCTTGGGTGAGTAAAGGTAAGATCCTGTCTAAAGTGTTAGATCATGCTCAGATTGTACAATCTGGCATTCACTATGATGCTAAAGCCTATGATTTCATATCTGACAGCAGCATGCATTTACCATATAATAGTAACCAGATGATCAGGGAACTCTGGGGTATCATTCAGAGTATTCACTTCTCAAGCAACTCTCCTGTCTCTATTTCTTGGAACTTGAAGCAACTCTCTGTTGCTATTGTGTACAAGCAACTCACTGCAATGCTATGTTACCTGCTGCTAAGTGGTATTCTGTTATTTGGAGAAAAGATTTGTCCCTTAAAGAAAATCTGATGATGTGGAAGGTACTTACTCATGCTTTGATGACAAGAAGTTTGTTGACTAGTTATGGTATTCATTGTAGCCATGAGTGTGTATTTTGTGAGTTGCATGAAGAAACTGTTGATCATCTGTTTTTTGCATGCCCGGCTTTATTATTCATGATGGAAAGAATTGTTTGCAAAACTGGGAGAGTTGTTACCTCTACTCAATCATTCATGGACTGGAACATAATCTATAAGGCTACGAGGTGGAGGAATGATAGAGCTAGAGGATTGGTTGTTAGCTTGAAAATATATATGGATGAAATTTGGAGAGAAAGAAACTTGATAGTATTTGAAAATCAGAGAAGGCATTTGAAAACTGTTTGGTTTGATGTTAGGAAAAGAACTCACATGCATTTGAAGAGGAGTGCTATCCCGGATGATTTGGTTATTCATTGGGCTCCTTAATTCTTCTATTTCATTTTGTTCTTTTGTCTGTTCTCCTCTTTCTGCTTTCCTTGTTGTTTTTCTTGATTCGAAGCTTGTTTTGAATCAATTATTTTATTGTTGTGTAATAAAATCTGGTAGGGGCCCAGTCAACCCCGCTGGCTTTGCCAAAAAAATATATGGAAAAATCAAGTAAATTAAAATAAAAATACGTTGTTAAAAATCAAGTCGTTTTTTAGCAACTGGTTTTTTGTTATTCATTCGGACTATTTATTATTTTAAATAAATTTTCAAAATGGGTTCACCATTATTATTTATTAATTAAACAGAGTCAAATAAGGTTATTAATTCTATTTAATTAATATTTAATTCATAATTTAAATATCTAAATAATCACTATATTTGAGTATAAGTTATTTATATTTTAAAAACCAATAATTTAAATATTTAAAATTAATTAAATATTCAAAATCAAAATGATAAAATTCCAGGATGTTACATTCTACCCCCTTAAAAGAATTTGTCCCTCAAATTCCTAAGGAAGAAAATATTTTCAAACCCTTAAGGTTTAAAAACTATTGATTAAAATGAGTTATCAATCTCTTAAAGTCTGTTATTTTATAGAAAATTTCCGCAGCACTTCCTTTGCGTGGCTGATCCGGAAAGACTACATCTCACCACGACTGGCCCAAATCAATAAAGAAAACAAAAGCCAAGTAGCCTCACGTATCCGGGGCATAAAATTATCAATCAATCACCAAAATTTAAAAGTACTACATATCTATATTGCGTTGAGTTCCTCATAAAACAAGTGGCTCTTCCTACCCTAGCATGGTATAACCCTAGAATCAAAACCAATACGGAGTATCCAATGGTATTTCGGTTCCTTCTAAAACAAAAGCTAGAGTAAACAAATATACTTGGCGTGTCTTCCAAAACAGAAAACCCCCAACAGCCCAACTTTAGTCACAACAAAAAATATTGGAAAAATCACTTCACAAAAACTCTTTTTCAAATATTCTGAAATAATAATACTTTGCCAAAGTTTCAAAATATTATTATTATTATTTCTGTAATGACCCATATTTTTAACAAATGGATATTTAAACAATTTATTTAAATATTGAGTTGTTAATTAATTGACAGCCCCAAAAATATGACTTTTCACATACGATCGAATTAGAACTCGAGGCCACTTTCGTTGAGTTCGTATTAACGTTGTGAATTAAAATGAGTATAAGAATTGCTATATTTTAGGATTAGATGATCCGATGGTCGAAGCATCTCAAAAAGCAAGAAATTATCATCTCGAAGCATAGTCTCAGATAGCGATGAAATTTATACCATCAGGACTGGAAAAATAAGGAGATGCACGCATATGAGTTTCGTTGCAATTGGACGCGTCGTTTGATCGTGCGAGCTCGCTAAATGAAACGTTTTATTTGAGAGTTCAAACAAAAAGAATATAATATTATTATTTAAATCAGAAAACCCTCATTTTTCTTATCCTCCCAAATCACTTTTCCATTTCTTTGCCTGGAACGGGCAAAAAAATGGCCGCCTCTTCAAATCTCAATTCAAAATTAATTTCCACCAATCCGCTCAATGAAAAAGTAGGAAATCAGTTCATTAAATCTATAACAAAGTGATCTTCATGATGACCATGGCGAAATTTTAACCAGTTGTGTTTGGCAGAGATTGAAGTTTTGGGCCATAGCCAGGGTTACATCCAAGTGGTGATTGAGGTGGAGATGGTCAAAACCAAGAGTACCATTGTTTTTCTCTTCATGATGTCAACTTTTTATCCGAATCTCATCGAATCCGATGGTCCATAGCAAAATGCATTCACATAGGGGAGAGGCATGAGCTATCAAGTTGATCATGGCTAGAGATGATTGGCCTCACATTTTTTGGTCCGGGGCGAAACACATGTGTAGTGGAGTCTGTTGCAATTGATGATGCATCGATTCGTTGAGTGTTGGCCAAGATATGGATGAGAGAAGGAAGTGGATTTTGGGTTTCATAGTGCATGGCATGTACAGCTATTTCTTATTTAGGGAAGATAGATTAACTAAGGTAATTAACTTAGTTAATTATTTAGTTAAGTTAATTAATTATTTAAATAATTTTATGTCTTATAAATGCCATATCTTTTGCATACGAGGTCTGTTTTGGATGCCATTTCTTGCATTGCACTCGTATGGAGAGCTCTAGGACTTGGCGATGGTTTAGACAGATTTGGTTGAGGTGAACGATATTGTCTTTCACCATACTATGATTGTTAGTATAGTATTAAAATGATGTTTTGAAATGTTTTCTAACTTTAAAATGGGATTTCTAAAATACTTAAACCTATATCTTATTTTATAAAAAGAATTAAAAGTTTTTTAAAATGGTTTTAAATTAAATATCACATTTTTTCCATTGATGCACAATTTTGATGAAATTGATGGATTTAGGCTATTTTGATATTAATCCCATATTGGTTGCTCTGGATAGTATTTATTGCATTATTATAGATATATATAGGCTGTTATAGACATTTCTATGCTTGTTGGTTGCATGTCTACTTGTTTGTTAGTTGGTTGAAAATGTTGTTTGAAGGGGATATAGGAAAATCCCACTAGACAGAGTTTTGTGTATATCGATCGAATGTACACTAGATGGGGACTAAAATGATGTGATAGAGTTTTATGCATATCGAAGCATACAAACGATGATAAACTCAAATGGATGCGATAAATATCTGGAGGAGTATTGGTGCATGTTGACTGATCTAAAGATGATGGACTTGTATATGTGCTTCTGACTTTAAAGAAGATGTCGGACGTTTTCCTTTGGTTAGCATTTAACCATCATTTGTTAAGTACACGACCAATATGGTCATTATCAACTACTCTGGAGTGTTCAATATTTACCACTATTAACGATGGTCAATTTGGCCAATTTTGACATGGATGACGGAGCGGCTTCGAAGAGCATGATGCAATGGTTCGTTCGTTCATTCCACATTTGATTTGATGCTATGGCTCTTCAAAGAGCGGTTTTAGTACTGAAGCAGGGACAATGCTTCGACACGATGACTTTGTGATTCGACGATGATTTTTCCATGATGGAAAGTGACAACTTTAATGGTGGACAGCTTTACTTCGAGAGGCAGAGTAGGTGACGATGAGTCTGATTGTGAGGACTGTTGGAGGTGGGTTATAGGTCATATTATGACACTCTATGTGTTATAATGGTTGTCTGGAGTAGTTCCCAACTATCATGACTTCATACGGGAGTTGTATAGACCGTTTCGAGATGAGCTCTGCTATGGATGGCATATGCAAAGGGATCATTGGTATTCGTAGGTTTTGTAGTATACTTGTAAAACAAGGATATATGAGGATGCTCGCTTGGATCAAATGATGACCCGGTCCATTTAACATGGACTATCAGACGGGTAGTCTAGTTCCTGGCCCTTCTGAGTGGCATGGATTAACTATCGAGAGACCGGGACGTTGAGTATTCCTTGGCCAGCGTAGTTATATGAGTATCAAATATCCAACGCACTGAGTGAGTGAATGTGAGGATGGATGATGGATGTTATGTTTGCTTGATTGTCTACCACCTTAGGGATGTCACACAATATAGATATTACCGATGCCGATACCTAGACACCCTTAGTAATTTGATGTATAGTACACCCATGACGACTATGATATAGAGTAGCATATATCCTGTGTTATGTGCTAACTCTGTGGATGCAAGGACAAGTCAGGTATGATTCTCCATACCCTCAGTTCCATATACTATACTGTCTTTTATGGTGTTTTGTGATTATTTATCGCTCACACCAGATTATTGGTTGACACGAGGTTTTATGCTTTGCTCTTATTATCTCAGGTACTCTTAAATGAGTAGACTAGATAGCAGGTGTAAACAACACTTGGAGTTGTATAGATGGACTAGCAGGAAACGATCCTTTCTCATATTTATATTTTGAGTTTAATTTTGTTTATTCCGTTGTGTGACATTGTGGAGCCTTGAGAGTGTTGACTTGCTATTATTAGAGGTATTTTATCAGTTAAGTTTATTTACCAGCTGTATAAACTCTATTACTATTTTGTGTAACTATGTAAGCCCGTGTACTCTTATTATGTGGTTTATATAGTAATCACTGTCTTGCCTGTTTTATATCTGTGATGACTATTATATTTTATCTGATGTGCTATGAGATATACGACAAGTTATGTGATTGTGTGATGTTTTATTTCTTTCTCTTTTCTTCTATTCTTTTCTCTTCTTTTCTATTACTCTTCTCTATTTCTATTTCTTTCCCTTGACAATCGTCCTACATTGGACGGATGTTCCAGCAGCGCACTATTTGGTTATATGAGGATTAGTGGTGTAGGGTGGTCGTCACATTTGATATCAGAGCTAAGGTTACATGATTAACCTGAGTTGATACTGTGATCCAGTAGAGATAGGGTAAAAGTTATCACCTTAGATGAAATCGAGATTAAACCTATATACGAGAGAGTGCGTACATGTTATATATTTTGGTTTTTAAAACTAATAGTTTTTAAGTTGCATTGCACACACGAGAACTACTGATGCAGTTTTCTTTATGAGTGATTGATCATTCTTAATATGTGTTAAGAGTGACCTGGCACACAAGATATACTGTTATTGACTCTATCTCCGGAGTTGGAGAGTGGGCAGGTTTAGGGGCCACTAACCTTGATTTGTAGAATACGTTTACAAAAATGGTGCGAATCATTTTATTGAATGCCAAAGTTGCTCCAAATGATTTTGGTGCTCAAGTGCAAACTCAAAGAGTTGACTTTGTCGAGCTGTATAAAGACTTTATGAGTTTAAGAGGCATACCAATCGTTAGAATGGAATCGGCTATTGAGGTGCAAGACGAGATGATATTTATGAAAGGATCTTCGATAACTTGGATTCAGATGATGCAACGAGGTAGAAGTTGACCTCTAGATGACTCGAGGGAGAAACAATGAACTGGTGAAGTGCCCTTATACCTTTAATTCTCAAGGATAATTTTACTTTGGATCTATTCATAGTTCGCATGAAAAGAAATTTATTTCGACTTTTCAAAGGTTGATGTTGTTTAGGGAGTTCGCCGGTTTGAAGTAAGACGATATGTCTATGTTGGAGTGTATGGTCGAACTCGATGTGTTGTCAAAGCACTGTCTATCTTTCATTGATACTCCACTAAAAAAGAATGAAAATTTTACATTGGATTGAGTAATCATCTTAGGAAGCGATTGATTTGTCATATTAACAAGAGCTTCATGAAGTTGATCGAGAAGGCTTTATGATGTGAGAGCCTATACCTAGTGTAAAAGGATTGTCCCAAACCAGTTGAGTAGGGACAAATCGTGGAAGCATATGCATTGAGTGTCATTTTGATTTCGTCAAGTCCTCCATCGATGAGAAGGGACATGGCATCACCATCTAGATTATGCATTCCACTTATAAAGTTTCAATACGTGTTTTATTTGACATCGAGATTTCATATTCTTTCATACCTACTGATTTATAGATAAATTGGAATTGAGACCTGAAATTGTTTACTGACCTTAAAATTATGACGAACCTTGTTGGGGGCTCAGCTAGATTATACGTGTGTAACATTCCATACTTTGTCATTGGAAATTAATACTATGGATGACTATAGCATTCGTAGCGCTTAGTTTCAGGCCTCAAAATCGCAAAATGTTACCACATAGTTTGTCTACACTTAGCTTATACATGGCTTATCGAAACTTTGCCTTATTAAGTCATGGATGTTTGTTTATTTGTTATTGATTGGTTTTGGGTTTAATTAGATTTATATTAGAGTCTAGGAATTGACTGGCTGAAGGGGTACGAAATAGTGGTGGATTACAAGAGGTCGTTGTTGACGATAGGGACTAACGAAGAGCGAAAGGTACTGTTCAGCTGCCCATTTGATGATGAGGTGATGATTAGCTTTCTATATTTGCTTGATATCTCACATGATAAGTTGTCATCTGTGCTTGTAGCTTGAGAGTATCTGGATACATTCGACGAGGTGACTGGATTACCATTACATAGGGATTGAGTTCTATATCGATCTGGTTAAAAGTTCTCGACCATTAGTTATGCCTTTTAGGAAAATGATGCCCAAAGGGTAGAGGATAGTAGAGGTGTAATGTGATAACCCTGATTTTTGTGAGCAATTTAATGATTTAAATTAGTTTATGTTTGTTTAAAAATTGCATTGAGAAAGATAGGAATGGAAACTGATTGCAAATGTATGGTTTAAACATGTACATGTGCACAAGATAGTGCACACACATGCACACATTTTTCTGTATAATGAAATAGGCAGAAATCAATATATAAATTAGAATAAATAATTTAGAAATACATATGTATGAAGATATGATTATGTCTTTAATAAGTTTGGCAGAAAGAAAATAAGGACCTAGGCAAAATAGGCATACATATATTATATATGTGCACAAGCAAACACTTGCTGGAAGAAAACAAAAATTGCATGGAAATGGCATAAACCCTTAAGCAAGCACTTTATCCATTTCCAGCAATCCTTTTACTTTGGAAAATAAGAAGTCATGCATATAACATGACCGGGGTGAGATTAAAGAGATAAGGATTATTTCTGAAAATAAAAACAAGGACCACATACCCTTTTCTCTCTTGAATCAAAATGAGAGGCAGATCATGTTTTATAGGGTAAAAATGACATTGGGTAATTTCACTAAACCCTAGTAGCAGCCAGGGTTTTGTATAAGGAGGCTTAGTGTAGTGAGACCTTTCACAATTGCTCTTCATCATTTAAAGAAAAATAAAACATAAGCCAGAGAAAAATAAGGAGCACCGGCCATTAGAATTAGAAGAAGGCAGAAGACCAAAAGGGTTCAAAAAGCTTAGAAAAAAAGAGGGATTAAGGTAAGTAACCTCACTGGAAACTTTGGCAATAAGTCCTGAATATTGAGGAAGCCTAATTAAATTTATATTTCACTTTTGCAAGCTATGTTCATTTTTATGATTTGATAACTTTGGCTTGTCAATGATTTGCTCAAGTGTAAAACCCTTTATAGTGACTTATCTAGTATAAAAGAGTCATGGATTTCATGTTTAAATATGGTTATATGTGTTGTGGTTTAACTTTGAGATGGAGTAGATTTTTTTATGGGTTTTCTTTATACATTTATTTACTTAAAAACCCAGGATTTATGTTGTAGATATATGGTCTAAAAATGAAAGAAAATGTGGGGCTGCAACATTGTGTTGTTGCTTATGTCTCATATCAACTAAAATAAAGATAAATGTAGAGGTGCAATGTTATACATGTGCTGAGCTTCTATGTTTTATGAACTCTCCAAATCAAAGCATATACTTGTGGTTTAGCTAGATCTTAAAGATTAACAAAGGTCTAATTGAACCAGGGGTAAAAGGAGACAACCAGAAAACTATCTATGACCGTATGTTTGTAACTTGATCCATTGAAACCCATAGACAAAATAATATGCTTAGAAATCACATATGTTTCCATGATTAAATGCTTGCTTATGAGAACATGACTTACCAATCTCTGGATGAATACATGTTGGCTGAATGTTTATTTCTCTGATTGAAATATGATATGCAGAAGGGATTAGCATAGGAATGAGAAAGGGAAAGTAACACTTAGTAATTTAACTAAGGACTTTTGGATCTTAGGGCTACAAAATATGACTTGGCAAGGTGAACATTGCAAGCTCACACATGGTATGCTTATACCCAGGGGCCTGAGTGTGCTGGGTTAATAGTGATATGTCCCAGGCAGTGTGTGGTTTAACAAGAGAAAGTAGCTAAAGACCATAATATACTTGATAGTGAACAATAGAAATAGGTTCATGAGAGGGCTTGGGTAAAATCCTTGATGGCCAATAATCTGGTAGAAAAGGCTTGATGATTGAATTGATGAATGTGTTGATTGGTTTATGATGTTTTATGGATGGATCCTATGATTGTTATCACTGAACTAAACCATTGAATCATGTATAATTTGTTGTGCACTAATGTATATGCACATGTATCACAGGAACATGCACAAGAGTGGTATTGAGTTCCTTTATCCATTTTGAAGTTATTTGAATATGAATAAGTGTCATATAAAATCATGTCTTTAGTTAGATTACTCAAGTCTGACCCTTGTGTGTTTTATGCACCATTGGGTGTCTCATGTTTATATGGGGCAGTTCATGGTGATTTTGCAGGAAAGTAGGAATTTCTTTGATCAAGCTTTGGATGTTTAGCTGCTTAAGGAATTGGATGCTATATTTAAAGATTTGCTGAAGTTAAAATAGATGTTTATGCTGAATTATGTTAAGCTATTTTGTTTAAATTTGCTTAGAAAACTAATGTATTGTTAGAACTACTGTTTTGCAAGTGTTGAACCTATATGTGTATCAGCTGAAACTTATGTGCTTTGTTTTGCAAATGTTTTGCTAAGAAATGGAATTTTTAAGCTTTAAGAACAGTTAGTTTATAATGGTAGAAAATCTGAGATTGAAGGGATTTATGGATTGAATGTACAATCAAGTATTTGACGTAGGAAAATCCATGTTTAAGTTGATATAAAATCTGGCAGAATAAAGGTTTTGAGTTGCTTTGAAAAGAAAACAAAATGACATGTATTTTGCTTAAGAATAAGTGCAAGCTGAATATGGCTAACATGACCATTTTATTGAGCCTGGGTTAAGCCAGCACTAAAGAGTTTTAAGCTCAATTTTCAGCAAAGTTTTACAACCCAAATATAGGATAGACTCAGTCATTTTTGCTAACAAGAAGAGGTAAAATTAGGCACTTAAATCTTCCACTGACACACACATGCACAGGAACATGCACATGCAAGAGCACAGTTCATACAGTAACAAAATTATGGAAATACATGCAAAATGCTAAGTTTTGAGACATGAAACCAATAGTTATGCAATAATCTAAGTATGCTTGGAAAACCTGGTTTTTAGAAACACTATTGCTATGAAGGAATTATTTCTTTTAATGATTCCCAAATAGATTTCTACTTCCAAACTTTTGTACTCTGATTCAAGTAGAAAGTAACTTATATATCTTCACATATGTAAGTTTAAGATGATTTGAGCAAACCAATATTTTTATATTGGCATAAAGATCCTGGATAGAAGAAAATTAGAGTGTAATATTTTCTTGATGAAATGACCACTGCATATATATATGTAAAAAAACAAACTTTAGGAACAAAAGGTGGGTCATTTCATTTGGCATCAGAGCTATATTGTTAAATAACATAGCAAAATTTTGTATGAACTTGTTTGCATTGGATGTATGGAGGTGTTGACTGCCTTGGATGCTTTGTTTTGTTAGTGCTTATACTACTAATATCTATTATAAGTGAATAGGGATAGAATGAAATGAATTAATCTATAGAGTATTAGGCAAAACGGACTAACCTAAGTGTCATATCCATAGAGCTATGGTAGGATCTAAACATCAAAATGTAGGAACAAGTGGACCACCCATGGTGAATGTGCAAGAATTTATGAGAGCCATAAGGGATGGAGTAGGCAATAGGCAGGAAAATCCACATGAGGAGCTTTCCAAACTACTCAATACTTTTACCAACCTTGGAGGAAAAACTTTTGATGGCACAGAAGGAGTTATGGGAGTTCAAAATTGGCTCAGGATTTTGGATAGGGTCTTTGCAGACATGCAAGTTGAAGACCAAAGGAAGTGGCAAATTGCATCCAGGCAATTGAGAGGAGCAGCTTTGGATTGGTAGGAGGTTATCATAGCTGGAAGACCTGAAGGAGAAGTGACATGGGATCAATTTAAAGCAATGCTGGAAGGTAGGTTTGTCCCTGCATCAGCCAAGGAGTCTTTGCTAGAGGAATTCATCAAATTAAGGCAAGGGCCTATGAATGTCACTGAGTACACTCAAAGGTTTGAATCATTGGCAAAGTATGGTGCAGTACTCATCACCACTGAGGAGGCTAAGAATGGCAGATATATTCAAGGGCTAAACCCTAGCCTTAGTAGAGCCATGCTACCATACAAGGACAGGACTTTTGATCAAGTTTTGGACTTGACTTTGAGCATTGAACAACATGATAAGGCTAGAGAGAATTTCAGGGCATTCAAGAATAGCCAAAACAAGAAAGGAAAGGGCAAATTTCACCCTTGTGATAAGAAGAAAGTAGACACAGCTTCCACCAAGAAACCAGAAGAAGCCAGTGCTGTTGAAATTAAGAAGAAGATTACTTGTTATAATTGTGGCCAAGAGGGGCATATGAAGAATAGGTGCACAAATGTTAGGCCAGCATCCTTCAAATGTCACCATTGTGGGAAGGAAGGTCACATAAAGAGGAATTGTCCTGATTTTAAGCAAGGAAAATTAGGGGCTTTGGAAGGAAAAGGCAAGGCAACTGAGGGATCAAATGTTGAGAATCATGGTCAAGTTGAAGGTACTTTGTTTATTCACTCAATACCTTTTGCAGTAGTGTATGATACTGGGGCTACACACTCATTGATCTCCCATGATATTGCACAACAATTAAAATTGAATTGTATGATTGTTGATAAGCCACTGTTTATTAGAAGCCCTATAGGTAGCTCATGTGTTCTGGGTATGATGTGTATGCAACTAGGGTTAAATATAGGGGGACATGTGTTTAACTCAGACCTATATGTGTTGCAATATCCGAGCATAGCGGTTATTCTAGGAGTTGATTGGTTGAGTAACTATAAGGCTATCATAAATATGGAGACATCCACCTTATCATTGAAAATTTCTGATGGACAAAGGGTAGTTGTTCTTTGTGAGGCAGACAAGAATAGAAATATAGCCAACCTTTTTGCATTATCTAGTGAACAACCCATGCCTGCATTAGAAGAAATCCCCATAGTGAATCAATATACTGATGTGTTTGCTGAAGTTAGGGGAGTTCCAAACCACAGACCAGTTGAGTTTTCAATCAGAATAATTCCAGGAGCTAGCCCAGTGGTTAAAAGACCAACCAGAATGGGGCCTAAGGAGTTGATAGAATTGAAAAAGCAATTGGTTTAATTAGAAGAAAGAGGCTTTATTAGACCCAGTAGCTCATCATGGGGAGCACCAGTAGTCTTTGTTAAGAAACAAGATGGATCCCTTAGGTTATGTATTGACTATAGGGAATTAAATATAGTCACAATTAAAAATAAATATCCTTTACCAAGAATTGATGATCTCTTTAATCAATTGAGTGGTGCAAAAATATTTTCTAGGCTTGATTTAGCTTCAGGCTTTCATCAGATGAAAGTAGAAGAGGAAAGCATTAAGTATACAGCCTTTAACACAAGATATGGACTTTATGAATTTTTAGTAATGCCATTTGGCTTGACAAATGCTCCTTCCTATTTTGTTGATTTGATGAATAGGATTTTTAGAGAATACTTGGATAAATTTGTATTGATATTTATTGATGACATACTAATTTATTCTAAGTTCATTAGAGAGCATGAAAATCATTTGCATATGGTATTTGAGAAATTGAGGCAGGAAGACTTGAAAGCAAAGTTTTCAAAATGCACTTTTTGGCAAAATGAAGTGAATTTTCTAGGCCACGTTATATCATAAAAAGGAATATCTGTGGATCCCAATAAGGTCATTGCAGTGCAAGCTTGGAAAAGGCCTACCAATGTCACTGAGGTCAGATCATTCATGGGAATGGCTGGTTACTATAGAAGGTTTATAAAAGATTTTGCAAAAATTTCAATCCCATTAACCAGATTGACTAGGAAAAATCAAGTGTTTACTTGGACTGAAGAGTGTGAGAAAGCCTTTGGGAAATTAAAGGAAGCACTAGTGCAAGCTCCAATCCTCAAAGTACCTGAAGGGAATGAAAACTTAGTGGTCTATACTGATGCAAGTGGACAAGGGCTTGGGGCAGTATTGATGCAACAACATCAAGTGATAGCTTATGCTTCTAGGCAATTGAAACCAAGTGAGGTAAGATATGCTACTCATGACCTTGAATTAGCTGCTATAGTGTATGCTCTTAAGCTATGGAGACACTACTTGTTAGGGGCAAGGTTTGAAGTTTACACAGACCATAAGTCACTTGAATATTTATTTTCACAAAGAGAATTGAATATGAGGCAGCAAAGGTGGATTGAACTCCTAGCTCATATGACTTTGAAATATTATATACCCCAGGTAAGGCTAATAAAGTAGCAGATGCTCTAAGTAGACAACATGCTAAAGTGGCTAGATTAATGATAGAAGAGTTTAACACTTTATCATTGTTAACTGATTTATAGATAGAAAGTGATAATGTAGAAAACATGAGCCTATGCAGTGAGCATGTAGAAATGGGAAAGTTAAGCTTTATCACTCTGGAGTCAGAATTGAAAAACAAAGTTGTAAAGTTACAAGACCAAGATCCATTTTTATTTGAAAAGAAAACTCAGATATTAAATGGTGAAGCAGTGGAAGGTTTTCAGTTGAATGATTAAGGCCATTTGAAGAAAGGAAAAAGAATATGTGTTCCAGCAATTGATGAGTTGAAGCAAGAAATCTTGGATGCTTACCACAAAAGCAAATACACTATACACCCAGGAAGCACAAGGATGTATCACAACCTCAAGAGGGATTATTGGTGGAGTGGTATGAAGAGTGCAGTGGCAACCTATGTATCTAAATGTATGGTTTTCCAACAAGTGAAGGCTGAGTATCCAAAACCCTCAAGGATGCTTCAACCTTTGCAAATACCACAGTGGAAATAGGAGGATATATCAATGGATTTCATTGATGGTTTGCCTAGAACTAGGAGGGGAAATGATAGCATTTGGGTAGTGCTTGATAGGTTAACCAAGTCAGCCCACTTTATACCAGTAAAGTCAGAGAGAAATGCATGTACACTAGCCCAGTTGTTTATCAAGGAAGTGGTTAGACTACATGGTATACCAAAGACTATAGTAAGTGATAGAGATACCATCTTCACTTCAAAATTTTGGCAGAGTTTTCACAAGGCAATGGGGACTGATTTATGCTTAAGCACAGCATACCATCCTCAATCTGATGGTCAAACAGAAATTGTGAACAAATTGCTTGAAGACATGTTGAGAGCTTGTGTATTGGATTGGGGAGGAAGTTGGGAGGATCATATCTTTTTAGCTGAATTTGCATACAAAAATAACCATCATAGTAGCATAGGCATGGAACCCTTTGAAGCTCTCTATGGGAGACCATGTTTATCACCCTCAAGTTGGCTTGAATCTGGGGAAAAAGTGGTCTTAGGGCCAGAGAGTGTGAAGGAAACTTCAGAGAAAATAGCTTTGATCAGAAAAAGAATTGCTTTTGCCCAGGATAGGAAAAAGAAATATGCAGATCAAAGAAGGAAGGCAGTACAATATGGTGTTGGGGATTATGTATTTATCAAAATATCACCCATGAAGAAGGTTCTAAGGTTTGGGAAACAAGGAAAGTTGATTCCTAGGTACATAAGGCCATATAAAATTCTAGAGACAATAGGAACTATAGCCTATAAGCTGGAGTTTCCAGAAGAAATAAGAGCAATGCATGATGTTTTTCATGTGTCTCAACTAAGAAGGTGTGTTCATGATAAGGAGGCAATCCTAGAATCCCCTAAGGATGTGTAGATTGACCCCAGGATGATCTATGAAAAGGAGCCAGTGGGCATAGTTGCTAGAGAGATCAAGAAATTGAGAAACAAAGAAATTAAATTAGTAAAAGTGCAATGGATTCTTGACCCAAATGATTGCACATGGGAAGTGGAGGATAAAATCAGAAATGATTATCCACAACTGTTTGATTGAATGAAAGGTATAATTTATATATACTGATGAATGTTTTGATTGAATATGCATTGTGATTTTTGTTTTAATATGCATAGAGTTTAATCAATTGATTGGCTTGAGAATGGTTTGAGATCAGAAAAGTTGATTTTCTAGATTGATACTTAAGTTATGTATGAGAGAATTGTGGGACATAATTCCTAAAAGGAGGGGTATATGTGATAACCCTGATTTTTGTGAGCAATTTCATGATTTAAATTAGTTTATGTTTGTTTAAAAATTGCATTGAGAAAGATAGGAATGGAAACTGATTGCAAATGTATGGTTTAAACATGTACATGTGCACAAGATAGTGCACACACATGCACACATTTTTCTGTATAATGAAATAGGCAGAAATCAATATATAAATTAGAATAAATAATTTAGAAATACATATGTATGAAGATATGATTATGTCTTTAATAAGTTTGGCAGAAAGAAAATAAGGACTTAGGCAAAATAGGCATACATATATTATATATGCGCACAAGCAAACACTTGCTGGAAGAAAACAAAAATTGCATGGAAATGGCATGAACCCTTAAGCAAGCACTTTATCCATTTCCAGCAATCCTTTTACTTTGGAAAATAAGAAGTCATGCATATAACATGTCCGGGGTGAGATTAAAGAGATAAGGCTTATTTCTGAAAATAAAAACAAGGACCACATACCCTTTTCTCTCTTGAATCAAAATGAGAGGCAGATCATGTTTTATAGGGTAAAAATGACATTGGGTAATTTCACTAAACCCTAGTAGCAGCCAGGGTTTTGTATAAGGAGGCTTAGTGCAGTGAGACCTTTCACAATTGCTCTTCATCATTTAAAGAAAAATAAAACATAAGCCAGAGAAAAATAAGGAGCACCGGCCATTAGAATTAGAAGAAGGCAGAAGACCAAAAGGGTTCAAAAAGCTTAGAAAAAAAGAGGGATTAAGGTGAGTAACCTCATTGGAAACTTTGGCAATAAGTCCTGAATATTGAGGCAACCTAATTAAATTTATATTTCACTTTTGCAAGCTATGTTCATTTTTATAATTTGATAACTTTGGCTTGTCAATGATTTGCTCAAGTGTAAAACCCTTTATAGTGACTTATCCAGTATAAAAGAGTCATGGATTTCATGTTTAAATATTGTTATCTGTGTTGTGGTTTAACTTTGAGATGAAGTAGATTTTTTTTAGGGATAGTTTGGCTCACATCCCTGATAAGTTTCAAAATAGAGAAAAAATCCTTGCCAAACTTAACTTACATTTTCGGTCCCTGTTTTCAAATTCGCGCGCGCAGAAAGACCAAAATACCCTTTACATTTTTAACATTTCAAACGCGTATAACTTTATGTAGAAAAATCAGATCAGCATACCGTTGTCACCAAAAAATCACAAATTTGATGATCTTTAAAATGAGATCCATTGTTGATACCAAAAAAACATATTTAAGGTAAGAGTGCAATTATTCCATATATTTGCGGAGAATTCTGCAAATTTTAAACATTATCGATTTTTCTTCAAATGCCAACAGCTATTGCATATACTTGCTGAATTGTCTGCAACTATTGCGTATACTTGCAGGCATGTCATCAATTATTGCATATAATTGCTGAATTGTTTGCAAATATTGCATATAAATCTGCAATTATCTTTAATAATTGCATGTATGTTTGTAAATATTCTGATTAATTGCATGCTCATCGGCAACTATTCATATAAAAGCATTTCAATACAAAACTAGACATTTATAACTATAAATAACAAAATAAAGAATTTTAGTTCAATTATGAAGATTAAATTCATCATTCTTTACAATTATTCATAATATTTGCATAGTTATCAGCAATTATTCTCAATAATTGCATTTATTTCTGCAATTATTCTGATTAATTACATTCTTATCAGCAATTATTCATGTAAAATCATTTCAATCCTAAATTCATCTTTCTCTGCAATTATTCATAATAATTGCATAGTTATCAGCAATTATTCTCAATAACTGCATTTATTTCTGCAAACATTCAGAATAATTGCATTCTTATCAGCAATTATTCATGTAATCATTTCAATTCTAAATTCATGTAAAATCATTTCAATTCTAAACTCATCTGTCTCTGCAATTATTCATAATAACTGCATAGTTATCGGCAATTATTCTCAATAATTGCATTATTTCTGCAAATATTCAAAATAATTGCATTCTTATCAGCAATTATTCATGTAAAATTATTTCAATCCGAAATTCATCTTTCTTAATTACATTCTTATTAGCAATTATTCATGTAAAATCATTTTAATCCTAAATTTATCTTTCTCTGCAATTATTTGTAATAGTTGCATATTTATTAACAATTATTCTCAATAATTGCATTTATTTTTGAAAATATTCAAAATAATTGCATTCTTATCAGCAATTTTTCTTGTAAAATCATTTCAATACTAAATTCATCTTTCTCTGCAATTATTCATAATAATTGCATAGTTTTCAGCAATTATTCTCAAACAATTGCATTTATTTCTGCAAATATTCAGAATAATTGCATTCTTATCAGCAATTTTTCTTGTAAAATCATTTCAATACTAAATTCATCTTTCTCTACAATTATTCATAATAATTGCATAGTTTTCAGCAATTATTCTCAAACAATTGCATTTATTTCTGCAAATATTCAAAATAATTGCATTCTTATCAGCAATTATTCGTGTAAAATTATTTCAATCCGAAATTCATCTTTCTTAATTACATTCTTATTAGCAATTATTCATGTAAAATCATTTTAATCCTAAATTTATCTTTCTCTGCAATTATTTGTAATAGTTGCATATTTATTAGCAATTATTCTCAATAATTGCATTTATTTTTGAAAATATTCAAAATAATTGCATTCTTATCAGCAATTTTTCTTGTAAAATCATTTCAATTCTAAACTCATCTGTCTCTGCAATTATTCATAATAACTGCATAGTTATCGGCAATTATTCTCAATAATTGCATTTATTTCTGCAAATATTCAAAATAATTGCATTCTTATCAGCAATTATCCATGTAAAATCATTTAATCCAAAAAAAGAACCTGTTGCAATTATTCATAACTGCAACTATTAATAATCTCATATTTTGTAAAAAAACTTGATTCGTCTTCAATTTAATTGTAGTTTTTCATTTAAATCGAAAAATAAACCTTCGATTTTGTAGAGTCTTCAATTTAATTTCTTGATTCTCATAGTTTATAGACTCGGCTCGGTTTTTCATTTGATCAGAAGAAACTGAAGAAGAAGAACTGAAGCTCGACAGTGAAACGTAGGGGTAATTTGGGGAAAAAATAGGCGGAAACCAAAAACAGGGACGTAGAAAGTATAATTTTTTTCACAGGGATCCGCTTTGAATTAAGTTCTGTTTTAAGGATGCGTGCCTAATATTCACTTTTTTATGGGTTTTCTTTATACATTTATTTACTTAAAAACCCAGGATTTATGTTGTAGATATATGGTCTAAAAATGAAAGAAAATGTGGGGCTACAACATTGTGTTGTTGCTTATGTCTCATATCAACTAAAATAAAGATAAATGTAGAGGTGCAATGTTATACATGTGTTGAGCTTCTATGTTTATGAACTCTCCAAATCAAAGCATATACTTGTGGTTTAGCTAGATCTTAAAGATTAACAAAGGTCTGATTGAACCAGAGGTAAAAGGAGACAACCAGAAAAATATCTATGACCATATGTTTGTAACTTGATCCATTGAAACCCATAGACAAAATAATATGCTTAGAAATCACATCTGTTTGCATGATTAAATGCTTGCTTATGAGAACATGACTTACCAATCTCTGGATGAATACATGTTGGCTGAATGTTTATTTCTCTGATTGAAATATGATATGCAGAAGGGATTAGCATAGGAATGAGAAAGGGAAAGTAACACTTAGTAATTTAACTAAGGACTTTTGGATCTTAGGGCTACAAAATATGGCTTGGCAAGGTGAACATTGCAAGCTCACACATGGTATGCTTATACCCAGGGGCCTGAGTGTGTTGGGTTAACAGTGATATGTCCCAGGCAGTGTGTGGGTTAACAAGAGAAAGTAGCTAAAGACCATAATATACTTGATAGTGAACAATAGAAATAGGTTCATGAGAGGGCTTGGGTAAAATCCTTGATGGCCAATAATCTGGTAGAAAAGGCTTGATGATTGAATTGATGAATGTGTTGATTGGTTTATGATGTTTTATGGATGGATCCTATGATTGTTATCACTGAACTAAACCATTGAATCATGTATAATTTGTTGTGCACTAATGTATATGCACATGTATCACAGGAACATGCACAAGAGTGGTATTGAGTTCCTTTATCCATTTTGAAGTTA
Organism: Allium fistulosum; assembly: GCA_030737815.1. NCBI lineage: Eukaryota > Viridiplantae > Streptophyta > Magnoliopsida > Asparagales > Amaryllidaceae > Allium > Allium fistulosum. Next base: position 1,259,274,465 of record CM060901.1, read on the forward strand.
TTTGAATATGAATAAGTGTCATATAAAATCATGTTTTCAGTTAGATTACTCAAGTCTGACCCTTGTGTGTTTTATGCACCATTGGGTGTCTCATGTTTATATGGGGCAGTTCATGGCGATTTTGCAGGAAAGTAGGAATTTCTTTGATCAAGCTTTGGATGTTTAGCTGCTTAAGGAATTGGATGCTATATTTAAAGATTTGCTGAAGTTAAAATAGATGTTTATGCTGAATTATGTTAAGCTATTTTGTTTAAATTTGCTTAGAAAACTAATGTATTATTAGAACTACTGTTTTGCAAGTGTTGAGCCTATATGTGTATCAGATGAAACTTATGTGCTTTGTTTTGCAAATGTTTTGCTAAGAAATTGAATTTTTAAGCTTTAAGAATAGTTAGTTTATAATGGTAGAAAATCTGAGATTGAAGGGATTTATGGATTGAATGTACAATCAAGTATTTGACGTAGGAAAATCCATGTTTAAGTTGATATAAAATCTGGCAGAATAAAGGTTTTGAGTTGCTTTGAAAAGAAAACAAAATGACATGTATTTTGCTTAAGAATAAGTGCAAGTTGAATATGGCTAACATGACCATTTTATTGAGCCTGGGTTAAGCCAGCACTAAAGAGTTTTAAGCTCAATTTTCAGCAAAGTTTTACAACCCAAATATAGGATAGACTCAGTCATTTTTGCTAACAAGAAGAGGTAAAATTAGGCACTTAAATCTTCCACTGACACACACATGCACAGGAACATGCACACACATGCACATGCAAGAGCACAGTTCATACAGTAACAAAATTATGGAAATACATGCAAAATGTAAGTTTTGAGACATGAAACCAATAGTTATGCAATAATCTAAGTATGCTTGGAAAACCTGGTTTTTAGAAACACTATTGCTATGAAGGAATTATTTCTTTTAATGATTCCCAAACATATTTCTACTTCCAAACTTTTGTACTCTGATTCAAGTAGAAAGTAACTTATATATCTTCACATATGTAAGTTTAAGATGATTTGAGCAAACCAATATTTTTATATTGGCATAAAGATCCTGGATAGAAGAAAATTAGAGTGTAATATTTTCTTGATTAAATGACCACTGCATATATATATGTAAAAAAAAACTTTAGGAACAGAAGGTGGGTCATTTCATGTAAGCGGATCACCTATTAAGGCAAAGGTTAATCTATAGGAGCACAGTTGAGTGGGATGCAACTATAGTGTTTGCCACTAGGCCGAACGGCTCTTTGAGGTTGTTTATTGATTATCGTGAGCTGAATGGGATTACGAACAAATATCCACTCCCACTTATTAATGACTTGTTCGATTAGCTCTATAGCGCAAAGGTGTTCTTTCATTTGGATCTTGTGATGGGGCTTCATCCACCGAGTAACTAAGAGAGTGTGCCGATCACAACATTTCTTATGCTACTTTGATTTCTGATTGGTTGGTTATGCCATTCAGGCTAACCAACACATCGGCATGCTTTATTGATGTTATGAACCATGTTTCGAGGGATCACTTGAGTAAGTTTGTAATTGTGCTCATTGATGATACTTTCGTTTACCCATGATGAAAGAGGAGCACAAGACATGATTGATGATTATGTTAGAGGTGTTGATAAAACATTAATTAAAGATGAAAAGTTTCCTTAGATAGGCTAGATGTTATATACATTTTACCAAGGACTTCTTAATGGTAGCAGCACCGTTAATCGATTTGATGAGAAGAATTAGATTTTTTGTTTAAGACATGAGGTGCAGACACACGTTTATGAGTCTGATAGAGAGGTTGACGAGTGCACCGAAGATACTCATTCTAAGTAGAATAAGGAGTCAATAGTACACATGCCAATGGTACTTAACGAGGTGAGGTATTGATGTCAAAAGGTAGGGTTGTCACATGTGTTAGTAGACAATCAAATCCACAAGAGAGGTAATATCCGACTCATGATTTGTAGTTGGCTTTTATAGTATTTGCTTTAAAGATTTGGAGGCTCTATCTATTAGGAGAGATATTCGAGTTTTTCAGTGATTCCTCAACATTGAGTTATCTCTTCTCCATGAAGGATCTTAACCTTTGCCAGTAGTAGTGGTTGGAATTTTTGGCCTCTTACGACTTTGACATTTCCTGGATGTTCATAAGGGAAATGTGGTCTTTGATGTTTTGAGTTAGAGACATACCATTTTAGGAGCGATATTCCCAGAGTGGACATTACCTGAGTTTATCACTGGTTGTGACTTCAGAACTCGATGTGAGCTAGTGCCAAAGTAGATAGCCAGTTTGACTATCAGACCTACTTTGATTTAGTGGATCGGTACTAGTCAGAGGTGTGAAGCTAGACTAGCAGAGATTATGGCTAAATTAGAAGAACAATTAGTGTCTATAGAGGTGATGTAGTGTGGACTCGACCTAGACGGTTGGCTCCACAAGGATGAGATGGATTCTATCGATGGAATGCCAAGGACTAGAAGAGAATATGATGGCTTTTGAATCATAGTCGATAGGTTGACAAAGAATGCTAAATTTATATTCATTAAGTCTAGTAGAATGACATCTACTATAATCGAGTTATATATGGAATGGATAGTGTGATTCCATTATGTGCCAAGGCCATTGAGAGTGGTCGAAACCCATTGTTTACTAGTAGGTTTTGGGAGAACTTACAAGAGGCATTTGAAAATTTGGCACCAAATTAACTAGATAATATCGAGTCCGAACCAGGAACTTTGAGACCTTGTAGGCCTAATCACAAATAGACATGATACGATATAGCTTAGGAGGATGGCAGTGGAGCAGTAAAGGTTCAATTAAGCGGAAGCCAAGGCGATTGCACATGAGAGACTGATGAGAACATGAGGACCGCTTCTCCGGAGCTCTTCATTAGGGAAGATTTCAATTTTTCTCCAGCTTTTATATTTGATATCACATTTGATGCATTATACTAGAATAATAAGTATCTTACATGTTAGGATAGACATGGATGTTACTTTTTGATGTTTGATCTTGTATGCATGTTCGATGTTTGATTGTTGGCACTTGGTATGATTATTTTTGCTTATAGTTGTTAGGCATGTGGGATAGTTATAGTTTGATATAGCATGCTTATTTGAGATGATTGCTATATGTATGATTTAGTATTCTTATTTACCTTATGATGCTACTATTGTGTTTAATCCTCTTTGTTAAGTACTTGACTATGTACAAGGATGCAAATATTGGCTATTTGGGTGCAATCCGCTTATATTCGCATCTAAATGCTATACTCTTGCTATAAAAGAGAAATGTAACATCCGTAGTGTAGATTTGGGTATACATGCTTGGTTGTCCTCGAAAATGAGATACCTCAGATATGAGATGCCTATATGTTTATGTTGTATTGGGGTTTTTCCTGGACCTATTTGCGCAAAGGCACTGCCGCAATTTTCCCTTACATAAGCCAAAATCAAGAGAACAGACAAAATATAGTTAGTTAAATGTTGCTGATAGTTGAGAGAGTTGGTAGTGTATGATTTTTAGTTGACTTTCCTTTCGAATATTGAGTTGGTGCTTTTGTTTTCCTTTGTCCATTTCTTGGGAAATAAGTGCGTAACTTAGACGTTTGGCCTAGCCACATTGATTTTGGATTTGATAGTGATTGGACTTAGGGATGAGGTTGATGGCTCCATGCTAATTCCGACTCTATTTCCTTTGTTGTGATCTCTTTCAGTGATTTTTGTCCTGACTTGATAAGTGACGATTTTTCTTGTATCGTTGCTTATGTGAGGGTGTTGGGTTGTGTTGCTTCGTCCTTGGGATTTCCAGGATGAAATCCTTTTAAGGAGGGGAGAACGTGTTTGCGCCAAAATTGGTCACAAACACCCAATTACCGATGAAAGCACCAAATCACAATCACAGATCACAGATGGGCTGTATGTAGTAGAATAAAATATGAAAAACACTCCCATAATTCAAAGGAAAGCAGTAAAAAGACAAGATTTATAGTGGTTCAGCGTTGTAGCCTACATCCATTTTAAAGGGTTGCTGTTTTATTGATAATTCTCTACTGATTTACAAGAGTACAATTGATAGTATCTAGATTACAATGGAGTTTAGCAGAGTAATGGCGTAGAAGAGCCAAAAAGATCCCTTTTCTGAAGCCTTTGGACTGCTATTTATAGGTGTAGGCTGCAAATATCTCGCCCAGATCTCGGAAGACTCCTTCTCTCACGTGGGTGGGCCCACATGATCGATCCCTTGACATTTTGACTTGATCCCTGATCGATACGTACCAAATTCGTATCGACCCAAAACTGCTCCATTTGGGTTGAGATCGATTATGGACATTCTTGAGGTTGTACGCAAGCTCCTGTGAAAATTTGGTGACATTTGGACCTGTAAATTGTGAGATATGATCGATGCAAGTTTGGGTTTGTTGATTGGATGTCACGTTTGTATCGATCCAAGGTTCTACATCCATCACTCTTCGTGTCCATGCAATTCGCATCGATGACGTGGCTCGAGAATCCAGTGGAGATCCACTTTTCATGCTCGTTGACTGCTTCTTTTGTCAGACCATGCTTTTCGTATTCATCCTATGCCATTCATTTCATATCGATGCTGGTGTATACATTTCGTATCGATCACCTGGTGTTGGCTTCATATCGATGGAAAGTGATAGTTTCGTATCGACCATCTGGTTGATCGATACGAAATATATATCGACGTGATCAATAAAAAGTAGACAACTATGGGCTACTTCGTATCGATAGGAAGGGATGGGTTTCGTATCGATCATCTGGGTGATCGATACGAAACATATATTAGCATGGATTGATACGAAATGTATTTCGATACGAAGTGAATAACCTTGGTCGATCTGAGAGATGCATGTGTCTTATGGATACGAAATGAACGAGTGCAAACTTGATGGATACGAATGGCATGGATACGAAATTGATGGGGACTTAATTTGCTGATCGATTCATGGTTATGACTCGAAGTAACCATCTCCATGACCCGAAGTAGACCTTCTAGTGACTCGAAGCAGGTGCAGCGATGACTCGAAGTAACTTGCGAATGTGCTAACCCATCGAAGACTCGAAGCAGACCCTTCCCTGACTCGAAGCAAACTGCCTGGAAACCCGAAGTAAACAGGAAAGTGACATGGAGCAGATTCCAAGCAACCTGAAATGACTCGATCTTTGTCGAAACCATACTTCAAACTTCTTGTAGTGCTTGTTTGTCGATTATGCTATATTTTAGCCTTGCAATTATGCTTACTATCTGTGAAAGTTTAGCTTCGATCATTGTGCAGTCGATTGGGTTAAATCCGCCTGTATTTTACCTTGCCAAAAGGCAGGTTAACAGATTGTAACAACTCGTGTTCTTAACGATTGAATATTTAAATAATTCATTTAAATATTGAATTGTTAATTAATTGACGGTCCCAAAAATATGATTTTTCACATATGATTGAATCAGGACTCGAGACCACTTCCATTGAGTTCTTATCGATGTTGCAAATTAAAATGACTGTAAGAATCGCTATATTTGAAGATCGGACGATTCGATGGCTGAAACAATCTCGAAAAGCACGAAATTATCAGCCTGGAGCACACTCTTGGATAGTAACAAATTTATACCATCAGGACCGAAAAAATGAGGAGACGCACGCTGACGACTTTCATTGCGATTGGACGCACTGTTTGATCCTGTGAGCTCGAAACGTGCAATGAAACGTGCAACGTTTTATATGAGAATTCAAATAAAAGAGAATATAATATTATTATTTAAATCACTAAACCCTCATTTCTCTTATCCTCCCAAATCACTATTCCATTGCTTTGCCTGGAACGAGCAAAAAAATGGCTGCTTCTTATTCAAAAATTAATTTCCACTAATCCGCTCAACGAAAAAAAACAAAATCAGTTTCATTAAATCTGTATCAAAGAGATCTATGCGATGACCGTAGTGGAATTTTGTTAGGTTGTGTTTAGCGAAGATCGACGTTTTAAGCTACAGCTAGGGTTACGTATAGGCGGTGATTGAGGTGGAGATGGCCAAAACAGAGAGCACCATTGTTTTTCTCTTTGCGATGTTCACTTTTTCTCTGAATCTCATTGACTCTAGTGGTCCATAACAAAACGTGTTCACATGAGGGAGGGGCATGACCCATCAGGTTGATCACGGTTAGAGATGATCTGGCCTTACATTTTTTTCATCTAGGGCGGAACACATGTGTAGTGGAGTCCGTTGCAATTGACGGTGCACTGATTCGTTGAGTATGGGCCGAGATATGGATGAGAGAAGGAAGTGGATTTTGGGTTTCATAGTGCATGGCATTTACAGGCTGTTTCTTATTCGGGGAAGATAGATTAGCTAAGATAATTAGCTTAGTTAATTATTTAGTTAGTTTATTAAATATTTAAATAATTTTAGATCTTATAAATGCCATATCTTTTGCTTACAAGGTTTGTTTTGGATGTCGTTTCTTCCATTGTGCTCGTGATGGAGAGCTTTACGACTTAGGGAAGGTTTAGAAAGATTTGGTTGAGATGAGTGATATTATCACTCACCATACTATGATTGTTAGTATAGTATTAAAACGACGTTTTGAAATGTTTCCAAACTTTAAAATGGATTGTTAGCGCCAAAATTAGTCACTAACCCCCAAATCCAGATGAAAGCACCAAATACCAGTCACAGCTCAGAGATAGTGTGTATGTAGAGAGTAATAATGTGAAGAACAATCAAAATTAAAATGAAAGCAGTAAGGAACAACAGATTTTATAGTGGTTCGGCTAACTCCGGCCTACGTCCACTTAGAAGTTTGCTTTTTATTGCTGTAACAATCGATTACAGTTATCAAATGGCAGAGTTGCTTTAGCCTTCGAAGAGAAAGTAAGAGAGCAGAAAAGAAGATCCCCTTTTCTGGAGCCCTACATGCTCTATTTATAGACAAGTTCAGGTAGTTGTTGGGCTCTCTGAGTAACCTGAGCCCATCAGGGCCGAACGGCCCATGCCGAACCATAATGTCGTGCCGGACGCACTTGTGTGCCGAATAGGGTAGCTATGCCGAACGTACTCACGGGCCGAACGAGGTAGCCATGCCGAACGACCTATCCAATGCCGAACGATCCATCAATGCCGAACAATCCTTGATGCTGAACGTACTCGCATGCCGGACGAGGTTGCTTATGCCGAACGTACTCGCAGGCCGAGGTAGCCATGCCGAACGATCCATCAATGCCGAACAATCCTTGATGCCGAACGTACTCGCATGCCGAACGATCCATCAATGCCGAACAATCCTTGATGCCGAACGTACTCGCATGCCAGACGAGGTTGCTTATGCCGAACGTACTCGCAGGCCGATGTAGCCATGCCGAACGATCCATCAAACGCCGAGCCATCGTCTTCATGCCGAATGTTACTGAATGCCGAGTGCCCCTGGATGCCGAGCGATCCCTGATGCCGAACAGTTTCTAATATCGAGCGCCCATCATGCCGAACCATGTTTAGTGCCGAACCATGTTTCCTAGACCCAAATTATAGTTGATTCATCTTTATCCAATCATATTTCCATCTCCCAAGCACATCGCGTCATCCATCCATCTAGTCGACTGAATCCATCGTATACCAACCTCGACGAACGTGCAGTTGAGTAAGTTAAACCTGTCTGTCCGCGTCCTTGCCAAAAGGCCGGTTAACAAGAATTTCTAAAATACTTGAATCTATATCTTATTTTATAAAAAGAATTAAAAGTGTTTTTTAAAATGGTTTAAAATGAAGTAATACATTTTTCCCATTAACGCACTATTGAAATGACCGCTCTACACCATCGATGCTCATATAATTGAATAGTGCGATGTTGGAGCATCCGGCCGATGTAGGATGGTTGTCAAGGGAAAGAAAAATAAATAAACATGATGAATAGAAAAGAAGAGAAGAGAATAGAAGAAAGGAGAAGGAAATGAAACATCACATACAATTACATAACCTGCCGTATGTCTTATAGCGCATCGGATAAAATATAATAGTCATCACAGATATAAGCAGACGAGATAGTAATAACTATATAAACCACAAAATCAGAGTACACAAGATCATACAGTTATACAAACCTGTAATAGAGTTTATACAACTGATAAATAAACTCGATTGATAAACTGTCTCTAATAAATAATAAGTCAACGTTGTCAAAGCTCCATGGTGTCACACAACAGAATAAACAATAACAACTCAAAATATAAATATGAAAAAGCATCATCATATGCTAGTCCATCTGCACTTCTCTATTTACACATGTTATCTAGTCTACTCATTTAAGAGCACCCAAGATAATAAGAAGCAAGGCATACAACCTCGAGTTAGACAATAGTCTAGTGTGAGCGATAAATAATCTCAAAACTATAAAAATCGGTATAGTATATGGAACAAAGGGTATGGAGAATCATACATGACCTGTCCCTGCATCCACAGAGTTAGCACATAACATTGAATATATGCTACTCTATGATAGTCATTATGGGTGTACTACACATCAAATTACTAGGGGTGTCTAGATATCGGCATCGATAATATCTACATCGTGTGACATTCCTAAGATGATAAATAATCAAGCAAACATAGCATACATCATTCATCTTCGCATTCACTCATTTAGTGCATTGGATATATGATACTCATATGACCCTATCAACTGGTCAAGGACTACTCAACATCCCCGTTTCTCAGTACTCAAATCCATGCAACTCAGAGGGCTAGGAACTAGATTGCACATCATAACAGACCAGAGTAAATGGATCGGGTCATCGTTTGAACTAGGGCACATCATAACCCAAGTGAGCGTCCTCACATACCCCTTCTTTACGAGTACACTGCGAAACCTATGAATATTAACTATCCCTTTGCACATGTCATCTATAGTAGAGCTCATCTCATAACTATCCACACAACTCCCATCTGAAGTCGTCGCGGTTGGGAACTACTCTAAATAACTATCATAAGTCATAGAGTGTCATCATGCATCATGTATCCCTTCTCTGATAGTTCCATCAATCCGGCTCATCGTCGCATACTCTACATCTCGAAGTATAGCCATTCATCGTCAAAGCCGTCACTTCCCATCATGGAATCATCATTATCGAATCATGGAGTCATCGCGTCGAAGTGTCACGTCTTTTCTTCAGTGCCAAAACCGCTCGATGAAGAGCACTAACACCAAAATTGAATGTCAAACAAACAAACGAACGATCACATCCGGCTCCTCGAAGCTGCTCCATCGTCCATGTCAAAATTGGCCAAATCGACCATCATCAGTAGTGGTAGATATTGACTACTCCAGAGTAGTTGATAACGACCACTTTGGTCATATACTTAACCAAAAATGGTTAAATACAAACCAAATGAAAATATCCGGCATCTTCCCTGAAGTTCGAAGCACATATCCAAGTCCATCGTACTTCATCTTCAGATCAGACCAATACTCCTCCACATATTTATCCCATCCATTCGAGTTTATGATCATTTGTGCACTAAATCAATATGCACGAAACTCTGTCACATCATTATAGCCCCTATCGTGTGTGCATTCGATTGACATACACTAAGCTCTATCTTGTAGGACGTTCCAATATCACCTTCGAACGGCATTTTCAACAAACAAACAAGCAGACATGCGACCAATAAGCATAGAAATGTCTATAATAGCCTATATATACCTATAATAATGCAATATAATCCATATAAAACAACCAATGTGTGGTAAATATCAGTAATAGTCTAAATCTATCAGTGTCAGCAAAATAGTACTTAAATGGAAAAAATGTGCTATTTAATTTAAAACCATTTAAAAACACTTTTAATTCTTATTATAAAAGAAGATATTGTGACATCCCGGAAATTTTGGCAATATCAATTTAATAATCTGTGATAAATATTAAATTGATTTGATATATTTTTGAATTATAAGATCTAAATTGATATTTTTCTTTTAATAAATATCGTATTGTAAATTATATCTTTTAAAACTAGTAAATTATTTTCTATTTATTTTATATATATATTGGTATATATTGTAGATAGGGAAGTTCTGTTTTAAATTTAATTGATAAATTTTGTTTTCAAATTTCTTATATATATTTTAGTGATTTGGGAATTATAATTTATTTGAAATAAAACTTTTAAAAGCTATTAAATAAATAAATAAATATATACTAGAACCACATTTACACTACATCATCAAACAACGTGTTAAAATAACAACCACTTACATTTCATAATCAAACAATATGTTAGAATAACAACAAAACGAATAACAAAATAAATACCAAAAAGCAAACTATGGCAAAGTAACAATACAACAATACAAGTACAAAAATACATAAGTAAAATTTTATAAATTATAAATTATAAAAACAAACACACTAACTAATCAAACAATGTTCGAATATGAATATGCTGCAAAGCTTAAGGCAACAAAGTCAAAATGCAAAGCAAAATACATAATAACATAAGAATGATTGCCACTCCTCAACCTTTATAAAATGTTTGCACCAAAAATGGTCACAAACCCCAAGTGTAGTGAAAGCACCAACGTATGAATACGAATCAACAGTATCCACACACAAATCATAGATCTTAAATAAGTAACAAACAACAATCAAGAAATAATGAACAGTGACACGCAATTTATAGTGGTTCGGCTATCTCCGGCCTACGTCCACTTCAAGGTTTTTATGATTTTATTGCTCGATGCTTGAAGATTACAATTTCGTATGTTGTGTTACAACTGATTTGCTGAACTAAGTCTGAATCTAAGGCAGCAATGGTGATCTGGAGTAAATCTGGCAGAATCTGGGCGCTCTTTAGCTCTAGGAATTGTCCGACCTCTTTTCTGAATGACCAGGGGCTCTATTTATAGGTGTAGGAGGCTGATATTTCGCCTAAAATGAGGGAAGACCAGTTCTGGCACGTGAGGAGGCCCATATGGCCGAAATCTGGAGTCCCGGGCCCACTTTGGGATCGATTCGACCCTTGGTTCGAATCGATCAAGAAATTGTCCAATCAAGCTGAAATTTGGTGTGGACATTCTTCAACATGTGCTCAAGCTTCTGTGAAAATTTCATGGCATTTGGACTTGTAGAACTCAAGTTATGATCGATTCAAGGTTACGTTTTCGGCGAACATAAGTGGTTCGAATCGACCCCTTCGAATCGATAGGGTCGACTCGATGGTTGGTGCACGCATGCGGTAATGTGGCGCGCGCACTTCTCGGGTTGATCCAGCTTTTCCTCCGGGTTTTACTGAGTCAAATCCTTGGTTTTAGCTGTGGTGGATTCGAGATGTATCGATTCGAAGATGGGAATGGATTCGAGGCAAGGTATGTTCGAATCGGTCATGGCCTATACTTGTTGTTCAATTCGAAGTTGTTCAAACTGTATGGATTCGATGCCAGGCATAGGATGGTTCCAGTGTGCTCGTTCGTATCGATTGTTGGATAGGCGATCGATACGAAGTCACCTCTTAAGGATCGATTCGAACTAACGATACCGGATCGATTCGAAGTGATACGCCTCTGTGATTTCGAGGGAACTCGTTTCGATGGAGTCGAAGACCTGCAGCTTTGATGGATACGAAGTAGACGGAGTCGAACATGATGGATTCGACGCAATGCTCTTCCCCTCGATTCGAACCAACCTTCCCTTATGGATTCGAGACTAGCTTATCTCATCCATTTCCTTTTGGCGATATCTTGAGCATACGAACTCGGATTGACTCGAAACTTGGAACGTTGTTTCATCTGGCCTTGCTTGACATGTCTTATCAATTGCAGCCCGATCCGGACTCGGACAAAATTCATCGATATCCGTGGTGAACCTGCGATGCACAATCGATGTTCATGACTAATAATCATTGATTTTCAGTTAATCTTTGGGTATCTCGACTTTGCCAAAAGTTGGGATAACATTTTGCCCCCCAAAACATGCCTTTTTTGGTAAAAGGCGTGTTTTGATCAGTCTTAAGTTGGATGCAGTGAGTTCATGTTTTACTTATAGCTTATAGCATTTTCAATCAAGTCCATGGCTGTTCGAAGCCGAATTGTTATCAATTTTTTCCAGTGGAAGTTAAGAATGAAATTCTACGGCCTCTCCGTACTATTGATGGTCACTCCGGACCCCTGTCAAACCCATTCTAGATTTAGCGATTGAATAGAAAGATCCTATTGCACTCCGGCGTTGCTTTCTATCCCTTGCACTCTGGCCCCAGCTAGGGCGTATAGCGATGTCTTGGTCGTTCTCGACCGATCATAGCCTCTCCGGGCTCATGCTGGATCCCATCCTGTCACTCTCCGGTGAAGGGGAAACAACGTTAAGTGAGTCAATCCTGTCGCTCTCCGGCGAAGCGACTCACCTCCTGCACTCCGGTTCAGTGTATCTGAACATTAAGCGATGTCATGACCTGAATCGTCGGTCGATCATAGCCTCTCCAGGCTCATGCTGGATCCCATCCTGTCACTCTCCGGTGAAGGGGAAACAACGTTAAGTGAGTCAATCCTGTCACACTCCGGCGAAGCGACTCACCTCCTGCACTCCGGTTCAGTGTATCTGAACATTAAGCGATGTCATGACCTGAATCGTCGGTCGATCATAGCCTCTCCGGGCTCTTATCGAATCCTGATCCAATCACTCTCTGGTGAATAGGAAATGATGCTTAAGTGAGTTGATCCTGTCGCTCTCCGGCGAAGCAACTCACTTCTTGCACTCCGGATCCTACCTCTCCGGGTAGGATCATAAAGCGATCATGTTTATATTGATATTTAATGTTTATCCTTTAACTCTCCGGTCAAAGGTTTTTTTTAATAAGTGTTTCTTTATTAAATTCAAATCCTAGATGTTCAATCTCAAACACCAGGAAAAACAAGATAATGCCTCTCCGGGCGGAGCGGTCTATTTCCATCTCAGAGCATGCCTAGGGATCTCTCCGGTTCCCGTACATGAGTAAGTGGGATAGCCATTTTATTTTGGAAATCAAATCTAAGAAAACTAATCGACCAGAGTCCAAATCTTGAACTTGGCCCTTGCCATCACAATCAGTTGATGACGAGTCGTGATCCCGATCCAGGATCATTCCTGTTTGGTTGAGGCGGTAGTTGTTCAGGTCTAACCGCCGTCGTACGTTCTCTGACATACTGCGGCAATCTACCACTCCTGGCATGTTCTTCCACCTCATCCTTCAGGTGGCGGCATTCATCGGTAGTGTGCCCATCCAGCTCATGGAATAGGCAGTACTTTCCAGTCCTACGTTCCCGCTCCGTGGGATCTCTCCTGGGTGGTTTTCGATAGGGGAGTTGCCCCCGAGTTTCGGTGTAAATTCGTTCCAGTCCTGCCACCAAGTCTGTGTACTGCCTGAATCTGGGCTCTCGGAATTTCTTCCGTTTATCAGGACCATCCTGTGCGTCATCCTGCTTTCTCTTTCCTTTGTCTGCCCTGGACTGTTCCCTGGCGGTTCCTTCGCCTTGTGCAACATTTATTTCCTGCCTCTCGGCTCGTGATTCCTCTAATCGAATGAATTTTTCAGCTTCATGGAAAAACTCTCCAAGATCTTGCGGTGGATCTTTAGTCAAAGAGTCTTTGAATTCGGTGCCTTCTCCAACTCCTGCCACTGCCGCCATCAAAATCATCGATGGGTCCGGGCGATCTACAGAAGTCACCGTCGCATTAAATCGTAACAAAAAATCTTTTATGGACTCTCCGGTCCTTTGTTTTATTGATGCCAAAGTCATCACGCTCTTAGGTCGCGTCACGTGAACCCTAAACTGCTTCATAAAGCAATCCACAAGCTCGCCCCATGTCCTGATTGATCCGGTTTCTAGCTGCCTAAACCAAAGCGCAGCCAAATCTGATAAGAATAAGGGGAAACATCGTGCCATCACTTCCTCGGATGCCCCCAGTACTTCCATGTGTCTGATATATCTGGTGATATGCATGGTCGGGTCTGATTTTTCGTCATAAGGATTCAGCGTTGGTAGTTTGAACTTCGGAGGATTCCTTGCATTCCTGATATTCGGAGCGAACGGACTCCGACTAACTTCTTCCAATCCTCCTCCTGAAAACCCTCCTCTCATGAGTCGTCTCACTAGGCCGACCATTCTTTCATCTCCATCTAAGGGTTGCCCCCTTGTCATGTCTCTGTCTTGCCCTCCGAGTCTTGTAGGGAATTCTGGTACGTACTCTTCGGGCGGCTCGTTAGCATTTGTGTTGGCCCTAGCCGGCTGAGCTCCTTCCAGAGGTACTTCTGCGTTGGATCCTGCGGGCCTGCCCCCAAGCCCTTGTTGATTGCCTTCTGGTTCTGCATTCTGTCCTCCGTTGGGTTCCATATTCACAGCCGCTGTAGCTGGTCCAAGGCTCTGCGTCCCTGCAGCTCTCATCTGCTCGAAGAAGTTCTGCAGCATCTCTTGTTGGCTCTTCATCATTCTTTCGTGCATCAGATTGGTCATGGTCTCCATTTCGTCTCTAGTGATGTAGATCGAAGCTGGTTCTTCTCCAGCACCAGAGGATGCCTCTTGACTTCCTGCCTGTTGGCTCCTCTCAGTTCTTTGTCTAGTTTGTCGAGTCATTGTAGAGTCAGATCTGAATCCTTAAAATTCCAAATCTAAATTTTGAATTTGGTGTAGCGGGTGCTAGTTCCCTCTCAGTGAAAGCACCAAAGTGTTTGCACCAAAAATGGTCACAAACCCCAAGTGTAGTGAAAGCACCAGCGTATGAATACGAATCAACAGTATCCACACACAAATCACAGATCTTAAATAAGTAACAAACAACAATCAAGAAATAATGAACAGTGACACGCAATTTATAGTGGTTCGGCTATCTCCGGCCTACGTCCACTTCAAGGTTTTTATGATTTTATTGCTCGATGCTTGAAGATTACAATTTCGTATGTTGTGTTACAACTGATTTGCTGAACTAAGTCTGAATCTAAGGCAGCAATGGTGATCTGGAGTAAATCTGGCAGAATCTGGGCGCTCTTTAGCTCTAGGAATTGTCCGACCTCTTTTCTGAATGACCAGGGGCTCTATTTATAGGTGTAGGAGGCTGATATTTCGCCTAAAATGAGGGAAGACCAGTTCTGGCACGTGAGGAGGCCCATATGGCCGAAATCTGGAGTCCCGGGCCCACTTTGGGATCGATTCGACCCTTGGTTCGAATCGATCAAGAAATTGTCCAATCAAGCTGAAATTTGGTGTGGACATTCTTCAACATGTGCTCAAGCTTCTGTGAAAATTTCATGGCATTTGGACTTGTAGAACTCAAGTTATGATCGATTCAAGGTTACGTTTTCGGCGAACATAAGTGGTTCGAATCGACCCCTTCGAATCGATAGGGTCGACTCGATGGTTGGTGCACGCATGCGGTAATGTGGCGCGCGCACTTCTCGGGTTGATCCAGCTTTTCCTCCGGGTTTTACTGAGTCAAATCCTTGGTTTTAGCTGTGGTGGATTCGAGATGTATCGATTCGAAGATGGGAATGGATTCGAGGCAAGGTATGTTCGAATCGGTCATGGCCTATACTTGTTGTTCAATTCGAAGTTGTTCAATTCGAAGTTGTTCAAACCGTATGGATTCGATGCCAGGCATAGGATGGTTCCAGTGTGCTCGTTCGTATCGATTGTTGGATAGGCGATCGATACGAAGTCACCTCTTAAGGATCGATTCGAACTAACGATACCGGATCGATTCGAAGTGATACGCCTCTGTGATTTCGAGGGAACTCGTTTCGATGGAGTCGAAGACCTGCAGCTTTGATGGATACGAAGTAGACGGAGTCGAACATGATGGATTCGACGCAATTCTCTTCCCCTCGATTCGAACCAACCTTCCCTTATGGATTCGAGACTAGCTTATCTCATCCATTTCCTTTTGGCGATATCTTGAGCATACGAACTCGGATTGACTCGAAACTTGGAACGTTGTTTCATCTGGCCTTGCTTGACATGTCTTATCAATTGCAGCCCGATCCGGACTCGGACAAAATTCATCGATATCCGTGGTGAACCTGCGATGCACAATCGATGTTCATGACTAATAATCATTGATTTTCAGTTAATCTTTGGGTATCTCGACTTTGCCAAAAGTTGGGATAACATAAAATCTGCACAGTCAAACATTTAGAAGGGAGCAAACATAAATAAGTGTTCGAACATGCAGGCCTGAGAACAAAGGAAAGATTCAAATGCAAAGTATAATATTTATTTGTAGCTTGTAAGTTAAGCCAGCCAAGCATAAGGAAATGAGATAAGTATACAAATGAAAACATCATAGTACAAATGGCATTAAATGTTCCATTCCCTAGCACCCAGCCAAGTCATTTCGAATTGTATAAGTTTCTTTCAGCCTCCATTTTACAAAATATCTCTGACCATTTTAAATAAAAAAAAATGTAGAACCCTGTAGACTGTTTTGTAAATAGCCTGGAAAACAACTCTGCTTCTATCACTTTTCCCTGTCCAGTTCGAGTTAAGCAAATACAAAATGAAGCTTCCATTTTAAAAACCTAAACAACATTCTACCATCAAGCAACTACAACTAATTCAAAAAGCAAGACAGTTGAAGATCAAGGGTAGAAACACTTGTCAGTTTCCAGTTTCCTCAAAGAATTCCAAAACTGTTTGCAAACGAGTTCTGTTCTTTTATCAACCTGGTGAGTAACATTTTTAAAAGTTTAATAACTCAAGTTTATGTAGCATATTTTCTTGTGATATGTATCTGGTATTGGTATTTATGTGCAAATATCTGTTATGTCATACTCTGTTCTCATTTCAGTTTTGGTTTGATATAAAGAAATTCAAATCTCACAATAACATCTATATTCGACTTTGATATATAAACGAAAGTTGTTTGTTAGGGTATGAAGATAATTTTAAAAAGGGTTTGAAGATTTTTAATTTAACAATTAATTTTTAAAATGGGAAATAACAGTAAACACTGATACATGTCAAAATTCAACATCTTTAATTTCTGTTTTGAGTTGTATAGATGGATTCGTAGTTAAAAATTATGATTTTTAAAATGCATTTCCAGATTTTTAAGTTAATATTCGATCGGGAAATTTGAGATGAACGGTATCAGCAATTTGTGGAATTGCCGATGATCCATTTAGTGTTTGAAGTTGAAATCTTGGTTGAAGCTTGCTTGTGGGTTGTAGATGAAGGGAAAAATGTTGAAGGATTTTTCCTATGATCGATTTGCTCGAAATCGAAGAAGTTAGGGTTTTAGTTGGTTGCTGGTTGGGTTGAACTGTCGTGGCATTCGCGACTTGGGTATAGGATCGGAGTCCATCGCGACGTGGGGAATGGTAGTGTGGAGGTTCGGCGGTGCTTCGGAGCGATCATTGGAGCTTCCGGTGGTTGCTATGGCCAGAGGCGATGGGATATTTGGTTCGAAGTTTCTGCAGTTTTTTTCGATCAGAGGGTCGTTTTCCGATGCGTGGTAGGATTTCCGGTTCTGGGTGGAGAGATGGCACGTGGTGGTCTCCGGCGACTTGGAGATGACCGGAGGGAGCTTCGGTGACGGTTGGCTCGCTGTGCAACGTGCACACGTGAATGGCGTATCTGGTAAAGGAATGGGAGTTGGGGAAGATGAGTTTGACTCGGGAAATTGTTCGAGCTTCTGGAGTTGCGACTCGAAGCAGGGACGTGCGCGAGATTCCTCGCGAGTGACTCGGGGAAAAAGGTGAAATGGCTCGGGTTGTTTTGTTTAAGTAACCTGGGTTTGAAATTTTAAAAGCAAATCATATCCTAGTTTTAAAATTTTACAGCATGAACAAGATTTTGTGTATTTAAAACAAGTTTAAGCAAATAGTTGTTTAATTTGACTTAATATGTTTGGAAATGGTTTTTTTTCAAAGATTTAAATCTATATAAAAAATAAATGTTTGAATTATTTTGTTTAAATAAATTATATTTCAAAATTTATTTCTAAATTTGGTTTTAATGAAATAAATGATTTAAGTAAGTATGAAATATAAATACAAGTTTATTTTAAATCAGATATGTTGAGATTAATTAAGGATAATTAATCAATAAATTAAAAATTAAAGGTTAATTACATTTTGTAATTAAGGATGAATTATTAAATGAAATAATTAGTGGGAATGAACGTAATTTAGAAATTAATTAATTAAAGATTAAGTGATGGTTAATAGAGTAATTAATTTATGAAATTAAAGATGATCACTTATAGTTAATTAAGTATAATCGCTTAGTGAAGTGGTTGATATATTATTAAAGTCACAGACGAGACTTAACTTAATTTATAAATGGTAAATTTAAACTTATTAATAATTGATAAGTTAATTACTTAGAATAGTGATTAAATAAATGTTAATGAAGGTCATTAACTGAATTATTTTATAATAAATTAATGTAATTGATTTTAATAAATTGATTGGATAAATTGATGTATTAATCAACATTTTAATTGTTTAAGTGTAAATAATAAATGAGAGGTAATTAAAGGAGTTAATTACTCATTTTAATTAATTGAGTAATTTGATTTATTTGGGTTAACTAATTTATTTTGATTAATTTGAATAAATCAATTGATGATGTGATAATTATGATTACTTAGAAAGGTAATTGATGTTTAATTACAGAGTGTAATTAATAGAATGATGTTTGTTAATAAAGTAATTTGAGTATAATTACTTTATATAATTAATCAAAGGATTAATTAGAGATAATAAATTATTGAGCAATTAATGAAGTAATTAAAGGAGTTAATTACTAGATTGGGATTAATCAAAGGCGATTAATATTGTGATTTAAATTAAAGATTAATTACTTTGATGTAATTAAATTTGTAAATGTAATTAGAGGTCATTAATTAATATGATTAAATGTTGAAGATTTAAATTGGATTCATTTGAAATAATTACTAAATGAAGAAATTTATTAATAATTAATTGAGTAATGTAATTAACTTTAGTTAATTTAAGAAATGAAGTAATGTAAAGATGCATTTCTATATTTGGATCAAAGTAGTTAATTTGTGGGAAAAATCTAAAGATAATTACTTAAATGTAATTAAAGAAAATTAATCAGGGATGATTAATTAAATGAATAACGGGATGATGATTAATTAATTGATTGATAATTAATTAATAGAAGTATAAGCAGGTTTAATAATGATGTGATGATTAATTTAATTAACTTTAAATTAATTAAGAATAAGGTAATTGATTTAATTCATTTTAAAGTAATTATCAATAGTGTGATTTATTATCCTTGCTTATGTATGATGATTGATATTGACATCCCATTGATTGATTGTAATCTCAGATATGAGATGAGTGATATTGTTGTGATATGAATGCTTTGATGATAGTTCGATGATATTGATTATCCATTTATGATGTTATGTGAATTATCCATCTGTGATGTTGTGTTTTATCTATCGGTGTTGATATAGATAATTGAATTGAATTGTTTTAAACCTTTAAAACAACTTGGCCTTAAAAGACACGTTTTGGATTTCGATGAGACCGAGATCGGGTTTCCGTATACCGGGATTCCAGGTCTGGAGACCCGAATACCACATCGATCCAAAATAACGTTAGGTCGTGAAATTTCAAATGGAGCAAGTGAAGACTCGAGGTATAAGAACTATACGTCAGTATAACTCTGTGGGTGATTCCGTAATGAGTTTTGACGAAGATAGTACTTATAGATTCGAGATGGTGATTCAGAATGCAAGGGTTATTGTCGTTAACTCTAAGGGTGATTCCAATACGAGTGTAACGAGATAATACCTTCGGTTTCGTTCGAACCCGGAACGAACTTGTATGGATCGAATGCTTTCAGAACATCGTCAGGCGGACGATGAGCATTCTAAGAGATGAGTTCTATAAAGGTAATCGTGACCTCAAGCCTCATCAACCGGGAATGGCTAAAACAGGGGAGGTGCAGCAAGGCTTCGTGGGTGGCCCCCACTTGAGAGTAAGGTTTACCCCTGTCTAGATGTCCCTATTTATTTCGGTTTAGTGTACGGTTGGTCGCGCCAACTGTGGGGTGATCTTATTTGGAACTGTCCAGTAAGGGATGGGTCCGGCCTTGTGTTGCAGGGGAGCGGGCGTACTCCTCGGTACGGTGATCTAGGCCACGTACTGTGACGGGCGGTACCCCAGTAGCCCAGCCATTGTTGGAAACCCATTTTCCCTACGAGACCTTACGGTTTTGATTGTAAACTTAGTATGCTGAAATTTAATCATGTAACAATTTCGGCTATTTTCTATTTACTTGAAAACCCTAGACGCTATTATAATATCACTGGATTTCCTAAAAATGTTTTGGTTAGCGTAAGGTAAAAACTTTTCCATGTTTACTGGTGGGAAGTCTTACGTGATACCTTTTGTTTCCAAATGATTTCCAAAGTTAAACAACTTTAATCTGTTACTCATACCAGACCCATGTTTGACCCGAAGTTTATTTCTGTTTTTCATAAACTCTCGGGTACCCAAATTTTTACGGGTAGTCAAGGGATTCAGGTTTAGCTTTGACGTATTCTGGAGGAGCAATGGAGCAGGAGGCTTCAGCGTGTAGATATATAGTGGTTCCGCTGTGTTAGTGATTATTTTGTATTTCCGCTGTGTTGTATCTCTTGTGTTGTATCTCTGTGATGTGTGAGTTGTATTAACTAGACAGGTGTTTATAACTGTCTAGTATGTGTTGTATTATCTGTGTACTCTGATGTATATGATACTATGTATTAATATATGTGATATATTATATTTTATTCGTTCCGCTGTTGAGATTCTGTTGTTGTTTTCTTCTTCTTCTCTTTCTTTTCTACTTTCTCACCTCTTTCTTTTCTTCAAAACGATACGATTTCCTGGGCGTAGGAAGTCGGGTCGTTACAGATATAGAATTAATTATTTTAGAAATCACATTTTAAAGTTAGAAAACATTTCAAAACGTCATATTTCTATACTAACAATCATAGTATGGTGAGAGACAACATCACTCAGCTCAACAAAATATGACCAAACTAACGCCAAGTCATAGGCTCTCCATCACGAATGCAACGCAAGAAATGGAGTGCAAAACACACCTTGTTCGCAAAAGATATGCCATTTATAAGAATCGGGATTAATTAAAACAATTAATTAACTAAACTATCCACTAATTACTTAATCACCTTAATGAATCTTCTTCCCCAAATAAGCAAATCACCTGTATGTGCACAAGTGTACATCAACCCACTTCATACCATACCTTCTCCTCCATACCTCATGAATTACTCAACGGAATCATGAGTCGTCTTCGCCAATGAGTCCCTCTATGCACGAGCTCCGCAACAGACAACACGAGAAGCAACTCGGGTCCACCTTCTGATTCTCGACCTATAGGAGCCATTCACGACTTCAATATGTCGCATTTTGCTAGAGTGAACCACGTTCGACAAGAGTTGTTGAGAAGGTGCTTATCGCAAAGAGAAATCCAACGGCGATCTCCGTTTTGTCTATCGTCGCCCATAGCTTTGGCAATCCGAAACCCTAGTCACGACCATGAAGAGGTCGATCTTGCCAAACACAACAAATCAAAATTCTACCATGATCACCGCAGAGATCTCTTTAGACGATTTCGTATTTTTCCATGGAGCGGATTGCTTGAAATTAATTTTTGAAGATAAAAATGAAGAGGCGTCCATTTTTCTAAACAAAGCAATGGAACAGTAAAAGGGTCTGGGTTATAAGAGAGGAATGAGGGTTTAGGTGATTTAAATAACAATCCCATACTCTTCTATTTAAATTCTCAAATAAACGGTCATACATTTTGAGCTCGCATGATCAAATAGTGCATCCGATCGCAACAAAACTTGTCCGCGTGCGTTACCTCAGTTTTCGATCCTAATGGTATAAATTTCATCGCTATCCGAGACAGCGCTCCAGGATGATAATTTCACACTTTACGAGATTGTTTCGGCCATCAGATCGTTCTCTTTTTCAAATATAGCGATCCTTATACTCATTTTAATTCTCAACATCGATCCAAACTCAATGGAAGTAGTCTCGATCCTGATTCAATCGTATGCGAAAAATCGTCAGTTATTAACTCACGACAACAATCATAGAAATCGATCACAACAAACGGAATAGACTTAGAATCAAGTAGGGCCATCATCCTTATCCCTAAATACAATGACTATTAAATCGAAATCAATATGGCCAAACACAATGTCTAAATCACGCACGTATTTCCAAAGAAACGGACAATGAAAACCAAAAGTGCAAACTCACTAATCGAAAGGCAAGTTAACCAAATATCATACGTTACCGACTCTCTCAACTATCGACAATATCTAATACCATATACTTTGACTTTTCTCTTAATTTTGGCTTATGGCATGGGAAATTTTGGCAGCACCTCCTTTGCATGGTTAGGTCTAGGAAAAATCCCAATACAACATAAACATATATACATCTCATATCTAAGGCAACTGATATCTAAGGCATCTCGTTTCTGAGGACAACCAAATATATATACCCAAATCTACACTATAGATATTACATACCTTTTTTATAGCAAGAGCATAGCATTTAGATGCGAATAAAAGCGAGTAAGCATCCAAATAGCTAACACTTGCTACCATGTACCTGATCAAGTACTCAGCAAAGAGGATTAAGCATAATAGTAACATGATCATTTAAATAAGTATACTAAATCATATATATAGCAATCGTCTCAAATAAGCATGCTATATCAAACCATATCTATCTCACATGCCTAGCAACCATATAAGCATAAGTAAATGTATCAAATACCAACAACCAAACATCAAATATGGATATATAAAATCAAACAATCGAAAGTTTAACATTCATGCCTATACTAGCATGTAGGATAATAAACGATATAGTATAATACATCAAACATGATATCCAATATGAAAGTTGGCCAAAAATGAAAATATCACCAAGTGAAGAGCTCCAGATAAGTGGTCCTAATGCTCTTCTCGATCTCTCATGTGAAATCGCATTTTCTTTTAATCAACTGAACCTATCCTACTCCACTGCCTTCCTCCTAACCTATTTCGTATCATGTTTATCGGTATGAATAGGCCTACGAGGTCTCGAGTTGTCAGATTCAGTCTCGACATCATTTAATCAATTCAGTGTCAAATTCCCCTAACGTCTCTTGTAAGTTCTCCCAAATCCTACTAGTGAACAATAGGTTTCGGCTACTTATAATGCTTTTGGCACATAATGGAATCACAATATCCATTCCACATATAACTTGACAAATTCGGATGCATTTCTACTGGACTTAATGAATATAAATTTAGCATTTTCATCGCTCTATCAACTGTGACTCAAATGCTATCTCATTCACTTCTAGTCCTTGGCATTCCATCGAAGAAATCAATCTCATCCTGGCGGAGCCAACCGTCTCAGTCGAGTCCACACTGCATCACCTGTACAGACACTACTCGTTATTCTAATTTAGCCATGATCTTCGCTAGTCTAGCTTCACACCTCTGACTGGTACCGTTCCGCTAAATCAAAGTAGGTCTGATAGTCAAACTAGTCATCATCTTGTTTCTAGCTTACATTGAGTTCTGAAGTCATAACCAGTGATAAACTCAAGCAATGTCCATTCTAGGACTATCGCTCCCAAACTGGTATGTCTTCCAATAAAAGCAAATACAATAGTTGCCAACTCTAATTATGAGTCAGGCACTCCTTCTCATATGCGACAACCTTACCTTTCAGCATCAATACTACACCTAGTTAAGTACCATAGGCATGTGTGTACTATCCACTCCTCATTCCCACTCGAAATAAGTAACATTGGTGCACTCATCAATACTTCTATCGGACTCACTAACGCGATTCTGCACCTTGCATCTCAAATAAAAGTCTGATACTCTCTCGTCAAATAGGTTAATGGCACTGCTACCTTTGACAAGTACTTGGTATAGCGTATATAACAACTTGACAATCCAAGGAAACTTCTCATCATCAGTTGGTGTTTTCTCAACATCTCCAACACAATCTTCAATCACGCCTTGTGCTCCTCCTTCGTCCAGGGGTAGACGAAAGTATCATCAATGAGCACAAGTACGGACATACTCAAGTGATCTCTCACAACACGGTTCATGAGATCAACAAAACATGTTGACACATTGGTTAGCCCGAACGACACAACCAATCAATCAAAAATCAAAGTAGCATACAAAACGCTGTGAACGACACACTTTTTCTAGTTATTCTCAGTGGATGAAACCCCATCGCAAGGTCCGATTAAAAGAACACCTTAGATCTATAGAGATGATCGAACAAGCCATCAATAAGTGGCTACTTGTTCGTCATCTCATTCGGCTCACGGTAATCAACATATAACCTCAAAGAGCCATCCGTCCCAATGGCAGACACTGTACGTGCATCCCAATCAAAAATGCTACTATAAATGAACCATCATCTCATTAGGTCATCCGCTTGCACCTTTAGTCTCCTCTGCTCTTTAGGCATCATCTACCTTAAAGGCATAACTACTGGTCTAGCACTTCTAACCAAATCCATACGGAACTCATTCACTATATGGTGGTAATCTGATCACTTCATCGAATGTATTTGGGCATTCTCTAGCTACAGGTATAGATGACAAGTCGTCATGTGAGATATCGAGCGAATATAGAAAGCTAACCACCAACTCATCATCAGGTGAACAGCTGAGCCTTACCTTCTACTCATCATCAGTACTTGTCATCCACAATGGCCTCTTGCAATCCACCACTATTCATACCCTTTCAGCCAGTCAATTCCTAAACTCTAATAATAAACCTAATTAAACGTAAAGCAATCAATAGCAAACAAAAAAAAACAAACAAACATCCATGACTCGATAAGACAAAGTTTCAACAAACTATGTGTAAGCTAAGTGTAGAAAAAACGTGTGATTACACTCTCCCATTTTGAGGCTCGAAACTAAGCACTATGGATGCTGCAGTCGTCTATAGTATTAATTTCCGATGACAAAATACGGGATGTTAAACATGTATAGTCTGACTAAGCCCCCAATAAGATTTGTCAAAATTACAAGGTTAGTCAACAATTTCGGATCTCAATTCCAATCTATCTACAAATCACTAGATATGAAGGAATGTGAAACCTCGATGATAATAAAACACGTATGGAATTGCTACAAATGGAAAGTATACTCCATATAGTAATGCCCATTCCCTTCTCTTTCATCGACGGAGCACTCAATGAAATAGGAATGGCATTCAATGCATATGCTTACACGGTTTGTCCCTACTCAATCGGTTTGGGACAATCTTTATACATTGGGTACAGGCTCTCACATCATAAAGCATCTTCGATCAACTTGTCGAAGCTCTCATCGCTCCCTAAGATGATCACTCAACCCAATGATAAATTTTATATCCTTTCCTTATGGAGTATCAATAAGAGATAGACCGTACTTCGATAGAACATTGAATTCGGTCACAAACTCCAACCCGCATTACTTCAAATCGACGAATTCCTTAAACAAATTTCATCGAAGTGAACTATGAACTGATCCCAAGTAAAATGATCCTCTAGAAT
Organism: Allium fistulosum; assembly: GCA_030737815.1. Classification (NCBI taxonomy): domain Eukaryota; kingdom Viridiplantae; phylum Streptophyta; class Magnoliopsida; order Asparagales; family Amaryllidaceae; genus Allium; species Allium fistulosum. Next base: position 1,259,300,059 of record CM060901.1, read on the forward strand.
AGAAGTTACAAGGCCATTCTTCCAATTCATTATTCATCCTTGGAGTCATATAGAGTGTAACATCTCCTACTTAGAGGCCCAAACTAATGGCTATGGATGCTGAAGTTATCCATAGGTATGAATCCTCGGCGACCAAATATGGTAATGTTAGATACATTGATATAACAAAAACACATGGATATGGAAAAATTATAAAATCATTAAACAACTTTCTCATTCCATTTCAAATAATTTCAAACTCATTACATGATCCCAGATTCGAGAATCACGTTCAAAGAAAATATAATTATTATAACATACTCCAAGAACGACATATGAAGATGCCCCCTTAGATGATCAGAGTCTAAACATAGGCAATGAAACAACTTTGCCTTTATAATAAAACACAGCGGAATCAAAATAGAAAAGAACTCCTACTAGCTAGCTTGCCTCCTGTATGTCTTTGAAAGCTTATTCGTCTAAAGAGGTACATGAAAAACTCAACTCTCAGACTGCTCAAAGTTAATTGAGCACCTAAGAGTTTAAGGGGAAATCATAAACTTCGAGTCAGATATAAAGACTTGTATGAATAATAACCTACCACCACGAACCATTAAGATATATAGTGAGACCACATCGCTTAGCGGAATGGGTTTTCCCCTCACTACTATCTTACCAAAAATTTATAATAACAATATACCGTACTCCTACGTCCACAGTGGTTAAAAACATAGCAATTTAAAATATTATGATGATATGCAAACAAGTAAATTGTTCTGGATTTCCCATCCCCATTCATTTGACTATCTTTCATAGTTATAGTTTCTAAGGTCACTATTAACCTATTAGTTTTCATAAGCTGACTAATAAACTGTGTAAAGCTTATGGTCTATCTTTCTGGTTCCATAATTTTCATGGGATCACTGAGAACCTATATGCCCCTACCAATAACTTCATTATTCATGGGTTCTTCCTAAACCTATTGGTATCTCTAATAACTTCTCTCATATCATAGTTTTCATGGGTGGACTATGAGCCTATTGACTCCTGTCAATAACTTAAGTTTTCATGGGTTCACTACAAACCTATTGGCCCCTGCCAATAACTCTTTCTAAACAAATTTTTCATGGGTTTACTACGAACCTATCTATCTAACAAATTCTTTAATTAGTATTTAGGCATCCTCTATTCTGGTCTTCCTGACCTCCCAGATGCAATTCTACTCATTCAGGAGTTAACTCAATTTATATTCACTATTAGATCAACCTAACTGGTTATTCTGCCCTTTCTCCAAAAAATACAGTTATGGGTCCATTCTACCGTGAATATGTATATTAGAAGAAGCAAACATATAACATAATAACACCAACATATATGGTTTAATATCCTTGAAATCATTTTCATGTGAAACATGGCTAATCCCTTTAACTTATTACTTTATCAAGGAAAGCTAACTCCATACTTCAAAACTCTTTCAAAACTCATTTATTTTTCCATAGGTTTTCCTTTAAAAATGAGATTGGGTTCTTTGTTTTGAAAACTAAGGCTTTCAAAACCTTAGACCTTTACTTTCGAAAGCATTGGAAAACCTACTTTGAAAGCATTCAAATCTTCTTTTCAAAACACTAAGCATATGCCTTTCGAAACACTTTAAATCATCTCTTTCGAAACCATCAAAACATACCTTTCGAAAGTATTAAAGCAATACTTATTAACTCTTAGAATCATAGCTTCGAAACCATTTGAAAGTACCCCTTTCAAAACCATTTGAAAGTACCCCATTTGAAACCTTTGGGTTTATCCTTAAAATACCTTTTGGGTTAAAGTGAATATAAACGAAAGTACTTCTTTCGAAACCATTAACCTTCATATAAAAGAGTTTGGGAAAACTGATGTCTACTGAACCACCCTTTCGAAAGCTTAAATCATTTAAACAAAGCATTTGGAAGGATAACTTCGAAACTGCTTTTGAAACCATTGCCTTAGAAAACATTGCCTTAGAAACCACTAAACCCTTTCGAAAGCTTTCGGATATGGCTTATTATATTTATAAAACAAAAGCTACTTTTCAAACTAGTTGATGACTTCAATCCATTCGAAAGGCATAAGGTCGGCAACATGGTTTCGACTGGGTTCAAACTACCCTTTCGAAAGCATTAATTTAAAAACAAGGCAACTCATTCGACATCTATCTTTTCGAAACAAAAAGGCGGCGACTTCTTCAAAAGATATAGTAAACCCTTTTGAAAGAATTCGTTTGGAAACAAGGCAAGCGCATTTCTTTGGATAGTAAAACAAAGGCTTCGATCCCTTTTGAAAGCAAGGTTTCGACTCCATACCTGCCGCTATTTTCCGATCCACTATCTGCCAATGCTTTGATACCATGTGTATTGGTTTTGACTTGGTCAAGGCGGAAGTATAGTTTCGAAAGGGTACTACTAAAAGTGGCTAAACCATATTTATGTACAAAAACTGTTTTATTGCCTTTTCAAGTATTTGCTTTTTAACTAACCTACCTATTTGTAAAAATTTAATTGGTTGCTATGAGCTTTTCAAATTCTTTCCAAAATAAAACTGCTACATTCATTTCAGACCTAATTAAAATAATTTAGCAAATAAGCCCTTCCTTAAGCAAAATAAATAAAACATTTAACTCCTCCAACCAAATTAATTTAATTTCCATAAGAAATTACATAGGAAAAATCCCCATAAATCATAGAAATTCACTTTTAAAATGTTATTTAACATATAGAAATTTCAGACCCAAATTCCTTCATATAATAGCCGAAATAATTTTAAACAACATTTATTCATTTCTTCCTTCAAAAATTCACGATAAATTTTCCATTGCATGGAAAATTACAAAAATTAAAACCCATCTCCAAAATAATGTTTTACATAACATATAAATTCCTCATGGCATTCGAAATCCAGAAAATATGATTTTTACCTAAAATCGAATTAAACATTTATGAAACAATCTTGTTTGAATCAAACATATCAAATATATCCAAGCATATCATCGTCAAAATCATCACACAAGGTTTTAAACATAAACCCAAAATCAAATGATCTTTATAAACAAAAATAGAGATGGTTTTGATTATTATTCATTGTGATTAGGATATGGAACTTGAGATTTGATCTTTGACTGATTCCCCTTGCTTAATTGCTTAGCTTTAATTGATTTTTCTCCTTTTTCTTCTATAGGTAATGGACGGCTTGAGCTCTCTTTAATTTACGTTTTTTGTGTTTTGAAAACGAATGTGTAAAGCAAAGGAAACGAGATTTTAAGGGTAATGGAGTTATGGTGCGGCAATTACACATTAAGCCCTTGTTTTATTCTCTTATTAGTTATCAAATAAACCATTTCCATAAACTCATTCTTTATTTTTAATTAAGCACGGCCTCCAGTTAAGTTTTCAAATCTCAATTCCTTTATCACTCTAATATTTACATTATTCTATTCAATTTATCTAATTAAATCTCCTGAATAATGTTATTAAAAATTAGGGATGTTACAGGCTCCCCTCCTTAAAGAATTTCATCCTCAAAGTTCAGTAAGGACTAAATACTAAACATAACAATCATCTGTAACAACTCTTAGTTACCATACTAGCCTACATGACTAGTAACAGTCTATATAAAGGAAATATAAAACATACACTCACAGCAGATCAGGATAAGTATCTCCAATCTTGTCTTTTGTCTCCCAAGTACAGTCCTTCTCATTGTTGCTCCACTGAACTTTCACCAACTTGACCGTCTTGTTCCTTAACCTTTTCCCATCTCTCACTACAACCCAAACTGGTTGTCTAACAAAAGTCAAATTCGGCTTTACTACCAACTCTTCCAACTCTATCAGAGGAATAGTAGTCTTTGGATCATGCACATACTTGCGAAGATGAGACACATGAAATACATTATGGACCCCTGCCATACTGCTCGACAACTCTACTATGTATGCGAACTTTTCGATCCTCTCTATAATTAAGAACGGACCAACATATCTCGGTGCTAGTTTCACTAACTTTCCAAATTGCACCATACCCTTCATCGGTGATATTTTAATGAAACCTCTATCTCAAACTAAGAATTTCTAAATCTTTACGCATCTTATCCGCGTAACTCTTCTATCTAGACTGAGCTTCCTTCATCCTTTCTTGGATTAGCTCAATCTTCTTTGTAGCCTCTCTAGCCAGATCTGGACCTAAGACTAATCTGTCTCCAGTCTCCAACCAACATGCTGGTGATTTACATGGCCTCCCATACAAAGCTTCAAAAGGAGCCATTCCTATACTAGTCTAAGAAATATTATTATAGGAAAACTCCACTAAGTATAGGTGAACTTTCCAAGATCCACCAAAGTCCAACACAAGCTCTTAACAAATCCTCGAGTACCTTATTGACTCTCTCTGTCTACCCATCCGTCTAAGAGTGATACACAGTACTCATCTTAAGCTTGGTACCTATCACATCCTGTATACTTTTACAGAATTCACTAGTAAACAAAGTATCTCTGTCACTTACTACACTAATAGGAATTCCATGCAATCTAACTATGTTTTTCGTGAACAACTTAGCTAAAACAGGTGTCGTCCTGGTTGACTTGATTGGAATGAAATGGGAACTCTTGGCCAGCCTGTCCACTATGACCCATATACTTTCATTTCCTCTATTCGACCTCGGTAACCTGTCTATAAATCCATGGATATCGAATCCCATTTCCAAACTGGTATCTCTAAAGGTTGGAGCAATCTACTCGGCTTTTGATGTTCGGCCTTCACTTGTTGACAGTTTGCACACTTTCTAACCCACAAGCCAGCATCCTTCTTCATACCTTCCCAGTAGAAGCTCTTCTTCATATCTTGATACATCTTGATTCCTCCAGGATGAATCGTAAATTTGGATCGATGACATTCCTTAAGGACTTCTTTCTTCAAGTTCTTTACATTTGGAACACACAACCATCCCTTCTTTCTCAACCATCCTCTCCGATCAAGACTAAAACCCTTTAGATCATCAATCTCAGTTCCCAGCTCAAGTCCTCTAATCCTCTTTGCTAATAATGGATCCTCCCTCTTTTTAGAAGCAATCCTTTCGATCAACACTGGTCGAACTTCTAAATAGGACAACTTGGTGGTGCTCTGACTAGAACTAGCAAGTGGTCAAAGCTTTTAAATCTCTCCATTCTGCCAACATAGCTAAGCACATTATGATGTCTTCTGTTAAGAGCATTCTCTACTTTATTTCCTTTCCCAGGTGTATACTCTATACCAAAGTCATAAGCTGCTGAAAACTCCAGCCAACTCTGTTGTCCCATATTCAACTCCTTCTGAGAGAATAGATATATTAAGGACTTATGATTTGTGTATAGCTCAAATCTCTCCCCTGAGAGATAATGTCTCCATATCTTCAGTGCAAAGATCACCGCTGCCAACTCCAAATCATGAGTAGGATATCTCACTTCATGTGGTCTAAGCTGTCGTGAAGCGTAGGCAATAACTTTACCCTTCTGCATCAACACAGCTCCCAATCCAGTCTCACATGTATTGGTATACACCGCCCTGTGCAGTTAATGCCCCGCTATTACCTCGCTATAACCCCGCTATATCTCATAGCGGGTTTCTGCCGCTACGATTTTTCCATATAGCCCCACAATATAGCCTTTCCGCTTTAATCCCCGCTATTTCCGCTATATCCCGTTATTTCCGCTATATTCCGCTATTCCCGCTATATCTTCTTTAATAAAATGAATTGAAAATTTCAATTTATACATTATAAAAACTATGAAACTAATTTATTTGATTTAATTTTTAATATATTTTCAGAAATGAAAATACTCTAATATTCTACTAAATTCAATTATGTTATATAACAGTTTTACGTTTATTTAAAGTATATTCGCACATGTTTTTATTTAAAAAGTATTTATGTATTAGTTATAATTCAATTGAATGATAATTTTTCATTTAATTACCATTTATATATTCTTAAAAACATTAAGTACGAGTTTTATATGCTATTTTAAAGCCATCCGCTATATCCCACTATATCCTCGTTGTATCCCCGCTATGACTTTTTGCACCTCCACCGCTTTGAATCTGCCGAGCGCTTTAACTCCACAGACACCGCCAACCCTTGGTTTCCATTTGGAACTACTACCATAGGTGCATTGGTCAACAAATGCTTTAACTTAAAGAATGCTTCCTCACATTTGTCGGACCAGACAAACTTCACGTCGTTCCTGGTTAACTTAGTCAATGGAACTGCTATCCACGAGAAATCCTTAATGAATCTTTGGTAATAGCCAACAAGTCCTAGAAAACTTCTAATCTCAGTCACCGTCTCTGATCTCTTCTAGTTATTAATAGCTTCGATCTTTTCTAGATCGACTGACAAGCCTTTCTCTGAAACCATGTGACCAAGAAATTAACCTCTTTCTTCCAAAAATTACACTTGGAAAACTTCGCTTTTAGATGATGCTGTCTCAGCGTCTCAAGCGCTACTCTAGATAATCTTCATGCTCTCTTTCATCCTTAGAGTATACAAAAATGTCATCTATAAACACCAACACAAACCTGTCCAAGTACTCTCGGAAAACTCGATTAATCAAATCTACGAAGAAAGCAGGTGTGTTCGTTAACCCGAATGGCATTACTAACCACTCATACGAACCATACCTAGTTCAAAATGCTGTCAATGGAATACTATCCTCTGCCACTCTTAGCTGATGGAAACCTGTTGCTAGATCCAACTAGGAAAATACTTTGGCTCCACACAACTGATCAAATAGATTGTCAATCCTCGACAAAGGATACTTTTTCTTAATCGTCTTCTCGTTCAACTTACGATAGTCGATACACATTCACAATGACCCATCCGGTTTCTTCACGAACACCGTGGCCGATTCATAAAGCGAACTGCTTTGTCTAATAAAATTTCTTCCTTCTAGATCCACTAGCTGCACCTTTAATTCCTTCATCTCGGTCGCTGTCATTCTACTAGGTGGCCTACTAACAGGTTCAGCTCCTAGCACAAGATCTATCCAAAACTCAATAGCTCGTTTTGGTGGTAGTCCTGTAACCGGCTCAAAAACATCTGCAAACTCTCTTTCTATCCGAACCTGACTTAACTCTTCTTGCACTTCCATAATACTTAACAAAGCTCAAATAATCTGGTCAGAATTCTCTATTGATAATATGATTCGGTTATGACTATTAGGGTGTCTCAACGATATTTCCCTATCCTAGCAAAATATCCTAGCATCATATTTACCCAACCAATCCATACCCAAAATGATCCCGAAGTCTATGAAATAAAAAACATACAGACTGCATACAAACTTATGACCTAACAAATCAAGTTCTAACTGGTCACATATCATCCCTAGAGTTACATACCCTCCTATCGGATTCGCAACACTTAAGGTAGTAACAAGGTATGTGGATTCTAAGCATAACCTATCAACCAAACACTAAGATATAAATGAATGTGATGCACCGGTATCAAATAGTACCCTAATCGGTATACTCTGAATCAAAAGCGTACCTTCCATTATAGTCTTTCCCTTCTCAACAGCAATTGGCCTAGCTAATGATGGTCCAATAGCAAAAACCTTTCTTTGTCCACCCTGACTGGTTCTGGACACTGATTTGTATAATGCCCAACTTGATCATAGTTAAAGCACTTCACGCTCTTCTTTTCTGTGGCCTTCTTCCCCTTGCCAGTTCTACATTCATGAGCATAATGACCCTTCTTATCACACTAAAAGCATACCAGAGTAGCCTTTGCCTTCTTGGCAGCCTCTCCTTTCTAGGCTCCCTTCTTCTTAAAGAACTTCCTCTTCTTTCCCTGAGAACCCTGGGTTCAACCAGCTTTTCCTTCTCATAAATAGCAAGCATTTCCTCATGTCGAATTGCCATCTCCACAACAACATTACAAGGATCACAGAGATGTGGCAGTGTCGCCCTAGCAATTTTGGGCCTCAATCCCCGAATAAACTTCTCATTCCTCTTGATGACAGTGTCGATGGTAGCATACCCATATTGGGACAACTCATCAAAGTTAATGGCATACTCAATTACCGACATTTCTCCCTGCACCAAATCCATAAACTTTTTCAACAATACAGACTTAGCAACTTCAGACAAAAACCTCCCTCGAATCTCCTTTGAAATTCTACCCCATTTAACTCTTCCTCAGGAACTCCAACAATAACAATATTCCACCAATGGAGCGCTGATCCCTGCAACTACCTAGAGTCTAGTCTCCTCTTCTGCTCATCATTCAATCCCAAGTTAGGGAAGATTCTCTCACAATGCAACAACCAATTCTCAACTTCTATGGCATCGTCCATTCCTACAAACGGCTTTCCACCATGACTGGTGTGTAATCTCTGCTCAACTTAGCATAGTTATTCCCAATTGGAGCCATGGGATTAGCTCCTCCAACATTCCCAGCAACTCCAGCAACTGCTCCTCTTGCATCAGGTTAACGAAGAACTGATATATCATCCCCATATCTACTGGTGGATTCTCAGCACCTACATTGGTATCCGTGTTTTGATTAGCATTTTCCTATCGATCAGGGTTCCTCCTAGTGGGTCGAATGTTTCCATTTGTTGTGGTGCTTCTTCAACCGAGATTTCCTCTTCCGTTTCCTGCCTTCATATCTTCTTTCACGTAAATGTACATACGAGCCTTAGTAAGATACAAAAGAACGATCTAAGAGAGAGGGGAATACGTACTTATATATATATTAAATACAAGTATGTTACTATAGCGTTAACTCAAACCTCGATCTTATTTTCTGATTCATTAGATTATGCTTTGAAACACCTTTTAGGCTTAAATTTCTTTTAAGTTTTCATAAATCTATGCTCTGATACCAACTTGTAACATCTCCCACTTGCAGGCCCAAAACTAACAGCTACGGATGTTGCAATCATCCATAGTTATTAATGCTCAGCGACCAAATACGGTAATGTTAGAAACATTGTGTTTGTACCAAAAATGGGCACAACACTCTTCGGAAGTTTTTGAAGAGATAAAAGTAAAGAATGAAAATTAAAACTGTGGATTATCTAACAAAAACACCAAATAACAGAAAATAAGTTGCAAAGACAAGCAATTTAGAGTGGTTCGGCGTTTTGCCTACGTCCACTATGAAGTTTGATGATTTTATTACTCGATACTTGAAGATTACAATAGTTTATAATGTAATACAACTGAATTTATATGCTAAGTCTCAATCTAAAGCAGCGGCGGTGTTCTGGAGTAAATCTGGCAGAATCTGGGCGCTCTTCAGTACTTAGAATTATCCGACCCCTTTTCTGAATGACTAAGGGCTCTATTTATAGGTGTAGGAGGCAGATATTTCGCCTAAAATGAAGGGAGACCAGTTCTGATACGTCAGGGGGCCCACATGGCCGAAATCTGGAGATCCGGGCCCACTTTGGGATTGATTCAACCCTTGGTTCGAATCGATCAAAAAATCATCCAATCGAGCCGAAATTTTGTGTGAATATTCTTCATCATGTGCTTAAGCTTCTGTGAAAATTTCATGACATTTGGACTTGTAGAACTCGAGTTATGATCGATTCAAGTTGAAGATTTTCGTGTCCTTCGTCCCATGGATTCGTTCGAATCGAACTGGTTCGAATCCAGAGGGTCAAATCCAGGCTCCTGTACGTTAAGGCGCTGACGTGGTGCGCGTGCTTCGGGTCAATTCCTCTTTTTTCTCCGAGTTTTACTGGGTCGAACCCTTGGTTTTAGCTGTGGTGGATTCGAGATGTTTGGATTCGAAGGTGGGAATGGATTCGAGGCAAGGTGCGTTCGAATCGGTCATGGTCTATACTTGTTGATCGATTCGAAGTCATTCAAACCGTATGGATTCGAATGCCAGGCATAGGATGGTTCCAGTGTGCTCGTTCGTATCGATTGTTGGAAAACAATAGGCGATCGATACGAAGTTACCTTTTTTAAGGATGGATTCGAACCAACGACACCGGATGGATTCGAAGTGATTTGCCTCTTTGATTTCGAAGGAATTCGTTTCGATGGAGTCGAAGACCTGCAGCTCTTATGGATACGAAGTAGATGGAGTCGAACATGATGGATTCGACGCAATGCTCTTCTGATTGATTCGAACCAACCTTTCCTCATGGATTCGAGCCTAGCCTATTTCATCCATTTCCTTTTGGCGATATCTTGAGCATACGAACTCGGATTGTCCTGAAACTTGGAACGCGGGTTCCCTCGGCTTTTCTTGACGCGCTTTATCAATTGTAGCCCGATCCGGACTTGGACAAATTTCATCGATATCCATGGTTAAGTAGTGCATAACGAACTTTTACGACGAACTGTCTTCAGTTTTATAATCAACTTTTTGGTGTCACGGCCTTGCCAAAAGGCGGGATAACATTTGCCCCCCAAAGTACGTCTTGTGTAAACATGACGTGCTTTGATAAACTGCAGTCTCTCATTGGACCGTTATGACATGCTTTACCGAAAGTTGTATTCTGTATCGCTGTAAGTGACCGTCGTATAATTGTGACTGGCTGTTAGTTTTTTGTATCATGACGAGATGAACATTTGATCCCTGTAAATGACAAAGATTAAACACTAGTCAGACATATGTGCGTATATGTACCACTTTGACTTTGGTGAACGTTGCATGTTTGCAAGTCATTGCCAGTTTTGGTTTGTTACCGAATTCCGCATCGATCCTCTCCTGAATCGATTTGAGATTCGAGTTTAATCAGTGCTTTGACGATTGTCTATGATTATCCCTTGGTATCGAACCTCTCCTGAATCGTTGTACAAGGTAGATAAGTACTAATTTTTATATTCGAAGCGATGCTTTTATTCCCATTCGATCGTTTTTGATGGATTCGAGAAGATTACTCGAATTGATACTCTTCGTTATGCTACAAGTCGATAGTTCTGAAGTTGGCACTCCGAATCGATGGTTTTCGGATGGATTCGAAGCTTGGATGGATTTGGAATTGAGGGATTCGAACTTAATTGTTCGAATCGATGGAGTCGAACGTCCACTTGACCCTTCTGATGCCGTACCTCGAATCGATGTCATGGATTCGAAGGAAAAGTCTCGAAGTTGTCTGGTGTATATATTTGAGTCCAAATTGACGAAGTCATCTGATCAGCTTCGAATCGATGGATGCCTTGCAGTGATCGATTCGAAGATACTCATTCGAATCGATGAGCTGGACCCGTTATTTCCGGTTGCGCTTGACCGGGAGACGAATCGTCTCGTTTCCCCTATATATACCGGGGTCCTGTTCATCTTTAACTTTTTACTTTTACTGTTTCCTTGCCTTCTTCTTCGTATCGATCCTTCAGGCTTGAGAGAGACGCTACTCTGATTCGATCAAAAACCTTCAATCCTTCAACCACAATTATAATAAATCAGGTAATTAACGCGTACGGCCAAACCACAAACGATGAAACTGGAAATTCTTGCCATCATTCTTGAATTCTTTTGAGGTTAACTTCGAAGGGTATCGAGATCTGAGTGAAATCAATCGAATCGAGGGATGGTGCGTGACAAAGTGTTGAGATCTTAAGGAATTACTTTTCTCTTTGCCTCGTATCGATCTGGGATGAGGTAGTTCGAATCGATCTTGATTGCACGTGGCTTCGAATCGAAGCTTGCGAGATGAAGTGGTTCGTATCGATCGATTCGAACTCATAACCCTTCGATCGATTCGAAGATGCCGGGCCTGATCGATTCGAAGATGTTGTTCTTGACTGTCGCGAATGCTATCCTGATGGATTCGAAGCGTTCCTTCAATCGATACGAGATATCGTTCCAATGTCCATATCGATATGGAGCACAACGAGTCGTCCCTGATCGATTCGAAGCACATCGAGTCGATTGGTTTTGATTCGATCGTCCTTAATCAGAGAATGCAATATCTCTGGCTCGTTCCATGGATTCGAACGTGACCAATTTTCAGTCGAAACTTGACGAACTTAATGAAATTTAGCATACTTCACTCCGACGAGCTTCGGCCTTGCCTAATTGGACTTGACTGTAGGACTGTACTTGACTCCCCTTTGAAGCTTGTCGATGGAACCATGACTTAACCAATAATACGACTGATTTATACTTGAAGTGGTCAGTAGCGTCTGGATGGCGTGGAAGTGACGGTCAGCGATGACGGTCATTTTCATTCTCAAATTCCCAAGTTTCGTTGTACGGACATCTTGCTTCAATCTGTAAAATCTGCTTAAGTAATGCACATCACTTGTACTGCACGACACATTCATACACACTACACTGGGGCATGCACGGGCTGTTTATGAACTTAACGTTGCTTTCTGATGAGTTAGTTAATTATGGAATCTTCGAGCTCCCAACAACAAGAGGTACAGAGCTCGACTCCTCCGGTGCTTGAGATTCCCGATATTCCTGCCGATGTGATCGATCCAGCTCCAGATGAATTGCCAGAGGCAATATTTATCGAGGACCCCGTTGACTCTGTCCAATCTAACATTTCTGAATCCTTATTGGGCCGAATTTGCTTGAAACATAACATATCTCTGGACGATGTGTTATTACCCAGTGCCGCTGATAGACCACACAATCCGCCCGAAGGATATACAGCTTTTTATCGCCATGCTTGCGCGGCCAGAACTCTCCCTCCTTTCAATCAATATATCAGAGGGATGCTATCATATTTAGGAATCGCTCCTTCACAACTTCATCCTAACGGGCACGCGTTGCTGAACAGTGCCTTCGTCATATTTATGGACTGTCTCTTTCGCCCGCCAAGGCCAACTGAGATTAGACATATATTTAACTTCAAGAGTAGGGGTGATAGCCCGTCTTTTACATTCCTGGAGGCAGTTAGGAATTGCCAAGTTGTTGTCGGAGCCTGGAACCGACTGAGTTATTTCAAGAACGAATGGTTCTATGTTCGATGCCCTACGGGTTTTGCTAGGCGATGGTTGTCTAGATGTAAGCACCTTAACCTGTTCTCTTGACCAATTGCTTTTTGGCGTTAGTATTGACATCTTATTTCTCTTACAGCCATTATTTCCAGACCCGATGGCGGGTACTTCAGGGGTATAGTCCGAAGTCTTCAAGAAGTTCCGAGTGAGCTAAGACATATTGACTTGGTGATGGATGACTATAACTTAAGAACTCTTGGTCTGATCGAAACCAACCAAAGTATAGTTATCGAAGGGCCGGCAAAGCCTGCCTCCAAGAAGGAGAACAAGAAGAAAACCAAGAAGAAAACGACGAAGAAACTGCTCGGAATCACCATAACCGAAGCGAGTGATGGAGCAAGAACTCATACAGATTCGGAGCCGATGGCTGATCTCTCGGGAAACTTTGAAGAATCGGGAGAAAAACGAAAAGGCAAGGCCGCTGTTTCCAAAAAACTTAAGTCCAAGGGGGGAAATCTGTAGATGTGTTTCCTCACGCTTCCGACTTCTTGATTTCTGAGGCCGCCCCTTCTCATTTGAGAGATTCTTTCAAAGGGCTTGACGATATTCCTATCCTACATTATATATCGATTTCTCATAATCCTGGGTTAGAGGAATTTCAAGATGTCCTAAATATGAACGAGCCCTTTCCTTTAAGTGCGGTCAACACTTCCGGTCGGTTTGGGGGTTTACACATTTACACACACTTCCACAGCACTTCATGACTTTTGCATAGTAAACATTGCTTTATCGGACCCTAACCCGTAATCCTTTTTTATCGCAGGTGAAATGTCAGGCAGAGGCTCCACTTTGGATAGGCTCCAGAACGTGCGCCAATCTTCTCCATTTTATGATTCCCGCAGGAGAGAGACAGATAGGGATCATGGGCGAGGCTATTCAAGTCAAGAACGTTATGATAGAGATTACTCGCGTGGCCGTTCTGGCCATGATTACTCTGGCAGAGACCGGGGATATCAGTACCGACCCCGATCTCGCTCTCCTCCGCCTCCTAGGGCCCAAGTTGATCTTCCCAGGCCTTCTCAACAGCAGCAGCCGCCTTCTCAATCTTCTCGGCCTGATACTCAGCAGCCAAGAATGGAACCGACAACAGCCGCTATAATATAACAAGCTCCGACTGAGTTGTCAAGTGAGGGAGCCATCAAATTTGCGCAAATGAAAAGAGATTTTCTTGAAATTTGTATGGATGCTTATGTCTTCCCCCCCCCAATCTTAAAAGAATTCCTCTGGATGCTGAGAGCATTGCTCATAGTTATATCCGTGACTTCTATGCTCAGTATAAGGAGTGGTACAAAGCGGCAGCGAAAGCATCGAGGGTAGCTTTTGACTGGGCGAGGATTATTGCTGAGCACGATGCTGACATTGTTAAACAGAAACGTATTATTCAGGTTCTTCAATCCGAAATGGAGACGCTCCGGAAGTCAGAGCTTGAAGCACTTCAGAAACATGAGGATGCCGTGGCCAAAATGGCGAGGATGCAACAGGAACACTGCGCCACGGTAGAAGAGATGGGCCACCGCAACACCACCATTGCAGCTGAGCGAGACTTAGCCGTTAAAGAGCTGAACGAGCTCAAGGCCAAATTTGCCGAAATGGTGAAGGAGAAGGATGACGCAAACGCCACTGCACAAGAGGCTTGCGACCAAGCGGTATCTCTTAGGGCCGAACTTGCTGCGGCGGCGGTCAAGACTAAGTCTGCGGAAGCAGAAATCCAAGAAAAGATTTTGGAGGAGAGGTCTAGGCTTGATGCTGAGTTTGATGATCTCTTGGTCACGTACAACGCTAATGTTCTGGAGCACAGAAATTTAGCGTGGCTGGGAGATGACTCCATGATCCTGTACAACGCCTGGACCCGGCTGGTGGATGAAAAGAGAGCAGCGCATCCAGATGAAACACTTGATGACTTTGAGTTCGAGATGCGTTTGCTCACCGAGGATGAGAGGAAGGTCCTTCATGAGGCGGTGATTTCTATGGCGAGAGAAAAGCTTGGTGTTCAATCTCTAGAGACAGGCGAAGGCTCGGGGATCGCGCATTACGAGGCAAGTGTTGAAGCTGTAATTCCAACATTGCCCGAAACCACTGGTGCGGTAGATCCCCAGTCTGTTCCTGCATATAATCCTGACCAACCGCTAGTATCTTCCGCCGATGATTCTGCCCACGTTCCGGTCCAGACTAAGGAAGGTATTTGAACGCTTCCCGCATTTTAGTTGTGAAGAACCTTAAGCAACACACTTGGCTAACAATTTTCGCGTTGTCGCATTTCAGTGACTGAAGTCGTTGTTTCTGCGCCTCTTGCACTATCAGTTCCATATCAAACACAAGGGGCTGTTTTTACTGAAGCCATCACGACTTCTACCTTGGTTGGCGAAGAGGGAGATGCAAACATGTTTTATTTTAGTGCTCAAATGATTGAGGAGCTTCTTAATGAACCCATCAATCCCTCAGTTAATCCGTCCGATGCAATGAGCGGGGCTGCTCTGGCCGTTAGTTCATCTATGCCAGCTACTGGTACATCCGATGTGGCCCAAGCATCCCGCGAGGACGAAGTTCTTGCTGAGATTGATGCCGAGATGGCAGCAGGGACTGCTGGTATGAATCCGTCAGGGCCTGCCCCATTAATGGTGATCTCACCGGGCGGTACTGTAGTTATCGAAGCTGCTCCTGCCCCACTCCTTGTTACTGTTCCCATGCCTTCAACTCGTCCCCCGAGAAGAATTTCCGTCGTCTCAAGCTCTGAGGAAGACGTTGATATTATGTCGCTGCCGGAGGACAAGCCTGAAAAGAGTAAGCGGTTGAGGGGAAAATCAGGCAGCGGATCTGGCGGAGCTACCCCGAAGAAGAAAATACGGAAGAAGAAAGATTGAACTCTTTCTTTAACTTTCTGTTGTGCAGGGTAGTATTTTGTTGATTTTTCTATAGCCGTGTATAGATGTGGATTCGGCTCCCACTAGCAGAATTTTTTGAAACACTTGGTAATCAGATTCTTTTTGTTGATAGTGGAAATGAAAACTTATTCCCTTTTGTCTTCAACTTGTTATGTGTTATGATCCTGCCCCCAGTATTGGGGATACGTGTGGAGTTGACGTTTGTTTATACTCCGCCTCGCACTCTGGGAGTCTGGAGTTTGTTGATATTTATACCCAGCTCGCGCTCTCGGAGTACTCTGGGATTTTGTAAATGTTTATACTCCGCCTCGCACTCTGGGAGTACGGAGTTAAATGAATGTTTATACTCCACCTCGCACTCTGGGAGTATGGAGTTAAGGAATGTTTGTACCCAGCTCGCGCTCTTGGAGTACTCTGGGATTTTGTAAATGTTTATACTCCGCCTCGCACTCTGGGAGTACGGAGTTAGGAAAATGTTTATACTCCACCTCGCACTCTGGGAGTACGGAGTTAAGGAATGTTTGTACCCAGCTCGCGCTCTCGGAGTACTCTGGGATTTTGTAAATGTTTATACTCCGCCTCGCACTCTGGGAGTATGGAGTTAGGAAAATGTTTATACTCCGCCTCGCACTCTGGGAGTACGGAGTTAGGAAAATGTTTATACTCCGCCTCGCACTCTGGGAGTACGGAGTTAAGTGAAGGGTTGTCGTGTATCAACCCGTCTTTGGCCTGATGTGATGGCTTGCCCCCGAGCTCGGGTTTCATTTAGTGAGTGGTTGATTGCTTCATAGCCACTCCCTACTTGAATAAATTCCACTGTGTGATGGAATTTAGCTCTTCGTGCATCGTGATGTTGTACATTGTATTTAATGAATCACAGCTCTGGCTTGAAGAGATGGCATTTTATTGCTGAAATAAGAAAATATGGCAAGTCAGTTGCCTTATTACAAATTCTAATTTCGAAATGCAAAAGTAAATTACTGAATAAAAAACATAATGAAATGAATAAAGCCTGTCATATGTAGTAGCGACGGAGACTCTCACTGTTCCAGGCCCTTGGCAAAACTAGACCGTCCACGGTTGATAGTTTGAATGTGCCATCTCCAAGTCTTTGTGTAATCACGTACGGTCCTTCCCAATTTGGTTTCATGTGTAAAGGAACCGGGTAGATTCTCTTGAGGACAAGATCACCGAGTTCAAAGGTTCGGGGTCGAACTTTGGTATTATATAACCGGGCGACCCGACTTCGGTATGCGGCCGCTCTCAAATCAGCTTCTTCCCATTTCTCGTCTAACAGATCCAAAGATTCAGCGACTAATATAGCATTTGTTTTTGGATCGTAATAAGTTACGTGGTGAGAAAATACTTTTGTCTCGACTGGAATAACGGCCTCCGAGCCATATGATAAGGAAAATGGGGTGTGTCCAGTTGCGGTCTTGTGAGTTGTTCGATAAGCCCATAATGCCATAGGGAGTTCATCGACCCATTTGCCCCCAGCCTTTTCCAGTCGTTTCTTTAAGATGGATTTGATAACTTTGTTAATAGCTTCGACCTGACCGTTTGCTTGTGGATGTGCGACTGTAGAGAACTTTTTATGAATATGAAACCGTTGATAGAAATTCTTGAACTCCGAACTTTCGAATTGGGTCCCATTATCGGTGATGATGGTATGTGGGAGCCCAAATCGACAAATGATATTGCGAACTACAAAGTTTATTACTTTCTTCGATGTAATCGTTGCGAGAGCTTCGGCCTCGGCCCATTTCGTGAAGTAGTCAACTGCGACGATGGCGTACTTCGCACCACCTCTTGCCAGAGGTAAAGCGCCGATGATATCGATACCCCACATAGCGAACGGCCAGGGACTGACCATTTGAGTTATCTCGGTAGGTGGGGCCCTTGGAATTCGAGCGTGTTTTTGGCACTTGTCGCACTTTCTGGCATAGTTGGTTGCATCTCGGTTCACTGTCGGCCAGTAATATCCATATCGAAGTATTTTCTTAGCAAGCGCTTGTCCACCGGTGTGATCGCCACATTCTCCTTCGTGTACGTCTTGTAACACTCGTTTGACTTCATCGTGAGCGATACGCCGGAGGAGTGGAACAGAATAACCTTTTCTATACATGATCCCATCCTGTATGATGAATCGTGAAGCTTTTCGTAGAATTTGCCTTTTCTCATTTCGGTGCTCAGGCAATATCCCATTCTCAATGTAACTTCAATATGGAGCAAGGTTTTAAATCTCCCCGAGATCAGCCGAGATGAAAATCCGAGATTTGGCAGCTTGGTTAGTTATAAGTCTTTTAAATATCGCCCGAGACAGCCGAGATATTTGCCCGAGATATTGGCCAAAATCCGAGATTTGAAACCTTGATATGGAGTCATCCATGATTCTCTGCAGGGAGAGGTTTCAAACACATCGCTCGTTTTTATTTGATCAATGCTTGGGGAGGACAAAGTTTGGATGGGGACGAGCCCCATTTGCTGTGCCTCACCTGTGTTGGCCAACTATGCCAATGAATCGGCCTTTTGATTGCGATCTCGTGGTATATAGTAAATGGAATAATAACCAAACTGATCCAGTGCTTCCTGAACTCGGGCTAGATAAGCAGCTAATCTTCGATCTCTTGCTTGATATTCTCCCCGTACCTGGCACACAACCAACTGTGAATCACAATAAATTTCTATAGCGATAATTCTCAGATCTCTGGCAAGTTTTAACCCAGTCAATAGAGCTTCATATTCGGCTTCATTGTTGGTTGCGTGAAAATCAAACTTCAAAGCATAGCATATGGATCGACCTTCGGGGGTTTCTAGTACAACACCAGCGCCCGAACACCGATCGTTTGATGCACCATCTGTATAAAGTTTCCAGACATATTCAGGAGATTCGCTGGTTTCGGGTAAGTCGTCTGGGACAGTAAATTCAGCTATGAAGTCAGCTCGGACTTGCCCTTGAATGGCTTTCCGCGGAGCATAAGTAATGTCAAATTGACTCAGTTCAATATTCCACTTGAGTAACCTTCCAGACGTCTCAGGCCGCGTGAGGACCTGTCGTAACGGCTGATCGGTATATACAGTAAGCGGATGAGCTTGGAAATAAGGACGAAGCTTTCTTGAGGCAATGACTAGGCAATAAGTTAGTTTTTCCAACCTTGGGTAATTTCTTTCAGCTCCCGTCAATCGTTTACTAACATAGTAGACTGGTCTCTGCACTCGATCTTCTTCTCGGACCAGAGCAGCACTGATCGCATGCTCCGATACTGCTAGATAAAGGTATAACTATTCGTGATCAACCGGTTTTGACAGGATCGGTGGCGTAGAGAGATGTTGAACCAGCGATCGGAATGCGCCTTCACACTCCATGGTCCATTCAAAGTTTCGTTTTCCCTTCCGGATCAAATCAAAGAAAGGAATGCATTTATCAGTGGATTTTGAAATGAACCTGCTTAACGCTGCTACCTTCCCGTTGAGACTCTGGACTTGCTTTATGGTCCTCGGAGTTTGCAAATTCCTTATTGCCCAGATTTTTTCGGGATTTGCTTCTATCCCACGAGCGTTGACGATGAAACCGAGGAACTTTCCGAACGCAACGCCGAAGTGGCACTTCAACGGGTTAAGCTTCATTCCATATTCTCGTAGGATGCGGAACATTGAATCTAAATCCCTGACGTGATCTGTGGAAAATCGGGACTTTACTAACATGTCATCCACATAAACTTCCATGGTCTTCCCGATCTGGTCAGCGAACATTCGATTAACCAAGCGTTGGTAAGTTGCCCCGGCATTCTTTAAACCAAAAGGCATGACTCTGTAACAGTAGAGTCCCAGATCAGTCACGAAACTGGTATGTTCTTGATCGGGTAGATGCATAGGTATTTGATTATAACCGGAATAAGCATCCATAAAGGATAACAATTCATGGCCTGTAGTTGAGTCTACGAGTTGGTCAATTCGAGGAAGTGGAAAACTATCTTTTGGACAAGCTTTGTTTAAGTCGGAGTAGTCGACACAAGTTCTCCATTTCCCATTCGGTTTTCGAACCATTACCGGATTTGACACCCACTCCGGGTATAGAGCATCTCGGATGAAACCATTTGATTGCAACTTGTCAATCTCTTCTTTAAGGGCGGTAGATCTCTCTGGATCCATACCACGCCTCTTTTGCTTGACCGGAACATGTCGCGGATCAATATTCAAGGAGTGACTTGCAATGTTCGGTGAGATTCCGCACATGTCAGAGTGCATCCAGGCGAAGACATCGAGATTCGCTTGGAGAAATTCAACCAATTCCTGTTGTATCTGTTTTCCCAGTTGAGACCCAACTTTTAGTACTTTTGAGTCGTCATCCTCACTGACCGGGACGTCCACAGTCAGTTCGGCTGGAGACGCTTGATTCTCTTTAACTTCCTCTTTATCTTCGTTATCTCTAGGGTCAAGATCTTTAAGGAATTGGTAGTGGCGCCCGGGCCGGGACCCAGGCGCTAGTTGTTAATTATCAGTAAAACGGACGCAGAGAGATTCCTCTACGCCCTTTCCTTTCTCCTTCTTCTGTGCTTCACGCAACTCAGCAACGTAAGAGGCTCTTCCTGCTGCCTGATCTCCTTGAACGATTCCTATACCATGGTCAGTTGGGAATTTTAAAGTCAAACACCACGGGGAAATGGCTGCCCTGAATTCAGCAAGGGCTGGTCGGCCCAGGAATGCATTATACGGTGAAGCGATGTCAAGAACAACGAATTGCAGCAGTCGGACTCTCCTGCGTTCTCCAACCCCCAGTTCCACTGGCAGTTCCACTATCCCAGCGGGTATTGTAGCACTCCCATTGAAGCCGTGAACTCGAGATTGGCAGGGTTTCAAGTCTTTAGCTTCCATCTTCATTAAATCATAAGCTCGTTTAAATAAAATGTTTACAGAACTCCCACTGTCGACCAGGATCCTCTTCATCCAAGCAGGACCAACCTGGGCAGATATGACTAGTGGGTCGATTGTTGGAGCTTCGATTTTGTCAGCATCTCGGCTTCTAAATATGATGTCATCTGACATTGTCTTTTGTTGTTTAGCCGGGGTTCCATCCTCACAATTACTGCAGCATTCGAAGCTCGCATGCCTGATAGAGCTAGCATACGACTCCATTTCCCTCCAGCTTCTGTCCGCTGGATGAGGACCACCACTTATGGTATTGATAACTAGCCTCCCGCCTGTACGAGCGGGTTCTTCTTGTCTTTCTTGATCCTGTGTGCGGTTTGGATTTGACGGGCCCGCACCACCAGACTGTGGTGCCCGCACGAATTGATCTAACTTCCTCTCCCTGATCAGCTTTTCTATGAGGTCCTGCAAATGTCGACAGTCATTCGTATTGTGGCCATAACTCTCGTGAAATCTACAAAACTTTCCTGTCTGAATCTGCCTCTCCGATGACCGCTTCGGAGCGGGTTTCTTATACTGTTCAGTGTTGCAAGTTTGTAGGTACACATTTTCCAGCGATGTATTTAATGGTGTATAATTTTCGAACATTGGAGCCCTACGCCGTGGGCCTGGATTCGGATCTCTCTTCTTATTCTGACCATTGCTACCTCTTGGCTGAGTTTGTTTGTTCTGTATGTTTAACTGAACTTTTCCGGAATTGTCACCGGACTGTTTAACTGCTACATTGCTTTGTATTCCCTCACTTCTGGGCTTCGCATCGTCCTGCTTCCTAGACTGTTTCGCGTCCTCTTGCCGTAAGAATTGAGCGGCTTTGGAGTAGAAACGGTCCAACGATGCGGGTGGTTTTCCGGCTAACCAGTTTCCAAACTCAGAATCGGGATCAATCCCCTTTGTCAATGCCATTAAAATTGAGTTATCGTTAGGATTACTAATCTCCACACATGCGACATGGAATCTCTCCAAGTAACGCCTTAGTGTTTCCCCACGAGCTTGGGTAACGCTGGACAGGGTGTTAACATCTTTGGGTCTAGCGACATGCATGCGAAATTGTTCAACAAATTTCTTAGCCAATTGGTCAAATAAAGAGATAGATCTTGGAGGTAATCTTGTAAACCACATTGTTGCGATTCCTCCCAGTGAGATGGGGAAACTTCGACATTTCACTGCATCGTCGGCCCTTGCGGCGCTCATTGACCATTCATATTTCAATATGTGCAGATTGGGATCAGAATTTCCTTCGTACATAGGGAGAGTTGGCATTCTGAATCGCCGAGGAGGTTCAGCGTACAGTATCTCGTCCGTGAAAGGAGTATGACTTCGAGAAATCCCCCAATCGTCGTTGGTAAGACCTTGGCTTTCGCGGATCATCTGACGTATCATAGTCGCAATGTCGGGCATTCCTACATTTTGGGCCTGCTGAGCTAAGGTGTGGTCGGGTTCCACAGCGCGAGTTCGGACCGGGCGCTGTCGACGGTCCAAATTTCGCCTCCTTGGCTCAGCGTCTTCTGGGACGTATGGTTCAGGAGTACGCCCATGTTGCTGATTATTTGGCTCTGAAAGATTTCGGGTATCAACCCTTGTTTCTATTGTGGCAGCTGCGGTATGATTGTCCGCGGTATGCTGTGTAGTAGGGCCTCCTTGTGCTGAGGGCCCTGCCTGAAAGCTGGTCGATGGTCCTGCCCTCAACTGTCCAATAGTCAAGGCGGGTTGATATCCGGCCGTTTGTGCATGACTCCCGTCTAATCGAGGACGGGTAGATCTGTGATAGTAGTCCGATGAGGTGGAACTTTCAGTAGATGATCGGGAGATATCATCTCGTTTGGACCTTCTGCGGCCTTGGCGGTTCAGTTGGTTTGTTAATTCAATATTAGCACGCAACTGTTCGGCCAATTGTTGCCGACTTTGAGTTAGCTCTTGGAGCAACGTATGGAGCTCCTGCCTGGTGACTGGTCCAGACGGTTCTGAATGAGCGACATTGTCTTGGTTGGATGGCTGTTGTTGAGCAGGATTCTGCCCATCCCTACCTTCTTGTCCAGCAGCTGTAGAAGTGGTTCTTGTGCTAACCATTTTGAATGATGAATCCTTTTCCTAGACTTTATGCAAATCTGAATAGAATGGAAGGATTATGAATTAGAGATCTGGATCTTCCTCTTAGGTTTGTGCAATCCGGTATCGATGGTAGATCCAAGGAGCAGGAGAAAAAAGCTGGTTTTTTCTCAGTGAAAGTACCAAAGTGTTTGTACCAAAAATGGGCACAACACTCTTCGGAAGTTTTTGAAGAGATAAAAGTGAAGAAAGAAAATTAAAACTATGGATTATCTAACAAAAACTCCAAATAACAGAAAATAAGTTGCAAAGACAAGCGATTTAGAGTGGTTCGGCGTTTTGCCTACGTCCACTATGAAGTTTGATGATTTTATTACTCGATACTTGAAGATTACAGTAGTTTATAATGTAATACAACTGAATTTATATGCTAAGTCTCAATCTAAAGCAGCGGCGGTGTTCTGGAGTAAATCTGGCAGAATCTGGGCGCTCTTCAGTACTTAGAATTATCCGACCCCTTTTCTGAATGACCAGGGGCTCTATTTATAGGTGTAGGAGGCAGATATTTCGCCTAAAATGAAGGGAAACCAGTTCTGATACGTCAGGGGGCCCACATGACCGAAATCTGGAGATCCGGGCCCACTTTGGGATCGATTCGACCCTTGGTTCGAATCGATCAAAAAATCATCCAATCGAGCCGAAATTTGGTGTGAATATTCTTCATCATGTGCTTAAGCTTCTGTGAAAATTTCATGACATTTGGACTTGTAGAACTCGAGTTATGATCGATTCAAGTTGAAGATTTTCGTGTCCTTCGTCCCATGGATTCGTTCGAATCGAACTGGTTCGAATCCAGAGGGTCGAATCCAGGCTCCTGTACGTTAAGGCGCTGACGTGGTGCGCGTGCTTCGGGTCAATTCCTCTTTTTTCTCCGAGTTTTACTGGGTCGAACCCTTGGTTTTAGCTGTGGGGGATTCGAGATGTTTGGATTCGAAGGTGGGAATGGATTCGAGGCAAGGTGCGTTCGAATCGGTCATGGTCTATACTTGTTGATCGATTTGAAGTCGTTCAAACCGTATGGATTCGAATGCCAGGCATAGGATGGTTCCAGTGTGCTCGTTCGTATCGATTGTTGGAAAACAATAGGCGATCGATACGAAGTTACCTTTTTTAAGGATGGATTCGAACCAACGACACCGGATGGATTCGAAGTGATTTGCCTCTGTGATTCCGAAGGAATTCGTTTCGATGGAGTCGAAGACCTGCAGCTCTTATGGATACGAAGTAGATGGAGTCGAACATGATGGATTCGACGCAATGCTCTTCTGATCGATTCGAACCAACCTTTCCTCATGGATTCGAGCCTAGCCTATTTCATCCATTTCCTTTTGGCGATATCTTGAGCATACGAATTCGGATTGTCCTGAAACTTGGAACGCGGTGTAACGACCCGTAAATTTCAACTATTTTAATAACGTAATTAGTTGAAATTTTATAAAATTTTAAACGATAAAATTTTGAAATATAAATTTGATATTTGGAATGCGTTTAGTTAAACATAGCAACTGGTAAATTTTCGTTCGAAAATATGAAAGTTTATTTCGTGCGTAAATTTACTTCAATTTATATAAGTTAAAAAATTGATGATAATAAAAGTGTTCCGAAACCTAAAGGTGTCAACATGAGAAAATTTATTTAGAACACTCTGAATCAGACTGCGAAATTCGTTTCGCGAAATTCAGACGTTTCTAGCTCCGTTTGGATTTTTCCGTACGGAATAGCAACGTATATCGGTACCGATTATCAACTTTTGATCGGATGATCGTACCACTGACATCTGTATACCGTTTTGATCGTCTCGTCACGCTGATCTATATGGTATATTCATTTCTGTGTTATGGTGTCCGGAATGCGGCAGAACCCGCGTAATGGATAAACGTATCATTCGAGTCGTTTTGTTCTATTGTCATTTTCGTTTTACCCTGTTAAATCTAGCTATTAATATTCACACTTTTGTTATTCCACGTCCTTTGCCTTTCCCAACATTTCAATACAATTGATGTTTCATTTTTGCATGTTCACAGAATAAACGTTGTCATTACATTTATTATATTTCCAATTTTAATTCGGCTGTGATATAAGCTGCTTCCTTTTCTATCCCCTCAATCTCGTGAACTTCTTTTTCCACTCAACCATTTTGACGTTCGACTTCCCCCTTCATGCCCACCGATCCACGTATCACCCAGCCAAGCCTGCGACCATCCACGGCCTCCCAGTGCTCCTCTTCCCTCCACCACGACAGCCACCCCTCTGCCGAGCTCCACTATTCCCACAGCACATCGCAAACCATTCCAGCCTCACACCCTTCGCCTTCCCATCAACCACTCGGACCTGCCTACCTCAGCCTTCCAACAGCCTGGCCACATTCCCACGCCAACCGCACCCACCAACCGTGCTCCACCCCGCCCTTCCACGTCACCATCCCACAAGCCAAGCCCACCTACCTCCAGCTCGCCATGTGATAGCACAGCCCGAAATCCACCACCGTTGCCGGCACCCGTGCCAATCCATCCACCTATGGCCGTGACGACCTCCCTCGTCCATCTTTTCCTCCGCCGCTGCCTTGTCTTCCCGAGCACCACTACCCGTCCATTCTCTTTCTCTTTTGCAGCCTTTCCTGCTTCTACCCACAACCGAGATACCAATACAAATAGCCACCACCACCAACATCTCCAGCCCGACCCATCCACCCATCACCCAAGACAGCTCACGCCCATAGCCTCTGGCCTCGCCACCATCTTCACCTTGGCCGGTGGCAAACCCGTGCCAAGCAGCAGTTCGACTCGAGCAAGCTAGCGCTAAACCCATCTCCGCCTTGTCAGTTCAACCCTTCAGCCACACTGTCGCCGCCCATGCTTCACAGCAGCCTATGGCTCGCCGTCCATCTTTTTGGTACCGAGCATCTCCACCCTGAGTCTGTCCATATATATATAAGTATGTTTTAATATGTTTAAAATGTTAAATTTATGCTGTTTACAGTTTTGTATAAAAGGTGTTATTGTTTATTAAAGCATTGATTTCAAAAATGATATAGATTTATAAAATGTAGATAGTTATTTGGTCATGTATATATAAAGCAATGTGAATAAACATGACGGCGCAATTATATGTTAGTTTTCAAATATAAAAGTTATGTTATTTTAGCATATTTAGTTTAATGAATATACAGTTTATATTCGTTTAAAAAAATTTTTGAGTTATCCTTATCGATCCAATTCTGATTTGTTTCATCAATTTTGGATTTATCAGCTTGATCATTAAATTGTGCCGATCTTGCTTTGCTTGGGTTCACAATTAAATTTCAGTGTTCGTATCCGTGTGTGTATCCGTGTCATCTTCTGTATTCTCTAGCCTCGAAAGGTGAGCAACCACTCATGATTACCGTTCTTTTATTTATTAAATTTGATTTCAATTGAAACGACAATTGAAATTTACTGTTGTTAGTTAATTACACTGTTATATATGCTATTACCTGTATTAGTTCACCTGTGACATCTGACACCGTTATCTGTTAATTATTTATGCGATGATAATACGGTTTGGCTGATAATTGATTGATTGTTGATGTTTATATTGGACGTTAAATTGTTAGTGTTAAATGATAAATAGTATGCAAAATTAAAATGGATATAGAATAGTTAACAATTTTAAAACTGATTTATATGTTAAATTGATTAGTTGAACATGACCCATTTTAATTGTTAAATTAATTGACATTGTAGAATAGTGATAATTACACTTTGAACCATCGACGCATATTGGATTAATTGTTGTAGTATAAAATTTTAATTGAATGACAAGTGGAAACCGTAATGTAATAATCTTTAATCTACATGAAATGATAGTGTAGATTCTAGAGATAAATCATATTAATTCGTACAAATAACAATGCGAATTAATACGGTTATTTCGAGATTATTTGAATTGATTATTGGATTGATATTGATTGTTGTTATTGCTTGTTTATTTACTTTGACACCATCCCAGTTATCACACTGCAAGTTCCCTTTGTTATATTTTGATTTTGAATTGAATTGGAATCGGGTTGAAATGATAAATACCCAAATTGAACTTTGACCTAGGATAGGAAATTAAATAAAACCCGATTGGTCAATAATTTGATTTAAATAAAATGAAGATTTTATTTGAATAAATAATATGGTTTTGAAATGAAGTTGAAATTTGAATTTTTATGAAAGGAAAATGTTAATATTTAATATTCTGAAACAAAATGTTAACAATGAAATTGATGAAAGAATGTTGTTTAATTTGAGAAATGATTGAATTAAGTTTGAAATGATTTAATAATTAAGTTTGAAATTATAATTAAGTTTGAAATTATTAAACTTTGAAATTATTTAATAATTAAGTTTTGAATTATTTAATAATTAAATAAGATTGAATTATTTAATGATCAAATTGAATTGAATTCTTTAATAAGTAAAATTGAACCTTTGAATAAGTGAATTTTACTTCGTAAATAACTGAATTTGAGTTTTCTTTATTAATTGAGTTTTTGGAAAATTATTTAAGTAAGTAAATAAGTGAAATTGGATTTCTTTAACAAGAAATAAAATGTGATTTATTGAAATTAATGTAAGACTTGAAATTTAAAGAATTCGGTTTGACGAATTTAATTTAATAAAATTTGTGAGTTTGATATAATAGTGTTGAACTTAAGAAATTGATTTAATGAATTGGAAATTTAATAGAAATTGTTTTGAATGATAAAGTAACTTAACGAATATTGAATGAAATCGATTAATGAGTTTAAATTGATTCGAATGTTAAATTAAATTAATTTAAATGTTTTCGAAATGAAACTTGTATACGAACTTGAATCAATATTTGAATGGTTTTAAATAAAGATTGAAATTGAATTATAAGATTTTGAAATGAAAATTTGGAAGTTTGAATCGTAAATTATTGGAAATTGGTTTTGAAAGACAAATGAAATGTTGGTTTATGAATTGAAATTGAAATTGAATTTGATTTGGTTTTTTGAAATATATAAACAACCAATCGGTGTAATAATTACGAAAGTTATTAAAGAGACCGGAGTCGGTTATGGATATACTCTCTATCTAAATCGAAAACCACTTTAATAACTATACGCGGAGTGATGATCCAGAATGAAGTGGTTGGAATGATGTACGTGATGACTGAAGAAAGAGAACGATAATGGATAGCCTTGACACTTGTGTCAAATTGGAAATGACTAAAACAGGAGCCGTGCCGGGCCAATGGAGGATTAGCTACCTCAAGTGAACACACTTCTTCGAACTACTCATTACTTGTTGTCGATTGGTGCACCCTTGATTTTGGGAGTGTTGTTTCACGGTGTTGCGGGCGCTGCGGCGTTGCGTTCTCACCAGTCCGGATCAGGCGAACGGTAGTGTCACTACCTTGGGTATTGCCTCATGTGCCTTGTCATACTTGTATTCCATTTATACGCGACCACTACGATTTTGATTTGTACCTTTAGTATATGGATTGCCCTCTGGTGACTTCCGGTTTTGGGGAAACTACGGTCTTGTATATGCTTTTGGGAATAAAAATGTGTTAAGGGTGGAATGGGCCATGACTTAACACTATTTTGATATCTTTTTATATTACTGATAGACATTATCTACTTATCGTACACTACTACATAGTAGATAGTTTAACGGATCCATAAAGGATGGTTATTCCAAACATCCTTTGAGTTACTTGTATTTCAATTGCTATTTCACTTGAGTTGGATTTATTAATATAAGAATGTTAATCCTGACTCGAGAGTTTTGTGTTTTGCTTTACGCTTGGGTCAGACTGAGTGTACCAGTATTCAAGGCTCACCTTTGGAGTTGGAGCTTTTCTTGAAGATCCAGCCATCTATTCTGCTTTCAGTATTCGATGATTCCAGTGATGTATTCTGATTTGTATCTGATGCATCGTGTTACTCTTCCGTTGTATCTGGTTTGACTCTGATGTATCGTATTACTCTTCTGTTGTAAACTCTGATGTATCTTTTACATTTATATATTAGCTTCATGAACTACTATCTCTTTTATTTCCGCTGCATTTATTACTCTGTGTCTGTGATCTGTGATTTTTTATTTGCTGTATATGTTCAGTTTTGCCAAATTTAAATTAACAACGCGGTATTTTGAGCAATTCAATTCCGGCATGAGTGTCTACCTATACACTTATAATGGATGCGAATGGTTCAAAATATCGGGTCGTTACAGTTGGTATCAGAGCTTTGGTAGCTCTAGGCAAAACTTAACATATAGGGTAAATGTATTTACAGAATCACTCTCATTCAAGTTTCAATCTCTTCCTTTTGACTTGATTCCTTTGAATTTTGGAACGTTCCCTGCGGTTCCAAAAATTCATTCGTGTCCCTCACTATTCATCTTCTTTCAATTCTGGAGCACCCCATAACTCCATTTTGAATGATATCTATA
The DNA here is from genome assembly GCA_030737815.1 of Allium fistulosum. Lineage (NCBI taxonomy): Eukaryota > Viridiplantae > Streptophyta > Magnoliopsida > Asparagales > Amaryllidaceae > Allium > Allium fistulosum. Next base: position 1,259,329,378 of record CM060901.1, read on the forward strand.
ATAGATCGGCGGTCTCGCCAATCTTCTAATGATTGTAAAGGGGTGAAACTCCTTTACAATAGGTATTGATTTATCGGAGATTTCTGTATCCTCGGTTTACGATGCTATCTATCTCCTGCTATACCTGAATTTTATTTCTTGAGATCGAATGTTGATTTACCTCGAAATTCTACAACGATCTTATTCTTGAATCACGGTTGACCCGATTAAGGTTGCCCGCGATTTATATAAACTCATCCATCTTCTTATTTGTTATTTAAATCATCTTATCTTCTGTTTCGGACTTATCTTCGAATCAAAAATTCTCTTTGATTTGATTTCTATCAAAATTGAATCCCTATCCTTATTTTGAAAACTCATTCCTGTATCGTCGAGCAAAGAAGTGTATTTGTAAATTTATCTTAAAATGTTTTATATATTGTGTTGTTTGAGTTGTTGATGTGATTTGGGTTTCCGATCGATTCGTCTGATCAGCGCTATCGATAGGATTTCCAAAACACTTGAACAGAACAAACTGACACAATGTTGTTTTCAAATTTGGTAAACTAAATAGTTTTGGATGATTATATTATATATAAATAAAAGTTTTCTGAAATTAAATTGTTTGTTTGAAATGATAATATTTGATTATCATTTATTGTTCTAAATAAATTTTTGAATGATTATATTATATATAAATATAAGTTTTCTGAAATTAAATTGTTAATAAATTGTTGTCAGAAATGATAATATTTGGTTTTCATTTATTGTTTTGAAAACCATTGACTATTGCATAATATAAATAAATGAATTTATGAAACTTGGTTATAATTTGATTTGAGATTTGAAAGGAATTTAAATAAAAATTTGAGAATTTATTAGTTTCCGGTGATTTCGAACTTTGGTTTTAAAATTTTAAAGTATATATTATTGAAAGTATTTTCGAACAGAAATCGTTTTCAAATAATTTTAAATGTTGAAATCAGTGCTCTTCTCTTTGTCGCTGGAAAATAATTTCGATGATGGCGGCCGCATCATCGACATTCAATTTTCGAGTTTCGAAGTGGAGAAACCATTCTGTAGCTTTGCTACGGCTTTGTTTTGAAAAAATATATTTTGATTTGAATTTTTCAGTATATTTTATTTACATATATATAAGTATCTTATTTTAAAATTTAATTTGATTTGATATAAATATATTATATATATCTCTAAGTTGTTTAAAGTTAATCGGAAATCTAATTCTTAAAGTTTTGTTAAAGGATGATTTTAATTATAAATAAAACCAAAATTTGGAATAAATATTTAAGCTTGAATAATTGAATTGGGTAAATGTTATTTGTATATTGTTCAACTGCATTCTAATACAACTTACCTAAATCATTCAGAAGTTGAATATGTAATTGGATAATATATAAGATAAATTGAATTTATAAACAAAATTTGAGTGTTTATAATAAATGTTATACACTAAATTTTGATTATAAAGATGTTAATAGAGTTAGATTGGATAATAAGTAAAACTCAGTTAATGATGAAATAAATTTGTTTTGAAAAAAAAATTAATAAATTGAAATTTGATCAACTTATGAAAATACCTTGAATTTGAAAGAAATTAGTAAATATAAATCAATTTAAAATGAAACTTTTATGGTTTAAATTAATTTATATGGGTTAAATATATGTGAGTAGATATATTTAGTAGAATAAATTTAACAGTAATTTGGAATAAAGAAGAATTTAAAATTGTTGAAGAAAATATGATTATAATAAAAGACTATTCAAATTTATGGTTTTAGAAATTGTAAATTGAAGAAAATGGGATAATAAGATAATGAATTTAGAAATAGTTGAGATTGATTTTGGTGAAATCAAATGGATTAAATCAATTATTGAATATCAATTAATTTAAATTTGAATTTATATGTTTTAAATTAATTGTTATTTTGTATTTCAAATCTGTTTTTCTTTCTGGTCGTTTCTATTCTCCTACCTCGTTCCTTTTCGGGGACGAAAAGTTTTGAGTGGGGGAGAGTGTAACGACCCGTAAATTTCAACTATTTTAATAACATAATTAGTTGAAATTTTATAAAATTTTAAACGATAAAATTTTGAAATATAAATTTGATATTTGGAATGCGTTTAATTAAACATAGCAACTGGTAAATTTTCGTCCGAAAATATGAAAGTTTATTTCGCGCGTAAATTTACTTCAATTTATATCAGTTAAAAAATTGATGATAATAAAAGTGTTCCGAAACCTAAAGGTGTCAACATGAGAAAATTTATTTAGAACACTCTGAATCAGACTGCGAAATTCGTTTCGCGAAATTCAGACGTTTCTAGCTCCGTTTGGATTTTTCCGTACGGAATAGCAACGTATATCGGTACCGATTATCAACTTTTGATCGGATGGTCGTACCACTGACATCTTTATACCGTTTTGATCGTCTCGTCACGCTGATCTATATGGTATATTCATTTCTGTGTTATGGTGTCCGGAATGCGGCAGAACCCGCGTAACGGATAAACGTATCATTCGAGTCGTTTTGTTCTATTGTCATTTTCGTTTTACCGTGTTAAATCTGGCTATTAATATTCACACTTTTGTTATTCCACGTCCTTTGCCTTTCCCAACATTTCAATACAATTGATGTTTCATTTTTGCATGTTCACAGAATAAACGTTGTCATTACATTTATTATATTTGCAATTTTAATTCGGCTGTGATATAAGCTGCTTCCTTTTCTATCCCCTCAATCTCGTGAACTTCTTTTTCCACTCAACCATTTTGACGTTAAACTTCCCCCTTCATGCCCACCGATCCACGTATCACCCAGCCAAGCCTGCGACCATCCACGGCCTCCCAGTGCTCCTCTTCCCTCCACCACGACAGCCACCCCTCCGTCGAGCTCCACTATTCCCACAGCACATCGCAAACCATTCCAGCCTCGCACCCTTCGCCTTCCCATCAACAACTCGGACCTGCCTACCTCAGCCTTCCAACAGCCTGGCCACATTCCCACGCCAACTGCACCCACCAACCGTGCTCCTCCCCGCCCTTCCACATCACCATCCCATAAGCCAAGCCCACCTACCTTCAGCTCGCCATGTGATAGCACGGCTCGAAAGCCACCACCGTAGCCGGCACCCGTGCCAAACCATCCACCTATGGCCGTGACGACCTCCCTCGTCCATCTTTCCTCCGCCGCTGCCTTGTCTTCCCGAGCACCACTACCCGTCCATTCTCTTTCTCTTTTGCAGCCTTTCCTGCTTCTACCCACAACCGAGATACCAATACAAACAGCCACCACCACCAACATCTCCAGCCCGACCCATCCACCCATCACCCAAGACAGCTCACGCCCATAGCCTCTGGCCTCGCCACCATCTTCACCTTGGCCGGTGGCAAACCCGTGCCAAGCAGCAGTTCGACTCGAGCAAGCTAGCACTAAACCCATCTCCGCCTTGTCAGTTCAACCCTTCAGCCACACTGCCGCCGCCCATGCTTCACAGCAGCCTATGGCTCGCCGTCCATCTTTCTGGTACCGAGCATCTCCACCCTGAGTCTGTTTATATATATATAAGTATGTTTTAATATGTTTAAAATGTTAAATTTATGCTGTTTGCAGTTTTGTATAAAAGGTGTTATTGTTTATTAAAGCATTGATTTCAAAAATGATATAGATTTATAAAATGTAGATAGTTATTTGGTCATGTATATATAAAGCAATGTGAATAAACATGACGGCGCAATTATATGTTAGTTTTCAAATATAAAAGTTATGTTATTTTAGCATATTTAGTTTAATGAATATAAAGTTTATATTCGTTTAAAACAAATTTTGAGTTATCCTTATCGATCCGATTCTGATTTGTTTCATCAATTTTGGATTTATCAGCTTGATCATTAAATTGTGCCGATCTTGCTTTGCTTGGGTTCGCAATTAAATTTCAGTGTTCGTATCCGTGTGTGTATCCGTGTCATCTTCTGTATTCTCTAGCCTCGAAAGGTGAGCAACCACTCACGATTAACGTTCTTTTATTTATTAAATTTGATTTCAATTGAAACGACAATTGAAATTTACTGTTGTTAGTTAATTACACTGTTATATATGCTATTACCTGTATCAGTTCACCTGTGACATCTGACACCGTTATCTGTTAATTATTTATGCGATGATAATACGGTTTGGCTGATAATTGATTGATTGTTGATGTTTATATTGGACGTTAAATTGTTAGTGTTAAATGATAAATAGTATGCAAAATTGAAATGGATATAGAATAGTTAACAATTTTAAAACTGATTTATATGTTAAATTGATTAGTTGAACATGACCCCTTTTAATTGTTAAATTAATTGACATTGTAGAATAGTGATAATTACACTTTGAACCATCGACGCATATTGGATTAATTGTTGTAGTATAAAATTGTAATTGAATGACAAGTGGAAACCGTAATGTAATAATCTTTAATCTACATGAAATGATAGTGTAGATTCTAGAGATAAATCATATTAATTCGTACAAATAACAATGCGAATTAATACGGTTATTTCGAGATTATTTGAATTGATTATTGGATTGATATTGATTGTTGTTATTGCTTGTTTATTTACTTTGACACCATCCCAGTTATCACACTGCAAGTTCCCTTTGTTATATTTTGATTTTGAATTGAATTGGAATCGGGTTGAAATGATAAATACCCAAATTGAACTTTGACCTAGGATAGGAAATTAAATAAAACCCGATTGGTCAATAATTTGATTTAAATAAAATGAACATTTTATTTGAATAATTAATATTGTTTTGAAATGAAGTTAAAATTTGAATTTTTATGAAAGGAAAATGTTAATATTTAATATTCTGAAACAAAATGTTAACAATGAAATTGATGAAAGAATGTTGTTTAATTTGAGAAATGATTGAATTAAGTTTGAAATGATTTAATAATTAAGTTTGAAATTATAATTAAGTTTGAAATTATTAAACTTTGAAATTATTTAATAATTAAGTTTTGAATTATTTAATAATTAAATAAAATTTAATTATTTAATGATCAAATTGAATTGAATTCTTTAATAAGTAAAATTGAACCTTTGAATAAGTGAATTTTACTTCGTAAATAACTGAAATTGAGTTTTCTTTATTAATTGAGTTTTTGGAAAATTATTTAAGTAAGTAAATAAGTGAAATTGGATTTCTTTAACAAGAAATAAAATGTGATTTATTGAAATTAATGTAAGACTTGAAATTTAAAGAATTTGGTTTGACGAATTTAATTTAATAAAATTTGTGAGTTTGATATAATAGTGTTGAACTTAAGAAATTGATTTAATGAATTGGAAATTTAATAGAAATTGTTTTGATTGATAAAGTAACTTAACGAATATTGAATGAAATCGATTAATGAGTTTAAATTGATTCGAATGTTAAATTAAATTAATTTAAATGTTTTCGAAATGAAACTTATATACGAACTTGAATCAATATTTGAATGGTTTTAAATAAAGATTGAAATTGAATTATAAGATTTTGAAATGAAAATTTGGAAGTTTGAATCGTAAATTATTGGAAATTGGTTTTGAAAGACAAATGAAATGTTGGTTTATGAATTGAAATTGAAATTGAATTTGATTTGGCTTTTTGAAATATATAAACAACCAATCGGTGTAATAATTACGAAAGTTATTAAAGAGACCGGAGTCGGTTATGGATATACTCTCTATCTAAACCGAAAACCACTTTAATAACTATACGCGGAGTGATGATCCAGAATGAAGTGGTTGGAATGATGTACGTGATGACTGAAGAAAGAGAACGATAATGGATAGCCTTGACACTTGTGTCAAATTGGAAATGACTAAAACAGGAGCCGTGCCGGGCCAATGGAGGATTAGCTACCTCAAGTGAACACACTTCTTCGAACTACTCATTACTTGTTGTCGATTGGTGCACCCTTGATTTTGGGAGTGTTGTTTCACGGTGTTGCGGGCGCTGCGGCGTTGCGTTCTCACCAGTCCGGATCAGACAAACGGTAGTGTCACTACCTTGGGTATTGCCTCATGTGCCTTGTCATACTTGTATTCCATTTATACGCGACCACTACGATTTTGATTTGTACCTTTAGTATATGGATTGCCCTCTGGTGACTTCCGGTTTTGGGGAAACTACGGTCTTGTATATGCTTTTGGGAATAAAAATGTGTTAAGGGTGGAATGGGCCATGACTTAACACTATTTTGATATCTTTTTATATTACTGATAGACATTATCTACTTATCGTACACTACTACATAGTAGATAGTTTAACGGATCCTTAAAGGATGGTTATTCCAAACATCCTTTGAGTTACTTGTATTTCAATTGCTATTTCACTTGAGTTGGATTTATTAATATAAGAATGTTAATCCTGACTCGAGTGTTTTGTGTTTTGCTTTACGCTCGGGTCAGACTGAGTGTACCAGTATTCAAGGCTCACCTTTGGAGTTGGAGCTTTGCTTGAAGATACAACCATCTATTCTGCTTTCAGTATTCGATGATTCCAGTGATGTATTCTGATTTGTATCTGATGCATCGTGTTACTCTTCCGTTGTATCTGGTTTGACTCTGATGTATCATATTACTTTTCTGTTGTAAACTCTGATGTATCTTTTACATTTATATAGTAGCTTCATGAACTACTATCTCTTTTATTTCTGCTGCATTTATTACTCTGTGTCTGTGATCTGTGATTTTTTATTTGTTGTATATGTTCAGTTTTGCCAAATTTAAATTAACAACGCGGTATTTTGAGCAATTCAATTCCGGCATGAGTGTCTACCTATACACTTATAATGGATGCGAATGGTTCAAAATATCGGGTCGTTACACGCGGGTTCCCTCGGCTTTTCTTGACGCGCTTTATCAATTATAGCCCGATCCGGACTTGGACAAATTTCATCGATATCCATGGTTAAGTAGTGCATAACGAACTTTTACGACGAACTGTCTTCAGTTTTATAATCAACTTTTTGGTGTCACGGCCTTGCCAAAAGGCGGGATAACATATTGATATAACCAAAACACATGGATATGGAAAAAAATTTAAAATCATTAAACAACTTTCTTATTCCATTTCAAATCATTTCAAATTCATTACATGATCCCAGATTCGAGAACCACGTTCAAAGAAATTATAATTATTACAACATACGACAAGAGCGACATATGAAGATGCCCCCTTGGATGATCAAAGTCCAAACATAGGCAACGAAAAAACTTTGCCTTTACAGTGAAACACAACAGAATCAAAATAGAAAAGAACTCCTACTTGCTAATTTGCTTCCTGCATACGGAAGGTTATTCGTCTAAAGAGGTACATGAAAAACTCAACTCTCAGACTGCTCAAAGTTAATTGAGCACCCGAGAGTTTAAGGGGAAATCATAAACTTCGAGTCAGATATAAAGACTTGTATGAATAATAACCTACCACCACGAACCATTAAGATATATAGTGAGACCACATCGCTTAGCGGAATGGGTTTTCCCCTCACTACTATCTTACCAAAAATTTATAATAACAATATACCGTACTCCTACGTCCACAGTGGTTAAAAACATAGCAATTTAAAATATTATGATGATATGTAAACAAGAAAATTATTCTGGATTTCCCATCCCCATTCATTTGCCTATCTATCATAGTTATAGTTTCTAGGGTCACTATTAACCTATTAGTTTTCATGGACTAACTAATAACATGTTTAAAGCTTATGGTTTATCTATCCAGTTTCATAGTTTTCATAGGATCACTAAGAACCTATTGGCCCCTACCAATAACTTCATTATTCATGGGTTCTCCCTGAACCTATTGGTATCTCCAATAACTTCTCTAATATCAAAGTTTTCATGGGTTGACTATGAACCTATTGACTTCTGTCAATAACTTAATCCGGAAATAGTTTTCATGGGTTCACTACAAACCTATTCACCCCTGCCAGTAATTCCTTCTAAACATAGTTTTCATAGGTTTACTATAAACTTGTCTATCTAACAACTTCTTTAATCAGTATTTAGGCATCCTCTATTCTGGTCTTCCTGACCTCCTAGATGCAATTCTACTCATTTAGTAGTTAACTCAGTTTATATTCACTACCGAGTCAACCTAACTGGTTATTCTACCCTTTTTCCCTAAAATACAGTTATGGGTACATTTTAACATGAATATGTATATTAGAAGAAGCAGACATAATAACATAATAACAACAACATCAATGGTTTAATATCGTTGAAATCATTTTCATGTGAAACATGGTTAATCCCTTTAACCTATTACTTTATCAAGGAAAGCTTCTTCAAAAACTCCATACTTAAAAGCCATTTCAAAACTCATTTATTTTGCCATAGGCTTTCCTTTAAAAATGAGATTAGGTTCTTTGTTTTGAAAACTAAGGCTTTCGAAACCTTAGACCTTTACTTTCGAAACTATTGGAAAACCTCCTTCGAAAGCATTCAGATCTTCTTTTCAAAACACTAAGCATATGCCTTTCGAAACACTTTAAATCATCTCTTTCGGAACCATCAAAACATACCTTTCAAAAGTATTAAAGTATTACTTATTAACTCTTAGAAGCATTGCTTCGAAACCATTTGAAAGTACCCCTTTCGAAACCTTTGGGTTTATCCTTTAAATATCTTTTGGGTCAAAGTGAATATAAATGAAAGTACCCTTTTCGAAACCATTAACCTTCGTATAAAAGAGTTTGGGGAAAACTGATGGCTTCGGAACCATCCTTTCGAAAGCTTAAATCATTTAAATAAAACATTTGAAAGGATAGCTTCGAAACTCCTTTTGGAACCATTACCCTCGAAACCATTAAACCCTTTCGAAAGATTTAGGAAGTGGCTTACTATATTTACAAAACAAAAGCTACCTTTCGAACTAGTTGATGACTTTAATCCATTCGAAAGGCATAAGGTCGACAACATGGTTTTGACTGAGTTCAAACTACCCTTTCAAAAGCATTAATTTAAAAACAAGGCAACTCATTCGATAGTTATCTTTTCGAAACCAAAAGGCGACGACTTCTTCGAAAGCTATAGTAAACCCTTTCGAAAGCATTCTTTTGGAAACAAGGCAAGCGCATTTCTTTGGATAGTAAAACAAAGGCTTCGACCCCTTCGAAAGCTAGGTTTCGATTCCATACCTGTCGCTATTTTCCAATCCACTATGAACCAATTCTTTGATACCTTATGTATTGGTTTCGACTTGGTTGAGGTAGAAGTATAGTGTCAAAAGGGTACTACTGAAAGTAGCTAAACCATTTTTATGTAAAAAACTGTTTTATTGCCTTTTCAAGTATTTTCTTTTTAACTAACCTTCCTATTTGTAAAAATTTAATCGATTTGCCCTAAAATTTTCAATTTCTTTCCAAAATAAAGCTGCTACATTCATTTCAGATATAATTAAATAATTTAGAAAATAAGCCCGTCCTTAAGCAAAACAAATAAAACATTTAAGTCCTCCAACCAAATTAATTTAATTTCCATAATAAATTACTTAGGAAAAATCCCCTTAAATCATAGAAATTCGCTTTTAATATGTTATCTAACATATAGAAATTTCAGACCCAAATTCCTTCGTATAATAGCCGAAATAATTTTAAACCCAATTTATTCATTTCTTTCTTCAAAAATTCATGATAAATTTTCCATAGCTTGAAAAATTACAAAAATTAAAACCCACCTCCAAAATAATGTTTTACATAACATATAAATTCCTTATAGCATTCGAAGTTCAGAAAATACGACTTTCACCTAAAATCGAATTAAACACTTATTAAACAATCTTGTTTGAATCAAACATATCCAAAAATCCATGCATATCATCATCAAAATCATCTCATAAGGTTTTAAACATATACCCGAAATCAAATGATTTGTAAAAACAAAAATAGAGATTGTTTTGATTATTATTCACCTTGATTAGGATAAGGAACTGGAGATTTGATCTTTGATTAATTCTCCTTGCTTGATTACTTAGCTTTAATTGATTTTCCCCTTTTTTCTTCCCTAGGTAATGGCCGGCTTGATCTCTCCTTAATTTACATTTTTTTGTTTTGAAAATGAACGTGCAAAGTAAAGGAAATGAGATTTCAAGGGTAATGGGATTATGGTGTGGCAATTACCCCTTAAGCCCTTGTTTTATTCTCTTATTAGTTATCTAATAGATCATTTCCATAAATTCATTCTTTATTTTTAATTAAGCATGACCTCTAGTTAATTTTTCAAATCTCAATCCCCTTATCACTTTAATGTTTACATTATTCAATTTAATTTATCTAATTAAGTCTCCTGAATAATGTTATTAAAAATTAGGGGTGTTACAGGGTTAAATTCTACCTCATGGTGCCATCTAACTTCAAGTCATCTAAGATCGTTTCACAAATATCATCCCATCTTGCACCTCAATCACCGACTTCATTCCAAGGAATAGTCTGCCTCTTAGACTCACATAGTCTTTATATTGCTCGACAAAGTCGACTCTAGACATTTGCACTGGAACACCGTAATCATTTGGAGCAACATAAGCATTCCAGAATAATGATTTTCGCCATCTCTGCGAAAATATTCGGTAAATCAGGGTTATTGGTCCTCGATCCTGCCCACTCCTCTACTCCAAAGATAGAGTCAATAAAAGTATTTCCCATATGCCAGATCACACTTATTACATAATAAGAATGATCAGTCTCTCATAGAGAAAACCACATCAATAGTGCTTGTGTGTGCAATACAACTTATGTACTATACATACAACTATATAGTTTTGAAAACCAAAATATATAAAAGATAAGCACTCTCTCGTATATAGTTATACTCTCGATCTAGTCTACAGCGATAACTGCTACCTTATCTCTACTAGATCATGGTATCAACTCAAGTTAATTATGTGACCTAAGCTCTAATACCAAATGGAACGACCGCTCTACACCACCGATGCTCATACAATCGAACAGTGCGCTGTTGGAGCATCCAACCAATGTAGGACGGTTGTCAAGGGAAAGAAAAAGAAATAAAGATGAGGAATAGAAAAAAGAGAAGAAAATAGAAGAAAGGGGAAGGAAATAAAACATCACACGCTATCACATAACCTGTCGTATATCTCACGGTGCATCAGATAAAATATAATAATCATCAAGATATAAACATGCAAGATAGTATTAATTATAAAACCCAAGAACCAAATTACACAAACTCATACAGTTATATAAACTAGTAATAGAGTTTATACAATTGACAAATAAACTCAACTGATAAACTCTCTAATAAATAGTAAGTCAACACTGTCAAAGCTCCATAGTGTCACACAGCGGAATAAACAACAATAACTCAAAATATAAATATGAGAAAACATCACCAACTGCCAGTCATCTGCACCACTCCAAGTGCTATTTACACATGCTATCTAGTCTACTCATTTAAGAGTACCCGAGATAATAAAAAGCAAAGCATAAAACCTCGAGTCAGACAATAGTTGCGTGAGCGATAAATAATCTCAAAACTATATAAAAGTTGGTATAGTATATGAAACAAATGGTATGAAGAATCATAATTGAATTGTCCCTGCATCCATAGAGTTAGCACGTAACATCAAATATATGCTATTCTATGATAGTCATCATGGTTGTACTATACATCAAAGTACTAGGGTTGTCTAGATATCCGCATCGGTAATATCTATTGTGTGACATCCCTAAGGTGCATGATAAACAACCAAGCAAACACAGCATCCATCATCCGTCCTCACATTCACTCACTCAGTGCGTTGGATATATGATAGTCATATGACCCATCAACAGGTCAAGGACTACTCAACATCACAGTGTCTCAGTACTCGAATCAATGCCACTCAAAGGGCTAGGAACTAGACTACACATCATAACGCTCTAGGTTAAATGGATCGAGTCATCTTTTGATCCAGGGCATATCATAAACCAAGTGAGCATCCTTGCATACCCTTTCTTCATGAGTACACTTCAAAACCTATGAATATCAACGATCCCTTTGAACATGTCATTCATAGAAGAGTTTACCCCCGAAACCATCCTTACAACTCCCATCTAAAGTCTTCGAGGTTGGGAACTACTCTAGACAAGCATTATAAGTCACATAGTGTCATCATGCGTCCCGTAACCCTTCTTCGATAGTTCCGTCAATTCAAACTCATCATCAGCTACTCTGCATCCCAAAATTCAACTATCCATCATCGAAGCCGTCACTTCCCATCATGGAATTATCATCATCAAATCATGGAGTCATCGTGTCACGTCTTCGCTTCAGCGCCAAAACCACTCATCGTACAGCAGTAACAGTAAAACCGAATGTCAACGAACAAATGAACCATTACATCCTGCTCCTCGAAGCCGCTCCATCGTCCATGTCAAAATTGGCCAAATCAGCTATCATCAATAGTGGTAGATATCGGCCACTCCAGGGTAGTCGATAATGACCACTTTGGTTATGCACTTAACTAAAATTGGTTCAATACAAACCAAATGAAATTATTCGGCATCTTCCCTGAAGTCCGTAGCACATATCCAGTACGTCATCCTTCATCTTCAGATCAGTTGGTGCGCACCGGTACTCCTCCACATATTTATCCCATTCATTTAAGTTTATCATCATTTATGCACTTAGTCGATATGCACGAAACTCTACCACATCATTTGAGTCCCCATCATGTGTGCATTCGATCGATATATGCTAAACTCTACTAAATGGATTTTCCTACATCGCCTTCGAAAGGAGTTTTCAAGCAACTAACAAACAAGCAGACATGCAACAAAAACGCATAAAAATGTCTATAACAGCCTTCATATATCTATAATAACCCAATACAATCCATCCAAAACAACCAATGTGGGGTAAATATCAGTAATAGCCTAAATCTATCAATGTCAGCAAAATAGTGTGTAAATGGCAAAAATGTGCTATTTAATTCAATACCATTAGAAAACACTTTTAATTCTTTTTATAAAATAAGATATAGATTTAATTATTTAAGAAATCACATTTTAAAGTTAGAAAACATTTCAAAATGTCATATTAATACTATACTAAAAATCATAGTATGGTGAGAGACAATATCACTCAGCTCAACAAAATCTGACCAAACTAATGCCAATTCATAGAGCTCTCTATCATGAGTGCAACACAAGAAATGGCATCGAAAACGAACCTTGTCAGCAAAAGATATGGCATTTATAAGAATAGGGATTAATTAAAACAATTAATTAACTAAACTATCCACTAATTACTTAATTACCATAATGAATCTTCTTCACTAAATAAGCAAATCACGTGTACGTGCACAAGTGTACATCAACCCACTTCATACCACACCTTCTCTCCTCCATACCCCATGAATTACTCGATGAAATCATGAGCCGTCTTTGCTAACGAGTCCTCTACGCACGAGCTCCGCAACCGGTACGACGAGAAGCAACTAGGCTCCACCTTCTGATTCGTGACCTGTAGGAGCCATGCATGACTTCAATACGCATTTTGCTAGAACGAACCGCGTTCGATGAGAGTTGGTGAGAAGGTGCATATCGCAAACGGAAATATAATAGCGATCCCCATTTTATCTATCTTTGCCCATAGCTTTGGCAATCTGAAACCCTAGTCGTGTCCATGAAGAAGTCAATCTCGCCAAGCATAGCCGATCAAAATTTCATCACGGTCATTTTGGAGATCTCTTCGATACAGATTTAATGAAACTGGTTTCGTATTTTGTCGTGGAGCGGATTGCTTGAAATTAATTTTTGAAGATGAAAATGAAGAGGCGGCCATTTTTATGAAGCAAAGCCATGGAACAGAGAATGGCTTTGGGTTATGAGAGAGGAATGAGGGTTTTGATGATTTAAATAATAATATTATAACTCTTTATTTGAATTCTTAAATAAATGGTCGTACATTTCGAGCTCAAACAATCAAACGGTGCATCCGATAGCAACGAAACCTGTCTGCGTGCATCACCTCATTTTTTGGGTCCCTATAGTATAAATTTCTTTGCTATCCGAGACAGCACTCCGAGATGATAATTTCACACTTTTCGAAACCATTTCGGCCATCGGATCGTCCGATCTCCAAATATAGTGATCCTTATACTCATTTTAATTCGTAGTGTCGATACGAACTCGGTGGAAGTGGTCTCGAGTCCTGATTTGATCGTATATGAAAAATCATATTTTTGCAACCATCAATTAATTAATGAATAAATATTTGAATCAATGATTTAAATATATTATCGTTAAATATATGGGTCGTTACAACTATTTTGATGAAATTGATATATTTTGGCTATTTTGATATTAGTCCCACGTTGGTTCCTCTGGATGGATTGTATTGTGTTATTATAGACATATGTAGGCTATTATATACAATTATATGCTTGTTGGTTGCATGTCAGTTTATTTTTTAGTTGGTTGAAAATGTTGTTCGAAGGTGAGATGGAAAAATCCCATTAGATAGAGTTTAGTGTACATCGATCGATTGCACACATGATGAGGACTCAAATGATGTGATAGAGTTTCATGCATATCGATTGAGTGAATAAACGATGATAAACTCGAATGGATGGGATAAATATGTGGAGGAGTATTGTTGCGTGTCGACAGATCTCAAGATGAAGGATGACAGACTTAGATATGTGCTTCGGACTTCAAGGAAGATGATAGACGTTTTCATTTGGTTTGTATTTAACCATCTTATTTTGAGTACACGACCAAAGTGGTCGCTATCGACTACTCCGGAGTGGTCAATATCTATCACTTTTGATGATGGCTGATTTGACCAATTTTAACGTGGATGAAGGAGCGACTTCGAAGTGCATGATGTGATGGTTCTTCGTTCGTTTGAAATTTGATTTGATGCTATGGTTCTTCGTTTGTTCGAAATTTGATTTTATGCTATGGTTCTTCGACGAGCGGTTTTGGCGCTGAAGCGAGGACGATTCTTTGACGCGATGACTTTGTGATTCGACGATGATGATTACATGATGGGAAATGATGGTTTCGATGATGGATAGCTATACTTTGAGAAACAGAGTAAGTGATAATGAGTCAGATTGCGAGGACTATTGGAGGTGGGTTACGGGACGCATGATGACACTCTATGACTTATGATGGTTATCTAGAGTAGTTCCCAACCGCGGAAACTTCAAACGGGAGTTGTATAATAGTTCTAGGATGAGCTCTGCTATGGATGGCATGTGCAAAGGGATCATTGATATTCATAGGTTTTGTAGTGTACTTGTAAAGTAAGAGTATGTGAGGATGCTCATTTGGATCAAATGATTACCTAATCCATTTACCCTAGACTATCAAATGGGTAGTCTAGTTCCTGTCCCTTCTGAGTGGCATGGATTGAGTACCGAGAGGCTGGGACATTGAGTAGTCATTGGCCAGGGTGGTCATACGAGTATCATATATCCAATGCATTGAGTGAGTGAATATGAAGATGGATAATGGAAGCTATGTTTGCTTGATTGTCTATCACCATAGGGATCTTACACGATGTTGATATTACCAATGCCGATATCTACACACCCTTAGTACTTTGATGTGTCGTACACCCATGATGACTATGATATAGAGTAGCATATATCCTGTGTTATGTGCTAACTCTGTGGATGTAGGGATAGGTCAGGTATGATTCTCCATACCCTCTGTTCCATATACTATACCGACTTTTATAGTGTTTTGAGATAATTTATCGTGCACACTAGACTGTTGTCTGACTCAAGGTTTTATGCTTTGCTTTTTATTTTATTGGGTACTCTTAAATGAGTAGACTAGACAATATTTGTAAACAACAGTTAGAGCTGTAAAGATGGACTACAAGGAGGCGACGCATTCTCATATTTATACTTTGAGTTTAGTATTGTTTATTCCACTGTGTGACACTGTGGAGCCTTGACAATGTTGAAATATTATTATTAGAGATAGTTTATTAGTAGAGTTTATTTATTAGTTGTATAAACTCTATTACTATTTTATAAAACTGTATGAGCCTATGTACTCTGATTATGTGGTTTATATAGTTATTACTATCTTGCATGTTTTGTTTCTGTGATGACTATTATATTTTATCTGATGCGTTGTGAGATATACAACAGGTTATGTGATTGTGTGATTTTTTATTTCTTTATCTTTTCTTATATTCTAGTCTCTTCTTTTCAATTCCTCTTCTCTATTTCTTTTTCTTTCCCTTGAAAATCGTCCTACATGTGTCGGATGCTCCAGCAAGACATTATTTGATTATATGAGCATCGATGGTATAAAGCGGTCATCATAATTTCTTTCACAAATTCTTTCGAAATTGCTTTTTTTTTTTCAAAAGCACTAGGATTTTAGTCCCGACAAACAATTACTCTATAAAATCACACTATCAATCAAATCAAATTCCATAAAGGAATAAACGAACGCTTAACATTATTTAAAATGTTAAATGACTAACAAACAAGATTTAGAATTTTTCTTAGGCTCACAAATTTCTCGTTCGTCTAAGGGTATAGACAATGTCCTAAGCGTACCATCACGCTTATCAGCCTTTGGTTATTACTTAAAAGATTGTATAAGCTTCCTTGGAACAAAATTGAAAGTCACTCCCCAAACTTTCCTAAGCTACCCAACAGAGCATACAAATATAATTAAGCCTGTATGATTCACATAAATCATCCATACTTAATATTTGATCCGACCATATGTTTGGATACATAGACTTTACTTCCGAACTAATATCTCTCACTCGACCTTCCTAGTGTGGACTTCGATTATGTTTCTTGATTAGAGACCTCCAACCTCCTTACATTGCTATATACCATGATAGAAAATCTCAGTATCATATCAAGAATCTGAATCAAGAGTTTGCTGACAAGAATTAAGTGAGAAATTCTTTTTCAAACTGGTGTGAATCACCTCGAAGTTACGTATTCAAATCCTAGATCAAGAACTGTGCGAATAAAATAATCTACGTATAATTTATGTACTTAATCTGATTTCTTAACTACACCAGTCTCTTTCTAAATCACTTCCATTTTCATTTATAGTATTTCATTCAATACCAAATTATTTATGAATTATTTCACAAACTTCCATTTAAGTTTATAAACATTTTATAAAAACACGACTTTATAAAACATTAAATTAAAAACTTACTCCACTTTTATTTACTTGTATAACACTCTATTACATCCTAAGAGTATATACAAAATGTCAATTTTATTTTATTTATTTATTATTTATTTTTACTTTTTCAAAATTCAAATGGGGTCCTAAACAAAATATGGGTTTTAAAGCTAAGTTGACTACTTCGACCTTTTCGCCTTAGAGTGCTCTAAGAGAAGAAGTTTATTTAATCGGCCCAATAACACCAAATAGTTTATACAACTTAGATGTTTAAACAAAAACTAAGGTTTTAATAAAACAATGCATATTAAAACCTTTCTATCTAATTTAACCTATTTAAAACATATGTTAAATTATATTTTTTATATCCAAGAGTTAAAAAATTTCATTGAATATTCTTTTAACAAAATACCCTTTTATTTTTAAATAAATTTTCTTTAAGGAAACTTAAGAACTAAATACCCGGTTTTTATTTCAAAAAACCTTTTTGAAATCAAACTACCTATATTTCTATATATAAAATAACTTTAATAATATATCACTAACACTTGCACTGGGTTCGTTCGAATTGGTAATCATTTCGATCACCAAATGATAAAAAGGATAATTTACTAAGTGTGCTACAACGCTCACCTAAGCAAACATTTGATCGTCACTTAGAAGATTATTCAGATTACCCCAAAAATAATCGAGATGTTTTCCCTGAACTAAATGTATCTTTATAAAAAATTCTCTTTGAAATGTTTATACTTGCAAATATTTCCTAGTAATACCACCATTACTTTTCCCAAAATCTTTTTAAAATCATTTCAAGCAATACCAAGGTTTAAATTCTCAAAAATTCTTTTTGCTTATAAAATTCCCTTTACAAATTATATAATTTGTTTTATGTATACCATACTCAAATAAAATGTACCTTTAAAATCATATTATATTATAATAACTTCCCTTTATTATAATATATGTTTCACAAATATTTATCCTCTAAATGTCTTATCTTCCATTTAGATTATATTAAACAACTTGTATTAAAAGATGACTTTTTAACTTAACATTTTCTCCAAACACCTTATAGTCAAACTGTGAAACTTAATTCACAAGTTCCATTTCTAATATACTCATAATTATCAAAACAATAAATGCCCATAAACTGATCGAGCATAAATTATAACCAAAAAACGATAGTTAATGCTCCTAACTACACGAGCATGACAAATCAAATAATGATAGTATATAAATATTACCATTTTCAAACAAACAGACACAACACTAATAACTATATAAATTTGAAAATTATTCCTTTATATATATAAAATATATAATCCTAAGTAAAATGTTTCATTTACTCGATTTTCAAAAATCAGTATCATGTTTGTTTGCCTCGTTCGAGAGTTTAGAAATCCCTATCGACACCGTGGCTTCCTACATCTTGACCAGAATTCATAAACCACCCAATAAATGAATTAACACATTATGTTTTTATAGAATAACAAATACGCTCTCATATTTATAATACTCTCAACTCATATTAAGGTGTCGCTTGCCCTATCTCTAATGAGTTACCCCATTAAAACCAAGGTTCTCGCTTAACCTTCAGCTCTAATACAATTCTATAATGTTCTCCCTACTTATAGGTGATTACAAATGGTAACCTCATTCTTGATTTTATGGCTAGCCTCTCGACTTCTCACCCAACCCGTAAAGGGACGTGTAAGGGTGAGAGACAAAGCTTCGTCACATAGTTCATAGTGTGGAAGCCCATATCATGCTATCACTCTAACAAATGCAGGATGACAACATATGATATAACAAAGGCAGTAAAAGTTATCACTCTAAAATACATGGTATATCAGAGTTAAAAACAAACCTCATCAACTTGGACAGTTATAACTTCCCGACATTACAATTGTTGATGGGTATACATAATAATAAAGAGAAAATTAGAAATACTACAATAGGTGAACATCCAGCTCTACTCCATAAGCTCCATGTCCCACCAATGACAACCTGGAAAAATACTCGGTCTGACATGAGCATTATAATAAAATAACACCCGGATCAGTCCGAAAAATCAGCGTCATAAAAATCAAGAAATATGGTGAATATATAATAATTCTGTGAGACCATGCCGCTAAACACGAAATTGGTTTTACCTCATAAGAACAACATCCAAAGATGAAAGAATGGAAACAAGTCGGAATAAAATCAGACTTGAAAGAATGGAAACAATTCGGAATCAAATCAGACTTGAAAGAATGGAAACAATTCGGAATCAAATCAGACTTGAAAGAATGGAAACAAATAATTAAACATTGAGAAGGGCTCCAGGCTCTTCTCGATGAAATTAAGAAAAAGATTCAAAGCTTTGAATCAAATGAGGAAACAGAATTTTCCAACAATGACAAGGAGGGTATGTCCCCATTCCGAAAGTATACCTCTAGAAAATATACTTTGTGACTTCCTCGTAAACCTCCAAGTCGGGCCCGCCAACTCTACCGAGAATCTGGGTATTTCACATCTCCATACACATAACACCAAAACCAAATCTAGAGTAGATGTGAAAATACCATAATGTGAGCAACCCTACATAACTTAACCCCCACTCGCTCTTTTGTTTTAGTCTTTTCTGATAATGGATATCAATGCTCAAATGAGGAACGAATCATCTTAAATTGATGAAACTCAAAGAAGATAGAAAAATGGATACTCAATAAACCAATTATCGGGAACAACAAAATGGTCGTATATGAAAATTAAATCTATTAAAACATTTGACTCACACTTGTGCTTGATTATCACATCACAAATAATTGTAAAAACACTTTAAAAACAAACACTCTTGAAAATATTCTTTTTGAAGAGCAAATTATATTTCTCAGGGTATTAAAAAGAAGAGTCAAAATGTCATTAAAACATCATTTATTATAAATACAAAATAATTTACACTAAGCTTTATTTTTAAACATTCCCTTTTAAAGATTTTCTTGTTTATAAATTATCGTTTATAACTTTTAAAACAACATCTATTACCCGAAGATAAATTGATTCTATTACCCGAGAGATAATAAATCAATTTAAGATACTTTTATAAATTTAAAATAATGCTAATAATCCAGAAAAATAATTAATAAAACTTATTTATAAATTTAGAACCACATTAATTATCCTGAAAGAAAATTAATTAAATCTATAGTATTTTTATAAATTTAAAACAACATCAATTATCCCAAAAGATAATTAATCAAATTTATAACCATTTTATAAATATAAAACAACATTAATTATCCCGGAAGATAATTAATCAAATTTATAGTCCTTTTATAAATATAAAACAACAGTAATTTTCCCAATAAATAATCAATCAAATTTATAATCTTTTTATAAATTTAAAAGGACATTAATTATCCTGAAAGATAATTAATTAAATTTATAACCTCTTTATAAACTGAAAAGCATTAAGTATCCCAAAAGATGATTAATTAAATTTATAACTCCTTTTATAAATTTTAATCAACACTTATCCTTTATTTTCAAAATTCTCAAAATACTTGGAAATATAGTTTAAATAATCTTTCAAAGTGCAAAAACACGACCAAACATTTATTTTCTAAAAATACAAGCACAAGCACAACATATACAAAGGTTTAAGGGGATGATATTTGATAGTATATCATAATTATTTCAACCAAACATCACTATAATCAATATAAGAATATAAGTAAGTTGCATATAAAGGTAAATTAATAATGGCGAGAAACCCATTAGGGTCTCCCTACAAAACTCCTGTGCAAAACAATGGTTATTTATGCAATCTGCTTTTTAAGGGGGAATTCAAATCCAAACAAAAAATCAAATAATAATAAAAAGCATATTATTATTATTATCAACAACTAGAAATCAATAGCTACTGTATCATTTATTAATTAATCCATGTATTAATTAACTTCAAAAATAATCATTTTACTTTGCAAGTACGGAACAATGATTTATTCTACTCGATAGATGTCCAAAATAATCTATTCAATTTAATTATAGTAGAAAGGTGTTTTATTCTGCTAAATAGATATCACAAACGAAGTATAACTAATTTATCTATGTTAAACGTAATTAAATCAAAACACTATAATTTTATTATTAATTTATACCTCATCAAAAGTATCAAATATTAACCAAGCATTTAACAATAATCTATAATAGCACAGATATCATATAGTTTATTTAGAGGTGAGTAGACTCACCATAATTCTAGTTGACGCTTTCGCATTTTGGTTCGATCTAAAATGGAACGTGTTCGATTCTAGCTCTAAATTCAACAAATCCAATTCCAATATGACGATAACATCAATATGAGTCTAACACAACTAGCCGTGTCCGAATCTGACCTCGTATGAGCAAGATATTAATTTTATAAGGTTTGGAATTTAAAATATAATATATTAAGTGTGTTACTTAACTTAATCACCCCACATAAACCATCTTACCTCTTTCCTTAATTACCCAAGCTGTTTACATGTACAAGCATGTACAACCAAACCCAATAAACATGCTATCTTCTCTCCTCTCTTTCTCCTTCGTTCTTCAATGAAATCACGCACGACCAATTCCGAAGAGCTTCTCATACCATGAGCTTCCCAACCATCACCACCAATCTGAACTCGATGCCTCGAAGATGAACGAGACCTACTCCATGGAAAACAACAAGGCCAGAGTTGCGTTTCACCACTTGAAGCCACACCTCGCCATCTCATCTCCAACAACACTCCTTCGAACGTGAAGTTCAAATCCACCTTGATCCGCCTAATTCCTCCTCAACCGACTAAAAACCCTAACCCTAGTTCATCTACCCTCGCACCCAAACTAATGATGCACCTCAAAACTCCTATACCAAATCGAAGATCTCACCAAGGCAAACCCAAAGAACCTTGTTTTACAATTTATAGTTGAGTAATTCTTTTTATTTTTATTTTTGAATGGAGGTGGTTAACTTTGTTTGGAAGTGATAAATAGAAAGGTTAAAAAGGAAAAGAAAACTTAGGTGTGTTTCTTTATCTAAGTGTTGAATTTTGTTTGTGCCAATATTTTTCGCACTTCATTGCACAACATTCTGTTCGCGTACGAACCGAACGAACAAAACAAAAATACGATCGTGTACAAAAATGCGACATGATTTCAAAACAAAAATAAAATATGCAGATTATTTAGTTTGTGAAATTTCAAAAATACCAACGTTTGTCGTAATATACATCAAATGAAAATTTAAATATTTTCCAAATTAAAAATTATGGAAAAATCAAGTAAATTAAAATAAAAATATATCATTAAAAATCAAGCCGTTTTATTAACAATTGATTTTCTTGTTATTTAGTCGAACTATTTATTATTGTAAATAAATTTCAAAATGGGTTCACCATTAATATTTATTTATTAAAAGGAGTTAAATAAAGATATTAAATCCATTTAATTAATATTTAATTCATAAGTCAAATATCTAAATAATCACTATATTTGAATGTAAGTTATTTATATTTTAAAAACCAATTATTTGAATATTTAGAATTAATTAAATATTTAAAATCAGAATGATAAAATTCCAGGATTTTGCATGTGAACTCTTCTCTAACTATCTCTCCATGTAGAAAATAGACAGTACCTACCCTAACACCCTTAATCACTACCAATAAGCCTTTCATTACTCTCTATCTCTTACCATATACAGCACATTTCATCCTCCTACACTCAAAGCTCCTATAAATAGAAAAGCCTTAAATAAATATGGAACTTGCCTAATCTCCATGATAGTCCTGACAACACCATCAAATGTATGAATGCTTACACTCCTTACACCAACAATATGACAAGATGTGTCATTTCCCATAAGAACAGGCTACTCCATCATGCTTCATATATGTAAAAAAGAAACTCCTATCTAGCGTCATGTGGTATGAAGCACCATAATGGATTGCCCTTTGGTACAATCAAACGAACTAGCACTCATTGAAAACAATGATGTATTATTATCACTGTCATTATCCAAATTATATGCAACCCATGTCAACAGAGAAGTTGTATTTTATTAACCTCTCTTCTTCTTAAGAATTAAATGCTCCTCATTATAATAATAACAAGCACCTCTTATGGGACCTTTAAACAGAGAGTTAAACTTTCTTATAACACCAACTTTTTGAATCAACAAAGCCTTCAAAGCATTATTCATACTCCCACTACATGCCCACCATCCCTCAACATCTCATTATATAACACCGCCTCAACAACAGACAGGCTCATCAACTTTCTTCCAAAAACCATGGAGTAAACAAATAATTCATACTCCAATGGTAATGAGCATAAAAAAATTATTAATTATGACTCAAAAGTAATTTTCACATTTATTGTCTTTAAATTAATAATTAGAGTTGAAAGCATTTAGATGTTCAAAGAGTGTGGTACTTGTCTTCATCCAAAAATTGTAAAGATTTTGCCAAAGAATAATATAGTCAGTGAGAGACTTACCCCGATATGCATTCTTTAATACATATCATAACCTATTAACATTGGGTTTATATCAAAAAGTGGCACAAACACCCAAAGAATGAAAATAGAGATTTAAGTGAAGAAAGTAAATTAAAATGAGAAATAATAAGACACACAAACATTATAGTGGTTTGGCTACTCTTTGCTTACGTCCACATAAATTTGTTGATGATTTGATTGCTGTTTAAAAGAGCTTTTCTTATGGATCGGTGATGATCTCTGAAATAATGAGAGCAATACCTAAATTCGTAAAACAATTGAAAAGGATCCCTCAAAACGTCAGCCTACCCCTCTATTTATAGCTATTGGTCGTCAAAATCACTCCACCATGTTCACACCTACGTTTCTCACGTCTAGGAAGAGAAATGCTAGGAAGATCATGGCAACATCAGCCACAATCAGGGATCGGTACCGATCCATGAGATTGCTTCATGGGTTTCCTCCACGTCCTTAGGTAGGCGTGACTTTCTTATGCCTTCATCATTTCCATGTTGTTTGCTTTGCTAGAAGCTTGGTTCTGGTTGAGTTGCTTGGTTTAGGGGTGGAATGCAGTACTTGGCTTCATGTGCATGTGTTGTTCAATGGTACTTGCTTGCAACCAATCTAACAAAGCCTGGAAAGGGTTATGAGCATCTTAGTTTGATAGTTGATGGGATGAATGGAAATTTTGGTAGGATTTTAGGGATATCGAACCCTAACAAGGATCAGTCTCAATCAAATACTTTGGTAAGATGTTGGTTCATGCGTCAATGCTCATGGGCAAAGGGCATGTAGGCCTTCATTTTGAGACTGATTTATATGTTTTGGGCTTGTCCCCTTAGTTGCACTTGGCATCTGAGTTTGCTAGCTATCACTATGGGCTCTCTGCCTTGATAATATTTGAGTTTGACTAATCAAATTTGTCCGTATACTACCTAATCAAAAGATCGGATAACACTTGCCCCCTAAAGTACATTTTGTTTCCAACATGATGTGCTTTAAATAAAAAAATTAGGATTTCTAATCGGATTTCAACTCGCACTTCAAATGGTTTTCTTCTTTTCTTCGCACTACTTTAGCAAAGTATGGTGTCTTCGACCACTCATTGGAACATTTTGTTTAACTTATGCCTATTAGAACCTAGCATTAAAAAACTGGAGTGTGCTCTTGTAGTTTGTCACTCCAAATTCAGAAGCTTTTAATAGACTTCCCTTTTGGATTCCGCAGGTTTGAACTTGTTGCCTTATGATTCCAATTGTCAAGTGTTGTGTATGCATGTGCACATATATGTTGACTAGCCGGCATAGTTTTTATACATGTGTACGTACATTTTCGTACACATGCATATACATAAATGATCGGATATATCACGGAGACCTAACGGTGCTGCCTTAGTGGAAACCCTCAGAACGCTTCATCAAGTTCCTACCAGAGAGAGGGAGGCGAGATCACTTCTCACCGATGAAAATTGATACCTTACAACTTACTGGAATAAGGCTGTAGTGTCAGTCATATACCGACAACCAGTGGCAGGGATAAGGATGACTCTTCGTCAAGAAATGATGGCGAGGGTCATGGAGTGCCCCCAGTTCAAAGTCCTATAGCTGGAACTAAAGAAGTGCATGTGTATGCTGAGCAAGGTGAAGGTGGTAGAGCATACCATAATGATGTTGATATGAGTCGTGAACCCTCCCATGACGATGGCGATGATGATGGGGGTTTTCTCTTGAAGCAGTTACCTAGGATAAAGATTGTCCCAATATAGATTCTGACACAACCTCCACCAGCCACTATAATAGAGGAAAACCCTATTTCATTTTCTGAAGACATCTATCGGGACTTCAGTGAAATTCCATATGAGTTTAGTTCTTTTAACCTGGGTAACATTAGCATTAGGTATATCGGCTCCCCTATCCGTCTACTCGATAAATTGCCAACTACCCGCGTAGGAGAGATCACACTTGTTAGCAAAATCCAAACCCATGGTCCGTTGGGGCCACCAGGACACACACACCACACTTCACTTAGTTTGCATTATTTTTTTTGTCATGTTAGGGCTAACTTTCCCTCATTTCATTTAAAGGTTCAATGAAGCGTAGATCCATGTACGATTCCCTTAAGGGTCAAATAAGTAGGCAAAAGGGGCATAGTTCATGTACACATTCTTGTGGTTTTGGTCATGATTCTGATACCAGTAGATGCTCAAGATGAGACCAGAGAGCCGAGATAGGTGCTATAGGTCTCATGATTTGTCCTCAGGGAGCAAGTTTAGATCTAGGTCACCTATGCCTAAAATTTTCAATGGATTCTCTAATCTACTTGACGACATCCCTCTTGTTGATGTTTCGGTGCCCCTACTTCAGTCTCTTTAACTGTACAGCAAATGGCACAGCCCCGGTAGTTCGAGCAATCATCTGGACTTGTTGCACCTGACACTTGTCGCCAAAGAGCTGATAAAAGACATATCCAACCTCCCATCATCACAATAGAGAAACAAATCGATTCGAATCCCCATATGGATGCCCTTAATTGTTAATTTCTAAAGATTTGCTTTGATGGACTCAAGTTTGCTCCTGACCTATATGATATTTCTCTACATGTTTAAGGTCAAACCGTAGCAAATGTCAACGATGCTTATGATAAGTACTTTAAATGGAAAAGACTGGCTGAGGCGATTTCTGAATATTCTAAAACTATAAAAGTTGAGCTGCAAGGATTGAAGCTTGAGGCAGATCAAGACAAGCAAACCATATCTCATCTTGATTAAGAAGTCGCATGGCTGAAAAAGTTACTGAAAGAAGTCGAGAAGAAAGTTGCGGACCTGATTGAGTTGATCAAGCAAGAGAGACAAAACCACGAAAAGAAAATTAAGATTGCTTATCATAAGAGCCATACTTTGTCATTAGAGAATGAAGGTCTAACTAAAAAAGTATAGGAGCTAAAGAAACAACTGGAGAAAGAGAAGAAAGAAAAAGACGACGCTCTTATGAAGGTTCACAACTACTAAAGAGTTGGTGCATACTCGACAAGCGAGGGACATGGTAGAAACTTGGGCCAGCGACGTAGAGAAGCAAATCGAAGCCATGGAGAAGCAAATTAAAGATCAATTAGAGTCGATAATAGTTCAGTAATTTGCTGACGTGATCAGATTCAAGAAATTGAAATGGCTCGATGACGATCACCCCAAGGCCATGGCCTTGGCATGGGAAGAAATCATGGACAAAGAGCGGGAGTTCATAGGTGGAGCTGAGGTTGACGTGGAGAAATTTAAACATGATCTTTTAGATGAGGAGGGCTTGAAGCACTTAGAGCCAGCAAGATAATTCTACACCTGGAGCTGACTATTAGGGCTCAAAAAGATAAATGTGAAGGCTCTAGGTCTATTCCGTAGGATGCAACAACCTACCTTACTTCCAGCACCTCGACTGCCTCTATTTCGCTGTCAGATCCTCGGTATAACCTAGATGAGCCTCGCCTCCGAAAGATAGTTATGTTATCTCCCATTTTGGAAGGAAATTCTGATGGCACCCTAGTTCACACTGAGTCCAAATCTGGCGGAGATATCTCACTAACCTTACCCATATTTGAGAAGGCTTACATGACACTGGACAACATTGCTAATCTCTCCTTCTATGTTTCTCATATTTCAGGTCAGCCTACAACCGTTACTCTCCCTGTGGGAGGTCCCTAGCTAGGACACCAAGCATTAACAGAATTAGTAGTCATGTCATTTTCTGAGACCATCCCGAGTGTTCCAGTTTGTGAGACCCTGGTCCTAGTGCACAAATGATCGATGCTTTGTAGGAGGAAGTAACAAGTGAATTCTAGGAAACTCAGGTTGAGGCAGATATTATTATGTTGGGATTTGCAGGGCCTCTATCATAGCCTAGTATGAAGGAAAAGTTAGCATTCTAGATACTGGTAGCCAAGGAAACCAAGCTGGAATAGGTTGAATTCATTCCTCCTCCTTTGTCTGTAGCTTTTCCTGGCTAGACTATCTTTGCTCCAGTTACTCTCTTCGCCCTTTGAGGCACTCAAAGTTTTCCCATCGGATCTTCGCAAAGCACTCCTTCGAAAGGCCATGAAAGTAGAGAAGGAGCAGAAAGAAACCAGATGTGCTTGGAGCACATTCCTCTGGAGACGGAGCTAAAGATAAGAAGAAGAAGAGACAAAAGAATTAGATGTAACCGTTTGTTTGCTTTTTTCTGTATAGCCATAGGATTTGCTTTTGTATTGGCCGGCTATATGCGCGTTTGTCCCCACTTTTGTTTTTGATGCTGTGTTAATAAAAACTTGTTTTTCTTTTCAATCTTTATATTGACTTGTCTAGGTTAGGAGAAATGCATTTACTATTTTTCTTTATGCATGTGCG
The DNA here is from genome assembly GCA_030737815.1 of Allium fistulosum. Taxonomy (NCBI): domain Eukaryota; kingdom Viridiplantae; phylum Streptophyta; class Magnoliopsida; order Asparagales; family Amaryllidaceae; genus Allium; species Allium fistulosum. The sequence continues at coordinate 1,259,357,417 of CM060901.1, forward strand.
AACCATTCCTCTGTTATCAACTAGCCAAATTTTTAGCCCATCCAGTTTGTCTTTAATCAAGTTCTGTATGAATTGTAATTGTGATTTTTGTTATGCTATATCTATCACACAGAGCTTAATGGCTCGGATGCCCATCTCCGGGTGCACTAGAGTTGATCACATGGGACAGTGATTTAGATATCCCTCGGTATGATATTTGTTTCCAACCATGCTAGAGTCCAGGCACCGATTGGTGTTAACCACCTAGGATGATGGTTTAGTCATCCCTCTTCAAGATGTTAGTCCTCGACCATGCCTAACTCCGTTCGTTGATCGAGGTTTGTATGAGATCTCGACTAATTTTGGGCAATGATCTTTTGTCTTGCCATTCTTTGGGAAAGGCATTAATGCTCTACCAAACTCCATACATGAGCTGCTAGGGCAAACAGTCTCATTCCACCCTCAAATGTTTATACTCCTACCCTAAGTCAAGAGTTGAAGGAGTTAATATGCATCAGTCTCTGGATGCTAAGGACGACCTTACTTCAAGGGCCTGATCATAGACCGTACAAGTTCGGTTGGCACCTATCTCTGGGTACCTACACACCTGCATTATGTATATGTAGATTCTTTTATGTTAACCATAACTTACATTTTATGGTTACTTGGAGACAGAGTCAGCGATTCAGGAAGTCATTTCGTTTTATATTCACAAAAACGACAGATTTTGTCTTGTTACATCGGCATTTGTCAAATATTTACAAAGTCGAATTTCAAGTGAAATAGCGTCGTAAGTGCTTTCCATTCCACGCCCACGAGAGCTAAATCCCATCAACGGTTGCCAGCTTGTATGTTTCATCTCTAAGATTATGTTCAATTGCATATTGGCCTTCCTAGCTTGAGCCCATTTCATAGGATGTGCGAAGATTCATTTGAGAATGAGATCGCCAGTTTCAAAGGACCGACACCTGACCTTGGTGTTGTAATATCGAGCAACTCGTTTCAGATGCACAGCCGCTATCAGGTCTACTTCATCGTGCTTTTCATCGATCATGTCAAGTGACTCAAGTAGCAGTTCCTCGTTTGTTCTAGGGTTATAATGAATCACTCGATGAGAAAGTACCTCGAGTTTAATTGGAATCATAGCATATGATCCGTAGGCTAGGGAAAATGGAGTATGGCCGGTTGTAGACTTATGAGTCATTCTGTAAGCCTAAAGTGCCCATTTACCCTTGGCCTTCTCTAGTCACTTCTTGAGAATGACTTAATTATTTTGTTCATAGTTTCTACTTGTCCATTTGCTTGTGTGCACTACTACTGCAAATCTCTTCTCAATGTGATGTTTAGTTGTAACATCCCTAATTTTTATTAGCAATATTCAGGAAATTTAATTAGATAAATTAAATAGAATAATGTCGAGACTAGAGTGAAAAGGGGATTGAGATTTGAAAACTAATTAAGGTCATGCCTTAACAAAATAAATATATAAGTGTGATTTATAAATTAGAAATTTAAGAGAATAAGGCAAAGGAAAAAAGGGGATAGCCATATACCATAACCCCTAAACCCCTCACCTCATTTTCATCCACATTTTTATAAACCAAAAACATAAGAAAAGAGAGTTGAGGCCGGCCATAACCCTAAGAAGAAGAAGAGGAGCAAAAGCCAATTAGAAGCTAAGATTCAAGTTAGGAAGATTAAAGCAAGAAAAAATCTTAAGTTCCTTATCCAAACAAGGTAAATAATGATCTAAACCATCTCATATAAGTCAACTTGAATGTTTTAATTCGGGTTTAAGGTTTAAAACCATATGATTGGATGAATGATGATATGCTTTGATTTATATGCCATGTTATAATTTAAACAAGGATTTTTGAGGGATAATATAATTCGATTTTAAGGTTAAAATCGTGCAAATTGATTTCCAAATGCCATGATGTTTGAATATATTATGTATAACTTTATTTCGAAGATGGCTTTAAATTTTCATAATATTCCAAGCTATGGATAATTTATTATGAATTTTAATGAAAAGAAATAGTTAATTTTGGGTTTAAATTATTTAAGGCAATTGAGTAATATTTTCGGGTCAGAAATTTATATATGTTAGAAAACATATTAAAAATGAATAATTGTGATTTTTAGGGATTTTTCCTAAGTGTTTTACTATGGTTTTTAAAATATTTAAGATAGAGGACTCAAATGTTTTAATTGTTTTGTTAAAGAGAAGGGCTTATTTGCTAAAACAATTTCAATTGTTAATGGTTGAATTTGACAGCCTGTTAGAAAAGAAATTTGATAAAGAATCGGCAACTTATTTTGACAAATTAGGAAAGTTAGGTAAAAAGGAATTACTTTGAAAGGCATAAAATCAGTTTTGTTTCGAATTTCAACTTCATTGCTTCCATTTGCTTGCTTCCGACACCATGCCCAGTAGGCCTTTCGCACCCATTCGAAACCAATGCATATGTTATCAAGCAATTGGCACGTAGTGGATTGGAGAAAGGCGGAAGGGACTGTGTCGGAGGCATGCTTTCGAAGGGGTTGAAGCCATTATTATTAGCCTTCGGATCAATCAGCTTACCTTTTTCTAAAAGGCTTTCGAAATAGTTGCCGCTTTTAAACCTATTCGATACTTAGCCGCCACATTGTTACCTTTCGAATCAGTTAGAGGCCGCTTTTCTTTATTGTATTTTACAGGGAAGCTTCTGTCCTTTTAAATTTTAAAGCTGCTTCCTCAATGGTTTCAAAAGGATTTTTTAGCCACTTTTAACAAGAGTTTCGAAGGCAATTTTCGAAAGGTTGGTTTAGAAGCTATCTTCATCTCCTAAATTTTTTATTTGAGATCAATGCGTTCAAAAGGGTTACTTTTGCATATGTTCACTTTGACCCTATAGTCATACTAAATGTTAAAACCAATGGTTTCGAAAGGAGTACTTTTAAATAGTTTCAAAGATATGTTTCCACAAACTCTTACTTGAACCCGATGCTTTCGAAGGGTATGCTTTAAGCATTTCGAAAAGTATATTTTTCAGTGTTTCGAAAGGTATATTTTTTAATGTTTTGAAAGGAATGGTTCAAAGTATTTGAAAGATATGTTGGATGGTTTCGGAAGAAAATCTATGGTTTTAAGTAATGATACAAAGGATATAGTCGAAAGCCTTAGTTCTCAAATCTGAGAATCCAATCTCAGTTTTAAAGTAAATACATGGCAATATGAAAGAATTTTGAAATGACATTTAACTATGGAATTTTAGAGGAAGCTTTCCTTGATAAAGATAGTGGGTTAAGGGTATTAACCATATTTCATTAGAAAAATGATTACAACGAATTTAACCATGGATGTTTATATTGGTATGTTATTTGATCAGTTATCATTAATGCTTGTGTAACTATATCCAATTCATTTATAATTCATAACTGCATCTTAAAGTTAGGGGACAATAATAGGCTAGGTTGGCACAATAGTGGACATATATATATATATATATATTGAATATAACTCTTGTGTGAGTAGAATTGAATCTAGGAAGTCAAACAGACTAGAATATAAGATGCGTAAACTGATCAAAGGACTATTGGTCGAACGTCTTCGTAGTAAGTCCATAAGAAAAAATATTATGGAAATTGTTATTGGCGGAGGCCAATAGGTTCTTAGTGATCCCATGAAAAATATGTTCGGAATAAGTTATTGAGAGAGATCAATAGGTTCATAGACAACCTATGAAAACTATGACATGAGATATGTTATTTGTGGAAACCAATAGGTTCATAGTGATCCCATGAAAACTCTGATTGGAAGATAATATTGGTAAAACCAATTGGTTTATAGTGATCCCATGAAACCTATGATTGGATGACAGTACTGGTAGAAACCATTAGGTTCATGGTGATCCCATGAAATCTATGAAAGTGGATAGGAAATCCATAAAGAATTAAATAGGTTATTAGTCAGCCCATGAAAACTAATTGGTCAATAGTGACCCTAGAAATTATAACTTGAGACAGATAGTCAGGTAAATGGGTATGGGAAATCCAGAGCATATTGCTTGTTTGCATATCATCATGATACATTTTATTATGTTATTTCATAACCATTGTGGATGTAGATGCGCAGTATATGGTTATTATAAATTGGATTAAGATACTAGTGAGGGGAAAACCCGTTCCGCTAAGCTGTGTGGTCTTACTAGATATCTATATGGTTTGAGATGATAGGTTATTATTTACACCAAACTTTTTGTGTGACTTGAATTTTATGTTTTCTCCTTAAACTCTCGGGTGCTTAATCGATTTTGAGTAGTTTGAGGGTTAAGATTTCAGGTTCTCCTTTAGATGAATAAGCTTCTGGAGACGTGCAGGAGGTAAGCTAGCTATTAGGAGTTCTTTCTGTTTAATTCCGCCGTGTTATTGGATGCAATGGAAAAGTTGTTTAGTGCCTATATTATTAATCTAATTAACTAAGAGGGCATCTTCATATGTCACTCTTGGCATATTTTATAATAAATTGTAATTTCTCCGAATGTGGCTTACGTATGGGATTATGTATTGAATCAGAAATGAAATGAGAATTTTTTTTTAAATTGAGTTTAGTTTTTTTCTCATATTCATGTGTTTCTAGTATATCAATGTATCTAACATCACCATATTTTGTTACCGAGAATTAATAACTATGGATGACTGCAGCATCCGTAGCTATTAGTTTTGGCATCTGTATGTAGGATGTTACAAGTTGTTATCAGAGCATAGGTTTATGTAAATTTAAAAGAAAATTTGAACCTAAAAGGCTTTTAAAACATAACCCAAAGAATCAGAAAATGAGACCGGGGATTGGGGCTAATGCTATAGTAAAGTACTTGCATTTGTTATATATATATATATAAGTACGTATTCATTTCTCTCTTAGACTGTTCTTCTGTATCTTACTAAGGCTCATATGTGGATTTACAAGAAAGGAAGATATGGAGGCAAGAAACAGAAGAGGAAATCGAGGTGGAGGAAGCACCGCAACTAATGGAAATGCTCAACCCAATACTATAAGGAATCTGGGTCGACAAAAAAATGGTAATCTACACGTAGATACCAATGTAGGTGCTGGAACCCCGCCAGTAGATATGAGGGTGATGTATCAGGTCTTCATCAATCTGATGCAAGTTGGAGGAGCTGCAGGAGTAGCTGGGGGTAAAGATGTGAATGCTAGAGGTGCTAATCCTGTAGCCTTAGTTGGCAATAACTATGCCAAACCGAGCAAGGATTATACCAGTTTTGGTGGGAAGCCGTTTTTGGGAACAGAGAATGCTATTGAAGTAGAAATTTGGTTATTGCACTATGAAAGAATTTTTTTCGACTTCGGATTAGATGATGAGAAAACGAGGAGACTTGCTTCATGACAGTTGCAGGGAGCAGCACTTTATTGGTGGAATGGTATTATTGTGGGATTTCCCAAGGAAGAGTTGACTTGGGCAGAGTTTCGAAGGTGATTCGAAGAGAGGTTCTTGTTTGAAGTTGCCAAGTTAGTATTGCTGATAAAGTTCATGGACTTAGTGCAAGATGAGATGTCGGTGATTGAGTATGCTACAAAATTTGATGAGTTATCCAAATATGGATATGCTACCTTTAACACCGTCATTAAAAGAAATGATAAGTTTACTCGAGAGTTAAGACCCAAGATTGCCATAGCGACTATGCCGCACCTCCTTGATCCAAGTACAGTTGTAGTGGAGATAACAATCAGGAATGAAGAAAAGCTTTCTACTTTTGGAAATTAGAAGCAAGATGAAACCCAAGATTCTCTGGGCTAGAAGAGGAAATTCTTTAAGAAGAAAGGAGCTCAGAAAAGAGGAGCTACCAAGAAAGAGAAGGCCGATGGAAAAGGGAAAAAGGTTGCAGATAAGAAAGGAGTAAAGTGATTCAACTGTGACTAGATTGGACACTAAAAGAATCAATGTCCAGAACCAGTCAGAGTGGACAAGATAAGTGTTTTTGCTTTGGAACCATCATCTTCTAGACCAATTACTGCTGAGAAGGGAAAGACTGTGATGGAAGGCACGCTTTTGATTCATGGTATACCAGGTAGGGTACTATTTGATACCGGTGCATCGCATTCATTTATATCTCAATGTTTGGTAGATAAGTTATGTTTAGAACCCTCATACCTTGTTACTTCCATAAGGATTGCGAATCCGATATTAGGATATGCAACTCTAGGGATGAGATGTGACCATTTAGAACTTGAGTTGTTAGGTCATAAGTTTGTATGCAGTTTGTATGTTTTTGATTTCGTAGGCTTCGAGATCATGTTGGGTATGGATTGGTTAGATAAATATGATGCTAGGATATTTTGCCAAGATACGGAAATATGGCCAAGACACCCCAATAGTGATGACCGAATTATATACTCAATGGAGAAGTCGGACTCAAGTGCTTGGGCTTTGTTGAATGCAATGGAAGTAGAAGAAGGTCAAGAATAGTTATCCTTTGCCAAGAAAACGGATAGGTCGTTAAGGATGTGTATGGACTATTGTAAGTTGAACGAGAAGACGATCAAGAATAGTTATCCTTTGCCAAGAATTGATGATTTATTTGATCAGTTGAGTGGAGCCAAAGTATTTTCCCAATTGGATTTAGCGACAAGTTTTCATCAGCTAAGTGTGGTAGAGGACAGTATTCTGTTGAAGGCATTTCAGACTAGGTATGGTTCGTACGAGTGGTTAGTGATGCTATTTGGCTCAACGAATGCGCCAGCTTTCTTCATGGATTTGATGAATCGAGTTTTTCGAGAGCACTTGGATAGACTCTTATTGGTATTCATAGAGGACATTTTAATATACTCTAAGGATGAAAGAGAGCATGAAGTTCATCTCAGTGTAGTGCTTGAGACGCTTAGGCAGCATCAACTAAAAGTGAAGTTTTCAAAGTGCCATTTCTAGAAGAAAGAATTTAAGTTTCTTGGTCAGATGGTTTTAGAGAAGGGTTTGTCGGTTGATTCGAATAAGCTCGAGACTGTTAACAACTGGAAAAGACCAGAGATGGTGATTGAGATCAGAATTTTTCTTGGGCTTGTTGGTTACTAGCGGAGGTTTATTAAGGATTTCTCGCGGATAGTAGCGCCTTTGACAATCTAACCAGGAAGGACGTAAAGTTTATTTGGTCTGACAAATGCGAGGAATCAATCCTTAAGTTAAAGCACTTATTGACCAATGCACCTATGTTAGTAGTTCCAGACGGGAATCAAGAATTAGTAGTGTATACTGTTGTATGTGGAACCAGATTAGGGGCTGTGCTAATGCAGAAAGGTAAAGTTATTCCCTATGCTTCACGGCAGCTTAGACCGCATGAAGTGATATATCCTACTCATGATCTAGAGTTGGTAGCGGTGATCTTCGCACTGAAAGTATGGAGACATTATCTCTTAGGGGAGAGATTTTAGTTATACTTAGATAATAAGTCCTTAAGGTGTTTATTCACTCAAAAGGTGTTAAATATGAGGCATCGGAGGTGGTTAGAGTTTTTAGCAGCTTATGATTTTAGTATAGAGTATATACCTGGAAAAGGAAATAAAGTAGCAGATTCTCTTAGCAGAAAACATCAGAATGTGGTGGTAGCTATGTTAACGGAGTGGAAGGACCTAGAGGCTTTGACTACTTGTAGTGTGCAGTTAGGATCGACTGCTAGTTCGAGTCAGAGCACCGCAATGTTATCCTGCTTGGAAGTTCGACCAGTTCTGATTGAATGGAATGCTTCTAAGTATAAAGAGGATTCACTGTTAGCAAAAAAGATTAAAATGCTTGAGCTTGGATTGGAGATCGATGATCTAAAAGATTTTAGTCTTGACCAGAGGGCTTGGTTGAGAAAGAAGAGACGGTGGTGTGTTTCAAATGTTGGGGACTTAAGGAGAGAAGTTCTCAGAGAATGTCATCAGTCAAAATTTATGATTCATCCTGGAGGAACCAACATGTATCAAGACATGAAAAGGAGTTTCTACTAGGAAGGTATAAAGAAGTATGTTGGCTTGTGAGTAAAGCAGTGTGTGAACTAACAATAAGTGAAGGCCGAACATAAGAAGTCGAGTGGGTTGCTTCAACCTTTGGAGATACCAGTTTGGAAATGGGATTCAATATCCATGGAATTTATAGATGGGTTTCCAAGGTTGAATCAAGGAATAAAAGTATATGGGTCATAGTGAATAGGTTGACTAAGAGTGCCCATTTCATTCTAGTTAATTCAACCAGGACGACACCTGTTTTAGCTAAGTTGTTTATGATGAACATGGTTAGATTACATGGGAATCCTAGTAGTATAGTAAGTGATGGAGATACTTTGTTTATTAGCGAGCTCTGGAAGAGTTTACAGGATGTGTTAGGTACAAAGCTCATGATGGGTACTACTTATCACTCTTAGATAGATGGTCAGACAAAGAGAATCTACAAGGTACTCGAGGATTTGTTAAGAGCATGTGTGCTACATTTTGGTGGATTATGGGAAGATCACCTATACTTAGTTGAGTTTTCCTATAATAACAGTTATTAGACTTGTATAGGAATGGCAACTTTCGAAGATTTGTAAGGAAGGCCATGCAAGTCACCAGCATGTTCATTGGAAACTGGAGACAGATTAGTCTTAGGTCGAGATCTGGTAAGAGAGGTAATAGAGAAGATTGAGTTAATCCGAGGTAGGATAAAGGAAGCTCAGTCTAGCAAAAGAGTTACGCGGATAAAAGGCGTAAGGATCTAGAGTTCTAAGTTGGAGATAGGGTTTTTCGTTAAGGTATCATCGATGAAGGATGTGGTGCGATTCAGAAAATTAGGGAAACTGGCACCGAGATATGATGGACCGTTCTCAGTTATAGAGAGAATCGAAAAGCTCGCATACAAAATAGAGTTGCCGAGCAGTTTGGCAGGTGTCCATAATGTGTTTAATATGTCTCATCTTCATAAGTATGTGCATGATCTAGAGACTATAATTCCTCCGACTGCGTTGGAAGACTTAATAGTAGAACCGGATCTGACCTTTTTTAGGCAACCAATTCGGGTTGTAGCGAGAGATAAGAAGAGGTTAAGAAACAAGACAGTCAAGTTGGTTAAATTTCAGTGGAGCCACAACAAGAAGGACTGTACTTGGGAGACAAAAGATATGATTAGAGATACTTATCCCGATCTACTTTAAGGGTATGTTCTATATTTACTTTATATAGACTGTTTCCTAGTTAGGTAGGCTAGTATTGTAGTTAGGAGATGTTACAGTTGATTGCTATGATTAGTATTCAGTCCTTGCTGAATTTCGAGGATGAAATTCTTTAAGGAGGGGAGCCTATAACACCCAAAATTTTATTAGCGTTATTAAAGAGATTTAATTAGATAAATTAAATAGAATAATTTCGACTAAGACCCTACGCCTCCATCCACAAACCAATGCATACAGTATCAACATGTTGGTACATAGTGAATTAGGCAAAGGCGGAAGGTAAGAGTCGAAACCAAGGGGTTCTGAAAGGGTCGAAGTGCCTTTTTGTTTTAAAAAATTGAAAAAGCATCTGCTTTTCTTTCGAAAGGATAGCTTTTGGCTAAGTTGGCTTTCGACCGATTCAAATGTTTTAAAGAAGAGGTTTCGAATGGGTTGTGCACTTTTGTTTTAAGCTTTCGAAGGGATCGAAACCCCTAGGTGGCGCTCTTCTACCTTTCGAAGTCAATGGTTTCGGAAGGTATGCTTTGTTTTTAAATTAACCACTTCTCCAATGCTTTCGGAAGGGGTGGTTTCGACACCATCACTTCTTTACTTAGGAATAGGTTTCGAAGGGAAGGCTTTCGACTTAGATGTTTTTAAATGACCCTTTTGTTCTGATTGAAGTACAACCCAAAAGTTTTCGAAAGAGTTGGTTTTCGAAAGGTGTTTTTCCATATGTTTTAAATTGAACCCAAGTGCTTTCGAAAGGTTTGAGTTTCTAAAGGTTTAATGGTTTCAAAAGTTTTTAAAATGGTTTCAAAGGAGTAGTTCCCCAAAGGGTTTCGAAGGAGTCGAAAGGTAGTGTTTTCTGATGGTTTCGGGGTTGAAATGGAAGGTTTTCCAAAGGAAATGTTTTGAAGTGTTATAAGATATGATGTCTAAGGTTTTGATGCTTTTGAAAGGAAGGTTTTCAAAGGTTTTGAAAGGGTTTTAAGTATGGTTTCAAAAGGGAAGCTTAGGCCTTTCAGCCTAGATGAATAAAGGGTTTTACTTGGTTTCAAAAGAGATGCTTTCAATGGTTTAGAAAGGGGTACTTTCAATAGAATCGAAAGGGATGCTTTCAAGTGTGTAAATGTTTTCATAAATTAAGGTTTGAGTAAAGTGTATGTGTGTGTGTGTATATATATATATATATAACATGGCAAGGTGATTTTGAGTAAAGCATAGAGTATATGTAATTTTCCTTGTGTGAGTTGATTTAAAGGTCTTAAATCATTTTGAAAAAGGTTTTCAAGGAAAATTTTGGGAAGGGATCCCTAAGTAAAAATGACTCAGATATTAGAATACCAGATGGGACTGGTATAGGGTCGCGCCCTATACAATTAGCTATTGGCCCCAGCTAATTTAGTCCAAAATTCCAGTTTGTAGGGCTTTGTCACAGGTAAGACTAAAATTATGATTACACACAGAAGGGAATATATATATTTGTATACAGATAGGTTACTGGTGAGCCCGCAAAACCATTGGGATTGGGCGACCCTGGGAGATGTTAAGTTAGGGACGAATCATCCAGAAGGGAAGTATTTAACAGATAGTTAAGGATAGACCATGTAGAAGAAGAGTGTCTAATAGATGTTAGATTATTTTGTTATTTTGTCTGGTAGGCCCGAGTCAGCCAAAGGTTAATAGTTAGGCAAACCAAACTAAAGTGTTAGAATAGATAGTTCTTTTATTACCTGATATGTATGTTTATATAATGATGCTTTACAGTATTTAACCAGTTTTGGTTGTAGGAAAAGATTTGCAAAAGATATGTTTTAAAAGGATGTTAGTGAGGGGACACCTGTTCTGCTAGGCGGCGTGGTCTCACTTAACATTAATAACCGGGATGTATAGTATTATTCACACTAGGCTTTATGTCTGACTCGAAGTTTGTGTTTTTTCCCTTAAACTCTCGGGTTCTCAAAATTGATTTAAGTAGGCTGAGGGTTGAGGTTCTTTCAGGTTTTAGTACGATGATGAATAAAGCTACTGAAGGTGAGCATGAGGCTAATGGATAACTAATTAGGAGTTGCAGTTCTTTATTTTTTGTTTATTTCTGCTATGTTTGTATTAAGTCAATTATGACTATATGACTCTAATCATCCAAGGGGGCATCTTCATATGTCGCTCTTGGCAAATTTTGTAATAAGTATATTTTATCATTGCCTGGGAAACGTTTAGGATTATGTGATATGAATATGGAACATGTGTTTTGAAATGTAATGGAAAAATGTTGTTTTGAAATATATAATTTGTTTCATATTCAAGTGCTTCTGATGTTATAGATACCATTAACATAGCCGTATTTAGTCGTCGGAAGTTAATAGATAACTATAGCATCTGTAGCGCTTAGTTTTGGGCCTCTAGATAGAGGATGTTACAACTTGGTATCAGATCATAAGTTTATGAAATACTTTAACTAAAAATGATTTTTTTGAAAACATAATCCTTAGGAATTATAGTTAGGATCGGGCTATGGGATAAGGCTATAGTACCGTACTTGTATTTGCTATATATAAGTATACGCTTTATCTCTAGACTCCTATCTTTGGTAGGCTATTCTTCTGTATCTCACTAGGCTTGAATACAAATATGGATGGGAGAAGAGGAAGAATTAATCTAGGAGGAGACAGCACCACCACAAATGGAAATGCCCGACTGAATGTTAGAAGAACTCAAGGTCTAGCTCAGGCTGAGAATGTTGGTGCTGGGGTTCCACAAGTGGGATCGCTGCTGGGGTTGTTGGAGGAAATGTTGCTGGAGGAGGAGTTCAAGAAGCTCCAATGGTCAATCAGTATGCTAACTTGATCAGGGATCATGCTAGGCTTGGAGGAAAGCCATTTATTGGGACTAAGGATGCTATTGAGGTGGAAAACTGGCTGCTGCACTGTGAAAGGATTTTTGCTGACTTAGGGCTTAGTGGCGAGCAGAAAAGGAGACTTACTTCAAGACAGCTTCAGGGAGCTGCTCTGTTTTGGTGGAATGTTGTAACTAGCGTGGTAAGAGTTTAGGAGGAGGTTTAAGGAAAGGTTCATGTCAGTAATGGCGCAGTTTGTGTTGGTCAAGAAGTTTGCTGAGTGAAACAAGGGGAGATGTTTGTTCTAGAGTATGCTGGAAGGTTCGAAGAGTTAGCCTATTATGGGTATGCCACTTTTGACACAGTGTTGAAAAGGAATGAAAGGTTTATTAGAGGTTTGAAGTTGAAGTAGGCTAGGGCTACTTTACCGCACATCAGAGATCCATGTGATGTGGTAGTGGAAATGGCGTTGAGACATGAGGAGATGTTAGCTTGTTTGGAGAAGAAGGAAAAGGTGGTCCAGGTTGGACAGGGCCAAAAGAGAAAAAAATTTCGCTAGAAGGATGCTCAGAAAGGAGGAGCAACAAAGGAAGGAAAGTTTGAAGTGGTCTGTTACAAGTGCGACAAGAAAGGACATTATGCTCACGAGTGTCATACTGGAAAGGGAAAAGGAAACGAGGTGATTGGAAAGAAGAATATCAAGTGCTTTAATTGTGATTAGATCGGCCACTACAAGAATCAATGCAAAGAGCCCGCAAAGGATGAAAGGGGTCAAGTGTATGCATTGGAGCCCACTGCTGCAAGACTAATAGTGCAGGAGAAGGAAAAGGCTATGTTAGGAGGTACGCTTCAGATTCATGGTATGTCTATTAGCGTTTTGTTTGACATTGGTGCATCTTATTCTTTTATATCTTGATGTTTGGTAGATAAACTTAACCTAGAACCCACATATTTAGTTACTTCCTTAAGATTTGCAAATCTGATGGGAGGGTATGCGACGATTGGGATGAACTGTAACCACTTAAAGTTTGACTTGCTAGGTTACACCTTCGTTTGCAGTTTGCATGTATTTGACTTTGTAGGGTTCGGGATTATTCTTGGGATGGATTGGTTAAGTGAATACGATGCTAGGATATTTTTCTGTGATAGGAAAATATCGCTTGAACACCCTAATTGTAGTGATCAGATAGTTTATACCGTAGAAAACCCCAGTTCTAAGGTGAATGCTTTGTTGGGTGTTATGGAGCTAGAAGATGAGTGGAATCACGTTTTTATAGTTAGAGATTTGCATATGTGTTTGAACCTGTAGTTGGATTTCCACCTCAACGAGCTATTGAGTTTTGGATAGATTTGATGCCTGGAGCAGAACCGGTGAGTAAGCTGCCAAGTAGGATGACACCAACATAGATGAAGGAGTTAAAGGCTTAGTTGGTAGACTTGGAAGGTAGGATTTTTATTAGACCAAGTAGTTCACCTTAGGGAGCAGCCGTAGTATTTGCTAAGAAGCCTGATGGATCGTTAAGGCTATGTATCGATTATCGTAAGTTAAAAGAGATGGCGATAAAGAATCGATACCCATTACTAAGAATCGACGATTTGTTCGATTAGTTGAGTGGAGCCAAGATATTTTCTCAGTTAGACTTGGCGATAGGATTTCATCAGCTTAAAGTGATAGAAGATAGTATACCTTTGACGGCGTTTAGAACGAGGTAGGGTCATACGAATGGTTAGTTATGCCATTCGGACTTACTAATGCATCAGCATTCTTTGTGGATTTGATGAACCGGATTTTCCGACAGCATTTGGATAGGTTCATGTTGGTTTTTATAGATGATATTTTGATATACTCTAAGGATGAGAAGGAGCATAAAGTTCATCTTAGAGTTGTGCTGGAGACGCTAAGGCAGCATCAACTAAAGGCAAAAATTTTGAAGTGCCATTTTTGGAAAAAGGAAGTGAAGTTTCTTGGTCACGTGGTCCTGAAGAAAGGATTGTCAGTTGATCCAGAAAAGATCGAAGCCGTTAATAATTGGAAGAGACCAGAAACGGTAACTGAGATAAGAATTTTTTTTTGGATTGGCCAGATACTATTGAAGGTTTATAAAGGATTTTTGGCGGATAGCTGCATAGATGACTAAGCTAACGCGAAAGGATGTGAAGTTTGTGTGGATCGATAAGTATGAGGAAGCATTCCAGAGCTTGAAACACTTATTGACCCATGCACCGGTGTTGGTGGTTCCGAAGGGAAATCAAGATTTAGTTGTTTATACTGATGCATGTGGAACAATATTGGGAGTTATGCTAATGTAGAGGGGTAAAGTGATTGTCTATGCATCTCGACAGCTTAGACCGCATGAGGTTAGGTATCCGATGCATGATTTGGAGTTAGCTACAGTTATTTTTGCTTTGATGATGTGGAGGCATTACCTTTTGGGAGAGAGGTTTGAACTTTATACAGTGCATAAGTCGTTGAAGTACTTGTTCTCTCAGAAGGAGCTGAACATGAGACAGCAGACATGGTTAGAGTTTTTAGCTGCTTATGATTTTGGAATAGAGTATACACCACGGAAAGGCAATAAGGTTGCAGATGTGCTTAGTACTAAGCATTAGAATACGGTGTTGGCTATGATAGCAGAATGGAAATACTTCGAAACATTGAAAGCTTGTAGAGTGTAATGGAGATCCAAGGCTGAGTCTAGTGGAGGATCTTCTAGGTTGTTGTCTTGTTTAGAAGTCTGACTGGTATTGATTGAGAAGATTTCTTCTAAACAGAAAGAGGATCCAGTGTTAGCTGAAAGGATTAGGAAATTAAGGGATGGAACGGAGAGCGATGACTTAAAGGATTTCCGTCTTGACCAAAGTGGGTGGTTGAGAAAGAAGTGTAGATTATATGTTCCAAATGTGGGAGACATAAGGAAGGAAGTCTTGGAGGAATGCCATCGTTCGAAGTTTACTATTCATCCAGGACGAACGAAGATGTATCAAGATATGAAGAGAAGTTTCTTCTGGGAAGGCATGAAGAGGGATGTCGGCTTGTGGGTGAAACAGTGTTTGAACTGTCAGCAAGTGAAAGCTGAGCATCAGAAGCCAAGTGGATTACTTTAGCCATTGGATATTCCAGTATGGAAGTGGGATTCTATCTCTATGGACTTTATTGATGGGTTGCCAAGATCTAGTAATGGAAATGAAATTATATGGGTCATAGTGGATAGATTGACCAAGAGTGCCCATTTCATTCCAGTTAAGTCAACTAGGACGGCACCTATGCGAAGTTGTTCATGAAGACTGTGGTTAGACTGCACAGAATTTCTAGTAGTATTATCAATGATAGAGATTCTTTGTGCACTAGTGAGTTCTGGAAAAGCCTACAGTAAAGTTTAGGAACCAAACTCAAGATGAGTACCGCCTACCATCCACTGACAGATGGACAAATGGAAAGAGTTAACAAGATCTTGGAGGACTTGTTAACGGCTTGTGTATTAGACTTTGGGGGATCATGGGAAGACCACCTACACCTAGTCAAGTTTTCATATAACAATAGTTATCATACTAGTATAGGGATGGCACCATTTGAGGCTTTGTATGGAAGACCGTGCAAATTCCCTGCATGTTGGTTAGAGACCGGAGATAGATTAGTCCTTGGTCCTGATTTGGTAAGAGAAACAATAGAAAAGATTGAGTTGATAAGGGCGAGAATGAAGGAAGCTCGGTCTAGACAGAAAAGCTATGCAGATAGAAGACGAAATTATTTTGAGTTCTCTGTTGGAGATCATTTTTCATAAAAGTATCACCAATGAAAGGTGTTATCAGGTTCGGGAAGATGTGGAAGTTAGCACCAAGGTTCGTTGGACCTTTTCGCATTGTTGAGAGGATCGGGAAACTCGCGTATATAGTAGAGTTACTGAGTAGTTTGGCAGGAGTCCACGATGTTTTCCATGTTTCTCATCTTAGAAAGTATGTCAAAGATCGGACTTGACCATAGTTGGAAAGCCGATTCGGATTGTGGCGAGAGATGAGAAGAAGCTAAGGAACAAGACAGTCAGACTAGTGAAAGTCTAGTGGAGCGACGATGAGAGAGAGTCTACTTGGGAGACTAAGAGCAGGATTAGAGACGCTTATCCGGATTTGTTTGATGGTATGTTTTACCTTTGATTGTGTTGTTGTGTTCCTTATCGTAATTTCGAGGATGAAATTCTTTAAGGAGGGGAGATTGTTACACCCCATACTTATAGTAACATCATTTAGGATATTTAATTAGCTATATTAAATAAAATAATGTGTTGATTAATGGATTGAGATTTGATTTAACCAAGGGTAGCCGTGGCTATATGTATAATGAACTAAGGTAATAAGATGGGGATAAGTGTTAGGAAATAGGTAATGGGAAAATAGGAAAATGAATAAACTTATACCCTAAACCCTTAGGAAACCAAACACACATTCATTTCATTTTTCTTAAGCAAAAATACTCTAAGGTTGGCCACCATTTTCAATCTCAAGAGAAGATAAAGCTAGGATTTTTATGGGGAAGAAGTAAATCAACATAAGCAAGATCAAATCTCACATCCTAATCACAAAGCTAAGGTGAATGATTACTACATCCCATTTCTCTTATAGTTTTCGTACTTAAGGATAACCCAAAATGATTTTGCATGACAATGCCATGTTTTGGATGATTGAAAGTTTATATATGCTTGTTGAAGATTTATACATGTTCATATTAGTTTTTATGATATGTTTGATATGAAAACCCTATTAAATTACATCCAAATGCCTTGAAAATTTAAATGTAGATCATAAATAATATTTTAGAAGTGCGTTTCAATTTTCATAATTTTATGAATTAATGTAGATTTTATATAAATTTCTAATGAAGAAAATAATTTATTAGGTTATAAATTATTTATGGCTAAATAAATAATTATTTGGGTCTAAAATTTTTATATGTTAGAAAACATATTAAAAAGGATTTTCTAGAATTTTTATAGAATTTTCCTAAGTGTTTTAATGAATATATAAAATTATTTAAGGTATGGGACTTAATGTTTTATATATTTAATTAAGGAGAAGGGTTGTTCTGCAAATAATTTAAATTAATTAATTCTGAAATTATGGCAGCACTTTTAGAAAAGAAAAATTAGCAATCAATAAGAGTTTGACAAACAAGGCAGGTTAGTTAAAAAGTTTACTTAAAAAGGTTTAAAATCAGAAATTCATGTTAAAAGCATGTTTCGCCTCTTTTGGTTTCGCCCAGGTAGCTTTCGACTTAGACCCTCCACCTCCTTCTACAAACCAATGCACATAGTATCAACATGTTGGTACATAGTGAATTGGACAAAGGCGGAAGGTAAGAGTCGAAACCAAGGGGTTCCGAAAGGGTTAAATCACCTTTTTGTTTTAAAAAATTAAAAAAGCGTCTACTTTGCTTTTGAAAGGATAGCTTTCGGCTCAGTTGGCTTTTGGCTGAGTCAAGTGTTTTAAAAGAAGAGGTTTCAAATGGGTTGCACTCTTTTTTTAGCTTTTGAAGGGGTTGAAACCCCTAGCTTCCGCTCTTCTACCTTTCGAAGTCAATGGTTTCGTAAGGTATGCTTTGTTTTTAAATTAACCACTTCTCCAATGGTTTCGAAAGGGGTGATTTCGACACCATCACCTCTTTACTTAGGAATAGGTTTCGAAAGGAAGGATTTCGACTTAGATGTTTTTAAATTACCCTTTTGTTCTAATTGAAGTGTAAACCAAAGGTTTCGAAAGAGTTGGTTTAAATGATTTTGAAACGTGTTTTTCCACATGTTTTAAATTAAACCCAAGTGGTTTCGAAAGGTTTGAGTTTCTAAAGGTTTAATGCTTTCAAAAGGTATTTAAAATGGTTTCAAAGGGGTGGCTCCTCAAAGGGTTTCGAAGGAGTCGAAAGGTAGTGTTTTCTAATGGTTTCGAAAAGGTTGAAACGGAAGGTTTTCCAAGGTTCTAAAGGCAATGTTTTGAAGTGTTATAAAATATGATGTCTAAGGTTTTGATTCTTTTGAAAGGAAGGTTTTCAAAGGTTTCGAAAGGGTTTTAAGTATGGTTTCGAAAGGGAAGCTTTGGCCTTTCGACCTAGATGAATAAAGGGTTTTACTTGGTTTCAAAAGAGATGCTTTCAATGGTTTAGAAAGGGGTACTTTCAATAGAATCGAAAGGGGTACTTTCAAGTGTGTAAATGTTTTCATCAACTAAGGTTTGAGTAAAGTGTGTGTGTATATATATATATAACATGGCAAGGTGATTTTGACTAAAGCATAGAGTATATGTAATTTTCCTTGTGTGAGTTGATTTAAAGGTCTTAAATCATTTTAGAAAAGGTTTTCAAGGAAAATTTTAGGAAGCGAGACCTAAGTAAAAATGACTCGGATATTAGAATACCAGATGGGAATGAAATAGGGTCGTGCCCTATACATTAGCTATTGGCCCCAGCTAATTTAGTCCAAAATTCCAATGTGTAGGGCTTTGTCACAGGTAAGACTAAAATTATGATTATACACAGAAGGGAATATATATATGTATACATATAGGTTATTGGTGAGCCCGCAAAACCATTAGGATCAGATGATCCTGGGAGATGTTAAGTTAGGGACAAACCTTCTAGAATGGAAGTATTTAATATATAGTTAAGGACAAACCGTCGAGAAGAGGAGTGTCTAACAAATGTTAGATTATTTTGTTATTTTGTCTGGTAGGTTCGAGTCATCCAAAGGTTAATAGTTAGCCAAACAAAACTAAAGTGTTCGAACAGATAGTTCTTTTATTACCTGATATGTATGTTTACATAATGATGCTTTACAGCATTTAACCAGTTTTGGTTGTAGAAAAAGATTTACAAAAGATATGTTTTAAAAGGATGTTAGTGAGGGAAAACCCATTCCGCTAAGCGGCGTGGTCTCACTTAACATTAATAACCGAGATGTATAGTATTATTCACACCAGGCTTTATGTCTAACTCGAAGTTTTTTTCCCCCTTAAACTCTCGGGTGCTCAAATTTATTTGAGTAGGCTGAGGGTTGAGGTTCTTTCAAGTTTTAGTAGGATGACGAATAAAGCTACCGGAGGCGAGTAGGAGGCTAACGAATAACTAATTAGGAGTTGTAGTTCTTTGTTTTGTGTTTATTTCCCCTATGTATGTATTATGTCAATTATGACTATATGACTCTGATCATCCAAGGGAGCATTTTCGTATGTCGCACTTGGCATATTTTATAATAAGTACATTTTATCATTGCTTGGGAAATGTTTGGGATTATGTAATACGAATATGGAACATGCATTTTGAATGTAGTGGAAAAATGTTGTTTTGAAATCTGTAATTTTTTTCATATTCAAGTGCTTCTGATATTATAGATACCATTAACTTAGCCGTATTTAGTCGCTGGAAGTTAGTACTATAGATGACTGCATCATCTGTAGCGCTTAACTTTTGGCCTCTAGATTGGGGTTGTTACAAGTTCCTTATCCAAACAAGGTGAATAATGATCTAAACCATCTCGTATATGTCATCTTGAATGTTTTAATTTGGGTTTAGGTTTAAAACCGTATGATTGGATGAATGATGATATGCTTTGATTTACATGCCATGTTATAATTTAAACAAGGATTTTTATGGGATAATATAATTCGATTTTAAGGTTAAAATCATGTAAATTGATTTCCAAATGTCATGGTGTTTGAATATATTATGTAAAACATTATTTTGGAGATGGGTTTAAATTTTCATAATATTCCAAGCTATAGATAATTGATTAGGAATTTTTAATGAAAAGAAATAGTTAATTTTGGGTTTAAATTATTTAAGGCAATTAAGTAATGTTTTCGAGTCAGACATTTATATATGTCAGAAAACATACTAAGAAATGAATAATTGTGATTTTTGAGGATTTTTCCTAAGTGTTTTATTATGGTTTTAAATTATTTAAGCTAGAGGACTTAAATGTTTTAATTATTTTGTTAAGGAGAAGGTCTTATTTGATAAAACAATTTCTATTATTAATGGTTGAATTCGGCAGCTTTTTTAGAAAACACAGATAAAGAATTGGCAACCAATCATATTTTGGCAAATTAGGTAAGTTAGGTAAAAAGGAATTACTTTGAAAGGCCTAAAATCAATTTTTCTTCGAATTGCAACTTCGTCACTTCCATTTGCTTGCTTCCGTCACCATGCCCAGTAGACCTTTCACACCCATTCGAAACCAATGCATATGGTATCAAGTATTTGGTACGTAGTGGATTAATGGAAGGCGGACGAGACTGTATTGAAGGCATGCTTTCGTAGGGGTCGAAGCCACTATTATTAGCATTCGAGTCAATCAACTTGCCTTTATTTTTAAAAGAATCTTTCGAAATAGTTTCCGCTATTGAACCTATTTGATATCTAGCTGCCGCATTCATACCTTCTGAATCAGTTAGAGGCCTCTTTTCTTTATATTATTCAAAAAGGAAGCTTTCGTCCTTTTAAATTTTAAAGCCACTTCGTCAATGCTTTCGATAGGATTGTTTTAGCCACTTTTAATAAGAGTTTCATAGGTAATGGTTTCAAAAGGTTAGTTTCGAAGCTATCCGCTTTCCCAATTCTTTTATTTAAGATCAATGCTTTTGAAAGGGTTACTTTCACTTCTGTTCTCTTTGACCCTATAGTTATATTAAATGTTAAACCCAATGGTTCCGAAAGGAATACTTTTAAATGGTTTCAAAGATATGTTTCCACAAATTCTTACTTGAACCCAATGCTTTTCGAAGGGTATGCTTTAAGTATTTCGAAAAGCATATTTTTCAGTGTTATGAAAGGTATATTTTTCAATGTTTTGAAAGGAATTGTTCCAAGTATTCAAAAGTTATGTTGGATGGTTTTGAAAGAGAACATCTAAGGTTTTAATTAATGATACAATGGATATCGTCGAAAGATTAGTTTTCAAATTTGAGAATCCAATCTCATTTTTAAAGTAAATACATGGCAATATGAAAGAGTTTTGAAATGGCATTTAACTATGGAATTTTAGAGGAAGCTTTCCTCGATAAAGATAGCAGGTTAAGGGTATTAACCATATTTCATTAGCAAAATGATTACAAGGAATTTAACCATGGATTTTTATATTTTTATGTTATTTGATCAGTTATCATTAATGCTTGTGTAACTATACTCAATTCATTTTAACCCATAACTATATCTTAGGGTAAGGGCAGAATAACAGGCTGGGTTGGCCCAATAGTGGATATGTAAATATTGAATTTAACTCCTGTTTGAGTAGAATTGCATCCAAAAGGTCAAATAGACCAGAATATAGGATGCCTAAGACTGATCAAAGGATTATTGGTAGAACGTCTTCTTAGTAAACCCATAGTAAACTATCTTATGGAAATTATTATTGGCAGGGCCAATATGTTCTTAGTGATCCCATGAAAACTATGTTCGGAATAAGTTATTGAGAGAGATCAATAGGTTCTTAGACAGCCCATGAAAACTATGAGATGAGAGATGTTATTGGTGGAAACCAATAGGTTCATAGTGATCCTATAAAAACTATGATTGGATGATAGTATCGATAAAAACCAATTGGTTCATAGTGTTCCCATGAAATCTATGATTGGATGATAGTACTGGTAGAAACCAATAAGTGCATGGTGATCCCATGAAAACTATGAAAGTGGATAGGAAATTCATAATGAATTAAATAGGTTATGAGTAAGCCTATGAAAACTAATTAGTTAATAGTGATCCTAGAAACTATAACTTGAGACAGATAATCAGGTAAATAGGGATGGGAAATCCAGAGCATATTGCTTGTTTACATATCATCATGATACATTTTATTATGTTATATCTTAACCATTATGGATGTAGATGCATAGTATATGGTTATTATAAATTGGGTTAAGATATTAGTGAGGGGAAAACCCATTCCGCTAAGCGGCATGGTCTCACTAGATATCTATATGGTTCGAGATGATAGGTTATTATTTACACCAGACTTTTTGTCTGACTCGAAGTTTATGTTTTCCTCTTAAACTCTCGGGTGCTTAGTTGATTTTGTGTAGTTTGAGAGTTAAGGTTTTAGGTTCTCCTTTAGAAGAATAAGCTTCTAAAGACGTGCAGGAGGCAAGCTAGCTGTTAGGGGTGCTTTCTGTTTAATTCGGATGTGTTATTGGATGCAATGGCAAAGTTGTTTAGTGCCTATATTTAGACTTTGATCAACCAAGAGGGCATCTTCATATGTCGCTCTTAGCAAATTTTGTAATAAATTGTAATTTCATTGAATGTGGCTTATGTATGGGATTATCTAGTGAATCTGAAATAAAATGAGAATTTTTTTTAAATCGAGTTTAATTTTTTTAATATTCATGTGTTTCTGGTATATTAATGTATCTATCATTACTGCATTTGGTTACTGAGAATTAATAACTATGGATGACTACAGCATCCGTAGAGGTTAGTTTTGGGCCTCTAAATGCGCGATGTTACAGGTTGGTATCAGAGCATAGGTGTATGTAAATTTAATAGAAAATTTGAACCTAAAAGACTTTCAAAACATAACCCATAGAATCAGAAAATGAGACCGGGGTTTGTGGCTAATACTATACTAATGTACTTGCGTTTGCTATATATATATATATATATATGTATGTATGTATGTATAAGTACGTATTCCTCTCTCTCTCTCTCTCTCTTAGACCGTTCTTCTGTATCATACTAAGGCTCGTATGTAGATTTACAAGAATGGAAGATATAGAGGCAAGAAACGGAAGATGAAATCTAAATGGAGGAAGCACCACAACTAATGTAAATGCTCGACCCAATACTAAAAGGAATCGAGGTTGATGGGCAAATGCTAATCCAAATGCAAATGCCAATGTAGGTGTTGGATCCCTGCCTATGGTTATGAGCGTGACGTATTAGTTCTTCATCAATCTGATGCAAGCTGGAGTAGTTGCAGGAGTAGCTGGGGATAATGCTATGAGTGTTGGAAGAGCTAATCTTATGGCCCCAGTTGGCAATAACTCTGCCAAGTTGAGCAGAGATTATACCAGTCTTAGTCGAAAGCCATTTTTGGGAACAGAGGATGTTGTTGAAGTAGAAAACTGGTTATTGCACTGTGAAATAATTTTCATGACTTGGGATTAGATGATAAGCAGAAGAGGAGACTTGCTTCACGACAGTTGTAGGAGCAGCACTTTATTGATGGAATGGTATTACTGTAGGAGTTTCCGAGGAAGAGTTGACTTGGGTAGTGCTTCGAAGGAGATACGAAGCGAGGTTCTTGTCTGAAGTTACCAATTCAGTATTGCTGAGAAGGTTCATGGACTTAGTGCAAGGTGAGATGTCGGTGATTGAGTATGCTACAAAGTTTGATGAGTTGTCCTGATAAGGATATGCTACCATCGACGTCGTCATTAAAAGAAAGGAGATGATTATTTGAGGGTTAAGACCTGAGATTGTTATGGCAACTATGCCACACCTCCATGATCCAAGTATATTTGTAGTGGAGATAGCAATTAGGAATGAAGAGATGCTTTATACTTTTGGGAAAGAGAAGCAGGATGAAACCAAAGATTCTCATGGCAAGAAGAGGAAATTCTTTAAGAAGAAAGAAGCTTATAAAAGACGAGCTGCCAAGAAAGGGAAGGCCGATGTAGTTTGCTACAAGTGCGACAATAAAGGACATTATGCTCATGAATGTCGAAGTAGAAAAGGGAAAAGGTTGTAGATAAGAAAGGGGTAAAGTGTTTCAACTGTGACCAGATTGGACACTACAAGAATCAGTGTCCTAAACCAGTCGGTGCAGATAAGGGAAAGGTTTTTTCTTTGGAATCATCATCTTATAGACCAACTGCTGCTGAGAAGGGAAAATCTGTGATGGGAGGTATTCTTTTGATCATAGTATACCAATTAGGGTACTATTTGATACCAGTGCATCGTATTCATTTATATCTTAGTGTTTGGTAGATTAGTTATTTTTAGAACCATCATAACTTGCTACTTCCTTAAGGGTTGCGAATTCGATAGGAGGGTATGCAACTTTAGGGATGAGATGTGACCAGTTAGAACCTGAATTGTTAGGTCATAAGTTTGCATGCAGTTTGTATGTTTTTGATTTTGTAAGCATCAGGATCATTTTGGGTATGGATTGGTTAGATAAATACGATGCTAATATTTTGCCAAGATAAAAAAATATCGCTATGACACCCCAATAGTCATGACCAAATTATATACTTGGTGGAGAAGTCAAACTCAGCCCTTAGCATATTTTGTAATAGATTGTAATTTCTTTGAACGTGGCTTACGTATGGGATTATGTAGTGAAACTAAAATGAAATAAGAAATTTGTTTTAAATTGAGTTTAAATTTTTTTCATATTCATGTGTTTCTGGTATATCAATGTATCTAACATTACCACATTTGGTCACCAAGAATTAATAATATGGATGACTACAGCATCTGTAGCGGTTAGTTTTGGGCCTCCCAATAGTGGATGTTACAGATGTCTTTGAACTCAGTGCTATCAAATTGGGTTCCGTTATTGGAAATAATCGTTTGTGGGACCCCCAAAGTGACAGATGATGTTTCTGACCATGAATTTGATCGCCTTCTTAGAAGTGATCATGGATAGCGACTCCGCTTCAACCCACTTCATGAAAAGTCAACGACAATGATGGTGTACTTCATGCCACCATTGGACCTTGGTAGCAAACCAATGATATTGATTCCCCACACTGCAAATGGCCAAGGACTGACCATCTGCGTAATCTCTGTCGTGGGACTCTAGGAAATTTAGGGAACCTTTGGTATTTTTCACACTTCCCGGTGTAGTTAGCTGCATCTCAGTTGACGGTCAGCCAGAAGTATCCATAGCGAAGAATCTTCTTCGCCAAGGTTTGCCCTCCAGTTTGGTCACCGGCGGGCCCCTTCACGCACTTCTATAAGGACTTGCTTGGCTTCATTCTTAGTAACACATCGAAGCAAGGGGACTGAGAATCCTTTCCTATATACACTCCTTGCATGATGAATCTCGATGCTTTGCGAAGGAGTTGTCATCGCTCGTTCTTTCTGTTAGGAAGGATTACCTTCTACGAATAAACCATGATTAGAGTCATCTGCAACTCCTTCTCACACTCAGCCTCCAAGATCCAATCGACATCCATCTAGTCGATGCTCGAAGCTTATAGCACTTCCATCGGGACGAGGCTTATGAGCTGCGCATCCCCTGAGTTAGCTAACTTAGCCAGCGAATCAATCTTCGCATTCTCCTCTCTAGGAATATGTGTTATTGTCTAATACTCGATATTGTTAAGAAACTCAATGGCTCTATTCAATAAGGAGCCAGTCTCGCCCTACCACCTGCAACTCTTTTCTCACCTGACACACCACCAATTGGGAGTCGTAAAAATGTGCAAAATTTTGACTCCCAACTTTTTCGCAATTTTAAGCCCTACGATCAAAGCTTCATACTCTGCCTCATTATTCATCATGGGGAAATCGAGTTTTAGGGCATAACAAATCGAACGTTTCTTAGGGGTCACCAACACAACACCCACCCCAGACCAATGCTCAGTGGATGCTCCATCGATATACATTTTCCACCCAACATTCAGCTCTCCTCTTCTCTCTAGAGTATCATTTTGAGCAGTGTATTCGACTACGAAATCTGCCAAAGCTTGGCCTTGGATTGCTTTTTGAGGAAGATACGTGATATCATATTGGCTCAACTCAATGTTCCATTTCAGTAGCCTTTCAAAGGTCTCAGGTCACTGCAAGACTAGTCTAAATGGCCGGTCAGTCAATACTTTAATTGTATGAGCATGAAAGTACGGGCGGAGTTTCCTCGAAGCTATCAATAGGTAATACGCCACCTTTTAGATTTGGATGGTTCCTCTGGCCCTTGTCAATCATTTGCTATTATAGTACACCATTCTTCGGATTCGGGACTCCTCATGCACAATTGCGGCGCTCGACACTGTTAAGTAAACAAATAAATCCTCATCTTCTAGTGGCTTTGATAGGATGTGAGGTCTCTCCAAGTGGTCTACCAAAGCCTGAAAAGCATCTTTATACTTCTGTGTCCAAACAAAGTTCCTTTTTCCTTTCTCGAGGATGTCAAAGAAAGGGATGCATTTATTTGTGGCTCTGGAAATAAACTTGCTCAAGGCGGCAACTTTTTCATTTAGGCTATAAACTTCCTTCATTGACTTTTGGGCTTTAATATTTCGAATGCCTTGATCTATTTTGGTTAGCTTTAATTGCTCTCAAGTTCACTATGAAACCCAAAAACTATACCGACACAACTCCAAACGAACACTTCGATGGACTGAGCTTCATCACATACTTGTGGAGCACACTAAACATACCTGCAAAGTTCTCAAACGTGGTTCATCGACCGCCATGACTTCATAAGCATGTCGTCCATATAGACTTCCATTATGCATCCAATCTGCTCCCTGAACATTGAGTTCACCGACCTCTAGTAAGTCGCCCCTGCGTTCTTCAAACCAACGAGCATAATAAGATAGAAGTACATTCCTAGGTCAGTTATGAAGCTGGTGTGCTCTTAGTACGGGACATCCATTGGAATCTGGTTACAGCCAGAATATGCGTCCATGATTGATAACAGTTCGTGCCTGACGGTTGAATCTATAATTGATCGACGTTCAGGAGTAGGAAGTTATTTTTCAAGCATGCTTTATTCAGATCAGAATAGTTTATGCACATCCTCCACTTCCCGTTGGACTTCTTAACCAAGACTGGATTGGATACCCATTCCGGATATAGAGCGTCACAGATGAAGCAATTGTCTTTTAGCTTGTTCACCTCCTCTTTTAGCATAGCAGATCTCTTTGGATCCAAGCGGCGGCGTTTCTACACAGGAACAAATTTAGGGTTCACATTCAATGTGTGGCATGCTATCTTCAATGATATTCCATACATGTCGGAATGCGAACAAGTGAACGCATCCAGATTTTCCCAAAGAAAACTCGTCAACTCTTTCATCATTTTCATGATGAGTTGAGCTCCAATCTTCAAGGCCAGTGTAGGATCATCCTGACTGATCGGGATGTTGATTGTCAAATCTGCAGGGGTTACCCCTCGCATCCTCTAGCTCCTACCTTGAGTCCATATCCTTATGGAACCGGCTGTGTTGCCCGAGCCGGGGTTTAGGCGGTGGTTGTTATGCATCCAATGATTTGATGCAGAGATTTTTCTCCATGTCATTTCCCTTCTCACATCGCTTCATCTCTTTAAGCTCCATAACATAGCACTCACATCCAAGCCCATGGTCTTCCTGGACAACTTCTACTCTATTATCTTTAGGAAGTTTCAACATCAAGCACCATGGGGCAATGGCTGCCCGAAAACTAGCTAGAGCCAGTCGTCCCGGAAAAGCATTATAAGCAGAGAATATATCTAACACGATGAAGGTCACAACCCACACGCTCTTACGGTCGCCTTCTCCTACACCACCGGTAGGTCTACACATCCAAAGGGTTCCATCGTCATCCCATTAAATCCCTACATACGAGACTTACATGGCTTCGGTTCTTGGCCATCCAAGAGCATTTGATTATAAGCTTTTTTAAACAATATATTCACTGACATGCCACGGTCGACTAACACTTTCCTTACAGTCACCAGCCCAATCATGGTCGATATCACCAATAGATCCAACATAGGGGCTTTGACCCCATCAACGTCCCTAGTCTTGAATACTATATCATTAGTCATCATCCAAAGTATCTTTTCCAGAACTCCGTCTTTGACGGCAAAGCAACTGTCACTCGTAGCATGCTTTAGAGCACTCGCATACCTCTCCATTTCATTTCAGCTTTTCTCGGTTGGATGAGGTCCACTAGAATGTGTTGATAATCAATCATTTTTCAAGCTGCCTGGGCTCGTCCTCACCAAGCCTAGCTTAACCCCGTTGGAAGGAGGTCCTTAGGGGTTAAAACTTCCTTGCCTACCATCCTACGGGACTTTAACGAACTATTGTAACTCCTTCTTCCTGATCAGTCCTTCTATCACTCGTTTGTATTATGACCGTGAGTTTCATGAAATCTGCAGTTTTTACCAGACCTTTTTCTTTCTCAGTCACTCCCTTGGAGGCGGCTATCATACTTCTAAAACTTAGGGTGCTTCTCAAAATCAGGCCTTTTGTTTCTAGCTCCCTAATCATTCTTTCTTTGATCATTGCCTTTGTTCTCAACATTCACATCCATATTTCTAAAGTTCCCTCCGGACTGCCTCATTGCAACATTGCTCTGAATCACCACAGTCGACTGCCCACCACTAACTTTCCTGGCTCTAGTACTTGCCTCTTCTAAGTGCAAGAACTGATTCGTCTTTCTATAAAGCACATCCATCATTGGCAGGGTTTTCATTTTCAACCATCTCCCGAAATCAGTATAAGGATGAATCCCTCTTATCAAAGCCATTAAAACAATGTCTTCTTGTGCATTACTCATTTCCATCATAACCATGTTGAATCTGCTCAAGAATTCTTTCAATGAGACTCTCGTTTATTGGAAAGGGTTCGACAGTGACATTACGTCCTTAGGATGAGTAGTGTGCAAGTGGAACAACTCAACAAACTTCTGCGCTAACTATTCAAAAGAGGATATGGTTCTTGGCGGAAGCTAGGCGAACCACATTATCGCAACACCCTCGATAAAAATTGGGAAACAACGACATCAGACAACATTGGTCGTTGTAACTGAATCCATATGTCATTCGTACTTCATCAAGTACTGCTTCGGATCCATCTTTCCATTATAATGGCATCATCGACATTAAAAATCTCCTAGGATACTCCTCGCGTAATATTTGTTCGGTGAATGGGTTCCGACTAGGATAAGAGCCCTATTCATCATTACTTTGATGCTGAATTTCGCTCACCGATCTGCTCAATATCTCAGCCAAATACTACGGCTCTATGGGATCTACTGAAGGCGGTAATCATGGTAGGCACCGAGTGTTTAGTCCAGAAAACGCTCTTGGTTAAGCTTGCGATATCTGGGTTCTCCTATCTTTGAGAGAACTGTTTGTCCAATAGTTTTATTAGTTTGGTTTCTATGTGGTAAATTGATAGAAGCTGCCTGATCTCTAGCATTATAGCCATCAACAACACGACTGGCCATACCACCAACATCATCATCCAAAACATTAACTCGCTCATTCACTATATTAAGAACATTTGGTCGATACCGATCCTTGCTTGGGGTTCAGTACCGATCCTCAGAGTTTGGCCATGGCCGGTCTCCAATATCTGTTTTGAAGTGTCGGCTTCCTTTTTGACCATCTTCTGCTTTCTTTCTCTATGCCTCTCACCAGACGAAGAAGAACTATATTCCTATAAATCAGAAGGAGTCAAATCCCTTATATTCCTTCTACGAATGCTGGTCAGCTGGTTCAGTAAATCAATGCTCTCCTTCATCTGCCTATTTACTTCATCCCATCTTTCCTACAGTTTTTCATTCATCTCCTTCGTCATCTAGTCCATCTCGACCCTCATTATCATGTCTGATGGATTCTGGATTTCAACAGCGCTTGGCTGCGCAACTTTTTCAACATGTTGGGATTCGGTGTTCTTGGCATCGCTATCGGGTCTGGAAGCGGTTGATTTCTCTTTTCGTGAGGCCATAAGTCAAAGTACTCCTTTGATAGATTTTGCTAGAATCTGCATAGTCTCAGGTTGTAAAAATAATACTAACGGATCTACCTCGCGGATTTAAGCTATCCAAAAGTAGAAAATAGATCCTAACAGACTGAGATCGATGCTCCTAGTGAAATCACCAAAATGTTCATACCGAAAAGTGGCACAAACACCCATAGAATGAACGTAGAGAATTAGACGAGAAAAGTAAAATAAAATGAGAAATAATAAGACACAAACTTTACAGTGGTTCGACTAATCGTTGCCTATATCCACTTAACATTATTGATGATTTGGTTGTTGGTTACAATAGCAGTTCTTACAGATCGATGATGATCCATAAAATTACAAGAGCAATATATAAATTCATAAAATAACTAAAAAGGATCCCTCAAAACATCACCTTGCCCCTTTATTTATAGCTACAGGTCGTCGAAATCATCTCCACCATGTTTGCACCCACGTTTTGCATGTCAAGGAAGAGAAATGCTAGGAATATCTTGGCCACATCAGCTACAATCAGGTATCGATACCAATCTAAGGTTAGGGATCGGTATTAATCCATGAGATTGTTTCATGGGTCTCCTCCAGGGCCTTAGGTAGGCATGAGTTGCTTGTGCCTTCAACTTTTCCACCTTAGTTTTTGCTAGAAGCTTGGTTCTGGGTCAGTTGCTTGGTACGGGGGTTGGAATGCAGTATTTGGCTTCATTTGTACATGGTGTTTGATGGTAATTACTTGTGAATGATCCAACAAAGCTTGGAGAGGGTCGTGAGCATCTTAGCTTGATAATTGATGGGATGGATGGCCATTGATGTAGGATTTTGGGGATCAATACTGAACCCTGACAAGGATCCGTATCGATCTGACACTTTTATAAGATGTTGGTTCGTGTGTCGTTGCTCATGGGCATAGTGCGTGTAGCCTTTCTTTCGAAGACCGATTGTTATTCTTTGGACTTGTCCCCTTGGTTGCACTTGGCATTTGAGTTTGCTAGTTATCACTTTGGGCTCTCTGTCTTGATAACCTTTGAGTTCGGCTGATCAGATTTGTCTGAATACGGCCTGGTGGTCAAGCCGAATTACACTCTGTGATATTAGAATTCCCTAGGATCTCATTAAAAATATATAGCTGAATTATTATAAGAGCATCTTCCTTTATTTCTCCAATTTTTTTTGGAATAAGGCCCTTTAAATTAATAGAATAAAAAATTACCTTAAAAGTCTTCACCTTCTTTAACACCACCTCCATCTTCAGCCTCTGTGTCCCAAAATCTTCTTTCTCGTCGAATCAATTCATAACATAATTGATTATTCATCTCCTTAGCTCCAACTATGGCCTATCAATCTTTAATGATTCCCTTACTAAGATACCAACTATTGGAAATTTGAGGTATATCCCAAGATTTTCCTAATCCTATACCGCTATATATAATTTTAGTGTAAGTTATGTCAGAAGTATTTTTTTAACTTAATCATGAAGCCACTATCAAGCCATACCTAAAGATTAATTTTGAAAGCTATGACAATAGCTTCATGTAATAAAATGGTTACACCAATCCCTTCATATGATTTAATAATAGAAATAACTTAAATGTCAATGCATCAAATCATCCTGGCATAATATGAAATTAATATGAATAATAAATTCTCAATCGATTGGCATTTACTTTTCGATAATAAGGCTACAAATTGTCTCTTATTGATGAATTATCTTTATTAAAACCTATTATAATTTCAAAGTGAAGTCATGTGTTGATCTAAAGGCTTTGTCTATAATGTGATCATGTTTTTTTGTAGTTTGTTCATATCCTTTTAAAATACATTTATGATTATCTTCTAATCTTAACACCCTGTCAAGTGTTCTTTAAGTTGAAAGCTCCTCTCTATCCCCTTTTCTCATTGTTAGTACCAAATTTGGAGTCAAGATAATTCAAGATACTTTAGTAGGATTATAACCCTGGTTGAATATTCTGGCCATAAATTCATGAAAATCAATCATACATTCGTTAGGAGTCATTATGCAATTCATTAACAATTCAAATCATTTATTACAAAACTACAAAATCATGATGGCTTGGGCGGCCATTAATGCCTCTTACTCAAGCTTTTCTTTTTGCAAGAGGTAAAAACGAAAATGAAGAAGAAGATGAAATCAAAAAAATCATCCTATTCTAGGGGGTACCATCTATTTATAGAATATTCCAGTTGTTGGTCTTAAGACACGTGTTGCTTGGAATGAGCAGACGGTTGAGATTGATCTTTGAGCAAAGAATCCAGTATTTGTGGAGTTGATTAACTCACGATAGCTTTTCTCCAAATGTCTTTTAATTTGGCTCCTAATGTTATCTCTCGATAGCCCACATTCCTTACAATGACTGAATACTTTGATTCAATATTCCTTAATGAATGATTCAAGGATTTAATTCAAGACGACTCTCATCCATGACCATATAACGACTCTATGGACTACCATACAAAGTCTCTTCTGCATTATTTTGTGAGGACTTAGGAATTACCATACAAAAGCTTTCGTATGTTTCTCTATGGTTACTTCATGGTTTCTTCATTCATTGTTTCAAGATTACTTGAACATCAACATATGAGGGTTCTAGTGAATTAACCCACGATGACTGCCTTATGGATTATTTCATGATAGTTTCATTTATTATTTCATGTCCATTGCATGTATTGCTCTAAAGGCTTCAATGAGTCATCCTATGATGACTATAAGCATTTCCACACGAAGGTTTTAAGATGTTTTTCTCATGATGACTTGACTGAATCTTTTCATGGTAGCTTGATTACTTGATTAAATCACTCTACTATAGAACTTATTCATTTCCTTATGATAATTATAGGCATCATCATACTAAGACTTCGACATGTTACCCTACGATAGCTACTTGAATGAATGTTCTCATGATGGCTTGACTGGATCATTCCACGATGGCTCTTATGTATCATTATATATCGAACATAGGCATTATACATGAAAGCTTTATCATAGGTTCTTTTTGAATCTTGTTTCACGAAGACTTAGCCACTTTACTTTTTAATTCATGATGGTTTTGAGGATACTTTGTGATGGTTATTCTTATGGCTTGTCTTATGATAGTTTAATGCTTCATTTCACGATGGTCCCCATGTGTCAACTGTTAATACCTCAGTTATTGGTTTTGATGATAACAACCCTGATAACAATCATATACAATTATATAAAACATGTATACTAATGTTTTTCCAAGTTATATAGTACATAGTGCAAAATATTACACAAGTGTTGAATCGAAGGCTATATAAAGACTTAAAAGATGGAAATGAAGACTCATGAGTACAAAAAGCAAGATATGAAGATTTCACGAATATAATTTAATGTACAGAGTCATAGTATATTGTTGGGCATGTTTTCACCGAACCAAAGAGGGGAGGTAAGTCCTCGCCGAACCAGGGTAAACCAGACCATCCACCATACCAACTCCTTCCACTCCATCCACCGAATCAACCTCCTTCCCACGCCTGCCGAATCAACTCCACCGGTCCACCCACTACCGAACCAACAACTTCGCCTACCTACCGAACCAGATCCCACCGAACCAACAACTTCGCCTACCTACCGAACTAGATCACACCGAACCAACAAGTTCGCCTACCTACCGAACCAGATCCCACCGGACCAAGGCGTTCCGGACCAACTTTGCCAGGCCAGATTGTATCAGCCCAGGCTCACCAGCAGCTATATACATCCAAGACCCCTACCCCCAGCCTCACTCTATAAATAGAGGGGCAGGGGTACAACAATAAGGGATAAGTTTGAGAGCTCAAGCACGGATAGAACTTTCAAACAACTTTCATATACTTGTATCAAAGCTTTGTACTTGTAATTTGAATAGAAAAAGGAGAATAACATATAAAGTGGACGTAGGCACATTCTGGCTGAACCACTATAAATCTGCGTGTCTTTTAGAGTTTAGTCCCTGCTTTTCATATATTTGCATAAATCACCCAAATCACTACGAACAACATAAAATCAAGTAAACCATACGACTTGGAGGTGTTTGTCCATTTTTTGTGCAAACATTTTTGGTGCTTTCACTGAGAACTGAAAGCTCAAAGCTTCAGCTTCTCCCACTTAACCTCCTTCCTAACAGCGTCGTTCATTGCTTGGAAAACATGCCTCCCAAGCAGAAGAAGGATGTTAACAAAGGAAAAAACATCGCAACCAGCAGTCTTCCAGATCCAGTGGTCACAGATCAAGTAAGTCGTCCCCTTCAAGCAGCAGTACCAAATTAAGGTCAGGCAAATCCGACAACCCCTGCCACAGAACAGCCTGCAGCAATTACTAGGGCAGATCTAGATAGGGTTGTGGCTGAAGTGACTAACCGCTTCACATCCCAGCAGGAAGCCTTGGTCGACCATCTCATGTCACGCTTAAGGGATGCTGAAGAGTCCAACCGCAACACTGAATCATGGGGTGAGTCCCAGTCTGGAGGATCTCAGAGACAGCAAAGATCTTCCTTCTTCGAAGGAGCTAACGACAGAAGCGGCCATGGTAGGAGCCGAGACCGAGCACAGCTCGAAGTTAGGCCTGAGGAAACGCTTGGAACCGAACCCAACGGGGGAGGTACCGGGCGGAGGTCAACTATAGCTGAGCCGGTCGTACTGCCTAGCCACGGAAACACCAATGAACGGGGCCGAGCTAGAGTCCAGTCCGAAGTTGGACCCGAGGAAGTGCTTAGATCAGAACCCAGCAGGGGAAGATCAAGGCAAGGGCCAACTGTAGCTGACCCTAACATGCTCCCAGAAGACCAAAGGCAGCCACTGGAAAATATGAGGAATGATAGACGATACCATCCCTACAGGTCATCTGGACGGAATCAATCCCACAGAACAGAACCGAACTCTTTTCTATCTGCTCCAAATTCTGATGAAAGGATGGCACGCTTGTTCAGAGAGTGCGTCCAACGGATCAAAGAGATCGAGGGATAGGCGCTAGGGTAACCAGCCCTTTCGCCCGCAATATCGAAATTGCTATCACCCCCCGAGAATGGAAAATGCCAACAATCGAACCTTACAAAGGAACCTCCGACCCCGTTGTACACTTGCAAAGATACACATAGCATATGCTCATGAGTGGAGCAACAGAGGGAGTACTGTGCAAATGCTTTCCACTATTCTTAGCAGATCTAGCTACCTCCTGGTTCTGTCATTTACCCCAAGGATCCATCAGCTCGTGGGAAATGTTGAAAGAAAAGTTTATCAGCCAGTTCCGCATTCATGTGGAACAACCCAAGGACGCTTATTCCTTATCCAGTATCAAACAGAAACCTGGAGAGAAGCTGCAGCAATACCTAACCCGATTCAATGCCGCAGCGGCCGCAGTCCAAGATGCCGATGAGAAGCTTATCCTAATGGCCCTCTGTAGTGGTGTGCATCCGGATATTAAATTCGCTAGAAGATTGACAAAAGAAAAACCAGCTACTTTACCCGATTTCTTCCATGAAGCCGGGAAATATACGAGGCTTGAAGATGCTGCCACTGAGGGGCAGTCAGGGCAACAAAATAAGGCAGCTCACGGCAACACGCCTGCTGCAGCAAAGGAGGTTCGAAGAAATGATTCTAGAGACAATGCTGGGGGCAAGAAGGGAGAAAAGCGCCTATATCGACCAGGACCGAGATTCGACACTTACACTCCTTTGAATGAAACCATTGAAAACATCTTCCTTGCCACCCAAGACGAAGTTAGATACAAACGCCCACCATACAAGAAGGAATCAGATAACGCACAAAAATCTGGAAAGTTCTGCCGCTTCCACGAATCTCATGGGCATGACACCAATGAATGCCATCATCTCCGGGACTTGATTGAAGAACACATCAGAAGGAAGAGACTGGAACGCTATGTAAAAGGTCAGAACAGGACTCCAGCTCTTGCCAATGAGAACCCAAGGCTACCCTCACCAGAGATAGGCAGAGGAAATCGCAACACTGGCGGCTCCAGTCAAGAGAAGATAGTGGTCCATACCATCTCGGGAGGACCGCACATCGCCGACAGAAGCTGGGCAGAAATGGAAAGATATGGAAAGTCGCTTAGAAACAATGAAGACTGTGTTAATTCTGTTATAGAAGAACGCCACCCGAAGCGGAAAGAGAGTGATGACATCACATTCAGTAGGCGTGACCTAGAGGGAAGGCAGTACCCTCACATGGATCCCATGGTTATCTCTGCCCGGCTCGGTCCAGCCGAAGTTTTTCGAATTCTAGTAGACATTGGAAGCTTAGTAAATATCTTATTCAAGCATGCATTCGACAAAATGAAACTATCAATAAAGGATGTTTCTCCCTGCATTAAACCACTACACGGTTTCACTGGAGATGCGAAGATGCCCCTCGGGCAACTGGACCTCTTTGTTGAAATTGGAAGTCATCCCCGCTCTATTGTGCGGAAACAGACATTTGTGCTGATAGAAAACCACTCGGCCTACAACGCCTTCTTAGGAAGGCCAGCCTTGTCTGACTTCCAAATTGTCCTGGCCCCATGGTGCCTAAAGATGAAATTTCCAACGGACAATGGAGTAGGGGAAGTAGAAGGAGACCAGGACGTTGCTCAAGACTGCTATGTAACTGAACTTCGCAACTACCACAGGAAGGATAAAGGAAAGAGTGTAGAGGTTGCCCTCTGCACAAAAAGTTCGGAAGCATGGCAACTAAAGAAGGCCCCTCCTCTTCGATATAACAGCGACCCTTTTAATGAATTAGACCCTAGGGACAAAGAGGAGGAGGCCACCGCCGAGCCTGCAGAGGCTATGGAATTTGTATCTGTAGACAAACATGACTCGAGTAGACTATTGAAAATCGGGTCCCAACTAAAAGCAAAGGTGAAGGAACAACTCATTGACTTTCTCCGCCACAACTTGGATGTATTTGCATGGTCACATGCTGATATGACCGGAATCTCCCCTAACATAGCATGCCACGTACTAAACATTGATCCTACCAAGGCGCCCGTAAAACAAAGAAAGAGAAGCATGGGGGCAGAACGATCAGCAGCCCTCGATGAAGAAGTAAGGAATCTACTTGCCAATGACTTCATACGAGAAGCCATCTACCCAGAGTGGATCGCCAACCCGGTGCTGATAAAGAAGGCTAATGGGAAGTGGCGAACATGCATTGACTTCTCCAACTTAAATGACGCCTGCCCGAAGGATTGCTTCCCACTTCCCCGAATCGATCAACTTGTAGACAGCACAGCCGGGCATGAACTCTTATCTTTCATGGACGCATACTCAGGATACAAACCAAATTCCCATGCATGCTCCCGATCAAGACCACACTAGTTTCATCACTGACCGGGGATTGTACTACTACAAGGTAATGCCTTTCGGACTTAAAAACGCAGGAGCCACCTACCAGCGCCTCGTCAACAAGATGTTTGTAGGGCTAATAGGACAAACTATGGAAGTGTATGTGGATGACATGCTGGTAAAGTCAAGGAAAGCCGACAATCACGTAAACCACATGGGCGAGATGTTTCGAGTACTTCGCCAATATGGAATGAAACTTAATCCTCTAAAATGCTCCTTCGGAGTATCATCAGGAAAATTCTTGGGATTCATCGTCCATGCCAGACGGATTGAAGCAAACCCTGAACAAGTCCGAGCTCTAAAAGATATCAAAATACCTTCCACTCGAAAGGAAATGCAAAGCCTGAATGGGAAAGTGGCCGCCCTAAGCCGATTCATCTCCAAAGCAACGGACAAGTGCGTCCCCTTCTTCGAAGCCCTAAAGAAAGACAAAGGAAAGTTCGAATGGACTGACGAATGCCTAACTGCTTTCCTTAACTTAATCGAACACCTCCAGAAACCGCTGGTACTCTCGACTCCAAACGAAGGCGAAGAGTTATGCCTATACCTTGCTGTATCATCTCATGCTCTAAGCGCTGCTTTGGTAAGAGAAGACAACCGCACGCAGCGGCCAGTATACTTTGTAAGTAAGAGGTTTACGGGGGCAGAAGTCAGATATCCTAAACTTGAGAAGCTAGCATACTATCTACTGATCGCATCATGAAAACTGCGACACTATTTTCAATCCCATTCCATCAGAGTTCTGACCGATCAACCGCTGAGGCAGGTACTCCATCGTCCCGACACTTCTGGGCGACTACTTAAATGGTGCATTGAACTAAGTCAATATGATATTACCTACCATCCTCGCACCGCCATCAAGGGGCAAGCGATGGCCGATTTCATTGTCGAATTCACTACCAACGAAGGTAAGGAGCAATCAGAAATAGTAGAAGACATCAAGTGGAACCTCTTTGTGGATGGTGCATCAAACGAACAAGGCTCGGGGGCAGGTGTGGTAATAATCACTCCCAGGAGAAATAAGCTGCACTATGCTATAAGGTTGGAATTCGCTGCCACCAACAACGATGCAGAGTATGAAGCGGTGATAGCTGGATTAGAACTTGCCTTAGAAATCGGAGCCAATTCTTTGTGTCTTCATAGAGATTCTCAACTTATTGTTAATCAAATACTAGGAGAATTCCAGGCTCGAGAAGAACGACTCATAGCATATTTAAAGAAGACCAAGTTACTTCTCAGTCGATTGGACCACTACTTAGTCAAACACATCCCTCGGGAAGAGAACCAAGAGGCCGACGAATTGGCGAAGCAAGCTAGCATGAGAGACGACGCTATTTCCGGAGCAGTAGCCATCTCAAAGCAACTGACCCCAAGTTTTGAGCAAGTGAATATGATAGCTGCAACCGAAGAAGCAACTTGGATGACTCCCATCCGAGACTACTTACAAAGTGGTACACTACCCAACGGGCGTAACGAAGTCAAGAAAATCTTGAGGAAAGCTTCCCGCTACAAGAGGGCACCCTCTATCAGCGCGGCTTCTCTAACCCTTTATTAAGGTGTGTCGCTGGGAGGGAAGCCAAGGAAATCTTATCCAACATTCATCAAGGAAGCTGCGGAGATCACACTGGAGGGCAGACTTTGGCAAAAAAGATACTCCGATATGGATATTTCTGGCCCACCTTGAGCAGGGACGCCTTAGATTTCATCAGAAAATGTGACAAATGCCAGAAGTTTGCTAAGATTCCGCGGCTACCAACAACTGAGATTACTCAAATGACCAGCCCTTGGCCCTTTGCAGTATGGGGAATTGACTTGATCGGCGAACTACCAATGGGCCGAGGCGGGGCCAAATATGCTATCGTGGCAGTCGACTATTTCACCAAATGGGTGGAAGCAGAACCCCTGAATAAAGTATCTTCAGCAAAAGTTATTAACTTCTTGATCAAAAATGTTCTATGCAGGTACGGAGTCCCATTCAAAATTATATCGGACAATGGACTTCAGTTTGACAGCGAGGAGTTCGACAACTGGTGCCAAGAGCATGGAATTCACAAAAGCTTCTCATCCGTAGCTTATCCCCAGGCAAACGGACAAGTTGAAGCCGTCAACAAAATTCTGAAAACTCTAATAAAAAAGAAACTCGAAAAGTCAAAGGGCGCTTGGGTGGATGAACTCCCTACGGCACTATGGGCCTATCGCACATCTTTCAGAACATCAACGGGGCATACTCCTTTCTCTTTGGCATACGGATCGGAGGCTATGCTCCCAGACTCCCAGTTGAAATCATCGTGCCTTCCCACCGTAGGATCCACTATAACCCAGAAGAGAACGAAGAAATCCTTCACATGTCTTTGGATCTAATTGAGGAGAGAAGAAATGACGCAGCCCTCAATGCAGCAGCCCACAAGCAAAAAGTGGCAGCACAATACAACTCCAAAGTCAAGCGTCGTACCTTACAAGAAGGAGATCTTGTCCTCAAGCGAATCTTCCCTCGCCCCGGGGCACTAGATCCAATCTGGGACGGACCATATGTAATTCATAAAGATCTCCACAATGGAGCTTATATTTTGTCAACAGTGGACGGAGAGGTGTTCCAGAGGGCATGGAACATCCAACACCTCCGTCGATACTTTTCTTAACTTGTACTGCCCATATGAAGTAAATTAACCAAGAGAATCAGTGGACGTAGGCATTTTCATGTCGAACCACTTTAAAAAACCTTGTCTCCTTTTTAACTTGTTCCTTTATATCTTGGCTGCTTGTTAACTTTATCCTTTTCTGTTGGACAAAATCCTGTGCATATAGTATTTCCATTCAAGGCACTCCACAGCTCGACTTCACCTGGACAAGACCTAACAGGTACTATGCGAATCTATGCCCTCGCCAATGAGACACTTTTGCTCCGGCATCCCTCTGTTGCGGGTTAACTCATTGCTCGCGGCGGCCCTTAAAGCCAACTGTAATGAGCCGATTATAAGCCACCGAGAAGGCCGACTATAGCCAAGGCAGCTCATTACGGCGTTTGGCTCGCCGGCAACTGTGAACCTACTTTAAGCCCCAACATAAGGTGTGGCCAGCCAGGGGTAGTTCACGGTTGACGATCGGCACCCACACTAGCCGACCATAGTAAATCGAATAATACCCACGATTACGGGCCATAATGGCCCGGGTAGTTACTGTGCGTGATCTCGGCTCCGATGTGTTAAGTACGGCTGTGGTAAAAAAGATTAACTTCCCGCGGAGGCGTAAGATGGGTGACAAATGTCTCCAAGACCCATGGCTAGGGAAAGTGACTACAAAGCCCGTTTGCCACGAACTTAAGCACATCGAAGGCCTTCCGTGATTGGAAGTTTTACCATTTCTCATATTTCAATTTTATTTAAAAGAAAACTTTTCTCCTATCCTCTGTAACTATCCCTAAAGTACAGGACACAGAATAGGAGACATTCGCTAATGGAAGCGGATACTCACAGCAAGACACTGGACCGCATTCCATACTCAGTCGCGCAAGACATTCAAAGCTGCCATCTACAAGTAAAATATGAAGGGCGGTATTTTCTTCTTTCATGTATAAACACGTGGCTATAATTTATTCACACATTACACTAACATTGCAATACATGAAATTATGTTTTAAACAAGAACTTGACATCAAACACAATTGAATTACAAGCATACGCATAGCTATATTTCTCATACAACATGTCAAAATAGCAAAAACATTCAGAAAACAGCATAATCAGCTTAAGTTAAAAAATTACACGTCAAGAATAATGTTGTTTATTGCCAGTAGCATAATTACAA
The DNA here is from genome assembly GCA_030737815.1 of Allium fistulosum. Classification (NCBI taxonomy): domain Eukaryota; kingdom Viridiplantae; phylum Streptophyta; class Magnoliopsida; order Asparagales; family Amaryllidaceae; genus Allium; species Allium fistulosum. The sequence continues at coordinate 1,259,398,222 of CM060901.1, forward strand.
CCTAAGAGTTACGTTACTGTTTTGAGACTGACATATACAACAATGTTAAGTCCACAAAAAGATATCCAGGTCAAATCAAGGACCCGGCTGCGTCGGAGTTTTGTCCTTGTCCTGTTGCCCACCTGTCCGGTCAAAGAAAGAATTCATTAGTGATAAGTAACCAAGTTAACGAAAAGACTAGAAAAGAAGGCTTACTAGCACCTGCTTCCTGACCATCCCGGTCATCATCCTCTACTTGCACACCTGCCTCCTCAGCATCAAGCAGCTGCATACCCTCCTTCACCGCCACCTTCTCCTCCTTGGTAAACTGGGCAGTGACCACATCCATTCTGAAGACCGCGCCACCCTCTTTATCCGCATCAGCCCTAGCCTCCTCCAGAGCCCGGAGATAAATCCTGGCCATAACTCGGGGGTAATCATCCATCCAGGATAAATTACCCTGCTTCCAAGTGCGGAAATACATATCCTAGAGCATCTCATCCATCATCCCCTCGTTTTCCTCAAGCTCCCTCATTCGGGCCTCAGAAGCACGCAGCATAGCGACGGCAGCATCCCTCTCTGATTGGTATCGTGAGCAGTCGGACTGAAGGGATATCCTCATCGCCTAGATCTCCTCCTTCAACCTAGACTGAGCGAGCTCCGCGGCCTCAAGTCTCCCCGATAATTCCTGCGCCCGCTCAAGGTCCGCTCGTCGAACCTCATCCACCGTAGTAATGGCCATGTCGATTCGCTCCTTGCAGGCGGCCTCCATTTTTCGCAACTCTGCCCTGCTGGCCTCTTCCATAGTCTTCTTCAGTTGCCTGGATGCGGCCTCGTGCTGAGAAATTTGGATGGCTTGATCGGCAAGCTGCTTAGCCTGGTCGGAGACCATTAACCGCAACCGAATGTTGGCACTCCCAATTTCCTCCCCGGCCTTGACTAGTCGGGCATGATGCCCCATCAATTTCCAGGTCTCCTCAGCAACCCGGTCAATATTTGCCTTAGCCTCATCCCCCAGAGTTACAACCCGGGTAGTAAGCAAATCAAGGTCTAGGGACTTAGCTTCGTCAAGCACCCGTACCATAGGATTACGAGGGAGAAGATGCTCACCAGTAACCTCGTCGAAGGAGATATCATGAGAGGCCGGGTCCAGGTCTGGATGACCCGCAAACGGATTGCGAACTAAGCTAAGGTGATCTATCGGGGTGAAGGTTGGGTTCTCAGACGGATGTGGGGAAGGCATAAACTCAGTATCATCCTCCGTAATATCATGAATAGGCTGGAGTAGGGCCGGAGGACCAGGAAGAGATTCAAACGTAGATCGACTCCTCTTCTTCTTTTGTATATCTTCATCAATAACTCCAAGAAGAGGACGATAGCCGACTACGTCTCCAGGACGGTTAGTAGGAGGCTTCGGCTTGGCGGAAGCTTTGAGGAGTTTGTATTGTTCAAGCCTGTGCCGAAGATCTGAGGTCTTGGCCGTTTTGCCCGCTCCTGGAATGAAAACCAAGTGTCAACCAGCATACATTGAGCCACCATTCAAGAATTAAAAAGAATAGAGAGAAATTCACCTTGAACCGCAGAAGTTGCCTCAGTAGAAGCACTCCCGGAAGATAAATCGACGCCGGTCCCAACCTTATCAGCTTTCTTGGACTTCTCCGTTTCCTCCAACTCTTTGAAGGCTTGGCGGAGAGCGTCATCTGTCCACTCTTGAATCATGCCTGCCTGCCCAGGGGGCAAAGCCCCGGTTCCATCACCACCCTGTCCATCGCCACCATCATTACCGTGACGATCACCGTCACCTTCTCTACCACTTCCACTCTCCACCTCACCTCCTTCATCCTCGCCCTCTTCCCCCTCCACTTTTTCCTCCTCTTGAACATCCGGATGTGTGCTGGGAGAGGGTCCGTCGGACTTCTTGAGTTTCTTCCCCCCAGCAACTGGATGCATTGAGAAGGGTCTCCTTTTGCTGTTTTTCGTCGTGGCCCCTCCTATAGCTTTGGCAGCTCTCTCCTCCGCTGTGTCTCTCTGCTTAACCACTGACTGATGTGGAAGGATCAGGTTGTGCCCCAAAAGTGTAGCATTCCTGATCAAGTAAGAAGCCGACCTATCCCTTCCCGTAATGGCCTCTATTTCCACTGCCGTCTGAACCAGGCGATCATTCTCCATGACCGCAAAGACACCTGTCGCTAGCAAGGAATAAAAACACATGAGAAGAAGCATTGCAGTCAGAACAGAAATCATAAATAAACTTCGACTTACGGCCTGAGGTGAAGCGACGGATGGAAACCGAGTCATCCTTAACGAAAAACCATTCTTTCTTGAACATGCTGAACTTCGAATATAAGTCCAGGACTGGCTTGAAAGATACGGCTGATTCCAAGCTAATGTATGGAGACCCCTTCTTATAGCCTCTCAGATTATACAAATACCGGATCTCCCGGTTGGAGGGAGGACGCCCGTATCTCCTCTGAAAAATGACAAATAGGCTCACCAGGATGGCGTAGGAGTTAGGCTGAAGCTGAAACGGAGCTACCTTCAAGTAGGTGATAAAACTGATTATCCAAGCATTGATTGGGGGAATGGCCCCACACATGCAATGGTACCGACTATAGGCGAAATACCCTTCGGGGGGATTATATGGCATCACTCCCTCCCCCGGCAACAGCATGCGCGCTCTGTCAATCCCAAAGGAGCGGGAGATAACATCAAGCTACTCGCCTTTGAGAAAGCTTGGGAAACAGTCAGGAGGTGAGTTCAGAAGCTCCTAAGGGCCGTACCCATCTACTAATGATCTCCGGGTGGGCCCATGACGTCCCGGCTCTAACTGAGCTGGGGGCACTACGGAAGGGTCTTCTCTGTCTTGGGATTTCTTCTTCTCTGATCGGGTTTCAACTTTATGAGACATTATCTACAACACGAGAAAACACATTATTAGAATAAGGAGATAGAGATATAAACGAACGAGTGTATGTTGTCCAGAGTTTCACTTATAAACACATAAACTCATTCGGTAAAGCAAGGCAAAAGGTCATTCGGCCTTAGTCTCCCAAGTTCATTCGGTAAAGCAAGGGGTCATTCGGCCTTAGTCTCCTAAACTCATTCGGTATAACAAAGTCCAAGGTCACTCGGCCTTAGACCCCCAAGCCCATTCGGTAGAGCATTTGAGTTCATTCGATCATAAAAGAAAAACCATTCGGCAGAGGAAGACTCACCTGGTCCGGCAGATGAGTTGGTTCGGTATACAATTGATTCAGCTGTCTCAAACGGTGAAGGATGAACAGAGATGCAAGGTCCATACTTATAGGCGAATAATGACGACCGAACCAACTGGCTCGGCACACAGGACCGGATGAAAATGTCCAAGCTGAAACAAAGCGAGACATACGACTGGCATATGCCCCACTTTGGAGGGGCAAATGTTGGGCATGTTTTCACCAAACCAAAGAGGGGAGGTAAGTCCTCGCCGAACCAGGGTAAACCACCATCCACCAAACCAACTCCTTCCACTCCATCCACCGAATCATCCTCCTTCCCACGCCTGCCGAATCAACTCCACCGGTCCACCCACTACCGAACCAACAACTTCGCCTACCTACCGAACCAGATCCCACCGAACCAACAACTTCGCCTACCTACCGAACCAGATCCCACCGAACCAACAAGTTCGCCTACCTACCGAACCAGATCCCAACGGACCAAGGCGTTCCGGACCAACTTTGCCAGGCCAGATTGTATCAGCCCAGGCTCACCAGCAGCTATATACATCCAAGACCCCTACCCCCAGCCTCACTCTATAAATAGAGGGGCAGGGGTACAACAATGGGGGACAAGTTTGAGAGCTCAAGCACGGAGAGAACTTTCAAACAACTTTCATATACTTGTATCAAAGCTTTGTACTTTTAATTTGAATAGAAAAAGGAGAATAACATATAAAGTGGACGTAGGCACATTCTGGCTGAACCACTATAAATCTGCGTGTCTTTTACAGTTTAGTCCCTGCTTTTCATATATTTGCATAAATCACCCAAATCACTACGAACAACATAAAATCAAGTAAACCATACGACTTGGAGGTGTTTGTCCATTTTTTGTGCAAACATTTTTGGTGCTTTCACTGAGAACTGAAAGCTCGAAGCTTCAGCTTCTCCCACTTAACCTCCTTCCTAACAGCGTCGTTCATTGCTTGGAAAACATGCCTCCCAAGCAGAAGAAGGATGTTAGCAAAGGAAAAAACATCGCAACCAACAGTCTTCCAGATCCAGTGGTCACAGATCAAGTAAGTCGTCCCCTTCCAACAGCAGTACCAAATTAAGGTCAGGCAAATCCGACAACCCCTGCCACAGAACAGCCTGCAGCAATTACTAGGGCAGATCTAGATAGGGTTGTGGCTGAAGTGACTAACCGCTTCACATCCCAGCAGGAAGCCTTGGTCGACCATCTCATGTCACGCTTAAGGGATGCTGAAGAGTCCAACCGCAACACTGAATCATGGGGTGAGTCCCAGTCTGGAGGATCTCAGAGACAGCAAAGATCTTCCTTCTTCGAAGGAGCTAACGACAGAAGCGGCCATGGTAGGAGCCGAGACCGAGCACAGCTCGAAGTTAGGCCTGAGGAAATGCTTGGAACCGAACCCAACGGGGGAGGTACCGGGCGGAGGTCAACTATAGCTGAGCCGGTCGTACTGCCTAGCCACGGAAACACCAATGAACGGGGCCGAGCTAGAGTCCAGCCCGAAGTTGGACCTGAGGAAGTGCTTAGATCAGAACCCAGCAGGGGAAGATCAAGGCAAGGGCCAACTGTAGCTGACCCTAACATGCTCCCAGAACTAGGTGTAGGTGAAACATCACTCACTCAATTACAAGACCAAAGTGCTATCCAAGGGGCTATAGGATCCATTGTATTCAAAGTTCAAGAAATTGTTTATGAAAAACTATCAAACTCTATTTGTAATTGCTTGGGTGTGCTTGTAGCCTATTCAAATCAAGTGGGTGTGCTTAGTAGCCTGAAAATCTAGTATGTGTGCTTGTAGCCCGTTTAAATCAAGTAGGTGTACCCTAAGCCTGGAAATTTAGGATGGTGTGTCTCGTAGCTTCCGAATCGAGATTACATTTGGGTTTGGCTTCTACCCATTTAATCATTGGCATTTGGAAAGAAATCTGTAGAAGTAATTATATAAGACTAGGTGTAGGTGAAATCTGAACCAGTATAAAATCCCTAGTGCCATCTCTTTAACTCTTTATTTTTCTTTACTACTTTTATTTTTATCCGTGATTGCATCTGTGACTGTCTGATAAGTATAATTCTTTATTGTAAATTTTTGATTTAAAATTTATCTTGGAATGAATTTAAATAGATTTACAAAAGTTAGAAACCACTATTTACCCCCCAAGTGTTTAATTAACCTTAAGTTCCATAATTCTACAACTCACATTGGTATCAGAGCACTAGGTATTCAAAATCTTGTAATTTGATTTTTGTAAAGTATAAATGACTAGCAACATTGTTAGTAACTTATTAACACTTTTGTTAAAGGACAAACTACTGCCGGACTCCCACTTTTTAATGGCATTAATTACACTTACTGGTCATGTAGGATGAAGATTTATTTATAGTCTAATGGTTTAGATATTTGGAATGTTAAACAATATGAGTATACTGAACCCCGGACAAATTTTACACAATGGACTGCTGACCCAAAGGCACTTGCACAAAATAATTCTAAATCCATGAATATTTTATTTTGCTCACTAGATCAAAAATGAATTTAATCATATTTGTAGGTCTACATTTTAAATTTGGAGAACATTGCAAGTTACGCATGAGGGCACTAGTAAAGTTAAACAGACCAAAATTTCCATGTTAACCAATAAATTTTAGTTTTTTAAAATGAATCCAAATGAGTCTATTTCTGACATGTACTGTAGATTTCAAGATATAGTGCATTCTTTAGTAGCATTAGGTAAAAACTTTTCTGAAGAGGACCAAGTTAGAAAAATCTTCAATTCACTCTCTTTAGAATGGGATTAACAGACACTAGCAATAAAAGAGGCTAATGATATTAGCACTCTAAAAATTGAAGAGTCATAGGTAATTTAATGTCCACTAAAGCACAATTGTAGGTCATAAGAGAAAATAATGCAACAGAAAAGAAATCCATAGCTTCCAATGCAATAACTAATGATAAGGATTTAGACGATGAAAATGATGAGGAGACTGCTTTCATAATAAGGAATTTAAGAAATTTCTAAAGTATAGAAAGATGAACAACTTTTGAAGACCTGAAAACAAGACTCCTGGACCAGGAACTGTAATTAGACGTTTCAACTGCGATAAATTCAGTCATCTACAAAGAGATTATCCACATCAAAATAAATCAAAGATCTTACTAGTTATTGGTTTATCCAAAAAAAGAAAGAGGTCTTACACAGCAACATTGGATGATGCAGATACTTCCTCAAGCAACAGAGAACTAAATACTCAGGATGAGAATATGTGTTTCACGATAATAACAGACTAGTCGGTACTGGTCAATAGAAAACAAAAAAAATGGTACCTTTTTATTTAGTAATTCTTTATATTATAAATTTAGAAATAAAATATAGATTAATAATAATATTTGATGAATATTTTTAAATAGATATATATACATAGGAATATTTTATCAAAGTTTCGTTTTGTATCTTACGCGCTATATGTCGACATATACCCAGCCCATGTGTCGATATACCTGCCAGTAATTTGAAATATCATTTCAATTTCAAATTTCAAATTTCCTTCTCTTTTGCATTTACTACCATATTCTGGAAAAACACCTTTTTGATCAGAGAACATGACTCTTCACTCTTTGTTAATCAAATATATCTTTATCCATTCATTCACTAACTTTATTTCAAATTTCAAATATCTCATCAAAAATGACCTCCTCAAGTCAAACTCCGAAAACCGTAAGGCTCTCAAAAAGAATCAAAAGCTTTTTCTTTAATGAAAAAGAAGCCATTGACACTTATATGGAGTATGCTACTTCTGGAAAAGTTTTTCCCGAATGATTTGCTAAGTTTGATTATTTTTTCTCTTATGGTCTACAAGATTATTTCTTTCAAAATGAAATTCTTGGTTCAATCGACTCTTTTCAAAATGATTTTATGTGTAATTCAAATTTAGTTAAAATGTTTTATGCAAATTTAAATGGAAAATTTTTTCAAGGAGAAGAGGGACAAACATGGAGTAGTGTAAATTATTTTAAACCGCAAACTTTTGGGTCATATACTTGGTTGCAAATCTAGTGGAATTAACCTCTCCACTTTTCAAATTGATGAACAAAATCATGAAGTTTTTCATGACATTTTTGAAAGTGATGAAGAATTTGATTTTAAACACAAAAATCTCCAACCAAAATCAAGACTTATAAGTCTCATTTTATAATAAAGCATGACTCTGAGGACCGATAATTACAATAACCCTACTCAAAAAGTTTTAAAAACTCTTTTCGCCATATAAGAAATCTACAACATCAATTGGGCACAAGCCATCATAGATGACTTTGTTCAAAAGAACATTTCTAGACATGAGAACATAATCTACCATGGTGTGTTTCTTACTAGAATTTTCATATATTTTGGTGTTGATTTACGAGGTGAATCAACTCTTCCTCGAAAGGTTTTTGACAAGGCCAACATTTCTCTTATGTACATTCCTCCTTATTTCGAACCATATGAAACTCTAGTTGAAAAAGAAGAAAGATTGGCATATGAAGAGGAGCGAGAAATACAACAAGAAGAAGAAGGAGGAGGAGGACAAAAAATGGATGTAGAAGAAGAGGAGGAGGAGATGAGGAGGAGGAGGAAATGCATACTTCTTTAGAAAGCTTCGACAAATCATATCACCCCTCCAACAAATAGAATCTAAAAAATTAAGAGAACCTTCTTAAAAACCAAAGAATCTTAACGTTCCTTTATTAAAAAGTTCATTTCCCTCTCCAACAAAGTGGAAAACTACTTTGGGAAAATTATTCGAAAGCTTGGTGGAAATTCGTCATCATCATCAACATCTAAGTCTATCTAGTCATTTCCTTATGATGTCGAGCTTTTATTTTGATGTGCTTCTAGTTTAATTTCATGTTATTTTCATTTATTTCTTTTATTTTTCTTTGAAATCCATGTACTCTTCTATCATTAGTAATGAAGTCTTATTCTTACTGTTACATATTGTTGTAATAGTCTCTGGAATTCATTAAAATATAATGAAATTTAATAATAACAAAAAATATAATCAAAACATAAGTTTTGCATTTTCAAGTGTGTATGTCGGACAAAAATACAATATATATGTCGACATTTTTTGGTGGTTAGGCAAATTTTTAAAATTTAAAAAAATATAACTACCACTTATTCAATCTTTCCAAACGACTTTTCACTCCTATATAAACCTATTTCTTCTAGAAAAACTCACTTATCATTTTGTTCTCTAATCTCTTTCATTCTCAAACATTTTTTTAACAAAAATGTCTTCTCCACACCAAAAATTATGTGAAAACCTTGAACAAACACTTCAATCTTTTAAGGATTTTCATACCTTTTGTTACTCAGAAAATTCACCTTCCGCTTAAGCCATGAGGACTTAAACAAAGGAAAGAAAGGAAAAGAGATGGATCAGACCTTGTAGAGAGATCGAAGGGATGCAATCAATAATATGAAGCAGCTCAAGACCTTTCATGGAAGAAGTAAAGTGTCATTCTACAATAACCAGGAGGCGCTTACCCTCCGGAGGAAGCACACAAGAGGAAACAAAGACGTGGCCTCAGGCCCACCCTTCCAAAAAAGCAATGAGCTTTTCAGGCCAGATAATACACCTACAAGGCACCTTCCGATGTTATCGGAAGGTTTAAATAAAAATAGTGTTCGTGAGTCAATGGAAAACAATCTTTCGCCATCACCTAGGGAAGATACAACTTTCGGCAGTAGTCAAGCAAAAAAAAGCAACCTTCCGCTAAGGCCAAAGGGCTCACAAAGGCTATAAACCTTCCAGTGGGATCGGAAGGTTCACATGCTATGCATATAACAAACCTTCCGGTAAAGGCAAAGGCTTCTTGAAAACAAGTGAAGGAAAAACCTTTCAGCAGCATTCGGCAGACTATGATGATATACAATCAACGAACCTTTCGACAATAATGAAAGGCCTACAACCATGTACAAGAAACTATCTTTCGGCAAGACCGGAGGGATTACAACCGCATACCAAAAGCAACCTTCCGTACCGGATGAAGGCATAAGGCTGACGAGATGCCACCCGCATCTATAAATAGGACCCAAGGGGTCCGGTTTGGGGGGACTTTTTCCTCATTCAAAAAACTTGTAACTTCATGGTCACAATTCTGTAACCTTGATTGGGGATTTGATTTGTGGGAAATTCATAAAAGTAAAGTCTTATTATGGATGGCAAGGGAAGTCTTCTGATTTCGTGAATCATTTTATCAATTGCTTATCTCTTTGCGGTTATAATATTGATTTACAGGATATGTTCCTCCGATGGGTTCATGCCGATAAGTTTGAAGGGCCGACAACAGATCTGGGTCAATACAAGTAATACCTTCTAGGGTTATTAGCATTGTGATTGGAATTCTTCAACCAAAATTAGTAGATACTTGTGCCCAAGCAGTAACCTAACCTTCCGCGAACATTAGTCCCCCACTCAAACCTTTCGAAACAATCTAAGTACAGGATAATAAGGCCCAATCTAACAGTTAGTATTCTAATACCTTTCGGCTAGGTTAAGTCCAACCTCCTAAGAGTGATTATTCTTTACAATAAGACCAAAGGTTCTCACACACTACCAAGGGTTTCATTATCTGCCTTATTTTCATAGAGACCAATCATTCAAACCTTCCGGGAGCTCTGGAGAACAACTTTAAAAGAGTGTATCTAGTTAATTTTCATTTATGTTAAAAAGAAATGCTTCATGAAGACTCTAAATAAGTTCATCTCTGATAGATAACCTTCTAGCCACATTGTGATTCTTCAGATTTGCATTCATCGGTTATTGGAGCAAAGAATGGAGATAATAATTAAGGCTAACGTTTTGTTCTACTTAACTAACCTCCTCTTTCCTGTTGAAAGCATTATTTGGAATGTTGACCAAAATTCTGGTTAACATTTTGGCGCTAGAAGAAAGGCTCGAACTTTCGACATGTTAGATCTTCCGACACTATAGTTCTATGTCTCTCATCGAGCTAATTTCACATCAAAATCACTTGTTGCTGATTCAATTATGGCTAAAATATTCAAGAGGTCCGAATAAGGGTCTTCCAAACCCGAACTCACAAGATTTTCCTATATGGACAACAAAGATTCTAATCAAAATGAGGAACAAAGGTTAAGGCTTGAAGCCTTGAGAATTATAAACAGAAAGAAGGTGGAATCCTATGATCTAGAAAAATGGAGCTTAAACCCCTTCCACATGGGACCAACCCCGATCTTTGCACTCGGAAGAGGAGTAAATAGAAGCGACAACATTTTTAACAAAATGTGGAAATCCATCCAATCATATTCCCAGGAAACCATCTATGAAAAAGAAATGATAAAGGATTATGAAAATTTCTCAAACAAATGAAATAATATCATAAGTGAGGCCTATCACCCCAGGGGAAGCTATGAGCATCGGAAAAATCCACGATTGAAAAGGTAAGATGGGTAAAAGGACTGCCTGGCAGAAACATAAGAATCATCAAGAGATTTCTAACCGAGACCTCGAGATTGGATGGAAAGCCTTTGAAAGAAAGCCAATAGCCATGAAAAGAAAGTCAATTCCTCAAGAAGAAGTATTTGGACCAAGCCACAAAAGATTTAGACGCTAGTCAAGAACGGCTCAAAAATCAATACTTCTTGGAGAGTACAATCTTACGGTGTCAATTGAGGACATATATACTAAAACCAAAGTGGAACTGAACTATTGGACTTCTCAAAAGAAAAGGCCGAGGTTGGAGAAAAGGTCCAAAGGAGTATATTGCAATTTCCATCTCATGAACATACATGATACTGACCAATGCAAAGTACTTAGAAAAATGGTCCTACACTTTCTACAACAAGGGAAGCTAAAATAGTTTGTAAGGGATTAATCAAGCCATGAAATAAAAGCTCTATTCTCAAAATAAAAAATTCTACATGCTCGGGAGAGGAATTCTCCCTAAACTTGGACTGCCTAAAAAGGCAGGCTACCAATAATGGTAGAAAGCCCTTGGCCATGCCAAGATGGCCAGGTCAAGGCACCTCCTAGAGGGAGGGCGTAAGCCTTTAGCCGCGCCAAAGTCAGAAATGGCCAGGTTAAAGCAGCATAATCCCTTATCTGCGTCACGCTATGGCCAGGATAAGGCACCTCCTGGAGGGAGGATGGGTAATCCCTTGGTCCCGCCACGCCATGGCCTGGCCAAGGTACCGACAAGCCCTTAGCCGCATCATGTTATGGCCAGGTTAAGGCACCTCTTGGAGGGAGGTCGGGTAAGTCCTTGGGCCCTGCTTCAGAATAAGCTAGCCGAGCGCATCAGAAACACAGATGAAATGTCCGACGGACTAAGAAAAGTCCATGCTTGAAATAGGCACCTCTAGAAATCAGCATCGCTTAAAATAGCAACCACCAAAAGGTCGGTAATGTCTAAAATGACAAACAACCTGAAATGGGCTCTGCTTAAATAAGCACAAAGATTGAACAAAAGAGTCCACGCCTGAAATAGACCAAAGAAAATGAAAAATGGACAAAGAAAACTCGGGCCCGAGAAAGTAAAAGCATGCAAGACATCTTCAAAGCCTGGAGATGGCGCATTCAATAAGAGAATCAGGAAGAACTCACTGACTTCTTCCCCTGAACATCCACCAAACGGTATTCTGGTCTTCTATTATTAATTGCAAGAAATGGTATTCTGGGCTTCTATTATTAATTGCCAAAAATGGTATTCTGGTCTTCTATTATTAATTGTCGGAAATGGTATTTTGGTCTTCCATTATTAATTGTCGAAAATGGTATTCTGGTCTTCTATTATTAATTACCAGGAATGGTAGTCTGGTCTTCTATTATCAGTTACCGGGAATGACATTTTGGTCTTCTACTATTTCCTGTCAAAAACGACATCTTGATTTCCTATTATTAAATTCCAAAAAATGGGTTTTGGGACTTCTATCATTAATGTTTAAAACAGTGCAATGAACTGCAATTATCAAATGTCCGCAAAGAATATTATGATCAGCAATTTTTATTACCAAAAGGGGTTTATTGAACTTCCATTATTGACGCTAAATTGGTTTATTGACTTTCTGTCACTCATTATTGGGATGTACGCTTCCGTTCGTCTAACACTTATTACTAAAAATGATACTCCGATCTTTCATCACTTGTTATCGAAGAATAATATTTTGACCTCTCAATATGAAGATTCTGAGAGTGGCATTTTAGTCTTCTATCACTTCTTATCAAGAATGGTAATTCTATCTTTTATTGCTCATCACCAGGCTAAATCTCCAGTCCTTCGTTGTTAACTGCCAATATGAATAAATTTCTGGTGTTTTATTAATCGTCTAGTGTTATACAAGGAACTTTGAACCTTTGATACCTAATTACTGCGTATGACTTTTCGTACTTTCACTATTCTTTCCAGATTAAAGGCCTCGGTTTCTTACCAGCAAATATAAATTTCTGTCCTTATGTTGTTTATCATGGGAAATAACACTGATATACTTAAGAACGACTGTCGTATGGTTTTAATAATTCTTAATACCCTAGTCTGGGCCCGATGGCATCTCATAAAAGTCCATCATTAATGCCGAAAGGTTTGTATCCCAAGGCTACTAGTTATTGAAAGCTCTAATTTGGATATGAAATCTTTGGACTTCTACTCATCTCAAATAATTTGACCCAAGTCAAAGAATATTCTTGGAAAGAGACTGCTACCAATAGATTCTCCTAAAGGATACTTCAAGCCTTATTATTCTCAGATTCCCTTAATAACAAGGAATAAATCCAAAATCTACCCTATCAAGATCTTAGTCATAAATGTCCCCATAGAGTCTTTATTGAATGAACGTTAGAATTCAGTAATTATGTGCAGCTCAGAATTAACTATTTCTAGGAATGCCGAGCAAGTGAAAGGAGCTAAATCTATGATCATCCCTCATCATAAAAAAATGAGGCCTTAAAATTTTAAATGAATTCCTTATATTTATATTTATATATAATTGTCACAAAGATTTGTTAATCTAGGCAAATGGCACCTTTTAGGTCTGTTTGTAATTTTCAAGCTAATAATTAAGAATGCCACGTGCTACATGTTTCGCAGAAAAGTCAAAATAGCACAGGATTTAGAAAGAAGCCATGAATTAAAGCGGGAAGTAGAGAAGCACATCAACCCTCAAACGGAATGTCTAAATTAGGGACAAACGAGGTGTGAATGAAAAGCAGCAAAATAGGTAGAATTTGCAATATTGTAAACCTCACATCACGTTATGAAACACAGTGTTATTATGGTATGGAGAATATATCATATATATTAAGATGCTCAAGATTTGGCTAACCATTCATGTGAAACTAGTAGGCATCATGAAATTGGCACTCTAAACAAGATTACCAACTATGGTTCTAAAAGTTTGTAGTACTAAACTAACTTTTGAATTCTTATTTTTGAAATGGACGTTCCGAGTTGAAAATTAGTACATGAACCATTTACTTTATAATTCTCTATACTTAGTCACTTTTGAAGAAGGTTTTCCCCTATTGGGCATGTTGACTAGCCAGATCTCTTAAGGTAACTCAAGTCAAGAAATAGGTAATTTGGGAAAGCTCGTACAAACTAGCCAAATATAAGGTGTGTGCAGTGGGAAATGTATATTCATGAAAATAGTTACGTGTTACATGTTTACGATCTTCCCTCCGGTTTACATGAAGTGGACCTAAGGAAAAACTTGAAAGCAAGCTTATATTGATAAACCAAAACCCTTCTAAAAAAAGGGAAAAGAAAATAATAATAATAATAATATGTCGAGTCAGGGATGCTGTTTGCAGATTTTCATCGAATAAGGTTTAACAAAAAATTATTTTTAAGTTATAAAATACAACAGTAATCATGAAAAATGACAAAAGCTATTAATGAAAGAATTCTAGAGAACGAAAGAACCTCTTACTTTTTGCACCAAAATCAATGACACAATCTGATTCAGCTTCTCCTTCTCTCCCCTCCCATTTTCGTTATATAGGCATTTATTTCTAAAAAAACAAAACAAAGAAAAAGAGAAAAGAATCAATGGCTGCTTGCAACCTCCATCAGATTCATTCCAATTTCATCAATGCAGAAGCACCCCATTATTGTTGTTGCTTTGCATTAAGCATCTTAAACCTTCTACAAGAAGCGGAAGAGGTTGCTAGCGCAAAATCCAATAATGCTGCTCACCCGCAACCAAATCTTCCCAATCCATATATAAAAGCAACGTACTCTTTGCTTTTTGACTTGGCTACGAACACATTTTGGATGGATTTGGCCATTTGGGATGTTTCGGGAGAGAATCCAGCTTTAATAACCTATTCACCATATCAGCCAATATGGGTTGAGCCCATTGTCATCAACTCTATTGACTTAGCTCCACACCTTCCGCCTTTTCCAGGGGGCCGTAGAATAAAGAGAAAGAAGACATGTTGCTATTTTCCGGTCACTTTCAGTGTTTAGCTTTAGGATGTTAATGTGATAGATCATTTTGCAAAGTGTAGTACGAAGAAGGATATGTATATATATACGAATATTTAGATGTATTGTTGAATTTCTTAAGTTACGTTGAACAGCTGAAGATGAATTTATATACTTGTTACTTAATTATATGATATCTTGAATAGCAAAAAGAAATCAGAAGGTTTTGGACTTTCTGATTCCAGTAAAAGCTTGTTGTCGAAAGGATTAAGCATAGGGCCATTTAGACCTACCGACAGTAAGTAAAGTAAAAGCTGAAATAACTTTCGATCCCATCGGAAGGTTTAGCGCTTCAACTTCAAAATCTTTTGGAGAGGCAAAAAGAACGCTTTAAATTACCAGAATGGAGTTTAGATGAATCTCGAATCATATTATTAACTCGATGTTAAGAATAGCTCTAAACCTCACATTTGCTGGAAGATGGCCTCCTTGTTATAATTCAAGTTCTATAAAAAATGGATAAAAAATGACGTCTTTGTTGTGAAGAAGGTGAAATTGTTTAAAAGGGCTCTTTTACTTGTACTTGGTATTTATGTTTGTAGGAAGAGGAAGCCAATAACTTCATGATTCTTAGAGAGAATGACTTGGAAAGTCTAGTGCATGTCTTCGCATAGCGGGGGGTGGGGGGGCAAATGTTACTCAGAAAATTCACCTTCCGCTTAAGCCATAAGGACATAAACAGAGGAAAGTTACGAAAAGAGTGAAGGGATGCAATCAATAATATGAAGCGGCTCAAGACCTTTCATGGAAGAAGTAAAGTGTCATTCTACAATGATCAGGAGGCGCTTACCCTCCAAAGGAAGCAAACAAGAGGAAACAAAGACGTGGCCTCACGCCAACCCTTTCAAAAAAGCAATAAGCTTTTCATGCCAGATAATACACCTGCAAGGCACCTTCCGATGTTACCGGAAGGTTTAAATAAAAACAGCGTCCGTGAGTCAATGGAAAACAACCTTCCGCCATTACACAAGAAAGTTACAACTTTCCTCAATAGTCAAGCAGGAAAAAGCAACCTTCTTCTAAGGCCAAAGGGCTCACAAAGGCTATAAACCTTCCGATGGGATCGGAAGGTTCACATGCTATGCATATAAAAAACCTTCCGGTAAAGGCAACGGCTTCTTGAAAACAAGTGAAGGAAAAACCTTTTGGCAGCATTTGGTAGACTATGATGATATACAATTAACAAACCTTTCGATAATAATGTAAGGCCTACAACCATGTACAAGAAACTACCTTCAAGCAAGACCGGAGGGATTACAATCGCAGACCAAAAGCAATATTCCATACCGGATGAAGGCATAAGGCTAATGGGATGCCACCCGCATCTATAAATAGGACCCAAGGGGTCTAGTTTGGGGGGACTTTTTCCTTATTCAAAAAACTTGTAACTTCTTGGTCATGATTCTGTAACCCTAATTGGGGATTTGATTTGGGGGAAATCCAATAAAAGTAAAGTCTTATTATGGATGGCAAGGGAAGTCTTCTGATTTCGTGAATCATTTTACCAATTGCTTATCTCTTTGCTGTTATAATATTGATTGACATGATCGGTTCCTCCGATGGGTTCATGCTGATAAGTTTGAAGGGCCGACAACTGATCTGGGTCGATACAAGTAATACCTTCCGGGGTTATTAGCATCATGACAGGAATTCTTCAACCAAAATTAGTAGATACTTGTTCCCAAGCAGTAACCTAACCTTTCGTAGACATTAGTCCACCCCTCAAACCCATCGGAACAATCTAAGTACATGATAATAAGGTACAATCTGACAGTTAGTATTCTAATATCTTATGGCCATGTTAAATCCGACCTACTAAGAGTGATTAATCTTTACAATAAGACCAAAGGTTCTCACATACTACCTAGAGTTTCTTTAGATGCCTTATTTTCATAGAGACTAATCATTCAAACCTCTCGGGAGATTCGGAGAACAACTTTAAAAGAGTGTATCTAGTTAATTTTTGTTCATGTTAAAAAGAAATGCTTCATGAAGACTCTAAATAAGTTCATCTCTGATAGATAACCTTCCGCTTGAAGGGCTAAACCTTCTAGCCACATTGCGATTCTTCAGATTTGCATTCGACGGTTATTGGAGCAAAGAACAGAGACAATAACTAAGGCCAACGTCCCGTTCTACTTAACTAACCTCCTCTTTCCTGTTGAAAGCGTTATTTGGGGTGTTGACCAAAAATCTGGTTAACACCTTTATTTTGAGAAATCAAAGGCATTTAGATTTAAGTCAAATGATGATGATCAAAGAGCAAGGAAAACATATTAATGCCCTTTGTTAGAACCTCCATTCTATAGTTTCGATGACAACAACTATAGAATTTAATATATATTTCAAATATCTTTATGCAGGGATAATTCACTACAAGCAAGAAGACAATTCTGAAGACATGAGGCAAAGCACGAGTATTAAGTTATTAGTATGTATATATATGGTCGTAGAATAGTTATGTAAAATCTCCTTAAGTATATATACACACAAATGCACAAAACTTCAAAAACATAGAAAAATGCCAGAGTCAGACGTCTGGATGCAGAACATCAGACATCTGAGTTTTGTTTCTGGATTTTTTTAAAATATACCAATTCAGACGTTTGACCTTCCTTACCAGACGTTTGAAACTGGACTAAGGATTTTTTTAAAAGGCATAACTGTCAAATTTGAAAGGAAGCTTCTATGTCTCTTCTCTAAAAAAATTCATATCTGAACAGAAGCAACTCTAGAACAGAAAAGAAATGGAAGCAATGATTTATCGCAACCTTTTACAACTATAAATATGTAGAGCAAGATTGAGATTATCTTATCGAACTTATCATCTCTATCTCTAAATCTCAGTTCTTACTTTTGCCTTCTTGCTTTCAAAGTATACAACCAAAATTATATTCATTTTGATCTAAACCCATATATATTCTCAAGCACATACACATTTACATTATTCAAGGAGATTATAGGAAGAAACTGTACTTGTAGTCAAAATTAATGTTACCTAGAACACTCACTTGTCAAAGAAATACTTGTATAAAAGCCTATTCCTCTAGGCGAAGCGAGGGCAATTGGTTAGTGAATTTCCAAAGGGGAGCTTCGTGACTGGACGTAGGACGGGAGGTCCGAACCTGTATAAAAATTCTGGTGTGATTACTTTTAATTTTACCTGCATTATTATTCTGTGTGATTCATAATATCATACACGTACTTTTCATATACTATACACACACACACACACGATCCACATAGACTTTCAATTGGTATCAGAGCCCGGTTAGTTCAAATCATAGTAACACGTATTTGAAACCTGTTAATATGGCAAGTATCTTTCAAGAAGGTCAGTCAACTGCACGTCCTCCTCTATTCACCGGATCTAACTATGCATATTGGTCAACACGTATGAGAATTTTTATGGAAGCAAATGGTTTAGAAATATGGTCAGCAATTCAAATTAGATATGAAGCACTTGAAACAAATATTAGCACATGGATAGATGCATAAAAAACTGCTGCTTCTAATAATGATAAAGCTATGAACGTACTATTTTGCTCCCTTGATAAAAATGAATTTTCTCGTGTTATGTTATGTACCACTGCTTATGACATATTGCGTACCTTACAAATTACACATGAAGGTACAAATAAGGTCAAACAAAAAAAAAATCAACTTTACAAAATCAATTCTCATCTTTCAAAATGAAACAAAATGAGTCGATTGTAGATATGCATTCCAGATTTCAAACTATTCAACACGATCTTATGGCACTAGGAGTTAAATTTACTGATTTTGATTTAGTATCTTGAATTCTCAACTCTTTAACAATTGAGTGGGAAAGAAAAGTATTAGCTATCGAAGAAGCTAATGATATTTCTGAACTCAAAGTTGAAGAGTTGATTGGAAATTTAATGTCGTATGAAGCAAATTTGGCCAAAAAGGAACAAAACCATGAAAAGAAGAACGTAGCATTTCAAGCAAGCAATGAAGATTATGAATTGGATGAAGACAAAATTATATTCATTGCCAACAAATACAACAAATTTAAGAAATTCAAGAAAATGACGAGATTCCAAAATAGCGGAAAATCAAACTCATCAAATCAAACTTCAATCAAGTGCTTTGAATGTGATCAGTTCGGACACATGAAGAAGGATTGCCTAAAACTCAACAACGAGAAAAATAAAAATAAGTTTGAGAAATTTAAGAAAAAGAGAAAGGCATTCCAAGTCACATGGGATGACTCTAACTCTTCCTCTTCATCCGATAGTGACAGTGAATGTGATACGGAGAAAGCAAATGTATGTTTCATGGCACACACTGATGAGGTATGTCCCGATCTTACTTATGATGAAATTTCAGAAGTAAGCATGGAACTTGATGACAAATATAGAGAAACTAAGAAATTAAATAAGGAATATGTTGCTAAGATAAATCGATTGGAACTTTAAATAGGGTTACTAAAGAAGAAAAATATATTTTAGAAGAAGAATTAGAAAATGCTCAAGAAAAGTGCAAGAGTCTTTCTATTGAAAATGATCCTTTATCTTGTGAATTAGGAAAAGTTAAACTAGAAAATAATAAAATTAGTAATGAACACATTATCTTAAAAGATAATCTAGAAACTTCAAAATCTAAAATTACTGATCTTAAAAACAAGTTGGATAAAATTACTAATAATGTTACAAAATTTAACAAAGGAAAACAAGACTTGGAGAATTTAATTTCCAAGCCATTCAAAAATCTAAATGGACTAGGATTTGAGAATAAGACAAAAATTACAAAGTATAGTAAGATTTATACTAAGATAAAAAAACCTTCTTCCAAAAATGAGAAATTGATCTCGAATTCAAAAATGATTAAAATATGGGTTCCTAAAACAAATAACAACCTAATTAAATAGAAATATATAGGTAATTATATGAAAGAAGTGATTCACAATAATAATTATATTTCAAAAGGAACCAGACCGTCATGGGTATGGTTACCCTCATCTACTAACACTTAGGACCCAAAAATAAAAAAGGTACCAATTTAAACTTTTTTATTTTTTGCAGGTATCCAAATACAAAAATAAAGAGAAATGGATATTAGATAGTGGATGCTCCAAGCACATGATGGGAAATGCTCACATGCTATCAAATATAAAGTATATTGATGGTGGCACTGTAACTTTTGGCGATAATTCAAAAGGGTTCGTCATTGGTATTGGAGAAGTCATCAATATCGGTATATCTAACTTTTCTATTATTTTTAATATTTTATTAGTAGAAAACCTAAAACATAATCTTCTTAGTAAAAGTCAATTGTGTGATAAAGGGTTTGAAATAAAATTTGAAAAAGATAAATGTAAAATTCTCGATCAAAGCAAAAATTTACTCTTTGAAGGATTTAGAATTCGTAATATATATATATATATATCCTAACTATGAACATTAAAACAATTCAGATTTATGTCTAGCTGCAAATCATGATGATCCTTGGATTTGGCATAAACGTTTTTGTCATATAAATTTTAAATATTTAACAAACTAGCAAAACATGATCTATTTAGAGGTCTTCCTAAAATTAACTATAAAATTAAAAATTTATGTGACGCATGTCAAATGGGCAAGTTAAAGAAAAGTTCTTTCAAATCTAAAAATAATATATCCACTGAGCAACCATTATAATTGCTTCATTTAGATTTATTTGGACCAACCCAAGTACGGTCAATAAATCATAACAAATATGTGTTCGTAATTGTAGATGATTTTTCAAGATATACTTGGACATTATTTTTAGAACATAAACGTGACACTTTTGAAATGTTTAAAGTCTTTGCAAAACGAATTACTAACTTAATGGATTTAAAAGTTAAAAATATACTCAGTGATCATGGAGGAGAATTCGAAAATGAACTTTTCACTGATTTTTGTAACAAAAAAGGAATTAGTCATAATTTTTCGTTTCCATGAACACCACAACAAAATGGTGTAGTTGAACGGAAAAACAGAACTTTACAGAAATGTGCACGAACATTACTAAATAGTAGTAACCTACCCAAACATTTTTGGGCTAAAGCTATTGCCACTGCCTGTTATGTATTGAATCGTGTCACACTTTGACCTATGACTGAGAATGCATGTTATGAAATGTTGTATGGAAAGAAACAAAAAGTTTCGTATTTCAGAACTTTTGGGTCAAAATGTTTTATTTTAAATAATAAAGACAATCTTAGAAAATTTGACCCTAAAGCCGACGAAGGAATTTTTATTGGCTATTCCGAATGTAGTAAAGCTTATAGAATTTATAATAAACGAAAAAATATTATAAAAGAAAGCTTACATGTGTCTTTTGATGAAAATTTTGAACAAACTATTAAAGAAGATGAAGATGAAATTTTAACTAAAAATCTAACTGAAAATACAAATAATGTGAACGATTCATCCTTCGATAATAATGAAAATGTTTAAGATTACCCACATGAATATTAAAAAATCATCCTTTGGATAATATAATTGGAGACTTAAATTCTCGAGTCACTAGAAATAAATTAAATCAAATGAGTCACGTTGCTTTTATCTCAAATACAGAACCTAAAAATTATAAAGAAGCTTCTAAAGATGATACTTGGATCTTAGCGATGCAAGAAGAATTAAATCAATTTGAACGTAATAATGTATGAGAACTCGTTCCTAGACCATCAGATCAATCTGTAATAGGAACAAAATAGATTTTCAAAAACAAAGCAGATGAAAATGGGAATATTATTCATAACAAAGCAAGATTAGTGGCTCAAGGTTATAACCAAGAAGAGGGAATTGATTACGAAGAGTTGCTCCCGTAGCTCGTCTCGAAGCAATTCGTACTCTACTTGCTTTTGTGTATCATCACAACAGTAAATTATTTCACATGGATGTTAAGAGTGCCTTCTTAAACAGTTTTATCAAAGAAAAAGTTTTTGTAGATCAACCGCCATTATTTATTCACGAAAAATATCCAGATCATGTTTTTAAACTCAAAAAGGCTTTATACGGTTTAAAACAAGCACCACGTGCTTGGTACGATCGACTGAAAACTCATCTACAAAATTTTTGATTTCAAATAGGCAAAATAGACACTACACTATTTATAAAACATAAAAATAATGAT
Organism: Allium fistulosum; assembly: GCA_030737815.1. Taxonomy (NCBI): domain Eukaryota; kingdom Viridiplantae; phylum Streptophyta; class Magnoliopsida; order Asparagales; family Amaryllidaceae; genus Allium; species Allium fistulosum. Next base: position 1,259,420,045 of record CM060901.1, read on the forward strand.
ATATTAATTGTACAAATATATGTTGATGACATCATATTTGGATCAACTAATGAAAGTTTATGTAATGAGTTTTCTGAAATAATGAAAAATGAGTTTGAGATGTCACACATGGGTGAATTAAATTTTTTCCTTGGGTTACAAATAAAACAATTGGACAATGGCATTTTTATGAATCAAGAAAAATATTGTAAAGATTTACTTAAACATTTCGGAATGGAGAACACTTCTAGTCCTATGAGCACAAAAAGACGAAAATGGAAAAGACTATGATCAAAAATCATATCGTAGTATGATCGGCTCCTTATTATACTTAACAGCTGATCGACCCGATATAACGATTAGTGTCTGTTTTTGCGCTCGTTTTCAAGCTCAATCTAAGGAATCACATCATCAAGCAGTCAAATGAATTTTGCATTACTTAACTAACACCAATGATTACGGCTTATTCTATCCTAATGGTACGGCTTTCGAACTCGTATCATATAGTGATGCAAACTTCGAAGGTTGTAAAACAGACAGAAAAAGCACAAGTGATACCTACCATTTTATTGGTCAATCTCTGGTTTCGTGGTTTAGCAAAAAGCAAAATTGTGTTTCAATCTCGACGTGTGAAGCAAAATATATCTCTGCCGCCTTAGCTTGTGCCCAAGTAATCTATATGCAACAAATTCTTAGAGATTTTGGTAAAATAATTGAAAAATCTCTGATATACTACGATAATACTAGTGCTATCAATTTTTCTAAAAATCATGTTAACCATTCTCGAACTAAACATATAGACATACGACACCATTTTCTTAGAGATAATATAGAAAAAGGAATTATCTCCCTTGAATTTGTTAACACCGACAATCAAATTGCTGATATGTTCACTAAACCATTAAATGAATAATCATTTGTAAATTTAGACGAAACTTAGGAATTTGTTCATATAATGAATTAATAAACTAAACTATATATTCTTTATTATCCTCCTAACTGGTTACTCAGAAAAGCTAACAAACAAAAACTTTCTTTACCTTTCGTTTTGAAAACCTTCTGAACACCACAAATTGTTTTAATAAAAACAAAAGTTTTTACCATAAATTTTGTTAACTAACAAAACAACTTTTTCCTTAATTAGAAATTGAAAAACATATATACATATTTAAAAATTATTATATATTTCACAGATGAATTTTTTATAAGCATATAATCTTTCACTCTCTAAAACATCTAAATTTTTTTATATAATGACGTCTGACTACGATTCGACTTACTCGGCCATTGATTTCTCCTTACCTTCTTCTGGCAGTACGTATACATCTCCCGCCAAAACAACACCAAAATTGTCTCCTTCCATAAACGTGTTCCTACTCCTACTCCTGTGTACCATACCGGTTATTCTCCGAAAGGAAAAAAAGGGCAAATATGGTATTAATCTTGAAAATGCTTCTCTTCACGACAAAATTGACGAAGTCCATCATTATCAAAAAGAAATGATGGACGTTCAAAAAGAAATGTACTATACACAACGAAATAAAGGAGCTCATCTAAACTTTTTAGAAAAGTGCATCCTTGCGATATGCGGAGATTCTCCTACAAAGGATTGGGTTCATGTACGATCTCCTCGTGCAATAGAAACTCCTCCACGTGCTCATCGAATAACTCCACGGAAACTATGGGGAGATGGAACATCTGAAGCCCAATTAAGTCGAGTACCTCCTTTTTGGTCTCCACTACGACCATTAAAAGAAGATACGAAGGTGGAACCAAATTTGTGGGAGAAAAGGTAATATTGTTCTTCTATCAATAACTATATTTTGAATATATATATTCTTGTTATAACAAGTTTAAAACTATTCAAGATTGTAATTTATATCTTATCTTAATAAAAACGACAAAATATATAATAATAAAAATAGCAATCATAAGTCTCTAACTAAAATTAAAAATAATAATATTATCACTATTCTGTCAAAACCAAACGTCTGGGATATAGAGCCAGACATCTAATTTTCCTCCTGGGTTATCACAGACTCAAAGAACCAGACGTCTGACCCTTCTATCCAGACGTCTGGTTAAAGACTCGGCTTACAGTTCTGAACGGAAAAAAAATTCCATTCTCTTCCTCTACAAACTAACCCTTTCATTTTTTTTCAATTTCTAAAAACCCTAAAATCGATTTTACTCCCTCCCTAAATTAAAAAAAAGAGAGAAAAATGGCTCCTAAAGGAAAGAGAACCATCTCCAAGCGTCAGAAGCAAGATCAACAATCTTCTCCGCAGCCTCAACTAGTCACCGACAATCACATACAAGAATGGCTTTACAATAGCCAAAATTCTACAAAAAGATTAGACTATCTAAAGGTAAAAAAGTACCATCTTGGTCCTTTCTACTCCTTAGTTCAGTATCCACTATATCAAATGCTTGATTTATGCAAACAAGCCGGGATTGCAAGTCTAATCGCTTCTTCCGCAAATGACGTACCCATAGATCAACTTGCAATCTATCTATTTTTCGCAAATTTGTGTAGTAGTGAAGTATAGAATCTGGAAAATGATGATAGTTGGCTTTGGTCGAGTGTATACGGTCATATCGTTAAATTAACTCTGGGGATGATTAGATAGATCTTAAATTGCTCTTATTCCGAACGTACTCTTGATGAATTACTAGACAATAGATTCAAACCGCGGGATGTAGTCACTCATCAACTCTGGGAAGATCAAATGCCACAATGGTCTTCCAAATATCTACGACCCCTGTAACAACCTTGTATTTTGTAATTATTTTTAATTGAATTTCCTGATTTAAAAACTTTATTTTATTTATATAAAATGGATAAATTTTGTTATTTTAAGTATTAATTGTGATTTGGATGTGAATTATAATTTCAGACATGAATAAATAAGATATTTTCCGGAAATGTGAATTTTGGTCAATATGGTCAAACTTTGACTTTTAAATTTAAAATTTAAAAGTTTGAAATTTTTAATTTTATCTTTTACTATGAAAGTAAATAAAATTTTAAGAATACTGCTTTTCGTTTCGTTGAAATCTGATTTATAATGTGAAAGTTATGCCCTTTTGAATATTGTGTGTAATTTGCTGTATTTAACAAAATTGTTTATTGTAAATTTTATAAATAATATTTTATTTGGTCATGTAATGTTCTAATATGGGTAAAATAACTTTTTATGTATATATTTTGGTTTTAAAACAATTTTCAAAGTATAATTGACATTTTCCAGTGTCAGCTGTATTTTGTTTAAAATTTCTAAATTCCCGTTTCAATTAATTAAAGAAATTCTTTATTTATTCCTCTATTTCCTTAAGACCTTATTTTTATTTAATCTCCACTTTATTTTGTTCATCATTTATTTTACTTATTTGACTTTTTATTTGTTTTAAAGTGAAATAGAAATTTTATAAAGCTAGTGATGTTTTATTTGTAATTTTAAGCCTTGTTTAAATTAAATAAACTATTTCTTTATTCTTTTCTATTTTTTCTAAATGTAATTATTTATTTCACTTTATAAATGATAAATGAATTATTTATTTCAAAGTTTCGCTTTAGAACATTTTTAAAATGAAGTAAATAATTTTCCAAAGTCAATGGTGATTTATTTGTAATTTCTGGACCCTGTTTTCAATTTTTAAGCAATTTCTTATATTCTTTTTCCACTTTCTTTAAAATTAATTAATCATTTTTCTTTTTCACTTTATTTCAGTTTTTTTTAATTTTATTTACTGAGTTTTTTATTTGTTTTTATTTAATTAAAAGAATTTGGAAATTCAAAGAGACAAGTCTCTTTATTTGCTTGTGACTTTTCGATTGCTTGACCTTTCATTTGCTTGCCTCTTCCTTTTCCTGGTGACCTTCCACTTTCCCTCACCTTTAGCCGTGCATTTCTATGTGATATTCACGTGGAAAAACCTTCCCATCATCTCATTTTCATGGCTATTCTCATTTGAGAAAAAAAATGATAATGGCTTCCATTTTCCCACTTTCTTCTTCATTTTTGCTTTGATTTTCCCTGATTCATCTCTAGGTTTGCTTGGCCTTCACCTCCACACCCTACACCATCTCCTCCACCACTTCCTTCCCCTCATCATCCATGGCAATATCTCCATCCCCTCTGACCAGATCAGGCCATGACCATCCCTTGATGCAAACAACACAAAAACTTTGCTATAATTCCATAAAACAATGCATAGCCTACCAAAACTCCACCACCACCTTCATAGTTGACTTCGGCCACCCCTATAGCCTCCACCACCAGCAAGTGCCATCACCAATAGCCTTGTTTCAGATCTGACCTGACCTGTAGTGAGCCATAGACGAGCCCATAGACCCCTTTGGTCGAGCCTAGATGCATCCAAACTCCATTGTTAGCCTTGCCTTTGACCTCCTTCCAATTGTAACTCCAAGACCCTTCCTCTTCTCAAGCCTAACCATATATTTTCAGTTAAAAACCTGATATATTTCCACTTGTAATCATCATGGCCGAACCATAAGCATGTATGGTTGAGCACAAGTTGAGGCAAGATCAAGCAAACATTGATTTAAAGCTAGGTGATGTTATTTGTCTAGCCTAGTTTCCATTTGTTTCAATTTTATCTTTGGTATTGCAAATATATTTATAGTGTACTTTGCTTTATTATTGTATAAAAGATTTATATCTTTGATCTCTCCACTCAAATCAAATCGGTCTATTGTGCTTTCTGGAATTCATCTGTGTATTTTGTTTTGCAAACTCCAGCGTAAAAAGGTGAGTAAATCTCACTAGACATTTATACTTATGCAATTGTGACACGACAACAATTGAATGTGTAGAATTTTATATGATGTTATAACTGCTAGTGATGATTTAATTATAAGATGTTAAACCTGTTAATTTACTTGTCATCTCATCTGTTACTGTTATATATTGTATACTATTCATTTTATATCTGTTTATCACACTGCAAGTTCCCTGTAAATTAGATTCACTATGGGTTGAAATGATACATACCCGAACGGACTTTAGAATAGGGAAAAATCGTTATGGGCTGAAATGATAGGCCTGAACCGTTTTTATTTATTTTATTTTAACTTGGGATTGCGGGTTTGAAATGATAGAACCCAGATTTTTGCTTTTTAAACTGCGGATTGAAATGATACATATCTGTATCACTTGACCTAGGTTAGAAAACTATATACAGGCCCGTGTTATTTTATAAAGTATTTTGAATATTTTAAATATATTTTTCAAAGTGTAAAATTATGAAAATTTGATTTAAAATTGGATTTTTAATGTTTAAATAAAGAAATTTGGATTTTTTCTAGAAGTTAAAGTTGTAAATAAATAAATGGTTAAATTGAAAATTTTGAAATATAACTTAAGTTTGGAAATTTGGATTTTGGTTTAAAATGAATTTAAGTTATATAAATAAAATGAAAATTTAATTTTATTTGGAAAATGGCAAATATGATAAGTTGATTTAAATTTGAATTTAAATGATTTAATGAAGTATTATTGATTTTTCTATGAATTGAAATGGTTAAATAAATGAATGCTTAAAAGTGTAATATGAAATATAACTTGACTTGGAAATGTGATATTTGGTTTTAAAATAAAGGATTAAGTTAATTGAATAAATTGGAAATTTAGTTTAATTTGTGAAATGGTAATTTAAAAATGTAAGTGTTAATAAATTATCAAATGTAAAAATGGGAAAATTGTACACTTGAATATGTTAAGTAAATTATTGAAAATTTGGATTTTATTGTAAAAGTTTACTTTATAAAACTCATAAATTAAAACAGTATTGTTAATGAACATTTTTTAAATGTTAAAAATATGATTTTTATAATGTTTAAATGGTTTAAATTAAAGTTTATTATTTGCTGGAAATACACTAAATCTGGAAAATACTTTTAATAGCATTCAGAAATGCTATGGTTCTGAATTGCACTAAAATTTGAATAAAAGAGCTATTACAGCATTTCTGAAATGATGTAGTTGCTTTAGTTGAACTAAATAAGCAAAAACTTGACTCAGGTCTATTATAGCAGTTCTGTAATTGTTGTAGTGGTCTGATGTCTTTGCTGTATAAGTTTAAAACCCTTATTTTGAAACCTGAGCTATTACAGCATTTCTGGAAATGCTGACTTTGCTGTTTTAAACTAAATTTCAACTAAACTAAGATTTAACAGCAGTTTTAAAAATGATGTCTTTGCTGAATTAAAATATTTTCAAGTATAACTTATAACAGCTTTTTCTGAATGCTGTGAAAGGCTGAAATTTTCAATATTTATGGTTTTTAACTTAGTAAATGAACTAAGAATAGTTTAAAACTTTGGAAATTGAATACTTGATTTGAAAGTATAATAATTACACTTTTAAATGGTTTAGATGAATTATTTTGATTGAAATATAAACTATTTAAAAGGTGACTTGAAATGATAATAAATGAATGATATCTTTGAATTTAAAAGGTATTTAAAGTTGAATATTTGGATTTGAACTCAAATGATGATTTGATAATGAAGTTTTGAAAAGATATGATATTTGATATATTAAATGATTTGAAATGAAACTTTTTGAAAGGATATGATATTTTGATATATTGAAATGATTTGAAATGAAGTTTTGAAATGATATGATATTTTAAATATATTGAAATGGTTTGGAATTGATTTAATCTTTATTTTGATAAAGATTTGGATTTGAAATGATATTCTATTTTGAAGTATAAACTGTTTTAAATTTATAACCACGGGTTATAATAACGATTGGTTGTTAAAGAGACCGGGATCAGATATGGACATACTCTCTGTCGATACCGAAAACCACTTTGACAACTGTGTACGCGGTGGGGTTTCCAGAATGAAGTAGGATGGTGGCGACGATCCTAAGGTATATACGTGGACCCAACTCCCGTGAGTTGGCATAAAGTGGCTAAAACAGGAGCGATTGACGGGCCAAGGAGGTAGCACCTCTGATCGGACACACTTCTTCGATACCATTCTATTACTTTGTGATTGATTGGGTGCACCCCTTGATTTGGGAGTGTTGTTCGAGGTGGGCGGTAGTGGCTGCTATGCGTCACCACCAGCCCGGATGCATAATTGGTATATCTACCCTGGCATTGCCTAGTTGTGTCGTGTCACTTACCATATCGAGCTTTACTACGAGTTATGATTTCTCCCGTAGCCTATGGAGTATCGAGGGTAGCCCCCATTTTGGGAGTATGCTAATACTGGATAGACTACTGGGACTATTACGTGTTAAGGTGGAAAATGTAAAGCCTTAATGCTATTTAAAAGTATGTTTATTTTATATTAGACATTATTATAATATCGAATATTACTACATAGTAAATAGTTTAACGGATCCTTAGAGGATGGGGGATTCCAAGCATCCTTTAAGTTACTTGTACCTTTATTACAGTTCACTTGAGTTAGTTTACATTGTATAAGTATGTATGTCCTGACTCGAGTGTTTTGTGTTTTGCTTTACGCTCGGGTCAGACTGAGTGATACAGCATTCGACACTCACCTTTGGAGCTGAAGTTTTGGTTTGAAGAACCAGATATCTATTCATTTTGTTATCCGGTTGATTCCAGTTGTATTCTAAGTTGTACCTGATTGTCATATTGTTACTCCTGTTGTATCTTGGTATTCCTATTGTATCTTACTTAACTCTGATGTATTTATATAGTAGCTTCATGAACTACTATTTCTTTGTTTCCGCTGCATTATATTACTCTGTGTCTGTAATCTGTGATTATTTATTTACTGTATATTCTGAGTTTTGCCAAATATAAATTAACAATTCGGTATTTTGAATTATTCAAGTCATACATGTGTGGTTTTATTGTCGATTTGAATGCTCCAAAATAGCGGGTCGTTACAGTTGGTATCAGAGCTCTGGTTTTAGGCAAACTCAGCATATAGGGTAAATTTAATTACAGTATCACTTTCGTTCGAACTTGAATTCCTTCTTCTTCGATTCGGTTTCCTTTGAATTTTGGAACGTTCCCTTCGGTTCCAAAGTCCATTCTTGTCCTCCCATATTCGTGTCTTCTTGATTCAGGGGTGTCCCATAACTCCACTCCGAATAATCTTTCTAATGAATTGCGGTCCCGCCAATATTCTAATGACTTGTGAAGGGGTGAAACTTCTTTACAATGGCATTGATTCACCGGAGATTTTATATATCCTCGGTTTTGATGCTAGTATCTCTTTTTATTCTGAATTCTATCCCTTGAGATCGAATATAGATTTACCCTAGAAAATCCACAACGATCTTATTCGTTAAGTCACGGTTGACCTGGTTAAGGTTACCCATGATTTATATAGGCTTATCCATACTCCCTATTCTGTTGTTTAATCATCTTATCTTTTGTCTCCAACTTATATTCAAATCAGAGTTCTCTTTGATTTGAGTCCATCAAATCTGATTCCCTATCCTTATTTTGAAAATTAATCTTGTATTTGAAATTTTATATTTTAAAGATGTTTTATATATTGTGTTGTTTGAGTTGTTGATGTTGATTTGGGTTTCCGATCGATTCGTTTGATCAACGCTATCAATAGGATCTCCAAAACACTCGAACAGAGCAAACTGACACAATATGGTTTTTAAATTTAGTAGATGGATAAATTTTGTATAATTATAATATGTATAAGGATAATTTTCTGAATTTTGATAATTAATGGAATTGGGTGTTAAGAAATAATATTTAACTTTGTATGTAATTTGTAATCATTGGCTTTAGTTTCATATCTAAATAATTAAACATGGTTATAAATTAATTTGGAAATTTAAATGGATTTAAATCAAGAATGTGAGAATTAAATTTCCGATGATTTCGAACTTTGTTTTGAAAGTTTTAAAAGGATACATTATTTAAAAGTATTTCTAGTAGAAATTGTTTCAAAGGATTTTAATTTGTAAATCAGTGCTCTTTTCTTTATCGTTGGAAAATAATTTCGGTGATGACTGCAGCATCATCGACATTCATTTTCAGGTTTCGAAGTTAAGAGACTATTCTATAGCTTTACTACAATTTTGCTTTGAAATTTAATTGATTTGAATTTCTAAATATGATTTGATTTATAATATATGTGATTTAAGAGTTGATTTGATATATATTGTGTATATTTAATCATCTCTAAAATAGTTTGAAGTTAATCGGAAATTTAATTCTTAAATTTTATCTTAAAGGATAATTTCAATTATAAAGGTTTGGATAAATATGTAAACTTGAATAATTGAAATTGGAGAAATTTATTTGTATAATATTCTCTTGCATTCCAATATAACTTACCTAAATTATTCAGAAGTTGAATATGTAATTGGATAATATACAAAATAAAGAGAATTTTATAAATAAAACTTAAGAGGTTATAATAAATGTTATACACTTAAATTTTATTTATAGAGGATCATAGAGGTAAATAGAGAAAAAGGGTTAATTGAATAATTTACAATATAATGATATTTAAAAGAAATTATAAATAAATTGAAATAGTTATAATAAGTGAAATAAACTTAATATATATAGGATTTGATATATTAAGTGGAATAAATTTAAGAATAAATTGGAATAAAAAAGAATGAAATTTAATGAATAAAGATGAAATATAATAAATGATTGTTCAAATTCATGACTTTATAAATTATTGATTTGATGATGAGATAATGAGATTTAAAAATAATTAAGATTTATTTAACTCAAGTGAAATCAAATGGATGAAATTAATTATTAATGTAAGTTGAAATTTTCATGGTTTTAAATTTATTATCTTATTATGTTTTCCAATCTATTTTCTTCCTGGTTGTTTCCATTTTCCTACCTTCTAAGTTGGAAATCAAATTCGAATTGGTTAGCCTTGGAGCTACTGTTCTCTTTCAGCTTGATCTTGCCTCTGATTTTTGACCAACTCAGGGTTGCTGAGGAAAGTATTCCCGAGACTGCTTTCCATACTGAGAATGGTTTCTTCTATGAATAGTTAGTCATGCCTTTTGGTTTGACTAATGCTCCTGCTCTCTTTGTTGATCTGATGAATCGTGTTTTTCGTATTGTGCTTAATAAGTTTGTTCTAGCCTTTCTTTCTTTCCCCTTTTACCTTCATCATTTAACTTTTCTATTTCTTCTATGGTTCTTACTTCTCCTTATTCTGAATCTGAACACTGCTTACCATCCACAGACCGACGGTCAAACGGAAAGGGTGAATCAGATTCTCGATGACCTTTTTCGTGCTTTGTGTTCTTGATTCTGGAGGATCTTGGGAAGATCACCTCCACCTTGTTAAACATACCTATAATAACAGTTATCAGGTATAATTTCAATCTCCTTGTCATCTTGTCTTAATCCTATTTCATTCTATCTTTTTCTGTGTTTTTCCCGTACCTCATTCCTTTTCGGGGATGTAAAGTTTTGAGTGGAGAGAGTGTAACAACCCTGTATTTTTTAATTATTTTTAATTGAATTTCCTAATTTAAAAACTTTACTTTATTTATATAAAATGGATAAATTTTGTTATTTTAAGTATTAATTGTGATTTGGATGTGAATTATAATTTCAGACATGAATAAATAAGATATTTTCCGGAAATGTGAATTTTGGTCAATATGGTCAAACTTTGACTTTTAAATTTAAAATTTAAAAGTTTGAAATTTTGAATTTTATCTTTTACTATGAAAGTAAATAAAATTTTAAGAATACTGCTTTTCGTTTCGTTGAAATCTGATTTATAATGTGAAAGTTATGCCCTTTTGAATATTGTGTGTAATTTGCTGTATTTAACAAAATTGTTGTGGTGACCCTACTCTCAAACACATAGATTTTTTAAAAAAAAAACATACCAAAGGAATTCACCACTAAACCCCATTTCTACTATATTTGAATATTTACATAATTTCCAAATAATTTTTCCCCAAGACCCTGGATTACCAATATAATTATATCAGTGCACAAAGCATATTAAGACAATTATATATTTGATGATATATAATTGTTTCCCTTGCCTTTCAAAGCTAACAAATTTTCAAAGAGAATTTGAATCAAATAAGCAACAAAATACCATATATGTTGTCGACATAACCACTTATTTCTTCCCTAATTTTGTTCTACTGCAAATTATAATACTTATGTGTATAATATTGCAATGCACAGTGCATTTTTCCATGGTTTCTAGACTTTCTGCCTAAATAAGTCTATTGACACTAAAATACAATTACTTCCAGGTTTGTTTCTTTCATAATTTTTTTTAGGTTAGAAATCAAATACACAAATGCATGTTATGATTGATTCTTACTCCAGAATTCATGCACAAGCTTGTATCACTTACCTGCCATGCACAAATTCATTTCTCTTGAATACCCCTATTCAAACCTTGTGAGCTCATTTTTAAATCAACCACCTTAGCTCTTTAACTTTCATAAATCATAATATAAACTCAGGCAATAAAAATCAGAGATTATCACATACACATATCATATTTATATGATATGTCCATCACCTTGTTTCTCTAAATCAGACATTCATGAAATCAGCAGTTAACCAAACATCATCAATAGTCATTCAAAACAGGTTTACTTAAGTACATATTTTAATCCAAATACTTAGAAAACTCCCTACAATTAACTTCAACTACAACATGAAATCTGACCAATAAATTCATTACAAAACAACTGCAAATTTAAAAATGGTTTCTTTTATTTATACTAACAGCTAATGCCTTCTTCATCCATCAAGCCAACTTCAATTTCCTACAAGCAATTCACTGAGCTGCCCCAATTTTAATGAGACACCCAGATGATTGCAAGGGCAACCAAACGGGTCAGTTTTCACTGGTATGAGCATTTATCAAATTTATACACATATTCATAATTTTTGGTAAACTTGCAATGTCTACCTAATTTAGCAGATTTCATACTTAGCATATTATTGGTTAATACCAAATGATACAAAGACACATTCATTCATTCAAACAATACCCAGCAAACAATCAAAATAAATATATATAATTCTTGATTTATTTTTCTCCATTTCTGAATAAGTAAACTCAGATTTTATACTCCCAATTTCACCCAGCAATTAATCAAAGCACAATATTTAAACTTGATTGATTTAACTCCATATCTGGATATTTATAATCCAGATTTTTAAACCCCATTCTCCATTTATTTTATGGTCTTTAACTCCCTCTCAAATGAACACCATGTATGCATTGTGAAGGAAACTCCCAGGTTATTTAATTTATTCCAACACACAAAGGCCTCAGGGTGCAATTGCACCATGCATATACTTACTCCCACCTGAAGCAAGTAGATCATTGACTAACTCCCAAATGACCAATTTAATTTTTCTTTAATAAATCCCCCTCCAGTTTTTGCTTATTTTATTAAGCTTCTATTTATGAATTCAATCATAAAAACTCCCAATTCATTCATGTTTCAGAAAGGCTTATCTACTTTTATACTTTCTGGTTTAACCCCATGTTCTCCATTTATTTTCCTTATTACAGAAAATACCCCAACATACCTATGGTTTTTCCTAAAAATAATTTAAGCATCATGATCCTATTATCTTTCTTCTATATTATTGTGAATATATGAATAAGGGTTTTATTAAGGAAATCCCTCAAAAACCCAGAAATTCTCCTCTGACTTATGATATGAATATTTAGTTTCATGCTTCATTATCTAAGAAATAAACATGAGCTAGATCACTGTCTTGCTGCCTATTTCCTAAATAATTTAGATCCATACTTCATAATAATAAAATAGAACAAAAATGCTCAAACCATTTTAACTTTGAAAACCCACATACAGATTAAAACCCCAAACAAGAATGCACAAACAAACATCCATCTCACCCATAACAAATCATTTCAGAGATTTTAAATGATTTATAACATTTTAGGCTGCCTACAAGAGGACTTAATGCCATTGCATACAAAGGGATAAATACTCACATAGTGTTCTCCTTTTACTGCCTTAATCCCCTGAACAGCAAATCCTCCAAAGTTTCAAGCTAATGTTTCTCCTATTTTATTTTATTTTGTTCTGATCCCGAGAGAATGGTGGATATGGTTATGTGCAGGTATTATAAAACCATTCTAGGGTTTAAGAAAAATAGGTAATTCCCTTGATGCCCTTAGATATTCTTGCACAAATCATTTCCCTGTGTGGTCCTTAATTAGGAATGCACACTTCTGGTTACCTAAATTAGTTATTTCGGGAATCAAGCATTTTAAAAAATTCATGCCATTTTCATGACTCTATTTTACTCATGCCATATGCATGTGACCCCTTGTTTATTTTTATTTCTTCTAAGTTTAAAGAAACTGCAAACCCCCTTGTGTTTTCTACCTAACTACCATCTCCATTCAATCATGCATACTATCATACATAATCATGTGATGTAAAAAAAATCATTCATACTATGTTATTTGCTTGAAATAAATATAAGATATAAAATTCATATTTGATCCTATATTTTTTTTATTCTGCCTTTAGTTAAAACAGCAACTCCTCATACACCTTTATGTGATAAAAAAATCACATATATCATGCTAATTATTTCTAGCATAAATATATGACATTTAAACCTTATATTAAACTTCATTTTATTATGTCTTTAAATAAAACAGAAAACACCCCATATATTAAATATATGTATTTATATAATTCTTTGGACATGGAACTATATTTGTTTTGAGTCCCAATTTTTAATCACCTTAACTCCTTGCATTTTATCAAACAGAAACTCCTATGCACATTTTATTTATTAACAAGCTTTTTTCTGTTTTAATGCATTATATATTTTATAATTTCAGAAATTCTTAAAATAAATGTAACTTTCATTTTTTTTTCTTTTAGGGTCATTACATATCCTCCCCCTTAAAGGAATTATGTCCCCACAATTCCTTTTAATTCTCCAAACAAAAGCACTAATCCATAGTCTGTTTTAACTCCATAACCCCATACTCACATTTTATGAAAGCAAGCAATATACAAAAATATTCAGAAAGCTATCATAAAGCTACTTAAACATACCTCTCCATCAGAAAACAAATTGGGGTATTTAGCCCTCATTTTGTCTTCAACCTCCCATGTACAATCATTGGTGTCCAAGCTCCATTGAATTTTCACCAGTTTGATCACCTTGTTTCTCATCCTCTTTTCCTCCTTAGCAACAATCCCCACTGGCTCATTTGCATAGACCAAGTTCTTATGAATTTGAATTTGAGTAGGTGACTCTAAAATTTCTCCTTCATCATGTACCCACTTTCTCAATTGAGAAACATGAAATACTCGATGTACACCACTCAATTCTTCTGGTAACTTAAGCTTATAGGCCATGGCACCAATTCTCTGTATGACTTCATATGGTCCTACAAATCTTGGTGAGAGCTTACCAGATTTCCCAAACCTGAACACCTTCTTCATTGGTGATACCTTCAGAAAAACATACTCTCCTACTTCAAACTCCATTGGCTTCCTCTTTCTATCTACATAAGACTTTTGTCTTGATTGTGCTGCCTTCATCCTATGCCTAATTAACTCAATCATGTTGGAAGTTTCTTTAACATGATCTGGCCCCAATATTACACCCTCTCCCACATCCAACCAACAGGCAGGAGACATGCAGGGTCTCCCATACAAGGTTTCAAAGGGAGCCATTCCTATTGTTGACTGATAGCTATTGTTGTAAGTGAATTCTGCCAAGTGGATATGATCCTCCCAATTACCCCCAAAATCAAGCACACATGCTCTAAGTAAATCTTCCAATATTTTATTCACTATCTCTGTCTGCCCATCACTTTGATGATGGTAGGCAGTGCTTAAACAAAGTTGAGTTCCCATTGCTTCTTGGAAGCTCTCCCAAAACCTTGAGGTAAACAAAGTGTCTCTATCACTTACAATGGTCTTTGGTATGCCATGCAATCTCACCACTTCCTTAATAAATAATTGTGCAAGCCTATGTGCATTTCTGTCTGACCTGACAGGGACAAAGTGAGCAGACTTGGTGAGTCTATCAACAATTACCCATATACTATCATTACCTTTCTTAGTTCTAGGCAAACCATCCAAAAAATCCATGGAAATACTTTCCCATTTCCACTAAGGTACCTCCAAAGGTTGCAACATGTCAGAGGGCTTTTGATAGCCTGCCTTGATTTGCTGACAGGTTAAACACTTTGCCACATATTTTGCCACTGCTTGTTTCATTCTTGGCCACCAGTAGCTCCTTTTCAAATCATGATACATTTTAGTGCCACCAGGGTGTATGGTGTACTTGGTTTTGTGATGCTCATTCATGATTTCTTCCTTTAATTCTGCAAAGTCTGGTACACAAAGCTTTTCATTTTTCATCAAATATCCCTTGGGATCTATTTTAAAATTCTCTGACTCAATGTTATTTAATAACATTTCTTTCTTCTCCTTTAAATTTTGATCTTGATCTTGCATGCCACCAATTTTCTCCACCAGGTTAGATTTCACCGTGATTAATCCCAGTGTACCATACTCCACCATATCACCATGCTCTTTAAAATTCACTCCATCCTTGCTATATATATCTGCCTCCCCAAGCACTGCAAGGTCTTTAAATTCATCAATCATCAAACTTGCTAATCTAATATGATTTCTACTCAAAGCATCTGCCACTCTATTAGCTTTTCCACGGGTGTACAAAATATCTAGATCATATGCAGCTAGAAACTCCATCCACCTTGCTTGCCTCATATTCAAATCTTCTTGAGAAAATAAATACTTCAATGCTTGATGATCTGTGAATAATTCAAATTTTGCCCCAAGCAAATAATGCCTCCAAAGTTTTAATGCAAACACTATTGCAGCTAATTCTAAATCATGAGTTGCATATTTGGTCTCATTGGGTTTAAGCTGTCTTGATGCATATGCCACCACCTTGCCATGTTGCATGAGCACTGCACCTAACCCAGACCCACTAGCATCAGTGTATACAACCATTCCTTCATTTACCTCTGGGATTTGCAAGACAGGAGCCTCCACCAATGCTTGCTTCAATATTTCAAAGGCTTGATCACACTGCTCAGTCCACACATATGGTTGGTTCTTCTTTGTTAGCTTGGTCATTGGTGTGGCTATTCTTGAAAAATCCTTGATGAACCTCCTATAGTACCCTGCCAAACCTAAGAATGATCTCACCTCAGTCACTGTTTTGGGTCTACTCCATGATTGAACTGCAATGACCTTGCTTGGATCCACACTCACCCCTTGCTGTGAAACTATGTGTCCTAAGAATTTCACTTCATGTTGCCAAAATATACACTTTGAATTCTTGGCTTTTAATTCATGTTCTCTAAGCCTAGATAATACTAAATGTAGATGCATAGCATGATCATTTTCTGACTTTGAATAAATTAATATGTCATCTATAAATACCAAAACAAATTTATCCAAAAAGTCTCTAAAAATTCTATTCATCAAATCTACAAAATAGGAGGGAGCATTGGTTAAACCAAATGGCATTACTAGAAATTCATAAAGGCCATATCTTGTGTTAAAGGCTGTGTACTCAATGCTTTCCTCTGCAACCTTCATTTGGTGAAATCCAGAGGCTAAGTCTAGCCTTGAAAATATTTTAGCTTCATGCAATTGATCAAATAGATCATCTATTCTAGGCAGTGGATACTTATTCTTGATGGTCACCTTATTTAAATCCCTATAATCCACACACATCCTCATTGTTCCATCATGCTTCTTAACAAAGAGCACTGGGGAACCCCAACTAGAACTACTTGATCTTATGAACCCCTGCTCTTCTAACTCTTCTAGTTAGTGTTTTAATTCCACTAACTCTTTTGGACCCATTCTATAAGGCTTCTTAATGGTTGGGCTAGTTCCTGGCATTAATTTTATTTTGAATTCAACTGGCCTGTTTTGACGGCTATTCTCATTTGAGGAAAAAAATGATAATGGCTTCCATTTTCCCACTTTCTTCTTCATTTTTGCTTTGATTTTCCCTGATTCATCTCTAGGTTTGCTTGGCCTTCACCTCCACACCCTCCACCATCTCCTCCACCACTTCCTTCCCCTCATCATCCACGGTAATATCTTCATCCCCTCTGACCAGATCAGGCCATGACCATCCCTTGTTGCAAACAACACAAAAACTTTGCCATAATTCCATAAAACAATGCATAGCCTACCAAAACTCCACCACCACCTTCATAGTTGACTTCGGCCACCCCTATAGCCTCCACCACCAGCAAGTGCCATCACCAATAGCCTTGTTTCAGATCTGACCTGACCTGTAGTGAGCCATAGACGAGCCCATAGACCCCTTTGGTCGAGCCTAGATGCATCCAAACTCCATTGTTAGCCTTGCCTTTTGACCTCCTTCCAATTGTAACTCCAAGACCCTTCCTCTTCTCAAGCCTAACCATATATTTTCAGTTCCAAACCTGATCTATTTCCACTTGTAAACATCATGGCCGAACCATAAGCATGTATGGTTGAGCACAAGTTGAGGCAAGATCAAGCAAACATTGATTTAAAGCTAGGTGATGTTATTTGTCTAGCCTAGTTTCCATTTGTTTCAATTTTATCTTTGGTATTGCAAATATATTTATAATGTACTTTGCTTTATTATTGTATACAAGATTTATATCTTTGATCTCTCCACTCAAATCAAATCGGTCTATTGTGCTTTCTGGAATTCATCTGTGTATTTTGTTTTGCAAACTCCAGCGTAAAAAGGTGAGTAAATCTCACTAGACATTTATACTTATGCAATTGTGAAACGACAACAATTGAATGTGTAAAATTTTATATGATGTTATAACTTCCTGTGATGATTTAATTATATGATGTTAAACCTGTTAATTTACTTGTCATCTCATCTGTTACTGTTATATATTGTATACTATTCATTTTATATCTGTTTATCACACTGCAAGTTCCCTGTAGATTAGATTCACTATGGGTTGAAATGATACATACCCGAACGGACTTTAGAATAGGGAAAAATCGTTATGGGCTGAAATGATAGGCCTGAATGGTTTTTATTTATTTTATTTTAACTTGGGATTGCAGGTTTGAAATGATAGAACCCGGATTTTTGCTTTTTAAATTGCGGATTGAAATGATACATATCTGTATCACTTGACCTAGGTTAGAAAACTATATACAGGCCCGTGGTTATTTTATAAAGTATTTTGAATATTTTAAATATATTTTTCAAAGTGTAAAATTATGAAAATTTGATTTAAAATTGGATTTTTAATGTTTAAATAAAGAACTTTGGATTTTTTCTAGAAGTTAAAAATGTAAATAAATAAATGGTTAAATTGAAAATTTTGAAATATAACTTAAGTTTGGAAATTTGGATTTTGGTTTAAAAATGAATTTAAGTTATATAAATAAAATGAAAATTTAATTTTATTTGGAAAATGGCAAATATGATAAGTTGATTTAAATTTGAATTTAAATGATTTAATGAAGTATTATTGATTTCTCTATGAATTGAAATGGTTAAATAAATGAATGCTTAAAAGTGTAATTTGAAACATAACTTGACTTGGAAATGTGATATTTGGTTTTAAAATAAAGGATTAAGTTAATTAAATAAATTGGAAATTTAGTTTAATTTGTGAAATGGTAATTTAAAAATGTAAGTGTTAATAAATTGTCAAATGTAAAAATGAGAAAATTGTACACTTGAATGTGTTAAGTAAA
Source organism: Allium fistulosum (assembly GCA_030737815.1). Lineage (NCBI taxonomy): Eukaryota > Viridiplantae > Streptophyta > Magnoliopsida > Asparagales > Amaryllidaceae > Allium > Allium fistulosum. Next base: position 1,259,438,749 of record CM060901.1, read on the forward strand.
TTATAGAAAAATTGGATTTTATTGTAAAAGTTTACTTTATAAAACTCATAAATTAAAAGAGTATTGTTAATGAACATTTTTTAAATGTTAAAAATATGATTTTTATAATGTTTAAATAGCTTAAATTAAAGTTTATTATTTGCTGGAAATACACTAAATCTGGAAAATACTTTTAATAGCATTCAGAAATGCTATGGTTCTGAATTGCACTAAAATTTGAATAAAAGAGCTATTACAGCATTTCTGAAATGCTGTAGTTGCTGTAGTTGAACTAAATAAGCTAAAACTTGACTCAGGTCTATTACAGCAGTTCTGTAATTGCTGTAGTGGTCTGATGTCTTTGCTGTATAAGTTTAAAACCCTTATTTTGAAACCTGAGCTATTACAGCATTTCTGGAAATGCTGTCTTTGCTGTTTTAAACTAAATTTCAACTAAACTAATATTTAACAGCAGTTTTAAAAATGCTGTCTTTGCTGAATTAAAATGTTTTCAAGTATAACTTATAACAGCTTTTTTTGAATGCTGTGAAAGGCTGAAATTTTCAATATTTATGGTTTTTAACTTAGTAAATGAACTCAGAATAGTTTAAAACTTTGGAAATTGAATACTTGATTTGAAAGTACAATAATTACACTTTTAAATGGTTTAGATGAATTATTTTGATTGAAATATAAACTATTTAAAAGGTGACTTGAAATGATAATAAATGAATGATATCTTTGAATTTAAAAGCTATTTAAAGTTGAATATTTGGATTTGAACTCAAATGATGATTTGATAATGAAGTTTTGAAAAGATATGATATTTGATATATTAAATGATTTGAAATGAAGTTTTTGAAAGGATATGATATTTTGATATATTGAAATGATTTGAAATGAAGTTTTTGAAAGGATATGATATTTTGATATATTGAAATGATTTGAAATGAAGTTTTGAAATGATATGATATTTTAAATATATTGAAATGGTTTGGAATTGATTTAATCTTTATTTTGATAAAGATTTGGATTTGAAATGATATTCTATTTTTAAGTATAATCTGTTTTAAATTTATAACCACGTGTTATAATAATGATTGGTTGTTAAAGAGATCGGGATCGGATATGGACATACTCTCTGTCGATACTGAAAACCACTTTGACAACTGTGTACGCGGTGGAGTTTCCAAAATGAAGTAGGATGGTGGCGACGATCCTAAGGTATATACGTGGACCCAACTCCCGTGAGTTGGCATAAAGTGGCTAAAATAGGAGCGATTGACGGGCCAAGGAGGTAGCACCTCTGATCGGACACACTTCTTCAATACCATTCTATTACTTTGTGATTGATTGGGTGCACCCCTTGATTTGGGAGTGTTGTTCGAGGTGGGCGGTAGTGGCTGCTATGCGTCACCACCAGCCCGGATGCGTAATTGGTATATCTACCCTAGCATTGCCTAGTTGTGCCGTGTCACTTACCATATCGAGCTTTACTACGAGTTATGATTTCTCCCGTAGCCTATGGAGTATCGAGGGTAGCCCCCATTTTTGGAGTATGCTAATACTGGATAGACTACTGGGACTACTACGTGTTAAGGTGGAAAATGTAAAGCCTTAATGCTATTTAAAAGTATGTTTATTTTATATTAGAAATTATTATAATAGCGAATATTACTACATAGTAAATAGTTTAACGGATCTTTAGAGGATGGGCGATTCCAAGCATCCTTTAAGTTACTTGTACCTTTATTACAGTTCACTTGAGTTGGTTTACATTGTATAAGTATGTATGTCCTGACTCGAGTGTTTTGTGTTTTTCTTTACGCTCGGGTCAGACTGAGTGATACAGCATTCGAGACTCACCTTTGGAGCTGAAGTTTTTCTTTGAAGAACCAGATATCTATTCATTTTGTTATCCAGTTGATTCCAGTTGTATTCTGAGTTGTACCTGATTGTCATACTGTTACTCCTGTTGTATCTTGGTATTCCTATTGTATCTTACTTAACTCTGATGTATTTATATAGTAGCTTCATGAACTACTATTTCTTTGTTTCCGCTGCATTATATTACTCTGTGTCTGTGATCTGTGATTATTTATTTACTGTATATTCTGAGTTTTGCCAAATATAAATTAACAATTCGGTATTTTGAATTATTCAAGTCAGACATGTGTGGTTTTATTGTCGATTTGAATGGTCCAAAATAGCGGGTCATTACAACCCCGGGCAAGACTGCTAAATAGAATGCTCATCAATACTATCATCCTGAGGCTTGGAAGTCGTGAACACATCTATGAACCCGAGCATAAAGCCATGTATGCTATCTTTGGTGGTATACAAATAAATTTGTCTCAGTTCATTTTTGATGAAATCAAAAAAGTTTGGAATCGAAGTCAACCTACAATTCTATATCCTGCATATATAATGCGTATTCTCAAAGCTTAAGGAGTTCCCCCATATTTATTTGGCTTTTAAGAATTATTCATTAAGGATAGTGGGACAAATTTCTTCAAACTTATGCATTTACCCAATGAGCCACTAAATTTCATATCTTTTGAACAATGGAAATTATTGCAAGAAACCGAGCAACCGATGCCACCACCTCCACAACAACAATCAACTTCTCAACAACCTCTAGAGTATCATTCTGATTCCGACATCTTGGAAGCGCATACTGAACCTAATCCAAATGAGTCATTTCGAGATTTGTCTCTTCGGAATCAACAACTACTTTATCGCAATCAAGTAATTTTAAACAAGAAAGTAAGCCGCCTTGAACACTCTTTTTCTAGCCGAATGACAAAAATGGAACAAACTCTCGAGAAGGTAGTATCAACTTTGGAAAAGATTATAAGGAAAGTCCATGGACGTTCTTCTTCTCGATCATCCTCATCTCATTCTCTAACACCACCACCAGCTCAATCTTCACTTCCATCGCATGAAGTTGGAACTTCTATGCAGGATGAGCTACATCAAGGTGGAGATGCTCATGGTGGTAACCTTTCTTAGTCTTGTTTTCTACCTAATGTTTAAAACTTTTGTTGTGTAATTATTTTGTTGGTTTTCTTGTGTGGCTACTGTTCTGTGAACTACTATTGTGTTATTGTTTTGTGGGCTACTGATCTATGAACTATTGTTATGTTTTTTGTTTTATGGGCTATTCTTGTTGGCTCTGAAATCTTGAATCATATATAATCTCTTATTCTTTTTGATAATGCCAAAAAGGGAGAAAATTTTATATAAGCTTCATATATGTAGGGGAGTTCATAAAAGCAGGGGGAGATCATCAATGCTTAAACACAGGGAGTAAACTCTTTTTTTTACATTGTATAGTTGTCATCATCAAAAAGGGGGAGAATGTTAGAACCTCCATTCTATAGTTTTGATAACAACAACTATACAATTGTATATATATTTCAAATATCTTTATGCAGGGATAATTCACTATAAGCAAGAAGACAATTCTAAAGAAATAAGGCAAAGCACCAGTATTAAGTTATTAGTATGTATATATATGGTCGTAGAATAGTTATGTAAAATCTCCTTAAGTATATATACACACAAATGCACAAAACTTCAAAAACATAGAAAAATGCCAGAGTCGGACCTCTGGATGCAGAACACCAGACATCTGAGTTTTGTTTCTGGATTTCTTAAAAATATACGAAGTCAGACGTCTGACCTTCCTTACCATACGTCTGAAACTGGACTCGGGATTTTTTTTAAAAGGCATAACTGTCAAATTTGAAAGGATGCTTCTATGTCTCTTCTCCAAAACTTTTCATATCTGAACAGAAGCAACTTTAGAGAAGAAAAGAAATGGAAGCAATGATTTATCGTAACCTTTTAGAACTATAAATATGTAGAACAAGATTGAGATTATCTTATCGAACTTATCTTCTCTATCTCTAAATCTTTGTTCTTACTTTTGCCTTCTTGCTTTCAAAGTATACAACCAAAATTATATTCATTTTGATCTAAACCCTTCTATATTCTCAAGCACATACATGTTTACATTACTCAAGGAGATTATAGGAAGAAACTGTACCTGTAGTCAAAATTAGTGTTACCTAGAACACGCACTTGTCAAAGAAATACTATTGTATAAAAGCCTATTCCTCCGGGCGAAGCGAAGGCAATTGGTTAGTGAATTTCTGAAGGGGAGCTTCGGGATTGGACGTAGGATGGGAGGTCCGAACCAGTATAAAAATTCTGGTGTGATTACTTTTAAATTTACCTGCATTGTTTTTCTGTGTGATTCATACTATATACACGTACTTGTCATATACTATATATATACACGATCCACATAGACTTTCACCCTTCGATGGATGATTTCTTCCTCAATCAAAGTTGATCAAACCAACATCCAAAACACTCCATTAACAAGGATAATGAAGATTAGGATGTCATCAAAGAAGATCCAAACTTTGGATCCGACGGTTGGATTGAAATTATAAGGAATGTCTAGTTATTCAGTTGGTTTTTAAATTATAAATATGTATACATAACTTATTTTAATACTCTTAAGATATGGTATGGTTTGGTGTGTACATTGGGATTGATATTTGGATTTTTTGTTTTGGTTTGACTGAATGGTTGGATTGATAGTTTGATATGTATAGTTGATTTGAATAAATAAAATGTTATTTTATTTATTTATAAATCTCCATATATCATCATCATATCATATTACGTCATGCTTAGTATGCTTTGATTATTTTACTGCTTAATTATTGATTTTGACTCTATAGTTTCTAAGTATTTGATTTAGGGGGAGTTCTTTTATTTTTAACCATTTTTGTTGATGACAAAGGGGAGAAAAAGTATAAAATATACATATGCATTTATTCAAGGGGAGTTATCTAACTCAGGGGAGTTATATAATATTTTATATATACAGGAATATTTAATGGTTGTCATCATCAAAAAGGGGGAGATTGTTAATACCTTAACTATTAATAACAACTCTGATAACAATCATATATAATTATATAAAATATAGATACTAATGTTTTGCAAAGTTATATAATATATAGTATAGAATATTATATAGGTGTTGGATCGAAGACTGTACGGTATAAAGACTCAAAAGATTGGCATGAAGACTAATGAGTACGAAGACCAAGATATGAAAATTTCAAGATAATAATTTAGTGTATAGAGTCATGGTATATTGTTAAAGTCTCTCGTAGTAATCTTTGATCTTATCTCTTATTTTCTATATTTTATATTTTTAAAACGAAATAAAATTTCAAAAATATTTCATAATATTTCATAATTTTTTTTTCAAAGTTCAAAATGTTTATAAACCATGTTTAGAATATTTTACAAATATAGGATTTTCAAAACATTTTAAAAGAAACTAGTACTTTTCAAAATTTACAAGCACATGTCAACATATAGGCAGATGATATGTCGACATACATGCCGATATATAAGCATATGTCAAAATGTTTATAAACTATGTTCAAACTATTTTACAAAGTATCAAATTATTTTACAAAGTATAGGATTTCCAAATTTTTTAAAAGAAACTAGTTTCACAATGACTGTATGATGACTTCTTCATAAACCTCTCCTAGATGGTTTCGATTAAACACGATGGGCACAATTTTCCTTTTAGTGGTAACTTCATTCACAATGGCTCCCTTACATCTTCGCTATCTCGTGATGATTATTCACGATGGTTTGATAGATTGAATAGATTATTCACGATAGTCTTGGTGGATTTCATGAACACTTTACTTAGGCTTTAAGAAACTCATCATGATGACTTTGAGAAACCTTCTATGGTGGCTCTGGCATCTTACTTCTCGATAGCTTGTAGTCAATTAAATACGTAAGCTTATAGACTAGACCGGTGATGGTATATTTCATCAACTTGCATCGAGACCAGGCTTATGAGTTGCGCATCCCCTGAGTTAGCCACTTAGCCAGCGAATCAGTCTTCGGATCCTTCTCTCTAGGAATATGCGTTATCGTCTAATACTCGATATTGTTAAGCAACTCAATGGCTCTATTCAAATAAGGAGCCAGACTCGCCCTACCACCTGCAACTCTTTTCTCACCTTACACACCACCGGTTGGGAGTCGCAAAAATGTGCAAAATTTTGACTCCCAACTTTTTCATAATTTTAAGCCCTACGATCAAAGCTTCATACTCTGCCTCATTATTCGTCACAGGGAAATGGAGTTTTAGGGCATAACAAATCGAACGTTTCTTAGGGGTCACCAACACAACACCCACCCCAGACCAATGCTCAGTGGATGCTCCATCGATGTACATCTTCCACCCAACATTCAGCTCTCCACTTCTCTCTAGAGTATCATTTTGAGCAGTGTATTCGACTATGAAATCACCCAATGCTCGGCCTTGGATTGCTTTTTGAGGATGATACGTGATATCATATTGGCTCAACTCAATGTTCCATTTCAATAGCGTTTCAGAGGTCTCAGGTCACTGCAAGACTGGTCTAAATGGCCGGTCAGTCGATACTTTGATCAGATGAGCATGGAAGTACAGGCGGAGTTTCCTCGAAGCTATCAACATGTAGTACGCCGGCTTTTAGATTTGGATAGTTCCTCTTTGCCCTTGTCAATCATTTACTAATATAGTACACCGGTCTTTGGATTCAGGACTCTCATGCACAATTGCAGCGCTCAAAGCGTGCATCGACACTGTTAGGTAAACAAATAAGTCCTCATCTTCTAGTGGCTTTGATAGGATGTGAGGTCTCTCCAAGTGGTCTACCAAAGCCTGAAAAGCATCTTTATACTTCTGTGTCCAAGCAAAGTTCCTTTTTCCTTTCTAGAGGATGTCAAAGAAAGGGATGCATTTATTTGTGGCTCTGGAAATAAACTTGCTCAAGGCGGCAACTTTTCCATTTAGGCTATAAAATTCCTTCATTGACTTTTGGGCTTTAATATTTTTGAATGCCTCGATCTTTTTTGGTTAGCTTCAATTGCTCTCAAGTTCACTATGAAACCAAAAAACTATACCGACACAACTCCAAACGAACACTTCGATGGACTGAGCTTCATCACATAGTTGTGGAGCACACTAAACATACCTGCCATGTCCTCAACGTGGTTCATCGACCGTCATGACTTCATAAGCATGTTGTCCACATAGACTTCCATTATGCGTCCAATCTGCTCCCTGAACATTGAGTTCACCGACCTCTAGTAAGTCACTCCTGTGTTCTTCAAACCAATGAGCATAACAAGATAGCAGTACATTCCTAGGTCTGTTATGAAGCTGACGTGCTCCTGGCCTAGGACATCCATTGGAATCGGGTTGCAGCCAAAATATGCGTCCATGAATGATAACAGTTCGTGCCCGGCGGTTGAATCTATAATTGATCGATCTTCAGGAGTAGGAAGTTATCTTTCAGGCATGCTTTATTCAGATCAAAATAGTCTATGCACGTCCTCCACTTCCCGTTGGACTTCTTAACCAAGACTAGATTGGATACCCATTCCACATATAGAGCGTCACAAATGAAGCAATTGTCTTTTAGCTTGTTCACCTCCTCTTTCAGTGTAGCGAATCTCTTTGGATCCAAGCTACAGCATTTCTACACAGGAACAAATTTAGGGTTCACATTCAATGTGTGGCACGCAATCTTCGATGATATTCCATACATGTCGGAATGCGAACAAGTGAACGCATCCAGATTCGCCCCAAGAAAACTCGTCAACTCTTTCATTATTCTCATGATGAGTTGAGCTCCAATCTTCAAGGCCGGTGTAGGATCATCCTGACTGATCGGGATGTTGATTGTCAACTCTGCAGGGGTCACCCCTCGCATCCTCTAACTCCTACCTTAGGTCCATATCCTTATGGAACCGGCTATGCTGCCCGAGCCGGGGCTTAGGCGGTGATTGTTATGCATCCAATGACATGATGCAGAGATTTTTCTCCATGTCTTTTCCCTTCTCACGTCGCTTCATCTCTTTAAGCTCCATGACATAGCACTCACATCCAAGCCCATGGTCTTGTTGGACAACTTCTACTCAATTATCTATAGGAAGTTTCAACATCAAGCACCATAGGGCAATGGCTGCCCGAAAACTAGCTAGGGCCAGTCATCCCGGAAAAGCATGATAAGCAGAGAATATATCTAACACGATGAAGGTCACAACCCACACTCTTACGGCAGCATTCTCCTACACCACCAGTAGGTCTACACATCCAAAAGGTTCCATCGTCGTCCCATTAAATCCCTACATACGAGACTTACATGGCTTCAATTCTTGGCCATCCAAGAGCATTTGATTATAAGCTTTTTTAAACAATATATTCATTGAAATGCCACGGTCGACTAACACTTTCCTTATAGTCACCAGCCCAATCATGGTCAATATCACCAATCGATTCAACATAGGGACTTTGACCCCATCAGCGTCCCTATTCCTGAATACTATATCATTAGTCGACATCCAGAGTTTCTTTTCCAGAACTCCGTCTTTGACGGCAAAGCAACTCTCACTCGCAACATGCTTTAGAGCACTCGCATACCTCTCCATTTCATTTCAGCTTTTCTCAGTTGGATGAGGTCCACTAGAATGTGTTAATAATCAATCATTTTTCAAGCTGCCTGGGCTCGTCCTCACCAGCCCTAGCTTACCCCGTTGGAAGGAGGTCCTTAGGGTTAAAACTTCCTTGCTTACCATCCTACGGGACTTTAATGAACTACTATAACTTCTTTTTCCTGATCAGTTCTTCGATCACTCGTTTGTATTATGACCGTGAGTTTCATGAAATCTGCAGTTTTTACCAGACCTTTTTCTTTCTCAGTCAACTCCCTTGGAGGCGGCTTTTTATATTGTTCTGTACCCTGTATGGCAAGATGTTTATTTTCAATAGAATTATTTGGCTCAGTGTAGCTATCATACTTTGAAAACCTAGGGTGCTTCTCAAAATCAAGCCTTTTTTTTCTAGCTCCCTAATCATTCTTTCTCTGATCATTGCCTTTGTTCTCAACATTCACATCCACATTTCTAAAGTTCCATTCGGACTACCTCACTGCAACATTGCTCTGAATCACCACAGTCGACTGCCCAACACTAACTTTCCTGGCGCTAGTACTTACCTCTTCCAAGTGCAAGAACTGATTCGTCTTTCTATAAAGCACATCCATCATTGGAGGGGGTTTCATTTTCAACCATCTCCTGAAATCAGTATAAGGATGAATCCCACTTATCAAAGCCATTAAAACAATGTCTTCTCGTGCATTACTCATTTCCATCATAGCCATGTTGAATCTGCTCAGGAATTCTTTCAATGACACTCTCGTTTATTGGAAAGGGTTCGACAGTGACATTATGTCCTTAGGATGAGTAGTGTGCAAGTGGAAAAACTCAACAAACAAATATGCTAACTAGTCAAAAGAGGATATGGTTCTTGGCAGAACCCAGGTGAACCACATTGTCGCAACAGCCTCGATAAAAATTGGGAAACAATGACATCAGACAACATTGGTCGCTCTAACTAAACCCATATGTCATTCGTACTTCATCAAGTGCTGCTTCAGATCCGTCTTTCAATTATACAATGGCATCATCGGCATTAAAAATCTCCTAGGATACTCCTCACGTAATATTTGTTCGATGAATGGGTTCCGACTAGGATAAGAGCCCTATTCATCATTACTTTGATGGTGACTTTCGCTCACCAATCTACTCAATATCTCAGCCAAATACTGCAGTTCTATGGGATCTACTAAAGGAGGTAATCATGGTAGGCACCGAGTGTTTAGTCTAGCAAACGCTCTTGGTTAAGCTTGCGATACCTAGGTTCTCCTATCTTTGAGAGAACTGTTTGTCGAATAGTTTTATTAGTTTGGTTTCTATGTGGTAAATCGATAGAAGCCGCCTGATCTCCAGCATTATAGCCATCAACAGCACGACTGGCCATACCACCAACATCATCATCCAAAACATCAACTCGCTTATTCACTATATTAAGAACATTTGGTCGATATCGATCCCTGCTTGGGGTTCAGTACCGATCCTCAGAGTTTGGCCACGGTCGGTCTCCAATCTTTGTTTTGAAGTGCCGGCTTCCTTTTTGACCATCTTCTACTTTCTTTCTTTATGCCTCTCACCAGACGAAGAAGAACTATATTCCTATAAATCAAAAGGACTCAAATCCTTTATATTCCTTCTATGAATGCTGGTCAGTTGGTTCAGCAAATCAATGCTCTCCTTCATCTGCCTATTTACTTCATCCCATCTTTCCTATAGTTTTTCATTCATCTCCTTCGTCATTTAGTCCATCTCGACCTTCATTATCATGTCTGATGGATTCTGGATTTCAACAGCGCTTGGCTGCACAACTTCTTCAACATGTTGGGATTTAGTGTTCTTGGCATCGCTATCGGGTCTGGAAGCGGTTGATTTCTCTTTCGTGAGTCCATAAGTCAAAGTACTCCTTTAATAGATTCTGCTAGAATCTGCATAGTCTCGGGTTGTAACAATAATACTAACGGATCTACCTTGCGGATTTATGCTATACAAAAGTAGAAAATAGATCCTAACAGACTGAGATCGGTGCTCCTAGTAAAATCACCAAAATGTTCATACCGAAAAGTGGCACAAGCACCCATAGAATGAACGTAGAGAATTAGACGAGAAAAGTAAAATAAAATGAGAAATAATAAGACATAAACTTTACAGTGGTTCGGCTAATCGTTGCCTACGTTCACTTAACATTATTGATGATTTGGTAGTTGTTTACAAATGCAGTTCTTACAGATCGATGATGATCCCTAAAATTACAAGAACAATATCTAAATTCATAAAACAACTAAAAAGGTTCCCTCAAAACATCACCTTGCACCTTTATTTATAGCTGCAGGTCGTCGAAATCATCTCCACCACGTTTGCACCCACGTTTTGCACGTCAAGGAAGAGAAATGCTAGGAAGATCTTGGCCACATTAGCTACAATCAGGTATCGGTAGCAATCTATGATTAGGGATCTGTATTAATCCATGAGATTGCTTCATGGGTCTCCTCCATGGTCTTAGGTAGGCATGAGTTGCTTGTGCCTTCAACTTTTCCACCTTATTTTTTGCTAGAAGCTTGGTTCTGGGTCAGTTGCTTGGTACGGGGGTTGGAATGCAATATTTGGCTTTTTGCGTACATGTTGTTTGATGGTAATTACTTGTGAATGATCCAACAAAACTTGGAGAGGGTCGTGAGCATCTTAGCTTGATAGTTGATGGGATGGATGGCCATTGATGTAGGATTTTGTGGATCAATACAGAACCCTGACTCGGTATCGATCTGACACTTTTATAAGATGTTGGTTCGTGTGTCGTTGCACATGGGCATAGTGCGTGTAGGCCTTCTTTTGAATACCGATTGTTATTCTTTGGACTTGTCCCCTTGGTTGCACTTGGAATTTGAGTTTGCTAGTTATCACTCCGGGCTCTCTGTCTTGATAACCTTTGAGTTTGACAGATCAGATTTGTCTGAATACGGCCTGGTCAAGCTGAATAACACTCTGTGATATTAGAATTCCCTAGGATCTCATTAAAAATATATATTTGAATTATTATAAGAGCATCTTCCTTTATTTCTCCCAATTTTTTTGGAATAAGGCCCTTTAAATTAATAGAATAAAAAATTACCTTAAAAGTCTTCACCTTCTTTAACACCACCTCCATCTTCAGCCTCTATGTCCCAAAATCTTCTTTCTCGTTAAATCAATTCACAACATAATTGATCATTCATCTCCTTAGCTCCAACTATGGCCTATCAATCTTTAATGATTCCCCTACTATGAGACCAACTATTGGAAATTTGAGGTATATCCCAAGATTTTCTTAATCCTATACTACTATATTTAATTTTAGTGTATGTTATGTCAGAAGTATTTATTTTAACTTAATCATGAAGCCACTATCAAGCCATACCTAAAGATTAATTCTGAAAGCTATGACGATGGATTCATGTAATAAAATGGTTACACCAATCCCTTCCTATGATTTAATAATAGAAATAACTTGAATGTCAATGCATCAAATCATCCTGCCATAATATGAAATTAATATGAATAATAAATTCTCAATCGATTGGCATTTACTTTTCGACAATAAGGCTACAAATTGTCTCTTATTGATGAAATATCTTTATTAAAACCTATTAGAATTTCAAAGTGAAGTCATGTGTTGATCTAATGGCTTTGTCTATAATGTGATCATGTTTTTTTGTAGTTTGTTTATATCCTTTTAAAATACATTTAGGATTATCTTCTAATCTTAACACCCTGTCAAGTTGTCTTTAAGTCGAAAGCTCCTCTCTATCCCCTTTTCTCATTGTTAGTACCAAATTTGGTGCCAAGATAATTCAAGATACTTGAGTAGGATTATAACCCTGGTTGAATATTCTAGCCATGAATTCACGAAAAGCAATCATTCATTCGTTAGGAGTAATTATGCAATTCATTAACAATTCAAGTCCTTTATTACCAAGCTACAAAGTCATGATGGCTTGGGAAGCCATTAATGCCTCTTACTCAAGCTTTTCTTTTTGCAAGAGGTAAAAATGAAAATAAAGAAGAAGATGAAATCAAAAAAATCATCCTTTTCTAGGGGGTACCCTCTATTTATAGAATATTCCAGCTGTTGGTCTTAAGACACGTGTTGCTTGGAACGAGTGGACGGTTGAGATTGATCTTTGAGCAAAGAATCCAGTATTTGTGGGGTTGATTAACTCACGATAGCTTTTCTCCAAATGTCTTTTAATTTGGCTCCCAATGTTATCTCACGACAGCCCACATTCCCTACAATGACCGAATACTTTGATTTAATATTCTTTAATGAATGATTCAAGGATTTTTATTCAAGACGACTCTCATCCATGACCATATAACGACTCTATGGACTACCATACAAAGTCTATTGTGCATTATTTTGTGAGGACTCTAGGAATTACCATACGAAAGTTTTCGTATGTTTCTCTATGGTTACTTCATGGTTTCTTCATTCATTGTTTCAAGATTACTTGAACATCATCATATGAGGGTTCTAGTGAATTAACGCACGATGACTGCCTTATGGATTATTTCATGATAGTTTCATTTATTATTTCGTGTCAACTACATGTATTTCCCTAAAGGCTTCAATGAGTCATCCTACGATGACTATAAGCATTTCCACACGAAGGCTTTAAGATGTTTTTCTCATGATGATTTGACTGAATCTTTTCATGATAGCTTGATTACTTGATTAAATCACTCTACTATAGCACTTATTCATTTCCTTATGATAACTATAGGCATCATCATACTAAGACTTCGACATGTTACCCCACGATACCTGCTTGAATGAATCTTCTCATGATGGATTGACTGGATCATTCGATGATGGCTCTTATGTATTATTTTATATCAAACATAGGCATTATCCATGAAAGCTTTATCATAGGTTCTTTATTGAATCTTCTTTCACGAAGACTTAGCCACTTTACTTTTTGATTCATGATGGTTTTGAGGATACTTTGCGATGGTTGTTCTTATGGCTTGTCTCATGATAGTTTAATGCTTCATTTCACGATGGTCCCCATGTGTCTATTGTTAATACCTCAGTTATTGGTTTTGATGATAACAACCTTGATAACAATCATATATAATTATATAAAACATATATACTAATGTTTTTCCAAGTTATATAGTACATAGTGCAGAATATTACACAAGTGTTGAATCGAAAGCTATATAAAGACTTAAAAGATGGACATGAAGACTCATGAGTACAAAAAGCAAGATATGAAGATTTCAGGTATACAATTTAATGTACAGAGTCATAGTATATTGTTAAAGTCCCTGGTAGCAATCTTTGATTTCTATCTCTTATTTTCTATCTTTTATATTTTAAAAAAAAAAATTCAAAAATATTTCAAAATATCTTATAAGGGTTTTAAAAAGTTCAAAATGTTTATAAAATATGTTCGAACTATTTTACAAAGTATAGGATTTTCAAAACATTTTAAAGGAAACTAGTTTTTAAAAATTTACAAGCATAAGTTGATGTATAAGTAGATGATATGTCAACATACATGCTGCCAAATGGTTTTTCAAATTTTGAAAAGAAGTGTCTAATCATCGCAACTCTTTATGAATGGACACATCTGTTTATTCACTATATAAAGAGGAGTTCAAATGAAAGTTTTTACAGTTAATTACTTACTTTCTTCTCTCCTCCCACTCTCTTGAAAATTCCATTGAAAAATATATCAAAATCTACTCAAAGTCATATAGAATCAATTCATACTTCTTTGTATTGAATCATTACTACATTCTTACTATTTTTGGAACATCACTCGCTCAATTCAAAGACCAAAGTGTTGTCCAAGGGGCTAAAGGATCCATTATATTCAAAGTTCAAGAAATTGTCTATGAAAAACTATCAAACTCTATTTGTAATTGCTTGGGTGTGCTTGTAGCACATTCAAATCATATGGGTGTGCTTAGTAGCCTGAAAATCTAGTACGTGTGCTTGTAGCCCGTTTAAATCAAGTAGGTGTACCCTAAGACCAAAAATTTAGGAGAGTGTGTCTCGTGGCCTCAGAATCGAGATTACCTTTTGGTTTGCCTTCTACCCATTTAAACATTGGCATTTGAAAAGAAATCTATAGAAGTAATTATATAAGACTAGATGTAGGAGAAATCCGAACCAATATAAAATTACTAGTGCCATCTCTTTAACTCTTTACTTTTCTTTACTACTTTTATTTTTATCCGTGATTGCATCTGTGACTGTTCGATAAGTATAATTCGTTATTGTTAATTTATGATTTAAATTTAACTTGGAATGAATTTAAATAGATTTACAAAAGTTAGAAACCACTATTCACCCCCCTAGTGTTTAATTAGCCTTAAGTTCCATAATTCTGCAACTCACATCGGTATTGGGGCACTAGGTATTCAAAATCTTGTAATTTGATTTTTGTAAAGTACAAATGACTAGCAACACTGTTAGTAACTTATTGACACTTTTGTTAAAGGACAAACTACTACTGGACTGCCACTTTTTAATGGAATTAATTACACTTATTGGTCATGTAGGATGAAGATTTATTTATAGTCTAATGGTTTAGATATTTGGAATGTTAAACAATATGAGTACACTGAACCCTGGACAAATTTTACACAATGGACTGCTAACCAAAAGGCACTTGCACAAAATAATTCTAAAGCCATAAATATTTTATTTTGCTCACTAGATAAAAATGAATTTAATCGTATTTGTAAGTCTACATATGAAATTTGGAGAACATTGCAAGTTACGCATAAGGGCACTAGTAAAGTTAAACAGACCAAAATTTTCATGTTAACCAAAAAATTTTAGTTTTTAAAAATGAATCCAAATGAGTCTATTTCTGACATATACTGTAGATTTCAAGATATAGTGCATTCTTTAGTAGCATTAGGTGAAAACTTTTCTGAAGAGGACCAAGTTAGAAAAATCTTCAATTCACTCTCTTCAAAATGGGATTAACAGACACTAGCAATAGAAGAGGCTAATGATATTAGCACTCTAAAAATTGAAGAGTCAATAGGTAATTTAATGTCCTCTAAAGCACAATTGTAGGGCATAAGAGAAAATAATGCAACAGAAAAGAAATCCATCGCTTCTAATGCAATAACTAATGGTCAGGATTTTGACGATGACAATGATGAGGAGACTACTTTAATAATAAGGAATTTAAGAAATTTCTAAAGTATAGAAAAATGAACAACTTTTGAAGACCTGAAAACAAGACTCCTAGACCATGAACTGTAATTAGATCTTTCAACTGCGATAAACTTAGTCATCTACAAAGAGATTATCCACATCAGAATAAATTAAAGATCTTACTTATTACTGGTTTATCTAGAAAAAGAAAGAGGTCTTACACAGCAACATTGGATGATGCAGATACTTCCTCAAGCAACAGTTAGCTAAATACTCAGGATGAGATTATGTGTTTCACGGCAATAACAGACTAATCGGTACTGGTCAATAGAAAACGAAAAAAAAGCGTTCCTTTTTATTTAGTGATTCTTTATATTATAAATTTAGAAATAAAATACAGATTAATAATAATATTAGATGAATATTTATAAATAGATATATATATATATATACATAGGAATATTTTATCAAAGTTTAGTTTTGTATCTTACGTGCTATATGTCGACATATACCCAGCCCATTTGTCGATATACCTGCTAGTAATTTGAAATATCATTTCAAATTCAAAATTTTAAATTCCTTCTCTTTTGCATTTACTACCTTGTTCTGGAAAAGCACCTTTTTGATCATAGAACATGACTCTTCACTCTTTGTTAATCAAATCTATCTTTATCCATTCATTCACTAACTTTATTTCAAATTTCAAACATCTCTTCAAAAACTCAAAAATGACCACCTCAAGTCAAACTCCTAAAACCGTAAGGCTCTCAAAAAGAATCAAAAGCTTTTTCTTTAATGAAAAAGAAGCCATTAATACTTATATGGAGTATGCTACTTCTGGAAAAGTTTTTCCCCAATGATTTGCTAAGTTTGATTATTTTTTCTCTTATGGTCTACAAGATTATTTCTTTCAAAATGAAATTCTTGGTTCAATCGACTCTTTTTCAAAATGATTTTATGTGTAATTCAAATTTAGTTAAAATGTTTTATGCAAATTTAAATCGAAATTTTTTTCAAGGAGAAGAGGGACAAACATGGAGTAGTGTAAATTTTTTTAAACTGCGAACTTTTGGGTCATATACTTGGTTGCAAATCTAGTAAAATTAACCTCTCCACTTTTCAAATTGATAAACAAAATCGTGAAGTTTTTCACGACATTTTTGAAAGTGATGAAGAATTTGATTTTAAACAAAAAAATCTCCAACCAAAATCGAGACTTATGAGTCTCATTTTATAATAAAGCATGGCTCCGAGGATGGGTAATTACAATAACCCTATTCAAAAAGTTTTTAAAACTCTTTTCTCCATATACGAAAACTACAACATCAATTGGGCACAAGACATCATAGATGACTTTGTTCAAAAGAACATTTCTAGACATGAGAACATACTCTACCATGGTGTACATCTTACTAGAATTTTCATATATTTAATTTGGTGTTGATTTACGAGTTGAATCAACTCTTCCTCGAAAGTTTTTTGACAAGGACAACATTTCTCTTATGTACATTCCTCCTTATTTCGAACCACATGAAATCCTTGTTGAAAAAGAAGAAAGATTGGCATATGAAGAGGAGCGAGAAATACAACAACAAGAAGGAGGAGGAGGACAAAAAATGGATGTAGAAGAAGAGGATGAGGAGATGAGGAGGAGGAGGAGGAGGAAATTCGTACTTCTTTAGAAAGCTTTAACAAATCATCTCACCCCTCCAACAAAGAGAATCTAAAAAATTTAGAGAACCTTCTTAAAAACCAAAGAAGCTTAAACGTTCCTTTATTAAAAAGTTCACTTCCCTCTCCAACAGAGCGGACAAATACTTAGGGAAAATTATTGGGAAGCTTGGTGGAAATTCGTCATCATCATCAACATCTAAGTCTATCTAGTCATTTCCTTATGATGTCTAGCTTTTATTTTGATGTGTTTCTAGTTTAATTTCATGTTTTTTTCATTTATTTCTTTTATTTTTCTTTGAAATCCATGTACTCTTCTATCATTAGTAATGAAGTCTTATTCTTACTATTACATATTGTTGTAATAGTCTCTGGAAGTCATTAAAATATAATGAAATTGAATAATAACAAAAAATATAATCAAAACATAAGTTTTGCATTTTCAGGTATGTATGTCGACAAAAATACAATATATATGTCGACATTTGTTGGCGGTTAGGCAAATTTTTAAATTTAAAAAAAAATATAACTACCACTTATTCAATCTTTCTAAACCACGTTTCACTCCTATATAAGCCTATTTCTTCTAGAAAAACTCACTCATCATTTTGTTCTTTCATTCTCAAACATTTTGTTAACAAAAATGTCTTCTCCACACCAAAAATTATGTGAAAACCTTGAACAAACACTTCAATCTTTTAAGGATTTTCATATCTTTTGTTACTCAGAAAATTTGCCTTCCGCTTAAGCCATGAGGACTTAAATAGAGGAAAGAAAGGAAAAGAGAAGAATCAGACCTTCTGGAGAGATTGAAGGGATGTAATCAATAATATGAAGCGGCTCAAGACCTTTCATGGAAGAAGTAAAGTGTCATTCTACAATGACCAAGAGGCGCTTATCCTCCGGAGGAAGCAAACAAGAGGAAACAAAGACGTGGCCTCACGCCAACCCTTCCGAAAATGCAATGAGCTTTTCAGGCCAGATTACACCTACAAGGCACCTTCTGATGTTACCGGAAGGTTTAAATAAAAACAGTGTTCGTGAGTCAATGGAAAACAATCTTCCGCCATCACCTAGGGAAGATACAACTTTCGGCAGTAGTCAAGCAGGAAAAAGCAACCTTCCGCTAAGGCTAAAGGGCTCACAAAGGCTATAAACATTCCAATGGGATCAGAAGGTTCACATGCTATGCATATAAAAAACCTTTCGGTAAAGGCAACGGTTTCTTGAAAACAAGTGAAGGAAAAACCTTTCGGCAGCATTCGGTAGACTATGATGATATACAATCAACGAACCTTCCGACAATAATGAAAGGCCTACAACCGTGTACAAGAAACTATCTTTAAGCAAGACCAGAGGGATTAAAACTGCATACCAAAAGCAACCTTCTGTACAGGATGAAGGCATAAGGCTGATGGGATGCCACCCGCATCTATAAGTTGGACCCAAGGGATCCAGTTTGGAGGGGGATTTTTCCTCATTCAAAAAACTTGTAACTTCTTGGTCATAATTCTGTAACCCTAATTGAGGATTTGATTTGGGGGAAATTCAATAAAAGTAAATTCTTATTATGGATGACAAGGGAAGTCTTCTGAATTCGTGAATCATGTTATCAATTGCTTATCTCTTTGTTGTTATAATATTGATTTACAAGATCTGTTCCTCCGATAGGTTCATGCTGATAAGTTTGAAGGGCCGACAACTAATCTGGGTCAATACAAGTAATATCTTCTGGGGTTATTATCATTGTGACTGGAATTCTTCAACCAAAATTAGTAGATACTTATGCCCAAGCAGTAACCTAATCTTCCGCGGACATTACTCCACCACTCAAACCTTTCGAAACAATCTAAGTACAGGATAATAATGCCCAATCTGATAGTTAGTATTCTAATACCTTTCATCTAGGTTAAGTCCAACCTCCTAAGAGTGATTATTCTTTACAATAAGACCAAAGGTTCTCACACACTACCAAGGGTTTTTTTATCTACCTTATTTTCATAGAGACCAATCATTCAAACCTTCCGGGAGCTCTGGAGAACAACATTAAAAGAGTGTATCTAGTTAATTTTCGTTCATGTTAAAAAGAAATGTTTCATGAAGATTCTAAATAAGTTCATCTCTGATAGATAACCTTCTAGCCACATTGTGATTCTTCAGATTTGCATTCGGTAGTTATTGGAGCAAAGAACAGAAATAATTATGGCTAACGTCCTGTTCTACTTAACTAACCTCCTCTTTCCTGTTGAAAGCGTTATTTGGGGTGTTGACCAAAATTATGGTTAACATTTTGGCGCTAGAAGGAGGGCTCGAACCACCGACTTATTATATCTTCCGACACTACAGTTCTCCTTCTCTCATCGAGCTAATTTCACATCAAAATCACTTGTTGTTGATTCAATTATGGCTAAAAGATTCAAGAGGTCCGAATAAGGGTCTTCCGAACCCCAACTCGTAAGATTTTCCTAAGTGGACAACAAAGATTCTTATCAAAATGAGGAACAAAGGTTAAGGCTTGAAGCCTTGAGAATTATAAACAAAAAGAAGGTGGAATCCTATGATCCAGAAAAATGGAGCTTAAACCCCTTACACATGGGACCAACCTTGATCTTTGAACTTGGAAGAGGAGTAAATAGAAGTGACAACATTTTTAACAAAATGAGGAAAACCATCCAATCATATTCCTAGGGAATCATCTTTGAAAAAGAAATGATAAAGGATTATGACAATTTCTCAAACAAAAGGAATAAGATCATAAGTGAGGCCTATCACCCCAGGGAAAGCTATGAGCATCGAAAAAATCCGCGGTTGAAAAAGTAAGACAGGTAAAAGGACTGCCTGGCGAAAACATAAGAATCACCAAGAGATTTCTATCCGAGACCTCGATATTGGATGGAAAGCCTTTGAAAGAAAGCCAACGAGCCATGAAAAGAAAGTCCATTCTTCAAGAAGAAGTATTTGGACCAAGCCCCAAAAGATTTCGACGCTAGTCAAGAATGGCTCAAAAATCAATACTTCTTGGAGAGTACAATCTTACGATGTCAATCGAGGACATATATACTAAAACCAAAGAGGAACTGAACTTTGGCCTTCTCAAAAGAAAAGGGCGGGGTTGGAGAAAAGGTCCAAAGGAGTATATTGCAATTTCCATCTCATGAACGGACATGATACTAACCAATGCAAAGTACTTAGAAAAGTGGTCCTACACTTTCTACAACAAGGGAAGCTAAAACAGTTTGTAAGGGATTAATCAAGCCATGAAATAAAAGCTCCATTCTTAAAATAAGAAAAGTCTACATGATTGGGAGAGGAATTCTCCCTAAACTTGGACTGCCTAAAAATGCAGGCTACCAATAATGGTAGAAAGCCCTTGGCCACGCCAAGATGGCCAGGTCAAGGCACCTCCTGGAGGGAGGGCGTAAGCCTTTAGCCGCGCCAAAGTCAGAAATGGCTAGGTTAAAGCAGCATAAGCCCTTATCCACGTCACACTATGGCCATGATAAGGTGCCTCCTAGAGGGAGGACGGGTAATCCCTTGGTCCCGCTACGCCATGGCCTGACCAAGGTACCGACAAGCCCTTTGTCGCGTCATGCTATGGCTAGGTTAAGGCACCTCCTGGAGGGAGGTCGGGTAAGTCCTCAGACCCTGCTTCATAATAAGCTAGCCGAGCGCACCGGAAACCCGGAAGAAATGTCCGACGGATTAAGAAAAGTCCATGCCTGAAGTAGGCACCTCTAGAAATCGGCATCGCATAAAATAACAACCACCAAAAAGGTCGGTAATGTCTAAAATGACAAACAACCTGAAATGGGCTCTGCTTAAATAAGCACAAAAATTAAACAAAAGAGTCCCCACGAAATAGGCCAAAACAAATGACAAATGGACAAAGAAAACTCGGGCCCGAGAAAGCAAAAGCATGCAAGACATCATCAAAGCCTGGAGATGGCGCATTCAACAAGAGAATCAGGAAGAAGTCATTGACTTCTTCCCCCGAAGATCCACCAAACAGTATTCTGGTCTTCTATTACTAATTTCCAAAAATCGTATTCTAGTCTTCTATTATTAATTGTTGGAAACAGTATTCTAGTCTTCTATTATTAATTGCCGGAAATGGTATTCTGGTCTTCTATTATTAATTGCCGGAAATAGTATTATGGTCTTCTATTATTAATTACCAGGAATGGTAGTCTGGTCTTCTATTATCAGTTGTCGAGAATGACATTTTGGTCATCTACTATTTGCTATCAAAAACGGTATCTTCATTTCCTATTATTAAATACCAAAAAATGGGTTTCGCGACTTCTATCATTAATGTCTAAAATAATGCTCTGAACTTCAACTATCAAATGTCCACAAAGAATATTATGATCAGCAATTATTTATTACCAAAAGGGGTTTATTGAGCTTTCATTATTGACGCTGAATTGGTTTATTGACTTTCTGTCACTCATTATTAGGATGTACGCTTCGGTTCCTCTAACACTTATTACCAAAAACGATATTCCAATCTTTTATCACTTGTTATTGAAGAATAATATTTTGACCTCTCAATATGAAGATTCCGAGAGTGGCATTTTAGTCTTCTATCACTTATTATCAAGAATGGTAATTCTATCTTTTATTACTGATCACCAGGCTAAATCTCCAGTCCTTTGTTGTTAACTGCAAATATGAATAAATTTCTGGTGTTCTATTAATCATCTAGTGTTATGTAAGGAACTTTGAACCTTTGATATTTAATTACCGCGTACGGCTTTTTAGACTTTCACTGTTTTTTCCTGATTAAAGACCTCAGTTTCTTACCAGCAAATATAAATTTATGTCCTTATGTTGTTCATCATGGGAAATAACACTGATATACTAAAGAATGACTGCCGTATGGTTTTAATATTTCTTAATACCCTAGTCTGGGCCCGATGGCATCTCGTAAAAGTCCATCATTAATGCCAAAAGGTTTGTATCCCAAGGCTATTTGTTATTGAAAGCCCTAATCTGGTTATGAAATCTTTGGACTTCTGCTCATCTCAAATAATTTGACCCAAGTCGACGAATATTCTTGGAAAGAGACTGCTGCCAATAAATTCTCCTGAAGGATACTTCAAGCCTTTTTATTCTCAGATTCCCTTAATAACAAGGAATTAATCCAAAAACCACCATGTTAAGATCTTAGTCATAAATGTCCCCACAGAGTCTTTATTGAATGAATGTTAGAATTCTTTAATTATGTGCAGCTTGGAATTAACTATTTCCAGGAATGTCGAGCAAGTGATAGGAGCTAAATCTACGATCATCACTCATCATAAAAAAATGAGGCCTTAACATTTTAAATGAATTCCTTATATTTATATTTATATATATTTGTCACAAAGATTTGTTAATCTAGGCAAATGGCGCCTTTCAGGTCTGTTTGTAATTTTCAAGCTAATAATCAAGAATGCCACATGCTACATGTTTCGTAGAAAAGTCAAAATAGCAGGGGATTTAGAAAGAAGCCATGAATTAAAGCGGAAAGTAGAGAAGCAAATCATCCCTCGAAGGGAATGTCTAAATCAGGGACAAACAAGGTGTGAATGAAAAGCAGCAAAACAGGTAGAATTTGCAATATTGTAAACCTCACATCATGTTATGAAACACGATGTTATTATGGTATGGAGAATATATCATATATATTAAGATGCTCAAGATTTGGCTAACCATTCAGGTGAAACTAGTAGGCATCATGAAATTGGCACTCTAAACAAGATTACCAACTATGGTTCTAAAAGTTTGTAGTACCAAACTAACTTTTGAATTCTTATTTTCGAAATGGACGTTCTGAGTTGAAAATTAGTACAGGAACCCTTTACTTTATAATTCTCTCTACTGAGTCGCTTTTGAAGAAGGTTTTCCCCTATTAGGCATGTTGACTGGACGGATCTCTTAAGCTAACTCAAGTCAAGAAATAAGTAATCTGGGAAACCTCGTACAAACTAGCCAGATATAAGGTATGCAGTGGGAAATGTATATTCATGAAAATAGTTATGTGTCGCGTGTTTATGATCATCCCTTCAGTTTGCACGAAGTGGACCTAAGGAAAAACTTGAAAGCAAGCTTATATTGATAAACCAAAACACTTCTAAAAAAAGGGAAAAGAAAATAATAATAATAATAATAATACGTCGAGTCAGGGCTGCTGTTTGCAGATTTTCATCGAATAAGGTTTAACTAAAAATTATTTTCAAGTTATAAAATACAACAGTAATCATGAAAAACGATAAAAGCCATTAATGAAAGAATTCTAGAGAACGAAACAACCTCTTACTTTTTGCATCAAAATCACCGACACAATCCGATTCAGCTTCCTCCTTTTCTCCCCTCCAATTTTCATTATATAGGCATTTTTTTCTAAAAAAACAAAACAAAGCAAAAGAGGAAAGAATCAATGGCTGCTTGCAACCTCCATAAGATTCATCCCAATTTCATCAATGTGGAAGCACCCATTGTTGCTATTGATTTGCATTGAGCATCTTAAACCTCCTGCAAGAAGCGAAAGATGTTGCTAGCACAAAATCCAGTAACGCTGCTCACTCGCAACCAAATTTTCCCAATCCATATGTAAAAGCAACGTACTCTTTTCTTTTCGACTTGGCTACGAACACATTTTGGATGGATTTGTCCATTTAGGATGTTTTGGGAGAGAATCCAGCTTTAATAACTTATTCACCATATCATCCAATATGGGTTGAGCCCATTGTCATCAACTCCATTGACTTAGCTCCACACCTTTCGCCTTTTCCGGGGGGCGTAGAATAAAGAGAAAGAAGACATGTTGCTATTTTTCGGTCACTTTCGGTATTTAACTTTAGGATGTTAATGTGATAGATCATTTTGCAAAGTGTAGTATGAAATAGTATATGTATATACACACGAATATTTAGATGTATTATTGAATTTCTTAAGTTACGTTGAACGGCTGAAGATGAATTTATATACTTGTTATTTAAATATATGATATTTTGAATAGCAGTAAGAAATCAGAAGGTTTAGGACTTTCTGATTCCAGTAAAAGCTTTTTGTCGAAAGGATTAAGCATAGGGCCACTTAGACCTATTGACAATAAGTAAAGTAAAAGCTGAAATACCTTCTGATCCTATCGAAAGGTTTAGCGCTACAACTTTAAAATCTTTTGGAGAGGCATAAAGAATGCTTTAAATTACCATAATGGAGTTTAGATGAATCTCGAATCATATTATTAACTCGATTTTAAGAATAGCTTTAAACCTCACATTTGCTGGAAGATGGCCTCCTTGTTATAAATCAAGTTTTATAAAAAATGAATAAAAAATGACTTCTTTGTTGTGAAGAAGGTGAGATTGTTTAAAAGGGCCTTTTTACTTTTACTTGGAATTTATGTTTGTATGAAGAGGAAGCCAAACACTTCATGATTCTTAGGGAGAATGACTTGGAAAGTCAAGTGCATCCCTTCGCATAGGGGAGCAAATGTTGCTCAGAAAATTCACCTTCCGCTTAAGCCATGAGGACTTAAACAAAGGAAAGTTCCGGAGAGATCGAAGGGATGCAGTCAATAATATGAAGCGGCTCAAGACCTTTCATGGAAGAAGTAAAGTGTCATTCTATAATGACCAAGAGGCGCTTACCCTCCGAAGGAAGCAAACAAAAGGAAACAAAGACGTGGCCTCAAGCCAACCCTTCCGAAAACGTGTAACGACCCGTAAATTTTGGTGGTTTTATTAATATATTTTATTGAAATTTTGTCAAATTTTAAATAATAAAATTTTGAAATTTAAATTTGATATTTGAAATGCGTCTGTTCTAACATAGCAACTGGTAAATTTTCATCAGATAATTTGGAAATTTATTTTCTAGTGTAATTTTATTTCAATTTATATCAGTTAAAATTGATGATAATAAAAGTGTTCCGAAACCTAAATATGTCAACATGAGAAAATTTATTTAGAATACTCTGAATAAGACTGCGTAACCCGTTTCGCGAAATTCGGACGTTTCTAGCTCCGTTTGGATTTTTCCGTATGGGATAGCAACGTATATCAGTGTCTGTATCGACTTTTGATAGAATGATCGTACCACTGATATTTTTATACCGTTTTGATCTTCTCGTCGTGCTGATCTCCACGGTATATTCAATTCTATGTTTTGAAGTCCGATATGCGGCGAAACCCGCAACAAGGTTAATCGTATCGATACCCGTCTACAGCGTTTTGAGCCTTTTGAATTACTTGTGTCCATTCATTATCTACCCGTCGAATCAGTCAGCCGTTGCCTTTAATTATTCCAGCTATTTGCAATTAATATTCCCTGATTTATCGTGTTCCTTTCACTATTCCTAACATTTCAATATAATTTGTTTATTCCTCTCTTTATTTGTTTTGTTATACGTTCTCTCTTCTTCTTTTTGTTCTGCAAATATAACATTTCCTATATTCATTTACCTGTTACTGCTCATTTCCTTCACCCCTCTCCCTTATAGCCACCGCTCTTCCTCCCCTTCATCTTCTCTCTTCAGCCAATTTGCTCAACGGCCTCCACCCACGCCAAAACCCTTAAAACCCAGAGCCACATCTCTTCCCTACGCCACATCACTTCAGCAGTCTCGCCCTCTTCCATGAGCAACGCTGCCATAGCCTAACTACCGAGTAGTTCCAAGCTTCCGCATCTAATCTCTCCCCTTGACAACCACTGTATCCATCTCCGCCCGAGCAGTGCCGAGCACCCTGAATCCCTCACCTTTATCTCCCTCCGAACTCACTCATCTGGCCGATCACTTTACCTGGCTCGGCCTAGCCTTGCTCCTCTCGTTTATATAAAGGGTATGTATATATATATATATATATATATATTTTGTTTACTATATAGGTTAGTTATAAGTCAGTCTATCATTTTCTTTTGTTGCTGTGTATGTCAAACTTTATATATATTATAATTTCATACCTGTATGTGTTTAAGATTGTTTTGATTTTTTTTTATTACAAGATTTTTACTATGGTTCGTTTTAATAATTGTAGTTATAAAAGTTTATAAGGTGCTGTGAAAATGAAATATATTATTTCGACTATGGTTATATATATAGATAGATATATTTTGATTTTAAATATAATGTATAGAGATAGTATTTTTATACAAGTTGTTACTTGGTATATGTATATATGAGCTCTGTTAATGTGTATAAGTATCTAAGTCCATATGCTTTTGTATATATACTCATGTAACAGTTTCGTATAATGTAAAGGTTTATGAATATATTTTCTATGTTTTAAAATATGTTCTCTGTTGTGTTTTCGTATAGTACATAAGTTATATATTGGTATTATTTCGGCTTTATAAAGGGGTATATATAACTATCTGTTAGTTATACAAATCAAGCTGCTTATTTTATAAAGTATAACAAGTTATCCATTTTATTATATGGTTATACAAGTTGTATTATATTATCAATTGAAGTCTGTTATTTTAGATAATGTATATAATGTTTGTTATATAGTTTGTTTAAGTAAATTTTTATAAAACTAATGTTTAGTCGAGTGATATCTGCATAGCCCTATCTATATATTTCTAAAAGTTGTTTTGGGTATATTATATATATATAGATTTATATAGAGTTATTTGTAGATATTTTCCCACTGTTCTATATATATTTCAAAAGCCGTATGTTCTATATATTTATCAACAGCCATACGTTAATATACATATATATATATATATATATCATTTTATTTTATCTGTTGTTATTAATATCTGTTTATGAAATTTCATGTATATATAAGTTTTGTTTTTCTAGTGGTATATTATATTATTATGTGTTGTATGTATATATATACGTTGATTTAGAAATAATGTGTTTGTATGTTTGTTTCTGTGTGTGAGTTTGTATAGGCTAATATATCAATTTGTATATATCAATATACGTAGGGTGGGTTTTCCAAATTTTTTTGATTCCAGAGGAAAATATGTACACGTATTTCGATTTTAGTAAGGGATTAAGAAATAATGATTTTTTAAAAATATATATATATATATATATATATTGATTTCAATTTATATGTTAAAATTTTAAAAAAAATTTGGAAAATGTATATGTATTTTTTTTGAATATTTGGTTTAAGGAAAATTTTAATATAATATACATCTCACTAAAATTTTATCAAAACAAATTTTGATTTGTTGTCATCGTTTTCCGTCATCAGCCTTGATCGTTGAATTCGTGCCAATCTAGCTCTGCTAAAGAATTCGTGCTTGGATTTGTAATTCGATTTCAGTGTCCGTATCAGTGTTATTCCGTGTGCTTGCCATGTTCTCTCTCTAGCCTTGAAAGGTGAGTAATCACTCAGATTAACGTTCTTATATTTATTAAATTTGATTTCAATTGAAACGACAATTGAAATATGCTGCTGTTAGTTATTTACATTTTCATATATATGTTGTTATCTGTATCTGTTCACCTGTGACATCTGACACCATTATCTGTTATTTATATTGATGATATATGCCTGTTATATTATTATTATATCTGTTATCACTCTGCAAGTTCCCTGTTAGTATAGAATTCACTATGGGTTGAAATGATACATACCCGAACGATCTGTAGAATATGAGGAAATCGTTATGGGTTGAAATGATAGACCCAAACGATTTTCATTTGAATTGAATTTGGGATTTGCGGGTTGAAATGATATATACCCTTATATATTTTAAATCGCGGATTGAAATGATAAATATCTGTATCACTTGACCATAGGATAGAAAATTTTATACAGACGCCGTGGTTTATATATATATATATATATATATTGAAAATGATTTCTATGGTTTTGGAAAGATATATATATATGGTTTTATTGATATTGAAATATTTTATAAATAAGTTTTAAATTAAAGTGGATTTAAAATTTATTTGGAAATGTATTTAATTAAGAAATGTCTTTAATTAAATCGATTTGAAACTTATTGAATTGGAGATTTTAAAGATATGACTTTATAACAGGTTTTGTTTTAAGATGATTTAAATTGAATATTTCAAGTTAAATAAATTGAAGGAAATATTTAGAGATTTGAAATTTGGGCTTTTATTTAAATGATATTGAATTAATTTAGTGAATATTGCAAAACTAAATAATAGAAAAATGAATTCGATATATATATGAAATTATCGAATTTAGTTTTGAAATGTTGAATATTTAAAGTTTTGAAATATATTGAAATTGAAATGGCTTATCTTATGGTTCAAATATGTATTTGAAATTGATAAATTGAAATGGTTTATTTAGAAACTGAATCGAATTGAAATTGATGATTTGAGATTTGTTTAAATTTGGATTTTTGGAATTCGAGTTGATTTGAATCGATTTGTGAAATTGAGGAAGCTATTTTATATAAAGTAATTTTATACTATGTCTAAAACTATTTATATTTTTTTACTTTATAAATTATTTTAATATAAACTATTTTAATATAAATCATTTTCAATATAAATTATTTTAATATAAATTGTTTTAACTTATAACTATTTTATATAAATTATTTTATTTTATAAACTATTTTATTTTATATACTATTATTAATATCTAAACTATTTGAAGGAAAGTGTTATGATTTCGAAGTGTTATAATTTCCAAAGTTATGAATTTCAAAGTATTATGATTTCCAAAGTATTATTATTTCAAATTGTTGGTTTCGGAAGTATTATAACTTTGGAAAGTGATATGAATTTTGGAAATGAATATATATTTGAAGTAAAAATGATATCGTATTGATTTGTTTTTATTTTTGAAATGAAAATGATATTTTGGTTTTGAAGTATAAATTATTTTGAAATGACCGCGGTGTTATAATAACGTTTGGTTGTTAAAGAGACCGGGATCGGATATGGACATACTCTATGTCGATACTGAAAACCACTTTAACAACTGTGTACGCGGTGGAGATTCCAGAATGAAGTAGGATGGTGGCGACGATCCTAAAGGTATATACGTGGACCCAACTCCCATGAGTTGGCATAAGGTGTCTAAAACAGGAGCGATTCTCGGGCCAATAAGGTAGCACCTCTGATCGGATGCATTTCTTCGATACCATTCTATTACTTTGTGATTGATTTGGTGGCCACCCTTCGATTTTTATTGGGAGTGTGTTCCGAGGTGGGCGGTAGTAGCTGCTATGCGTTTCCACTAGCCTGGATGCGTAATTGGTATATCTACCCTGGCATTGCCTTGTTGTGCCGGGTCATCTACCATATCGAGCTTTACTACGAGTTTGGATTTCTCCCGTAGCCTGTGGAGTATTGAGGGTAGCCCCCAATCTGGGAGTATGCTAATACTGGATAGACTACTGGGACTATTACGTGTTAAGGGCTATATGGGTAACCCCTTGACGCTATTAAAAAGTAAGTTTATTTTATTATTAGACATTATTATAATAGCGTATATTACTACATAGTAGATAGTTTAACGGATCCTTGGAGGATAGTTATCCCAAACATCCTTTGTGTTACTTGTATTTCAGTTGATATTTCACTTGAGTTGGATTTATTTATATAAGAATGTTAATCCTGACTCGAGTGTTTTGTGTTTTGCTTTACGCTCGGGTCAGACTGAGTGATACAACATTTGAGACTCACCTTTGGAGTTGGAGCTTCGCTTGAAGACCCAGCTATCTATCGATTCTGCTATCAGTTATTCAGTTGATTCCAGTGATGTATTCAGATCTTGTATTTGACTATTGTATTGAGACATCTATGTATTCGAGACTTCTGTTGTATCTTGTTTAACTCTGTTATATATTTATAGTAGCTTCATGAACTACTATCCTTTTGTTTCCGCTGCATTATTGTTATATTACTCTGTGTCTGTGATTCTGTGATTGTTTATTTACTGTATATGCTGAGTTTTGCCAAATTTAAATTAACAATCTAATATTTTGAACAATTCAGTTTCGGACACATATGGATACGAATGGCTGAAAATTTCAGGTCGTTACAAAACGCAATGAGCTTTTCAGGCCAGATAATACACCTACAAGGCACCTTCCGATGTTACCGGAAGGTTTAAATAAAAACAACATTCATGAGTCAACGGAAAACAACCTTCCGCCATCACCCAGGGAAGATCCAACTTTCGGTAAAGACAACGGCTTCTTGAAAACAAGTGAAGGAAAAACCTTTCGGCGGCATTCAGTGAACTATGATGATATACAATCAACGAACCTTCCGACAATAACGTAAGGCTTACAACCGTGTACAAGAAACTATCTTCAGGCAAGAACGGAGGGATTACAACCGCATACCAAAAGAAACCTTCCATACCGGATGAAGGCATAAGGCTGATGGGATGCCACCCGCATCTATAAATAGGACCCAAGGGGTCCAGTTTTGGGGGACTTTTTCCTCATTCAAAAACTTGTAACTTCTTGGTCACAATTCTATAACCCTAATTGGGGATTTGATTTTAGGGAAATTCAATAAAAGTAAAGTCTTATTATGGATGGTAAGGGAAGTCTTCTGATTTCGTGAATCATTTTACCAATTGCTTATCTCTTTGCTGTTATAATATTGATTTACAGGATCAGTTCCTTCGATGGGTTCATGCTGATAAGTTTGAAGGGCCGACAACTAATTTAGGTCGATACAAGTAATACCTTCCGAGGTTATTATCATTGTGACTGGAATTCTTCAACCAAAATTAGTAGATACTTGTCCCCAAGCAGTAACCTAACCTTTCGCGGACATTACTCCACCACTCAAACCCTTCGGAACAATCTAAGTACAGGATAATAAGCTACAATCTGATAGTTAGTATTCTAATACCTTTTGGCCAGGTTAAGTCCAACCTCCTAAGAGTGATTATTCTTTACAATAAGACCAAAGGTTCTCACATGCTACCAAGGGTTTCTTTATCTACTGTATTTTCATAGAGACCAATCATTTAAACCTCTCGAGAGCTCTGGAGAACAACTTTAAAAGAGTGTATCTAGTTAATTTTCATTCATGTTAAAAAGAAATGCTTCATGAAGACTCTAAATAAGTTCATCTCTGATAGATAACCTTCCGCTTGAAAGGCTAAACCTTCTAGCCACATTATGATTCTTCAGATTTGCATTCGGTAGTTATTGGAGCAAAGAACAGAGACAATAACTAAGGCTAACGTCTCGTTGTACTTAACCAACCTCCTCTTTCCTGTTTAAAGCGTTACTGGGGTGTTCACCAAAAATCTAGTTAACACCTTTATCTTAAGAAATCAAAGGCATTTAGAATTAAGTCAAATGTAGACGATCAAAGAGCAAGAAAAACATATTGATGCCTATTGTTAGAACCTCCATTGTATAGTTTCGATGACAACAACTATTCAATCGTATATATATTTCAAATATCTTTATGCAGGGATAATTCACTACAAGCAAGAAGACAATTTTGAAGAAATGCGGCAAAGCATGAGTATTAAGTTATTAGTATGTATATATATGGTCGTAGAATAGTTACGTAAAATCTCCTTAAGTATATATACACACAAATGCACAAAACTTCAAAAACATAGAAAAATACCAGAGTCAAACGTCTGGATGTAGAACACCAGACATCTAAGTTTTGTTTCTGGATTTTTTAAAAATATACCAAGTCAGACGTCTGACCTTCCTTACCAGACGTCTGAAACTGGACTCGGGATTTTTATTAAAAGGCATAACTGTCAAATTTGAAAGGAAGCTTCTATGTCTCTTCTCCAAAACTTTTCATATCTGAACAGAAGCAACTCTAGAGCAAAAAAGAAATGGAAGCAATGATTTATCGTAACCTTTTACAACTATAAATATGTAGAACAAGGTTGAGATTATCTTATCGAACTTATCTTCTCTATCTCTAAATCTTAGTTCTTACTTTTGCCTTCTTGCTTTCAAAGTATACAACCAAAATTATATTCATTTTGATCTAAACCCTTCTATGTTCTCAAGCACATACATGTTTACATTACTTAAGGAGATTATAGGAAGAAACTGTACTTGTAGTCAAAATCAGTGTTACCTAGAACACACACTTGTCAAAGAAATACTCTTGTATAAAAGCCTATTCCTCCGGTTGAAGCGAGGGCAATTGGTTATTGAATTTCCGAAGGGGACCTTTGGGACTGGATGTAGGACGGGAGGTCCGAACCAGTATAAAAATTCTGGTGTGATTACTTTTAATTTTACCTACATTATTATTCTATGTGATTCACACTATCATACACGTACTTGTCATATACTATACACACACACACACACACATGATCCACATAGACTTTCAATTGGTATCAGAGCCCGGTTAGTTCAAATCATAGTAACACGTATTTGAAACCTGTTAATATGGCAAGTATTTTTCAAGAAGGTCAGTCAGCTGCACGTCCTCCTCTTTTCACCGGATCTAACTATGCATATTGGTCAACACGTGTGAGAATTTTTATGGAAGCAAATGGTTTAGAAATATGGTCAGCAATTCAAATTAGATATGAAGCACCAGAAACAAATATTAGCATATGGACAGATGCACAAAAAACCGCTGCTTCTAATAATGCTAAAGCTATGAACGTACTATTTTTCTCCCTTGATAAAAATGAATTTTCTCGTGTTATGTTATGTACCACTGCTTATGACATATGGCTTACCTTACAAATTACACATGAAGGTACAAAAAAGGTCAAACAAACAAAAATATCAATTTTACAAAATCAATTCTCATCTTTCAAAATAAAACAAAATGAGTCGATTGTAGATATGTATTCCAGATTTCAAACTATTCAACACGATCTTTTGGCAGTAGGAGTTAAATTTACTGATTTTGATTTAGTATCTCGAATTCTCAACTCTTTAACTATTGAGTGGGAAAGAAAAGTACTAGCTATCGAAGAAGCTAATGATCTTTCTGAACTCAAAGTTGAAGAGTTGATTGGAAATTTAATGTCGTATGAAGAAAATTTGGCCAGAAAGGTACAAAACCATGAAAAGAAGAACATAGCATTTCAAGCAAGCAATGAAGATTCTGAATTGGATGAAGATGAAATTATATTCATTGGTAAGAACTACAACAAATTTAAGAAATTCAAGAAAATGACGAGATTCCAAAATAGCAGAAAATCAAACTCATCAAATCAAACTTCAATCAAGTGCTTTGAATGTGATCAGTTCGAACACATGAAGAAGGATTGCCCAAAACTCAACAACAAGAACGAGGAAAATAAGTTTAAGAAATTTAAGAAAAAGAGAAAGGCAATCCAAGTCACATGGGATGACTCTGACTCTTCCTCTTCATTCGATAGTGATAGTGAAAGTGATATGGAGCAAGCAAATGTATGTTTCATGGCACACACCGATGAGGTATGTCCCGATCTTACTTATGATGAAATTTTAGAAGTAAGCATGGAACTTGATGACATATATAGAGAAACTAAGAAATTAAATAAGGAATATGTTGCTAAGATAAATCAATTGGAACTTGAAATAGGGTTACTAAAAGATGAAAAATTTATTTTAGAAGAAGAATTAGAAAATGCTCAAGAAAAGTGCAAGAATCTTTCTATTGAAACTTATGCTTTATCTTGTGAATTAGGAAAAGCTAAACTAGAAAATAATAAAATTAGTAATGAACACATTATCTTAAAAGATAATCTAGAAACTTCAAAATCTGAAATTACTGATCTTAAAAACAAGTTGGATAAAATTACTAATAATGTTACAAAATTTAACAAAGGAAAACAAGACTTGGAGAATTTAATAAAAATGTCCAAGCCATTCAAAAATCAAAATGGACTAGGATTTGAGAATAAGACAAAAATTACAAAGTGTAGTAAGATTTGTACTAAGATAAAAAAAACCTTCTTCCAAAAATGAGAAATTGATCTCGAATTCAAAAATGATTAAAATATGGGTTCCTAAAACAAATAACAACTTAATTAAATAGAAATATATAGGTAACTTTATGAAAGAAGTGATTTACAATAATAATTATATTTCAAAAGGAACCAGACCATCATGGGTATGGTTACCCTCATCTACTAACACTTAGGACCCAAAAATAAAAAGGGTACCAATTTAAACTTTTTTATTTTTTGTAGGTATCCAAATACAAAAATAGAGAGAAATGAATATTAGATAGTGGATGCTCCAAGCACATGACAGAAAATGCTCACATGCTGTCAAATATAAAGTACATTGATGGTTGCACTGTAACTTTTGGCGATAATTCAAAAGGTTTGTCATTGGCATTGGAGAAGTCATTAATATCGATATCTCTAACTCTCCTATTATTTCTAATGTTTTATTAGTAGAAAACCTAAAACATAATCTTCTTAGTATAAGTCATTTGTGTGATAAAGGGTTCGAAATAAAATTTGAAAAAGATAAATGTAAAATTCTCAATCAAAGCAAAAATTTACTCTTTGAAGGATTTAGAAATCGTAATATATATATATCCTAAATATGAACATTAAAACAATTTAGATTTATGTCTAGCTGCAAATCATGATGATCCTTGGATTTGGCATAAACGTTTTTGTTATATAAAATTTTAAATATATTAACAAACAAGCAAAACATGATCTAGTTAGAGGTCTTCCTAAAATTAACTATAAAATTAAAATTTTATGTGATGCATGTCAAATGGGCAAGTTAAAGAAAAGTTCTTTCAAATCTAAAAATAATATATCCACTAAGCAACCATTAGAATTGCTTCATTTAGATTTATTTGGACCAACCCAAGCACGGTCAATAAATCATAACAAATATGTGTTCGTAATTGTAGATGATTTTTCAACATATACTTGGACATTATTTTTAGAACATAAAAGTGACACTTTTGAAATGTTTAAAATCTTTGCAAAATGAATTACTAACTTAATGGATTTAAAAATTAAAAATATACGCAGTGATCATGGAGGAGAATTCGAAAATGAACTTTTCATTGATTTTTGTAACAAAAAAGGAATTAGTCATAATTTTTCATTTCCACGAACACCACAACAAAATGGTGTAGTTGAACGGAAAAAAAGAACTTTATAGAAATGTGCACGAACATTACTAAATAGTAGTAACCTACCCAAACATTTTTGGGCTAAAGCTATTGCCACTGCTTGTTATGTATTGAATCGTGACACACTTTGACCTATGACTAAGAATACATGTTATGAAATGTTGTATGGAAAGAAACCAAAAGTTTCGTATTTCAGAACTTTTGGGTCAAAATGTTTTATTTTAAATACTAAAGATAATCTTGAAATATTTGACCCTAAAGCTGACGAAGGAATTTTCATTGGCTATTCAGAACGTAGTAAAGCTTATAGAATTTATAATAAATGAACAAATATTATAAAAGAAAGCTTACATGTGTCTTTTGATGAAAATTTCTAACAAACTATTAAAGAAGATGAAGATGAAATTTTAAATAAAAATCAATCTGAAAATACAAATAATGTGAATGATTCATCCTCCGATAATAATGAAAATGTTTTAAGATCACCCACATGAATATTAAAAAATCATCCTTTGGATAATATAATTGGAGACTTAAATTCTCGAGTCACTAGAAATAAATTAAATCAAATGAGTCACGTTGCTTTTATCTCAAATAAAGAACCTAAAAATTATAAAGAAGCTTCTAAAGATGATTCTTGGATCTTAGCGATGCAAGAAGAATTAAAAAAATTAAACGTAATAATGTATGGGAACTCGTTCCTAGACCATGAGATCAATCTGTAATAGGAAAAAAATGGGTTTTCAAAAACAAAGCAGACGAAAATGGAAATATTATTCATAACAAAGCAAGATTAGCGGCTCAAGGTTATAAACAAGAAGAGGGAATTGATTATGACGAGACATTTGCTCCCATAGCTCGTCTCGAAGCAATTCGTACTCTACTTACTTTTGCGTGTCATCACAACTTTAAATTATTTCAAATGGATGTTAAGAGTGCCTTATTAAATGGTTTTATCAAAGAAAAAGTTTTTTGTAAAACAACGGCCGTTATTTATTCATGAAAAATATCTCTATCACGTTTTTAAACTCAAAAAGGCTTTATACGGTTTAAAACAAGCACCACTGCTTAGTACGATCGACTAAAAACTCATCTACAAAATTTTGGATTTCAAATAAGCAAAATAGACACTACACTATTTATAAAACATAAAAATAATGATATATTAATTGTACAAATATTTTGATGACATCATATTTGTATCAACTAATGAAAGTTTATGTAATGAATTTTCTGAAATAATGAAAAATGAGTTTGAAATGTCACACATGGGTGAATTAAATTTTTTCCTTGGATTACAAATAAAATAATTGGACAATGGCATTTTTATAAATCAAGAAAAATATTTTAAAGATTTACTTAAACGTTTCGGAATGGAGAACACTTCTAGTAAACCAACTCCTATGAGCACAACTTTATATTTAGAAAAAGACGAAAATGGAAGAGACTATGATCAAAAATCATCGTAGTATGATCGGCTCCTTATTATACTAAAGAGCTAGTCGACCCAATATAATGATGAGTGTCTATTTTTGCGCACATTTTCAAGCTCAACCTAAGGAATCACATCATCTACCAGTCAAACGAATTTTGCGTTACTTAACCAACACCAAAGATTACGTCTTATTCTATCCTAAAGGTATGGCTTTCGAACTCGTATCATATGGGGATGTAGACTTCGGAGGTTGTAAACAGACAGAAAAAGCACAAGTGGTACCTGCCATTTTATTGGTCAATCTTTGGTTTCGTGGTTTAGCAAAAAGCAAAATGTGTTTCACTCTCGACGTGCGAAGCAGAATATATCTCTGCTGCCTTAGCTTGTGCCCAAGTAATATATAAGCAACAAACACTTAGAGATTTTGGTAAAATAATTGAAAAATCTCCGATATACTACGACAATACTAGTGCTATCAATTTATCTAAAAATCCTGTTAACCATTCTAGAACTAAACATATAGACATACGACACCATTTTCTTAGAGATAATGTAGAAAAAGGAATTATCTCCCTTGAATTTGTTAACACCGACAATCAAATTGCCGATATAATCACTAAACCATTAAATGAATAATCATTTGTTATACTTAGATGAAATTAGGAATTTATTCATATAATGAATTAATAAACTAAACTATATATTCTTTATTATCCTCCTAAATGGTTACTCAGAAAAGCTAACAAACAAAAACTTTCTTTACCTTTCCTTTTTTAAACCTTCCGAACACCACAAATTGTTTTAATAAAAACAAAAGTTTTAACCATAAATTTAGTTAACTAACAAAAAAACTTTTTCCTTAATTAGAAATTGAAAAACATATATATATATATATAAGTGTGTGTGTGTGTGTGTAAAAATTATTATATTTCTCACAGATGAATTTTTTATAAGCATATAATCTTTCACTCTCTAAAACATCTAATTTTTTATATATAATGATGTCTGACCACGATTCGACTTACTCGGCCATTGATTTCTCCTCACCTTCTTCTGCCAGTACGTATACATCTCCCGCCAAAACAACATTAAAATCATCTCCTTCCATAAACGTTGTTCCTACTCCTACTCCTGTGTACCATACCGGTTATTCTCCGAAAGGAAAAAAGGCCAAATATGGTATTAATCTTGAAAATGCTTCTCTTCACGAAAAAATTGACGAAGTCCATCATTATCAAAAAGAAATGATGGACGTTCAAAAAGAAATGTACTATACACAACGAAATCAAGGAGCTCATCTAAACTTTTTAGAAAGGTGCATCCTTGCGATATGTGGACATTCTCCTATAAAGGATTGTGTTCATGTACGATCTCCTCATGCGATAGATAATCCTCCACGTGCTCATCGAATAACTCTATGGAAACTATGGGGAGATGGAACATCTGAAGCCAAATTAAGTCTAGTACCTCCTTCTTGGTCTCCGCTACGACCATTAAAAGAAGTTACGAAGGTGGAACCAAATTTATAGGAGAAAAGATAATATTGTTCTTCTATCAATAACTATATTTCGTATATATATTCTTGTTATAAGAAGTTTAAAACTATTTAAGATTGTAATTTATATCTTGTTCTTAATAAAAATGACAAAATATGTAATAATAAAAATAAAAATCAGAAGTCTCTAATTAAATCAAAAAAAAAATTATCATCACTATTCTGTCAAAACCAGACATTTGAGATATAGAGCTAGACATCTAATTTTCCTCCCAGGTTATCATAGACTTAAAGAACCAGATGTCTGACCCTTCTATCCAGATGTCTGGTTAAAGACTTGGCTTACAGTTTTGAACGGAAACAAATTCCATTCTCTTCCTCTACAAACTAACCCTTTCATTTTTTTCAATTTCTAAAAGCCCTAAAATCAATTTTACTCCCTCCCTCAATTAAAAAAAAAGAAAAATGGCTCACAAAGGAAAGAGAACCATCTCCAAGCATCGTAAGCAAGATCAACAATCTTCTACGCAACCTCAACTAGTCACCGACAATCACATACAAGAATGGCTTTACAATAGCCAAAATTCTATGAAGAGATTTGACGATCTTAAGGTAAAAAAAGTTGAAATGACCCTCCCATTTTCACCCAAATTTCATAAGGATTTTTTTTTTTACTTAGAGGTGATATATAGATATATCATTCCTTACAATTATGTTTTCCAAGGTCATTTTTCTTTTCAATTAACAAAATATATCCAGGATCAAAATAACTTACCAATATAAATATATCAGTGTATATCTAATAACAGACACATACATATGAAGATGTATGTGTTCTTCTTCTTATTTAAGTTCAGAGTATATACTTTATATTTTTTTTTTCTTTGTGTAAAAACATTCTGTTTGATTTAGATTTTTTTTTTGCAATTCAGATTTATTTATTGTATCTTGATTTTTGGCCATAAAATCCACTGGAAACATGTACTTTAGTCTGACCTTATAATTAATAAATGATCAAGTAATAATCAGCGGTAAACAAGCTTTCAATATAGATGATTGTGTTAAAGTCTGGATAGTATCAAATTCAGTATAAAAGAAAGTGGATCCTAAGTGAACACAAGCAACATCTAGGCGTAATGGAAACGCGCCTAACTTATACACAAGAGGTCACGAGTTCGAGTACTATGCAGGTCGGTTCAAACACAATTTTTGTTTTTTTTTTGTATGGTTTGAAATCTGATACCTACCTATCTTTGTACAAAACAATTCTTCTTACTTTACTATTTTTGAATCCCATTCCTATAGCTGTTCTAGGAATTATAATTATATTTTTGCTCAAATATCAACATGTACACAGATATACATGTACATGTCAATATCTCTGCTTATTTTCCAGAAAACTGGGTGAAACAATTGCTAAATGTACTAAGCTTTGAAATGCATTTTTATTTCAGAATACAATCTATCATGATCATCCAATACTTCATTCATTTGGAGCTGGTTAACTCATGAATCCTGTATCTGCCACATTAGTTCAAAGCAATGGAGATACCTTTTATTGCATTCTGTCTGAAGCTTTTAGAAAAACAATTTACTTTTCTCAATACAATTCAGAAAGGAATTCACACTTATTTACAAAGCATTTCAGTAAGAAGAAAATATAATCCTTTTTAAGTTTACTTCTTGCTAAATCCAGATTTTGTTCTAAAACTCAGTGCTCTGTTATGTCACAAGATTAGCTAATACATATATAAATTATGCTATCACATAATTGTATATTTCTTCCAGATTTTTATTTATATGAACATACTTGAGCATATTTTTTTTTGTTTATATTTCAGACACCACCTCAAAAACAAATCAAACCTTAACACACAACCATTTCAACAGAACAACAAATTTTAATCTGACACTTTACAGATCATAAGGGCAACTTGATCATTAACCATAAAATATTCAATACATGACTGGAAATCTTAGAAACATAATATTTTTCCTGAATACATGCAGATATAATCAATTTAAGCTCTTATTGAAACTAGCTAGCATGTTCATTCACTCCTCCATAATAGCCATTACTTCATTTTTACTTAGTGCCTGGGTTACCTGAAAGAGCATGAGTGGCTGCCTCATTTTAAAATGAGACACCCCAGATGCCATGAGCAAACAAGGGTCAGATCTATGATCTGGTATGAGTAACATCAATTCATTCATGATATTAAGCAATAGAGAATATAAGGGTACTAACTTGTTATTTAAGCCAATTTCTGCAATCAATTACCTTAACATAGTATAATTAAGTTGATTCAGGTATGATATAATCATTTATTATTCTTTCACTTGCATACATAATCATGCAAACATAATTATCTATTGGCAACAATTTCATTCACTGGAATCATCTTGGTTCCATACCATTAAACCTAAGAAATATCCACATTCCTATTTCTTCATTTACAGGTTGTAATATTCAATTTAAATCCCTGCCTCATCTGCTATTAAGGAATCACTGGGACACATTGCAATGATCTAATTCACATCATTGCACAAAGATCTCAGGGCTTAAACAAACCATGTGCCAACTTGCATACTTCAAATATGACAAGCATTCCAGCAGTCTTCTTGGCCTTCCCTTCCCTAGTTTATTTACTAGTGTATTGTCTTAAATCCTATCATCAAATATGCTAAGTGAACATGTCACTGTAAACATGGAAACATCCATAATTTTTCCTAGCATAAATTCTCCTTAGAAATAAGCAGATAGTTATTTCCTAAATGGGGTCAAAATGTCTTGATCTTAGTAAAATATAAGAACATTTTCAACTGTAAAAGAGGCATGGCATGTTATATTGATCTGCAAGCCTTTATGATTGATTCAGATTCAAGATCTGGTTCAATCATAATTTTAGCTTGTGGGTTTCTTCCTTGTTTTTTGATTTGATTAAGGGCTCAGCACTTAGAAAATTTCTATTGCACCCTTAACATTTTTTTTTTCTTCTCAAGCCTCAGCACTTATACCAAGTATAATGCAGCTCCCAATATTTTGTAAAGTTTCCATGCCATAGATCTATAACAGCTGAGAGTATTCTCTATATAATTTTTAAGATCCTAAACTTTAACATTTATGAGTATAAAGAAAACAGTATGATACACATCCAAAGACAAATGTCTCAACCAATCAAAGATCATCAAAATCATCCATATTAAATCATATCAGATTTAAAATAAGACATCCAAAAAGCATTGATGAAATCATATACATCAAAATCAGAATATATATATAAATGGCAATAGAAAGTGGCTGCCTCAACTCAGGTCTTAATGCCATGAACTCAGTGAGATTACTCACCTAAATGTTTCTTCTTATTAATCCAGAAAATTCTTGTTTGAGTGTCTTCTCCTTTCTTCCAATATTTTTTTTTTCTTTTCTTAGTTTTGTGCAGCCCGGGGTAAAGACAATTCTACTGCCTATTTATATGCATTTTTCCTCTAGGGTTTTGTTGAAACAGAATTCCATTTCTGTCCTGGCTAGCATCATGCATTTTTGCATTCATAATACCCCGGCCATATTAACCAATTTAAAGGCTGCATTTTCTTTCTTTTACTTTTCAGAAAATGGCCACTCACCTAGTCATGTTAAAAGTGTGACTATTTTATTTTATTTTTCAATTATCCCTGAGAATTCTCCTTTGCTATTTTTGCCTATACAAGCTTATTAACTTGTATCACATTTCATGTCATTTTAATGTTATAGTTTTACCTGCTTATATATATATATATATACATATATACTTTTCAGTACTTAGAAAGAAAATATATATTTGTACACATATCTTATCTAGGCTTATTTAATTTCTTTTTAATTTCAGAAGCATATGCACCTATATGTATACAGGTTTACAAATATACATAATTTTCTCTTCTGGGTTTTAAATAAAATTTGTTTACTGATTTAAAGTAAAACTTACTTTTCTTATTTTCTAAGATGATCCATATAATTCCAGAAATCAAATATCCATGTTGCAAAATCATGTTTGTATTGCTTTTTAATTCTTGTTTTAAATCCAAGAAATCTGGAGTTCTTCCTTGTGCCATTTCAGTGTGCACGTGCACACATATACTTGCACACTATTTATTCCATAAATTTCACCATATTTAAATCTAAACATTTCAAAAATTAAATCATTTTTCAAAAATGATTTTTCACAAAATTTTGGGGTATTACATTCACCCCTCCTTTTAGGAATTGTGTCCTCACAATTTTTCTAACATTTATAGTGAGCATCTTTTTCTTTTCTGAAAACTTATCAAACATATGCATAAGCAACAAATTCAACCATATCAACCATGCATAACAAAAATTTTCCAGAAAGAAAAAAAAATTACCTTTTAATTTGCAAAAAGCTTAGGATAATCCCTTCTAATCTTATACCTTTTAATTTGCAAAAAGCTTAGGATAATCCCTTCTAATCTTATCCTCTAACTCCCATGTGCAGTCATTAGGATCACTACTCCACTGGATCTTAACTAATTTCAAGGTTTTGCTCCTTAATTTCTTTTCTTCCTTGGCTATAATCCCCACTGGTTCTTTTTCATAAACCAAGTCAGGGTTTATTTGAATTTTGGTAGGCTCTTCCAAAATGTCTTCTTTATCATGTACCCATCTTCTAAGTTGGGACACATGAAAAACATTATGCATTGCTTTCATTTCCTCTGGTAGTTCTAGTTTGTAAGCCAATGAACCAATTCTTTCCAGAATTTTATAGGGTCCAACATACCTTGGTGTAAGCTTACCTTGCTTGCCAAATCTCATGACTTTCTTCATAGGTGAAATCTTGATGAAAACAAAGTCTCCCACTTCATATTCCACTTGCTTTCTCTTCCTATCTGCAAATTTCTTTTGCCTATCTTGAGCTGCTGCTATTCTTTTTCTTATTAACCCAATTTTCTCTGTAGTTTCTTTAACATATTCAGGTCCAAGAATAGCCCTTTCTCCAGCCTCTACCCAGCATATAGGTGATAAACATGGCTTGCCATATAAGGCTTCAAATGGTGCCATCCCTATGGTGCTTTGGTAACTGTTATTGTATGTGAATTCAGCTAGATGGAGGTGGTCTTCCCAGTTGCCTCCAAAGTCCAGTGTACATGCTCTCAACAAATCCTCTAAGACTTTGTTCACCACCTCAGTTTGACCATCTGATTGTGGATGGTAGGCAGTGCTTAAACACAATTCACTCCCCATAGCCTCTTGAAAACTTTTCCAAAACCTTGAGGTGAAGATGGTATCCCTATCACTCACAATGGTTTTGGGTATGCCATGCAACCTTACTACCTCTTTCATGAATATTTGAGCCAATTTTGGAGCATTTCTTTCTGTTTTAACTGGGATAAAATGTGCTACTTTAGTTAGCCTATCCATGATCACCCATATACCTGTGTTTCCCTTCTTAGATCTAGGCAGACCATCTATGGAATCCATAGATATATCCTCCCACTTCCACTGTGGTATGCTAAGGGGTTGCAATAGTCCTGATGGCCTTTGTGTCTCTGCCTTGACTTGTTGGCAAGTCATGCACCTTGCAACATATCTGGCCACATCTGACTTCATCCCCTTCCACCAAAGATTTCTTTTCAAATTTTGATACATCTTGGTGCTACCTGGGTGTATGGAGTACTTACTCCTATGGTACTCATTTAATATTTCCTCTTTCAAGTCTATATTTTCTGGAACACATATCCTATTTTTATTCCTCAAATATCCATTTTTATCAACTTGATAATTTATTACTTCCTCCCCTTTTGATATGAGCATTTTCTTTTCCACCATGTTTAGGTCTTGTTCCTGCATTTTTCCAATC
Source organism: Allium fistulosum (assembly GCA_030737815.1). Taxonomy (NCBI): domain Eukaryota; kingdom Viridiplantae; phylum Streptophyta; class Magnoliopsida; order Asparagales; family Amaryllidaceae; genus Allium; species Allium fistulosum. The sequence continues at coordinate 1,259,482,879 of CM060901.1, forward strand.
TTAAGAAGTAAATCTGATTGCAGAGATATCATACTTAATTTTCCTTTACCTTCACCTTCTTCAATAGGCATCATTTGTTCCTCACTGTTTTCCTCAATTTCCAAATCAGTAAGTATAGACAAATCCCTAAACTCCTCCATCATCAACATGGCCACTTTTGCATGCTGCCTACTCAATGCATCTGCCACTTTATTAGCCTTGCCTGGTGTATAAAGTATATCTAAGTCATAAGCAGCAAGAAATTCAACCCATCTGTGTTGTCTCATATTTAAATCTTTTTGTGAGAATAAATATTTCAGTGCCTTATGATCAGTGTACAAAATGAATTTTGCACCTAACAAATAATGTCTCCAAAGTTTCAAAGCATACACAACTGCTGCTAGTTCAAGATCATGGGTTGCATATCTGGTTTCATGTGGCTTTAATTGCCTAGATGCATAGGCTACCACCTGGTCTTGCTGCATCAACACAGCCCCTAACCCAGAGCCACTTGCATCAGTGTACACAACCAAATTTTCATTTCCTTCTGGCACTCTCAATACTGGTGCATTAATCAGAGCTTCCTTTATTTTGATAAAAGCTTGCTCACATTTTTCTGTCCATACAAAGGCTTGGTTCTTTCTAGTTAAATTGGTAAGTGGTGATGATATTTTTGAGAAATCTTTTATGAATCTCCTATAATATCCTGCCATCCCCATAAATGATCTAATCTCACTGATGGTGCTAGGCCTTTTCCATGCTTGGATTGCCACTACCTTGTTAGGGTTTACTGATATTCCTTTGGCAGAGATAACATGCCCAAGAAAATGCACTTCTTCTTTCCAAAATGCACATTTTGAAAATTTTGCCTTTAAATCATTTTCCCTTAGCCTTGACAAAACTAAATGCAAATGATTTTTATGCTCTTCCACTGTCTTGGAATAAATCAAAATGTCATCAATAAAAATCAGTACAAACTTGTCTAAATAATCTCTAAATATTCTATTCATCAAATCAACAAAATATGAAGGAGCATTTGTCAAACCAAATGGCATAACCAAAAATTCATATAAGCCATATCTTGTGTTAAATGCAGTATACTTAACACTTGAGTCTTCAACCTTCATTTGATGGAATCCTGATGCTAAATCTAATCTAGAAAATATTTTAGCTTCACTGAGTTGGTCAAAGAGATCATCTATTCTAGGCAATGGGTATTTATTCTTGATGGTTACTTTATTTAGTTCCCTGTAATCTATGCACATTCTCAAGGTACCATCATGTTTTCTTACAAACACTACTGGAGAACCCCAGCAGGAATTGCTTGGCCTTATAAATCCCTTGCCTTCTAATTCTTCCAACTGATTTTTCAATTCCTTCAGTTCACTTGGCCCCATTCTATAAGGTTTCTTGATTATTGGACTTGCTCCTGGAATGAGATTAATTTGGAACTCAACTGGTCTGTGGTGTGGAACACCCTTAACTTCCCCAAACACATCCAAGTATTCATTAACTATGGGAATTTCTTCAATGGTTAGTTCACTCAGATCTTTTTCTAAGTCAACTAAATGATACAATTTCCCTTCCTTAGCTATTTCACATAGAACTGTGATTCTCTGGCCTCTAGGATTTTGCAATGATATGGTGGATGAGTCTAAATTAATTATGGCTTTAAATTGCCTTAACCAATCTACCCCCAATATAACTCCTATATTTGGGTAATTTAAAACATATAAATTGGAAATAAAAATATTTCCTCCTATGTTTAACTCCACATCCACACAATTCATGTTCAAAACACTAGAACTCCCTAGGGGACTTTGTACAAGCAATGGGGTTTCAACCAATATGCAGTTTAATTTTAACACTTTAACTAATTCATAGGAAATCAAAGAGTGTGTTGCTCCAGTATCATATACTACTGGTATGGGTATGGCACAAATGAGTAATGTACCTTCCACTTGGCCATGATTTTTAGCATCAATTTTCACTGCAGATTTGCCTTTCCCATCCAAAGTTGCCAATTTCCCTTGCTGTTTATTCTCAGGACAGTTCCTCTTCATATGCCCCTCTTTCCCACATAGGTAGCATTTGAAGGCTCCTCCTTTTAACTCTGGGCACCTTGGTTTGATGTGTCCTTCTTTTCCACAATGATGGCAAACCAATTTCTTCTTAGTATCTTTGGCTTTTGTGTCTTTACTCTTCCTGTTGTCTGCCTCCTCCTTCTTTTTATCATAAGGGTGATATCTTCCCTTATCCTTCTTGTTGTTGCTCTTAAAATTCCTATATTTCTCTCTTTCTTTGTCATGTTGTTCCAGTTTCAAGGCCAGATCAATTACTTGATCAAATGTTCTATCTGCATATGGTAGCATTGCTCTGCTAAGTCCTGGGTTCAGCCCTTTTATATACCTATCATTTTTGGATGCTTCATCTGCCACTAGCATTGCTCCATAATTGGATAGCCCCTCAAACTTTTGAGTGTATTCAGTGACATTCAAAGTTCCCTGCCTAAGTTTGATAAATTCTTCAAGCAAAATGGTCTTGGCTGATGCTGGTACAAATCTTGCCTCCAACATCTCCTTGAACTGATTCCAAGTGATTTCATTTTCATTTCTTCCAGCTATGATCACCTCCCACCAGCTTAAAGCTACCCCTTTCAGTTGTCTAGAAGCTACTTGCCTCTTCCTTTGGTCATCCAACTGCATGTCATTGAAAATCCTATCAAGTGTTCTCAACCATGCTTGAATTTCCATCACACTCTCAGTTCCTTCAAAACTCTTGCCTCCCAAATTGGAATAAGTCTTCAGTAGTTTTGAAAGCTCTTCATGTGGGTTCTCAGGCCTATGCCCAATTCCATCTCTTAAAACCCTCACAAATTCTTGCATATCAAGCATTTGAGGTGCACTGGGTCCTGCATTGTGATGAGATCCTCTTCCTACCATGGTCTGCTAACTAAATTCTGGGTAAATGGTATTAGTATATTATGAGTACTTCTATAATTTCTAATTTCTTATCTAAATTATTTCATCCAAAACAAACAGACATAATACATTTCTATAATACTTAACAATCAATGCAACCAAGTGCTCTGATACCAACTGAAATGACCCTCCCATTTTCACCCAAATTTCATAAGGATTTTTTTTTTACTTAGAGGTGATATATAGATATATCATTCCTTACAATTATGTTTTCCAAGGTCATTTTTCTTTTCAATTAACAAAATATATCCAGGATCAAAATAACTTACCAATATAAATATATCAGTGTATATCTAATAACAGACGCATACATATGAAGATGTATGTGTTCTTCTTCTTATTTAAGTTCAGAGTATATACTTTATATTTTTTTTTTCTTTGTGTAAAAACATTCTGTTTGATTTAGATTTTTTTTTTTGCAATTCAGATTTATTTATTGTATCTTGATTTTTGGCCATAAAATCCACTGGAAACATGTACTTTAGTCTGACCTTATAATTAATAAATGATCAAGTAATAATCAGCGGTAAACAAGCTTTCAATATAGATGATTGTGTTAAAGTCTGGATAGTATCAAATTCAGTATAAAAGAAAGTGGATCCTAAGTGAACACAAGCAACATCTAGGCGTAATGGAAACGCGCCTAACTTATACACAAGAGGTCACGAGTTCGAGTACTATGCAGGTCGGTTCAAACACAATTTTTGTTTTTTTTTGTATGGTTTGAAATCTGATACCTACCTATCTTTGTACAAAACAATTCTTCTTACTTTACTATTTTTGAATCCCATTCCTATAGCTGTTCTAGGAATTATAATTATATTTTTGCTCAAATATCAACATGTACACAGATATACATGTACATGTCAATATCTCTGCTTATTTTCCAGAAAACTGGGTGAAACAATTGCTAAATGTACTAAGCTTTGAAATGCATTTTTATTTCAGAATACAATCTATCATGATCATCCAATACTTCATTCATTTGGAGCTGGTTAACTCATGAATCCTGTATCTGCCACATTAGTTCAAAGCAATGGAGATACCTTTTATTGCATTCTGTCTGAAGCTTTTAGAAAAACAATTTACTTTTCTCAATACAATTCAGAAAGGAATTCACACTTATTTACAAAGCATTTCAGTAAGAAGAAAATATAATCCTTTTTAAGTTTACTTCTTGCTAAATCCAGATTTTGTTCTAAAACTCAGTGCTCTGTTATGTCACAAGATTAGCTAATACATATATAAATTATGCTATCACATAATTGTATATTTCTTCCAGATTTTTATTTATATGAACATACTTGAGCATATTTTTTTTTGTTTATATTTCAGACACCACCTCAAAAACAAATCAAACCTTAACACACAACCATTTCAACAGAACAACAAATTTTAATCTGACACTTTACAGATCATAAGGGCAACTTGATCATTAACCATAAAATATTCAATACATGACTGGAAATCTTAGAAACATAATATTTTTCCTGAATACATGCAGATATAATCAATTTAAGCTCTTATTGAAACTAGCTAGCATGTTCATTCACTCCTCCATAATAGCCATTACTTCATTTTTACTTAGTGCCTGGGTTACCTGAAAGAGCATGAGTGGCTGCCTCATTTTAAAATGAGACACCCCAGATGCCATGAGCAAACAAGGGTCAGATCTATGATCTGGTATGAGTAACATCAATTCATTCATGATATTAAGCAATAGAGAATATAAGGGTACTAACTTGTTATTTAAGCCAATTTCTGCAATCAATTACCTTAACATAGTATAATTAAGTTGATTCAGGTATGATATAATCATTTATTATTCTTTCACTTGCATACATAATCATGCAAACATAATTATCTATTGGCAACAATTTCATTCACTGGAATCATCTTGGTTCCATACCATTAAACCTAAGAAATATCCACATTCCTATTTCTTCATTTACAGGTTGTAATATTCAATTTAAATCCCTGCCTCATCTGCTATTAAGGAATCACTGGGACACATTGCAATGATCTAATTCACATCATTGCACAAAGATCTCAGGGCTTAAACAAACCATGTGCCAACTTGCATACTTCAAATATGACAAGCATTCCAGCAGTCTTCTTGGCCTTCCCTTCCCTAGTTTATTTACTAGTGTATTGTCTTAAATCCTATCATCAAATATGCTAAGTGAACATGTCACTGTAAACATGGAAACATCCATAATTTTTCCTAGCATAAATTCTCCTTAGAAATAAGCAGATAGTTATTTCCTAAATGGGGTCAAAATGTCTTGATCTTAGTAAAATATAAGAACATTTTCAACTGTAAAAGAGGCATGGCATGTTATATTGATCTGCAAGCCTTTATGATTGATTCAGATTCAAGATCTGGTTCAATCATAATTTTAGCTTGTGGGTTTCTTCCTTTTTTTTTTGATTTGATTAAGGGCTCAGCACTTAGAAAATTTCTATTGCACCCTTAACATTTTTTTTTTCTTCTCAAGCCTCAGCACTTATACCAAGTATAATGCAGCTCCCAATATTTTGTAAAGTTTCCATGCCATAGATCTATAACAGCTGAGAGTATTCTCTATATAATTTTTAAGATCCTAAACTTTAACATTTATGAGTATAAAGAAAACAGTATGATACACATCCAAAGACAAATGTCTCAACCAATCAAAGATCATCAAAATCATCCATATTAAATCATATCAGATTTAAAATAAGACATCCAAAAAGCATTGATGAAATCATATACATCAAAATCAGAATATATATAAATGGCAATAGAAAGTGGCTGCCTCAACTCAGGTCTTAATGCCATGAACTCAGTGAGATTACTCACCTAAATGTTTCTTCTTATTAATCCAGAAAATTCTTGTTTGAGTGTCTTCTCCTTTCTTCCAATATTTTTTTTTCTTTTCTTAGTTTTGTGCAGCCCGGGGTAAAGACAATTCTACTGCCTATTTATATGCATTTTTCCTCTAGGGTTTTGTTGAAACAGAATTCCATTTCTGTCCTAGCTAGCATCATGCATTTTTGCATTCATAATACCCCGGCCATATTAACCAATTTAAAGGCTGCATTTTCTTTCTTTTACTTTTCAGAAAATGGCCACTCACCTAGTCATGTTAAAAGTGTGACTATTTTATTTTATTTTTCAATTATCCCTGAGAATTCTCCTTTGCTATTTTTGCCTATACAAGCTTATTAACTTGTATCACATTTCATGTCATTTTAATGTTATAGTTTTACCTGCTTATATATATATATATATATACATATATACTTTTCAGTACTTAGAAAGAAAATATATATTTGTACACATATCTTATCTAGGATTATTTAATTTCTTTTTAATTTCAGAAGCATATGCACCTATATGTATACAGGTTTACAAATATACATAATTTTCTCTTCTGGGTTTTAAATAAAATTTGTTTACTGATTTAAAGTAAAACTTACTTTTCTTATTTTCTAAGATGATCCATATAATTCCAGAAATCAAATATCCATGTTGCAAAATCATGTTTGTATTGCTTTTTAATTCTTGTTTTAAATCCAAGAAATCTGCAGTTCTTCCTTGTGCCATTTCAGTGTGCACGTGCACACATATACTTGCACACTATTTATTCCATAAATTTCACCATATTTAAATCTAAACATTTCAAAAATTAAATCATTTTTCAAAAATGATTTTTCACAAAATTTTGGGGTATTACAAAAGTACCATCTTGGTCCTTTCTACCCCTTAGTTTAGTATCCATCATATAAAATGCTTGATTTATGCGAACAAGCCGGGATTGCAAGTCTAATCGCTTCTTAAGCAAATGACGTACCCATAGATCAACTTGCAATCTATCTATTTTTCGCAAATTTGTGTAGTAGTGAAGTATGGAATCCGAAAAATGATGATGTTTGGCTTTGGTCTAGTGTATACGGTCATATCGTTAAACTAACTCCGGGTATGATTGCATAGATCTAAAATTGTTCGTATTCTGGACGTACTCTTGATGAATTACCGGACAATAGATTCAAACCGCAGGATGAAGTCACTCATCAACTCTGGGAAGTCCAAATGTCATAATGGTCTTCCAAATATCTACAACCCCGGGCAAGACTGCTAAATAGAATGCTCATCAATACTATCATCCCGAGGCTTGGAAGTCGTGAACACATCTATGAACCCGAGCATAAAGCCATGTATGCTATCTTTGGTGGTATACAAATAAATTGGGTTAGTTCATTTTTGATGAAATCAAAAAAGTTTGGAATCGAAGTTGACCTACAATTCTATATCCAGCATATATAATGCGTATTCTCAAAACTTAAGGAGTTCCCCCATATTTATCTGGCTTCGAAGAATTATTCATTAAGGATAGTGAGACAAAGTTCTTCAAACTTATGCATTTACCCGACGAGACACCAAATTTCATATCTTTTGAACAATGGAAATTATTGCAAGAAACCAAGCAACCGATGCCACCACCTCTACAACAACAATCAACTTCTCAACAACCTCTAGAGTATCATTCCGATTCCGACATCTTGGAAGCGCATATTGAACTTAATTCAAATAAGTCATTTCGGGATTTGTCTCTTCAGAATCAACAATTGCTTTCTCGCAATCAAGTAATTTTATACAAGAAAGTAAGCCGCCTTGAACCCTCTATTTCTACCCGAATGACAAAAATGGAACAAACTCTCGAGAAGGTAGTATCAACTTTGGGAAAGATTATAAGGAAAGTCCGTGGGCGGTCTTCTTCTCGATCATCCTCATCTCATTCTCCCATAACACCACCAGCTGAATCTTCACTTCCATCGCACGAAGCTTGAACTTCTATGCAGGATGAGCCACATCAAGGTGGAGATGCTCATGGCGGTAACCTTTCGTAATCTTGTTTTCTACCTAATGTTTAAAACTTTTGTTGTGTAAATATTTTGTGGGTTTTCTTGTGTGGCTACTGTTCTGTGAACTACTATTGTGTTATTGTTTTGTGGGCTACTGATCTATGAACTATTGTTGTGTTTTTTCTTTTATGGGCTATTCTTGGATTATTATTTTGTTGGTTCTGATATCTTGAATCGTATATAATCTCTTATTCTTTTTGATAATGCCAAAAGGGGAGAAAATTGTATATGAGCTTCATATATGCAGGGGAGTTCATAAAAGCAGGGGGAGATCATCAATGCTTAAACAAAGGGAGTAAACTCATTTTTTTTACATTGTATAGTTGTCATCATCAAATAGAGGGAGAATGTCAGAACCTCCATTCTATAGTTTCGATGACAATAACTATACAATCGTATATATATTTCAAATATCTTTATGCATGGATAATTCACTATAAGTAAGAAGACAATTATGAAGAAATAAGGCAAAGCACGAGTATTAAGTTATTAGTATGTATATATATGGTTATAGAATAGTTATGTAAATCTCCTTAAGTATATATACACATAAATGCAAAAAACTTCAAAAACATAGAAAAATGCCAGAGTCAGACCTCTAGATGCGAAACACCAGATGTATGAGTTTTGTTTCTAGATTTTTTAAAAATATACCAAGTCAGACGTCTGATCATCCTTACCAAACGTCTGAAACTGGACTTGGGATTTTTTTAAAAGGCATAACTTTCAAATTTGAAAAGATGCTTCTATGTCTCTTCTCCAAAACTTTCCATATCTGAACAGAAGCAACTCTAGAGTAGAAAATAAATGTAAGCAATGATTTATCGCAACCTTTTACAACTATAAATATGTAGAACAAGATTGAGATCATCTTATCGAACTTATCTTCTCTATCTCTAAATCTCAGTTCTTACTTTTGCCTTCTTGCTTTCAAAGTATACAACCAAAATTATATTCATTTTGATCTAAACCCTTCTATATTCTCAAGCACATACACGCTTACATTACTCAAGGAGATTATAGGAAGAAATGTACTCATAGTCAAAATCAGTGTTACCTAGAAACGCACTTGTCAAAGAAATACTATTGTATAAAAGTATTTTCCTCCGGGCGAAACGAGGGCAATTGGTTAGTGAATTTCTAAAAGGGAGCTTCGGGACTGGACGTAGGACGGGAGGTTCGAACCAGTATAAAATTTTTGGTGTGATTACTTTTAATTTTACCTGCATTGTTATTCTGTGTGATTCATACTATCATACACGTACTTGTCATATACTATATATATACGATCCACATAGACTTTCACCGTTTGATGGATGATTTCTTCCTCAATCAAAGATGATCAAACCAACATCCAGAACGCTCTATTAACAAGGATATTGAAGATTAGGATGTCATCAAAGCAGATCCAAACTTTGGATCCGATGGTTGGATTGAAATTCTAAGGAATGTCTAGTTATTCAGTTGGTTTTTAAATTATAAATATGTATACATAACTTATTTTAATACTCTTAGGATATGGTATGGTTTGGTGTGTACATTGGGATTGATATTTGGATTTTTTTGTTTTTTGGTTTGACTGAATGGTTGGATTGATAGTTTGATATGTATAGTTGATTTGAATAAATAAAATGTTATCTTATTTATTTATAAATCTCCATATATCATCATCATATCATATTACGTCATGTTTATTACGATTTGATTATTTTACTGCTTAATTATTTATTTTGACTCTATAGTTTCTAAGTATTTGATTTAGGGGGAGTTCTTTTATTTTTCATCCATTTTTGTTGATGACAAAGGGGAGAAAAAGTATAAAATATACATATGCATTTATTCAGGGGGAGTTATCTAACTTAGGGGAGTTATATAATATTTTATATATACAGGAATATTTAATGGTTGTCATCATCAAAACGGGAGAGATTGTTAATACCTTAATTATTAATAACAACCCTGATAACAATCATATACAATTATATAAAATATAGATACTAATGTTTTGCAAAGTTATATAATATATAGTATAGAATATTATATAGGTGTTGGATCGAAGACTGTATGGTATAAAGACTCAAAAGATGGGCATGAAGACTAATGAGTACGAAGACCAAGATATGAAGATTTCAAGATAATAATTTAGTATATAGAGTCATGGTATATTGTTAAAGCGTCTCGTAGTAATCTTTGATCTTATCTCTTATTTTCTATATTTTATATTTTTAAAACAAAATAAAATTTCAAAAATATTTTATAATATTTCATAAAAAGTTTTTCAAAGTTCAAAATGTTTATAAACCATGTTTAGAATATTTTACAAAATATCAAATTATTTTACAAATATAGGATTTTCAAAACATTTTAAAAGAAACTAGTATTTTTCAAAATTTACAAGCACATGTCAACATATATGCAGATGATATGTCGACATACATGCCGATATATAAGCATATGTCAAAATGTTTGTAAATTATGTTCAAACTATTTTACAAAGTATCAAATTATTTTACAAAGTATAGGATTTCCAAAATTTTTTAAAGGAAACTAGTTTCACAATGACTATATGATGACTTCTTCATAAACCTCTCCTAGATGGTTTCAATTAAACACGATGGGCACAATTTTCCTTTTAGTGGTAACTTCATCCACAATGGCTCCCTTACATCTTCGCTATCTCGTGATGATTATTCACGATGGTTTGATAGATTGAATAGATTATTCACGATAGTCTTGGTGGCTTTCATGAACACTTTACTTAGGCTTTAAGAAACTCATCACGTTGACTTTGAGAAACCTTTTATGGTGGCTCTGGCATCTTACTTTTCGATAGCTTGTAGTCAATTAAATACAAAAGCTTATAGACTAGACCTGTGATGGTATATTTCATCAACTTGCAATATGAATCTCTCCATGATGACTCTTAATAGCACACGATAACTTTACTCTTTACTTGATAATCTTGAACTATACACGGTGACTCCTATCTACAAAGGCTCCAAACAGCATATGATGCCTTTGAATTACACGCGATGGCTTCCTTGCCTATCAACCTGTTCTTGGAATTTTGGGTGTTACACTGGCCCTCTTACATAAGAAGTTTCTTATGCTTTAGCTTAAGTAAACTTATGTTCTTACACTATTACCTTTTCTTCTCAATTTATCACTCCTTGGTGCTTTATTCTTCATCGTTGATTGCTTATGCTACTTCATTTTGCTATAAGTTTTCCCTTTTCCATTGTCACTTTCAAAAAAAGGTTTCCAATATGCATAGGTTTTGTAATTCTTTAGAAATATTTTATTTGTAATGATCATTTGTGTTGAAAATATCTTTCATAGCAAATAATTTCTCACAAATTCACTTGAATAAATCTTCATAAATGGCTTTATAACTTCATTAGGATATCATTTTGACGTGAAAAATCGAATATATGTACTTATTAAAGTATGATTTTATGAAAAATGATTTTTTTTAAACCAAGGAAATCTATTTGAAACCTCTTGGGAGTAACTTTTATTAGAACGAATTGATGTTGCGATGAGATAGAAATTTTTTGAAGTTTTGGGGAAGAGCACTTTATCCTTTGGTTGTTCTAAGTTTGGTTGTTTGTTGAATCAGGAATTCAGTCGATTGTCTTTCTTTGGATAGTTATTTTCATCGACCTTGCGAGATCATCAAAGTTTCCATAGATTGTCTACCTTGGAGGGGTGCTTTGAACAGGCCCGGCGTCGGGATCAAAGGCTTAATTGACCATCACTCTTTGGATGATTGCTTCGGCCAGGCCTAGCGGCAGAACCAAAGGCTTTACATCCATCTCCCTTGGATGGATGCTTTGACCAGGCCCGGCAATGGGATCGAAGGCATAATTGACCATCACTCTTTGGATGGTTGCTTTGGCCAGGCCTAGCGACGGCACCAAAAGCGTTTTCATCCATCTCCCTTGGATGGGTGCTTTGACCAAGCCATGGGGCATGATCAAAGGCTTAATTGACCATCACTGTAACGACCCACCATTTTTTGACCGTTCAAGTCGACAATAATCCATACATGTCCAACTCAAACCGTTCAAAAAGGCAGATGGTTATTGGGGTTAAATAAGAAAAGGAAAGAAAGAACAGAAGCAAACTCAGAATCTTGCAGCGGAAGGAACAAGATATAATAATAAAATAACAGTTCATGAAGCTGTTAAATAAATAAATTTGATTATTATTATACATCATAAATCAGAGTTACATACATATCAGAGATAATACAATAATGCAGCGGAAAAATAATATGGTAGTAGAATACAAATGATGTAATACCAAACTCCGTCTTCGTCCTCCAAAATAGATCTTCAACCTTATCTGAAATGCTCAGGCTGACCCGAGCGTAATAAAAAGACAAAACACTCGAGTCAGGACTAAAATATCTCATGTAAGTCAAATCGAATAAGAAAATATGAGTGTGACGGCGTCAGAGATGTTTACGGGGTTTGACATCTCCTATCCAATGTCAACGTGAGTGCAATAACTTAAGAGATGTTCAGGATTTCCATCTCCTAAGGATCCGTTAAACTATCTACTATGTAATAGAATACGCTATATACAATAATGTCTATCATAAAGTAAAATATCAAACTAGCGTTAAGTCATAGCCCATTCCACCCTTAACACATTTTTATTCCCAAGAGTATATACAAGACCGTAGTTTCCCCAAAACCGGAAGTCACCAGAGGGCAATCCATATACTAAAGGTACAAACCAAAATCGTAGTGGTCGCGAATAGGATAATCAGTATGACAAGGTACATGAGGCAATACCAACTAGGATACTAGTAGTTGCGTGATCCGGACTGATGTTGGGCATAGCAGCTACTACCCCAGCACCGCGAAACAACACTCCCAAAATCGAGGGGTGCACCCAAATCGAATCACAACAGTAATAGACATGGTAACGAAGAAGTGTGTCCGCTAGAGGTGGCGAACCTTAATGGCCCGGCGCGGCTCCTGTTTTAGTCATGTTAGGGGTCATCCAATATCGTTCTCTTTCTTCAGTCAACGCGTTCACCAAACCATCCACTTCATTCTGGATCAACACTCCGCGTATAATAGTTATTAAAGTGGTTTTCGGTATCGACAGAGAGTATGTCCATATCCGATCCCGGTCTCTTTAATAACTACGTATTATTACACCGGTGGCTCTTTTACATTTCAAATCGATTCATAATTGATATCAAAATATCATATTCGCTTCAAAATCAAATCCATTTCAAATATCATCATATCTATTCAAGATGTAAGATTCCGTTTCAAAATCATTTTCGCCTCGATATCACATTTCGATCTCGAAATCATTTTTCGCCTCAAAATCTCATTTCGATTTCAAAATCATTTTTCGCCTCAAAATCTCATTTCGATTTCAAAATCATTTTTCGCCTCAATATCTCACAAAACGATTCACATAAACTCGAATTCCAAAATTTAAAATTTAATCAAATTTCAAATCATCAATTTCAACTCGATTCAGCTTCTCAATAAACCATTTCAAATTATCAATTTCAAATACTTATTTGAACCACAAAATAAGCCATTTCACTTCCAATATATTTCGAAACTTTAAATATTTCACATTTCAAAACAGTTCATATATTTATATAAGAATATAAGATTCGCTTTAAAACCATTTCGTATTCAAATTAGAATATACTTCAAATTAAACATCTGTATTAAGTAGTTTACTTAATTTCTGGAACAATTCCAATTCAATAAACTTAGATTAACATTCGGATTTCAAGAATTCATTTAAGTATTACCTTCCAAATCAATTTCAGTTCAAATCCTATTCAAATCAATTTTGTCTTCAAATTTAATTCAATAGTTTCAATTTAGTCCAATCCACAAATTTCTTTGAATTTCAATTAAATTCCAAATTAATTAAATCTCAATTTCAAATAAATTTTCAATTCCAAACTCAACTTGAAATATCATTTCATATAAATTTTCTTAAAAATATTCAGAGTTCGATTAAAAGTCCAATCTTTTAAAACAAATCAACTTTCGAAAATTTACGCTATATTTCAAAATTTTACTTAAAATCTAAACTTCAAATGATTAAACAATTTCATTTACCAAGTTTAAATTCCAACATCTCGAGCTTCAATTCAAAATAATTCAATTTCCATAAATTGGATTTTATTCTTAAAATCAATTCATTTAAATAATTTCAAAACAACTTTTAAAATCATTTAATTTAACCAACCCGGTGTCCGTATATAATTTTCTAACCTACGGCCAAATGATTATTTATTTCAGTTAAATGTCAGGGATGAATATATATCACTTAAACCAAATCACAGTGTCATATGTATGTATAACAGGATATATATAAGCAAATAAACATCCAAACATCTAAATATCAACCAGTAACATCCATCGAAATACATCATCCAATAGATAATACAATTCACGGCAATTTCATAATTATCAATGTCAGGTAATTTAATCGCAATTCAATTTTAATTTCAATTTGACTGTCAATTTAATTTTCAATGGTGAATTAAAATGACAATCTATATGACCATTAAATTTTATCAAACAATGACAAATAAAATTCATATCACTTCATAATGTCATATTTAACTACCATAAATTATTTTAGTCAATTGTGAGCGTATAAACACTCACCTTGATTTTCCGTAGTCGCCGAGGCATTCCGGTTTGAAACTAAAACTGGACGACCCCCAACTTTAGCCCAAATTTCCACCGTCTCCAAATCCATCCAAACCAGTTTCATTTCGAAACTCTCATCATTACGATCGCAACGCAAAAAGTTTCGTTCCAATCGGACCTCGTATGAAAAAGTTATGCATTTTAAACATTTGCGAATTTAAATATATATATATATAAATATATACACATATTTTTTTCAAACCCTACTTTCAATCTCAGCCCTCCATTTTCTCTACTGCAGATCTGGGCCCTTCCTTCCATCTTCTCCAAAACGTGAAAAGCACGTACAATCTCAACCCATTCCTTCCAACCTTTAACCGACGATTTCTCCACCATCACTCGACGAGAAGTTGATCGAAGACCCACGTTAGAAGCGCCTACGCAAGAGCTACCCACGGCCAGGAGGTGGTTGAACTCGGCTCCCCCCATCACCTCGATTTGCATGAAAAACGCAGCGACTTCGAGCTCGATTTCCCGTTGATTCGTTTCTCCGTTTTCGATCATCTCCGTATGGATTTGAAGCTCTCATCGTCCTCTACAACTTTGTAGTTGACGACTTTTGCTAATTGTTGATGGATTGAGAGGAAAATGAGGAAGAAGTTTCAAAATTTTCTGGCCATTGAATTTGAAAGTGGCGGCTATGAAACCCTAGGGCTGATGTTTTCAAATGAAATGATAAAGGGTTCCTTTTATAGAAATTTACCGAAAAACACTATTCACTCCAAAATCCGAACTTCAAATCTCGCGTGGTGACCGGCGTTTCTAGGGTTTATCCCGCATTCCGAACACAATGGAACAGGCTTCGGAAGCTAATTCGATCATCTGTGCGCGTTACGGCAATAAACGATCGATTTAAAATTAAATCGGTTAATCAAATTTATGTGCGTTAGGGCTCGCCCCGGACAAACGGTAAATCCGATTGACACGAAATTTGAAACCCTACAATAATATGACATTACGGATCCGATGAAACTAGTTTCGTTGAAATCCGAGATTTTTTTGAAAAATGACTATTTTCTCTCGCCGAATTAATATTAAAACAATTCGATGCGTTTCGAGCTGCCACGGTCAAACGATAACTCCGATTGCTACGAAAATTGAAATCCGACAATAACAAACTATTAAGGATCCAATGGAACTAGTTTCGTTCAATTCTGAGACTGTTGGAAAAATGGCTATTTTTCAGTCGATAATTAAATATTAAAAATATTCAATTTTCACAAATTAACTTTAAATTCAATTTTAAAAGTTCTATAACATTACTATAACTCCAATATGATAAGATAAAATTTTACAAATCATTTTCAATCATATTCAACTCGATTTTCAATTATTTCTGAAATTTAACTTATTAAATTATCGATTTAATTTTCTAATTAAATCCAATATTCGAAAAATAAATTATTCGACTGTTTAATTTCAATATAAAATTCCCAATTTTAAATTATTAACTTTTAAATCAAATTTCAATTGTTCACAAATCCCATTTTTAATTTCACAGTAATTAACAATCTTTTACAATGCAGTTTTCCATTATAAATCCAATATAAAAGATTATATTAGATTCAGCGTTCAATTATATTGTAATTCAAATTCAAGTTATTTAATTCCAAATGAATTCTTTTATTTCGATTTACACTTTCATTATTGAATCAACCATTTACTTATACATTATTATCAATAGTTTATAATTCATTTACTTTCATTTTCTACAACTATCATCTTATTTAAATTCACAGTAATATTAAATTACATTCATTTACGTTGATTTCCATATTATAACTTCAATATTAAATGTAACATTTTATTTATTTTGTTGTTTACAATCATAACCAATTTGGTTTACAATCAAATTCAATTCATTATTTACATTCACTACAAGTTAACATCCATATTTAATTTACAAATAAGTTATTTCAGAATTCAGTTTTGTATTTTAACTTGTATTTCACATTTAACAACACAAAATTTTATTTCCTTTGGATTTTTATCCAAAATTTTCATTTTCATTCGTATTTTTAAAGTGTTAAAAATACGGGTCGTTACATTCATCACTCTTTAGATGGTTGCTTTTGCCAGGCCTAGCGGCGAGACCAAAGGCTTTTTCATCCATCTCCCATGGATGGGTGCTTTGACCAGTTTCGATGGCAGGATCATAGGCTTAATTAAGCATCACTCTTCAAATGATTGATTTGGTTCGACATGGTGGTGGGACCAAAGGCTTTTTTTCTCCTCTTCCAGGTATGAAGAATTCCTTTATTCAATGAATCTTACCAACTTCCTTAGGTTGGAAGTTACGTTTGACCACGTACATTTCAATTCCAAGTGCAATCATTTAGATGAGGTCCGTATTCATTCGGTAGGCCATTCTTGGCAATTTACTTAATTCTTCTAATGTTGTGAAATATAGCCTTAAGTATTTGGCATTCCAAGTCCTTTATATCACATTTCCATCGGGTTTACTTCATTGATATATCCCTGGTGGGATCTCTTCATGATTGACAAGTGGATCTTCTCAATTTGGTCTAAGGGCACCATTTTTGGGGTCCTTTATGTTTATGATTCTGCATTGATATACATCAGTTCGAATGGCATCTTGGTCCCTTAATTCATTAAGCAAGTCAAGGGACTCCTTTTTCATCACTTGATTTGTTACAAAGGTATAAGCAATTCTTCAACACGAGGGAACTTCAACATGTAACATTGTCTCAAGTCCATAGGTTTAGGAGCATGGAGTATGTCCGATAGTAGTCCTTACGGATGTTCGGCATGACCATAAAATGAGGGGAAGTTCATCTACCCAATTTCCTTTGGCTTTCCCTTAAGCGTTTTATTCAAAATGTTCTTTATGGTTTTATTTGCTACATGTACTACCCCGTTGGCCTTTGGATGAGCTACTGACAAAAAACTTTTATGATTTCATTCTTTTCATAGAAGCAAGTGAACTTCTAGTTTTCAAATTGGGTTCCGTTATCAGAAATAATCTTGTTTGGGAGCCCAAATCTTGTTACAATATTCTTAATAGTGAACTATAGAACCTTCCTGGCTGTTATGTTAGGTAGGGGTTCAGCTTCCACCCATTTAGTAAATTAATCAATTGGTACTACAGTCAATTTTTCTCCTCTTAAGACTGAAAGAGGACCGAATAAACCTATTTCCCAAACATCGAAGGGGGATGGACTGGAAATGGTGGTTAGATTATTTGGAGGAAGCCTTGGTATTTTAGAGAAGTTTTGGCATTGGTCACACCTTTTGACATAATTTATGGCCTCTTCTATCATTTGGTGCCAATAATACCCTTGTCTTATCACTTTTTAGGCTAGTTTTACTTCATTGGAATAGTCTCCACAAAATCCCTCATGGGATTAACAATCTTATACCCAGGTCGGGTGTAACTCGTCTTAAGTAAGGTGTCGAATATCCCTTCCTATATAACACTCCGTTAATTATGTAATATAAGGGGGCTTGGTACCTTAGTTTTTGCGCTAACTTCTTTTCCTTTGGTAGGATTCCTTTTTCAATGTATTCGATCAATGGCGTTATCCAATTATCAGCATATGAGTTTTCATGAGCACATACTCTTTCTGGACTTTCTCTAACGTTGTTATCTTCTTGAGGATTCATCTCGTTATTTGATTGTTAATGAACTTAGGATCTAGTCAAGACCAAAGTTTCCTTGCTTAATTCCTCTTTTTTCTTCTATACTTGGGTTTTGTTGAAATCCAACAAGTATAATTTTGACCACTGGTGTTCCTCTTGAACTTGCCTATTTTCTAAAGAATCCGCTTGCACATTCTTTTCCCTTAGTATTTGGTGTAAGAGAAATCCTCAAAGTGATCCAGCATTTCATGGATTCTTTTGACGTATTAGGCTAGGGAAGGTCTTTAGTTTGGAATGTCTTGTTCAATTGGTTTACCATTGATTGCGAATCACTAAATATTCTAGTTTTTCTAATCTTGAGTTTCTGCTCTAAAGTTAACCCTGCGATCATTGACTTATACTTTGCTATGTTGTTGGTTGTTGAAAAGCCTTATTTCATAGCATAGTGAAGTTTGTGCCCATCAAGAGTAATTACAACATATCCTGCTCCCGCACCCTCTTCGTTTGATGCTTCATCTACATATAACTGCTATTTTGGCTTGAGTTTCCTTTCTTTCTCCAACTGTTCTTGGATGGATCCCGTGCATTCTGCAATAAAGTATGCTAAAGCTTGTCCTTCGATTGATGTCATAGGTAGGTATTCAATATCATGTTGGCTCAATCCCATTCTCTATTTTATCAGTCTTCATGATACTTCGGGTTTGCTTAGAATTTGCCTCAATGGTCAATTGTTTAGAACTTTGATAGCATGAGCTTGAAAATAAAGCCTTAGCTTCCATGCTGACAATAATAAAAATACACTAATATTTCTATAATGGTTACCTAGTTTTAGCATCTTTTGATCTCTTACTCGTGTAGTAAACTGGGAATTGGATTCCATTTTCCTTTCTTACCAAAACCGAGTTGTTGGCATGTTCTGATACAACCATGTACAAAAATAAGTCTTCTCCTTCTGCAGGGCTCGAAAGTATCAGTGGTGTTTCTAGATGATTTTTCAATTCTTGAAGGCTTTTTGAGACTTTTCTGTCCATTCAAAAGTTTTCTTTTCTTAATTACATCAAAAAAAGGAACACATCTGTCAAGTGCTTTAAATATGAATTGATAAGAGCCGCGACACGCCATTTAGTCTCATCACTTCCTTGCGTGTTTTAGGTTGTGCCATATCTCTAGTAGCTTTTAGTTGATCGAGACTGACTTCGATTCCTTTGGCGCTTACAATATATCCCAAGGGGTTCCCAAATTGAATTCTTAAAGAGCACTTTTATGTATTCAGTTTCATCTTATACTTTCTTAATACATTAAACATTCTGCTCAAATCTTCTATATGATCCTCCTTCTTAGATTTCACTAACATGTCATCGACATAAACTTCCATATTTCTCCCTATTTGATTTTTGAACGATCTGTTCATGAGCCATTGATACGATGCCCCCACATTCTTCAATCTGAATGGCAGTACTTTATAGCAGTACATTCCCCAATCCATGACAAAACTTGTATATATTCCTCATCGGGTTTAAACATCGAAATTTGATTATACTCTATGTACGCATCTATGCAAGATAACAGTTTATGAGCGCTAGTCGCGTCCACTAATTGTTCGATTTTGGGCAGTGGATAACAATCTTACAAGCATGCTTTATTGAGATCAATGTAATCGACGCATGTCCACCACTTCCCATTAGATTTCTTTACAATACTGGGTTTGCCAACAATTTTGGGTAAAACACCTCCCCTATGAATCCATTCCCCAACAAGTTTTTCACCTCCTCCTTTAGTATCATGGTGCGGGTTTCTTCAAACAACCTTTTCTTCCGCCTTAGTGGAACAGACTTTGGGTCAATGTTGAATGCATGGTGCAGTATGGATGGATCAACTCCTTCCATGTCTACGTGAGTCCTTGCAAATATATCCATGCTAGACCATAAAAATCAGATCTACCTCTCTTTAGTTTCCTTATTCATTCCATTACAAATTTTCACAATATTGGTAGAGTCCTGAGAATATAATTTTACTTCCTCCAAGCTTTCTATTGACTATGCGTTCTCTCACCATCCCTTGAATCTATGTCTGGGATTACTTCCTCTAAAACCTCATTCTCCTCGTGACTAATCGGTTTAATTCAACATTTTTTCTTTTCTTTTTTCTTTAAATCTAACTTCCTTGCCAACTACCTGACTTGCCGTTGGAAATTTTTTTGAATTATTCGCCTTAAATATCAGTTCTAGAGAACTGATATGCAAGGGCTTATAGTTTGGATCATATTTATTTAATGCGGGCCTATAGTAAGAAACTGTCATTTTATTAAATTGCTCAAGTGTGGTGAAATACACTTCACAAGAATTAAACTGCTCTCAACGAATGGTTCCCCATCCCGTTTTGCAAAGAAACTTAACCAACAAATGTTTAGGTGATATGAAAGCACTAATCTCATCAAGAGCTAATCTTCCAAAGAAAGCATTATACTAAGAATGCTGATCCATGATCAAAAACAATGTCTCAAACATCCTTGAATGCTAAGGGGTGCCGATTTGGACAAACAATTTAATTTGTCCCACCAGAGTGGAGCCATTATTATTGAATCCAAAGATTAGCTCCAGAATATATTCAAGTTTTCCTTCCGAAACCATTTGTTTGAAAGCACTTTTGAACTTGACATTTACTACGCTTGCCCATGTCTACTAGAATTTTGGATACAAGTGAAATTCCATTTGTGCAGTTATCATAAGGTCGTCATTATGGGGATGCCAGTTCCT
This sequence comes from Allium fistulosum, assembly GCA_030737815.1. NCBI lineage: Eukaryota > Viridiplantae > Streptophyta > Magnoliopsida > Asparagales > Amaryllidaceae > Allium > Allium fistulosum. The sequence goes on from CM060901.1 coordinate 1,259,503,813, forward strand.
ATCAACTCTTTAAGAGTTATTATCAAATCTGGCACTTTGATCGCATTTTTAAAAGACTTCAACGGAGGCTCGTCGTTTATTGAGTGGATCCCTTCTTTAGCTTCTTTCACATACCTACTTTTCGATCCTTTACTTAGACATTCTATTTTGAGTCCTCCATGGATCACATCGATATGGTTCGTTGGTTGTAGAAAACCCTACAGAATTTCGCTTTCCATGACGTTACTGTTGTTAAAATGTAGCTTTTCATTACGAGTGGGTTTTCGATCGACTTACACAAATTCTTTGAGAACTCCATTCCTAATCATACTTTGGATAATCCCTGCCAAAACCCTGCATTCATCTGTCTCATGGCCATTTACTTTATGGTACACATAGTAATCTCCACCTTTTTTGGTTTTGGGTTCATTTTTGCTTTAAAGGAAACTGGGTAATCGGGTTCATCCTTCATAACGACATATATATAGGAGATAGGCTAGTTCAGTTTAATAGCATTTGCCTTGGCAAATTCTTCACATCTCCCTTTTTTGTTCAGGACTGAAAAATTCCTCTTCTCCCCTTGATTTCTTCTATTATGAAATATTTCATCCAATCGCATGAACTTATCAGCTTGAAAGTGGAAGTCTTATAGGTCTTTGCATCCGTGAATGTATAACTCTTTCCAAAATGGTGTATTTTCGATCAAATTAGATTTTACCACCATTAATTTCTCTCTATCGCTTACCATTTCCACTTTATTATCTTCTACATTAAATCTCTTTAGATAGTCCCTTAGCAATTCCCTTAGTTTTTGCTTGATGTTGACCAGTACGCCTGCATCAATTGTAGGTTCCTTTGAAGTACGTAATTGTGCTAAAAATTCATATGAGAACTGCTCCTGTAAGTATACCGCCTTTTCTCTATAGTGTCGGTAACACTTTGCCGCTACTGTAAAGAATGTGGTTGGAAATAGTCTGCACCGCACTACGCCTGAGCCATTATACAAATCCATTTGGCTTTTGAATGCCAACAAATGGTCGTCCGAATCAATGGTACGATCGTATTAAATAAATGGGATTGTAGCATAAGAAGGCAATGGTATAGCCATAATTCTTTCGGTAAACTATGCTCCCCTAAAATAATTGTTAACTTTAGGATCCATCATTCACTTTCCCTTTAATTCAGCCATGTCTTTTGTCATCTTATCAGCTTAGTCCCTGAAATAAGCTTCTTATCCTCATAATTTTATCGCTTTGGCTTATAATGCTTTCGCGAAGCGAATCTTCCAGATTGTGATCTTAAACTTTTACTCGACTTTTGAGTTAGGAGATTTCCTCTTTCTTTTGCGGTCTAAATTGTTCTTCCCAACATTCTTACATCTTAAGTTTGACTCTACTACTTTTTTGGATGGAGACACAACCTCCTTTCCCTCCGTCTATTTTTCTCTCTTTGATGAAGATTTTTATGCAACTAATGCTTCAATAAGTTCATGCATAACTTTTAGTTTCCTCTTCATAACTTGACGTTCATCCTTCGATTTTTCATTAGGTGTAGATTGTTGTCCTGTTTCCACATTTTCCATATCGAAGCAAGGAGTGACGTTGTTTTTAAGACGAATATTGTGTCACTTCTTCTTGTGGTTGGACTCCAACTTTCTTGGTCTATTTTCCCATCAAGTAAATGCTATTGTTGATCAATTCATGTGTACCTGAGCTAGTGCTCTTTATGAAAGCACCACTTAGTGTTAGTACTAAATTTGGAGCCAAGATAATTCAAGATACATGAGTAGGATTATAACCTTAGTCAAAATATTCTAGCCATAAATTCATCAAAAGAAATTTTACATTCATTAGGATTCATTATGCAATTCATTGACTATTCAAGTCCTTTATTACAAAGCTACAAAATCAAGATGGCTTAGGCGGCCATTGATGCCTCTCACTCAAGATTTTCCTTTTGCAAGAGGGAAAATAAAATTGAAGAAGAAGGTAAAATCAGAAAAATCATCCTTTTCTAGGTGGGTACCTCTTTATTTATAGAAATTCCATCTATTGGATTTATGCCACATGTTGCTTGGACCGAGTGGATGGTGGAGACTGATTTTCGAGCAAAGAATCCAGTGTTTGTGGGGTTTATTAATTCACGGTAGCACTTCTACTAATGTCCTTTAATTTGGCTCCTAATTTTATCTGACAACAACCAACATTCCTCACGATGACAGAATACTTTGATTCAACATTCCTCCTTAATTAATTCAACGATTATCTTCAAGATGGCTCCCATCCATGACCATATAATGACTCAAGGGATTACCACACAAATGGTCTTGTGCATTATTTCATGAGGACTTTGGGAATTACCATACAAAAGCTTACGTTTGTTTCTCCATTGTTATTTCATGGTTGCTTCATTCATTGTTTCATGATGACTTGGACATCATCATATGAGGCTTCTATCCACATTGACTACCTTATGGATTGTTTTGCGATAATTTTGTGTATCATTTCATGTTAACTATATGTATTACCATAAAGGCTTCAATGAGTCATCCCATGATGACTATAATCATTTCCACACAAATGCTTTAAGATGTTTTTCTCACGATGACTTGGCTGAATCTTTTAACGATAGCTTAATAACTTGATTAAATCACTCCACAATAGCTCTTATTCATTTCCACACATAACTATAGGCATCATCATACTAAGACTTTGACATGTTACCCCATGATAGTTGCTTGAATGAATCTTTTCACGATGGATTAATTGGATCATTCCACGATGGCTCTTACGTATCGTCCTATATCAACCATAAGCATTATCCATGAAAGCATTATTATGGTTGTTTTATTAAATCTTTTTTCATAAAGACTTGTCCACTTTACTTTTTGGTTGATGATGGCTTTGAGGATACTCTTCAATGGCCATTCTTATGGCTTATCTCACGATAGTTCTAATGCTTCATTTCACGATGGTCCCTATGTGTCATCTATTCATGATAACCATTGAAATTACCACAAAGGCACTATAAAGTTGTTTCATAATGACTTTATGATAACTACTTCATAAACCTCTCCTGGATGGCTTCAAAAACACGATGGATTTAATTTTCCTTTCGATAATTTCATCCACAATGGCTCCCTTACATCTTCACTATTTCATGATGATTACTCACGATAGTTTGATAGTTTGAATAGATTATTTAATGTAGTCTTGGTGGCTTTCATGAACACTTTACATAGGCTTTAATTAACTCATCATGATTGCTTTGGGAAATCTTCCACAATGGCTCTAGCGTCATACTTCTCAATAACTTGTAGTTGTAACTTATAGTCAATTATACACGAAAGCTTGTAGTACCAACCTGTGATGGCCTATTTCATCAACTAGTAATATGAATCTCTCCATGATGGCTGTTAATAGCACATGATAGCTTTACCCTTTACTTGATAACCTTGAACTATACACGATGACTCCTATCTATGAAGGCTCCAAACAGCATACAATGCCTTTGAATTGCATGCGATGGCTTTCTTGTCTATCAATCAGTTCTTTGATTTTTGGGTGTAACACTCATCATTTATTCAATGGTATCATTTCCTTTTTGCGTATGTTTCATGTCTCACTTGTGTTAGATGATACGCTTTCATTATCATTAGTTGCCAAATAATTTAATGTCAAAAAATTGCCTAAAGAATATTATTCCCCTTAAACATAATCAATAATTCATGGTTTACAAGTATAAGACTTGGAAACATAATATGGATTCCTAGTTCTTAATCATTCCTTTAGGGTGCACAAATTATATTCAACACAATAAAATGAAGTGTTTATTCCCTTTTATCACCCGAGAAACATAATGATCTAAATTTAGACAAAATGACTACATAGAGGTCATCGACGTGAAAAGAACTTCCTCATGAGTTACTAAATACAGGTCTATCCACTTATAGTATGTGGATTTACTTTCATCCACATATCACTTTTTCTTTTGGTCATTATCCAATTAAATAAAGCGTTAGTCTTCTGGTCCTTATACATCCTGAATCCCTATATAAGTAAGATGTGAGTTCTCAAAATTGTACCTAGATGAGATGATCATCAAATGCATGTTTTAAAGTTTTGGACATCATCTCACCAAGATCTTAAGATCGCAATTCGATATATGAACCAAGATTTCAATCTAAGGTTTTATCTGAAATCCAAGATTTAAAAGCTTGATTCTTATTCCCAATCATTGGTAAAATAATTTTGAATTAGTATGTAACACTCTATATTTTGGAGGGTTCATAGTATGGCCAATTAAATTAAATTAAATAATAAGAGGATATTATAAAAGAGATGAATAAGATAAATTAAATGCAAGAATTGCCTAAGGGAGATTTGATTAATTTTTGGACATTTTATAAAGTTAAGTGAATAGACCAAGGGTAATTAGAGCAGTTGAGGTTGGCTTTGTTAATGAAAAATAAATTTAAATTTTTGGATGGAAATGTTTGTGTTTAGGGAATTTACTATTGTGACTAGGCTAGAATGAGATATTAGCCCAAGCCAAAAGCACTAGCACACTTTCTTTAGTTCTAATCCCTCATTCATTCCATTTTCATTTCATTTTAAAACAAAACCCTTAAACTCAAGAACCAAAGCCAGACATTTTTCTTAAGGAAGAAGAAGAAGATATCAAAGCTATAAGATTAAAGCTTCCAATTTTAAAGAGAAATGAAGATTAAAAAAAGTTTTCTTGAATCAAGTTGAGTAAAATATTTTTCTATAATCTATCCTAACTTATTGGGTTTGGATTTGATTTTCATATGAATGTTTTGGGTGATGTTAAACATATTTAAATGAACATTATTTGGTGGTGCTTAGGAATCTAAATAATGTGAATTTGTTTATGTTTTAGATTAAAACATGAATTAATCTTAGATAATTGATTTGAAATTGAAATATGATGTTTACAATGATAAATTAAAGATCAGTTTTTAATTTCAGAATTTTTGGAATTTAATTCGACTTTTATGGAATTTTCTAAGTTGAGATAATAGTAAATTTTAGGTAAATTAATTAATAAAAATAATAAAATTCATTATTTTGACATGAAATTTTGGGAAAAGGAAAATATGATAAAATTGATTTTCGGTGAATTTTCAGGATTTTTCCATCCATTTTCGATTTTATATGAATTAATTCGCTAAGAAAAAAGGTAATTAATTAATGATAAATAATTAATGAATAGAAGGTGTTATTATCCCGTTTTCGAAAAGTGAACTATAAACATAAACATTAGGTAATGGGAATTTGATACTAAATGGGATTAGGTGAAAAGGCAATACTAAGAAAGGAAATTAATCAGTTTTCACAAAAATTACAAAATTGCCACTTGACTCACGAAGATATATATATATATATATATATATATATATATATATATAGTCATGAGCACCATGATACCTATAACCCACGATAGCTTATTGGAATTAACTCACGAGGGCTTTCTAGGTCATCATGTGAAGACTTAGTGTAAACATTAAATCACGATGGCTATTAGGAATCAATAATGCAATGACATAAAATTGGATAATATGTAATGGCACTTAAGGACTTAGTATACGATGGCTTCTTAGAGGTTAGTACATGATGGCTAACAAGGAGATTATTCACGATGGTTATAGATGAGATAACACATGATGGCTTCAGGGGATATAGCAGGGTGGCCTCAAAAGGGATGACACATGATGACTATGGATGAGATAAACCACAATGGCTTTAGATGAACTAGCAAATGATGACCCTAGGTGGATTAACATATGATGGCGTCAGATGAGATAGTACACGCTGACTATATATGAGATAGTAAGTGATGACTATATATAAGATAATATACAATGGCTATCACGACCCACCTTTTCGACCCTCAAAAGTCGGCACTAATACATCCACGGTATTCATGTGCCGAACATCCAAGTGCCGAAAAGATAGATTGTTAAGGGAAAAGAAAGGAAAAACAGAACAGAATCTCACATCGTGATGAGTAATATATAGTGTTAGCACCAAAATTGGTCACTAACCCTCTTTAGAGAGATTGTGTAGAGAGATAAATGAAGAAGATAAATTAAAACAGAGAGATATAGACTAAATTAACTGCAGAAATCTAGAACACCAGATTTATAGTGGTTCGGCATAACTGCCTACGTCCACTTTGAATTGTAATCTTTATTTCTTTCCCAAGTAGTTAAATACAGATACAATCCGTACAATAAAGGCTTGAGTACAAGTTTGAACTGAAAAGAGTGAGTCTTGAAAGCGGCAGAGTTTCCCCAGTGTTCTCGAAAAAAAAGGTCCATTTCACTGTGCCCCTACCCTTCTATTTATAGATGAAGATGGGTTGGACTTCCCTCACGGGCCTAGGACAAGGTATCTCAGCCCACTGTAGGTGACCCCAGCACACAGAACCGGGCATGCCGAACGAGCCATGTCGAGCGAGGAGTGCCGGTCGAGAACCATTTTTGGTTGACCATCAAGTGACTTGAAGTAACCACTCAAGAGAATCAAGGCAAGTAGTGAGTTGAAGCAAAGTGAAGCTATGTCGAACGCCCTTACGTTGTTGTGGACTTGACAGCTTGTTAACATCTCTCATATGCACTAAACCAGTGATGCCGAACGGCCTCGTTGAGCAACTTTGCTAATCGATGTTGCTAATGGATGCTGGGCGAGGGAAGATGCTGGTCGAGGCCTGGGATGCCGAGCGAGGGATTCATGCCAAACGACATTCGTATGCCGAACGAGGCATTGTGTCGAACGATGAGCGGTGTCGAACGAAGGGAGGTGTGCCGAACGAGGCCATATCCCGAGTGGCCTCTTAATGCCGAACGATGCTCTACGCCGAGTGACCTTTTTACGCCGAGCCTCTTGTTACTTGGTCAAGCCACCGGGTAACACTTGCCCCCCAAAGTGTATCTTGTGGACGAACATGATACGCTTTGAACCATGAGCACTCCGTACATTTCTTTAAGCTCTTGTTTTGTTTCATCGATAGTGATCTCCTAAATGCCGAATGTGACATTGAATGCCGAACGACATATGAATGACGAACGACATACAGATGCTAAGCGACATTGGACGCCGAACGACATTGATGCCGAGCGAGCATGTTGCCTTGACCGGTTCTACCGGTCACTGTCCATTCGTCTTCCCTCGTCCCTATATAACTCAACACACCTCTTCTTTTTCTCTTTTACTTTTACCTCCGCTCCTCATGACTTTGAATTCATCTTCCCCCGGACTTCTACCAACACCTCAATACCCCTTTTCCTTCCAAATCCACTACGCTGCCTCACGTTTCTTCCCATCGACGATGTCGAACAGTCTCCAACCCCAAATCCAGAATCCCCTAAGCTTCGAGCCCTTTCTTAGGTATGATTCTTCCTTGTCCGATTCTCCCAAATCAAGGGTTTCGCTCGAGACCCGAACTTACAGTGCCTTTTCCACACTACCATCGGCCGTCTAGATTATGGATATGGACTTAAGGCTTAGTCATACCTTAGGGTTAGACGGAAAAGATGAAGGAAGAGGATGTCGAGGTTCTTAGGAAGTAGGCCCTCGTTGGATTGCCGGGCGAGGGGTATAGGAAGTATGGTTGGCCTAGTAGGAAATGGTGAGGTTAGGGAACATTGGGCGAGTGTGGCGCGCGAGTTGGAGCGTGACTCGATATAATTTTCGCATGCCGAACGTCGGAGAGGAATTGTAGCAGTGAAGTAAGAGCTGGGTTCCATGTGCCAAGCGACGCGGCTCAGCATGACCATGGCTCGGCATGACTTTCTCATGACGAACGAGGGAGAAAGGAAGAAAGGAGAGAAGTGAGGTTTTAACCTAGAATGCCGAGCGAGGTGGCTCGGTGTGGCTGTGGCTCTGCATGACTCCGCATGCCGAATGGCGAGTGAAGAGAGTTTAGGTAATAACTTAGTTGAGTCTCTCGAGTGCTGTTCGGCATTAGGTCTTGAAATAGATGGCAGTAGCCATAACCACCCTAATTCAAATGTAGTACATGCTGACTTAACCTACTTGTCATGCCTAAACGTATGACAAAAACAAGGACGAGGGTTTTAACAAACAAGCATATTGACCACTCCGGGCTGATAACTCCCCGTTTCAACAACTACAAACCTGAACTACACTTGATTAAAACAGATAATAAACTTCCACGTACAGTGTCGATGCCGAGTTCAAAATAGAAGCCATCATACTACAAGCTCTCGGAGACGGTCAGCGATGACGGTCCCCGAAGACGAAAGTTCAATGCTTAACTTTATTTTACCAACTTTACGACTTGTAATTCTTTGGCACTTATACTTGAATGGTTGCACTAGTTCACACACCGCACCGGGGGGAGGGGGTATTGTTGTTGTTATGTCTAATGTCGATCGTTTTTCAAGTATAGTTCAAACAGGTGTTTCATCAGACCCAACACTCATTAGAGATGTCTAGAAAATCTAGTTCTACCACAGTATCGGATCAACCCAAGCGAGCCTCTCAGAAGGAAGTGGTTGGGACTTCAAATCCATCCACGGCCCTTGTTCATGATATTCCGAGTCCCGCGATTGCATCTGACGATTTGGCTCCCGATGCCTTAGATGCAGCGATTCTCTTAGACGATCCAGTTGACTCTCAAGCTTCAAGGATTAATGAAAGCACTCTACGCCGTCTATGCTCAATTCATGGCATTCTGTTCGACGATGTGCTAGTCCCTTCGAGGCAAGATCATCCCCATTTGCCCCCAGCAGGATATACCACCTGCAAAAAATTTATGTGTTGGGTTGGTAGCGTGCCACCATTCAACTCCTTCCTTAATGACCTATTACAGTATCTTGAGATCGCTCCTTCACAGTTACATCCCAATAGTCACGCGTTCATATACGGCACGTGCATTCTTTTCACAAGCATTTTATTCAGGCTCCCCACTCCTGGCGACATCCGCTACATTTATCGTTTCAAGAGACGATCTGATAGCCCATCGTTCGTATTCCTTGAGCCGCATAAAAAGTGTCAAATTTTTACTGGAGCATGGAGCAAATTCGCTCAATGCAAGCAGGAATGGTTCTACGTGCGCTGTCCCCCCGGCTTTGCAAGGAGATGGGTGGAAGGGAGTAAGTTTCTTTTCTGGGTCAATACTTGTACTGGGCAAAATTGCACCTTTTCTAAATCTTTCTTTACTTTTACAAGTATCAGCCCACGCCCTGAAGGCTCCGGGTATTCAGAAGCCGTTGAAGCAATCCGGGCTATCCCTGTGGAAGACCGGGACATTAGATCTATTATTTCAAACAAATCACTCTCGAGGCTTGGGCTGCTGGTGGAAGGTCGCCGAATAAGTCTTTCTCATGGCGTCACTGTAACCGGGTCTGCTTTGGACAAAGGCAAAAGGTAGGCTGGACCTTCAGCATGTGATGCCCCTGACACACCTAAGGAAGGGGAGATTAGAGAAGCTAAGGCGCCTGAAGCATCGGGTGAAAATGTCAATCCCAATCCAAAGCCGGTGGTTGAGGTACATGACATTGAAGTAACGCATCCTCCTTCAAAGGGAAAGAGGAAATTAACTTATAAATTGAGGAAAAAGACAACGGGAGGAACCTCTAAGGTCACCATCACTCCAGTAGAAATAGAGCCTTCTTCTCAACACTTAGAGAGTTCTATGAAAGGCTTGTCGGACTTCACTATTCCCGATGATTTGCTCAGCTATGGCTTCGATGATCCAGAAGCTCTTAAACTTCATTCGCCCGCGAGAGGCTATACAGGTGCTCGGGCCCAAATCCAGGGAGAAAAAACTCCTATTAGTAAAGATAAAGAAACCGATCCGTCAGGGGGAACACTAGGACACACATGGACATGTGCACTTCACCCTGCACTTCAATTTTAGCCATCACTCTGTTCTTTTCTAACTTGTCGTTATTCTCATTCTGTGCAGGTGACATGGGACGCACTCACGGACTCGATCGTCTTCGCGGGTCATCTATTTTTCATCATTCAGGCGGGATTTGGGCCCCGTCAAGCGCCGAGACAGAGATGACTCTGGAGACCGAGATTATCGCCACCAAAAATCAACTTATCAAAGGAAAACATACAGCCAGTCCTCATATTCTCGTGATCATCCTTCTCAATCAGAGCAAGGCAGGGAGAAGTCTGTGCAGAAGGGGTCCCAATCCGATGTCCCACGTGATCAACACTCTGGTTCATCCAGTACACGGCAGTCTCGGGAACATCACAAGAAGACTGAACTTTCAAAGCCATCTCCCTCTGTTCTCGCAACAGATCCGACGATATCGGAGAAGCTAGCCGAGCTTAAAGTTAAGTTCCCTAAAATCTGCTTTGATGGTCTGATGTTCCTCCCGGCGATCCATCACATTTTGGGGCATGTCAAACAGAGCGCCATTGCTTGCAACAACGACGTTTATGCTCAACATGACACGTTTGTCCATCTGACTGAATAAGTCTCGGAAGTCTCTGTTGAGCGTCAACACGAAATCGACCGCCTGAAGCTTGAAGCCATTTTTGATAAAGACATTATCAAAACTCAGGATGAAGAGCTCTCTTCGTACAAGTCCCAACTCGAAGCTGCCCAACAAAGTGCTAAAGATACTGCGGAGGCCATCAATCATCTGGAGATAACTCATAAGAACGAAATTGACGAAGCGGTCCAACGTTGTGGGGCCTTGGCTTTAGAAAAGGATTCTGTTCAAAAAGAAAGGGATGCATTCGCCTGGCGAGTCAAAGAGTTGAAAGATCTACTCTGCAAAGAGAGAGAAGAAAAATCTGCTGCCTAGGAAGAGTCGCAACGATATTGCGATGAGATTGTCGCTACGCGACTCTTGAAGGAATAGCTCGATGAAGAGCTCTCTAAGGTCGGGATGCTGAAGGATGAAGCCCGTGAAGGGAGCAAGAGAATAGCATCCGCGGAGATTGACTCTCGCCTTGAGGCGGCTACAGAGGCTGGCAGAGAGGGGATCAAGTGCTTGTTCGACCCGATGATAGCTGAATACAACGCCCATGTCCTCATGCATCGGGACTTGACTTTTCTTGGCAAGGGCTACCTCGAATCTCTAGCCGAGGCTTGGGAAACTTTGATAAAGATTAGAAAGGTGCAATCGGGTACCAAGGAGGTTGACGAGGATGCTTTAGTAAAGGAATTTCTTAGGAAAAATGAGCCTTCAGACTTGTCCGCAGCAAGGGCTCTCTATTGCGGAGGTTCTTCCCCGTCAATAGGAAAGACTGACATTACCGGTCCGTCTGAGACCGGGTCCCTAGCTCCTCCCCCGACTCAATCGACGGGTCGGCCAGCACTTGATCCATTTGAGCAGCACATTAGTTACGACCCGGAAGACCCTTGCCTTGACATTCATGTTCTTTCTCCCATTCCAGAGGGCGAGACTCCTCGAACAGTCGACAGCCAACCAGGGACAGGTACATAACTTTCCCTTCAAAATCCAAAGGGTCATTGCTTTCAGCAAGCGATAAATGTATTCTAACACTTGTTTCTTATGATTCCGCGTAGGTCATCCTGATCCCGTGCCTACTCCAAGGAGTGATGCCGCCACGGAGAAGGAGGAGAGAACGGGAGAAGCAACTCGAGTGGAAGATACTCCCGGACCTGACGCTCAAGTGATTGAGGCGCTCAACGAAGACAAATCCGACGATCCATCGCCCGTCAAGGAACATTACGAAGTTGAAATCATTGGCGCTTCCAAGCATACCTCAAAACTGAGCATGAAGGAACAGGTCGCTGAAGAGGGGAAAAAGAAAGCTGAAATTAAGGCCGAGCCTCAAGTGGTAGAGCTCGACGATCCACTGAACAGGCCTTTGAAGATCATTCTTCCAGGCGAAACTAGGCCGTCAGAAGTTCCTCCTTCCTCTGACACCCCTTCTCAGGTGAGCAGAACGTCCAAGAGAAAACACGGGGAGGAGGAGTCATCTGAGAAATCAAAGAAGGAGAAGAAGCCGAAGAAGTAACTATCACGCTCGTTCAACGAGAATCTTTCTGGATCTTGTAATCACTTTTATTTATTTTCATAACCGTTGTAAATAGACTTTTGGCCCCGAGTTTGGGAGAAGTTGTAGTAGGACTTTATTTTGAATTGATGAATAAATTTTTTTTCTTTGTCTTTCAAATGACTTTTGTTGTTCAGCTTACTGTATAGCTTGTAGTTGAAATCTGAAACCTTGTGAGCTACATAAGCCCTAGTTCACTTCCATATGACTTGGAGATTTTTTTTTTGAATCTCTTATACTCTGATCCGTATTCTGGGAACTCAAAACATTCCAGTCCGCGCTCAGGGGACTTGGAGATTTAAGTCGTTTATACTCTAGTCTGCACTTTGGGGACTCAGAGTACTCCAGTCCGCACTTAGGGGATTTGTAGATTTAAGTCGTTTATACTCTAGTCCGCACTCTGGGGACTTAGAGTACTCCAGTCCGCACTCAAGGGACCTGGAGATTTAAATCGTTTATACTCTAGTCCGCACTTTGGGAACTCAGAGTACTCCAGTCCGCACTCAGGGGACTTGGAGACTTAAATCGTTTATACTCTAGTCCGCACTCTAGGGACTTAGAGTACTCCAGTCCGCACTCAGGGGACTTGGAGATTTAAATCGTTTATACTCTAGTCCGCATTCTGGGGACTCAGAGTACTCCAGTCCGCACTCAGGGGACTTGGAGATTTAAATCGTTTATACTCTAGTTCGCACTCTGGGAACTCAGAGTACTTCAGTCCACACTCAGGGGACTTGGAGATTTAAGTCGTTTATACTCTAGTCCGCACTCTGGGGACTTAGAGTACTCCAGTCCGCACTCAGGGGACTTTGAGATTTAAGTCGTTTATACTCTAGTCCGCACTTTGGGGACTTAGAGTACTCCAGTCCGCACTCAGGGCACTTGGAGATTTAAATCGTTTATGCGCGTTCGTACGTCAGACAGAATAATGTAACTCTAGTTGTTTGCCATCGGATTATCATGCATAGAAACATCAGTAATTCATGGAAAAGATGGCTTCAAGCCTTTATTAATGAAAACAAACTAAATCGTCCGAATACATGCTAAAAAAACTAAGAATCAATGGAACAAAAACATACTGGAAATAATTGCACCTAAAACACAAAAGAGACAGGCTAAATATAATAACGTCGCAAATGTTCACTTTTCCATGCTCGGGGGAGTGTCATGCCATCAATGGTCGCTAGCTTGAAAGTTCCCTCTCCAAGCTTCCGTTCAACGACATATGGACCTTCCCAGTTGGGATTCATACATGATGGTACCGGAAAAACTCGTTTCAAAACGAGATCACCCACATCAAAGATTCTCGGGCGGACTTTTTCGTTATAATATCGCATAACTCGGTGCATATATGCTGCCGCCCTTAACTCAGCTTCTTCACGTTTTTCATCAACGAAGTCCAGTGATTCCAACAAGAGATCCTGATTCATCCTAGGATCATAATGTGTCACCCGATGTGATGGAACTTCAAGCTCCATGGTTATAACGGCCTCCGTGCCATATGCCAATGCGAATGGAGTGTGGCCAGTCGCGGACTTGTGGGTGGTTCTATAAGCCCATAGCATTGTTGGAAGTTCATCTACCCACTTGCCTCTAGCCTTTTCCAAACGCTTCTTCAATATGGACTTGATTATTTTGTTCACGGCTTCAACTTGTCCGTTAGCCTTCGGATGAGCAACTGCGGCGAACTTTTTCTCAATGTCGTACTTTAAACGGAAATCTTTGAATTCCCTACTTTCGAACTGAGTTCCGTTGTCTGTAATGATGGTTCGCTGTAATGATGGTTCGCGGGAGGCCGAAGCGGCATATAATGTTCCGCACAACGAAATTAATGACCTTCTTGGAGGTGATTGTGGCTAAGGGCTCTTCCTCAGCCCATTTGGTGAAGTAGTCGACCGCAACTATTTCATATTTTGTGCCACCTTTGGATATAGGCAAAGAACCGACTATGTCGATTCCCCAAATTGCAAATGGCCAGGGACTAACCATTTGCGTGAGTTCCGTTGGCGGAGCTCTCAGGATTTTCGCGTATCTTTGACACTTATCACATTTTCTTACATAATCTGCAGCATCCCGATTCACAGTTGGCCAATAGTATCCATAGCGGAGGATCTTTTTTGCTAATGTTTGTCCCCTAGTATGATCTCCACATTCTCCTTCGTGAACTTCCTTCAAGACCCGCTTTGTCTCATCATGGGCAATGCACCGGAGTAAGGAGACCGAGAACCTCCTCTGATACATTACTCCGCCCTGCATCACATATCGCGCGGCTTTACGAATGACCTATCATCTTTCGCTTCTTCTTTCGGGCAAAGTCCCGTTTAGCAGGTATTGTTTGAATGGGGTTATCCATGACTCCTTCTCGATTTCTGTTTCTAACACAAAATCTACCTCCATCACATCTATGCTTGGAGCATGTATGGTTTCGACGGGAACTAATCCCATTTGCTGTGCATCGCCGGTACTTGTGAATTTGGCCAGCGTGTCGGCTTCCTGGTTCTGTTCACGTGGAACATGCGAAATGTCATAATGTTCAAGGTTCGCCAATAGTTCCTGAACCAGAGCAAGGTACGGAGCAAGCCTTTGTCCCCTCGCTTGGTAATCTCCTCGCACTTGGTACACCACCAACTGTGAGTCACAAAAGATTTCAACTGATTTTACCCCGAGTTCCCCAATAAGCTTTAAGCCAACAACCAATGCTTCATATTCTGCTTCATTATTCGTAGCCGGGAAATTGAGCTTCAAAGCATAACAAATCGAACTATTTTCTGGAGTCACAAGAATTACACCAGCCCCAGAACAACGGTCGTTTGACGCCACATCGGTGTACAATTTCCATCGAATGGGGGGAATGGCACTGTGACTATCTGGTTCGTCTGACACAGTGAACTCATCGATGAAGTCTGCTAATGCTTGCCCTTGTATGGCTCTTCATGGCAGGTAGGTAATATCGAACTGACTCTACTCGATATTCCATTTTAACATCCTTCCAGAAGTTTCTGGTCGTTGGAGTACCTATCGCAAGGGCTGATCGATATAAATACTGACTGAGTGTGCTTGAAAGTATGGACGCAGCTTACGTGATGCAATCACCAGGCAATAGGCCAATTTCTCAATTTTAGGATAATTTCTTTCTGCCCCCGTTAAACATTTACTAACATAATACACCGGCTTTTGAACTCGGTCCTCCTCGTGGACCAAAGCTGCACTTATAGTATGTGGGGATACGGCCAAGTATACGTACAACATTTCATGGTCTACTGGTTTCGATAGCACTGGAGGATTTTCTAAATGCCTTACCAGAGCTTGGAACGCTTCCTCACAATTGGATGTCCATTCGAAATTCCTTTTTCCTTTCTTTATTATATCGAAGAAGGGAATACACTTGTCTGTGGCTCTGGATATGAATCGACTCAGCGCAGCCACTTTTCCATTCAAGCTTTGTACCTATTTTATAGTCTTGGGTACTTGTATGTCTCGAATAGCTTGAATCTTTTCCGGGTTAGCTTCGATTCCCCGGGCATTAACAATGAATCCTAAAAACTTCCATGATGCAACGCCGAAGGAACACTTCAGAGGGTTGATCTTCATCCCAGAGTATCTGAGTATGCTAAACATCTCTGCTAAGTCCCGAATGTGGTCGTTTGACTGCCGTGACTTCACGAGCATGTAATCCACATAGACTTCCATTGTTCTACCAATCTGGTCTTTAAACATTCGATTCACCAGACGCTGATAAGTCGCTCCCGCATTTTTCAATTCGAAAGGCATCACTACATAGCAATATAGCCCAACGTCTGTGACTAAACTAGTGTGTTCCTAGGTCTGGAATGTGCATCGGGATCTGATTGTATCCCGAGTACGCATCCATGAATGACAATAACTCGTGTCCTGCAGTGGAGTCGACCAACTGATCAATTCTAGGTAATGGGAAACTGTCCTTAGGACATGCTATGTTTAAATCAGAGTAATCTACGCAAGTTCTCCACTTCCCATTTTCTTTTCTCACTAGCATGGGGTTTGACACCCATTCAGGGTAGAGGGCATCACGGACGAACCCGTTGGCTTTGAGTTTGTCCACCTCCTCTCTGAGAGCAGCGGACCTCTCCGGGTCCATTCCTTTCCTTTTTTGCTTAACTGGGACGTACCTCGGGTGTATGTTCAACATATGACTCGTAATAGCGGGAGAAATCCCGCACATGTCGGAATGTGTCCAAGCGAAAACATCGAGATTCGCTTAGAGGAAATCACTAAGGTCCTCAATCATCGAGGGGTTGAGTTGTGATCCAATCTTCAGTACTCGCGACAGATCGTCTCAGCTGACTGAAATGTCAATCGTCAGTTCAGCCGGTGCTGCTTTTTCTTCCCTA
Source organism: Allium fistulosum (assembly GCA_030737815.1). NCBI lineage: Eukaryota > Viridiplantae > Streptophyta > Magnoliopsida > Asparagales > Amaryllidaceae > Allium > Allium fistulosum. The sequence continues at coordinate 1,259,520,197 of CM060901.1, forward strand.
GGTTCCTCATCATCGTCTCTCGGATCTATGTCTCTATAGATCCGAGAATGTTGCCCGAGCCAGGGCTCGGGCATTACTTTTCAATTGTCAGTATTCTGAATGCGGACGGAGTTGTCCGCAACCTTTCCTATCTCTTCGCTGGGCCTCTCGGAGCTCAGCCACATAACATGCACGACCGGTCGCTTGGTCGCCATGCACAACACCTACTCCTTTGTCGGTTGGAAATTTCAAAGTCAAACACCACGGGGCCAATGCTGCCCTGAATTCAGCCAGGGCCGGTCGACCCAGAAATACATTGTATGGGGAATCTACATTCAAGACTATGAAAGTTAGGATTCGCACCCTCGTACGCTCACTTTGTCCCAGTTCAATCGGCAACTCAACATACCCCACCGCATCAGTCATTGCACCGTTAAAGCCATGAATACGAGCTTTAGAGAGCTTTAAATCCTTCGTCTCCATCTTCATTTGGTCATACGCCTTTTTGAAGATGATGTTAACAGAACTTCCACAATCAATCAAAATTCTCTTCACTAGTGCTGGCCCGATAGTCGCGAATATGACCATCGTGTCAACGGTAGGAGCCTCCACTTGATCGCCATCTCGGCTCCTGAATACTATATCGTTTGTCATTGTCCGCTGCTGCTTAGCTGGGGACCCATCCTCAGTATTTGAACAACACTCAAAATCTGCATACCTTAGGGAGTTAGCATATCGCTCCATTTCCTACCAATTCTTATCTACAGGATGAGGTCCGCCTACTATCGTGTTTATGACCAGTCTTCCCACAGTTCGAGCAGGCTCCTCAAGGTGACATGGAGTTGGTGCATGACCAGGATTGGACATTCCCTGTCCACCCTCTTGAGGACTCTTTACAAACTCCTGCAACTTTTTCTGTCTAATCAACTTTTCTATAGCGTCATGTAGGTGCCTACACTCTTCAGTATTATGCCCATAAGTCTCATGGAAACGGCAATACTTCCCAGTCCGCTTTTGCTCCTCGGTTGACTCCTTTGGGCGTGGATTTCTGTATTGAAAGGTATTATAAGTTGATAGGTAAATATTCTCAAGAGATGCATTTAGTGGAGTGTATTCGTTGTAGGTTTGAATTCTTGGCTTCCATTTCCCTGCTTCTCTTTTCTTCCCTTGATTTCCTCCTCCGGACTCCTTAGATTGCCCGGGCTTGTTCTGGACATTGACCTAAACTTTCCCCGAGTTGTCTCTGGATTGCTTTACAACGATGTTTTTTTTCACGGTCTCCCGAACAGGCCACGGTGCCTTATCTCGCCTTGTCCACCTGGCTTCCTCTCTTCTTATGAATTGATGAGCCTTTGAGTAAAAACACTCTAGCGTAGTTGGAGGTTTTCCTGCTAACCAATCTCCAAACTCTGAATCTGGATCCACACCTCGCATCACAGCCATAAGAATTGTGTGATCATTAGGATTGCCAAATTCAGTAGCCGCAACATGGAATCTCTGTAAATACTCCTTCAACGACTCCCCTGGAGCTTGGATTACACTTGATAGGGACATCACGTTCTTTGGACGAGTAGCATGTATCCCGAACTGTTCTATAAATTTCATTGCTAGCTCCTCAAAACTAGATACAGATCGTGGAGGAAGTCGGGTGAACCACATGGTAGCGATTCCAGATATAGTTATTGGGAAGCATCTGCACTTGGTTGCATCATTCGCTCTAGCTGAATCCATCATCCATTCATATCTTATCACATGCTATCGGGGATCGGTCTTCTCTTCGTAGGCCGGGATAGTTGGCATGCTAAACTTCCTAGGGTACTCAACCTGAAGAACAGTGTCTGTGAATGGAGTATGACTCCTGGATATCCCCCAATCTTCATTGGTCAGGCCTTGATTTTCTCTCATCAGTTTTCTGACCATAGCTGACAGGTCCGGGGTTTGTATGGAAGATGGAAGGTTGGAGTCCATTCTACGGGATCATTCAGGTTGATGTCTCCTCTGCTGGCGATCTGCCAAACGTGTATCTTGAGGTTCAGCATCATTGGCATCTTGGTGAGCCGGGCGTCCAGTTTCCACTCGCGCTCCAGATCCTATGTTTCCCGTTCCTGCTTGGTTGTGGTCTCCGAGGCGTAAGTGATCCCTAGTTGATCGATCAGCAGCACCTGCCTTTGTAGTTTCAGTCTTGCGGCGTCTACGCCTGGGAGGTTCATCGGACGAAGTCGAGCTATCAGATGAAGAGTGAGGAGCTGGACTACCCCCAGCATTCTGATGCTGTTGTTGAGTGAGCTGAGCCATAAGGTTGGCGTTAGCTTGAATCTGTTCTCCAAGTTGTCTCCTGTTTTCCATGAGTTCTCTCATCAAGTCGTTGAATTCTGTTCTGGTGACAACTTCCATTTGATTTTGGGTGGTGGTTCCTGCACCCAAATTTGCTTGCTGATTGCTAGGTCCTATTTGTTGTACGCTAGCAGTTTTATTGACGTCCGCATTATGAGAGGCTGATCTGGTACGTGGTCTTCCCATAGTAGAGTTATTGATAGGAACTCTGAGTAGAATCAACGGACGTCTTGTGAATGACTTGGATCTCCTTCGGGGGATTTATTCAATCCAGTAGCTACAAAGCAGATCCTTGAGGCTTGAGAATTCGATTCTCGGTGAAAGCACCAAAGTTTTAGCACCAAAATTGGTCACTAACCCTCTTTAGAGAGATTGTGTAGAGAGATAAATGAAGAAGATAAATTAAAACAGAGAGATATAGACTAAATTAACTGCAGAAATCTAGAACACCAGATTTATAGTGGTTCGGCGTAACTGCCTACGTCCACTTTGAATTGTAATCTTTATTGCTTTCCCAAGTAGTTAAATACAGATACAATCCGTACAATAAAGGCTTGAGTACAAGTTTGAACTGAAAAGAGTGAGTCTTGAAAGCGGTAGAGTCTCCCCAGTGTTCTCGAAATAATAGGTTCATTTCACTGTGCCCCTACCCTTCTATTTATAGACGAAGATGGGTTGGACTTCCCTCACGGGCCTAGGAACAAGGTATCTCGGCCCACAGTAGGTGACCCCAGCACACCGAACCGGGCATGCCGAATGAGCCATGCCGAGCGAGGAGTGCCGGTCGAGAACCATTTTTGGTTGACCATCGAGTGAATTGAAGTAACCACTCAAGAGAACCAAGGCAAGTTGTGAGTTGAAGCAAAGTGAAGCTATGTCGAACGCCCTTACGTTGTTGTGGACTTGACAGCTTGTTAACATCTCTCATATGCACCGAACCAGGGATGTCGAACGGCCTCGTTGAGCAACTTTGCTAATTGATGTTGCTAATGGATGTCAAGCGAGGGAAGATGCCGGTCGACGCCTGGGATGCCAAGCGAGGGATTCATGCCGAACGACATTCGTATGTCGAGCCACACATCTAGGTCGAATGGCACTCGTATGTCGAACGAGGTATTGTGCCGAACGATGCAGCGGTGTCGAACGAAGGGAGGTGTGCCGAACGAGGCCATATGCCGAACGAGGCCATATGCCGAACATTGCTCTACGCCGAGTGACCTTTTTACGCCGAGCCTCTTGTTACTTGGTCAAGCCATCGGGTAACATATAATATACAATAGATCTTTACCAAAAGAAAACTGTAATATACATACATCAATTACAGTACACTAATTTATCATCAGCCTGGATAGTTATAACAACATGTCCTTACAAATGTTGATAAATATAAACAACCAATGCAATGGAAATAAAATATACATAAATAGGTCTTAGAGGCATCCAGCTCGTCTCTTGAAGCTCCAAAGCATCAAAAGCTAAATCCGAAAATATTATCAGTCTGACCGAAGCATTATAAGAAAATAACACCAGGATAGGTGTGGTAAACAAATGTGAGAAAACAAACATCAATTGGATTTCAATGTTATAAAAACTCTTCAAAATAAAAATGTCTCGTAAGATCACGTGGCACATAAACGCGGACGGGTTTTTACCTTACGATAACCAAAACATTTCTATAAAAAATCCAGTGATATTACAATAATATCAAGGGTTTAAAGTAAATATTAAATCATAGCCAAAAAATTTACATTAATTAAATTCCAGCATAATAGATATACAATCAAGTCCGGAGGGTCATATTGGAAAATGGATTCTAGCTATGAAAGGGGAAGGGTCTACCCACCAAATCAATACACCTCTAGATAAAATGTACTAGAGGATACAACACGTTGCACCTTTACTACTCAGGACTGGCCCTACCCCTTACTAGATAGTACCGAATATGATTACCCCTTGGTTGATCAAGAACCATAATGGGCCTCGAAGCATACATAGATATTGACTCTAGATAAAGGATGATCATACCCTAATGGGAGTGACCCACATAGCCCTGTTGTACGTCCCTGCCTTAATATTTTATTGGGTTTGAGGCTCGTGAGGTAATGATTATTGATTCCTTCTACCAATACCCATTTGGAATGCTAACACTGCCCTTGCCAGCATTCATCCATACAATTTTGTTCTGGATCTGAACGAAAAGGCACTACTTCTACTACATCCATTTTGGAATCACCCTCAGGATTGGTAGTAAGTAGCCCATGTACATCATAGAACTCCATCGTCGAAACCATCACTTCAAGATGTCAATCATTCAAAAGCTTATGGTTTGAAGTGGTTTTCGGATAATATATTCGATCCAGCCTCTTTGAACCGACACGATAGTTTAAAATAGGCCAATATTTTATAGTCGGTTATTTAACTATCAAATAACAAACAATTAAACTAGAGATTTAATTTCCAAAGGAAAATAATGTCGTTTAAGCACAAAGCACCTATTAGCCTCTTTAATTGATCCTTTCATTAATTAAAATCACTTTGTAAATACTTGTATCAAAATACTTTTACAAAGATATATTTCCAAACCTTTTATACTCCTTTCAATACTTGGAAAAATATCCATATACTTATTCCAACAGTATAAGTATATTCACAAAAACACTACACTTTCCCTACTTAGAAAATATATTCATATACTTATCTCAACTGTATAAGTATATTCACAAAATATTATGAAAGATTTCTTATTTCAAAATCATATCAAAGGATTAAAATAATATTATTTTAAAAGAAACGGAGATAAAGATAAACCCAAACACTATTCCTTTAGTATTATGCATGGAACGGATGTCCACACCACCAAAATTAAGAAGGTCAATTTGGGGAAATCCAATCACAATTTCTTTTATAAATTTCTTCAATAAGTCCTTTTAATAAATCTCTTTCATTTATGAGCATCTCCTTTACTAAAATTCTGAATCTATTTATGAAACTCTTTTACAAATATCCAAAATCATTTATAAAACTCTTTTATGAATCCCTTTTATTAAATGAGACTCCTTTTATAAATCAATTTTTTATTTATAAACACAATTAATCAAATAAATTAATTTACTTTAAATATTCTAAATAAATAATAAATCAAATGTCCAACATCATCAATAAAATAATTTATTAACTCCGAACAATATTAATATAATAATTAATAACTTCAAAACATTATAAATAAATAATAATAATTTACTTCAAAACATTATTACATAATAATAATAATTATTAACAGCAAAATATTACTAATAAATAATTATTATTAACTTCAAACATTATAAATAAAAGAGTTAATAATTTCAAACATTATTAACAAAACAATAGTAATTAATCTTCAAACATTATTATAATAAGAAATGATTAACTTCCAAAACATTATAGTAAATAATTATTATTAATTCCAAAACATTATTAATAAATAACTATTATAAATTCCAAGACATTTTTAATAAATAATAATTATTAATTATCTTCAAACAATATTAGTTATTGAAATAGATAACTTTTTACAATCTTAAAAATTGATAAATAACTTCAAACAATTAAATATAAATAAACAATTTCTAAAAACCTATAAACAATAGTTAAACAACTTTAAAACATTTCTAAATGGTTTAGAAAAGACAAATAGAAAGGTTGGGGTAAAATAAAGAAGTTTAGAATCCGCTTAAATAAAAATATTTCAGAAAACCTAAAGGTTAGATCATTCTCCAAATCAAAAACCAAATTTCAAGCCAAACGGTAATTAATAGTATTCAAAGTACTAAATTGAGGCTAATAGCCGCCAAAGCACTTAACCAATTTTATTATTGACTTTTATCATTATAAGGGTTAAGTTTTGAACAGATAACAATGCCATAACTAATAATGTTAAACAATAAAGATTTAGCAATTAACAATCCATATAACAGGGTTATAGCTAAAATAAAACAACGAGAATATGATTGGAAATTAATAATCACCATTTCGAGAAATTCGGATTTCTCTACAAATTTTCCTATATTTCAAATTTAAATACTAATTGCTTTTCAAAGCAGATATTTTAACCAATCAGGCAATTTTTTCAACCAAATAAAAACGATAAATTTTATCTACTATTACAATGCTGATTTATCCAAAGAGGTGAGTTTAGCTCATTGAAACTCTAGTTGTCGCCAAAGCATTCCCGTTTGAACTAAAATCGAACGACGTCCGATTTTAGCCCAAATTTCTACATGCTCCAAATGCAACTAATCCAGTTCCATCGCGTAGCCTTCACCATAATGAGTGCAACACAAAAAGTTTCGTCTTGAATGGACCTCGTATAAGAGAGACATACATTTTATATGATATCGATTTTATTGAATTAATTAATTACATTATTTGATTACTAATTACCATTAACTAATTTAAACTCTTCTTCCTCCATGCTATTCCCGTACTCAAACATGAACACAGAACCACCTCTAGAGTCCGTTCCTCTACATTCCTCTCCCATCACGCTACGCTAAACCCAAATCTGGCCTCAGCATTCAACTTCTGGTCCAACTCTTTACTATCCAGATCCCTCAAACTCGAGTTCGATCACCCTACCAAAACCCGACTTCGACAGCCCTCCCCTTCGCTTATAACCATGTTGGAACCCCAAAATTCAAACCGCACCACCATAGATTCCGGCTACTAAAGCTATATCTCCATGTGAACCTATATCAAAACTTCATTCGGCCTTAGGACCCCAAAATCGAGAGAAATTCCAAACCCTAGTTTGCTAAGCCCTTGCTAAAAACCCATCGAACCACTCAATGAGGAAGATGCACCCTCTAGCACCCCATCCACTAGTAGATCTACCCATATAAAACTCAAAAATCCAAACTTTTTATATTTCGGATTTTTATTTGAATTGTTTGAGATATTTAAAGGTTGAGCTAAATTTCTTTTTACCTTCTGATTGAAACGTGAAGGAGAAAGAAAGAAAGTGGCATTGAATTGGTTTAAGGGTTGGATTTGAATTATGTTTATACTGAATTTTCTGGCATCTCGCTACAGATTTTTGTTTGCATACGAACCCCAAACGATAAAAAAATACGATCGCGTTCAAAATAGCGATGCAACCCCAAAACAATGATAATATACACTGGTTATCATATTTTGAAAAATCATAAAAACACGGTCGTTTGTCGAAAAATTGTCAAATGATAATTTAAAGATTTTCAAATTAAAAATTATCAAAAAATCTAATAAATTAAATAAAAATACGTCAATAAAAATCGACTTGTAAAAATAAGAATAAATTTTCTGATTAATTATCCGAACTGTTTGTTACTGTAGATAAATATACAAACTAAATTCACTGTTATTATTTATTTATTAAAATGAGTTAAATAAGCTATTTAATCCATTAAATTAATATTCAATTAAAAATCTAGTTATTTGAAACACTATTCAAATATTAATTTACAATTTAAGTATTTTAAATCAATTCCTATATTTGATTTCAGGTTTAAAACCTTTAAAAACCAATTATTCAATATTTGGAATTAATTAAATACTCAAAATCAAATGATCAAAATTCTCAGTCATTACATTCTTCCCCTTTAAGAGAATTTCATCCTCGGAATTCCTAAAGGTAAGAAAAATGCTTTCAAACCCATTAACTTTTCAAAATCAATTAGTTGAAAAGGATACTAAATTCTCTAAGTCTTTTAAAATTATGGAAAATTTCAGCAGCACCTTTTTTGCGCTGCTTGATCGAAAAAACTACAAACCGCCGTTATAGGTCCAAACCAACAAAAGAAAATAAAAGCCAAGTGGCCTCCCTCTATTTGGGGCATAAAACCATCAATCCAACAAATATATAAACATGTACCTTTTAGTCGGACAACCAAATTATACTCATGAACCAAAAGCATCAAACTAGCATATGATTCCATAAAACTGCATCTTACTTTCAAATAATATCCAATCATTTAACTTGAAAATTCTAATATCAACAACATATAATTTATTAAAGCCCGTACGATGTAAATATACCATCCCTGCGCAATATCAAATTTGATCGCTCACTCGATCACACAATTAGACTGGTGTAAATCACTTTGAAATCGTGCACTCAAATTTGGATCAAACAATTACGCGAATAAAATAATCTACGTACAACTTACGTACTTATTTCATTGGTTTCTCTTAGCCATACCAAATTTTTTTTATTCACACTCAATTTAAATCAAAATTAATTTTCCAATAGTATTTCCTTTAATACTAAAATTCATTTATGAACCATTTCGTAAAATTATAAGTTAAGTTTATAAACATTCTATAACTCAAGTTCATATTCATATAACACTTTTCTACGTCCTAAGAGTATATATACAAATTTCATATAACATTCGTTTAATTTATCATCATCTCAAACTTGTACGTTATAAGAACTTATTTTCCTTATAATTTCACAAAGCTTAGCTTCAATTTCTCAATAAACTCGAAGTTTTCGACTATCCAAAATTGTTGAAAATTTCATTTCAATTCAACAAATGAAAATTACCAAACAACAACTCAAAATGATATGCACAAACCAAATTATCCAAATGGATAATATGCATGAGTTCATATTATCACTTAACTGAAAATTTCAGAATCTAAACATCCAGTTTTATTCCAAATCATTTTGGAATAATAATATACATATCTCCTTTGTGTATCAAATCATACTTTTGGAATCTACAACAAACTTTTTTTTACCAAACAACTCTGAAGCAAATTCCTATAGCAACAATTTCTCACATAGAAACCCGAAAATGAACGTCAATGATGCTGCAGTCATTACTAGAATTATTTTCCAACGACTGAAGTAATTTTAGTGCTTTCTATCTCTCTAATATCCTTTTTAAGATATTTCTATTTACGATACTTCAAAATAATACCATTATTACTTCTCCAAAATTTTGAAAAACAAATTTTCAAAACACCGGGATTTAAATTTTCAAATTTCCAGTTTGAATCCATTTAATTATAAACAATATAATTCACATTTTATAAATTCACTTTCTTGAATAAACTTATGTCACAAACGTTTATCTTTGTTTAGACTTTAATAAACAACTTTATTGACATTATACTTTAAATCCAACCAACAAATAATGCTCTAAAATTAGCTGAGCACAACTAATGAACAACAAATGATAATAATTTAATATTATCATTCTAACAACCAATCACACCATATATAACTATATAAATTTCCTTGAAAATAATTCTTTTATGTATACAATACAACCAAGGTAAAATTATTTCATTCACCCAATTTCAAAACTATACTGTGTCGTTCTACCTCGTTTAAGAGTTTAAAAACCTTTATCGACATAGTTGTTCCTTCTGTACCGACCAGAATTTATAAACCACTCAATCAATAAATCAACATAATATAAAACATTTTTATAGTACTAACAAATATGCGCTAATATATATAATACACTCAAGCTCATCTAGGATCTCACATACCCTATCTCAAATGAGTTAACCCCACCAAAGCCTATGTGTACGCTCAACCTAAGCTCTGATAGCAACTGTCATGGCCCACCTTTTCGACCCTCAAAGTCAATACTAAAACATCCAAGGTATTCATGTACCGAACACCTAAGTGCCGAAAAGACAGATAATTGGGGGAAAAGAAAGAATAGAATCTCACATCGCGACGAGTAATATATAATATACAAAAAATCTTTACTAAAAGAAAACAGTAATATACATACATAAATCAGAGTACACTAATCTATCATTAGCCTAGACAGTTATAACAACCTGTCCTCACAAATGATAAATATAAACAACCAATGTAGCAGAAATAAAATACAGGTAAATACGCCTCGGAGGCATTCAACTCATCTCCTGAAGCTCCAAAGCATCCAAAGGTAAATTTGAGAATATGCTCAGTCTGACCCAAGCATTATTAGAAAATAACATCCGGATCAGTTTGGTAAACCAGAGTGAGAAAACACCCCTTAATTGGATTTTAATGTTATAGAAACTCTTAAATAAAGGTATCTCGTAAGACAATGGAGCACATAAACACGGATGGGTTTTTACCTTACGATAACCAAAATATTTCTATAGAAAATCCAGTGATATTATAATAATGTCTAGGGTCTAAAGTAAATATTGAATCATAGCCGAAATTGTTGCGTTAATTAAATTAGCATAATAGATATACAATCAAGTCTGAAGGCTCGTATTGAAAAATGGATTCCAACTATGAAACGGTAAGGGTTTACCCATCGAATCAGTACACCTCTAGATAAAATGTACTGGAGGTTACAACATGCTGCACCTCTGCTACTCAGGACTGGCTCTACCCTTTACTGGATAGCATCGAATATGATCACTCCTTGGTCGATCAACAACCATAATGGGCCCCGAAGCATACATAGATATCAACTCTAGATAAGGGATAATCATACCCTAATGGGAGTGACATACATAACCATGTCGTATGTCCCTGCTTTAATCATTTTACCGAGTGTGAGGCTCGTGAGATAACGATTACCTGATTTCTCCTACCAATTCTCACTTGGAATGCTAATACTACCCTCCAAGTAGAAATGCAATGCCAGCATTCTTCCATATAAGTTCGTTTTGGGTCAGAACGAAACGTAAGGCACTACTTCTACTACATCCATTTTGGAATCCCCCTCAGGATTAGTAATAAGTAGCCCTTATACATTAAAGAACTCCATCTTCAGAACTATCATCTTCAAGATGTCTTTCATTTGAAAGCTTACCGGTTTAAAGTGGTTTTAAGATAATATATTCGATTCCAGTCTCTCCGAACCAACAATGCTAGTTTAAAACAGGCCAACATTTGATAGTCGGTTATTTAACTATCAAATAACAAACAATTCAACCAGAGATTTACCAAAAGAAAATAACGCCAGTTAAGCGCAGAGCACCTTTTAGCCTCTTTAATTAATCCTTTCATTAATTAAAATCACTTTGTAAATACTTGTATCAGAATACTTTTACAAATATATATTCCCAAACCCTTTATATTACTTTCAATACTTGAAAAAATATCCATATATTTATTTCAACGCTATAAGCATATTCACAAAAACACTACACTTTCCCTACTTAGAAAATGTATTCATATACTTATCTCAACGGTACAAGTATATTCATAAAACATTATGAAAGATTTCTTATTTCAAAATCATATCAAAGGATTAAAATAAATATGTTTTAAAAGAAACAGAGATAGGGATAAACCCAAACACTATTCCTTCGGTGTTATGCATGGAACGGATGTCCACACCACCAAAATTAAGGATGTCAATTTGAGGAAATCCAATCTCGATTTCGTTTATAAATTTCTTCAGTAAATCCTTTTAATAAATCTCTTGCATTTATGAACATCTTCTATACTAAAATCCCAAATCCATTTATAAAACTCCTTTATGAATATCCAAAATCATTTTTAAAACTTCTTTTACAAATATCCAAAATCATTTATAAAACTTCTTTTACAAATATCCAAAATCATTTATAAAACTCTTTTATAAATCTCTTTTATTAAATAAGATTCCTTTTATAAATCAATTTATTATTTATAAATATAATTAATAAGAAAATTAATTTACTATAAATATCCTAAATAAATAATAAATTAACTTTCCAACATCATTAATAAAATAATTTATTAACTCCAAACATTATTAATAAAATAATTAATAACTTCAAAACATTATAAATAAATAATAATTATTTACTTCAAAACATTATTGCATAATAACAGTTATTAACAGCAAAACATTACTAATAATTAATAATTATTCACTTCAAACATTATAAATAAAATAGTTAATAATTTCAAACATTATTAATAAAACAATAATAATTAATCTTTAAACATTATTATAAAAAGTAATAATTAACTTCCAAAGCATTATTAATAAGTAATAAATTCCAAAATGCTATTAATAAATAACTATTATAAATTCCAAAAAAATTTTAATAAATAATAAATATTAATTATCTTCAAACAATATTAATTATTTAAACAAATAAATTTTTACAATCTTAAAATATTGATAAATAACTTCAAACAATTAAATATAAATAAACATATTTTTAAACACTATTAAACAATAGTTAAACAACTTTAAAACATTTCTAAATGGTTTAGAAATGACAAAAAGGAAGGTTGGGGTAAAATAGAAAATTTCAAAATCCACTTAAATAAAAATATTGTAGAAAACCCAAAGATTAGATTTAAAATCATTCCCCGAATCAAAAACCAATTTCAAGCCAAATGACAATTAATAGTATTTGAAAATACTAAATTGAGGCCAATAGCCACCAAAGCACTTAACCAATGTTATTGATTTTTATCACTACAAGTGTTAAGTTTTGAACATATAACAATGTAATAACTAATAGTGCTAAACAATCAAGATGCAGCAATTAACAATCCATATAACAGGGTTATAACTGAAATAAAATAATAGGAATATAACTGGAAATTAATAATCACCATTTCGAGAAATCTAGATTTCTCTACAAATTTTCCTGTATTTCGAATTTAAACACCAATTGCTTTTCAAAGCGAATATTTTAACCAATCAGCCAATAATTTCAATCAAACATAAAACGTAATTTTTATTTACTATATAACATACTGATTTATTCAAAGAGGTAAGTTTAACTCACCGAAATCGCAGTTGTTGCTGAAGCGTTTCCGTTGAACTAAATTCGAACGACGTCCGATTTTAGCCCAAATTTCTACTTGCTCCAAATTCAGCCAATCCAGTTCCATCACGTAGCCTTCAGCATTACGAGCGCAACGCAAAAATTTTCATCTCAAAATGGACCTCGTATGAGAGAAATAAACATTTTATAAGATAACGATTTTATTAAATTAATTAATTACATTATATAGTTACTAATTACCATTAAATAATTTAAAATCTTCTTCCTACATGCTATCCCCCCTCTCAAACATGAACACACGAACCACCTTTGCTCGTTCCTCCACCTCCCTCTCCCTCCATGCTCCGCTAAACCCAAATCTGACCTCACCATTCAACTTCTCGTCCAAATCTTCACCATCTAGACCACTCAAACTCGAGTTCGATCACCCCTAACAAAACTCGACTTCAATAGCCCTTCCCCTTGCCTGTAGCCATGTCGGACCCCCAACATCCAAACCGCAACACCAAAGACTCCGGCTACTGAAGCACCATCTCCCCATGAACCCATATCAAAACTCCATTCGGCCTCATGACGCCAAAATCGAGAGAAATTCCAAACCCTTGTTTTCTAAGCCCTTGTGAAAAAATTTGAACCACTTAAAGATGAAGACGCGCACTCCAGCACCTCATTCACTAGTAGATCAACCCATATAAAACTCAAAAATCCAACATTTTTATTTTTTGAGTTTTTTATTTGAATTGTTCGAGATTTTTAAAGGTTGAGCTAAATTTCTTTTTATTGTTTGATTGAAACGTGAAGGAGAAAGAAAGGAAGTGGCGTTGAATTGGTTTAAGGGTTAGATTTGAGTTAAGTTTATATTGAATTTTTCAGCATCTCGCTATACGAATTTTTGTTTGCGTATGAACTCTGAATGATAAAGAAAAAATACAATCGCGCTCAAAACAACAAAGCAACCCCAAAACAATAATAATATACACTGGTTATCGTATTTTGAAAAATCATAAAAGCATGGTTATTTGTCGAAAAATCATCAAACGATAATTTAAATATTTTCCAAATTAAAAATGATGGAAAATCTAATAAATTAAACTAAAAATACGTTAAAAAAATCAAGTTGTAAAAAGAAGAATAAATTTTGTAATTAATTTTCCGAACTATTTATCACTGTAAAAAATTTACAAAATAAATTCACCGTTATTATTTATTAAAATGAGTTAAATAAGCTATTTAATCCATTAAATTAATATTCAATTAAAAGTCCAGTTATTTGAAACACTATTCAAATACTAATTCACAATTCAAGTATTTTAAATCAATCCCTATATTTGAATTCAGGTTTAAAAGCTTTAAAAACTAATTATTCAATATTTAAAATTAGTTAAATATTCAAAATCAAATGACCAAAATTCCGGGTCATTACATTGGCTATAAGGAATTAGCCAATGATCATTACTTAAAAAGCAATACACGATAGCTTGTGAAGCTACTGACCCACAATGGCTTTGGGATAGCAAATAAACTATAAAATAACCTAGTATTCGAAAGCTATGGGATAGCTATTTCGTATTGACTAATCATAACTCATGAAGGTGTACGATGTTATATTTTCCAAGCGAAATGGGATAATATTTAGTGCATTTTGCAAGACAGTTTCCAAATTCTGTTGAACGATTTCACAATAAAGAAATAAAGTGATGATTTTTTGCAAATTAAGATTGCATTAACTTATTTTGAAATGGAAGAAATCTTAGATGAGCTAGTAAATGATAGGGAATCATTTAAATGAAAGATAAAGATCTTTATCTAAATGTGTAGGGTACACAACTCATGAATGAATGAAATGGGTTGAAGTATGATTATAAAGATATACCGGCTCATGGGGTTATTAGACGGTAAAGTGCATTGACTATTAGTCTAGTCTAAAGTTCAACGGTATATGGCAGGGTGCCATGATAGGGTTCAATCCTAAAATATTTATAAAATCTAAAGTGGAGTTAAGGCAGGATGCAATGGCAGGTTGCCAAAACATCTGGGTGGTATTACAACTAAGATGGATCAATTGGCAATGTGAACAATAGTGGTTCAGGGACTAAGAGGGGTTATTGATGCTTAGTATTGACGCTTACTAGAATGTATTCAGGGTGCTTACATTCAACTTCTTAGAAGAGTCGGGGTGGCTCTAATTAGGGTGGCTCCCATTGGTGAAATTGTGGCCATTTCATCAGGTGATGTTGTTCGAGAAAAGATGAATTAATGATAGGCCTAGGAAGTAATCACTAAATAAGTTAATGATAACTTAACGATGAAAGCCTAAAACAAGAGATTAGGTGATGATTGAATGGATGATGAATGATTGTACGACATCGTTAATAACTGATGATAAGTATAGGTTATGCTTAACTTGAATTGATGTATGACATAGTTCATAACTAGATGATAAGTGTAGGGCACACTTCTTGATTGGATATGCATAAAGTTGTTTTATGTAATATCTGTTTACATGATGTGATATGCTATGCTATCATGATAAAGTGAGGGGAAAACCCATTTCGCATTAGCGGCGAGGTCTCACTATTGATGACTAGGGAAAGGTTTTACTCATACCAAGCTTTATGTTTGACCCGTGTTTTTATTATTTTCCATTAACTCATGGGTACTCATTCGAGTAGGCTGATTTTACGGATTAGATAAGTATCTTTTGAAGGACGAACAAAGATTTCGAAGACGAAGGAGGAGGCTTGCTATTTAATAAAAATTAATTTGAAATTCTTCCATGTGAAACTAGGATCTATAACTGGTTATGTGTTGTGATGGCATCTTCAAATGTCGGACACAACACTACTCTATCTATGTTCAATTTATAATTACCTCTACATGGGCAACGATTTGAGTTAAAATGATGTAATGAATTATGTAATTTGAATTGATGTAATGAAAAATTTTATTTAGCTGCTTTGTTTACATATGTTGTGTAAAATAATATTGAACTCACTTTGTCGTTGTAATATAATTTCGGTGATAGCTGCAGCATCCTCGACGTTTATTTTCGAGTCTCGAAGTGGGGATGTTATATGGTATCTCTTTTTATGGCATATTTAAGCAAGGTCATCTATCTTGAATAGATTTACCCTATTTTTAGTTCATTGTTGAAAATGTTTTACATCTTCATCCATTCCTCAATGTTGTTTAATGGGAACATCGTCTTAAATAACTTCCTTAATCACCATTTTCTCTTTGGTACGTCTCACACTAGAAATGCTTTCTTTAAAATGTCAGTTCCATAACTTGATTTCCATTTTCATATTTTTTAACTGATAGGCAAATGCATATATTAGGTTACCTAAGACACCCATTTCCTGAGCCTCATTAACCATGTTGCTGAATGAGAATCGAATGGTCCTCATTGATTGGAACTTGACTATCAGTTGAGTTTGAGAATGCATGTGCATAAATTCGAGTTTGTGTAGAATATTTGACAATCGAGTTAAATATTTTGGATAGCCACCCATGAATTCCAAAAACTCAATGTGACCTAACTCTAATTTTGTCCACCTTTTTTTTATAGTTGCACTAATATTTAAGGTGAGAATCCATAAATGAGGTTTTGTACAGTTTCAATTTCCAAATCATCACGTTAAAGTATTGAATCACAATTTTGATCACCTAGTTTCTGTCTTCACTTTCTACTTGGTTCGTAATGATGTGAAATCTCCATTCATTATCCAAATAATTTAATTCAAGCTTGGAGTGTGCGTAAACTCATCCTAGAAATCTATTATTCCTCTTTTATTAAATTTGATATAAACACATGAAAATGGATATGTGGAAGAATTTGGTTTCATCTTTATTTAGAATATAATAATCTAATCAAAATAAAATATTGCTTGTGCATTACAATTAATCAATCATGCCTTAAAAGTGTCCATATATTCTCAATGGCATTGGCAAAACCTCCTTTGAACTTCAGTTCTTTTTCTTAACGTCTCCATGTCATCCAAACATTTAATAGGTTCCTGGATGGATATTATACTAATTTGTTTTATTTAATGATATTTTTTAATCTCAGTTGTGAATAAATATGTGAATCATATCAAATATAAATTCGGTTTTGATTTGATTTGAAATTGTTTCTGCTAATAATTTAATTATTTTAACGTGAGTATCAATATACTCAACATTCATAATGCTTAATTCCGCGTAAATGTAACAATGTAATAACTGATGTATGTATGTGTTTTTGTATAGTTACTAAAATTTATAACTATAACTATATATATATATGTGTGTGTCAATACATAGCACTATATGCATATGTATTTGGTATTTGGCATTTAATATATATATATGTATATGTATATGTATATGTATATGTATATGTATAAGTATATGTATATGTATATGTATATGTATATGTATATGTATGTATGTATGTATATATGTGTATGTGTATGTGTATGTGTATGTGTATGTGTATGTGTATGCATGTATGAATGTATATTGCATATAATTAATTTTTTGCTTAATTGATATTGATTCATATTTATATAATATTTAAATTAGTAATCATATTATTAGTATTTTGAGAAAATGAGTAATACTCTTTTGAGGAGAGCACTATGTAATTTTGTTCTACACTCTCAAAAAGACAATGCCATCAAGTCTAGCAGGTAGCTCTTCCCTATGAACTCTTACAACAAAAATATAAAATAAATGCCTCACAAAGCCTAATAATTAGAGTTTAAATATATATATATATATACAAAAAGAACAAAATAAGTCCTATATAAACTAGAGTCCTAACAAAAGTAAAGCATAAACCTCTGTCAAATAACATTAGAAGCCATATAAGCAGAATCAACATAACCAATAGCAATGACCACAATAAGCAAAAATATAGTAATCATAGCAAACGAAACAAAGATGTAGTGTTTAAGCAAATGTGACCACAATCCAAACTAACAACAAAAGTCCTAACACTAGTAGCACCAAAGCTTGTGCATCTAACAAGATAAGACTAAAATTGTTCAAAGTTAAAACAAAATGTTTGAGAAAACATTTATATGCATGTCCACACATGCGTATGTGCGTACACACATAATTTTGTAGAGAAATTTGGCATACATCCTTTATAATTATAGAAATTAAGTTTTAGGTCCCTCCCAATTTCCTTTTATAAAATACATCCCTGTTTTTAGAAAAATATGTGTAACTCAAGCTGTTTTTGGATAACTTTACCAACCTTAACATGTGCTTATGTTGTCATTTTTCATATCTCATAACTAAATGTAATACATGCATTGATGGCCACTCTTAAATTTGGAAATGATAGATGTATAAGTGAAAAAATTATAAATAAGAAGGACGTATAAAATAGTTTTCAAAAGGGAGGGATGTAAAACAAATAAATTTTAGAAAGAGGAATGTTGTGACGACCCAAAATCGGTACCCTCTGAATCCGACAATAAACCACACATGTCCAACCCAAAGCGCACTGATTGCAGATAATCATGAGAAAGAAAAGAGAGGGTGAGAAGAAAGAGAGAAGAAAGAAGAAGAGAAGAGAAGAAAAAGAGAGAAGTAGAACCAAAACAATACAAAATCTCACATCGCAGCGGAATAACATATAATATAGATCAATAATCTTTACAAAGAGAAACTGTAATATACATAAGTCAATATTTGAGTACATAATAAATAATCACCAGCTTGTAAAGTTATAAGAACATGTCCTTCACAAATGCTAATGATTTTACAACAACAGCAATGCAATGCAGTGCAGGGGAATAATAAACAGATACGTGTATACGACATGAAGATCTCCAGCTCGACTATTGAAGCTCCAAAAGCTCCAAAACTGAACCCGTAAATTTACTCGGTCTGACCCGAGCATTGAAAGGGAAGAACGCCCAAATCAGTCTGGTAAACCAGCGTGTGAAAACACATCTCAACTGAATTTATAAAGTCATCAAAACTTTTCCTTTATCAAAACAAAAGCAATCTCGTAAGACCGGGTCGCAAATAAATACCGACAAAGTTTTTACCTTACGATAACTAAACATCTCATATCAAATTCTCTTATATTATAATAGTATCTATTGCACACAAATAATATTAAAATAGCTGAAATTGTTACATTATTAAATTCCAGCATACACCTTGTAATACAAGGCTTTCTACAATAGAAAATGGCAGGCACGTATTGGATTTTGGATTTCCATACAAATGACTAGGTAAAGGGACTACCTTTCCGAACCAACATAGTACACCTCGAGAGGGATGTACCTAGGGAGCAGAAACTTCCCGCCTAAACCAACACAAGATCGGCCTACCCATACTTGGATAGTACCGAAAATGTCATCACTTCGGTCGTTACCGACCTTTAATTCGTGGCCACGAGCATACATAACAAAAATCAGATACACGACGTTGTAGCATGTAAAGAAATATCTAGAAGAGTGATGACATCTACTAATTGGGAGCGACTAACTTAGCCTTGTTGCTTCTATCCCTGTTTTAGTCATTTATCGGGGAGTGAGGCCAAAAGAGGTATCGATAACCTTTCACATATCACATATCGCATCATCTTTGAATTCCACATTGCCATTCCCATTGACTACTAATTGCCTTCCACAAGAATACAACCCTTGAGCTCGTATGTCTCAAGGAGGGTGTTAAGCTAAGAGAAGTTGCCTTCTTCGCCACCACATGATGTACGTTTGTAAAAACCAATGTACGTAATCATAGAAATACAATGTAAGACACCCGTCCATACAAGTTGTCAAGGAACAGGACAAACCGAAGGCACTTTCCTACCACATCCTGTCAGGAAATCCCTAGGGTTAGTAGCGAATAGTCCTTGCATTGGATATTTCATAATGAAGAGACCACTACTACTATATGTATATTGGGATTTTAACCCTAAACGATCAACAAGCAGTCCTTCTCCATGAAAATCCTAAATATCAATATCATCGACCAACCTGCACAATTGTTGTACAAATGTTGGTCCGAAGTGGTTTTCAGATAAATTTTATCCCGGTCTCTTCGCACCAACAACGCAAAAGCGTTTCTCAACCTCATACGGAAATCAAGTCTCGTAGACTTATCATGTTTCCAACTTTCAACTTGCTATCCTTCAGCCAAGAAGGAAGCTCGGTAGATAGGAGTAATCACTCCGCACTACTCGAATCAACATTCTTAACACAAACGATAATCAAGCCTACACAGATGGCTACATACTAAGTGTACGACTAAATAGTTTCCACATCAAGTTGATAAACTAAAATGGCCAAATTTGATAGTCGGTTATTTAACTATCAAAGCAACAAACAAAATCTAGCACATAAATAGTCACTGGGCCTGATTTTATTAATCGTTTATAGATCGCTTTTCCAAATCATTTAATTCAGATTATCTTTAAAAAGATAATATTCAAAACCATTTCACTTATTGGATATTTGGAAAACATTTTCATATACTTTTTTAATAATAAGCAAATTTAGAAATCATTTTATTTTCAAACCATTTAAACTCCATTTTATTATATCACTTTCCAAAACATTCATTTTATTTAAAGGATTATTCACTGTCCAAAATCGTGAATATAACTCCTATACCAAATTCATTACTTCTACACATTTAATTTAAAGGATTATTCATTGTCCAAAATCCTGAATATTGTAACAACCCGGTATTTTCAACCATTCGCATCCATTATAAGTGTATAGGTAGACACTCATGCCGGAATTGAATTGCTCAAAATACCGCGTTGTAAATAAAATTTGGAAAATCTCAGAATATACAGTAAATAAATATAATCACAGATCACAGACACAGAGTAAAATAATGCAGCGGAAGTAAAAAAAATAGTAGTTCATGAAGCTACTATATAAATATATCAGAGTTACATAAGATATAACAAAAGAAATAGAGAACAACAGAAGTCTCAATAAAATAACCAAGTACAAGCTGAGTAGGACAACGAACTGAAGTAGATAGGACAAGACAAGCAGATAATCTCCAGCGATTCAAATCTCCAAGAGAGTGGAAATCCAAATCTGTGAATAACTCAGGCTGACCCGAGCGTAAAGCAAAACACAAAACACTCGAGTAAGGACAATATATACTTATATAATGTAAACCAACTCAAGTGAACTGTAATAAGGTACAAGTAACTTAAAGAAATCTTGGGATCGCCCATTCTTTAAGGATCCGTTAAACTATCTACTATGTAGTAATATACGCTATATACAGTAGTGTCTAATTAGTAAAGTATAATCATATAGAAAATAGCGTTAAGGGGATGGAGAACCTTAACACGGTCGGATCTTAAAATCATAATCGTAGTAAAGCTCGATATGGTAGGTGACACGGCACAACCAGGCAATGCCAGGGTAGATATACCAATTACGCATCCGGACTAGTGGTGACGCATAGCAGCCACTACCGCCCACCTCGAACAACACTCCCAAATAAATCACAAGTAATAGAATGGTATCAAAGAAGTGTGTCTGATAAGAGGTGCTACCTCCTTGGTCCATCAATCGCTCCTGTTTTAGCCACCTTATGCTAACTCATGGGAGTTGGGTCCACGTATATACCTTAGGATCGTCGCCACCATCCTACTTCATTCTGGAAACTCCACTGCGTACACAGTTGTCAAAGTGGTTTTTGGTATCGACAGAGAGTATGTCCATATCCGATCCCGGTCTCTTTAACAATCAATCGTTATTATAACCCGTGGTTATAACTTTTAAAACAATACTTTACTTCAAAATAAAATATCATTTCAAACCATATATTTCTCAAAATAAAGATTAAATCAATTCCAAACCATTTCCATATATTTAAAATATCATATCATTTCAAAACTTCATTTCAAATCATTTCAATATATCCATTATCATATCTTTCCAAAGCTTCATTTCAAATCATTTTTAATATATCAAATATCAATCTTTCCAAATCTTCATTTCAAATCATTTTAATATAATAAAATATCATATCCTTACAAAACTTCATTTCAAATCATTTTAATATAATAAAATATCATATCCTTACAAAACTTCATTTCAAATCATTTTAATATCATATCCTTACAAAACTTCATTTCAAATCATTTTAATATAATAAAATATCCTATCAGTTCAAATCCAAATATTCAACCTTATATACCTTTTAAATTCAAAGATATCGTTCATTTACTATCATTTCAAATCACCTTTAAAATAGTTTATATTCCAATCAAAATAATTCATTTAAACCTTTTAAAAGTGTAATTATTATACTTTCAAATCAAGTATTCAATTTCCAAAGTTTTCAAACCATTCTGAGTTTGTTTACTAAGTCAAAAACCCTAATTATTAAAATTTCAGCATTTCACAGCATTTAAAAACAACTGCTATAAGTTATATTTGAAAACATTTTTAATTCAGCAAAGACAGCACTTAAAACTGCTGTTAAAACTCAGTTTTAGTTGAATTATAGTTCAAAACAGAAAAGACAACATTTCAGAAGTGCTGCGGTGGTTCAGATTTCAAAACAAGGGTTAAATTTGATTTCAAAATAGACCGCAGACCATTATAGCATTTCCAGAGAATGCTATAATAGGCCTGAGTTCAATATTAGCCTCTAAGTTCAACTACAGCAACTACAACATTTCAGAAATGTTGTAATAGCTCCTTTTTACACAATTTTAGTTCAAAACAGAATCTATAGCATTTCTTAAAAGTTAATTTCAGGTGTTAGTGTATTTCCAGCAATTAAATAACTTTAATTTAAAACACATAAACATTTTAAAAATCATATTTTAACATTTAAAATGTTCATTTACATATCATTTAACATATATCTTTTCACAATAAATCCCTTATAATCAAATCCAATTTCAACAATTTACTTAATAAATTTAAGTGTAAAAGTGTCCAATTCTTCACTTTTCAACAAATAAACTTAACACTTCAAATTTAAATTACCATTTCACAATTTAACTAAATTTCCAATTTTATTTAATTAACTTAAACCTTTAATTAAAACCAAATTTCACATTTCCTAGTCAAGTTATATTTTAAAAGATCACTTTTAAACATTCATTTATTTAACCACTTAAATTCATAGAAAAATCAATAATACTTTAATAAATCACTTAAATTCAAATTTAATCAAATTATCATATTTACCATTTCCAAATAGAATTTAATATCCATTTTATTTATATAACTTAAATATCATTTTTAACCAAAATTCCAAATTTCCAACTTAAGTTATATTTCAAAAATCCAGTTAAACCATTCATTAATTACATTTTTAACACATAGAAAAATCATAATTTCTTTAGTTCAAAATATTTCAAAATCTGTTTAAATCAAATTTCATAAATTTATATTTTTAAAATACTTAAAAATATCCAAAACACTTTATAAAATAACCACGGGCCTGTATATAGTTTTCTAGCCTAGGTCAAGTGATATGGATATGTATCATTTCAATCCGCAGTTTAAAAAGAAAAATCCGGGTTCTATCATTTCAAACCCGCAATCCCAAGTTAAGATAAATTAAATAAAAACCATTCAGGCCTATCATTTCAGCCCATAATGATTTTTCCCTATTCTAAAGTCCGTTCGGGTATGTATCATTTCAACCCATAGTGATTCTAGTCTACAGGGAACTTGCAATGGTGATGACTGATATAAATAACAGAATAACATTAAATAACAGTAACATATGATATAACAGGTGTATAAACATCATATGATCATAACATAGTCAAGTATAACATGATAATATATTTCTACAGATTCGCAGGGTGTCAATTTACTAGTTATATAGGTACATATTGTCTGGTGAGAATAACTCACCTGTTAAAGCTGGAGATTAGCGATCAAAACACACAGAATAGATTCCAGAAAGCACAACAAGCACGATATAGCATGACTTTTGATTTGAATGAATGGAGAGCCATGATATTTATCTTGTAAACAATAACCAAACAAGACAATATACACATAAATATTCAACGCAAACAATGTTGAAACAATGAAGATAAAAAGCAACAACGGAATAGATTACTTGACTGTGCTTTAACCATTCAAAAGCTCGAAAAAGGGGTTCATTTTCTCAGCCATGATGATGATGAGTGTGGGAGAGACAAGGTTAACTTCCTCGAATACATAAGACAAAACAATACAAACAATATAAGTTTTCAAATGCACAATACGATAGAATAATATAGAATCAACTACACGAATCAAAGTAGAATTGCTTTGCACTTGCTTCCAAAAACCTTCAGGTTCAGCCATATGGTGTACTACAGGTCTAAGGCAAGATTTGGATCAGGTTTTGGTTGCCTAAGGGTCGGCCAAACATGTTTAGAGGATGGCAAAAGGTGAGTATGCATGAAACAACACAACAAGGCAAAACAATGTCACTTTAACATGGATTCAAGGCAATTCAAGGCTCGGCCAAGGCTCATGGGGCACGGCCAGAGGAGTGGCGTCCAAGGTGATGACGTGTTTGGGGGTCCAGGTGGTGCTGGTGGTGGTGGAGGTGGTGTTGGTGGCGGCCATGGGTGGTGGAAGGTGATGGTACCAAAACTAGGTCAGCTTGAGTGCATAGGTGATGGCTAGTGCTAGTTTAGATGGATTTTTGTGATGATCTTCATCATGGCTTGGCTTGGCCTGAGGAGGAGAGGTGTTAGGCTGTGTGATGGTCAGAGAAAAGTGGTGGTGGTGGTCTGACACAGCTTGGAGGAAGGGGAATACAGCTATGAAGGTGGAGAGCATGTGCAAATTCAAGTAGAAAATCATAAAAAGAAAAGAAGAAGATAGAATTTTTTACCTAAGCTTCACAAGGAGAATAGCCGTGATTTTTTTGTGAGAGGAGTAGAAATGAAATTCGTAAAAGTGAAAAAAAAATGCAGCTGAAATGAGTAGATTACACGCCCAAAACAATTAAGAGAAGAGTTGGGAAAATGAAAGGTCGGGAGATGGAAAGCCTTAGGAGTTTCAAGAGTTTAAAACTTTTCAAATTTCCTCTATTTCTTTTTAATAAGTTTAAATATCTGGAAATACATATAATTTCAGTTAAAATTCGAAAATGTAACAAATAATAAAAAATATAAATAAATAAATATTAATTATAAATAATTAAATCAAGAAAATAGCAAAAATTGTCAACTAGGCTAGAAAAATTGAAAATAAATGGTATAAACTTTAGAAAATTCATATGAGCTTGTAATATATTTTTAAACATAAATAATAACATAAAATAAAAATATATCCACAAAATAAATATTTAAAATTTAATTTACATATAATTTTTAATGAAGAAAATAGCAGAAAATAGGAAAACAGCCTTTAAAACTAGGAAATCATCATAGTAAATTTTGGGAAAATTCTATTATTATTTTTAAAAATATTTAGAGATGAAAATATACATAAATTAACATATTGACACGTATTCAAATAAAATATAAGAAAGAAAATATGATTTATAAAATTTAAAATAGGCAAAATTGCACAATAAAACAAATTATACTAAAATTGAAATGTACATAACTTTTACATTTTAACTCCGTTTTCAACGAAACGAAAAGCAATATTCATGTTATTAAATATATTTTCATAATAAAAGATAAAATTTATAATTTCAAATATTAAAAATTTAAATTTAAAAGTCAAAGTTTGACTATTTGACCAAAATTCACATTTTCTGGAAATATTAAATTTAGTCATATTTGGAATTCTAATCCACATCAAAAATCAAATTTTATACTTAAAATAACAAAATTTATTCTTTTTCATAAATAAAGCTTTTGAATCTGAAAAAATCAATTTAAAAATATTTGAAAAATACAGGGTTGTTACACTCTCCCCCACTCAAAGCTTTTCGTCCTCGAAAAGGAATGAGGTACGGGAAAGCATAGAAAAGATAGAGTGAAATAAGATTTAAAATAAGATGATAAGAATATTGGAATTACACCTGATAACTATTGTTATAGGTAAGTTTAACAAGATGGAGGTGATCAAATCAAGAATATAAGCACGAAAAGATCCTCTAGAGTCTGGATCTCCCTTTTCACTTGACCGACGGTCTATGAATGGAAAAATAGTGTTCAGATCCAGATGAGTAACAAAGATTATCAAAGATTACAGAAAGATTTCTAAATAGACTGGTATAAGCAATAGCCTTCCCATTCTGTAACAAGATAAGGGAAATAAGGACAACCAAAAGATAGTTTGGAAAAAAAACAAAATAAGATAATAAATTTGAAACCATAATGCTTTGAAATCATAACAATTTAGGGATGTTTATCATTTGGAAATCATACTACTAAAATCATAACACTTTGGACATGTTATTCTTTTAAAAAAAACACAATACTTAGAAAATCATAACACCCTTAAAAAAACTTCATTTAAACCATTTAATTCAAGGTCAAATAATATTCATTTTAAAGTTGTAACATTTCTAAGTTCATTCAATTATAAAAATTTCCAAAACATTGTCTTTTAAAAATAGCAGCACTTATAAAATGCTAAGTAGATATATTAGTATTTCAAATCAGTTCAATTTCAGAAATATTCATTTGGATATCATTTAACTTATGACTTATTAAAACAAACTTTTATGAATGGAATATCCAAATTAAACTATTGTAACGACCCGTATTTTTACGGATCAAAACATTCTAAAATGATTGACCTTTGGTTGTATTGTTGTTAAGTCATTTCAGGTTTTGGCAGAATTTTGCTTAAGTCCTAAGTCGTAGCCGACTTAGGAGTTTTGGACGAGTTAAGCAACAAGTCTGGGCGAGTTAATGACTAAGGTGTAGGTCGGTGACGACCTAAGGTAGATAGGGGAGTGGTTTAGGTCGGTTGACAGTTTGGGGCGACTTAAAGGTTGTACCGAGTTAACGACTCATAGGATGGACCGACCTAAGATTTAGACGACCTAAGAGTTTCTCCGACTTATTTTAGTTAGCGGTTTACCGGGGTAAGCGAGTTAAGGATAGGTCGGCAGAGTAATTGAGTCGGTAGGTCGCCTCCTGTGTTAAGTCGTAACCCAGTTACGAGTTAAGTCGTAGTTGTATTCCTTCGTATGTCATAGGTCGGCAAGGCACTTAGGTCGGCAACGACCTAAGTTAAGTCGCGCCTATGTGTTAAGTCGCAGATGCGCATTGTTGTAGGTCGTTAGGACTTTGGTTTTTAGGCTGTATGATGAGTCTGAGACTTCGTTAGGTCGGCAAAGTTTTAGGTCGTAGGTCGGCATGGTGTTAAGTCGGCAGCGACTTAAGAAGGCAGCCGAGTTAAGGATTTCTGCTATAAATAGGAGGGGGTTGGCTTCATTTTTGGGATCCGGATTTTGAAGCGACGAAGTGCTGCCATTTTGAGAGCTCGACTTCTACACTTCTTCACTTCTTTTCTCCACTCTAATCTAGTGCTTCCATCCATCCAAATCGAAGATCAAGATTGAAGATTCAAGAGCTTAGATTGAAGATCTTCATCTTTTCAAGAGAGATTTCTTCATTTGAAGCGGATTTGTGATAGATCAAGCTTGATCCTTCGCTGTCCAGATCTGAAGCGTATTGATTTGGGTTTGTTTAGGTGATTTGGTGAGTGGTGATTATCTCTCACACGGATCCAAAGGAGTATATCGGATTGTTGGCTCGATTTGGTGTTAAAATAGAGATTTCCATGCATTTTCTTCATCCAAAGTGTAGATCCATATAGATCCATTGTTCATGATGATGTTACATCCATTTTATCATATGTTAACCTATGCAAGTTCATTCATCAAGTTTGTAGAGATATAATCCATGTTTTCATGCTTATTGGACTTTCAACTCTTTAATTACGAAAATGCCATTATTGTTATAATTGTCTACTTAGATCATTTTTGAATGCTTGATTGCTTGGATTGATGTTTGATTTGATTGATTGTTATGAACTAGATGATTGATGACTAGATTTAGATCGAAGGTGATTCAAAAGCTAAGGGAAAGGCTCTTGAATTAGGAAAGCTGCTCGTGGCATATGTAGCGGATGATGAAGCTCTTATGCATAGATTTGATGATGTGATGATGAGATGAGGCTTTGCGAGGATGTAATGAAGCAAGGAAATCATGTGATGAAGACTTGGTCTAATCCAGACGGGATCATTCCAAGCATGTTGATAACTCGGTGATATGATTCGAGTTGAGGATAATGAATGGATATGAGAATAGTCGTCGAGGAGGATGACTAGGAGGCTTGGGTAGCATCGTTGTTGAAGGTTCTAGCATGCTCTAAGCAAGAGTACGTTTGGGCAGATT
Organism: Allium fistulosum; assembly: GCA_030737815.1. NCBI lineage: Eukaryota > Viridiplantae > Streptophyta > Magnoliopsida > Asparagales > Amaryllidaceae > Allium > Allium fistulosum. Next base: position 1,259,548,545 of record CM060901.1, read on the forward strand.
CGATAGTCCCAACGGCCAACTGTTGATGGTCGAGTACTCTGGGCAGATTCGATAGTCCTAGGCACGGGCTGCGACGACGTGCGAGAGTTATGTCTAGAACCGGGGTTTCCATTAGCCCTTGACGGACGGCTGAAAGAATGTGCCGGTCATTCAATTAACGGTGATATCGAAGCAATGATAACAGTGATAGCCAGAGTCATGGATGTTTGGTTGTATCGTCATTCGGACTCAAGAGCGGTATTTTCTGGGTGCTTATCTGATTTAGGCCTTGGTACTTGGAAAACATCGCCCTTGATTCGAGTGATAGTAGCTTTACTTTAAATTGTATGCTCTGCTATGTTTGCTTCTACTTAGTGTGTGTCTGGGGGCTATCACTGTAGAATGAGGTTGGAGTGGGAGGGTTGTATTCCTATTCCTTTTCCTTTAAGCTCTTTTGGTATGTTGTTAGTTAATTTACTTCTCAATAAGACTGTTGTCTGACTCAAGGCTTTATGTTTTAATTCTTATTGCCTTGGGCTGTTCGTCCATTTTGGGACGGGCAGACTAGGTAGCAGGTGACAGGTGCTGTTCTCTTCTCACGATGCTGATATCGAAGACGAGCCGGAGGGTTGCATATTATCTTCTTATTATATGTACTGGATATTCCGCTGTTTTGTATTCTCTGAGAGATATGTAGTGAGGCTTGATGTATTGACTATTTTGATGCTTGTACTCAACTATTATGGAGTTTTATATGATGTCATTTTGTTCTGTAAAGCTTCACTATACATATGTTCTATTGTATTTTGTCCATGCGCTGTGAGTAATACGATAGATTCTGTTGTTTTAAATCTTACCTTGACAATCGTCCATGGTCGCCTGGCACACTTTTCAGCGCTTTATCTCTAGATTCGGTGCAGGGGTCATGGGCGGTCGTCACATTTGGTATCAGAGCATTGGTTAATCGATTTTACCCAACGCTCGTCGTCGTAACTACGTATGAGAGACGTAATTGTATTTTGATGGATGAATACTATATATAATATAGTAGTTTAGTAGAGTTGAGTCCTTTATGCAGTTGTTTCTCTAGATGTTCTAATCATTCCTTTTTATAGACATTGAGAATGAGTCGAAGAGGGAGACCAGATGCTAGGGAAGGCCGTGCTACTGAAGAGACTGCTGATTATGCAGCCATGTTCGAAGCTATGATGACTTCGATCATGAGAAGGATACCAGTTCCGGGAGCAGCAGTTGATGTTGGAGTTCAAGTCCAAACTCCGAAACCAGTGGATTTTGCTAAGCTGTGCAAGGATTATAATGCTCTTGGAGGGAAAGTTTTCTTGGGAACAGAATCTACCATTGAGGTCCAGAGGTGGATAGATGCTTGTAGAAGGATCTTTGGTGATTTGGGAATTGATGATGCAACTAAGAGGAAGTTGGCATCGAGGCAGCTTCAAGGGAGAGCCTCTGATTGGTGGAACTCTATTACCATCACTACTCCGGAAGAAGAGATTACTTGGGAGCAATTCCAAGTCAGATTTGAAGCTAAGTTCATTTCTACAGCTCAGAAGTCTGTTCTGTTCAAGAAGTTTGTAGAGCTCAAGCAGGGTGGAAGATCCGTTCTTGAGTATGTTTCTGAGTTTGAAGCTTTATCCAAATATGCTCGGTCATATATTGAATCTTCTTATCAGAAGAATGAGAAGTTTGTGACCGGTTTGGATAGTTATCTTGGGAGGCAGTTGGTGGATCATTTGGACGATTCATTTGAGAAGCTTGTGGAGAAAGCTCTTAGGCATGAGAGTCTGTTTCCTAAGGAAGGACCTGTTGTTGCTGTTACCAGGGGAGAGTCTAAACCACAGCAGGGTGGAAACCAGAAGAGGAAGCAGCAGCAGCAGAAGGGTAAGGATGGCCAGAAGAAGCCGAAAGGCGAGGTGACTTGCTACAATTGTCAGCAGAAGGGCCATTTCTCTAAGGATTGTAAGAATCCTAAGGTGCCGATGAAGTGTCACAACTGTGACAAGCCGGGGCATTTCAGGAAGAATTGTCCAGAACCAAGGAAGGACAGGCAGATTGTGCAAGCCTATGCTTTGGGGGCTGTTCCGTCGTCTTCGAAAGCTCCTACTGCTGAAGAGAAGGGAAAGAGTGTGGTGGTTCAAGGTACTCTTTTCCTATGTGGTATTCCAGTTAGAGTTTTGTTTGATACTGGAGCATCGCATTCGTTTGTTTGTAATGAACTAGTAGGCCGGTTAGATTTGAAGCCGGATATTGTTGATAGGCCATTGGTTGTGACTAATCCTGTTGGGGGTTCGTCTTGTTTGTGTATGTTATGCCGTGGTCTAGTTGTATCGAGTCATGGTTGCTCTTTTGTTTGTGATTGTTTTGTTCTGAACTTTGCGGGGTTCGGAATTATTTTGGGTATGGACTGGCTTAGGAAGTATGCGGCTAAGGTTGATTGTGAGAGGCTGGAGGTGACAGTCGAGAATGTGGAAGGGCGAAAGATTGTGATACGATGTAAGCATGAGGAAGGCGTCTTCATGAGCTTCATGTATTCGCTAGTTGTTCCACGGGATGGACTGTCTTTAGTGCCAATCGCAAATGGATTCGAAGATGTCTTTGACGAAGTCAAAGGGTTGCCGCCGCATAGAGAGATCGAGTTTCGTATAGATCTAGTTGAAGGAGCCAGACCTGTTGTGATGCCTCTTAGGCGGATGGCGCCTAGGGAACAGCAGGAGTTGAGGGTGCAAGTTGATGACCTTTTACAGAAAGGATTCATTCGGCGTAGTGTGTCCGAGTGGGGTGCACCAGTTGTGTTCGCAACCAAGGCAGATGGGTCGTTGAGATTGTGTGTGGATTATCGTGAGCTGAATAAGGTGACTAAGAAGAACAAGTATCCATTGCCGAGAATAGATGACTTGTTTGATCAGCTTCACGAAGCGAAGGTGTTTTCTCAGATGGATTTGGCAACGGGATTTCACCAGTTGAGAGTAGCTAAGGATAGTGTGCCGAAGACTGCTTTTAGGACACCATCCGGTTTCTTTGAGTGGCTGGTAATGCCGTTTGGATTGACTAACGCGCCAGCATATTTTGTGGATCTTATGAATAGAGTGTTCAGAGATCAGTTGAACAAGTTCGTACTTGTGTTCGTGGATGATATTCTGATTTATTCCAGAACGGAAGAGGAGCACAAGACGCACTTGCGTATGGTTTTGAAAATCTTGCGGGAACATCAGCTGAAGGCTAAGTTTCCGAAGTGTCACTTCTGGAAGAGTGAAGTGAGGTTCTTAGGCCATGTGATTTCTGGAAGTGGAATAGCGGTTGATCCCGCTAAGGTGGCAGCAATCTAGGATTGGGTTAGACCTAAGAATGCATCTGATGTGAGAAGTTTTCTTGGATTAGCAGGATATTATCGACGGTTTATCAAAGACTTCTCCAAGATAGCTGCACCATTAACAGGATTGACGAAGAAGAACCAAGTGTTCAGTTGGAATGCTAAGTGTGAGCAAGCCTTCGGGATCCTGAAAGAGAGACTGACGAGTGCTCCTGTTTTGACTATTCCAAGTGGGAATGATGAGATGGTGGTTTACACCGACGCATGTGGTACTGGACTTGGAGCAGTGCTGATGCATAAGGATAAAGTTGTTGCGTATGCCAGTCGACAACTAAAGCCGCATGAAAGGAATTACCCGACTCATGATTTGGAGTTAGCGGCGATTGTATTTGCTCTGAAGATGTGGAGACATTATCTGTTGGGAGTTCGATTCGAGTTGTTTACGGATCATAAGTCGTTGAAGTATCTTTTCTCCCAGAAGGATTTGGATCTTCGGCAGCAACGTTGGCTAGAGTTTTTGGCATCGTATGATTTTGGTATAGCTTATACTCCGGGAAAAGGTAACGCAGTGGCTGATGCGTTAAGTCGAAGACATGCAGGATTGGGAGCCATGTTTTCTGAATGGAAGAATCTCGAGTATTTAGCTGGATTTGACTTCAGGCCTAGATGCGAATTGGAACCTGAGATGTTGGCAAACTTATCAATAAGACCCACTCTTGTGGAAAGGATTGGCGAGGGCCAAAAGCGAGATGATAAGCTTGTCAAGATTATCCGTGAATTGGGATCTGGATTGGATCCAGAAAAGGATAAAGGATTCGAGGTCGATCGAGAGGGTTGGCTTCGAAAGCAAGGACGACTAGTTGTTCCCGATATAGATGAATTGAGGAGCGAAGTTCTGAAGGAAAGTCATCACTCGAAGTTGACAATTCATCCAGGTGGAAACAAGATGTATCGGGATATGAAGAGAACCTACTACTGGGAAGGTATGAAGAAGGATGTTGGAAATTTTATTTCCAAGTGTATGAACTGCCAGTTGGTTAAAGCCGAACAGAAGAAGCCAAGCGGATTGCTTCAACCATTAGAAGTTCCTACATGGAAGTGGGAACAAGTGTCGATGGATTGCCTAGAACCAGAACGGGAAATGAAGGGATTTGGGTCATTGTGGATCGTCTGACTAAGAGTGCACGATTCATTCCTGTTCGATCGACTAGAACTGCATCGAAGTTGGCTGAGTTGTATGTTAAGTGGATAGTTCGTTTCCATGGTATTTCGAAGAGTATAGTGAGCGATCGAGATCCTTTGTTCACTAGTGGATTTTGGAAGAGCTTCCAGGAAGTTTTGGGAACCAAGTTGTGTTTGAGTACAGCTTATCACCCTCAAACAGATGGTCAGACTGAGAGAGTCAACCGAGTTTTGGAAGATCTCCTCAGAGCTTGTGTTTTGGACTTCGGAGGATCATGGGAAGATCACCTTCATTTGGTGGAGTTTTCATACAACAACAGTTACCAGTCAAGTATTGGTATGGCACCGTATGAGGCGTTGTATGGAAGACCGTGTAACTCTCCGACATGTTGGATAGAGACAGGAGAAAAGCTGATGCTTGGGCCAGAGATGATTCGCCAGACTTCAGACTGTATAGAGATCATTCGGCAACGAATGAAGGCAGCCCAAGACCGTCAGAAGAGTTATGCCGATAAGCGTCGAAAGGATTTGGAATTCGACGTAGGAGATATGGTTTTTGTGAAGATTTCTCCACTGAAGAATGTTATTCGATTCGGGAAGAAAGGAAAATTGACTCCGAGATTTGTTGGACCATTCCCGATTATCGAGCGAATTGGAAAGCTCGCTTACAGATTGGAGTTACCTAAGAAGATGTTGGGTGTGCACAATGTTTTTCATGTATCATATCTACGGAAGTATGTGCACGACTCGAATACAGTGGTTTCTGCTGATAGCTGTGAAGACTTAGAAGTTGATCCAGTCAGTAGGAGACCTCATAAGCCGCTTCGTGTTGTTGAAACCGACACGAAACAGCTTAGGAGGAAGGTAGTTAAGTTGCTCAAGATACAATGGAGTGATGATGATAACGACTGTACGTGGGAGGTGGAAGTGAGGATGAAAGCAGCTCATCCCGAACTCTTCAAGGTATGGCCCTAAGGTGTCGTATCATCTAACAACATTGTAACTTGTTCTAAGTCTTAGAATTCTGTACGCTAAGCTAGAATTGGATGCATGGTTTATTGATTGTTATGGATGATAGGCGTACAGAATAGCTTTGATTGCCTTGTTTGTTTGGAATTTCGGGGGCGAAATTCCTAAGGGGGAGAGAATGTAACGACCCGTATTTTTACGGATCAAAACATTCTAAAATGATTGACCTTTGGTTGTATTGTTGTTAAGTCATTTCAGGTTTTGGCAGAATTTTGCTTAAGTCCTAAGTCGTAGCCGACTTAGGAGTTTTGGACGAGTTAAGCAACAAGTCTGGGCGAGTTAATGACTAAGGTGTAGGTCGGTGACGACCTAAGGTAGATAGGGGAGTGGTTTAGGTCGGTTGACAGTTTGGGGCGACTTAAAGGTTGTACCGAGTTAACGACTCATAGGATGGACCGACCTAAGATTTAGACGACCTAAGAGTTTCTCCGACTTATTTTAGTTAGCGGTTTACCGGGGTAAGCGAGTTAAGGATAGGTCGGTAGAGTAATTGAGTCGGTAGGTCGCCTCCTGTGTTAAGTCGTAACCCAGTTACGAGTTAAGTCGTAGTTGTATTCCTTCGTATGTCATAGGTCGGCAAGGCACTTAGGTCGGCAACGACCTAAGTTAAGTCGCGCCTATGTGTTAAGTCGCAGATGCGCATTGTTGTAGGTCGTTAGGACTTGGGTTTTTAGGCTGTATGATGAGTCTGAGACTTCGTTAGGTTGGCAAAGTTTTAGGTCGTAGGTCGGCATGGTGTTAAGTCGGCAGCGACTTAAGAAGGCAGCCGAGTTAAGGATTTCTGCTATAAATAGGAGGGGGTTGGCTTCATTTTTGGGATCCGGATTTTGAAGCGACGAAGTGCTGCCATTTTGAGAGCTCGACTTCTACACTTCTTCACTTCTTTTCTCCACTCTAATCTAGTGCTTCCATCCATCCAAATCGAAGATCAAGATTGAAGATTCAAGAGCTTAGATTGAAGATCTTCATCTTTTCAAGAGAGATTTCTTCATTTGAAGCGGATTTGTGATAGATCAAGCTTGATCCTTCGCTGTCCAGATCTGAAGCGTATTGATTTGGGTTTGTTTAGGTGATTTGGTGAGTGGTGATTATCTCTCACACGGATCCAAAGGAGTATATCGGATTGTTGGCTCGATTTGGTGTTAAAATAGAGATTTCCATGCATTTTCTTCATCCAAAGTGTAGATCCATATAGATCCATTGTTCATGATGATGTTACATCCATTTTATCATATGTTAACCTATGCAAGTTCATTCATCAAGTTTGTAGAGATATAATCCATGTTTTCATGCTTATTGGACTTTCAACTCTTTAATTACGAAAATGCCATTATTGTTATAATTGTCTACTTAGATCATTTTTGAATGCTTGATTGCTTGGATTGATGTTTGATTTGATTGATTGTTATGAACTAGATGATTGATGACTAGATTTAGATCGAAGGTGATTCAAAAGCTAAGGGAAAGGCTCTTGAATTGGGAAAGCTGCTCGTGGCATATGTAGCGGATGATGAAGCTCTTATGCATAGATTTGATGATGTGATGATGAGATGAGGCTTTGCGAGGATGTAATGAAGCAAGGAAATCATGTGATGAAGACTTGGTCTAATCCAGACGGGATCATTCCAAGCATGTTGATAACTCGGTGATATGATTCGAGTTGAGGATAATGAATGGATATGAGAATAGTCGTCGAGGAGGATGACTAGGAGGCTTGGGTAGCATCGTTGTTGAAGGTTCTAGCATGCTCTAAGCAAGAGTACGTTTGGGCAGATTCGATAGTCCCAACGGCCAACTGTTGATGGTCGAGTACTCTGGGCAGATTCGATAGTCCTAGGCACGGGCTGCGACGACGTGCGGGAGTTATGTCTAGAACTGGGGTTTCCATTAGCACTTGACGGACGACTGAAAGAATGTGCCGGTCATTCAATTAACGGTGATATCGAAGCAATGATAACAGTGATAGCCAGAGTCATGGATGTTTGGTTGTATCGTCATTCGGACTCAAGAGCGGTATTTTCTGGGTGCTTATCTGATTTAGGCCTTGGTACTTGGAAAACATCGCCCTTGATTCGAGTGATAGTAGCTTTACTTTAAATTGTATGCTCTGCTATGTTTGCTTCTACTTAGTGTGTGTCTGGGGGCTATCACTGTAGAATGAGGTTGGAGTGGGAGGGTTGTATTCCTATTCCTTTTCCTTTAAGCTCTTTTGGTATGTTGTTAGTTAATTTACTTCTCACTAAGACTGTTGTCTGACTCAAGGCTTTATGTTTTAATTCTTATTGCCTTGGGCTGTTCGTCCATTTTGGGACGGGCAGACTAGGTAGCAGGTGACAGGTGTTGTTCTCTTCTCACGATGCTGATATCGAAGACGATCCGGAGGGTTGCATATTATCTTCTTATTATATGTACTGGATATTCCGCTGTTTTGTATTCTCTGAGAGATATGTAGTGAGGCTTGATGTATTGACTATTTTGATGCTTGTACTCAACTATTATGGAGTTTTATATGATGTCATTTTGTTCTGTAAAGCTTCACTATACATATGTTCTATTGTATTTTGTCCATGCGCTGTGAGTAATACGATAGATTCTGTTGTTTTAAATCTTACCTTGACAATCGTCCATGGTCGCCTGGCACACTTTTCAGCGCTTTATCTCTAGATTCGGTGCAGGGGTCATGGGCGGTCGTCACAACTATACTTCGTTTATTAAGTCAAAAGCTCCCTATCTTAGTTAGCTCTTAATTTAACACTTAACCTAACACTTTATTTAAAATACCCATTTCATAAATAGATATTCCTTTAATAAGTTACACTTAAAATTCCATTTGAAAACCAAATTCTCAGTTATCAAATTTAGTGATGTTAAAATATATTTTAACTATTTAAATCATAATTATTCAATTTTTTTTAAGACATATCTATTTCATAAATAAAATATTTATCATAGAAAATATAACAATCAAATTTCTTTACACATTTATTCATTTAGACATCAATTAAACTATGAATTCAAGTTAAATAAACTTTATTACAAAATGTCCAATTCAAATGTATTTTATTTTATATATTCAAAGATACATTATTTATTATACAACATATTCATTTCAGGAAATAACCTTTATTAAAATTCCTAGGTTAGATTTAAGGTTCCATATTAAATCAAATTTGATTATTAAGTTATTTAAATAAAATCTCTTTAAATTCCCTTTTCACTATTTACCTTTGTTAATCTTTTATAACTAAAATTTAAGTGTATAACATTTATTATAACCACTCAAATTTTATTTATAAAATCTTTTTATATTGTATATTATCCAATTACATTGTTAACTTCTAAAAATTAAGGTAAGCTATATTGGAATGCAATTGAGAATTATACAAATAAAACTTTCTTAAACTAGTATACACTATAAACATTCTAATTCAATCATTTCAAGCTTGAATATTTATTCAAAAATTTGATTTTCTTTTTATACTTGAAGTTATTATTTAAGATAGAATTTAAGAATAAAATTTTCGATTCCTTTCAAACTATTTAGAGATAAATAAATGTATGTACATAATTTGTCAAATAAAATTTAAATCATATATCTATATATTTTATAAATCAAATCATCTTTTAGAAATTCAAATCAATTAAATTCCCCAAAATAAAGCTGTAGCAAGACTACAGAACAGTCTCTTCACTTCGAAACTCGAAAATGAACATCGATGATGCTGCAGTCATCACCGAAATTATTTTCCAGCGACAAAGAGAAGAGCACTAAATTTTTAAACTTAAAAATCCTTTAGAAACAAATTTCTACTTGGAAATACTTTAAATAATATATCCTTTTAAAACTTTAAACACAAGGTTTGAAATCCATCGGAAATTAAATTCTTAAATTTCTTGTTTTAAATTCATTTCAGTTCCCAAATAAATTTATAAACAATTATTTATAAATTTATTTATAGAATAATAAATGATAAATCAAGTATTATCGTTTCAAATAATCAATTTAAATCAATTTATTAAGTTCCATAATATTTACTTATATCAAAATTTATTTCATTAGTAATTTTAAAATAATATTGTGTCAGTTTGTTCTGTCAAAGTGTTTTAGAAATCCTATCGATAGCGTTGATCGGACGAATCGATCGGAAACCCAAATCAACATCAACAACCCAAATAACACAATATATAAAACAAAACATTAATTTACAAGTATAGTTCAAAATGTTGGGAAGATAGATTGGAACAAAAGACAAGATGATTAAATAACAGAGTAGGGAGATGGACAAGCTTAAATAAATCGCGGGCAACCTTAACCGGGTCAACCGTGACTTAATGAATAAGATCAAATGTGTATTTTTTTTTGGGGTAAATCTACATCCGATCTCAAGAGATAGAGTTTGGAATAACAATAGATATTAGCATCTAAACCAAGGATAAATATAAATCTCTTGTGAATCGATGCTGATTGTAAAGGATTTTCACACTTTTAAAAGAAAATTAGAATATTGGCGAGACCGCCAATTCACTATAAAGATCATTCGAAGTGGAGTTATGGGATACTCCAGAATCAAAAGAAGATGAATAGTGAGGGACAAGAATGGATTTTGGAACTGCAGGGAACGTTCCAAAAATTAAAAGGAAATTAAATCAAGAGGAAAAGATTCAAACTCGAACGAAAGTGATTCTGTAAATAAATCTACTCCATATGCTGAGTTTTGCCTCAAAGCCAAAGCTCTGATACCAACTGTAATGACCCGGTTGTTTGTACCAAAAATGGGCACAACACTCTTCGGAAGTTTTTGAAGAGATAAAAGTGAAGAATGAAAATTAAAACTGTGGATTATCTAACAAAAACTCCAAATAACAGAAAGTAAATTGCAAAGACAAGCGATTTAGAGTGGTTCGGCGTTTTGCCTACGTCCACTGTGAAATTTGATGATTTTATTGCTCGATTACTTGAAGATTACAGTAGTTAATAATGTAATACAACTGAATTCAAATGCTAAGTGTCAATCTAAAGCAGCGGCGGTGTTCTGGAGTAAATCTGGCAGAATCTGGGCGCTCTTTAGTACTTAGAATTATCCCACCCCTTTTCTGAATGACCAGGGGCTCTATTTATAGGTGTAGGAGGCTGATATTTCGCCTAAAATGAGGGGAGACCAGTTCTGGTACGTCAGGGGGCCCACATGGCCGAAATCTGGAGATCCGGGCCCACTTTGGGATCGATTCGACCCTTGGTTCGAATCGATCAAGAAATCATCCAATCGAGCTGAAATTTGGTGTGAACATTCTTCATCATGTATTTAAGCTTCTGTGAAAATTTCATGGGATTTGGACTTGTAGAACTCGAGTTATGATCGATTCAAGTTGGTGTTTTTCGTATTCTGGAGTCGTTCGAATCGATATGCTCGAATCGATTCGTTCGAATCGATCCTCCTGCTCGTGAAGATGGTGACGTGGTGCGCTTTCTTCACATCGGTCCGCTTTGCATTCCGCATTGACTGGGTCGAATCCACGACTTGGATTCGAAGATGGTGGAGTCGAGGTAATGGATTCGAAGGACCTCTTCCTTCGAATCGATGAAACTAATGCTCGTTCGAATCGATTTAGACTCGTAGCCATGGACCGGTTCGAAGTTGTCTTGGCCCGGGGATTCGAATGCATGGATTCGAAGGTTCCTTCCTTCGATGGATTCGAACTATGGTGTATGCGAGGGTGGATTCGAACTCAAGGCACATGAAGACTTGCTTGATGTAGTCGAACGTAGTGAATGCCTTGATGGATTCGAAGCTACCGGTTCCGCCTGATGGAGTCGAAGCAATGGAGAGCTGATGGAGTCGAGGCAATGGAAGTTCGATGGATTCGAACTGGTTCCTGGCCAATCGATTCGAACTAAGGGTGGCCTACTCCATCTTTTGTCGACGATATCTTGAGCATACGAACTCGGATTGACCTGAAACTTGGATCGTTGGTTCCCACGGCTTTGCTTGACGTGCCTTATCAATTGTAGCCCGATCCGGACTTGAACAAATTTCATCGATATCCGTAGCGATCCTTACGCGTAACCGACTTCCGAGATGGTCTGTCAACGGTATCTAGCCAAGTCCTTGGTGTCACAGCCTTGCCAAAAGGTGGGATAACATTTGCCCCCCAAAGTACGTCTTGTGTAAACATGACGTGCTTTGAAAAGCTACAGTCCCTTGTTGAACAATGATCACATGCTTTGTCGAAAAATTGTCTTCTTTGCTGTCGTAATCAATCGTTGTATGATCATGATTGACTGTTAGGCTTTTGAGTCATGACGAGATGAACATTTGACTCCTGTTGATGATAAAGACCAAAACATTAGTCAAAAATTACGCGCATACGTGTATTTTCTTGACCTTGGTTAACGTTGCGTGATCGCAAGTTGTTTTCCGTTCGGTTCGCTATCGAAATCTGCATCGGTCCTCTCCTGGACCGATTTGAGATTTGAGTTAAAACACTGCTTTTATGATTGTCTACGATCATCCTCTCGTACTGATCCTCTCCTGAATCGGTACAAGAGTGGACAAGCAATTTTTCATATGGGAACGATTCGCCCATTTGACCGGCGGTATTTAATGGATGCGAAGCAATGTTTCTGGATCCGCCTCGAGTTGATGGTTTCGAAGTAGACACTTCGAATCGATGGATCTTTGAATCGACACTGAGTGGATTCGATGCTTGGATGGATTCGTAATTGAGGGATTCGAACTTGATTTGTTCGAATCGATGGAGTCGAACGTTCCCCCTGGCTCTTCTGACGCCGTGCTTCGAGTCGACGCTGCGGATTCGAAGGAAAAGTCACGAAGTTGTCTGGTGTAGATATTTGAGTCCGAGTCGACGAGGTCACCTGGTCAGCTTCGAATCGATTTATACTTGTAGTGATCGATTCGAAGATACTGCTTCGAATCGATGAGCTAGACCCGTTATTCCCGGTTGCGCTTGACCGGGAGACGAATGGTCTCGTTTCCCCTATATATACCGGGGTCCTGTTCACTTTTAACTTTTTACTTTTTACTGTCACGAGAGCTCCTTCTTCGAATCGATTCTTCAGAGCTCCACGTCTTGCACGAGTTAATCAGATTTTACCGAGTCTTAAATTCCAATCGAATTTGTCCAGGTATCTAAGGGATTGATTCGAGTGTAGAACGATGAAGACGGGGTTCGAACATTGACTTCAATCCTTTCTTTTGAGAAATACGAAGAGTAGTAAGAACTGAAATGGGTCGACTCGATGGATATACAAGAGATAGCTTTTTCTACTCGTATTGATTCGGGGACAGGTAGCCCGAATCGATCGAAGATGTAAGATTTCGAATCGATGCAGGGTTAAGTAAAACGAATCGTTGAAGAAAATAAGACTTCGAATTGATTCAGGGATAGGTGGTTCGAATCGATACGAAATTTCGCACCGAGGGTTTTGAAAGATCGAATCAATCGATTCGAAGCAGTAATATCCCAATCGATTCGAAAGTGCCGAGTATTGATCGATTCGAAGTTATGCATAGCCCATGGATTCGAACTGCTTCTCCACCCCAAGATTTCATCGAATCGAACTTATGCGGGGTCGAATCGATACGATTCGACCCTCATCGATTCGACTCATATTGATTTGAGTCGATCGATTCGAACATCTGTGCTTCAGGAGCTTCTACTCTTCTGATTTGCTCCAACATCTGAACCATGACCAATTTCAAGTTGAACTTTGATGGACCCATTGAATTTTAGCACACTTGACTCCGACAAGCTTCGGCCTTGCATAATCGAAACTTAACTAATAAATTAAACCTGAATTTCCTTTGAAGCTTGTCGATGGAACTATGACGTGACCAGTAATTTAACTATTTGAAATGGTCAGTGGCGTTTGGATGGTGTGGAAGGGACGGTCAGCGATGACGGTCATTTTCATTCTCAAATTCCCTAGTTATTTTGTTCGGATATCTTGCTTCATTCTGTTAAATTTGCTTAAGTAATGCACAGCACTTGCACTGCACGACATTCTCACACACTCTACACTGGGGAATGCATGGGCCGTTCACGAACTTAATGTTGATTTCTGATGAGTTAGCTAATTATGGAATCTTCGAGCTCCCAACAACAAGAGGTACAGAGCTCGACTCCTCCGGTGCTTGAGATTCCTGATATCCCTGCCGATATAATTGATCCAGCTCCAGATGAATTGCCGGAGGCGATATTTATTGAGGACCCTGTTGATTCGGTTCAGTCCAACATCTCTGAATCCTTATTGGGACGAATATGCTTAAAGCATAACATATCTCTTGGTGACGTATTATTGCCCAGCGCCACTGATAGACCGCACAATCCGCCTGAAGGATATACAGCATTCTACCGTCATGCTTGTGCGGCTGGAACTCTTCCTCCTTTCAATCAATATATCAGAGGGATGCTATCATATCTAGGAATCGCTCCTTCACAACTTCATCCCAACGGGCACGCGTTGCTGAATAGTGCCTTCGTAATATTTATGGACTGTCTTTTTCGCCCGCCGAGGCCCTCCGAGATCAGACACATATTTAACTTCAAGAGCAGGGGTGATAGCCCGTCGTTTACATTTTTGGAGGCAGTTAGAAATTGCCAAGTCGTAGTTGGAGCTTGGACGCGCCTGAGCTATTTCAAGAACGAATGGTTCTACGTTCGGTGCCCTCCGGGTTTCGCTAGGCGATGGTTGTCTAGACGTAAGCGCCTTAACCTGTTTCTTTGACCAATAACCCTTCGGTGTTAAAATTGACATTTCATTCCTTTTACAGCTATTATCTCTAGGCCCGATGGAGGGCGTTTCAAGGGTACCGTCCGGAGTCTTCAAGAAGTCCCAAGCGAGCTGAGGCATATTGACTCGGTGCTGAACGACTACAACTTAAGAGTTCTGGGTTTGATCGACATTAATCAAAGCATAGTTGTTGAGGGATTTTCAAAGTCCGTATCCAAGAAGGAAAATAAGAAGAAACCCAAGAAGAGAAAAGCGAAGAAGTCACTCGGAATCAGAATAATCGAGGCGAGTGACGAAGAAAGAACCCATACGGATTCAGAGCCAATGGCCGACCTTTCGGGAAACTTGGAGGAATCGGGAGAAAAACGGAAAGGCAAGGCCGCCGTTTCCAAAAAACTTAAGTCAAAGGGGGGAAAATCTGTAGATGTGTTTCTTCCCGCTTCCGGAGTTATGATTTCTGAGGCCGCCCCTTCTCATTCGAGAGATTCTCTCAAAGGGCTTGACGATATTCCTATCCCAGATTATATATCAATCTCTCATAATCCTGGGTTGGAGGAATTACAAGATGTCCTAAATATGAACGAGCCCTTTCCTTTAAGTGCGGTCAACACTTCCGGTCGGTTTGGGGGTTTACACATTTACACACACTTCCACGGCACTTCATGACTTTTGCATAGTAAACATTGTTTTATGGGATTTTAATCCGTAATTCTTTCTTATCGCAGGTGAGATGTCAGGACGTGGCTCCACTCTAGATAGGCTTCGGAATGTGCGCCAATCTTCTCCATTTTATGATTCCCGTAGGAGAGAGACAGATAGGGATCATGGTCGAGGCTACTCGAGTCAAGAACGTCATGATAGAGACAGAGATTACTCTCGTAACCGTTCTGGCTATGATTACTCTGACAGGGACTGGGGATACCAGTACCGACCCCGATCTCATTCTCCTCCACCTCCCAGGGCTCCAGTAGACCTCCCAGGGCCATCTCATCAGCAACAGTTGCCTTCTCAATCTTCCCGGCCTGATGCTCAACGGCCAAGAGTGGAACCAACGGCAGCCGCTATAATTGAACAAGCTCCGGCTGAGTTGACAAGCGAGGGAGCTGCTAAACTCGCCCAAATGAAAAATGACTACCCGGAAATTTGCATGGATGGTTATATCTTTCCTCCTAACTTTAAAAGAATCCCTCCGGAAGCTGAGACCACTGCTCATAATTACATCCACGACTTCTATGCTCAGTACAAGGAGTGGTATAAGGCGGCTGTGAAGGCTTCTAGAGTAGCTTTCGACAGGGCGAAGGTCATTGCTGAACGTGATGTTGACATTGCGAAGCAGAAACGCATCATTCAAGTTCTTCAATCCGAAGTGGAAACGTCCCGAAAGTCAGAGCTTGAAACACTTAAGAAACACGAGGGCGTCGTGGCCAAACTAGCGAGGATGCAGCAAGAACATTGCGCCACAGTGGAAGAGATGGGCCATCGCAATACCACCGTTGCAGCTGAGCGAGACTTAGCCGTTAAAGAGCTGAACGAGCTCAAGGCCAAATTCGCTGAAATGGTGAAGGAGAAGGACGATGCGAACGCTACTGCTCAAGAGGCTTGCGACCAAGCAGTATCCCTCAGGGCCGAACTTGCTGCGGCGGCGGTCAAGGCTAAGTCTGTGGAAACAGAGATTCAGGAAAAGATCTTGGAGGAGAGGTCTAGGCTAGATGCTGAGTTTGACGATCTCTTAGTCACGTATAACGCTAATGTGCTGGAACACAGAAATTTATCGTGGCTGGGAGATGACTCCACGATCTTGTACAATGCCTGGACCCGGCTGGTGAATGAGAAGAGAGCAGCGCATCCAGATGGAGCACTTGACGACTTTGAACTGGAGATGCGCCTGCTTACCGAGGATGAGAGGAAGACTCTTCATGAAGTGGTAATCTCTATGGCGAAAGAAAAGCTTGGCGTCCAATCTCTAGAGGCAGGCGAAGGTTCGGGGGTCGTGCATCACGGGACAGGTGTCGGAACTGCAATTCCAACATTGCCCGAAACCACTGGTGCGGTAGATCCCCAATCTGTTCCTGCCTATAATCCTGACCAGCCATTATTATCTTCTGCCGAGGATTCTGCCCACGTTTCGGTTCAGACCAAGGAAGGTATTTGAACGTTTCTCGTAGTTCAGTTGTGAAGAATCTTAAGCAACACACTTGGCTAACAATCTTCGTTTTGTCGTATTTCAGTGACCGAGGTTATTGTTTCTGCGCCCCTCGCTTTATCGGTTCCTCATCAAACACAAGGGGTTGTTTTTTCTGAAGCCATCACGACTTCTACTTTGATTGGCGAGGAGGGAGATGCAAATATGTTTTCTTTTAGCGCTCAAATGATTGAGGAGCTTCTCAATGAACCCATCGATCCCTCTGCCAACCCGTCCGATGTTGTGAATGAGGCTGCTCCGGCCGCTAGTTTATCTATGCCAGCTATTGGCACATCCGATGCGGCCCAAGCATCTCGTGAGGACGACGTTTTAGCTGAGATTGCTGCCGAGATGGCAGCAGGGAATGTTGGTTCTAGTCCGCCCGGGCCTGCCCCGTTAATGGTGATTTCGCCGGGTGGCACTGTATTGATCGAGACCGCTCCTGTCCCTCCTCCTGCTACTACTCCTATGCCTTCAGCTCGTCCTCCTAGAAGAACTTCCGTTACCTCCAGCTCTGAGGAAGATGTCGACATTATATCGCTGCCGGAGGGCAAGCCTGAAAAGAGCAAGCGATTGAGGAAGAAATCGGGCAGCGGATCAGGTGGAGCTACTCCGAAGAAGAAGATAAGGAAGAAGAAAGAATGAACTTCTTTCTCTAAATCTATGTTGCGTAGGGTAGCCTTTTGTTGATTTTTCTATAGCCGTTTATAGATGTGGATTCGGCTCCCACTAGCAGAATTTTTCATAAACACTTTGTAATCAGATTCTTTTTGTTGATAATGGAAATGAAAATCTATTCCCTTTTTGTCTTCAACTTGTTATGTGTTATGGTCCTGCCCCTTGTATTGGGGAGAAGTGTGGAGTTGACGTATGTTTACACCCCGTCTCGCGCTCCGGAGTTCGGAGTAGGATGAATGTTTATACTCCGTCTCGCACTCTGGGAGTACGGAGTTAGATGAATGTTTATACTCCGCCTTGCACTCTGGGAGAACGGAGTTAGAAGTATGTTTATACTCCGTCTCGCGCTCCGGGAGCACGAAGTTGGAAGAATGTTTATACTCCGCCTCGCACTCTGGGAGCACGGAGTTAAGTAAAAAGCTTGTACCCAGCTCGCGCTCTCGGAGTACTCTGGGGTTTAGGAAAAATGTTTATACTCCGCCTCGCACTCTGGGAGTACGGAGTTAGAAGTATGTTTATACTCCGTCTCGCGCTCCGGGAGCATGGAGTTGGAAGAATGTTTATACTCCGCCTCGCACTCTGGGAGCACGGAGTTAGAAGAATGTTTATACTCCGCCTCGCACTCTGGGAGCACGGAGTTAGAAGAATGTTTATACTCCGCCTCGCACTCTGGGAGTACGGAGTTGAATGAAGGGTTGTCGTGTATCAACCCATTTTCGTGGCCTGATGTGATGGCTTGCCCCCGAGCTCGGGTTTCATTTAGTGAGTGGTTGATTGCTTCACAGCCACTCCCTACTTGAATAAATTCCACTGTGTGATGGAACTTAGCTCTTCGTGCATCGTGATGTTGTACATTGTATTTAATGAATCACAGCTCTGGCTCGAAGAGATGGCATTTTATTGCTGAAATAAGAAAATATGGCAAATCAGTTACCTTATTACAAATTCTAATTTCGAAATGCAAAAGTAAATTGCTGAATAAAAAACATAATGAAATAAATAAAGCCTGTCATATGTAATAGCGACGGAGACTCTCGCTGTTCCAGGCTCTCGGTAAAACTAGACCGTCCACGGTTGATAGTTTGAATGTGCCATCTCCAAGTCGTTGCGCAATCACGTACGGTCCTTCCCAATTTGGTTTCATGTGTGAAGGAACCAGGTATATTCTCTTGAGGACCAGATCACCGAGATCAAAGGTTCGGGGGCGAACTTTGGTGTTATATAATCGGGCGACCCGACTCCGGTAAGCGGCCGCTCTTAAATCAGCTTCTTCTCGTTTCTCGTCCAACAGATCCAAAGATTCAGCGAGCAATATAGCGTTTGTTTTCGGATCGTAATAAGTTACGCGGTGAGAAAATACTTCTGTCTCCACTGGAATGACGGCCTCCGAGCCATAGGATAAGGAAAATGGGGTGTGTCCAGTTGCGGTCTTGTGAGTTGTTCGATAAGCCCATAATGCCATAGGAAGTTCATCGACCCATTTGCCCCCAGCCTTTTCCAGTCGTTTCTTTAAGATGGATTTTATAACTTTGTTAACAGCTTCGACCTGACCGTTTGCTTGTGGATGCGCGACTGCAGAGAACTTCTTATGAATATGAAATCGTTGGCAGAAATTCTTGAACTCCGAACTTTCGAATTGGGTCCCATTATCGGTGATGATAGTATGCGGGAGTCCAAATCGGCAAATGATATTGCGGACCACAAAGTTTATCACTTTCTTTGACGTAATCGTTGCAAGAGCTTCGGCCTCGGCCCATTTTGTGAAGTAGTCAACTGCGATGATGGCATACTTCGCACCACCTTTTGCCAGAGGCAAAGCGCCAATGATATCGATACCCCACATAGCGAATGGCCAGGGACTGACCATTTGAGTTAACTCGGTAGGCGGGGCTCTTGGAATTCGAGCGTGTTTTTGGCACTTGTCGCACTTTCTGGCGTAATTGGCAGCATCTCGATTTACTGTCGGCCAGTAATATCCATATCGGAGTATCTTCTTAGCAAGCGCTTGTCCACCGGTGTGATCGCCACATTCTCCCTCGTGTACATCGTGTAACACTCGTTTGACTTCGTCGTGAGCGATACACCGGAGGAGTGGAACAGAATAACCTTTTCTATACATGATCCCGTCCTGAATGATGAACCGCGAAGCTTTTCGTAGAATTTGTCTTTTCTCATTTCGGTGCTCAGGCAATATCCCATTCTCAATATAATTTCGATACGGAGTCATCCATGATTCTCTGCTGGGAAAGGTCTCCAACACATCATTCGTTTTGACTTGATCGATGCTTGGGAAAGGCAACGTTTCGACCGGGACGAGTCCCATTTGCTGTGCTTCACCTGTGCCGGCAAACTTTGCCAATGAATCGGCCTTTTGATTGCGATCTCGTGGTATGTAGTAAATAGCATAATAATCAAACTGATCCAGCGCTTCCTGAACTCGGCCTAGATAAGCAGCTAACCTTCGATCTCTCGCTTGATATTCTCCTCGTACCTGACACACAACCAACTGTGAATCACAATAAACTTCTATAGCGATAATTTTCAGATCTCTGGCAAGCTTTAATCCAGCCAACAGGGCTTCATACTCGGCTTCATTGTTGGTTGCGTGAAAATCAAACTTCAAAGCATAGCATATGGATCGACCTTCGGGGGTTTCTAGTACAACTCCAGCGCCCGAAGATCGATCGTTTGATGCACCATCTGTATAAAGTTTCCAGACATATTCAGGAGACTCGCTGGTTTCAGGTAATTCGTCAGGAACAGTAAATTCAGCTATGAAGTCAGCTAGGACTTGCCCTTGAATGGCTCTCCGCGGAGCATAAGTAATGTCAAATTGGCTCAGTTCAATATTCCACTTGAGTAACCTTCCAGACGTCTCAGGCCGCGTGAGGACCTGTCGTAACGGCTGATCGGTATACACAGTAAGCGGATGTGCTTGGAAATAAGGACGAAGCTTTCTCGAGGCAATGACCAAGCAGTAAGCCAGTTTCTCTAACCTGGGGTAATTTCTTTCAGCTCCGGTCAATCGTTTACTGACATAATAGACCGGTTTCTGTACTCGATCTTCTTCCCGGACCAAAGCAGCACTGATCGCATGCTCCGATACCGCCAGATAAAGGTATAATTGTTCGTGATCAATTGGTTTCGACAATATCGGTGGCGTAGAGAGATGCTGAACCAGCGATCGGAATGCGCCTTCACATTTCGTGGTCCATTCAAAGTTTCGTTTCCCTTTCCGGATTAGATCAAATAAAGGAATACATTTATCAGTGGATTTCGAGATGAACCTGCTTAGCGCTGCTACCTTCCCGTTGAGACTCTGGACTTGCTTTATGGTCTTCGGGGTTTGCAAATTCCTTATTGCCCAGATCTTTTCGGGGTTTGCCTCTATCCCACGAGCGTTAACGATGAACCCTAGAAACTTTCCGGATGCGACGCCGAAGTGGCATTTTAGCGGGTTAAGCTTCATTCCATACTCACGTAAGATACAGGACATTGAATTTTAATCTTTGACGTGATCTGTGGAAAATCGGGACTTGACTAACATGTCATCCACATAGACTTCCATGGTCTTCCCGATTTGATCAGCGAACATTCGATTAACCAAGCGTTGGTAAGTTGCTCCGGCATTCTTTAAACCAAAGGGCATGACTCTGTAACAGTAGAGTCCCAGATCGGTTACGAAACTAGTATGTTCCTGATCGGGTAGATGCATGGGTATCTGATTATAACCGGAATAAGCATCCATAAAGGATAACAATTCGTGACCTGCAGTTGAGTCAACGAGTTGGTCAATTCGGGGAAGTGGAAAACTATCTTTTGGACAGGCTTTGTTTAAATCAGAGTAGTCGACACAGGTTCTCCATTTCCCGTTCGGTTTCCGAACCATTACCGGATTTGACACCCACTCTGGGTATAGAGCATCTCGGATGAAACCATTTGAATGCAATTTGTCAATTTCTTCTTTAAGGGCGGAAGATCTCTCTGGATCCATACCACGCCTCTTTTGCTTGACCGAAACATGTCGCGGATCAATATTCAAAGAGTGACTTGCAATGTTCGGTGAGATTCCGCACATGTCGGAGTGCGTCCAGGCAAAGACATCAAGATTCGCCTGAAGAAATTCAACCAATTCCTGTTGTATCTGTTTTCCCAGTTGAGATCCAACTTTTAGTACTTTCGAGTCGTCATCCTCACTGACCGGGACGTCCACAGTCAGTTCGGCTGGAGACGCTTGATTCTCTTCTACTTCATCTTTATCTTCGCTATCTCTAGGGTCAAGATCTCTAAGGAATTGGTAGTGGTGCACGGGCCGGGGCCCAGGCGTTAGCTGTCAATTATCAGTAAAACGGACGCAGAGAGATTCCTCTACGCCCTTTCCTTTCTCCTTCTTCTGTGCTTCTCGCAATTCAGCAACATAACAGGCTCTTCCTGCTGCCTGATCTCCTTGAACGATTCCTATACCATGATCGGTTGGGAATTTTAAAGTCAAACACCACGGGGCAATGGCTGCCCTGAATTCAGCAAGGGCTGGTCGACCCAGGAATGCGTTGTACGGTGAAGCAATATCAAGAACAACGAATTGCAGCAGTCGGACTCTCCTGCGCTCTCCGATCCCCAGTTCCACTGGTAGTTCCACTATTCCAGTAGGTATTGTTGCACTGCCATTGAAGCCATGAACCCGGGATTGGCAGGGTTTCAGGTCCTTTGCTTCCATCTTCATTAAATCGTAAGCTCGCTTGAATAGAATGTTTACAGAACTCCCACTGTCAACCAGGATCCTCTACATCCAAGCAGGACCAACCTGGGCAGATATGACCAGTGGATCAATCGTTGGAGCTTCGATTTTGTCAGCATCTCTGCTTCTGAATATGATATCGTCAGACATCGTTTTTTGTTGCTTAGCCGGGGTTCCATCCTCACAATTACTGCAGCATTCGAAGCTCGCATGCCTGATAGAGCTAGCATACGACTCCATTTCCCTCCAGCTCCTGTCCGCTGGATGAGGACCACCACTTATGGTATTGATAACTAGCCTCCCGCCTGTACGAGCGGGTTCCTCTTGTCTTTCCTGATCTTGCGCACGGTTTGGATTCGATGGGCCCGCACCACCAGACTGCGGCGCCCGCACGAATTGATCTAACTTCCTCTCCCTGATCAACTTTTCTATGAGGTCTTGCAAATGGCGACAGTCATTAGTATTGTGGCCATAGCTCTCATGAAACCTACAAAACTTTCCCGTCTGAATCTGCCTTTCTGACGACCGCTTCGGAGCGGGTTTCTTATACTGTTCTGTGTTGCAAGTTTGCAGGTACACATTTTCTAGTGATGTGTTTAACGGTGTATAACTTTCGAACATCGGAGCCCTACGCCGTGGGCCTGGATTCGGATCTCTCTTCTTATTCTGACCATTGCCACCTCTTGGCTGAGTTTGTTTGTTCTGTATGTTTAACTGGACTTTTCCGGAACTGTCACCGGACTGTTTAACTGCGACATTGCTTTGTATTCCTTCACTTTCGGGTTTTGCATCGTCCTGCTTCCTAGACTGTTTCGCGTCCTCTTGCCGTAAGAATTGAGCGGCTTTGGAGTAGAAACGGTCCAACGATGCGGGGGGTTTTCCGGCTAACCAGTTTCCAAATTCAGAATCGGGATCAATTCCCTTTGTCAATGCCATTAAAATTGAGTTGTCGTTGGGATTACTAATTTCCACGCATGCCGCATGGAATCTCTCCAAGTAACGCCTTAATGTTTCCCCACGAGCCTGGGTAACATTGGACAGGGTGTTAACATCTTTGGGTCTGGCAACATGCATACGGAATTGTTCAACAAATTTCTTAGCCAATTGGTCAAATGACGAAATAGATCTTGGAGGTAGTCTTGTAAACCACATTGTTGCAATTCCTCCCAATGAAATGGGGAAGCTGCGGCATTTTACTGCATCGTCGGCCCTTGCGGCGCTCATTGACCATTCGTATTTCAGTATGTGCTGATTGGGATCAGAACTTCCTTCGTACATAGGGAGAGTTGGCATTCTGAATCGCCGAGGAGGTTCAGCGTATAGTATCTCGTCCGTGAAAGGGGTATGGCTTCGAGAAATTCCCCAATCGTCATTGGTAAGTCCTTGGCTTTCACGGATCATCTGACGTATCATAGTTGAGATGTCTGGCATTGCTACATTTTGAGCATGCTGAGCTAAGGTGTGGTCGGGTTCCACAATGCGAGTTTGGACCGGGCACTGTCGACGGTCCAAGTTTCGCCTCCTTGGCTCAGCGTCTTCCGGGACGTATGGTTCAGAAGTACGTCCTTGCTGTTGATTACCCGAATCTGGAAGATATCGGGTATCGACCCTTGTTTCTGCCGTGGCAGCTGTGACATGATTGTCCGTAGTATATTGTGGAGTGCGGCCACCTCGTGCTGATGGTCCAGCCTAGAAGCTGGTTGATGGTCCTACCCTCAATTGCCCGACAGTCAGGGCGGGCTGATATCCCGTAGTCTGAGCATAATCTC
Organism: Allium fistulosum; assembly: GCA_030737815.1. NCBI lineage: Eukaryota > Viridiplantae > Streptophyta > Magnoliopsida > Asparagales > Amaryllidaceae > Allium > Allium fistulosum. The sequence continues at coordinate 1,259,572,182 of CM060901.1, forward strand.
CGTCTAATCGGGGACGGGTAGATCTACGATGATAGTCAGATGAGGCAGAACTTTCAGTGGGTGAGCGGGAGACATCATCCCTCCTGGACCTCCTACGGCCCTGGCGATTCAGTTGATTTGTTAATTCAATATTGGCTCGCAACTGTTCGGCTAACTGTTGCCGACCCTGAGTCAACTCTTGGAGTAACATCTGAAATTCTTGTCTAGTGACTGCCCCAGACGGATCCGAGTGGGCAGTGTTGTCTTGGTTGGGTGGCTGCTGTTGAGCAGGATTTTGTCCATCCCTACCTTCTTGTCCTGGAGCTGCAGAGGTGGTTCTCGTGCTAACCATTTTGAACGATGAATCCTTTTCCTAGATTTTATGCAAATCTGAGTAGAATGGAAGGACTGTGAATCGAAGATCTGGATCTTCCTCTTGGATTTGTGCAATCCGGTATCGATGGTAGATCCAAGGAGCAGGAGAAAAAAGCTGGTTTTTTCTCGGTGAAAGCACCAAAGTGTTTGTACCAAAAATGGGCACAACACTCTTCGGAAGTTTTTGAAGAGATAAAAGTGAAGAATGAAAATTAAAACTGTGGATTATCTAACAAAAACTCCAAATAACAGAAAGTAAATTGCAAAGACAAGCGATTTAGAGTGGTTCGGCGTTTTGCCTACGTCCACTGTGAAATTTGATGATTTTATTGCTCGATTACTTGAAGATTACAGTAGTTAATAATGTAATACAACTGAATTCAAATGCTAAGTGTCAATCTAAAGCAGCGGCGGTGTTCTGGAGTAAATCTGGCAGAATCTGGGCGCTCTTTAGTACTTAGAATTATCCCACCCCTTTTCTGAATGACCAGGGGCTCTATTTATAGGTGTAGGAGGCTGATATTTCGCCTAAAATGAGGGGAGACCAGTTCTGGTACGTCAGGGGGCCCACATGGCCGAAATCTGGAGATCCGGGCCCACTTTGGGATCGATTCGACCCTTGGTTCGAATCGATCAAGAAATCATCCAATCGAGCTGAAATTTGGTGTGAACATTCTTCATCATGTATTTAAGCTTCTGTGAAAATTTCATGGGATTTGGACTTGTAGAACTCGAGTTATGATCGATTCAAGTTGGTGTTTTTCGTATTCTGGAGTCGTTCGAATCGATATGCTCGAATCGATTCGTTCGAATCGATCCTCCTGCTCGTGAAGATGGTGACGTGGTGCGCTTTCTTCACATCGGTCCGCTTTGCATTCCGCATTGACTGGGTCGAATCCACGACTTGGATTCGAAGATGGTGGAGTCGAGGTAATGGATTCGAAGGACCTCTTCCTTCGAATCGATGAAACTAATGCTCGTTCGAATCGATTTAGACTCGTAGCCATGGACCGGTTCGAAGTTGTCTTGGCCCGGGGATTCGAATGCATGGATTCGAAGGTTCCTTCCTTCGATGGATTCGAACTATGGTGTATGCGAGGGTGGATTCGAACTCAAGGCACATGAAGACTTGCTTGATGTAGTCGAACGTAGTGAATGCCTTGATGGATTCGAAGCTACCGGTTCCGCCTGATGGAGTCGAAGCAATGGAGAGCTGATGGAGTCGAGGCAATGGAAGTTCGATGGATTCGAACTGGTTCCTGGCCAATCGATTCGAACTAAGGGTGGCCTACTCCATCTTTTGTCGACGATATCTTGAGCATACGAACTCGGATTGACCTGAAACTTGGATCGTTGGTTCCCACGGCTTTGCTTGACGTGCCTTATCAATTGTAGCCCGATCCGGACTTGAACAAATTTCATCGATATCCGTAGCGATCCTTACGCGTAACCGACTTCCGAGATGGTCTGTCACCGGTATCTAGCCAAGTCCTTGGTGTCACAGCCTTGCCAAAAGGTGGGATAACACCGGTATTTTCAACCATTCGCATCCATTATAAGTGTATAGGTAGACACTCATGCCGGAATTGAATTGCTCAAAATACCGCGTTGTAAATAAAATTTGGCAAATCTCAGAATATACAGTAAATAAATATAATCACATATCATAGACACAGAGTAAAATAATGCAGCGGAAGTAAAAGAAATAGTAGTTCATGAAGCTACTATATAAATATATCAGAGTTACATAAGATATAACAAAAGAAATAGAGAACAACAGAAGTCTCAATAAAATAACCAAGTACAAGCTGAGCAGGACAACGAACTGAAGTAGATAGGACAAGACAAGCAGATAATCTCCAGCGATTCAAATCTCCAAGAGAGTGGAAATCCAAATCTGTGAATAACTCAGGCTGACCCGAGCATAAAGCAAAACACAAAACACTCGAGTCAGGACAATATATACTTATATAATGTAAACCAACTCAAGTGAACTGTAATAAGGTACAAGTAACTTAAAGAAATCTTGGGATCGCCCATTCTTTAAGGATCCGTTAAACTATCTACTATGTAGTAATATACGCTATATACAGTATTGTCTAATTAGTAAAGTATAATCATATAGAAAATAGCGTTAAGGGGATGGAGAACCTTAACGCGGTCGGATCTTAAAATCATAATCGTAGTAAAGCTCGATATGGTAGGTGACACGGCACAACCAGGCAATGCCAGGGTAGATATACCAATTACGCATCCGGACTAGTGGTGACGCATAGCATCCACTACCGCCCACCTCGAACAACACTCCCAAATCAATCACAAGTAATAGAATGGTATCGAAGAAGTGTGTCCGATAAGAGGTGCTACCTCCTTGGTCCGTCAATCGCTCCTGTTTTAGCCACCTTATGCCAACTCATGGGAGTTGGGTCCACGTATATACCTTAGGATCGTCGCCACCATCCTACTTCATTCTGGAAACTCCACTGCGTACACAGTTGTCAAAGTGGTTTTCGGTATCGACAGAGAGTATGTCCATATCCGATCCCGGTCTCTTTAATAACCAATCGTTATTATAACCCGTGGTTATAACTTTTAAAACAATACTTTACTTCAAAATAAAATATCATTTCAAACCATATATTTCTCAAAATAAAGATTAAATCAATTCCAAACCATTTCCATATATTTAAAATATCATATCATTTCAAAACTTCATTTCAAATCATTTCAATATATCCAATATCATATCTTTCCAAAGCTTCATTTCAAATCATTTTTAATATATCAAATATCAATCTTTCCAAATCTTCATTTCAAATCATTTTAATATAATAAAATATCATATCCTTACAAAACTTCATTTCAAATCATTTTAATATAATAAAATATCATATCCTTACAAAACTTCATTTCAAATCATTTTAATATCATATCCTTACAAAACTTCATTTCAAATCATTTTAATATCATATCCTTACAAAACTTCATTTCAAATCATTTTAATATAATAAAATATCCTATCAGTTCAAATCCAAATATTCAACCTTATATACCTTTTAATTCAAAGATATCGTTCATTTACTATCATTTCAAATCACCTTTAAAATAGTTTATATTCCAATCAAAATAATTCATTTAAACCTTTTAAAAGTGTAATTATTATACTTTCAAATCAAGTATTCAATTTCCAAAGTTTTCAAACCATTCTGAGTTCGTTTACTAAGTCAAAAACCCTAATTATTAAAATTTCAGCATTTCACAGCATTTAAAAACAACTGCTATAAGTTATATTTGAAAACATTTTTAATTCAGCAAAGACAGCACTTAAAACTGTTGTTAAAACTCAGTTTTAGTTGAATTATAGTTCAAAACAGAAAAGACAGCATTTCAGAAGTGCTGCGGTAGTTTAGATTTCAAAACAAGGGTTAAATTTGATTTCAACATAGACTGCAGACCATTATAGCATTTCCAGAGAATGCTATAATAGGCCTGAGTTCAATATTAGCCTCTAAGTTCAACTACAGCAACTACAGCATTTCAGAAATGCTGTAATAGCTCCTTTTTACACAATTTTAGTTCAAAACAGAATCTATAGCATTTCTGAATGCTATTAAAAGTTAATTTCAGGTGTTAGTGTATTTCCAGCAATTAAATAACTTTAATTTAAAACACATAAACATTTTAAAAATCATATTTTAACATTTAAAATGTTCATTTACATATCATTTAACATATATCTTTTCACAATAAATTCCTTATAATCAAATCTAATTTCAACAATTTACTTAATAAATTTAAGTGTAAAAGTGTCCAATTCTTCACTTTTCAACAAATAAACTTAACACTTCAAATTTAAATTACCATTTCACAATTTAACTAAATTTCCAATTTTATTTAATTAACTTAAACCTTTAATTAAAACCAAATTTCACATTTCCTAGTCAAGTTATATTTTAAAAGATCACTTTTAAACATTCATTTATTTAACCACTTAAATTCATAGAAAAATCAATAATACTTTAATAAATCACTTAAATTCAAATTTAATCAAATTATCATATTTACCATTTCCAAATAGAATTTAATATCCATTTTATTTATATAACTTCAATATCATTTTTAACCAAAATTCCAAATTTCCAACTTAAGTTATATTTCAAAAATCCAGTTAAACCATTCATTAATTACATTTTTAACACATAGAAAAATCATAATTTATTTAATTCAAAATATTTCAAAATCTGTTTAAATCAAATTTCATAAATTTATATTTTTAAAATACTTAAAAATATCCAAAACACTTTATAAAATAACCACGGGCCTGTATATAGTTTTCTAGCCTAGGTCAAGTGATATGGATATGTATCATTTCAATCCGCAGTTTAAAAAGAAAAATCCGGGTTCTATCATTTCAAACCCGCAATCCCAAGTTATGATAAATTAAATAAAAACCATCCAGGCCTATCATTTCAGCCCATAATGATTTTTCCCTATTCTAAAGTCCGTTCGGGTATGTATCATTTCAACCCATAGTGATTCTAGTCTACAGGGAACTTGCAATGGTGATGACTGATATAAATAATAGAATAACATTAAATAACAGTAACATATGATATAACAGGTGTATAAACATCATATGATCATAACATAGTCAAGTATAACATGATAATATATTTCTACAGATTCGCAGGGTGTCAATTTACTAGTTATATAGGTACATATTGTCTGGTGAGAATAACTCACCTGTTAAAGCTGGAGATTAGCGATCAAAACACACAGAATAGATTCCAAAAAGCACAACAAGCACGATATAGCATGAATTTTGATTTGAATGAATGGAGAGCCTTGATATTTATCTTGTAAACAATAACCAAACAAGACAATATACACATAAATATTCAACGCAAACAATGTTGAAACAATGAAGATAAAAAGCAACAACGGAATAGATTACTTGACTGTGCTTTAACCATTCAAAAGCTCGAAAAAGGGGTTCATTTTCTCAGCCATGATGATGATGAGTGTGGGAGAGACAAGGTTAACTTCCTCGAATACATAAGACAAAACAATACAAACAATATAAGTTTTCAAATGCACAATACGATAGAATAATATAGAATCAACTGCACGAATCAAAGTAGAATTGCTTTGCACTTGCTTCCAAAAACCTTCAGGTTCAGCCATATGGTATAATACAGGTCTAAGGCAAGATTTGGATCAGGTTTTGGTTGCCTAAGTGTAACAACCCGCATATCTATCGATTTTATATTTAAATATTTTATCGTTAGTCGGATGTTAGTCCGAAAAGCTACTTTTTGCATACGGTCAAATTAGGACTCGAGAACACCCCCATTGAGTTCAAAATGACGTTTGCGATCTTTTTGAGTGTAAAATTCGATATGTTTGGAGATAGTGAAATTTTCGTCACTTTTCCCACTTGTGACTTTGGTTGGGACTGCACCTTCTTAACTCAGCCCAACACCCTCTTCTCTTCATCACTTCATCAAACACTTCAAGCTTCTTCAAAAATGGTGGGGGGAAAGAGAAATTAAAATTCCAAGCTCGAGATCTTTAGTAAATTCAACATCAAACTCCGAATTCAAGGTGAAGAACATAGATTCAAGCTAGGGGTTGATTCTTGCTTTGCTCTTAAGCTCTCCAACATCAATTTCGTGGAAAAGGTGAGATCTTTGATCTCACATCTTGCCTATATCTATCTTGGACTGTTGGGAATGGTTCCCTATCATTTTAGCATCAGCATTTGCATTTGGTTTGGATTGGATTGGTGAAAAACCCAAAATTTTAGTGTTTTTGGTGAAAAAACTACACTTAGGTCGTTCTGCCTTCGCTAGGTCGTTCGCGAGTTAAGCCTAAGTCGTAGGTCGTTCGTGTTGAAAAGTCACACAGAGCATAAGTCGTTCCAGGCCTTAAGTCGTTCTGGGTGTGCTAAGTCGTTCGCGAGTTAAGTGCTAAGTCGTGCGCGAGTTAAGAGTTAGGTCGTTGCCTTCAGCTACCTCGTCCTGGCTTAGGTCGTACTGGGATAAGTCGTTAGGTCTTATAGACCTTAGCTCGTAGCTCGTATTTGAGCTTAAGTCGTAGCTCGTATTTGCTCTTAAGTCCTAGGTCGTATGGCTCTTAAGTCATAGGTCGTTCGCCCTTAAGTCTTAGGTCGTTGCCGACCTATAATCCCCCAGGCAAACTTTAGGTCGCTCGCACTGGCTTATCTCGTAGGTCGTCTCCGACCTAAGCTTCTTTTCCATAAGTCGTTCGCGAGTCAAGTGTTAGGTCGTCTCCGACCTAACGCCCCTCGTCACCTTAGGTCGTAGCTCGTAAGTCACTCGACCCTGCTAAGTCTTTAAGTCGCTCGAGTTAGGTCGTTGGGCCATTTACCTTAGGTCGCTTGACCTTAAGTCGTAGGTCGTCTCCGACCTATGCCCCACTAAGTCGCATCCCACTTCGGTCGCAGGACTCTGTAAGTCGTAGGTCGTCGCCGACCTTACACTTGGTCTTTTTAGTTCGCGATTTCCTTAGGTCGCTGGACCGCTTGCCTTCACTAGGTCGTACCGTGACGGGGCGCTGCCCCGCACCCCGCCGTGGGCGCTGCCCCCTGGACCTTCACTAGGTCGAACCCCGTATTACTCTGCGTAGGCAATCTTATCTGAAAAGCATTCATCAGAACTTCCACTTTGATGCATTTTGAGCTGATTTCCTTGGATTTTATTCACGTCTCCGAATGTGAATTTTTGTGATAGATTGTTCCAACAATCATTTTATGACTTGTCACTTTAAAGATATGAAGGTTTTAATACTAGTAGTAAATATCAAAACTCTTTCATCAAATCGATTTCAATACTATTTTTAATATCAAAAGTTCGTTTTCTCAAACCGATTTTCAATCTACTAATATATATAAGCCTTTACTTCACTCGAATGAGAAATCGACTTAAACGACTTAGTAAAACGAGTGGTATGAAACACTTGCGTTCACTTCGTCGGTTAGCTCTTGGACTTGTTCGATTGAATCCTTTTCGTGACAATTTCCTAGTGAAGATTTACAGCTTGTTCGTAAATATTTAAGTTAAGCAAGTGGTTATGGGACATGAAGCTAAACTCATATATTTACTAGCTTGGTGTGATTGACACTTCTCGCTGATCATGATGATCATTTTATGATTTAGACTAGCAATTGTGCGATGTCTCTTTGTTTGCAAGGTTAGACTAGACCGCAGTAGTGTGATTCCGACTCACACATATCTCTTTGTCCGCAAGGTTAGTCTAGACCGCAGTAGTGTGATTCCGACTCACACATATCTTTTTTGTTTGCGAGGTTAGGCTAGACACCACTTGTGTGATTCCATTCACACATACCTTTTTGCTTTTTGGTTAGCCTAGGCCTCAATTAGTGTGATTCCGACTCACACATATGGGGTAGCGCCCCATGGTCTTCGGACCATCATGTGATAGGCCTCTTTCTCTTTTTATGATTTCTGGATTTCTTGTTTGATTTCTGGATTTTTATGTCATTGACTTGTTATGAGTACAAGTTTAGGGTATGATGCCCTCTTTGGATCTTTGAGAAGATTCTCGTGATATTGATCATTTCTCATCGGTTGATCTCCTGTTGATCATCATTTTCATACTTATAGTAGTATGTCTGTAGGGATATTCTATGTTTATGCCATATCTTTTATTCTATATCATGTCATCTGATATTTATAGTTAGACTGATCCGTTTATTATTTTCTTAAATAATACTCGGGTCAGACCGAGATGTTACAGGTGCTTCTGCTTGACTTCCTTCCGGGATTTGCTACTCTGACTTTTGGCTGACTATTTAGTTTAGCAGTTTTTGTTGTATACACTTGAGATATGGACTCATAGTTGTATTCTTTTTGTATAGCACATGGGCAAAACAATGTCACTTTAACATGGATTCAAGGCAATTCAAGGCTCGGCCAAGGCTCATGGGGCACGGCCAGAGGAGTGGGGTCCAAGGTGATGACGTGTCTGGGGGTCCAGGTGGTGCTGGAGGTGGTGGAGGTGGTGGAGGTGGCGGCCATGGGTGGTGGAAGGTGATGGTACCAAAACTAGGTCAGCTTGAGTGCATAGGTGATGGCTAGTGCTAGTTTAGATGGATTTTTGTGATGATCTTCATCATGGCTTGGCTTGGCCTGAGGAGGAGAGGTGTTAGGCTGTGTGATGGTCGGAGAAAAGTGGTGGTGGTGGTCAGCCACAGCTTGGAGGGAGGGGAATACAGCTATGAAGGTGGAGAGCATGTGCAAATTCAAGTAGAAAATCATAAAAAGACAAGAAGAAGATAGAATTTTTTACCTAAGCTTCACACGGAGAATAGCCGTGATTTTATTGTGAGAGGAGGAGAAATGAATTTCGTGAAAGTGAAAAAAAAATGCAGCTGAAATGACTAGATTACACGCCCAAAACAATTAAGAGAAGAGTTGGGAAAATGAAAGGTCGGGAGATGGAAAGCCTTAGGAGTTTCAAGAGTTTAAAACTTTTCAAATTTCCTCTATTTCTTTTTAATAAGTTTAAATATCTGGAAATACATATAATTTCAGTTAAAATTCGAAAATGTAACAAATAATAAAAAATATAAATAAATAAATATTAATTATAAATAATTAAATCAAGAAAATAGCAAAATTTGTCAACTAGGCTAGAAAAATTGAAAATAAATGGTATAAACTTTAGAAAATTCATATGAGCTTGTAATATATTTTTAAACATAAATAATAACATAAAATAAATATATATCCACAAAATAAATATTTAAAATTTAATTTACATATAATTTTTAATGAAGAAAATAGCAGAAAATAGGAAAACAGCCTTTAAAACTAGGAAATCATCATAGTAAATTTTGGGAAAATTCTATTATTATTTTTAAAAATATTTAGAGATGAAAATATACATAAATTAAAATATTGACACATATTCAAATAAAATATAAGAAAGAAAATATGATTTATAAAATTTAAAATAGGCAAAATTGCACAATAAAACAAATTATACTAAAATTGAAATGTACATAACTTTTACATTTTAACTCCGTTTTCAACGAAACGAAAAGCAATATTCATGTTATTAAATCTATTTTCATAATAAAAGATAAAATTTATAATTTCAAATATTAAAAATTTAAATTTAAAAGTCAAAGTTTGACTATTTGACCAAAATTCACATTTTTTGGAAATATTAAATTTAGTCATATTTGGAATTCTAATCCACATCAAAAATCAAAGTTTATACTTAAAATAACAAAATTTATTCTTTTTCATAAATAAAGCTTTTGAATCTGGAAAAATCAATTTAAAAATATTTGAAAAATACAGGGTTGTTACAAATATAATTCCCATACCTAATTCATTACTTCTACACATTTAATTTAAAGGATTATTCACTGTCCAAAATCATGAATATAATTCCCATACCAAATTCATTACTTCTACACATTTAATTTAAAGGATTATCCACTGTCCAAAATCGTGAATATGATTCCTTTTATAAAAATCCATACTTAGCTTATCAAATTAAATTGATTTCACATTTATAAAACAGTGTTTATAAATCACATTTCTATTTTATAAAAACTTCCATTTATAAAATCCCTTTATTTACAAATTTCCCGTTTATCTCATTTATATGTCAAAATCCCATTATAAGTTTATTTACTTATAAATTGCTTTATTTACCAATTTATTCTTTTTTAATCACATTATTTATAAAGTCCATTACAAATCCATTTCTAAATTATAATTTACAAATCCATTAAAAAAATTATTATAAAACCAATTCTAATATTTATAAAACAACGTTTATAAAATTCCACTTCATTAAATCTTATTTACTTATAATCTTTCATTTATAACTTCATTTTAACACTTATAAAACTCGTTTATAATTCCATTACTTTTATTTATAAAATATCGATATTAAAAATCTTATATATAAACCATTTATAATAGATTCAAATAATATGTTTCTTTTCTTTTATCCTGGAAAAAACTTAAATATGATCTTTTAGAGCATCCGGGCTTTCCTTTCGATCTGTTCCACCCCTCGTCTAAAAGATAAAATGAAGGCTAGGTAAGTTCAGGGCACTGGTTGCTCCATTCCTAACCTTAGTTACAACCTTGTTTTACCATTTAGATCTCATAAGTGGGACAAATGTACTAGTCGTTTCTGCATACTCCTTTCATTTTTAGAAATGATTGATCAAACTTCCAAATCATTATTTAAAACACTTATTCATTTATTTAACCATTCCATAAATCCTTCAAATCACCCTTAGAATACTCTATTAATCATTTAAGAACCTTTACAAAAGATTTGTAAAATAACGGTTGTGCTAAAACTATATTTCAAAAGTTATTGAAAAGTGTTGCGAAAAAGTGCTACGGAAAGTGCTTTTTAAAGCTATATTGATTAAAACGACTTTTTATTATTTGAAAATCTATTTTTATTAGTTAAATCACTTTTAAAACATTTTAAAAGATTTATAAGAATTGTTTTATATTTTTAAACAATTTTGAAACATCATTTTCAAAGAAATCTAGTTTTGGATTCCGAACTGCAAAACTGCGATTTTTCCAAAAATTTGTTTTACTCAAATCTTAAAATCTACTTATCGAAATCTTGATTTTCTTTCTTCGTTGGAAAACTATGGATATAATAATTTGGAAAATTATTATCTCGAAGAATTCCGAGCTATATTCCAACTTTTACACTCGTTTGACTTTTATGGCGCGAAATCGCGAACTATCGTTACGCGACGCGCCTATTTTTAACTAAATTTTCAATTTCTTTTCAAACTTCATGGAAACACTTTTAAATGTTTATAAAACATTTCTAAATTATTTTAAACTCATTTTAAACATTATTTTTCATATTTCAAATCCATTTTTCATTTCATTTCATATTATAGTATTATATCATTTTCAATCTTCTTGGATATTTTGATTTCATTAAGAGACTAAATAATTTCCATACACATATTTATATGGATTTAAATTCTTATTAAATTAACTATGCTTACTAACCATTTTTCTTATCATTTATCAAACCAAGTTATCATCCATATCACAAACATATAATCAACCATAATATCAACCAAGTTATCATCCATTAAATCATCCAACATATACTAAACTTTTCATGTTATTAAATTGAAATATTTTTAGAAATTAGTAGCTTTAAATATGAGTACTCACCTTTAACCAAATCGATTAACTTCCTACCAACATTCTTACTAACAACACTTCACTTAAACTTCAACAAATCAACTTCTGCTCCATTTATTTTGCTTTATAATATCGACCTCTTCTTCCAAACTCCAGAAAATCCGGCAGAGCTTCCGCAGAAACTTGAATTTTCTCCTAGCTCCTTGGAATGAAATTGGCGGCACTTCCTTCTCTTTTTCTTGCTCCGGAGCTTTCCGAACTTGCTTTCTTCCTCCAAATGGTTCGACCACCATGGGTTTCAACCACTCCTCCATCATTTCTTACATTCTTAGATGCTAAACCATGTTTTAATGGTATTCTAAGGTCTTTGGTAAAGTTTGATTGTGTTTGAAGTTGATTTGATATGATTTTGAAAAAGTTAGTAAGGAAAAGAGAGAAGAAGAAGCCATTAAACAGAGCTTCAAAGAGGAAGAAGAAGGTAGAAATGGTGTGAAAAAAAGTGAGAAAGTGGTTGGTATTTATGGAAAAAAAATGAAGTGGTAAGATACCAAAATATCCCTTTACCAAATTACCAAAATAACCTTACTTATTTTTTAAGCAACCTTATTTCTTTCAACACTTAACATCACATTTCAAATCATTACTTTATGTCATTTTCACTCAAATATTAAGTAAAGAAAGTAATAATTATGTTTGTTTGATTTGATGTTTTACTTTTTGACTTTTGTACTTTTTTGTCTTTTTATGCTTACTTTTTGTTAATTATATTCTAGAATTTTCTAAGTATGTTTAGTAAAAGTAAACTTGATTAGTGAATTAATTAATACTTATACGATTTGAATATATGTTCCTATATAAGAAAATAAAGGAGCGAGAACGTTGCGATAACTTTTAATCGACAAAACGTTGATTTTCGATAAAATATTTTACGTTTACATTTTTATGTTTTAGTTAAACTATTTATTTATGTAAACCAAATTTAAAAATAAATTTGTATATTGCTATTTAAAAATATAAACACTCATAACTAATTAAAAAAATTATTTAACCATTGAAACTTACTTTTCTAAAATCAGCATTTTGTCACTTTTGTCGATATATGCAAATGTTACTATTTTTGTGTATACTCCTCTTTCCAAATCCTATCTAATATTGTTTAAATCATATAACATTACATATTTTATATTTAAAATCACTTTAAATAGTATATTTTAAAGTGGTCAAATTCTGGGTCGTTACAAATGTGTCCTTACTTTCCATTTTTTTTAACATGGTCCACTAGTGTAAACAAGTGTCAAACTCGTGACCTTTAAACTTGTAGTCTAAATTACCAACTAACTGAGCCAACCCTATTGGCTAATTTCTACTTTTTTATATAACATTGGTTCGATTTTATTGATTTTTCATAAAGTAAAATAAAATATAATGTGGACAGTGTTAAAGGGTTTCCATTTTGAATGAGGGTAGGAAAATTTTTGAGAGACTCCACCTAGAAAAAAAACTGTTTTGAGGACTCCATCCAAATAAGACGATTTATAATTTTACCCCATGCCTAAAGAAAAATTTGACAACCACCAATCGAAAAATGAGAAAAAAAATCGATGATGATTCACCGAAAACTATTTTCGATGGGGTCATGTCGAAAAAAGATGAAAAAAACAGTAATTACTTATCGAAAAATTGAAGGTGGTTTCACGTTTAATTTTTTCTATACATCCCCTAGCTATTTTTCAAAAATTGAAACAGTAATCTTTCTTATTTGGTTTTGAAGTCCATTTAAATATGCCCTATAAAGTACATCACAATATTATCTAACCTATAATTAGACACATATATCCTAGTTATGTTTAGATAGACACAATAGTATACACATATTTATGACCTAATAAACCATAGAATGTTGATGAAAATTATCTTTAACATCGGCCTATATATAATTTTGATGTGGTTGGTTCAGCTGGTACTCTTTCCGTTCACATTCAGATGCCATGTATCAGTTTTTAATAACTAACTTCGCACGTCCACAAAAGTTGCTAAACATTTTGATTTATGGGACTTGAAACAAATGATAAATACCGAAGGAACACTGCTAGGGCGACCGGCAAAATTCAGCACGGGTTGTATGGATCTGGCGATTAATAGAGGAAATCAAGGGGATGTTCAAATTTTGATCCAGCTATAAAACTGGTTTAAGTAGCATTAGCGATACTGAAGTACCCTAATGTAATTTTCAGTTTCTCTCTCCCTTCTGAACACATATTCTTCATTCCTTCACTAACTGCACATATCAACTGGCCTGTTCTCCCATTCCCAAACGTAACAAGACCCCAAATTGTAAACGATAATTGAGAATCAAGATGCCACCGCTCCTATGATTTTAGGCATTATTAGTTAGTCATTTTGACTCGACCATCAGCCTGCGCTTTTAATATCATATTTGAACAAAAGGGGTACATCTAAATCATTTGGTTCGCCTAAGAATGAAGGGACACCTCAGCGTCTATTTTCATTTTGTCCATATGATTTTTGAAATAGCCATGTGGTTTGATAGTAAAAGAGTAATATCCTTGCATTGAAACAACCCACTTGATTTTCTCCTGCTTAGCTCCCTAAAAATTCTCACACCACCAGGTCTGAATTCAAAACTTCATTTCACGTTGGGAAACCAAAGCAATGGTTTATGGTTTCTCTTTGCCATTTTGAAGTGTATTGCTAAAAGCATCCAAACTTTTGCTTCCTAATACCATGATATGGTAGTCGAAAGCACAAAGCTAGGTGCCTTTAGCACCATACCACCATGCGGAACTAAAAGCACCTGGTTTTACACTTTCTAATACCACATCATGGTGTTAGAAAGTACAAATTTTGATGTTTTTAGCAGCATACTTTTTGAATTCCGCCCTGAATCTGCAATTTTGAAAGTCATCTCTCAGTATTCCATAATCATGTTAAGATTTTAAGTTTAACAAACATTGGTCCATTCTTTACTAGGAGCAGCTTGTAACCGCTTCGTCAACGTACACTTCTATTTCATATCGCTTTAAAATCATTGTCATCGCGCGAGTCCATTTCAGTAATGAAGCAGCCCTTAAAAGTTCCTCTTTTCGATCTGTTATGTTATTTGTTCCAAATTTCTCCTAATTCTTAACCTATCACGGTGATAAAGAATTTGTGCCATCGCAATATTTTCACATCTCAAAAATATAAAAACCCATGAACAGTTCGAAGGGAATAGATATGGTGGTCTAAAATCCGATTGTAAACATTTTAATAGAAATTTCCCTTCGTAAACTCTCTTATTTCAGAGTTCGAGTTCTACTCGAAGTCTTTAGTTCTTACACAAAAATAAACTATAATAATAGTTCAAGTGGTTATAATAACTAAACAAAGATAAGGTACTAAAAGTTAAAACCTATTGTAAATACGCAAGTAAACACTCTAAAAACACGACATCAGTATTTCAATACTAATTTATTTTTATTAGTATGTGCTTTAAATATATATATTTATATTAGTACAAATGTGTGTGTTTGATTCATATATTAATAAAATTGCATTGATTTTACAATGTTATAGCTAAAAGGTAAAGACTCGGTCCCTATGCAAATTATTTAAAGCATTTAAATACTTTGTTTTCATTGTAAATATTTTATTCGAATTTAATATATTTTCCAAAGAGGAACTAATTAGTTCAGATTATTAAAAAAGAAAATTCCTTTACCGAGTAAATTTTAACTCAACAAGATATTTTTGCAAAAATTTTTATCAAAAAGTAGAACTAGAATAATTCATTTAGATAAAATATAATTTTCATTCAAAATTTATATTATATTTAAATCATTTCATAGTTTAATACATTATTTAAATTGATTCACCTATATTTAACATGTTCACACATATAAGCTTTAGTGCTCAAAAAATTTTAAGTATGATAATTTTTGAAAGAGTCTCATTTATATGGAGATCATTTCAAAGGACTACAATATGAATACATAAGTATACTCAATCAAAACATGTTCGGAATTGCATGTAATTCAAGAATCATTCGTCGGGTATAATATCATATAAATATAAATATATATATATATATATAATGTGTATGTCATATAGCATAAATATGTAAAAAGCATGAAAATGTACTTTTCTTTTGTGTTTGTAGTGAGCTTATCATATCTTTAATGCAAGATAAGCTATGAGCTGCAAAGAAAATAAAAACCTTCTTGTACCTAGACTTTTACTCAAACAATGCATATAAGAACATATATATAAATATTTTAATGTCTTATTGAGACTGATTTTGAAGGGTAATAGAAAAAATTTCAGAAGTAAAGAATAATGAAGTTTCAGTATCCTCCATTAAGTTTTAAATACATTTTACATATCTTAAGAATACTATATGCTTCAAAACTTATAGTTATTTAATATATTCTATTATTATATATAAAAGAGAATACGTGACTACATATATTCTTCCTTCTCATTCACTCTCATTCAGAATCCTCTTCTCTCCTTAATTTGAGGAAATTTTTTTACATACCCCTATGATAATTATTTACCATTTCAAATTTCCAATTAAATTTCCACTATATGATAATATAACCATGCAAGTATGTCTATTCACTGTATATTTCATCCATTCAGAAATACCTTCCATGTTCGTTTTCCAATTTACTTTCGTTGGCTTATCTTATTTATATAATTTCAGCTACTTAGATATATATTCCACTTTCATTTCCATTTTTACTTTCATTTTCTCCTCTTCTTTATCTAAAATAAAATCTTAATCCTTAATACTATCATCTCCTATGTTTTTTATTTAAATCCAAATGGAAAGTTTGTTCCTTTTGTTGTTTGAGTTTTTTCTATGTTTTTTTTTTGTTTATTGGAATTATGGTTAGCTTCTTCAGAAAATTAATATGTGAACTAAAATATTTCTATGTCTCCTACCAGTGGTCAAGTTAAAAATATCATTCTTTTAAAAAGTTACCGCAATCGTCTTTCTTTAGTTGTAGGTAACATGTTTGCTGAAATGTCAAAGTAAAGAAATTAGAAGGAATTTTGATTCAACATCCATGATAATTTCATTATACATACTTTTGATTTATATTAGAATTTATTACATTTTTGTATCTATTTAATTGTGTTGTTGTATGTAGTATCCCGTATCTGCAGGCCAAAAGCTAAGCGCTACAGATAATGCAGTCATCCACAGTATTACCTTCTGGTGACAAAATACGGTAATGATAATGGTATCCATAATATCAGAAGCACATGAAATGAACAAAATCACATATTTCAAAAAACAACATTTTGCTGATTATATTTCAAAACATTAATCCATATCCTTGTTACATAACCCTTAACGTTTCCTAGACAATGATTAAATATATCATTACAAAATATGCTAAGAGTGATATATGGCGAAGCACCCTTGGTTGATCAGAGAAATATTATCATGTCTGACTTAATATACACAGCAGAAAAATAAACAGAACAATCTGTATTCCTAATTAGCTATCAGTCAACCACCTGCTCGTCTTCGAAAGATTTATTCGCCAAAAGACTAAAACTTGAAAACCTCAACCCTTATCCAACTCAAATCAATTTTGAGCACCGAGAGTTTAAGGGGAAACAAAAACTTGGAGTTAGACATAAAGCCTAGTATGAATAATTCTGTTACATCTCGGTTTACTGATATTAAGTGAGACCACGCCGCTTAGCGAAACGGGTTTCCCTTCACTAATATCCTTTTCAAAACATATTTATTTTGCAAATCCTTTCATGCAACCAAACTTGTTAATCAAACTGATTATATCAAAATAGCAATATCCTTTATGCTAATAAATGGACTATCTGTTTGTAAAATAGGTAATATGTGAGCTATCTGCCCACAACATAATAGCAAGGTCCGTTATGCTAACAAAAGGACTATCTATCCAAAAATACAATAGCAAAGTATGTTATGCTAAAAAGGACCGACTGTCCATAAAACTGCGCTAACTACTGCTAACTGGACTAACTGTCCGAATCAAAATGGACTAACTGTTCGAAATTAAGGCTGACTGCCTGCAAAATTGACTAATTGTCCAAAATCTTTTCTTAGAGTTAACTACCCTTTAAATTTTCCTTGAAAACCTTTTTCAAAATGATTTTGTCCATCAAATCATATATATACAAGGAAAATATATCTTTAGCTTTACTCTAAGCCATTTTTCCATGATATATATACTTTACTCAGAATAATGTTGATGAATTTTAATGAGGATTAACTATCCTTCCAAAACAAGTCAAAATCCTTTTTAACTTGAAAATACTTAGGCTATACTGCCTATTCAATACATTCAAAACCATTGTTTAAACCCTTTAAACACCCTTTCAAAACCCTTGAAGGTTACTCCTTCGAAACCAATGAAAGTGACCATTTTGAAAGCTTTAAAAACCTTTGACATCTTTCTTTTAAAAATCTTTAAACATTGCCTTTCGAAACCCTTGGAAAACCTTTCCTTTCGAAACCACCAGAAAACAACACCTTTCGACTTCTTCGAAACTTTTGGGGAACCACCCCTTCGAAACCTCTTTTAAAACCTTTCGAAAGCATTAAACTTAAACCTTTCAAAAGCATTTGGATTCAATTTAAAACATGTTGATACCTTTCGAAACCCTTCAAAGTTAACCCCTTTGAAACACCTTGAAAACGTCTCGGTCGAAACCATTGGATTATGCCTTCAAGTAGAGAAAAAAGACATAAACCCATTAAAGTCGAAAGAACTTTTCTTTGAAATCATTCAAATCATCTCTTTCGAAACCAATTTTGGTTTTACTTTACTTATAGAAAAAGGGTCTTAAAACATTTAAGTCGAAAGCAACTGCTACGAAACCATTTCCTAAGTAATGAAGTGATGGTGTCGAAAGCATTGGAGAGATGGGCAAATTTTCTAAAACAAAAATAACCCCTTCAAAACCTACTGGATCGAAAGGTAAAAAGGTGGCAATTAGGTGTTTTGACCTAGTCGAAAGCATTCATTTAAAAAAAAGATGCAACCCAATCGAAACCATTTCCTTTTAAATCATTTGACCAAGTCGAAACCCAACTAAGTCAAAAGTGTCTTAGTCGAAAGCAAGCAGGCGCATTTTTCTTTAATACCAAAGCAAAGCTTCAACCCTTTCGGAACCCTATGGTTTCGACCATATACCTTTCACTCACATCTAATTCATTATGTACCAATTGCCTGATACCATATGGATTGGTTTCAACTGTGTCGGAGGCAATAGTATGAAGGCGGAACCTAGTGCCAAAGGAGACGAAATAGTGAAAAACCTATTTATTTGTACTTTAACTATTTCTTTTGTACCAAACCTACCTTGTTTGTTTAAATTTGATTGGTTTCCATATTAATTTTTCAAAAATGCCACCATTTTCTAGAATTAACAAATTCAATTTATTTACAAAAGGCCACTTCTACATTTTAAAACATATAAAACATTTAAGTCCCATACCTTAAATAATTTTATATACCTATCAAAACTCTTAGGAAAAATCTGGAAAAATTCCCGTAAATCTCTTCTAATATGTTTTCTAACATATAAAAATTTCAAACCCAAACCATATATTATTTACCCGTAAATAATTTATAACCCAAATTATCATTTTCTTTACTATAAAATTCATATAAAATCCACATTAATTCTAAAAATTTTGAAAATTGAAACCCATCTATAAAATATAATTTTTGATCTTCGTAAAAGTTTGCAAGGCAAAAAGATGTCAATTATTATGGTTTTTGCTTAAAACATATCGTAAATTCAACATGGAAAACCATAATTCATCAACAAGTATATATAAACATTCCATCATTCAAAAACATGGTAAATCATTGCAAAATATTCGTAATTCATCTTAGAACCGAAAAAACAATCAAAAATGAGATGTAAATATTATTCACCTTAGCCTTTGTGATTAAGGAGATTAAGATATAAATAGATTTGATTTAATTAAGCTTTTTCCTAGCCTTTCTTCTTCTTTTTCTTTGTTAATAGTGGTCGGCCTTGATTTTTCAAAATTTAGAATGATAATGAATGTGTATATTTTTTCACGGCCAAGGTTTGGAGGATATAGGAATGGCCTCTTTCCTATTCTACCCCTCCCCTAATTCATTTTAACTCTTATTTTAATTCATTGTTAAATGGCAAGGCTACCCCTTTAATAAAATCAAATCTCAATATCCTAATCAATACATTATTTTATTTAATTTAGCTAATTAAATATCCTAAATAATCTTGCCAAAATTTTGGGGTGTTACATTGTACTTATATTATTAATTTTATCTCAACCCTTTTCTTTCTTTTACTTTCATTTCCTCGTCTTCTCTATCTAAAATAAGATCTTTAATCCTTAAATAATATCACCTCTTATCTTTTTTTACTTTTTAGTGGTCAAGTTAAAGATATCATTGTTCCAAGAAAGTTAGTGTAACTGTCTTTCTTTAGTTCTAGGTAATATATTCATCGAAATGTGAAAGTAAAGAAATTGGAAGGATTTTGATTCGACATCCATGGTGATTTCAATACACATACTTTAGAATTTATTAAGATTTTTGATCAATTCAATTGTGTTGTTGTATCTATATTATTAATTTTTACTTCAATTCATTTCTCTCTTTTACTTTCACTGTAACATCCCGCCATTTTGGACCATTCAAATCGATAATAAAACCACACATGTCAAACTTGAATAATTCAAAACAACATATTGTTAATAAAATTTGGGGCAAATAAAATCAATCACAGAATCACAGACATAAATATCAGAATAACTTCGCAGTTGAATAAATAAACATAGGAGTTCATGAAGCTCCTAGATACAAAGTTTCAAAACTAATACATAGTACCAAGTCTGGAAACAAATATACTTGTAAAGTTAGATACATAAGTTGCTACTACAAAAGAAAATGTGGCGTGGAAATAACTGGAATAAAATATACAGTAGACGACTGAATCTTCGGCGGATCTCTAGCTTCGAAAGAGGATGAAACCAAAGTTGTGGAACTCAGGCTGACCCGAGCGTGAAGAAAAACACAAAACACTCGAGTCAGGACATACATACTTATAAAATGTAAATCAACTCAAGTGAACTGTAAAGGAATGCATCAGTAACTTAAAGGATGCTTGGGATCGCCCATCCTCTAAGGTTCCGTTAAACTATCTACTATGTAGTAATATACGCTATTATAATAGGGTCTAAAGTAAAGTATACTATTTAAAAATAGCGTTAAGGCTTTACATTTTCCACATTAACACATTTTTATTTCCCATAGTCTATACAGTACCGTAATCCCACCCGTACTGGGTGCCGTCAGAGGGCACTCCATAGGTATGGTACAAACCAAACTCGTAGAAGGCGCGCTAGGGTAGGTGACACGGCACAACTAGGTAATGCCAGGGTAGATATACCAATTACACTTCCGGACTGTTGGTAACGCATAGCCGTAACTACCGCCCAACTCGATCCACACTCCCGAATCAAAGGTGCGCACCAAATCAATCACAAAGTAATAGAATGGCTAACGATGAAGTGTGTCCGATTAGAGGAGCTACCTCCTTGGCCCGTCAATTGCTCCTGTTTTAGCCACCTTATGCTAACTCACGGGAGTTAGGTCCACGTAAATATACCTTTAGGATCGTCGCCACCATCCTACTTCATTCTGGAATCTCCACTGCGTACACAGTTGTCAAAGTGGTTTTCGGTATTGACAGAGAGTATGCCCATATCTGATCCCGGTCTCTTTAACAACCAATCGTTATTATAACCCATGGTTATATAAATTTCAAATGGTTTATATTTCATATCAAACATATTCCTTTTAAACCATATAAATTCCATATCATTATTCTTTTTAAATAATATTCATTTTCCCAAAGTAGTAATACTTCCAAATTCATTTAATTATAACCCTTTTTAAACATAAAAGTTTAAAGATCATAGCACTTTAAGAATGTAACTTTTAGAACCATACATGTAACTTTTAAGAAAATTGTAGCATTCAGAAGATGTCACCTTTAAGAAAACGCGGTAGTACAGAAGTGCTACTGTAAGAATTCGCAGCAGTGCAGAACTGTTACGGTAAGAATTCGCAGCAGTGCAGAAGTGTTACTGTAAGAATCCGCAACAGTGCAGAATTGTTACAGTAAGAAACTACAGCAGCTTTGAATTGCTACCGTAAGAAATCGCAGCAGTTTTGAATTGTTACTGTAATACTTCCGACTACAATAGTCTATAAACTCAAATAGTATATATATATATATTTACAATTTTTATCAAAGTCATTCTATTCTTCCTATTATATTACTCAAATTTAAGCTATTTAGTCGTTTAAATAAATCACACCTTTGATTTAATAACTTTGTCACTAAAACATCAAATTTTAAAGCATAAATCTTTATACCAAGTTAAAGGTATTTTTACTTACCTTTTTATTTCTTTTCCGTAAATGAAATTTATCATTTTTATTTCCCAAATCATACCATTTTCATTTGTTAAAACTTACTTGTCAAATGTACGTTTTAACTTACATTTCTTTTCACAAAACATTTATTTTTATCACTATTACATGAATTAGAACTTACAATTTATAGGTTAGAATAAAATACTATTATTAAGTCAAATCGGCTTATAAAATTTCAATTAACCTTCATACTGTAAATTAGATTCCAAAATTTACATTTCCAACTATTTATTTCTTATAAAATTTTAACACATGTAAACAAATTCACAGAAATTTTTACAATAAATTTTAGTTGAGATTTATATATAAAAATCCAAAATACTTAATAATTTTTAGAAAAATCATTTTAAATCAACCACGGAGTCTGTATAAAATTCTCTACCCTAGGGTCAAGTAAATACGGACATATATCATTTCAATCCGCAATTTATTAATTTTCCGAATTTTATATCATTTCAAACCCGCAATCCCAAGTCAAATAAAATTGCTCAAGCCTATCATTTCAGCCCATAACAATTTTTCCTTACTCTAAAGATCGTTCGGGTGTGTATCATTTCAACCCATAGTGAAGGAACTTGCAGTGTGATTCCAGAATATTAAATAAACATAAAATATTCAACATATCATGACATATGATCAAACAGACATGATATGATATGAAATAACAAAATAAAATCATATGAATGACATAATATAAACATATGAAATAACATGATATAACATATGCAGTAATGTGATAAAATCATAGGTGAATGTCAAACTTGCATATACATATCCATACGGTTCAATTGTCATCAACTCATCAAATAAATAAGTACGTATGTCAAGTGTGATTACTCACCTTTCTTTGGTTGGAAAAGTGATTCAAAGCGCAACACAAAAATCAACAAACTACAGACCAATTTGAGTGAGAGGAGAATCCAAATCCGACGCTTGAAAAATAAAAATAAATTCCATACGTAAACAAATAATTCTCATGGAAAAATAAAAATAGAAAATTATATATATGCAAAATACATAAGAGGCTTGTCTAGGGTTTGCATAGGCTTGGTCTAGAGGTGGATTTGGTTTGGTCTAGGCTAAGTTTGGGTTAGGTGGGTTCGGCCATAGCTAGGTTTTGGTGGAGATAGGTTCGGCCATAGCTAGGTTTTGGGTTAGGCTAGGGTTAGGGTTTGGCCATCATCTCTAGGGTAAGTCTCACGACTAGGAAGGCAAAAGAAAGGAGAGGCAAAGGGTTGTGCTCGGCTATGGGAATGCTATTTGGTGATGGTGGTCGGTTTTGGGTAGGGAAGAGGTCACGGCTAGGGTTTGGAAGAGGAAGGTCTAGGGTTTTGTAAAGAGGTGGAGAATAGGAGAGAAGAGAAGAAGGTGAGAGGAGGTGGTGAAGGTGATGGCAAATTTTGGGAGAAGAGGAGTGGTGGAGAAGAAGATCTAGGGTTTTGGAAAGAGGAGGAAGAAGAAGGAGAAGAAGACTTGCACTTTTCTATGGAGGCTCAAATGAATGGATGTGCAGGCTAGCCAAAACCCTAGGAGATTATATATAGGCTACTCATCTAACTAAAGGTTTTCTAGCCCAAATGGTCTAAGCCCAAAGAAATCACAAAAAAAATAAAAAAAATTTGTAGGGAAAATAACTGCGTGTAATACGCCAAAAGTTGCAAAATTCGAGAAGTAAACATCAAAATTTAACAAAACGAAAAACTGGGAAAATGTTAGAATTAAATTCATCTTCATAAAAAAAGTGAAAGTTCAAAATTCAAAATTTTAAATTTTCACAGAAAGTCAAACTTCGACCAAAGTTAACCAAAATTTGCATTTTAAGAAAAATCTTTATTTTATTAAATTTGGAAAAACATTTCACATCAAACTCTAAATTATCCTTTAAATTTTCCAAGTTTCTCAAATTTAAAATAGTTAAATTCAAAGTTTCAAATAAATTTTCATTTAAAATATTTTCAAAATTTGCGGGTTGTTACATTCACTTCCTCGTCTTCTCTATTTAAAATAAAATATTTAATCCTTAAATAATATCTTCTCCAATCTTTTTTTTACCTTTAAATCCAAGTGGAAAGTTTACTCTTTTATTGCCTATTAACTCTGTAAATTTTCCAGTTGTGGATCATGAAGGGTGTAGAAAATGAAATCCCAACTGGGTAAGCCAAGGCGACCTTTATAAGAGGTCCATTTGTGTTTCTTCTGGCTTTGGTTATAGTCATAGAATCCTCTCTTCCATCTTTTATGACATGCGTCATAGTTTTGGGTATGTAATATTCTATTTTGATTTGTATTAGTTTGATTTATAGAGATTAGGGTTGACTTCTTCACAATATTACTATATAAAATAAAACATTGCTTGGTCTCTAATAAGTGATCGTTTTTATAAAATCATGATTAGAAAAATTAAGTTGAAAGTTACAATCTTCCAAAAAGTAAATGTGGTTTTTTTTTCTTTAGTTGCGGTAATTTGTTCATTGAAATATCTGAATAAATAAATTGGAAGAGATTTCGATTCAATTTTCATGGTAACTTCAACGCGCATGCTTTTAATAAATAATGTGGTTTCACTAATTCTTATTTGTTACATTTTTGTAACGACCTGGAACTTCAGCCCTCGGAAATCGATACTAATACATCCTCGGTATTCATGTACCGCAAATCCGAGCGTCGGAGAACCAGTTCGTGAAGGGTAAAAGGAAAAAAAGAAAAGAAGACAGAACAGAATCTTACACGAATGGAATAACATAGATTATTTCAATCTATAATATCTTTATAGCAGAAATTTTAAGTACATTTATCAGAGTTAAACATAAACGGTTATAAATCTCTGTCCGAACAAAATGCGGAATATAATAGTACACAAGTGTGGTGGAAAAAGATGTGATAGTCTACTGAAGAATCTTCTAACTCCATGCTCCAAGCTCTTTCAGATTTCTTTTAACTAAACCTAACTACTAGGCTGCTTGAAAAAATAGGGCATCCAGATTTTAAGGAAAACGAAATAAACTTCAGGTCAGTCATGGGACTAGTGTGAGAACTCAAAATACAGGTTCTGAAAACAAAAGGGTATCTCATAAGACCACACCGCACATAAACATGGAATGGCTTTTTACCTTATGATAACTAAAACATTTTTACGTGGAAATTTGGTAATATTATTTTTAATAACATTCTTTTGAAAACATTTGAAAACATTTGCAAACAAACTTATAAATCTTAGCTGAAATGCTTGCATCTCACATTTCAGTATTTTGCACAACTAAATCTGTACAGTACTTCTTGGATATTGGATTTCCAACTGAATAGCGAGGTAAGGGACTACCTCCCGTATAGTGTCTTTTTAGAGGAATGCACCCGAGGCCCCTATGTTGGTCCTCATGTGAATTTAGACCGGCCTGTCCAAAAATATAATATATGAATAACATCGAGTATTACATCACCCGGCCGTTCCCGACCTATCCAAGATGTCTCATAGCATACACCCCTTAATTTAAACCCGAAGTTATAGTGGGTAGAAATTTTATCCATCTAGAAGGTGATTTCATACCCTGATTGGTTGCGACCCACTTTAGCCTTAAAGCATCCTCTGTTTTACTATTCCCGAGTGTGAGGCTTTGAGGTAACGATTACCTTTTATATGGAACATCTTCCACTTTGAATGCCACTTTGCCATTTCACAATCGCATAACTGGTTTATACAAACGTATAACTCCTAAGCTCGTACATCTCAGGAAAGGGTGTTAAGCTACAAGAGGTTGCCTTACTCCGCCACCAAACAGATGATACGTTCATAATGACCAATAAATATGATCTAGAAATGCAACGTCAGACATTCATCCATACAAGTTGTCTAGGAACATGACAAACCGAAGGCACTCTCCTACCTCATCCTATCGGGCATTACCCCTAGTATTAGTAGCGAGTTAGTCCTTGCATATGAAGATCCCAAAATGAAGAGACCGCTGCTATTTATTTATCTTGGGAGCAAATCCAAATATTGTCAACAAGCAGTCCTTCCGTTATGAAGATCCCCGCCTTCAAAATCAAGGTTTTCAATATATATTTTCTTCACTCTCGAAACGTAAATTGGTTCGAAGTGGTTTTCGGATAGGAATCACCCAAAGCCGACCTTGGTTCCTTCAAACCAATTATTGAGAAAAAGATATTTTATAAATTGGTGGTCTATCATTTGATTTATTCATTTTTTAATCGAAAAATATCTTCGCGAGATATATATCTTTAAAAAACATTCTTGTTGGTATATACGGAATCATCAAACCTCTCTTTATTAAATTCTTTGGTTTAATTAAATAATTCCGAATCATTTTACTTAAATCTTAACCAAGATTTCTTATTTTTAAAAGGTAACTTTTTAATTATTTGAAACCATGTTATCTAAGATGGTAAATCCAAATTGTTTAAATTTGAAAATTTTAATCTTTTATACTTAACTTGTTTCCGACATTTCAACCTTATCCATCCCTCGCCTAGGTGAGGCCAGGTGAGCCAGTGCACTGGTTACTCCTGAATATCCCTTAGTTTGAGCATCTCAACTGGATTTCCTGAAAAGAAAAATCAGGTCTACTCGTCGGCCTATTAGAGCCCAGATTTAAACAATTGCTTATAACAACTTTCCTTTAATTCTTTTATTTAAATCCATTTAAATAAATCATTAAATCGTCAAATCAACTTTTAAAACACTTCATTATTCTTTTAAAATATTTATAAAGGACTTAGGAAAGAATTATTAAGTTTAAAGTTATATTTCAAAGGTTATTGAAAACCACTGCAAATAGTGCTGTGAATAATGTTTTTAAAGTCATATTGATCAAAACGACTTTTCTATCTTTTGAAAATTTATTTATATAACTTAAATCTCTTTTAAAACATGCTAAAAGATTTATGAAGATTTTTCCATATTTTAAAAACATTTAAAAATATTAAATTTTAGGAATCCTTTTTTGGATTCCGAACTGCAAAACTGCGATTATTTTAAAAACTTGTTTTACTTATATTTCAAAATCTACCTATTTAAATCTCAATCGTTTTCTTTTTTTGAAAATTATGGATATAACAGTCCAAAAAATTCTTATTACAAAGAATTACGAGCTATATTCCACTTTATATACTCATTTAACTTTTGTGGCGTGAAATCACGAACTACCTTTACGCAACGCGCCTAGTTTTGAATCGTTGTTTTATTTCTTATTCAAAATTCACCAAATTTGTTTTTAGTGTTTATTAAACATTTTAAAAACATTTTAAAACCATTTCAAAGAGTTTTAATTATTCCATATTACTTTTATAATTTGATTCGGACAATGATTTCCTTGTGTAATATCGACATGTATTTAATGTGACTTGTTAATACAATCAAACAATCATATTAAACAATCGATGCTTGATGATCAAAACATAAAGAGACAACCAAACATGATTAATAATTATTATAAACAACCATATTAAAAGATATATATCATCCAATATATATAGTATATATAAATAGAGTTCTCGCTATAATCCAAACCGATACTTCCTACAACATTCAAACAAATCTACGCTTCACTAAACATCTCCTAAACACCTAAAGCTCATGGCCACGCCTACTTCCACTTGCTAATCATGCTTCCCATAATGACTTAGGCTTAATACTAGAGTTAAGAAGAGATTAGAGAAGATTTGGTTAACTTTTGAAAAAGTTAGAGAGTAATCGGTGGATTAGTGCTTAAACACTTCCGCTTTTTTTAACTCTCCTACTTTTTCTCAAAAGAAGATAGACTTCCATGGAAACCATTAAAAAGCATAAGAAAGCTCAAGAATGAAGAAGGAGAAGAATGTGAAGAATAAGTGAGAAGGAGGGGTGGTATCAATAGGAAAAATGAGATAATATCTTCCAAGTGAAATTACCAGCATACTTTACCTACCCAAGAAAACACCTCCCCCTCCACCTCTTGAGGCGCACGACAGCCCCCTTCCTCATGTAGTGATGAGGTTTAGGTGATGGTCGTGATGATGGTGGAGGTGGTGATGTGATATGGTGTAAGATTGATTTGATGTTTGCATTTTAATGTTATTATTTCTTCAAATATTTTATTCTTTTACCATTAGTAAATATATATATTTACTTTCTACTCTTATCATGTGTATATGTACATGATATTGTGTGTATGTGCATGTCACAAATGTGTACAAAGTCATTTGAACAACGTTGTACAACTTATATACGTCAAACCGTTACGAATTTGGATTTCGATCTTTGGTCATATTTTCATTTATTAATTAATGTACATATATTTGTAAACAAACTTTGAAAACTATTTTTTATTATTATTCATGAATTAAAATGATCTCATTTAATTATAAAACCATATAAATCAACATTAAAATGATTGTTTACTAAAAGTGTTATTATATCGATAAAAAATATCAATTTTCCTTATATTTTCAAATCAATTATATATCTTTATAAAACTATTATAAATGATTTATTATCACTTTATTACTATTACAAATGAATTATTATCATTTTAAAACTATCATATGGATAATTATAATAATTATTAAATCATTAAATCTTAATTTAAAATCATTAATTAATTATTAAACATACCGGCATCACTAATGATGTCATAAATCAATTAAATCTTTGTTAATATACTTTTAAACAGGTTTACCGTTTTTATTTACGGTTGTAACGACCCGTATTTTTTCGAAAAAGAAGAAAATTCAAATTTTAGAATTTAGTACGGTAAGAAATTAAAAATTTAGGATGTTAAATAAAATTTACTTTGAATTATTACATCTAATTTTGATTTAATAAAGTGACAACTATTTTATGTGATTTCAAACGTATGGTTTAATAAAAGTTTAATTGTATAGATTTAATATTGTGTAAAGCATGAAATAAATTTATGATTAACTGGAATTGGGTTTTAATTGTAAATTAACTTCTAATCTATTTGTAAACAATAAATGTATAATTATGTATTCAAACTTATTTAAATTTTAGTCTTGGGTTTTTCTCATCTTACATATCAACCTATTGAAATTAATTTATTAATAAAAATTTAGTATAATTGGATTTTACACAAAAGGAAAGAAATATAAATATTAATTTAATAAGACTTAATTAGTTAAACGATTCATAAATTGAGAAAATTGAGAATTTAATACTGCATTAGTTAATATTAGCATTTTAATTAAGGAACTAGAAATTATAAACCAATGAATATTCAATTATATTAATTGAAATATAGTTTATTTTGAAATTAAATAAAGGTGAATTTTATTGAATATAATAAACTGAAATCTACCATTTAAAACAAACAATGGAATTTTATGACAGAAATTTGATATTTGTTATGCTTCCATCTAGACATAGCAAATGGTAAATTTTCGTCGAATAAAATAGATGTTCTATCCGTCGCTAGAAATTCAGTTTAAATCAATTAATAACAGTTGAATTTAAAAGTGTTCCGAAACCTAAATATGTCAACATGAGAAAATTTATTTAGAACACTCTGAATAAGACTGCGTAATCTGTTTCGTGAAATTCGAACGTTTCTAGCTCCGTTTGGATTTTTCCGTACGAGATAGCAACGTATATCGGTGTCAATGTAGCAACCCGGAAATTTTAATAGTTTTATAACGTAATTAAATGAAAATTTGATATTTGGAGTACGTCTATTTTAATATAGCAAATGGTAAATTTTCATCTGACAATATTAAAGTTTATTTTATTATGTAGTTTATTTCAATTTAAATCAGTTACTATTTGATTATAATAAAATGTTTTCCAAACCTGAATATTTTAACATAATAAATTTGTAAATCATCTTCTGAGTGAGACGTCATATTTCGTTTTGTCAAATTTGGACTTCTCTAACTCCGTTTATCTTATTTTCGACAAAATTGCAGCATTTTCGGTATCGATTATCGACTTTTGATACGATAATCGTACCACTGGTATCTATATACCGTTTTGATCATCTCATCGTGTTGATCACTATAGTGTATTTATTTCTATGTTTTGAGGTCGAGTACGCGACGGAAACGATAAAATGGTGCGTCGTACCGGTACCGTAAGTTGTGACCGTTGGCTTTCCTTGCTTTTCAAGTTTAAGCGTGCGGCCCAAACAATCTAATAAATTGCTTTAATTACAATCTTACCGTTTGGCTAGAGAAAATTTATTACAATATATATAGTATATTATAATTTGCCTTTTTATTTCTTCCTTGTATTTTACCTGAAGCATGCGGTTCCTCATCATTTTTGCTTGTCTCTTTCTATTGCCCTGTTGCTTCATAACCCATTCTCATCCTCTCCTTTCCCAAAGCCTACACATGGAAATACCACCATATCAGCTTGTCCCTTCCCCTCGCTCTAATCTCATCATCGCCTCATCCAGCAACCAACCTCGTCACCGCCACGTCACCCGCTCGGCCTCAGCCTCCTCCTCCATTGAAAGTTGTGAGTACGTATATATAAATATATATATAATAGTTGTTTAATTTTCTAAATATTTATATATATATAACGGTTTACAACATAAACTATGTGTTTAAAATATATATGGTTTTGGAGTACTGTGGTATATATAGGATATAGATTTTATGCATTATATTTTAAGTGAAGTCGAATTTTTTTGTGACAGTATATATATCATATAGTGACAAGTGTGTAATATATAGTCTATATAAGTTGTAAATATTTGTATAGTCATATATATAACCTGTTGCATGCATATTTTGTTGTTTTACAATCTGCACATTGATATGTATGTATATAAGGTATATATTAAATAATGATTACTGTATTATATATATACATGTCTAGTTTCATATTTTTCGCATTTGTTTGTATACCTCTGACGTATGATATATACACACAGTTATTTGGGTTGTGTATTGGGTGTTCATCTTAAAATATGCTTGTTCTCTTAAACGTATAGATCTATATGTATAGTATATATGATAGATTATATAAAAATTTACATATATTAAAGGCACGTAAGTTTATGTATTTATTTATAAGTTCTGTTTATATGAAGGGAATATAATTAAGTTATATTCTAGCTAAAATACATATAGTATAGGTTGCGTGAGTCTATATATATATACAAAAATATTATGCGTGTTGTTATGAATATAGATATTATGTATATAAGTTGTTTTTATATATGCCTTTTAACTAGTATGGACTGGGAAATGTATAACATGTATATTTTATTCAATACATACTTTAATGGTTGTTTTAAGTATTGTTGGCTAGAATATTTTATAAAAGGTTACTGTATATATAAGGTTAGGTTATGTGTTGCGATAAATGTAAGTTTGCAAGTGGCATTTGCTGTTTGTTTATGTATATTGGTTTTATAATAAATTTTGATTTGAAAAGTATAATAAGTGTATATATAAGTAAGTTATATAATGTATTATACATAGGTTTTTAAACCATTCAATTTCTGTTAAGTTTTATACATATCATAATAAATTGTTTATATTGATTTGATAATAGAAATTGATTTTTATTTATAACCTTTATGTAAGTTGTGTACATGTGTATATGCATTTATTTATATATATGGGAACTTGGTTTTCAAATTTTTATTGATATAGGACATTTGGGATTAACTATTTATTGAAGATAAATTTATATTATTTTAAATGTATATTAAATTTTATCTGTGTTTGAATTTAGAATATGAATTTTATATACGTAAATAGTTATATATAGTTATATATACCTTTTATCTTCATCGATCCAATTCTGATTTGATTTCGACGATTCCTTGTCATCGGCTTTGATCGTCAAATTCATGCCCATCTCACCCTGCTTTGGATTCGTAACTCATCTCATTTTCGTTCATCTCTAGCCTTAAAAGGCGAGCAATCACTCACGATTTATGTTCTTATATTTATTAAATTTGATTTCAATTGAAACGACAATTGAAATATACTGCTAAATTTAACTGTTAATTTTATAATTGCTAGATATGATATGCTATTATCTGAAATTGTTCACCTGTGGGATATGACACCATACCCTATTGTTTATTTAATTTGTTATTGATGATATATCTCTGTTGTTGAAATGTTATATTATTATTTTTATATCTGTTATCACTCTGCAAGTTCCCTGTTAGTATAGTAATCCCTATGGGTTGAAATGATACATACCCGAACGATTTTGTAGAATAGGGGAAAATCGTTATGGGTTGAAATGATAAACCCAAGCGATTTTCATTGAATTGAATTTGGGATTGCGGGTTGAAAAGATATATACCCGTATATTTTAAATTGCGAATTGAAATGATAAATATCTGTATCACTTGACCATAGGATAGAAAATTATATACAGGCACCGTTGGTCTATATATATATATATATAAATATTTTGAAAATGATTCCTATGGATTTGGAAAGAAATATATGATTTGTATAACTTGGTTTTGATTTAAAGTGATTAAATGGATATTTCAAGTTTTAAATAAATCGAAGGAAATATTTAGTTTAATGTAAATTTAAGGTTATTTAAATGATAATGGATTTATTAAGTGAATATTTCAAAACTAAATAATGATGAAGTTAAATAATATATATGAAATTATCAATTTAGTTTCGAAAGTGCTATAATTTGGAAATATATATATATATATATATTTGAAATGGAAATGATATTTTGGTTTTGAAGTATAAATTAATTTGAAATGACCACGATATTATAATGACGTTTGGTTGTTAATAGCGTATATTTCTACATTATAGATAGTTCCGCGGATCCTTAGAGGATGGTTATCCCAAACATCCTTTAAGTTACTGGTATTTCAGTTGATATTTCACTTGAGTTGGATTTATTGATATAAGAATGTTAATCCTGACTCGAGTGTTTTGTGTTTTGCTTTACGCTCGGGTCAGACTGAGTGATACAACATTTGAGGCTCACCTTTGGAGTTTGGAGCTTCGCTTGGAGATCCAACTATCGATTCAACTTTCAGCTTCTCTAGTTGATTTATTCAGAGATGTCATCAGTCTGTATTTGAGATATTCTATTGTATTTTATTTCAAACTCTGTTGTTTATATAGTAGCTTCATGTACTACTATTTATCTATTCCGCTGCATTATTATTATATTACTCTGTGTCTGTGATTCTGTGATTGATTTATTTACTGTATATGTTGAGTTTTGCCAAATTTAAATTAACAATCTGATATTTTGAGCAATTCAAGTCCGACATGTGTGGATGCGAATGGTTGAAAATACCGGGTTGTTACAATGGTTCAATACATTATTATGGGGGTTATAAATCCTTATATTTGAATATTTCAAAAATAATCTTAATTTATTAAAGTGATGAATTTGCGGGTCATTACAACTTCCCTCTTAAAAGAATTTCGTCCCTAAAATTATACCTGAACAAAAACCCAAAGGTGTTTTCCCAAAATATTTATTTCTAAACTTACTCTTATATGATGTATATAGATCAATCGTACACATTATCTGATTCGATCTACAACTTTACTTCCGAAACAGTATTGATCCCCCAATCCTCTAGTGCGGACCTTGATCAGGCTTTCTGATCAGAACTTTTGTCTTTCTTGCATGGCATTCAACTATGACAGAAAACTCAAGTACCCAATCATAAACCCTCATTAATGTTTGTCGTCAAGAATCGAGTGATAAACCATTTTTCGGACCGGTGTAAACACCTCAAAGTTTCGTACTTGAATCTTAGATCAAAATTGTGTGACAAAATGATCTATGCACAACATACATACTTATAACTTCCGAAAATCTTTATGAAACCTTTCATTCATTAAATTTCACTCAAAAATCTACTTCTTTATAAAATCTCCTTTATAGCACTTATTACTTTTATTTATTAAAATGCCATTTATATATATATCTGTATATTTACTAAACTTTGTTTATAAATTTATTACCTTGAAATATTTATTTATAAAATTTTCTATCTCTTTTCCAAAAGAAACCATTTTAAATTTAAAAGGTAATTTTACAATAAACTTCTCTTATTATAATATATTACTTTTTAACTTTTAGAAAATTATCTAGATCGAGTAACTCTAAAATAATACCAAGGAACTGGGTACTACCAATAGTATCACATGTCCTCTTAACCGGAGGAGTAATACTTAGGAGAAGTGTTTACCATTCAAACACAACTCCTACCCATTTTAGTTACTTTCGAGCCACTCGAACTAGTTAATCTTTAGATTCTTTTTGTTCATATTCATTTATTACTTAGTATATTTTCCGAAATACTAATAATACTTTAGGAACCATTCTTTAAAATCATTACTTGAGTTTATTATAAACTTATGTTTTATTATCACTTCAAAACTTAAGTATACATTTATAATATTATTTCGTTTAACTTCACTTAAGTTAAGTTTTCATTTCATAGTGCAATTTCAAATTTTGTTTTTATTTAACAGAAATGTTTAATCATTTTTAAATTTTGGTTTTACTTTCCATTTTCTCAAATTCATAAGTTATACAAACTTGTTTACTCAAATTTTTATAAATCCTTACTTAAGTTTATTCACATAATATAATTACAACTTATAGTTATATAATCACTTTACAACTTAAGTTTATATTTATTTCACACTCTTTTACATTATAAAATTTCCAATTTACTTTACTTAACCTAAATATTTAACAAATTAGAAATTTGTTTTTGACTTATTATTTATCAAACACCCCATAGTCAAATTACGATACTAAATTCACGAGGTGTTTGTATTTAAACTTTTAAATCAAACAATTCATTAGATTGAAATGAACTAATTTTATTGTTATTTCAAAATTACTTTGTTTTAATAAAACACATTCATACAAAATACATTCCTATATTTTGTTTATCTTAATCAAATTTCTTTACCCAACATTATTTATCAAACACCACATAGTCAAATTGTGAAACTAAATTTACGAGGCGTATGTATTAAAACTTTTAACCAAACGGTCGATTAATCATTGATAATAACTGAATATTTATTATTATCAATCTTTCAAAATTCTTTGAAAACTTTTTCTCAAAGCCTTTTAGATTAAAATCCTAATTTCATAACCATTTTTCAAATTAACAAATTTTATCTATTATTTATATCCCTTAATATTCTTAGCGTTATTTGTTAAACATCTTATAGTCAAAATGTGAAATTCTAATCACAAGATGTCTATACTTAGATTTTACAAATCTTGATTAAAAATCATCCAAGTTATAATATATCTAACTATATATCCTTTTTAAAATATATTCTTTATGTATAAAATATAATTTTAGGTAAAATTATTTCATTTACCATATTTTTCAAAAACCATTTTTATATATCATTAAAAATTCGCACTCATATATATAATACTCTCACTTATTCTACGATGTTACTAACCCTATCTCTAATGTGTTGCTCATCCTAGGATATTACTAATCCTATCTCTAATGAGTTCTAACCCATATCTGGCTTAGGTGCTCGCTTAACCAAAGCTTTGATACCAAATGTAACGACCTGGACCTTCGGCCCTTTGAAATCGACACTAATACATCATCGGTATTCATGTCTTGCATATTCGAGTGTCGGAGACTTGGTTCGTTAAGGGTAAAAGGAAAAGAAAAAAAGAAGATAGTATAGAACCTTAGATGAATGGAATAACATGTATTATTTCAATATATAAAATCTTTGTAGAAAATTTTTTAAATACATTTATCAGTGTTAAACATGGACGGTAATAAATCTCTATCTGAACAAAATAAGAAATACAATAGTACACAAGTGTAGTGGAAAAAGGTGATTGTCTATTGAAGAATATTCAAACTCCATGCTCCGAGAACTTTTAGATTTTTTCTAAGTAAACCTGACAACTAGGCTGCTCAGAAAAATAAGGCACATAGAGTTTAAGAAAAACTCCAGGCCAGTCATGGGACTGGTGTTAGAACTCAAAATACGGGTTTTGAAAATAAAAGGTTATCTCATAAGACCACACCGCACATAACACGGAACGGGTTTTTACATTATGATAACCAAAACATATTTACATGAAAATTTGGTAATATTATTTTTAATGATATTCTTTTGAAAACATTTGCAAATAAACTTATAAATCTTAGCAGAAATGCTTGCATCTCACATTTAAGTACTTTGCACAACTAAGTCCGTACAACAATTATAGGATATTGGATTTACAACTGAATAGGGAGGTAAGGGACTATCTCCCTATACAGTGCATTTCTAGAGGAATGCCCCCAAAGGCTCCTATGTTGGTCCTCATTCGAATTAAGACAGGTCTATCCGAAAATATAATATATGAATAACATCGAGTATTACATCACCTGGTCGTTCTCGGCCTATCCGAGACATTTCTTAGCATACACCACTTAATTTAATCCCGATGTTATAGTGGGTAGAAATTTTATACATTTAGTGGATGATCTCATACCCTGATTGGTTGTGACCCACTTTAGCCTTAAGCATCCCATGTTTTAATATTCCCGAGTGTGAGGCTTTGAGGTAACGATTATATGGAACATCTTCCGCTTTGAATGCCACTTTGCCATTTCACAATCACATAGCTGGTTTATACAAATGTATAACTCCTAAGCTCGTGCATCTCAAGAAAGGGTGTTAAGCTACGAGAGGTTGCCTTCTTCGCCACCAAACAGATGATATGTTCATAGTGATTAATAAATATGATCTAGAAATGCAACGTCAGACATTCATCGATACAAATTATCCAGGAATAGGACAAACCGAAGGCAATTTCCTACCACATCCTTTCGGGCATTACCCCTAGTATTAGTAGTGAGTTAGTCTTTGCATACAAAGATCCCAAAATGAAGGGACCACCGCTATTTATTTATCTAAGGAGAAAATCCGAATATTGTCACAAGCTGTCCTTCTGTTATGAAGATCCCCGCCTTCAAAATCAAGGTCTTCAATATATATTTTTTTCACTATTGAAACGTAAATTCGTTCGAAGTGGTTTTCGGAAGGAATCACCCAAATCCGACCTCGGTTCCTTCAAACTGATTATCAAGATAAAGATATTTTATAAATAGGTGGTTTATCATTTGATTTATTCGTTTCTTTTTATCGAAAAATATCTTCGAGAGATATATATCTTTAAAAAACATTCTTGTTGGTATATGCAGAATCATTAAACCTCTCTTTATTAAATTCTTTGGTTTAATTAAATAATTCTGAATCATTTTAATTAAATCTTTACCATGATATCTTATTTTTAAAATGTAACTTTCCAATAAGTTGAAACCATGTTATCTAAAATGGTAAATCCGAAATGTTTAAATTTGGAAAATTTAATCTTTTATACTTAACTCGTTTTCGACGTTTCGACATTATCTATCCCTCGCCTAGGTAAAGCCCGGTAGGCCAGGGCACTGGTTGCTCTTGAACATCTCCTTTCGAAAGAGATGATTTCAATGTTTTCGAAAGGTTTAATATAGATGGCTTCGAAAGGTAAGTTTTGGCCTTCGGCATAGGTTATAAAGTAAAGTAGTTTACTTGTATCGAAAGGGGTACTTTCATTGGTTTCGAAAGAGGTACTTTCAAAGGTTTCGAATGTTTTCATCAACAATGTTTTGTGTAAAGTATATATAACATGGAAAAGTGATTTGAGTAAAGCATAGAATATATTTTCCTTACTTAAGAATGATTTAAAAGGTTAAATCAAGTTGAAAGAAATGTTTTCAATGAAAATTTTAAGGGTAGATGATCCTAAGTAAATGACTCAGATATTAGAATACCAGATGATACCACCATATACTTTAGCTAGTAGCCCCTAGCTAATATAAGTCCAAAGTTCCAGTGTGTATGGCTTTGTCACAGGTAAGACTAAAATGATGTTACATATAGAAAGGAATATACAGAGTGAGGATAGGATATTGGTGATCCCACAAAATCATTAGGATTAGTTGACCCTGAGAGAAGTAAGTTAGGGACAGACCGTTTAGAAGAGTATCTAACAGAGTTAGATTATTTATTTTGTCTGGTAGGCCCGAGTCAGCCAAAGGTTAGTAGTTAGCCAAACAAAACTATAGTGTTCGAACTGATAGTCCATTTATTTCCTGATTTGTATGCATATATGATATTTCTAACATTGTTTTAACCAATTTGGTTGCAGGATTTAGAATTGCAAAAGATATGTTTTTAAAAGGATATTAGTGAGGGGAAACCCATTCCGCTAAGCGGCGTGGTCTCACTTAATGTCAGTAAACCGAGATGTATAGTATTATTCACACCAGGCTTTATGTCTGACTCAAAGTATATGTTTTCCCCTAAAACTCTCGAGTGCTCAAAATTGATTAGAGTAGGTTGAGAGTTGATTATTCAAAGGTTCTAGTATGTGGACATATAAAGCTTCCAGAGATGAGCAGGAGGCTGGTGCTAACTATATTTAGGAGTTGCTTTGTTTTATTTTCACTGTGTGTCTGATATGACTATTTAGTACTCTAGTCATCCAAGGGGGCATTCTCATATGTTTCTCTTGGTGTATTTATGTAGTAATTATGTTTGATCTAAACCTGGGAAATGATTGGGATTATGTAATGGAATATGAAACATGTTTTGTGAAATGTAATCAGTAAAGTTGTTGTTTATTTTCATATTCATGTGCTTCTGATATTATGGATTCCTTTAACATTACTGTATTTTGTTGCCAAAAGTTAATACTATAGATGACTGCAGCATCTGTAGCGCTTTGCTTTAGGCCTCAAGGTAGGGGATGTTACAACTTGGTATCGGAGCATAAGTTTATGAAAAACTTTAAACCTAAAATGATTTTGAAAACATAATCCTAACGAATTAGAGGAAAGATTGGGGTATGGGATAACGCTATAATAACATACTTGTGTTTGCTATATATAAGTATACGCTTTATCTCTATTTTCCCATATCTCTTAGGTTATTCTTCTGTATCATACGAAGACTCGAATGTTGATATGGATGCTAGAAGTGGAAGAGGTAACATTGGTGGGGAAAGCAGCACAACAAATGAAAATGCCAAACCAAATACGAGGAGGTACCCAGGTCAGGCACAAGCTGGAAATGTGGGTGTTGGAGTCCCGCAAGTAGACATTGGAGCGATGTATTAGTTCTTCGTAAACATGATGCAAGCGGGAGTTGCTATTGAAATAGTTGGAGAAGGAAATCAAGAAGCTTCAGCGGTGAATAACTATGCAGTTCTGAGTAGAGATTATGCCCGATTGGGTGGGAAGTCGTTTATTGGTACTGAAGACGCAATTGAAGTGGAGAATTGGATACTTCGTTGCGAGAGATTTTCGATGATCTAGGGCTCAATGATGAGAAAAGGAGGAGACTTGCTTCGAGACAGCTATAAGGAGATGCACCGTATTGGTGAAATAGTGTTATTTCTGGAGTTAATGAAGAGATGATGACATGGGCTGAGTTTAAAAGAATATTTGAGGAGAGATATATGTCGGAGATCGCTAGAACAACTCTGCTCAGGTAGTTTGCTGAGTTAGAGCAGGGAGACATTACTGTGCTTGAGTATGCAACGAGGTTTGAAGAGCTAGCGAGATATGGCTATGCTACTATTGATATTGTTATTAAGAGGAATGAAAAGTTCATTCGGGGCTTGAAGCCTAAGCTTACAAAGGCCACATTACCGCATATTAGGGATGCATGTGATGTTGTTGTTGAGATGGCCTTGAGGAATGAAGAGATGCTTGCTTTTCTTGAAAGAAATAAGTTAAAGGAAGCTCAACGAGTACAAAGTCAGAAAGGAAAGTTTTCCCATAAGAAAGGGCCTCAGAAGGGTGGAGCTGTTAAGAAGGGAAAGCGGAGGTTGTCTACTATAAATGTGACAAGAAACGGTATTTTGCAAATGAATGTTGCTCAGGGGATGGAAAGAAGGTGATCGGGAAGAAGAATATTAGATGCTTCAACTGCGATCAAATTGGACATTATAAGAACCAGTGCAAGGAGCCAGCCAAGGATGGAAAGGGCAAAGTGTTTACATTGGAGCCAGCTACCTCGAGGCCAACAGTAGAGGAAAAAGGAAAACGTGTGTTGGGAGGTACGCTTATGATAAATGGTATGTCAGTTAGCGTTCTATTTGATATCGGTGCATCGCATTCTTTTATATCATTATCTCGTAAATAAGCTTAGCCTATAACCCTCATACCTAGTTACTTCCTTAAGGGTTGCAAATCTGATAGGAGGTTATGCGACTCCCGGGATGAGATGTGACCACTTAGAGTTTGAATTGTTAGGTCATAACTTTGTTTGTAGTTTTCATGTGTTTTGTGTAAAGTATATATAACATGGCAAAGTGATTTGAGTAAAGCATTGAATATATTTTCCTTGTTTAAGAATGATTCAAAAGGTTAAATCAAGTTGAAAGAAATGTTTTCAATGAAAATTTTAAGGGTAGATGACCCTAAGTAAAATACTCAGACATTAGAGTACCAGATGGTAGCGCCCTATACTTTAGCTAGTAGCCCCTAGCTAATATAAGTCCAAAATTCCAGTGTGTAGGACTTTGTCACAGGTAAGACTAAAATGATGTTACACATAGAAAGGAATATACAGAGTGAGGATAGGTTATTGGTGAGCCTGCAAAACCATTAGGATCAGTTGACCCTGAGAGAAGTAAGTTAGGGACAGACCATCCAGAAGAGTATCTAACAGAAGTTAGATTATTTATTTTGTCTGGTAGGCCCGAGTGATCCAAAGGTTAGTAGTTAGCCAAACAAAACTATAGTGTTCGGACAGATAGCCCATTTATTACCTAATTTGTATGCATACATGATATTGCTAATATTGTTTTAAACAGTCTAGTTGCAAGATTTAGATTTTCAAAAGATATGTTTTTAAAAGGATATTAGTGAGGGGAAACCCGTTCCGCTAAGCGGCATGGTCTCACTTAATATCAGTAAACCAAAGATGTATAGTATTATTCACACCAGGCTTTATGTCTGACTCGAAGTTTATGTTTTTCCCTTAAACTCTTAGGTGCTCAAAATTGATTTGATTAGGTTGAGAGTTGAGGGTTACAGTTTTTAGTAGGTGGACGAATAAAGCTTCCGGAGACAAGCAGGAGGCCGATGCTAGCTATATTTAGAAGTTGTTTTGTTTTATTTCTACTATGTTGTATTAAGTATGATATGACTATTTAGTACTCTGGTCATCCAAGGGGGCATCCTCATGTATCGATCTTGGCGTATTTATGTAATTATTATATTTGATCTGAACCAGGGAAATGATTGGGATTATGTAATGGAATATAAAACATGTTTTGTGAAATGTAATTAGTAAAGTTGTTGTTTTTGTAACGTGTGATTTTGTTTCATATTTATGTGCTTCTGATATTATGGATTTCATTAACATTACCTTATTTTTTCTCCGTAAGTTAATACTATAGATGACTGCAGCATCTGTAGCGCTTAGCTTTGGGCCTCAAGATAGAGGATATTACATGTTTCAATACATTTTTTCCAGTTTTCAAGTACATACGATAGTTTTCATGGTTTAGAACAATATGGTTTGAACATTTTATTATTTGTTTTGATTGCTTTAGACATCCTTTTGTATTGATGACCTCTATTCTATCATGTGAAGGACAACCTATTAGATGATATGCCTACCTTGAACTGTAGTAGGTATGATTTAATTTCTAAAAGAATTTATTCTAATGGTAGATAACTTATGCTTAAGTCTATTTGTTTTTTTATTGATATGTTTGATATTATGTTATAAAAGAATTTATTTTATTATACATATATAAGTTCGATCGTCGTTAGTTGTATGTTTTATCTCCCATAATTTTAAGAACAAAATCATAATTTCTTTCATTATAACTCTTTATTTCACATATCCCGTTGTAACATTGCTATTTCATTCACCACACTCTTTACCTTGATTATACCTTTATAATATAATAGTGGATTTTCTTCCTCTTCTCTACACCTTCAATATAGTATTTTTTGAAACTCCTTAGTTTATTGTTCATATCAACTTTTTCTCCATCATGTTTCTATTTTGTCACAATTTTATCTCTTTTCCATTTCGATTTTCATATTTATAATACAGTTCAAACAACTGTATTCTCGATCTAAATAAAATTAAGGTTTCACTCTAAATAATTTTTTAATTGGACTTATTGACTTTCTAATCTTAGTAGAATTTAACTGTATTGTTTAATTGTCCTTCACTTTTGTTCTCTTCTTAATATTTTATGATTTCATTGTTTTCCAATAGTTATGTTTCTACCTGTTGTTTTAAAGGTTTGACCTTTTTTGGAAATAATATCTAAAAGTAAAAAAACCATGGTTATCGGATTGATTTAGCATTGATTAAAGGTTTGATCTTCATTTTATTATGTATCCATTTATTTGATTTAAGGTTGAATTTGTTGTTTTTCTTCTAAATTTCAGAATTTGGATTATTTCTTTAAGTGTTGTGTTTGAAATTTTTTCTAATAATTTTTATGTCAGTTAATATGATTATTAATTTAGTTTCCTTCATTTATTTTTTAATAGGTTATTGGATTATAAAGACATAGATACGTATAATCTTTAATTGTTTTGCAAAAAAAATTATATTCTCAAGCTTTATGTCAGATTTGAATTTCACCTTATACTTATTTGATTATCTTGATTATGAATTTTGTTCCCTTCATTATTTTTTAGGCTGTTAATTTTAAATTACCAATATTTTGGTACCAAAGAACCCCGATTGTTCTGAATAATCCATTAGAGGAAATGTTGATCCATTTTCCCTTTCTCAAACATAAGTATATAAAAAGTCAAGTTGGGTGAAAGAATTATATTGTAAGTAAAATAATAGTTAAACCACAAATTTTCAACGTATATTTTAGGAAAAGGTATAATTTATATTTAGCAATTTTGTACCACCTAAAGTAATCAAGTATAAAGTTTTGCTAAAAGTTTAGTTTTAAATATGTGTTTAGTCTTAGATAGAGAAGATGAGGAAATGGAAGTAAAAGAGAGAAATGAACTGAGATAAAAATTAATAATAAAGATATAACAACATAATTGAAAAGATACAAAAATGTAATAAAATCTTAATTTCTATCATTATAACTCTTTGTTTCACTTATCCCATTGTT
Source organism: Allium fistulosum (assembly GCA_030737815.1). Taxonomy (NCBI): domain Eukaryota; kingdom Viridiplantae; phylum Streptophyta; class Magnoliopsida; order Asparagales; family Amaryllidaceae; genus Allium; species Allium fistulosum. The sequence goes on from CM060901.1 coordinate 1,259,615,363, forward strand.
ATTTCATTCACCACACTCTTTACCTTGATTATACCTTTTCAATATAATAGTGGATTTTCTTCCTCTTCTCCACACTTTCAATATAGTATTTTTTTAGAACTCCTTAGATTATTGTTCATATTAACTTTTTCTTTATCATGTTTCTATTTAGTCACAAATTTCTCTCTTTCCCAATTTGGTTTTCATATTTATCATACAGTTCAAAAAACTATTTTTTCGATCTGAATCAAATTAAGGTTTCGTTCCAAATAATTTTTTAATTGGTCTTATTGGATTTCTAAGCTTAGTAGAACTTAACAGGAATATTTAATAGTCTTTCACTTTTGTACTCTCCTTAATTTTTTATGATTTCATCATTTTCCAGTAGTTATGTTTCTACTTGTTTTTTTTAAAGGTTTGACCTTTTATGGAAATAATATTTAAAAGTAAAAAACCATGATTTATCGGATTGATTTAGCATAGTTTAGAGGTTTGATCTTCATTTTATTATCTATCTAATTATTTAATTTAAGGTTTTTCTTTTATATTTCAAAATTCGGATCATTTCTTTGAGTTTTTTGTTTGAATTTTTTTTAATGATATTTGTGTCAATTGATATAATTCTAAATTTAGTTTCCTTCATTTTTTTTACAAGGTTATTGGCTTATAAATACATGGACACATAGAATCTTTAATTGTTCTACAAAATTTGTTACAAGTAAAGTTGAATTATAATTTTTTATTCTCAAGCTTTATGTCGAATTTGAATTTCATCTTATATATTTTCGATTATTTTGATTAAGAATTTAGTTTCCTTCGTTATTTTTTAGGACATTTTAATTTATCAATATTTAGGGACCAAAGAACCCTAATAATTCTGAATAAACCATTAGAGGAAAAGTTGATCCATTTTCTCATTCTCAAATATAAGTATATAAAAAAAAGTTGGGTGACAAGGATTATATCGAAAGTAAAATAATATTTAAATTTTAATGCATATTTTGGGGAAAAGTATAATTTATGATCAATAGTTTTGAACTATTAAAGTAATCAAGTATAAAGTTTTGCTAAAAGTTTAGTTTTAAATATGTGTTTTGTAAATTTATTTCTCCTTTAATGTTTTATATAGCCTTGGTAAACCTAAACTTATATTTGTAGAATTTGATGTTATCCATATTAATCAATATTTAGTTTATAATATCATGTATGCTACCATCAAATTTTAAGGTTTCTTATAGAGAAATTTAGTGGTTTTTTGCAATATTCAACAAATTTTGTTTATTGTTATGCTATTTTAAACTTTTTAGTTTGGAGATGTTAAGAGATAACCATATATGGAAAATGGTTTTTTAATATTTATAAGTAAGCTAACATTCGATACGAAGGATCGTATCAGAAATTGATAAAGGAATTAATATTATCATTTCAATTTAGTTTGAATTGACTTTACCTAGAGCATTAACTATAATAAACTATCTTTAATTCAAATTCAGTTAAGAAAGTGAATCGATCAAATCAGTCGAAGAATTAATTTTAACCTATTAATCATATGTCATTGGCAAAAATTCAACTGCATTATTAGTTCCAAATATATGAGGGGACATATAAAGTCATTTGTTATGTACCTTTAGAAAGTCATTGCATACTCTAAGAGGTTGTGAGTTAGGAATTCACTATCTATTATTACAAGAATTTTTTATTTTCTTTAATAAGCATAGCATGATAACAAAATAAATGAGCAAATGATGTGTTTCTAGATAACATTATGTACGAAACTTACCAAAAGATTGTTAGGATAATAACTAATTATGCTTTGATGCAACATTATATTTTACATTTTTCCTTATGATTGAAAGGTAATATCATGTATTCTATAAAATATAAAACTTAATTTTCGTTTTCATCTTAGATACATAATAGTCGTATTAAGTTATGAATATTATATTATGTTATAATGGATGTACGTACAAAAAAAAGACAAGCATTTTTATCAATGTTGGATTATTATTGCATCAAACAAAATTTGCGGTCAATGTCTAACTGAAATAACAAAGAAAATCAAAGTCAATGTTAGAAGTCATGATATTATAAAAGAGTAAAAAAAAATATTATTGCTTACATGAATAAAAGAGTAAAAGAGGTAAATTATTGAACAAGGAATCTAATTTAAATGAAACTTTGTTTGAATCTGGAGTTTGGCATGCGATAAAGTTTATTTATTGAAAGAGTGGTTTGACATATGTTTTTATTTAGCCCACTTAAAAAAGTATTTGAAAAAAAATTAAAATGACCTTTCTTGGATATAGTTGATATGCAAGTTTTATCTTTGCTATTTATTGAAAAATGACATAATTATTTTTTGAGTAACCATGGTTCCTCCAAAATTTAGTTCATAATAAAGCAAATTAACATTGGCAACTTCTTACATTCTCTAAAACTATTTTTTGACTAAATATTGCTTTTAATTTCATTTAAATATTTCTTACTTTCTATGTGTATGTACATATTTTATAAACTACTTTGTTATGTTTAAAATATAACATACTAAAGTAAATTTATTCCAACAATAATGATAAATTTTTAGTAGTTTAGTTCATTAACTGCACTAATATTATTGTCATCTTTAACGAAATATTATCCGAGGTTCACAACTATTTTTATTATAGTAATATACTATATTGCTATTGTAACGACCCGGATTTTTCGTCGTTGATTTTAAATATTTGATTTGGAATATAAATTGATTTTTGAATATGAAGATTTTGGTTTAAATTATAGAATGAATTTAAATTTCAAATATAGTTATTTATCGTAATACGGAAATGGTGAATAATTGAAATTTGAATTGAATATGAATCAAAATGATTTCTAATGTTGATATAAATTCTATTCGAACTAGAATTGAGTTAATAAGTTTTTAAAACTGGAATTTCAAGTGATTTCGTCAATTTTTGAAATCGCCGATTCAATAGATGCGTTAAACTAGCGATCCGGGGCACAGTCTCAAAATTCGACGAAACAAGTTCCATCGGATCCATAATAGTGTATTATTATTGGATTTCAAATTTCGTAGCGTTTGGAGTTAACGTTTGGCCGTACGGGATAGAAACTCGTTGAAATTAATATTGAAAATTTAATATAATATAATTGGGTTCAAAAACCTATTTTTCACATACGATCGAATTTTGCCTCAAGACCTGTTCCATTGAGTCCGGAATAGGGGTATATCATTAGCAACGCCAGGCGGCATGCCTCAATAGGGGTTTCGAATTTCGAGATATGCCAAACGAGATATTTTTGAATATAAAATTATAAATTTTAAATCGCAGCCACCCTATAATTTAACTTGAGCCACCCTTACCACGTTCCTAGCCGGCCTATACACCTGACCATAGCTGCCTTCTCCTTATTTAAAATTGCGTAATCTCTTTTCTTTCTCCTCCTCTCAACGAAACAGTTTGAAGAAAAAAAATCGTGAAAAGGAAAAATCATGTTGCCTTAAGCAAAGAGCCAACATCGATATCAAAACCTATGACGCTTCAAGGAGCGACTGCGATGCAGCATGGTGGCATCGAGGTAAAGAAGGAAGTTGCAATGGAAGGCAGGGGTCGTGATAGGAGAGGGCAACGGCGTGGGCTTGGCGGCTCGTCTGAGGTGAACGCGGTTGCGTGCTAGGGCTGGGAGAGCGACTACGAGCTAGGGCTGGGCGTGGTGGCTCGTCTGAGGCGAACGCGACTATAAAAAAAAAAGAGGAGAACGCACAAAGGCCTAGTTCCTATAGCGTGACGGAGGAGAAGTCTCGTGCACTTCGTTCGAACCTGGAATCTTAGGTCGCGACTATGGTGAGGTTGAACTAGTTCGGGCAGGTGTGCTAATCTGAGTAGAAGGTATATTAGAATTAATTTTAATTAAAGTGTAATTAGTTAAGTATAAAATTTGATAACATATAAATTCGTAAATTATTCGTGCAAGGTCGAATCAAGTCACGACAGATTCATTATCTAGGATACTAAGCAATTGGGATTAATTTGGAGTTGGTTTAATTTAAAGTGAGCACGCGACAAATTCGAAAATCAAGGTGAGTAAATCTCACTCAATTTGGTTAACTAGTTTAAATTTATAATAATTAAAATTATTTATTGGACGATCAGTTGAATGGATATATATCTATCAGTTGAATGCTATTATATATATAATATATATATATATAATATAATATATATATATATTAGTAGTTGGATATATTTCTAGCCGTTGGAGCGGATGAGACACTATGCGCCCCGCATAAAAGTAGATGACCCTATATTACCGCGATATCCCACCTCGAAGTGGGATTGGTATTTTATGTTATATAACATCTGTGGATACGGGGAAACAGGTTGGAGGGATCCAACTGGATTCCTCAAAAGAAAAATATTGATTTGTTTCATATATAGTGATATATGATATGGTTGAATAATCTGTTATGGATTGTTATGTGATTGATATATTGGATGTTATAGTAGCACTGGCCTAAATTTTGGTATTTTAAATACATAAATAATATTTTTGAATTTTAAAATAAATTCAAAGGTGTATTTTGGAAATAAAATTATTTATATGGAAAATGGAATATTGGATAAGGAATGGTTTGGATTAAATAAAAGATTTGATTTTGGAAATATACTTAACTATTTCGTAAGGAGTTTTCAAAAATAAATATATTCTTGAAATTTATATATATACAAGGAAATTAAAAACAATGGATTTTAATAATGTTTCTCAAATTATAATTAGAAGTTGAAATCGAGTTTTTGAAGGGAATTGGAATTATTTAAAAAGGAATTGGGTTGGATAAAATAAATAAATAATGTAATTTTGGATATTTATTTAGCTATTTCGTAAAATGGTTTCAAATAGAGAATTTTAAATTGAGAATTTTTAAACAATGGATTTTAAATGAGATTTCTTAAAATAGGAAAAGGAAGTCGTAATTGAGATTTTGAATGAATTTGGATTATAATTGGAACTTGTTAAGGAAAGGATTTCCAAATGGAATTTTAAATAGAAATCGAGTTATAAATGGATTTTAGCAATATAAATATGTTATAAACTGGAAATGAATTTGTAAAATTTATAAACGATGTTCGTAAATAGAAATGAAGTGATTATTATTTGATAAATTGGGAATATAAATTCACAGTACTAATTTATAATAAGATATAGAATCGGTTTAGAAAGAAATGGTGGAATCTATTTTTTGGATTTTGGAAATAGTTGTGAAATAGGAAATGTAAATCGATTTGTGGTAAATCGAGAGAGATTTATAAATATAAAATGTGTTATATTGGAATTTTAAAATTTTAGTTTTATCAACAAGTTAAGTTGTTTTAAAAAGGAAGTGTTATTTATTAAACTATGTAATTTAAAACTGATTTAGTATTAAAATATTTTGAAAGTTCGTTTTTCAAATATTTTATATCAATTGAAATAAACTCTAAGTTTTATAATTAGCTTTGTAAATCGATTAGTTTTATTTAAAAATGAATTGGAAATGAGTTATCGATGTTTATTTAAGGTGTTTTAATATTTAAAATAATTACTTGATCATGTTTTAAAAATAAATTATTATTCTTTAAAAATACTTATCATATATATAGAGTTTTTAAATGATTGAAACTTATTTATAAATTCTCTCGAGATTTGTAAACGTGGTTCATTTAATGGATATTATTTTTATAAGAGAAATCTAATAACGGTATTTTGGAAACTTAAGGAATTTCCGAAATGGTTAGATAAGTGAACTTCGAAAAATGAATCTGAATTCATAAAAGAAGTTATAAATTGGTCAATGAGATTTTAAACAAGACAAAATCGATTTTTTGGAAATTGTAGAAGGGATTATGAAAATTCCGGAGATTTAGGAAATGAATTATAGTGAGTTGTGAATTTACAAAGGGTTGTAAATGGTTTTACGAAGTTGGAATAAAAGGGAGATTTCCTCGTTTGTGAATATACCTATAAATCTATAAGATATAAATATTTCCTAAGTGTTGAGAAGTAAGTATTTTTGGAAAATATATTTATAAATATTTTTCTAAGTATTGGAATAAATGATTTTGGAATGTTTTGACTATGGGAAGGTTGTACGGAAATATTTCTAGGTGTTACTATGGTTTGAAAATATCCCATTAAGGATATAAGGATTTGAATTTGTTTTCAAACGTTGGAATGCTGGAAGAGATTTGAATATATATCTTTATAAAGATGTTTTGAATAAATATTTGAAAGATCAAAATATGGGCCTAGTTACTGCTTTTCTGTGTTATTTGATAGTTAAATAACCGACTACCAAATCAGGCCAAATTCGTTAATCGTTTCGAAGAGACCGATATTGGATTTAATTGTCCAAAAACCACTTCGATCTGATTTGTGCGTTATGAATTGTGATGTCGTGAAGATAATGAAGACAGTGAATTTGGAGATTCGGTTTGTTCAGACCTAGAACAACTTGTATGGATGAATGCTATCATTTGCATCGTGGTCTGGAAGGCAGTGTTAGCATTCCAAGTATGAATGCTATTCTAAAGGTAAAACGTAGCCTCAAGCCTCATAACCGGAAATGACTAAAACAAGGGAGATGCAGCAAGGCTAAGTGGGTCGCACCCAAGTAGGGTATGTTATCACCTTTCTAGATACCCTTGGATATAATATAATTATGGATATGGTTGTGCATGGAAAAGAGAGCGCTCGATTACGGTGGGAACAGCCAGGGTGATAACATATTTGGTACTATCCAGGTTAGGGGTAAGTTGGTCTGGTGTTGGCAGGGGATCCAGGCGACGTCCTCGATACATTTTTCTAGAGGTGTACTGTGGCGGGCGGTACCCCAATAGCCTAGTCATTGTATGGAATCCAATATCCATTAAGAGCCCGTACGGTTTTGATTGTGCCCAACTATGCTGAAATGTGAGATGTAAGCATTTTAGCTATTTTATAATTTACATTCTATAGACACTATTATAATACCACTGGATTTTCTATAAAAGTGTTTTCGTTATCGTAAGGTAAAAAACTCATCATGTTTATGTGTGGCGTGGTCTTATGAGATACCTTTGTTTTTCAAAGGATTTTGATAACGGTAATAATGTGTTTTCTCACGTTGGTTTTCCAGACTAACTCGGGTGTTATTTTATTATAATGCTCGGGTCAGACCGAGTATTATAGATTTAGGTTAGGATACTATGGATCTCAGGAGACGAGCTAGAGGAGTCTCTGGCATATTCTATGTACTTGATTATATTCTGCTGTGTGTGTATTGTATATTCAGCACTTGTGAGGACAAGTTATTATAACTGTCCAGATTGATTGTTGATTGTTGTACTCTGATGATGGTATATATAATAACAGTGATAGTTCTTTGTATAAAGATATGTTATTATCTATTATATGTTGTTCCGGTGCGATTTGTAGGATTCGGTGTTATTGTTTTCTGTTTTCTTCTATCCTTTTTCTTCTTCACCCCTTATGATCTAGTATTTCCGGCACTCGATTACTCGGCATGTTATATGGTGAACGTATTGATGTCGATTTTCCAGGGTCGAAAATCCCGGTTTATTACAGTTGGTATCAGAGCTAAAGGTTAAGCGAGAACCTTGGCTTTGGTGGGGATTACTCATTAGAGATAGGGTCAGTAGTACCCTAGAATGAGTCTGAGTGTATTATAGATATGAGCGCATATTTGTTAGTGGATATAAATTGTTTTATATTATGTTGATTTATCGGTTGAGTGTTTATGAATCCTGGTCGGTACGGTTTGTACAACTGTATCGATAGGGGTTTCTAAACTCTGAACAAGTTAAATCGACATTGTATTGTTCTAAAGTGGGTAAGTGAAATAATTTTACCCAAATTATATTTTGATATAAAAGAAAAAAAATTTGGTAATTATTATTGTTATATATAGTGTGTTTGGTTGTTAGGAATGATAATATTGATTATTATCATTAATTGTTTGTTGTGCCTTAATAAAAGATTTTTGTTATAAAATAAACAATGATAAATAATTGTGAAATGAATTATATAAATAAATTTATAAATTTGATTTATAAATGAAAATGGAATTAAACCGAGAATCTTGGAATCTAAATCCCGGAGTTTTGAAATGTTTTCAAGTATTGTGAAAAATAATAATAGCATTATTTTGGAAGTATTTTTGAATGAAAATATTTTAAAATGGATTTTGAAAGTGATAAAGCACTGAACTCACTTCAGTCGCTGGAAAATAATTTCGATGATGATCGCGACATCATCGGTGTTCATTTTCGAGTTTATAAGTGATAGATTGCTACCACAATGATTTGTTATTGGAGTCTTGTTTTTATAAAAAGTTTGATTTTAATAATTCAAGATTTTGTATTTGATATACAAATGAGATATGTATATATGATTTCAAATTGATTTGAAATAAAATCGAATGTTTGAATTCTGATATTGTTTTTTAGTGTTAGGTGAAAATTATAAGGAGAATAAGTTTTTGAACTTCTAATTTGAAAACTAGCATAGATAAGAAAGGAAAATCTAAAAGTTGAGATATGAAATTAAATGGAATTCAACTTAAGTTAAATAAAATAATTTTTAAAATAAAATTGAATTTGGAATTGAATTTTAACTTGATTAAATTAAAATGAATTGTATGAAATGGAAATTTAACTTAAGCTAGGTTAAATATAATTAGATTGGATTCGAAACCATATCGAATTGAATATAAAATGTGGGTTGTAAAATGATTATATAACTATAAGTTATGAATTTTGAATGGAATAAACTCGAATATCGAATTTATGAAATGGTGAATAATAAGTGGTACCACTTATTAAATTGAGAAATGGAATGGAAAACCAAAATGAAAATGAATTGATATTTTGGTAAGGAAATGGAAATCCAACTTGGATTAGAAAATAAAGTTGAACTCAAGTCGAACCAAATAAAGTGATTTTTGGAATAAAAATCAAATGTAGAATTGTAAAATAAAAGAAAACTAATTAGATAAATTACTTAGTTAATTGAATATAGAAATGGAACTTAACTTGGTTAAGTAAAATGAATTGTGGATTGAAATTGAAATTGAATGTGGAACTTGAGATATAAATGAAATTCGAATTAAATGTAAGCGAATTAAATATATTTTGAAATGTTGGCAAATAAAACAGAATGGATTGAAATGGTGATGACTTAAGTTATAAATAAATTCAATTTAAGTGTAAATAAATTGAATATGGCTTTGGGATATTATTTAAATGAATTCGAGTATGAAATTAAGTTTTGAAGTGGAAATGAATATATGTGTTGTATAAAAGGTTATAATAAACCTTAATATTAATTTTATGAAATGATTCTCAAGTAATATAGTGTAAATTGAGATATACCAAGTAAATGGAAATGCAAATAAATCGAAGGTAAATAAATTGAATAAAAATCAATTTAAATGAAAAAAATTTATTGCAATGGAAATGAACTTAAGTTATATAGTTGAAATGATTGGAAATAAATGAATTAACTTAAGTTAATTATTTGGATGGAAACTTGGCCCGAATGAATCTATGAAATAATGTGATTGAATTAAATATTCCATCCAACCCACTTTTCGATTCACTGTATTTGAAACTATGACAGGTTTAGATAATGGAAACTTGAATAGTGTAACGAACCGACTTTTCTGTACAATTTAAACTAACATTTAAACACACTTGTCCAGCCCAAATTGCACGGAAAGACTGATAGGTAAGAAAAAGAAAGTAGAAAGAAGATAGATAGAAGATAGAAAGAAAACCAAACAACACAGAACCTCACAGTGGAACGAATAATCTATAATATATAGCAATCTTTACACAAAAGACAAAACTGTAACTTATACATATACAGACATTAATCAGAGTATGCTAACCTGTTCAACACGGACACTTATAACAACCTGTCCTTACAACTGCTGATAAACACAACTAAAATGCAACGGAAATATAATCATCTATGTGAATACGTCTCTGGGCCTCCAGCTCCTCTCCTGAAGCTCCAAAATATCCATCTAAACCTGGAAATATGCTTGTTCTGACCCCGAGCATTTAGGAAAAACCATGCCCAGGTCGGTCTGGAAAAACCAGCGTAAGAATTCAAATCACAAGGAATTTTATTGATGTTAACTTATAAAATTTTTTAAAATCAAAGGCATCTCGTAAGGCTATTCCGCACAAAAACACGGACGGGTTTTTACCTTACGATAACCAAAACCTTTATATCAGAAAATCCAGTGATATTACAATAATGTCTAAGGGCGAGATATTAATAATAATCAAGTAGCTATGATGCTCGTGTTGTGTACATCACAACAATAATAAGTATATAATCGAAAATCGATAAGGCTCGTTCGCTAATTGTGTAGGATTTCCATGGAGGTTCCCTTAGTACTTTGAGAATGGTCCTCCTGCACAAGGATCAGAGTTTTCCTTCCGAAGCATCATACCCATCTAGCCGGGGTATTATAGGAAAAACATAACCGGTCTTGCTAAGACCGAGTGCATCGCTCAGGCATGCCAAAAATAACCGAAGGTATCTGTATGGCTAGAAAAGGAGCTGATCACACCCGATGGGTTTGCCAACCCTACTGGCCATGCCGCCTATCTCTGGTTTTAGTCATTTTCGCTAATGAGGCTACGTCCCGCGTTCCAGCTTACGCACCGCTCCAAAAATAGATCACAGAATCCCATATGGATTCCCACACCACAATGGCCTCGGAATAACATACAGATTCCCACATCTCAACAGATCTTGGAATCTGACACAGATTCCCCCACTCCAATGAGCCACGGAACCACACATGGATTTCAACATCCCAAAATAAAATGCGTCTCCTCCATTTAACTGTATATGGTTTCGAAGTAGTTCATGGGTTCTAAGACATCTCTTACGAGTACACTCTCCATTTCCTGGGTGCCCCATAAACCATTCTTCGATTTCTGGAATGCTCAAGACCAGTTCTTTAGGAAATAATCTGACAATACATAAGATCGGGGATCACCCCCTAACCATTTAAGTGGATGGATCTTCTTATCATTTGTCCTAAAAGATCCACAAGTTTATACCTACAGTATAGCACCTCGAACGGTAACTGTACCATATGATTCTCGCATTTTCCCTAGATATTTCCAAAGTTAAAATCCTTCGGTGTTAAGTAGGGAATAATTCCGTACCACCAAAATTAAGAAGGATTACATATTTGGCCAAGATTTGATAGTCGGTTATTTAACTATCAAATAAACAAAAATTCAAAAAAAGATTTCATTTCTCACTGAAATCACTAAGCCTCATTTAATTTAATTTCAATAAATTAAATTTCTTTATCAAAATCAGACATATACTTATCTCACCGGAGTAAGTATATTCACAAATCATTCCTCCAAAAATACTTGGGACATTTTCAAATAGATATTGGAAGTACCATTTGGTATTGACCATGGATTGCAGCTTAATGGTTATGTCTCTATCCCTGAAAAAACCAAATTTAACTTAGGAAATCTCTGATCAATCATAGATCGCATTTTGCACAATGGTTACGTCGCTATCCCAGTAAAAACATCCTAAACTGTAGGCAATCTCTGCCCTTGAATTACGCTATGAAATTATACCGTTACTTCCCGAAATCTTTTATTTCAATAATTATCTCAAATAATACATATAAAGTTTCTATAATAATTTCAAAGTTAATTTAGGAAATACTCTTTTATAACGATTTACTATGTAATATATTATTTTAAAAAAATATTAATATTGAACAAATTATGTTTGAAAAAAAAATATTTTTATACTGATAAATTCTTATATAATAATTAACTGTAAATCAAATCATTGTAAGATAATTTAATTAATAATTAAAAATATACTTTTAAAGATTCTAAATAATTAAATAACCTTGAAAACAATAATTAAATACTTTCAAATAATTTTTGAGAATCAATAAAATAATTAACCTTAAACAACCTTGGTTCAAAATCAACTTCCAAATTTGGAAAGAGGTGTAACAACCCACATATTTTACGATTGAATATTTAAATATTTTATTTAAATATAGAATCGTTAATCGGATTGAAGTCCGAAATGTCACTTTTTGCAAACAGTCGAATTGGGACTCGAGACCACTTCCATTGAGTCCAAAATGGCGTTTGCGACCTTTTTAAGTATAAGCATCGATATGTTTGGAGTTGAGTGAATTTCGCTATTTTTCACTTAGGGCTTTGGGTTTGGGTTTTAGCCCAATAACCTAACATAACACCCTAGCTCAGTCCCCCTCTTCTCTTCATTCACTTTCATTTCCTAATCACTTCAAGCTTTTGTAAAAATGGGGGAAGAGAAAAAGAATTAGAATTCCCAAGCCCTAATCTTCTTTGCAAAATTCAAGTTCTATCTCCAAAATTCAAAGAGAAGCTTAAGTAAGCATCCTCTTCATCTTCTTCAACTTATTCTCTCTTCAATTTCAGAAATTATACCGCTTTGGGTGGAAGGCTATTCAAGGGTTCCGAAAATGTTATAGAAATCCAAGCTTGGTTTAGATCATGCGATCGCGTCTTTTCCCGCATGGATCTTATTGATTCACTTCGAGTCCAAGTGGCTTCTAGCATGCTCCAAGAAAGAGCATTAGATTGGTATCTGAAATTATCGAAGCGGATCTTACTTGGGAGCAATTGCAGGAAAGGTTCGAATTGAAATTTGTGCCGGAGGCTGAAAAAGTAACTTTAGCCCGACGCTTTATTGACCTTGTTCAAGGTGAATCTTCTGTGGAAGATTATGTCGCATCTTTTGAATCTCTCTCTAAATATGGGGTCGAGTATATTAATACCCCATTGAAGAAAAATTCAGAGATTTGTCTATGGGTTGAATAAGAACCTTAAAAAGCCTTTGCTTCTGAAACTAGAAGTTTCTTTTGATCAGCTTATTGATATCGCCCTTCGACTTGAAGAGGCCGATAATGAAAGCAATGTTGAAGTTGTGGGTGCCAAACAGAACTTCAACAATAACATGAAGAGGCCTATTAAGTTCAAAGGCCCCAATCCCGACAAAAAAGGGAAGCAAGAAACTTCTGTAGCAAAGACTCCTACCACTAGTCGTGGACGATGCTACAATTGTGATTCTATGGACCACTATGCAAATGAGTGTCTGAAACCCCTTTATTGTCGCTATTGCAAAAGTTTGAGTCATCATATATCTGCGTGTCCCATACTTCAAGCAAGAAGGAGGGAAAGCTAAATGTTGTGCAAGCCTCTACTAGCACTTCTCTTAGTCAAGGTATTTCTCATTCTATCATTGACGATATTTGTTTTGTGATTATCTTATTCGAGTTCTTGTTGATTTGGGTTCATCTCATTATTTTATATCAAAAGAACTTGATGATTCTTTCTCTTTTTTAATTTTATGGGCTTGATGACTTCATTGAGAATTGCGAATTCCATTGATGGATCCGCAACACTCAATTTACTTTGTGGAAAATGTCGAGATTATTTTATGTGATTATTCTTTTCGAGCCGATTCGCATGTTATGCGTTACTTAGGCTTCGAAATTGATTTTTGGGAAAGGATTGGCTTTATTATTATGAAGCCCACATCCTATGTCCTGAGCGGACTTTATATCTTCGACATCCTCAATCTGTTAAGCAGATTTCTATTGTTTTTAAAAGATTTTAATTTCCAAATTTGGTGGCATCATTTTATTCTTTAAACCCACTTGATGAGGAAAGTGTTATTTCTCTCATTCAAGTAGTTTGTGAATTTTCCGGAATATATTTGAGCTTGTCTTAGGATTATCACCTAAACAATCTATTGAGTGGTGCTAAGGTCATTTCAGCTCGACCTTGCCACCGGTTTTCATCAGCTACGAGTTGCGGAGGATAGCAACAATTTAAAATTTAAAATTTGTAAAATTTGCAAATCTTTTTAATAAGATATTTGTAAGTATGATTGGATTTTTGTTCTTAAAATGAGCAAAGCATATTTGTAAAATTTTTAAGGGACATGGTTATCATATATAAGATGATTTTGTGTTGTTTTGCCCATTGAGTGCTTTAAGAATTCTGGTCGATGCGCTTGATCAACGTTATCGATAGGAATCTCCTAAACGCTATGATGAGACAGTTAGACACAGTAAATTGACTTGTAATAAGTTAATTTTTCTAAAAAGATGATTGCAAAAGGTTAATTATAATTTTGAAAGTCTTAGCTTTTCGGGAAAGAGGATCATTTAAAAGAACTCTTTTCCGATATTTTTATTCTTGCGACTCCCGAAGGGAATCAAGACTTTATTGTTTTTACTGATACTAGTCGTATTGGTTTGGGTGCCATTTTCTTGCTAAGGGAATGTGTTTTATCATATCCTTCTTGACAATTGAAGCTTGTCGAGACTAGATATGCCATTCATGATCTAGAGCTCGCGGCTATTGTTTTTGCTCTTAGAATTTGGCTATATCTTTTGGGAGAGAAATTGTTCTCTACCCCGATCATAAGTTTTTGAAGTATTTATTTTCTCAAAAGGAAGATAATTTGCGTCAACAATGTTGGCTCGAGTTCCTTGCATCTTATGATCTTGATCTTCTTCGTACTTCGGAAAAGGGTAATCGAGATTGCCGATGCCCTTAGTTGTAAGCAACAAGCAGTTGTTTCTTTGATGATATCTGAATGGAATGATCTCGAGACTTTATTCACTTGTGAGATTCGAGATCGTGAATCCAATTCATGTTCATCTCTTGTGTTGTGTATCCTTGAGGCTCGTCCTTCTCTTTTAGACCATACCACTTTTGGCTAAACTCTATGTCAAACTAAAATTGCATGGAGTTCCTACTTCTATTATTAGCAATCGTGATCCATTATTTTACTAGTGGATTTTGGTAAGGTCTTCAAAAGCTTTGGGAACAAAGCTTAATTTTAGCACCGCTTATCGTCCTTGATCCGATGGACAAATAGAGCGTGTGAAATCAAATTCTTGAAGATCTTCTTCGTGCATGTGTTCTTGATTTTGGTGGAAGTTGGGAAGATCATATGTCTCTTGTTGAGTTTTCTCCCTATAGTAAGCTTCCAATCTTGTATTGGTATGGCACCTTTCGAGGTACTCTACGGAAGGCCATGCCGATTTTCTTTGTGTTGGCTTAAAGCCGGTGAGAAGCTAGTTTTAGGTCCATATTTTATTGGTGTTCATTCATGTTTCACCCATGATGGGTGTTGTGCGTTTCAGTTGATCGGGAAAGTTAGAACCTCGATATTTTGGTCCATTTCCCATCACCAAACGTATTTGTTCCGTGGCATATTGCCTTTTATTACCGGCTCAATTCTTTTGCTATTCTTGATGCTTTCAATGTCTCTCAACTACGGAAATACCTTAGGGATTTTGATTTTATTCTTGAGCCCGGTGTTGTTGAAGAAATTGAAGTTTCACCAAATTTACCTTATGAGCAACATTCTATTAGTATCATTACTTCGGAGGTTAAACGCCTTCGAAATAAAGATATTCTTCTTCTGAAAGTTCAATGGTCCTCAAATCCTAAGGATTTCTCTTGGGAATCTTGAGAATTCATCGAGAAAACACATCCGGACTTACTCTTTCGTGCTCTTTATGGTGAACTTCTTATTTCAAATTTTCTTTTGTGTTGATATGCTTTTATGGTTGTTACTCTTTATTTTCTTCTTAAGTATTACGAGGACGCAATTTCTTTAAGGAGGGGAGTCTGTAACAACCCGCATATTTTACGATTGAATATTTAAATATTTTATTTAAATACAGAATCGTTAATCGGATTGAAGTCTGAAATGTCACTTTTTGCAAACAGTCGAATTGGGACTCGAGACCACTTCCATTGAGTCCAAAATGGCATTTGCGACTTTTTTAAGTATAAGCATCGATATGTTTGGAGTTGAGTGAATTTCGCTATTTTTCACTTAGGGATTTGGGTTTGGGTTTTAGCCCAATAACCTAACATAACACCCTAGCTCAGTCCCCCTCTTCTCTTCATTCACTTTCATTTCCTAATCACTTCAAGCTTTTGTAAAAATGGGGGAAGAGAAAAAGAATTAGAATTCCCAAGCCCTAATCTCCTTTGCAAAATTCAAGTTCTATCTCCAAAATTCAAAGAGAAGCTTAGGTAAGCATCCTCTTCATCTTCTTCATCTTCTTCAACTTATTCTCTCTTCAATTTCAGAAATTTCCTAAACCTAACTTAGGGAATGTTCTTCTTTTGAGCTTAGATTCAAGCTACTTGGGTTGAAGTGAAGAGTGTTGATCTTTCCTTTGTGATTAAGCTTCTCATTCATTGTTTTTGGGTTTAAAGGTGAGTTCTTTAACTCACATCTACGTCTATAGCTATCTTTGTTGTTAGGTATGAATTTCTAACACTTGTGCATATTCATTTGCTTTTGATTAGAATTGATTTGGTGAATTTTCCAAATTTTGGTGTTTTGGTCCAATTTTATGAAAATCCTTCTATGGACATTTGGACATTGATATTCGGGGCGTATCGAAGAGCCTTTAAGGCCGGGTTGTCGCTTGGCGTAAATCCTTAGTCGCCGTTGCTCGATCGATCGCTTCCGATATGTTTTGGCCACTTTGGCCTAGGCAAAATGTTGCCCAGACCAGGTGACCAGACGTCTGGTGACCAAGTCCAGACGTCTGGTTTGCACCTGGAGCATAAATGTATGCACGCAGACTTTATGAAAAAAATGCCAGATACTAATTCCAGATGTCTGAAATCTTAGATCAGACGTCTGGATGAGTCTCAGACGTCTGACTTGAAGTTTCAGACGTCTGGGGGTTCTCTGGATAATTTCCAAAGAACGAAACCAAATGTCTGGACATGGCTCAGACGTCTGTTTTGATAATTCCAGACGTCTGGGTGGCTTTCTAAACTATTTTTCAGAAAACAAATCCAGACGTCTGGATTCCAAATCAGATGTCTAAAAATGTTTATTTTTGCCTATTAAGGCTGTTTTGTGTGGATTTTCTATTCTAATCGATTTCTGTTAATCCGGATAGTTGTTGTCACTTATTATCGACTTTGATGACTTCTTTCCTTGGACTTTTGGGAATATCCATTTGATGGATTTGATATCGATTTCTATGGATTTGATTCACGTCTTCGTATGTGGATTTTGGTGATTGATTGTTTCTACAATCATTTTGTGACTTGTCACTTCTAAATACAAAGGTTTCTATACTAGTAGTAAATATTCAACTCTTTCACAAAGATGATTTCAAACTCTATTTTTAATACAAAGCTCGTTTATAAAACCGTTTTCCAATCTATTAGTATATACAAACCTTTACCTCATTCGTACGAGAAATCTAATTAAATGGCTTAGTAAAACAAGTGGTATGAAACGCTTGCGTTTACTTCGTCGGTTAATTTTTGGACTTGTTCGATTGAAACTCTTGTGACAATTTTCGAGTGGAAATCTACAATCTGTTCGTAAATATTTGAGTTAAGCAAGTGGTTATGGGACATGAAGCTAAACTCTTATATTTACTAGCTTAGAGTAATCGACACTTCTGGATGATCGATGATGATCATTTTGTGATTTAGACTAGCATTGTGCGATGTCTCTTTGTCCACGTGGGGGACTATACCCCGTTCTGTTGAGCTTCGTCTCATTTTTATGGGCTAGCGACCCATGGTCTTTGGACCGTTCGTGGAGCAATCGGCTCATTAAGTCGGTGCATGGGGTGTATCTTTTTAGGTGCATCGATGTTCGACTAGGCATGGGGTTTATCTTTTTAGGTGCATCGATGTTAGTTTCTACATGGGGCGTATCTTTTCAGGTGCGTTGATGTTCGACTGTGCATGGGGCGTATCTTTCTAGGTGCGTCGATGTTCGGTTTATGGTTAGCGACCATGGAATAGCGTTCCGTTTGTGATACACGTGTTGGTCAGTTTTCATGCTCCTGTTTGTGGTAGGCCTTCCCCCTTTTGAGATTTCTGGATTTCTGGTTGTGATTTCTAGAATTTGTGTTTCACCAATTTTCGTGGATTGGCATTGATATGTTTTGTCAATATTTGTGTTTTGGTGAATTATTTAAAGAATGTGATTCTTTTTTGTGCTTCGAGTTGATTTGAGATATTGTATGATTTTTGTTGTTATTTGATGTATACTTGACACAGTATGACATTTATGTTATCATACGTTTTTGGTCATATCTCTTATCCTAGATCATTTTGTCTGATATTTATAGCTAGACTGGTCCGTTTATTATTTTCTTATTAAATAATACTCGGGTCAAACCGAGGAATTTCAGGGGCTCCTGCTTGACTTCTTATCAGGGATTATCATCTGATTCTTTTGGCTAACTACTTTAGATTAGTAGTTTTTGTTATTATACATTTGAGATATGGACTCCTTGATGTATAATTATTCTTTTGCCTAGCACTTGTATCTATTCTCTTGTGATGTAGTGGATCTTGTTTTACCACGACTTTGATGTACACTTCTTTGTGTTATATTCATATCTGTTTCCGCCTTTGTGATATGAATGTCTGTGACTGATTTGTGTTATGTTTATTTCTATATTTGTTTCCGAGGTCCACTTAGCCACTGTATGGTAGCTTTGAGTTTGTATATGATATGTCGGATTTCCTCTTGAAATAAAGTGTAAGTTATATTTTCTGACATATCGGTACTCGCACAAAGCAATTACACAGATGGTCGCTCCTCAACAGCCTTATTCTTCGCGCTAGTCGACGGCATTACACTGTAGTGTCCTTGGCTAGCGTGAGTATAGAGGTGGGGCGTCACAAGAGGCTTATTAATTTCAATGGTACTTAATCAAGTTACCATTCATTCCATAACAATCCAGAATAGCAAATTCAGATATTCACATCAATCCATTTTTTACTATTAATTCAACATCATATTGCCCAATATAATTATTAGGGAAATAAATAGATGTTAATACAAATATGATAGCAGAACAGGGTTTATTTCTGCTAGTAAATGTCCAAAAACACACATATTCAGTAATAATGGCAGAACGATGATTTATTCTGCCAACAAGGGTCAAATTAAGTACAATTAGCAGAATGGTGTTTTATTCCACTAAACTGATGTCAAAACATCGTAATTAACATGAATTAACTCATCACTATTTTTATCTGGGCAAATAAATTCAATATAAGGGTCATATAAATTTTAATGCCATCATTTGTTTAAATCGGGTAATTTAATTTCTGTCCGTTTTAAAATACCGTAAATTTTCACTTGTTCAGATTCTACAACAAGTCATACGACGATGTAGTATTCGTCAATACGTTCCCATCGCAAAAAGTTTCACGTCAATCCGGTTTCGTATGGAAGAATGATAGCCTTCCAATTTTTCATTCTAACTTATATAAATAAATTTAAACATTTAATATATTAACCCTCCCCTTCACATCCCTTTGGGCTGAAGCCCAGTCCCAAAAACAACGCAGACTGGCTTCATTCTTCTTCCCCCAATTTCCAAACCGAAACCCAGAAAAAACCCAAAACCCAGTGCCTCAATTCTTTGATCATCTCGATGATTCCTCGATCACAAATCCAAACACCTCGCTAGCCTATACTGCTCTACATTTCCACCCAGGACTACCGCAACCCAAATCCATCATCCAAAGTACGGCCATCTTCCCCAGACCTAGAACTCCCTATGCACGCGTGCACCTTCAGGTGCACAACCCAACCACACCACTTTCCGACCAAACGAAACCACGTGCGGGCGACCCCTCCCACTCTCGACCATCTCCACCCCATAGCTCCGCCTTCGACCACTTCTAGCCAAAATTGAAATATGAGCCGAGCACAGTTTTTCGAGCAACACCAAAACCAACCTTGCCCCACCTCCTCGCACCTCACCTACCCCAGCCACCTTCGCCATTAGGAAGCCCATCCCCTCCAGCACTTCCAGTCGAAGACCGAACGCCCATCGTTGCCCCTTCTTGCAGCGGTCGACAAAATTCGAACGCCACCTAAAAACATACCTCAAGCCCTAAAATTCACACGCCACTTTGAATCAAAACCAAAATCGAAATTTGGTCACGGTGAACCCCTCGGCCACGTCGCAACGCTCCTCCTCGGCCAAGCCTCTCCTCCCCTAATCGACTACATCGCTGGAAATTTATTTTTAAGTGGATTTTGATCATCTCTCGATTTCTCCACATCTATGCTATTAAAAGTCATGATTTCTTCACTAAAATTCCTATCTTTATACGACAATCACGATTATGATCTTGTTTCAATGTTTTGAGCATGTTGAAATTCGTCAAAAACTGGGTTGCCTACTGTTATTTTGCATTTTCACACAATATACAAAACGAACAAGCTTCAAACTATTTTTAGTGTGATCTTGACTCAAAAACAATCATTTCATCAGTTTACATCATTAGCCAATTCGAATCGAAAAGAGAGATATTGATCTTTAAAAACTAGGGTATAAATGATTTTTTAACTCCGTTAACATTGACATAGTAACATTTGAACATTCCAGGCATTTAAATTTAAATCCTCACCTTATCCATGTTTTGATCCTTTGAAAGCTTCTAGTTGACTCCAAGTTTTTGATCTGAATGCTCTGAAATCTTGCTTTGTTTTTGAATTCGACAGAGCAGGTTGTTTTCTTTTTTTCTTTCCTTTTTTTCTTTTTCTTACTTTGTTTGTTTACAGAGTTGAAAGAACTGAAACATACACAATACATTCCTTAATATGTACATGTTTCTACTAAATGAAATGATGTGCATGTACAAGATTTTTGGGGCTCAAAAGATTTTTGGCTGCTGTACAATGTTTTTGTAAGATTGATATGAAGTTTTGGTGGCTTGAGTTGATATATACATCAGCCTTCATTTTTTTGACCAGGCATGTTTATTTTTTTTCTTCAATTTTTTTTTACCAGTAAAATTTTTTACCAGGAAATGTTCTATTGTCTACATTTTTAATTGTTTGCTTTTTGTTATTTTCTCTTTTCTTTACTTGGTTAACTTTCTTTTGATTTATAACATGCTTCCATATATATTTTGAAAACAATTTGTAAAGTGGTATTAAATAAAACAAATTTTGAGTCTTCATATTTATATTTATTTCTATTTTTTAAAATAAATAACTCAAATCAATAAATGTTTTGCTATTCTATTATCATAAAAATAACATTTTTGTTAACACTTCTTGTAAAAGATTTCTTGCTAAAATGGTTTAAATGATTTTATAAATTTTCTCACATTCATCATATATTGTTTTTTATATATTTTCTACTTACCGTATATATATATATATTATTTTTAATATACTATATTTATTTGTTTATAGATTTCTCTTTTTAAACTTTTATGCATTCCTTAATATACTATATTTATTTGTTTAATATACTATAAGTGAAATCCAATTTTAAAACTCTATTCTATTTATACAACAATATATTTTCATAAGCTATAATCATTTTAACTTATAATATATTCTTACTCATTTTATATTAATTTGAATTTGTTTTTAATTTACATATAAAATCTTTTGTTGTTATAAGTTTATATAAAATTCCATTTTAAATCAATTTTTCTATTTTATAAATAAAATATGGAATATTCAAAATATTATCTTGGTTAAAAACTATATATTTTTACTAATTGTTATTTAATGGGGATTTTTATTTTGATTAAAAGACCGTATTATTGAATATTAAAAATAAATATTCATCACTCAAGACGATAAAAATCCCGGGTCGTTACATTCCTCCCCCCTTAAAAGAATTTATCCCCGAATTTGCCAAAGCCAGGCTAGTAAACATAACTAATCGAATTTTAATAAACGAATTAATAAACAACCATATCACACAAGTTCAATCATATACATTTATATCCCAAAATATCATTCGTTCATGAGTATCACTAAGATACTTCAACACTACAGTCACCATATACATATACACATATCCAGGAGATATCTATAACCACTAGCCAGTTATACACACATACATAACAAACAAAAGTATCTACAAAGATGCTTCATTAATTTACAATCCAAACACACATCCATGACGTCTATGGGCTACTAATAGGTTCAATTGGGCGTACATCCTAAGAGAAACTATCCCAACCTAAGCTAACATCTCACAGTGGACTATCTCCATCAAAGTCCTCCACTTCCGGTCCTTTCATCTCCCTAGTCTCAACATCCCTATCCGGAATCCATACAATCTCCGGGTTTGGTTCCCTATGCACTAGCATCTCTTCCCTAGGCCATAAGTCATCCCTCAGAAGGTTATCCCAATCTGCAAGTGGCTCACTAACAATCTCGCCCATTTCCCAGATAATAGCATCATCGTTTTATGATTTGGGTTCCTCCTCTTCTTCTTCCTCGAACTCCTCCTCTTCTGCTTCGGACTCCTCTTCATACAGCAATGGCTGTTCAATAGGTTCCATGATCTCTCTAGCCAAATCTTTGCTGAAATACTGCCTAATCTTCATCCGCTCTCCTCAGACGACACTACGAGTCCTCTATAATCAATTAACACAACCTAAGAATGAGATCCTAAGGTTTACAGGAGTCTACATATGCTAAAGAGTACATATAAGAACATACTTCAAATAACTCTTCTTTTAAATTACTACCATTTAAAAACTTTAAGTAATACCAAAATCATTTTTCCCTTAAAATTTGTTTAAAACAATTTTCTGAAATCATTGGAGTTTTAAATTCTCAAATATTTCTTTTTATAAATCAATTATTATAAAATTTACTCTTATATATGTAAAATCTTCCTAAAATATTTATTTTAAAATATTTTAAATCTCTTTTAGTAAACATAATTTACTCAAAATCAAACTTTCCAAAACTCCTATACAAGACCCAGGTTTTCTAAGGGAAGATTCAAGTCAGATGGACATGCCATAGAGGATACTCAGCACTAGATGGTTATGACCAATCAAATCCTAGATGATAATGATAGAATATTATCATCACTTATCAAACAACACCTCAAAATACTATATATTTTGAAAATCATTGCCTTTTATATATATATAAAATATATCCTGGGTAAAATTATTTCACTTACCCACTTAAAACAATATTGTGTCGGTTGGCCATGTTCAAGTGTTTAGAGATCCCTATTAATAACGTTAGCTACTCATGTTGACCAGAATCCATATGCCACTCAACAAATCAAACAACACGATACAAAACAATTTTAATATCATTAAAAAATACATGCTCTTATATACACACTCAAACTCATTCTAAGGTACTACTGACCCTATCTCTAATGAGTAACCCCACCTAAAGCCTAGATATTCGCTCAACCTAAGCTCTGATACCACCTAGAACGAACCAGCTTTTCCGTGCAATTTAAACTGACATTTAAACACACCTGTCCAGCCCAAATTGCATGGAAAGACGGATAGTTAAGAAAAAGAAAGTAGAAAGAAGATAGAAAGAAGATAGATAGAACATAGAAAGAAAACCAAACAACACAGAACCTCACAGCGGAACAAATAATCTATAATATATAGCAATATTTACACAAAAGACAAAACTGTAACTTATACATATACAGACATCAATCGGAGTATGCTAACTTATTCAGCACGGATAGTTATAATAACCTGTCCTTACAACTGCTGATAAACACAACTAAAATACAACGGAAATATAATCATCTATGTGAATACGTCTCTGGGGCTCCAGCTCCTCTCCTGAAGCTCCAAAATATCCATATAAACCTGGAAATATGCTTGGTCTGACCCGAGCATTTAGGAAAAACCATGCCCGGGTCAGTCTGGTAAAACCAGCGTGAGAATTTAAATCACAAGGAATTTTATTGATGTTAACTTATAAAATCCTTTAAAATCAAAGGCATCTCGTAAGACCATTCTGCACATAAATACGAACGGGTTTTTACCTTACAATAACCAAAACCTTTATATCAGAAAATCAAGTAATATTATAATAATGTCTAAGGGAGAAATATTATTAATAATAAACTAGCTGTGATGCTCATGTTGTGTACATCACAACAATACTAAGTATATAATCGAAAATCTATAAGGCTCGTTTGCTAATTGTGTAGGATTTCCAAGGAGGTGCCCTCAGTACTTCGAGAATGGCCCTCCTACACAAGGATCAGAGTTATACTTCCGAAGCATAATACCCGTCGAGCCGGGGTATCATAGGAAAAACATAACTGGTCTTGCTAAGACCGAGTGCATCGCTCCGGCATGCTAAAATTAATCGAAGGTATCCGTATTCCTAGAAAAGGAGCCAATCACACCCTATGGGTTTGCTAACCCTACTGGCCATGCCTTATATCTCTGGTTTTAGTCATTTCCGCTAATGAGACTATGTCCCACGTTCCAACTTACGCACCGCTCCAAAAATAGATCATGGAATCCCATATGGATTCCCACACCACAATGGCCTCGGAATCACATAGAAATTCCCACATCTCAACATATCTTGGAATCTCACACAGATTCCCCCACTCCAACGAGTCATGGAACCACACATGGATTTCAACATCCCAAAATATAATGCATCTCCTCCATTTAACCGTATATGGTTCGGAGTAGTTCATGGGTTCCGAGACATCTCTTATGAGTACACTCTCCATTTCCTGGGTGCTCCATAAACCATTCGTCGATTTCCGAAATGCTCAAGACCAGTTCTTTAGGAAATAATATGACAATACATAAGATCGGGGATCAGCCCCTAACCGTTTAAGTGGATTGATCTCCTTATCATTTGTCCTAGAAGATCCACACGTTTATACGTACAGTATAGCACCTCGAACGGTAACTATACCATATATTCTCCCATTTCCCCAAGATATTTCCAAAGTTGAAATCCTTCGGTGTTAAGTAGGGAATAATTCTGTACCAGCAAAATTAAGAAGGATTACATATTTGGCCAAGATTTGATAGTCGCTTATTTAACTATCAAACAAACAAACATTCACACAAAGATTTCATTTCCCACTAAAATCACTAAGCCTGATTTAATTTAATTTCAATAAATTAAATTTCTTTATCAAAATCAGACATATACTTATCTCACCGAAATAAGCATATTCATAAATCGTTCCTCTAAAAATACTTAGGACATTTTAAATTAGATATTGGAAGTACTATTTGGTATCGACCATGGATCGCAGCTCAATGGTTACATATCTATCCTAGAAAAAACCAAACTTAACTAAGGCAATTTCTGCCTCCCGATTTCCGCCATGCAATCAATCATAGATTGCAGTTTGCACAATGGTTATGTCGCTATCCCAGCGAAAACATCCCAAACTGTAGGCAATCTTTGCCCTCGAATTACGCTATGAAGTTATATTGTTACTTCCCGAAATCTTTTATTTCAATGGTTATCTCAAATAATACATATAAAGTTTCTATAATAACTTCAAAGTTAATTTAGGAAATACTCTTTTATAACGAATTACTATATAATATATTATTTTTAAAAAGAATACTAATATTGAACAAATTATGTTTGAAAAAAAAATTATACTAATAAATTCATAAATAATAATTAACTTTGAATCAAATCATTCTAAGATAACTTTAATTAATAATTAAAAATATACTTTTAAAAATTTTAAATAATTAAATAACCTTGAAAACAATAATTAAATACTTTCAAATAATTTTTAAGAATCAATAAAATAATTAACCTTAAACAACCTTGGTTCAAAATCAACATCCAAATTTGGAAAGAGGCTTATTAATTTCAATGGTAATTAATCAAGTTACCATTCATTCCATAACAATCCAGAATAGCAGATTCAGATATTCACATCATTCCACTTTTTACAATTAATTCAACATCATATTGCCCAATATAATTATCAGGGAAATAAATAGATGTTCATACAAATATGATAGCATAACAGGGTTTATTTCTGCTAGTAAATATCCAAAAACACACATATTCAGTAATAATGGCAGAACGGTGATTTAGTCTGCCAACAAGGGTCCAATTAAATACAATTAGCGGAATGATGTTTTATTCTGCTAAACTAATGTCAAAACATCGTAATTAACATGAATTAACTCATCACTATTTTATCTGGGCAAATAACTTCAATAGACAGGTCATATAAACTTTAATGTCGTCATTTTTTTAAATTGAGTAATTTAATTTCTGTCCGTTTTAAAATACCGTAAATTTTCACTTGTTCAAATTCTACAACAAGTCATACGACGACGTAGTATTTGTCGATACGAATTCATCGCAAAGAGTTTTGCGTTAATCGGGTTTCGTATGGACGAATGATAGCCTTCCAATTTTTCTTTCTAACTTATATAAATAAATTTAAACATTTAATATATTAAGCCTCCCCTTCACGTTCCTTTGGGCCGAAGCCAATTCCCAAAAACAACCCAGACCCGCTTCATTCTTCTTTCCCCAATTTCCAAACCGAAACCTAGAAAAACCCAAAACCCAGTGCCTTAATTCTTTGATCATCTCGTTGCTTCCTCGATCACAAATCCAAACACCTCGCAAACCTCAACTGCTCTACATTTCCACCCAAAACTACCGCAACCCAAACCCATCATCTAAAGTACGGCCATCTTCCCCAAACCTGGAACTCCCTGTGCACGCATGCACGTTCACGTGCATAACCCAACCACACTACTTTCCGACCAACCGAAACCACGCGCAAGCGATCCCTCCCACTCTCGACCATCTCCACCCCATAGCTCCGCCTTCGACCACTTCTAGCCAAAATCGACATATGAGCCGAGCATAGTTTTTTGAGCAACGCCAAAATCAACCTTGCCCCACCTCCTCGCACCTCGCCTACCCCAGCCACCTTCGCCATTAGGAAGCCCATCCCCTCCAGCACTTCCAATCGAAGACCGAATGCCCCTCGTCGCCCCTTCTTGCAGCGGTCGACAAAATTTGAACGCCACCTAAAAACATACCTCAAACCCTAAAATTCACACGCCACTTCGAATCAAAACCAAAATCAAAATTTGGCCACGGTGAACCCCTCAGCCACGTCGCAACGCTCCTCCCCTCATCGACCACATCGCCGGAAATTTATTTTTAAGTGGATTTTGATGATCTCTCGATTTCTCCACATCTATGCTATTAAAAATCATGACTTCTTCACTAAAATTCCTATCTTTATACGACAATCACGATTATGATCTTGTTTCAATGTTTTGAGCATGTTGAAATTCGTCAAAAACTGGGTTGCCTACTGTTATTTTGCAATTTCACACAATATACAGAACGAACAAGCTTCAAACTATTTTTAGTGTGATCTAGACTCAAAAACAATCATTTCATCAGTTTACATCATTAGCCAATTCGAATCGGAAAGAGAGATATTGATCTTTAAAAACTAGGGCATAAATGATTTTTTTTAACTCCGTTAACATTGACATAGTAACATTTGAACATTCCAGGCATTTAAATTTAAATCCTCACTTTATCCATGTTTTGATCCTTTGAAAGCTTCCAGTTGACTCCAAGATTTTGATCTGAATGCTCTGAAATCTTGCTTTGTTTTTGAATTCGATAGAGCAGGTTGTCTTCTTTTTTTCTTTCCTTTTTTTCTTTTTCTTACTTTGTTTGTTTACATAGTTGAAAGAACTGAAACATACACAATACATTCCTCTATATATACACGTTTCTACTAAATGAAATGATGTGCATGTACAAGATTTTTGGGGCACAAAAGATTTTTGGCTGTTGTACAATGTTTTCAATAGATTGATATGAAATTTTGGTGGCTTGAGTTGATATATACATCAGCCTTCATTTTTTTGAACAGGCATGTTTATTTTTTTTTCTTCAATTTTTTTTTTACTTGTAAAATTTTTGACCAGGAAATGTTCTCTTGTCTACATTTTTACTTGTTTACTTTTTGTTATTTTCTCTTTTCTTTACTTGGTTAACTTTCTTTTGATTTATTACATGCTTCCATATACATTTTGAAAACAATTTGTAAAGCGGTATTAAATAAAACAAATTTTGAGTCTTCATATTTATATTTATTTCTATTTTTAAAAATATATAACTCAAAGCAATAAAAATTTTACTATTCTATTTTTATAAAAATAACATTTTTGTTAACACTTCTTGTAAAGATTTCTTGCTAAAATGGTTTTAAATGATTTTATAAATTTTCTCATATTCATCATATATTGTTTCTTATATATTTTGTACTTACCATATATATACACACACACACACTGTTTTTTAATATACTATATTTATTTGTTTATAGATTTCTCTTTTTAAACTTTTATGCATATACATAAGTGAAATCCAATTTTAAAACTCTTTTCTATTTATACAATAATATATTTTCATAAGCTATTATCATTTTAATTTATAATATATTCTTATTCATTTTATATTAATTTGAATTTGTTTTTAATTTACATATAAATTCTTTTGTTGTTATAAGTATATAAGAAATTCCATTTTAAATCAATTTTTCTATTTTATAAATAAAATATGGAATATTCAAAATATTATCTTGGTTAAAAACTATAAATTTTTACCAATTGTTATTTAACGGGGATTTTTATTTTGATTAAAAGACCGTATTATTGAATATTAAAAATAAATATTCATCACTCAAGACAATAAAAATCCCCGATCGTTACAAATAGCTTAATATTGTATTTGAAACAAGTTAATCCAATTACAGCCAAGTAATTCTATAGACTTGATATCAAAAGGCGTATTCCAAGTATTGGAACAAAACTATGAGATTTGGCACTTGAATATTTCTAAATATACATGTATAGCATGCATTGCTTATGAAATTCATGTGTTAACTTAGTTAAATTAAATGAAATGTTATTGAATTTTCATGTTTTAATACTTATGTGTTTTAAATTGAGTAAGTACAGGTACAAGAAGACCATTTGGCTATATTTTGGTTGCACAATTACATATAAATTGAGCGAGTTCACTTAATAATGCTAAAATAAGGTATGCTTAAGAAGTTAGCACGAAAAATAATAATATCGATATATATTGCGTTTTCTGGCCATGAGAGCCGATGTATATTTTTTTATCATATTTTTCATATCACAAAAGGCTCTCCGTATAAGGAAAACTCTGCCAAAAAATTTCGAAATTTTAGGGTGTTAGAAAAAATTTGAATTTTTTTGAAAATTTAGAAAAAAATTTGAAATTTTTGTTAACTAAATTTGTTTTTTTGAATTTAACTGAGAAAAAAAGGGTTGTGATGAATGTTTGGAAACTAGTTAGTGAATGTAAGTCTAAAGGATTAAGAAAGTGAAACATCGAGTTTTAACTAAGTGGATTTTAATAAGTTAATGGGTTTGGATCATTCGTCGTACCTTAGCAATTTCGGGGTCGAAATTCTTTTAAGGGGGGAGGAATGTAACAACCCGGATTTTTCGTCTTTGGTTTTAAATATTTATATGATTTTAAATATTTTATTTGGAATATAAATTGATTTTTGAATATGAAGATTTTGGTTTAAATTATAGAATGAATTTAAATTTCAAATATAGCGATTTATCGTAATACGGAAATGGTGAATAATTGAAATTTGAAATGAATATGAATCGAAATATTTCTAATGTTGATATAAATTCTATTTGAACTAGAATTGAGTTAGTAAATTTTTAAAACTGGAATTTCAAGTGATTTCGTCAGTTTTTGAAATCGTTGATTTAATCGACGCGTTAAATAGCGATCCGGGGCACAATCTTAGAATTCGATGAAACCAGTTCCATTAGATCTATAATAGTGTATTATTATCGGATTTCAAATTTCGTGGTGTTTGGAGTTAACGTTTGGTCATACGGGATAGAAATGCGTTGAAAATTGAAATTAAAATTGAAAATTTAATATAATATAATTGGGTTCAAAAAGCTATTTTCCACATACGATCGAATTTGGCCTCGAGACCTTTTCCATTGATTTCGGAATAGGGGTATAACATTAGAAATGCCAAGCGGCATGCCTCAATAGGGGTTTGGAATTTCGAGATATGCTAAACGAGATATTTTGAATATAAAATTATAAATTTTTTAATCGCAGCCACCCTATGATTTAACTTGATCCACCCTAACCACGTTCCTAGCTAGCCTATACACCTGACCATAACCGCCTTCTCCTTGTATAAAATCGCATAATATCTTTTCTTTCTCCTCCTCTCAACGAAACAATTCGAAGAAAAAAAACCGTGAAAACAAAAAATCATGTTGCCTTAAGCAAAGAGCCAACATCGATATCGAGACCTATGACGCTTCAAGGAGCGGCTACGATGCGGCATGGTGGCACCGGGGTAAAGAAGGAAGTCCCGATGGAAGGCGGGGTCACGATGGGAGAGGGCGGCGGCGTGGGCTTGGCGGCTCGTCTGAGGTGAACGCGGCTGCGAGCTAGGGCTGGGCGTAGCGGCTCGTCTGAGGCGAACGTGACTTTAAAAAAAAGAGGAGAACACGTGTAGGCCTGGTTCCTGTAGCATGACGGAGGAGACGTCTTGTGTTCTTCGTTCGAACCTGGAATCTTAGGTCGCGGCCATGGTGAGGGTGAACTGGTTCGGGTAGGAGTGCTAATCTGAGTAGAAGGTATATTAGAATTAATTTTAATTAAAGTGTAATTAGTTAAGTATAAAATTTGATAACATATAAATTCGTAAATTATTCGTGCAAGGTCAAATCAAGTCACGACAGATTCGTTATCTAGGATACAAAGCAATTGGGATTAATTTGGAGTTGGTTTAATTTAAAGTAAGCACGCGGCAAATTCGAAAATCAAAGTGAGTAAATCTCACTCAATTTGGTTAACTAGTTTAAATTTATAATAATTAAAATTATTTACTGGATGATCGGTTGAATGGATATATATTTATCAGTTGAATGCTATTATATATATATATATATATATGTTAGTATATATTAGTAGCTGGATATATTTCCCGCCATTAGAGCGGATGAGACATTATGCTTTCCACATAATAGTGGATGACCCTATATTACCGCGATATCTCGCCTCGAAGCGAGATTGGTATTTTATGTTATATAACATCTGTGGATGCAGGGAAACAGGTTGGAGGGATCCAACTGGATTCCTCAAAAAAAAATATTAATTTGTTTCATATATAGTGATATATGATGTGGTTGAATAATCTGTTATGGATTGTTGTGTGATTGATATATTGGATGCTACAGTAGCACTGGCCCAAATTTTTGTATTTTAAGTACATAAATAATATTTTTGAATATTAAAAAGAAATTCAAAGGTGATTTTTGGAAATAAAATTATACATATGGAAAGTGGAATATTGAATAAGGAATGGTTTGAATTATATAA
The DNA here is from genome assembly GCA_030737815.1 of Allium fistulosum. Taxonomy (NCBI): domain Eukaryota; kingdom Viridiplantae; phylum Streptophyta; class Magnoliopsida; order Asparagales; family Amaryllidaceae; genus Allium; species Allium fistulosum. Next base: position 1,259,646,674 of record CM060901.1, read on the forward strand.
AAGATTTGATTTTGGAAATATACTTAACTATTTCGTAAGGAGTTTTCAAAAATAAATATATCCTTGAAATTTATATATATACAAGAAAACAAGGGATTTTAATAATATTTCACAAATTATAATTAGAAGTTGAAATCGAGTTTTTGAAAGGAATTGGAATTATTTAAAAAGGAATTGGGTTAGATAAAATAAATAAATAATTTAATTTTAGATATTTATTTAGCTATTTCGTAAAATGGTTTCAAATTGAGAATTTTAAATTGTGAATTTTTAAACAATGGGTTTTAAATTAGATTTCTTACAATGGGAAAAGGAAGTCGTAATCGAGATTTTGAATGAATTTGGATTATAATTGGAACTTGTTAAGGAAAGGATTTCCAATTGGAATTTCAAATAGAAATCGATTTATAAATGGATTTTTGTCATATAAATCTGTTATAAACTGGAAATGAGTTTATAAAATTTATAAACGATGTTTATAAATAAAGTGAAGTGATTACCATTTGATAAATTGGGAATATAAATTCACAGTGCGAATTTATAATAAGATATAGAATCAGTTTAGAAAGAAATGGTGGAATCTATTTTGGATTTTGGAAATAGTTGTGAAATAGGAAATGTATATCGATTTATGGTAAATCGAGAGAGATTTATAAATATAAATTGTGTTATATTGGAATTTTAAAAATATTTTTTTATCAAGAAGTTAAGTTGTTTTAAAAAGGAATTATTATTTATTAAACTATGTTGTTTAAAACTATTTTAGAATTAAAATATTCCGGAAGTTGGTTTTTCAAATATTTAATATCAATTTAAATAAATTCTAATTTTTATAATAAGCTTTGTAAATCGATTAGTTTTATTTAAAAATGAATTGGAAATGAGTTATCGATGTCTATTTAAGGTGTTTTAATATTTAAAATAATTACTTAAACATGTTTTATAATAAATTACTATTCTTTAAAAATACTTATCATATATATAGGATTTTGAAATGATTGAAACTTATTTGTAAATTCTCTCGAGATTCGTAAACGGGGTTTATTTAACGAATATGATTTTTATAAGAGAAATCTTATAACGAAATTTTGGAAACTTAAGGAATTTCCGAAATGGTTGGATAAGTGAACTTCGAAAATGAATCTGAATTCATAAAAGAAGTTATAAATTGGTGAATAAGATTTTAAATAAGAAAAAAACGATTATTTGGAAATTGTAGAAGGGATTACGAAAATTCCGGAGATTTAGGAAATGAATTATAGTGAGTTGTGACTTTACAAAGGGTTGTAAATGGTTTATGAAGTTGGACTAAAAGGGAGATTTCCTCGTTTGTGAATATACCTATAAATCGATAAGATATAAATATTTCATAAGTGTTGAGAAGTAAGTATTTTTGGAAAATATATTTATAAATATTTTTCTAAGTATTGGAATAAATGATTTGGGAATGTATGGGAAGGTTATACGGAAATATTTCTAAGTGTTAATACAGTTTGAAAATATCCCGTTAAGGATATAAGGATTTGAATTTGTTTTCAAATGTTGGAATGCTGGAAGAGATTTGAATATATATCTTTGTAAAGATATTTTGAATAAATATCTGAAAGATTAAAATATGGGCCTAGTGACTGCTTATGTGTGTTATTTGATAGTTAAATAACTGACTATCAAATCTGGTCGAATTCGTTAATCGTTTCGAAGAGACCGGGATCGGATTTAATTATCCGAAAACCACTTCGAGCTGATTTGTGCGTTATGAATTGTGATATCGAGAAGATAATGAAGATGGTGAATTTGGAGATTCGGTTTGTTTAGACCCGGAACAACTTGTATGGATGAATTCTATCATTTGCATCGTGGTCTGGAAGGTAGTGTTAGCATTCCAAGTATGAATGCTATTCTAAAGGTAAAATGTAGCCTTAAGCCTCATCAACCGGGAATGACTAAAACATAGGAGATGCAGCAAGGCTAAGTGGGTCGCACCCAAGTAGGGTATGTTATCACCTTTCTAGGTACCCTCGGATATAATATAATTATGGATATGGTTGTGCATGGAAAAGAGAGCGCTCGATTAGGGTGGGTGTAACGATCCGAAAATTTTAATGGTTTTAATAACGTAAATAACTGAAATTTTGTGAAATTTTAAATAATAAAATTTGGAAATAAAAATTTAATATTTGGAATACGTCTATATAAACATAGCAAATGGTAAATTTTCATCATATAATATGCAAGTTTATTTAATTGTGAAATCTTATTATAATTTAAATCAGTTAATATTTGATGGTAATAAAATGTTTTCCAAACCTGAATATTTTTATACAATAAATTGTAAATCATATTCTTAGTGAGACGTCATATTTCGTTTCTCCCAATTTTGACTGCTATTGCTCCGTTTATCTTATTTACGGCATCTTAGCCGCATTTTCGGTACCAATATCGACTTTTGATAGGATGATCGTACCACTGATATATGTATGCCATTTTGATCATCTCGTCGTGCTGATCTCCACAGTATATTCATTTGTGTAACTCGAAGTCCGGTACATGGTGAAATCCGTGAAAACGGTTAACCGTATCAGCATCCATTTTTGAGCTTTTGATATTCAGGGGCCATTCAAATTTCAAATGGTTGAAACTAAATGGCCACTGACATTTATTTATTATCAGTTCTGACTTTTGCTTCTCCACACTGGTTTCAACGTTATCTGGTACGTTCCATTTTCTAACGTTCCATTTTCTTCTCTTCTTTGATATTAGTTAGAAATATAATATAATATATATAACTTTTTGTGTTGTAGCCTTCTCTTCTTTCAAATTCACCATGGCCTTACCCATTTTTCTTTCGGCATCACGCGTACGCCACCGAAGTTTCCACCGCAGCCAAACCGAGCAATCGGCCCTCCCTCCGCCTCTACTTACGCATGCTCCGCCCTTCTCCTCCCTGTGCCAGACCACGCAACCACTTCGACAAACCCAGTTGCCGAGCCTAACCATTCCCCTACCCAGATCCACGCGCATACCGTGCAGCCGCCTCCTCCACCGCCATCACCAAACAACCGAGTCCCATCCTCTGTCGTGCGCGACCTTCCTCCTACGTCACCATAGCCGCACGCAAGTACTTCTTCTCCGCCCAGCAAACCAAGTTATACCCGCGTGTTGAAGCGACAGCCACCCATGCTCGTTTCCTCCCAGGTTTGCCTAAAGCCTTTCCCCCTTTATTAGTTATATATATATTCTTGTTGTAATATGCAGATGGTTACAATGTATGAGTTTGTGTGTGTATGTGTATGTATATATATATATAAAGTTTATATTAGTTTGATCATATAATATGTTATAATTTTACTTTATTAATAAATGATATAGGTATGTATGTTACTGTATATATTACCTTATGTTTACAGTATTAAAATTTATATGTATGTTTTATATACAGTATTATACTATATTTTATTTTGTTATATTATCTCATATTATATATTACTAGTTTCAACATGTATATTTATATATGAATACTATATACAAGGGGGTTAGTTGCGTAAGTTTATACATATTATAAAATTTGGTTTTGTTTATAAAGAAGACAAATATGTAAACTCGATACGTATGCTTCTATATATCACATATATATATATATATATATATATATATCTACTTTATGTAAACTATGACTATATGTATATATAGCTCTGAAAGGTAAAAGTTGATTACATATTGATTTTCTGTATATATTGTTGTTGATAAAATTTTGATTTACATGTTATAGCCTTAACATAATAATATTAAGTAATATATGCAATATATGCAATATAGTGTATAAGCATATGTTTAGCCGTATATATGTGAGTTATATATATATATAACAGTTTAGTCTTTAATATATTTGTGTTAGGATATATATCTATGTATGTATAGTCCGATTTCATATAGAGCTTAAAATTTATTTACTGCTTAGGTATTGCTTTAAAACATAACATATTGGGATATTGTGATATTTTGGAATGTATATAGATTTGAAAATATATGTTATATATTATTCCATATATATATTTGGTTATATAAGTATAGATGAGTTTGGTTTATGTATAAAGTATATAAGTTTTGTATGTTGTATATTGGTTAGCTTCAAGTCTGCTTGTATATATAAATCAATATAAGATGTATATAGTTATATATATATAGTATAACATAACAGTTCGTATACAGTTATAGTTTGATGTTTGTTGGTATGTATATGTCGGCCTGCATATTTTACAGAGAGATATATATACTTTGTTATGTATACCAGATATATTTTGTATGAAGCAAAATTTATAAAAAAATGGATATGTATAGATCTTTATTTTATTATATGTTTTAAATTAAATATTGAATCTATATAGTTATATATATATATGTGGGTAAGTTTTAATTTTGCAATTGTTGTTCATTTATGTGTGTGTGTGTATAGATTTTGAAAGTTATGTATTTAATTTTTTTTTATAAGTTGTATATGATTTTTGTATATATATAGTTATATATATGTTCACTTATACCGTTGATCTTCGTCAATCTAGTTTGATTTGGTTTTGTCAATTTCAAGCTTTCAGCTTCGTTCGTCGATTCGAGTTCAATCTTGCCTCGCTTTAAGATTCGTGCCTGAATTCATATCTCAATTCTTTGTCAAATCTATCTAGCCTCGAAAGGTGAGCAATCACTCACGATTGACGTTCTTATATTCATTAAATTTGATTTCAATTGAAACGACAATTGAAATATTCTGCTAGATTGAACTGTTAATTTTATAATTGCTATATATGATATGCTATTATCTGAATTGTTCACCTGTGGGATATGACACCATATCCTATTGTTTATATTTTATTTAAATTGTTATTGATGATATATGCTTGTTGTTGATATGTTATATTTATTATTATAACTGTTTTCACTCTGCAAGTTCCCTGTTAGTATAGAATTGCCTATGGGTTGAAATGATACATACCCGAACGATTTTGTAGAATAGGGGAAAATCGTTATGGGTTGAAATGATAAACCCAAGCGATTTTCATTGAATTGAATTTGGGAATGCGGGTTGAAAAGATATATACCCGTATATATTTAAATTACGGATTGAAATGATAAATATATGTATCACTTGACCATAGGATAGAAAATTATATACAGGCACCATTGGTCTATATATATATATATATATATATATATATATATATATATATATATATATCTGTATGTGTGTGTGTGTGTGTTGAAAATGATTTCCAAAGTTTTGAAAAGAAATATATGTGGTTTTAATAAATATTGATTTAAGATATTATATCTTTAATATAGATTTTATAATAATTTTAATAAATTAAGTTGGAAAGAGAAATAGAAATTAATTAGAAATTTATTTGAATTTTTCTTATATAAAACCGATTTGAAACTTATTAAATTTGAGATTTTAAAGATATGATTTATAACTTGATTTTTATTTAAAGTGATTAAATGAATATTTCAAGTAAATAAATTGAAGGGAGTATTTAGTTTACCTAAATTGTAATTTAAGGTTTTTTAAATGACATTGGATTGACTAAGTGAATTTTTCAATATTAAATAATGGTAAGGTTGAATTTGAAATATAAATGAATTTAAGCTTTGAAATCTATTGAAATTGAAATGGTTTAAATTGTAGTTTATATATGTATTTGAAATCGATATAAGTTTAAATGGTTTGAACTGAATTGAAATTGGTGAATTGAGATTTAATTAAATTGAATTTTAAAATATATTTAAACTATTTGAGGAAACTATTTTATTATATAAACTATTTTAAAATATATTTAAACTATTTTTATATTTTACTGTATAAATTAATTAAATATAAACTATTTTAATTTTTAACTATTCTCAATATACCAACTATTTATTTTATAAACTATTTATTATATATACTATTTTAATATCTAACTGATTAAGTGGGAGTAATATGATTTCAAAGTGCGATGAATTTTCAAAGTGTTATGATTTCCAAGTGTTATGATTTCTAAGTGTTATGATTTCCAAAGTGTTATGGTTTCAAAAATGTTACAATTTTCAAAAGTGTTAAAATTTTGGAAAGTATCATGATTTTGGAAATGAATATTATTTGAGTGAATAATCATATCGTATTGATATGGTTTTGAAATAGATATGATATTTCGGTTTTGAAATATGATTTGAAATGAAATGACCACAGTGTTATAATAACGTTTGGTTGTTAAAGAGACCGGGATCGGATATTGTCATACTCTCTGCCAATACCGAAACCACTTTGACAACTGTGTACGTGGTGGAGATTCCAGAAATGAAGTAGGATGGTTTGGTGAACGATTTCTGTATAAGGTATGACGTGACCCTGACTCCCGTGAGTCAGCTTAGATGTGACTAAAATCAGGAGCCATGTCGGGCCAAGTGAGGTCATTCCTCCTATCGGGCACATTTCTTCGATACTATTCTGATTTTTGTGATTGTTTGGTGGCAAACCCTCGATTTTTGATATGGGAGTGTGTCCGAGGTGGGCGGTAGTAGCTGCTATGCGTTACCACCAGTCCGGATCCGCAAACGGTATATCTACCCTGGCATTTCCTCGTGTGCCGTGTTCACATGCCCTAGCGTGCCTTCTACGAGTTTGGTTTGTACCATACCTATGGAGTGCCCTCTGATAGCCCTCCAATTTACAGAGGAATTACGGTACTGTATAGACTATGGGAATATATAAAAATGTGTTATGGGGTATATGGGTAACGTCTTAATGCTATTTTAATACTTTTACTTTACTATAGACATATTATAATAGCGTATATTACTACATAGTAGATAGTTCCATGGATCCTTAGTGGATGGTTATCCCAAACATCCTTTGAGTTACTTGTATTTTAGTTGATATTTCACTTGAGTTGGATTTATTGATATAAGAATGTTAATCCTGACTCGAGTGTTTTGTGTTGTTGCTTTACGCTCGGGTCAGACTAAGTGTCGCAGTATTGAGACTCACCTTTGGAGTTGGAGCTTCGCTTGGAGATCCATCCATATCTATTCAACTTCCAGTTGTTCAGTTGACTCCAGTGATATATTCAGATTTTGTTATTTGACTATTGTATTGAGACTTCTATATATTCGAGACTTCTGTTGTATCTTGTTTTAACTCTGTAGTATATATATAGTAGCTTCATGAACTACTATTCATTTGTTTCCGCTGCTTATCATTGTAATACTCTGTGTCTGTGATTCTGTGATTGATTTATTTACTGTATATGCTGAGTTTTGCCAAATATAAATTAACAAACTGATATTTTGAGCAATTCAAGTCTGACATGTGCGGATGCGAATGGCACGAAATACCGGGTCGTTACAGTAGGAACACCCAGGGTGATAACATATTATGTACTATCCAGGTTAGGGGTAGGCCGGTCTTGTGTTGGCATGGTATCCAGGCGATTTCCTCGGTACATTTTTCTAGAGGTGTACTATGGCAGGTGGTACCCTAGTAGCCCAGTCATTGTATGCAATCCAATATCCACTACGAGCCCATGCGGTCTTGATTGTGCCCAACTATGCTGAAACTTGAGATGCAAGCATTTCAGCTATTTTATAATTTACTTTCTATAGACACAATTATAATACCACTGGATTTTCTATAAAAGTGTTTTGGTTATCGTAAAGTACAAACCTATCATGTTTATGTGTGGCGTGGTCTTACGAGATACCTTTGTTTTTCAAAGGATTTTGATAACGGTGATAATTCAAATTGAGTGTGTTTTCTCACGCTGGTTTTCCAGACTGACTCGGGTGTTATTTTATTATAATGCTTGGGTCAGACCGAGTATTATAGATTCTGGTTAGGATGCTATGGATCTCAGGAGACGAGCTGGAGGAGTCTCAAGCGTATTCTACATACTTGATTATATTCTGTTGTGTGTGTGTATGTTGTATATTCAGCACTTGTGAGGACAAGTTATTATAACTGTCCAGATTGATTATTGATTGTTATACTCTTATGATGGTATGTATAATAATAGTGATAGTTCTTTGTATAAAGATATGTTATTATCTATTATATGTTGTTCCGCTGCGATTTGTGAGATTCTGTGTTATTGTTTTCTATTTTCTTCTATCCTTTTTCTTCTTCACCCCTAATGATCTGGTATTTCCGGCACTCGATTGCTCGGCATGCTATATGTTGAACGTATTGATGTCAATTTTCGAGGGTCAAAAATCCCGGTTCGTTACAGCTATGAATTATTCTAATTGATTTATTGTTTAATTTGTTATATCCGTATGAATACTTGATGTAGACGGAAAAATAGTTTGATTGTTCGGAAAATAAAACTACACAATGTTTGTATATTTCTCATGTCATTTTATATTATATGTATTTGGAAAAAAATGATGTATTGAAGCTGTAATATTTTTTTCCAAGCCAACTAGTAATGAATGAAATTAAAAAGTGTACTGATGTGATTCTTGGACTATTAGTCCTTTGAAATACACTTTGACTATTTTGCCTTTTGTATGTTTCTTTATGCAAGATTCAGAATACCATTAGCATACAGAACTATGTGCATATTCAAATTTATATGTTAAACATATGATAAACCCTTTTAAACTTATGTCTCTTACATTCAAAAGTTAATAGGCATGCTTAGTTTACAATTTTTTATCAAGTTCGGGATATTGATAGTTGATGTTAGCATTTATTCTATAAATATATTGTGCCCTGAAGATATTAGTTATATTTTTTTCAGTTCGTGCCTACTTAAGCATATGTCTGAGTATTTAATGTCTTATATCATTTTTTGAAATCCCATATGCATAGCACAGGTTCGTACTAGTTATTACTATGTTATTGTTGATTGTGGGGTGATTACTTAAATATAGAGTTAAATGTTCAAAATCTATGTTATATCAAAATATTATAAAAAACTACTATAATTTCTAAAGAACGACTATTATCATGAGTTAAGAATAAGCCAACAACTACTTGTCCAAGTGGTAAGACATATAGTATTCATTATTTTCTAAAGGCGATAATTTTAATCCCCTAAAAAACATATCAACCGGGTATAGAAAAAATGACATTCTCAATCTTTACAAGACTAAGCGGATTTAAACATTTTACTTTATATTTGCAAAAAATAATTCCAAGTATATGTCACTACATAATTGAGTTTGGACCCAAATATATGTGTCTTATATAACTTGGCTATTCTGTTTAAATTTTGACTAAAAAATATATATATTAACACATTTAGTTAAGATCTAACTGCAGAGTATATGCATATAAATCTGTCACATGAAAATTACTTTATAAAGACTAAGATATTCTTAGTAAATGTTAGTTAATTTGAACTTGCAACCAATCAATATGCAACTTCTTCATGTAATAATAACCAAAGCTTTGGAATATATACTTGCAAGATATGTCACACATAAACTTGAATGCTTTGTTCCACTCAAATGAAAGTCAAAAGATACAAAGCATTTTCTAATTTTAAAGGTTATATCAAGCACCATAGTCCAAACGGTTAGGTGCTCCGGCTTTGGTCCGTGAGATCACAGATTTGAATCTTGTGTAGCATTAATCGAATAACTAGACATCTATTGACTTGTAGTATGTTATATACCACCTAAGACTTGTGGTACGGCCGTGTACTACCACCTAAGTGCCTAATTTAAAAAAAAAATTATTACACTTTTGACTTGTAATAAATAATTCCAAGTACACACTAGAATTTGGAACCAAATTTCTACGTCTTGTACAGCTAGCTATTGTGTTTTGAATTTTGTATTGAGAAAATTATACTAGCCACATTTGGCTACAATCTAACTGCATTGTATATGCATTAATTTATCATATGAAAATATAACATTCAATCACAAAAACCTCATTCACACTGTGATGAAATGCTATACTAATTTCCTAGTTAGCACTAGTATTTTAGCCTTATATCTTTGAAACTTTTAGCCCAAACTATCCTATTTTATTTATCTAAACTAATTTCTTAACATTTGAATTTGTCTAACTTTAAAATTTTACATAAAACTTGTAATCTTGTTTCGGCCAACAAAAATATTATGTTCGACTAGTAAGCATTTACAATTAATAATTTTACGTCTCTAAACAATAAACATGTAATTTTAAGCAATTTTGCTTTATAAGAGTTAGTAAAGATATTTAGTTAGCTAAATGGTTTCTAGGGGTTACCCACTTTGTTGCATGCTTTTTACCTTACCCTTGCCACCCTTAGACTTAAACTTACACATTCTCTTCGTTGAATTAATCAATGAAGAACTATTGTTGATAGTAAGCAGCACACGTTGTTCGTTCGTGAACGTACTCTCAACCGTCCTTAACATAATAAGGAGGTCTATGACAGTACACTTCAACGATTTCATATTGAAATTCAATATGAATGGGTCAAACCATGGAATTAATAACCCAAAAATCAAGTCGATTTATAGCTCAGTGTCTAAAGTAGTACCTATCTTGGCCAACCGTTTGACGTATCTGGTCATATTGAGCACATGGTCTTGGACCGAAGAACCTGACCCATTTTCATATGGAACAGTTACCCTTTTGTACCTTGTGGTATGAGATCACTCACCATACAACTTTTGTAGGTGAGTGAACATTTCACAAATATTTATCTTTTCATGTTGCCTTTGGAGCTCGATGCTCATAGTGGACAACACGTAACAATGAGCTAGTTCACAATCCATTTTCCAATCCTTGTAAGTCTTAGTTTGTTTGGGGTGGTATTTTTATCATGTTTGATTATAGGGTCATTGGCGACAACATACCAAAGCTTTTAATTCATATGTAAGAGTTATATTAACATTCGTTAGTCAATCATTTTAGTTTGTACTGGTTAGTGTATTCTTTCCAAAAATAACTTCATGGTTTCCATTTAATCTATGAAAATTCTTAGCATAAATTAGATATCAATTGCATATGTTCTTATACTTATTCAAATAGTTTATTATAGTTATCCAATAAGGCTCTAGTGAATTCTGTATCTCTCAAAAACCCTAAAATAGATATGATAATTTCATAAATTACTTCAGTGGGTTTAGTATTCATTTATTATATTACTACGACCTTGGGGGTGCTAAACAAATCATAGTCCCCATAAACAATAAGTAATACTTTACTAGTTATATCTCGCATATAACTCCTAACGCACTTTTAACTATGCTCCTAATCATCTTCACGACCATGAGAGTGTATAACAAATCATGAAGTACATTAGACACTTTAAACCCATCATTTCACGATATCCTAAGCAGAGTTAGTAACCCTTGAGAGGGCTCAACAAAGTTACATATTACTTATCTGTAGATAATACAAACATCGCTTTAGATATTCCATACTTTAGGGTGCTTAGTAACCATGGATATGTAAGGTGCTCTATTTGTATTATAAGTGATGGGAAGCATTTTAAAATTTATAGTTTAAAATTAGTTTTATAGATTATTATCAATCATTTAAGGGAGATGGATAACGATTATAACCCATGATATTACATGTCTTTTTATATATCTAATGTATACTCCCTTAAGTCTCATGGGTTTCATTTGGTTTTGACCTGTTGTTATATTCATACATATAACGCACGCACATTTAATCATAATATGTTACTTTATTTACTTATATATATTTCCTTTTATTAATTAAATAATTTTATTAATTTATAAATATAACTAGTATCCAGCCTTTTGAGTGGCAATATTCGGACAGACAGGACGAGTCGAACTTTGAGTTATCATGGCAAGAAACCCAAAGCGATAGCCTAAGAATCCAGGAACCAAGCATAAACAGAGCCACATGACGAATACTAAACCAACCCAAGACAAAAAAGAGAAGGATACACCTAAGTGGTGAATTAGTATCGATCCAATCTCCTGGATCGGTAACGATCCAACTTTTCTCCTCCAAATTTGCCCAACTTCTTCCTACATACTCTATTTGATGTTAGAAGCCCATTCCAGGTGTTTTTTTTGTTGTTCCAATGTAATTCTCCATTGATCTCCATGAGTACTTGAATCAGCAACTTTGTTCATCCACGGATCCATCATTTGGACTCAAAATTAAGCAAATATTGATGTAAATAAAATTGGAATCATGAAGCTAACCATCAATTGAGGCAAGATAAAGAAATCTGGACAACCATATTGGCCACCTCTTGGATCGGTACCAATCTAAGCCCATGGATAGGTACCGAACCATACAAACTAATGAGGTGCCCCTTGTTCCTTTGGAGAAATGGTCTATGGCATCACTACAAGAATAACCATTTATAGTAGCAATAATTCGTGGCGTTTAAATCTAAATGCAGCTAATACTATTTCATACTATACTATAAACGTAACAAAAAGATATTTCCTGTTCCCGCCTTCACCTAAATAATTTCCGCCTAACCCAACAATCGTAACCCAAAATTTACCGCCTCATTGCTCCTTAGTATTTAGAAAATTTCTGCCTCTTTACTCCTAAATCCCTAATTCCCAATTCCTTGGTACGTAGAAAATTTTCTTTCTCTCTCCATTCATCACAAAGAAATCGTTGGTTCCCTCTTCATTTCCCCATCCTTCCATTAAACCAGATTGACCGATTTAGCGGTTGATCTTTGCAATTACGGTTCATCAAATTCCGAACATCCAGAAAAGCAAGCGATAGTTGAGGTTTTTATCGGGGTCTCTAACAACGACAATCAAGCAAGGCCAAGTGAGCTCTATAGAAACTCCAGTCAGTTGCATTTTCAAAAGGTTGTTACTACTATAGAGGATACCATTTTGAAGGTTCTTATTCATTTTTTTGATAAGTTATCCTTTAATTTTCAACCTAATTATAATGATAATATTAAGATGTTATTGATAGTAGGGTTGTTAAATCTAAAGCCGTAAATGATGAATGTTCTCACTTTTATTAACTTTTTGAAGCATTTATCATAAATTAGGCATGCCTTTTTTTTTTACTCATAACATTTTGAACATATCATATATTTTGCTACAAATTTCAGACGTTTAAGTTATATAAACTATGATATTCTACAGGAATGTTTTCCTTTGTGATTAATTTCTGAAACCTTTAGAATAAAATAGGCATTACTGTTTCTGTTACTTATGCTCTATAATTTTCAGAAATTTTACTTATATGAGCCGTTTTTCTTTTATCCCTTCATTTTATAGTGTTACTGCTAGTATTTTTCCTTTACCTTTTTTTTGTATCTATTGCATCTCCTTTTGTTTCTATAATGTGCTTAACATTTACAGGATCAGTCAATTGTTATTAACGTGCAAGTCATTATATCCTTCTATTATATCTTTCTCATTATTCATGTATTGGTAAAAAAGGATCTACATTTTGGCTTGTAATTAGCACGTTTACTCATGTTAGGTTTTGTTAATAAATCTCCAGGATCCCAATTTAGGTTTGCCAATAAGGAATTTCTCTTTCTTGTAATAATGTTGTAATTTTATTTTTCTTTCATTAACCTTAATTTTGGGTTATGTCTCCATCCTTGCTTCTATTTCTGTGTAAAAAATTCCAGCCTCTTACATTTTCCTATACTTTAAAGTTTTTTTCTTCCCTTTTACAATGATTATTGCCAACGGTAAATAAAAAAGGTTCAATATTAATAGGTAGTTGGAAATTTACTATTTCCTAGTTTCAAATTTAATTTTAAATGATATTGCAGACACTTAATTGGCTTCCCTGGCCATAATAGGGAGACACCTGTTCCAAAATCTGTAGTGTTCAAGGAATTGAAGGCTTTAATTTACGCGGAGTCAGACAAATTGCCCAAATCGTATTACTTTTCTTCCCTGATTAAAGTTAAGCACTACAACTATATGTATGTACTCAAGGTCCGAATGCTAAATTTTTGGAAAATCCTAATTATCTAATGATTAATCATAGGATGGGACATTTTTCTTACATGAGAGCTAGCGCAGTCGACCTCTGTATTTACCTCACATTTTATAAAATGTCTTAATTTTTCTCTATTCAGAATTTCCCATCTTCCTGGTTGTCATGAAACCGTCAATGTCCAGGACTGACTAGCACATTTTATACTTGTAGTAAATAATATGCATAGTAGAATGACTTCATTCCAACACTATATTGATGTACATGGCTATTGGAAGGAACGTTACAAGATTACATAACTAGTGATTTGAAATAAGGATTGGTTTGGTCAGTTCAATCCTGTATATATTTTCATAAGCAATTTGCAGCGTTGATTTATAGAATTGCATATGCCTATTTCCAGTTTTGAATATTGACTGGTCCAATGTATAGGGTTTCTGCTCTGAATTTTGCCATTTCAGTTACTTAAATTTTTTACTTTCAATTTTAATTCACAACCTATCTCTATTGAGTAGTTGGGAATTATGTTATTTAAACTACCTATGATGCAGCTTACCTCTGTTGAGCAGTTGGGACAATAGTCTACATATTTGCAATCTCCAGTCGTGCACTCAATATTGCCATTAAATATAAGGTAACGCTGATTTTGTTGAGCAGTTGGGAATTATGTTATTTAAACTACCCGTGATGCATCTTTCCTTGTGAAATTCACATTATCTGATCTAGCATTTATGTACCTCCATTGAATCAAACAGTTATACAACATACTCAACTTATACTCCACATCTCCAGCAGTTAAAACTGGATGTTATTAACTTTAACAATTCATGCTTGTCACCAAAGCACATGCACCTCATTTAAATACAAACACGGTATTCACATAACACGCATGTCATTGGCACTTATGGTACATGCACACATTCATTACATAGCATTTTAACACACACAAACATAAATAGCAAACTTATGTTAATGCACCTTTTTGAAGCATTGAAACAATGAAATAGTTTACTGTACTTATCTCTACTAATTCTAAAGACTGTTTCGGTTGCTATATATATTTTAGCTTAATCTCATATACAACTTGTATGCATATCATTTGGAACTCACTGCCCACACAAATATATACTCAGTTTAGCAATTCACATATAAACACTCACACATAACATTCTGCACACACACACACTACACATACACGTGACCCAGTCCCATATACACATGATCACACATGAACTGATTTATACTTGTGCACACAAAGTTTTACTACATAGAAATATTGTTTGTACTGACATTTACTTGTGCACATAAAGTTTTACTACATATCAATTCACTGAATTCACTTTCCTTGAAATACGTCTGTGTTTTTTGGCATCAAGTGATTATTGTTTGTACTGACATTTCTTTTTATCGTAAGATCCCATCATTATTAATATTACAATTTTTCTGCTTTGATGACCCTTTGAACTTTAAAGATAGAGATTTATTTTTGGCAGCTAAGAACTATTTTACTGGAAAATGTAAAGATGTCCTCAGTGGGAGCATGTTAAGATTTATCAGTTACACAACTACTGGATTGAATTCCACATATACATATTAATCCCTACGTATTAATTTTTAAGTTTAATTGTTTGTGGACAGCGGCGGACCTTGACTCATTACACAGGGGCCTTGACTTTCTATTTCATAGGTCCAGTCCCTCTCCCACCAATTAATCCTGGTCGTCTCCTATAGGTCCGTCGACAAATACTTTTGGATGCGGATAGTTTCATATTCGTATCTGAAATTATTTTCGGATAACGAATATTTAAATCTACGAATACGGACTAATATAAGATAATTATCTTATTTGCTAACGATCAATAAATCAAGAAGTATAAACAGGGAATTTTGATTTTGAATAATTTCTTTCAGCCCACTGATTATAAAAGTATGCAAAATCGACAAATATGTTTTTAATAAATAGTTTTGAACAATTAATATACATTAAATTCATAATATATATTGATAACTTAATAAAAAAAGTAAATACATATATTTCATTGTACTAAAATACACATAAAATAACTTAATCTTGACAAAAATTGAACGGGTGATATTCTAATGCGGATGCCTTCGTATCCGCATCCGTATCATTTTTTTCGAATATCGGATATATATCCGCTTTTCAAATACGGATGCGGATGGATTTTGGATTTTCGGGTATCCATTCACTGCCTTAGCCTCCTTTCGGGAGTTTCCCTTTATTTGTCATATTTGATTCCGAGTGTGTAAGAAGATCCTTCTCTTTGTATTTTCAGGCTACAACTCTTCAAAGCAACTGGGCACATGTTAACACTACCTAGTCAAAATATTATTAAATTAGTATTTAGCGTAGCCATGGACACATTCTCTGCGATGTGCAGGTTTTATAATTTGTGCAGTGCAAAATAATAATAATAATATTGATCCATAGAATTGATTTCATACTCTTTGTGTGATACGATCAATCATGTGTGTTTTAGTGTTTATAGTTCATTCTACTAATGTGATCCAATGAGCTTAGATGATAATAAATATAAATTTTGTGTTAGGAAACAGTACAGATTGTCATTGATTGTAAGTTTGCATAGCTAATAATCTGTGGGGTCTAACTTTCTAATGTTTGTCTTCTTATATTTTGATTTTTGTTCTGGTTTTAAATAAAAATTCATCTGGAAAAACTTCTGTTGTATACATATTGAAGTATCTGAAATCTGAGATAGCTTATTTTAACACTCATTTGGAAATAGAAAAATTATAGAGCGCTTGCTGTTGTTTTTTGTCGAGTAATACATCTTCCAATGATATGAAATCTTGGATTTTGGCCATATAAGGTTTTAAAAAAAGATCTATGATTTGGAATTCATCACCAACCCATGTTTGGCATTCTTAGTTACTTAGCTTGTGAATTAGTTAGCTACAAGGCATGTATCACTGTGATAATGCTTTTAAGATTTCTACTTTTTTTTGTTTGTTTCTATTTTACTTGGGTTTTCTTTCATTGTTTGTGTATTATTTAATTCGGAATTTGTGGTTGAAATCAATGGAGATTTGAGGTGTAACCAAAATGAGGTGTGGCCGATCCTTGCCCTATACATACATTACACACACATTATATATATATGTGCGCGCGCGCGCGCGTTTGTGTGTTGGTACCAAGTTAGTTTGTTTATTGATTCCACTATTATATTTATGTATGTATTTATCCTATGAAGAATTGGAAATCTGCATATTTTGTGTGAATTTGTTTTCCAGAGGTGTAATGGGAGGTAGAAAGAACAAGAAAACTAAGGTCGGCTCTTCTGCATCATACTTTCCTGCAAAGACCAATGGCCATGCACCTTCAAGGAACTTACTTGCAAAGGACTTGGGCGGTGTAATATTTGGTTGCACACATGACACCATGGCTGAATGTCGTTCAGAATAATTATTCGGTAGGTTAAATATTCTTTGCTCTTATTTACTGCTTTTTTCCTCTTCTGTGACTACAAGTTTCTCATATGTTTTTCTGTAACATGGAAATGTGGTTAATACCTTAATCTTTATAGCCTTTTTTGTAATAGGCAACTGCACGCAATTTGTCTATGAGCATATTTCTAGTGTAGTTTTCTCAGCGAGAAACAGTATTTATACCTTTTGTCTCCTACCATCTGATTTTTAATTGGTACTTACTTGTGACTTGGCTTATATTGCTGTTAGGTTTACCTATGGGACATATATCTTATGTACAAAACATTAGACCAGGTCTTCCGTTGTTCCTATTTAACTATAGTGATCGAACACTGCATGGCATATTTGAGGCTGTGAGCAATGGGCAGAAACATATCAATCCTTATGCTTCGACTGATGGCTCACAGATAACTCCTTATCCGGCATAGGTATAGTAATTAGTACCATTGCATGAACACTACTTTTTGGCCTGTTTTGGCCTTGTTTTTGCCATCGACCATCGAATAAAAAGATAATTTTGCATTTTATATTAATACATCACTTCTTTTAATCTATTAATTTTTGTATTTTAATCTATTAATCTTTGTATATCACTCCTCTTCATGAAACTGTGTGTTTTCCACTACGGCAAGTAGTCTTAGTGCATTGAATCTGTTGTGTTTTCACTTGTGTAGGCATCGGACTTTTGAAGAGAGCAAATTTGGACTTGATGATGCTAGCTTTCACTTGTGTATGCAACAAAGAATTATGGGTAATCAAACGTTTTGTTAGCACTAGTTAGATATAACATTTATTAGTACCCGATGTGTAAATTTGTATACAAATGGTTATTGTATGTGAGTTAGATCATTTTGTCGAAAAACTATTGTATTGGAATGGTTATGGATATTTTATTTGATTATATGGTTAATGTGTTTTTTAACTTATTTGAATATGATGATTATGTGAGTGATTGTTGATTGATATAATAGAACCAAAATAGACCATTAACAAGAAATAATAGCATGAAAAAATGGTGTAAAATAATAAACAACTTTTAGTAACGTTTCAAAAACGCTACTGAAATATATATAGTGGCGTTGAGTAAATGCAACCGTAAAACAGGGGTAAAGTTGGAAATTCTATTGGTAGCGCCAAAAAATCTTTTGGTGGCGTTTTTTAAACGCTACAAAAAGATTTATGTTGGCATTTGAAAAACGCTGCCAAAAATGCATTTATAGTGGCGTTAAAATAAATGCAACAAAAAATCATGGATTTTTAGTCGCATGTTTTCTTACGGCGTCACTACGCCATAGATTGCATACTACAACACCAAAGAAGTGATGCAGGAAGTGCCAAAAAATGTTGCTATAGGCTAAAAAAGGGCAAAGACAATACTTTCTTGGTGATGCATTTTGCCGCGTTGCCGCAGACCTCAAAGGCAACATTTTGACTATCTAAGGCAACATAAGAAATATTGTTGCAATAGAACCCTATTTGGGTCTATGGCAACATCCATAGGTATCTGTACCAACATTCCAAAATGTTGCTATAGATATTAACTTTCTGAATTTGTGGGGCCCACAATGTAGAGCATATTTGATTTTTTAATAGAAATAAATATTTATTTAATAAAATGCTATTGCATAGAATTTGATATTCAAACAGTAATTTATTTAAATAAATATTTTATTTCAACATTTAAAATAGTACAAATTCCTGACTCCACTATTTTACAATTCAATGATAAATAACACTGATATTCACATATACAGATATTCCTCACTACATTACTCAGTTCACTCATTACATATGCAGTTTCAATTTATATAGACACCGACACAGACAAATATATGACGAGCCGAGTGCCGAGCCGAAGGCGAGCCGAGTGCCGAGCCGAAGGCGAGTCGAGAAGCGGGTCCGGGCGCAGCGCCGGCGGGGGTCCGGGGCACCGCAGTCCCGGCGGGCCCGATTCATCCGATTTTGGAAGATCGGGCCTTCTTTGAAATGACGTAAAATGATGCACAAATGAAGACTGAGCTTAATTCCTATCCTCCATCTCCTCGCCTAAATCTGCTTGAATCCCCTACGGCCAAACACCAAAACTCTACTGCAAACTGTTTTCAATTTCCAATCACCACATTAGCTTCTCTCCGTAACCAATACACAGCAGCACTCTACCATTGTCAAACTCCAAACTCCGTCTACATCTCTCTGCCAACATTCAGGCATCACACTGCCAACTGAAACTCCTCTGCATCACCAACTTCCACCATCACTTCCATAACTTACCAAACCAACCAACCAACCTTCAACCAATACAACTACATCCAGATTCAATGGTGAACCAACCAACCAACCAACCTTCTCTCACTCCCTGCAAATACTGCACTTCAGACCTACATTTCAAACGCACTCTATCACTTCCTTGTATGTTTCTTCCATATCGATAACTTTGCATATTTCTTCTGACATATGCATCACTGAATATCTTCGCACTTCCTTGTACGTTTCCAGACCTATGCATTTATGACCTACACCACTGAATAGTTCCTGCCTGTTCATTCAGAGCTTGCATCCATTACCGTTTCCTTTTGGTCGCTGGACTCAAAGCTTGCATCAATGAAACTTGGTCCTTCCAGTCTTGCCAACACACAAGCTCGACTGTCTATGAATCTGCCTGTGCAGCTCACACAATCCTTTCACTCAACAATTGTTCAACTAGCAGTGAATAAATCGATTCGTGTCTTTGCAAATAATTCCTCAGCTCACATAGCCGCAAGCTGCAACAACAGCCAGATTCTGAAACATTAACAAGTTCCAAAGGAGCATTAGCACAAACATATGGGGGGCGTACTATCTTATTGAAATTACCAGTACCAAGTGAAGCAACCGCAATCATAGGGGAAAGTATGAAGAGATCAGCCTGGGATCTGCTCTGAACTTGCGATGGAAAGTACGAAGTGAACCAAAATCTCGAGGGCAGCAGTTCGGGTTTTGGGAGAAATTAAGGCACTAGAAGGGTTTTCAGGTGAAGTAGTCTAAAGGAGAAAGGTAGAGGGGTTGGTGGCGAGCAAGTCTTCTGTTGGAGGTGAGAGCTGATGGCG
Source organism: Allium fistulosum (assembly GCA_030737815.1). Lineage (NCBI taxonomy): Eukaryota > Viridiplantae > Streptophyta > Magnoliopsida > Asparagales > Amaryllidaceae > Allium > Allium fistulosum. The sequence goes on from CM060901.1 coordinate 1,259,667,119, forward strand.
ACGACAGTGGTGGCAAAAGGGGTTTGAACGGAAAACTTTGTTTGGCTTCGGGTTTTGGTGTCATGACGGGGCTCTGGTTGGAGCTAGATGGTCGCGATGGGTCAGGGGGTAGCTGGGGGTGAGGGTGACAATTTGGTGGCGGAGGCGAATGAGGAAGCAGAAGAAGAGGAGGGTGATAATTTGGTGGCGGAGGCGAATGGGAGGAGGCGAATTGGAATGAAAACCAAAAGGGGATCTACTCTGAACTAGGCGGGAAAACGAAAATTTGGGGCAAATTGCAGTGGTGATCCATTTTAACAACCAGATTAAATGTAGACCGTTGGATCGTATTCACGCGGATTGCTAATTTTATTAATTTTTTAATTTGAATACATCTATAGCTACTGCAACATCTTGTTGATACCTATGCTAACACCTTGAATCAAGTGTTGTAATAGACAAAAATCAGCATACCTATCGTTACATTATAGCTAGCAACACCATGTAATTTCGTTGCAGTAGGCCATCTATGGCGTAGTGCGTTTATCAAAACGCCACCAAAAGTTTTTGTAGCGTTTTTTGAGCGCCACAAAAAATAAAATTTCTTGTAGTGCATGGAAAACGAGGTAGAGATCTTCTGGATAAGATTGTAGGCTTCTTACATTTATAAATAGAGGGGCAAGGCTCATTTCTAAGGATCTTTTAGCTCTTGCCTCCCCTGACTCTAATTTCTTGTAATCACTGTCGGATTTATACAAATCCGTAAGAACTCCTACCTGTAATCAGCAAGATAATCAGTAAAATCACTAAGTGGACGTAGGCCAAGATTACCCGAACCACTTTAAATTGATATGTGTTCTTTTCTTCTCATTTTCATTTAAAATTTCCTAACTTTTTATTCCCTACCTAATCTTCTATGTGTTTGTGCCATTTTTGATTCAAACATTTTGGTGCTTTCAATGAGAAATCCTATTCTCAGGCTACTGGATCCATCGTCTACTATTGGATTTCATATATCTAAGAGATAGATCCAAATTTCCAACCTTACAGTTCTACTATTCATATTTTCGATAATCTAATAGAAGTTATTCACCATAGCCTCATCAAGAAGAGAATGTGCTACAACTTCAAGAGCTACTAATGAAGCTGAGAATCAAGACATTCACCATATGGCTGGAACTGCCAAACAGAACAACCAGAGATCTAGAATCCATCTAATGTCGTGACCATAGTGGAAATGGATTGGATGATGAAATAGATGGAGGACAGACTCCTGGAGAGTCATAACCAGATGAACCAGCAGATGCAGCAGAGCTTAAGGCTGTTGAATGAACTAACCTATAACAACCGAAGGAGGAGCGGGAGGGATTCAAGTTCAGAATCTGAAAGTTCCTCATCATCCAACTAGAGATGGAGGGATAGTAGTAGAAGAAGACTCAAAACCCTGTTGGGACATCATATCAAGGAGGAAGACAAACTCGGGGCAAGGGTTTGTGGATCGGTACCGATCTAAGAGGACAGATCGGTATCGATCTAGCTAATGGTGGGCCCAGTGATCGCCTTTTGGATGGTGACATGGATTTGACTTTTGGACTCCTTATGGATGTTCAAAATGCTGAATACCGGACAACCGCCGATGACACAACTCATGGGAATCTAAAGGGGGACTGTTGAATGAACGGATCTCTTGAAGTTTGGAGAACCTAGGCATCAGGTGTATGCCTGAGAGAGTTTGTCGGGCCGAACACTCGGAATAGATCTCAATCGCCGTAGTTCAGCAGAACCTGTGGGCTTGGAGTACTTGGAAGATATGGTCAGGAGACATAAGCGAAAACCGATTTAGAAGCAATGATGAATGGGGTACTTCTCCTAGTTAGAATCTGTTTATTGAGAACATTCTGCATGAGAAGTATCCATGGAGATTTGTAATGCCAACAATACCACTATATGGTGGAAAGACATATCCTAGGCAGCACTTGATGAAGTACGAATGACATACGGACTCTACCATAACATCTAATGCCATGAGATATCGTTGTTTTCCAATTTTTCCTAGAAAGAGTAGCAACGATATGGTTCACTCGGCTCCCACCAAGATCCATATCGTCTTTCGCTGAGTTGTGAAAATTTCTGAAGTAATTCTGTTTACACACTGCACGTCCGTAAGATGTGATGTCATTATCAAACCTATTCCAGGGAGCGCGAGAGTTATTAAAAGATTTTTTAAATCGGTTCCACACAACTATGATGGAAGTAACAAATCCCAATGATGACATAGTATTGATGGCGCTGACAAGGGGGATTCATCCCGAGACGGATTTCGAGGAATGGTTGTAGAGAAAACCCCAATAAACAGTGGATGCTTTTTATAGAAAAGCTTATCGGTACTTACACTTGGAAGAAGCTTGCAATCACCCCCGGAGGAACCGTGTTGGAAATTCAAATGAAGTGATACAAAGCAACATTGTTGTGAGGTAACCTAGAGGAAGTTTTGGAAATGGAATATTAACAATAAGAATGATAGCCAAAAAAAGAGCGATAATAGGGCTAAGAAACGAAAGCTAAATAATAAGAATCATCCCAGGATTCCTAAATACGATAATTATACTAAACTGAATAACTCAATCGAGAACATATATCTGGCAACTCAAGGTACCGAGCAGTATAGAAAGCCGGCTCCAAGATTGTCGACTGAGAAGGAGAAGAGATCTGGCAAGTTCTATAGGTTTCATGAGATGCACGGTCATAATACTAATTAATGCAGGCGCTTGTATGATATGACTGAGGAGCTGATTTGAAAGAAAAAATTGCAACAGTTTGTGAAAGCCCCGCAGAACGGCAAGCAAGGAAATGCTAATCCTCCTGGGTTGACATCCCAATGGGGGAAAGCTGGTCCTAGTAGTAAAGAGCCTAGGCGACTTGAAAAAGTTTGGTGATAAGCATAATCATCGGTGGACCACATCCAGTTGACAAGAGTTTGAATGAGATGGACAGTTATATTAGTGCTTTAAAGCATACCAAGTATGAGAGCTGTTTGGCCGTTAAGGATGGAACTCCAGCAAAAAAATTCAGAACCATGACGGATGACATTGTTTTTTGGAACAGAGATGCTAATAAAGTGGAAGCCTCAACGATTGACCCATTGGTTATAATGGCCACAATTGGCCCTGCTATTGTATAAAAGGTGCTGGTTGACTCTGGGAGTTCGGTAGACATTCTGTTCAAAAAAGCCTACAACCGGATGCTTCTGGAGGGGAGTGACTTGAAACCGTATAAATCTTGGATCCACGGATTTAACGGGATAGCTATGGTGCTAGTCATATATGTGGAATTATCGGTGGTACTTAGAGAGGCAACCGTAGGCGAGTGCGAGTCGTGCCTATTGTTGTGTTGGATATTTACTCTACTTATAATGCATTTTTGGGCCAACTGGCCCTGGCTGAGTTTAGAGTAGCTATAGCTCCCTGGTGCTTAATGCTAAAATTTCCTATGAGAACGGTGTTGGAGTAATGCATGGAGATTAAGGGCTTAGCCATGAATGTTATGTCGTCGATCTAAGGGAGGCGAGGCGAAGAGAGAAAGGAAAAGGTGTAGAGGGGGCTCTCTACATCAAGAGTTTAGATACATGCAACCAATGCCTAAGCCCTGACTTGGGCAGCCCAGTCGGTTCCATAAGGATATGGATCCGTGAAAAGAGCCACTAGATGGAAGAGCATCTCCAGCCGAGCTAACGATTATTATCTCGATCAATCGGGATGACACAACACGGATCCTGAAAGTTGGATCATTGCTTGGTATCAGGATGATGAAGGAGTTAATTGGTTTTCTCTAGGAAAACCTGGATGTGTTCGCCTGGACGCACTCTGATATGTGTGGGATCTCTTCGGAGATAGCAAGCCATACATTAAACATAAACCCCAAGTGCGTTCCTGTGAAACAGAAGTGTCGCAGCCTGGGTCCGGAGAAATCCACCGCACTCAAAGAAGAAGTGGAGAAGCTGAAGGACAACGGCTTCATCCGCGATGCCTTATACTCAGAATGGGTATCCAATCCAGTTTTGGTGAAGAAGGCTAACGAGAAATAAAGGACGTGCATTGATTATTCTGACTTGAGTAAGGCATGTTCGAAGGACAGCTTTTCGCTTCCAAGGATTGACCATTTGGTGGACTTGACAACCGAACATGAAAAGTTTTCATTTATGGACGTGTACTTTGGATACAACTAGATTCCAATGCATGTTCTAGACGAAGAAAATACCAGCTTTATAATTGATCTTGGATTGTATTGCTCTCTCATCATGCCTTTTGGATTAAAGAATGCTGGAGCAACTTACTAGTGGCTAGTAATTAGGATGTTCAAAGATCAGATTAGACATTCGATGGAGGACTATATGGATGACATGCTCTTGAAGTCACGGCATTCGGGAAACCATATTGATGATCTGGCAGAAATGTTCGGCGTTCTCCAAAAATACGGGATGAAGCCCAACCCTTTGAAATGCTCTTTTGGCATTGCGTTAGGGAAGTTCTTGGGCTTCATTGGGAATTTACGTGGAATTGAAGCCAATTGGGAGAAGATAAAGGCCTTAAGGGACATAGAGGCCCCGAAGACAGCCAAGGAGGTCCAGAGTTTAAATGGAAAGGTCGTCGCCTTAAGTTGATTCATCTCCAGAGCCACCGACAAATGCATCCCTTTCTTTGATATGATTAAGAAAGGTAAAAGTCTGAAGGGAAAAAGAACTTTTGCTTGGATGCAGGAGTGCACAAACGCATTCCAGGCTCTAGTTAATCACTTGGAGAGACTCCCATCCTCTCGAAGCCGGTGGATGACGATGACTTGTTTATATATCTGGCAGTGTTGGTGCATGCTTTGAGCACCGCACTCGTACGTAAGGAAGCCCGATCCAATGACTAGTCTATTACATCAGTAACCAATTGACAGGAGTGGAAAGAAATAACCCAAAGCAAATGGAACATTGAATTGAGCCAATATGACATAACCTATCACCCTCGGAGAGCTATCTGAGGTCAATCTTCGGAATTTATAGATGAATTCACTACGCGAGACAATACTCTAGAGAGTAGTGGTGAGCAAAATGCTAGGTGAAAGATGTACATGGATGGTGCATCAAATGAATGCTATTCCGGTGCTGAAGTTGTACTTGTCACTCCCAAGGAATGTTCAATCTATTATGTCCTAAGACTCGATTTTCCTGCAACAAACAACGAAGAAGAGTATGAAGCTTTGATTGCGAGGCTCAAGATTGCCAAACAACTAGAGATAAAAACTTCACATATTTACTGTGATTCTCAGCTAGTGGTGTGTCAAGTGTGGAAAGAGTTTCAAGCTAAAGAAGCAAGGCTAGTCCCTTATCTAAACAGAGTCCTTGAGCTGCTTGGTGGCATTGAATATTATATGATAATGCATATTCCCAAAGAGAAAAATGCAAAGGTCGACATACTAGCTAAACTGGCCAGTTCCGGAGATGCGCAGCTCATGGGTTTGGTTCATATTGGAAATATTGTCAGCATCGAGCATCGATCCGATGGATGTCGATTAGTTCTTAAATGATGAACCTGAAAGAGAGTCATGGATGAATCCGATAAAAGACTACTTGTAGAGAGGAATCCTTCTCGATAAGAGGAATGAGCGACGAAAACTCCTTCACCAAGCTCTGAGATATATTGTACAGGAAGGATTGCTGTATAGGAAGGGTTTTTCTATCCCTATGCTTCGATGTATCGCTCATGATGAGGCCAAACAAGTCCTGAAAGAAGTACACAAAGGGACCTATGGTGACCACACTAGGGGACAAACCCTCGGTAAGAAGATTCTTCGCTATGGGTACTTATGGCCAACTGTAAACCGAGACATAGTTGATTACACTAGAAAGTGTGACGAGTGCCAGAGGTTTTCTAAGATTCAGAGAGCCCTACCGATGGAGATTACTCAATTGGCCAGTCCTTGGCCATTTGCTGTTTGGGGAATTGATATTATTGATGTGTTGCCGATATCTAAAGGTGGCGTGAAATACGCCATCATCGCGGTTGATTACTTCACCAAATGGGCTGAGGTGGAGCCATTGGCCATAATTACCACGAAGAAAGTGATCAACTTTGTAGTCTAGAATATTATCTATCGTTTTGGAGTTCCATGGGAAATCTTTAACGATAGCGAAACCCAATTCAACAGCGCTAAGTTTAAGGATTTTTGCCGCCGACATTGCATAGAGTAGAGATTTGCTAGGTGGAACATCCTTAGGCGAATGGATGGGTTGAAGATGTAAACAAGATTATCAAGTTCATTCTTAAGAAGCAATTAGAAAAGGCTAAGGTCAAGTGGATAGATGAACTTCCATTGGTACTTTAGGCTTATCGAACGACCCATATGTCAGCGACTGGCCATTCTCCATTCGTCCTAGCCTACGACTCGGAGGCTATGATTCCAATGATCTAGAAATACCTTCTCATTGGATAATTCATTACAATCCACAAACGGATGAGCAACTCCTTCAAGAATCTCTTGACATGATCGATGATAAACGCGACGAAGCTGACTTGAGAACAGCTGCACACAACAACCGAGTCGCCTAGTATTACAACTCCAAGGTGTAACGACCCATATTTTCAACCATTTAGAAATATTTTATTTAATATAATTGTTGAATAAAAATGGTTATAAATAGAGATTTTATGATTTATTAATGGAAATGTTATTAGATGTATGTTACAATCTAAGATAAAATCCTTAAATAACAAATTTCAATAAGTTAAAAGATGATTATCCAATTCAATTGAACGTGTAACAATGTTGGGTTGCATATTAACAATAAGATTTGAAATAACAAATGTTAATGTTGTAAAGAATAAAATGAATGTTTTCTCTAATTGGAATATAATTGTAAAGTTTAATTTGGATATAACTGTAAAGTTTAATAAGGAATAAAATCAATGATGTATTAAATGGTGAAATCATATGTAATTTAATTGAAATTGGTTTTAATATAGAATAAGAAATCAGTTATTTGGTAAGTAATTTATAATCCTTGTTTGTAAACAATATATTTTTATATATTTGAATTACTAAGATGCAATAATTTTCTCATCTCATTATTTAATCCATTTTGAAGTTAATTTTGTAATCAATGGGAAATTAATGTAATCGAAATATTTCAGTTAATATGGGAGAAGATGTTAACTATAGAATAATGAGTGAAATAAGTGGAAACTTATGTTTAGTTAATACATAAGGGAATTGCTGATTTAATATAAAGAACACGTAAATCAAATTAAAAGAATTGTTGGAAATTAAAATATAATTAACTAGGATTTTATTACTGTTGTAATTAAATGTTGAAATTAATTTAATATTTAAATCTTAGGTTAACATGAAAAATTGGATTTCAAAGGATTATTAAAATTTTGTTTAATTAAGAATGATGATAAAAAACTTTTAATTTGGAATTTATAAGTGATTAAATCAGTTTAATAATAATTCATTTTAATTAATGAGTAAAAATAAATATAATTTGATTTTAAAGCTAACTTCTATATACAATAGAATTAGGGTTTGAAATTAGTTTAATTGAGTTTAAAAATATTAAAAACCTACATTTGGATATATAGGATGACCTATTTTCGTTTCGGGAACGAAACGGGTTTTCGAGTCTGGTAACCACTTTGGCCCAAATCAGCTTTTCTTTGGTCTATATAAATAGATTGTTCTGAAACCCTAGCAGCCTCTATATCCTTCTGTTCTATTTTTGTACGTACTTTCAGATCTAACTTGTTCCTTTCTAAAGGTGAATATCATAAAACCTTAATTTCAAATCTAATTCAAAAATTCAAACTACTCAAACCCTATCGAAATATATATATATCAACGTGTAGCTTTCGATGAATGGAATCAGCATCTACAATTCGTTTCTACAATCGAGCCTCGTTTTGATTAGAATTGGGCGAATCATTCTCGACCGTTCAATTAGGGTTTGGCATTCAACGGTGGATTTGCGACCAATCAAAGATTGGGAAGTTGCAGTTGATAAAGGAGGCTTAGTGGAGCATATCTATATGGTTGGATCGTGCCATTGGTGCATGAGATCGCTAGGATGGACGATGGAAGATGGTGGTGGTGCAGGCTTATCAGCAGCGGCGAAGGGCGCCTCGTGGGGTCCAGTGGTTGCGGCCTGGCATGGCGATCTCAATGGTGTGGTCAGATTGGGGGGTAGCGGTGTCTAGCAGAGGCGGTTGGAGGTTGAATGTGGCGGCTGTTGGAGAATGCTAGGTTCTGTTTGATCATCTAGGGTTGAAGGTAACGTTATAATTACGATATTGCCCTTAGTTATTTTAATTAAATATTTAAATTTTCAAATGTTCTAACCTTCATAACTTTTTCATACGAGCTCCAATTGACACGCGGTTTCTTTCGTTGGACTTGTATTGAAATTCCGAATAATATGAAACTGGTTTGGTTGAATTTGAAGACTGTTAAGATTTTGGGCTTTTGTTGGATTTTAACGGGCTTAAATCAAAGGTGAGTGATTAAACCCACTCACGCAATACTAATTTTTTTGATGTTAATTGAATCAAAATTATGAAATGATTAATTATATTGATTGTTGTTTGGAAATTTAAATTAACATTTAAATTGATATAGAATATGAATTGACACCAAAATTAAATTGATTTTTAATATGAAATTGATAACAAATTGAATTGACCTTTAAATTGATATTGATATTGAATTGCTAGTTAAACACCGACATTTGATAACTAGTAATTGTTGTGATATATTGGTTGATTTGGATGTTAATTGCATATGTATGCCTATTGATTGATATGATGGATGATGTTGTGTTTATATTGCTGATGATCATTTATTTTGATATATCCCTGTTATCACCCTATATATTATTGACATCATACAAATTGTCATTTGGATTATTTGAAATGAACTAGGAAATAGGTTGAAATGATATATACCTATGTCATTTAAATATGGGTTGAAATGATATATATCAATATATGTAATTAAAATTGAAATAACTGATCACTTAGCCATAGGGTAGAAAATTATATATGGACACCGGATTTGATTAAATTAAATGGTTTCAAAATCTTGAATTTAAATTAGTTTAAATTATATTGTTTTAAAGAGAATAAAATTTTAATTTATCTGAATTGAATTATTTTCTAATTCGAGCTTTGAAATGCTGAAATTGAAACTGTTTAATAAAATTGTTTAAGGATTTAATTTGAAATCTTAAGTTGAAATTGAGATATGATGCGAATTATTTGAAAGGTTTAATTTTTAATTCAAACTTTGAATTTACTTTAATTAAAATGGTTTAAAATTGGTATTTCAAATTTTGGGATGTGAAATGGTTTTAAACTAAATTGTTTAAAATGAGAATTTGAATTGGAACTCTCAGTAATTTGAATTGTTATCCCGCCTTTTGGCAAGACCGTGACACCAAGAGTTTGACTGGAAACCAAGGACAGTCCGTCCCGAAGATTGGTTATACATAGGTTCACTATGGTTAATGGCGAAATTGGTCCGAGTCCGGATCGAGCTACAATCGATATGATACGACAAGCGAAGCTATGGAAGCTAACATTTTTCCAAATTTCATGTCAATCGGGGTTCGTATGCTCAAGATATCGATCGATCAAAGTCAAGAAGACCAACCTCATTCGTATCCATCAACTCATAAGCATCACGTTCATATCCATCCCACAAGCACCATTTCGTATCCATCGTGTCTGCCACATTTCGTATCCATCGTACTAGTTTCACTTCGTATCCATCACGTCTATCCATTATCTAAAGATGTTTCATATCGCTTCCACTTATACACAATTTGTATCGATATATCATTTACATAGTTCGTATCGATCAATCAACGATCGATACGAAATGTGCAATCAACGATCGATACGAAACCAACTACTCGATGATCGATACAAAGAGAGTCAGGCTACATCGATGCGAAATGGCTTCAAATATCGATACGAAATGAAACTAATAATATCAATACGAAGTAACTTCACATCATTGATACGAAGTAGAGCACGGAACATCAATACGAAAAGAATTGCTTGGACCGGTATGAAGAGTAAATTTATGTCGATACGAACAAAGCATGTGAAAGTGGAAGACTCGGTCACTCGGCATGAAAAGTGGATCGATCCTAGGATATAGTGCCACATCGCCTGATCGATACAAGCTAGATCCGACACGAAGCCATCAATACGAATTGTATCGATACGAACTCGGCAGTGTTTTACAAACACAAACTTGGTTTGATCATACCTCAAAATCTACAAGTCCAAATGCTACCAAATTTTCACAGGAGTTTGCGTACCACCTCAAGAATGTCCTTGATCGATCTCAAGCCAAATAGAGGTGTTTTTGATCGATACGAAATTTACACGTATCGATCAGGGATCGATCCCAATCTACCTCGGATCGATCACGTGGGCCCGCCCACGTGTGAGGAGTATTCCGAGATCTAAGTCAGATTTTTCCAGCCTACGCCTATAAATAGCAGCCTAATGCCTCCAGGAAATGGACCTTTGACTCTTCTACGCTGATACTCTACCATAACCTCCATTGTATCTTGAGTGCTCGAGAGTATATTGTTGTAATCAGCGGTAACCAGTTAGAAAAGTCAATAAAAAAGCAAACTTTCCATAGTGGACGTAGGCTACAACGCCGAACCACTCGAAATTCTTGTGTTCTTACTTTTCTGTTTTTCTGCTTTGGCGTGTTTGTTAGATTAACCTCCTTTTTCATTTATATTCTTTACTTTAATCTCTTCAAATACGTCCAAAGAGTGTTGTGCCCAATTTTGGTACAAACACTTTGGTGATTTCACTGAGAAAACTCAGTTTTTCTCTTGCTCATTGGATCTACTGTCGTCGTTGAATTGCAAGAATCTAAGAAGAAGATCCAGAGCTCACATCCAGTTGTTCTTCCATCCTACTCAGATTGCATCAAATCTAGGAAAGAGCTACATCATTCACCATGGTTACTACTAGGATCACCTCAACCGCTGCAGACCAGGAAGGACGGGATAGACAGAACCCCGTGCAGCTACCCGCTATAGGTCAGAACTCAACTAGACCTTCAGATCCACAAGGCCCCGTCACCAGGGAGGAATTTCAAATGCTGATGCAGGAGTTGACTTAGAGTCGCCAACAGCTTACCCAGCAGATCTGTGCCAACATGGAGCTAACCAACCGACTGAATTAGCAAAGACGAAGGAGATCCAGAAGGGATCGCGCTTCATATTCATCCACCGAAAGCTCAGCTTCCTCCAACTTCAACCATAGATCTACTCGTCCATGGCTAGATGGAAGCTACGCGTAAGCCCCCGGGAATCAGCACACTTTGAGTCTTGAACAAGCTGTAGCTGGTCCTTCTATAGGGCACTAGGCTGGACCCTCCTCCCGAGGAGGGGCACTTTCCTATCATCCCACTGATAGACATGCAGCTTTCGCAGCCACAGACTTGGAAGCTGACCTTCGAAACCGAGCAGATCCGACCCTTTGCCAACACAATCATGCTCCTGAACCCTATGTGCCCGAAAATCTAGAACCAAGGAGGCAAGGCATGGACCGTCGACTGCGCCCAGACCATCCTCGCATTGTGGAACCCGACCACACCTTGGCCCAGAATGTCCAAATACCACACATTCCAACCATGATCCGTCAGATGATCCATGAAAGTCAAGGCCTCACCATTGACGATTGGGGAATCTACCGGAGTCATACACCATTCACTGAGGACATCCTCTATGCTAAACCACCTCACCGATTCAGGATGCTGACTTTACTTGTTTATGAAGGGAATTTAGACCCAAACCAACACATCTTAAAGTATGAATGGCTTATGAATGCCGCACGAGCTGACGATGCGGTCAAATGTAGAAGCTTTTCTATCTCCCTTGGGGGTATCGCAACCATGTGGTTTACTCGCGTACCATCCCGATCCATTTCATGCTTTGATCAGTTAGCTATGAAATTCGTCGAACAGTTTCGTATGCATGTCACAAGACCTAAGGATGTTAACACCTTATCAAGCGTCACTCAGGCTCTGGGAGAGACACTTAGACGTTATTTGGAAAGATTCCATGCCGCTTGTGCAGAGATTAGTAACCCTAATGATAATTCCATATTAATGGCACTGATCAAAGGAATCAATCCTGATTCCGAATTTGGCAATTGGTTGGTTGGGAAACCCTCTGCATCACTGGATCGTTTCTATGCTAAGGCGGCCCAGTTCTTAAGGCGAGAAGACGCTAGACAATCTGGAAAGAAGGATGATGCAGGGCCCAGTATGGAAGACATTCAAAGTAACGTCGCTGTGAAACAAACCGGTGAGAGTTCCGGTAAAGTGCAGTTGAATATACAAAATAAGCAGAATCGGTAGAAAGGTGACGGAGATCAGGGTAAGAAGCGAGATCAAAATCGCAGACCGTGATGCAGAGATTCAATGTTTGACCAATATACCCCATTGAATACATCCCTGGAGAATGTTTATTTGCAGACCTGTAATACTGGCCAATATAAGAAGCCTGCTCCAAAGCAGTCATCTAAAAAGCAAATTCAATTTAGGAAATTCTATAGATTCCATGATTGCTATGGCCACAATACCAATGAGTGTCGCCAATAACAGGACATTATTGAGAAGTTAATTCGAGAGAGGAAGTTGGAACAATTTGTTCAGGCGTCTTAGGCTAGAGGTGTAATGACCCAGAATTTTGAACGAATTAAATTTGAAAATATTTAATTAATTTTAAATATTTGAACGATGATTTAATTTGAATCCCGAATATAACTTTGAATATGACGATTAAATTATGAAATTTAATCTATTGTAAGTTGAATAAAAATTTAAATCTTCAATCTTAAGCTGAAGAAAAATATTTCAAAAGCTTTCAAAATTTATATAGATAATACTGAAGATAATAGAAGATTCAGAAACGAATTTGAAAATGATTTGATCAGTTTTGAAATTTATCGTTCGTATCAATATTTAAAAATAGCCGTCCGAGGCGCAGTCTCGGAATTCGACGAAACCAATTCCATTGGGTCCGTAATATTGTATTATTATCGGATTTCAAATTTCGTATTTTTCGCAGTTGTTATGAGAGCTCACGGTGGGTAAACGCATTGGAAATAAAATCAAATTCAATGTAAATTTTAAAATTTAAACTTATGCCGACATCAAGTTAAGGCAGCATATTATCTTCCCCCAAATCGCGCCTAAAATCACGACGATAGAATCGTGCGAAGCATGCCGAGATCATTTTAAATAGTCCCTCTTTCAATCAGTTCGAAGAAACAATCGAAAGGAAAAATGGCCTGCAAAAATCAATTTCGTTCCTCTTCTAAAAATTTCGTTCCATCCCTCTCAGATTTAAAACCAATTCGTTCGAGCGAGAGAAAAGAATGGTGCTGCTTCCTTCTTCGTGAGTTCGAAGCTGCCCTCCCTCCTCTCTGTCAATCGAAATCGCAAGGCGAAGGTACTCAATTTCGAGCGGCAGCTCGAGCCGTGCAAGCGACGTCAAGGCGCACGATAGGGGTAGCCAAGGTGCAGTTGCTTTTGGGTGTAGTCGCGGTGGTCCTCGAGGTGCGTGAGGCAGCGCGAGGTTCGAGTAGCAGGGCTGGCGAATCGAAATGCGTGTATGCGCGATGGGGGGTTGCGGCAGCTCGCGCGCGCACTGGCGAAAATTCGATGTCGCGAATTGGAGTTTCGTGAGGCAGTGGGTAGGATTGTTGCAAGTGAAGGCTGGAGGCATTCTCGGTAGAGCGGTGATGTCAGGAGAGGGGTCACATTCGACTGCGTGGAGGAGGCATCGCCAGTGATGGCTGATCGCACGTGGGGAGGACCGATGTTGTCATGACCGTCGTCGATGGAAGAAGTTGGGTTCGGTAGGCAGTTCGTTTGATTCTGGGCTGAGGTATAATTGTTAATTTGTTTTAAAATTTAAAAATTTATGTTAAAAAGATGAATTTATTTCTTTAGGATAAGAATATATATATATAACATTATTTGAAATCTACAGTTCATTTGAAGATTACAGTCAAGTTTATATAGATTAGAAAATATTAACAGTGAAATTAATTTCTGTTTTATAATAAATACCATTACGATATTACAGTAGAGAAAGACACGAAGAAAAATCATTGAATAATTGAAATTATCAAATGGAAATTTATTATTCGATTGTTCGAATATTTATAAATTGTATAAATTGTTTATACAAGGTTAAAAATCAAGAAGAAATGGTCAGAATTGGATTTGATTGCAAAATTAAAAGCGAAGGTGAGATTTTTCTCACTCGATTGAAAAGTGGATTTTACAGTTATTAATTTGATTTGCTTGACTGTTTGGATGTGATATTAGATATAGTAGGAGATATCTATATATATATAGCAATATATACATATTGGCATATGTATATATTGGATTGATTGATTTCCCGCCTCGTATAGCGGATGAGACCCTATTGCGCCGTTAGTAAGCGGATATTTTTATAAAACCCATATACCGCGATATTCCACCTCGAAGTGGAATTGGTATTGTGCTAACGTCTGTGGATGCAGGGAAACAGGTTGGAGGGATCCAACTGGATTCCTCAACTGTATTTATTTTTTTACAGATATTGATGTATATTTTGTTATCATGTTGATATATGATATTGAATGTTGTGATTGACTAATTGGTGTTGTTGCATCATCGGATTCAAAATTTTGAAGTTTAAAAATAACGATTTTAACTTTAAAAGAGATTTTTAAGTATACGTTTTATTTGAAATTTTGAATTGATTTACTTTAAATAAGTAAATGTTATAAATTTAAAGTTATGGAGATTATAATGTTAGTGGAATATAACCAAAGTGTCATTTTTGAAATAAAAATCGATTTATTTATAAAATGGTTTAAGTTGGGATTTTTGAATAACTATAAACGATTTGTATAAAAAGATTTATACAAATTGATATTTATAAATCAAATGTTGGAATTATAAAACGAGTTTTTTATAAGTGTTAAAATGAAGTATAAATTGGATTTCGGCATTTTAATTGAGATTTTTGAACAAGTATGAATGGTTAATAGATGAGATTTATAAATAGTATAAAAGTAGTTCGGTTATTGTTGAAAATAAGGTTATAAATGAAATCTTATAAGTAATAAGATTTAAAATCTGTGAAGTTTAAAAGAACGATGTCTTTTAAAATAAATGAATTGTAAGTTATTAACTTATAAGATGGACCTTTGGTATATACATTGAGTATAAATTGAATAGGTCATTAAAGAAGATTTATAAATCGAATTGTTAATAAAGGAGATTTATTAAATTGAAGTTGTTAGAAAATAGAAATAGAATTTATAAACGTTGTTTTATAAATTCGGAATCAATTGGATTTGATAAATTAAATATAGAAGGTTGTTAAAGGAGATATATTCGCGATTTTGGATAGCGAATTATTATTGGAATAAATGTGTAGAAAAGATTGAAATTTGGTTAGTGAAGTATATTCACGATTTTGGACAGTGAATATATTATTAAATAAAATGGATTTATTTTTGAAGAAGCGATATTAAAAATGAAGTTAAACATTTTAAAGATGTTTTAAAATGTATTATGAATCGAAAGCATAGATTTCAACATTCATTGTTGAAATAAGCGTTTTCGAGAAATAAGGAAATGGTAGACTATAACACTGTTGTTATAGTAAATGATTTCCGAAAGGAAATGTTTTATATAGTATTGGGATTTATATATCTATCTTAATTCCGAATCCCTATACTATTGATTTCGAGTCATCGTAACGATGTTTTACGCAACATTCGTTTTGACTCAAATAGATGTTAAAATTAATGATTTCCTTAAAGAATGAATATATACTTAATATTGATTTAAGTATATCGAATATTTTCAAATTCTGAAAATAAATAGATTTGTGAAATACTTATTTTTAAATAAGTATGGAAATGCTTTTCCAATATGAAATGAACTGTTTTGAGATTTTATCTTCTTAAAGATAAAATGAAATTGAATATTTGAAATCGATTTGAGAATCGTATATCAGTAGATATTTTGAAAATATAAATTCACTATGGAATTTATAAAAGAAAGGGAAACTGTTTAGAAAAATAAACGTTGATTTATTTTTGAAGTGTGGAAAATTTTATATCTCGTAAAGATATTTTTGAAGAATAAATAATTTGGGAAAATTATTTGGAATCTGATGATGTTGCGCATTTTTATTGATAGTTAAATAACCGACTATCAATAATTACCTTGAATGGGTATTTGTTGTGAATTGGATGAATTTGAATGCCACACTTATTTTGAATAAACGCTCACTATTCGGGTTAGCCGGGAAAGGACCATGGGGTCGTATAACCCATTCCGAATATGTGATACGTCGTTATGAATTGCATTTGAAGACCGGTGTTGAAGACCGGATATTTTTGAAAACGGAAGGATTACCGTCGAGTTACTCTACATCGACTGATCTTCGATTTAGAGGTTTTATCACCCTTAGTGACGGGAAGTCCTGACGTGATTGAAAATTATCCGGAATTGCAAGGGCTTCGTGAGAAGTGCCTTCGGTTCTGTTCGATCCCGGAACAGACTTGTATGGATTGTATGTCTGACGTTACAATTTGAGATATAAAGCTGATTTCTTTCAAATACATTTCTGTTGGTGGCGGAGAATTTATTCTCTTAGCTTAACACCCTTCTCTAAGACGTACGAGCTCAGAGGTTATGTAGTTGAAATTTGTCAGCGATATATCCCAATTTGGTAACGTGGCATACTAAGTGTTGTTGTGAAATGATCAGTGTTTGATCATTTGCGATATGATCATTTGTTTGATCTTATATCTTTGTGATCATAGGTTGATCATTTGTTTGAACCGAAGCATGGCTTTGTAGAAAGCGTAGCTTTGTGGACGAGACTTCGTCGAGCCTCACACCCCGGAAATGGTCGAAACAGGAAGGATGCAGCAAGGTTCTAGGGAGTAGCGCCCCTTAGTGTATGTCATTCCTTCTGGATAAAGGTGGTATCATGGTATGGAGCCCAGATACTTAACCTATGTGGTTGCTGCATTTTTACTATGTGGTTTGTTGCGAATCGGGGATCCTCGGGAAGATCGGTGACGATCGGGGGATGGCATACGTGTGTCAGTAGTTACCTATTTTTGCAGAGGTAACCCGGCCTTGTGTTGGCAGAGATCCGGTTAGGTTCTCGGGTCGTCTATTCCAGGGACGTACCCAACGTGGAAAAGGAAGTTCCTTAGCCTGACCATTTGTTGGAAATCCAAACAAAACAATACGTGACTTGTACGGTTTTAGTTGTAGAACCTGCCATCTAATATGGCAGCTATAGCAAGCATACTATAATGGTACCTATGCTGGCTAAGATTTATATTCTACTTTCGAAATGTTTTCTACACTATGCACTAATAATAATATCAAAAATGATTTGATTTTGCGTAGTAAGCATCTTTGACTATCATAAGAAGAAATCTCCTCCAATTCTGCGTTTGCATTGTGTGTGTGGCGGGAGGTCTTATGGTAGTTTCATTTTCCAAAAGCATTGCGAATTGACTTTAAAATTATCTTGTTGTTGTTTTAAAGATAAACTGTTTTACGATCTCACACCAGTCACCATGACTGACTCGGAGTTTATTGTTTCCCTTCTAAACTCTGGGTGCCCACCAATTTCCACACGGGCAGCCTAGAGTTATGTTATCAGGATATTCTGGATATTCTGGAGCTTTGGAGGCAAGATGGATGACGAGACGTAGTATTTGTATCTAATAGTATTTATTCCGTTGTGTATCCTGTATGAGGACAAGTTATATAACTGTCCATTGTTGTATATGACTCTGATTGATGTATGTATAAACTGATATAGTTCTTTGTTTTAAAAGACTAGTGTTATCTATTATATATTGTTCTGTTGCGATGTGTAAGATTCTGATGTTGTTTCTGCTTCTGATGTTGTTCTCTTCTTCTTCTACTCTTTTCTTCTTCTTCTACCTTTTTCTTCTTTTTAAAACCATAACTTTTCGGGTTTCCGGCATTCGATGGCTCGGCAGTCGATAAAGTGAGTATCGATGTCGAATTTTCGAAAGTCGAAAACCATGATCGTTACAAGAGGTGCGGGCCCATCAAACCAGAATCAAGCTCAAAATCAGGCTAGACTGGAGGAACCCGCGCATACTAGCGGGAGGTTGGTTATTAACACTGTTAGTGGTGGTCCTCACCCAGCTGATCGAAGCTGGAAGGAAATGGAGTCGTATGCTAGCTCTCGAATGTTGCAGTAATCTTGATGATGGGGCTCCGACGAAACAACAAAAGACGATAATAGACGACATCGTTTTTCGAGACAGTGATGCCGATAAAGTCAAAGCCCCCATATTGATCCACTAGTCGTATCAGCTTAAGTAGGTCCTGCTTGGATGAAGAGGATCTTGGTAGATAGTGGAAGCTCTGTGAATATTCTCTTCAAACGAGCTTATGACCAGATGAAAATGGAAGCGAAAGACTTGAAGCCGTGTCAATCTCGCATACATGGCTTTAATGAAAGTGCAACGATACCTACTGGCATGGTGGAGTTACCAATGGAATTGGGAATCAGAGATCGCCAGAGAGTCCGAATGCTACAGTTCATTGTGTTGGATATTAATTCTCCGTATAATGCTTTCTTGGGCTGACCAGCCCTAGCTGAATTCAGGGCAGCCATTGCCTAATGGTGCTTAACTCTTAAGTTCCCCACAGACAATGGGGTTGGAGTTGTACAAGGAGATCAGGTAGCTAGATGCGCCTATTATGTTGCTGAGCTGCGGGAGGTGCAGTGGAAGGAGAAGGGCAAGGACGTAGAGGAATCTCTCTTCGTCTGTTTTACTGATAATTGACAGCTAACGCCTGGGCCTAGGCCCGAGCGCCATAACCAATTCCTAAAAGATCTTGATCCAAGAAATGATGATAATGAAGAGGAAGTCAAAGACAGTCAGGGTTCCCCGACAGAGTTGACGGTCGATGTTCCGATCAATGATGATGATGACTCCAGAATGATAAAGGTCGGATCTCAACTAAGCCAACAGATGAGAGAGGAATTGGGTTGAATTTCTCCGGGCGAACCTCGACGTGTTTGCTTGGACACGCTTAGACATGTGTAGGATCTCACTGGACATCGCGAGCCATGCATTGAATATTGACCCATGGCATATCCTGATCAAACAGAAAAGGCGCAGTATGGATCCAGAGAGATCTACCACCCTGAAAGAAGAGGTGGATAAACTCAAGACGAACAGGTTTATCCGAGATGCATTATATCCAGAATGGGTATCCAACCCAGTGCTTGTCAGGAAACCAAACGGGAAATGGAGAACTTGTGTGGATTACTCAGACCTAAATAAAGCATGCCCTAAAGACAGCTTTCCGCTTTCCAGAATTGATCAGCTTGTAGATTCAACGGCCGGGCACGAGCTCTTGTCTTTTATAGATGCATATTCCAGCTACAATCAGATACCGATGCACCTACCTGATCAGGAGCATACCAGCTTTGTCATCGATCTGGGACTCTATTTCTAGGGGTGGGCATTTAACCGACCGAACCGACTTAACCGACCAAACCGATCTTAATCGAACCGGTTTAACCGAAAAAATTGGTTAACCAAACTTTAGGTTAACCGACCGATGTTAACCGACCAAAATCGGTTCGGTTAAAGGTTAACCGCAGTTTTATATCGGTTAACCGTTAACCGAAACTATTTTTTAATTATCGGGCCTGCCCAATCCAATTCTTTTCTCTACCCGACCCATTGCTCTTTTCCTAACCCCTAACCATTCGTGCTTGCCCTAGTTTCCCTAGCCGCTATTCAGTATTCTCAAAACATAATTCGTTCTTCTTAGAATCTCAATCATGATAATCAAGTAATCAACTCATCGTCTCATCCTCTGCCAGTCTGCCAAGTGCCGCCTTGCTTTTCAATCTTTGCTCACTAGATCGTCGATTTCAGCAATGGTTAATACTAGTAGGAAGAAAAAATGTGAGTTTGATTTTCATTTTGCATCGCTTCAATCGTGATTTGGTTGCTTCTTTCTGTATATGATTTTCATTTTGCATCATCGATTTTCATGCCTGATTATGTCTCCAGTTTTAGTTTCATAGTTTCAGCATTTTACAGTATATATCATGTTCTATGCTTTGTATATATACAGTAATGTGTGCTCCTGTTTGGATATATAATAAACTGAAAATAATTTGCAATTAATATAATCTGATTCAAACATAAGATTAATATAATCTTTCATGCGCGTGCTCCTGTTCGGATACAAATAGAACTGAAATTATAAAGTTCCAGCTTTCATATATATATAAATTAAGCTACGTATGTTTGCAATAAATTTTTTGACAATTTATCTATACTTTTAATAAAAGATTTATAGTAGTGTATGTTTACTCGAATAAAAAGCAATCATTGAAAATGAAAACAACTAATGTGATAACTGGCACTTTAAAAAAAGGAAAAAAAATGAAAACAACTAATGTGATATCCTGTTCAACACTTCCAGTATAGTTTAATTCTATAACTGGCACTTCAAAAAAGGAAAAAAAGGCTTTCTAGCTTTTTTTTATTTAAAACTTTATTGGCAATAAATAAAACTGCTTATATACTTAGTTTTCAAAATTTTGACCATACTTTTCTCATATAAAAAGTTAGAAACTTTACATATATGTGAGTTTACAATTAAGTTTATTAGAGTTGAATCTTTGGTCTGTTCAATCTTGTATCTAGTAATTGATTTCGAAATCTAAAACTATTAAATATAAAAGCAAGTTGTGTATTTTGTATGAACAATAATTAATAGTATTTAAAATCAATATCAAAATTGCTATGGTAATGCAGCATTTATTCTGTTATTCAGTTGGGTTTTATTCTTGAATTGTGTCACGAATACACAGATCCTTCCTAATTCTATCCAAAATGCCATACTAAAACATGACAATAATGAGAGCAAATTTACGCATCAAATCTGAATGTGCTCTCTCAATCTTGTTACTAATTTGTATAATATTTGAGATCTTATATTATAATTTTTTTCCATTTGCTGCATTTGTTAGTTCCCTCTGTTAGTTGTATCCATTATATTTTTTCATCTAGATGTAGTAGTAGCTGCGTCTGCTAGATGTAGTAATAGCTGCATTTGCTAGACGCTACAATTAGTTGCATGTGCTAACTAAATTTGGATGTAGTAATAACAACGTCTAATGAATGCAGCAATAGATGCATCGGTAAGCTTAGCTGTATATGCTAGTTGCATTGGCTACCTACAGCAAATTACTGCATTCGGAGACAATAATAGTTGTTTCTACTGGATGTAGCAAAAGCTACATTTTCTAGATGCAACAATTAGTTGCATATTCCAGATTCAGCAATTAGCTATACAAACTAGTTGCATTTCTTTGCCACATCTAGATTCAACAATGATTGCATCTGCTTGATGTGCTGATTAGCTGCAGCTACTATATGCAATAATAATTGCATTTGATAGATGCAAAAAATAGTTGTATCTGAACAATTTAGTTATAATCGTGCCAGTTCGATGCATAATGTTTATATTCACTTCAGTTTATTAATAGTCAAAGAATACGAGGTATGAACTATAATTCACTTCACAGTAATTCACTTCAGTAACTTTAATTGAATTCTTATTATATTACAACTTCAGAAATTCACTTCAGAAATTCACTTCACAATAATCGATTATTGTCATGTTTATATTGCAACTTTAACTGACTTCACATTAATTCACTTCAGTAATTTTAACTGGATTCTTATTATTTTATTTTTAGTAAATGTCAAAGAATACGAGGATGTATTTACAACGTGTTGTGTGTGTTTATCTAATCTAATGTTATATATGCATATGTATGAACTATGAAATCTGAACGTGTTATGTTTATGTTGTTATGTTACGTGTGTGTTGAACTTGAATTTTAGTTTTTGCTATTATCATGTTATGTTATGTGTGTTCAAATCAAATAATGGATGTATGTTGAACTTGAATTTCTAATAGGTGGTATACCTGCCCGTGGACTGCCATTTTTTTTTGTTTTGTTTTGGTCATTGATGTCTGGTAAGCCTTGGACCTGTATTAGATTTCAATTGTTTTTTCATAACTTTATTTCAGGTATTATGGTATATAATGATTTCAATATTCAAGTGGCTTAGAGTTGGATAGTTCGAAGCTTCTATATGTGCTCGTTTTAAGTCCAGCCATGTTATTGTGTTTTCTATCCTCTTTGCTTGATCTCCGGATGGTTCTCTTGGTGCAGATAATTGCTTGCGTTCATGAAAGCAACCTTTATTTTTTCAGCTGTTGTGGCTCTGTTCTTCAGATAGTGAAGTTGGTGATGCCGTTTTTGCTGTCTTTCTCGGTTTGGCTGGCATTATAGTTTGTATGATTTTTTGAGTCGACCAGTGATGTGTTTGTTTATATGTTTGAATTATTGACTTGACTGTGTTGGGATGTATGTTATTTTCATTAGTTACTGTTCTTTGAGTTAGTTAGTGGCATGCTATTGTTTGTGTACATATCTGAACAATTTATTTTCAATGCAAACATTTCAAATTTGCAAACAATCAATCGGTTAACCGTTCTAACTTTACCGGTTAACCGATTAACCGTTTAACCGTGAATAATAGTCGGTTAACCATTCTATATGACCGGTTAACCACGGTTTAAATGTTGCGGTTCGGTCGATACTACAGACAATAATTAACCGAATATCGGTTAACCGAACCACACAGTAGTTTAGGTTAACCGCAAAAATTAACCGATTTGTGCGGTTAATCGACCGCGCCCACCCCTATCTATTTCTATAAAGTGATGACGTTCGGACTTAAGAACGCTGGGGCGACCTATCAAAGACTTGTCAACCGAATGTGTGCTAACCAGATCGGGAAAACTATGGAGGTGTACATGGATGATATGCTTGTAAAGTCGCGGCTCTCCATCGATCACGTCAAAGACTTGGAAACAATGTTCAACATCCTCCGAGAATACCGAATGAAGCTCAACCCACTGAAGTGTCACTTTGGAGTCGCATTCGGAAAGTTCCTTGGATTCATTGTCAACGCTCGAGGCATTGAAGCCAATCTTAAAATGATCTAGGCGATTCGAAATCTCGAGACTCCCAGAACTATAAAGCAAGTACAAAGCCTCAACGGGAATGTGGCAGCTTTGAGCAGATTCATTTCCAAATCCACTGATAAATGCATTCCCTTCTTCGATCTAATCAGGAAAGGAAAACGGAACTTTGAATGGACTGAGGAGTGTGAAGGCGCATTCCGGGCATTGATTCAACACCTGGCAACGCCACCAATTCAGTCAAAGCCGGTTGATCATGAAAGACTATACATCTATCTGGCGGCTTCGGCAAACGCCATCAGTGCGCATTGGTTCATGAGGAGGATCGGATCCAACGACCAGTTTATTATGTCAGCAAACGATTGACCGGGGCGGAAAGGAACTATCCAAAGTTAGAAAAGCTCGCTTACTGCCTTTTTATTTCCTCTAGAAAGCTCCATCCATATTTCCAGGCCCATCCGATCACAGTCTACACCGACCAGCCGTTACGACAGGTCCTTACGCGGCCTGAGACGTCTGGTAGGTTGCTCAAGTGGAACATCGAGTTGAGTCAGTTTGATATTGCTTATACACCGAGACGAGCCATCCAAGGACAAGTTCTGGTGGAATTCATCGCTGAATTTAGTATATCAGAGGACTTGCCCGAAACTAGTGAATCTCCTAAATACATATGGAAGCTTTATACTGATGGTGCATCAAATGACTGCTTCTCAGGCGCTGGAGTTGTACTTGAAACCCCAGAAGGTCGATCCATATGCTATGCTTTAAAGTTTGATTTCCGTGCAACTAATAACAAGGCCGAATATGAAGCTTTACTCGCCGGACTCAGACTTCCCAGAGACTTGAGAATTATTGCTGTGAAGATCTACTACGACTCGCAATTGGTTATATTCCAGGTTCGGGGAGAATACCAAGCAAGAGACCGGAAGTTGGCTACTTATCTCGCTCGGGTCCAGGAAGTGCTGAATCAGTTCGACTACTACACTATCCTCTGTATACCCTGAGAGCACAATCAGAAGGCCGATTCTTTAGTAAAACTGGCCAGCATTGGTGAATCACAGCAAATGGGACTCGTCCCCGTTGAAACACTTACCTCTCTGAGTATCGATCAGATGAAGACGGACTAGGTGCATGAGGCAATGCCCAAAGAGGAGTCATGGACGACCCCATTCAGAAACTATCTCGAACACGGAGCTTTGCCTGAGCACAAAAGTGAGAAAAGACAAGTTCTCCGGAAAGCTTCGTGATTCATTATCCAGAATGGAGTCATGTACAAGAGTGGATACTCTATTCCTTTACTCTGGTGTATCGCCCACGAAGAAATCAAACGAGTGTTATGCGATGTACACAAAGGAGAATGTGGCGATCTCACTAGGGGGCAATCCCTTGCTAAGAAGATACTCCGATACAGATATTATTGGCTGAATATGAATCGAGATGCATCGGACTATGCCAAGAGATGTGACAAATGCCAGAAACATGCTCAAATTCCAAGAGCCCCTCCTACCGAAATTACTCAGATGGTCAGTCCATGGCCATTCGCCACATGGGGCATCGATATAATTGGATCTTGACATCTGGCTAAAGGTGGTGTGAAGTACGTCATCGTTGCAGTAGACTACTTTACCAAATGGGCGAAAGATGAGCCCCTTGCTAATATCACGACGAAGAAACTAATCAACTTTGTTGTCCGCAACATCATTTGTCGTTTTGGCCTCCTACATACTATTATCATTGACAACGGGACCCAGTTCGACAGTGTCGAGTTCAAAAATTTCTATCAATGTTTCCATATTCAGAAGAAATTCTCTGCGGTTGCTTACCCTCAAGCAAGTGGACAGGTCGAAGCTGTTAATAAAGTTATCAAGTCCATTCTAAAGAAGCGACTGGAAAAGGCCGGAGGCAGATGGGTCGATGAACTTCCCATGGCCCTATGGGCATATCGAACCACCCACAAGTCCACAACCGGCCACACTCCATTTTCACTTTCCTACGGCTCTGAAGCTGTTATTCCAGTTGAATTGGAAATATCTTCTCATCATGTGACATATTATGACCCGAAGACGAACGCCATATTACTCGCCGAATCTCTAGATTTATTGGATGAGAAGCATGAAGAGGCTAATTTGAGGGCAGCCGCGCACCGAAGTCGAGTCGCCCGATTATACAATGCTAAGGTCCAACCCCGAACCTTTGAACTTGGCGATCTCGTACTCAGGAGAATCTATCCGGTCTCTTCGTATATGAAACCAACATGGGAAGGGCCGTATGTCATCGAACGTAGACTTGGAGACGGCACATTCAAATTATCAACTGTTGATGGTCACACTTTGCCAAGAGCTAGGAATAGCGAGAGTCTCCGTTGTTACTACACATAACAGGCTTTGTTTATTCATTTAGTCTGCTTTTCATTGGAAAATTGCTTATGCATTTCGAAATTTGAACTTGTAATAAGGTAACTGACTTTTTCATACTTTCTTATTTCAGCAATAAAATGCAAACTCGTCGAACCAGAGCGGCGATTCTTGAAATGCATCTTGCGACCATCACAATGCACGGAGAGCTAAGTTCCATCCTACTGTGGGACTTATTGAAATAGGGAGCGACTGTGATATGACCGGTCACTCGCTAAGTGAAACCCCAAGCTCGGGGGCAAATAACTACACTGAAGCCAAAAAGGATTGATACACGACAATCCTCCAACAAACTCTGGTTCCCAGAGTGCGAGCTGGAGTATAAATTGCAAATCCAAAACGTGGGTTCGAAGAGGGTGGACCCGTCCACCCATGACTTCGCCCATATACAATCTAAACTCGAGGAGGATGGATCCATCCATCTACGACTTCGCCTACCTACTCAGGATGGATGTGATCCAACCGTCCACATCCATGATCAACTCATCGTTCTCGGAGTGCGAAGGAGATTCCAACACTCAGGCAGATGTGACTAACCGTCTGTCGCTCAACTCCAAGTTCCCAGAGTGCGAACTGGAGTATAAACATCAAAAGGGTGTGACTGACCACCCATCGACTAACTCTAAGTCCCCAAAGCGCGGGCTGGAGTATAAACACAAACCGGTGTGAACCGACCGCCCATGAGACAGCTCCGAGTCCCCGAAGTGCGGACCAGAGTATAAACACAAATTGGGTGTGACTAACCACCTACAAATCAATCTAAGTACCTAGAGTGCGGATGAAATTCTAAATACTAAATGGGTGTGACTAACCGTCCGTAAAATAACTTAAGTCCCCAGAGCGCGAACATATCTTTGAACATTAAACGGGTGTGACCGACCGCCGACACACAAGTGCAATCCCCAGAGTGTGGATGAGATTACCAATAGACGAGCGAGTGTGATCCAACCATTCAAACTCGTCTCGTTTCAACTTTGTTCCAACTAAGTTGAGCTCAATTTATTGAAGACGGAAAGCGACTGTCGACCGACAACTTCAATTCATCCCCAGGACTGGGGGAAAAACTCAAGTACCAGCTACTGATCAGGACAGTGCAATATTAGGAATCGACTTAACGTTTGGTTATGACCCAAGCCATGACTTCGGGACTTAACAACCAAACTCAAGTCCGATTCAGAGAATAAGGCCTCGCAAGTACATTGAATGGAAATTCGAGCGCTAAAACATTTAAGCAAATAAACACAGAGTTATGCTGAAAACAAAATGGAATTTCATTTCAACTATTCTATGAAAGAAAAGGATAAGTACAAAAATTATTCCAAGAATTCCTATAAGCAGGGGCCAAACCCGCATATATACACGGCCTGTAGGAAGCAAAAAGAAATTCCTATCTATCTACCAAAAAAGAAGAGACAAAGGGACATGCCTACTCCTTCTTCTTCTTCTTCTTCGGAGTCGATTCGCTCGAACTGCCACTTTGGTGTCTTTTCGAGCTTTTGCCTTTCCCTGATCGACCCTCGGCCGGGGGAATTATGGTAGCCTCTTCCTCCGAACTCACAGGGATTGGAATACTTTTTGAATGCATGGTCGGAGGAACAAGGGCACTTTCAATATGGGAGGACACAGGAGGTACGCTAGTGACAATGATTGTACCGCCGGGAGAAATCATTCGCAGAGGAGCCGGGCCAAGACCCGCCATACCACCTCCAATGCTACTGGCCTGTGCGGCTGCTTCAAGTTTAGCATTGATCTCCACCATTATCTTTTCCTCGTGAATCGCTTGAGCATCCACGGGAATGCTGCTAGTTGGGCCCGAAGAGCTGGCTGTGAATGTGCCTTCGCCCGTGACAAAAGGCAAGTTGGTAAGTAGACCGCTCTGATGACCAAGGAGTTATTCCATCATTTGTTCATCGAGAATAAAAGCGCTCTCATGAACTTCCCTAGTCGATGTAGTAGCTGTAAGGGTCGTCGCCTTTGTCATAATAGCCTCCTGCTCGTCGTGCAGCTCTTGGGTTGTAGGAAGCTCGACCGGTGCAGATCCTATAACTGAATGGAGATAAGAAAAGACATTAGTGACATCTCCAGATAGCACTCTCAACTTTAAATAAATATGAGAAGTGTTCAAAATACCTTCCTCAGATTGGCTCGCGGGTGGAGCCGGAGCACCTTCCGAAACATGTTCGCAAAGCGGAGACAAACTCAGTTGATCATGATCATAAGCATGCGCAACTGGAGGATCTACTGTAGAAGTAGGTTCGGGTTGGGTTGCTGCAGGCAGTTCAGAACTTGTTTCGTGATGTTCAACTCCAGACCCTTCTCCAACTTCCAGAAGCTGAGTGGCGAGTTTTTCCTTTTCAAATGTGACAATAGCATCATAGAGAACCTTTCTTTCATCCTCGATCAATATCCGGTTCTCCAGCTTAAAATCATCAATAGATGTTGTGTGATGATCTGCCTTTTCATCTTCAACCAAGCGGCACTAAGCATTATACAGATATGATGGATAATCTTCAAGCCAGCTCAGATTTCGATGCTTCAGGACATTGACATTATATATAATAAGGAGATCCTCAATGTCGCCCTCCAGCCTGGCCTCTGCCGCTCTAACCTCAATCTCAACCCTAGCTTCGGCTTCCTGCACCTTTAGTATAGCCGTATCCCGCTCACTCCTAAGTTCCACGGCTTGATCACATGCCTCTTGGCAGCCTTATTAGCGTCATCCTTTTCTTTGAAGACCTCAGCATACTTTGCCTTAAGCTCATTGAGCTCCTTGAGCGCATTATCTCTTTCGACTGTGACGGTGGCATTTCTGTGGCCCATATCATCGACCAAAGTTAGGTGCCCTTGCCTCATCTGCTCCATCTTCTTGTTCGCCTCATCGACTTTCTTCAAGGCCTCCGTTTCTCAAAGTGTCATTCTCAGTAGTGAGCACTTGCACTATGCGGCCCCTCTGAGCGAGATCGGTTCCTAGTTTCTTGATTATCTTCGCCTGTTCAAAGGCCACCGCTGATTCTTTCTCTGCGGTCTTCATCCATTTCCGATATTGGCCATAAACATCGTGGATGTAGTCATGCATCATCTGTTCTGCCTTATTGGGTATTCGCTTTAAGTGTAGAGGAAATATGAAGCCGTCGAAGCAGACATTCGGAAAATCCTTTTTCAACTTAGCGATTCTAATTGCTCCTTCCCTATTGGGTTCCGTAATGGCTTGTTCAGTGGTGATGGGGGTCTCAGTTTCGGTCCTCCAACGTTGTTCATCGGGCCTTGAAGTTTGAGGAGGTGGTACTTGACGTGAAGATTCTGAGGGTTGTTTGCCAGAACCATAAGGTTGTGTTGGACCTCTAGGTGGTGGAGAGCGCGACCAAAAATGGCGCCTATACTGCCTCTCCCTATCCCTTTCCCTCTCATAGCGCTCCCTCTCTTGACTAGAGTAGCTACGATTGTGTTCTCTATCGGCCTCACATCTGCAAGACTCAGAATATGAACTAGATGAATGGGGTGCAGAGCGAAGGCTACCAAACATAGATCCCCGCCTTAACATCATATCAATAAAATGAAAAGAGAAACAGAGTTGGTAATCTCCAGAGATGAATAGCATGTGATTAGAAATTATGTAGTGACATGAAGTGTGTGTATGCATGTGCAAACCCCCCCCCCCCCCAACCAACTGGTTGTAATAGTCATACTCGGAGGAGTTGGCTCTCCTATGTCTAAGGCGCTTTGAAGTCCCTCTAAACTGGTATCTTGGTGCAAATGCAAGTCATCTGGAATGGGGATGTCCGCCAGTCCCGCAAAAGGGCTCTCCATCTGCGAAGGAGAAATCTCTTGACTGGTAGCAGACAAAGAGACCATGACAGTTTTGCGCCTTACAGATTTTCGAGCAGTAGACTTGCCTCTTCTCTTCCACTCTAAAGATTGAGGACTTTGCGAAGGCCCGGCTGTGGGCTCATCTCCAACAGACTTATTCTCATCAATGCCTTGTTCAGTAATTACTATCCCTGGAGCGCTCCTTCAAGCTTGCCTCACCGGGGTCGTCTTAAGAACTCCTATGAGTCTAATGCTTTGATCTCTGTCAATTAGCCCAACGGCAACCAGATTCTCGTCCATAAGGACTTCATCGATCTCTCTGTATTCGGCGGGCACCTCTTGAAGAACTCTTACTATCTCCTTAAACTGAGCACCTTCAGGTCGTGGATTTGAAGCTATAAAAGAAATAAAATGTTAGACTCAACATCAACTGCTATTATCCAGTTAATCAGCAAAGTGGCTAAGGCACTTACGTCTTGCTAGCCACCATCTGGCAAACCCCGGTGGACACCGAACGTAGAACCATTCGATCTTGAAATAGCTCAGCTTGCTCCAAGTCACGACCATGATCTGACAGTTCCTAACTACCTCTAAGAAAGTGAAGGAAGGATTATCTCCTCGACTCTTTATGTTAAATAAATATCTGACTTCCTTTGGAGTTGGGGCTCGAAAAAGGTGTTCCATGAAGACGATGAATAAACTATTCAGCAGGGCATACCCATTCGGATTCAATTGGGATGGAGCGATCCTCAAGAAAAGTAGAACTTCTCGGATGAATTGATTAAATGGAGGGAGTGTCCTAGCTACACACATAAATCTATTACAGGCTGTGTACCATTTCGGGGGAGTGTGAGCTCTATCCTCTGGCTCTGGTAATAAGACATCATTTATCGATAGCCCATGCCTTAGGCAAATCCTGCCCAGCATATCTTCAGAAACATTGGAAGGAATGGAATCTTGTGGGTGTGCAATAAAGACTGCTCTTGGAAATTCATCCGAAGCAGTGCTAATAGCGTCGGCTGCAATAACCGGCATTTCAATTGTGGGAAGGGGTGGACTATGGACATCCTGTGATTGCAAAATTCCAGGTTCCATAGCTATTGAACTTAGTAAAAATCATTGTTAGACAACAATAAACCAGTGTTTCCCCCAGTGTTAAGTGCGTGAATGTGTTGTGCAGTGCAGTGCTACATACTACTTAGAAATTCAACGAGATTTGTGAGATGTTCAAACAACAAGACTTCGAGATTCAACCGGAGTGACCATCATTGATGACCGTCACAACCGTGCCATCCATACTTCGGAAATTGATCCAAGTTAAAGTTTGTCAAATTGGTCAAGTTATAGTTCCATCGACGAGCTTCAAAGGGCAGTCAAAAATGCAGTGAAATGGTTAAGTCCAATTGTGCAGGGCAGAAGCTTGTCAAAGTCAGATGTTCAATTATGTTATGTTTCGTGTCCATCGAAATCTAGACTTAGATCGATCACCAGAAATACACTTCGTATCGCTCCAGGAACCATCGCTTCGTATCGGTCATAGAGCATCATTTCGTATTGATCAACAAATGCCATTTCATATCAATACAAAATCCCTTACTTCGTATCGATCGACAGCAACGCCTTCATATCGATCGCCGTGCCCAAGATTTCATGTCGATCCGAAGGTCCACCAGCTATCGATATGAAGCAAGTCTTTCTTTCGATATGAAATTACACTGTATCCAAGATCGATACGAACTTCCTCCTTCCACCCATCAGTTCTAGATCGATACAAACTCCTCGTCCCAGATCGATACGAAAGTATTTTCCCTTCCTTCTCCCATCAATACGAAGTCAAGGCAGAGCATCCCTTCCATAAATACTTTGTATCCCTCCATGCTTCATCTTCCCCAATCAACACAGAAACCACTCCGACCTTCCTCGACCTTGCTCCGACCATCCATGGCCTCCTCTTCACCAGAATCGGCCATGGATGCATGTGGAAGGACACGAGAATTCAAGTCTCATCATCTTACATTGATTTTGTTCAATGCTTTACCTAATTTAAGCAGTTAGATGGATTGAATAACTCAAAGCCAAAGGTAGTTTTAATTTTTCTTTAACTCGGAGCGATATGAAAGCAGGGCAGCAGAAGATGAGCAAGTGAAAAATATTTCTAAGTACAAGAGCATTTATATGATTCGACCCTAGGCAAACGACGATTCGTCTCCCAGTGCAAGGTGACCGGTTGAAACGGTCTGTAATATAATCGATATAAAGAGCCCTCTTTGTACCCTTCCACCAAATCGATTAGAAATAGCCAATTCGTATCCAGTGACCAATCAAAATAGTTTTAACATCATCGATATGAAGCTTCCTTCGTATCCATCCACAGCTAATTCAAGATGAAGCAATTCGTATCCATCAAGCTATCGATGCAAAACACGGAGCAAAGGCTTGTTCGAACCATTCAAACCCATCAGAGATTCATGATACGAAATGGCAACTTCGTATCCACTACTTTGAAGCCCACAGAAATTCGTATCTATCGATACGAGATATTTTAAAAGGCCAACTAATTCATATCGATCACTGTAACAACCCGCATATCTATCGATTTTATATTTAAATATTTTATCGTTAGTCGGATGTTAGTCCGAAAAGCTACTTTTTGTATACGGTCAAATTAGGACTCGAGACCACCCCCATTGAGTTCAAAATGACGTTTGCGATCTTTTTGAGTGTAAACTTCGATATGTTTGGAGATAGCGAAATTTTCGTCACTTTTCCCGCTTGAGACTTTGGTTTGGACTGCACCTTCTTAACTCAGCCCAACCCCCTCTTCTCTTCATCACTTCATCAAATACTTCAAGCTTCTTCAAAAATGGTGGAGGGAAAGAGAAATTAAAACTCCCAACTCAAATTCTATTGCAAATCCGAGATTCAACATCAAATTCAAGTAGAAGATTGTGGATTCAAGCTTTGGATTGCTTCCCCTTGCTTTCAATCTTCATCTTCATCAATTTCGTGGAAAAGGTGAGATTTTTGATCTCACATCTTGCCTATAATCGTCATGGGACTGTTGGGAATGATTCCTCATCACTTTAGCATGTTTGTTGCATTTGGTTTGGATTGGATTGGCGAAAAATTCCAAATTTTAGTGATTTTGGTGAAAAAACTGCTACTAGGTCGTTCTGGCCATTTTTAGCTCGTTCGGAGTTAGGTCGTCCATCCATAGGTCGTAGGTCGCCTGCGAGTTAAGTCTTAGGTCACCTGCGAGTTAAAACTTAGGTCGCTGCCGACCTATAAATCCCAGGCAAAAAACTTAGGTCGCTGCCGACCTAAAATTCCCAGGCAAAAGTCGTTCGCGAGTTAAACTTTAAACCTTAGGTCGTTGCCGACCTAAAATTCCCAGGCAAAAGTCGTTCGCGAGTTAAACTTTAAACCTTAGGTCGTTGCCGACCTAAAATCCCCAGGCAAAACGTTAGGTCGTTGTCGACCTAAAATTCTAAGGCAAACCACTAGGTCGCTCGAATTTTGTTAAGTCTTAGGTCGTTGCCGACCTATAATTTCCAGGCTAAACCTTAGGTCGTTGCCGACCTATAATCTCCAGGCGAAGTCTTAGGTCGTTGCCGACCTATAATCCCCAGGGAAAGTTAAGTCGTTCGCGAGTTAAACCTTAAGTCTTAGGTCGTTGCCGACCTAGAATCCCCAGGTAAAATGCTAAGTCTTTAAGTCGGTCGAGTTAGGTCGGCTAGTATATCTCGTAAGTCGTCTCCGACTTACCTTCCAGTTAAGTCGTTCGACCCTCTGGGTCGTTCGAGTTAGGTCGTTGGACCATTTATCTTAGGTCGCTCGTCTACTAAGTCGGCCTAGTTTACCTCGTAGGTCGTCTCCGACCTAAGCCCCACTAAGTCGCAAATTGTTAAGTCGGCTGTCCATAGGTCGTAGCTCGTAAGTCGTAGGTCGTCGCCGACCTTACACTTGGGTTTTTTTTTGTTCGCGAATTCCTTAGGTCGTATGACCTATTTTTCCTTAGGTCGCTGGACCGCTTGCCTTCACTAAGTCGTACCGTGACGGGGCGCTGCCCCGCACCCCGCCGTGGGCGCTGCCCCCTGGACCCCCGCGACCTGACCGGGCAGGTCGAACCCCGTATTACTCTGCGTAGGCAATCTCTTCTGAAAAACGTTTATCAGAATTTCTACTTTGATGGTTTTGGGATTGACTTCTTTGGACTTTACTCACGTCTTCGAACGTGAATTGATTTGTTCTACCATCGTTTTAGACTTGTCACTTTAAAGATATATGAAGGTTTCAATACTAATAGTAAATATCAAAACTCTTTCATCAAAGCGATTTCAACACTATTTTAAGTATCAAAAGTTCGTTTTCTCTAACCGATTTTCAATCTACTAGTATATACAAGCCTTTACTTCACTCGAATGAGAAATCGACTTAAACGACTTAGTAAAACGAGTGGTATGAAACGCTTGCGTTCACTTCGTCGGTTAGCTCTTGGACTTGTTCGATTGAACCCTTTTTGTGACAATTTCCTAGTGAAGATTTACAGCTTATTCGTAAATATTTAAGTTAAGCAAGTGGTTATGGGACATGAAGCTAAACTCATATATTTACTGGCTTGGTGTGATTGACACTTCCTTATGATCATGACGATCATTTTTGTGATTTAGATAGCGATTGAGCGATGTCTCTTTGTCTACGTGGGAGACTATACCCCGATCATGTGATGTTTCGCCATCACATTTCCTATGGTCTTCGGGCCATTCCTGTGTGAAAATTTAATGGATAGCTTCCATGAGATAACTTCTCGTCATGTGTTTACGCGTAGGTGAGTTTTCATGCTCCCATTCATGTGTTAGGCCTCCCCCCTTTATGTGTTTTCTGGATTTCTGATGATGATTTCTGGAATTTTGTGCTTCACCAATTTTCATGATTTTCATTGATATGATATCAGCTTTTGTGCATTGGTGAATTCATGTGTTATTGACTTGTTATGAATACAAGTTTAGGGTATGATACCCTATTTTATCTTTGAGAAGATTCTTGTGATATTGATTAATCTTTTGTTGATTATCATTTACATACTTATAGTAGTATGTCGCTATGGTTATTACATGTTCATGTCATGCCTTTTACTGTATACCATATCATCTGATATTTATAGTTAGACTGATCCGTTTATTATTTTCTTATAAATAATACTCGGGTCAGACCGAGATGTTACAGGTGCTTCTGCTTGACTTCTCTTCAGGATATTTCTGACTTTTGGCTAACTACTTAGATTAGTAGTTTTTGGATGTACACCTTTGAGATATAGACTCTATGTTGTGTACTTATTCTTTTGTATAGCACGTGTTGCTATTCTTTTGTATTATCGTGGATCTTTCTGACCACTACTCTGATGTACACTTTCATGTGTTATATATTTATTCATATCTTCTTCCGCCTTTGTGATATGGATGTCTGTGACTGATTTATGTTATGATTATTTTTATGTTTGTTTTCCGAAGATTATATATAGCCACCGTGTGATAGCTTTGTGTTTGTACCGGTATGTCGGATTTCCTCCTTAAAAGATATGCATTCTATTCTATCTAACGTATCGGTGCTCGCACAAAGAAGTTACATGGATGGTCGCTCCTCCACAGCCTTATTCTCCGCGCTAATTGACAGCACTACATCGTAGTGTTCTTGGTTAGCGTGGGTATAGAGGTGGGGCGTCACAATCACCATCGATACAAAGATGATTTTCCAACTTCTCAAATCGATCCAGGAGAGGATCGATACGAAGGAATACACTAAAACGACCATCAAGCATTGTTACAACTCGAATGTCACATCGATCCAGGAGAGGATTGATACGAAACTCGATTTTAAAAAAAAACTTGACAATGACTCATAAACGGCAAACGTTGATGGGAGTCAGGTTAACATACAATTATGTGTGACGAATTAACATTCAATTTTCAAATTTTAGAAGAATTGAATGCTCACCTGGTGACAATTACAATAGTAAACAACAGATTGTTAGCACTCGACACTTAGTTACAACAATGCACTATACAATCATTGGTAGTCAACATTTCAGTATTTATATTACCGAGAATCAATCAAAGGTCACGTCTTTTGACGAAAAAGACAACGACTATTCAACGAATCGGAGTAGAACTTTTCAGAATAAGGATCACGACTTTTCAAAGCACGTCATGTTCTCACAAGACGTACTTTGGGGGGCAAATGTTATTCCGCCTTTTGGCAAGGCCGTGACACCAAGAGCTTGACTGGAAACCAAGGACAGTCCATCCCGAAGATTGGTTATACACAGGTTCACTATGGATACTGGTGAAATTGGTCTGAATCCGGATCAAGCTACAATCGATATGATACGACAAGAAAAGCTACGGAAGCCAACATTCCAAATTTCAAGTCAATCGGGGTTCGTATTCTCAAGATATCGATCGATCAAAGTGAAGAAGACCAACCTCATTCATATCCATCAACTCATAAGCATCTCGTTCGTATCCATCCCACAAGCACCATTTCGTATCCATCATGTCTGCCACATTTCTTATCCATCGTACCAGTTTCACTTCGTATCCATCATGTCTATCCATCATCTGAAGATGTTTCGTATCGCTTCCACTTATACACAATTTGTATCGATTTATCATTTACACAGTTCGTATCGATCAATCAACGATCGATACAAAATGTGCCCTCAACGATCGATACAAAACCAACTACTCGATGATCGATACGAAGAGAGTCAGGCTACACCGATACGAAACAGCTCCAAATATCGATACGGTATGAAACTAATAACATCGATACGAAGTAGCTTCACATCATCGATACGAAGTAGAGCATGGAACATCGATACGAAAAGCATTGCCTGGACCGGCACGAAGAGTAGATTTATGTCCATATGAACAAAGCATGTGAAAGTGGAAGACTCGGTCACTTGGCATGAAAATTGGATCGATCCTAGGATATAGCGCCACGTCACCTGATCGATATGAGCTAGCATCGACATGAAGCCATCGATACGAATTATATCGATACGAACTTGGAAGTGTTTTACAAACACAAACTTGGATCGATCATAACTCAAAATCTACAAGTCCAAATGCTTCTAAATTTTCACAGGAGTGTGCGTACCACCTCAAGAATGTCCTTGATCGATCTCAGGCCAAATGGAGGTGTTTTTGATCGATACGAAATATACACGTATCGATCAGGGATCGATCGCAATCTACCTCGGATCGATCACGTGGGCCCGCCCACATGTGAGGAGTATTCCGAGATCTAAGTCAGATTTTTCCAGCCTACGCCTATAAATAGCAGCCTAATGCCTCCAGAAAATGGATCTTTGACTCTTCTACGTCTATACTCTACCGGAACCTCCATTGTATCTTGAGTGCTCGAGAGTGTATTGTTGTAATCAGCGGTAACCGGTTAGAAAAGTCAATAAAAAAGCAAACTTTCCATAGTGGACGTAGGCTACAACGCCGAACCACTCTAAATTCTTGTGTTCTTACTTTTCTGTTTTTCTATTTTGGCGTGTTTATTTGATTGATCTTGTTTTTCATTTTTATTATTCACCTTAATCTCTTCCAATATATCCGAAGAATGTTGTGCCCAATTTTGGTACAAACATGAATAGAACCGTTTAAATTGAATTTGAAGTAAAATTTGAAATCTTTTTGAATTGAGGCTGATTTAAATTGAAATTTGAATATGAAGTTGACTTGAATTGGAAGTCAAAAAACTGAATTAGTTGTGATTTGGAATTGGAACATGAGTTCATATTCTTGTGAAAGAAGAAACAGTTTTAATATAAACTATTTTAATATATAAACTATTTTAATAATCAAATTATTTTAATATATACACTACTCTAATCCTCAAAACTATTTTTAACTATTAAAACTGTTTTTCGATATCCAAACTATTTTAATTATTCAAAACTAATTTCAATATTCAAACTATTTTATAATCGGGAATTATTTCGATTTAAATCATTGATTTAAATATAAATGTTTTAATTTGGAAGTGTAACCTATTTTTGAATTCGAAATGATTTGAAGCAAACCTGATATTTTGATATGAAGTATGATCCGTTCTTGATATTTAAAAAACCAACCGGTGTAAAAAATGACGTTTGGTTGTTAAAGAGAGCGGGGCTGAATATTGGCATACTCTATGTCAATACCGGAACCACTTTAACAACTGTTGTAACGACCCACCAAATTATCACTTTGACAAATTAGATTTATTTTTAATTTATGCAAATAAAAGGCTGATAATATAGATAATATTGTTTTAAGTGATACTAAGTAATAGTAATCTTATTTTGAATAAATATTTAAATAAACTATTTTTCTTGAAATTTATATCGATAAGATAGCATTGAATTTAAATAATTGATTTAATTAATTTAACTTTAGATTTAATGATTTTATAAAAAAATTATTTATTCAAATAATTATTTTAAGTGATGATAATTCATTTTGAATAGTTATAAAGTGATAATAAATCATTTATAATAGTTTTAGAAAGATATATATTTAATCTGGAAATATAAGGAAAAAATTTGATATCACTTTATTGGTATAAAGGCAATTTTTGTAAATAATTTTTAATATTAAATTTTATGGTTTTATAATTCAAATGTGATCGTTTTAATTAGTTTAAAATGATAATAAATTTATTTTTAAATTTTGTTTACAAATATATGTACGCTAATAAATAAGTGAAAATGTGACAAATAATCGGTTCTCCGAATTTCAACGATTTAACAAACGAAAGTTTTTCAAAGACGTTCGAAGTGTTTTGCACCTACATGCACACACACACACACGCACATACATGCACACACATATATATATATATGTGTGTGTGTGTGTGTGTGTGTGTTACATGCACATGACAACATGCACATATATACATGAATACATATATAAATAAATATATATATATATATATATACCATAAAAATGATTAAATAATTCAAAAGCTTAACATTTAAGTAACCAAAAAGCAACTATCACTTCACAACACCACACCATTACCTCACATCAATCATCACATGGCTTTGGGAGGAGGGGAACCGTCTACTAGGGGCTAGGAGGGGGGTGTGGGCTAGGGGCATTTAGGTAATTATACAATTCAATATTTTATCCTAAGGTTTTTCCTATAAATTCCACCCCTTTTCTCACAAATTCCTAATACCATTTCACTTCTTCTTCCTCTTCTTTTTCAAGCTTTCTAAGAGCTATCTAATGGATTCTTATTTATAAAAATAAAATAAGTAAAAGTTAGAAAAAGATATATGCTAGTTTATAATATTAATCCACTTCAAAACTAGTCCGAAACTCCTCCACTTCTCTTCCAAAATCAATGACCACTACTCCACACCACCTTGACCGTGAGCACCATCTCCACCAAGGCTAGGCCGAGCTCCTCCTTAGGTCGTAGGCTTGGTTTCATTTGCTTTGGTTCGATCGTAGTGGAGCTATAGCCGATTTTATATTAGCTCGAAGGGAAAATGAAGGTAAGAACTCCTAAAACTATTATACTATATGTTGAATGATGATATGATGTTTTCAATTGATGTTTATTATGCTTTGATCATCAAATTTGAATGTTTTCATATGAATATTGAATATATATATATATATATATGTGTGTGTGTGTGTGTGTGTGTGTGTGTGTGCAAGTCACGAAAATACATGTCGATAAGCACAAAGGAAATCACTTTCCTTGAATTAATGAATGAGTGCAAATGGAATGTTAAACCTCTTTAAAAATAGTTTAAAATGAGTTTGAAATGTTTTATAAACATTTGAAAGTATTTTGGTGAAGTTTGAATGAGAATTGAAAATTTAGTCAAAAATAGGCGCGTCGCGTAGAGGCAGTTCACGATTTCGCACCATAAAAGTCAAACAAGTGTAAAAGATGGAATATAGCTAGGAATTCTTCGAGATAATAATTTTTCAAACTATTATATCCATATTTTTCCAACAAAGAAAGAAAATCAAGATTTCGATAAGTAGATTTTGAGATATGAGTAAAACAAGCTTTTAAAAAAATTGTGGTTTTGCAGTTCGGAATCCAAAACTGGATTTTTTTGAAAAAGATATTTTAAAATTGTTTAAAGATGTAGAATAAATCTTATAAATCTTTTAAAATATTTTTAAAATGATTTGAATAATAAAAATGAATTTTCAAGTGATAAAAAGTTGTTTTGATCAACATAGCTTAAAAAGCACTTTCCGCAACACTTTTCCGCAGCACTTTTCCGCAGCATTTGAAATACAGTTTTAAACTTAACAATTCTTTTTCAAATCTTTTATAAATGTTTTAAAATGAATAATTAAGTGTTTTAATAATGATTTGGAAGTTATATAGTTTATTTGAAAGGAATTTAAATAAACAATTTAAAAAAAAAGCTATTACAAATTTAGTCATTTAATCTTGGATCTTAAAGCCGACGAGTAGACTAAATTTTTCTATTTGTGGGATCTAAATGTGAGGTGCTTAAACTAAGGAGATGTTCAGGAACAACCAATGCCCTGGCTCACCTGGCCTTTTCCTTAGGCAAGGGATAGATAAGGTTGAAATGTCGGAAACGAATTAAGTATAAAAAGATTAATTTCCAAAAATTAAATTAAATATAAATTTGATTTTATAGAGATGACCTTCTTATACTTGGTGTTAAAGCCCAAAGATGGAACTCATGATATTCCTGGAATTTAAAGGTGATTTCACCGTTATTCCGCTCATAGTATTTGCTGAATACGGGAATTGATATTGAGTAGAATTAGATGATTTCTATAGATTCTGCTCATTTAATATTTACTGGTTTTGAATTAACATTATATATAACATGGTTTCAACCAAATCAATATTATGAGTTTGAATTTAGAAATCTTTGTCAAGATTTAAATGAAATAATTTAGAGTTAGTTTAATTCCTATACTTAAAATTTATTGGTTTGGATTTATAGTAAACGATGTCTTAAATAACATTGCTTTTGATCTGTTTTAAAAGTTATGATTTGGAAATCTTTGTTAAGGTTTAAATAAATGATTTAGAATATTTTCCTAAGAAAAGATGAAATGGTTTGGAATTTATAAAGGGTTTTATGTAATCAAAGGATTTAATAAGAGAGGTTTAATGATTCCGTATATACCAAAAAGAATGTTTTAGAAATATATATCTTCAAAAGACATTTTGATAAAAAGAACAATCAATGAAAGAATGATTCCATGTTTACAGAACCTCTTTTTATCGATGATTAATTAGAAGGAACCGGGATCGGATCTGGGTAATTCCTATCCGAAGACCACTTTGAACCAATGCATGCATTCGAAAAGTAAAGACCTGATATAGAGAATGAAGGATGAAGACCAAAGATCTTCGGGATGAAAGGACTGCTTGTTGATAATTCTGGTTAGCTCCCAAATACTAAAGTAGCAGTGGTCCCTTCATTTCTGAAACTCTTTGGTTACAAGAACATTTCGCTACTAATCCTAGGGTTAAATCCCAAAAGGACGTGGTAGGAGGGTGCCTTTGGTTTCGTTCAGTCCCAGAACAAACTTGTATGGATGGATGTCTGACATCACATTCTTGAGATTTCATTGTTGACTTTTATAAATATACATCTATTTAGTGGCGGAGAAGGCAACTTCTCTTAGCTTAATACCCTTCTCTGAGACATATGAGCTCGGAGATTGTATGTTTGTGGAAGTCAATAGTGATCGATGGAATGGCAGTGGGGCACTCAAAGGATGATGATGTGCAAAGTAAAAGGTAATCGTTACCTCAAGCCTCACACCCGAAAATGGCCAAAACAGGGTAGATGCGGCAAGGTTATGTAGTTCGCAAACATTAAGGGAATGATCTTCCCTGTTTAGATATATTTCTACCCGCTATAACATTCGGGTTTAAATTATTGTAGATGTATGCTGTGAGGGCCCTCAAATAGGTCGGTAACGACTGAGTTGATGACATATTCGATACAAAGAGGTAGGTCGATCTTGTGTTGGTAGAGGACCATCAGTCGGGCCTTAGTACATTCCTCTAGAGATGTACTGCCGGAAGGTAGTCCCTTCACCTGGTCATTTGTACGGAAACCCATTCTCCAATAAGAGCCTGTACAATTTTAGATGTTGAAAGCTTTGTATTATAAGGTGGTATGCTGGAATTTGATAATGTACTAATTTTGGCTAAGATGGATAAGTTTACTTGCAAATGTTTTCAAAGATATGTCATTAAAAATAATATCAAGTGATTTTACGTAATAATGATTTGGTTATCATAAGGTAAAAACCTGTTCCGTGTTTATGTGCGGCGTGGTCTTATGAGATACTCTTTTGTTTCCAAAACGCGTATTTTGAGTTCTCACACCGGTCCCATGACTAACCCGGAGTTTATTTTTCCCTTTTCCTTAAACTCCGAGTGCCCTAATTTTCCCGAGCAGCTTAGTAGTCAGGTTTAGTTTCGAAGAAATATAGATGGAACTCGAAGCATGGAGTCAAAAGATTTTGGCTTATTTCCACCACACTCTTGTACTGTATTCTGCATTTGTAAGGATAGGAATTTATAACTGTCCATGTTTTTAACTCCGATAAATGTATTTTAATTTCCGCTGTAAATTTTTTATTGAAATAACATGTGTGAGATTCTGTTCTATCTTTATTTTTCTTTCTTACCCTTGAGAATTCGCTTCTCCGGCACTTGGATTTACGGCACGTGAATACCGAGGATGTATTAGTGTTGATTTTCGGTAGTCGAAGAAATGGGTCCTAACAACTGTGTACGCGGTGAATGATCCAAAATGACGTGGTTGGATTGGTGAATGTTTGCTGGATTTGAAGAAAGAAAACGATGATGGATAGACCCCGACACTTGTGTCAATTGGAGATAACTAAAACAGAATGACTTGTCCTGACCAATGAGGCAAGCTACCTCTAGCGACATCTGTTCTTCTTCTTATTATATTGATTTTTAACTTGATCGGTGCACCTTGATTTGATTATAGGATCGATGTTCGTGGTGAGCCGTTAGGGGTTACCACCAGTCAGGCGACTCGAATTGGTAGTATCCTACCTTGGGCATTGCCTCACGTGCCATGTCATACTTTTATCCTTATACGCGACCACTACGATTTTGTTTTAGTGTTGTCTTATCACGGTGCCTCCCTGGCTACCGACGTTACTGGTGATGCTACTAAGGCAAACTGTAGGACAATGCTTAAAAATGTGTTAAGGGGGATTAATGTAAAGCCTGAACGCTATTTTAATACTTTGCTTTATTGATAGACACTACATATATAGCATATCTTACTATATATAGATAGTTTGATGGATCCTTAGGAGATGGATAATCCTGTAACATCTCTTAAGTTATTGCACTCACGTTGTACACTTGATAGGAGATGGAAAATCCGGTAAACATCTCTGAAGCTATTACACTCATATTTACTTCTTATTGATTCAACCTACATAAGAACTTTTAGTTCTGACTCAAGTGTTTTGTCTTTTCATTACGCTCGGGTCAGCCTGAGCATTTCGATGTTTGAAGACATTATTCCTTGAAGATGAAGATGAAGATGGAGTTTGCTAAACTGTATTTACTATTATTATTTTGCTGCATTATTTTGGTATGTTTGTTGATTGTACTCTAGTTATGTTGCAATAATTGAAATCAAATGTATATTGTAAAATAGCTATATGAACTGTTTATTTGATTATTATATTTTGTCATTCCGATGCGAGATTCTAAGCATTTTTTCCTTCTTTTCTCTTATTTTCTTATTAAACCCCATTGATAATCTACCTTTTGAGTGGTTTGAGTTAGTAATGTGTAGTTTATTGGCGAATTGAATCGTCCAAAAAGGTGGGTCGTCACACAAGGTCAAGAATCTGACCTTTGAAATCAGCGATCTGGTCCTCAAACAAATCTTCCCAAGCCTTGAAAACTTGGGCCCGACATTGGAAGGTCTATATGCAATAGAACAAAAGCTTGGAGA
Organism: Allium fistulosum; assembly: GCA_030737815.1. NCBI lineage: Eukaryota > Viridiplantae > Streptophyta > Magnoliopsida > Asparagales > Amaryllidaceae > Allium > Allium fistulosum. The sequence goes on from CM060901.1 coordinate 1,259,710,538, forward strand.
TGGCACTTTCAGGCTTGCAATGGTTGACGGGATCTCACTCCTGAGTGCATAGAATAGCGATCATCTACGACGTTATTTCACTTAGAAATAAATTTGTACATAATTGAATGAAGCCATGTAATAAGACATAATCTGTCATTTCTGATTTTCAATAAATGGCTTTTCGGATCTGTCTTTACATTGCTTAAGAGTTATGAAATGTGACTGATTCGAATGAATCTGCATATGTATAATGTAGGTGTGCTAGTACCCAACCATACTTCCATGGTCCATGATCTGACCCTTGAAGTTTAATCACTCTCGGTGTTGGGAGATCGAGATCGATATCACCTAACTCTTGCCCTTGACGTGAGGGCAGTGTATAAACTAAATCAGTTTGCAAACATGCCTGTAGATTATACATTGTTTACCGTTGGATTTGGACTTCGAGTAGTGGTGGGACATCTGTTCTGAAATGAGTTTTTTTAAATTCCTTTGATGTACCATATTGGCAATCTTGTTTATCTTCTCATCGGTCTACGTTCAACGTCTTTTGTTGGCCTCACTTTTGAATTTAGAAGTAGAAATTGAGCCACGCTCCATTCACGGTGTCAGATTGGAAGTACCTTGTAACTGTGTCAATTGCATATTTATGGAGGTCTTCATGTGGAGTATAAAATGCATCATACCCCAAGTTTGTTTGAACGCATTATTGGTAGTTTGTTCCCAAGGAAGAGAACGTTGCTTCTTGACTTTTCCATCTATAGTGCTAGGCATGAATGCACCTGCTTTGTTGCAATAGTACCCTTAAATATAATTTGCAGCGACTCCAAATTCACTTTTGTTTCTCTCGTGTACTTCATAGTAGTGCAGTCGAACTTGTTAAAAAGAAAGGGAATAAAAATTACAACTAGAACTCGTAAGTAAAAAATTAAATACGATATAAAAATTACCTTCACATGATCGGCCCACCATTGCTCTCTACCACCAATTGTTTGTAGTGACACACATTTTTACGTATCGACGGATCGTTAAAAATATTGTTTTCATAACTAAATTATGTCTAAATAGGCTATAACTTTAGGAAGCATAAAGTTTTGACTTTTTTACCCTTAGAATAAATTGTGGACAGTTTTGATCATGAAATATTGTAAGAGTTGTAAATTTTGATAAAAATCAAATTAAGTCTTAAAACCACATCCAAATAAAGATCTGATGGTTTGACTTTTTGTCATTGATCATAACAAATTTTTTTCCTTATGGTTTGAGAGATATTGAAGTTTTAAGTTTGTCGGTTTTTTGGCAAATGGGGGATAATTGGCCTAAGCCTAAAATTAAGCATGTTAACATATTTTAGTAATTAGCCTAAGTTTGATAGTCACTAATCACTTTTCCACTTCTTAAAAACTTATCCTAACTCCATTATTATATATCAAAACTCCATTAAATCCTACTAAATTAGGCCTAATTGAGCAACTAAGAGTATGATAACAAGGGAATCTTCTAATTACTGATTTGAGCGCCTTGCGATTCATACTTTTGTTGTCCATTTTAAAAAACTTTGATTTTTGCATTTTTAACCGATTCTATATCGATAGGCGAGTAATGTATCATCTTGCAATCTTTTTATATACTTATATATGTTAAAAACGTGCTTTTGATCTATTTTTAATAGTTAAAAATATGATTTTGTATTGATTAGAATAAATGATTTATGGATAAAATTAAATGAATTTTAACATGTGTTTTCATATCATAGTTTATTATATGAATGCTAGAATAAGTATGGATGTTATATTGATTGTTTGCTATGATATGATGATTACTTGTTGTTTATTGATGTGTTTGCATGTTTGAATTGGTTGAAAAATGTTTAGAAGTGAATTCAGTATTAAGTGACATTGATATATAGACTCTATAGTCTTTGGAGTCGGATTGATACAGACGAGTTGCATAAAGGTTAAAGCATTCAGTGCAGAGTTAGATCAAGTATGAAAAGTGTAGCAAAATGGCTGAGTGTTGAGGAGTATCAATCAACACCGGCCCATATGGGTTGGTAATGATCGATCAACTATGTTATGTTTTTTAGCTTGAGGACCGAAGTTTTAAGGCAAGGCAATGGGCGATGAGTTGTTTCGAGATTTGGAGTTTCTACTTTGAGGCACGCACGAGGAAACACACCACTGATTAATCCTTGTAAAAGTGGAAATGTGATGATGAACTTTGGGTAGATGACGGAAAACGCGACAAAAGCTTTAGGCACGACATGGGGAAGGCACACGAGTTTGGAAGAACCGAAATTTTGGCTAAGTGTTGGCCAAGATCATATAACACCGACCCATATGGATTGGTACCAATCAATCTGACCTTATGTCTGATTGAAGAGCATGGCCAAGGATTGGGTATGATCTATCACATGCACTAGATTTAGATGGATTGCGAGATATAGTCCATTATCGATCGAATTAGTTCACGAGGTTGATGCGAGGTTGACATGGAGAAAATACGAGATTTCTTCGGGGTTATATAAGGCAACTTTGATGAGTTTTGAGGCAACCCAAGAGGTGAAAAAACTTTGTTGACTTGATGTTTTGAGTTAGTGTAGATCGAGTACTTCAGGTGGAAGTGACTGTGGCATATATTGATTGTCCGAGAAGACAAGTTCAGAGTAGCATCAACTTGTCGAATAGAGCATGTTATTTTACTATTTGAACATGTGTTAAAGGGATCGTTGAATAACTTGGAGATGCGATACATGCTCGTAGAGCAAGGGTATATGAGAACGCGTACCTATGTACTCTGGACCTTAGTGATGGTTTAGCTCGCCATAGTGATGCAAAACCTTAGTGATGGTATTTATTCAAGCATCGACGTAATGGCGATGTTGAGCGGTCACTGACCTTAGTAATGGTCGTACGAGTTATCATATATCCAATGACATCTGAGTAAGTAATGCAAGATTTGGTTGATGGTTGCTATGTTTTCCATGATTCCTGTGTTTGGTATGATTGTCGTGCATTGAGAAGGATGTCATGTGGTGTAGGTACGACTAAGTTAGGTACCCCGACACCCTGCATTATACTCAGTGTAATATACCCATATGATGATAGTATAACATATATTGTATTATGTGGTAGGATAGGTTAGGTATAATTCTCCATACCATATGTTCCTACATAACTATACAGTTTTTATATTTGTTTTGAGATTATAGATCGCTCATACTAGCCTTATATTTGAGCCAAGGTTATTTACATTTCTTCTTACATTCTCAAGTATTCTTAAATGAGTAGATTGAGGTAAAAGTTATAAGATAGCGCATGGAGCTATGTATTGGGTGAGTAGGAGGTTTACACTATTCATATATCTATACTTGGGGTCATTACAACTATATTCCACCATGGAGCACTATGGAGCTATATTAGTACTTATTATTATTAAAGACAATTTATTTAGAGTTTATTTGATGAGATGTATAAACTCTACTATTTCTTTCTTTGTATAAGTATGATGAACCTTACACATTCTGATTTATTTTAGTTTATTTGGTTATATTACTTTGTCGCATATTTTATATCTATTTGCTTTTATACTCTTATCTATGTGTTATGAGATATACGATAGATTGTACTTTGAATTATTGTTACTTCACCCTTGATTGCTTCCATACATTGACCGGGTATCATGCAATAGACTAATTGTGGTATCTAATGTGTATTTAGATACATAGGTGTATGGTGGTTGTCACATTTGGTATCAAAGCTTTGGTTGAGATATCACCTAAGTTGATACTACTTTAGAGATAAGGTAGGAGCTATCGCCTTAGTATGGATCGAGAGATATATAAGAGAGCGTACTCGTTACATGTTTTGGTATTCAAAACTATATATTATATATATAAAGTAACATTGCATACATGAGTATAGCTTTATTCATTTGTAAGAGACTGATCATTCTTATTACAACTAATAAGGATGAGCATGCATATTAGGAATGCGGAAAGGAACTTCGTTTTGGGAGTTGAAGAAGGAGCTGGCCAAGGGGCAGTAGTTAATCCAGACTTGTAGACAATGTTCATGACTATGATGAGGAACATGATGTGAAACACCCAAGGAAGAGCTCCTCGTGATGTAGTAGGTGGTGGTTCTCCACTGCAAGTGCTAAGGGCCGATTACCAAGCTTAATAAAGACTTCATTAGTCTTGGAGAGAAATTGTTTTTAGGATCAAGATCGGCTATAGTGGCATAAGACGGGCTAGATATGTGTGAACATATATTTGATGATATGGAGCTAGAGGATGCTCAGAAGAAGAAGGTGTCTTCTAGGCAACTTCAAGGAAGGGCAACGGGCTGGTGGAACGCCTTTTGGGTTTCTACTCCCAAGGACAAATTCATTTGAGAACTATTGAAAGCCTGATTCAAAGAGAAGTTTATCCCTAATGCTTAAAATTCAGTTTTATTTAGGAAGTTTGCTGACTTGAAAACAATGCGAGATGTCTGTTTAGAGTACGTTGCTAAGTTCGACATGCTCCGGAAATATGGGATGTCGTTTATTGATACTCCCTTGAAAAACTATGAAGTTTATTATGGGTCTAGAATAGATGAATATCTCGGAGAGAGGCTAGTGGGCCACACAAACGAAAGCCTCAAGAAAAATTATGGAAAAGGCTTTGAAACATTAGAGTCTGTATCCAAAGCCTAAGGTTGTTGTTGTTGTTCCAAAAGCGAAGTCTAAGTCACAAGTGAGAGGGGGTGGTAAGAGAAAGTGGAACAATAAAGGAAAAAAGTAGTTCCAAGGTTAGGATGGTCAGAAGAAGGGCAAATGAGAGCCTGTTTGCTTCAACTATAAAGAAAGGGGCCACCTCATCAGAACCTAAAATGTTTGGAAAGGAAATGATTCAATTATGACAAAGGATTATAAGAAGAATTGTCCTAGGCTATGTCTGCTTATTCTCTTAATTTTGTTCTGAATTCGTCGAGTGCTCATCGTGAAGAATAAGGGGAAAAGCATCATTATCAAATGTATGCTTTCTGTTATGGTATACATATTCAATTTTTATTAATATTGAGGCATCACACTCCTTTATATCCGTTGACCTAGTAGATAGACTAGGACTGAGACCTGCCTAGTAGATAGACATTTAGTTTTGACAAACCCTATGGGTGGTTCAGCCAACTTGAGTATGGTTTGTCATGACATTGTGTTGTCAAACAATGGTTGTATGTTTTCTTGTGATTATTTTGTGCTTGGTTTTGTCGAGGTTGGCATCATTTTAGGGATGGATTGACTTCAGGGATACAAAGTTATGGTTGATTATAAGAGATTATTGGTGATGATAGGGACAATGGTTAGCATAGGCTAGAATTGAGTTGCACGGTCAAGGATGTAATGATGGTTAGCTTTCTATATTCGCTTGAGATATCACACGATGAGTTGACATCATTACCTATAGCGAGAGAATATCTAGACATATTCGAGGAGATGACCGGATTACCACCACATAGAGAGATTGAGTTTAGTATTGATTTGGCAAAGGATATTGGACCTATTGTATTACAATTGAGGAGGATGGCACCCAAAGAGCAACAAGAACTAGAGGCAAAAGCTAAACACCTATTGAAAGGAGGGTTCATTTGTTGGAGTATTTCCCAGTAGGAAATACTTGTAGTATTCACCATGAAGGCAGATGGCTTTCTATACTTTGTGTGGATCGTCGTGAGTTGAATAAGGAGATGAGAAAGAACAAGTACCCTCTTCTATATATATATGACTTATTCGACCAGCATCATGGTGTGAAGGTGTTTTCTCAATTGGATGTGGCGTTGGTTTTCACCAACTGAGAGTGGCGAGGGATAGTGTGTTGATTAATGCATTCCCTACGCCGTTGGGATTTTATGAGTGGTTGGTTATGCCATTCGGGCTAACTAACGCACCGACATACTTTATTATCCTATAACTCATGTTTTCAGAGATTAATGGAATAAGTTTGATCTTGTGTTTTTCAATGATATTCTTATCTACCCACGAATGAAAGAAGAGCTCAATACATATTTGAGAGTGGTGCTCAAGACATTGAGGAAGCACTAATCGAAGGTGAGTTTTCAAAGTATCACTTCTTGAGGAGAGAAGTGAGGTTCTGAGATAATGTTATTTCAAAGCAGGGCATCATTGTGACTGCCAAAGTAGTAGGAGTCCAAGATTGGGAAAGGTCTAAAAATGTTGGGATGTGAAAAGTTTCCTTGGATTAGCAGGTTACTTCAAACAATCCATAAAGGACTTCTTTAAGGTAGCATAACAATTGACTGACCTGATGATGAAGAATCGAACCTTTGTATGAGATGTAAGGTGTGAGCTTGTGTTTTCTAGTCTGAACGAGAGGTTGATGTGTGCACCAGTATTAGTCATTCTAGATTGGATGAGGAGTTGACAGCATACATAGATGCATGTGGTACTGGACTTTGGGCGGTGTTGTTGTAGAGAGGTAAGGTTGTCACACGAATATGCAACTAAAACCACATGAGAAGAAATACCCAACCCACGATTTAGAGTTGGGAGCTATAGTGTTCGCATTGAAAATATTGAGGCATTACTTGCTAGGATAAAGGTTCAAGTTGTTTGCTGACTGTAAATCGTTGAAATACCTCTTCTTAAAGAAGAACCTCAACCTTTGATGGTAGTAATTTTTGGAGTTCTTAGCCTCTTATGACTTTGAAATTTCCTATACATCTGGTAAAGGAAATGGAGTCGTCGATGCATTGAATATGAGACGTGCTAGCTTGGGAGCTATGTTCCTAGAGTGATTGTAGTGAGAGTATATAGCTAAGTATGATTTTTGACAAAGATGTGAGCTAAAGTTAGAGATATTGGCAAGCTTAACTATTAAACCAACTCTGATAGAGCAGATTGGTACTATTAAGAGGCATGATGCTAGACTAATAGAGCTTAACTATTAAACCAACTCTGATAGAGCAGATTGGTACTTATCCTTTTTATAAACATCAATATTTCATTATAGTGACTTGTGCTTGCTTGAATTTTCTAAAATTAGGCACTCAAATGGTGTGAAAATTTCACTTTAGTGATTTTTTATATATATTGACAATGCTATATATTTTATTTAGGATAACCACCCTGAAGAAGCTATGGAAAATGATAAATCTTTCGAAAGGTTTTCGCGGTAATCATGGTTTTAATTTAAGAGGCCCTAAAGTCACTTTGTAATATATATATTTGTAGTAAATTGATAAGTTTGCAATTCTAAATCGAGTATTGCATGACAAAATTTGATTTTAATTTTGACATAACATATATTATGTAAGTTTATATTTTTTTGAGCATATTCATTGCAAATGCCAAAGAACTATAATAGTACAGAAATTAATCTTTTTTTATTGAATACTAGAATTGTAATACTATAATGTTTAGTAGAAAATGATGAGCAAACTATTTTCTAATGTTTTTTAACCAAGTTAAAATATTATTTTGTAAGTAAAACTTGAGCATGTAGATATTTGTTGAGAACTTTTGCTATATTCTCCAATAAACATTTATAGTTTTTACTTATTATGTGTCATGCATAGGATGTAAATGCTTAGATTGAAATATTTTATTTAATGCAAATGCTTAGATTGAGAAGAATTTATATATACGTGTGACCCTGTTCAAATTAAACCAAACTTCAAAAAATTCATAAACAAATATCCAAAATAGGATCTCATGTCTCTCATACCATGTGGTTCGATATATCTAGAAAATGTCATCACATATCATAGAAATAATCTTCATAATAAGGATTTATTACTTGGATGAAGTTGAAGACATGAGCAACTAGATAACAGTTACCATATAATTTGATTATGATTTATTTTAGTTTATAACATTTATAGAGTTTTAATATCCTTGTGTAGTTGCTAACTTAATTATCATTTTGCAGCTGTTAACTTAATTGAAGGAATAGATGCCGCTTCAATTGAAGCTAAAATTGATAAATATAGAAAATAAAATGATGAACAAATATCTAATGCTAAAGCTCGTAAGGTACATGCTTTCCTATAAACTTTGCTTCATATTGCTGTATTGGCACTTTTGTTATTCTTTGACATGGATAATATAGATCATTAGAAACATTCTTAATTGTCATAATAATATAAGTATGAACTTAGTAGTCTTGTATAAGTTTGATCAAATTTCTTTCTTATGGTTTTGAATAAAAGGTAGCGGTAATGATAAGGGATGTGTATATGGCGAACTATGGTATTTAGTAAAATAGTATACTGTTAATCCAGTAGTAAGGATGAAATGACCCTCCTATTTCTACCTTAATTTCATAAGGATTTTTTTTCCATCAGAGGGAATTTAAATCAAATAGAAATCAGAATACCATACAAGCTATTGACATAGCCACTTATTTCTTTTCTAAATAGGCAAATTAGACAAAATCAGCAGTTCAGACATCTAAATTCTTATGACAGACGTCTAAATTTAATCTCAGACATCTAAATTATTATGACAGATGGCTCAGAGATCTAAAATTGAAACAGAGAGTAAAAAACATTTTGAACTAAATTCAGACATCTAAATTTTTTGTGACAGACGTCTAAATTTAATCTCAGACGTCTAAATTATTATGACAGACGGCTCAGAGATCTAAAATTGAAACAGAGAGTAAAAAAACATTTTGAACTAAATTCAGACATCTAAATTTTTGTGACAGACGTCTAAATTCTTATGACTGACGTCTAAATTTAATCTCAGACGTCTAAATTTGATCTCTATGTACATGCATATGCACATTTAATTTATATGTGTCTGGATGTCCACCTATATTCATTTGCACTTTTAAGTTTGATTTAAACTTCCTTTGAATTATCAGAGTCATTTTTCTTTCAAACAATTCAACCAGGATTCAAAACTCATTACCAATATAAATATATCAGTGTATCCCTAATAATATACACATACATATCAAGATGTACGTGTTTCTCTTGTTTAAATTCAGAGTATATATTTTTTGTTAAACAAGAGTATTCTGTTTGATTTGGATTTTAGCAATTCTGACTAAAGTTAATTACTATATACTTTTGAATATTTGTAACAAGTCAGTAAATCCTATGCATATTTAATTTATGTGAACTTGCTCATTCTAATTGATAGTTTTTAATATCAATTTACCATGACAGTTAAATCTCAAGATTCTTGAGATTTTTATTTCAGATCATGGATCAAAGGTATTGATATTTGGCTAAGGCCAGAAATGATATATTCACTTATCATTTTCCACTTATGTATTTTCTAAAAACTTTCTTATTTAAGATTCAATCAATGTGACTTATTTGCCTTAATCTTAGCCCACATGACACCTAGTGAGTTGTGTATTTGCATAAGATTTGCTATGTCAAGAATTTGAACTTAAAAATATTCATAAGAATAATTCCAGGTTTTCATAGCTAACACTTGAGCATGTTTTACTTGTTTATGTTCCAGTCAATACTTCAAAAAAGATCAAACCTTAACATACAACAATCTTGTCAGAACAACTAATTTAAATCTAACACTTTACAGAACATAAGAGCAACTTGATCACTAACCATAGAATATTCATTACATGACTGGAAATCTTAGAAACATAATTTTTCCTGAATACATGCAGATATAATCATTTTAAGCTCTTATTGAAACTAGCTAGCATGTTCATTCACTCCTCCACAATAGCCATAACTTCATTTTCTACTTAGTGCCTGCATTCCCTGAAAGAGCATGAGTGGCTGCCTCATTTTAAAATGAGACACCCCCATATGCCATGAGCAAACAAGGGTCAGATCTAAGATCTGGTATGAGCAACATCAAAATATTCAAAACATTAAGCTCTGGGTGATGAGCCTTAATACTTATTTTGTATGCATGTAATTTCTTTAATCCATTGCTTTATTACGTTACATACACTTTGATACAAGAATGATATCTTTATCTATCATCTATTCACACAAATTTATTTATTCAATCATGAATATCAATCTACAGTGTGTATATTCAATGGAATAACCAGTGTTCCATTCCAACCAACCTAGGAAATACACATCTTCCTATTTCTTCATTTACAGGTTGTTTTCATTAATTTAAATCTCTAGCCTCATCTGCTAGTAAGGAATCATAGGGACACATTGCAATGAACTAATTCACATCATTGCACAAAGATCTCAGGGCTTAAACAAACCATGTGCCAACTTGCATACTTCAAATATGACAAGCATTCCAGCAGCCTTCTTGGCTCATAACCCTAGTATATTTACTAGTAGTGTTGGTTAAAGTCCTAGCATCAGATAGCTAAATGGACATGTCACAGTGTAAAAAAACACCTCCCTATATCTTGCAAGTAAACTGTTCAAAAACAAACAGATAATCATTTCATAAATATTGCTATAAGATGTCTTAACTTCAAATCATACAAAAGAACAACTACAACTGAGTGTGGAGCCATGACATGCTATGTTATTATGATTTACAAGTAACTGTGATTGAACTAGATTCAAGATCTAGCTGAATCACAATTTTTATCTTGTGAATTTTGTTATTTCATGAGGGAATCAGCACACAGAAATTTCTATTGCATCCCTTACACTTTCTTTTCTTAAGCCTCAGCACTTATATAAAATATAATGCAGCTCATAATATATTTTCTTTTTTCTTTTTTAAAGAATAATTCCCTGCCATAGATCCCCATCAGTTGTGAGTATTCCTTCCTTGATTTTAAGGTATTGTTGCCTTAGTTTTTTTTTCAAAATGTAGTAAATAGTAGTATGCACATCCATAGCAACCATTCTAACAGATCAAAGGAATTCATCCAAAGAGCATCCATAATAAACATTATATCAGCTCAAAAAAAAAAATCCATTCAACACCATTAATATAACAGTGATTAACAAAAATCAGAAAATATCAATAGCAACATAAAAACTTGGCTGCCTCATATCAGGTCTTAATGCCATGAATCTAGTGAGATTACTCACCTGAATATTTCTTCTTATTAATCCAGAAAATCCCTGAGTATATTTTCTCTTCCTTTAAAATGTTTTCTTCTTTTCCTATTATAAGTAGCTCGGGTAAAACAATTTCTCTGGCCATAACTACTTATTTATAAGCATATTTTTACTAGGGTTTTTCTCAAGACAAAATTCCATTTCTGTCCTGGCTGGCATCATGCATTGTTTGCATTTTCTCATTTTTATCCCTAATTACCCCCGGCCATATTAACCAATTAAAGGCTGCATTTTCTTTTCTTTACTTTTTCAGAAAATGGCCACTCACTCAAGTCATGTTAAAAGTGTGTGACTATATTTATTCATTTGCTTATTTTTGAAAATCCCCCTTCTTTCTATTTCTGCCTATACATAACATACATACCTGTTTAATGTTTCATACCTATTTAATGTTACTCTTTTTCTTAGCTTTGACATTTTCTGCTCACAGAATATACATGTGTAAAAATATTTATTTATTTAATCTCTCCTTGTTTCACAGAAAATACATTTAAGCATATACTTCATTTTTAACTTATGCTTAAATTACAATCCAATGCTTTAGATAAGGAATTTACTTTCTTATATATATATATTTTTCAGAAATTTTAAATCTCTTCCTTGTGCTATTTCCAGTGTACATGTGCACACATATCTCTGCACATTATTTAATTTAAAATTCCATCAATATTTGATCCAAATATTTTTAAACTGAATCATTTTATTAAAAATCATTTTCCTCAAAATTTTGGGGCATTACATTCACCCCTCCTTTTAGGAATTATGTCCTCACAATTTTCTAGTATTTGTAACAAGCATTCACTAACCTTATGAAAATCTATCAAGCATATGCATAAACAAAACATATTCAATCATATCAACCATGCATAACAAATTTTTCTAGAAAAAGAAAAATAAAAAAAATTACCTTTTAATTTGCAAAAAGCTTAGGATAATCCATCCTAATCTTATCCTCTAACTCCCATGTGCAGTCATTAGGATCACTACTCCACTGGACCTTTACTAGTTTCAAAGTTTTGCTCCTTAATTTCTTTTCTTCCTTGGCTATAATCCCCACTGGCTCTTTTTCATAAACCAAGTTAGGATTTATTTGAATTTTGGTAGGCTTTTCCAAAATGTCTTCTTTATCATGTACCCATCTTCTAAGTTGGGACACATGAAAAACATTATGCATTGCTTTCATTTCCTCTGGTAATTCTAATTTGTAAGCCAATGAACCAATTCTTTCCAGAATTTTATAGGGTCCAACATACCTTGGTGTGAGCTTACCTTGCTTGCCAAATCTCAAAACCTTTTTCATAGGTGAAACTTTGATAAAAACAAAGTCTCCCACTTCATATTCCACCTGTTTTCTCTTCCTGTCTGCAAATCTCTTCTGCCTATCTTGAGCTGCTGCTATTCTTTTTCTTATTAACCCAATTTTCTCTGTAGTTTCTTTAACATATTCAGGTCCTAGAACAGCCCTTTCTCCAGTCTCTACCCAGCATATAGGTGATAAACATGGCTTGCCATATAAGGCTTCAAATGGTGCCATCCCTATGGTGCTTTGGTAACTGTTATTATATGTGAATTCAGCTAAATGGAGGTGGTCTTCCCAGTTGCCTCCAAAGTCCAGTGTACATGCTCTCAACAAATCCTCTAAGACTTTGTTCACCACCTCAGTTTGACCATCTGATTGTGGATGGTAGGCAGTGCTTAAGCACAATTCACTTCCCATGGCCTCTTGAAAACTTTTCCAAAACCTTGAGGTGAAGATGGTATCCCTATCACTCACAATGGTTTTGGGTATGCCATGCAACCTTACTACCTCTTTCATGAATATTTGAGCCAATTTTGGAGCATTTCTTTCTGTTTTAACGGGAATAAAATGTGCTATCTTAGTTAGCCTATCCACTATTACCCATATACTTGTGTTTCCCCTCTTAGATCTAGCCAGACCATCTATGAAATCCATAGATATATCCTCCCACTTCCACTGTGGTATACTAAGGGGTTGCAATAGTCCTGATGGCCTTTGTGTCTCTGCCTTGACTTGTTGGCAAGTCATGCACCTTGCAACATGTCTGGCCACATCTGACTTCATCCCCTTCCACCAAAGATTTCTTTTCAAATTTTGATACATCTTGGTGCTACCTGGGTGTATGGAGTACTTACTCCTATGGTACTCATTTAATATTTCCTCCTTCAATTCTATATTTTCTGGAACACATATCCTATTTTTATTCCTTAAATAATCATTTTTATCAACTTGATAATTTATTACTTCCTCCCCTTTTGATATGAGCATTTTCTTTTCCACCATGTTTAGGTCTTGTTCCTGCATTTTCCCAACCTTAAGAAGTAAATCTGATTGCATAGATATCATACTTAATTTCCCTTTACCTTCATCTTCTTCAATGAGCATCATTTGTACCTCACTGTTTTCCTCAATTTCCAAATCAGTAAGTATAGACAAATCCTTAAACTCTTCCATCATCAACATGGCTACTTTGGCATGTTGTCTACTCAAGGCATCTGCAACTTTATTTGCCTTGCCTGGTGTATAAAGTATATCTAGATCATAGGCAGCTAGGAACTCTACCCATCTATGTTGCCTCATGTTCAAATCTTTTTGTGAGAATAAATATTTCAATGCCTTATGATCAGTGTACAAAATGAATTTGGCACCTAACAAATAAGGTCTCCAAAGTTTCAAAGCATACACAACTGCTACTAGTTCAAGATCATGGGTTGCATATCTTGTTTCATGTGGCTTTAATTTCCTAGATGCATAGGCTACCACCTGGTCTTGCTGCATCAACACAGCCCCTAACCCAGAGCCACTTGCATCAGTGTACACAACTAAGTTTTCATTTCCTTCTGGCACTCTCAATACTGGTGCATTAATCAGAGCTTCTTTTATTTTGATAAAAGCTTGCTCACATTTTTCTGTCCATACAAAGGCTTGGTTCTTTCTAGTTAAATTGGTAAGTGGTGATGATATTTTTGAGAAATCTTTTATAAATCTCCTATAATATCCTGCCATCCCCATAAATGATCTAATCTCACTGATGGTACTAGGCCTTTTCGATGCTTGGATTGCCACAACCTTATTGGGGTTTACTGATATTCCTTTGGCAGAGATAACATGCCCAAGAAAATGTACTTCTTCTTTCCAAAATGCACATTTTAAAAATTTTGCCTTTAAATCATTCTCCCTTAATCTTGACAAAACTAAATGCAAATGATTTTTATGCTCTTCCACTGTCTGGGAATAAATCAAAATGTCATCAATAAAAATCAGTACAAACTTGTCTAAATAATCTCTAAATATTCTATTCATTAAATCAACAAAATAGGAAGGAGTATTTGTCAAGCCAAATGGCATAACCATAAATTCATATAAGCCATATCTTGTGTTAAATGCAGTATACTTAACACTTGAGTCTTCAACCTTCATTTGATGGAATCCTGATGCTAAGTCTAGTCTAGAAAATATTTTAGCTTCGCTGAGTTGGTCAAAGAGATCATCTATTCTAGGCAATGGGTATTTGTTCTTGATGGTTACTTTATTTAGTTCTCTGTAATCTATGCACATTCTCAAGATACCATCATGTTTTCTTACAAACACTACTGGAGAACCCCGGCAGGAATTGCTTGGCCTTATAAATCCCTTGCCTTCTAATTCTTCCAACTGATTTTTCAATTCTTTCAGTTCACTTGGCCCCATTCTATAAGGTTTCTTGATTATTGGACTTGCCCCTGGAATGAGATTAATTTGGAACTCAACTGGTCTGTGGTGTGGAGCACCCTTAACTTCCCCAAACACATCCAAGTATTCATTAACTATGGGAATTTCTTCAATGGTTAGTTCACTGAGATCTTTTTCTAAGTCAACTAAATGATATAATTTCCCTTCCTTAGCTACTTCACATAAAACTATGATCCTCCGGCCTCTAGAATTTTGCAATGATATGGTGGATGAGTCTAAATTAATTATGCTTTAAATTGCCTTAACCAATCTACCCCCAATATAACTCCTATATTTGGGTAATTTAAAACATATAAATTGGAAATAAAAATATTTCCTCCTATGTTTAACTCCACATCCACACAATTCATGTTCAAAACACTAGAACTCCCTAGGGGACTTTGTACAAGCAATGGAGTTTCAACCAATATGCAGTTTAATTTTAACACTTTAACTATTTCATAAGAAATCAAAGAGTGAGTTTCTCCAGTATCATATACTACTGGTATGGGTATGGCACAAATGAGTAATGTACCTTCCACTTGGCCATGATTTTCAGCATCAATTTTCACTGCAGATTTGCCTTTACCTTCCAAAGTTGCCAATTTCCCTTGCTGTTTATTCTCAGGACAGTTCCTCTTCATATGCCCCTCTTTCCCACATAGGTAGCATTTGAAGGCTCCTCCTTTTAACTCTGGGCACCTTGGTTTGATGTGTCCTTCTTTACCACAATGATGGCAAACCAATTTCTTCTTAGCATCATTGGCTTTTGTGTCTTTGCCCTTCTTGTTGTCTGCCTCCTCCTTCTTTTTATAATAAGGGTGATATCTTCCCTTATCCTTCTTGTCGTTGCTCTTAAAATTCCTATATTTATCTCTTTCTTTGTCATGTTGTTCCAGTTTCAATGCCAGAACAATTACTTGATCAAAAGTTCTATCTGCATATGGTAGCATAGCTCTGCTAAGTCCTGGGTTCAAACCTTTTATATACCTATCATTTTTGAATGCTTCATCTGCCACTAGCATTGCTCCATAATTAGATAGCCCCTCAAACTTTTGAGTGTATTCAGTGACATTCATAGTTCCCTGCCTAAGTTTGATAAATTCTTCAAGCAAAGTGGTCTTGGCTGATGCTGGTACAAATCTTGCCTCCAACATCTCCTTGAACTGATTCCAAGTGATTTCATTTTCATTTCTTCCAGCTATGATCACCTCCCACCAGCTTAAAGCTACCCCTTTCAGTTGTCTTGAAGCTACTTGCCTCTTCCTTTGGTCATCTAACTACATGTCATTGAAAATCCTATCAAGTGTTCTCAACCATGCTTGAATTTCCATCACACTCTCAGTTCCTTCAAAACTCATGCCTCCCAAATTGGAATAAGTCTTCAGTAGTTTTGAAAGCTCTTCATGTGGGTTCTCAGGCCTATGCCCAATTCCATCTCTTAAAACCCTCACAAATTCTTGCATATCAAGCATTTGAGGTGCACTGGGTCCAGCATTGTGATGAGATCCTCTTCCTACCATGGTCTGCTAACTAAGTTCTGGGCAAATGGTATTAGTATATTATGAGTACTTCTATAATTACTATTTTCTTATCTAAATTATTCATCCAAAACAAACAGACATAATACATTTCTATAATACTTAGCAATCAATGCAACCAAGTGCTCTGATACCAACTGAAATGACCCTCCTATTTCTACCTTAATTTCATAAGGATTTTTTTTTCCATCAGAGGGAATTTAAATCAAATAGAAATCAGAATACCATACAAGCTATTGACATAGCCACTTATTTCTTTTCTAAATAGGCAAATTAGACAAAATCAGCAGTTCAGACGTCTAAATTCTTATGACAGACGTCTAAATTTAATCTCAGACGTCTAAATTATTATGACAGACGGCTCAGAGATCTAAAATTGAAACAGAGAGTAAAAAACATTTTGAACTAAATTCAGACATCTAAATTTTTTGTGACAGACGTCTAAATTTAATCTCAGATGTCTAAATTATAATGACAGACGGCTCAGAGATCTAAAATTGAAACAGAGAGTAAAAAAACATTTTGAACTAAATTCAGACATCTAAATTTTTGTGACAGACGTCTAAATTCTTATGACTGACGTCTAAATTTAATCTCAGACGTCTAAATTTGATCTCTATGTACATGCATATGCACATTTAATTTATATGTGTCTGGATGTCCACCTATATTCATTTGCACTTTTAAGTTTGATTTAAACTTCCTTTGAATTATCAGAGTCATTTTTCTTTCAAACAATTCAACCAGGATTCAAAACTCATTACCAATATAAATATATCAGTGTATCCCTAATAATATACACATACATATGAAGATGTACGTGTTTCTCTTGTTTAAATTCAGAGTATATATTTTTTGTTAAACAAGAGTATTCTGTTTGATTTGGATTTTAGCAATTCTGACTAAAGTTAATTACTATATACTTTTGAATATTTGTAACAAGTCAGTAAATCCTATGCATATTTAATTTATGTGAACTTGCTCATTCTAATTGATAGTTTTTAATATCAATTTACCATGACAGTTAAATCTCAAGATTCTTGAGATTTTTATTTCAGATCATGGATCAAAGGTATTGATATTTGGCTAAGGCCAGAAATGATATATTCACTTATCATTTTCCACTTATGTATTTTCTAAAAACTTTCTTATTTAAGATTCAATCTATGTGACTTGTTTGCCTTAATCTTAGCCCACATGACACCTAGTGAGTTGTGTATTTGCATAAGATTTGCTATGTCAAGAATTTGAACTTAAAAATATTCATAAGAATAATTCCAGGTTTTCATAGCTAACACTTGAGCATGTTTTACTTGTTTATGTTCCAGTCAATACTTCAAAAAAGATCAAACCTTAACATACAACAATCTTGTCAGAACAACTAATTTAAATCTAACACTTTACAGAACAGAAGAGCAACTTGATCACTAACCATAGAATATTCATTACATGACTGGAAATCTTAGAAACATAATTTTTCCTGAATACATGCAGATATAATCATTTTAAGCTCTTATTGAAACTAGCTAGCATGTTCATTCACTCCTCCACAATAGCCATAACTTCATTTTCTACTTAGTGCCTGCATTCCCTGAAAGAGCATGAGTGGCTGCCTCATTTTAAAATGAGACACCCCCATATGCCATGAGCAAACAAGGGTCAGATCTAAGATCTGGTATGAGCAACATCAAAATATTCAAAACATTAAGCTCTGGGTGATGAGCCTTAATACTTATTTTGTATGCATGTAATTTCTTTAATCCATTGCTTTATTACGTTACATACACTTTGATACAAGAATGATATCTTTATCTATCATCTATTCACACAAATTTATTTATTCAATCATGAATATCAATCTACAGTGTGTATATTCAATGGAATAACCAGTGTTCCATTCCAACCAACCTAGGAAATACACATCTTCCTATTTCTTCATTTACAGGTTGTTTTCATTAATTTAAATCTCTAGCCTCATCTGCTAGTAAGGAATCACAGGGACACATTGCAATGAACTAATTCACATCATTGCACAAAGATCTCAGGGCTTAAACAAACCATGTGCCAACTTGCATACTTCAAATATGACAAGCATTCTAGCAGCCTTCTTGGCTCATAACCCTAGTATATTTACTAGTAGTGTTGGTTAAAGTCCTAGCATCAGATAGCTAAATGGACATGTCACAGTGTAAAAAAACACCTCCCTATATCTTGCAAGTAAACTGTTCAAAAACAAACAGATAATCATTTCATAAATATTGCTATAAGATGTCTTAACTTCAAATCATACAAAAGAACAACTACAACTGAGTGTGGAGCCATGACATGCTATGTTATTATGATTTACAAGTAACTGTGATTGAACTAGATTCAAGATCTAGCTGAATCACAATTTTTATCTTGTGAATTTTGTTATTTCATGAGGGAATCAGCACACAGAAATTTCTATTGCATCCCTTACACTTTCTTTTCTTAAGCCTCAGCACTTATATAAAATATAATGCAGCTCATAATATATTTTCTTTTTTCTTTTTTAAAGAATAATTCCCTGCCATATCTCCCCATCAGTTGTGAGTATTCCTTCCTTGATTTTAAGGTATTGTTGCCTTAGTATTTTTTTCAAAATGTAGTAAATAGTAGTATGCACATCCATAGCAACCATTCTAACAGATCAAAGGAATTCATCCAAAGAGCATCCATAATAAACATTATATCAGCTCAAAAAAAAAATCCATTCAACACCATTAATATAACAGTGATTAACAAAAATCAGAAAATATCAATAGCAACATAAAAACTTGGCTGCCTCATATCAGGTCTTAATGCCATGAATCTAGTGAGATTACTCACCTGAATATTTCTTCTTATTAATCCAGAAAATCCCTGAGTATATTTTCTCTTCCTTTAAAATGTTTTCTTCTTTTCCTATTATAAGTAGCTCGGGTAAAACAATTTCTCTGGCCATAACTACTTATTTATAAGCATATTTTTACTAGGGTTTTTCTCAAGACAAAATTCCATTTCTGTCCTGGCTGGCATCATGCATTGTTTGCATTTTCTCATTTTTATCCCTAATTACCCCCGGCCATATTAACCAATTAAAGGCTGCATTTTCTTTTCTTTACTTTTTCAGAAAATGGCCACTCACTCAAGTCATGTTAAAAGTGTGTGACTATATTTATTCATTTGCTTATTTTTGAAAATCCCCCTTCTTTCTATTTCTGCCTATACATAACATACATACCTGTTTAATGTTTCATACCTATTTAATGTTACTCTTTTTCTTAGCTTTGACATTTTCTGCTCACAGAATATACATGTGTAAAAATATTTATTTATTTAATCTCTCCTTGTTTCACAGAAAATACATTTAAGCATATACTTCATTTTTAACTTATGCTTAAATTACAATCCAATGCTTTAGATAAGGAATTTACTTTCTTATATATATATATTTTTCAGAAATTTTAAATCTCTTCCTTGTGCTATTTCCAGTGTACATGTGCACACATATCTCTGCACATTATTTAATTTAAAATTCCATCAATATTTGATCCAAATATTTTTAAACTGAATCATTTTATTAAAAATCATTTTCCTCAAAATTTTGGGGCATTACAAAGGAATTCTATTGGAATGTGAAAAGAAAATGTGACTTTATCAAAAAAAAAGTGTGTAATGATAATTTTCTAGCTACAAATTTTAATCTAGGTACAAGACAGGAGGATTGAGTTTATTTCATTTACATGTACAAACCCTTCTATGACCGTACCACTAGTTGACATAGATATATTACAACTATTTAAAACCTATTTAGAATTCTCCACTATATCATACTCAAAGCATTCACCGTCAATTTCTGTTTTAGAGTCCAGCAAATTCTATAAGCTTGACTTGTTCCTGTCATCTTTTTCAACAAAAAATGCATCTAAAGGATCAACATTCTGTTAGAAATTGATACCTGAATTCGGGAAGAAGCCATTGGAGAAGCATCAACGAAGAAGGAGGAAGCCCTAACCCTAGAAGCGGAAGCAACCTCCAGGAAGTTGCTAGAATTGCCGAACCACTATCTTGGTTCGGTGGAGCTGGAGCGGTGTAGGGTGGAGACCAAATGAGATACTTCATTCGCAGATTTGCTTGGTGTTGTGGATATGAAGGCCGAACGAGTAATCTGGTTCGGTGGAGGAGGCGATCTTATTCGATGGTAGAGTAGCAATTGCTGTACCAGATTTGTGGTCCGGTCATGATCTCGTTCGGTGATAATGATTCGGCAATGGATGAGAAGGAATATGTTTCATCCGATGATTTTTGGTTCGGTGAAAGTTTCCTTTGCCGCTCCATGTGTTTCATTCGGCATTGAGGAGGACCGAACCAAACTAAGATGCCGGACCAAAATGAACATGTGCATACCGGACTAGATTATGAAGTGTGCTGCCGAACTAGATGAGGTATGCCGAACCAAACCTCAAGACTACTATATAGCAGCTACCCCTCCTCATATCTTCACTCTATAAATAGTGGAGCTTCTGGACAACAATGGCAGCCATCCTAGAGAGCTAAAACCCTGTAGAATTTTGTCTGTATTGTTAATTCTTCTTATGTATAGCCTCCAAAAGTGAATCAATCTTGTAACTCTAATCTTTTAGTGATTAATAAAATCTCCTCTCTCCCCCAAGTGGACGTACACTGCCTCGCAGTAGTGGAACCACTATAAATACTGGTGTTATTTATTTTTCTTCATTGCATAGACCTGTGACTGTCTGTACTAGTATTTATCTCTGTTTGTTTTGTCTCACTACAATCACGATCCGGTTGTTTTTCGTTGCGTTGGGTTTTTTATTCCCTTAGAATGATCGTCCAAAGGGATTTTCCCCAACTGTCTGGTATCAGAGCTGCAAGGTTGATTGAGGAGTGTTAGACGCTATGGCAGGAGATGAAGCGACTCTAGTTGTTACAAGACCCTATACTAGAGGGATGTATATCGCGTCAGGATCACAGTTGGAAATTGAGAAATGGAATGAGGATAAAGACTTCGAGAAGTGGCAATGGAGGATGAAGGCTGTTCTAATGAGGAATGAAGTCCATCCAGTAGTGTTTGCCCCTGAGGAGTTGACGACTGACATCTCAGTCGCGGAAAGAAAGGAGATGGAGAAATGGGCGTTTACTACTTTACAACTAGCTATCGGAGAGAATGCCATCTCAGAGATTAGCAGTGAGACCACTACTAGGGGCATTTGGACCAAGCTAAAAAATCTCTACTCGAATAAATCTCTGACTAACCGTCTGGTATTACTGAAGACATTTTTCACCATGCGGATGAGAGAGGGTACTTCAGTGAAGGAACATCTTAATTTCTTCGATGATCTCATGATGAAGATGAAGACTATTGACTTGAAGATGGATGAGGAGCAAATGGCAATGATTCTTTTGTATTATCTTCCGAAGCGATATACAGGTTTCGCTAACAGCCTTATCTTCACTAGAGACACTATGACAGTGGAAGATGTGAAGTCAGGCCTTCTATTTGAGGGCTTGAGAGATCAGATGAAGGAGATAAGTGAAGGAAGTAGAGGTGGAAGTAGTAATCATGGCATGTTTGTTAAAAGAGGTAGGGATGATAAGAAGAATTGGAACTCTAAAGGGCGTTCCAAGTCCAGGAAGCCCGGTAATGGCAGAAGATGAAAGTCTAAGGACGGGAAATGCTTTATCTGCAAGAAACCTGGTCACTGGAAAAAGGATTATCTAGATTTGAAGAAGAAGGAAAAGGACGGATCTTCATCATTTGCGATGGAGAAGTCTGTATCTGACGATGTGTTGTCTGCAGCAATATCGGATGTCTCAGACCATTGGGTGCTGAACTCAGAGGTGACTTTCCATATGATGCCTAATAAGGATTACTTCAGTTCTTTCGTTGGACGAGAGGGAAGTTCTATTCTTATGGGTAATGATACTAGCTGTAGAGCAAGGGGTGAAGGTACAGTGAGGATTAAGATGTTTGACGGAGTGATACGCACTTCGACAAGTGTCCAGTATGTTCCAGGTCTTCGGAAGTCCTTAATTTCTTTGGGATAATTGGCATCTTTGGGATGCAAGGTAACTATCGAGAAGGATAGTCTGAAGGTTTCGAGAGGTGCACCAGTTCTTATGAAAGGAGATGTGTTGTGAAATCTGTATTTGCTGAAAACCACAGTCCTTGGAGAGTCGTGTTTTGGAGCAGATAGTTCTTGTGCATTGGATGCCATAAAGCTTTGGCATCTCAGGTTGGGTCATATTTCAGAGAAGGGCTTAGAGTTACTTCGAAGACGGAAGATGATCAAAGGAGAAAGCTTCGACAAGATAGACTTTTGCCAGAAGTGTGTGCTAGGCAAGCAAACTAAAGTATCTTTTGGAGTTGGACTCCATAGATCGAGGCGGGTACTTGAGTACGTGCATACAGATGTCTGGGGACCAGTTGCTACTCCTTCTCTTGGAGGAGCAAAGTATTTTGTCTCTTTCATTGATGAATTTTCTCAGAAATTATGGGTGTATGTGATGAAGGCCAAATCAGAGAGTTTTAAGAAGTTCAAAGACTGGAAAGCGCTTGTTGAGAACCAATCTGGTTCTAGGCTGAAGGTGCTGAGATCTGATAATGGCGGTGAATTTGTCTCTAAGGAGTTCCTCGACTTTTGTAGACATCATGGCATTCAGAGACATTTCACTACACCCGGCGATCCACAATCCAATGGGGTTGCAGAAAGGAAGAACAGGACTCTATTGGAGAAGGCTCATTGCTTGAGATTGACGGTTGGCTTGTCTAGAGGCTTTTGGGCTGAGGCATTATCAACTGCGGTGCATATCATAAGTCGAATTCCGTGCTCAGCAATAGATGGGAAGATTCCAGAGGAAAAGTGGAGAGGTAAAGCAGTGTATCTTGGTTACTTCTGAATTTTTGGTTGTCCTGTGTACGTTCACTATATAGGTGATGACAAGTTGGAGGCTAGAGCATACAAGGGCATACTAATGGGATACACCAATGGTATCAAAGGGTATCGAATTTGGAACCCTGTTGATCGGAAGATTGTTCATTCCAGACATGTTACTTTTGATGAGTCTGCTATGTTCAATCCAAAGGAGGAGCTACGTACCACATCGGAAGATTCTGATAGGCCTAAGGAGATGGAAGAAGTTCCCGTGTTCTAGCCAAATAGTAGAGTTGTTGTTGATGTTGTCGAGGTAAACGCAGTTGATGAAACATCACATGATAGTCCACAGGTACCTTCTAGTAGTTCTCGTGATGTGCATGAATCTAAAGAAAGTTTAGTTCAAGGTGGAGCTGAAAGGAGTTTAGGCAAAGCAGTACCTACTCGGGTCATTCGTAGGACTATTAGGCCGCCCAAAAGGTATGGTGATTGGCAGTTTGCGAACCTTAGCCTTGGTGATCAGTTTGACTATGCCCTACATGTGGTTCTTGAGGAGCCGCTTGACCTTGATGAAGCTTTGAAGTCATGTGATAGTTCGAAGTGGATGTGCGCTATGGAAGAGGAGTTAGAGTCGTTAAAGAAGAATAAGACTTAGGATTTGGTACCACCTCCTCAAGGAAGCCGAGCCATAGGTTGCAAGTGGGTGTTCAAGGTAAAGGATGATGGGAGATACAAGGCATACGTCCATTCGCATTTTGCTCTCTATCGTCGTAGCTTATGACTTGGATCTGGAGCAACTGGATGTGAAAACCGCTTTCTTGCATGGAGACTTGGATGAGACCATCTACATGAAGCAGCCAGAAGGATTTTTTGTTGATGGAAAAGAAAATTGGGTTTGCAAATTGAAAAAGTCATTGTATGGAAAAGAAAATTGGGTTAACTACCCTGTCCAATCTTCCTTGAAAACATTTCTTTAAAAATGATTTAACCCTTTATAAATCATGCCTAAACAAGAAAAATAAGTTCTTTGCTTTACTCAAAATACTTATGCCATGATGTATGCTTTACACAAAACAATGTTGATGAAATCTAAATCAAAGGGATTTTCTATCCCATTAAAATAAGTTAATACCTCTTTCTAACTTAGAAAACTTTAGGCCTTAAAGCCAAAGCAATACCTTCCAAACCCTTATTTAAAACCTTAAACAATCTCTTTCAAAGTAATTGAAAGCATCCCTTTCAAAACCAGTATATAAAACCTTAGACATTCCTATTCGAAACCATTTAAACTTGTCTTTCGAAAGCATTGGAAACCTTCCTTTCAAAACACTTAAAACAAACCTTTCGGAACTGTTAAAATATACCTTTCGAAAGCATTGGGGACTTCCTCTTCGAAATACTTATAACATACCTTTTGAAAGCATTGGGTTCAAGTAAGGGTTTGTGGAAACATTGCTTCGAAACCATTTAAAACTATTCCTTTCGAAACCATTGGGTTTAACCTATAATATAACTAAGGGTCATAATGAACAGAGGCGAAAGCATTACTTTCAAAAGCTCCCAAGTAAATGAAAGTGGATAGTTTCGAAACCCACCATTTCAAAACCATTGCCTTCGAAACCATTTAAAAGCAGCTAAACTACCCTTTCGAGAGCATTGAGAAGGCGGCTTTTTAAATTAAAATACGCAAGCACCCCTTTCGAATACATTGTTTTAAGACTATAAAGAAAAGTGGCTGTAACTAATTCGAAAGGTATGAATACAGCAGCATGGGTATCAAATAGGTTCAAAAGCAGCTATCCTTTCAAAAGCTTCTTTTAAAACAAAAAAAAGCGGCAACTCTTTCGAAAGCTTCTTTCTAAAAACAAAGACAAGTTGATTGATTCGAAAATAATTTAAAAGTAGCTTCAACCCCTTCGAAAGCATGCCTTCGACGCCATCATTCCTTCCGCCTTTCTCCAATACACTACATATTAATTGCTTGATATCATGTGCATTAGTTTCGAATGGGTTCGAAAAGCCTACTGGGCATGGTGACGGAAGCAAGCAAAGGAAGTGTCAAAGTTGTAGTTCGAAACAAAATCGATTTTATGCCTTTCAAAGTAATTTCTTTTCACCTAACTTGCCCAATTTGTCAAAATATGATTGGTTGTCATTTCTTCATCGAAATCATTTTTTAAAGAGGCTGCCAAATTTAAAATTTACAATCAAAAACATTTTAACAAATAAGCCCTCCTCCTTAACAAAACATGTAAAACATTTAAGTCCCTTAACTTAAATAATTTTATAACCATAGTAAAACACTTAGGAAAATTCCCCAAAATCACAACAATTCACTTTTAATATATTTTCTAACATATATAAATTTCAGATCCGAAATCATTATATAATTGTCTTAAATAATTTAAATCCAATTTTAACTGTTTTCTCTCATAGAAAATTCATAATAATCCACAATTAGTTAGAAAATTATGAAACTTGAAACCCACTTCCAAAATAATGTTTTTGATCATATATAAAAAACCCAACTCGTTTGGAAGTTATTCAATATGTTTTCTAATCTAAACATATCATAAATCCATATAAAAACATATAAATCATTAACAAGCATATATGAATCCATTTAAATTAACGTAACATGGCATATTACTTGCAAAATAGTTCGGATCAAACCTTGAAACCGAGATCATTATCAAAAGTGAGATATAAATCAAATTATTCACTTTGGCTTGGTGTTAAGAAGGTTGAGATTTGCCTTTTGATTAATTTCTTCAAGCTTTCTACTTGATTCCTAGCTTATCTTCTTTTTGATTCCTCTTAATGGTGGTCGGCCGAGTTCTTAGGGTTTTAATTTTGTTTGTGAATGTTAGAATGAATAAGAAATGGAGAATGGAAGGGTTTAGGGTATTAGAATGAAGGATGTTCCCATTTTACCCTTATCATATTCCTTCTACTTAATTATTTTCAGTTCTCTATTGCTTATACATTCATTAAGGCATGACCCCTTATTAATTAACAAATCTCAATCCCTTAAGTATCAACATTATTTTATTTAGTTTATTCAATTAAATATCATAAATAATGTTGGTCAAAATTAGGGTCATTACAATGAATGAATCATATTGTCTGTATGGATATCAAAAAAGTTATCAAGAAAGTTGTTGTCGTCAACGCAAATGCAAATGCTTTATATTGTATGGATGAATTATATTATATGTATGGATGAATTATATTATATGGATGTAAGTGTTGGGATACAAAGCAAAATCGAGTCAACCAGAACAAAACAAAACTGTGTCCATTCGGTATACTAAACCCAAATATAAGTTTTGTGGTACAAACTAAAATCGACCCTAAGTTGGTGATCTCTGTTTTCATTTACTGTGTCCATTCGGTACAGTAAACCCGAGTATATAAAAGGTTCGGGATATAAACCAAAACCGACCAAATTGTTGATGATGTTTGTTATAATGTACTGTGTTAATTCGGTAATGTAAACCCGGTAAGTATAAGATTCAGGGTATAATATAAAACCGACCAGAAGTTGTTGCTTTCTGAAATCATTTACCGTGCCCATTTGGTAGAGTAAAACCGAAACAGTAAGTGCTTTGGGATATAACACTAAACCAAGTCAATTTTCGGTGCTTGATCAGTAGAGTACAACCGAATGTCTCTACACATTTGCGTACATAGCGAGGCCGTCCTACTAAGGACCCTCTCTATTTCTAAGTTGACAGGACGAACGGTAACAGTAAACCGAATAAATTTTTTTCCAACATCTATTACCTAACCGAATGACTAACAATATAATGTTCATCTACCGTCCCACTGAGGATGCTCTCCGTCATACTCATTTGAGTTTGGAAGTAGTTACTTTAAACCATAATAAAGTTTCTCTCAACCATCAACTAATAACTTAGTTTACCCCTCTTATGCATCGTTCATGCCATGCATGATAATATTTCTTTAAATACCTTTAACAATATTCGAATTATAATACAGATTACAACACATACAGTAGCATAGCAAGGGTTTGAGAACCTGAAGATGAAGACTAGTTGTTTAGAATCACAACTACACCCATTTGCCCACCCATATATACATATCAACACCATTTACTTTACCTTATCTGGTCTAAATCAACTCAAATAACGAAAGTAAATTCACATATTAATCTAGTGAAGTCTAGCTGTATAATTTTCTAGGTGCATGACTACTATAAGACATGCTTTGCAGCCACTCCACTAATACAACATATAAAATAAGCAATAAATCTTTCTAAAAGAAGACTAAATCAACAAACTGGCTACTGAATTAAGAGCACGATCAAATAGAACCACTGTTAGCCAGATAGCTTCCTACATCATCATTATTTTCCTGATATTTTCATGAAGCATTAAAAGATGACATCAACTAAATAGACATAAGCTATACGAGCAACGGAATAGAGCACAATATGATCAAAATAGAAGGAACAACAATTAATTATTATCAAGAGAAAGTAAGAGCAACCAAAATGTGAGCAACATAAAGTATTTTAACATTCCCATACAACAGTCAAACTATATTGATATCTTATCCATAGGTACACAACCAAAATACTACCCCACAAACCAAAATACAGATCGGGGCAAATAAGTTAACCAAAATACACAATATCGACTAAGCAGTTCAAATTTCAACCTCTTTTCATTGGTTTTTTGGACTTCACAGCAGCTTTCTTAAGACGCGGCCCAGAGGGAGGGGGTTTCTTTAACAGCAATTAAACAGTCTCCAATATTTCTTTTGCATCTTTATCTTGACTTTCCTTCACCTTAGTGGAATCTCCAGTAAGACTGGCATTTAGTAATAATAAAGCCTTTTTTTGTAGCTTCAACCTAACGATAAGGTACGGTACAACATAATGTAAAAGAAAAACTGTATAGGTGATCCAAACTTATCCATTACAGATGATAGTGTAATGGTACTCACAAGTGTATTCGCCTTAAATTCAGCAGGGTTATTGATGGGTGAACTTAGACGTGCACAAGGATTCTGTATTATAGGATGTGACACGGAACCAACTCAGGTAACTGCCTTCACATTCCCAAGGATGTACCACTATAGTTGACTTAGAATTTGTCGCCATAACGTTCTTACCAATTTTAACCTAACCAATACCCAACGTCATGACAAACTTTGTATTGATTATATTTTGCTCCTCTACGACAAGCTAAAGGAGCCATTGGAGGCTTTGAAATAGGTTGTTTAACTCCAAATTGTCTTAACACACGGTTTGGATAGTATGACTCTGCTACATCAAAACATGCTAAAATACCAGTATAAAAGGAATACTCTTCAGAGGGGTACCTATCACGAATACCTGAGTATAGGTTCCATACAACTTACATATCAAATTGTTAATATTTAAACGATGCTCCTTCAAGTGGACTAACTAATATATGTAAAAAAAACTATACTCACATCACAATCTATCGACGTATATAGTTGCTCTCTCAGCCATAGTAGCGCAAATGCTTGATCACCACTAACCTGGATATTTTTCCACTTGCATACCCTTGGTTAAGAGTCATCGTATGAAGGATTTGAGCGTTTGGGATTATTGGTTAGTGATCATAAATCCAAGCCTATAATGACACCATTTCAAATTAACATTTTCACCATAAACAAATGTGTATAACTCCATTTAAAATGATATATGTCAGTAGAGGGTGAAAGTACAGAAGTTTGTCAAGTGCGTACCATTAAGAGAGTTAAATATCCACTTAGTTGCTTCACATCTCCACAAGGAGCAAGTCCAAGCTGTTTGTATAGGTATGCTAATATCGCCACTCCCCAAGCCTTCTCTTTCACTTCATCCATGGATTCCTTCAATGATTCAAGTAGTACGCGGACATCTTCGTTCCTAATTTGTTTGGAAAATAGACAACATCCTATAGTGTACAACAAATAGGCATAAGAAACCTTATCTAATACCTCCCCTCACTATCTGTTGTGGCTTTGCCCTGACTTTGTTCTTTCAACCAATCCAACCTAACAGCATACGTACCCATCATCTCTTCCTTTGCAACATCCTCAATAATGCCCAACTGTTCTTACAGTAGCTTTATAAGTTTGTCTATGTGATAGACTTAGGGATATGCCCTGGGAGGCAATTATGTAATTTGTTACATATATTTAACTAATTGACCAGTCTTGTTCAAAATAAAGTTGTTTTCTTTCTATTATATACTTGATATAATATGGTTATATTAATTAATTAATTTAATTAAAAATATATTTAATAGAAAATCCATAAATGGTATGTTTAGTGATAGTAGTTACAAAGTGTTGTAATCGTGAGTAATTTATCACAGTGAAACAAATATATCATTTTAAATGTTCCTAGTCAAGATGCATCAAAATTGGATATCGATGTATCCGTTGAGACTAGAGTACGTAACGCTCTCCAAATGTTGGGTAGTGTATTACTCATGACTTCTGGGGGCACCTAGGGTTTGTGTACTAATAGTTATTGGATAACTATGGAATGACTCACTCAGTAGTTTTCTATTGGTTAATATAACTAAGGTCAAACGGAAAATATTGATGTGACTAATTTACACAGTTTTTTCGACTTAAGAATACTATCAATCTTCAATATGAAAGCTTCACTTTGATTATAGTCAAATCATGGCATAGCGTCCATCGAGTAACTATAGTTGGTCAAGAGAAAATATTAGAAGTGAAGCACTATTAAAGAGAGGATTCGTCTCCTCGGTTATATGAGGATAGTCAACTCAACTCAACTCAAAGTCAAAATCTCCGGCCAAAGTAGTTCGGTTGATAATAATTGTTATTATTGAACCAAGGACGTTGTGTTTGGATTATAAAGTTAAATGTGGATGATGTTGGAATTTTGACCATCACCAAATTCAGCAAGTCCAAAGTGATAGAGTTTTGACGATGAGAATTGGTGTAAATAATTGTCACAATTGGGTAACACTTATTAAATTAAAATGAGATTTTTTTTCGAAAATGAGTAAGTAATAAATTTAGTCATAATATCATACCACCTGCTAAGTGAAATGTGAACGTTAACGTACGAATAGTTCGATGTTAATCTTTGACCGAATTTACATCCAAGAGTCACACAACCGAAATGATGAATTCTCTTTAGATCAAACAATTCAACTAGCTTATAATTGTTATAATTAATTAAATAAATAAAGATTTATGAAATATTAATTATGAATTTTGAATGTGATTTGAGAAATAAAATTGTTACATACATTTATAAAAGTTACACTACACCATAACAGCCAGTTCGTAACACATTTTTTTCAATTGACAACACTTATTTGTGTTGTAGATTAATCACAACAATATCCATTGCTAAGCTAAAAATGTGTCACCAAAAATACACATTTACACTTTTTTTATTGCTAACACATATTTGTGTTGGAAAATCTAGTTAAATTGAAATTAACTAAATGTTGATGGGGCAATAAAGTAAATGAGCATCCTTTAGTCATCCGTACCCTAATTCCTTCTCACTAATTCCTTCTCAACGCTTTCATTCATCCATTCTAAAAAAATCGACTTGCGATTCCAGGCGATCTGATTCCGCTGTTGCTCTCGCAGCAAAGCACGGAGCAGGCGACTGGCAATCGCACCGGAAAGGCGAGACGACGACGACTCCATCTCGTAGTCAATCGATATCGAATCCAACTACTTCTCCTGCTGCTGCTTCAGCGATCTAACAGTATTCGGGTATCGTCAATTCCTTTTGTGGATTCTTGTTTCATTTTCGATTTGCTTTTATCGACTGTGCCTTGAATTTTTTTCGATTCTTGTTTCATTTTTCTATCTGCTCATTCAATATACTATCTATTTTTGTACATAATTTTGTATTGGGTAATTTTTTTCATTGCAAATAATTTCTCAGTCCAGTTCTAATCTTTCTCAATTCATATGTTACTTTAGCATTAAATGAGCTCATGTGGATGACGACCGATGTGAGTAAGGACCACGGAAATGATAATTTGCATCTATGAATTTCCTTCCAAGTATTGGCTCAGCGGGTTTGCTTTTCTAATTTATCTAATAAAATGGAATGATTGTTAAAACATTTTTGTTAAACTATCTGAATTCTTTTTATTAATTGCACTATTGCATATAACATGCTTGATAAAATATGTTAAAAAGAAAGGTAGATGGAAACAAAAATTTATCAATGCTTTACAACTCCTTACCTCTGTTATTGAAATAGCTTAATTTTTGATATCAAACTCTTTGTTCACCCAAAATGAAGTTTAATTTTACAATGAAATTCTATTATGGCTTTGACTTTTTAATTTTTATGTTCTAAATTATGATAAGCACAATGAAGTAATTGCTACTTTGGTTTTGTTTTTTGAGGCTTGCTGTCTTAAGCGTATTATGTACACAAAATTTATGTAATTACTATTTTGATTCTTTTCAAAAAGCATATTATTGTCTTATATTTGGTTATTAGCCCGCAAAACCAATTTGAGATTGTATTATCAGTTGTATTATCGATTACATTTCATTTTTTTAAACTATTTATTTCGTTTCAATAACTATTAAGCATTATCTGTTTGAAGTCATTTTGATTCATGCCCAAGAAGGCTTCGATAAGAAATAATTTTCTTAGTCATATTTACTTCAGTTTATGAAGCGAAAATGAATTTACACAGGACTTATAAAAAAATTAACTTTGGTTTGATGATATTCAACATACTAATACAAATCATTAAGACAAGCGTAGTGATTTTGAGAAATCCGCCATGAGCAAATGTTAATGATTTTTGCACTTGCATTCTTAACAACTACAAGTATGATTTTATTGTATGTTTATCAACAAAAGCAATATTGTATGCTCAACTCTATTTTATCATTATTTGAAATTATAATTCAATTTAACGCGTTGCTGGTATGAGTGCTCTTCACTCATTCCCTCAACTCACACTATTAATTTTAAGGCAACAGTAAGTTATAGATCTATGTGTTACTTTATTTGCATCTACCAACATTTTCTTCTTTTACTGAATAATGGCATGGTCATTCTTGAAGATGATTCCTTATACACAAACCTTTATTCATATATTTCTTTTCTACACTCTTGAAGATGATGCCTTACATGCGACCCTTCATTTTTTGATTTATTTTCTACATAAACATGTTCAAGCTCAACTTCATCATAATAAAGTTGGATCGGTTTGGATTTAGGTTGAAACCTGGGAAGAGAAAAATCTTAACTTATAGCTAAGCAAAGAATTGGTGAGCTTCTTACCTTTGTTGCTACAACCAAATTTTGCAAATATGGGTGAAGTGTCCAAATATTTTGAAGGTGCTCTCTTGGTTAGGTAAGGGAAAAAACGTTGTTGACTATACATATTAGTCGACTAAGAAATGTTGCAGTTAATTGTCCGAGCGACCAACCTTTAAATAGACGTTAACTTCACTGAATGACTAAGTCTTATGTTCATGACAGCAACACTATATCATATGACCAATCATATTATATATATGTTATTGTTATAGTTAATATGAAACTTAAGTGTCTCATGCAGTATTGCAAATTGACATTATTAATCTCTTTATATGTATTATACTTACCGTCTCTACGATTAGTTAGTTTGAGTCGAGACTATGAGATTGGAGAGGATAGGCATTGGTTTGGAGAAAGATAGGAGGTGGCTACAACATGTGTGATTAGGTTTTGAGATGTGTGGTTGAGATCATTGTTTGCTCTCTTGTCCTATCCATATAAAGCCAATCTCAAAACCTCAATTACAAGCTGTTTGCACGAAAAATGGATAAACACCTCCAAGACGTTGTAGTAGAGCTATGAATACTGTTTGCAGAATACAACTACCGTTTGATGAATTTTAGTTGCGAGTGTATGTGGTAGAAAATCAATAGTTTGCAATAAAGAATAAATAAAGGACTGAAATGTAAAAAGACACAGAATTTATAGTGGTTCGGCCTGAATGTGCCTACATCCACCATTCCTCTTTTATTATCTCTTTCATATCTGATTACAAGTACAAGCTTTGAATATGAATAGACTTATTGTTAGGACTAAGGAATTTCTCTCTCTTAGTTGTCTGCCATTGTTGATGGAAGCTTCGCTATTTTCCATCCATCCTCTTTATGATGTCATACGTCTAGTATTTATAGAGTGAGGTTGTGGAGCGAGGCAGATGAGTACATGGCTTCTAGGCTTTGCTTCAACCTCCCTTCCTCTAGGCTTTGCTTCAACATTTCTTCCTCTAAGCTTTGGTTCAACCTTTCTGTTGTTCCACTACTCTTGGACGCCAGTTGAATACTATCTTGGTAGCTCCCTTCAGTTGCCCATCCAGACCTTGGAGTCTTGAATTCCGGAACATGTATGTTCATCCTAAAAGTAAAAAAGAGTAACTCCAGACCTGAAGGGGCTGGACCGGATATGTCTGGTGGATCTAGCCCCAGAAGGGCTGGACCAAGTGGATCCGGTGGATTCAGCCCCAGAAGGGCTGGACCACGTGGGTGCAGCCCTGGACCAGGTGGGTCCGGGGCAGGTGAGTCCGGCCTAGGGCAGGACTAGGTAGGTCCGGCCCCAAGGTGCCAGACCAGACTGGTCCGACAGAGCTGGACCAGGTGGTCCTTGGTCCGGCAGGGCCGGACCATGTCTAGTCCGGCATTGTGTCGGACCGGATTCCTGGTCCGACACTGTGCCGGACCCGAAATATGGTCCGACATTTACCGGACCAGGTGCGGGTCCGGCATTTGCCGGACCGGGGGGGTCCGGCCTTGGACCGGACCAGGTGTCCGGTCCTAGAGGGCTGGACCTGTGTAGGTCCGGACCTCCTGGGCCGGACTAGGATGTCCGGCCTTGTGGGACCGGACCTGTGTGGGTCCGGACCTCCTGGGCCGGACTAGGATGTCCGGCCTTGTGGGACCGGACCTGTGTGGGTCCGGCCCTCCTGGATCGAACTAGGATGTCCGGCCAAGTGGGGCCGGACCTGTGTTGGTCCGGCCCCCTGGGCCGAACCAGGTTGTCCGACCCTGTTGGGCCGGACTCAGCTGGGTCTGGCCCTGTTGGGTCTGGCTCTGCTGAGCTGGATTTGGCGAGTTCATCCCTGTTGGACCGGGCTTTGCTGGGCCTCTGTGGACCTTATTTTGTAAGGCAGTTCCTATGCTAGTGTAGGCAGTGCCGAGTCTTGGCAGAAGGCGGTCTTCGAGGCTATATCGTCGGACCGTGTTAGGCAAATATTAGAATGACCATATCTTTCAAACAGTTATTCGTATTGAGACGCGGTTTGGACCGGTGCTTACATCTTGACCTCGCAAATATTTCTAAGCAGCTCTGAGTCTATTCCAAAACTCTGATAATTTTTCCTCCGACTTTTCAGATCAAATATGCGGAGGGCGAAATTGCCCACAACACAAGCTAATTCATTTTTGAGCCGGCACTTTCTTCTTCCTCTACCTTATTTTAATGGCAGCAACTTTCCTCTAAAATCATCCTTAAAAATTCTCAAATCCAATTCAAAATTAAAAATACTAATTTGTGGAGAAGGTCTCCGATCCCGGATAAGCAACCTGACGGATTGTGAATTGTTCTTCGAAGAGAAATCATTGTTCAACATAGACTCAAAGGCTTCATTAGGAGGTGCATTTTTATTTATTATCCTTGTTTTGATTTTATGTTTATCGTATAAAAGTTGATTTACATCTAAATCTCTATTCGTATTTAGATATGTTATTGTTTAGATTAGGTGAGATATTTGTGGGTACATGTGTTTGTTACAATTAGATTAGTTATGTGTTTGTTATAATATTTTTTTATTGATTTATTGAATTAATTTTCTAAAAAAGGTTTTAATTTTAATTTTGATTTATATTAATATATATATATATATGATCTAGATTAAATGTGTACAGGTCTACAAATTATGAATATGTGTATGTGTTTATCTATCATATATATTTAATCTTAAAATTTCTTATGATGATTTGTACCTATTATGAATCGTAAAATATAAAAATATTTTATTAAATATGTATATGCATATTTTATTATTATTTAATGATTTTGTGAATTGTTTATTATCAATAAAATAATTAATGGTTCATAATTTCAATTTTATAATTTTTATATTTGTTGCGCCATGTATTAAGATTACAGTAAAAAAATTAGATTTTTTAAAATTAATTATTATTTTTTAAAAGTAATTTACTTTTGGCCTGCAAACAATTATTTAATTGAAAATATAATTTCAGTTGAAAAAATTCTAGAAATTTTTTTTTAAGCTTAAATATATATATATATATATATGGAACCTTCAAAAAAGTTTTAGAATTTTATAACTAAATTTACTAAATTTTTGAATTAATTTATTTTTGAAATGCAACTAATTATTTATATAAAATATAATTTCAATTGAGAAAATTCCAAAAATTTTGGCTAAGTCCAAAATATATCTCAGATACCTTCAAAAAATTTTAAGTATTTGTCAACTCGATTTCCTATTTTTAAGAATTAATTTGATTATGGGCTATTATCAATTATTTAATAATAAATATTATTTTAATTGTAAAAATTCCATAAATTAATCTTATGTCCAAAATGTGTTTTTGGATTTTCTAAAATTTTAAAAACTTGTATTATTGTCATATAATTATTTTACATTAATTTGTTATGGCAGAAATTGTTTTAAATAAATTATATATATATATATATATTATATATATATATTATATATATTATATATATATTAGTATTTTTTTTGACATATTATACAAGCACATATTTGGACAAATTACAGTACACACAAAATGAGCTAATGTGTCTGTTGCAATGTAAATCTCAGCATCTATATACGGGCACATTATACCCTTCACGGATTATGATGTTACACATGCACACACATATATATGTATATATTTGTATATGATACATACACATGTATATATATATATACTTGTATAAATAAATTAAATTAAATTAAATAAATATCAAACTATAAATTGTACAGTTTGAATACATATGGACATAGTAATAAATATTGCCATGAATAAATTATCAATAATGACATTAAATAAATCAATCAATTCAAATTAAAGAGAGAAAATGAAAGGTTTCTCTTTCCATTTAATACAATTAATGCTCTCGATTAATTCTTGTTTTAGGGAAAGAAATGAAAGGTTTCATTCCCTATGCATTAACACTTATAAATAAATGTTAGGTGTATTTGATACAATATACATTTGAAATTAAACTTATTTAAACTTCCCTTTAACTATTTTAAATACAATACAAGATTTTATTTAAACTAAATTTAGAAAGGTTTTAAATGAAATTTAGACTTCGTAGGTCCATCAAAGATCCAAAATGGTAAAAAAAAATTGAAATCTACCCATTTCTTCTGTTGCGGGCGGGTCTAGTTCCTTCCATGGTATCGGACCTCAATAGCCTATGCGATCTGAATTAGTCATGTTAACACTAACTAATTAAACTTACCTGCTAAGTGCGGTGTCTAGAAAGGTAATGTCTAGGCTTGAAATTGGGTAATCAAGTACCTTGTCTTACTTGGTTACCAGCCTGGCCTGAAAGGGGAGTGAGTCCAAATGTTGCCCCTAATAGAAAAGGCCCAATTTGAATTGGGCCTTGGTTTCAAAATTGTTTTGAAAATTAAAATAAAAAACATGTTTATTATAAAAGTCATAATATAACATAAGTTTTCAAAATGTTTGAAAGCATAACGATATTTTCAAAAATGTTTGAAAACA
Source organism: Allium fistulosum (assembly GCA_030737815.1). Taxonomy (NCBI): domain Eukaryota; kingdom Viridiplantae; phylum Streptophyta; class Magnoliopsida; order Asparagales; family Amaryllidaceae; genus Allium; species Allium fistulosum. The sequence goes on from CM060901.1 coordinate 1,259,747,502, forward strand.
TTTATATACTAATTTCAAATTTTAAAATTTATTAATAAAATGAATATTTAAATATGTTAATTAATTAATACATATATGCATACATTATATATGTTGATATATGTTATGTTATTTTAAAATGTGTAGGTTACATGTATGTATGTAAGATAAATTTTAAAATTAATAAAATTTAATCAAAATTGTTTAATCGAATAAATTAAATAAAGGTTAATTAATCAAATAAAATACACATATATAAGATGTATAAGTGTGTTATACTATAAAGGTTATAGTGTGCACTATAAAGGTTATAGTAGGTATGTCCAATATAAATGTTATATGGAATTATAATATAAAATGAACTAAAGAGTTAATTAATTAAAATTAATTAAAGAGTTAATTAGTTAAAATTAATTAAAGAGTTAATTAGTTAAAATTAATTAAATAAGATTCAATTAATATAATATTATACATAAGACTATTATATAAGTTAATTAAGTTATAAAAATTATATAATAATTTAGCTTATGTAATATGAATGTATAACAAAAGTTGGAACTTTAAAGAAACCTTAAATATACTTAAGGAATAAATACATACATAAATGTATGTATACCATGATTTTTGATGTGTCCGACACTTGAATTATGAGAGTATTTCATAAGAAATACATTATTCCATAAGTCGATATCACTCGATATAGTATATTGAAGTTTATGGATCTTTAACATAAATTTGTCCTCTATCATTTATATATTAATAGATTACTTACATACTCCCTAGTTTTTGAGCTTTCCTCAAGCTAGGGATGTCATGTGTAGTACTATTAATATATTGAATAGACGAGGTAAGATAACCATACGTATTTATTGAGCTTTCCTCAAGGTACGTGCATTATACTTAGGCCATCGTGAAATGATAGGTCCCAAAGAATAGTCCCACTTTACTTGTTGAGCTTTCCTCAAGGTAAAGGTGGGATTAGGACAAGGTAACAAAGGTTAAGAGTTGAATGTGATACAACCGATAAAGAGTTATCCATCATACGCAGACCTATGATTTGTTGAGCTTTCCTCAAGGTTGAAATCCCAAGGCATACGAGTCCTAACACCCACTAGTAAAGTTGAAAGACTTCTATGTTTCACTTAGGATTTGGTGAAACATAAAATACTACCGGGAGCCTTATTAGAAAAATGAAATGGTAATATTTAACCTTTCTAATATTGTAAGAACATATGCTAAATAATGTTATAATTATCTACAATGATAAATTTGTGCATTTAATATAATTGATAAAAAAATTATCAATTAACATATACAAATGAACGATATTAAAAATTGACAAATGGAAATATAATACCCACTATTAAATGCTTATTGCATGTTAATGTTTTCTATACCCAAGCAAGTGCCCAATTTTTACAACTACTTAATACATTTGTAAAATGATCACTTACATTTTGTTTGGTTTAGACTATGTATTTCATTTTATAATTTTCGAACTCTAAAAGTAATACAAGACTATGGATGGATATTTGATCCATATACTATCGCATATAAATGTTATATGATGAATGGTCACAGTTCGTAATGTATTTTACTTTAATGAATATAGTTCATACATAATAAGCCAATAAACTATACCGTGAGATCGAGTATTCAATTTGATTGATTACATAAAAGATCATATTGTGCTAATTGTAGCACAAGACCAAAACTACAAGATAGATCTAAGAACTCGATCGTAGAAATGTCATTTTAATTAGTTTATGCAAAGAGCAACATATTTGATGTCCTTAAATATTAAGGATAATCAAATGTGCTTTCGTAAAGAGTTCGTTAGGATATTGTAGTAAGGGTTTTCTTTTATATGGTTTGACCATTTAGAAAGGAAAATGAATGTATAAGAGTAAATGTGATTTAAGGTACAGTTACAATGGAGAGAGTGAATAGTCATTTTTTCTTCAAAAAAAAACAACGGAAACAAGAATTGTAATAATACCGATTGATACTTAACATTGGAATGAGAAATATGACTTCTATTTCGAAATGTATTTTCATATAGAAAATTGTTTTCTATGAGATTTGTTTCTTTGAGTTCAAGATATTTGATCGAAGAACTCTCCACGGTAAACTATTTGCAGTATACAAACAAATCTATATTAAATAAATGATGGACCTTCGAATTTAGTATGCTATTATAGTAATGGTAGGAATAGTGGGAGCATGTCATATAGCACTTATTGATTGCATCAAATTACGAAAATTGTTTTCGTCAAAGTACCGAACATTATTTATTAAATAATGACTATTTTTGGTTATCGACTGAAAAAATAGACATAGCTATATTTCTACGAATATTATGAATATTCATTATGAAATAAAACTATAATGTGGTATTTATTTTCATAACAAAAGTGATGCATTGGAAAATATAGAAGTATCTAATATTATTTATAGTTATTCTGGAATTATAAACTAAGCCATAGTTTTGAGAAAATAATTTTATTATATGATTTTGAATCATATGATGCTTGTTAATTATATATCAAATAATAAGGGCTATGCACCCATTTAGTGGGAGCATCATAAGATTTGATGAATTCTTCGGATTGATACATGTAGATGTATGCAATCGTAATTCTATAAATACCAAAATTGTTCCACGTACTTCGTCATATTCATGGATGAGTCATTATTGACGTGGACATGTATATTTGATACACATATAGTATGTCTATGGTAAACTCATTGAAGATAAAACAGAAGTAAAAATAACATGCGATAGAAATGATTCAATTTGATCGAATGAGTGAGTGTATTGGAAAAGGTTCGAAATGTACTTAAAATGAATAAAGGTTCAATCTCAAAATAACTCCTTCATGTGATACATAATGATGCATCAATATGGAGTAATCGAATGTTATTGGACAATGTACGATTAATTGTGAGCGAAGTTGAGTTAGTTTCTTTCTACAAGGTAACGTACTTAACAGTAGTACATAAAGTTAATATTATTTCATCTGAATAACAGTTTACAATATCTTACAAGATAAGTGTTTATTAGAAACTCCAACGTATCCTAGGCCAAGGAGTTGGCAGATTATGCGAGTCGAAAGATCGCACATAATAATTGCTTATAAGGGATCTTGTATGAATCTCCCTAAAAATATTTTGGAAAGAAATGTCATTGAACGACATATTTATGTTTCGAATATAATTTTTGTAAACTAAAACCAAATCAGTTTTATAAATAAATAAATTCATAAAGTGTTTATGAATCCCTATTCTATTTACACTGAGAAACGATTATTGTTTCAAGATATACTAACTTCATTATGAAGGAATTTCTTTGAGGAATTATTGGTAGTTAAATGGAATTGGATACGATCCATAGATAGAACTAATTATATAAAATGAAATGAAATTAACTAACCTAAATGAACACATAGCATTAGAATGTCTAGAATGTCTAATAAGTATTCTCATATATTGAAGAGAAACTATGAGTTTCTTATTAATCTCGAAATTATATAATCCTCGGTTGTTTAATTAAACTATTAAGAGTGTTAACTCTATATGGTATGATGTGCAAATTCGAAAGAATTCCAAGTACGCTATCAAAATATGATTTTGGTGGTCATAGCCGAAGGGATGTGATTCATCAACCGAGATTGTGTTTTTATGAGAAAGACTAATGTAGTTGGAATTAAATGAGTAATGTTGATAAGAATAATATCGCAAATTTAAATTGTTGAAATTAGCATAATAGGTTCGGTATTCAACATGCTCACTCACAAAATTATCGCTTGATAAGACTTGGTGTTTTGGTACATATGTATTGATACAGAAAGTTCTAAATAACGATTAAGAGTATACAGTTTACACATATTAACCAAAAATGTCTCGAAGTCAATGGGAGCGATATTGAGTTTGTGAGTCTTATCCAAGAAATGATACGAAAGTATCATTTTATAAGCATCAAGATTGAATAAGTATTTTGATAGAAATTATGTAGTTTGATTTTCAATCAAAGTAGAGGAAGCATGTGTTCATAAGAAAAATGTTAAAAGGTACATTGGTATTTCTAAACTGTAAGTAAATAACACGTTGTTGATTTTAACGGTGTATTTGTGTTGAAATCAACCTTAGTTGTTTTAATACTCAACTTTGAATTGTAAATGATGTCTTTTATAGTGAGTATAAAAGATATTGTGAATGTCCCAAATCGATATGTAAATACACCTTATAAAATTGTTTAATATGGAATATGTGAGTTCCTTATGCATTGGCAATAGGAATTATCATACATGTTATGTTTGTTACGATATCGTGATTTGTTTATGTATTTGATACATGAAGCAAATATCAAATCCAAATTGATATCGCTAAATGGTTGTTTGAAGTGTTCTCGTGTATCTATGAAATACTAGAGAATTGTTTATAGAAACAAAAACTCCTTATGAAGGAATGTTTAGACTCAAACATTATAACGACCCACTATTTTGGACCATTCAAATCGACAATAAATCCACACATGTCGGACTTGAATAATACAAAACAATAGATTGTAAATAAATTTGGAGCAAATAAAACCAATAACAGAATCATAGACACAAAATATCAGAATAACTTGCAGTGGAAAATAAAAAATACATAGTGGTTCATGAAGCCACTACAATAAATAGTCTCAAAACAGATACAAAATACCATAGTCTGAAAAACAGATACAACAGAAGTCTGAATACATAAGTTCACAAATACATAAGCAAAGCTGAATGAAATAACTGAAATGGAAAGACAACTAAATAGACAGATAAACTCCAGAAATCTCTAGCTCTAGAAGGTGAATCCAAAGCTGTAATACTCAGGCTGACCCGAGCGTAAAGCAAAACACAAACACTCGAGTCGGGACATACATACTTATACAATATAAATCAACTCAAGTGAACTATAATAGAAATGCATCAATAACTTAAAGGATGCTTGGGATCGCCCATCCTTTAAGGATCCATTAAACTGTCTACTATGTAGTAAGATGCGCTATTATAATAATGTCTACAGTAGAATATACTATTTAAAAATAGCGTTAAGGCTTTACATTTTCCACCTTAAAACATTTTTAGGTGTGCCAATAGTCTATACAGTACCGTAATACCCCATAAACTGGAGCTACCAGAGGATACTCCATAGGTATGACACAAATCAAACTCGTAGTAAAGCATGCTATGGTAGGTGACACGGCACAACGAGGCAATGCTAGGGTAGATATACCAATTACGCATCCAGACTGTTGGTAACGCAAAGCCGCAGAAATCGCCCAACTCGAGCCACACTCTCGAATTAAGGGGTGCACCCAATCAATCACAAAGTAATAGAATGGTATACGATGGAATGTGTCCGATAAGAGAAGCCACCTCATTAGCCCGGAATCGCTCATGTTTTAGCCACCTTATGCGAACTCACGGGAGTTGGGTCCACGTTTATACCTCAGGATCGTCACCACCATCCTACTTCATTCTAGAATCTCCACCGCGTACACAGTTGTTAAAGTGGTTTTCGGTATCGATAGAGAGTATGTCCATATCCGATCCCGGTCTCTTTAACAACCAATCGTTATTATAACCCGTGGTCATAAATTTCAAAATGGTTTATATTACAAATCAAAATAATTCATTTAAACCATTTTAATATGAAGTCATTATACTTTCAAATCAAATATTCAATTTCTAGAATTATAGCATTTTCTGAGTTCATTCATTCAATTACAAAACTTTCAAAACATTTTATTTTCAGAAACAGCAGCACTTATAAAGTGTTACGGTAGATATAGTAGTATTTCAAAAACATTGTCAATTTCAGAAACAGCATCACTTATAAACTACTATAGTAGGTATATTAGTTTCAAAACAGTTCAGCTTTAGAAACATCAGCACTTACAAAGTGCTACACTAAGTATTTTAGTATTTCAGAACTTAGTTTAATTTCAGAAACAGCAGCACTTATAAACTGCTACAGTAGATATAATAGTAATTCAGAAATACAGTTCATTCCAGAAACAACAGCACTTATAAACTGCTACAGTAAGTATAGTGGTAATTTGAAAAACACTACATTTAAAACTGCAGCATTTCTGAAATGCTGCAATTACTGTTATAAGTCCATTATAACAATTTTAAAACAATATATTTTCAACCTTTCTCATTTTTTTACTTATCAAACTTATATCACTTTTCAAAATTATTTATTTGGATATCATTTCACTTATGATTTAAATAAAATAACATTTATAAATAAAATATCCAAATTAAACCATAATTCATTTAAATAAGTCAAAATTACATTTAATTTACTTAACTTTTAATTTAACCAACAACTAGATATTTTATTTACTTTTAAAATATCCATTTCATAAATAAAATATTCTATTACCAAGTTAGGCCAAAATTTCCATTTAAATCAAATTTTCAAATATTAAATCATTTTCAATCATTTATTAACTCATAGAGTTTCAACTTACAGAAAATTACTATAAAATTTATTTAAATCTTTTAAATCCAATTTAAGTTAAAACCCCATATAAATTAAATTCCAAATACTTACATTTATCAGAAAATCTTTATATTTAAAATTAACCACGGGTCTGTATAATATTTTCTAACCTAGGTCAAGTGAATACGGATAATATATCATTTCAATCCGTAATGAATTAAAATCCGGGTTTTATCATTTCAAACCCGCAATCCCAAGCCAAATACAATAAAAATCGCTCGAGCCTATCATTTCAGCTCATAACGACTTTTCCTTATTCTAAAGTCTGTTCGGGTATGTATCATTTCAACCCATAGTGATTCTATTCTAACAGGGAACTTGCAGTGTGAGAAACAGAAAATAAATAAATAGTGAAACATATCATATGATGTCAGGTGATGTAACAGGTATATAAACAGGTTATATCATTATATATTGTCATATAACAGGCAGACGTGAACATATAACATAGCATATCATCTACTACAATTCAAATGACATTGTTTCACATTTATATAAGTACGATTTGTCGAGAGTGATAAACTCACCGTTTTAAAGCTAGAGATCAATTCAAACACAGAACAAACAACTCCGAAAAACACGACAAAGCATGAATCAAATATGAGTGGATGGAGAGCCAAGAACCAAGTCTTGTAACAACAAAATATACAACATATATAAGCATATATATTCAACACAAAAATAAATTAAAACAATGTAAATTATGAATCAACAATGGAATAAATGGGCTTAACCACACAAGTGGGCTCGGCCACATCACCTATAGGCTCGGCCATCATCCTACTTTGCTCGGCCATGATGTGTTTTGAGGTAAGTGGGCTCGGGTATGGGTCACAAGGCACGGCTATGGGCAATGGAATGTGAATAGAGGCAAGTTACAAAGTATGGAAGGCTAAAGGTCAAGCAACTCAAGGGTTTTGGGTTCACATGGGTTCGACCATGGTGCAAAGTGGCTCGGCCAAGGGCTAGGCTTGGGTCAGGTCTGGTCATCATCATCAGGTGGTGCGGCCAGTGGTCATGTCATGGGCTGGAGGAGGAACTAGTGGTGGTGGCCGAAGTTAAAAGAAGGAAGTGGATGGATAAGTGGAATTTTGGTTAGGGTTTCAAAGCAATTTTGTGATGGTTTGGATCTATGTGGTCACGGCAACATATGGGGTGGTAGTGGTGATGGAGGCCGATCATGGGTGGTGGTGAAGGAGGGGTTGTGGTCAGCAATAGCATGGTGGTGGCCGAACATGTTTTAAGAGAAATAAAAAGGAAAAATATAAAAGAAAAGAAAAGAGGAAGCCATGGAAACAAAGAACTTACTTTAAAATCTTTTTGTTAGAAATGAAAAATGAAAGGGGAGTACGGCTAAGAGAAGTGAAATACACGGCTATGGGAAAGTAAGTGCACGGCTAAGAAATGAAGAGGCTAGAAAATGAAAAGGCAACCATAGAAAATAACTTAAGTCTTTTGAAATTTCCAATCCCAATATCAAAACAATTTCAACACACAAATAAAATTCAAAGCCCAAACAAATAAAATAGGAAATGCAAATAGGAAAATAGATAATAGAAATACAGAAAATAATTGCATGTAAAACGCTGAATTATATCAGATTTACAAAATATAAAACATAATTTAACAAAACAAAAGGCAGCACGGACATCAGAAACAAATACTGTTTCAAAGAAAAAGATTAAAATAAAAATTTAAATTTAACATTTCACTGAAAATCAACGTTTGACAAAATTTGAACAAAATATAAAATTTTCAGAAAATCATTATTTTATTATATTTTTGGGAAAATAAATTATAGCCAAAAATCCAAAATTACATTGGAAAATTCAAAAATTCGATTAAAAATGATTTAAAATCAAAGTTTTCAAATAAATTAATTTTAAAGTATTTGTTAAAATTTATGGGTTATTACACTCTCCCCCACTCAAAACTTTTCGTCCTCGAAAAGGGACGAAACATAGAAAGACAAAGAAAAGGAGAATAAGATAGAATAATGAATAGTACCTAAAACAAACAATTCCGGATTCGAAGCACGTATGCTCTCCTCCGTCTCCCAGGTACAATCCCGATCATCAATACTCCACTGCACTTTGACCAGATTGACAGATTTCCTTCTCAGCTGCTTCGTACCTCTATCGACAATACGAAGTGGCTTCCTCTCGACAGTCGGATTAGGCTCAATATCTAAACTCTCGAGAGCAGAAGGCTGAACAATAAGAGATGGATCATGAAGATACTGGCGGAGATGCGAAACATGGAATACATTATGCACTCCAGAAAACTTCTCAGGCAAATCCAGACGATAAGCTAAAGAACCAATCCTCTCCAAGATGCGGAAAGGACCAACGAACCTAGGGGCAAGCTTCCCTCTATGACCAAAACGAATCACATTCCTTAAGGGAGAGACCTTAAGGAAAACCAAATCACCAACAGCAAACTCCAAACTCCTCCTACGCCTATCAACGTACTTCTTCTGCCTATCCTGAGCACTCCTCATCTTCCTCTTAATCTCCTCAACTCTCTCAGAAGCCTCAAGAATCATATCAGGACCAAGAACCAAACGATTACCGGATTCAATCAGCAAGATGGGGATCTGCAAGGTCGTCCGTAAAGAGCAGCAAACAGAGACATTTCAATACTAGCCTGAATTCCAAAAGATGAAATGAGCTAGATAAAAGATTAAGACAAGATTCAAATAAAAGATTGAGATTATACCTGATAACTATTGTTATAGGTGAATTCAACAAGATGGATATGATCTTTCCAAGATCCTCCATAATCAAGAACACAAGCACGAAGAAGATCCTCCAAAATCTGATTCACTCTTTCCGTTTGACCGTCGGTCTGCGGATGGTAAGCAGTGCTTAGATTCAGATGAGTACCCAAAGATTCCTGAAAAGCTTTCCAAAACTGACTGGTAAAGATGGGATCACGATCACTAACAATACTAACAGGAACACCGTGGAGACGAACAATCTCCCTCACATAGATCTCAGCTAAACTGGAAGCAGAACGGGTAGACTTGATCGGAATGAAATGAGCTGACTTGGTCAATCTATCCACAATAACCCAAATACTCTCATTACTCCTCCTAGCCCTCGGTAATCCATCAATAAAATCCATAGAAACTTGTTCCCATTTCCAATTGGGAACCTCAAGGGGCTGCAACAAACCAGGGGTCTTCTGATGATCAGCCTTGACTTGCTGACAAGTCGCACAACTACTAACAAAAACGGAGATATCTCGCCTCATACCTCTCCACTAATACAAATTCTTCATATCCTGATACATCTTGGTCACTCCTGGATGAATAGAAAGTCTGGATCGATGATTTTCCCGAAGTAACCCCTGTCTCAATCCATCAACATTCGGGACACAAATCCGATTATTAATCCTCAAAATACCTCTATCATCGATCTGAGCTCCACTACCATCAAGACTACTACCTCCAACCCTACTACGAACATTCTCCTTGATAAGCCTAATCATCTGATCCTCATCCTACTTAGCTATAATACGATCCAAAAGAGGAGAAGAAACAACAAGCTGACACAACATCGCCTTCTTCCGACTCAAAGCATCGGCCACAACATTAGCTTTCCTAGGGGTATAGTTGATGTCGAGGTCATAAGAAGCAAGGAACTCTAACCACCTAACTTGTCTCTGATTCAAATCCTTCTGGGTGAAAATATACCTCAAAGACTGATGATCCGTAAAAAGCTCAAACTTAGCTCCCAGAAGATGATGCCTCCAAAGCTTCAAAGAAAAAACCACAACAAGCAATTCCAAATCATGAGCAGCATAATTGGCTTCATGGGTCTTCCACTGACGACTGGCATAAGCAATGACCTTCCCATCCTGCATCAGAACAGCTCCTAAACCTTCACGACAAGCATCATTGTATACCGTTAATCCCTCATTTCCATTTGGAACGGTAAGAACTGGTGCGGAAGTAAGCTTACACTTTAACTCATTGAATGCAACCTTACACTTATCACCCCATATAAACTTAGCATTCTTACAAGTCAAAGCAGTGAGAGGTGCAGCAATCCGAGCAAAATTCTCAATGAATCTCCGATAATAACCGGCAAGGCCCAGAAAGCTACGAATATCAGATGGAGTCCTAGGAGTTTCCCAATCCTAAAATAGAAATGGGAAAAATAAGAACTACAGACAAAGATATAATAATTAGATCACAAAAGGAAAGATGAGAAAAGGATAGACTTACATTGATCGCAGCGATCTTGATTGGATCAACAGAAACTCCATTACTAGAAACAATATGTCCAAGAAATCAGACTTCATCCTTCCAGAAATGGCATTTAGAGAACTTAGCTTTCAATTGGTGACTCCTAATAGTCTCCAGGACAGAATTCAAATGGGCCTTGTGCTCCTCCTCAGACTTAGAGAAGACAAGAATATCATCAACAAAGACCAGAACAAACTTGTTAAGAACACCATGAAAAACACGATTCATTAAATCAACAAAGAAAGCTGGAGCATTATTCAAACCAAAAGGCATAACTAACCACTCATAGAAACTGTTCTCAGTACGAAAAGCAGTCTTGGAAATACTTTCCTCAGCAACTCTGAGCTGGTGGAAACCTGTGGCAAGATCAAGCTGAGAGAAAACAGTAGCACCATAAAGCTGATCGAACATATCATTGATACGAGGCATAGGATATCTGTTCCTCATAGTGAGCTTGTTCAGCTCCCTATAATCAACACACATCCTCAAAGAACCATCGGACTTAGTGACGAAAACCACTGTTGCTCCCCATTCGGAATGACTAGGTCTGATCAGACCCTTGGAGAACAAGTCCTCAATTTTATTCCTCAACTCAACCTTCTCACGGGGTGCCATTCTTCTGGGAGGAAGAACTACAGGTCGAGCTCCAGGAATAAGATCAATACGAAAATCAATTTCCCGCTTAGGAGGTAAAGAAGAGACTTCACCAAATACATCTGGATAGAGCTTAACCACAGGGGTTGAATTAAGATCACCAGGAGAAGAATCCAAAGAGAAAATAAAGCTGCCAGCACAATCTTGAGGCATACTGCACTGAATCACCAAAGGATTACCCCGATCATCAACAAGAGAAACAGTTCGGGATTTACAAGAGATAAAAGCATCATGCCTCTTAAGCCAATCACCTCCAAGCAACAAATCAAAAGCATCGAAACCAAGAACATAGAAATCACCAGAAAATCGATGATCAAAATAGAGAAGTTTCACTTGGTTACAAATCCTACTAAGGTTCGCGGGACCCCCAATAGGATTAGTAACACACAAAGGTACAGCAGCAAACTTGGGTGAAAGGAGATGTTCAAACTTATCACAAAGATCCACAGAAATAAAACTATGCGAAGCTCCAGTATCAAATAAAACACGAACAGGAAAACCAAACAAAGTAAAGGTGCCCTGAAGAGTACCTTGGGAATCACTAGGAGCGGATGGAGTAGACGGAGCAGGAGTGGAAGACATGGCAAAGACTCCAGATGTCTTGCCCTTCTGATACAAGGGGCAATCTATCTTGAAATGACCAGGCTGCAGATAGACATGACAGAGATTGTTCCTAGTATCCTGAGGTGGAGGAACAGCAGCACCAACTGAAGTAGGGCAACTATTGGCATAGTGTCCCCTCTGATCACACTTGAAGTAGGTGATGGAAGATAGGTCGATAGGATGCTTCCGAGGAGTAGATCCTAAACCAGGATTCTTCAGCCAATTCTGCTTCTGCTGATGGAAATTAGGCTTCCTCTTCTTAGAGTTGCCAGAACCAGACTGAGATGGACAAGCACGAAGAACAGAAGCTTCCTTAGAAGTAGGATTCTCATAATGAATAGCCATATCCATAAGCTCGGTGAAAGTGCCATAAACATGAGAAATGAGACGATCATAAAACTCTGGGCGAGCTCCAGCTATAAATTTCTCATTCTTCTTAAGGGAGGTGTCAATAAGGCCAGGACCAAACTTGGAAAGTTCATTGAACTTCCGCTCATACTCAGAAAATGACATGCTCCCTTGCTTAAGATCCATAAACTCCCTGTATAACTGGTACTTCCCGGCTTCTGGCATCCACTTTGCCACAAAAGCATCCCTGGAAAAAGGTAGATAAGCTTAATAAAGATTCCAAAGAGAAAAGCTAAAAGTAACACAAGACAACACAAGAAGAAGATACCTAAACTGCTCCCAAGAAATGTCTGCCTCCACAGTCTGGGCTGTGACAGACTCCCACCAATCCTGGGCTGCCTCCTGAAGCTGCCAAGCTGCCAACTGATGCTTCTGAGCATCAGTAATCTCCAAACTAGTAAAGATCCTCTCAAGACTCCTCAACCACTGTTGAGCCTCCATGATGCTCTTAGATCTAGTAAACTTGGTGCCACCAAGTTGAGTGAATTCCTTGCAAAGAGTAGTGAACCTGATGGGTGCAACAGGCTCGGGAACTGGGGAAATACCACGACCCCTACCTCTGGAAATCCTACGATTCATCCTGGAAAAATAAAGAATGAATTTTAGGACAAAGGTAAACAGAAAGACAAAGATAAGATTCAACTAGAATGGAAATTCTAATCAAAGACTTTAAATAACAAGGTGGATTCGAAAGAAATGAAGTTAAGAAAATGAGATTTTAAAACAAGAAAATTTTTATATCCAAAATAATCTTTAAAATCCTTTAAAAATCATTTGAAAAATCATTTGAAAAATCATTTTATACTTAAAAATACGTTCTCTCACAAAGAAATGATTCTGAGATTGATTTCACTCATTCTAGGGTATTTCTACCCTATCTCTAATGAGTTTTTGCTCCATAGGCTAAGGTTTGCCTAAAACCAAAGCTCCGATACCAAATGTAACGACCCACTATTTTGGACCATTCAAATCGACAATAAATCCACACATGTCGGATTTGAATAATACAAAACAATAGATTGTAAATAAATTTGGAGCAAATAAAACCAATCACAGTCATAGAATATCAGAATAACTTGCAGCGGAAACAAAAAATACACAGTGGTTCATGAAGCCAATACAATACATAGTCTCAAAACAGATACAAAATACCATAGTCTGAAAAACAGATACAACAGAAGTCTGAATACATAAGTACACAAATACATAAGCAAAGCTGAATGAAATAACTGAAATGGAAAGACAACTAGATAGACAGATAAACTCCAGAAATCTCTAGCTCTAGAAGGTGAATCCAAAGCTGTAATACTCAGGCTGACCCGAGCATAAAGAAAAACACAAACACTCGAGTCAGGACATACATACTTATACAATGTAAATCAACTCAAGTGAACTGTAATAGAAATGCATCAATAACTTAAAGGATGCTTGGGATCGCCTGTGACATCCCGGAATTTCTAGCAATATCAATTTAATAATCTGCATTTAAAAATTAAATTGATTTGATAATATTTGTTAATAAGATTTGAATTGATTTAATAACCTTCTTTAAATAAATATTTAACCGATAATTTAACTTTTAAAAGCTAATAAATTGTTTTCTATTTATAATGTATATATATTTGTATATATTGTAAATAGAAATCTTTGGTTTGAATTTAATTAATAAATAAATCTTGTTTTCAAATTCTAATATATTGTGGTAATTTGGAAATTAGGATTTAATATCAAATATATAGTTTTAAAATGCTTAAGATAAATGTTTAATTGATTAAATTTATATCTTAGCTTAAGTTCAAGAATTAATTAAAAGGGTTGGTTTTAAAATGTTGTTTAATAAATATGATATATTTATTCATTTAATAATAATAATAAGGATTATAATCTCTGTTATAAATTATTTAAATTGTGACAAATTGTTATTTTCAAATAACATTATTAATGTATTATTATATATATAAATATAAATAGACTTTAAAATAGAAGAGTTATTTTCAATTTTAAATATGTTGTTATATATGTATATATATAACTTGATTTTAAAAATTGGATTTTAGAATTCATTTGAATTTAAAAGCCTTAAAGTTAAAAAGAGTAAATATTTAAAATGTTTGGATTTTAAAAGATATTTGTATAAGCTTTTATTTGTATATATATATAGTTTTGTTTTATTTTCTCTAAAATGTAACTCATAAATATAAACAATAAATATATATATATTGAAAAAAAAGTAAGTATTTGAGTTAGAAAAGAGAAGATATGGTTTTGTAGACATAAGTATAAAAATAAATAATAATAGACTAAGCATAAAAATAGTTAATAAGTAAATTAAGTATTTAATAGTTTAAGATTAAAAATATAGGAAAGATAAAATTGTAAATTAATTAAGTAAAAGTATATATATACATAAGGAATGAAGCATAACAAGGCAAGAATAAACTAGATATGCTTGATTACAATGCTAGGCTGTTAGACTAAAGCAAGGCAATAAACAAAGTATAAAAGAATAATACATGTTCATGTTTTCTCAGTGTAACGACCCGGAATTTTCGATCCGGAAAATTCCAGATAGTTATGAAAAAGAAGAAAGAGATAGAAGAAAAAGATCAGAAACATCAGCACCTCACATTCGCAGCGGATAAAATATAATAACAAATATAACAGTTTACAAAAGAATACTATATTTGTCGATTACATTTTAATACATCAGAGTTACACATATATGGACACTGAATATACACAATTCTCATATCTCAGATATATAACAATATAATACAGCGGAAATACTCTATACGTTCCTACCATCCAGCTCGTCTCCTGAGCTCCAGAACGTCCTTACCTGAAAATCTATAATACTCGGTCTGACCCGAGCATTACATCAAAGTAACACCCGGGTCAGGCCGGAAACCAGCATGAGTAAATCAAAAATATGAAATACCAATGCATAGATCTCATTAAAACCCGGGGTAACTCGTACCTTACAACGAGTTCATAACTTGTAATGGTCAACACTTATTTTCACAAATTAAATTCTAAGTATTCTTACTTAGTTTCAAAGGTCCATTTTCTTCCATCCTATCCTATTGATTCCACATATCAAATTTATAAAGAATTACTGTAGATTCCAAATCGAAGTGGTTTCGGGTATTTACTAATACCCGACCCCGGTCTCTTCGAATCCAATGACACCTTAACCCAAGTTATTCAAGTGGAAACAATTCAATTCTAAATATAGGATGCCAACTTTTACATAGTAATTTATCACCGAAAGATAACCACATTATCACAGTTCAAACCAAACATATCATATCACAAAACATTTCATATCAGAGGTATCAACCAATTCAAGGCATTTAACATCATTCAATCATTCATAAGCAAGATTTATCACTTCCAAAATTAATTTAATTTGTCTCTAATTAAATTAATTACTAACTTAAATCACTTAGATTATCTTTACTTAACATTAATTAATTACAAACCAATTAATTAATCATCTTTTAACTATCCACCTTACTTAATCCTCCTTGATTAATTATATTATAATTCATTTAGTAATTGTCTTTTAATGAATCACTTAGATTAATTAGCCTTAACTATTCACATTAATTAATCTTTAATTAATTAATGACCTTCATTAATGACCCTCTAATCACTTCTAGTAATTAACTATTCTTTTAATTAATTACATTTAACAAGTAATCTTTTATAAATTAATTAACCTTAATAAACCAGAATCAATAATTCTCCTATAATCTCTTTATTAAGAAATTATACTTTATAAATTACATCGAGTATTTATCTTAATCACTTCCTTTTAATGATTATTCTTAATTATTAATTAATTAGTTTTTCTTCAATTACTTTATTAATTTAATTAATCATTAATTATCCAAAATCTTAATTAACTTTAAGATAACCCATTTACCTGTATCAATTTCTTAATTACGATTAACACATAAATTTAAAACATTTTACCTTATAATAAACTACTTAATTTTATATTTCCTTAAGTTTAAAAATAACTTAAGAACTTAACTTAATAAATTTTAACTAAACAAAACATACCACTTTTCTTAAAAACCAAGTATTTAAACACATAAATTATAAAGAAAATTTGATTTATGTTTTAAAATCTTTAAAACTTGTCTTTATAAAACTTTAACTGTTATACTCATTTACTTCGGGTCCATCCCAGTATTCACTCAAGTCCAGACCCGAGTATCTCCCATTTTGATTTTGTTTTATACGTTTTAACTTCAACCTGGAAACCATCACACACGCAAAAAAATCTCGAAACCCAACTCGAGCCACAATTCATCTTCCCCGAGCCCTTACCCGATTCCAACTTCACTCACCATCATCCACTGATACGCCATGCACGCATGTACCTTCACCAGTGAACCACAACGCTCCAACTATCGACGCCGATTCCTTCATTTCTCCGGTGACCCTCGCGACCAAACACAACCCTCCAAAACCCTTAATTCGATCGAGAAACGAAATTGACCAAAATTCCCTAGCCTGTAACAATCTCATCGGAAAATTCCTTCCCTCCGACGATCCCTGACACGAGACCCCATGCCACCTTCACCGTAGCCTCGCCACGTCTCCCAGCATCTTCAGTTCGACTCGCGATCGACTCTGAACACCACTGGGCAACGCGGAACCCATTTGAACACAGTTGACACCACCAGGAAGACAAACCCTATCTCGATCATTTCTGGTTATCACGGCCTTTGATAAATAACGATAGTATTTTTCCGATGATCTTCGATTTCCACTCGAGCTTTAAGCCCAACCACATTTCCCAGTTCGACGTTGATCAACGGAAATCGACTAAAATAGTCGATCTGCTCAACTCAAGAACCCCACCCAATCTCCAAACTAAAAATCATGATATATACATCAAAAATCATGATTATCTATAGTGAATTCAATTCTACAACCTATTCTAAAAATTGAGTTGATAAAATTTTGACCCAAATACAAATTCCACTGTAAATTAAAAATTTCCGAGCCAAATATCCATTTTAAATTCCAGTGATCATTTTTAGGTGTGATGTTTCATGATTTCGAACACTTTTCATTTACAAATCAAAAACTAACGGTGATTCAATACTGAGATATTGGATTTAATTAGAAATAACATCCTGTAATCATAACAGAGACTATATCAAGGCAATACCCAGGCAATAAACACTGATATACATATTTACATTCATTTCCATTCAGATACTCAGGCCAACTCATGATTTCATACACATATCAAAGTGAAATCAAGGATTAAAAACTGTTTATAAATTTTATGTTTACTCACAGTGTAATAAGAAACAGAGAAGTCCTGAGGTTCTGAAATCTGGAAACTTGTTCTTGCTATTTCCAGATAAATTTTCAAGCTTATTTCTTAAAAATAAAATTTTAAAACTTAATTGTGTATATACAAACAATATTTGTTTGAATACTTTTGCCTAACAAGGATCACGTGAATAAATTTTTATATATTCTTCTTATTGAGCCTGTTAGAAAATAACTGAGCCGAACACAAACTTGCATACCAATATATACAGACATATAAACATGTATTTAGTTTTAAACAGGCATGCATACATAAATTTAAACAGGCATTACGAGATTCACATCAAACATGACAAATACAACAAATTAAAACTGATTTATGGGTTAAGTCTACTCACCTTAAATGGTTTGAAACAGAGAGCAATGGTCAAATAAAGATTGCTGCTTGCTTTTCTTTGATCTTAATCTCCTCTGTAAAGTTGTTTGTTTAATTCTATAGTTTGTAAATGGAAGAAGTGTTTATTTTTGTTTTACTTCCCTAGCTCTCGAATGAATCAAATAAAAGAAGGTAGGGAAGGTATACATAAGAAAGTAGGCTACATTGTTGTACACAGCAAGCTTGTTTTATTTATTCTTTTGATTTTTATATCTTTTCCTTTGGTCAGAAGTTGCTTTTGTACTGATTTGATCTCATGCTTATTTCGGCTGAAAGGATTTTCTTACAATTGAATTGACAAAATGTTGTGCTAATTTAATGCATGTCCTCATATTAGTTTACACATAATTAATACTGGCTGATATGTATAGTTTGTACAAAGATATTTTGTATGTAATGTAGACTTTGCAGGTAGGCATGGCTTGTATGTGAAGATATCTTGCATAAAATCATTTGTTTTGTTAACTATCACTTTGCATGTAGATATTTAGTCTTGTGTGTATATGAAGATAATTTGTTTCATCATTTTCTTGCTGTTGGGTGAATTTCAGCCAAACCAACCCACCACCGAACCAAGTGCCTGCCGAGCCAACCTTCTCCAAGCTACTACCGAACCAGCCTTCTCCAAGCTACTACCGAACCAGCCTTCTCCAAGCTACTACCGAACCAACCTTCTCCAAGCTACTACCGAACCAACCTTCTCCCCATGCCTACCGAACCAGAGACGTTCCCACTCACCACCGGACCACCTACCACCGGTCCAATTCCTCACACTACTGAACCAACCTACCTCCAATACCCAGCCAAAACAGCCTCAACCCTCTACTACCGGACCAAGTTCCCCTGGACAAAGACATACCGGACCGACACTGCCAGGCCAGATCGCATCAGCCCAGGCCCACCAGCAGCTATATACATCCAAGACCCCTGCCCCCAGCCTCACTCTATAAATAGAGGGGCAGGGGCACAACAATGGGGGACAAGTTTGAGAGCTCAAGCGTGGATAGAGTTTTCAAACAACTTTCATATACTTGTATCAAAGCTTTGTACTTGTAATCTGAACAAGAAAAGAGAAATAATATATAAAGTGGACGTAGGCATATTCTGGCTGAACCACTATAAATCTGCGTGTCTTTTACAGTTTAGTCCCTGCTTTTTACATATTTGCATAAATCTCCCAAATCACCAAAAACAACATAAAATCAACTAAATCATACGACTTGGAGGTGTTTGCCCATTTTTTGTGCAAACATTTTTGGTGCTTTCACTGAGAACTGAAAATTCGAAGCTTCAGCTTCTTCCACTTAACCTTCTTCCTAACAGCGTCATTCATTGCTTGGAAAACATGCCTCCTAAGCAGAAGAAAGATGTTAACAAAGGAAAAAACATCGCAACCAGCAGTCTTCCAGATCCAGTGGTCACAGACCAAGTAAATCGTCCCCTTCCAGCAGCAGTACCAGATGAAGGTCAGTCAAATCTGACAACCCCTGCCTCAGAACAGCCGACAGCAATTACTAGGGCAGATCTAGACAGGGTTGTGGCGGAAGTGACTAACCGCTTCACATCCCAGCAGGAAGCCTTGGTGGACCATCTCATGTCACGCTTAAGGGATGCTGAAGAGTCCAACCGCAACACTGAATCATGGGGAGAGTCCCAGTCCGGAGGATCTCGGAGACAGCAAAGATCTTCCTTCTTCGAAGGAGCTAACAACAGAAGCGGCCATGGTAGGAGCCGAGACCGAGCACAGCCCGAAGTTAGGCCTGAGGAGACGCTTGGAACCGAACCCAACGGGGGAGGTACCGGGCGGAGGTCAACTGTAGCTGAGCCTGTCATACTGCCTAACCACGGAAACGCCAATGAACGGGGCCGAGCTAGAGTCCAGCCCGAAGTTGGACCCGAGGAAGTGCTTAGATCAGAACCCAACAGGGGAAGATCAAGGCAAGGGCCAACTGTAGCTGATCCTAGCATGCTCCCAGAAGACCAAAGACAGCCACTGGAAAATACCAGGAATGATAGACGATACCATCCCTACAGGTCATCCGGACGAGATCAGTCCCACAGAGCAGAACCGAACTCATTCCTATCTGCTCCAAATTCTGATGAAAGGATGGCACGCTTGTTCAGAGAGTGCGTCCAACGGGATCAAAGAGATCGAGGGATAGGCGCTAGGGTAACCAGCCCATTCGCCCGCAATATCGAAATTGCCATCACCCCCCGAGAATGGAAAATGCCAACAATGGAACCTTACAAAGGAACCTCCGACCCCGTTGTACACTTACAGAGATACACACAGCATATGCTCATGAGTGGAGCAACAGAGGGAGTACTGTGCAAATGCTTTCCACTATTCTTAGCATATCTAGCTACCTCCTGGTTCTTTCATTTACCCCAAGGATCCATCAGCTCGTGGGAAATGTTGAAAGAAAGGTTTATCAGCCAGTTCCACATTCATGTGGAACAACCCAAGGACGCTTATTCCTTATCCAGTATCAAACAGAAACCTGGAGAGAAGCTGTAGCAATACCTAACCCGATTCAATGCCGCAGCGGCCGCAGTCCAAGATGCTGATGAGAAGCTTATCCTAATGGCCCTTTGTAGTGGTGTGCATCTGGATACTAAATTTGCTAGAAGATTGACAAAAGAAAAACCAGCTACTTTACCCGATTTCTTCCATAAAGCCGGGAAATATATGAGGCTTGAAGATGCTTCCACTGAGGGGCAGTCAGGGCAACAAAATAAGGCAGCTCACGGCAACACGCCCGCTGCAGCGAAGGACGTTCGAAGAAATGATTCTAGAGACAATGCTGGGGGCAAGAAGGGAGAAAAGCGCTTATATCGGCCAGGACCGAGATTCGACACTTACACTCCTTTAAATGAAACCATTGAAAACATCTTCCTTGCCACCCAAGACGAAGTTAGATACAAACGCCCACCATACAAGAAGGAATCAGATAACGCACAAAAATCTGGAAAGTTCTGCCGCTTCCACGAATCTCATGGGCATGACACCAATGAATGCCATCATCTCCGGGACTTGATTGAAGAACACATCAGAAGGAAGAGACTGGAACGCTATGTAAAAGGTCAGAACAGGACTCCAGCTCTTGCCAATGAGAACCCAAGGCTACCCTCACCAGAGATGGGCAGAGGAAATCGCAACGCTAGCGGCTCCAGTCAGGAGAAGATAGTGGTCCATACCATCTCGGGAGGACCGCACATCGCCGGCAGAAGCTGGGCAGAAATGGAAAGATATGGAAAGTCGCTTAGAAATAATGAAGACTGTGTTAATTCTGTTATAGAAGAACGCCACCCGAAGTGGAAAGAGAGTGATGACATCACATTCAGTAGGCGTAACCTAGAGGGAAGGCATTACCCTCACATGGATCCCATGGTTATCTCTGCCCGGCTCGGTCCAGCCGAAGTTTTCCGAATTCTAGTAGACACTGGAAGCTCAGTAAATATCTTATTCAAGCATGCATTCGACAAAATGAAACTATCAATAAAGGACGTTTCTCCCTGCAATAAACCACTACACGGTTTCACTGGAGATGCGAAGATGCCCCTCGGGCAACTGGACCTCTTTGTTGAAATTGGAAGTCATCCCCGCTCCGTTGTGCGGAAACAGACATTTGTGCTGATAGAAAACCACTCGGCCTACAACGCCTTCTTAGGAAGGCCAGCCTTGTCTGACTTCCAAATTGTCCTGGCCCCATGGTGCCTAAAGATGAAATTTCCAACGGACAATGGAGTAGGGGAAGTAGAAGGAGACCAGGACGTTGCTCGAGACTGCTATGTAACTGAACTTCGCAACAACCACAGGAAGGATAAAGGGAAGAGTGTAGAGGTTGCCCTCTGCACAAAGAGTTTGGAAGCATAGCAACTAAAGAAAGCCCCTCCTCTTCGATATACCAGCGACCCTTTCAATGAATTAGACCCTAGGGACAAAGAGGAGGAGGCCACCGCCGAGCCTGCAGAGGCTATGGAATTTGTATCTGTAGACAAACATGACTCGAGTAGACTATTGAAAATCGGGTCCCAACTAAAAGCAGAGTTGAAGGAACAACTCATTGACTTTCTCCGCCACAACTTGGATGTATTTGCATGGTCACATGCTAACATGACCGGAATCTCCCCTTACATAGCATGCCACGTACTAAACATTGATCCTACCAAGGCGCCCGTAAAACAAAGAAAGAGAAGCATGGGGGTAGAACGATCAGCAGCCCTCGATGAAGAAGTAAGGAATCTACTTACCAATGACTTCATACGAGAAGCCATCTACCCAGAGTGGATCGCCAACCCGGTGCTGGTAAAGAAGGCTAATGGGAAGTGGCGAACATGCATTGACTTCTCCAACTTAAATGACGCCTACCCGAAGGATTGCTTCCCACTTCCCCGAATCGATCAACTTGTAGACAGAACAGCCGGGCACGAACTCTTATCTTTTATGGACGCATACTCAGGATACAACCAAATTCCCATGCATGCTCCCGATCAGAACCACACTAGTTTCATCACTGACCGGGGTTTGTACTGCTACAAGGTAATGCCTTTCGGACTTAAAAACGCAGGAGCCACCTACCAGCGCCTCGTCAACAAGATGTTTGCAGGGATAATAGGACAAACTATGGAAGTGTATGTGGATGACATGCTGGTAAAGTCAAGGAAAGCCGACGATCACGTAAGCCACCTGGGCGAGATGTTTCAAGTACTTCGCCAGTATGGAATGAAACTTAATCCTCTAAAATGCTCCTTCGGAGTATCATCAGGAAAGTTCTTGGGATTCATCGTCCATGCCAGAGGGATTGAAGCAAACCCTGAACAAGTCCGAGCTCTAAAAGATATCAAAATACCTTCCACTCGAAAGGAAATGCAAAGCCTGAATGGGAAAGTGGCCGCCCTAAGCCGATTCATCTCCAAAGCAACGGACAAGTGCGTCCCCTTCTTCAAAGCTCTAAAGAAAGACAAAGGAAAGTTCGAATGGACTGACGAATGCTTAACCGCTTTCCTTAACTTAATCGAACACCTCCAGAAACCGCCGGTACTCTCGACTCCAAGCGAAGGCAAGGAGTTATACCTATACCTTGTTGTCTCATCTCACGCCCTAAGCACTGCTTTGGTAAGAGAAGACAACCGCACGCAACGGCCAGTATACTTTGTAAGTAAGAGGTTTACGGGGGCAGAAGTCAGATATCCTAAACTTGAGAAGCTAGCATACTGTTTACTAATCACATCACGGAAACTGCGTCACTACTTCCAGTCCCATTCCATCAAAGTTCTGACCGATCAACCACTGAGGCAGGTACTCCATCGTCCTGACACTTCTGGGCGACTACTTAAATGGTGCATTGAACTAAGTCAGTATGATATCACCTATCACCCTCGCACCGCCATCAAGGGACAAGCCATGGCCGATTTCATTGCAGAATTCACTACCAACGAAGGTAAGGAGCAATCGGAAATAGCATAAGACATCGAGTGGAATCTCTTTGTGGATGGTGCGTCAAACGAACAAGGCTCGGGGGCAGGTGTGGTAATAATCACTCCCAGGGGAAATAAGCTGCACTATGCTATAAGGTTGGAGTTCGCTGCCACCAACAACGATGTGGAGTATGAAGCAGTGATAGCTGGATTAGAACTTGCCTTAGAAATCAGAGCCAATTCTTTGTGTCTTCATAGCGATTCTCAACTTATTGTTAATCAAATACTAGGAGAATTCCAGGCTCGAGAAGAACGACTCATAGCATATTTAAAGAAGACCAAGTTACTTCTCAGTCGATTGGACCACTACTTAGTCAAACACATCCCTCGGGAAGAGAACCAAGAGGCCGACGAATTGGCAAAGCAAGCAAGCGTGAGAGACGGCGCTATTTCCGGAGCAGTAGCCATCTCAAAGCAACTGACCCCAAGTTTTGAGCAAGTGAATCTGATAGCTGCAACCGAAGAAGCCACTTGGATGACTCCCATCCGAGACTACTTACAAAGTGGCACACTACCCAACGGGCGTAACGAAGTCAAGAAAATCTTGAGGAAAGCTTCCCGCTACACAATACAAGAGGACACCCTCTATCGGCGTGGATTCTCTAACCCCTTATTAAGGTTTGTCGCTGGAAGGGAAGTTAAGGAAATATTATCCAACATTCATCAAGGAAGCTGTGGAGATCACACCGGAGGGCAAACTTTAGCAAAAAAGATACTCCGATATGGATATTTCTGGCCCACCTTAAGCAAGGACGCCTTAAATTTCGTCAGAAAATGTGACAGATGCCAGAAGTTTGCTAAGATTCTGCGGCTACCAACAACTGAGATTACTCAAATGACCAGCCCTTGGCCCTTTGCAGTATGGGGAATCGACTTAATCGGCGAACTGCCAATGGGCCGAGGCGGGGCCAAATATGCTATAGTGGCGGTCGACTATTTCACCAAATGGGTGGAAGCAGAACCCCTGAATAAAGTATCTTCAGCGAAAGTTATTAACTTCTTGATCAAAAATGTTCTATGCAGGTACGGAGTCCCATTAAAAATTATATCAGACAATGGACTTCAGTTTGACAGCGAGGAGTTCGCCAGCTGGTGCCAAGAGCACGGAATTCACAAAAGCTTCTCATCCGTAGCTTATCCCCAGGCAAACGGACAAGTCGAAGCCGTCAACAAAATCCTAAAAACTCTGGTCAAAAAGAGACTTGAAAAGTCAAAGGGCGCTTGGGTGGATGAACTCCCTACGGCACTGTGGGCCTATCGCACATCTTTCAGAACGTCGACGGGGCATACTCCTTTCTCTTTGGCATACGGATCGGAAGCTATGCTCCCAGTT
The DNA here is from genome assembly GCA_030737815.1 of Allium fistulosum. NCBI lineage: Eukaryota > Viridiplantae > Streptophyta > Magnoliopsida > Asparagales > Amaryllidaceae > Allium > Allium fistulosum. The sequence goes on from CM060901.1 coordinate 1,259,772,495, forward strand.
GAAACCATCGTGCCTTCCCACCGTAGGATCCACTATAACCCAGAAGAGAACGAAGAACTCCTTCACATGTCTTTGGATCTAATTGAGGAGAGAAGAAATGATGCAGCCCTCAAAGCAGCAGCCCACAAGCAAAAAGTGGCAGCACAATACAACTCCAAAGTCAAGCATCGTACCCTACAAGAAGGGGATCTTGTCCTCAAGCGAATCTTCCCTCGCCCCGGGGCACTAGATCCAATCTGGGATGGACCATATGTAATTCATAAAGATCTCCACAATGGAGCTTATATTTTGTCAACAGTGGACGGAGAGGTGTTCCAAAGGGCATGGAACATCCAACACCTCCGTCGATACTTTTCTTAACTTGTACTGCCCATATGAAGTGAATTAACAAAGAGAATCAGTGGACGTAGGCATTTTCGTGCCGAACCACTTTAAAAAACCTTGTCTCTATTTTAACTTGTTCCTTTATATCTTGGCTGCTTATTAACTTTATCCTTTTCTGTTGAACAAAATCCTGTGCATATAGCATTTCCATTCAAGGCACTCCACAGCGCAACTTCACCTGGACAAGACCTAACAGGTACTATGCGAATCTATGCCCTCGCCAATGAGACACTTTTGCTCCGGCATCCCTCTACTGCGGGTTAACTCATTGCTCGCGACGGCCCTTAAAGCCAACTGTAATGAGCCGATTATAAGCCACCGAGAAGGCCGACTATAGCCGAGGCAGCTCATTACGGCGTTTGGCTCGCCGGCAACTGTGAACCGACTATAAGCCCCAACATAAGGTGTGGCCAGCCAGGGGTAGTTCACGGTTGAAGATCGACACCCACGCTAGCCGGCCAAAGTAAATCGAATAATACCCATGATTACGGGCCATAATGGCCTGGGTAGTTACTGTGCGTGATCTCGGCTCCGATGTGTCTTAAGTACGGCTGTGGTAAAAAAGATTAACTCCCCGCGGAGGCGTAAGATGGGTGACAAATGTCTCTAAGACCCACAGCTAGGGAAAGTGACTACAAAGCCCGTTTGCCACGAACTTAAGCACATCGAAGGCCTTCCGTGATTGGAAGTTTTTACTATTTCACATATTTCAATTTTATTTAAGAAACTTTTCTCCTATCCTCTGTAACAATCCCTGAAGTACAGGACACAGAACAAGAGACATTCGCTAATGGAAGCGGGTACTCTCAACGAGACACTGGACTGCATTCCATACTCGGTCACACAAGACATTCAAAGCTGCCATCTACAAGCAAAATATAAAGGGCGGTATTTCCTTCTTTCATGTATAAGCACGTGGCTATAATTTATTCACACATCACGCTAACATTGCAAGTCATGAAATTATGTTTTAAACAAGAACTTGACGTCAAACACAATTTAATTACAAGAATATGCATAGCTATATTTCTCATACAACATGTCAAAATAGCAAAAACATTCAAAAGACGACAGAATCAGCTTAAGTTAAAAAATTACACGTCAAGAATAGTGTTGTTTATTATAAGTAGCATAATTATAACCTAAGAGTTACGTTACTGTTTTGAGACTAACATATACAACAATGTCAAGTCCACAAAAAGATATCCAGGTCCAATCAAGGAGCCGGCTGCGTCGGAGTTTTATCCTTGTCCTGTTGCCCACCTGTACGGTCAAAGAAAGAATTCATTAGTGATAAGCAACCAAGTTAACGGAAAGACTAGAAAGGAAGACTTACCAGCATCTGCTCCTTGATCATCTTGATCATCATCCTCTACTTGCACACCTGCCTCCTCAGCTGCAAGCAACCGCATGCCCTCCTTCACCGCCGCCTTCTCCTCCTTGGTAAACTGGGCAGTAACCACATCCATCCTGAAGGCCACACCACCCTCCTTATCCGCCTCAGCCTTGGCCTCCTCTAGAGCCTTGAGATAGATACTAGCCATAACCCGGGGGTAATCATCCATCCAGGACAAGTTACCCTGCCTCCAAGTATGGAAGTACATATCCTGGAGCATCCCATCCATCATCCCCTCGTTCTCCTCAAACTCCCTCATTCGGACCTCAGAAGTCCGCAGCTTTGCAATAACAGCATCCCTCTCTGATCGATACCGTAAACGGTCAGCTTGAAGGGACCTCCTCATCGTCTCCATCTCCTCCTTCGACTTGGCCTGAGCAAGCTCCGCGGCCTCAAGTCTCCCCGATAGTTCCTCTACCCGCTTGAGGTCCGCTTGCCGAACCTCATCCACCGTGGCAATAGCCGTGTCAATCCGCTCCTTACAGACGGCCTCCATCTTCCGCAACTCCGCCCTACTGGCCTCTTCAATAGTCTTCCTCAATTGTTTGGATGCGGCCTCATGCTGGGAGATTTGGATGGCTTGGTCGGCAAGTTGTTTAGCCTAGTCAGAAACCATCAACCGTAGCTGAATGTTGGCGCTTCCTATCTCTTCCCCATCCTTGGCCAGTCGGTCGTGGTGCCCCATCAGTTTCCTGGTCTCCTCAGCAACCCGGTCAATATTTGCCTTAGCCTCATCCCCCGGAGTTACGACCCGCGTAGTAAGCAGATCAAGGTCCAGGGACTTAGCTTCGTCAAGCACCCGTACCATAGGATTACGAGGGAGGAGATGCTCACCAGTAACCTCATCGAAGGAGATGTCATGAGATGCCGGGTCCAGGTCCGGATGACCCACAAACGGGTTGCGAACTAAGCCAAGATGATATATCGGGATGACGGTTGGATTCTCAGACAGATGGGGGGAAGGCATAAACTCGGCATCCTCCTCCGTAATGTCGTGAATAGGCTAGAGTGGGGCCGGGGGGCCAGGAAGAGATTCAGACGAAGATCGACTTCTCTTCCTCTTCTGTATATCTTCTTCAATAACTCCAAGCAGAGGACGATAGCCGACTACGTCTCCAGGGCGGTTAGTAGGAGTCTTCGGCTTGGCGGAAGCTTTGAGGAGTTTGTATTGTTCAAGCCTGTGCCGAAGATCTGAGGTCTTGGCCATTTTGCCTGCTCCTGGAATAAAAATCATGTGTCACCAGCATGCATTGAGCCATCATTCGAGAATTAAAAAGAATAGAGAGAAATTCACCTTCAACCGCAGAAGTTGCCTCAGTAGAAGCACTCTCGGAAGATAAATCGACGCTGGTCCCAACCTTATCAGCTTTCTTGGACCTCTCTGTTTCCTCCAACTCTTCAAAGGCTTGGCGGAGAGCATCATCCGTCCACTCTTGGATCACGCCTGCCTGCCCAGGAGGCAAATTCCTGGTACCATCACCACCCTGTCCTTTGCCACCATCATTGCCGTGACGATCACCGTCACCTTCTCCACCGCTTCCGCTCTCCGCCTCACCTCCTTCATCCTCGCCTTTTTCCCCCTCCACTTTATCCTCCTCCTGGACATTTGGATGTGTGCTGGGAGAGGGTCCATCAGATTTCTTGAGTTTCTTCCCCCCGGCGACCGGATGCGCCGAGAAGGGTCTCTTTTTGCCGCTCTTCGCCGTGACCCCTCCTGTGGCTTTGGCAGCCCTCTCCTCCGCCGTGTCTCTCTGCTTGACCACAGACTGATGTGGTAGGATCAGGTTGTGCCCCAGAAGTGTAGCATTCCTAATCAAGTAAGAGGCCGACCTATCCCTTCCCGTGGTGGCTTCTATTTCCGCAGCCATCTGAACCAGGCGGTCATTCTCTACGACCGCAAAGCCACCTGTTGCTAGTAAGAAATAAAAACACATGAGAAGAAGCATTGCAGTCAAAACAGAAATCATAAATAAACTTTGACTTACAGCCTGAGGTGAAGCAACAGATGGAAACAGAGTCATCCTTAACAAAAAACCATTCTTTCTTGAACATGCTGAACTTCGAATATAAGTCCAGGACCGGCTTGAAAGATATGGCTGATTCCAAGCTGATGTATGGAGACCCCTTCTTATAGCCTCTCAAGTTGTACAAATACCGGATCTCCCAGTTGGAGGGAGGACGCCCGTATCTCCTTTGGAAAATGACAAACAAGCTCACCAGAATGGCGTAGGAGTTTGGCTGAAGCTGGAATGGAGCCACCTTCAGATATGTGACAAAGCTGACTATCCAGGCGTTGAGAGGCGGGATGACACCACACATACAGTGATACCTACTGTAAGCGAAATAGACTTCAGGGGGATCGTACGGCATCACTCCTTCCCCCGGCAGTAGCATGCGTGCTCTATCAATCCCAAAGGAGCGAGAAATAACGTCAAGCTGCTCGCCTTTGAGAGAGCTAGGAAAGCAGTTAGGAGGAGAGTTCAAAAGCTCCTGAGGACCGTATCCATCAACCAATGATCTCGGGGTGGGCCCATAATGACCCGGTCCTGACTGGGCTGGGGGCACGGTGGGAGGCTCTTCTCTGTCCTGAGATCTCTTCTTCTCTGATCGGGTTTCCACTTTGTGAGACATTTATCTGCAAACACAAAGAGGCACGTTGTTAGAACAAAAGATGCAGAAATATAAAACAGAAAGTTTTCATGTTCATCCGGTCTTAAGCCCATTCGGTAAGTCATGTTCCTAAGCCCATTCGGCAATAACTCATTCGGCACTCAGGATCCACATGCCCATTTGGTAAGTCATATTCAAGAGCCCATTCGGCAATAACACACTCGGCAGAAGAAGATCTCACCTGGTTCGGCAAAAGTTGAGAGCTCGATTCGGCTAACACGTTTGGGTTCAGCGAAGACAAAGGTTTGGCTCGACTAATGAGGGATAATGATGGCATTAGACCCCTACTTATAGGCAAGATATAAACGACCGGACCAAATGGTTCAGTACGCCGAACCAGATAAGAATGACCAAACAAAAAACAAAGCATGCCATGTGCATGCACATGCCCTACTTTGGGGGGCAAGTGTTGGGTGAGTTTCAGCCGAACCAACCCACCACCGAACCAAGTGCCTGCCGAGCCAACCTTCTCCAAGCTACTACCGAACCAGCCTTCTCCAAGCTACTACCGAACCAACCTTCTTCCCATGCCTACCGAACCAGAGACGTTCCCACTCACCACCGGACCACCTACCACCGGTCCAATTCCTCTTACTACCGAACCAAGTTCCCCCGGACAAAGACATACCGGACCGACACTACCAGGCCAGATCGCATCAGCCCAGGCCCACCAGCAGCTATATACATCCAAGACCCCTGCCCCCAGCCTCACTCTATAAATAGAGGGGCAGGGGCACAACAATGGGGGACAAGTTTGAGAGCTCAAGCGTGGATAGAGTTTTCAAACAACTTTCATATACTTGTATCACAGCTTTGTACTTGTAATCTGAACAAGAAAAGAGAAATAATATATAAAGTGGACGTAGGCATATTCTGGCTGAACCACTATAAATCTGCATGTCTTTTACAGTTTAGTCCCTGCTTTTTACATATTTGCATAAATCTCCCAAATCACCAAAAACAACATAAAATCAACTAAATCATACGACTTGGAGGTGTTTGCCCATTTTTTGTGAAAACACTTGCTTAATATACAAATGTTTGTCTTATTTTATGCTTTCCAATTTACAGCTTATGATATATACTTGCTTATTCATTTTAATTCTATTTGTATTTTAACTATTGATATTTAAATTATATTCATAAGTTTACTTACTTATATTTAATAATGATATTTTATATTGATAGACTTTGATTTTATTTCGAACATTAGATGTTAACAAGGTAAGCAATTTAATTTAATTATACAAAACAAATTTTATTATAAATATTATCAAGAGATTTTATTTTAAATTCCCAAATCAAATTTTCCTCTCAAAAATACAAATCCACACCAATAAATGGCCATATTTCAAAAGTCATATTTATTTTAAAATGATAAGTTCATTTTTTTTATTTAATTAGATTAAATATTTATTAAAATAATATGACCAAAATCCAGGGTCGTTACACTCAGGAAAATGAGTATGTACACTTGAAGGCAGGAAATAAACTAAGTAAGGAAAAATATATGTCTTCATGTTGTACAGAAAATTTAGCATCTACACTTGAAAAGAAAACATATACAAAATGATATCTAAGTATATACGAAAGGAAATAAAATATAAGATAAGTGTAGACATGGAGGACAACCTCATAAATGCAAAACATCTCTCTAGTACACTAAGCAAGATCATATCAGCCTCCTAATGTTAAAAATCTCTGACCCAAAGTTTATAAAATCTTGTACAAACAAATAAAATAAACAACCTGTTACTTTCTTTTTATATCAACCTATCTCCTTTTCTTTTCGTTGATTAAAAAGAAAACTTAGCATACTAGTAAATACATTACAAATAAAGCTTCAGTTCTACTCAACAAAACATGGAGATTTAACAAGTTCCAGTTGCAACTTTCAAAAGCCTGTTTCAAAAATAAAAGCTTTTCAAAATAATAGGCTGCTATGTTCTTCCTTTCTAAATCTGGTGAGTAACTTTTGTTTTATTTAACTTAAAGGTATAAAACCTGTTGCATATATATGTCTGTGAATATGTATGTGCATCTATATCTTTATATAAATTCTTTGTGAAGAATGATGGAGTTTGTGTGCAGGCTAATGTTAGGATTATTCTCTGTTCTAGGATTTTAAACCCAGGATTTTGATTCAAAATCCATTATCTCTTGATCTGCTTAATGTTTGAACTTTAGATTTAAACAAACTTGTTTGTTATAATATATATTGAAGATTAAAAATCAATGTAAGTTTAAACAACTTATAAATGGCTCTGGAAATCAAGAAAGCTGAGTACAACTTCCTATAAGTCAGAATTTAAATCTTCTAAATTACGATTTCAGATATATAAATGGAATGCATATGCGAAAATATGATTTTTAAAGCTTGAGTTGTAATTTTTAGATGAGAGATAAGAGAGCAGTTTGAGCTTTCCAATTTCCTTTCTTTCGACGAATTCTGGTGATCTAGTCGTTGATGGAGATCGGGGTTTTTAAGAATGGTAGTGGACTGAACAGGGTGTCGGGGAAAATGGTGGATGTTGATGTAATTCATTATGGAAGTTGCGGTAGTGGGTTTCTTCCTGGAACCCTAGTTTTACTGGGTAATGGTAGTTCGATCACCACGGCCAGTATAGTTGATCGAGTGCCGTATATTTTTGGGAAGTGGTAGGGGAGGTGTAGACGAAGTTATGGCCGGAATTTCAAGTCGTCTGATGGACGAGATTGCGGGGGCGACGTGATTGACAGGGTTTGGGTGGTGAGGCCAGTTTCGTTGCCAGGTCTTAACTTTATGCTCGTTTTCAAATTTGTGGCGTTGGTGAAGTCCAGGTGGTTGGAGATAGGTCTGGAGGTGATCATCGACGTGGTCGACGTCGTGGTGTCGCATGGAGTTGGTCAGATTCATGGTGCATGTGCACCGTGCACCTTGCATTTCTGGTGTACTCTTGGAATTTGGACGGGGGTGAACTTGAGTTTACTCGAGTTGCTCGAGTATTTTACTCGAAGCAGAGGGAAGATTGTCTCCGGGTTTTTAGGGGTGGGCTCGGGTATTGTTTGCCCAGTTTTTAAATAGAACCTGTTCTGTTATAAAATTTTAAAGTTTAATTTAAATTTTGAAGTAAGTTTTAAACTGAGTTTATGTATTAAAGTTTAATTATGCATTTAAGTTCAGTTTGACACTTAGTTAGAAACAAAGTTTTTAAAATTTCAAATTTGCCTAATAACTAAATAGGGTTGAATTTAAATGGATTTGGAATTTGAAAGAAATTAAAAGTAAATTGTTTTTAAATGCTTTGATAATGATAATTTGATCATTAGTAAGAATAATTGTTTTATCTTAAGGTAAATTAAGATTTAAGAATTTAGAGTAATTAAATTATTAAGGTAATTAAATGGATAATTAATTGATTTAATTAATTAAAGATATGGATGATTAATTAAGAAATTAAGAGTTCTAAATTATTAATTAAAGTAAGACTAATCAATTAGGAGTAACTAATTTGTGATAGAGTATCATTAATTAGATAAGATTAGATTTTTATTTAATGATTAAAAATTAATTTATCAAGTAATTTAAGATTAATTAAGTTACAGTTAAAACTTAAATTAATTAAATAATTAGAGATTAATTAATTGGTTATTAAGGATAAATTAACTGGTAATTAATATTGATTTATCTAAGTTAAATCTCTTAAGAAAAGGAATTAAGAATTGTAATAGTTAATGAAGGTCATTAACTTAAGATTTGCTTAATAATTAATCAATGTGGTAATTTTAATAATTAATTAGATTAATTAATTTAAAGATAATAAATTGTGAAATTGTTTAAGTGTAATTAAAGGAATTAATTACTCAAGGTAATTAATTAAGTAAATTTGATTTGTTTAAGTTAATTAATTAAGTTTAATTAATTTTAATTAATCACTGATGGTTTGATAAGTATAAATACTTAAATGTAATTAATTAAGTGTAATTACTTAATAAAGTAATTAATGGTAATTACTATATGTAATTAATTGAAGATGATTTAATACGGAAGTAATTTGGATTAAATTACTTTGTGAAATTTATCAAGGGATTAATTGAGATAATTAATTAAGGAGTAATTAATTTATTTGATGAAGTAATTAAGGGTAGTTAATTACTGAATAGGATTAATCAAGATTGATTAATAATATGGTTTAAGTAAAGATTAATTACTTAATTTAATTAATTTAAATAATGTAATTAATTTAAATGTAATTAGGGATCATTAAATTATATAATTAATGTTGTAATTAAGAGTTGATTAATTAAGATTAATTAATCAATAATAAGTGATTTTAATAATTAATTAAGGATTAATGTAATTAATTATAGTTAATTAATAAAAGAAGTAATTAAAGGTTAATTACTATATTTGGTTATGGATAATTAATTTGAGAAATTAATTAAGGGGTAATTACTTGAATGTAATTAGAGAATAATTAAATCAAGGATGATTAATTAAAGAATCATTAATTAATTGATTTGTAATTAATTAATGGTTATGTAAACAAGATTTATAATGATGAAGTAATTAATTTAATTTACTTTAAATTAATTAGACATAAGTAATTGATTTAATTCATTTGAAATTAATTATAAATGGTGTGATTATTTATCCTTGTTTATATATGATGGATGATATTGATTTCCTTGAATGTGTTGAAATCTCAGATATGAGATAAGTAATGGTGTATGATATGATTGCTTGGTTGAAGTATAGGGATAATGTAGATTATCTATTTATGATGATATTGTGAATTATCTATCTGTGATATTGGGAATTATCTATCTCTGTGTATATGGATAATGAATTGAATTGTTTTAACTTTAAAACAACTTGGCCTTAAAAGATACGGTTTAGATTTCGATGAGACCGGGATCGGGTTTCCAGATTTGGCTGTCCGAAAACCACATCGATCCAAATTAACGATAGGTCGTGAATCTCAAGTGAAGATGAAGATTCAGAGTGCAAGGGTTAATGTCGTTAACTCTGAGGGTGATTCCAAAATGAGTGTAATGAGATAATGCCTTCGGTTTCGTTCGAACCCGGAACGAACTTGTATGGATTGAATGTTTTCAGAACATCGTTAGGTGGACGATGAGCATTCTAAGAGATGTGTTCTCTAAAGGTAATCGTAGCCTCAATCCTCATCAACCGGGAATGGCTAAAACAGGGGAGGTGCAGCAAGGTTAGTGGGTAGCACCCAAGTAGGACAAGATTACCTCTGTCTAGATGTCCCTTTTTATTCGGTTTAGTGGGCAGTTGGCGACGGCCATCTATGGGGTGTCTTGTGCAGGAATTATCCAGTAAGGGATGGTTTCGACCTTGTGTTGCAGGGGACTTAGGGTGGGTCCTCGGTACGTTGATCTAGGCCAGGTACTGTGACGGGCGGTACCCCAGTAGCCCTGCCATTGTATGGAATCCAATCTCCAATAAGTGCCCTCGGATTTGATTATATTACCCACTTGTTGGCTAGTATGCTGAAATTTAATCATGTAACAATTTCAGCTATTTCTTATTTACTTGAAAACCCTAGACCTATTATAATATCATAGAATTTCTTATCAAATGTTTGGTTAGCGTAAGGTAAAAACTTTTCCATGTTTATGTGTGGGAAGTCTTACGTGATACCCTTTTGTTTTCAAAGAATTTTCAAAGTTAAGCAACTTTAACCTGTTACTCATACCAGACCCATGTCTGACCCGGAGTTTATTTCTGTTTTTCTTAAACTCTCGGGTACTCAAATTTTTACGAGTAGCCAAGGGATTCAGGTTAGCTTTGACGAATTCTGGAGGAGCAATGGAGTAGGAGGCTTCAGCGTATAGATATATATTGGTTCCGCTGTGTTAGTGTTTATGTGTATTTCCGCTGTGTTGGTATCTCTGTGATGTATTTGAGTTGTATCGAGTTGTATTAACTAGACAGGTGTTTATAACTGTCTAGTATCTGTTGTATTATCTATGTAACTCTGATTGATGTTGTAAATTATGTAATATCTATGTGATATATTATATTTCATTCGTTCCGCTGTTGAGATTCTGATGTTGTTTCTTCTTTCTTCTCCATCTTTTCTATTTCTCACCCCTTTCTTTCTTAAAGATGATGCAACTTTCTGGTAGTAGAAAGTTGGGTCGTTTCATCGCCCATCCTTTAAGGATCCGTTAATGTAACAACCCGGTATTTCGCATCAATTAATAATCGACATTTAAACGATTAGTGTCGATAGCTAATTGTTTTTGGAAGTTTTAATTGGTTGGCATTCTTTTCTATAATTTGATTAAGGAGGTAAGCGGGCTTTAAAATGCAAATAATTGGCCCACGTTCCCTTTGGGGGTGTGATATTCATCATAGGCCGATGCCCATTCTCTTTTTATTCATTCGTTCGCATGCCCTAATTCAAAACAAAAGAAAAATGGTGGCTGTGCTCGTTCGATCAATTAGGGTTTTCGAGAAATTTATGGGTGCCGACTTTCAATCGACCAGTGTCTCTCGAGATGATTTCGGCCGCGATAAGATGTTGGGTTCTTCGGTGACAAAGGTGAGTGAATCGATCTCACTCACATCTAATTCACTCGAATTCTTTGATCTTCGTTCGTTTATAATTGTTTGAAGTTGTCATTCGATTTGTGTTGGCCATCGATTTTGTAGTGATATTTGAGATTTTTCACTGATTTTCATTTCATAACGGTTTTGAACTATGATTTGGTTCGATCTGTTAACTCTTTGTCACCTCGGTTTCGAATGTGAATTGTTCGATTCCGATCTTTTTGGCTTCGTGTTGTGATGTTGTTATGGGATGGTTTTGACCTTCGTGGTTGAACTTGCAACTGATTTATTTCCTTTGCGACTTTTGTCATTCGAGCAATTAGATATACATTTGAGTATCATCGGTATCCATCTCCTTACGGAGTAGTGTTGTGACTTTTTACCTATACCCACTGCAAGTTGTAATTTCAGGCTATAGTGAAAATTGAGCTTCATTCTTCCTGAAGTCACTTGTGTCACTCATCAGTCGAGTGTGCTTGTCTCGATCTTTGACTTCATATGTATGCACTATCCACCTGTAGCATAGCTAACTAAGTATCATACACTACTCGAGACTTGCACTTAAATGTCAGTTCCATTTGTACCATTAGTGTACTGTCTCAAGCTCGAGTGTGCACTGTCATGTGCATTGAGTTGTAGATGCATCATTGTATACGATCCCCTCTTTGGTCTTGGTTGTTTAGTTGTATGCATATGCACTGATTTGTTCATCACTAGTCTTTGCATTACCCTGTACACTCATTTCCTGTAGTTTATGTCACTGTTTGCCTGCGTATACTTGTATTGCAGTGCTTCATCTTGTTCTCTGCATACTTGAACTGTCATTGTTTCACTTGTTCATATGCCAGTTAGCTGCTGCATATATGTGCTTTTTGATTGCACTGTCCATAGCAGTATCATGGTGACAGACTTGATCACTTGAGATGCCTGCTTGGTAGCTTTTGTTGTCGTCCAGTTTGTACTTGCCTTGTTGAATTTGTACATGCATTTGCCTTGTTGCTGTGACATTCTAGATTGCATTATTGCTACTACTTGAATTTGTAGTTGTCCAATTGCCTTCTGATACTTTTGACCATTTGTATACATACATTCATGTATGTATACAGATGTATGTTCACTTTTGCACATTCATGTGTTTGCTGTCTTATATGATGGCACTTGACTTATAGCCTATCTAGTTTCATTTTGTTGTTTACTGCCACTTTTGTTTGCATTTTTATCACACAGCCACTTGGGCATTTATGTTGTTCAATGCAACTTTGGTTCGCATTTTATTTTACAGACATTTGAACATTTTCTATTGTAAATAGTGTGTGCTGTGGTGCCATATCTATGGTGCCCTCACCTTCATACTACTCTGTTCATATAGTTGTGTCTGCACTTATATACTTCTTCATTATTTGCCCTATTGGCTTCACTGCATCATCTGCTACCTGATGCACTTGCTATGATGTTCATATGTACTGCCCTTGTACATGCTTCACTGCATCATCTTCTACCTGTTGCACTTGCTATGATGTTCATATGTACTGCCCTTGTACATGCTTCACTGCATCATCTTCTACCTGTTGCACTTGCTATGATGTTCATATGTACTGCCCTTGTACATGCTTCACTGCATCATCTTCTACCTGTTGCACTTGCTATGATGTTCATATGTACTGCCCTTGTACATGCTTCACTGCATCATCTTCTACCTGTTGCCACTGTCTTCTTTGTAGTTGCATTCTGCCCTTGTCTTTGCAACTGTTTGCTACTGTAGCTTCATCGTGGTGGTTGCTTCGTATTCGCTTACGTCTGCAGTTGCTCGTGTTTTGCAGTTTTTCCCCCTGTTGGGATTTGCTTTTTGAATCACTTGTGTTGAACCCGATTTCGGGGTTTGACCTGGTGATCATTTGTGACTTTCACTGAGCCTTTGCGTATCTCTTGCGATAGTGGCGAGGCAGTGCACGCGTGCGTGCACTGCAGCCACCCAGAATCAATTGCTTTACATTGATTTAGTCGATTTGATAAATTGTTTATTTATCTCTGTTGATGATTTAAATCTGCTGATTTTTGTTAAACACTGTTAAGTGTTATATTGACCGTTATCCGGTTTCTTTGTTTAAAGAATCGGATAGACGGGAATTATTGTGACTGTCGTCTATTTAAATTATTACTGCCTATATGCACTAATAAACTGGTTTGATTTAGACTGATCCGGGTATTATTTTCTTTTGAATGTAATACTCGGGTCAGACCGAGTATTTACAGGTTGTAGATTTTTAGCTTTGGGTTGCTGCTAGAGCTATGAAGACTTTTTATATCATTTGAAGTGGTCTTCGTCTTATTGTAGTAGTCAGTGTGTCTGTTTTAAGATGATAATGCATTCATGTATATTAGTCGATAATGTACTTGTATATATAACTTCTTGAGTCGACAGTTGTGGTTGTATCATTTGTATTGTGTCAAATGTATTGTAACTGATATCAGTTATTGTATATATATGAGACTTTTCGTTCCATCTGTATTCCGCATTTATGTTATCTGTGTTATTTTTATATCTATTGTCCTAAACTATTATAGCCACTGTGTAGTAGCTTTGAGTTTGTATCGGTATGTCGGGTTTCCTCTAAAAATGAAATGCAATGTTTTTATTATCTAACATATCGGTGCTCGCACAAAGCAATTACATAGATGGTCGCTCCTCAACCGCCTTATTCTCCGTGCTAGTTGACAGCACTACACCGTAGTGTTCTTGGCTAGCGTGGGTATAGAGGTGGGGCGTCACAGCTTGGTATCAGAGCCTGGGGTTTAGGACAATTATAAAACATAACTTAGATGGAACATGTGTTACAACTATCTGTCGATGTTTTATCTCTCATCTTTACATATGATTATTTTTTACTGTTAGGTATGAATTCCTAACGCTTATTCTTGTGTTTTCGGCTTTGAATTGATTTAGCCGATGTTGATTTTGTTTTAATTTGGCAAATTAAAGCCATTTTTGACTTTTGGACTTTGTTCCACTTTTGTTCTATGCTATGAGCAAATTAAAGCCATTTTTGACTTTTGGACTTTGTTCCACTTTTGTTCTATGCTATGAGTGTCATTGTGTACCTGTTACATTGTGATGAAAAAAATAGCTGGACCAGTTGCAAATTGAGTAATTTTGATTTCTCATTCACATCTAGTTTGAATCTCAGCGATTTTGAACTTGATATTTTGTGTTTTCCTCATCTTGAATTCCATTCGACTTCGGTCACTTTGTTTTTGAGAAATTGCTAATTTCTTGATTTTCAAGACTCTGATTTTGCTTGCTGTTGGTTTCCTAATTTGATCGATTCTTGATCATTTCCCCGATTTGTTGCTATCATTTATTAGCAACTTTGATGACATTTTCTTCGGGATTTTTGTGAACATACTTTCTGATGGATTCAGTATCGATTTCTCTGGATTCCATTCACATCTTCGTATGTGAATTCTTGTGATTGATTGTTTCAATAATCATTTTTGTGATTTGTCACTTTAAAAATATAAAGGTTTTCTATACTAGTAGTAAATATTAAAATCCCTTTTTTCCAAACGATTTCAAAACTATTTTACTACAAAGCTCTTTTTCTTGAACCGTTTTCCAATCTATTAGTATATACAAGCCTTTATTTCACTCGTATGAGAAATTGAATTAAACGGCCTAGTAAAACAAGTGGTATGAAACGCTTGCGTTTACTTCGTCGGTTAACTCCTGGACTTGTTCGATTGAACCTTTTGTGATAATTTTCTAGTGAAGATTTACAGTTTGTTCGTAATTTTAAGTTAAGCAAGTGGTTATGGGACATGAAGCTAAACTTTTATATTTACTAGCTTAGTGTAATTGACACTTCTCGTTGATCATGACGATCATTTTATGATTTAGACTAGCAATTGTGCGATGTCTTTTTGTTTGCGAGGTTAGACTAGACACCACTTGTGTGATTCCATTCACACATACCTTTTTGCTTTTTGGTTAGTCTAGACCTTAATTAGTGTGATTCCGACTCACACATATCTTTTTGTTTGCGAGGTTAGACTAGACACCACTTGTGTGATTCCATTCACACATACCTTTTTGCTTTTTGGTTAGTCTAGACCTTAATTTGTGTGATTCCACTCACACATATCTTTTTCTCTGCGAGGTTAGCCTAGACCTCAATCTGTGTGATTCCGACTCACACGTGTGGGATAGCGACCCACGGTCTTCGGACCATTCCTGTGTGAAACTTTAATGGATGGCTTCCATGAGATAGCGTCTCATCTTGTGATACCGGTGTTTTGGAGTTTTCATGCTCCCATTTTGTGATAGGCATTCCCCTTTTCCTTTTTATGGTTTAGACTAGCAAATGTGCGATGTCTCTTTCTCTGCGAGGTTAGCCTAGACCTCAATCTGTGTGATTCCGACTCACACGCGTGGGATAGCGACCCACGGTCTTCGGACCATTCCTGTGTAAAACTTTAATGGTTAGCCACCATGAGATAGCGTCTCATCTTGCGATATCGGTGTTTTGGAGTTTTCATACTCCCGTTTTCTGATAGGCTCTTTTCCCCCTCTTTTTGTGATTTCTGGATTTCTTGTGATGATTTCTAGAATTTGTGCTTCACCAATTTTCGTGATTTCTATTGACAAGTTTTGTCAATTTTTGTGTATTGGTGAATTCATGTGTTATTGACTTGTTATGAATACAAGTTTAGGGTATGATATCCCTTTCTATCTTTGAGAAGATTCTTGTGACATTTTCTTATGAATGAAAATTCATTGGTATTATACTTTGATGCCAGTTATTTTGATGAAATTTTGACGTGTTAACTTCAGTAACCGTCAATTTTGAAATGGATTTACAAGCGGTTCTCCCGCAACATTAATATTGCTAATTTAATCACGTATTTTCAAAATTCGTTATTTAAAAAAAAAAGTTGTTTCAAAAATATAAATTAAAATTGTTTTCAAAAAATTTTACAGTTTACATTTTCAAAAGAACGAGGAAGCGATTTAAACGTTTCAGAAAAATCGAGGACTATGACCCCTTTCTTTTACTGATTCGCTTAATTCCGGACTTGTCCGTTTGAGAATGTGAAATGTTATTTTTAAAACA
This sequence comes from Allium fistulosum, assembly GCA_030737815.1. Classification (NCBI taxonomy): domain Eukaryota; kingdom Viridiplantae; phylum Streptophyta; class Magnoliopsida; order Asparagales; family Amaryllidaceae; genus Allium; species Allium fistulosum. Next base: position 1,259,788,618 of record CM060901.1, read on the forward strand.
CACAATTCTGCACTTTCAAGGAAACGATAAAGAGATTTAAACGATTTAGCAAAAGTACGGAGTATGAAACCATACTTTTACTACTTCGGTTAATTCCGGACTCGTTAATTGAATATTTATGACTTCTGATTATCGTTTTTGATAATCAGATGTTTGTGAAATTTGGTTATCGTTTGAGATATTTAAATATTTTTCGATTTGATAATCGAATCTTTGTGATTTCTGATTATCGTTTTTGATAATCAGATATTTGTGAAATTTGATTATCGTTTGAGATAATTAAATATTTTTCGATTTGATAATCGAATCTTTGTGATTTCTGATTATCGTTTTTGATAATCAGATATTTGTGAAATTTGATTATCGTTTGAGATAATTAAATATTTTTCGATTTGATAATCGAATCTTTGTGATTTCTGATTATCGTTTTTGATAATCAGATATTTGTGAAATTTGATTATCGTTTGAGATAATTAAATATTTTTCGATTTGATAATCGAATCTTTGTGATTTCTGATTATCGTTTTTGATAATCAGATATTTGTGAAAATTCGATTATCGTTTTAGATGATTGAATATTTGCGATTTTTAGATTCGAGCTTCGTCTTTTTCTCTGACGATTCAGGTGAGTAATTTGATTTACTCACATTCAATTCGTGCAGTACGTGATTTCTGCTCTGATTCCTTTTCTTTCAATTGCTAGAACTCGATTGATTCTTGCTTTTGATAGTCGTCTGATTTTGATTCCTTGATCCCCACGATGTTGATTCTTTTGATTTGAATCAGTCGAACCTTTTGATTCTATATCTGATACTTCCATAATTCTAATGCTTCCCTGTTGACCTTTGCTTTGCTAATGCATTCAACATTGCCATGCTCTTTTGGTTGTTACCATTTGTCCATTTATTCCTTATGATTGCGAGGACGCAATTTTTTTAAGGAGGGGAGTCTGTAACAACCCGGTATTTCGCATCAATTAATAATCGACATTTAAACGATTAGTGTCGATAGCTAATTGTTTTTGGAAGTTTTAATTGGTTGGCATTCTTTTCTATAATTTGATTAAGGAGGTAAGCGGGCTTTAAAATGCAAATAATTGGCCCACGTTCCCTTTGGGGGTGTGATATTCATCATAGGCCGATGCCCATTCCCTTTTTATTCATTCGTTCGCATGCCCTAATTCAAAACAAAAGAAAAATGGTGGCTGTGCTCGTTCGATCAATTAGGGTTTTCGAGAAATTTATGGGTGCCGACTTTCAATCGACCAGTGTCTCTCGAGATGATTTCGGCCGCGATAAGATGTTGGGTTCTTCGGTGACAAAGGTGAGTGAATCGATCTCACTCACATCTAATTCACTCGAATTCTTTGATCTTCGTTCATTTATAATTGTTTGAAGTTGTCATTCGATTTGTGTTGGCCATCGATTTTGTAGTGATATTTGAGATTTTTCACTGATTTTCATTTCATAACGGTTTTGAACTGTGATTTGGTTCGATCTGTTAACTCTTTGTCACCTCGGTTTCGAATGTGAATTGTTCGATTCCGATCTTTTTGGCTTCGTGTTGTGATGTTGTTATGGGATGGTTTTGACCTTCGTGGTTGAACTTGCAACTGATTTATTTCCTTTGCGACTTTTGTCATTCGAGCAATTAGATATACATTTGAGTATCATCGGTATCCATCTCCTTACGGATTAGTGTTGTGACTTTTTACCTATACCCACTGCAAGTTGTAATTTCAGGCTATAGTGAAAATTGAGCTTCATTCTTCCTGAAGTCACTTGTGTCACTCATCAGTCGAGTGTGCTTGTCTCGATCTTTGACTTCATATGTATGCACTATCCACCTGTAGCATAGCTAACTAAGTATCATACACTACTCGAGACTTGCACTTAAATGTCAGTTCCATTTGTACCATTAGTGTACTGTCTCAAGCTCGAGTGTGCACTGTCATGTGCATTGAGTTGTAGATGCATCATTGTATACGATCCCCTCTTTGGTCTTGGTTGTTTAGTTGTATGCATATGCACTGATTTGTTCATCACTAGTCTTTGCATTACCCTGTACACTCATTTCCTGTAGTTTATGTCACTGTTTGCCTGCGTATACTTGTATTGCAGTGCTTCATCTTGTTCTCTGCATACTTGAACTGTCATTGTTTCACTTGTTCATATGCCAGTTAGCTGCTGCATATATGTGCTTTTTGATTGCACTGTCCATAGCAGTATCATGGTGACAGACTTGATCACTTGAGATGCCTGCTTGGTAGCTTTTGTTGTCGTCCAGTTTTTACTTGCCTTGTTGAATTTGTACATGCATTTGCCTTGTTGCTGTGACATTCTAGATTGCATTATTGCTACTACTTGAATTTGTAGTTGTCCAATTGCCTTCTGATACTTTTGACCATTTGTATACATACATTCATGTATGTATACAGATGTATGTTCACTTTTGCACATTCATGTGTTTGCTGTCTTATATGATGGCACTTGACTTATAGCCTATCTAGTTTCATTTTGTTGTTTACTGCCACTTTTGTTCGCATTTTTATCACACAGCCACTTGGGCATTTATGTTGTTCAATGCAACTTTGGTTCGCATTTTATTTTACAGACATTTGAACATTTTCTATTGTAAATAGTGTGTGCTGTGGTGCCATATCTATGGTGCCCTCACCTTCATACTACTCTGTTCATATAGTTGTGTCTGCACTTATATACTTCTTCATTATTTGCCCTATTGGCTTCACTGCATCATCTGCTACCTGATGCACTTGCTATGATGTTCATATGTACTGCCCTTGTACATGCTTCACTGCATCATCTTCTACCTGTTGCACTTGCTATGATGTTCATATGTACTGCCCTTGTACATTCTTCACTGCATCATCTTCTACCTGTTGCACTTGCTATGATGTTCATATGTACTGCCCTTGTACATGCTTCACTGCATCATCTTCTACCTGTTGCACTTGCTATGATGTTCATATGTACTGCCCTTGTACATGCTTCACTGCATCATCTTCTACCTGTTGCCACTGTCTTCTTTGTAGTTGCATTCTTCCCTTGTCTTTGCAACTGTTTGCTACTGTAGCTTCATCGTGGTGGTTGCTTCGTATTCGCTTACGTCTGCAGTTGCTCGTGTTTTGCAGTTTTTCCCCCTGTTGGGATTTGCTTTTTGAATCACTTGTGTTGAACCCGATTTCGGGGTTTGACCTGGTGATCATTTGTGACTTTCACTGAGCCTTTGCGTATCTCTTGCAATAGTGGCGAGGCAGTGCACGCGTGCGTGCACTGCAGCCACCCAGAATCGATTGCTTTACATTGATTTAGTCGATTTGATAAATTGTTTATTTATCTCTGTTGATGATTTAAATCTGCTGATTTTTGTTAAACACTGTTAAGTGTTATATTGACCGTTATCCGGTTTCTTTGTTTAAAGAATCGGATAGACGGGAATTATTGTGACTGTCGTCTATTTAAATTATTACTGCCTATATGCACTAATAAACTGGTTTGAATTAGACTGATTCGGGTATTATTTTCTTTTGAATGTAATACTCGGGTCAGACCGAGTATTTACAGGTTGTAGATTTTTAGCTTTGGGTTGCTGCTAGAGCTATGAAGACTTTTTATATCATTTGAAGTGGTCTTCGTCTTATTGTAGTAGTCAGTGTGTCTGTTTTAAGATGATAATGCATTCATGTATATTAGTCGATAATGTACTTGTATATATAACTTCTTGAGTCGACAGTTGTGGTTGTATCATTTGTATTGTGTCAAATGTATTGTAACTGATATCAGTTATTGTATATATATGAGACTTTTCGTTCCATCTGTATTCCGCATTTATGTTATCTGTGTTATTTTTATATCTATTGTCCTAAACTATTATAGCCACTGTGTAGTAGCTTTGAGTTTGTATCGGTATGTCGGGTTTCCTCTAAAAATGAAATGCAATGTTTTTATTATCTGACATATCGGTGCTCGCACAAAGCAATTACATAGATGGTCGCTCCTCAACCGCCTTATTCTCCGTGCTAGTTGACAGCACTACACCGTAGTGTTCTTGGCTAGCGTGGGTATAGAGGTGGGGCGTCACAGTTAAACTGTCTACTATGTAGTAAGATACGTTATTATAATAATGTCTACAGTAAAGTATACTATTTAAAAATAGCGTTAAGGCTTTACATTTTCCACCTTAACACATTTTTAGGTATGCCAATAGTCTATACAGTACCGTAATACCCTGTAAACTGGAGCTACCATAGGATACTCCATAGGTACGACACAAATCAAACTCGTAGTAAAGCACGCTATGGTAGGTGACATGGCACAACAAGGCAATGCCAGGGTAGATATACCAATTACGCATCCGGACTGTTGGTAACGCAAAGCCACAGCAATCGCCCAACTCGAGCCACACTCTCGAATCAAGGGGTGCACCCAATCAATCACAAAGTAATAAAATGGTATACGATGGAATGTGTCCGATAAGAGAAGCCACCTCATTAGCCCGGAATCGCTCCTATTTTAGCCACCTTATGCCAACTCATGGGAGTTGGGTCCACGTTTATACCTCAGGATCGTCACCACCATCCTACTTCATTTTGGAATCTCCACCGCGTACACAGTTGTTAAAGTGGTTTTTGGTATCGACAGAGAGTATGTCCATATCTGATCCTAGTCTCTTTAACAATCAATCGTTATTATAACCCGTGGTCATAAATTTCAAAATGGTTTATATTCCAAATCAAAATAATTCATTTAAACCATTTTAATATGAAGTCATTATACTTTCAAATCAAATATTCAATTTCCAGAATTATAGCATTTTCTGAGTTCATTCATTCAATTACAAAACTTTCAAAACATTGTATTTTCAGAAACAGCAGCACTTATAAAGTGTTATGGTAGATATAGTAGTATTTCAAAAATATTGTCAATTTTAGAAACAGCAGCACTTATAAACTGCTACAGTAGGTATATTAGTTTCAAAACAGTTCAGCTTTAGAAACATCAGCACTTACAAAGTGCTACAGTAAGTATTTTAGTATTTCAGAACTTAGTTTAATTTCAGAAACAGTGGCACTTATACTGCTACAGTAGATATAATAGTAATTCAGAAATACAGTTCATTCCAGAAACAACAACACTTATAAACTGCTACAGTAAGTATAGTGGTAATTTGAAAAACACTACATTTAAAACCGCAGCATTTCTGAAATGCTACAATTACTGTTATAAGTCCATTATAACAATTTTAAAACAATATATTTTCAACCTTTCTCATTTTTTTACTTATCAAACTTATATCACTTTTCAAAATTATTTATTTGGATATCATTTCACTTATGATTTAAATAAAATAACATTTATAAATAAAATAACCAAATTAAACCATAATTCATTTAAATAAGTCAAAATTACATTTAATTTACTTAACTTTTAATTTAACCAACAACTAGATATTTTATTTACTTTTAAAATATCCATTTCATGAATAAAATATTCTATTACCAAGTTAAGCCAAAATTTCCATTCAAATCAAATTTTCAAATATTAAATCACATTTTATTTACATTTTCAATCATTTATTAACTCATACAATTTCAACTTACAGAAAATCACTATAAAATTTATTTAAATCCTTTAAATCCAGTTTAAGTTAAAACCTCATATAGATTAAATTCCAAATACCTATATTTTTCAGAAAATCTTTATATTTAAAATTAACCACGGGTCTGTATAATATTTTCTAACCTAGGTCAAGTGAATACAGATAATATATCATTTCAATCCGTAATGAATTAAAATCCGGGTTTTATCATTTCAAACCCGCAATCCCAAGTCAAATACAATAAAAATCGCTCGAGCCTATCATTTCAGCACATAACGACTTTTCCTTATTCTAAAGTCCGTTCGGGTATGTATCATTTCAACCCATCGTGATTCTATTCTAACAAGGAACTTGCAGTGTGAGAAATAGAAAATAAATAAACAGTGAAACATATCATATGATGTCAGGTGATGTAACAGGTATATAAACAGGTTATATCATTATATAATGTCATATAACAGGCAGACGTGAACATATAACATAGCATATCAACTACTACAATTCAAATAACATTGTTTCACATTTATATAAGTACGATTTGTCGAGAGTGATAAACTCGCCTTTTTAAAGCTAGAGATCAATTCAAACACAGAACAAACAACTCCGAAAAGCACGACAAAGCACAAATCAAATATGAATGGATGGAGTGCCAAGATCCAAGTCTTGTAACAACAAAATATACAACATATATAAGCATATATATTCAACACAAAAATAAATTAAAACAATGTAAATTATGAATCAACAATGGAATAAATGGGCTTAACCACGCAACTGGGCTCGGCCACATCACCTATAGGCTCGGCCATCATCCTACTTTGCTCGGCCATGATGTGTTTTAAGGTAAGTGGGCTCGGGTATGGGTCACAAGGAACGGCTATGGTGTAACGACCCTGAATTTTTGACATTTGAAATGTGAATATTTAATTGAGTTTAAATATTCGAATGATAGTTTAATTTGAAATTCAAATATCAGAATGAATTTGGCAATTAAATTATTGAATTTAATTATTGAAACTGGGTAAAAATTTGAATCTTCAGTTTTAAGCTGATTTAAAAATATTTTTCAAGGCTTAGAAATTTTTTATTTATAATACTGAAGGTAATGGAACTTTCACAGTTGAATTTGGAAGTGGTTTGTTCAGTTTTGAAATTTATCGTTTAAATTGATATTTAAAAATAGCATTCCGGGGCACAGTCTCGGAATTCGACGAAACCAGTTTTATTGGATCCGTAATATTGTATTATTATCGGATTTCAATTTTCGTAATGTTTGGAGTGATCATTTGGCCGTACGATAAGCAAACGCGCTGAAATTAAATCGAAAATTTAATATTATAACTAGTCCAAAAAGCTATTTTCTCCATACGATCAAATTTGGACTCGAAACCTTTTCCATTGCGTTCGGAATAGGCGTATAACTATATAAACGCCTAGCGGCACGCCTTGATAGGAAGTCGAGATTTTTGACTTCATTTTCGAGTCGATTCGAATTTAAAATTTAAATTTAAAATTTATATTGTTCTCAGTCAAAAATATATCAACATCAGTATTTTTTGCCCTCTCTGCTGATACACAGAGATGCTTCTGCACGCAACCATCCTATCTTGTTCCCCATCCCCATCTGATATCACGCAATTTTCTCCCCTACGTTTTAAAATATCAGATAGTATCGAGAGAAAGAAAAAAATGTCGTTCAAATTAAAAGAAAATGGCCGCTTACTCTTCGTTCTCCTCTTCTTCATTTTAAAGGGGGTCTTCAGTTCAAAGAAAAAGAAATTCGTATCTTCCTCTTCTCATTTCCTTAATCAAACCGCGAGCCTTTCTCCAGTTCCTCCTTTCAATTATAATTCGCGATGGGTTCAAAATCAATCGCGAGGCCACTCTTGAACGAGGCCAGAGGGGAATCGCGGCACGATATTGAAGATCGAGCGAAGGGTTTCGTGCACGAGCAGGGGGCTGTAGCCTCGGCGGCTTCATCTAGGGTTTCGAGTTGAGGCGTTCTCGAGCGTGCGCGATTAAAGGCACGTGCGATGCTAGCTGAGCTCGAGGGAATTCGCGGCGAAGTGGAGCAGGGCAAAGTCGAAGATGGGTTCATGCGTGGATACGAGTTCGATTCAGGGAATTTCGATGGCGCGAGAGCAGTCCTAATTTTCTGGGGGAGGTTCGCGAATCGAGTTGAAGGAGGGTTTCGATCTGGGTTCTTCTTTGTTCAGTGAGGTATATTTGCTATTTTAAATTTCGATTTAAAATTTATATGTATATATAAGTATGTGAAAAATAAAATAAAAGTAAAGTAAGTTACAATAAAATGTAAATACAGATTTTTAATTCAGTATGTATAGATTAAAAAAAAATATAATAATGTGCAGTTTGTGATTTTTACAGTAAAGAAAAAAAAATATAAAGGTAGGATTTTGGAAGATATATATATGCAGTCTTTAAATTTTTATATGCATGTAGAAGAATATGATTTTTGCAGCAAAGAAAATTGTTATTTTACCATCTTCAGAAATTATCTTTATAGGTGAGATTTTGGAAAAATATAGGGATTTTAAAATGTTTAAAGAATTTATGAAAGTTAGATTTTTTGGAAATCTATAATCTATTTTTATAAGAGTATATGTAATTTCAAAAGGGAAATTTTTGGTTAAAATTAAATCATTGGCTAATTAAATTTATCGAATGAAAATTGATTTTTCGATTTATTCAAATATTAATAAATTGTATAAATTGTTTATACAAGGTTTAAATCAAAAAATCAAGCCGAGAATGGAAATGGATTGTAAAACAAAAGCAAAGGTGAGATCTTCTCACTCAAATAAAGGGTTTGGTTTAATTTTAAATAGTTATATTTAAAATTATTGATTGTGTTGATTGTGTGCATGGATGTGATACTATATATAGTAGTATATACCAATATATATATATATATAATGGCATATGTAAATATTGGAGTCGATTGATTTCCCGCATTATATAGCGGATGAGACCCTATTGCGACGCATAATAGCGGATGATATTTTATAAAAATCCCATATACCGCGATATTCCACCTCGAAGTGGAATTGGTATTGTGCTAACATCTGTGGATGCAGGGAAACAGGTTGGAGGGATCCAACAGGATTCCTCAAAACATTTGAATTGGTTTCATATGTTGTGTGATTGATTATTTATAATCTGTGTATGATTATATCTGTGATTGGATTTGTTGAAGGCTATAATTTAGCCGAATGTATTTTTGGTATCGTTGGATACCAAAAATAAATGAAATTGGATTTTTGAAATTAAAGTCGGAAATTTTTAGTAAATTCTTTTTGAAAGAATTGAGTGAATTTAAAAGAAGGAATTTAACAGTAAAAAGTTGATTTTGAAATCTTATTGAATAAATTCCAAAATATGGGGAAAAGATTTTTATAAATGGATTTTGAATGGTATTATTCGAAAGTTGAAGAATTTATTGAAAAATGGAGTTTTAGATGTTTTGAAAGAGATAAAGGAATTTATTTTAAAAGGTGATAAATTTGTTTGAAATCCAATTGGTAATTGATTTGGTATTTGAAAATAAATTTTTGAATAATCGATATGAAAATTTATTTAGTGTTGAATTAAAATGGATTTTGGGTTGAAAAGAATTTTGAAATCAATTTGTAATAGATTTAATGTTTGAAATAAATTTGAAATCAATTTGGAATCGATTCGGTGATTGAAATGAATTTGAAATCAATTTGGAAATAAACTTAGAAATCGATTTGTAAAATGATTTGGTGTTGGAATAAATTTAGAAATCAATTTGGAAATTGATTTGGTGTTTGAAAGTGAATCTTTGGAAAACGATTTTGAAAATCGTATATAAGTGGATATTTGGAAATTTAAATTCACAATGGAATTTATAAAGGAAAGGGAAATTTGTTTTAAAAATAAACACTGATTTATTTTTAAAGTGTGGAAAATATGATTTGAAATTGTTTTTCAAAGTGATGAAGTGTGGAAATAAGTTTACTGATTGGGATGTAAATTTGAAATAAATCGATAAGGATTTATTTAAATTGGTTTAAATGAATGTGATTTGAAATTTGTTTTCAAATGATTGAAGTGTAAACCATATATCGGGAAGATATTTGAAATTTAATAATTTGGGAAAAATTATTTAAATTGGTTGATTGTTGTGGATGTGGTTGATAGTTAAATAACCAACTATCAATATTTGCCTTTGAAATGGCACTTGATTTGTTTTTAAAACAAACGCTCACTATTAGGGTTAGCCGGGAAAAGACCTTTGTGTCATATAATCCATTCCGAATTAGTGATACGACCATATGGATCGTATTGAAGACCGGTGTTGAAGACCGGATATTTGCGAAAATGAAAGGACAATCTGTCGAATGTCTCTGCACCGAGTTGCTTCGGTATAGAGATTTATATCACTCTTCTTGTGATGGGAAGTCCGGACGTGATTAGAAAATTATCCGGATTGCAAGGGCTTCTTTGGAAGTGCCTTCGGTTCCGTTCGATCCCGGAACGGACTTGTATGGATGTGTGTCTGACGTTACACTTTGAGATGTAAAGCTGGTTTCTATCAAATACATTTCTGTTGGTGGCGGAGAATTTATTCTCTTAGCTTAACACCCTTCTCTGAGACGTACGAGCTCAGAGGTTATGTAGTTGATGGTTACTAGTGATACATTCCCAATTTGGTAATGTGGCACACGAAGTGCTGTTGATCATTTGTTGATCAAAGCGTGGCTTTGTGAAAAAGCGTGGCTTTGTGAAAAAGCGTGGCTTTGTGGACGAGACATCGTCGAGCCTCACAACCCGGTAATGGTCGAAACAGGAATGTTGCGACAAAGGTTTTTAGGGGTAGCGCCCCTAGGGTATGTCATTTCCTTCTGGATAAAAAGGTGATATCATGGTATGGAGCCCAGATATTTTACCTATGTTGATGTTGCACAGTTATTATACTTTGTGGTTGTTGCTTGTGATTGAGGATCCTCGGATAAAGGTCAGTGACGACTGGGGGATGACATAGCTCGTGTGTTAGTTACCTAGTTACAGCTTGGTTAAAGCGTGAGGTAACGTCGGCCTTGTGTTTGCAGAGATCCGGTTAGGTTCTCAGGGCGTCTTCCAGAGGCGTTCTATTTCGGTGTAAGGAAGTTCCTTTGCCTGACCATTTGTTGGAAATCCAAAGAAATGATACGCGCCCTGTACGGTTTTAGTTGTATTACCTGCTATGGAATGTGGCGGTAACCTGCTACTGAACATAGTAGCTATAGTAGGCATACAATAATGGTTGTATGTTGGCTAAGATTGATATTATACTTTCGAAATGTTTTCCACACTAGACATTAATAACAATATCAACTGATTTTGCGTAGTAAGCATTTTTGACTATCATAAGGAGAAATCTCCTCCAATTCTGCGTTTGCATTGTGTGTGTGGCGGGAGGCCTTATGGTAGTTTTATTTTCCAAAAGCATTGCGAATCTGTTTTATTTTCTTTGTGAAAATAACTGTTTTACGATCTCACACCAGTCACCATGACTGACTCGGAGTTTATTGTTCCCTTTCTAAACCCTGGGTGCCCATAATTTTCCACACGGGCAGCTTAGAGTTATGTTATCAGGATATTCTGGAGCTTTGGAGATGAGCTGGATGGCGAAGCGTACTACCATACTTGTTTATTTATTTCCATTGTGTATTCTATATGTGGACAAGTTTATATAACTGTCCAGTGATGTGTATTGTTGTAAACTCTGATGATTGATGTATGTATAAACTGATATAGTCTTTTGTTTAAAGATTATTGATTCATCTATTGTATATAATTCCGCTGCGAATGTGAGATTCTGATATTGTTTCTGTTTCTATTTTTCGGTTCTTTCTTTTCTTCTGTCTTCTTCTACCTCTTCTTTTTAACCCTAATGGTTCGGTTTTCCGACATTCGATTGTGCGGCATTTGATACAGTGGACGTATTAATGTCGACTTTCGAGCGTTGAAAAGTCGAGTCGTTACAAAGTGGTATCGGAGCAGCCAGTTAAGTGATAACCCTGGCTCTGTTGGGTGTTACTCATTAGAGATAGAGTCAGTAGTACTCTAGAATGAGTGTGAGTGTAATAATAGATATGAGCGCATATTTGTTAGTGAATACAAAAATTTGTTTTGTATTGTGTTGACTTATCGGTTGATTATTTATAGATTCTGGTCGGTGCAGGGTGGCCAACTGTAATCGATAGGGGTTTCTAAACTCTTAAACAAGATAAACTGACACAGTATTTTTTTAAAATAGGGTAAATGAAATAATTTTGCCCAAAACTATTTTTGTATAGAAAAGAAATGATTTTCTATGAATTATTATAGTATATGGATGCTTGGTTGTTAGGAAAAGATAATATTGAATTATTATCACTATTATATGGAAATTGAATAAGAAATAATGGTATAATCAAAGATTTGGAGATAAATTTATTTACCAAATGAAATTTATGAATATGAATTGAAAGTATAAGGAAACAGAATTCATATACGAATGGAATTTGTAAATGTAAATTGTAAATGTGCTTTATAATTGGAAATAAAATTCATTTATGAAATGAAATTGGTAATGTGAATTTATAAATGAGTTTTTATAAAATGGAATGATATTTGATTTGAATCAAGTTGAATAAAAATCCAAACTTGGAGAAATAAAATAAAATGGATTGAATTCAAGTAAACTAACTTGATAATTTATTAATTCATGAAATAATGAATTGGAAGTTGAATTAATTAAATTAAAGTTGAGTTGTGAGCTAAATTTGGTAATGGTCTGAGTTTGCATATAAATCCAAGTTAGTAAGTGGAAAAATAAATTGAAATTTCCTTGATAAAGTAAATTCAGGATGAATTGAATATGGAAATTTGAAATTTAAAATGAATAAGTGAATGTACTAATTGAATTAAATTAGTAAAGGGAATAGATTTGATAAATGAAAACCAATCAAAGCAAATAAATTGGAAATTGTTTATGAGGAAGAAAAAAATAAATAAATGATAAACTTGAGTTTTGAATTGAAATAGCTTAAGTAAATATTGGACAATAACTCAATTTAAGTGAAACTTTGAAATGGTTTGAATGAAAACTTAGTTGATTAATGAGTTGAAAATGTGAAATTGAACAGTGATAAATGTATAACTTCAGTAATGAAGTGGAAATAAATACAAGAAGTGTATATAAATATTTGCATTGTTGTTGTCGAGTTTTGTACGATGGTTTTGAACAAATCGAATGGTTTTGTGAATATGGAATGCAAATTATATTGAATGGAATTGATTAAAAGGGATATGAGTTAGATTCATTTAAAAATGAATTGAATGGAAGAAAATGAATTGTAAACCATTGAATTGAATAAAAATGGTGTGTGAATTAGATGAAAGCAATTTAATTTGTATTGAAACTTTATAAATTGCTAATGGAATTTATTTTGAATGTATTTCTTATGAAATCTATGTATTCACTATTGAAAATAAGTGAAATGTTAATAGATTTCCTATATTTGTCACTTACGTGTTTAAACTGAGTAAGTGCGGGTTTTTGGAAGCCGTTTGGCTGCATTTTGTCGCGCAAAAGCTAAATAAATAAACCGCTTTGCTTAAAAAAATGCTAAAAGGTACGCCTACGCAATACAAAATAGGAAATATGAACTGTTTTTCTGCTTTTCCGACCGAGTGGGTCGATGTATATATATTTATACCTTTTGTCATATTGCAAAAGCTCCTCCGTATAAAGGAGACTCCGCCAAAAATTTTTGAAAATTTTGGGAGTTAGAAAAAATTTTTTTGAAAATTTGGAAAATTTTCGTTAACGAGAAATTGATTTTCAAATTGTAATGGAAATGTAAGAATTGAACTAGAAAAGTGAACATTGAGTTTTCACTAAGCGAATTTTTGAAGATAAAATGAATTCAAATAGAATTGAAATTGAAATTGAATTCAAATGGAATTGAAAATGCAAAGTTGAAGTGAAAATGAATATAAGAAGTATGTAAACACTTATATTGAACTTAAGAAATGAATGGAGAAAATTCTTAAGTAAAATGGGTATTTGGAATCCAATAAGTAAATTTGGATATTACTGTTCAGTAAAATATACAGGGATTGTAAAGGCTATAGGAAAGTGGAATTGGATTTTTGATTTCGAAGGTAAATTTGAATTTGCTTGATAATAAGGTATGTATTTAAATTTCAGTATGAAATTTGATGGGATTCTGATTTTGCCACTTGGCATTTTGTTTTCTATTGGGATTTGAGAGTCCATAGGGACGTTTTATAGTCGTACCGAGCTAGCCGCGCAAAGGAGACGTTGGCGAAATTTTTCGAAAATTTAGAGAGTTAGAAATTTTTGAGAAAATTTTGAATTCAAAATTTAAATTTGAAATGAAAATTGAATTGTTAAGAAAACCATATTATTTGGAACTTATGGTTGATTTTGGAAAAGGAGTTAAAGTAATAACGAATCTTTAATAAAAAGATTTGGGTTGAAAATTTGATAAAACCATTTGGTTTTGGGAAAATGATAAACGGGAATTGGATCATTCTTCTTGACTTGTAATTTCGGGACGAAATTCTTTTAAGGGGGGAAGATTGTAACGACCTTGAATTTTTGACATTTGAAATGTGAATATTTAATTGAGTTTAAATATTCAAATGATAGTTTAATTTGAAATTCAAATATCAGAAGAATTTGGCAATTAAATTATTGAATTTAATTATTGAAACTGGGTAAAAATTTGAATCTTCAGTTTTAAGCTGATTTAAAAATATTTTTCAAGGCTTAGAAATTTTTTATTTATAATACTGAAGGTAATGGAACTTTCAGAGTTGAATTTGGAAGTGGTTTGTTCAGTTTTGAAATTTATCATTTAAATCGATATTTAAAAATAGCATTCCGGGGCACAGTCTCGGAATTCGATGAAACCAGTTTCATTGGATCCATAATATTGTATTATTATCGGATTTCAATTTTCGTAATGTTTGGAGTGATCGTTTGGCCGTACGATAAGCAAACGCGCTAAACTTAAATCGAAAATTTAATATTATAACTGGTCCAAAAGGCTATCTTCTCTATACGATCAAATTTGGACTCGAAACCTTTTCCATTGCGTTCGGAATAGGCGTATAACAGTATAAACGCCTAGCGGCACGCCTTGATAGGAAGTCGATATTTTTGACTTCGTTTTCGAGTCGATTCGAATTTAAAATTTAAATTTATAATTTATATTGTTCTCAGTCAAAAATATATCAACATCAGTACTTTTTGCCCTCTCTGCCGATACACAGAGATGCTTTTGCATGCAACCATCTTATCTTGTTCCCCATCCCTATCTGATATCACGCAATTTTCTCCCCTACGTTTTAAAATATCAGATAGTATCGAGAGAAAGAAAAAAATGTCGTTCAAATTAAAAGAAAATGGCTGCTTACTCTTCGTTCTCCTCTTCTTCATTTTAAAGGGGGTCTTCAGTTCAAAGAAAAAGAAATTCGTATTTCCTCTTCTCATTTCCTTAATCAAACCGCGAGCCTTTCTCTAGTTCCTCCTTTCAATTATAATTCGCGATGGGTTCGAAATCAATCGCGAGGCCACTCTTGAACGAGGCTATAGGGGAATCGCGGCACGATATTGAAGATCGAGCGAAGGGTTTCGCGCACGAGCAGGGGGCTGTAGCCTCGGCGGCTTCATCTAGGGTTTCGAGTTGAGGCGTTCTCAAGCGTGCGCGATTAAAGGCGCGTGCGATGCTAGCTGAGCTCGAGGGAATTCGCGGCGAAGTGGAGCAGGGCAAAGTCGAAGCTGGGTTCATGCGTGGATGCGAGTTCGATTCAGGGAATCTCGATGGCGCGAGAGCAGTCCTAATTTTTTGGAGGAGGTTCGTGAATCGAGTTGAAGGAGGGTTTCGATCTGGGTTCTTCTTTGTTCAGTGAGGTATATTTGCTATTTTAAATTTCAATTTAAAATTTATATGTATATATAAGTATGTGAAAAATAAAATAAAAGTAAAGTAAGTTACAGTAAAATGTAAATACAGATTTTTAATTCAGTATGTATAGATTGAAAAAAAAATATAATAATGTGTAGTTTGTGATTTTTACAGTAAAGAAAAAAAATATAAAGGTAGAATTTTGGAAGATATATATATGCAGTCTTTAAATTTTTATATGCATGTAGAAGAATATGATTTTTGCAGCAAAGAAATTTGTTATTTTACCATCTTCAGAAATTATCTTTATAGGTGAGATTTTGGAAAAATATAGGGATTTTAAAATGTTTAAAGAATTTATGAAAGTTAGATTTTTTGGAAATCTATAATCTATTTTTATAATAGTATATGTAATTTCAAAAGGGAAATTTCTGGTTAAAATTAAATCATTGGCTAATTAAGTTTATCGAATGAAAATTGATTTTTCGATTTATTCAAATATTAATAAATTGTATAAATTGTTTATACAAGGTTTAAAATCAAAAAATCAAGCCGAGAACGGAAATGGATTGTAAAACAAAAGCAAAGGTGAGATCTTCTCACTCAAATAAAGGGTTTGGTTTAATTTTAAATAGTTATATTTAAAATTATTGATTGTGTTGATTGTGTGCATGGATGTGATACTATATATAGTAGTATATACCAATATATATATATTAGCATATGTATATATTGGAGTTGATTGATTTTCCGCATTATATAGCGGATGAGACCCTATTGTGCCGCATAATAGCGGATGATATTTTATAAAAATCCCATATACCGCGATATTCCACCTCGAAGTGGAATTGGTATTGTGCTAACATCTGTGGATGCAGGGAAACAGGTTGGAGGGATCCAACAAGATTCCTCAAAACATTTGAATTGGTTTCATATGTTGTGTGATTGATTATTTATAATCTGTGTATGATTATATCTGTGATTGGATTTGTTGAAGGCTATAATTTAGCCGAATGTATTTTTGGTATCGTTGGATACCAGAAATAAATGAAATTGGATTTTTGAAATTAAAGTCAGAAATTTTTAGTAAATTCTTTTTGAAAGAATTGAGTGAATATAAAAGAAGGAATTTAACAGTAAAAAGTTGATTTTGAAATCTTATTGAATAAATTCCAAAATATGGGGAAAAGATTTTTATAAATGGATTTTGAATGGTATTATTCGAAAGTTGAAGAATTTATTGAAAAATGGAGTTTTAGATGTTTTGAAAGAGATAAAAGAATTTATTTTAAAAGGTGATAAATTTGTTTGAAATCCAATTGGTAATTGATTTGGTATTTGAAAATAATTTTTGGGAAATCGATATGAAAATTTATTTAGTGTTGAATTAAAATGGATTTTGGGTTGAAAAGAATTTTGAAATCAATTTGTAATTGATTTAATGTTTGAAATAAATTTGAAATCGATTTGGAATCGATTCGGTGATTGAAATGAATTTGAAATCAATTTGGAAATAAACTTAGAAATCGATTTGTAAAATGATTTGGTGTTGGAATAAATTTAGAAATCAATTTGGAAATTGATTTGGTGTTTGAAAGTGAATCTTTGGAAAACGATTTTGAAAATCGTATATAAGTGGATATTTGGAAATTTAAATTCACAATGGAATTTATAAAGGAAAGGTAAATTTGTTTTAAAAATAAACATTGATTTATTTTTAAAGTGTGGAAAATATGATTTGAAATTGGTTTTCAAAGTGATGAAGTGTGGAAATAAGTTTACTGATTGGGATGTAAATTTAAAATAAGTCGATAAGGATTTATTTAAATTGGTTTAAATGAATGTGATTTGAAATTTGTTTTCAAATGATTGAAGTGTAAACCATATATTGGGAAGATATTTGAAATTTAATAATTTGGGAAAAATTATTTAAATTGGTTGATTGTTGTGGATGTGGTTGATAGTTAAATAATCAACTATCAATATTTGCCTTTGAAATGGCACTTGATTTGTTTTTAAAACAAACGCTCACTATTCGGGTTAGCCGGGAAAGGACCTTTGTGTCATATAACCCATTCCGAATTAGTGATACGACCATATGGATCGTATTGAAGACCGGTGTTGAAGACTGGATATTTGCGAAAATGAAAGGACAACCTGTCGAATGTCCCTGCACCGAGTTGCTCCGGTATAGAGATTTATATCACTCTTCTTGTGATGGGAAGTCCGGACGTGATTAGAAAATTATCCGGATTGCAAGGGCTTCTTTGGAAGTGCCTTCGGTTCCGTTCGATCCCGGTACGAACTTGTATGGATGTGTGTCTGACGTTACACTTTGAGATGTAAAGCTGGTTTCTATCAAATACATTTCTGTTGGTGGCGGAGAATTTATTCTCTTAGCTTAACACCCTTCTCTGAGATGTACGAGCTCAGAGGTTATGTAGTTGATGGTTACTAGTGATACATTCCCAATTTGGTAATGTGGCACACGAAGTGCTGTTGATCATTTGTTGATCAAAGCGTGGCTTTGTGAAAAAGCGTGGCTTTGTGAAAAAGCGTGGCTTTGTGAAAAAGCGTGGCTTTGTGAAAAAGCGTAGCTTTGTGGACGAGACTTCGTCGAGCCTCACAACCCGGTAATGGTCGAAACAGGAATGTTGCGACAAAGGTTTTTAGGGGTAGCGCCCCTAGGGTATGTCATTTCCTTCTGGATAAAAAGGTGATATCATGGTATGGAGCCTAGATATTTTACTTATGTTGAGGCTGCACAGTTATTATACTTTGTGGTTGTTGCTTGTGATTGAGGATCCTCGGATAAAGATCGGTGACGACCGGGGGATGACATAGCTCGTGTGTTAGTTACCTAGTTACAGCTTGGTTAAAGCGTGAGGTAACGTCGGCCTTGTGTTTGCAGAGATCCGGTTAGGTTCTCGGGGCGTCTTTCCAGAGGCGTTCTATTTCGGTGTAAGGAAGTTCCTTTGCCTGACCATTTGTTGGAAATCCAAAGAAACGATACGCGCCCTGTACGGTTTTAGTTGTATTACCTGCTATGGAATGTGGCGGTAACCTGCTACTGAACATAGTAGCTATAGTAGGCATACAATAATGGTTGTATGTTGGCTAAGATTGATTTATACTTTTGAAATGTTTTCCACACTAGACATTAATAACAATATCAACTGATTTTGCGTAGTAAGCATTTTTTACTATCATAAGGAGAAATCTCCTCCAATTCTGCGTTTGCATTGTGTGTGTGGCGGGAGGCCTTATGGTAGTTTCATTTTCCAAAAGCATTGCGAATCTGTTTTATTTTCTTTGTGAAAATAACTGTTTTACGATCTCACACCAGTCACCATGACTGACTCGGAGTTTATTGTTCCCTTTCCAAACTCTAGGTGCCCATAATTTTCCACACGGGCAGCCTAGAGTTATGTTATCAGGATATTCTGGATATTCTAGAGCTTTGGAGATGAGCTAGATGGCGAAGCGTACTACCGTACTTGTTTATTTATTTCCGCTGTGTATTCGGTATGTGGACAAGTTTATATAACTGTCCAGTGATGTGTATTGTTGTAAACTATGATGATTGATGTATGTATAAACTGATATAGTCTTTTGTTTAAAGATTATTGATTCATCTATTGTATATTATTCCGCTGTGAATGTGAGATTCTGATATTGTTTCTGTTTTTGTTTTTCTGTTCTTTCTTTTCTTCTATCTTCTTCTACCTCTTCTTTTTAACCCTAATGGTTCGGTTTTCCGGCATTCGATTACACGGCATTTGATACAGTGGACGTATTAATGTCGACTTTCGAGCGTCGAAAAGTCGAGTCGTTACATATGGGCAATGGAATGTGAATAGACGCAAGTTACAAAGTATGGAAGGCTAAAGGTCAAGCAACTCAAGGGTTTTGGGTTCACATGGGTTCGGCCATGGTGCAAAGTGGCTCGGCCATGGGCTAGGCTTGGGCTAGCCCATGGCCAGGTCTGGTCATCATCATCAGGTGGTGCGGCCAGAAGTCATGTCATGGGCTGGAGGAGGAACTAGTGGTGGTGGCCGAAGTTAAAAGAAGGAAGTGGATGGATAAGTGGAGTTTTGGTTAGGGTTTCAAGGCAATTTTATGATGGTTTAGATCTATGTGGTCACGGCAACATATGGGGTGGTGGTGGTGATAGAGGCCGGTCATGGGTGGTGGTGAAGGAGGGGTTGTGGTCGGCAATAGCATGGTGGTGGCCGAACATGTTTTAAGAGAAAGAAAAAGGAAAAATAGAAAAGAAATGAAAAGAGGAAGCCATGGAAACAAGAACTTACGTTAAACCTTTTTGTTAGAAATGAAAAATGAAAGAGGAGTATGGCTAAGAGAAGTGAAATACACGGCTATGGGAAAGTAAGTGCACGGCTAAGAAATGAAGAGGCTAGAAAATGAAAAGGCAACCACAGAAAATAACTTAAGTCTTTTGAAATTTCCAAGCCCAATATCAAAACAATTTCAACACACAAATAAAATTCAAAGCCCAAACAAATAAAATAGGAAATGCAAATAGGAAAATAGATAATAGAAATACAGAAAATAATTGCATGTAAAACGCTGAATTATATCAGATTTACAAAATATAAAACAGAATTTTACAAAACAAAAGGCAGCACGGACATCAGAAACAAATACTGTTTCAAAGAAAAAGATTAAAATAAAAATAAAAATTTAACATTTCACTAAAAATCAACGTTTGACAAAATTTGAACAAAATATAAAATTTTCAGAAAATCATTATTTTATTATATTTTGGGAAAATAAATTATAGCCAAAAATCCAAAATTACATTGGAAAATTCCAAAATTCAATTAAAAATGATTTAAAATCAAAGTTTTCAAATAAATTAATTTTAAAATATTTGTTAAAATTTATGGGTTGTTACAAACATCATAAGTGATATTGGGTATAATATGCCAATAATAAATTCAAGTTAAGAATCTTTAAGTTGGAAATGTTTAAAATGAAAGATCGTGGCTGGTTCAATGAAAAAGGCTAAGTACTTCGTCTTGAATAGTGCCGCAATAAAAACAAAGTATATAAATATATAAGTGCACAAATTTATAACTAAGCCGATTCCAAATATTGAGAATCTCGTAACATTATTATATGATAACAATGTCACGATATAGTTTGTAACAGAACTTAGAGCTTACTAGAAGTCGAGAGACATACCCATAATTGTTCCACGTGATACAATAGTTTATCACCGTCGGAGAGAGTTGATTGACAGAGTAGATAATTGAAACAAAATAGCATACCTATTCAAAAAGGGACTGACCCAATTGGTTTTGAGAAAACCGATTAGAGATGTTGGAATAAGATTTCATAATTGACCCCAAGTGCAAGTGGGAGATTGATAGAGTTAGGGGTATGTCCTAGGGGATAATTATGTAATTTGTTACATATATCTAACTCGTTGACCAATCTTGTTCAATAAAGGTGTTTTCTTTCTATTATATACTAGATATAATGTGGTTATATTAATTAATTAATTTAATTAAAAGTATATTTAATAGAAAATCCATAAATGGTATATTTTGTGATAGTAGTTACAAAGTGGTGTAACCGTGAGTAATTTATCACAATGAAACAAGTATATCATTTTAAATGCTCCTAGTCAAGATGCATCAAGACTGGATATCGGTGTATCCGTTGAGACTAAAGTACGTAGCGCTCCCTAAATGTTGGGCAGTGTATTACTCATGACTTCTAGGGGCGCCTAGGGGTTATGTACTAATAGTTATTAGATAATTATGAAACGACTCACTCGGTAGTTTTCTGTTGGTTAATATGACTAAGGTCAAATAGTAAAATATCGATGTGACAAATTTACACGGTTCTTTCGACTTGAGAATACTGTGAATCTTCAATATGAAAGCTCCGCTTTGATTATAGTCAAATCATCGAGTAAATATGAGTCGAGTGGAAGTATTGGAAGTGAAACACTATTCAAGAGAGGGTTCGTCTCCTCGGTTATATAGGGTTAGTATCACTGTCAACTCAAGTCAACACAAAGTCAAAATTTCTGACCATAGTAGTTCGGTTGATAATAATTGTTATTATTGAACCAAGGACTTCGTGTTTGGATTATAGAGTTGAATATGGATGATGTTGGAATTTTGACCATCAACAAATTCAGTAAGTCCAAACTGATATAGTTTTGACGATGAGAATTGGTATAAATAATTGTCACAACTAGGTAACGCTTATTAAATTAAAATAAGATTTTTCCAAAAATGAGTAAGCGATAAATTTGGCTATAATATCACAGCACCTGCTAAGTGATGTGAGAACGTTAACGTTCGAATATTCGACGTTAATCGCCGACCGAATTCACACCCAAGAGTCACACAACCAAAACGATGAATTCTCTTTAAACCACACAATTTAATTAGTTTATAATTGCTATAAATTAATTAATTAAATTAATATGTGTGAAATATTAATTATGAATTTTGAATGTGATTTGAGAAATAAAATTATTGCATATATTTATAGAAGTTATGAATATATTGATCGATATGAGATATCGATAACAAAATATGTTAAGTATAATTGTACATATTTAATTTGGGTTAAATGGGCTCACAGCCTATGAGATTTGAAGAGGATAGGCGTTGGTTTGGAGAAAGATAGGAGGTTGCTACAACATGTGTGATTAGGTTTTGAGATGTGTGGTTGAGATCATTATTTGCTCTCTTATCCTATCCATATAAAAGACAATCTCAAAACACTAATTACAAGCAAATTCATTTTTAAGCCGCCACTTTCTTCTTCCTCTTCCTCATTTTAATGCCAGAAACTTTCCTCTAAAACCATCACTAAAATTCTCAAATCCAATTCAAAATTAAAAATACTAATTTGTAGTAATAGGTCTCCAATTTCATATTAGCAACCTAATGGATTGTGAATTGTTCTTAGAAGAGAAATCATTGTTCAACATGGACTCAAAGGCTTCATTAGGAGGTGCATTTTTATTTATTATCATTGTTTTGATTTTAAGTTTATCATATAAAAGTTGATTTACATCCAAATACTCTGTTTGTATTTAGATCTGTTTATTGTTTAGATTAGGTAAGATTTTTGTAGGTACATGTGTTTGTTACAATTAGATTGGTTATGTACTTGTTATAATATTTTGTTTATTGATTTATTATTAAATTAATTTTCTAAAAAAAGGTTTTAATATTGATTTATATTAATATATATAGATCTAAATTAAATGTGTATAGATCTGCAAATTATGAATATGTGTAATTGTATATGTGTTTATATATCATACATATTTAATCTTAAAATTTTATTATGATGATTTGTACCTATTATGAATCATAAAATATAAAAATATTTTATTAAATTACTAGTAAAAATTTTATATTTTTAAACTTAATTTATTATTTTAAAAATTAATTTACTTTCGGTCTGCAATTAATTATTTAATTAAAATATAATTTCAATCGAGAAAATTATAGAAATTTTATTGTAGGCTTATGTATGTATCTGGAACCTTTAGAAAAAGTTTTAGATTTTTATAACTTAATTTATTAATTTTTTGAATTAATTTATTTTCGAAATGCGATTAATTATTTAATTAAAAATATAATTTTAGTTGGGAAAGTTCCATAAACTTTTCCTAAGTACAAAATATGTCTCATATATCTTTAATTTTTTTTAGAATTTTTCAACTTGATTTTCTATTTTTAAGAATTAATTTGATTATTTGCTATTATCAATTATTTAATAATAAATATTATTTTAACTGTAAAAATTCTATAAATTAATCTTAAGCCCAAAATGTGTTTCTAAATTTTCAAAAATTTTAAAAAGTTGTATTATTATCATATAATTATTTTACATTAATTTGTTATGATAAAAACTATTTTATTCAATCGATTATATATATACATATATTAGTATTTTGTTTTGACATATTATACAAGCACACATTTAATAAAATTATTATAGTACACATTGAATGAGCTAATGTGTCTGTTGCAATATAAATCCCAACATATATATACGGGCATATTATACCCTTTACGGATTATGATGTTACACATGCACACACATATATATGTATATGTATATGTATGTATATGATACATATACATACATACATACATATATACATACATATATACACACTTGTACAAATAAATAAAATAAAATAAAATAAATCTTAAACTACAAATTGTATAGTTAGAATACATATGGACATAAGAATAAATACTGCCATGAATAAATTATTAATAATGACATTTAATGAATCAATCAATTCAAATTAAAGAGAGAAATGAAATGTTTCTCTCTCCATTTAATGCAATTAATGCTCTCAATTAATTCTTGTTTTAGGGAAAGAAATGAAAAGTTTCAATCCCTATACATTAACACTTATAAATAAATATTAGATGTATTTGACACACTATACATTTAAAATCAAAATTTATTTAAACTTCCCTTTAACTATTTTAAATAGAATACAAGATTTATTTAAACCAAATTTAGAAAAGTTCTAAATGAAATTTAGATTTCGTAGGCCCATTAAAGATCCAAAATGATTAATTTTTTTGAAATTCACACATTTCTTCTACTACGGGCTGGCCCAGTTCCTTCACTATGTCTATATCTCTCCCACCTCCTTCATATGACACCATATGTAACATCCTAGATTTTTGGTAACATTATTTAGGATATTTAATTAGTTGAATTAAATAAAATAATGTGTTGATTATGGGATTGAAATTTTATTTTAATTAAGGGTAGCCGTACCATTTAACAATGAACTAAAGAAGGGTTTAAATTGAAATAAAGAAAGGGTAGAATAGCAAAGAGGCCATTCCTACATCCTCCAAACCTTGGTCGTGTAAAGTTTTACACATTCATTTCATTTCAAAAAATTTAAAAGAGGCCGGCCACCATTAACAAGGAAGAGAAGAAGAAAAGCTAGGAAGAAGCTAATTCAAATCAAACCTATTCACATCTCAATCTCCATAATCTCTAAAGCTAAGGTGAATAATGCTTATATCTCATTTTTTATTGTGCTTTCGGTTTTACTATGAATTTCGAATATTTTGCAACGATTTACCATGTTTTTGAATGATGGAATGAATATATATACTTGTTGATGAATTATGGTTATTCATATTGAATTAATGATATGTTTTAAGGTGAAAACCCTATAAAATGACATCCAAATGCCTTGCGAATTTTTATGAAGATCATAAATATTATTTTGGAGATGGGTTTCAATTTTTAGTTTTTTTTTAAATTTTCGTGGAATTGATATGAATTTTCTAGTAAAGAAAATGGTATTTTCGGTTATAAATTAATTACAGGTAAATAATTAATTATTTAGGTCTAAAATTTTCGTGGAATTGATATGAATTTTCTAGATTTTTCCTAAGTGTTTTAATGGTTATATAAAATTATTTAAGGTATAAGACTTAAACGTTTTATATAATTAAAAGAGGAGAAGGGGCTTTTGTAAAAGATATAAATTATAAAATCTGGAAAAGTCAGCAACACTTTTGATAAAGTGCAGTACTTTTTATTGGTAAAGAAAGAGGCAACCAATTATAATTAGACACGTAAGGCAGGTTAAGTGAAAAGAACTATTTACTATAAGTTTTTCACTGTTTCGTCTCTTTCGACGTTAGGTTCCGCCTCCATAACTATCGCCCCCGACATAGTCGAAACTAATGGATATGGTATCAGGCAACTGGTACGTAATGAATTGGATGAGGGCGGAAGGTAGGGAGTCGAAACCATGGGTTTCGAAGGGGCTGAGGCAGTCCTTTATTTTTAAATAAAAGAAATACACCTACTTGCTTTTGACTAAAAGGCTTTCGACTAAGTAGCTTTCGACCAAGTCAAATGATTTAATGGAAATGGTTTCGATTGGGTTGCACCTCTATTTTTAAATAATTGCTTTTGACTAAGTCGAGACCTTTTTGCTGCCGCCTTTCCACCTTCCGACCCAAATGGTTTCGAAAGGGTTGTTTTGTTTTTCTAAAGCCTGGCCACCTCTCCAATGCTTTCGAAAGGATGGGTTCGACACTATCACTTCATTACTTAGGAAATGATTTCGAAGCAGCTGCTTTCAACTTAAATGTTTTAAGGACCCTTTCCTATAAGTAAAGTAAAACCCAAATGGTTTCGAAAGAGATAGTTTTAAAAGGTTTCGAAACTGATGCTTTTGACTTTAATGGGTATCTGATCCTTTTGCTCTACTTGAAGGCAGAATCCAAATGGTTTCGACTAAGACGTTTTTGAAAGGTTTTTTGAGAGCATGAAGTTCATCTCAAAGTGGTGCTTGAGACACTGAGGCAGCATTAGCTGAAGGCGAAGTTTTCGAAGTGTCATTTCCGAAAGAAAGAAGTGAAGTTTCTTGGTTATGTAGTCTTAGAGGAAAGGCTGTTAGTAGATCCGACTAAGATTGAAGCAGTAAACAGTTGGAATAGGCCCGAGACAGTAACCGAGATAAAGAGTTTCCTTGGGTTGGCTGGTTATTATTGGAGGTTCATTAAGGATTTCTCGCGGATAGCGGCACCGATGACCAAGCTGACAAGGAAGGATGTGAAGTTTGTGTGGCCCGATAAGTGTGAGGAAGCATTCCAGGGTTTGAAACACTTATTGATCCATGCACCAGTGTTAGTTGTTCCGGAAGGGAATCAAGATTTGGTGGTTTACACCGACGCGTGTGGAACAGGATTAGGAGCTATGCTAATGCAGAGGGGTAAAGTGATTGCCTACGCTTCTAAACAGCTTAGACCACATAAGGTCAGATAAACGACGCATGATTTAGAATTGGCTGCAGCGATTTTTGCTTTGAAGGTGTGGAGACATTACCTTTTGGGAGAAATGTTTGAGCTATATACAGATCATAAGTCGCTGAAGTATTTGTTCTCTCAAAAGGAGTTGAACATGAGACAGCAGAGGTGGTTAGAGTTTATCGTTGCTTATGATTTTGTGATTGAGTACACACCAGGAAAAGGCAATAAGGTTGCAGATGCACTTAGCAGGAAACATCAAAATGCAGTATTAGCGATGATTATTGAGTGGAAAGACTTGGAAGCATTAACAGATTGCAGAGTGCAGTGGAGATCCGAGGTTGGGTCTAGTGGGGATACAGCTGCATTATCTTGTTTGGGAGTTCGACTAGTGTTGATCGAAAAGATTGCTTCTAGACAGATAGAGGATCCGTTTTTAGCTGAACTGATCAAGAAACTAAGAGATGGAACCAAGAGCGATGACTTGAAAGATTTCAGTCTTGACCAGAATGGGAGATTGAGAAAGAAAGGAAGATTATGTGTTTTGAGTGTAGTAAACATAAGGAAAGAGGTTCTAGACGAATGCCATCGTTCGAAGTTCTCTATTCACTCAGGAGGTACTAAGATGTATTGGGATATGAAGAGGAGTTTCTTCTAGGAAGGTATGAAGCTGGATATTGGATTTATGTGTGAAGCAGTGTATGATTTGCCAATAGGCAAAGGCCGAACAGTAGAAACCAAGTGGGTTGCTTCAGCCGTTAGATATTCCAGTATGGAAGTGAGATTCTATCTCCATGGGTTTATTGACGGGTTGCCTAGGTCGAACAGGGGAAATGATAGTATGGGTTATAGTGGACAGATTGACCAAGAGTGCCCATTTCATTCCAGTTAGGTCAACCAGAATGGCGCCTGTTTTGGCAAGTCTATTCCTAAAGAATGTAGTTAGACTGCATGGAATTCCTAGTAGCATAGTTAGTGATAGAGATCCTTTGTTCATTAGTGAATTCTAGAAGAGTCTACAGGAAGTTTTGGGAACCAAGCTCAAGATGAGTACCGCTTACCATCCGTAGACTGATGGGCAAAAGGAGAGAGTTAACAAGATCCTGGAAGATTTGTTAAGAGCTTGTGTTCTGGATTTCGGGGGATCTTGAGAAGACCATCTGCTTTTAGTCGAGTTTTCATATAACAACAGTTATCAGACTAGTATTGGGATGGCACCATTTGAAGCTTTGTATGAAAGGCCATGAAAATCTCTCGTTTGTTGGCTAGAGACTGGGGATAGATTGGTTCTTGGTCCAGGTTTAGTCCGAGAAGCTGCAGATAGGATTGAGGTCATTCGGGCCAGAATGAAGGAGGCACGGTCTAGGCAGAAAAGTTATGCAGATAAGAGACCGAAAGATCTAGAGTTCTCAGTTGGAGACCAGGTTTTCGTCAAAGTATCACCAATGAAGGGTGTGATTAGATTTGGAAAATCGAGAAAGTTAGCTCGAAGATTCATTGGACCTTTTCCTATTGTTGAGAGGATAGGGAAACTCGCTTATAGAGTGGAATTACTAAGCAGTTTGGCAGGAGTCCACGATGTTTTTCATGTTTCTCATCTCAGAAAGTGTGTTAGGGACCCGGAGACTGCTATTGCACCGACTGTGCTAAATGATTTAGTGGTAGAACTGGATTTGACCATAGTGAGGAAGCCAGTTCGCATAGTTGCAAGAGATGAGAAGAGGCTTAGAACTAAGACGGTCAGATTAGTCAAAGTCCATTGGAGCGATGATGACAGGGATTGTACTTGGGAGATTGAGAGCAGGATTAGAGATACTTATCCTAACTTGTTTGATGGTATATTTTACCTTCTTGTTTGATTTGTTGTGTACCTTATCGTAATTTCAAGGACGAAATTCTTTAAGGAGGGAAGTTTGTAACACCCCAGATTTTTGGTAATATTATTTAGGATATTTAATTGGTTGAATTAAATTAAATAATATGTTGATTAGGGGATTGAGATTTGATCTTAATTAAGGGTAGCCGCGCCATTTAACAATGAACTAAAGAAGGGTTTAAATTGAAATAGAGGAAGGGTAGAATAGGAAAGAGGCCATTCCTATATCCTCCAAACCTTAGCCGTGTAAAATTTTACACGTTCATTTCATTTTCAAAACTTTTAAAAGAGGCAGGCCACCATTAACAAGGAAGAAAAGAAGAAAAGCTAGGAAGAAGCTAATTCAAATCAAACTTATTCACATATAAATCTCCATAATCTTTAAAGCTAAGGTGAATAATTGTTACATCTCATTTTTGATTGTGTTTTTAGTTTTAATATGAATTCCGAATATTTTGCAATGATTTGCCATGTTTTTTAATGATGGAATGAATATATATATATACTTGTTGATGAATTATGGTTATTCATATTGAATTAATGATATGTTTTAAGGTGAAAACCATATAAAATGACATCCAAATGCCTTGCGAATTTTCATACATATTATTTTGGAGATGGGTTTCAATTTTCAGATTTTTCTGAATTTTCATGGAATTAATATGAATTTTCTAGTAAAGAAAATGATATTTTGGGTTATAAATTAACTACGAGTATATAATTAATTATTTGGGTCTGAAATTTTTATATGTTGTAAAAAATATATAATGTGATTTTTTGGAATTTTTTAGATTTTTTTTCTAAGTGTTTTAATGGTTATATAAAACTATTTAAGGTATGAGACTTAAACGTTTTATATAATTAAAAAAGGAGAATGAGCTTTTTATAAAAGATTTAAATTATAAAATCCAGAAAAGTCAGCAGCACTTTTGACAAAGTGCAGTACCTTTTATTGGTAAAGAAAGAGGCAACCAATCACAATTAGATACGTAAGGCAGGTTAGGTAAAAAGAACTATTTGCTATAACTTTTTCACTGTTTTGTCTCTTTCAACACCAGGTTCCACCTCCATAACTATCGCCTCCGACACAGTTGAAACCAATGCATATGGTATCAGGCACCTAGTATATAATGAATTGGATGAGGGTGGAAGGTAGGGAGTTGAAACCATGAGTTTCGAAGGGGTTGAGGCAGCCCTTTGTTTTTAAATAAAAAAATACACCTGCTTGCTTTCGACTAAAAGGCTTTCGACTAAGTAGATTTCGACCAAGTCAAATGATTTAAAGGAAATGGTTTCGATTGGGTTGTGCCTCTATTTTTGAATAATTGCATTCGACTAACTCGAGACCTTTTTGCTGCCGCTTTTCTACCTTTCGACCTAGATAGTTTCGAAAGGGTTGTTTTGTTTTTCTAAAACCTGGCCACCTCTCCAATGCTTTCGAAGGGATGGGTTTGACACCATCACTTCATTACTTAGGAAATGATTTTGAAGCGGTCGCTTTCGACTTAAATGTTTTAAGGACCCTTTTTATATAAGTAAAGTAAAACCCAAATGTTTTTGAAAGAGATAGTTTTAAAAGGTTTCGAAACTGATGTTTTCGACTTTAATGGGTTTTTGATCCTTTTGCTCTACTTTAAGGCAAAATCCAAATGGTTTCGACCGAGACTTTTTTGAACGGTTTCAAAAGGTTTCCATGTGTTTTAAACTGAACCCAAAGTGCTTTCGAAAGGATTAAGTTTAACTGTTTTGAAAGGTTTAATGAATGGTTTCGAAAGGGGTGGTTCCCCAGGGTTTGAAAGGACTGAAAGGAGGGTTTTTCCTATGTTTTCGAAAGGCAATACTTAAAAGGTTTTAAAAAGGGACGTCTGTTATTTTGAAGCTTTCGGAGAAAAGAAAGGAAATGATTTTCCAATGTTTTCAAAAGGCAGTATTCAATGTTTTCAAAAGGGTTGTTTAATGGTTTTAAACAAAGGTTTCGAATGTAATAAATAGGCAATATAGCCTAGGTGTTTTCAAGTTAAAAAGGGTTTTGACTTGTTTTAGAAGAATAGTTAATCTTTATTAAATCTCATCAACATTATTTTGAGTAAACTATATATAACATGGCAAAATGGCTTAGAGTAAAGCTAAAGATATATTTTCCTTGTATATGTATATGATTTAAAGGACTAAATCATTTTGAAAAGGTTTTCAAGGAAAATTTAAAGGGTAGTTAACCCTAAGAAAATAATTCGGACTGTTAGTCCATTTTGTAGGCAGGCAGCCTAGATTTCAGACAGTTAGTCTAGTTTGTGGACAGTCAGCCCAGTTGTATGGACAGATAGTCCATTTGTAGCATAACGGACCTTGCTATTATGTGTAGGCAAATAGTTCACATATTACCTATTTTACGGACAGATAGTCCATTTATTAGCATAAAGGATATTGCTATTTTAATATAATCAGTTTGGTTGCAGGAAAGGATTTGCAAAATATATGTTTTAAATAGGATATTAGTGAGGGAAAACCTGTTTCGCTAAGCGGCGTGGTCTCACTTAATATCAGTAAACAAAGATGTAACAGATTATTCACACCAGGCTTTATGTCTGACTCGAAGAAGTTTTTGTTTCCCCTTAAACTCTCGGACACTCAAAATTGATTTGAGTGGGCTGAGGGTTGAGGTTTTCAGGTTTTTGTCTTTTGGAAAATAACGCATCCAAAGACGAGCAGGAGGCTGACGGATAGCTAATTAGGATTTGCCATTTCATTTTGTTTTGATTTCACTGTGTATATAAGTCAGATATGACTATATTGCTTTGATCAACCAAGAGGGCATCATCATATGTACTCTTGGCATATTTTTGTAATGATATATTTAATCATTGTCTGGGAAACGTTAAGGGATTATGTAACATGAATATGAATTATTGTTTGAAATGTGATCAGCTAAATGTTGTTTTTAAATATGTGACTTTGTTCATATTCGTGTGCTTCTAATATTATGTATACCATTATCATTACCATATTTTGTCACCAGAAGTTAATACTATGGATGACTGCAGCATTTGTAGCGCTTAGGCCTCCAAATACGGGATGTTACAACATACTACCCATCACAGGAATTCGTAGTCTTTGCATCACATCATCAAGTGTGATGGTCATCTCCTCAAATGGCATGTGAAATGTATTAGTCTCTGGTTGCAAATAACGTTTTTTCTTCCAAGCCACCTCCACTTATACTCTGAGCTCCTTTAACATTGTCATAGTTCGTACCAAAGTTTGACCCTATTAAACGATTAGATGAACGTTGAACTTCAACCTCAAATTGGTCATCG
Source organism: Allium fistulosum (assembly GCA_030737815.1). Taxonomy (NCBI): domain Eukaryota; kingdom Viridiplantae; phylum Streptophyta; class Magnoliopsida; order Asparagales; family Amaryllidaceae; genus Allium; species Allium fistulosum. The sequence continues at coordinate 1,259,820,179 of CM060901.1, forward strand.
TCCCCTGTATCATTAGATTCTTCCTTAGGGTCATACATCTCCTCCTCGGTACTTGATCCATTAGCCATACGAGCTTTCAACATCTCTATATTTTTCCTTTTTTAAGCAATTTCATCGACTTTTCTTTTTTCCGTGACACCAAAACATAGAATTTAATGACATTACATAACATAACAAGATCACAGTTATAGCTATCGATTTTATTCGCACCAACATTTAATTAACATTGGCGAGGCACACTGAGATATAAACAAACACAATTAATGGTAAATATAACAGAGGTATAAAAAAAGAATGTTTAATCTATTTTATAAACCAAAATATAAGTCACTGCACATATTTTCTGGAACCGAGTGATTGACCATATTATTACCTTTAGAAAATTACCTACCTACGGCTAAGTAAAAGTGGATTACAAATAAACACCCCTAATTTGTCTAACCAACTAAGATTAGGATTGATTCAAACAAGTCATTCAACTTTTTTAAGCTTAAAAATTTGATTTTTATACCTAATTCGAATCTCTCTTCTCAACGCAATTTGATTTTAAGCTTAAAAATTTAAAATTCAACAACGAAATTGATACTTACTGCTGTTTCGAGCACCTCTCTTCTCCTTCCCCTTCGAATGAACCATTCTTGCCGAGAAAAAACGCAGCTGTCCCTTTCGTCTCTCCCCTATTACCGACTGGCGAACAAGAGTACAAATTGAAGTAGTTGAACAGTCCACTGCTTCGACCTAATTTGAATAGTCGAATGAACAAGAAACTAAGGCCCTGTTTATTTTCATTTTTAGTTTTTAGTTTTTAGTTCTTAAAGCCCATTTTCAGTTTTTCATTGAGTGTTTTTAATATTTTGAAAAATGTATTTGGTTCTACAGTTTTGAAAAATAGTTTTTAAACTAAAAACCAAAAATGCTATTCCAAAACAAAAATGCCAATTTCAAATTTGGTTAGAATTTGACCATTAAATATAGAAGTGAGGGTAGATAATGAATGAGACTAACAAAAAACTATCATGAAATGGAAAATCATAAATTGACAAGGATAACAAAATAATAACGACTACTAGTATGTGAACCATATCAAACTGAGACTAACTCATGTCGTGCTACAAATTAATCATATCTCAACTCAAAATCATTACAAAATAGATAAGATATATCAATTGTATCACTACGGAAAGTGGGAAAAAAGTTTTGATGTATCTTATAGGCAAATACTCGATTACATCTATTATTTCAGTATGAAGAGTAATAGATTGATGGAAATAGTGCTATAATAGCAAAAATTGAAATAAATCATTTACTTAGGAAGTGATAAACATGCAAACATGATAAATTTCCAATATTGACCCACAAGTTAGTAATAAATTATACAACCATTACATAAATTTAATCAAATATCATTATTGGAATCAAGAATTACCTAAGCACACATAGAAGCAAGCAAGAGAAACTTAACCAATTAAGAAAGAGTAAGTGGTTGTGTAGCCTCATTCACTCATAACCTGCATCGTTAAAATTATTATCATTAACAAAGCAAGTTCCTATTAAGAAAAGATAAAGAAAGACAAATTTCATACTTAACTATTTTGGTTTATGGATGAGTTGCTATATAATCATTCCACATTTGTATAGCAATTTGATCCCTGATATATCCCATTTGAGTTGTTTGACTAACATCAAATTGTATGATTTCTTGATTTTGATTTTCCTCTAATGCATGTTCAAATACCATATTCTCATATGAGTATTGTGTGAAAAGAGCATCCAAAGCATGCTTCTGCATCATTCAAAAGTCCTTTCCCTTTTAGAACATCACAAAAGTCCAAGAATACATGCTTCTACATTCGAAAAATTTGATGACGTGTAGAAGGATTTCCATTCAATACATCAAGTAAGCCCATCCATCCCGTAAGCGATGATGTTCTACAGGGTACTCTATTCATGATACTCCTTTGTTAGCAACAAAGTAATTAATCATTAACATATCACCGAACTCTTCATCATAGTAATCCGTAAATATAAAATCATCATCAGAACTAGAGTCATCATCGAATTCATAAGAAATGATACTAGATCCAGTAGACATTACTCTGCATAAAATTTATATTAACCATTTATCATTAGAAATATTACTCTGCTTATAGTAGTGATGAACAAAACAGAAAATCCTCTCATTGTTGGTTTAACTTGAACAAAATTTATTAGAGTGCAAACTATAAGTTTACACTCCATGTTTACTGGTTTATTGCATTTTATCCTTGCCATATTATCCAGTCTAAACCATACCTATTCATTCGGCAAAACATAATGTGTGATTATATTTCACACAGCAATATAACATCTATTTATGTAAGTGTAATTGAAAAATTGTTGAACAGTGAAAAATGTCAAGTGGAATATAACATCTGTGGACATAAGTGTGATTAGAAAATTATCAAACAGTGAAATAATGTCAGGTGGCTTAACAATCAAATAGACAATTGTGAAATTTTATCAGTATCCTTATCTTCAAAAAGTTTGTAATGTCGTAAGGTCACTTGCAGATTCCTTTAAATATTGTCTCACCACTTTCATATATTAGTAATTACATGATATAAACCAAGGAAATGAGAACTATATTATATGGTGATTCAAATGATGTTCATGCATATGATTCTTTACTCCAATAGAGATCCACATACAGTAAAAAAATATTAAACATACCACAGAAAATGATTTAAATTGTTGCAGATGTTTTGATATTGTTTACTCTTACTTCTCTCTTCATTTTTGTGTGTTGCATTTGAATAGTGTAACAGTGTCACAATATATCCTTAATATAAGGCTGTTGTGCACAACCATTCCCCTAGTGACTATTGTTACTGGAGCTCAACACTTAGTATATTAAAAAAGAAAACAAACCTTTTAAATTTAATAATGCTTTGGTGGATCTTGTTGTTTATGATGATCTGATTCACTCTGGACCATCCACTTCAACAGTTGGTAATCACTTGTATGTGTTCCTACACAAGCTCAAACCTATCAAATACAAATCAAAGGAGTGGAGTAAAGCCAATTTAAGTATCATCGATAAATGTATAATCGATGTGAATGAGCTCAATGATGCACAAATTTAAAACTTAAACAGAGCTACTTCTACACAGTATTTTAAAAAAATGCAAATCATATATGAATAATTCTTACTATATACTTTTTTTTACTTTCCAAACATTTTATAATCTATATATGCACAAATTTTTGTTCCGATGTCTGGTCATGGTATTGTTGAATTGCATCTGCATGGTGGTCGTGGTAATTAAAAACTAAATTCGTTTAGTGTTGTATATTGATTGATTTACTTATTCTTTTGAAATATAATTGTCCACTCAAAGTAATCATTTTACATTGTATATATGATCTTTTTTTTGGGATCATTTCAGTTCATTTTTTTCAAAGTACAAACTTGTTTTAACTTAGCTCATTTGGTTATATGTATTGGTGTTAGTTCAAGTAGCAATATAAAAAAATTACACTGACATCATTTATAATTGCCCCAAGACAATTATTTTAGAAAAAAAAAGCATTGACATCATTTTAAACAGCCTCTATACAAAATAATGATATAATATAATTAGTTTACAAACTTGCTAACATTTCAAAATGGCTTAACTTGATAAATAAAGTTCTTGTATATATTCTAACTCTTTCCTTGCGTCTATTTTGCAGTGAACTTTGCTCGTGAAAAGGAACCAAAATGAGCTTGAAGTTGTATGTGATATGACATTGGGTTTATGACAGTATCTATCTTTAAGCTTTTTGGATGTTATGTTTATGCTTTAACACACATTATTCATGTTTATCTTAATCGATACCAGATGTACTAATACATATCCTTGACCTATGACTGACAGGGAGGTCTTCTTCTCACAATGACATAAATTCACTCTAAGAAGCTAATGTTGAATTGATGGAGACACCTTACATTGGATTGTATTTCACTTGGAAAATAATAATCCAGATCAATATCAAAACTTATAGCAAGATCGTCAGGGCTTACTACAATAATGTTGCTTCCCTTTGTTGGCCTAACCTCTGTGCTAACATTCCTACACACTATATCTTTGACCCTTTTCCGTTATTCTCACCTTTGGCCCACCTAACCAAACCCTTCCTTCAGTCTTCAAGTTGTTCTTTCCTATTTACTCATATGTGTCTAGGGTTTTAATTAATTAACCAAATAGTTTCAGTAAGAATTAATTAACCAAACAATTTTAGTAAACATGAGTAAACAGTGTGGATCGAAACTCCCGTATTTCCTCAAAGTCGTTCGAATAACATGGCGGACAAAGTTCTTTAGCAACTCTAGATATTTCTAAACATCTCTACTATTTTATAATACCATTAAAAATGAACAATCAATAAAATAGCCGCAAAAGATCAATATGTGATTACCAACTTAACCCTAGATATTATTAGCTGCTAAAGATCAATATGCGATTACAAGCAAAACCCTAATTAACAAAAATAAATAAAGCGGATCATCAAAGTATTCGCGTTTAACCTAGATATTATTAGTTTGAAGAACAAGATAACCAAGAAACAAAAATGGAATTACCTGATTTTTGATGATTTTGGGATAAAATTTGATGAAGATGACGAATTCGCTGACATAATAATTTCTGGATATCGCGGTCAGAGAAAAGAAGTAGGGTTCCGCACGCGTTTGTTTTGTATTTAGGTTTTGAGTTCTCAGAGTTTTCATTTTGGGCTAAAAACTGAGAAAAAAAATAGTTTTCAATTTTATGCGTTAAGTACATTTTGAAAAATGGTTATTTTCAAAAATGAATTTTACAAAATAATAAAGCAAACGAGTTTTCATTATTTTTCAAAATTGAAAACTAAAAATACTATGAAAGTGGGTAACCAAACAGGGCTGGAAGCGAACTCAAAACAAACAGGACAATTACTTTGTGAGAAACCTTCAAATTTGTGAAAAAACCCTAAACTTTCCAAAAAATCCTCCAAATATGAAAGCACACTCGACATGAAGAAAAAGGTGAAAATAGGGTTTTTAGAAAGCGAATTGGATAGAAAATGGGCATGTGAATTTTTGTAAATTTTGATTGGTGGGTGTAGATGTGCTGAAGTAGTTTAGTGGGTGTGGGGTTTAAAGGGTGAGAATGTGGTAATTGGTGGGTGCTAAGAGTAATTGATGGGTGCTAAGAGCAAGACTCAGTATAACACAGAGTTGAGCCCAAAATATACAGCCTATCTCTCGGCTTTTTCCCCCTCTTTTCGGTCCGGTGGTTTTCATCGCCAGACCTCGATCAAATAAAATTTAAAATCAAAATCAGATTCAGTAAATCGAAAGGAATCAAACAATGGGCGAAGGAAGAAATTACAGTAAATTAGAAGAAGAGCTCGAGATGAAATCGCTCCGTCGAATTATCAGCGCCTACCTCAAGTTTGTATACATTACACTTCATTGATTCATTTTCAGTGTCATGCCAACTAGTAAACAGTTTTGCAAAATATTTCTTCTGTTATTAGTTATTCTGATGCTGCGGAACAAGATGTACGGAAGTATGAAAGGTCCTATAAGAAATTGTCGCCTGCACACAAGGTGAATTGCAATTAGATTCAGACTGATTTTTAATTTTTGTTTTTGTTGCATTTTTCTTACTTGTATTGATGTTTTTGCGGTTGCAGGCTCTTTTATTGCATCTCCCTGAAAAATATCGCAATCTTAGGAGGTATGCTCTTTTTTTTTTACACAAAAAAATAATACACATATGTATGTATGTATGTATGTGTCACTTTAATGGTTAATTGAAGTATATTCATTTCAGGGAGTCTATGTGGTATTAGAGCACATGTAGAGGATACTATATTAGGTTTTAAGAAGTGTGTATTTGTGGGAAAAAAGAGTTGTACGCTTTATCATGGGATAAATTAAAATATGTTTCCGATTTAGGAGAACACTAAGTATTGCAAAATTCTAATAACGATGGGTCAAGCATTTAGGTTTTGATAATTCATTTATGCTCTGGTATTAAAAAAATAGTGCCTTGCACATGGAGAATCATTTCAAATTACCGTAATTAACCATCATAAATTAATCGGTAATACCATATTCAAAGAGGAATTCCTCGTTCTACATTTGAAGGATACTAATTTTCCAAATTAGCAAAGTTTGATGCTTTTTTTACTCATGAACACATAAAAGTTCAATTTTTGAAGAACTAATGTAAAAACCTGCGCATCTCAAGTTTCATTGTGAATTTAGAATGTGAAAATCATTCTATAATTTTTGTAAATTGAGTAGATCACATGGTTAAAAACATGACAACATATCCACACTACTGGTTGGTTTGTAATAGTTTTCTGTTTTCTCAGTTTGCTAAGCAAATAAATTTACCGACATGGTTTGTGTTGAATTGTCAACATCACTAGGGTTGAACTTTACTATCCATAAAGAAAGTAGCGATAATCAACATTATTTACAACGCATGATGCAAAAAGGCACAAAGTCTTTGCTAAACCATGGAGCACGACAGTGCGCCTTTTTGAGTATTGCACATTTATCAAATAGTATAATAACAATAAATATATTTCCTATTGTACAACAGAATCTAATGAAAAAGGACTAATGTAGTTATATTTCTTTTTATAGAAGGCAACTTCTGAAACGAGAGCAATATAATAATAATTCCTTTTTTCGAAAGATAACTAATGGAACAAGACTAAAATAAATATTTTTAATTTTATAAATGATATGCAACAAAGTTCTGTATTTTTTCATTTTTTGCAAAAACAATTTTTTATACTCATTATCATGTATAATTTCAAGTATAAAAAGTATTCTAAAAGAGAAAAATAAAATAACAAATTGCATGATAAATCAATGGAATAAATAAGCTAGATTTGAGAATATTAGTTAAAAAGTAAAAAAAAGAAAAATCAACACTACATTCATGTCTTCACGTAGTAAGAATTCAAAATGACTTGCAGAAAAGAATAAAAGATAAGAAAACATAACCATACAACGATTACTATTTTTATGCCTTTTTGAATTTTGAAACACGACTTACAAAAAAAAGAGTAGGAAATAGGAAAGTGCAACCTTTTTGCACTGTATGGATATGCATCATATGATGCGTCTTTTCATACGTGACACGACATAAGAGCAAAAAACATTATTGTCATGTCATGCGCCATGACATGCCTTTCATAATTATGATGATGTTAAAATATTTTCTAATTCACTCTTTACATAAACACGATAATATTTCCTTTTGGCTTCACGAACTCCAAATTAAGAGTGGAAAGTTGGACTTGACATCACAGCAAGACTGACCAATGTGTTTACACTTTACTCCAGGTTCGGGCCACTTTGAAATTGAAACATTTAGCTGATGTAGCAACATTGCAACTATGCTAACAAAAATTGAAACCCATAATTTTAGCAGTACAAATAGGATAACATTATGTCAGGTGAGAACTTTAATTTATTGCACCATACAACGGTCATCGTCTTCGTAGGTATATGTAGACTGTTCAATTACCTTCCAAATGAACAATCTACATATTGACACCTTTGTCTTATTGCTTAGCCTCTTTCTAAGTGTCGTAATTTTTATCACATATGTCATTGTTTAGTCAAACATTTACACCTTTACTCGATTCAGATGCTTTTATTGTTGAGAAAACCAGTTATACAGTGTTAAGAAGCAGGGTGGTTATTGTTGTTGTTGATACTACTACTACTATAAAATAAAAAACATGAAATCTAGTTAAAGTGCAACACCGGCATGAAAGAAAACAACTGTTTTTAACTGTTGGACATTTTGCAGGTGTATATCAATGAATTCATACTTCATCAGGAGCATGCTTCAGGTAAACAATGTCACCAATTGTCATATCATTAACTTTATTTTCTAATAATTGGTAATGCCGATGAAGGACCGATTTGCCTTTGAAGGTGATGAACCTTATGTCTGCATATCTGACATGAAGGACGACTTATATGGGCACACGATGAATATGGCTAAAGCATGTTACAATGGGGAAACAAAACCCAACTTAAGTTGATCCTCAACATTATGAGCAATTGATGTAAAACTTACAAGTATACCTAAATTTATCAAACGTATATACAATTGCATCAACTGACAAACATTGTCAGTTTTGTGTCCTGCATCCGCCACGTTCGTATTAATACTTTACCCTTTATAATCTAAAGTTTAATTCTCAATGTGGCTTGCTTCTTATTTGGAATGAGATAACTAATATAGTGAATAATGATGCTTCCTGAAAACTTATTAGTTGCAATAATTGTTTGCAGGCATTTGAACCTCCTTTTGCCATTAGTCACGATATTGATGAGCATGAATGTGTAGATGAGTCCTGTAATGGTTATCAGACAAAAGACGAGGAAAATTCTCAAGTGAATAGTTTTTCCGTGGTGCAGCCCATTTCAGAAAATGGAAGCAAGGATTCTGGACCAGAAAATGATATGTCTAATGAGGTGTCTTTTGCGAGATTATACATCGTATTGCTTCCAATAGTCTTTTCATGTTGCAAAGTAGTATTATGGTCAGTGTCATTTTTTTCATTTAGATAATTGACGTTAGATGGTAACAGGATAAGCATATTGGAAATTATTGCTGTGTGCCCAATTCAGACGAGGACATCAATTCTGCCTGCCATAGTAATGTATGCAACGGCATTATAAATGCTAAGGTAGCTCTGGTCCATAATACTTTATAAGATAATATTCTGATACCTCACTATAACCAAACTGAAATGACGTATCATGATTTTGGTCGTATCGTTTATCCTTTCTTTGCTAGTTCTACACCTACAAAACTAAATATTTGGGCTTCCCTATCTAACATGCATTGCAATTAATGTTGATTGTTTGTCGACTTTCATTGATGTTATTTTCACATATTTAGTGGATAATACATCAATTTTAAACTTAGAATAGTATAGTATAATAATTTAGAATTTGTTCATGGAGATTTTAACTCTTTTGAATATAACCTAATAAGTGCAGTATTTGGTCACGACAATTGTTACTTTTTTTTATGGGTTCACTATAATGTGGATTTTAATTCTGCTTCTGTTTTTCCTCATTTACGTGACTAGCAGAGTGCATAACCCACTTTCATAACTGTGAGAAATGCGGATTACGAATCTTAAAGCTAGTATAAACACTAAAGGGGGGTTGAATAGTGTTTAAAGGAATTACTAATTCTTCTCGAGTTTATATTAATTTAAACACAAATGTATACAATATTCAGACACAGATATGATCACAGATTCAAACACAGATGCAAATATAAAGTAAAAGCAGTAAAGGAAAGAACACACCGGATTTTATACTGGTTCGGAATTACCCTACACCCAGTCCCGCACACAAGTACAGATTTCCTTTCAAAAACAATCTTTACAATTACAACCCTCGATTTCAAGGCCACGAGGTGCACCACTCCAGATTCACAATCCTCTGGGTAGAGATACTTGATTTTCCGAGCAACAAGTTCACCCAATTGATTTCCTAGGCTACAATCACACATTTTCTCACTTGATTGATTTCCAAGGCTACAATCACACCTTTTCTTACTTGATTGATTACAAAGAAGCCTATAACTCTAAATAGCACTGGGATCTTGTTGAGATAGTGATAGAGAATCAAACCAAAAATGATCTAGTTAAATTCAATGGTGATTTCAGCAGAGTAATGTTAAGAATATATATAAAGAAATGTGGAAGAAGAAGAGGAGTGAAAACCAGAAAAATATTTTTAAAAATTCGTTAAAAGCATCCTCTATTTATAGAAGAACAACAGCCATGTCTATTCGTGAAAGGTTATGACGAATAGACACTTCTTTTGAAATTCAAAATTTTAAAACCAACTGCCACTATGTCGACATGGGTATCTTGGGTATGTCGACATCCCAAAGGAAATTTTGGTGATTTGTTTTTCTTGAAAATTACTTCTATCTTATATTAAAACTATTTTAAACTTTATAAATATACTTAACTATAGCTAAAATACATAAGTAAATATAGAGAATAATATATATAAAATTTTACTATAATTTTATATTTAAATCTAAGTATAAATATATTATAATTAAAACATAGTTTAAAACAAACGAAGTTTAAAACAAGAGTTTATTTAAAAACAAAATCAAATAATATTTTAAGGCTAAAACATCTTTTTGAAAATCATTTGAAAAGATAATTTTTAAGGCTAAAACATTTTGAAAAGCAGTTTTGAAAATCATTTTGAAGTAGTTTTGCAAGCTTTTTCCTGCAGAATATCTCATCACATCAGGACTCGAGAACTTGTACAAAACCAGGATGTTCGTGGGTTTGTAAGTCACTTGTCGTAGGTTTGTAAGCTACTTGTCGTGGGTTTGTAAGCCACTAAAAAGCTAGAAATGGATTCCATCCCAAATGAAATATGGAGTGAAGATTTCAGTGCTATTATGAAGTTTTAACATAATTCTAGACTCAATACTTATCTTGTATTATTAAAATCTTGAACTCTTGATAACTTGATTTCTTGATACTCATGAGTCTTCAATTTTGATATCTTTGAATCTTTATACTGTACAGTCTTCATTCTTGATACCTGCATGGTTAAATCATGCATATACATATATATCTAAACTATAATGTTAGTATTTATATTTTATAATCTTATTCTGAGGTTGTTGTCATCAAAACCATCATCTCAAGGACTAACAATCTCCCCCTTTCTGATGATGACAACCTTTGTTTATAAAATATTATTTCTATCCTAATGACTCCCCCTAAAACTAATAACTCCCCCTTAATCTATGCCTAACTATCCTATATTTTATACTTCTCCCCCTTTGTCATCAACAAAAACTAACTCCAAACTATATAACTCCCCCTTAGTCTAATATTAAATGATTATAATGATAGTGTTATCATAAATAATCAACACTTAAATCTAAAACTAAACCTTAAGCCCTAAATTACAAACTCTCCTAACTAAGAATCTATATATGATAATATTTGTAATATAAGAACACATATCATTTATATTGTTATAATCTTATTCTAAGGTTGTCATCAAAACCATCATCTCAAGGACTAACAATAACATATTAAGCTAAAGGGCGAAATCACATCAAAAGTTTATTGCATAATTTGTCTAATTATCTAGAATGTGGAATATGGTTGAGAATCCTTAATTCTTGTTTTCTACAATGAGGTCAAGATTAATGATAGCTATCATTTTAAATAATAGGAATACCTTAATTCGAAGTTTTTTGAAATCTCCAAAATGTTCGTGTTGTTATTCTCCATCAAACATGAGTATCTAAGGATATTTTTGTCATTCAGTTTCCTCACGTTATTTAACAAATCCATCCTATCCAACTTCATAACGACTTAATTTCGATTTCTCATGCCTACTAATAATGTCATTTCCCCCAGAATTTAGGGATTCAATTTAATATAAAATTCACAAAACATAAAATAGTTATAATTTCAAAATTAAAGCTGATGTTTATCGTTTGTGTCAAGTATTATCTATGCATATGATCATTATATCACTTTAAATAAATTTTGCTTTCAATTTTTTTACAGATGTCCAACGGACGTGCCTAACGTACTTAACGTACTGGTCATTTTAAAGCAAAATATATTGCCACAAAGAATGATAGTTATCATTGTAGGCTTTACTCTTGAGTTTTTCAGTACCAGTTATGAGGGGTTTCAAATATACTGGTTTTGACATTTAATGGGTGTATCAATTTCGATTGATTTTTAAGAGTTGTTTTGTAACATGTTAACATACTCCTGAGTTAATTATTCATTGGTTTAAAAAGTTTTTACAAATAAGAATTACGCATACCCATACAATTAAATAGGAACAACAATTGAAATTGTTGGGCAATGTAGTTGATTCCTTATCAAGGCTGTTAGACCACATGATCTTAAACATGCAAGATGATATATATGGCAAATTCATGATATTTCAGATGCATTTGTTTTTAGGCAGTCAACATACATTTTTTATGTCAAAACCCAAAGAAAACCCTAATTAAGGGGGATTATAAAAATCTTAATTAGATATGTTTTTTTAACACTAATCAATTCGATTTTTGTTGCAAAATTACTAATTTATCTTTAAGTAACAATTATGAACGTGCTTGCAAATCCATTATGGTTTAAATGTTAAAACACATGTCATCCTCTTGTTGAAGATCATCGATGATGTCATATTAGAGGTTGATAAGCAATCTCTACCATGCATATCACCTTGTATCTCTCCAAGCAAGGAATTCTGTTTCCCAAACCATTATCAGTGGTATAGGTTTTTTATAATTTATTTTTGATCTATAATAAAAGACGAGATTGGTAAACTGATTGAGATGAGTTCAAACTCACCTGAATACAAGGTGATCACATGGATCAGTTTCATAAAATTCAGTGAGAGAAGGTTGACCATGTAAAATGTTGAAGATTGACCAAATGATATTATCAAACATGTCATGTCACCATATAATTAATATTAAAAACCCAGACATCTTTGTAAGTACTCATCTTCAGTTAAGAGCCTATTATAAGAAAAAGCCAAACAGGCTCTTAGTTAGAATGTTGAGGATGGACCAACGAAAAGGTTTTATTTTGTTCATAAAGATACTATGTATAATAATATAGCTAGTCAGCCAGATACGGAAACAAATAAGATAAAACAGTAGCTCTGATGAAAATAATAATCCAGACTGCTCCTTCTCAATGTGTTTCTAATATTATAATTATGCATTTTAGACAACTTCGCCTCCCCGTGATTGGCTGGATCCATCATTTCAGCTGGATGTTCCTCTAGTTGATGTTGACAAGGTACATAACATGTGTATGCTAATAAACTTATTCTTTCCACACACAATAGTCATTTTTATTGCATGCCACTTATATTTTATAGTTTGGTCACCATTTTGTCGAATGCCAGTAATTTATATTAGTAATCACTAGTAAAATGACACACATCATGTGTGTATATGTATCTCACTTCCGAGGAATTTATAAGTGAAGGGATGAAAGTGGCGGTGAGAGATTTGTGATGATACAAAATCGTTGCAAACGGAGATGTAGGGGTAATAACGATATTCAAAAAAGACACCGTAAAACATATTGATCCAATTTCTTTTATAAATAATAGAGATTCTTCGCAGTGGATGCACGGCAACAAGTTGTATAATGGCTTGAAAGTAACTGGGTTAAGTTTTAGCTTATAATCAGTTTATTGCATGTCACTTGTTTAATAGTCCAGTCACCATTTTATTGTTTGCCACTTATTTATATTAACAAAATCATTTATAAATGGAGTATGTTTTGGAACTTGTACATGATGTGACTTAAATATAACCAACTACATGAAAATAACTGAGTAAGGTCTAACTTGCAACTCCAAAGCAACAAATAGTTGCTTGACAGTTTAACTATAAAATTCAATTACAGTTCAGGCTTCTGAACATTTATTTGAAGAAGTTGCTAATGCACCAAAAGGTGATGAAACAAGTTATCATGCTTCTTACTTGACAGCCACAATATCCAGCCTGTTTTTTGCCAACAAAGAAATACACACACATATCATACACACATGCATGCACGCACGCACGCGCACACACACACACACACATATATAAGTAGATAACATATAAAATGTAAATGGTAAATTGAGAAAGTTGGAACTGAAGGTGAATCGAATTATCCATTTTTTTGAGTGTCAAGCAACCACTGGTTGCTATAATTTTAGGAAAATTCCAACTATTTCGGATTGTTCGTGTTTTGCTTTTTCGCACATACGTTCACTAGAGTAACTCGCATCCACTCTAATTTCTCCATTTGGTTCATATTTACATCTTTTAACAAATGTCAAGTTATATTTACATCTTTTAACAGATGCATGTTCTAGAATCATACAGTTTGCAGCTGAATAATAACCCATATGCCATATGTTTAATAATATAGCAATCCAGACTACAAAAATATGAACGTTATGCACCTCATAACCCTGTATTAATCAACTGGTTTATTAAGTTTAGCTCTTGTTATCAATAACTTATGTTTTTTCTTCTACAATTTAACCAATGTCAGGTGAGGTGCATTATAAGAAACATAGTGAGAGATTGGGCTTCCGAGGTACGTACTCAATTTGTATTTGTTATCTTTATTAAGCATGCCTCATCCTGCAATTAATTAATGTAGGGTCAAAAGGAACGTGACCAGTGCTACAAGCCTATTCTTGACGAGCTTAATCGTATTTTCCCTCTAAGCAGCAAACAAGAGTATGTTTTTAGCTTATAAAATTGCCTTTTAATATTATTTGTGCAAACCAGTTTGCCTTTAGTAGGATCTGCTTGGAAATTTGTATTTTCTTTACCTGCGAATGCTTGTATCACATGGCGTAATTTTTTGACTTATCAGGATACTATATGACGTCTACATACATGCATAGGTAGATCATTATGATTTTGTTTTGATGTGATACATGTATTGAAACTCTGTTTAATTTCAAAGCTATATAGTAGAAACACATGTAAGCTACCCGCATAACATTGACATTGAAAAGTACATTTTCAAAGTATTCCAACTATAGGCAGTGGTCTATGCTTTTAGACTTTTAGTTGTAACAACAAACATGTAATTTTTTCATATCTGTTACATTCATATTATATGTAATTTATCATGTTTGTCTGTGTAAGTCTGTTTTGGTTGTTTTCAGTTACACCTAGTAGCATGCCATTTTCAACTATTTTTACTTATATCATCAAACACATAACTTCTACATAATACCCAAGCTTTCAAATCTCAGATTTTAGACGAAATCTCGGATTGACATCTTGGTTGTTTGGCTTTATTGGCTGGATCGATCATTTTTAAACTTATTCTTTCAATTATCTATCCTAGTTATCTGAAAGAGTCCGTCTTGGTTGTTTTAGACAGACACACCATTTTCATATTTTGGTTTCAATCAGCAACGAGAGCTGGAGGGTATCATTATTATCAGCAGTGTAAATGATCGACAGTATCGCATCCTTTGAACCATGTCTAAATTGGGTACTGGGGGCTATATTGGCATAAATGAAATATTGGGGGCAAATTCCAGTAATTTGAAAAATGTGGAAGGATACTCTAATATAGAAATAGTGCATTACTTGTTCATTTGCCTTTCACTCACACCATTGAGTCGCAAGGTTTTCATGAACAATGCAAGTGATACATACACACACATACATACATAAATACACACACACATAAATGCGCACACACACACACACACATATACATACATTCATACATACGCATACACACATACACATATACATATACATACATACACACACACATATATACATATACATACATATATATTACTAATATGATGGGAGTAACTTTAATAAACCACTTTGTTGCCAGTCCTTGTGGCAACTATATTTTTTCCTGTTCCACAATTTTAGGTATTCTGTGGTTTAAAAACGAATTTTGTGTTTTCGGTTTTCAATATGTATGTCAAGTATGAGAAGAATGGAGGGATGATGGAGGGGATGAAAGAAAGACGGATGGGAGGACGGAGAGGATAGAGGGACGACGGAAGAATGGATTGTTTTACGTGCTTGTGTTATTTTCCAAAACGCGGAAAATAAAAAAGTTTGTTTTCTATTTTTTATGTTAACTTCGTTTTCAAAATTGATCGTTTTCGGCAACATAAATGCATCGTGTGTATTTTTGTATGAACGAAAATCCAAAACTAAAAATAACAAACCAAACTCTACCTTTAAGTTTTGAACCAATGTTGAAAAATAAATAAAAATTAGGTTTAACAGGGGCACCTTAACTGATTTGCTGAAATACTCAAAAGAGTCACCGTTAGCTTTGTCCTCTTCGAATTGTTAATTAATTATTTTTTGCATTTCAGAAATATTTATTATTGTTAATAAAAATTGTCTATCATGATTCTTTTCTTATAGTCCTCCATGTTGCTTAGTCCCTGGTGCTGGACTTGGAAGATTGGCATTGGAAATTTCTAGCCTTGGTATGCAATTTCCAAGGAACCTCTCTTCATATTCATTTAGTATTTTATATTTACCCCTGCACATAAACAGGTTTTGTTACCCAAGGGAATGAGTTCTCCTATTATATGATGATTTGCTCAAGCTTCATTCTTAATCAGTACGCCAGTAGTTCCTGTCCTTCTCATTTCCTTGCATTTCAGTTCCTGAAAATTTGATTTAATTTTTTTATGATTGTTACCTGATTCGTACTTTTTTTCTTCCACATTTTATCAGCACTCAGATTGCTGGTGAATGGACTATATATCCGTGGATCCATAATAATTGCAATTCTCTATCAGACAGCGACCAACTTAGATCTGTAACGTTTCCAGATATCCATCCAGCGAGGTAAGTTTTACTTGTATGCTTGCATTCAAGTTATTATGGATTGCTTCTTAGGTTGTAGTTTTGTAGATTGATGGTCAAATACTTTTGAAGTTTATGGTCATCTTTTCTACTTTATAAGATAAATAAACCATTATAATGAGCTATATGTAAGTGTATGCTTGGAGACACGTTTCTAAGATGTTATGTTCTGAAAAATTAAATATATAAAAGGGTTTTTCAGTAATTTGCATTTTCTGCCATGTTTATCCGTTCTCATTGTTTTGTGACATTTGTTTTGTGTCTGGAAATGGTAGTACATCAACTTTCTATGTTCATTATCAACTTAATTTTTTTTGCCTATATCATGGATGTTGTAACTATCTTTTCACTTATTCTTCCATTTTTTTGTCACATTTGTTATAAATAGTGCAGAAATTACCGAAGGTTTTTCAATGTGTGGTGGTGACTTTGTCGAAGTGTACAGTGATCAATGTCAAGAAGGTACAAAGTGCATGAAAAACATATTTGCGCAATGTTAAATTTGAAACTAATTAAATTATTGTTTTCATCACACAACTGATGTGATCGAAAAACTTAAGATGCTATGTTCTCACATTAATTAATTTTAATGATAAAATTAGGTGATTGAACCACTTAACTTACTAGGAACTAACGAACATAGCTGTAACTATATTGTTTAATTTAGCTACATTAGTATTTTGGTAACTGGTTAAATATGAATGTATTTTTTTGTTTTTATTTTATTTTGAAGAAACTTGGCAAACAATGAGTGTCTTGGATTAACCCTAGGGTAGCGCAGTTGGTTAGGACATGCGGTGCTCACCTTGAAGGTTGAGGGTTCAATCCTCATCAACTAAATATCCCTGTGAATTATCCGAAGTATGTGTTGTGGGTTATGTGCATGCTTCCTTAGAATTTACAAGCAAAACTTGATTCTCTAGGTCTTTAAAAAAGAAAAAGAAAAAAAGGGAGTGTCTTGGATTTGTTTGAAATTGGCCACTTTTGTCAATTATTCAACAAAATGTGAGTTTACTTTGGTAACTTTTTGTTCAATATGCATGTCGCAGCTTCATGGGATGCTGTAGTGACTTGCTTCTTCCTGGATACAGCGCATAACATTGTTGAATACATCGAAATAATATCCAAGATCATCAAAGACGGAGGAGTAATTTCTACGCTTTGGAATTATATTTGGTTTACTAGTATTATTAGCACATTTATTGTAGGATAAATTCAGATTTTTTTTTTTTTTATTTTTAAAATTTCTACAAAATCACATCATAAAGTTTCCTTGAAAGAAGTCCTGTTTACTTCAAGGCTTTTGCAACATATACTGTATTTTGCAATCCATGTTCAACTTCTAAATTGTTTTTATCTGATACATTGCAGAATATTTTTACCATTCACATTCAACATTATAAAAAGTTAAACCAAAGCCTACCTGCAAATTATACCATTTATCATATATTTCTATGCAATGACATTGATAATTGTTTTCACTTCTTATACATGATAGGTCTGGATAAATTTGGGTCCCCTTCTATATCATTTTGCGGATGCATTTGGACCTGATGTATGTATAGTTTTCCGCCATCATAATTTTAAAAATGATATGGTATTTACAGCATATGACAGTAAGATTTCCATTTCTGTTTCTTGGTATTCAGGAGATGTCAATTGAACTCAGTTTAGAGGATGTTAAGAAGATAGCGATTCAGTACGAGTTTGAATTAGAGGTAACAAATTCAACACATCAATTATTTAGATATCAGCGAGAATGCAAATATTAATTTATAGGTCATAAAACTAACAGATGGAGAAAATAATTGAAACAACTTATACTGCTAATCCTCGATCCATGATGCAAGTAAGTTTTTTCTTTGGTTCCTGATATTACTTCTCTGTGAAGTGTGTTGTTATACCTATTATGAGGCACATATGATTAGTTGTTAATTATTTGTTTTATTGTAGAATCGTTACTGTGCAGCCTTTTGGACGATGAAGAGGAAAGCGAGGAGAACATAGTGTCGATATCATTCTTTGGTATACAGATATAATTATGGTAGCTGAAGAAGAAGAAAATTATAGTTCCAATAGCTAAGAGTTAGCCAGGAACCTGATATTATGCACAAACCTGTGTTAGATCAAAACAAACTGTAGGATCTCAATGGGACATTGGGCAGTCTATTTATAGTTATACTGTAGCTTGTATGGAGATGAAACTGTCAGTTGTCATCGTATTTATTACATGATGGCAACAGCGTATTATAAACTGTTTGATGGTCATAAACATTAAATCCTCTATATTTTAGCCCAAATAATATAAATATTGCAATATTATTTCCAGCTTAGTTATAGAGTTTCGAAAATTACATTTATGTGGGTTGATGCTTTAAAATTAACTTGTATTATTTTCATATTTGTAAACTTATACACTAGTGTTGGGTACGTTTCGACCCTATTCCAGACTGCCGAATCAAAGCCCCATTCCAGACTGCCGAATCAAAGCTCCATTCCAGACTGCCGAATCAAAGCTCCATTCGAGACTGCCGAACCAAACTACCACCGCACCAAATCAACCGGACCAAATCTCATCCACCGAACCAACTCCACCAGGCCAGGTTAGATTAGCCCAGGCCCATCAGCAACGATATACATCCAAGACCCCTGCTCCCAACCTCACTCTATAAATAGAGGGGCAGGGATACAACAATGGGGACAAGTTTGAGAGCTCAAGCATGGAAGGAACTTTCAAACAACTTTCTTTTACTTGTATCAAAGCTTTGTACTTGTAATCACAACAAAAGAAGAGAAATAACATATAAAGTGGACGTAGGCACATTCTGGCTGAACCACTATAAATCTGCGTGTCTTTTTACAGTTTAGCCCCTGTTTTTCATATATTTGCATAAACCTCCAAAATCACTAAGAACAACATAAGATCTACTAAATCATACAACTTTGAGGTGTTTGTCCATTTTTTGTGCAAACATTTTTGGTGCTTTCACTGAGAAATTGAAGCTCGAAGCTTCAGCTTCATCCGCTTAACAAGTTTTCCTAACAGCATCATCCGCCACTTGGAAAACATGCCTCCCAAACAGAGAAAAGATGTTAACAAAGGAAAAAACATCGCATCCAGTAGCCTTCCTGATCCAGCTATCGCAAATCAAGTAAATCCTCCTCCTCCAGCAACGGTAACAAATGGAGGACAGGCTAACCCAACCACTCCTGCCACAGAACAGCCTGCAGCAATTACTAGGGCAGATTTGGACAGAGTTGTTGTTGAAGTAACTAACCGCTTCACGTCCCAGCAGGAAGCCTTGGTGGACCATCTCATGTCACGCTTGAGGGACGCTGAAGAATCCAACCGCAACATTGAATCATGGGGCGAGTCCCAGTCTGGAGGATCTCAGAGACAGCAAAGATCTTCCTTCTTCGAAGGAGCTAACGGCAGAAGTAGCCGTGGTAGGAGCCGAGACCGAGCCCAGCCCGAAGTTAGGCTTGAGGAAACGTTTGGTACCGAACCCAACGGGGAAGGTACCGGGCGAAGGTCAACTGCAGCTGAGCCTGTCATGCTGCCTAACCACAGAAACACCGGTGAACGGGGCCGAGCTAGAGTTCAGCCCGAAGTTGGACCCGAGGAAGTGCTAAGATCAGAACCCAACCGGGGAAGATCAAGGCAAGGGCCAACTGTAGCTGACCCAAGCATGCTCCCAGAAGATCAAAGGCAGCCATTGGAAAATATGAGGAATGATAGACGATACCATCCCTACAGGTTGTCTGGACGGAATCAACCCCACAGAACAGAGCCAAACTCATTTCTGTCTGCTCCAAATTCTGATGAAAGGATGGCGCGCTTATTCAGAGAGTGTGTCCAACGGGAGCAAAGAGATCGAGGGATAGGCGCTAGGGTAACCAGCCCTTTCGCCCGCAATATCGAAGTTGCTATCACCCCCCGAGAATGGAAGATGCCAACAATGGAACCTTACAAAGGAACCTCCGATCCCGTTGTACACTTACAGAGGTACACGCAGCACATGCTCATGAGTGGAGCAACAGAGGGGGTGCTGTGCAAATGCTTCCCGCTCTTCTTAGCAGATCTTGCTACCTCCTGGTTCTGTCATCTACCCCAAGGATCCATCAGCTCATGGGAAATGTTGAAAGAAAAATTCATCAATCAGTTCCGCATTCATGTGGAGCAACCTAAGGACGCTTATTCCTTATCCAGCGTCAAACAGAAACCTGGAGAAAAGCTGCAGCAATACCTGACCAGATTCAACGCCGCAGCAGCCGCAGTTCAAGATGCCGATGAGAAGCTTATCCTAATGGCCCTCTGCAGTGGGGTACATCCAGACACTAAATTTGCTAGGAGATTGACAAAAGAAAAACCAGCTACTTTACCCGATTTCTTCCATGAAGCCGGGAAATACATGAGGCTTGAGGATGCTGCCATTGAGGAGCAGTCAGGGCAGCAAAGTAAGACGACCCCTGGCATCGCCCCTGCTGTGGCAAGGGACGTTCGAAGGAATGATTCCAGAGACAATGCTGGGGGCAAGAAAGTAGAAAAACGCCTATATCGGCCAGGACCAAGATTCGACTCTTACACCCCTTTGAACGAGACCGTCGAAAACATCTTCCTTGCCACCCAAGGCGAAGTTAGATACAAACGCCCACCATACAAGAAGGAATCAGATAGCGCACAGAAATCTGGAAAATTCTGCCGCTTCCACGAATCCCACGGACATGATACCAACGAATGCCATCATCTCCGAGATCTGATTGAGGAACACATCAGAAGAAAGAAACTGGAGCGCTATGTAAAAAGTCAAGACAGGATTCCAGCTCCTGCCAATGAAAACCCAAGGCTACCCTCACCAGGGACCGGCAGAGGCGACCGCAACGCTAGCAGCTCTAGTCAAGAGAAGATAGTGGTCCATACCATCTCAGGAGGTCCACACATCGCAGACAGAAGTTGGAAAGAGATGGAAAGATACGGGAAGTCGCTCAGAGACAATAGAGACTGTGTCAATACGGTTATAGAAGAGCGCCACCCAAAGCGGAAAGAAAGTGAAGACATCACATTCAGTAAACGCGACCTAGAAGGAAGACAGTACCCTCACATGGATCCCATGGTCATCTCTGCCCGACTCGGTCCCGCCGAAGTTTACCGAATCCTGGTAGATACCGGAAGCTCTGTAAATATCCTGTTCAAACACGCATTCGACAAAATGAGGCTATCAATGAAGGATGTATCTCCCTGCGATAAACCGCTACACGGTTTCACTGGAGATGCGAAAATGCCCATCGGGCAGCTGGACCTCTTCGTTGAAATTGGAAGCCATCCCCGCTCCGTTGTAAGGAAACAGACGTTTGTGCTGATAGAAAACCATTCGGCCTACAACGCCTTCCTAGGAAGACCAGCCCTATCTGACTTCCAGATTGTCCTAGCCCCGTGGTGCCTGAAAATGAAATTTCCAACGGACAATGGAGTAGGGGAAGTGAAAGGAGACCAAGATATTGCACGAGACTGCTATATAACCGAACTTCGCAACAACCACAGGAGAGATAAAGGGAAAGGTGTAGAGATTGCCCTCTGCACAAAAAGCCTTGAAGCATAGCAACTAAAGAAAGCCCCTCCTCTTCGATACACCAGCGACCCTTTCAATGAATTAGACCCTAGGGACAAAGAGGAGGAGGCCACCGCCGAGCCTGCAGAGGCTATGGAGTTTATATCTGTAGACAAGCACGACTCAAGTAGGCTACTGAAAATTGGGTCGCAGCTGAAAACTGAATTGAAGGAACAACTCGTTGATTTTCTCCGCCACAACTTGGATGTATTCGCTTGGTCACACGCTGACATGACCGGAATCTCCCCCAACATAGCGTGCCACGTATTAAAAATTGATCCTACCAAGGCACCTGTAAAACAAAAAAAGAGAAGTATGGGGGCAGAACGATCAGCAGCTCTCGATGAAGAAGTAAAGAATCTACTCGCCAATGACTTCATACGAGAAGCTATTTACCCAGAATGGATCGCCAACCCGGTACTAGTAAAGAAGGCTAATGGGAAGTGGCGGACCTGCATTGACTTCTCCAACCTAAATGACGCCTGCCCAAAGGATTGCTTCCCGCTTCCCAGAATCGACCAACTTGTAGACAGCACAGCCGGGCACGAACTCCTGTCTTTTATGGATGCATACTCAGGATATAACCAAATTCCTATGCATACTCCCGACCAAGACCACACTAGTTTCATCACCGACCGGGGTTTGTACTGCTACAAAGTGATGCCCTTCGGACTTAAAAATGCAGGAGCCACCTACCAGCGCCTCGTCAACAAGATGTTCGCAGGGCTAATAGGACGAACAATGGAAGTATATGTAGACGACATGCTGGTAAAATCACGGAAAGCCAAAGATCACGTAAGCCACCTGGGCGAAATGTTCCAGGTACTTCGACAGTATGGAATGAAGTTGAATCCACTAAAGTGCTCCTTCGGAGTGTCATCAGGAAAATTCTTAGGATTCATCGTCCATGCCCGAGGGATAGAAGCAAACCCTGAACAAGTCCGAGCATTAAGAGACATCAAGATACCTTCCACCCGAAAGGAAATGCAAAGCCTAAATGGAAAAGTGGCTGCCCTAAGCCGATTCATCTCCAAAGCAACGGACAAGTGCGTCCCCTTTTTCGAAGCTCTAAAGAAAGATAAAGGAAAGTTCGAATGGACGAACGAATGCTTGACCGCTTTCCTTAACCTAATCGAACACCTCCAGAAACCACCGGTACTCTCGACCCCAAACGAAGGCGAAGAATTATACCTATACCTTGCTGTGTCATCTCACGCTCTAAGCGCTGCCTTGGTAAGGGAAGATAACCGCACGCAACGACCAGTTTACTTCGTCAGTAAAAGGTTTACTGGGGCAGAAGTCAGATATCCTAAGCTTGAAAAGTTAGCATACTGTTTACTAATCACTTCACGAAAGCTACGTCATTACTTCCAATCCCATTCCATCAAGGTTCTAACCGATCAACCACTAAGGCAGGTACTCCATCGTCCCGACACTTCCGGGCGGCTACTTAAATGGTGTATTGAGCTGAGTCAATATGATATCACCTATCACCCTCGCACCGCCATCAAGGGATAAGCCATGGCTGATTTCATTGCAGAATTCACTACCAACGAGGATAAGGAGCAACTGGAAATAACAGAAGATATCAAGTGGAATCTTTTTGTGGACGGTGCATCTAACGAACAAGGCTCGGGGGCAGGTGTGGTAATCATCACTCCCAGGGGAAATAAACTGCACTATGCTATAAGGTTGGAGTTCACTGCCACCAACAACGATGCAGAATACGAAGCAGTAATAGCCGGATTAGAAATTGCTATCGAGATCGGAGCCAATTCTTTGTGTCTTCACAGCGATTCTCAGCTTATTGTTAATCAAATACTAGGGGAATTCCAAGCTCGAGAAGAACGACTCATAGCATATCTAAAGAAGACCAAGTTACTTCTCAGTCGATTGGACCACTACTTAGTCAAACACATCCCTCGGGAAGAGAACCAAGAGGCCGACGAATTGGCAAAGCAAGCAAGTATGAGAGACGTCGCCATCTTCGGGGCAGTAACTGTCTCAAAGCAAATGATCCCAAGTTTTGAGCAAGTGAATCTGATAGCTGCAACCGAAGAAGCAACTTGGATGACTCCCATCCGAGACTACCTACAAAATGGCACACTACTCGACGGGCGTAACGAAGTCAAGAAAATCTTAAGGAAAGCGTCCTGCTACACAATACAAGGAGACATCCTCTATCGGCGCGGGTTCTCTAACCCATTATTAAGGTGTGTCGCCGGAAGGGAAGCCAAGGAAATCTTATCCAACATTCATCAAGGAAGCTGCGGAGATCACACCGGAGGGCAAACGTTAGCAAAAAAGATACTCCGATACGGATATTTCTGGCCCACCTTAAGCAAGGACGCCTTAGATTTCGTCAAGAAGTGTGACAGATGCCAAAAATTTGCTAAGATCCCTCGGCTACCAACAACCGAGATTACTCAGATGACCAGCCCTTGGCCCTTTGCAGTATGGGGAATTGACTTAATCGGTGAACTGCCAATGGGTCGAGGCGGCGCCAAATATGCTATAGTAGCAGTCGACTATTTCACCAAATGGGTGGAAGCAGAACCTCTAAATAAAGTATCTTCAGCAAAAGTTATCAACTTCTTAATCAAAAATGTTCTGTGCAGGTACGGAGTCCCACTAAAAATCATATCAGACAATGGACTTCAGTTTGACAGCGAGGAATTCGCCAACTGGTGCCAAGAACACGGAATTCACAAAAGCTTCTCATCCGTAGCATATCCCCAAGCAAACGGACAAGTCGAAGCAGTCAACAAAATTCTGAAAACTCTGATCAAAAAGAAGCTCGAAAAGTCAAAGGGCGCTTGGGTGGATGAACTCCCTACGGCACTATGGGCCTACCGCACATCTTTCAGAACATCAACAGGGCACACTCCTTTCTCTTTGGCATACGGATCGGAGGCTATGCTCCCAGTTGAAACCATTGTGCCTTCCCACCGTAGGATCCACTATAACCCAGAAGAAAACGAAGAGCTCCTCAACATGTCTTTGGATCTAGTCGAGGAGAGAAGGAATGATGCAGTCCTAAAAACAGCAGCCCACAAGCAAAAGGTGGCAGCACAATACAACTCCAAAGTCAAGCATCGTACCTTACAAGAAGGGGATCTTGTCCTCAAGCGAATCTTCCCTCGCCCCGGAGCACTAGACCCAATCTGGGATGGACCATATGTAATTCATAAAGATCTCCACAACGGAGCCTATATTTTGTCAACAGTGGACGGAGAGGTGTTCCAGAGGGCATGGAACATCCAACACCTCCATCGATACTTTTCTTAACTTGTATTGCCCATATGAAGTGAATTAACAAAGAGAATCAGTGGACGTAGGCATTTTTTCGTGCCGAACCACTTTAAAAAAGCCTTGTCTCTTTTTTAACTTGTTCCTTTGTATCTTGGCTGCTTGTTAACTTTATCCTTTCCTGTTGAACGAAATCCTGAGCATATAGCATTTCTATTCAAAGCACTCCACAATGCAACGTCACGTAGACAAGACGCAACAGGTACTATGCGAATCTATGCCCTCGCCAATGAGACACTTTTGCTCCAGCATCCCTCTGCTGCGGGTTAACTCATTGCTCGCGACGGCCCTTAAAGCCAACTGTAATGAGCCGATTATAAGCCACCGAGAAGGCCGACTATAGCCGAGGCAGCTCATTACGGCGTTAGGCTCGCCGGCAACTGTGAACCGATTATAAGCCCCAACATAAGGTGTGGCCAGCCAGGGGCAGTTCACAGTTGACGATCGGCACCCACGCTAGCCGGCCACAGTAAGTCGAATAATACCCGTGAGTACGGGCCATAATGGCCCGGGTAGTTACTGTGCGCGATCTCGGCTCCGGTGTGTCTTAAGTGCGGCTGTGGTAAAAAAGAATTAACTCCCCGCGGAGGCGTAAGATGGGTGACAAATGTCTCCAAGACCCACAGCTAGGGAAAGTGACTACAAAACCCATTTGCCACGAACTTAAGCACATCGAAGGCCTTCCGTGACTGGAAGTTTTACTATTTCACATATTTCAATTTTACTTAAAAAACTTTCCTCCTATCCTCTATAACAAACCATAAAGTACAGGATGCAGGGTAAGAGATACCCGCCAATGGATGCAGAGATTCACAATCAGATGGCAGGGCAGTCAACTGCTTTCCATGCTTGGTCATACAAGATATTCGAAACTGCCATTTACAAACAGAACATGAAAGGCGGTATTTTCTTCCTTTATGTACAAATGCATGACTATAATTTGATTTTTTCACACCACACGCTAACATTGCAAGTCATGAAATTACGATTTAAAACCAGAATCTGACATCAAACACAATTTAATTACAAGAATATACATAGCTACATTTCTCATACGATATGTCGAAATAGCAACAAATATTCAAGAAATGACAAAATCAACTTGAGCTAAAAAATTACACGTCAAGAATAATGTTATTACAAGTAGCAAGAATTACAACTTAGAGGTTACTCTACTGTCTTAAGACTAACAGATACAACAATGCCAAGCCTACAAAAAGAATTTTTCAGGTTCAGTCATGGAGCTGGTTGCGTCGAAGTCTTGTCCTTGTTCTTTTGCCCGCCTGTCCGGTCATAAAAAGGATTCATTAGTGATGAGTAACCAAGTTAACAGAAAGACTAGAAAGGAAGACTTACCAGTACTAGCTTCTTGACCATCCTGGTCGTCATCCTCTACCTGCACACCCGCCTCTTCAGCAGCAAGCAGCCGCATACCCTCCTTTACCGCCACTTTCTCCTCCTTGGTGAACTGGGCAGTGACCACATCCATACTGAAGACCGTTCCACCCTCTTTATCTGCATCAGCCTTAGCCTCCTCCAAAGCCCGAAGATATGTCTTGGCCATGACTCTGGGATAATCGTCCATCCAAGAGAGGTTACCCTGCTTCCAAGTCCGGAAATACATGTCCTGGAGCATGTCATCCATCATTCCTTCGTTCTCCTCAAACTCCCTCATCCGGGCATCGGAGGCCGACAACCTTTCCGCGGCAGCATCTCTCTCCAGTCTGTATCTCGAGCAATCAGCTTGAAGGGACCTCCGCATCACCTCCATCTCTTCCCTCAACTTAGCTTGAGCAAGCTCTGCAGCCTCAAGCTTCTCGGACAGTTCCTCCACCTGCTCGAGATCCGCTCTCCGAACCTCATCCACCGTGGTAATAGCCATGTCAATCCGCTCTTTGCAAGCAGCTTCCATTTTCCGCAATTCGGCCCGACTGGCCTCTTCCATGGTTCTCCTTAATCGCCCAGTAGCAGCCTCATGCTGAGAAATCTGGATAGCCTGATCCGCAAGCTGCTTGGCCTGATCCGAGACCACCAATCGAAGTCGGATATTGGCGCTCCCTATCTCCTCTCCGGCCTTAACCAGCCGAGCGTGATGCCCCATCAGCTTCTTGGCCTCCTCTGCCACCCGATCAATATTAGCTTTGGCCTCGTCTCCCATAGTGACTATACGAGTGGTGAGTAGATCGAGGTCTAAGGACTTGGCTTCGTCAAGTACTCGTACCATGGGGTTACGGGGGAGAAGGTGTTCACCAGTAACTTCGTCAAAAGTAATATCCTGAGAACCTGGATCCAGATCAGGATGACCCGCGAAGGGATTACGGGCCAAGTCGGGACGGTCGATATGAATAACAGAAGGGTTTCCGGACGGGTGTGGAGAGGGTACAAACTCGCTACCCTCCTCAGTAATATCATGAATAGGCTGAGCCGGAGGCTGAGGACCGAGCGAAGTTTCGGATAAAGGATGACTCCTCTTCCTCTGCTGAATACCCTCTTCGATGACCCCAAGAAGAGGACGGTACCCGACTACATCCCCGGAGCGTTGGGCTGAGGGCTTCGGCTTAGCAGAAATTTTGGAAAGTTTATATTGCTCGAGCCTGTGTCGAAGGTCTGAAGCTTTGGGCGTCTTGCCTGCTCCTGATATAAAGAACAAGTGTCATAATCTTACATTACAATATGATTCAAGAAACGCGGTAGGTTACAAGTTAGAAAAGGAAAAGAAACACAGCTGTGGTTGTACAAACCCTGGGGAGGAGTGGGATACTGCAATAAGTCCTGGATTTCATTCCAGGACGGGAGCGGGTCATAAAATATTCCTAAGTCCCTATCATTAGTGAAGCATGCAGGGGTCAAGAGTTCACCTTGAGTCGTCAGAGCCACCTTGGCCGGAATAGTCGGAGAAGACTCACTTGCACCAGTCCCGGTTTTGTCCGCCTCCCCGGTCTTCTCTACCAAAGCCGGATCATCACCCAACCCCTCAAAAGCTTGACGGAGAGCATCATCCGTCCACTCTTGCATCTCGCCTACTTGCCCAGAAGACAGAGCCCTGGAACCATCACCACCCTGTCCATCGCCACCCTCGTCACCAAGACGCTCAACGTCACTTCCGCCCTCCGCCTCACCTCTTTCCTCCTCCGCGTCTATCTCCCCCTGAGTAAGTGGACAATTGCTGGGAGAAGGACCGTCTGACCTCTTAAGTTTCTTACCTCCAACGGCTAGAGGTTTCGTGAATGGTTTTCTCTTTCCACCCTCTGCCGCAACGCCTCCCTTGGCCTGAGCAGCCGCCCTCTCTTCCGCCGTTTCCCTCAACTTAACTACAGACTGCTGCGGAAGGATCAAGTTATATTCTAGAAGGATCGCATTTCTAATCAAGTAAGCAGATGATCTGTATTTCCCAAGAATGCCTTCTATCTCCGCCGCCGTCTGAACCAGGCGGTCAGTCTCCACAACCGGAAAGCCACCTGTCGCTAGCAAAAATGAGAAAGTATGAGAAGAAGCATCGCAATCAGGATAGAAATTATAAGTAAAAGCATCAACTTACATCCAAAGGTAAAGCGCCGGATGGAGACGGAGTCGTCCCTAACAAAGAACCACTCTTTCTTGAACATGCTGAATTTGGAATAAAGGTCCAGGACCGGCTTGAAGGTCACAGCAGATTCCAAGTTAATATATGGGGACCCCTTCTTGTAGCCCCTTAAATTGTACAAGTACCGGATCTCCCGGTTGGAGGGAGCGCGACCATACTTCCTCCGAAAAATAATGAAAAGGCTCACCAGTATGGCATAAGAGTTGGGCTGGAGCTGGAATGGGGCCACCTTCAGGTACGTAAGGAAGCTGACTATCCAAGCATTGAGAGGCGGGATAGCACCACACATGCAATGGTACCTACTATAAGCAAAGTATCCTTCGGGAGGATTGTATGGCATGACTCCTGGACCCGGCAGCAGCATGAGGGCTCTATCAATCCCAAAGGAACGAGATATAACATCGAGTTGCTCCTCTTTGAGAAAGCTAAGAAAGCAGTCAGGCGGGGAATCCAGCAACTCCTGGGGACCGTATCCATCCACTAATGACCTCGGGGCGGGCCCGTGACGCTCCGATCCTGATTGAGCTGGGGGCACGGCCGAGGACTCTCCTTCACCCCCGGATCTCCTCTTATCTGATCGAGTTTCAACTTTTCGAGACATTTTATCTGCAAACATGGGAAAGGTATATCGTTAGAACATACAAGCAGCATAATCTGGAATTTCGCTTAAAAATTCGAAGTATAAAACAC
The DNA here is from genome assembly GCA_030737815.1 of Allium fistulosum. Taxonomy (NCBI): domain Eukaryota; kingdom Viridiplantae; phylum Streptophyta; class Magnoliopsida; order Asparagales; family Amaryllidaceae; genus Allium; species Allium fistulosum. Next base: position 1,259,849,827 of record CM060901.1, read on the forward strand.
ATGTTCATTCGGTCATATAACTTAATAGTTCATTCGGTCGTATAACTCAATAGTCCATTCGGTCGTATAACTCAATAACTTCATTCGGTCGTATAACTCAATAGTCCATTCGGTCGTATAACTTAATGGTTCATTCGGTCGTATAACTCAATAGTCCATTCGGTCGAATCACTCAAGAATTTCATTCGGTGGCACGAGCCAATGGTTCATTCGGTCTTTCAAGACAACAGTTCACTCGGCAGAAAAAGTAGTACCTGGTTCGGCTAAATCACTTGGTCCGGCTAGAATGCTTAATAACTTGGTTCGGCTAAATCACTTGATGAGAAGAGCGATGGCCTAAGCCCCTTATTTATAAGGGAAGGCTGGATGACCGGACCAGCCGGATCGACTCAGGTACCGAATACGGTCACTCAAGACAAAACAAAGCACAACGTATGCCGTCATACGCCCCGCTTTGGGGGGCAAATGTTGGGTACGTTTCGACCCTATTCCAGACTGCCGAATCAAAGCCCCATTCCAGACTGCCGAATCAAAGCTCCATTCCAGACTGCCGAATCAAAGCTCCATTCGAGACTGCCGAACCAAACTACCACCGCACCAAATCAACCGGACCAAATCTCATCCACCGAACCAACTCCACCAGGCCAGGTTAGATTAGCCCAGGCCCATCAGCAACGATATACATCCAAGACCCCTGCTCCCAACCTCACTCTATAAATAGAGGGGCAGGGATACAACAATGGGGACAAGTTTGAGAGCTCAAGCACGGAAGGAACTTTCAAACAACTTTCTTTTACTTGTATCAAAGCTTTGTACTTGTAATCACAACAAAAGAAGAGAAATAACATATAAAGTGGACGTAGGCACATTCTGGCTGAACCACTATAAATCTGCGTGTCTTTTTACAGTTTAGCCCCTGTTTTTCATATATTTGCATAAACCTCCAAAATCACTAAGAACAACATAAGATCTACTAAATCATACAACTTTGAGGTGTTTGTCCATTTTTTGTGCAAACAACTAGCGTTTGGATGATGGATGAAATTATCCTTTGTAGAAAGGCTAATAATAGTTTCTGAAACATAAATGCATCGATCCATTTTTATTTTTATTTGAGATATATAAATTTACTCGTCTCTACAAAAAGATAAACACAACCCTTTTAATCATAAAAGCAACCTAACTAATTTAATCTGATTCGTGTAACAAGTTGAAATTACGTATACACAAAAAGATGCAACACTATTGGTTTCTTTTTGTGACACACCAAGCGTCTTTTTATTAGTGTAGAAAAATAGCTTTTGATTAAAAAGATAAAAGCACCAAAAAATTTGTTGGAAAGATAAAACATAAAAGGACAAAAGAAATATCCAATAATGAACGATTTTGTGTTGGAAAGACAAAAAACAAATGTATACCTTTGATAATTAATTTTGCATCAAATGAACATATAATAAAATATTTTAGCTTCTTTTTACAAAAGGGATAAATCTTTTTAATTTTTCGCTGAACAAAATTAATTTGGTTATTTTATTACTGCCATTGCATAAAGAAGATCACGACAATCTTACGAAAACAATAGACGCTAGTGTATAAGTTTACAAATATGAAAATAATACAAGTTAATTTTTACACATTATGTAGCACCGTTTGGTTTCGTTTTGAGTTTTGTGTTTTGCATTTTCAACATACACTACAAAATACAAGAAAATGTGTTAAATTTTTTACAATTCTCAGCCATCGCGATGATGGACGAAAAATGAAGGAGATGAATTGTTTTCCATCCCTTTTTTATGTTTCAAAACACGAAAAATCAAATAAACTTGTTTTCTATTTTCTATGTTACTTTCATTTTTTAAAATTGTCTGTTTTTCAACAATACATAATAAATACAAATTTTTGTTTAGACGAAAACACAAAACTAAAAATAGCAAACCAAACGGGACCTTAAATTTTGAGCTTTAAAAGCTCAAAATATGTGTTGTCGGTTGATGCATATTTCATTAGGATGTAAACATGGCATGATATGATCTCAGGAAAAACCTTGGACTCGGTTAGTGAATATATTGTTCTTGACAAGATTCTCCAAGATGTCTAACCTGAATATATTTTTTAGAGTTAGTGTTCAAAATTTATTTAAGATTTAGATCAAAAAATAAATTATGGTCAGTATATTTTGTTGTGAATTCGAAGGTTAATGTATGAGATGAAAATTATGATTGTATTTACATGAGATGAAAGGCATGAGACGAAAATTATCGGTGCCTGACGTCACAGCCCTTTTGGACTATATTGTGCGAACTTATAATTTAGTTAAAAAATTTAGGTACTGGTTGAGTTGAAAATGAATCTTGTGTTTGTATTTTTAATATGTATGTCAAATTGTATAGAATATAATGATGAGTCCAAAAAATTTAGTCATTCCAACAAAGTGGAGAATGTGAAGGAGAAGATGGTTTTTTATATTTTTCAACCTGCAGAAAACAAGAAAAATTATTTTTAATTTTATATGTTAAAACCATTTTTCAAATCAATCATTTTTCGTTTTGCTTCTTCTTTGTATGGTTTTTAACGTACACGTTGAATGTGTGTTTTGTGTTATGTTTATTTCTATATTTGTTTCCGAGATCCACTTAGCCACTGTGTGGTAGCTTTGAGTTTGTATTTGATATGTCGGGTTTCCTCTTGAAAGGAAGTGTAAGTTATATTTTCTGACATATCAGTACTCGCACAAAGCAATTACACAGATGGTCGCTCCTCAACAGCCTTATTCTTCGTGCTAGTTGACGGCATTATCCCGTAGTGTCCTTGGCTAGCGTGAGTATAGAGGTGGGGCGTCACATAGAACGAAGGAGTTATTGCAGTCTGAACAAAAAAAATAGCGGCTTCTGCACTAGGCGGAGTTCAAATATGGGGATGTGGTAGCCTATTATTTTCTAAGTACAACAGTCAGTCCCCTTGGAGAACTATAGTGTGCGTTCACACGATGAAGTATCCGAGTGTTCCATACTGTCCGTAATTTAGGTGGGAGTTCATCGGTCGAAGTCTCGTCTGATTCCGAGTTAGAATGAAGGAGTTATTGCAGTCTGAACAAAAAAAATAGCGGCTCTTGCACTAGGCGGAGTTCAAATATAGGGATGTGGTAGCCTATTATTTTCTAAGTACAACTGTCAGTCCACTTGAGAACTACAGTGTGCGTTCACACGATGAAGTATCCGAGTGTTCCATACTGTCCGTAATTTAGGTGGGAGTTCATCGGTCGAAGTCTTGCTTGATTCCGAGTTAGAACGAAGAAGTTATTGAAGTCTGAACAAAAAAAAATAGCGGCTTCTGCACTAGGCGGAGTTCAAATATGGGATGTGATAGCCTGTTATTTTCTAAGTACAACCATCCGTCATCTTGGAGAACTATAGTATGCGTTCACACGATGAAGTATCTGAGTGTTCCATATTGTCCGTAATTTAGGTGGGAGTTAATCGGTCGAAATCCCGCCTGATTCCGAGTTAGAACGAAGGAGTTATTGTAGTCCGAACAAAAAAAATAGCGGCTTCTGCACTAGGCGAAGTTCAAATATGAGGATGTGGTAGCCTATTATTTTCTAAGTACAAATGTCAGTCCATTTGGAGAACTATAGTGTGCGTTCACACGATAAGGTATCCGAGTGTTTCATACTGTCCGTAATTTAGGTGGGAGTTCATCGGTCGAAGTCTCGTCTGATTCCGAGTTAGAACGAAGGAGTTATTGCAGCCTGAATAAAAAAAATAGCGGCTTCTACACTAGGCGGAATTCAAATATGGGGATGCGGTAGTCTGTTATTTTCTATGTACAACTGTCAGTCTCTATGAAAACTACAATGTATGCTCAAAATTCTTATTTTTAAAATTTATATTAAAATTTAATGCTTTTAATAAATGGGTAAATGAGTTACCCATTTATAACCCTTTTAAAAATGGGTCAACCCAACCCATAACCCATTTAATAATATTCATAAATTGGTAGACCCAACCCATTTATAAGTAGGGTAAATGGGTTTGGTTAATGGGTTGAGTCATATTTTGACAGGTTTAGTTACACAATTGGTTTTTAATGTACACGTGGAATACGCATTACACAAAACTGCCTTGGAACCGAATGTTACCTTAATGTTTAGCCACTTTTGGCAAATAATGTAGAAAACTAAGTTTTGAAACTTATTACACACTACACCAGAATCCTCATTTCGCAACGGCTCAAAGCCGTTGCAAAATAATTTCACAACGGCTTTGAGCCGTTGCGAAATAGGCAGTGGTAAAAATTTCGCAACGGCTCTAATCCGTTGCAAAATGTACTTTTTGCAACGGTTAAGGGCCGTTGCAAAATATATCTTAGCAACGGCTTATAGCCGTTCCGGATTTTATTTTGCAACGGCTTAAAACCGTTGCTAAATGTAGATGTATAACTGATGTTTTTAATTAGGGCTGTTATGGTAATGGTTACCGTTACCATTTCACAAATACCGTTACCGTACCATTTTTACTGGTAAGCAAAAATTGCTTACCGTTACCGTTACCGATAGGCTGGTATACCGAAGACTGGTATACCGATAATCTGGTAACTGTTACACTGGTAATGGTAAATTACCGTTTGTCTAATAAATGTGAGTAACATAACACGTATTCATACCATAACGGTGCTTCATTATACAATTTATAGTGTTACTTGATAAAAAAACATAAATGAGAAAGAAGTGAAGCGTATTCAACATTATTTCACCTGGTTAATAAACTAAATTTAATCATTTGCTTGATTCTGAATGCCTATAATAAAGCATGTTACATGAATATACATGTATTATAAATTGACTGGTAAATTTACCGTTACCGCTGGTATTGAAGAAATGTTACCGATGATTTACCGTAGAAAATGGTAAATTTACCGTTACCATACCGATTAAACTGGTATACCGATTTCACTCGAAAATGGTAACCGATTGGCTGGTAATGGTATGGTAATGGTAAATTTACCATTACCATAACAACCCTATTTTTAATACTAGCAACGGCTTTAATCCGTTGCTAATTAATATTTTATTTCTTTAAAAACATATTTGAAATTTTTCTCTGCACCAGCGACAGTCATTTCATTATCATAATTAATACAACAAATTGCAAATTTAACAGTATCATAGAAGAAAGATTATTAAACCAAATATTTTTCATAGATTAAACACAACACATACCACAATATAGTTCAACAAGTATACATAACATACATAGTACAACAACGGCATCATTACATAAAATATTGACATAACAAAGTCTTCCTCCAATCGTCTAAGGCTTATTGGAGACTAGAATATTGACATAAAATACTTATTTAGAATATCCTGCAAACACTGGTATATCTAGCAGCAGTATATCCTGCAAACACAAAATCAAATAATGTATTAGAATATCAACTAGCATATAGAAATTTGGATAAGAAAATTTATTAGAATATCAACTGTATTAGAAAGGACCCATACATATAATTATTCCCTGATAATTCCTTCATAATAAGCTTTTCTTTTTCTGCATACTGTGTTTATATCAAGCAACGCAACATAAAAAAGATGAAGTAGCACTTCTTGGGCACATCACATCATCTCAATCTGTAAACCCATACTATTTTTTGTCGAAATACTAGATTATTTATGAATTGCTTCCTCAACAGAGGGCCTTGGAGTTGCAGGAATTGGCTTACTAGGTGCATCAACTTGCATTTCCTCAGTTGCATTTGCAGGTGTAGTGTAAACTGAAACTATAGACTCTAAAGAACATGCCATATTAGTTGTACTGCAATACATATTTGTAGTCGCTGATAATGAGTGAGGTTATGTGTTTTTTTTATAATTTTTGCGTCTCAACGTGTTCTTCATTGTTTAGATTTTAAAAGAAAACCGGACATGTAATTCTGTACAGGTGGCTAAATAGGCAGAAAGAATTTCATATTGTCAATGTACCCATAGTTCAAACATTGATCTCTTGTTTTCATACTTAGGAGGAATTTATGTTTGAAAATGGTTGATGCAATTAATATTCATCTCAAGCAGTATTCTTTTCCTATTTATAGATTACATGGGAAAACACATTTGAGATCATACCATGTTCCAAAGTTAATGGAACAACGATCATGTTTGTATACAGATTATTTCTTTTTTTCTTGTTGAAAATGTGAATAGTTAGAAAGTGATGCATCAAGCCTAAAATGAGGGTTCTGCTTGAATCGGGTAGTCAATTTATATATAGTACTTATTTCGAGTATGGTAGCTTAAAAGATAATTCCATTTTGGATTACATGGAACATAGAAAATAGTAGTTTCTTGAGCGAATGCTTGAAATTTGAAACTTGCTAGTGGAATGCTCTATTAGCTTTTACTTTGGATTATAGTGGTGAAATATTTCCATGGGTGGGTAGATCATGATACTAATACACATAGCTTGCAAATAGTTTAATTGAAGAACTTGGTTTATTATTAACTCCAGGATACTCTAAAACTAGAATATTCAATGTAATTTGGCTTCACGAACCTAAAACTAATTTATATGACAGTTATCTAAATGATATCTTCTTGTTTGACTTCACGAACCTAAAACTAAAACGTTCTCAAAAATTTGGCTGTAAAAATGGTATACTGACAGATGAACTCTATAATTATTTCTATTTTGCTTAAGCTGCAACTGTTTGTACCATAGTATATTCAACTTTACCATAATTATTTCTATTTCTAGGTGTGTGTGGTTTGAAATAAACTTAGCTCGATTTTATTTTACTTTTCAGACATAAAATGAAACATTTATATGCCCAGATCTAACTGCCCAGATCTATCTTTTTCTGCATACTAGTATAGGAACAGATGTCACGTCCAAAGTGCCCAAACCTAAAACGACCTTATATGCCCAGATCTATCTGCCTTAAAATGAATACAGACCCATAACCTTCTTCGAACTTGCTTCCAAGCAAGAAATCGCTTGCCTGTCCCGAAATCACTTCCATAAACCACTAAATACGGGGAACAAACGAAGCAATTCCAGTAAACCTTCATGCGACCTACACTCGGGAACCTTGCATTTGCGTACCAGTTCACTGACTTCTCAGGCATGCACATGTACAGCACTACATTATATTAATCCAAACCAAGGAACCGTGCATGTCAAAGCTCGCATGAGACTTAAATGTTTATCATGAGCAAGAATCTCTACCAGCTGTCAACAACTCTGAATCTTTCAAAAGCATGCATCTATCAACACTAGTCAAATCGTTCCACTATTCGAAGATCAAATATATACATTATAGCAGAAAGCCCAAACAACTTCTCTCTGAAGTCTGAACATACCATACTATTCAAACACTGAACAAAGATGATAGGTGTTAACTGACCACCATTGAATTGAAGCAAACAACAACCATTGAACTGAAGCATCAAACTATCTTGCCAACAAATTGAACTGTCCATTCACCATCACCTGCCACTCAACTTGCTTCAGTTCATCGCGCTTGCCTGCTATTCAACTGAACCCTGGTTGCAATTTTCCAACATCGCTGCTTTCCACTATCGCTTCTACATACTCACATCCTGCCTGCTCCACTCACCCTTCCTCCTTCATCCCTAAACCATCAAAAAACAAGAAACCTAAGCTTCAACCACATCAAAACCACCATTAACAGCCACCACGCCAACTTGCTTCACATCATACAACATCAAATACAATAGCAATTCACCACTTTTCTGTTTTCTAATAAAAGAAGGTTCGCACTACTGTTTGATAACCGAATTTGATATTCCATTAGTTATAAAACATACAACATTATGTACATGAATTGACAACTTATTGCATACCCTCTGCCACCTCAAACTGCAGTTCCTTCCTGCTACAGCAACTAGAGACCCTCTGCCACCTCAAACTGCTACTTTTCCTCAAACCCACGAACCGAAACCATCCACTGCTACCCACGCAAACCACGACTTACTAAGTTACAGTTTTATCTCGGTTCAGTTACAGTTTTATCTTGGTTTTTGTTAATTGTACATATAGTGTATAATTATTAAGTTCATTTCTTGCTACAAGTACATTTTTTCATCACGATTCAGTTACAGTTTTATCTTGGTTTTTGTTAATTGTATGCGGTGGTTCTTATTTTTCTTGTTTCCATAGGGATTGTTGCAGGAAAAGATATTAGAATACAAGATAATAGGTTATGTACTTTCAATTTTATTTACCTATTACTGAATTGACTTTTCTTTATTCGGTATAATGCACCAGATATATCTTATTGTGTCCCCATTTAGCCTTGTATATTTTTTCCTTTCTTTTTCCTTTTTAGATGAGATTGGAAGGTATTAGTGTGGAATAAAAGTCTGGATTTAGATTACATATAGTATTAGGTCCACTGCCATGTATGGTGATTTTTTTAGATGTTTTCTTTGAATGAAACTCAATTTTGAAATCAATAAAATTATATTATATAACACATGCAAACTCTGACATATTATATTATATTATATAACACTGTAATGCATATTATATAAGAGCATTTTTTTTTGCGTTTTACATCTGGATTTTTTCAATCAATAAAATTTTCAACCTGAAAAAATGTTACCTCACGGATCAAGCTTTTCTAAATCAGAAAGGTACACAGAGAAAGCATCTTCAACCTGAAACAAATGTTAAAAACATGAAACAAAGAACAGATCAGAGAATTATCCGATTTTGTAGAATTTTCAGTTTTGATATTAAGAACAGATCAGAGAACATATATAGGTTTCCATTTAGATTGAATTTATTGGATAATAATAATGTATACCTGCTCCTGCGTCTAAAGATATCGAATTGAACTCTTTGGATGACACACATAACCACCGATTCCAACATCATCAAAGGTCATAGCAAGAGGATGATTTTGTTTGGCTGTGGGCTCATCTGATAATAGTATATTGTCCACAATCAATTTCTCATGTGTAGGAGGTACAGGTTTTCCATGTATTATGGATGTCGTCGAATCTCTACATACAAAACCTGTTGCAATGACTTCTAGATCAAAGTTCAACACTTCACATTTTTGATTTTCCTAAACATGCGAAATAAGCGGGTTAGCAGCATTGTCATTGTTCGACGTTCTTCCAACACTTTCATGATGTGTCCCACCACTTCCTCCTTCGTTGGAATCAATGTCTGGCATCTGTTTCACATATCCTTTTAATATGTCGACCAATGTGTTCAATGTCCCCTTCACATTCTCCAAAGAACCCTCCACCTTCTCCATCCTTGTTTCCAATCTATTTGAGCCTTGTTTACTCCTTCTGAGTTGTTTACGTGGAATAGTAGATGCTTTAACTTGTGACTTTGGTATTATAGTTCCAACACTTCGAGTCCAGCCCCTTTTATCTTTGCCGAACGTTTGTGACAAGATGTCTTCATCCAATGGCATATCTTGTTCCTCGTCGTCATTGATTGTTTCCCTTGCTTTTGCAATTTTATCCTAAAATATGATAATACTTGAGATATTTAATTTCGTGCATATAAGTTATACACCGATAAACCATGTAAACATATATGTCATAACAATAGATGATTTTTAATTTATCAGCTAAAACAATATATTGTTTAACTTACAAAGTACGAAGAATTTGAATCCGATATGGTGCCATCCTTTATTGTATGAGTTTTCTCCCACACTTCCCGGCGTATGATTTCTTTTCCTGGATTTTCAATTGCCTGCAACTGAAACATCGATTATAAAACCAACCGATTCTTATTCGAAGAGTTTATTTCCTACCGATACAATCTCATTCAACGAAATGGTAAAATGCAACGAAATAACAAAAAATTAAAACTGTACCATTTTATGTTCTACTACGGCGTGACTTGTACGACCACTGTGATGGGTATAACTGTATTGTGATCTATTTTTTTTGCCTAGCTCTCTTCTTTCGCGTGCGCCGGGTTTTGCTTCATTTTTCAAGAATCCGTCCCAATCTTCTACGCTAACTTTTGGCGGACAGTTTTTCCTTCTAGCTTCATCATTATCAAATTTGTCATAGTACCCTGTCCTCAATTCACTGTTGTATCTTCTAAATGATTCACACATTTTTTTAAAATACAACTCTTTTGTATCCGGCTCTAGCTCATAAAATGTCTGTATATATTGAAGATAAAAAATCAAATTGTATCCTTCATGTAGAAATTAAAGATAACTTAAAAGAGGAAATCAAAATATGGCAAATACCCAAACCATTTGTGCCATTTGTGCTTTTCAACAGGTTAATAGTGCAAAAAAAATGACTTACCTGCAATTCAGCCCAAACGTCATCTTTACATTTGTTTGGTACTTTATCCCAACTTTCATATGATATCGGCACATGCATTCGTACCAATTTACCAAGTCTACTGCTTATTTTCCCAGCATTATCAGAAACTGGAACACCATATGCATTTGTCTCAACTTTCTCGGGTTGTGAAGATGACGAATTCGCGACTGAATGAATCGACGTTTCTGCGGCTTCTGACATTGTTGCTGCAAGTATTCAGAAATAAACATATATGAGTTCCCAGCATAATTGTACACAGCACATAATTGTACAACATAATTGTACTTGCAAAATAGTTGTATGAGTGAAACCTGCAGAAAAAGCCCAATTTTTTACAGGATGTCTAATAAAAGCAAGCAAGGATATTTGATTGTTATCGATTAAAAATTTGTACGATTACGAATAAAGAATATAAGTGTAACTGAAGCAACAAAAGTAACTATTGATCAACAACAAACGTAGTTTAGGCATTTAATAAATATGACACATGCTCATTATTACCTGAAAATGAAGAAAAACCGGGTGTGTCGCTCCAAATTCCATATGGTAAAAGACATATTGAAAATTGATCAATCAGATTTCATGAATTTAGAATAATAATTAAATAGTGATACATGAAAAATTCTAAATTCATAATCAAAAAATTCAAAATTAATCCACATTTGAAATTCAACTCAATTAAATTAAGAAATACATCTTATATTAACATATGCATTTGGTAAGATCTTCTAATTTTTTGTTATCTTCAAAGGCTGATTGATAGACGGTAGGAAACTCAAGATCATCCACGATTGTAGTCAACTGCTTAGGTGTGTGTAAAACCACAAACCATCCGCTATTTTTTAAATCTTTTGAGTAGAACACTTGACTCGCTTCTGACGCAAGAATAAATGGCTCATCGTTCATCCTATCTTTGGTCTTCAATTTCCCTAAATTAACTGTAATCAAGCTTGAAACAGGATCAATCTTGCAACCATTGACCTTGTCTTCGACTTTTACCCAATCACAATAAAAAACCGTTTGTTTGAAGTCTATATAATCCAACTCAATTATCTCCTGAATAACTCCATAATACAGTGTTTCAGCTTCTGTATAATTTTTATCTTTCCCACTAGCTCTAAATTTTGTGATTGCTCTTATACATACACCGCTGTCTTGTGTTACCATCCGCTCTTCGTATTTTTTCGGGGAAAATGTAAACCCATTTACTTGGTACTTCATATAACTGCGCGCCTTGAACTTCAGCCCATTCACAAGGCGCCAAAGAGTTGAATCAACATCGTTTGTTTTTACCAACTAAAAAAATAAAATATGTGAAAATTTTGATTAATAAGGTGTATGATACCTTTAAGTACGCGTGAAATATTAAATAAGCTTTAATATATACCTCGCCACGTAACCATAGAGTAAAACTTTGACAATCTTCCATGGATGAAACCCCATTTCGAGATTGAGATTTAGTACTTTTCACATAGATGTTATACCTCCTGCAAAAAACACATTTCAAAACATTTATATACTTACAATGGTGGAGATTCAGGAGTTATTTGTGAACTTACTTCTCCCATTCATCCAACCCATCATACTTATTGAGGACCCATCTACGAACTTGTTCAAACTGCACCGAGGTTAAGGTTATGTCTTTACCATTATCTAAAGGCATCTCACCAGCAAACTCATAATCCTCGTCTAAGAAAGCCTCACGAGTATGTTTATGTGTGCCATCGCCTCCTTTTGGCATATACTCCATGTAGTAAAGACTAGCTTCCTGTACGATATATCCTTCTGCAATACATCCTTCAATATATCTTTTGTTGCGGACGTATCCTTTATATGTTTTCATCAACCTATGAATATAAATCGATTACAAATAACTAGTACCAATTTAAATCGAATGATGATGAACAAAACTGAGATTAGTAAATTACCGTTCAAAAGGATACATCCACCTATATCTAACAGGACCGCATTTCAATGCTTCATCGGCTAAATGAACCATAAGGTGGATGCTGATGTCAAAAAATGCAGGTGGAAAATATTTTTCAAACATACAAATTGCTTCTACCAAACTAGTCTTTGCTTTTAAAAGATGTTCTCTGTTAATCACCTTTGAGCATAAAATGTTAAAAAATAGACTTATACGATGTATAGTATTACGTAGATCCTTATGTTGTGGATAAGAATGCTGAAGCAATACCGGAAGTAATTGCTGCATTATGACGTGGTAATCATGAGACTTCATATTTGTTAGTTCAGGAGGATTGATGTTCACATTGTTATTGAAATTGGAAGAGAATTTGCTAGGCACTTTTAGGCTTTTCAAAATGGTGCAAATCGTAGCCTTTCGTCTTTGCTCAAGGTGAAAGTTGCATCTGGTATGATTACTTTATTTCTTTCAGGATCTTCACTCACCCACAATTTTTGTTTTATACCCATGTTTTTCAAATCCTTACGTGCATTGATGTCGTCTTTTGACTTGTCTTTATGACCCATAATTGTGCTAATGAGATGCTCAGTGACATTCTTCTCTGTATGCATAACATCAATATTATGTCGGACCAAATTTGCTTTCCAATATGGCAAATCAAAGAGGATCGACCTTCTATACCACGCAGGAACATTCTCAACTTCGTCTTCATCGGTTTTCTTTTTTCGTTTTCGACCGATTTCTAATTTGTCTTTACCAACTTTCATCTTGATATTAGCTACCTTCTCTTCAACTTGATAACCAGTCAATGGCCGTGGAGGATGACGATATTCTTGTTTGTTATCAAAGTTTGTTTTTTCGTCTCGAAACTTATGTTTGAAAGGAAGAAATCTTCGATGTCCCATGTAACACATCTTCTTACTTGCACGAAGATAGTAAGAACAAGTGTCTTCCCCACATGTAGGACATGCAAAATAGCCATGAGTTGTGCATCCCAATAAAGTCCCAAGTGCAGGATGATCATGAATTGCCCACAACAACCTCGCTCTCAATGTAAACTCAGAATTATTAAATGAGTCAAATGTAGTGACTCCTTTCCATAACAGTTGTAACTCATCTATTAACGGTTGCAAATAAACATCAATATCCTTTCCTGGTTGTTTTGGTCCAGAAATCAACAATGTCAACATTGAAAACTCTCTTTTCATGCACATGGATGGAGGAAGATTATACGGTACTATAACTACTGGCCAACAACTATAACGGTTACTTAGAGATGCATGTGGATTGAAACCATCCGTTGCTAATCCAAGTGTGACATTTCGTGATTCAACAGCAAATGTTTTGTCAAAAGCATCTGCAGCTCGCCATTGAGAAGTATCACATGGGTGACGCATTACGTCTGAATTAGACTTGGCACGACCATGCCAAGTCATAGCATCTACTATCCATGGTATAGTATACAACCTACTCAGCCTAGGAATTAGAGGGAAATGTCTCAACGTCTTCTGAGGTACTTTTGCAGCTCTTTTCTCTTCGTTGAATGTTGTTTTATATCTTGATTGTATGCAAACTGGACAAAAAACTCTATTTGCATCATCCTTCCAATACAAAATGCAGTCATTAATGCACGCATCATAAGTTTTGTAATCCATACCAACTTGCTTAATCATCTTCTTCATCTCGTGATACTTTGTTGGTAGTGTGTTACCTTCAGGAAGTAATTCCTTTATGAATTCTAGGAGTGCAGTCACACCATTGTCGGAAAAGCCATACTGGGTTTTCAAATTATTCAGCTTGACGACGAAATACAATTTTGTTATCCATTTTGGACATGAAGGATACAATGGCTCTTTTGCATTATCAAAAAGTGATTTATACTTCTTGCTTTGATTGGCCTGCCAATTAACATCAACCGTAGACGAATCCCCAATATTATCCGGCAACAAACTTGTAGGTTGCAATTGATGAAATCTATCGGCATCATTGACCAGACCTTCCATCCTAGGATGTTCAGAGTCATCGGTACTTATGGCTTGACTGACAGCTTGTTTTTGGTTCATTGCTGACTCTTCCCCATGAAAATGCCAAACAGTATATGATTGGACAATTCCCCATCTAAGCAGATGAAAATGAATTTCATCTAATTTAATTTTCATTTTCATATTTTTGCACTGTGTGCAAGGGCAAGAATAGATTTCCTTATTGCCACCATTTTCTACAACAAAATCAATAAACTTCTGCACTCCTTCTATATATCGTGGGGTTCTTTGATCGGCTTCTTTCATCCACTCTTTATCTATACTTGAAGACATATTGATCTGCCATCAAAAATATATACAACGTTTTACTAAAAAAACCTTAAACCTGACATAAAACGCATAAATTGTCAAACAACTTAAAATATATACGAGACTGTTATTAGTATTCCACTTGGGAACGGTATTTAATGTAAGACTGTTATTTAATGAATTTGGATAAATAGTTGTCCAACAACTTAAAAAAGAATATCTATACATAATTGTCCAACAACTTAGATAAATAAATATTAGCTGGGTTAATATGTATTCTTTAGAAGTACATATGTAAGTATTTATATTTTCTTAAAATATATACGAGACAACTTATATCTTCTCATATTTTAACCATTTTTAACGCAATGTTCGCTTTGAAATCAATTGCTAAGATGTCATGGTCCTCTTGCAATATTTATTGCAACAAAACCACTTCAAACCCCATTCTTCACAACAGTTCCCTGAAACTGTCAAGCAACATATTGCCTTCTTCCAATCCATCATCTATGATCATCTGAACAACTCTGCAAATTAGAACTGTCAAACCCCTACACTGTGCATGTGCACAGTACAACTAGCAGCTACAATTACAACTGCTCTATCTGCACAACTCCTCCGCAATAGGTTATCACCGCCTATCATTTATACTTGCCTTCCTGCTACAGGCCACACCAACAAACAACTGCAAACCACACAGCATTGTATACAGCCTGCACATATACACCAACATCCCACATCATCTCCACTTCATTGCACAATTCCATTTACTACCATTTACTCCTTCCAAACTGCTGTGCATCACATTACAACTTGCCCTACACCAATTGTCAAGCAAGTCTAACCCCATCTACTAGCCCTTCCTTCCAATACAAACTGAAACATCCCTTCTGTTCATACCACCACTTTGCCCAAACTTACCATCACACCTCTACAAGCTTACTTAACACACCACCGCGATCTTGCGAGCACTCAAACCCAAACACTGCTAACAACAGTAGGTCATCGACATCTCCATTCAACAACACTCAACTCTGCTTCATCAACATTTATACTGAACATCAACATTCATCTTCACTTTAACCAAACAACATCATACAACTCTGCAAACTCCTCCAACCATCGCTACAGCATCACTCCTTCATACATCCAAACAACCAGCTAGCATCACACTCCACAAAAAAACTCACAACTCATCACTGATAGAACTGTCTCTGGCCATCTGAACATCAGTGCAACTGCATCACCATAGCATACAACAACTCTCTGCATACATTGTCAACTACAACCACCATCTCCAGCTTCACCAATATACATTTGCATCTGTTCATTTGCAAGAAATTCTACATTTTAACACAATATTTTTAAAACAAAATATTCAGTTTTTTTACCTCTTATTTGGTTCCTCCCCACTTTACAACCATTATTTCATTTCAGTAACAACATTTTCACATATACATGGCAGCTGCTATACTGTTAGGGAATAAGTACATATAAAAAGTTGTTGAACATAAATTTATACAGTTTAAATAAATCACTTTGGGTGTAATTGAAAAACGTAAATTAAAGAGGTAAACAACATAATAACAAAATATTATTTAGTCCCCAAGCGAAACCACTGCAATCGCGACTACAAATCGGAATCGACCCCTACATCACCCTGAACTGACCTCGAAACCACTGCAATCGCGACTACAAATCGCAATCGACCCAATAATGCAGTAATGCAACAACCCAATTAAAAATCATAAAAGAGTATTTGATTTGGAAATATTAACAATACCATCAATTAGAGAAAAAACAAACTAGAATAGAGATTTCAGGTTGGAGAGGAATTACCTGAAAGAACGTAGCGATGAAGAGTAGTGGAGAACGTGGAGACGCGGCTATATTATTTGAAGAAATTAGGAAGAGCCGTAGGATTTGGGGAAATCGCTGTTGCCAGAAGAAATTAGGAAGGAGGCGAGGGAGAGAAAAAAATTGAAGGGTACGGGGGCGTTGTTTTGAGGGCGTGCATAAACCCTAACCCGTTCTAATATAGCAACGGCTCAAAGCCGTTGCCAAAGTGTTCGCAACGGTTAAAAGCCGTTGGAATATTGCAACGGTCTAAGTCCGTTGTTAATTTGCCGCACTAGGGTGTTGCGAAATTGCTATATTTGTTTCCGAGATCCACTTAGCCACTGTGTGGTAGCTTTGAGTTTGTATTTGATATGTCGGGTTTCTACTTGAAAGGAAGTGTAAGTTATATTTTCTGACATATCAGTACTCGCACAAAGCAATTACACAGATGGTCGCTCCTCAACAGCCTTATTCTTCGTGCTAGTTGACGGCATTATCCCGTAGTGTCCTTGGCTAGCGTGAGTATAGAGGTGGGGCGTCACATAGAACGAAGGAGTTATTGCAGTCTGAACAAAAAAAATAGCGGCTTCTGCACTAGGCGGAGTTCAAATATGAGGATGTGGTAGCCTATTATTTTCTAAGTACAACAGTCAGTCCCCTTGGAGAACTATAGTGTGCGTTCACAAGATGAAGTATCCGAGTGTTCCATACTGTCCGTAATTTAGGTGGGAGTTCATCGGTCGAAGTCTCGTCTGATTCCGAGTTAGAATGAAGGAGTTATTGCAGTCTGAACAAAAAAATAGCGGCTCCTGCACTAGGCGGAGTTCAATATAGGGATGTGGTAGCCTATTATTTTCTAAGTACAACTGTCAGACTTGAGAACTACAGTGTGTGTTCACACGATGAAGTATCCGAGTGTTCCATACTGTCTGTAATTTAGGTGGGAGTTCATCGGTCGAAGTCTTGCTTGATTCCGAGTTAGAACGAAGAAGTTATTGAAGTCTGAACAAAAAAAAATAGCGGCTTCTGCACTAGGCGGAGTTCAAATATGGGATGTGATAGCCTGTTATTTTCTAAGTACAACCATCAGTCACCTTGGAGAACTATAGTATGCGTTCACACGATGAAGTATCTGAGTGTTCCATATTGTCCGTAATTTAGGTGGGAGTTAATCGGTCGAAATCCCACCTGATTTCGAGTTAGAACGAAGGAGTTATTGTAGTCTGAACAAAAAAAATAGCGGCTTCTTCACTAGGCGGAGTTCAAATATGAGGATGTGGTAGCCTATTATTTTCTAAGTACAAATGTCAGTCCATTTGGAGAACTATAGTGTGCGTTCACACGATAAAGTATCCGAGTGTTCCATACTGTCCGTAATTTAGGTGGGAGTTCATCGGTCTAAGTCTCATCTGATTCCGAGTTAGAACGAAGGAGTTATTGCAGTCTGAATAAAAAAATAGCGGCTTCTACACTAGGCGGAATTCAAATATGGGGATGCGGTAGCCTGTTATTTTCTATGTACAACTGTCAGGCTCTATGAAAACTACAATGTATGCTCAAAATTCTTATTTTTAAAATTTATATTAAAATTTAATGTTTTTAATAAATGGGTAAATGAGTTACCCATTTATAACCCTTTTAAAAATGGGTCAACCCAACCCATAACCCATTTAATAATATTCATAAATGGGTAGACCCAACCCATTTATAAGTAGGGTAAATGGGTTTGGTTAATGGGTTGGGTCATATTTTGACAGGTTTAGTTACACAATTGGTTTTTAATGTACACGTGGAATACGCATTACACAAAACTGCCTTGGAACCGAATGTTACCTTAATGTTTAGCCACTTTTGGCAAATAATGTAGAAAACTAAGTTTTGAAACTTATTACAAATTTATGTCAATTGCTAAATATAATAACATGGTTTTATCACGTCATCGTATTATTATTAATTTATTATATTTTTAGAAAAATCAACCTCGAGAAGACGTTATCTAAAACCGCACCATCTAGAAAATGATATGATGACTCAGTTTAAATTTGTGCAATCATAAAATACCATACGTTTGCTAGCGTGTTAGAAATAAAGGGAATTAATTTAAAGGACAAAAATTTGTATATTTTTAGCCTCAAGGACACGACCTCAATATTTTAACCACAAGGACAAACATTCTTCTAAAAATTATTCATAAGGACAAACATTCTTTCAAAATTATCCATAAGGACAAACATTCTTTCAAAACTACTACCGAACTTAAAACTGATACCTAAAAACTGCTACCGATAACTACAAACTGATACCTAAAAACTGTTATCAATAACTAAAAACTGATACTTAAAGAAAATTGTCCTTCAGGCTAAAATACTGAAGGTCTGTCCTTGAGGCTAAAATGCTGAGAAATTTTGTCTTTCACAATAATTTCCTGTTAGAAATATACATGTTTTTGTAATAATTTTCAAAAGTGATATGTTCAATTAGTTTTTATATTAAAAGAAGAATTGAATAATTTAGAAATAGTTGAGAATATGAAAACAAATTTGTACATGTGATCATACCCAGAATTACAATTATATCTAAGTGAAAGTTTCCTTTGTATACCGAAAATGAAATAAAAAACAAGATGTAATAATAGAATAATTATTCTTCTTGATAATTATTCCAAACTTACAACCACTTAAAAAACCAAAGGAAAAAATATATATTTAGAAGGACGCAACCGCTTCAAAATTGTATGTTATCTTTGTATTTGTTGTGTAATATATGTGGTTGTTATTTTTGCTTTAGTTTAAATAGATTATGTAACTAGAAGAGGAAATTGTCAATTTTAACTATTATATTAGGTTGAGGCCCGTGCTACGCACACAGACAGGTGGAGGTACTGATGAAATGGGAACTATTTTACAGTTTTGAAAGCTGGTGGTATATTTTATGTGGGGGCACATGTGTGGAAAGCATGTGATATTATTAATTTAATCACTTAGAGGAACATCACTAGTACTATGGCAATAACTATAAAGGTGTGCATGTAGGCTTTCAAGAATGGATAAATATGACATGGTACATGGCAGTCACTATGAAAAGGAATTTGCAAAAAGTAAGGTAACAATAACAACAAAAGGAAAATAAAGTAGTAATATACTCAGAACAAAGTGTACCTTAATCATGCATAACAATTAAGATTATAGCGCAGCATGTAGTGTAGGTTAGAAAAAAGTAGTAAACGCGGTCATCAAAGGTGAATGAAAATAGAACTAATAAGCTGAAGAAAAATATCATATCACACGGTGAGTATTAACAGGTATAGGAATGTTGTTAAAGGAAATAATAGAGAACAAAGTACTACATAAATGAAATGCAAAAAGGGAAGTTAAACTTCATGAAGATGCCTAGCATGTCCATAATATGAAAATCCAGTCATATTTATTTCTTCCTCCACTTGTCCCCTGCTTGGGTATGGGTAGGCTCCATAGGGTTGGCAAGTTCTTCTTCATCCTATAAAAAAAACCGTTGTTTCAGATCATTGTATAGTAGAGTATGATTGGTGTTAACAGTAGGAAAGCGTAGAGGAAAACAATAGTGTAACAGGTCCAGAAAAGTTAATACTGAGTTATATATATACAATATAAACAGGTGACATGACTACATATGTTTTGAACACAAGTAAACTACTACTTGCATAGCAGGTAAAAGGAAGTAACAACAAACAGTGTCAGGAAACGTACAACTATGTAAATTCCTCTTCTTCCTTCCTTTCTTGTACGTGCAGAAGGAGGTCGCAATCAATATTCTCATTGTTGATACCGTCTACAGCTTGTTTGTATGAAAAAAATCCTGAATACGAAAGTAATGTGAACACATAAGTTTGAGCACATAATTAGAACACCGATAAGACAGAATATCAGTTTTTTTCTTCTTTGTAATCAGACTCAGTCGGAGTGATATTACTTGTTTGGGTTGCTACATTATCAACGATTGTACTTTGTCCAGTCATAGTTGTGATATGAAGCATGTTATGTAAATCAAAGATAAATTGGAAAAAGAGGGCAGGTGATGTATCAAATTAACTGTCTTCAAAAAATAGTGTATACATCGGCGGGGAAAAGTTTACATGTGACGTAGAAGATGATAATTGAGAGGACACATTTTTCTTGGTTATTCTTCGAGTTGTGAGGAATGTATCTTTGTTATTCATTTCGTAGTTGTTTGGCTTGAATTCAAAAACAACATCTACTCCAACTGATTGTTGGAAAATATTTTGCACCTTCATATCTCCGTTTTTCCAAAGGAAGCAGCATAGAATATTAGTAAACATAATGGATGAAAAATAAAATTATTCTAAAAATTGAGTAGCTATGATAAGAGTTATATCACTACAAGGACGGCAGCAGATAGCGACGGCTTTTAGCTGTCGTCGGCCATCGCTCGCCATCGCTAAATGCCGTCGCTATTTACCTCGTCGCCCAATAGTATCGCGACGGCTCGCGACTGCAAATGTGCCAAGTGGAAATTTCCCAACGACTAAATGACGTCACTAGCCGTCGCTACGCGACACAAAAAATTTGCACTTTAGCCGTCGCTAATCTGCAACATACAGGCCGTCGCCAGCCGTCGCTAATCTAAAGCAAAATTTGTGCACTTGCACAGCCCATACACACTTCAAACAACAACCATCAAATACCATCATCACAGCCAATATACACTATATTCATCAACTATAGCCATCATATATCCATCATATAACATCACTATACAATCAAACAATATAAAATCCAACCAAATCTCATTTTCAAATCCAACCAAATCAAACAATATAAAATCTAACCAAATCCATTAACCAGAATATGTACATAGTAATCCCAAAATTTCTACATAATATCCCGACATATATATACATAATAGCCAACCAAATCCATCAACTAGAAGTCATCAAAATATGTACATAATATCCTGAAATATATATACACCAAACCAACCAAAATGTGTATATACCAAACTATAACACGAGCAAACAAACATACCTACTCCTCGCCATCGCTGCCGTCCTCTCCTGGCATCCTCCCATGCTGTTGCAAATAAGCCGCAATCCGCTCATCCAACTGTTGCTCAAAGAAACTCTTCCTCCAATCATTTATTTCTTCCACTGTCGCCCTCAACTGAGCAATCTCCGCCTCTTGCTGCGACCTCCTGTATGCACTCTGCATTCTCATCGCCTGTAAAATAGTTCATAATTATTTATATATTAGTATATATATAATATTATTAAAATTATTTAACTATTCATATGCATGAGTAAATTTATATATTAGTACATGTCAAAATTTACCTCCACATTTCCATAGCTATACCGTTGACTGGTCCGAGAAGGCGGGTCAATAATAGCATCCCATATATGGTTCTCCTCCTCTAACGTAAGCTCTTCCCGACCAGTGGACTGTGCTACACGAGCCCGCTCTGCTTCGTACCTCTCCTGCGATTACAAACAATTGTTTTACACGGTAAAAACCGAATTTCAAATTTTTGAAAATAAAATAAGACAAAATATTGTTATTAACAAAATATTGTTTTACACGTAAGTTTCGACTCCTTCATACCAAAGTTTCTTCAACTCTTCGATCAATGGTTGTAAATAAACATCAATTCCTTGGGTTGGATCATGAGGGCCGGGAACGACAGTGGTGAGAAACATATATGGTGTCTTCATACACATCCATGGAGGTAAATTATACGGAGTAACGATAATTGGCCAGGATGAATATTTACTACCAAACTGTGAAAATGGTGAAAATCCATCCGTACATAAACCAAGTCTGACATTACGGCTTTCCGCAGCAAATGCGGGATAAGTCTTATCGAAATGTTTCCATGCTTCTCCGTCGGATGGATATATCAAAGTTCCTTCTTCCGCTGTTCTCATACTATGCCATCGCATATGACAGGCCGTAGTAGAAGAAGCATATAATCTTTGAAGTCTGGGAGTGATGGGTAAATAATGCATTCTCTTGTACGGTACTTCTTTCCCTTTCTTCTTTCTTGGTTTGTATCTTTCTTCGTTACATATTTTGCATTTTCTGAGGTCAACGTCGTCTTTCCAATACAACATGCAACCTTTCACACATGCATCTATCTTCTCGTACGGGAGACCGAAAGCGGACATTAATTTTTTTACTTTATAATGACTATCGCACATCAGATTATTGGGTGGCATGTGGTGTTTTGCAGCTTGTACAACTGCTGTAAATGCAGCTTCCGTAAGGTTGAATTTTGATTTCATAGTTATGTATTCGGCGGTTACTGAAAGTTCGGTTCCGCTTTTACATCCGTCCCACAACGGCCTCTTAGCAGAATCCAACAAATGGTATATTTTTTTAGCTCCCGCAGTCGGTTCTTCTTCAACATTTTCGTCTTCATCGACAGCTTCAGTTGTAGAAAACATTGATTGTGCTTCATCATCCACCATATTTTCTATCGGATTCGTCATCATATTACCGTCCTCTAATAGTTCAGTATTAGGTGTAGGTTCAACAAGTTCTCCATGACGATCCCAGAAATAATAATCAGACACGAAACCATATTGATACAAATGTACTTCAACTATATCCGGTTTCCAATGCTTCAAATGTTGGCACTTACTACACGGGCAACGAATTTCTGTGTTGTTTCGGTTATTAGATTTAGCAAATCTAATAAATTCGTGTACACCATTGTAGAAATGTTGCTTTATTGATCCCTTCTTTCCAGTTCTGACTTCATACATCCAAGTACGGTCGAGAAAATAATTGAACATTTTTCCTGATTTGAAAATGTATGTTAGACAGTTTAAATCATTAATTTTCAACCATTCTCCATTGTAAACAGTTCACCGTTGCAGAAAATTCAAAATAAAAACTCACTTTATTTTTTAATTTTTTAGTATTTTGGTTTTCACTTCGGTGGTCAGTCATCCTACTTCCCATTACAAACACAATAATGTAATTACATTTTATAAATCATTTCAGATTAAACGGTTCAACAAAATTTCGGCAGCACTTCCCTTCTGTTCCCTGTATCGTACACAAATGCGTGTACACAAGGAACGTAAAGGAGGTGCTATCGAAATTTTGTAACCGTTTAAAATGAAATGATTTATAATATGTAATTACTTTATTGTGTTTGTAACTTGTCCAATACAGGGACAAATCCGACAAATATTGTATCAGATGAATATAAATGTCCGTTCCGTTACCAAAACGAACATCCATATAACGATCATATACAACACTTGCCAGACGGGGCCAAAGCCAATCTAACAGATAAAAAAATTTCTTTAAATTTTATCAAATATTGTTGTTCTTTTCAAATTTTGACAATGTTTCAACTATTTAAATTTTATTTAATAAATTTGTATATTTAAATTTTAGTTCAACATTCAATTAACAATTTTAGTTCAATATTCATTTCTTTATTTTTTTACGACATAGATTTTAGCGGAATATTTGTTGTTGTTATATTCATTTCTTAATTTCTTTCGATTTTAGTACAATATCAGTTGTTTTAAGTCATTTCCTAATTTTTTTTAAAAAAAATTAGATATTTGCAGAAATTTTAATGTTCTCATATTCATTTTTTAATTTTTTGTATAAACTTTATTTTTGTACAATATATACAACCTTTTGCATTTTGGCCGTCGCTAGCCGTCGCTAGCCATCGCTAAAATTATTAAAATGGCCGTCGCTAAATCAACAAGATAAATAGAAGAATTATCATTGAAGATAATTAGAAAACAATAAAAATCTAATTATTAAATAAAAATTTGTCAATTTAAATTCACTTAACAACTTAAATTTGTAACTTATCAATTTCATAAACTATGAAATACTTTCATGTAAATTTATCAATAACCAAGTTAATCATTAATATACACTATTTTTTCACCTAAAACAACTAACCATGTTAATCGCCAACACTAATTATCTACATCAACCATTTATTCAACTTGATAATGATAAACTAATTAATGTAATACTTAATTCAAGTTCATGATAATAAACTAATTAATCTACCAAATCAACATACAGCACTACTAATACCTAATTTAACAACACTACTAATTCCCAATTTAACAACAAATCTCAATTTTACAACAAATCATAATTGAATTAGGGTTTAAACTAAACCTAAAAACATCAAATTTACATTCAAACAAGAGATTAGGAGCATACCGACACAAATTTGGGTGATTTGGAGGCGTTGAAGGCTGGGGCGGCGGCTACGGTGATGGAGGGCGACGGATTGGGGGAAGGAGGAAGATTTTGGGGGAGCAAGTGAAGTGAATCTGCTGCTCTCGGCTTGGATCTATATATTGCGTATAGCGACGGCCGCTTTTTTTAGCCGTCGCTAGGCTCCGCCGCTATATGAAGCCTTTCTAGTAGTGTATGTTAACCATGTACAACCATCTTTATGTATTGATCATTTCGTCCAAGTTGACACCGATAAGTCTCTCCGCCTCTTTGTCAAAGACGACCACAGTAGGTGAGGTAGTACTATCAAGAACGTCGATGTTCAAATGGAACCTAAGCAAGGATAGGTCAGTAGAATATTATCCTATGCTATGACCATTGGGTTAAGGTAAAGCTATAGCTACCCATTGAGTGGACTGTCCACCCTTCTATGGCATTTGGAGCAGACGTACTGTGTTCCGTCGAGATGTACAATTCTTGTGCAAAATACGCGTGACATGTAAAACCAAGGGGAGAAGGTCCTTAATTTATCTATGGTAGCGTTGACATATTTTCCCCCTAAGTGGGTATGAAGTTGCATAAAAAAGTATCGGTAAAGTAATAAAGGTTAAGTTATGCAGGAGAAAAGGTTAAGTTATGCAGGAGAAAGAAGTTGGAAGGGAGTGACTATAAAAAAATAAATTAAATAGTTCGGTAAAAATATCATAGGATTCGTCCTCTTTACAAACAGTAAAAATTTGTAAAGTTAGTGTAAAAACGAGTTAAAAAAACAGGTCAAGAATGGTAAGTAGTTGTAGGTAGTGAGTATAATTTTTGACTTCAGTTACTATCCCACGCAAACAAATAATTGTGATGATAGCCACGTACATATTGATAGTTCATGAACAAGCTTAAAAATTACCCGATAGTTAAAAAGCTTGACTTGCAGGATAAACCTTATTTTAAGGGGAAAAACACGTGAACAGTCAGTAGACACAACCGAGAAAATAGTTAAGATGTTTAGATTTAATTACCAAACGACGATAGTTACCGCCGTGCAAATCAGAAAGGCTTCTCCCTGTCATATGTACTATTTAGGTAGCAAGTCACAAAACTACAACAACTGGTACCCAAATAAAGCAATCTACATACATTGAGTCAATATTATGGAACGACAGTTGAAAGAAAAGGCAGGTGATAAGTATGGCCTAAATATTAGACGACGAGACCAAAAAAATATGTATGCATAAACCAACAGTTCGTCGGAGAAAACGTTGCTACTCGTTGTGAAGCACAAAGACCATAGCAGCAGAAACATAACAAAACAGAGAGAGTAACATAGACAGACCTAGTTGATATGCGGAAGACATGGAACGCTAAAGGCTACACTCCTACTTATAGGGATGTGGTACTGCCACTTTAAGCCAGCAGAGCAGTTCAGTAATATAGGTATGCTGTTGTAAAAGTACATGTTAGCGCAGATGAAAAATCGAGTTGTACATACTATCGAACACTTAGTAAGCTACCGAATGAAGGCCTTGGTTTTTTCTTTTTTAAAAAGGGTAATACGTACATATCAACCTAGGACGGGGAGATGGGTGCAAAGTGAATAGAGAGAGAGGGAACCAAAATTAAGACCAATAATCAACGAATCAGCAGGGGTAGGTTGACTTAGTGTACGATGGCAACCATAAGAACAGACGGAAGAAAAAGAAGTTAAATTGCAGATATCCAGCCAAGGAAAACAGATGTGGAGAAAGGACGACCATTAATTTCCATCCTTTATTTGGTTGGGATTGATTTTACACCAGCAACAGTAGAAACGAAGATAAACTAGATTTTATTATAATAGGAGTTTGACATCAGAATTTCAAATTTAGATGTTGATTTTCAGAAGAAATCGATGGAGTTGACAGTCAATCGAAGAGCTATGTTAGGAATATAGTAAAGGAAGATAGTGGGACGGAAGCATTTAGGAAGAAAGTGGGTGGAATGGAGGGAACTGTTGGGAGGGAGGATAAAACCAATAGAGATCAAGACAACTATTCTAAAATGCTACGCTTTCAGATTGTCCAAGTCAGCAAGGCTTGGTTCCTATTTTCTATTATAAGTAAAAAGTAATAGATTTAGCGCCTACAAAAATTTTGGACGGTTATAATTAGTGCGTACGCAAAATCTAACAAACAATGTTAGAAGATCCAAAATATGATGGTTGAAAAATACAATTACAAACAAGAAATAAGGGAAAAATCTTATAAACTATGCTAGAAGATCCAAAAAGTGGAGGTTAGAAAAATACAATCTTAAACAAGAAATAAGGAAAAAGTTGCAGAAAACAGAAAGTCACCTAATGACCTTCTATCATTTTTTTCCATATTAGGTTGAATTGTCTCCAACAAAAAAAATTAGTTTGAATTTTCATCTTTTTCCATTCTTATGTGCCCAACATTTTGTAGAAGTTGAATGTTAAGTGTGATATTTAGTTTGGAGTTTAGGAAACTAAATCCCATTGGACATCCATTTTTTGAACCCTCTAAACCAAATAACTAAAAAAATGGACATTTGAGTTGAGACGATATTAAAAAAACACACGTATGACTTCTTCTCTATCACATAACCTTTGTGTTATTTTTGGCTGAAACAACATATGATTTTATTGTTGAAATTATAGTCTAAATCTAGTTGATCTAAAATAGAGTTTTTGTATATCAATAAAGATATGGTTTAGAGGAGAACTCAAAACAACAAATTTATCTAGATATCAATAGAAAAAATAAAATATAAATCATCGAGAGAAAAAATATAAAAACTAAGAAAAAAGATAGGAGAGGAAGTTTTTTCTATAGTGGTTCGACATAAATTTGGCATATATTCTGTAACAATCCAAAAATTATGATAATTGTAACAACCCACTTTGGAACTAGTCTGAATTCCGATCCAAAAAAGACCCATCGAAACTTAGACTCAATCTTAAGTTGGCTGTTGGTTGGTATAAATAACAAAAACAGAGCTATTTATCTATTCTTTCAGAACTCACAGCAGAAGGAATAAAATATAATAACAATAATAATATCCATTTATTTCAAATCATTTCATATGTCATAAAACATTATATAATGTCAACCATTACAACATTTCATTCAAAAATACATTTCCTAGGTACAATAGAAAATAACATGAAAAGATAGTTAATAATTGCCACAAGCTTCACTCTCGCCATCTTCAAGCATCATAAGCTTCTTCTCTAACTTGTGTTGTAATGAGGAGGGAGTCAGAACAACAAGTGTATAGTGAATAAAAATCTCGAGCCTTACTATTTTAGTATTTGGGTAGTGACTTAAATAAGAACATGTCTTACGTAACTAAACCATTTAATACATCATATAAGAAAAGGAGGCGGGTCCTCAAACAACCACTTAATACCTTCCATTTCTGAAGCAGGTTTCCTAATCCTATAACCCATAACCAACGTCATAAATATCTAACAATGCGAGAGACAAAACCACACCACTTAATACCTTTTAAGGGAAAATAGGCAGACTTTGACCATTTAAGACCTCAATTGAGGTAGGTCCCCATCATTTAATACTTATTCCCAAGGCGAACTCCACATATGTGTCTATCTAGCTAACATTACACGAAAATCTCTTTGGACACTTAATACTTCCTATTCAAGCGGACCTTTCCGAGATATCCTTAACCGTGCCTACACCCAATCCCGACCATTTAACACTTCATTTCGGGAAAAGAGACGGGCACTCAAACAATCACTTAATACCTCAAGACCCCAAAGCAGGCCCTTCGTAATATGACCCATACTTATAATGAAGTCTCATATTAGTCTGACTATTCATAGGAATTGGCAGCCAGATTAGCTAGGCAGATTTACCCTACAGAATTTTGGACTAACCTCACGTCATCACAAATATTTATCGTAGAAGATGTCTCACATCGGCCCTAAAGTCATACTGCTGGTAGACAGATAAGCTGGGTAGACTTCTGTGTGTCTTTTAATTGACCTCATATCCCTATGACTTAGCCATAATTTAAATACTCTATATATATAATACTCACCTCACCATTCCATAATTAAGGTCTTATAAGGAATCTTCCTCATTACACTTTAAAATATTAATTACTTTCCTAAGGGGGATTTAGTAACTACACAAATATACGTTATAATTATATGTTTATTATGCTAATTAATATATAAATAAATATGCATTTATTATTTTATGCATGCGGAGATTACTCCCCAACTAATGTTAAATGTCAATTTCTTTTAAACCGAAACAGTACAAGTATATCATTTTTCTTCCGTTTTACCAATAATGTCCAAATTCTAATATCCATAACAAAGGATTCTAATATCCATAACAAGGATTCAATACTCATATCCAAAATTGCAATAAATAGACTTGTATATAGAATCTAAATCCAACTTAGCTCATATTAAAACAATGGAATAAACCAAAAATGGAAACTTACAATATAATCAATTCCATGCTCTATTCAACTTCTTCAATATGAATTTAGATAAGGGAAATTCTATTAAATTTTATAGAAATA
The DNA here is from genome assembly GCA_030737815.1 of Allium fistulosum. NCBI lineage: Eukaryota > Viridiplantae > Streptophyta > Magnoliopsida > Asparagales > Amaryllidaceae > Allium > Allium fistulosum. Next base: position 1,259,878,978 of record CM060901.1, read on the forward strand.
AGCAGTGTGAACTACGAATAAAAATTCGTCCTTTACACATCATTTCTCAACTAAATTCCTCAATTAGATATGGAGAAGAAGAATAAGAAGTGGAATAGAAGGTTGAATACATAAACTGCAAAATCCATAAAACTCCATTATTTTAACACAAAACAGTTAAGGTCCAATCCTAAGCATTGACATTTCGCTTTGGATGAACTTTAGGGACTTTTAATATTATGTTTTCGTAATCCAAAACCCCCCAAAGCATATATTAAATCCAAACTATACTATTTAACTAATAAAATAGAAAAACTAAGATTTCCACTTACAGCTGGTCCTTAGCTTTGCTTCTCTTTGGATTTGCAACATCCGTTATTATCTCCTTCAGATCTCTTCTTTTTGAATAATAGAACAAGGGATGTGTAAATTTATATTAGATTCATAAATATTAGAGGAGAAGAGGTTTAGAAATTAAATAATAGATAAAGATAGATTAGGATTTCTCACTTGAAACCCTAATGAAGTTTTCTAAATATAAGAAGAGATAAACTGACAGAGCTTCGTTGATGTTTCCAAAATATTTGTGCATAAAAGTGAGGGGTATGGGGTCTTCTTTATAGTAGTTAAAACGCACAAGAACCGTAGGATGAACTAGGTCAAAAAAAAATCTAGAACAATTAATATTAAAAAACCATAGCTGCCATTGCATGGTAGCGTTCGACTGCTTATACTCGACTGGTCGACCGGTTGGGTCGCACTTGTTGACGACTCCTCTTATTTCGGGAGCGTTTGGTTGTTTTTGTTGCCTATTTATTTTATTCCCTAATAAATTCTAATGTTATTTGTTAATTTTAAAGTTTACTTAACCTCAAGTCTAATTGCAGTTAATTTTTGAAATTCAAACTTTAAATTTAAATACTCATTTGAATTTGGATTCGAAATAAATTAACTTAAATCCAAAAACTTCAAATGCTCATAACCTTTTCATTTGAGCTCTATTTTCAGCATATTATATATGGAAACAAATCAGAATTTTGCCACGACCGTAATGGAATAACTTTCATGGTCAAATTCCAACTTTTGTAAAATTTCCATTTTTATCCCTGCCATAATTAATTGAATTTCTCTACTTATTTAATTAGGATTGATTGTAAGGGGTGTTACATTCTCCACCCCTTAAAAAGGATTTCATCCCAAAATCTTTCAAGGGACGAATAACATAATGCGCAATAACATTCATGTTATACAGCCAAGTTATCTACACAATTATCTACTCAACTAAAGTGCAATGTGATTACGTGCTGCAGAAATACTAAAATGAGTTCAATCCTAACGTGAGTGTGCGATCATGCTATGCAAATATATTTGCAAATACCCTAAACATGCATAAAACTCTATATGAGTGTAAAGTGATGGTGAAAAAGTGTGGCAATCATCTTCTACCATCCAATCTAGCAACCACGATGCAAATAACATCCTAATTTTGGAGAGAATTTACCAAAGAAAGGCTTAGGACGAGAAGTACCCATGCCTTCCATTGAGTTTTCTCCCCATTGTAATCGGACCAATCTAATTTCTTTATTGCAGAGCTTCCTACTCGACAATGCATGTTGCGGCATGGGACGCTATTGGCTCCGTCTCAAAATCTCCTAATTGATTACTTTGCCATAATTGCTATGTTATGAAGGTATTTTCCTTAAATGCAAAATGTAAAAAACATCATGGATTCCAGCCAACATAAAAGTTTTTTTTGTGTTTTCCCCCAATATTGGGAAAGGCCCAATAAATCTGCTGCCAGCTTTTCCAACTATCCAAATCTTACGACCTTCACACGCTGCCTAATCAATTCTGACTTTTCAAAGTTTCGCAATCCAAATCTGGTCCGAGTAGAATTTGACGGTGGTTTCCCACCCATAATTTGGCGATTTGTCTGGCCTCCCAAAAAGTGCTTTAAGGGTGCCATACCAATTATCTATTGGCGACTACTAATATACACAAATTCTACTAAGGGTAGGTGTTGCTTTTGATGTCCTCCAAAGTCCGTGGTGTAAGATCTAAACAAATCCTCCAAGGTCCTACTCATTTCTTCAGTTTGTCCATCGATCTTCAGTCGGTAGGCGATGCTAAGATTTTACAAAGTCCCTAAAGCTAGTTCCTAAAGCTGTTAGCAAATTCCTCAAAAATTTGCTAGTAAACTAAGGGTCTCTATCACTAACGATACAAACCGCAACTCCATGAAGCTGTGTTGGAGATGTAGCGGTTTCATTGCTTTTAATGGAAAATTCTACCATTCTCTTCTTTATCCTTGATCGGTAGGAAATTCTCTTCACATTCCTATATATCTCATATTTTCCTCGAATGGTGATAGTCTGTGAGCCAAATTTTATTTTTTTCAAAATTCTAAAGTTTTGGGATTGGACATTCATTCACTTTAGGCTGCTAACCTAATTTTCTTATTAACTTCCAGTCTTACCTATGGTTTATCGCTAGTTAAGTTTCCCCATAAAATTTTCCTATTTACTTTGCTTCCCAACATATATACTTATCAAGTTGTTTAAATCCCATTCATAAAGTCAACACAAGATTAAAACATGGATATATCTTATACCACATCATACACTTTCCCAATAGCTAAGGGAGGCAACTAGCGACTACAACCCAAGGACTCTAAAAGAAAATTTTGCTGGAAGCTGTCATTTATTATCAAACGGTATAAATGGAGTTGAGTTGCTAATACTTCTCACTAAATTAAGATGGGTATTTCTAATATGTCGTTCACCATTACCCATTTACTTAATTTTCCTTTTCAGTTTTCAGTAAATGTGGTCCATCCATTTCCTTAATTAATATATCCATAGCGGTTGATTATTACTATCAAAATTGGACCATTCCTAATTAATCCTTCTTTAATCCCTTAAATCTTCTTTAGGTTTCCAAAATCTATTCTTTACTCCAATTTCTTTCCTTCATAAATGTCATATCAAGTTACCTTAATCAGTCCCCATTTAATTCCTTTTTCTTCTCGTTAATTACAAATTTATTGTCCGTTAAAGTTGTAATTAATGTCCATAAATCCTAATCCATTAATTACTAACTAATACACATATAGTCGTAATCTATGCTATATATACATTCTAGTCGTTAAGCATGGGTATACGTGTATATATTTCTAACTACTAATTTCTATAACTAAAATACTCATTTTTATATTTTAATTTATCGAAGCTATCATTCTGAAAATATTACCGTCATAATTTCTCATAAATTAACCATAAGTGAGATTTTTGTTTTATTTGAATTATAAAGAAATTATTTCTTTTCTTTTAATTGAAATAGACAGAGTAAACTACGGAAAAGAGTATCTATCTCTTGCACATCTCTTTCTATTTTAGTTTATTCCATATTGCTTTAAACAACGTACTTTTATACGTATTTCAAAATTGGATAATTTATGGAAATTACACAGAAACTGCTCCAAAATTAAATATAGAAATTCATATTCTACGGGCAACCTAACTTACAACCCTATTATAGATCTAGAATATCTTAAACCTTACCAACTTCTTCAAATAGAGATTTAGGACCGATTTCAAATTTCCAGATTAGGTTGTAGACTCTATTCTTATTTTATTCATATCCTAAAAACCTGAGTCTGTCCTACCTAGGTTGTGATCCCTATCTACTTCATAAAAACTACTCTTTATAAAACCAGAATTTTAGCAATCATACAAAATAGTTTTAAATAAACTATTTGCATACAAATAATCTTATTTCAAAATCAGTATTTGTTACCTCATTTCTTGTAAAACTTAAAATTTCACAAACATGAAGTACCAAACTCAAAATCTCCATCTTTGAAAATATGAACTCAGAAACATTTACCAAGAATTCAAAATTTCTGAGTTTCAAATAGGAGCAAAATAATTTCTCTTTATAAAACTCTCTTCATCAAAGATTTATCTCTTTAAATGTTAGACTTTCAACTCGTAGAATTCAAAGACTGCTTGTTTTCAAAAAGGAACTATGGAAAACTTTCCTTTTTAATGTCTTACTATAATAAAGACTTACTCCTTTTGAAAATAGGATCTTTAACACAAAACATTCAAAACTCAGTTATCATCCTAAAATAATAAATTAGACCTTTATTATTCCAAAGAGTTCTCTAGTTATATGAATTATCATTTCCAAAATTACAATTATATCTAAAATATAGCTAAATAGCTATTGCCTTATTACTCAAAATATACTATTATTGGACAAAATACCTTTTGTAACTTTGTTCAAAACTCTTAAAATCTCTTGCAATCCTCTCCTTATCAATTCCAATAATATTCTTATTCAAATAAGTTCTGAATTTGAATTAAGAAAAATGCATATATAAAATTCTCATCTTTATACAATTGCCTTTCCAAAAGTACCCACTTATTTATTAATCATCATTCAAATCCGTTCAATTGTCAAAGATATGTTTTATAACTTTAAACAATGGAAAAATGGAGCAGACAAAGATAACACCTATCTTATTTTTATTCCTCCTCTTCTAATCCATTTATTAAAAATTCCCAATTCTATCACTACCTAAATTCAGCTATCATTCTCTGCATTTCCTTATACGGGAATGTTATACGGGAATGTTCCTCCTATCTACCCTGTCGGACATTCTTATCCTTCTATTATTTCTATCCTATGTTAATCAAGTGCCTTTTCCGTTTGTACACCATTTCAAATGAAATTTAAGGAAAAGAACCTCTAATTTTATAAGGTAGGAAAAATCATGCATTTCACAAAAGAAAAATCCCTTATTAAAAATCTTTGAACCAAAAACCTTTGGCTCAATACATTTAAACTAAGAACTTTAAGAATGCAAAATCCCTTTAAGTTAGAACTTTCTAACTCAATTACTTATAAATTATAAACCTCCAAATTTCCTATCTCTTTTCAAAACAACAGCTCCCAAATTAATAAAGTAAAAGAAATCATAAAAATAGAACAATCTGAAAATGGAGAATCCAAAAAGTTGAAATTTTTTAACTTAACAAATTTTAAACTGAAAAGTTAACAAACGAGAACCTTCTCTTCGTTGTCAACCTTTCAAGTAACTAAAAATCATCCACCATTTTATTTTTAAAAAATTTCACCACTTCTTTATAAATTCTTACAGATGATAGTATTTTTTCGAAGCTGTCAAAAATCACTTTGAATCAAAAATTTCTAACTTATAATACATAAGATTTTCACTTAATAATTGTGATATCCCAGAATTTTAGGCAAATAATTATGTAATAATCTTCTTTATAAATCATTTATAATAATCTAAAATTTAATTCTTTTTCCTAAGCAAATAAAATAAGTATTAATTTGAATATATACAAGTAGTTTTTAAAAGAGAATTTGAATTTGAAATTTCAAATATAAACATCTTAGAAATAAATTGGGTATGTGCATATGATTTTTATTAGTATATGATTAGTTTTATATCATTGTCTTAAAAAAAGGGGGTTTTATTAAACTAGTATAATTAGGTTAAGTGTATAATTGGAATATTATACCATTTTCTTTTAAAATTAAATAAGGAGAAATTTAAATATTAATACACTTAAGACATTATTAAATATAAAACTAAATTTAAAATATAATACAAATATATATGAAAATATATAAAAAACATATTAATACAACATAAAAGACAAATGTAAGCTAAAGACATAATCTAAAAACATGTGTAAGTTAATAAACATTTGCAAATGACAAATGTTAACAAATCTAACAAGTGTTACCAATTTATTTTATTTTCTTTTATATTTAAAAAAAATCATAATTAAATATATATATGCATCTATCTCTTCTCTTCATTCCTTTTTTCCTATCTTCATTCAAAAACAAGAACAAGTGTGTAACCTGTAAAAGAATAAGCAAACCATAAAATAAATCAAAGCTTCCACTCTTTCAAACTAAATCAAACAAGATTTCATCTTCAAAATACAAACCTGGGAAACCAAGTTTGCAAAGCTGAAATCAAAACAGCAATGAGAATCAAAACGAATTCTACAACAACTCAAGCCAAATCAATTTCTGTTTCAACCTGAATCTAAGCATGCAACAAGAATCAACATCAGTTTCAGATTCAACAGCAAAGAATTCAAATCAAATGTAAAAATTTCCAGAACAAAAGCTTGGAACAAGAAATCTGGTCTCTGTTCCATTTAAGGTGAGTAAACTTTTCTTTAATAAGCCTAAAACTGTCTGATGATCTGATGCATGTAATAGTCCTTGAATTTATGATGTGATATATGTATTGCATGTTTGTTTAGATAGGATTGCCTGTATATATGGATGTTAATATTAGTGTGCATGTCTGTATATATATATGCAGAGCTCTATTCCAGTTTCACAAGTTTAAATATAATCAAAAATCAATACTTCTTTCTCTGATCCATTTTAGGCTTCAAGTTCTAAACCAACTATGTTCATATAATCAAATTCTAACTTCTAAAAATAGTTTTAAGATGAATTTGAAGATGGTTTTTACTGGGAAGAAAATTTACAGTGAAACTTAAATAAATGTCAAAACTTGAGTATCATAGATTCTTGATTTACTTATATAAAATGTTTTACTTTTGGAAATAATGATTTTTAAAAGAAAAATCACATTTTTTAGTTGAGTAAATCACGAGAATTTCAAGGTTGAACGAAAAATGGTTTCTTGGCAAATTCTGACGATCGGCGAGGTTGGGTAAGTCAGGGTCATGGCTGAAGGAAGGTGGAGGCAGGGGGAACTCAGGAAAAATGCTCGAAGCATTTATAGTTGATCGTGGTGGCTGAAAGACGATGAAGTAGGGTTTGGAGGCTGTTTTTGGTCGAGGATGTTGTCAGTTCGATTTCTTCGTGGGTAGTGATTCGAGGTGGACCGGACCGAAGGGAAACGAGACTAGGGTTCGTGGCGAAGCTTCGGGCAGAGACTCGTAATATCTGGTGGTCTAGATCATCGAAGCGAGGTGATTTCATCCATGGTCTGTGTTCCTGGAGGTGATAGCATAGTTCGATTTTGTTTTCGTAATCGTTTAGATGATCTGGTTGTTTATGGTGACTAAGGGGAGGAACGGCGACTTGGTGGTGGTCGGAGACTTGATCGAAGGTGATCGGAATTCCTGTACACGTGCACGCGTGTGTGTTTGTGTTTAGGAGATGTTGTTGTTTGGGGAAGAATGATATTGTCTCGGGTATATACTCGAAGAAGATGGTAGTTCGACTCGAAGGAAGGAATAGTGCGTGAGTGACTCGGGTTTTACTCGAGTACTTTGGCTTTGAACCTGGGTTTGTATTAAAATTGAATTAACCAGATTATTAAAGGTTAAAAACAAAAGTATTATCAAGTTTTAAAGTAACTAAGTTATCGAGGAAACATTATCAAGTTTTCAAAATAAAGTATTAACAAGTTTAAACAAGTTTTCAAATATTTTAAATGTTAAAATTAAATGTTTAAATTATTTTGTTTGTAAGTTTTTAATTATATAATTGATTTCTAAATGTTTTCTAAAGAAGATTAAATGATGTAATTAAGTATTCAATTTAATGAGATTTAAATAAGTAATTAATTAAGATAAAGAAATTATCTTAAATTTATCAAGGTTGTGATTAATTAGGGATAATTAATAAAATTTATTAAAAGATAATCACTTAATGAATTAATAAGGGTAAATAAATTAGTGATAATAATCAAAGGGTAAATACTAAATGAAGGTAATTTAGGGATAGTTAATGAATGTAATTAATGTGATGATCATTAACTAGTGATTAAGAGATAATTAATTTAAGTGATTAATGGAATGATAATTATTTAATGTGATTAATTAAGGTTAATTAATGAATATGTTTAATTAAAGATTTTTGTTAAATATAACTAATTAAGGAAATAATTAATTAGTGAAAGTAATTAGAGGATCATTAATTAATGAAATTAATAAGAGTAATCAAGGGTAAATTAATATGAATGGTTAAAGGATAACTAATTCATGTAATTAATTAAAGGTTAATTACTTAATGTAATTAAGGAATAATTAATTTAGGATAATTAATTAAGATGAATAATTAAAGAATGATTAATTAATTGGTTTGTAATTAATTAATGTTAAGTAAGCATGATTTAAAAGAAATTAAAGTAATTAAATTAAATTTATGTGGAGATTAAGTTAAATTAATTAGGAATTATACATCTAATTAATCTTGCTTATGAATGATTGAATAATATTGAATGCCTTGGATTATTTGATATATCTGATATGTGATTGTGATGCTCTATGATACGAGATGCTTTGGATAAATTGTGATAATGTAAGTTATCTATCTGTGATAGAATTGCTATATGAATATGATATCCTGTATTTAAATTAAATTGTTTAACTTAAACATCTTGGCTTAAAAAGGATGACATTTGAATTCGAAGAGACCGGGATCGGATATCAGCAATATCTGAAACCACTTCGATTTGAAATCTTCTATAATTCTTTATAGATTGATATGTGAAATCAATGGGCTGGATTTGGATAATATGGACCATTTAAACTAAGTTGGATACTTAGATATTGTTTTGTGATAATAAGTGGTGACTATATAAGATGTTTACGTATAGTAAGTACGAGTTACCCCGGGTTTTAAATAAGTTATATGGATTGGAATTTTCTTGTTAGATGAGTTTACTCACGCTGGTTTCCAGCCTGACCCGGGTGTTACTTTGATGTAATGCTTGGGTCAGACCGAGTATTACATATTTCCAGGTAAGGACGTTCTGGAGCTCAAGAAGCGAGTTGGATGGCAGGAACGTATGGAGTGTATTCCGTTGTGTATTTGGGAGCTTATTGATAGTAGTCTGGGACAGGTGGATAACTGTCTGGTCTATTTGTAAATGGTTGTAACTCTGATGTATTGAATGTAAATTAACAAATATAGTTTTCTTTGAATAACTGATATTATTATTTGATATTGTATTTTGATCCACTGCGAATGTGAGAATCTGTGTCTTGTTCTGTTTCTTTCTTCTATCTCTTTTCTTTTTCTCCTAACTATCTGGAATTTTCGGGTTCGAAAATTCCAGGTCGTTACATTTGGTATCAGAGCGAAGGTTAAGCGAGAACCTTGGTTCTGGTGGGATTTACTCATTAAGGATAGGGTCAATAATACCCTAGAATGAGTTGAGAGTATTATATATGAGAGCGTACTTGTTATTTTCTTATATAAAGATTTTAAAATGGTTTTAAAAATAAATGATTTTTTTATATAAGTTTATCTTTTGACATATAAAGAAATAATTTTTCTAATTATTATTAAATATAAAAAAAAATTGGTTGTTGAATCATTGGAATAAAATAAAATAATAAGAATTAAGTGGTAATAGTAATACAACCGAATTAAAATTGAATGAAGATAAGTTTGAAATGGATCCAAACTGAAATTAAAATCTTGAATTTGTAGAAGTGTTATCAGAATAAAGATAATAATGAATTGGTTTCCAGATATGATTATCTTGGTTATTATCATAAATGGTTGTTGTGTTTAATAATGAAATGTTTTAGGGAAGTAAACTTTTAGGTGAGTATGACTTATTATAAATTGGAATTGAAGATAATTTAAATTTGTGAAGTTCTAAATCTAAATCCAGAAAACTTGAAATTGTTTTAAAGAAATTTGTTTTGAATTAAAACCAAAGGTGGTTTAAAAATTTAAGGTATAACTTGGTGTGTAATGGAAATAAAAATGTATAAATGAGGATATACATAATATCAAAGATGATTTGAAATAAACTCTAAGTGTTGAGTTTTAAATTTTTTTCCTTGGAATGTGATATGAAAACCCAAAGTGATAAGTTTTTGAACTTATAAGTGGAAAGATTATTAATATGAAGTTTAAAATTTGAAATTAATCCAAATTGATTTGAAATAATTTGGAATTGTGATTAAAGTTGAATAAGTTTAAAAACCAAATGGAATTTGATTTGAATTTGGAAAGGAATTAAGGTTAATTCAACTTGAATTGGGATTAAATCAATTTCAATGGAAATTGAAGTATTGAGTCAATTTAAATGGAAGTGGAAATTTAAATTGAATTGATGGGAAATTAATTGGAAATGGAGATTGGGAAATTAAACAGTTTGGCTCTGGATTATTTTCAAAATAAATTGTTTTAATACAAATATATTTTTATAAACTATTTACAATACAATCTTTCTTCTTAAACCCCAAACTATTTTATACTTATTTTACAATTATTTTGGAACTATTTAACTATTTTGAAACTTTCTTATAAACTAATTACTATTTTTCAGTTACTTATATCTAATCACTATTTTAAAAACTATTTTGCAATTATCTAACTATTTTATACCTACTTAACTATTTTACAGCTATTTTACAAACTAACAACTATTTTTCAACTACTTATCTATTTTAAACTTTTTCAAGCTATTTTTTTAAATTTAAATAGGTCAGAGTTCAAACTGTTTGTAATTGAAGTAATAACTCAATTGGAAATGGAAGCAATTGAGAATAAGTGAATGGAATTAAAGGAAATGTGAATAGAAAAGAGAATTGATTTGGCTAATAACCAATAAAGATAAATACGTAGGATATACGTATATTATTCTATTCGCATAGTGATTTGATCCAGATTCGAGAACAGAATTTCGAGATAGTATTATCGATCTGAGTTGGGATTTTTCGCTCGATTTTCGACGGCGAACCTGGATATGGATTGTTGATTGGTTCTGGATATTCTCTATCATAGTTGTGACTATGCAAGGAGAATGACGGTTTCTGATCAAGCAACCAGATCTGAGTCCGCACTAGAAAGTCGGCTGGACGATACTAGTTCGTAAGAGAAATTGTGTGTTCGAGTGATCGATCAGATTGATATTGCGTACGGATGATATGTGTACATCGTACGGGTTTGAATAAAATTGATATTGAAAATTTGTGGATAAAAACTGTAAAATGGTTTTGAAATAGAAGGGTATATTCTGAGAAATAAATGATGAATAAAATGTGAGTTGAATATTTCTATGATTAGAACTCATTTTATAAAAAAGTGATATGGTTAATAACTTTATAAAAGAGTAATCAAATTTGAATATTTGATTTGGAATAAACAAAGTTGTGTATAAGATAAATCTTCCCTTGTTGAATCTATTGCCAGAAGAAAAAGGGTTTTGAAAATATTTGAAGTATAAAAGAGGTTTTATACAAGTTTGAAGTGATTCAAAGATTTTTAAAAGATTTTTAAAAGTTATATATCTCTATATATATAAGGGATTTTATGGGAATGATTTTGGAAAAGGTTTTGGGAACCTATGGATTTCTAAAAAGGCTTTTGATTTTTGGAAAAAAATCGATTTTGGGAATTTGGAAAGCCTAGTTTGGAATTATCGATTTTGGGAATCGATTTTATGTAAAGGAGATTTTGATATAAATCATAAAGGATATGATTTGAAGATACTATAAGTGTATAGTATAAAGTGTTTTGAGAATAGCTCTGGGGAAAAAGGCGCTCCCTTGAAATGAACTTCTCAGGAGTACCACAGGGTGGTACTGCCTTGAACCCTAAGGGGGGTTTCTAAAGTTGATCCTGTGAGGAGTCCGGACAAAACTAGTTCCCGAGGATTATTTGTGTAGCGAAAGTCGAGGGGCTGGTGCCCACAGAGGCATTTGGGTTATGCTGTGACGACAGTTTAACTCGATGTCACTGCGATCTACTACAGACCATAGCGAAAGTCGTGTATGCCGCTGAGAGCCAACAGTCTATGTTTGATTTTATATCGGTAGACTGCGACACTATGGTAACATAGCGAAAGTCATGTGTGCTGCTGAGAGCCAACAGTCTGCGTTTGATTTTATATCGGTAGACTGCGACCTATGTAGAGTGGAGAAGTTTCATTTTGACAGTGAAATCGTGTGTGCCGCTGAGAGCCAACAGTTACATGGACTTTTGCTGCGATGGCAACGTTACCCTGGAATGTAACTGCGATCTGTTGTGGGTTCCATGCTGTCATCAGTTACATGGACTTTTGCTGCGATGGCAACGTAACCCGTGATGTAACTGTGACCATGGATGGGGGTGATGATTTCCAGAGCATTCTTACCAAAGATATTTCCTCGATTTCAAAAATGTTTTCTATATTTTCAATAGAATTATTTTCCAAGTATTTTCACTGGATGTTGAAAACGGGTTTACCAAGTACTTATAGATTTTCAGTCCTACGTCTGATCAACGTATGACCAAATTTCTGTAAGAACAAGGATGGACTTGTTAAGACATCGAGTTATAAAAAGTATTTTTATAAAACTATTTTGGTGATATTATATTGATTTTTTTAAGTGTTTTAAAAATTCTTAATTAAAGAGTTTATAGTTGAAAAATGCTCAAAGAATAATTTAACTGGTAATAAGCTGTTGTAATTAAAATTCTGGTTACTTTACTTTTCGAGGACGAAAAGATTTAAAGGGGGGAGGAATGTGATATCCCGGAATTTTAGGCAAATAATTATGTAATAGTCTTCTTTATAAATCATTTATAATAATCTAAAATTTAATTCTTTTTCCTAAGCAAATAAAATAAGTATTAATTTGAATATATACAAGTAGTTTTTAAAAGAGAATTTGAATTTGAAATTTCAAATATAAACATCTTAGAAATAAATTGAGTATGTGCATATGATTTTTATTAGTATATGATTAGTTTTATATCATTGTCTTAAAAAAAAGAGGTTTTATTAAACTAGTATAATTAAGTTAAGTGTATAATTGGAATATTATACCATTTTCTTTTAAAATTAAATAAGGAGAAATTTAAATATTAATACACTTAAGAAATTATTAAATATAAAACTAAATTTAAAATATAATACAAATATATATGAAAATATATAAAAAACATATTAATACAACATAAAAGACAAATGTAAGCTAAAGACATAATCTAAAAACATGTGTAAGTTAATAAACATTTGCAAATGACAAATGTTAACAAATCTAACAAGTGTCACCAATTTATTTTATTTTCTTTTATATTTAAAAAAAAATCATAATTAAATCTATATATGCATCTATCTCTTCTCTTCATTCCTTTTTTCCTATCTTCATTCAAAAACAAGAACAATTGTGTAACCTGTAAAAGAATAAGCAAACCATAAAATAAATCAAAGCTTCCACTCTTTCAAACTAAATCAAACAAGATTTCATCTTCAAAATACAAACCTGGGAAACCAAGTTTGCAAAGCTGAAATCAAAACAGCAATGAGAATCAAAACGAATTCTACAACAACTCAAGCCAAATCAATTTCTGTTTCAACCTGAATCTAAGCATGCAACAAGAATCAACATCAGTTTCAGATTCAACAACAAAGAATTCAAATCAAATGTAAAAATTTCCAGAACAAAAGCCTGGAACAAGAAATCTGGTCTCTGTTCCATTTAAGGTGAGTAAACTTTTCTTTAATAAGCCTAAAACTGTCTGATGATCTGATGCATGTAATAGTCCTTGAATTTATGATGTGATATATGTATTGCATGTTTGTTTAGATAGGATTGCCTGTATATATGGATGTTAATATTAGTTTGCATGTCTGTATATATATATGCAGAGCTCTATTCCAGTTTCACAAGTTTAAATATAATCAAAAATCAATACTTCTTTCTCTGATCCATTTTAGGCTTCAAGTTCTAAACCAACTATGTTCATATAATCAAATTCTAACTTCTAAAAATAGTTTTAAGATGAATTTGAAGATGGTTTTTACTGGGAAGAAAATTTACAGTGAAACTTAAATAAATGTCAAAACTTGAGTATCATAGATTCTTGATTTACTTATATAAAATGTTTTACTTTTGGAAATAATGATTTTTAAAAGAAAAATCACATTTTTAGTTGAGTAAATCACGAGAATTTCAAGGTTGAACGAAAAATGGTTTCTTGGCAAATTCTGACGATCGGCGAGGTTGGGTAAGTCAGGGCCATGGCTGAAGGAAGGTGGAGGCAGGGGGAACTCAGGAAAAATGCTCGAAGCATTTATAGTTGATCGTGGTGGCTGAAAGACGATGAAGTAGGGTTTGGAGGCTGTTTTTGGTCGAGGATGTTGTCAGTTCGACTTCTTCATGGGTAGTGATTCGAGGTGGACCAGACCGAAGGGAAACGAGACTAGGGTTCGTGGCGAAGCTTCGGGCGGAGACTCGTAATATCTGGTGGTCTAGATCATCGGAGCGAGGTGATTTCATCCATGGTCTGTGTTCCTGGAGGTGATAGCATAGTTCGATTTTGTTTTCGTAATCGTTTAGATGATCTGGTTGTTTATGGTGATTGAGGGAAGGAACGGCGACTTGGTGGTGGTCGGAGACTTGATCGAAGGTGATCGGAATTCCTGTACACGTGCACGCGTGTGTGTTTGTGTCTGGGAGATGTTGTTGTTTGGGGAAGAATGATATTGTCTCGGGTATATACTCGAAGAAGATGGTAGTTCGACTCGAAGGAAGGAATAGTGCGTGAGTGACTCGGGTTTTACTCGAGTACTTTGGCTTTGAACCCGGGTTTGTATTAAAATTGAATTAACCAGATTATTAAAGGTTAAAAACAAAAGTATTATCAAGTTTTAAAGTTATTAAAGTAACTAAGTTATCGAGGAAACATTATCAAGTTTTCAAAATAAATTATTAACAAGTTTAAACAAGTTTTCAAATATTTTAAATGTTAAAATTAAATGTTTAAATTATTTTGTTTGTAAGTTTTTAATTATATAATTGATTTCTAAATGTTTTCTAAAGAAGATTAAATGATGTAATTAAGTATTCAATTTAATGAGATTTAAATAAGTAATTAATTAAGATAAAGAAATTATCTTAAATTTATCAAGGTTGTGATTAATTAGAGATAATTAATAAAATTTATTAAAAGATAATCACTTAATGAATTAATAAGGGTAAATAAATTAGTGATAATAATCAAAGGGTAAATACTAAATGAAGGTAATTTAGGGATAGTTAATGAATGTAATTAATGTGATGATCATTAACTAGTGATTAAGAGATAATTAATTTAAGTGATTAATGGAATGATAATTATTTAATGTGATTAATTAAGGTTAATTAATGAATATGTTTAATTAAAGATTTTTGTTAAATATAACTAATTAAGGAAATACTTAATTAGTGAAAGTAATTAGAGGATCATTAATTAATGAAATTAATAAGAGTAATTAAGGGTAAATTAATATAAATGGTTAAAGGATAACTAATTCATGTAATTAATTAAAGGTTAATTACTTAATGTAATTAAGGAATAATTAATTTAGGATAATTAATTAAGATGAATAATTAAAGAATGATTAATTAATTGGTTTGTAATTAATTAATGTTAAGTAAGCATGATTTAAAAGAAATTAAAGTAATTAAATTAAATTTATGTGGAGATTAAGTTAAATTAATTAGGAATTATACATCTAATTAATCTTGCTTATGAATGATTGAATAATATTGAATGCCTTGGATTATTTTGATATATCTGATATGTGATTGTGATGCTCTATGATACGAGATGCTTTGGATAAATTGTGATAATGTAAGTTATCTATCTGTGATAGAATTGCTATATGAATATGATATCCTGTATTTAAATTAAATTGTTTAACTTAAACATCTTGGCTTAAAAAGGATGACATTTGAATTCGAAGAGACCGGGATCGGATATCAGCAATATCTGAAACCACTTCGATTTGAAATCTTCTATAATTCTTTATAGATTGATATGTGAAATCAATGGGCTGGATTTGGATAATATGGACCATTTAAACTAAGTTGGATACTTAGATATTGTTTTGTGATAATAAGTGGTGACTATATAAGATGTTTACGTGTAGTAAGTACGAGTTACCCCGGGTTTTAAATAAGTTATATGGATTGGAATTTTCTTGTTAGATGAGTTTACTCACGCTGGTTTCCAGCCTGACCCGGGTGTTACTTTGATGTAATGCTCGGGTCAGACCGAGTATTACAGATTTCCAGGTAAGGACGTTCTGGAGCTCAGGAGGCGAGTTGGATGGCAGGAACGTATGGAGTGTATTCCGTTGTGTATTTGAGAGCTTATTGATAGTAGTCTGGGACAGGTGGATAACTGTCTAGTCTATTTGTAAATGGTTGTAACTCTGATGTATTGAATGTAAATTAACAAATACAGTTTTCTTTGAATAACTAATATTATTATTTGATATTGTATTTTGATCCGCTGCGAATGTGAGAATCTGTGTCTTGTTCTGTTTCTTTCTTCTATCTCTTTTCTTTTTCTCCTAACTATTTGGAATTTTCGGGTTCGAAAATTCCGGGTCGTTACAATAATCTTTTGAAAAAGATCATTCAAAACTTTCAAGGAGTTTTCAAAAAAAATTTTACCTCTTTCTTTCAAGGGGTAGAATTTAAAACTGGCTTTGATTGTTCTTCCCTTTAAATCCCTATTCAATCATCTAATCTAGTTGTCTTCTTGTGGTGATTAATGCTCACCGTCTTACGAAAGCTTGTTTCACTACTATATCCCTTACTTCCGTATGAATACTATGCCTTATAATAACTAACTATTACCTAACATTTATATTTACTACTCTCATAAATGTTACCTTTTCCATATCAAATGGAAATTATCTTAACAGATGTTTCCTAAAGACATTTATTTGCTTATTCAACTCTACCTATTTATCCCATATTCACCTTAATGGTCTCATTAATCTATTTAATTTCTTGTAACTCCCAACTTATTGCACATTCATTACCTATTAAATTTTTGGAGTTACAACCTTTCCATCTATGATTCCTATCCCTATTATTTAACATGCTTATAGGGTCCATAATGATAAGGAAGTCTAGATCCAACAAAGAAGTATAAATTTGACTCTATTTATTTTTTCAATTCAGAGTTGCTTCGCTAACCCTTTCAGAATATGGTAGCAACTACTTCTATAGTCATAATTTACAGAGTCAAGCAAAAATTAAAAATAAGTGTATATATATTCATATATATAGTAAGGTTTTTGACAAAAATAACAAATACGCCACTCATACATATACTTTTCCCCGTTGATCGAGTAACCTAAGCTCTGATACCAAATGTTACAACCCACTCTGGAACATGCCTGAATTCCGACCTAGAAAAGACCCATCTAAACTTAAACCCATTCTAAAGCTGGTTGTTGGTAGGTAGAAATAACAAAACAGAGCTATCTATCCATTCTTTCAGAACTCACAGGGGAAGGAATAATATATAATAACATTAATACTCCCCATTTATTTCAAATCATTTCAATAAAACATTACATAATATCAACCGTTACAACATTTCATTCAAAAATACATTTCATGAGTATAATAGAAAATAACATGAAAAAAAATAGATAATAACTACCACACGCCATCTTTAATGATCATCAACTCCTTCTTTGACCTGTGTTGTAATGAGGAGGGCGTCGGAACAACAAGTGTCTGATGAATAGAAACCTTGAGCCTTACTATTTCAGTACTTGGGCAATATAATTTAAATAAGAAAATGCCGTACGTAACTAAACCATTTAATGCTTCATATAAGGAAAGGATGCAGGTACTCAAACAACCACTTAATATCTTCTATTCTCGAAGTAGGTTTCCTAATCACATAACCCATAACCGACGTCATAAATATCTAATAATGCGAGAGATAAAACCCAAGCCACTTAATACCTTTTAAGGGAAAATAGGCGGACTCTGACTATTTAAGACCTCAATTGAGGTATGTCTCCATCATTTAATACCTATTCCCAAGGAGTACTCTACATAAGCATCTATTTCGCTGACATTACATGAAAATCTCTTCGAACACTTAATACTTCCTATTGAAGCAAACCTTTTCGAGATATCCTTAACCATGCCTAAACCCAATCCCGACCATTTAATACTTCATTTAGGGAAAAGAGGCGGGCCCTCAAACAATTACTTAATACCTCAAGACCCTGAAGCAGGCCCTTCGTATTATGATCCATACTCATAATGATGTCGCACATTAGTCCGACTATTCGTAGGAAATGGTAGCCATATTAGCTGGGCAAACTTACCCTACAGAATTTTGGACTAACCTCGCATCATCACAAATATTTATCATAGGAGATGTCTCACATCAGCCTCAAAGTCATACTGCTGGTAGCCAGATTAGCTGGGAAGACTTCTGTGTGTTTTTTGACTGACCTTGCATCCATACAACTTAGCCATAATTTAAATACTCTCCGTATATATAATACTCATCTCACCGTTTCATAATTAAGGCCTCATAAAGAATCTTCCTTATAATGCCTTAAAATATTAATTACTTTCCTAAGGGGGATTTAATGATAATTATTACCTAATTAACTATGCAATTATACGTTATAATTATACGTTTATTATGCTAATTAATATATAAACAAATAAGCATTTATTATTCTATGCATGCGGAGATTATGCTCTAACCAACGTTAAATGTCAATTCCTTTCTAACCATAATAGTACAAGTCTTTCCTTTTTCATCCATTTTACCAATAATGTCCAAATTCCAATATCCATAAAAAGGGATACTAATATCCATAACAAAGATTCAAATACTCATATCCAAAATTGCAATAAATACGCTTGTATATAGAATCTAAATCCAAATTATCTCATATTAAAACAATGGAATAAACAAAAAATGGAAACTTACAATTTAATCAATTCTATGTTTTATTCAACTTCTTTTATATGAATTTAGATAAGGAAAATTCTATTAAATTTTATAAAAATGGGCAACGTAAACTACGAATAAAGATTCGTTATTTACATACCATTTCTCAATTAAATCCCTTGATGGGATCTGGAGAAGAAGAATAAAAAGTGGAATAGAAGGTTGAATACATAAAATGCAAAATCCACAAAACTCCATTATTTTAACACAAAACAATCAAGATTCCAATCCTAAGAATTGACATTTCGCTTTCGTGGAATTTTGCGGATTTTTAATATGATGTTTTCGTAATCCAAAACCCCCAAGGTATATATCAAATCCATACTATACTATTCAACTAATGAAGTAGAAAAGCTAAGATTTTCCCTCATAGTTGGTTCTTAGCTTTGCTTCCTTTTGGATTTGCAACGTCCATTATAATCTCCTTAAGATCTCTTCTTTTTGATATATATAGCAAGGGATTTTGATGTGCACGTAAATGTGCATATATATACATCCATATTTTATCTATTTTTATTTAAATAAATATCATATTTGGGCATTTTAACATGTTTAAAACAAAAATTCAATCATTTTCAAATCATCATATATTCATCTTCATTCAGGGGTAAAATGGTCATTTTTGTGCATGTATCAATTTGAGAATTTTTACATGGAAATTTTTATGATTTTTATAGGAAATTGTGATGCATATGGAAGAGGGATTCATGAAGATATATGCATGCACAAAGGAATACAAAGGAATAAAGAGGAAATAATTCAAGTTCAAGATCATGGAGGACCCCACCCACTTACCTAAATGTACAATTAGGAGCTAAGGGACAACTAAGTGGAGGCTAAAGCTTCATGCACATTAAATGATGGATTAATTAGTGGCTAATGGTTACTTGGTGGCCACACTTCCTAAAGGGCATTTTGGGAAGCACCCTAAAAATTGTATTAGGGTTTTATGCATGTATAAATAGCCCTCTTATGTACATGTAAATATCTTCCACTCTTTCACATTAGTTAGGAAATT
Organism: Allium fistulosum; assembly: GCA_030737815.1. Classification (NCBI taxonomy): domain Eukaryota; kingdom Viridiplantae; phylum Streptophyta; class Magnoliopsida; order Asparagales; family Amaryllidaceae; genus Allium; species Allium fistulosum. The sequence continues at coordinate 1,259,898,725 of CM060901.1, forward strand.
AAAAGAGCAAATTGTAATGGCAATATTTCATGAAATAAAAATGGCTTCCAAGCCTCTTCCTCTTTTCTTTTCTACATGCTTTTCTTTGCTTTTATGTTACTATTTATTTTTATGCTCTCTTTCTTTTAATATTCATAGCTTAGATTTACATTCATGCAAGTAGTGTAGCTTTAATTTTTATGCAAATAGTTAGTAGTTAATCTCTCTTTCTTCCTTTGCTTAGTTTTAATTTCTTTGCTTTTTAATGTTGAAATTTACAAGTGTTGATTTGATAACACAAATGAGTAGCTAAACCCCTTCAATTTAGGGGTAATGAAGCTCTCTAACTTTATATAGTTTCAACATTTTTATGATTTATGATCTCTTTGTTTGTGCTTCATTAAAGTGAATCTTGATGTAAGTTTATACAAGTGGGTTTGATAGCTTATATTGCTTATGCAAAAGAGCTATTCTTATTCAACATAAACACAATTTACATCATCATTTGCTAATTAATTTTTGATTTTGAAATGAAAGTAAAAATGAAATTTGATGATCTATATTACTAGTTACAATAGTAAATAGATCATACTTAAAATAGCTTTCCTTTGGCTTCATTTTCATGATAATTTCTAAGTGGTATAATTGTGTATTATAGTTTGATGGTTTGAGTTATGTTAATTAATAACATAAACAAAGAATACTTATGATAAATACAACAATTATTTCACTTAATATCAAAGCTAGAGATCATAAATTATTTGTTTGTTGATTTACAAAAATATGAGAGTGGATTTGCCTCTAAATTGTTCTCTAGTCTAATAGTTTTTAAATCACATTTTAATTCTAGTTTTATCTTCATTTTGCTTGTAGTTAACAATTTCGTCTCACTTTGGTCTAATTTGATTGAATTGAAAATTTTAAAATCTTAAAAATTCCCTACGGATCAACCCGTACTCGCCACATACTAAAATTGTACGCTGTGCGCTTGCGGTTAAATTTTGTTTGCACAAAAAATGGACAAACACCTCAAAGTCGTATGATTTAGTAGATCTTATGTTGTTCTTAGTGATTTGGGTGATTTATGCAAATATATGAAAAGCAAGGGCTAAACTGTAAAAAGACACGCAGATTTATAGTGGTTCAGCCAGAATGTGCCTACGTCCACTTTATATGTTATTTCTCTTCTCTTGTTTAGATTACAAGTACAAAGCTTTGATACAAGTAAAAGAAAGTTGTTTGAAAGTTCTCTCCATGCTTGAGCTCTCAAACTTGTCTCTCATTGTTGTACCCCTGCCGCTCTATTTATAGAGTGAGGCTGGGGGCAGGGGTCTTGGATGTATATGGCTGCTGGCGGGCCTGGGCTGAGGCAATCTGGCCTGGCTCATCTTGGTTCGGCATCCCTTGGTTCGGTGGCAGGAGTGCGATGATTCGGCGTTGCTTCATTCGGTGGAGAGTTTGGGCCGGTGGGGAGTTGGTTCAGCATAGAGACGACTTGGTCCGGTCGAGAAGGAGAATGTTAGTTCGGTGGTGAGATGTGGTAGGTTGGTCCGGCCCTGATCTGGACCGGTAGCTGTTGGAGAGGAGGTGGTTCGGTATGAGCTTGGAGTGGTTCTGGCTCGTTCGGTGTGGAGAGACTTTGATTCGGCGGGGGAATGGTCCGGTTGTAGAGGCTGAAACTTGGCTCGGCAGGCACGAGAAAAGGAGGTTCGGTAGTGGTTTTCCATCATCTGGTCCGGAAATGCACACAACACTTGCCCCCCAAAGTAGGGCATGTGCATGCACATGGCGTGCTTTGCTTTGAGCTTGGGTGTTTCCATCCGGTCTACAACGCCGAGCCAATGGGTTTGGTCATTTATGTTTGTCTATAAATAAGGGCCTAACGCTTTCGTTTCTCCATATCAGCCGATCCGCACCTCTGTCTTTGCTAAATCAAATTCTCATCGTGTTAGCCAAACCAGAATCTTATCCTTGCCGAACCAGGTGAGATCCTTTTCTGCCGAATATGCCTTTGTTTTGTACTACCGAATGGACTCGTGGTCATGGTTCACCGGACGAACCTCGCTTGTTTCAAGCACCGAATGGCACTTTTATACTCAAATTGCTGAATGTAAATATGTGCTCGGACCACCGAATGCGGCTAAACTGTATTAGTTTCGAATGAACTTAACTTCATCTTGGGTTACCGAATGATACTCAAACCTTGAATTTTTTCACGTTTCGAATTACAAGTGGAATTCCAGACTACGTTATTTGTATGTTTTAACGATATACTTTTCCTGTGTTCGCAGATAATGTCTTACAAGGTGGAAACCCGATCAGAGAAAAAGAGATCTCATGGCAGAGAAGAGCCTTCCTCAGTGCCCCCAGCTCAACCAGGACCTGCCCGCCACGGGCCCGCCCCGAGATCATTGGTGGATGGATACGGTCCTCAGGAACTTCTTAACTTGCCTCCTGATTGCTTCCCTAGCTTACTCAAGGGCGAGCAACTCGATGTTATATCTCGCTCTTTTGGGATCGACCGAGCACGCATATTATTGTCGAATGCGGGAGTGATGCCGTATGATCCTCCCGAAGGATATTTTGCATACAGCCGATACCATTGCATGTGTGGTGCCATCCCACCTCTCAACGCCTAGGTAGTCAGCTTTCTCACATATCTAAAGGTAGCTCCATTCCAGCTTCAGCCTAACTCTTATGCCATTCTGGTGAGTCTCTTCGTCATCTTCCAGAGGAGATATGGGCGTCCTCCTTCCAACCGGGAGATCCGGTATCTGTATAACTTGAGAGGCTACAAGAAGGGGTCTCCCTATATCAGCTTGGAATCGGCCGTAACCTTTAAGCCGGTCCTGGACTTATACTCCAAGTATAGTATGTTCAAGAAGGAATGGTTCTTCGTCAGCGATGATTCCGTTTCCATTCGGCGTTTCACCTCCGGGTGTAAGTCAAAGCTCTATTTTTAAATCCCGTTCTGGTTGCAATACTCTTTCTTATGTGTTTTTATTTTTTGCTAGCGACAGGTGGTTTTGCGGTTGTGGAGAATGATCGCCTGGTTCAGACGGCAGCAGAAATAGAAGCTATTACTGGGAGAGATAGGTCGGCTGCCTACCTGATCAGGAATGCTACACTCTTGGAGTACAACTTGATCCTTCCACAGCAATCCGTGGTCAAGCAGAGGGACACGGCTGAAGAGAAGGCTGCCCAAGCTAAAGAAGGGGCCGAGTTAAAGAGCAGTAAAAGGAGGCCCTTTCCGAAACACCCGGTTGCCGGGGGGAAGAAGCTCAAAAAGTCTGACGGTCCCTCTCCCAGCTCATGTCCAGATATCCCGGAGGAGGGAGACGTTGAGGAGGAGCAAGGCGAAGATGGAGGAGAAGGCGCTGGAGGTGGCGACGGTGTCGGGGCTTTATCTTTTGGGCAAGTAGGCGAGATGCAAGAGTGGACGGATGACGCTTTCCGCCAAGCCTTCGAAGGTCTGGAGGGGACGGAGAAATCTAAGAGAGCCGATAAAGTTGGGACCGGCGTTGATTTATCTTCCGAGAGCGCCTCTACTGAAGCAACTTCGGCGGTTCAAGGTGAATTTCACTTTACTCTTTTAATTCTTGAATTATGGCTGATTATCTGTTGGTGACACTTGATTTTCATATCAGGAGCAGGTAAAACGGCCAAGACCTCAGATCTTCGGCACAAACTTGAACAATACAAGCTCTCCAAAGCTTCCGCCAAGCCGAAGCCTCCGACCCACCGTTCTGGGTTTGTAGTCGGCTACCGTCCCCTTCTCGGGGTTATTGGAGAGGATATTCAAAAGAGAAAGAGGAGTCGCTCCCTATCCGAGCCTTCACCTGGTCATCAGCCCCCAATTCAGCCTCTTCATGATATCACGGAGGAGGATACTAAGTTCATGCCCTCTCCGCACCCGTTTGAAAATCCTACCGTTACTCCGATTGATCGTCCTGGCTTGGCTCGTAATCCATTTGCGGGTCATCCTGATCTGGATCCAAGTTCTCATGATATTTCCTTCGACGAGGTTACCGGTGAGCACCTTCTTCCTCGCAACCCTATGGTAAAGGTGCTTGATGAGGTCAAATCCCTGGACCTTGATTTGCTTACTACTCGGGTTGTCGCTATGGGGAACGAAGCTAAAGCAAATATCGACCGGGTTGCTGAGGAGACCAGGAAGTTGATGGGGCATCATGCCCGATTGGTCAAGGCCGGGGAGGAAATTGGGAGTGCCAACATAAGACTGTAGTTAGTGGTTTCCGACCAGGACAAGCAACTTGCTAATCAGGCCATCCAGATCTCTCAGCACGAGACCGCCTCCGTACGTCTAAAGAAAACTATGGAAGAGGCCAGTCGGACCGAACTGCGGAAAATGGAGGCTACTTGCAAGGAACGGATCGATATGGCCATTGCCACGGTGGACGAGGTCCGGAAAGCGGATCTTGAGCAGATAGAGGAGTTATCTGGGAAGCTTGAGGCTGCAGAGCTTGCTCAAGCCAAGTTGAGGGAGGATATGGAGGCGATGCGGAAATCCCTTCAGGTCGACTGCTCGAGATACCAATTGGAGAGAGATGCCGTCGTCATAAGGTTGTTGGATTCCGAGGCCCAGGCGAGGGAGTTTGAAGAGAACGAGGGGCTGATGGAGGGGATGCTCCAGGATATGTACTTCCGTACTTGGAGGCAGGGTAACTTGTCCTGGATGGATGATTACCCTCGGGTTATGGCTAGGATCTATCTTAGGGCTCTAGAGGAGGCTCAGACTGAGGCAGATAAGGAGGGTGGCGTGGCCTTTAGGATGGATACTGTTACCGCCCAGTTTACTAAGGAGGAGAAGGTGGCGGTGAAGGAGGGCATGCGGTTGCTTGCAGCTGAGGAGACAGGTGTGCGAGCGGAGGATGATGATCAAGTTGATCAAGGAGCAGATGCTGGTAAGTCTTCCTTTCTAGTCTTTCCGTTAACTTGGTTGCTTATCACTGACGAATTCTTTTTCTGACCGGACAGGTGGGCAACAGGACAAGGACAAAACTCCGACGCAGCCGACTCCTTGATTAGGCCTGGAAAATTCTTTTTGTGGACTTGACATGGTTGTATATGTTAGTCTTAAACTAGCAAAGTAACTCTTAGGTGGTAATTTTTGCTACTTGCAATAAATAGTTCTATTCTTAACGTGTAATTCTTTAACTTAAGCTGATTTTGTCGTTTTTTGAATGTTTTTTTTTTTGCTATTTTGACATGTCGTATGAGAAATATAGCTATGCATATTCTTGTAATCAAATCGTGTTTGATGTCAGGTTTTTGTTTAAAACATAATTTCATGACTTGTAATGTTAGCGTGAGGTGTGAATAAATTATAGTCACGTGTTTACATATGAAAGAAGGAAATACCGCCCTTTATATCTTGCTTGTAGATGGCAGCTTCGAATATTCCGTGTGACCGATTAAGGGATGCGGTCCAGTATCTCGTCGTGAGCGTCTACTTCCATTAGTGAATGTCTCCTGCTCTGTGTCCTGCACTTCAGGGATTGTTACAGAGGATAGGAGAAAAGTTGCTTAAGTAAAATTGAAATATGTGAAAAGGTAAAACTTCCAATCACGGAAGTCCTTCGATGTGCTTAAGTTCGTGGCAAACGGGCTTTGTAGTCACTTTCCCTAGCTGTGGGTCTTGGAGACATTTGTCACCCATCTTACGCCTCCGCGGGGAGTTAATTCTTTTTTTTACCACAGCCGCACTTAAGACACATCGGAGCCGAGATCGCGCACAGTAACTACCCGGGCCATTATGGCCCGTAATCGTGGGTATTATTCGATTTACTGTGGCCGGCTAGCGTGGGTGTCGATCGTCAACCGTGAACTGCCCCTGGCTGGCCACACCTTATGTTGGGGCTTATAGTCGGTTCACAGTTGCCGGCGAGCCGAACGCCGTAATGAGCTGCCTCGGCTATAGACGGCCTTCTCGGTGGCTTATAATCGGCTCATTACAGTTGGCTTTAAGGGCCGTCGCGAGCAATGAGTTAACCCGCAGCAGAGGGATGCTGGAGCGAAAGTGTCTCATTGGCGAGGGCATAGATTCGCATAGTACCTGTTAGGTCTTGTCCCGGTGAAGTTGCGCTGCGGAGTGCTTTGGGTGGAAACGTTATACGCATAGGATTTTGTCCAACAGAAAAGGATAAAGTTAACAAGCAGCCAAGATATAAAGGAACAAGTTAAAAAAGAGACAAGGTTTTTTAAAGTGGTTCGGCACGAAAGGCCTACGTCCACTGATCCTCTTTGTTAATTCACTTCATATGGGCAGTAAAAGTTAAGAAAAGTATCGACGGAGGTGTTGGATGTTCCATGCCCTCTGGAACACCTCTCCGTCCACTGTTGACTAAATATAAGCTCCATTGTGGAGATCTTTATGAATTACATATGGTCCATCCCAGATTGGGTCTAGTGCTCCGGGGCGAGGGAAGATTCGCTTGAGGACAAGATCTCCTTCTTGTAAGGTACGATGCTTGACTTTGGAGTTGTATTGTGCTGCCACCTTTTGCTTGTGGGCTGCTGCTTTAAGGATTGCATCATTTCTTCTCTCCTCAACTAGATCCAAAGACATGTGAAGGAGTTCTTCGTTCTCTTCTGGGTTATAGTGGATCCTACGGTGGGAAGGCACAATAGTTTCAACTGGGAGCATAGCCTCCAATCTGTATGCCAAAGAGAAAGGAGTGTGCCCTGTTGATGTTCTGAAGGATGTGCGATAGGCCCACAGTGCCGTAGGGAGTTCATCCACCCAAGCGCCCTTTGACTTTTCGAGTTTCTTTCTGATTAGGGTTTTCAGAATTTTGTTGACAACTTCGACTTGTCCGTTTGCTTGGGGATACGCCACGGATGAGAAGCTTTTGTGAATTCCGTGCTCTCGGCACCAGTTGGCGAATTCCTCGCTGTCAAACTGAAGCCCACTGTCTGATATGATTTTGAGTGGGACTCCGTACCTGCACAGAACATTTTTGATCAAGAAGTTAATAACTTTTGTTGAAGATACTTTATTCAAAGGTTCCGCTTCCACCCATTTGGTGAAATAGTCGACTGCCACTATAGCATATTTGGCCCCGCCTCAGCCCATTGGTAGCTCGCCGATTAAGTCAATTCCCCATATTGCGAAGGGCCAAGGGCTGGTCATTTGAGTAATCTCAGTTGTTGGTAGCCGCGGAATCTTAGCAAACTTCTGGCATCTGTCGCACTTTTTGACGAAATCTAAGGCGTCCTTGCTTAAGGTGGGCCAGAAATATCCATATCGGAGTATCTTTTTCGCTAATGTTTGCCCTCCGGTGTGATCTCCACAGCTTCCCTGATGAATGTTGAATAAGATTTCCTTGGCTTCCCTCCCAGCGACACACCTTAATAACGGGTTAGAGAATCCGCGCCGATAGAGGATGTCTTCTTGTATTGTGTAGCGGGATGCTTTCCTCAAGATTTTCTTGGCTTCGTTACGCCCGTTGGGTAGCGTGCCGCTTTGTAGGTAGTCTCGGATGGGAGTCATCCAAGTTGCTTCTTCGGTTGCAGCTATCAGATTCACTTGCTCAAAACTTGGGGCCAGTTGCTTTGAGATGGTTACTGCCCCGAAGATGGCGATGTCTCTCACACTTGCTTTCTTTGCCAATTCGTCGGCCTCTTGGTTCTCTTCCCGAGGGATGTGTTTGACTAAGTAGTGGTTCAATCGGCTGAGAAGTAACTTGGTCTTCTTTAAATATGCTATGAGTCGTTCTTCTCGAGCTTGGAATTCTCCTAGTATTTGATTAACAATAAGTTGAGAATCGCTATGAAGACACAAAGAATTGGCTCCGATTTCTATGGCAAGTTCTAATCCAGCTATCACTGCTTCATATTCTGCATCGTTGTTGGTGGCAGCGAACTCCAACCTTATAGCATAGTGCAGCTTATTTCCCCTGGGAGTGATTATTACCACACTTGCCCCCGAGGCTTGTTCGTTTGATGCACCATCCACAAAGAGGTTCCACTTGATATCTTCTGCTATTTCCAATTGCTCCTTATCTTCGTTGGTAGTGAATTCTGCAATGAAATCAGCCATGGCTTGTCCCTTGATGGCGGTGCGAGGGTGATAGGTGATATCATACTGACTTAGTTCAATGCACCATTTAAGTAGTCGCCCAGAAGTGTCGGGACGATGGAGTACCTGCCTCAGTGGTTGATTGGTCAGAACTTTGATGGAATGGGACTGGAAGTAGTGACGCAGTTTCCGTGATGTGATTAGTAAACAGTATGCTAGCTTCTCAAGTTTAGGATATCTGACTTCTGCCCCCGTAAACCTCTTACTGACGAAGTAAACTGGCCGCTGCATGCGGTTGTCTTCTCTTACCAAGGCAGCGCTTAGGGCGTGAGATGACACAGCAAGGTATAGGTATAATTCTTCGCCTTCACTTGGAGTCGAGAGTACCGGTGGTTTTTGGAGGTGTTCGATTAAGTTAAGGAAAGCGGTCAAGCATTCGTCGGTCCATTCGAACTTTCCTTTGTCTTTCTTTAGAGCTTCGAAAAAGGGGACACACTTGTCCGTTGCTTTGGAGATGAATCGGCTTAGGGCGGCCACTTTTCCATTCAGGCTTTGCATTTCCTTTCGATTGGAAGGTATCTTGATATCCCTTAGCGCTCGGACTTGTTCAGGATTTGCTTCAATCCCTCTGGCATGGACGATGAATCCTAAGAACTTTCCAGACTTTTGCGCGTTATCTGATTCCTTCTTGTATGGTGGGCGTTTGTATCTAACTTCTCCTTGGGTGGCAAGGAAGATATTTTCGACGGTCTCGTTCAGAGGAGTGTAAGTGTCGAACCTCGGTCCTGGCCGATATAGGCGCTTTTCTCCCTTCTTGCCCCCAGCATTGTCTCTGGAATCATTTCTTCGAACGTCCCTTGCCACAGCAGGGGTGTTGCTGTGAGTTGCCTTATTTTGCTGTCCTGACTGTCCCTCAACGGCAGCATCCTCAAGCCTCATATATTTCCCGGCTTCATGGAAGAAATCAGGTAAAGTGGCTGGTTTTTCTTTTGTCAACCTTCTAGCAAATTTAGTGTCCGGATGCACACCACTACAGAGGGCCATTAGGATAAGCTTCTCATTGACATCTTGGACTACGGCTGCTGCGGCATTGAATCGGGTTAGGTATTGCTGCAGTTTCTCCCCAGGTTTCTGTTTGATGTCTATTAGGAATAAGCGTCCTTAGGTTGTTCCACATGAATGTGGAACTAAATGATAAACTTTTCTTTCAACATTTCCCACGAGCTGATGGATCCTTGGGGTAGATGACAGAACCAGGAGGTAGCGAGATCTGCTAAGAAGAGCGGAAAGCATTTGCACAGTACTCCCTCTGTCGCTCCACTCATGAGCATATGTTGTGTGTACCTCTGTAAGTGTACAACGGGGTCGGAGGTTCCTTTGTAAGGTTCCATTGTTGGCATCTTCCATTCTCGGGGGGTGATAGCAATTTCGATATTGCGAGCGAAAGGGCTGGTTACCCTAGCGCCTATCCCTCGATCTCTTTGCTCCCGTTGGACGCACTCTCTGAATAAGCGTGCCATCCTTTCATCAGAATTTGGAGCAGATAGAAATGAGTTTGGTTCCGTTCTGTGGGATTGATTCCGTCCAGATGACCTGTAGGGATGGTACCGTCTATCATTCCTCATATTTTATAGTGGCTGCCTTTGATCTTCCGGGAGCATGCTAGGGTCAGCTACAGTTGGCCCTTGCCTTGATCTTCCCCTACTGGGTTCTGATCTAAGCACTTCCTCGGGTCCAACTTCGGGCTGGACTCTAGCTCGGCCCCGTTCACTGGCGTTTCCGTGGTTAGGCAGTATGACAGGCTCAGCTACAGTTGACCTTCGTCCGGTACCTCCCCCGTTGGGTTCGATACCAAATGTTTCCTCAGGCCTAACTTCGGGCTGTGCTCGATCTCGGCTCCTACCATGGCTACTTCTGCCGTTAGCTCCTTCGAAGAAGGAAGACCTTTGTTGTCTCTGAGATCCTCCAGACTGGGACTCGCCCCATGATTCAGTGTTGCGGTTGGACTCTTCAGCATCCCTTAAGCGTGACATGAGATGGTCCACCAAGGCTTCCTGCTGGGACGTGAAGCGGTTAGTTACTTCAACCACAACCCTATCTAAATCTGCCCTAGTAATTGCTGCGGGCTGTTTTGTGGCAGGAATGGTCGGATTAGCCTGTCCTTCATTTGGTACTGCTGCTGGAGGAGGACGATTTACTTGATTCGTGACAGCTGGATCTGGAAGACTGCTGGATGCGATGTTTTTTCCTTCGTTAACATCTTTTCTCGGTTTGGGAGGCATGTTTTCCAAGTAGCGAACAATGCTGTTAGGAAAAATGTTAAGTGGATGAAGCTGAAGCTTCGAGCTTCTAGTTCTCAGTGAAAGCACCAAAAATGTTTGCACAAAAAATGGACAAACACCTCAAAGTCGTATGATTTAGTAGATCTTATGTTGTTCTTAGTGATTTGGGTGATTTATGCAAATATATGAAAAGCAGAGGCTAAACTGTAAAAAGACACGCAGATTTATAGTGGTTCAGCCAGAATGTGCCTACGTCCACTTTATATGTTATTTCTCTTCTCTTGTTTAGATTACAAGTACAAAGCTTTGATACAAGTAAAAGAAAGTTGTTTGAAAGTTCTCTCCGTGCTTGAGCTCTCAAACTTGTCTCTCATTGTTGTACCCCTGCCGCTCTATTTATAGAGTGAGGCTGGGGGCAGGGGTCTTGGATGTATATGGCTGCTGGCGGGCCTGGGCTGAGGCAATCTGGCCTGGCTCATCTTGGTTCGACATCCCTTGGTTCGGTGGCAGGAGTGCGATGATTCGGCGTTGCTTCATTCGGTGGAGAGTTTGGGCCAGTGGGGAGTTGGTTCAGCATGGAGACGACTTGGTCCGGTCGAGAAGGAGAATGTTAGTTCAGTGGTGAGATGTGGTAGGTTGGTCCGGCCCTGATCTGGACCGGTAGCTGTTGGAGAGGAGGTGGTTCGGTATGAGCTTGGAGTGGTTCTGGCTCGTTCGGTGTGGAGAGACTTTGATTCGGCGGGGGAATGGTCCGGTTTTAGAGGCTGGAACTTGGCTCGACAGGCACGAGAAAAGGATGGTTCGGTAGTGGTTTTCCTTCATTTGGTCCGGAAATGCACACAACAAATTTAATTTGAAATTTTTTGGCAAATTTCTAATCCGATAGAAATTTTGTCGTTAAACAAGTTTTTGGCGCCGTTGCCTGGAATTTGCTTTGATTTTAATTTCTATTCTTCGAATTATTTTCATTTGAGTTTTGTGTGTGTTTGCATTTTTTTTAAATATTGTGTGTGTTTTTGTGATTTTTATTTTTAATTTTGTTTGTGTGCTTGTTGTTGTTTATTTGCACTTGCGTTGGCTCTTCTATTACAATATATATATATATACAATTTCAAAACAAAAACAAAAATATTTTTATTTCATTTTTCTTCACAAATTTGCATTTGCATTTACCATTTCAATTTGCTTTTGACAGTTTTTGCATTTACATTGCCTATACTGTTTTTTGTTTTTGTCTACACTGTTTCTGTGCATAGCCTCTACAGTTCCTTCTCTACCTCCCCTTCCCTGTTCACCACATTCGCCATCTGATAACTTCTACCATCACCATTTCAAACCACCACAAATACAACTTCACTCCCCTATTTCTACTGCCATTCAAACGATTGACCAACCACACCTCAACCGTCTACATTTGCATATATCACTGCTGTTCCCTCCTCACACTGCTGTGCATTTCTTAAACCTACACTTGCCATCTCCACTGACATACTCCTCTACCACCTCTATCACTGCTGATTACAAAACCGAACTTCCATAACATAAAACATCAGCTCCACTACTTCCTCATTCATCGTTACAACCAGCCCACCTTCAAACCGTGCTACTGCACTGAACACTCATCCATAGTGCACAACTGTGCACATACAAACATTTCTACCATCATTTTTTAAACAATTCTGCAATCCCTCCTCTGCCAAATCTTCCACCACATTCGACCAACTACCTACATCCTTTACTACCCCCTGCTTAATCACCTCCCATCACCTCTCTGGCCAGAACCAACATTGAGACCATCTACTTCTTTGAACATCCTCACTGTTGCAACCATAACTCCATCCAATCAATCCACCACTTCAAACAATCATCATTGCCTTACCTACATCATTCTGAAAAATTCGCAACCACATCACAGCAACTGCTACAACTCCATTGACCATCCCACTTGCTTGCCTGCACAGCCAAACATATCCCTCCAGTACAAACTCAAGCAAACCTAGTCTTCATCACACACAACAACTTCCATATCATCATCTCTTACTGCTAATACATACCTATTGCCACCAGTGATCAACTCTACATCTGCACTTACCACAATCATTGTTGTAATGACCTGGTATTTTCAACCATTCGCATCCGCACATGTCGGACTTGAATTGCTCAAAATATCAGAGTTAATTTATATTTGGAAAACTCAGCATATATAATAAATAAATAAATCACAGAATCACAGACACGGAGTAATATACACTACTACAAAACAGACTATTTGCATCGGTTGTTTACCCCCCTTTTGCATCAGTTCAACAACCGATGCATATGCAACCGATGCATCAGGCTTAACACTTTTGCATCAGTTTTGAAACCGATGCAAAAAGGTCCTTTTTGCATCGGTTGTTACTAACAACCAATGCAAAATATCATGGTTGGTTGCTTGGACACAGCCTCCATGTTGCATCGGTTGTAATGAAAACCGATGCAACAAAGGAACTTGTTGCATAGGTTGTTGTTAAAAACCGATGCAAACTAATCCCTCGATTGCATCGGTTTTTTTATAACAACTGATGCAAACTAATCCCTTTATTGTATCAGCTATTTATGCCTGATGCAAAAGAGCCATTCCCAGAAACCATTATTGCAATACTCAAACAGAATATATATATATATATATGTATATAATATATATATATATATATTATCGATTATAACAAACAATTATTGCGTGCAATATTACAATCATTCAAAATTAAATTTGATGGCAAATACATGATCAGATTTAATAATTCTACAAAAGAATAAAAAACATAAATAAATTTCACAGTACATAATCAGACAGTCGGTAGTAAAAAATAAATGCAGCGTGTTATATATAGACACACAAAAATACATATATACAGAGAAGAGAATGTATCGTTGACAGTGGATAAATAAACCAGAAGATGGTCTTCAAATGCACAAACCTTCATCCTATATTGTACATGAGCTACCTGAAGTTGAGCTGTTTCATCCAAACAACCACTGATTGCTCCTCTTCTACACTGTCACCTTCAATGCCTGCTGCATTCTTCCACCTGACAGCAACAACAATTTTCCATTCAGCATATAGTCACATTTCCATTCAGCATATTGTCACATTTCCAACAACAATTGGTTCAGTTCTAAAATGTTGAGATGCATTTATGACGTGACTTATTTAGTGCCACTTTTCGTTAATATCTCTATAACACCTATTTTTTATATCATATTTGAACTGGAACTCAAAATGCATATAAAAGAGACAAAAACAAACCAGTATATGGTGTATCAAGGTTTATACCAAGAGATTAAAAGAGCACCAAATATCGTAAATACCCCATGTTTCACAGGTATTATCTCTATTTTATTAAATAATTATACATAAATAATTGTACACTAAATTAAAAGTTGACGTTCTTTTGCCATTACTTTTCATTTAAACAAGTAAATAATTATACATATGTTTATTTATAGCTGATAGAAGTACATAAAACAGAATAAACAAGCCTATCGAGGATTTCCTCTAATTAAAAACCATCTGTGCAACTTACAAATTGAAGACATTGAGAATGATATCCACATATGCCAAAGACTTATCTTTTTCTTCTTATATAATTCACATTACATGAATTCTAACATCGAATCATTTCATTAATAACTATTTTTTTGCAGTGACTTATAAACCATATGCTTGAAAAATATTAATATAAACAAAAAGTCAAATATTGGATAGAAATATTTACCTCCATGTGAACGAACCAATTGTTTCCACTAGAACTAAAACCAGCTGCAATACGATGAGTCGGCACACTTCCACCTAAACAAACTGTTAAAAATCAAGTTGTATGTTAAGGAATATATCACATAAATAAGTATGAATCAGTCTCCATAGCAAAACAAAAATAACTGCTCCTTTGGCTACAGTATTTGATACTAATATCACTGGCACAGGGAATCCATTTACTTTCCAAGTTATTAGCAATAAAATATCAAATATCAACATAAAAGCAGATATCCCCATTGAATCATTAAGATACGTTATCCTGTTCAATTGATAAGATAAGGAAATAGAAGAATTTTTTTAAGAAATCAATCTACTTCAATTGATAAGACTATAAAAATATATTTTTTGATCTTAGTACTACAGCTACAAGAAACAGAAATATGCATAATAAAGATAACTGATTCAATATATGGTTTTCTTTACAAATGCAAATTATCAGTGTCATTTGTATACCACTCCAAGAAATCTGAATTAATATTTACAAAATGTATCCAATGTTCTCTGAGATTTTCAGTACATATCAAATAACTATTGAAATTTGAAATTAATATAAACCCGCCAACTTTTGGTAAAAGATTATTTGCTTAACTTTATTTAGTATTTAGAACTTGTAACACATATATTTAAGATTATTTGCGTGACTTACCACTACCATCATTACCTGACCAGACATAATGCTACAGTCACCACCTCTGTCGACATACATTCATACATCAGTACACTCTTGCCTCTACACCTAACTGTTCCACATTGCTGGAAGTTCACCCTGCCCCTCCTTATTGCTACACTACTCCTCCATCCTCTTGCAATACCCCCATCCGCTTTCCCCCATCTCCTTATTGCATCTCCACCAGCGTTTCCCTCTGAACATAAACATATCTCATTACCGTGCAACCATCACCATATCACTGAACCACTATAGCTGTCCAATACTCCTTCTCTTGCCTCTACAAACCACAACAACCTCCTCTGCCATACCACTGTCTCTCATACAACTGCAATCACTTCACTCCAGTCTCTGTACTCAACCATACCCCCTTGCCTGCTACCGCCTCATGCAACTTCATTTTTGAATTCATGCAGGCTTCAAGCAAACACCACCAGAAACTCTAACCATCACCCTAAACTCCACTACACTTCTCCCTCACTGACCACAACTTCTTGCAGCCACATCGTCACCTCATTGCACATACCCCCAACCACCTGAACAGTACAACCACTTCCATCGATTCCCAAACAAACTGCCTTCCATCTCCTCTGTGCAACTCAACCACCAACGCATAACAGCCACTGCCAAAAACTTTATCCGTCACCATTACAAAACTCTCCCTGTCAAACTGTGAAACTGTCATACATCAAAACACAACAGTCCACAACCGCTTCTGTACTTCATACTTCGACATCACAAAAAAAATATTACCTTCTTCCACCAGTAAACTGCAACTCACCAACATCTTCACAAATTCAGAAAATCACCCACTGACACAGCTCTGTCCATCCTCCATATCAATGCTGTCATCATTTGCTACATACAAACAGCTGTTGTCCCCTATCATCACACTGATCAACCAATAGCCATTGTAGTCATAACTCCCTAGAACTTCACACCTCAAACATTCTGACCTGCCAATCAATCACTACTTCAACCTACATTCACTGACCTAACCTCTTCCATACATCATACAACAACTCAACCTGCCTCAAGTCAAAAGCAACTTCCAACCTCTGCCTAAATTTCAAACCTGGCAGCATCATTTTGTATCACACCAACTTACTTTCAACCCACCTTGCATCACATCCATCAGAGCATACCATAAGTCATCACATCTTCCCACTGCCATACTAACCTATACCACTTCATTACGGTGCCACTGCCATTGCCTGACATCCTCCAACCAATTCACTCACAAACATTTCCCTACCTCAACTCAAAACCACCTCAGCAAACATCCGTAGCAACTTCAACCGCACATTCATTTCTCCCTTAATCGCTAGAGAAAATCACCCATCAAACACTTCGCTCACTACTGCTAACATCCGCTTCCTCGAACCCCATGAACTCGCATCTACCCCACTGCTTCACAACTTATTGTTTGTTGTTTGCTGATTTCAGAGTTCAAAGGCGGCAACGAAACGATCAAAGATGCAAAATTTAGCTGCACTTGCAGCAATCTGAATACCGTTTAGGCGTACATGTTTTTTTAATGTAAAACTAGTTAAACAATATTATGAAAACCACGTAGTGCTTAAACGGTGCTCTTCTTCCTCCTGCTCAAGATCAGCCTTCTGCTAGAGATACTCTAAGAGGCTGTATAGATGAGTAGTACTAGTATAAATACAAAGAAGAAATATCACTCTCACTGTTGTAAGCGAGCTGGTGAGGCCTATACACCATAATTGGATTGGTTGTATAATATAATCCGTATTTAATAATTTAGCCACAATTAATGATTGAATAATAAACAGGAAAAGACTAGAAATTCGATTGTGCATTTCACCAAGCATCAAGTGGGCATCCACAATCTCAAGCCAAAGCATTGTAAATATCCATAAGCATTGCATAAATCAGACATAGCCTCCACGAATTGAATGCTTTCATTTTTAAGAGTGAAACTCCACTTTTGATAGAGGAATATCGTACTTTAATTTTGTATCAACTTACTGATAACCCAAAAGAATATGAAGTTTATATTGTTACTGAATACTGAATCATATGAAATTAAATAAAAATGAAGTAAAAGCAAACTTGTTTTAAAAGATATGGTAGTAACTTATGATAGTCCAAAAGAAGTATATGTTGAAAACTAAAACATATTTCATACATAAAATTAAAAGAAAGAAAGTAAAATTAATGTACCCGGTTTCAAGATGAAATCGAAGAGGACCGCCATAGCCAGGGAGATGTGTGATGACTGTAGATAGAGCCGAGGCTGAAGATGAAAGAGCGATGATGAACAAAAGCATGCAAGGAAGAAGAAATTGAGAAGCCATGCCTCTTTTAAAATTTAAGGGATTGCTGCGAATTGTATATGAGAAATTGGAGGAGAAAGACAGAGAGATGTATCTCAGTTTCGCGATTGGAATTAATACTGAAGGTGGAGATGAAAAGATCTGGTTTGTTTTAGGGGGACTGTAAAATTATTTGGCGAATGAAATGAAAATTTGATGGAGAAATGAAAATCTGAGAACTAAAATTTTAGCGGCAAACAAAAGGTAACGTAGCGGGAAACAAAATTTAACGCAGTTGCATCGGATGAATTTAAAACCGATGCGAGTAATACTATTTGCACGTACTAATTGCATCGGTTGTTGGTGACAACTGATGCAAATTTAATTTTTTTATTACCTATTGCTTTTCACGTACCAGTTGCATCGGTTATTAAGATAGAACTGATGCAAATAGTTCTATTTGCATCAGTTTTTACTTCAACTGATGCAAATAGGGCGAAGCAATATGCAATTTTTGTAGTAGTGATAACAATAAGCAGCGGAATAGAATAAATAGTAGTTCATGAAGCTACTATATAAAGTACAGAGTTTGAAATAAAATACTACAGAATATCTCAAATACAGAAATGTCTCGAATACAAACAGATGACATCTCTGAACAAATCAACTGGAAAAGCTGAAAGCTGAATAGATGTAGATCTTCAAACAAAGCTCCAAACTCCAAAGGTGAGTCTCAAATGCTGTGACACTCAGTCCGACCCGAGCGTAAAGCAAAACACAAAATACTCGAGTCAGGATTAACATTCTTATATCAATAAATCCAACTCAAGTGAAATATCAACTGAAATACAAGTAACTTAAAGGATGTTTGGGATAACCATCCTCTAAGGATCCGTGGAACTATCTACTATGTAGTAATATACGCTATTATAATATGTCTATAGTAAAGTAAAAGTATCAAAATAGCGTTAAGGCATTACCCATATCCCCCTTAACACATTTTATATATTTCCATAGTCTATACAGTACCGTACGCTCCTCCGAGAGGTTTACACAGAGGGCACTCCATAGGTATGGTACAAAACAAACTCGTAGAAAGCGCTCTAGGGCATGTGAACATGGCACACGAGGAAATGCCATGGTAGATATACCGTTTGCGGATCCGGACTGGTGGTAAGGCATAGCAGCTACTACCGCCCACCTCGGACACACTCCCATATCAAAAATCGAGGGGTAGCCACCAAAACAATCACAAAATCAGAATATAGTATCGAAGAAATGTGCCCTATAGGAGGAATGACCTCACTTGGCCCGGTATGGCTCCTGATTTTAGTCACATCTAAGCTGACTCACGGGAGTCAGGGTCACGTCATACCATATAGAATCGTTGCCACCATCCTACTTCATTTCTGGAATCTCCACCACGTACACAGTTGTTAAAGTGGTTTTCGGTATTGGCACAGAGTATGACAATATTTGATCCCGGTCTCTTTAACAACCAATCGTTATTATAACACCGTGGTCATTTCAAAATAGTTTATACTTCAAACCAAAATATCATTTTCCATTTCAAAACCATATCAATACGATATCATTTCCATTTCAAATATATCCATTTCCAAAAATCATATCACTTTCAAGGTTATAACACTTTCAAAACCAAAACACTTGAAATTATAACACTTTGGAAATCATAACACTTTGAAATCATAATACTTTGGAAAACCATAACTTTGAAATCATAACCTCCACCACTTAAATAGTTTAGATATTAATAATAATATATAATAAAATAGTTTATAAAATAGTTTATATAAAAATAGTTTATATTAAAAATGGTTTATATTAAATAGTTTATATTTAAAAAAATTATAAAGTAAAATATATTTTAAAAATACTTTATATAATAAAATAGTTTCCTCAAATTTCACAAATCGATTCAAATCAACTCGAATTCCAAAATTCCAATTTAATTCAATCTCAATTCTTCAACTTCGATTCTATTCAGTTTCTCAATAAATTATTTCAAATTATATCGATTTCAAATACAGATTTGAACCACAAAATAAACCATTTAAATTTCAATATATTTCAAAGCTTTAATATTCAAACATTTCAAAACTAGATTTGATAATTTCATATATATCAAAATTTAACTTCATTATTATTTAGTTTTGAAATGTTTACTTAATAAATCCAATATCATTTAAATAAAACCCCAAATTACAAATAAACTAAATATTTCCTTCAATTTATCTAAACTTGAAATATTCATTTAATTATCTTAAACCAAAAATCAAGTTATAAAATCATATCTTAAAACCCTCAAATCAAATAAGTTTCAAATCGATTTAATTAAATAGATTAAATCTATTTTATATTAAAACTTATTCATATACATATATTTCAAATTTAAATAAAACCATATATCTTTCCTTCCAAAACCATATAAATCATTTTCAAAATATTTATATATAGACCAACGATGCCTGTATAAAATTTTCTATCCTATGGTCAAGTGATACGGATGTTTATCATTTCAATCCACAATTTAAATATATATACGGGTATATATCATTTCAACCCACAATCCCAAATTCAATTCAATGAAAATCGCTTGGGTTTATCATTTCAACCCATAACGATTTTCTCCTATACTAGATATCGTTCGGATATGTATCATTTCAACCCATAGGGAATTCTATACTAACAGGGAACTTGCACAGTGATAACAGATATGAGAATAATATAACAGGCATATATCATCAATATAAATAACAGATCATGGTGTCAGATGTCACAGGTGAACAGATACAGATAATGGCATATACATAGCAATTTAAATAACTAACAGCAGCATATTTCAATTGTCGTTTCAATTGAAATCAAATTTAATTGATATAAGAACGTTAATCGTGAGTGATTGCTCACCTTTTGAGGCTAGAGATGAATGAGAATGGAAGCAAATAGACAAATACAAACATACAGATCAAGCGAGCTGGATAGTGACACGTTGGCAGCTTGCTGCGATAGATTTGGTATTGAGAATGTCAGTCAAATGGCACGAGATCAATGGAACATGATATATCACATATATAAAATTTCTAAAATTTCAAATTTAAAACATATAGTTAAAATAATATATATATATTTATTATCAAATCAATGTTTATTATATAAATCCATATAAACTTACTTTGCTATAATAAATATTTTGGCTCAAAACAGATCATATAGACTCATATATACCACTATATATACATATATATAAACTCATGTTCTTATTATATTCTAAAAATCAATATAACTAATATATACACAAAATTCTTATATAGACTTGCAGGCATATATATCCAGAGACAATGTATAGTTATAACAAAATGTATGTATGCAGGCTACAACTATCCTATGCACATATATATATATAAGACCAGTATATTCTTATCTACACAAACAGGTAATATATGAGTAAAAGAAGGTCGTTGCTTTAAAATATATATAAATATCTCATATAATTTATAATAGAATAGGGGTGCTGTACCCTGTAGCTTTTAGAGGCCATAACTTCTACAACTAACATGATTCAAAGAACACGGTACTTCCCAGTATATGAAACTCACACATGATATATATAAAATAAATTTAAAATCACCATTTAATTACAAGAATATATTACCTTTTTAAAACAAATACCGACACGAAATCTGAAACACATAAGTATAAAACTGTTTTGAACCAAATGCTATATGTATATATTTTAAAATCCACAAAGTATATTATACATACTAATGTACATAAACATTGCATATATGTTATAAAGCAGTAAAATATAGATGAACTGGCTATACAAATATATATCTTATAAAAATAAACTCCCCAGATTCACATGCAAACTGCTATAACCTGTCCATAACAGATTATAAATTATATACTGTATATAGGACCATACTTTTTTCAACCTCTATACTATATAAAATAGAATATATCACCGTATAAAAAAGTACCGTCATAAAAAAAATTCAACTTCATTTTAAGATATAACACATATAAACTATATAACCTATATATATAAACATATATATTATAATTTGTAACTAAGTATATAACATTGCATTTTATATTACAACCAGTACTCAACAAAAATCAGCGTACAACTATACATATAAGCTAAGCCAACTAACTTATATGCTTTTATAAGTAACAAAACACATATATATCTTCACTGTTATATATATATATACACAGATATATATATATATATAAGATGATATAATAAAATAAAACAATGAATAACATAAATTGTATTACCATAAATTATATTACCTATCAATACATGTATTCACGGCAAGGCAAAGCAATGGATTCGACCATGCTTGTTTTGATCAAGGCCTGGGGTGATGACATGAAGGCTCAGCTATGATGTGCTGTGATGGTGATAAAGTGGTCGGCCTGACTTTGGTGAGGAGGTGGTGAATCAGGCAAGGAGAATGGTGAGTTTGGGATGGGAAGGCCGAGAGTGGTTGCTCATGGTAGAGGCACAAAGGGAGG
Organism: Allium fistulosum; assembly: GCA_030737815.1. Lineage (NCBI taxonomy): Eukaryota > Viridiplantae > Streptophyta > Magnoliopsida > Asparagales > Amaryllidaceae > Allium > Allium fistulosum. The sequence goes on from CM060901.1 coordinate 1,259,920,323, forward strand.
TGGCCATGTGGAGGTGGGAGGCGGTGCAGTGGTGGGCGAACGCGGTAAGTGGTGGAGCTACATGGTGGTGTAGCCGAGGGGTGTGGGATTTAGGAGGGCGGGGTGTTGCTCGGCATTGGTGGTTGAAGTGTGGAGTGGTGGTTCTGCCATGTTGTTGGGTCAGAGAAAAAAAATATAAGCTTTGCCTAAATTTTTTATATATACCGAACAAAAAGAAGAGGAGATAAAGAAGGGAGATGTAAAGCAGAGGGAGTGCAAGCGTTTTGTAACGTATCGGGTTTTGCCCGCTCGAAAATCAACATCCGTACTTCACATTGTACTAGAATGCCGCAGATTCGACCGTTCAAATCCGATTCGCCGGAGCTATAACACAATTAAGTAAATAACACAGCGGAAGAAAAGAATAATACATTGATATACAATATCTGATACAACAGAATGATACAATGAATATCAATATACATCAGAGATATGATACAACAAATAGCAGCGGAAAAGAAAATGATAACAACAGTAGCGGAACAATATCAATAGAAGTGATAACTCCAAAATGATCTTCAGACATGAATGAATCCACAACTCCAAGATAAGCAACTCCGATGAATGAACTAGCTCCAGATAATCTACTAAATCTGAATATCTGAAAAGAAACCCAACTCTAGACTGCTCGTGTGGAAAATTATGAGCACCCAGAGTTTAGGAAGGGAACAATAAACTCCGGATCAGTCATGGGACTGGTGTGAGCAACAAAAACAATTTATCTTTAAACAAACACAAAAGGTTTTTAAACATTGAAATCCGCAATGCTTTTGGAAAATGAAACTACCATAAGACCTCCCACCACACACACAATGCAAACGCAGAATTGGAGGAGATTTCTTCTTATGATAGTCAAACATGCTTACTACGCAAATCATTGGATATTATTATTAGTGCATAGTGCAGAAAACATTTCGAAAGTATAATATTAATCTTAGCCAACATACGACCAGTATCGTATGCCTACTATAGCTACCATCTAAACAGTGGTGACCACCGTACGTAAATGGCAGGTTCTACAACTAAAACCGTACAAGTTCCGTATTGGAGAAATGGATTTCCAACAAATGGTCAGGCTAAGGAACTTCCTTCCACCGCATGGGAACGCCTTTGGCGGGACGCCCCGAGAGACAAACTGCTCTCTGCCAAACAAGGCCGGGTTACCCCTGTAACAGGTAACTCACGAATATGCCATCACCCGGTCCTTTGGGACCTTTATCCGAGGCCTCGATAACCAACATCACACATAATAAAGTGTATCCACATGAGTAAGTATCAGGGCTCCATACCATAATACCACCCTTTTCCAGAAGGAAATGACATACCCTAAAGGGCGCGACCCTCATAACCTTGCCGCAACGATCCTGTTTCGACCATTTCCGGGTTGTGAGGCCCTGATGAAGTCTCGTCCACAAAGCTACGCTTTTTCAAAAAGCCACGCTTTGGGTCAACAGATGATCAACCTATGATCACAAAGATAAATGATCAAACAAATGATCATATCACAAATGATCAAACACTGATCATCACACAGCAACACTCAGCATGTCACATTACCAAATTGGGAGTATATCGCTGATAAATTTCAACTACATAACCTCTGAGCTCGTACGTCTCAGAGAAGGGTGTTAAGCTAAGAGAATAAATTCTCCGCCACCAACAAAAATGTATTTGAAAGAAATCGGCTTTATATCTCAAAGTGTAATGTCAGACATACAATCCATACAAGTCTGTTCCGGGATCGAACAGAACCGAAGGCACTTCTCACGAAGCCCTTGCAAATCCGGATAATTTTCAATCACGTCCGGACTTCCCGTCACTAAGGATGATAAAACCTCTATATCGGGGATCAGCCGATGCAGAGTAACTCGACGGTAATCCTTCCGTTTTCAAAAATATCCGGTCTTCAACACCGGTCTTCAAATGCTATCCATATACGATGTATCACATATTCGGAATGGGTTATACGACCCAAAGGTCCTCTCCCGGCTAAACCGAATAGTGAGCGTAATATTTAAAAACATATGGATATGGGATTTCAATTAAGTCACAACTTAAACCCAATCTTTCTTTTCAAATGGTTTAACAAATTACCATTTTCAAATCTTTAAACAAAAAGATTCAATCTTTATGGTTTAAATAGTTTCCACACTTTAATCCTTTAAACAAAAGATTCATTCACAGATTTTCCAAATTAATTTCCATTTCAATTTGATTAACTCGTTAAACCTTTAAATCAAGATTTAACTTATAGCTTCAAAACAATCTCATTTCAAATGATTTAAACCAATCATTATTTTAAATCTGTTAAAGATAACAGATTCAAATCATAGCTTTTCAAAACAATTCATTCATAACTTGGAAAACCATTTTCAATTCAATATTGAAATTCCTTTAATTAAACTGGAATTTCATTGCTCATCTGAAAGCTTTTATTCTCTTAAAACAAACAGTTCCATTTCAGAAAATCTGATTTATTCATACGAGTGGAAATCCTTGGGTTAAATCCAAATTCTCAAAATTATACTTTTAAATGGTTTAAATTTATATAAACACATTTATATCATCTTTAATCCCTAGTTTCAAATCATAGGATTCAATTTCAAACTTGAATTCAAATTTAAATCAAAATATTTAAATTTTCAAAACTCAATTAAGTTATTCAAAATAACTTTTATCTTTGAAATTCTATTTCAAAAGCTTTTCACTTTAAACCCAAATTTCAAATTTCAAAATCAATTGAAATTAAAATCCCAATTTCAAAAATATCAAATTTAAATTATCTGTGACTTAACCGATTTCCACGTGAAATCCATATTTGTGTGTGTAAAAGTGTAGTCCAGGGGTTTCACACACAATAGTGCAACACAATGAATCATCACATATCAGAATACAGAAATATAATTCGATAAGCGGTATAAGAACAACGCTTATCGTTCATTCACAGATCATAGATATATAAAGGTCACAGATAAGTAAACTACAGATCATAATACAAATCAGGGTGTATCACAAAGCATCACATATCAGGAAATATCAAACAATCAAGTCATTCAATAGAATCCAAACATTCATAAGTAAGATCAATTAATTATCTGAGAGATTTAAATCAGATTAATTTCTATGAATAAATTTGCTAGTCATGGTAAATTAATAATCAATTGATTACAAAACATTTAATACATTATTCTTTGATTAATCATTAATTAACCTTTAATTAATAATTACTTCTCAATTAATTACAACAACTAATTAATTACTCCTTAAATAATAAGTATTTCTTAATCACTTTCATTAATTATTTTACCTTAATTAATTATCTTAATAAATTAACCCTTAATGGTTAACTAATTAACTCTTGATTACTAAATTAATTAGATCCAAATCATTAATTTATCAAATTAGTTAATTGTGCATTTTAATTAACTTAATAATCACAAATCCTTAAATCTTCATTATTTTAAAGGATAAAACATTTTCTTATTAATGATCAAATTCTCATTTACAAATTGGTATTTCAAATTGTTTAATATGTTTAAATATGATAAAATTCATTATTAAAACTAAATTAAATTTTTTTACTTTTATTACAATATTTTATTAACTTAAAACTTGTTCAAAACTTTTACAAAAAAAACTGCTTTCCAAAGATCTTCCTTACAAATCAAATCTGGTCACTAATTTATTTATGTTCAGGTCTTCATTCATGTATACTTGCTAATTTTAAAAACTAGAAATCATCTTTGACCACAAACCCGAGCAAAACACAGGCAAAACCCGAGCCTTCCCCTATAAATCTCGAGTAACACTTGGAGTAATTCACGTTCTCCCCTCTTCCCTTGTTTTATTTTCAAAACTTATATAAATTTCACAGTTTTAAAACTGTAGCCTATCCCCTCCAAATTTCTCGAGTACGAACTCGAGTTAAACCCCAGAACCCCCGAGACACTCACGAGTCGAACTCCACAAAAACTCGAGCAACAGAACTTCGTCTTCCTCAAAGTCATTGTTCCCAGATGCACAAACCCAATGCGTGCACGTGCACGGCTCGTTTCCGCCGCCGCTACCTCTGACGACCCTCCAGCCTCATCAACGATCCTCCACCAGCACGATCCCGACCCTCCAAACTGTGCCACGAAGTCCCAGACGGATTCGAGCACTCTCGAACTCCACCTGATAAAACAACCCCGGCCTAAACCTCCTCGTCCAGGCGACTCCGACTATCAGATGACGCGAAAATTCACCCACACCTCGACGAACTCCCCCACCACCTTTCCTCAACATTTCGTCGCACTCGATCAACCACGCCGGCCGTGGTGATCATACTTTCCCTACTCAGAAAAACTAGGGCTCCAGGAAGAATTCCATCGCCCCATCTTCCATGACGAAATTCATCACACTCCAGTATTTTTCCCGTGAGCTACGATCACTCCTCCATCGATATGCAGAACCCCGACCACCACCTTTCCATAGATCATCAGAAATCTCCTCGCAACACTTTTCTGATCAAATCCAAACTGCTCTCGAATCCCACCACTAAAAATTTAGATTTTAGTGTTAAAAATCCTATTTTTGTATAAGCAATCCATGTGTATACCTGAATCTAAGAGTTTTGACAGTTGGATTTTGACTTGGTTTAGTGGTGCTCTGTATTTTCTTTGTTTTCAGAGGCAACTCAAAGATGTTTAGTTTAAAATAGTTTGTAATCTAAAGTCCATGGTATAACAACCTATATTGTTCTAAACTAAGGTAGAAGTGAAGATTGCATCATGGGTAATTGATTTATAAATGGGTTTAGGACCTGTAATTGAAAACAGAAAATACCCAGACCATACACAAAACATCTACATATATATTCACAGAGTTAAAACATATTCACAGGCATGTTTATATTCTGAGATGATCAAGTAAAACAACTATATACTTATATTTTAAAAACATTTGTTACTCACATTAGATTCCAATCCTTGAATATAAACAGAGGGAGAGATTTGGATTTTAGAAATAGGTTTACTCTGTAAACCTGGAACAAGAATATTTGTCTGTAACCCAGACATGCACAATCATATATACATACTTATATGTATATACAAACATAATTCCACTTGAAACAACAGCCCAGATCATACTTCAAGCATTCATTACCATATCAAGGAATATAAGCAAAAATAAGGGAGTTTGCTCACCAGATTTGAAGAAAAAAGAACAGAGCCTTTTTATGTCAACCCAGGCTTTGAAAAATACCAGCTGAAGCTTCTATCTTCAACCTTCTAGTTGTATTGATTGTATTGTTGTTAAAAGCTTGAAGTTTTTAGTTGAATTCTTGTCTGAGTTATGAGATGATATTATTTCAAGTTTTCTCAGCTTCAAGGATCGAAAATGGGATGAAGAGTTTGATATAAGGAAATGAGTTTGCAGGGGATGTATAAGTGATATAATTTGCTTTGTACAAAATGAGCAGGGATATTTTCTTGTTTGGAGGCTGATAACATTTCGAATTTGACTTTGTTTATGCTAGCATTAAATGCTTCAGTCCTTTGTGTCTTCTTATGTTTGTATCTTTGGCTGTACAATATGAATATATCTTGATGTCTTCCTTTACAAGCTTTTGTTTACTTGTTTTCATGTTTGCATACTTATCTATTTTATTTTACTTGTTGAATACTTGAATATATTTGCTTTGCCTTTGTTCATACTACTTTATAATATAATTACATTTCTATTTGTTGTTAAATCTTTCTAATGTATTCACTTTATATTTTTACAAAGTTTATTAACGTGTTATTTGGATTTATCTATGTATTCATTTTATTTTATTTATCGCCTTATATTTTTAATTTATAAATTCAAATTATTATTAACCATTTATTTACAATTTAAACACAAATCAAATATATATTATATTATTTCAAATTTAATCAGATCTGTTCAAATACAGATATATATATTCTCATATATACAATAATTTAAATTTTTAAACAATTTATACAAATATACTTAGATATCGGGGAAACTTGCATCACCTTATCGATTTATTTCACAAATATTAATTCAAAAATTAATAAATTATCATTTTAAATATTTATAAAATTCGGGGTCATTACAGACTTCCCCCCTTAAAAGAATTTCGTCCTCGAAATTACCAAGGAGACAAAAAGATAGATGAAGAATATTTCATTGAATCAACTGAATATCAATTCTGCATTTGCCTTACCAAATCAGAATATCAAAAATAGATACAAGAACGAATCTGTTGAATTCTTCACAAGATACTCGGGTTATCCAGATCTACGAAATATGCAGTGGCATTGGTTAGTTCAAAGTGATAACTAACCATTCGTAGAACATATCGGGACCCAAAGAATAGATAGATATATGGATACGATTTCGAAATTTTTTTTAGTTTAGAAACTAAATTATACCTATCAATCATAGCAATCAAAGCAACCAATTCATCCAAACAAACAATTTTGGCCATTTCGGAGTTTATGTCGAATTCCTTCCTGGATCTACCAGAAATTATCGAAGAATTGAGAAAAGAGATGTTGAACAAAAGAGATTGATAGAGAAAATTTGTTTCCTTGTTGTTACAGAGTATCGACCATTTTAGTCGTATTCCCCTGTCCCCTATCTCGTCCTCTTCTTACACTCATACTCACTATCAGTGGATAGCAAGAGAATTTACTGAGACATTCGAATGGATATCAGAGGATACTCATTCTAGAGTTTACTTCACTCTATCTCTAATGAGCTACTTAACGTGTTATACTCCTGAGCTAAAGTTCAACCTTAGCACTGATACCACATGTAACGTATCGGGTTTTGCCCGCTCGAAAATCAACATCCGTACTTCACATTGTACTAGAATGCCGCAGATTCGACCGTTCAAATCCGATTCGCCGGAGCTATAACACAATTAAGTAAATAACACAGCGGAAGAAAAGAATAATACATTGATATACAATATCTGATACAACAGAATGATACAATGAATATCAATATACATCAGAGATATGATACAACAAATAGCAGCGGAAAAGAAAATGATAACAACAGTAGCGGAACAATATCAATAGAAGTGATAACTCCAAAATGATCTTCAGACATGAATGAATCCACAACTCCAAGATAAGCAACTCCGATGAATGAACTAGCTCCAGATAATCTACTAAATCTGAATATCTGAAAAGAAACCCAACTCTAGACTGCTCGTGTGGAAAATTATGAGCACCCAGAGTTTAGGAAGGGAACAATAAACTCCGGATCAGTCATGGGACTGGTGTGAGCAACAAAAACAATTTATCTTTAAACAAACACAAAAGGTTTTTAAACATTGAAATCCGCAATGCTTTTGGAAAATGAAACTACCATAAGACCTCCCACCACACACACAATGCAAACGCAGAATTGGAGGAGATTTCTTCTTATGATAGTCAAACATGCTTACTACGCAAATCATTGGATATTATTATTAGTGCATAGTGCAGAAAACATTTCGAAAGTATAATATTAATCTTAGCCAACATACGACCAGTATCGTATGCCTACTATAGCTACCATCTAAACAGTGGTGACCACCGTACGTAAATGGCAGGTTCTACAACTAAAACCGTACAAGTTCCGTATTGGAGAAATGGATTTCCAACAAATGGTCAGGCTAAGGAACTTCCTTCCACCGCATGGGAACGCCTTTGGCGGGACGCCCCGAGAGACAAACTGCTCTCTGCCAAACAAGGCCGGGTTACCCCTGTAACAGGTAACTCACGAATATGCCATCACCCGGTCCTTTGGGACCTTTATCCGAGGCCTCGATAACCAACATCACACATAATAAAGTGTATCCACATGAGTAAGTATCAGGGCTCCATACCATAATACCACCCTTTTCCAGAAGGAAATGACATACCCTAAAGGGCGCGACCCTCATAACCTTGCCGCAACGATCCTGTTTCGACCATTTCCGGGTTGTGAGGCCCTGATGAAGTCTCGTCCACAAAGCTACGCTTTTTCAAAAAGCCACGCTTTGGGTCAACAGATGATCAACCTATGATCACAAAGATAAATGATCAAACAAATGATCATATCACAAATGATCAAACACTGATCATCACACAGCAACACTCAGCATGTCACATTACCAAATTGGGAGTATATCGCTGATAAATTTCAACTACATAACCTCTGAGCTCGTACGTCTCAGAGAAGGGTGTTAAGCTAAGAGAATAAATTCTCCGCCACCAACAGAAATGTATTTGAAAGAAATCGGCTTTATATCTCAAAGTGTAATGTCAGACATACAATCCATACAAGTCTGTTCCGGGATCGAACAGAACCGAAGGCACTTCTCACGAAGCCCTTGCAAATCCGGATAATTTTCAATCACGTCCGGACTTCCCGTCACTAAGGATGATAAAACCTCTATATCGGGGATCAGCCGATGCAGAGTAACTCGACGGTAATCCTTCCGTTTTCAAAAATATCCGGTCTTCAACACCGGTCTTCAAATGCTATCCATATACGACGTATCACATATTCGGAATGGGTTATACGACCCAAAGGTCCTCTCCCGGCTAAACCGAATAGTGAGCGTAATATTTAAAAACATATGGATATGGGATTTCAATTAAGTCACAACTTAAACCCAATCTTTCTTTTCAAATGGTTTAACAAATTACCATTTTCAAATCTTTAAACAAAAAGATTCAATCTTTATGGTTTAAATAGTTTCCACACTTTAATCCTTTAAACAAAAGATTCATTCACAGATTTTCCAAATTAATTTCCATTTCAATTTGATTAACTCGTTAAACCTTTAAATCAAGATTTAACTTATAGCTTCAAAACAATCTCATTTCAAATGATTTAAACCAATCATTATTTTAAATCTGTTAAAGATAACAGATTCAAATCATAGCTTTTCAAAACAATTCATTCATAACTTGGAAAACCATTTTCAATTCAATATTGAAATTCCTTTAATTAAACTGGAATTTCATTGCTCATCTGAAAGCTTTTATTCTCTTAAAACAAACAGTTCCATTTCAGAAAATCTGATTTATTCATACGAGTGGAAATCCTTGGGTTAAATCCAAATTCTCAAAATTATACTTTTAAATGGTTTAAATTTATATAAACACATTTATATCATCTTTAATCCCTAGTTTCAAATCATAGGATTCAATTTCAAACTTGAATTCAAATTTAAATCAAAATATTTAAATTTTCAAAACTCAATTAAGTTATTCAAAATAACTTTTATCTTTGAAATTCTATTTCAAAAGCTTTTCACTTTAAACCCAAATTTCAAATTTCAAAATCAATTGAAATTAAAATCCCAATTTCAAAAATATCAAATTTAAATTATCTGTGACTTAACCGATTTCCACGTGAAATCCATATTTGTGTGTGTAAAAGTGTAGTCCAGGGGTTTCACACACAATAGTGCAACACAATGAATCATCACATATCAGAATACAGAAATATAATTCGATAAGCGGTATAAGAACAACGCTTATCGTTCATTCACAGATCATAGATATATAAAGGTCACAGATAAGTAAACTACAGATCACAATACAAATCAGGGTGTATCACAAAGCATCACATATCAGGAAATATCAAACAATCAAGTCATTCAATAGAATCCAAACATTCATAAGTAAGATCAATTAATTATCTGAGAGATTTAAATCAGATTAATTTCTATGAATAAATTTGCTAGTCATGGTAAATTAATAATCAATTGATTACAAAACATTTAATACATTATTCTTTGATTAATCATTAATTAACCTTTAATTAATAATTACTTCTCAATTAATTACAACAACTAATTAATTACTCCTTAAATAATAAGTATTTCTTAATCACTTTCATTAATTATTTTACCTTAATTAATTATCTTAATAAATTAACCCTTAATGGTTAACTAATTAACTCTTGATTACTAAATTAATTAGATCCAAATCATTAATTTATCAAATTAGTTAATTGTGCATTTTAATTAACTTAATAATCACAAATCCTTAAATCTTCATTATTTTAAAGGATAAAACATTTTCTTATTAATGATCAAATTCTCATTTACAAATTGGTATTTCAAATTGTTTAATATGTTTAAATATGATAAAATTCATTATTAAAACTAAATTAAATTTTTTTACTTTTATTACAATATTTTATTAACTTAAAACTTGTTCAAAACTTTTACAAAAAAAACTGCTTTCCAAAGATCTTCCTTACAAATCAAATCTGGTCACTAATTTATTTATGTTCAGGTCTTCATTCATGTATACTTGCTAATTTTAAAAACTAGAAATCATCTTTGACCACAAACCCGAGCAAAACACAGGCAAAACCCGAGCCTTCCCCTATAAATCTCGAGTAACACTTGGAGTAATTCACGTTCTCCCCTCTTCCCTTGTTTTATTTTCAAAACTTATATAAATTTCACAGTTTTAAAACTGTAGCCTATCCCCTCCAAATTTCTCGAGTACGAACTCGAGTTAAACCCCAGAACCCCCGAGACACTCACGAGTCGAACTCCACAAAAACTCGAGCAACAGAACTTCGTCTTCCTCAAAGTCATTGTTCCCAGATGCACAAACCCAATGCGTGCACGTGCACGGCTCGTTTCCGCCGCCGCTACCTCTGACGACCCTCCAGCCTCATCAACGATCCTCCACCAGCACGATCCCGACCCTCCAAACTGTGCCACGAAGTCCCAGACGGATTCGAGCACTCTCGAACTCCACCTGATAAAACAACCCCGGCCTAAACCTCCTCGTCCAGGCGACTCCGACTATCAGATGACGCGAAAATTCACCCACACCTCGACGAACTCCCCCGCCACCTTTCCTCAACATTTCGTCGCACTCGATCAACCACGCCGGCCGTGGTGATCATACTTTCCCTACTCAGAAAAACTAGGGCTCCAGGAAGAATTCCATCGCCCCATCTTCCATGACGAAATTCATCACACTCCAGTATTTTTCCCGTGAGCTACGATCACTCCTCCATCGATATGCAGAACCCCGACCACCACCTTTCCATAGATCATCAGAAATCTCCTCGCAACACTTTTCTGATCAAATCCAAACTGCTCTCGAATCCCACCACTAAAAATTTAGATTTTAGTGTTAAAAATCCTATTTTTGTATAAGCAATCCATGTGTATACCTGAATCTAAGAGTTTTGACAGTTGGATTTTGACTTGGTTTAGTGGTGCTCTGTATTTTCTTTGTTTTCAGAGGCAACTCAAAGATGTTTAGTTTAAAATAGTTTGTAATCTAAAGTCCATGGTATAACAACCTATATTGTTCTAAACTAAGGTAGAAGTGAAGATTGCATCATGGGTAATTGATTTATAAATGGGTTTAGGACCTGTAATTGAAAACAGAAAATACCCAGACCATACACAAAACATCTACATATATATTCACAGAGTTAAAACATATTCACAGGCATGTTTATATTCTGAGATGATCAAGTAAAACAACTATATACTTATATTTTAAAAACATTTGTTACTCACATTAGATTCCAATCCTTGAATATAAACAGAGGGAGAGATTTGGATTTTAGAAATAGGTTTACTCTGTAAACCTGGAACAAGAATATTTGTCTGTAACCCAGACATGCACAATCATATATACATACTTATATGTATATACAAACATAATTCCACTTGAAACAACAGCCCAGATCATACTTCAAGCATTCATTACCATATCAAGGAATATAAGCAAAAATAAGGGAGTTTGCTCACCAGATTTGAAGAAAAAAGAACAGAGCCTTTTTATGTCAACCCAGGCTTTGAAAAATACCAGCTGAAGCTTCTATCTTCAACCTTCTAGTTGTATTGATTGTATTGTTGTTAAAAGCTTGAAGTTTTTAGTTGAATTCTTGTCTGAGTTATGAGATGATATTATTTCAAGTTTTCTCAGCTTCAAGGATCGAAAATGGGATGAAGAGTTTGATATAAGGAAATGAGTTTGCAGGGGATGTATAAGTGATATAATTTGCTTTGTACAAAATGAGCAGGGATATTTTCTTGTTTGGAGGCTGATAACATTTCGAATTTGACTTTGTTTATGCTAGCATTAAATGCTTCAGTCCTTTGTGTCTTCTTATGTTTGTATCTTTGGCTGTACAATATGAATATATCTTGATGTCTTCCTTTACAAGCTTTTGTTTACTTGTTTTCATGTTTGCATACTTATCTATTTTATTTTACTTGTTGAATACTTGAATATATTTGCTTTGCCTTTGTTCATACTACTTTATAATATAATTACATTTCTATTTGTTGTTAAATCTTTCTAATGTATTCACTTTATATTTTTACAAAGTTTATTAACGTGTTATTTGGATTTATCTATGTATTCATTTTATTTTATTTATCGCCTTATATTTTTAATTTATAAATTCAAATTATTATTAACCATTTATTTACAATTTAAACACAAATCAAATATATATTATATTATTTCAAATTTAATCAGATCTGTTCAAATACAGATATATATATTCTCATATATACAATAATTTAAATTTTTAAACAATTTATACAAATATACTTAGATATCGGGGAAACTTGCATCACCTTATCGATTTATTTCACAAATATTAATTCAAAAATTAATAAATTATCATTTTAAATATTTATAAAATTCGGGGTCATTACAGACTTCCCCCCTTAAAAGAATTTCGTCCTCGAAATTACCAAGGAGACAAAAAGATAGATGAAGAATATTTCATTGAATCAACTGAATATCAATTCTGCATTTGCCTTACCAAATCAGAATATCAAAAATAGATACAAGAACGAATCTGTTGAATTCTTCACAAGATACTCGGGTTATCCAGATCTACGAAATATGCAGTGGCATTGGTTAGTTCAAAGTGATAACTAACCATTCGTAGAACATATCGGGACCCAAAGAATAGATAGATATATGGATACGATTTCGAAATTTTTTTTAGTTTAGAAACTAAATTATACCTATCAATCATAGCAATCAAAGCAACCAATTCATCCAAACAAACAATTTTGGCCATTTCGGAGTTTATGTCGAATTCCTTCCTGGATCTACCAGAAATTATCGAAGAATTGAGAAAAGAGATGTTGAACAAAAGAGATTGATAGAGAAAATTTGTTTCCTTGTTGTTACAGAGTATCGACCATTTTAGTCGTATTCCCCTGTCCCCTATCTCGTCCTCTTCTTACACTCATACTCACTATCAGTGGATAGCAAGAGAATTTACTGAGACATTCGAATGGATATCAGAGGATACTCATTCTAGAGTTTACTTCACTCTATCTCTAATGAGCTACTTAACGTGTTATACTCCTGAGCTAAAGTTCAACCTTAGCACTGATACCACATGTAACGTATCGGGTTTTGCCCGCTCGAAAATCAACATCCGTACTTCACATTGTACTAGAATGCCGCAGATTCGACCGTTCAAATCCGATTCGCCGGAGCTATAACACAATTAAGTAAATAACACAGCGGAAGAAAAGAATAATACATTGATATACAATATCTGATACAACAGAATGATACAATGAATATCAATATACATCAGAGATATGATACAACAAATAGCAGCGGAAAAGAAAATGATAACAACAGTAGCGGAACAATATCAATAGAAGTGATAACTCCAAAATGATCTTCAGACATGAATGAATCCACAACTCCAAGATAAGCAACTCCGATGAATGAACTAGCTCCAGATAATCTACTAAATCTGAATATCTGAAAAGAAACCCAACTCTAGACTGCTCGTGTGGAAAATTATGAGCACCCAGAGTTTAGGAAGGGAACAATAAACTCCGGATCAGTCATGGGACTGGTGTGAGCAACAAAAACAATTTATCTTTAAACAAACACAAAAGGTTTTTAAACATTGAAATCCGCAATGCTTTTGGAAAATGAAACTACCATAAGACCTCCCACCACACACACAATGCAAACGCAGAATTGGAGGAGATTTCTTCTTATGATAGTCAAACATGCTTACTACGCAAATCATTGGATATTATTATTAGTGCATAGTGCAGAAAACATTTCGAAAGTATAATATTAATCTTAGCCAACATACGACCAGTATCGTATGCCTACTATAGCTACCATCTAAACAGTGGTGACCACCGTACGTAAATGGCAGGTTCTACAACTAAAACCGTACAAGTTCCGTATTGGAGAAATGGATTTCCAACAAATGGTCAGGCTAAGGAACTTCCTTCCACCGCATGGGAACGCCTTTGGCGGGACGCCCCGAGAGACAAACTGCTCTCTGCCAAACAAGGCCGGGTTACCCCTGTAACAGGTAACTCACGAATATGCCATCACCCGGTCCTTTGGGACCTTTATCCGAGGCCTCGATAACCAACATCACACATAATAAAGTGTATCCACATGAGTAAGTATCAGGGCTCCATACCATAATACCACCCTTTTCCAGAAGGAAATGACATACCCTAAAGGGCGCGACCCTCATAACCTTGCCGCAACGATCCTGTTTCGACCATTTCCGGGTTGTGAGGCCCTGATGAAGTCTCGTCCACAAAGCTACGCTTTTTCAAAAAGCCACGCTTTGGGTCAACAGATGATCAACCTATGATCACAAAGATAAATGATCAAACAAATGATCATATCACAAATGATCAAACACTGATCATCACACAGCAACACTCAGCATGTCACATTACCAAATTGGGAGTATATCGCTGATAAATTTCAACTACATAACCTCTGAGCTCGTACGTCTCAGAGAAGGGTGTTAAGCTAAGAGAATAAATTCTCCGCCACCAACAGAAATGTATTTGAAAGAAATCGGCTTTATATCTCAAAGTGTAATGTCAGACATACAATCCATACAAGTCTGTTCCAAGATCGAACAGAACCGAAGGCACTTCTCACGAAGCCCTTGCAAATCCGGATAATTTTCAATCACGTCCGAACTTCCCGTCACTAAGGATGATAAAACCTCTATATCGGGGATCAGCCGATGCAGAGTAACTCGACGGTAATCCTTCCGTTTTCAAAAATATCCGGTCTTCAACACCGGTCTTCAAATGCTATCCATATACGACGTATCACATATTCGGAATGGGTTATACGACCCAAAGGTCCTCTCCCGGCTAAACCGAATAGTGAGCGTAATATTTAAAAACATATGGATATGGGATTTCAATTAAGTCACAACTTAAACCCAATCTTTCTTTTCAAATGGTTTAACAAATTACCATTTTCAAATCTTTAAACAAAAAGATTCAATCTTTATGGTTTAAATAGTTTCCACACTTTAATCCTTTAAACAAAAGATTCATTCACAGATTTTCCAAATTAATTTCCATTTCAATTTGATTAACTCGTTAAACCTTTAAATCAAGATTTAACTTATAGCTTCAAAACAATCTCATTTCAAATGATTTAAACCAATCATTATTTTAAATCTGTTAAAGATAACAGATTCAAATCATAGCTTTTCAAAACAATTCATTCATAACTTGGAAAACCATTTTCAATTCAATATTGAAATTCCTTTAATTAAACTGGAATTTCATTGCTCATCTGAAAGCTTTTATTCTCTTAAAACAAACAGTTCCATTTCAGAAAATCTGATTTATTCATACGAGTGGAAATCCTTGGGTTAAATCCAAATTCTCAAAATTATACTTTTAAATGGTTTAAATTTATATAAACACATTTATATCATCTTTAATCCCTAGTTTCAAATCATAGGATTCAATTTCAAACTTGAATTCAAATTTAAATCAAAATATTTAAATTTTCAAAACTCAATTAAGTTATTCAAAATAACTTTTATCTTTGAAATTCTATTTCAAAAGCTTTTCACTTTAAACCCAAATTTCAAATTTCAAAATCAATTGAAATTAAAATCCCAATTTCAAAAATATCAAATTTAAATTATCTCTGACTTAACCGATTTCCACGTGAAATCCATATTTGTGTGTGTAAAAGTGTAGTCCAGGGGTTTCACACACAATAGTGCAACACAATGAATCATCACATATCAGAATACAGAAATATAATTCGATAAGCGGTATAAGAACAACGCTTATCGTTCATTCACAGATCATAGATATATAAAGGTCACAGATAAGTAAACTACAGATCACAATACAAATCAGGGTGTATCACAAAGCATCACATATCAGGAAATATCAAACAATCAAGTCATTCAATAGAATCCAAACATTCATAAGTAAGATCAATTAATTATCTGAGAGATTTAAATCAGATTAATTTCTATGAATAAATTTGCTAGTCATGGTAAATTAATAATCAATTGATTACAAAACATTTAATACATTATTCTTTGATTAATCATTAATTAACCTTTAATTAATAATTACTTCTCAATTAATTACAACAACTAATTAATTACTCCTTAAATAATAAGTATTTCTTAATCACTTTCATTAATTATTTTACCTTAATTAATTATCTTAATAAATTAACCCTTAATGGTTAACTAATTAACTCTTGATTACTAAATTAATTAGATCCAAATCATTAATTTATCAAATTAGTTAATTGTGCATTTTAATTAACTTAATAATCACAAATCCTTAAATCTTCATTATTTTAAAGGATAAAACATTTTCTTATTAATGATCAAATTCTCATTTACAAATTGGTATTTCAAATTGTTTAATATGTTTAAATATGATAAAATTCATTATTAAAACTAAATTAAATTTTTTTACTTTTATTACAATATTTTATTAACTTAAAACTTGTTCAAAACTTTTACAAAAAAAACTGCTTTCCAAAGATCTTCCTTACAAATCAAATCTGGTCACTAATTTATTTATGTTCAGGTCTTCATTCATGTATACTTGCTAATTTTAAAAACTAGAAATCATCTTTGACCACAAACCCGAGCAAAACACAGGCAAAACCCGAGCCTTCCCCTATAAATCTCGCGTAACACTTGGAGTAATTCACGTTCTCCCCTCTTCCCTTGTTTTATTTTCAAAACTTATATAAATTTCACAGTTTTAAAACTGTAGCCTATCCCCTCCAAATTTCTCGAGTACGAACTCGAGTTAAACCCCAGAACCCCCGAGACACTCACGAGTCGAACTCCACAAAAACTCGAGCAACAGAACTTCGTCTTCCTCAAAGTCATTGTTCCCAGATGCACAAACCCAATGCGTGCACGTGCACGGCTCGTTTCCGCCGCCGCTACCTCTGACGACCCTCCAGCCTCATCAACGATCCTCCACCAGCACGATCCCGACCCTCCAAACTGTGCCACGAAGTCCCAGACGGATTCGAGCACTCTCGAACTCCACCTGATAAAACAACCCCAGCCTAAACCTCCTCGTCCAGGCGACTCCGACTATCAGATGACGCAAAAATTCACCCACACCTCGACGAACTCCCCCGCCACCTTTCCTCAACATTTCGTCGCACTCGATCAACCACGCCGGCCGTGGTGATCATACTTTCCCTACTCAGAAAAACTAGGGCTCCAGGAAGAATTCCATCGCCCCATCTTCCATGACGAAATTCATCACACTCCAGTATTTTTCCCGTGAGCTACGATCACTCCTCCATCGATATGCAGAACCCCGACCACCACCTTTCCATAGATCATCAGAAATCTCCTCGCAACACTTTTCTGATCAAATCCAAACTGCTCTCGAATCCCACCACTAAAAATTTAGATTTTAGTGTTAAAAATCCTATTTTTGTATAAGCAATCCATGTGTATACCTGAATCTAAGAGTTTTGACAGTTGGATTTTGACTTGGTTTAGTGGTGCTCTGTATTTTCTTTGTTTTCAGAGGCAACTCAAAGATGTTTAGTTTAAAATAGTTTGTAATCTAAAGTCCATGGTATAACAACCTATATTGTTCTAAACTAAGGTAGAAGTGAAGATTGCATCATGGGTAATTGATTTATAAATGGGTTTAGGACCTGTAATTGAAAACAGAAAATACCCAGACCATACACAAAACATCTACATATATATTCACAGAGTTAAAACATATTCACAGGCATGTTTATATTCTGAGATGATCAAGTAAAACAACTATATACTTATATTTTAAAAACATTTGTTACTCACATTAGATTCCAATCCTTGAATATAAACAGAGGGAGAGATTTGGATTTTAGAAATAGGTTTACTCTGTAAACCTGGAACAAGAATATTTGTCTGTAACCCAGACATGCACAATCATATATACATACTTATATGTATATACAAACATAATTCCACTTGAAACAACAGCCCAGATCATACTTCAAGCATTCATTACCATATCAAGGAATATAAGCAAAAATAAGGGAGTTTGCTCACCAGATTTGAAGAAAAAAGAAAAGAGCCTTTTTATGTCAACCCAAGCTTTGAAAAATACCAGCTGAAGCTTCTATCTTCAACCTTCTAGTTGTATTGATTGTATTGTTGTTAAAAGCTTGAAGTTTTTAGTTGAATTCTTGTCTGAGTTATGAGATGATATTATTTCAAGTTTTCTCAGCTTCAAGGATCGAAAATGGGATGAAGAGTTTGATATAAGGAAATGAGTTTGCAGGGGATGTATAAGTGATATAATTTGCTTTGTACAAAATGAGCAGGGATATTTTCTTGTTTGGAGGCTGATAACATTTCGAATTTGACTTTGTTTATGCTAGCATTAAATGCTTCAGTCCTTTGTGTCTTCTTATGTTTGTATCTTTGGCTGTACAATATGAATATATCTTGATGTCTTCCTTTACAAGCTTTTGTTTACTTGTTTTCATGTTTGCATACTTATCTATTTTATTTTACTTGTTGAATACTTGAATATATTTGCTTTGCCTTTGTTCATACTACTTTATAATATAATTACATTTCTATTTGTTGTTAAATCTTTCTAATGTATTCACTTTATATTTTTACAAAGTTTATTAACGTGTTATTTGGATTTATCTATGTATTCATTTTATTTTATTTATCGCCTTATATTTTTAATTTATAAATTCAAATTATTATTAACCATTTATTTACAATTTAAACACAAATCAAATATATATTATATTATTTCAAATTTAATCAGATCTGTTCAAATACAGATATATATATTCTCATATATACAATAATTTAAATTTTTAAACAATTTATACAAATATACTTAGATATCGGGGAAACTCGCATCACCTTATCGATTTATTTCACAAATATTAATTCAAAAATTAATAAATTATCATTTTAAATATTTATAAAATTCGGGGTCGTTACACGTTTTGTTGAATCCAATATTTGGTGGAGCATAGTGATTCATAGAGATAAAAGAGAGCCTTGAATAGAAATGCATCAGATATAATTTCAACAGCACAAAGAATTGAAGAGGCATAGAGTATAAGAAACGAACCAACAAAATATTAACCACAAGGAATAGAGAAAGCCACTCACGAGAATTCAGAAATTAATAAAAGCAAACGGCTGTTTAATTTGAACCAGTGGGTAAGTGAATAGACACACGAAAGCCAAAAGTTTTAAAACGTGTACCGGTACGACTAATCGTTTCACAGATCTTGCTGCATACCGGAACTTCAAAATACAGAAATGAATATACCGTAAAGATCAGCACGATGAGACGATCAGAACGGTATAAAAATATCAGTGGTACGATTATCCGATCAAAAATCGATATCGGTACCAAAATGCTACAAATCTGCCAGAAATAAGATAAACAGAGCAATAACAGTCAAAATTTGACGAAACGAAATATGACATTTGTGACGCCCCACCTCTATACCCACGCTAGCCAAGGACACTACGGGGTAATGCCGTCAACTAGCACGGAGAATAAGGCTGTTGAGGAGTGACCATCTGTATAATTGCTTTGTGCGAGTACCGATATGCCAGATAAAAATATAACTTTTCTTCTCAAGAGGAAATCCGACATACCGATACAAACTCAAAGCTACTACACAGTGGCTATATGGACTTCGGAAACAAATATAGAAATATACATAACACAAATTAGTCACAGATAATTCATATCACAAAGGCGAAAATAGATATGAATATAACATATGAAAGAGTACATCATAGTAGTGGTCAGATAAGATCCACAATAACACAAAAGAATAGATACAAGTGCAAGGCAAAAGAATATGTATACATCAAGGAGTCCAAATCTCAAATATATACAACAAAAACTACTAAACTAGAGTAGTTAGCCAAAAGTCAGGTGATGGTTCCGGATAAGGAGTCAAGCAGAAGCACCTGTAATATCTCAGTCTGACCCGAGTATTATTTAAGAATCAAATAATAAACGGATCAGTCTAGCTATAATTATAAGATAAAATGAGATATAAGAAGAGATATAATAATAAAACGTATGATAACCAAAAATGTCATACTACATCAAGTATACATTAGAAAATCCACAAAAGTCATACAATATCTCAAGAATCTCATAGCATAAAAAAGAATGTCATATTCTTTATTTAATTCACCAAGCCACGAAAATGACATACATATAAATGCCAAAGGTAAAAGCTGGTGAAACATAAATTCCAGAAATCAATAATTAGAAATCCTGAAATCACAAGAAAGAGGATGGCCAATCCCAAGCGGGAGCATGAAAACTCACCAACACGTGTATCACAAACAATTCGGAACATTGACGCAGTGCAAACGGTACGTCCAATGAACCGGAAAGCCGAGACATCGATGTAGTACAAACGGTACATTAGATGAATCGAAAAACAAAACAATTCGGAACATTGACGCAGTGCAAACGGTACGTCCAATGAACCGGAAAGCCGAGACATCGATGTAGTACAAACGGTACATCAGATGAATCGAAACACAAAACAATTCGGAACATTGACGCAGTGCAAACGGTACGTCCAATGAACCGAAAAGCCGAGACATCGATGTAGTACAAACGGTACATCAGATGAATCGAAACACAAAACAATTCGGAACATTGACGCAGTGCAACCGGTACGTCCAATGAACCGAAAAGCCGAGACATCGATGTAGTACAAACGGTATATCAGATGAATCGAAACACATTAAAAGTACATGGGTCGCTAGCCCACAAAGAAATGAGACGAAGCTCAATAAAATGAAGTACAGTCCTTCACATGGACAAAAAGACATCGCACATTGCTAGTCTAAACCATAAAATGATCATCATTGATCAATAAGAAGCGTCAATTACAGTAAGCTAGTAAATATATGAGTTTAGCTTCATGTCCCATAACCACCAGCTTAACTTAAATATTTACGAACAGATTGTAGATCTCCACTAGAAAATTGTCACAAGAGAGTTTCAATCGAACAAGTCCAAAAATTAACCGACGAAGTAAATGCAAGCATTTCATACCACTTGTTTTGCTAAGCCGTTTAATTAGATTTTCTCATACGAATGAGGTAAAGGTTTGTATATACTAATAGATTGGAAAACGGTTTAAGAAACGAGCTTTGTAATTAAAATAGTGTCAAAATCGTTTTGATGAAAGAGTTTTGATATTTACTACTAGTATAGAAAACCTTTATATTTTAAAGTGACAAATCACAAAAACGATTGTAGAAACAATCAATCATCAAAATTCACCTTCGAAGACGTGAATAAAATCCAAAGAAATCGATACCAAATCCATCAAAAAATGGATATTACAAAAATCCCGAAGAAAAGGTCATCAAAGTCGATAATAATTGATAAAAATAAGTCGGATCAACAAAAATCGATAAACCTTGGAAATTTACTCGACAATAGGCAAATTAGGCAAAATCAGCAGTTCTAGACGTCTGGTAGGTGTTCCCAAACGTCTGGCCCAAGGTTCTGGAAGTTTAAGTGTTTTCTCCCTTCTATTTTTAATTCCTGGGCCATTTCAGACGTCTGAAATTTTCAACCAGACGTCTGAATTTGATTTCAGATGTCTGGATTTTGTTTCAGACGTCTGGATTTTGTTACTGCCTTTTCCAGACCCATTTCCAGACGTCTGGATTTTTCAACTAGACGTCTGGATTTGGTTTCAGACGTCTGAAATTTTCTGCTAGGCAAAAAAAAACAGCCTAGCTCAAAAACGACAAATCCAAACCGAATTGCAATCGAACGAGCGACGAGCACTAAGGGTTTACACCAATCGGAAAGCCGACCCTATAAGCACTTCGATGCATCACCAAAAACATGTTCAAACATCCATAAAAGGATTTTCATAAAATTGAACCAAAACACCAAAAATTGGAGAATTCACAAAACCAATTCAAATCACAGCAAATGAACACAAAATAGATGTTAGGAATTCATACCTAACAACAAAGATAGATATAGACATAGATGTGAGATAAAAATCTCACCTTTATACACGAAAACACAAGAGAGAAGCTTTGAAACAAAGGATAGACCAATTCCTCTTCAATCTCAACTCAAGAAGCTTGAATCTAAGCTTAAAAGAGAAATATTTCCTAAAGTTAGGTTTAGGACTTTCTGAAATTGAAAGGAGAATGAGTTGGAGAAGAAGAAGGAGATGCTTACCAATAGCTTCTCTTCGAATTTGGAGCTAGAACTTGAGTTTGCAAGAGGAACTAGGGTTTGGAATTTCTATTTCCCATTCTCTTCCCCCATTTTCAGTTGAGCTTGAGTGTTTGCAAAATGAAATGAGTGAATGGAGAGGAGAGGGGCTGAGTTAGGATATAGGGCTGAAACCCAAACCCAAACCCAAAGTGAAAAAGTAGCAAAATTCTACCAACTCCAAACATATTGAAGTTTATACTCAAAAAGGTCGCAAACGTCATTTTGAACTCAATAGGGGTGGTCTCGAGTCCTAATTCGACTGTTTGCAAAAAGTAGCTTTTCGGACTAAAATCCGACTAACGATGAAATATTTAAATAAAATATTTAAATATACAATCGATAAATATGCGGGTTGTTACAGACTCCCCTCCTTAAAGAAATTGTGTCCTCGCAATCTTAAGAAGAAAATAAATAGTAACAACCATATATGCATATCAACACAAAAGAAAATTTAAAATAAGAAGTTCACCATAAAGAGCACGAAAGAGTAAGTCCGAACGTGTTCGCTCGATGAATTCTCTGGATTCCCAAGAGAAATCCTTAGGATTAAGAACCATCGGACTTTCACAAAAAGAACATCTTTATTTCGAAGGCACTCAACCCCCGAAGAAATGATGCGAATAGAATGTTGCTCAAAAGTAAAATCTGGTGAAACTTCAATCCCTACTATAACACCAGGCTCAAAAAATCAGAAACCTAAAATCATTTCCATAGTTAAAAGACGTGGAAAACGTCAAGAATAGTAGAAAATTGAGCCTGTGCAACGGCGTAGTACGAAAACGGTACGCCCGAGAAGCTAGAAACTCGAATAATTTGGAACAACGGCGTAGTACAATAACGGTACGCCAGATGAACCAAAGCTCAAATAATTTGGAACACCGACGTAGTACAAAAACAGTACGTCCAATGAACCGAACACCTTAAAAGAACATCGGACGCTAGTCCATAAAAGAAATGAGACGAAGCTCAACAAAACAAAGTACATCGAAACGTCCGATGAACTTGGTAAAAAGATCATAAGATACAAGGAACTCGAGCCAACGAGGTTGACGCAAATTAAGTTCCTTATGAGAAATAAATATTCCAAAGATTTATGATCGAGGTGGAGAACAAATTTCTCCGCCAAAAACAATGATGCCAAACTTTAAAAGTGAAATCAAAAGCCGCGAGCACTAGATCATGAGTGGTATACCTAGTCTCGATAGGCTTTAATGGTTTAGATACATAAGTGATAACACGTTCTCTTTTGCAAGGGAACGACATCCAAACCAATACGATTAGCATTGGTACAAAAGATAAAGTCTTGGTTCCTTTCGGGAATCACAAGAATAAGAGTATCGGAAAAGAATTCTTTCAAATAATCTTCTTTCTCGAAAAGCTAAAATTTTCAAAAATTACAATTATCTTTATTTAACAATCTTTCTAGAAATTTTTTACTTTTATAAGTCAATTTATTGTGTCAAATTGTCTCATCAAAGCGTTTAGGAGATTCCTATCGATAACGTTGATCAGGCGCATCGACCAGAATTCTTAAAGCACTCAATGGGCAATACAATCACAAAACCATCTTCCATATGATAAAAATATCTCTTAGAAGTTTTAAGAATATTCTTTGCTCATTGAAGAACAAAATCCAATTATACTTATAAATAAATCTTATGAAAAAGATTTGCGAAATTTTAAATTGCCATTTCCATCCAAAATCAATAAATACAAAAATGAAGTCATCGAGATACTCATAGAAGACTCGATTTATAAAATGGATGAAATAAGTTGGACAAACTAAATGACATAATAAGTCATTCATAAGAACCATAACGAGTGCGGAATGCGGTAAGTGGATGCTAACTTCCGCATCTCGTAGCTAAAGAAAACCGGTGGCAAGGTCGAGCTGAAAAGACCTTAACACCTCTCAAAGGATTGCTTAGGTGATAATCCTAAGACAAGCTCAAAAATACCGGAAAATCACACAACTATTTAGATGAGAGAAATAACACTTTCCTCATCATGAGGGCTTAAAGAATAAAATGATGCCATCCAATTGGAATCAAAATCATAAAGAAAAATAGAATTCTGCTTAACAGATTGAAAATGTCGAAGATGAATAGTCCACTCGGGACATAGGATATGGTTTCACAATGATTAAGCCAATCCTTTCACAAAAAATCAATTCCGAGGCCTAAGTAAAAATTGGCTCGGAAAGAAAAATCACATAAAATAATTTCGACATCAATAAAAAGCAAATTGAGTTTTGCGGATCCACCAACCGGATTCGCAATTCTCAGTGAAATCATCAAACCCATAAAAATTAAAAGAGAAATAATCATCAAGTTATTTTGATATAAAATAATGAGATGAACCCAAATCAAAAAGAACTCGAATAAGATAATCACAAAATAAATGTCATCAAGGATAGAATGGATACCTTGACCAAAAGAAGTGTCACTAGGGGCTTGAACAACATTTAGCTTTCCCTCTCTCTTGTTTGGAAGTTTGGGGCATGAAGATAAAAGATGTCCCGAACCTTTGCAATAATGACAAAAAAATGGTTTCGGACACTCATTTGCATAGTGGTCAGTAGAACCACAATTATAGCATCGTGCACGACTAGAGGTAGGAGACTTTGTTATCGAAGTTTCTTGCTTCCCCTTTTTGTTGGGAGTGGGATTGGGGCCTTTGAAATTAATAGGCCTCTTCATGTTATTGTTGAAGTTCTGTTTAGCACCCACAACTTCAACATCACACTCTTTATCGGTCTCTTCAAGACGAAGAGCGATATCATTAAGATGATCGAAAGAAACTTCCAATTTCAGAAGTAATGGCTTCTTGAGATTCTTATTCAAGCCATAAACAAATCTCTGATTTTTCTTCAATGGGGTATTAATATACTCGACCCCATACTTAGAGAGAGATTCAAAAGATGCGACGTAATCCGTCACAGAAGATTCACCTTGAACAAGGTCAATAAAACGCCGGGCCAAAGTTACTTTTTCAGCCTCCGGCACAAACTTCAATTCGAATCGTTCTCGGAATTGCTCCCAAGTAAGATCCGCTTCAACGATTTCAGAAACTAAAAGCTCATACCAATCTAATGCTCTTTCTTGGAGCATACTAGAAGCCACTTGGACTCGATGTAGATCAACAAGATTCATGCGGGAAAAGATGCGATCGCATGATCTAAGCCAAGCTTGGATTTCTATAACACTTTCGGATCCCCTGAATGGCCTTCCACCCAAATCAGAATAGTCTCTGCACAAGCGTGCAAATCTAGATCTAGGATGAGTAGGCTCTGGAATGGGTCCGACAGCTTGAGCATTTTTCACAAGATCTAGAAGCTGCTGGGAGACATAAATACTCCATCTTGGGGAGTAGCACTGGATTGACCGGTGCTGGGTCGGCCTGGTCTAACCATTTCTTTTCTTTAAGAAAGAAAGAAAAGAGAAAAAGGTTAATCTCAGAATGAATATCAAACAAACTTGATTGATAAAACAAGGAATCAGAAAAGAAAATAGGATAGAACGGTACGAAGACTCGAATTAAATCCTAAAGCACGACTCCTAAGAAAGACTTAGGACAATGATCCTTGTCAGATTATTCTACATTGTTCCGAAGTTTGGCTCTGATATCAAGCTGTGACGCCCCACCTCTATACCCATGTTAGCCAAGGACACTACGGGGTAATGCCATCAACTAACATGGAGAATAAGGCTGTTGAGGTGCGACCATCTGTATAATTGCTTTGTGCGAGTACCGATATGCCATATAAAAATACAACTTTTCTTCTCAAGAGGAAATCCGATATACCGATACAAACTCAAAGCTACTACACAGTGGCTATATGGACTTCGGAAACAAATATAGAAATAAACATAACACAAATTAGTCACAGATAATTCATATCACAAAGGCGGAAATAGATATGAATATAACACATGAAAGTGTACATCAGAGTAGTGGTCAGATAAGATCCACAATAACACAAAAGAATAGATAAAAGTGCAAGGCAAAAGAATATGTATACATCAAGGAGTCTAAATCTCAAATGTATACAACAAAAACTACTAAACTAGAGTAGTTAGCCAAAAGTTAGGTGATGGTTCCGGATAAGGAGTCAAGCAGAAGCACCTGTAATATCTTAGTCTGACCGAGTATTATTTAAGAAGAAAATAATAAACGGATCAGTCTAGCTATAATTATCAGATAAAATGAGATATAAGAAGAGATATAATAATAAAACGTATGATAACCAAAAATGTCATACTACGTCAAGTATACATTAGAAAATCCACAAAAGTCATACAATATCTCAAGAATCTCATAGCATCAAAAGAATGTCATATTCTTTATTTAATTCACCAAGCCACGAAAATGACATACATATCAATGCCAATGGTAAAAGCTGGTGAAACATAAATTCCAGAAATCAATAATTAGAAATCCAGAAATCACAAGAAAGAGGATGGCCAATCCCAAGCGGGAGCATGAAAACTCACCAACACATGTATCACAAACAATTCGGAACATTGAGCAGTGCAAACGGTACGTCCAATGAACCGGAAAGCCGAGACATCGATGTAGTACAAACGGTACATCAGATGAATCGAAACACAAAACAATTCGGAACATTGACGCAGTGCAAACAGTAGGTCCAATGAACCGGAAAGCCGAGACATCGATGTAGTACAAACGGTACATCAGATGAATCGAAACACAAAACAATTCGAAACATTGACGCAGTGCAAACGGTACGTCCAATGAACCGGAAAGCCGAGACATCGATGTAGTACAAACGGTACATCAGATGAATCGAAACACAAAACAATTCGGAACATTGACGCAGTGCAAATGGTACGTCCAACGAACCGGAAAGCCGAGACATCGATGTAGTACAAACGGTATATCAGATGAATCGAAACACATTAAAAGTACATGGGTCGCTAGCCCACAAAGAAATGAGACGAAGCTCAATAAAATGAAGTACAGTCCTTCACATGGACAAAGAGACATCGCACATTGCTAGTCTAAACCATAAAATGATCATCATTGATCAATAAGAAGCGTCAATTACAGTAAGCTAGTAAATATATGAGTTTAGCCTCATGTCCCATAACCACCAGCTTAACTTAAATATTTACGAACAGATTGTAGATCTCCACTAGAAAATTGCCACAAGAGAGTTTCAATCGAACAAGTCCAAAAATTAACCGACGAAGTAAACGCAAGCGTTTCATACCACTTGTTTTGCTAAGTCGTTTAATTAGATTTTCTCATACGAATGAGGTAAATGTTTGTATATACTAATAGATTGGAAAACGGTTTAAGAAACGAGCTTTGTAATTAAAATAGTGTCAAAATCGTTTTGATGAAAGAGTTTTGATTTTTTCTACTAGTATAGAAAACCTTTATATTTTTAAAGTGACAAATCACAAAAACGATTGTAGAAACAATCAATCATCAAAATTCACCTTCGAAGACGTGAATAAAATCCAAAGAAATCGATACCAAATCCATCAAAAAATGGATATTACAAAAATCCCGAAGAAAAGGTCATCAAAGTCGATAATAATTGATAACAATAAGTCGGATCAACAAAAATCGATAAACCGTGGAAATTTACTCGAAAATAGGCAAATTAGGCAAAATCAGCAGTTCTAGACGTCTGGTAGGTGTTCCCAGACATCTGGCCCAAGGTTCTGGAAGTTTAAGTGTTTTCTCCCTTCTATTTTTAATTCTTGGGCCATTTCAGACGTTTGAAATTTTCAACCAGACGTCTGAATTTGATTTCAGACGTCTGGATTTTGTTTCAGACGTCTGGATTTTGTTACTGCCTTTTCCAGACCCCTTTCCAAACGTCTGGATTTTTCAACCAGACGTCTGGATTTGGTAGGTGTTCCAAACATATTGAAGTTTATACTCAAAAAGGTCGCAAAGGTCATTTTGAACTCAATGGGGGTGGTCTCGAGTCCTAATTCGACTGTTTGCAAAAAGTAGCTTTTCGGACTAAAATCCGACTAACGATGAAATATTTAAATAAAATATTTAAATATACAATCGATAAATAAGCGGGTTGTTACAACATCTCACTCAGAAGATGATTTACAAATTTATTAAATAAAAATATTCAGGTTTGGAAAACATTTTATTATCATCAAATATTAACTGATTTAAATTTAAATAAAATTACACAAGAAAATAAACTTCCATGTTATCCGATGAAAATTTACGATTTGTTATGTTTAAGTAGACGTATTCCAAATATAATATTTTTATTTCAAAATATTATTATTTAAAATTTCACAAAAAATTCGGTTAAATACGTTATCTAAAACCATTAAAATTTATGGGTCGTTACAATTGCCTTCTACCACATCCCCTTGCCTTCTACCCTGATTCACAAACCACTACTACAGCCACTGTTTGTCAACATCCCACACTATCTTCATCAGTTCTACCTACCACCTCCATAACATCACCAAACTCCAGAAATCTGCTGTGCAGACATACACAGGCCGACCACCATCATATACATCTGCCTGCAACACCACATATCATACCACAAATAGACATTACAGCACACTGACCATTCCATAAATCACCAATCCATCACTGACCATCTCATCCATCACCAAACTTCACTCAACTCATAACATATACAAACATCAGCACTCACTTTTGCAATCCCTACCTTCTACCACCTACTACACCAGAAATCACCAACTCCATCTCTTGCCTCAACCGAAAAAGAAAAAAATTGAAACCTTGCAGTACCTCACCATAACAGTGCACCATTTCAATCGCACTGTTCACCTTCTTCAACTTCATCGACCAGAAACCACTTCGTCGAACCCAATCACCTTCAATTCAACCACCTGAAACTAAGTCGCTACCACCCGAACCACTGCGACCTTATCCACCTTAACCACAAATTCCAATCGCCGAAACTACATACCAATTTGACCTCGACCAACTACATATCCAATCAACCACTGCGACCACACAGCAGCTCGACTTCGTATTCAACCCACTGATTCCATCATTGCCCTGACCTACTTCCGCCTTCCAACCCCAATGCGAAATCAGACAACCCAAAACAAATCGAGATTGACCACCCTCACCAGAAACCGCGCCTTTACCTTCAGCAAACCACGAACGAGTTTGTGCAAATTGTTGTGACTTCGAGTTTTGATTCGACTGTTAGAATTTTGAATTGTGGATTTTGAAATTTTGTGTGTGGGTTTGATTTGTGAAATTCACGAATGTGCACAGAAGAATTCCGTTTCTTGTATTGAAGTGTGAACCTTTTAATTTGGGTCGGGTAGCTGTTGTAGGCTTGTACATTTTTTTATATTTTTCTTTCTTTTGTTGTAATTTGTTTTGTTTTAATTTTTTTTAGGCCATTCAAAAAAAAAGTGGTTTGGTTTGACAAAAAAAAGAAGAGTTTCAATTGTTTTATTTTATTTTGATATTTTTTCTTTCTTCATCTAAAAAAAACTTTTATATATATATATATATATATCTTGTTTTTATTTTCAGGTTGCCAAAGCAGAAAATTACAAGGAAAAGAAGGATTTGCTTGCTAAAAAAATTGTCTTTCTTGCTTTAATAATATATATATATATATATAATCTGCACGCTCTGGTATTGTGCTTTCATCCCTTGTTTTATTTTAAATTGCATTGTTGGTTGCTTGCATTTGCATTTATATAAAAAAAAATTCAAAATCCAAAAACAAAAACAAATTTCATTTTAGTTGCATTGTAAATTCACGTTTAATTTTTGCTTTGCATTCATCTCATCTTATTTTTATTTTCTAAGGGAAATACCCCAATTCACATAAGGTGAGGGATTTCATCACCCTTTCCTTAGCCCACAAATGCGTTTCATCGTAGAATTTGACTAATAATAAAGGTTAGACATTCGACTCAAGGGTGTCACGAGCTCACTTAGGGCTTAATTGTATCTTCACAATTGTTTTCTTTGAACAATTTTATTTCTTAGTGTCTAGGCTACGGTGTAATAACCATTTATAAATATTACGGTGATTCGTAAATATTATAGTGGTTGTTCCTCTGAAGGTACTTAAACCTTCGGTTGCATTGCTACGGTGATTCATGGTGCACCGATAACCCCTGTCCGTTACTTGGCTGAGAAATATTTTTGTTGATTTAAGACAAAGTGTGATTATACAATTTTGGTTTAGGAGCTACTAAGGATAGAAAATTGTAATTAAGTCCTATGCATTCATTTAGTTGCATTAGTTCATGCATATTTTAAAAAAATCAAAAAATCCATAAAAATTGTAAATTTTACTTACTTAGTTTTTAATCCAAAAAAAATTCCTTCTTTCCTTTCCTTCGAAAATTTTCAATCAAAAAAAAATAAAAAAAATTCTAAAATCTTTTTTTAAAAAATTTAAAAATTCAAAAACCAAAAAAAATTATGAAAATTCAAAAACAAAAACAAAAATCAAATTTCCATTTTCTAAAAACAAATTTTTTTTTGAAAAAATCCTTTTGGTAAATATTTGAGAAAACAAAAACAAAAAAAAAGTACAAAAACAAAAAAAAAGTACAAAAACAAAAACATATAAAAAAAATTTGAAAAAAAAACAAAAATCAAACTTCTCTTTTGAAAATAAATTTCACTTGGTAAATAGTTTTCTTCCTTGTAAAAAAAATAAAAGAACCAACAAATTTTTCACTTCGTTTTTCAAATCTTCGTTCATTCTCTAAACTTGATACTAACTTCTTTCTCTTCTCGACTTTCACTTGTGCATGAGTACTTGGACTCGTGACACAAGAACAAACCGTTGGATTCACGACTCAACAACTAACCGTTTAACTCGAACAGACGATCCTCCTGAAATGGCGAACGAGAATGCCCCTCGAACTCTTATGGATAGAATCTTTCCCGATAGAGTCTCTATTCCATCATGCATCACGTTACCCGCCCCTACGGGTAACCATTTCGAAATCCACTCGAATCATATTGCCACACTTCCAAAATTTGGCAATTTCGAGCACAATGACCCCTACACCTTTTTAACGAAATTCGAACAAGTTTGTGAAACCATTAAACTCCAACAACTTTTCGATGACGGAATCAAACTTCGATTAATCCCATTTGCTCTTACGGATTATGCTGAAAAATGGTTGTACAGCTTACCATTGAACTCGATTAAAACTTGGGAAGAATTCGTAAAAGCTTTCTTAAAAATGTTCTACCCCTTGGAAAAAACGAGTAGAATCCGAAACGAAATTGTAAATTTTCATCAATTCAAGGGAGAACCATTTGGAAAATATTTTGAAAGATTCAAAGAGCTTTTGATAAAATGTCCATACTATAACTTTGAAAAATGTATGATTTGCCAAATCTTATACGATGGACTCGAAAATAGCTCACGAACCATGCTCGAATCAATGTGCCAAGGTAACTTTCTTGCCAAACATCACGACGATGCTTGGCAATTTCTTGAAAACCTCGCTGAAAAATCATCCCAATGGGAATGTTCGAACGAAAAATCAATTTACTCACGATCGAGTGCGCACTCGAAAGGATCTTCTTTTGCTTTGGAAGCTAAGATCGACACAATGATTAAAAAATTCGATAACGTTTTATCATCGAATCAAATGAACCAAGCTTCTCAACCGATGTGTTATAAATGCAACGATCCTAATCATATAGCCGATCAGTGTCCCAATTCTGTCGAACAAATCAATGCTTTCAACAAATCCAAAAATGACCAATTTTCTCCAATGTACAACCCTGGTTGGAGAAATCATCCGAATTTTGCGTGGAACCAAAACAATCCCAACACGAATACGATTTGTCCCAATTTTCAAGCATTCCCGAATAATGCTTCGAATCCTCCCTTTCAGCCCAACAATTTCCAACCAAACTTTGCGGATCCGTCTCATAATCAACCGCAACAATCAAATTTTCAACCAAATGCTGCTCACCCTCCCCAAGACGATAAATGTTTAAGTTCACTTGAGAAAACTCTTGAAACATTGGCTAAAGAAACCACTCAAAGCCTTCAATCAAACAACAATTTGTAAAATTTATCGACCTCATATATGCAAATCACAAACCAATCGATTTCAAAACTTGAAATGCAAATTAGTCAATTAGCCACGTCTGTAAGTGAACGCGAACGAGGCACATTCCCAAGCCAGCCACTTCCAAATCCCAGAAATCAAAACGCAAATTCAAATCAAGCCCTTGTGGTTCAAGATAGCAACGTCACCCAATTGAATGCTATCACAACTTTACATTCCGGTAAACAAATCGATGATCAAGTCGTTAACCCAAATGATTTACCGGAAACCTCTTTCGACACTTCTAAAACAATGAACGAATCTGAACAGAACGTGGAGCCAAACGTTGAATCGAATGCCAATCAAAATTCTTCTTCTTCTACTCGAGCAAACCCACCTACCGAGTATCAAGTTCCATTTCCACGTCGTCTTCGACCCAAGAAACACTCAGACCAAATGGAAAAGATGTTGGAAATTTTTAAACAAGTGAAAGTGAACATCCCGCTTCTTAACATCGTTCAGCAAATCCCCACTTACGTGAAATTTCTTAAGGACTTGTGAACCCAAAAGCGACACACTCAAGTGGCCAAAAAGTCTTCTTAGGCGTCAGTTTGAGTGAAGTCTTGTCCCAATCCGTGCCCGTCAAATATAAAGATCCTGGCTGCCCTACGATTTTGTGTACAATTGGAGACAAAACGATTTACAAATGTTAGATTGTCTTAGGCACGAGTGTTAACTTGATTCCATACTCCGTTTACGAACAATTAGGCTTAGGTGAGCTAAACCCATAAAAGTTACGCTTTAATTCGCCGACCGTTCCATTAAGAAGCCCGTGTGAGAAATCAAAGACGTGCTCATTCGAGTAGGGTAATTCATATTCCCCGTTGACTTCATCGTTCTCGAAACACAACCCATGACAAATCCCATGAGTCAAATTCCATTGATTTTAGGCCGACCATTCTTAGCTACCTCAAATGCCTTAATCAATTGTCGTAACGGTTCGATGAAAATCTCTTTAGGAAACATTACTTTGGATCTCAACATTTTCAATCTTGAAAACCAATCGAACGAACCTCGTGACCAAACGTTGGAAGTTAGTGCCATTCATGAAAACTTCAAAAATGAGACACTTGGCCTTAACGATGAACGAGAAGCCGAGTACGAAAAATTGATTCATGAAATTCCCAACGAAATTGAATACACTCTTCCCTTTGAATCGCTTCCTGTTGAGTCCGAATCTCAACCCAACTCTTTGATCGAAAAACTTCCAAAGTTGGACCTCAAACCACTTCCCGATCACCTTAAGTATGCATACTTAGGTGAAAATGAAACTTATCCTGTCAAAATTTCTAACGATCTTTCTCTTGACCAAGAAGCTTCTCTTCTCTCTATTCTTTTGAAAAATAAGGAAGTGATTGGATGGTCGATTACCGATATAAAGGGAATTAGTCCCGCTCTTGTTCAACATCGCATCCATTTAATCGACGATGCCAAGCATGTTCGTGACGCGCAACAAAGGCTTAATCCAAAAATGAAAGATGCAGTGCGTGATGAAATTCTTAAACTTCTCGACAACAGAATCATTTACCCAATCTCTGATAGTTCATGGGTTAGCCCAATTCACGTTGTATCGAAAAAGTCTGGGCTAACCGTTGTTAAGAACGATTCAAACCAACTTATTCCAACTCGTACTCAAATGGGTTGGCGTGTTTGCATTGACTATCGAAAACTAAATGCTGCAACATGAAAAGATCACTTCCCTCTTCCTTTCATTGACCAAATGCTCGAACATTTAGCCGTCCACGAATTCTACTACTTCCTTGATGGTTATTCCGGCTATAACCAAATTCTTATCGCTCCTGAAGATCAAGAGAAAATGACTTTCACATGTCCATTCGGTACCTTTACTTATCGACGTATGCCATTCAGACTTTGTAACGCTCCTGCGACTTTCCAACGATGCATGGTTGGCATCTTTTCTGACATGATTGAGCGCTTTCTAGACGTTTTTATGGATGATTTCTCTATCTTTGGCGATTCTTTTTCCCAATGTTTACATCACCTCGAGTTGGTTCTGAATCGATGTAAAGAAAAACATTTGACTTTGAATTGGGAAAAATGCCACTTTATGGTCAAACAAGGCATAGTCCTTGGACATATCATCTCAAATAAAGGCATTGAGGTAGATAAAGCGAAAATCGACGTAATTGCAAACCTTCGAGTTCCCAAAACTGTTAAGGACATTTGATCATTTCTAGGACACGCTGGCTTTTACCGACGCTTTGTGAAAGACTTTAGCAAAATTGCTCGTCCTTTGACGAATCTTCTCGAAAAAGATGTTCCATTCGATTTCAACTCTGAGTGTATCTCTTCTTTTGAACGTCTCAAAAACGAACTCATTTCTGCTCCAATCATTTGCACACCCAATTGGGATCTTTCTTTCGAAATAATGTGTGACGCTTCTAACTTTGCGGTTGGTGCTGTTTTAGGACAACGCATCAACAAAATCCGTCATGTCATTTATTACGCGAGTATGACTTTGAACGACGCTCAACTCAACTACACAACAACCGAAAAAGAGCTTCTAGCTATCGTTTTTGCTTTCGAAAAATTCCGACAATACTTGATAGGTTCACACATTACTGGGTACACGGACCACTCTGCGCTTCGATATCTCTTCGCTAAAAAGGATGCTAAATCCCATTTGATACGTTGGATCCTTTTACTTCAAGAATTTGACCTTACAATCAAAGACAAAAAAGGATCCGATAACGTCATAGCCGATCACTTGTCTCGTCTTCCGAACGCACCATCTTCCTTGCCAACCAATGAAAACTTCCCCAATGAACAACTTCTTTCAATTTCTATCGATCCATGGTACGTTGATATAGCGAACTACTTAGTCACTAAAGAAACACCCTCATCTTGGTCCAAACAGGATAAATGCAAATTCATGTCCCAAGTGAAATATTTCTACTGGGACGATCCATACTTGTTCAAATATTGTCCTGACCAAATCATCCGACGTTGCATTCCGGATAATGAGATCAGGAGTGTTCTTTCGTTTTGCCACGATAAAGCGTGCGGTGGACATTTCGATCCTCGAAAAACCGCGGAAAAGGTGCTACAGTGTGGTTTCTATTGGCCTTCTCTTTTCAAAGACTCGTTTGAATTTTGTAAAACTTGCGATCGATGTCAAATGCTTGGACGAATTTCTCGACGAGATATGATGCCTCTAAACCCTATTCTTACGATCGAAATCTTTGATGTTTGGGGTATCAACTTTATGGGACCTTTTCCCAATTCTTTTGGAAACTTGTATATCCTTCTCGCTGTCGATTACGTCTCAAAATGGGTCGAAGCCGTTCCTTGCAAAACCAACGACCAAAGAATTGTTGTGAAATTTCTCAAAGAAAACATCTTTTCGAGGTTCGGCACACCTCGCACAATAATCAATGATAACGGAACCCATTTTTGTAACCGTTCTTTTGAAACTTTAATGAAAAAAATACTCGATAACCCACAAGTTATCCACTCCGCATCATCCTCAGACTTGTGGCCAAGTTGAAGTTTCAATTCGACAGATAAAACAAATCTTGAAGAAAATTGTTAACAAAAATCAAAAAAATTGGTCTCAGAAGTTGACCGACGCGCTTTGGGCTTACCGTATGCTTTTAAAACTAACCTTGGGATGTCCCCATTTTGTTTAGTTTACGGTAAAGCTTGCCATTTACCCGTTGAATCGAACACAAAGCGTTGTGGGCAATAATGAACTTAAACTTTGATCTTGAAAAAGCTGGCGAAAACCGAAAACTACAACTCAACGAACTAGAAGAACTTAGGGACAACGCGTATGAAAACGAGAAAATTTACAAAGAAAGAACCAAAGTTTTCATGACAAGTCAATCCTAAGGAAAACGTTTTTGTCTAACCAGAAAGTCCTTTTATATGACTCAAGACTTCATTTATTCCCTGGGAAAATTAAATCAAGATGGACCGGACCTTTATGGTACGAACTGTTTTTCCACATGGTGCTGTAGAAATAGAAAACCCCAGGGATGGATCGATTTTCAAAGTCAACGGTCATCGTTTGAAACCTTTCTTGGAATTTCCCTATAACCAAGAGGAGGAGCTCATGATTCTTCATGAGCCAAGCTACGTCAAGGAAGAATGTTAACCCTCTTTTCACTACAAGAAAATGTGCTTTTAGTTGCCATAAATGGCAGCGTTTCAACTCTGAATGCAACTATTTGTTTCATGAAGTAATTAAAACTGGATCAAAACGCAACAAATTGCCAAAATTTTGTTAGGCGGGAACCTTATTTATTTTAGCGGGTCATAAAAATATTTCCAAACTTCCTAGCTATTACCCAAAGAAACCATGAACTCCTGTTACCTAACCACAAACAAATTAATGGTAGTAAAATCTTTCTCAAGCCCTTCTCCTCCTTCGCCTTGCTCTAATTTTATGGCCTAGGTTCCAACTCAGTGACCATGCTCCTACTATAGCGCCTCCGCTCCAATTCAATTGCCTCTATCCATCTCCGGTCTTCAGCCGTTGACAAAATGGGTTTTTCACATCGGAGAATTCAGTAAAAGGTAAAAATACCAAATTATCATTATAAAACCATATCACAATCTATTTATTTGAGTACATTTTTTTTATTTTCATAAGTTAATACGAGAATAGGGTATGCGATGATGCCTTTGATTTTGTGAGTACTTATGGTTATTGGATTGTAGGTTCAATTGAAGTTTGCATATGTTCTACTTTACTAATATTTTTTGCAGTATGAAGAAGAATGAAATTGAATCCCTTTTTCATAGCAGGTTCAATCTGTTAAGATACACAATCAATGATTTAAACTAACTCTTGTTATTTAGTGTTAGGAAATGCATTTTTTGTAATATTCTTTGGAAGAAAGTTAAGATAATAAACATGTATTGAAAAACACAGTAAATAACCACTTGATTAAAAAACTAGAGGAAGAGTTCAACAAAACAATAGCCATTTGCCAGTTAATAAAACAACAGCCATTTCCTTGCTAAAATTTATTTTCACGTAGAAAGTGCACAGCAGTGCACTGAGTTTGACTCAGTTACCAAAATGTGCAGTAACATCCTGCAGAAGGACTGATTTATTAAAATAACTAACCAAAATAACTTGGAAAGGTTACCGATTGTTATATTAAAATAAATTTAGAAAGAAAAATGTAATGCATTATACAATCCTGAAGGGCTGATTTATAGCAGGTCAGGGTTTATGGTTAAAAGGTTTACGAAAAGAACAGTGGTTGTCTTAGCACCATAGAAGCTGAACTAGTAAAGAAAGAAAGAAAAGAAACTTGTTGAAAAATCATTGGGAATGGCCAGAAAATGAAGCCTTCAATGTGGGTAACTTCTATTCCAGTATCATTTGAACAGTGGTTATCCCATTCAACTCAAGTCTACTAATAACCAGAATACTAAATTCAAAAAGAAAAGAAAAGGTGATGCGTAGAAAACTATAACTAGAGATGTATTAACTTAGTTGGAATTTGTTTATCCACTGCCTAGACAGTGGCTCTGGTCCAACATAAGTTATGTTCTAATGGCTTAAAAGATTTTGACATGGTGCAGATAGGTTACCAACATCTTTTCAGATGTGTACAGAACTTAACTCACTTGTTGCTTTATATGACATTATGTTTATATTATATATGTTGAGCCATTTATAACTTCATTCATTACATTATAGCTTTATAACTTCATTAACAACGTTTTATATGCATAATCAAACTGTTTTACTACTATCATTAGCAGTTATTGGCCCATTTATAATTCTTAGTGCTTGTACAGGAGTATAAAGTATAATGATTCGTATTGGTTAATCACTCTAAATTGTGAAAATATGTTTATAATTATATGTACGTAATTTATGCAATCATCCAGCTCTTTAACCTTTGGATCAAATATAATCAAACTTTTTTAAATCAATGATTGATGACATGTCCACTCTGAAATAAATTTTGACCCTCTTGAATCATTTATTAAACCATTGTATCATATATTTACCTTCCTACAGAAAAGTCGCTTCATTAAATTGCAAATTTAGTACACTGTGTCCAATATAGATGCTTTTGTTGTAGCAGTAGCTATGATTGTTAATTATCTTCCTCTTGTTGCCAAAAAGAAAAAAAATGGAAAAAGGAAAAAGAAAAGAAAAGGAAAAGAGAAGAGAAGAAACAGAAGAAGAGAATTGAACT
Organism: Allium fistulosum; assembly: GCA_030737815.1. NCBI lineage: Eukaryota > Viridiplantae > Streptophyta > Magnoliopsida > Asparagales > Amaryllidaceae > Allium > Allium fistulosum. The sequence continues at coordinate 1,259,959,208 of CM060901.1, forward strand.
TAATATATTTGACTGCATGTTTCATTGTAATAGATATAACTGTTAATTATCTTCTTTGAATGTGTAAAGGTTGATAAGTGATGATTCATTGAAGAGATTTGTAACATATGCAAGTGAGAGTTGCATTCAAGAACTCCTATCTGCTTCAGACACCAAAAATCATGATGGTTGGAAAATTCTATCAATGGATGATGGCGTAGAGTTTCCAAGCAAATGCCTGGATCGCTACATGTGTTTCGCAGTCGATGGCTTCTACATTCTACGTCCCCAGAACAGTTTATTAATGTTGCAAATGCCACTGATGCTGCTAAGGTGAATTTTATTTTTAAAGCATTTTAACCGTACATATTAACTTACACATCCATCATAAAAACCTTATACAAACAGTAATATATTGATATCCATGAGGATTATGTGCAATGTCAATGCTTAACTGGCTTGAATAAATGTACTTGTATATGGGATAGAGATTGTAAAGTATAGGAGATAAAGATTCCATTTCTGTTATAAAATAATTCGAAATTTTGTCGGTGTCCAATATTGAACTTATATTGGCATGCTATAAATGCCTTAAATCATGTTGTTATATGCATATGATATAGCAGTGAGTTGGTTATATATACTGAATGTTCTTTAGTACCTTTAATTCTCAGCGTATAACATATCTCATTACTGTTATGCATGTTATAGCAATGGGATGCAGACTTAGTGCATTGAGTGTAAGTACAACTTCATGAACATATATTGCATTCACCTTAGATATTTCTACTCTGTATCACAGAAGTAAACAGCCTATTCAATATGTACATATCGATGGTATTTTATCTTATTATTAAAAGTCCAAAGATTATACTCGACACTAGATTTGTTTTGGATTGTTGGAGATATTCGACGTCAACTTCTCGTGTAAATAAGTAATTTTCAGTTTTAATAGTAAACTGGGATAGAATTGATAATATTCTATAAAACTATTCAACTGACAACAACTACACCTTGTATATTTTATTTTGTTGTTCTGGATCCATGAGAGTAAATATGCAGACTCAAAATGAATCCAAAAATGGAGAAAGAATTGTCAATAGACCGCTTGATTGACACAGACTGAACCTTAATAGCAATATTAACATAGGTTGAATCACTCTCTTCCATATTCATTAATTACATTTTTGCAGTTGATAGTAGGCAATATTTATTCATCACTGGAATCAGAGTTATGTAAAGATAGGTAAAAGGAAATAGCTTCCTATTGTAGTTTTCTATTTCACACAGCATCTCTCCATTGGCTAATATTAATGTTTTTATATTACTTCTATGCTTTCTCATTGTCATTCCTGCATAATTTTTTTAGATCAAGCGCCTCCTTCCAACTGCCAATTAACTTTAGCTTTTTGTTTACATTGCTGGTGATGTGTCCTTAATTTTCCTTAATTTGCAGCTATTAGTAAATCAGCATAACTTTTGAGATCCCGTCATAAATAATGGGAATGAAGAATTTATTTGCTAAAAATAGATGTTATACACAAGCAACTTATCTTATACTTTTTGAAAAGCAAGCGAGGTTGAAACTGGACCCCTACCAGTATTTATTAGACAAAAAGAAGGACAAAAAGTGACAAAAACAAAACTTTTGTCACCGCACAGAAAAGAAGAAAAAGAAAAAGCAAAAACCAAAAAACACACAAAGAACAACTAGAAGAAAAGAAACACAAACACCATGCTAATGGCAATGAACTCGACAAAAGAAAAGCCTAAACTTAACCAAAAAGCTACTAAGTCACTTCCAAAAACCACAACTGTGAGGCGAGAAACCATGACATGAGAACCTAATTCCTGTCTCAATCTTGTTCATAATTTTGTACCAAAGGTTAGGAGCAGAAACTACAACAGAGTTGAAACAACGCGAATTTCGTTCAAGCCAAACAGTTCTGAAATACACCTTGAGCACAAAAAAAGTAATTTCAGTATTCCTATTCCTCGTACTCGCAACATTCTTTAACTCATCCCATAAATCCACAGAGGAACCAGCAAAATTTGCCATTCCCGTCTTGTAGAAGAGAGAGCTCGCCATGTCAGATAGAAAGACACACTCAAAAAATAAATGGTCAATGGTTTCAGCATGCATGTTACAGAAAAGGCAGCGTTGATCAATGACCATACCAACTGATAGCAACTTATCCCTGGTAAGTACAGCCTTATGAATTATACGCCAAAAAAATAAATTATCACCTGCCGTAGATATAGTATTGCAACACACCTTATTCCAGGGAAATCTAGGTTGAGTATTAGTTTGACAGAGAAGACTGTAAACCCAACCAATTCTGTGTGATCTTCCCTTCCACTGTATAGTAGAGACTTGATCGATTGGGATGACATAGTCATGAAGACTCCTCCACAAAGCATTGACATACTAATTACTTGATCTGGGAGTGCACAACTTCCCATTAATTATATTGCCAAAGGCACTAGCATTCCCATGAATAAGCGACTGCATACGATCATGATGACTCAATTTTGAAGATAGCACCAAACCATCAGCAATCCAGGGATCATTCCAAAAATTTACAGTGCAAAACATAGCATAAGGAAGAAGAGATCCTCCGATACCAAGCAGATTCCTCCAAATCCAGCTTGAGTTTTGAGCAACTTTCATAGTCCAGAAATCCTCATTCTTTAAACAATAATTCCAGACCCAATTCACCCAGAGGCTATCCTTCCTGTTTAACAATGCATCCACTTGGGCACTAACAGCAGCCTTGTTCCAAGTAGAGATGTTGATGATACCTAAACCTCCAAAAATAAGAGGCTTCTCAATGAAAGTGTAAGACAAAGGAATAATCTTCCTATTATGTATTGATCCAGTCCAGAGGAATCGAAGCATGGCATTTCTTATCATTGCAAGAAGCTGTTTGGGTAGAATAAAAACTCTAGCCCAATACACAGTGATGGAAAAACAAACTGACTTGACCAAAACCAATCTACCAGCCATGGATAGCAACCTGGTAGTCCAAGAGCGTAACTTAGTGATGATTTTGTCATATAGAGTAATACAGTGAGCCTTGGTAACTCGTGAAGTACAAAGAGGAAGGCCAAGATATGTCATAGAATTATCCATGGACAACAGGCCAGATAAAGACAAGAGCCTATCCTTTTCACCTGTACTAACGCCAGACATGAGAATGTGAGATTTCGAATGATTTATCTTAAGGCCAGTGGCAAGAAAAAAAGAGTGAAGACACTGAAAGATGCTAGCTATAGAGTGCTCATTAGGTTTAGTAAAAATAACAATGTCGTCCGCAAAAAAAAGGGAGGAAATATGTTGCTGAGAACACTTAGGATGGTATGATATTGACTTATCCTTGAATTTCATTACTAACATACAATTAAGTGCTTCCATAACAATGATAAAAATGTAGGAAGAAATCGGATCTCCCTGCCTAACTCCTTGTTTCCCTTTGAAGTAGCCATTTGTTTTCCCATTGTAGCATAAGGAGTAAGATGGAGTGGATATACAGACATAGAGCCAAGCAACGAAAACTTTATGGAAACCCATCAGAGACATGACACGTACAATAGAGGACCATTGCAGACTGTCGTAAGCCTTAGAGATATCAAGCTTCAACATTGTTCTAGGGGAGATTTGACTCCTGCCATATCCATTGATTAATTCATGAGCCAACATGATATTGTCAAGAATGCTCCTAGAAGGTAGAAAAGCAGACTGATTGGAAGAAATAATTTCAGGAAGCACAGAGACTAGCCTGGAGGCTAGTATCTTGGATATGCACTTATAAATTACATTGCAACAGGATATTGGTCGAAATGAAGATGCATTTTGAAATGGCCTGACTTTAGGAATTAGGACAAGGTTCGTAGCATTTACCTCACCAAGCAGCTTGAAATGATTAAAAAAATTGTGAATTGCAGCTATGAAATCAGTTCCTATAATATCCCAACAAGATTTATAGAAAACCACATTAAAACCGTCCGGCCCCCCACACGAAGAGGCTTTCAGAGAAAAAAGAGAGCCCTTTATCTCACTGTCAGTCACCTTTGCAACAAGCTTGTTGTACATCATAGTACTTATGCGGGGAAGAGGCAGATTATTGAGAATGTCGAGGTGGGGAATGAAATTGTCCTGATTACCTAAAAGCTTAGAAAAGTGCCGTAGCAGATACTCGTCAATCTTGTCAGGGGATGTAAGAAAATTTCCCTCATCATCCCATAGAGAATGGATATAATCACACGATTGCTTGTTCTTTAAACAAGCATGAAAAAATATAGTATTTCTATCTCCTTCGCTGTACCACTTTTGATGGACCTTTTTCTTTAACATACTGGTTTCAATATCCAGAGCTTGATTAAGCTGAATAAAAAGGTTGGATTCATTCTACGCAAGGATACAGTTAGCAGGGTCCCTGTCAAGTAATATTTGTGCATTCTTAAGCTCGGCCTTTAGAGAGTTAGACGCAAGGGTTCCGTTTCCATACTTGCTAGATGCCCATTGACGAAGTGCAGTCCTAACAGTCTTTAATTTCCTGCACAAAGTAAACATTGGGTTTCCATGATTAGTGTTATTCCATTGTGTTGATACAACTGATAAGAAGCGGGGGTCTTTAACCCAAACATTAAAAAATTTGAAGGACTTTTTTCCTCTGGTAGGCATTGGGATGGGAGATATAATTATAGGAGAATGGTCAGAAAGGATGGGATAAGGGAGATGAGCATGGATGGCTGACCATAAGGAAATTGCAGGTGCATTGCAAAAGGATAAATCTATATTGGTGAAAACTCTTTGTCCAGACCTACTTCTATTGTTCCAAGAAAATGGCACACCAGTACGAACTATGGGAATAAGTTCAGAGTCAGATATGGAGGTGTTTAGGGGGGCAATATCCTTGGGCATTAAGGGAAGACCACCAACTTTGTCATTTAAGTTGAAACAGCAATTGAAATCACCAACTACAAGCCATGGATGAGAGTTCTGTCTTAAAGAAGGGATTGTGTTTAAAAGAGAAAGCCTTGCAGAATTAGCATTATGAGCATAAACAAAAGTTATGTAGAAAGATAAGTTGAGAGGAAGGTAATAGGCATGAAAATGAATAAACTGGGATGAAGTAAGAATAGGAGTGAGTGAGTAGGAAAGAGGATCATGAACAATTAGGATCCTACCATACGACGCACTGTCTAGATTATGATGGTAATGCCAAGCAGGATTAATGTAGGAGGCTGCTTTTTGCGTTAAAAGCAAAGATAGTTTGGTTTCAAGGATTGCAAAAATCCTTATGTTGTGCTCATTAATCAAAGACTTAACCTGATCAAGCTTTGTTGGATTGTGTGCTCCTGATGTTCCAAGAGGCGATTTTATACATGAAAAACAAAATTATAGGTGGTTCTCACTTGCCTTACTCCTAGTTGTAGGAGGGGAAGATCTAACAGATTTTAATTTGGCTGTTAAAGAGGAAATCTTTGTGGCACTTGAAATTTTCTTATTCAGATGGGAGGGTGGTGTTATCCATCCAGGTATGGAACCAAGATAAGAATAGGGAGAGGTTGTGAGATCGGGAGAGTTTGAGAATGTAGAAGTAGAGGGATTGTTTGAGAGTGAAATTGGCTTAAAAAGATCAAAAACAAAACTCTCAATATGGTTAATGAAAGATTGTTCAAGTGCTGTTGTATTAGTAGCCACCACCTTAGCATGCGTGTTGATAATAGATGAAAATGATTGGCCATTGGAGAGTGATGAATCCACCACATGCAAAGATGATGGTAGTAAGGCATTACCAGTACACGTATGTAATACCCCAAAATTTTGTGAAAAATCATTTTTGTAAAATGATTTAATTTTTGAAATATTTAGATTTAAATATGGTGAAATTTCTGGAATAAATAGTGTGCAAGTATATGTGTGCACGTGCACACTGAAATGGCACAAGGAAGAACTCCAGATTTCTTGGATTTAAAACAAGAATTAAAAAGCAATACAAACATGATTTTGCAACATGGATATTTGATTTCTGGAATTATATGGATCATCTTAAAAAAAATAAGAAAAGTAAGTTTTACTTTAAATCAGTAAACAGATTTTATTTAAAATCCAGAAAAGAAAATTATACATATATATATATGTTATAAGGGTTTGTAAACCTGTATACATATAGGTGCATATGTTTCTGAAATTAAAGAGGAATTAAATAAGCCTAGATAAGATATGTATACAAATATACATTTTTAAGTACTGAAAAGTATATATATATATATATATAAGCAAGTGAAACTATAACATTAAAATGACATGAAATGTGATACAAGTCAATATGCTTGTGTAGGCAAAAATAGCAAAGGGGATTCTCAGGAATAATTGAAAAATAAAAATAGGATAGTCACACTTTTAACATGACTAGGTGAGTGGCCATTTTCTGAAAAGTAAAAGAAAGAAAATGCAGCCTTTAAATTGGTTAATATGGCCGGGGTATTATGAATGAAAAATGCATGATGCTAGCCAGGACAGAAATGGAATTCTGTTTTAACAAAACCCTAGTGGAAAAATGCATATAAATAGGCAGTTTTAGCCAGTAGAATTATCTTTACCCCGAGCTGCACAAAAATAAGAAAAGAAGAAAAATATTGGAAGGAAGGAGAAAACACTCATACAAGGATTTTCTAGATTAATAAGAAGAAATATTTAGGTGAGTAACCTCACTGAGTTCATGGCATTAAGACCTGAGATAAGGCAGCCACTTTTTATATTGCCATTTATATATTTCTGGTTTTGATGTATATGATTTCATCAATGCTTTTTGGGATGTCTTATTTTAAATCTGATATGATTTAATATGGATGATTTTGATGATCTTTGATTTGCTGAGACATTTGTCTTTGGATGTATATCATTACTGTTTTATTTTTTTTACTCAAAAATGTTAAAGTCTAGGATCTTAAAAAATTATATAGAGAATACTCTCAACTGTTATAGATCTATGGCATGGAAACTTTACAAAAAAATAATGTTGGGAGCTGCATTATACTTGGTATAAGTGCTGAGGCTTGAAAAGAAAAATGTTAAGGGTGCAATAGAAATTTTCTAAGTGCTGAGCCCTAAATCAAATCAAAAAAAAAAGAAGAAACCCACAAGCTAAAATTATGATTGAACCAGATCCTGAATCTGAATCAATCATAAAGGCTTGCAGATCAATATAATAAGAACATGCCATGCCTCTTTTTACAGTTGAAAATATTCTTATATTTTACTAAGATCAAGACATATTGACCCCATTTAGGAAATAACTGTCTGCTTATTTCTGAGGAGAATTATGCTAGGAAAGATTATGGATGTTTCCATGTTTGCAGTGACATGTTCACTTAGCATATTTGATGATAGGATTTAAGACAATACACTAGTAAATAAACTAGGGAAGGGAAGGCCAAGAAGACTGCTGGAATGCTTGTCATATTTGAAGTATGCAAGTTGGCACATGGTTTGTTTAAGCCCTGAGATCTTTGTGCAATGATGTGAATTAGTTCATTGCAATGTGTCCCTGTGATTCCTTAATAGCAGATGAGGTAGGGATCTAAATTGAATTATACAACCTGTAAATGAAGAAATAGGAATATGGATATTTCTTAGGTTGAATGGTATGGAACCAAGATGGTTCCAGTGAATGCAATTGTTGCAAATAGATAATTATGTTTGCATGATTATGTATGCAAGTGTAAGAATGATAAATGAATATATCATACCTGAATCAACTTAATTATACTATGTTAAAGTAATTGATTGCAGGAATTTGCTTAAATAACTAATTGGTGCTCTTATATTCTCTATTGCTTATTATCATGAATGTATTGATGTTACTCATACCAGATCATAGATCTGACCCTTGTTTGCTCATGGCATATGGGGTGTCTCATTTTAAAATGAGGCAGCCACTTATGCTCTTTCAGGTAACCCAGGCACTAAGTAAAAATGAAGTTATGGCTATTATGGAGAAGTGAATGAACATGCTAGCTAGTTTCAATAAGAGCTTAAATTGATTATATCTGCATGTATTTAGGAAAAATGTTATGTTTCTAAGATTTCCAGTCATGTAATGAATTCTATTATGGTTAGATGGACTAGTTGTATCATGTTAAATATATTGTTATGTACTAAGGTTTAAAATCTAAAAGAAATATCTGAGTGGGAAACAAGGAAATGATCTTAAGTATTGATATGATGCTTGGAAAAGAAATATGCATATGTAGGTGAGCTACTGTTTTGCATAATTTATATTATGTATTAGATTATCTTGAGACATAACAGAGCACTGAGTTTTAGAATAAAATCTGGATTTAGCTAGAAGTAAACTTATAAGGATTTTAGTTTCCTTTTTACTGAAATGCTTTGTAAATAAGTTTGAATTCATTTCTGAATTGTATTGAGAAAAGTAAAATGTTTTTAAAAGCTTCAGACAGAATGCAATGAATGGTATCTCCATTGTTTTGAACTAGTGTGTAGCAGATACAGGATTCATGAGTTAACCAGCTTCAAATAAATGAAGTATTGGTTGATCATGATAGATTGTATTTTGAAAATAAAAATGCATTTCAAAAGCTTAGTACATTTAGCAATTGTTTCACTCAGTTTTCTGGAAACTGAGCAAAGATATTGACATGTACATGTATATCTGTGTACATGTTGATATTTGGGCAAAAATATAAATATAAATTCCTAGAACAGTTGTAGGAATGGGTTTCAAAAATAATAAAGTAAGAAATTTTGTTTTGTATGTTAGATTATAGGCAAAAAATTAAATATATATGTGCAGATATAGGTAGATATCAGATTTCAAACCATACAGGAGAAAAATAAAAAGAAAAACAAAAATTGTGTTTGAACCGACCAGCATAGCACTCGAACTCGTGACCTCTCATGTATAAGTTAGGCGCGTTTCCATTACGCCTAGATGTTGCTTGCGTTCACTTATGATCCACTTTCTTTTAACCTGAGTTTGATACTATTCAGACTTTAACACAATCATCCATATTAAAAGTTTGCTTTCCACTGATTATTACTTGATCATTTCTTAATTAGAATAACAGACTAAAGTACATGTTTCCAGTGGATTCTATGGTCAAAAATCAGGATACAATAATTAATCTGAATTGCTAAAAATCTAAATCAAACATAATGTTCTTGTACAACAAAAAAAAAGTACATACTCTGAATTTAAACAAGAGGAACACATACATCTTCATATGTATGTGTATGTTATTAGATATACACTGATATATTTATATTGGTAAGTTATTTTGATCCTAGATATATTTTGTTTATTGGAGAAAGAAAATGACCTTGGAAAATATATTTGTAATGAATGATATATCTATATATCATCTCTAAAAAAAAGAAAAATCCTTATGAAATTAGGGTGGAAATAGGAGGGTCATTTCAGTTGGTATCAAAGCACTTGGTTGCATTGATTGTTAAGTATTATAGAAATGTATTATGTCTGTTTATTTTGGATGAAATAATTTAGATAAGAAAACAGAAATTATAGAAGTACTCATAATATACTAATACCATTTGCCCAGAATTTAGTTAGCAGACCATGGTAGGAAGAGGATCTCATCACAATGCAGGACCCAGTGCACCTCAAATGCTTGATATGCAAGAATTTGTGAGGGTTTTAAGAGATGGAATTGGGCATAGGCCTGAGAACCCACATGAAGAGCTTTCAAAACTACTGAAGACTTATTCCAATTTGGGAGGCAAGAGTTTTGAAGGAACTGAGAGTGTGATGGAAATTCAAGCATGGTTGAGAACACTTGATAGGATTTTCAATGACATGCAGTTGGATGACCAAAGGAAGAGGCAAGTAGCTTCTAGACAACTGAAAGGGGTAGCTTTAAGCTGGTGGGAGGTGATCATAGCTGGAAGAAATGAAAATGAAATCACTTGGAATCAGTTCAAGGAGATGTTGGAGGCAAGATTTGTACCAGCATCAGCCAAGACCATTTTGCTTGAAGAATTTATCAAACTTAGGCAGGGAACTTTGAATGTCACTGAATACACTCAAAAGTTTGAGGGGCTATCTAATTATGGAGCAATGCTAGTGGCAGATGAAGCATCCAAAAATGATAGGTATATAAAAGGACTGAACCCAGGACTTAGCAGAGCTATGCTACCATATGCAGATAGAACATTTGATCAAGTAATTGATCTGGCCTTGAAACTGGAACAACATGACAAAGAAAGAGAGAAATATAGGAATTTTAAGAGCAACAACAAGAAGGATAAGGGAAGATATCACCCTTATGATAAAAAGAAGGAGGAGGCAGACAACAGGAAGAGTAAAGATACAAAAGCCAATGATACTAAGAAGAAATTGGTTTGCCATCATTGTGGTAAAGAAGGACACATCAAACCAAGGTGCCCAGAGTTAAAAGGAGGAGCCTTCAAATGCTACCTATGTGGGAAAGAGGGGCATATGAAGAGGAACTGTCCTGAGAATAAACAGCAAGGGAAATTGGCAACTTTGGAAGGTAAAGGCAAATCTGCAGTGAAAATTGATGCTGAAAATCATGGCCAAGTGGAAGGTACATTACTCATTTGTGCCATACCCATACCAGTAGTATATGATACTGGAGCAACACACTCTTTGATTTCCTATGAAGTAGTTAAAGTATTAAAATTAAACTGCATATTGGTTGAAACCCCATTGCTTGTACAAAGTCCCCTAGGGAGTTCTAGTGTTTTGAACATGAATTGTGTGGATGTGGAGTTAAACATAGGAGGAAATATTTTTATTTCCAATTTATATGTTTTAAATTACCCAAATATAGGAGTTATATTGGGGGTAGATTGGTTAAGGCAATTTAAAGCCATAATTAATTTAGACTCATCCACCATATCATTGCAAAATTCTAGAGGTCAGAGGATCACAGTTCTATGTGAAGTAGCTAAGGAAGGGAAATTGTATCATTTAGTTGACTTAGAAAAAGATCTGAGTGAACTAACCATTGAAGAAATTCCCATAGTTAATGAATACTTGGATGTGTTTGGGGAAGTTAAGGGTGTTCCACACCACAGACCAGTTGAGTTCCAAATTAATCTCATTCCAGGAGCAAGTCCAATAATCAAGAAACCTTATAGAATGGGGCCAAGTGAACTGAAAGAATTGAAAAATCAGTTGGAAGAATTAGAAGGCAAGGGATTTATAAGGCCAAGCAATTCCTGCTGGGGTTCTCCAGTAGTGTTTGTAAGAAAACATGATGGTACCCTGAGAATGTGCATAGATTACAGGAAACTAAATAAAGTAACCATCAAGAATAAATACCCATTGCCTAGAATAGATGATCTCTTTGACCAACTCAGTGAAGCTAAAATATTCTCTAGGCTAGACTTAGCATCAGGATTCCATCAAATGAAGGTTGAAGACTCAAGTGTTAAGTATACTGCATTTAACACAAGATATGGCTTATATGAATTTATGGTTATGCCATTTGGTTTGACAAATGCTCCTTCATATTTTGTTGATTTAATGAATAGAATATTTAGAGATTATTTAGACAAGTTTGTACTGATTTTTATTGATGACATTTTGATTTATTCCAAGACAGTGGAAGAGCATAAAAATCATTTGCATTTAGTTTTGTCAAGGCTAAGGGAAAATGATTTAAAGGCAAAATTTTCAAAATGTGCATTTTGGAAAGAAGAAGTGCATTTTCTTGGGCATGTTATCTCTGCCAAAGGAATATCAGTAAACCCTAATAAGGTAGTGGCAATCCAAGCATGGAAAAGGCCTAGCACCATCAGTGAGATTAGATCATTTATGGGGATGGCAGGATATTATAGGAGATCTATAAAAGATTTCTCAAAAATATCATCACCACTTACCAATTTAACTAGAAAGAACCAAGCCTTTGTATGGACAGAAAAATGTGAGCAAGCTTTTATCAAAATAAAGGAAGCTCTGATTAATGCACCAGTATTGAGAGTGCCAGAAGGAAATGAAAATTTGGTTGTGTACACTGATGCAAGTGGCTCTGGGTTAGGGGCTGTGTTGATGCAGCAAGACCAGGTAGTAGCCTATGCATCTAGGCAATTAAAGCCACATGAAACCAGATATGCAACCCATGATCTTGAACTAGCAGCAGTTGTGTATGCTTTGAAACTTTGGAGACATTATTTGTTAGGTGCCAAATTCATTTTGTACACTGATCATAAGGCACTGAAATATTTATTCTCACAAAAAGATTTGAATATGAGGCAACATAGATGGGTAGAGTTCCTAGATGCCTATGATCTAGATATACTGTATACACCAGGCAAGGCAAATAAAGTTGCAGATGCCTTGAGTAGACAACATGCCAAGGTAGCCATGTTGATGATGGAAGAGTTTAGGGATTTGTCTATACTTACTGATTTGGAAATTGAGGAAAACAGTGGGGTGCAAATGATGCCCATTGAAGAAGGTGAAGGTAAAGGGAAATTAAGCATGATATCTCTGCAATCAGATTTACTTCTTAAGATTGGGAAAATGCAGGAACAAGACCTAAACATGGTGGAAAAGAAAATGCTCATATCAAAAGGGGAGGAAGTAATAAATTATCAAGTTGATAAAAATGGTTATTTAAGGAATAAAAATAGGATATGTGTTCCAGAAAATATAGAATTGAAGGAGGAAATATTAAATGAATACCATAGGAGTAAGTACTCCATACACCCAGGTAGCACCAAGATGTATCAAAATTTGAAAAGGAATCTTTGGTGGAAGGGGATGAAGTCAGATGTGGCCAGATATGTTGCAAGGTGCATGACTTGCCAACAAGTCAAGGCAGAGACACAAAGGCCATCACGACTATTGCAACCCCTTAGTATACCACAGTGGAAGTGGGAGGATATATCTATGGATTTCATAGATGGTCTGCCTAGATCTAAGAAGGGAAACACAAGCATATGGGTAATAGTGGATAGGCTAACTAAGGTAGCACATTTTATCCCAGTTAGAACAGAAAGAAATGCTCCAAAATTGGCTCAAATATTCATGAAAGAGGTAGTAAGGTTGCATGGCATACCCAAAACCATTGTGAGTGATAGGGATACCCTCTTCACCTCAAGGTTTTGGAAAAGTTTTCAAGAGGCCATGGGGAGTGAATTGTGCTTAAGAATTGCCTACCATCCACAATCAGATGGTCAAACTGAGGTGGTGAACAAAGTCTTAGAGGATTTGTTGAGAGCATGTACACTGGACTTTGGAGGCAACTGGGAAGACCACCTCCATCTAGCTGAATTCACATACAACAACAGTTACCAAAGCACCATAGGGATGGCACCATTTGAAGCCTTATATGGCAAGCCATGTTTATCACCTATATGCTGGGTAGAGACCGGAGAAAGGGCTGTACTAGGACCTGAATATGTTAAAGAAACTACAGAGAAAATTGGGTTAATAAGAAAAAGAATAGCAGCAGCTCAAGATAGGCAAAAGAAATTTGCAGATAGGAAGAGAAAGCAAGTGGAATATGAAGTGGGAGACTTTGTTTTCATCAAGATTTCACCTATGAAGAAAGTCATGAGATTTGGCAAGCAAGGTAAGCTTACACCAAGGTATGTTGGACCCTATAAAATTCTGGAAAGAATTGGTTCATTGGCTTACAAATTAGAACTACCAGAGGAAATGAAAGCAATGCATAATGTTTTTCATGTGTCCCAACTTAGAAGATGGGTACATGATAAAGAAGACATTTTGGAAGAGCCTACCCAAATTCAAATAAATCCTGACTTGGTTTATGAAAAAGAACCAGTGGGGATTGTAGCCAAGGAAGAAAAGAAATTAAGGAGCAAAACCTTGAACTAGTTAAGATCCAGTGGAGTAGTCACACTTTTAACATGACTATAAGCAAGTGAAACTATAACATTAAAATGACATGAAATGTGATACAAGTCAATATGCTTGTGTAGGAAAAAATAGCAAAGGGGATTCTCAGGAATAATTGAAAAATAAAAATAGGATAGTCACACTTTTAACATGACTAGGTGAGTGGCCATTTTCTGAAAAGTAAAAGAAAGAAAATGCAACCTTTAAATTGGTTAATATGGCCGGGGTATTATGAATGAAAAATGCATGATGCTAGCCAGGATAGAAATGGAATTCTGTTTTAACAAAACCCTTGTGGAAAAATGCATATAAATAGGCAGTTTTAGCCAGTAGAATTATCTTTACCCCGAGCTGCACAAAAATAAGAAAAGAAGAAAAATATTGGAAGGAAGGAGAAAACACTCATACAAGGATTTTCTGGATTAATAAGAAGAAATATTTAGGTGAGTAACCTCACTGAGTTCATGGCATTAAGACCTGAGATGAGGCAGCCACTTTTTATATTGCCATTTATATATTTCTGGTTTTGATGTATATGATTTCATCAATGCTTTTTGGGATGTCTTATTTTAAATCTGATATGATTTAATATGGATGATTTTGATGATCTTTGATTTGCTGAGACATTTGTCTTTGGATGTATATCATTACTGTTTTATTTTTTTTACTCAAAAATGTTAAAGTCTAGGATCTTAAAAAATTATATAGAGAATACTCTCAACTGTTATAGATCTATGGCATGGAAACTTTACAAAAAAATAATGTTGGGAGCTGCATTATACTTGGTATAAGTGCTGAGGCTTGAAAAGAAAAATGTTAAGGGTGCAATAGAAATTTTCTAAGTGCTGAGCCCTAAATCAAATCAAAAAAAAAAGAAGAAACCCACAAGCTAAAATTATGATTGAACCAGATCCTGAATCTGAATCAATCATAAAGGCTTGCAGATCAATATAATAAGAACATGCCATGCCTCTTTTTACAGTTGAAAATATTCTTATATTTTACTAAGATCAAGACATATTGACCCCATTTAGGAAATAACTGTCTGCTTATTTCTGAGGAGAATTATGCTAGGAAAGATTATGGATGTTTCCATGTTTGCAGTGACATGTTCACTTAGCATATTTGATGATAGAATTTAAGACAATACACTAGTAAATAAACTAGGGAAGGGAAGGCCAAGAAGACTGCTGGAATGCTTGTCATATTTGAAGTATGCAAGTTGGCACATGGTTTGTTTAAGCCCTGAGATCTTTGTGCAATGATGTGAATTAGTTCATTGCAATGTGTCCCTGTGATTCCTTAATAGCAGATGAGGCAGGGATCTAAATTGAATTATACAACCTGTAAATGAAGAAATAGGAATATGGATATTTCTTAGGTTGAATGGTATGGAACCAAGATGGTTCCAGTGAATGCAATTGTTGCAAATAGATAATTATGTTTGCATGATTATGTATGCAAGTGTAAGAATGATAAATGAATATATCATACCTGAATCAACTTAATTATACTATGTTAAAGTAATTGATTGCAGGAATTTGCTTAAATAACTAATTGGTGCTCTTATATTCTCTATTGCTTATTATCATGAATGTATTGATGTTACTCATACCAGATCATAGATCTGACCCTTGTTTGCTCATGGCATATGGGGTGTCTCATTTTAAAATGAGGCAGCCACTTATGCTCTTTCAGGTAACCCAGGCACTAAGTAAAAATGAAGTTATGGCTATTATGGAGAAGTGAATGAACATGCTAGCTAGTTTCAATAAGAGCTTAAATTGATTATATCTGCATGTATTCAGGAAAAATGTTATGTTTCTAAGATTTCCAGTCATGTAATGAATTCTATTATGGTTAGATGGACTAGTTGTATCATGTTAAATATATTGTTATGTACTAAGGTTTAAAATCTAAAAGAAATATCTGAGTGGGAAACAAGGAAATGATCTTAAGTATTGATATGATGCTTGGAAAAGAAATATGCATATGTAGGTGAGCTACTGTTTTGCATAATTTATATTATGTATTAGATTATCTTGAGACATAACAGAGCACTGAGTTTTAGAATAAAATCTGGATTTAGCAAGAAGTAAACTTATAAGGATTTTAGTTTCCTTTTTACTGAAATGCTTTGTAAATAAGTTTGAATTCATTTCTGAATTGTATTGAGAAAAGTAAAATGTTTTTAAAAGCTTCAGACAGAATGCAATGAATGGTATCTCCATTGTTTTGAACTAGTGTGTAGCAGATACAGGATTCATGAGTTAACCAGCTTCAAATAAATGAAGTATTGGTTGATCATGATAGATTGTATTTTGAAAATAAAAATGCATTTCAAAAGCTTAGTACATTTAGCAATTGTTTCACTCAGTTTTCTGGAAACTGAGCAAAGATATTGACATGTACATGTATATCTGTGTACATGTTGATATTTGGGCAAAAATATAAATATAAATTCCTAGAACAGTTGTAGGAATGGGTTTCAAAAATAATAAAGTAAGAAATTTTGTTTTGTATGTTAGATTATAGGCAAAAATTAAATATATATGTGCAGATATAGGTAGATATCAGATTTCAAACCATACAGGAGAAAAATAAAAAGAAAAACAAAAATTGTGTTTGAACCGACCAGCATAGCACTCGAACTCGTGACCTCTCATGTATAAGTTAGGCGCGTTTCCATTACGCCTAGATGTTGCTTGCGTTCACTTATGATCCACTTTCTTTTAACCTGAGTTTGATACTATTCAGACTTTAACACAATCATCCATATTAAAAGTTTGCTTTCCACTGATTATTACTTGATCATTTCTTAATTAGAATAACAGACTAAAGTACATGTTTCCAGTGGATTCTATGGTCAAAAATCAGGATACAATAATTAATCTGAATTGCTAAAAATCTAAATCAAACAGAATGTTCTTGTACAACAAAAAAAAATAAAGTATATACTCTGAATTTAAACAAGAGGAACACATACATCTTCATATGTATGTGTATGTTATTAGATATACACTGATATATTTATATTGGTAAGTTATTTTGATCCTGGATATATTTTGTTTATTGGAGAAAGAAAATGACCTTGGAAAATATATTTGTAATGAATGATATATCTATATATCATCTCTAAAAAAAAGAAAAATCCTTATGAAATTAGGGTGGAAATAGGAGGGTCATTTCAACGTAACTTCAGGGCAAACCAATAATGAGCTTGTATTGAAATCATTTACCATAGTGTGTAAAAAAAAACTTATCTTATACTTTTTATGTTTAAACAGTTTGTATTATTGCGTTTTAATAAATTGTGGCTCGATTTTGTTATTTATTGCTCAATTTCATCATTTATTCTTTTATTTCCGTTATTTCTTCTCAGAAATTGTAAAGTAACTTATTTACTTACACACTATGTTTTCATTTACTTGAAGTGCTTTAATTAGTTTAGGTATCCCTACGAACCAACTTATTAAGCAATGTTACATTTTAATTTACAGAAAATGGGTAAAAGTGTGAAGAAGAAGAAGTTTGTGGTAAACAACGATATTCAAATGACTAAATTTTTGAATTCCCGACATCAAATGAGATAGTGAGTTGTTCGATATGATTTATACACTTTTGTTTATTATTGTGTGTATATTATATAGCCTATTCTTTTAGCTTTTGTTGTAATGTAGAAGAGTGACCATTATAACATTATGTATGTAACCATTTTTTGATGTAGGAAAAGAAGATTAGTGTTTATGCAATGTGCTTCTGTGTTGGGTCATGATAACGAGGTGGCAGATTGGGTTGAAAGCGGGAGAGAAATAAAGAACAGCATATCGGATATGAGGTAGAATGATTCAATGGATGGTGATCTTTGTGTGCATGTTAGAACAAACCTAACTCAAATGTTATCAAGGCATTGCACCATGAAATTCTCATCAACGTACATGAAAGGTATGGAATGGTTTATAACATTGAATGCTAGTAATGTACTTTTACCCTTATAAATAAATCTTTGGGTTACAGCACAGGCACATGAACAGACTAAAAATTATGTTCGTATTTTAATTTAGCATTTATTAAAATATTGTGTTCAGCAAAGAAAATGCTCTAAATTTCATGACCCGCATCTTTAGACAAGGATTCTAAGGCTTTGTAGCAAAGAGTGGAGAATCACAAGAAAACTGTACTAAATTTTTGTGAATAAATTTTCATTAAGTAGAATTCAGAACTGCCTTATGTACATGTAACTAAACAAATACCAAACGTACATAAAAGTAGTTCAAATACAGGCTGAAAATGAAAAGTGGCAGTACGAAGATAGTTAGACATTGGTTTACTGAATTTTTGCCAAAAGAGCAGTCTAAACTTGTCAAGCTTCCTCCTCCTGTCTTTTTTTTCTTCATTTTTTGTTGCTGAGCCATAGCTAGCCATGGCTTTGTCAACATCCTCTGAGTAGTAATTACAGTAAGCTTTAGAGTATAACTGTTAGTTAAATATAAAGAGTACAATTTGCAGTTGAAAAAATGTGTTCTTTTAATAAACATGTAACTGGAAGTTCTGTGCAATATTTGCACAGTGATATATTTAATGCATATTTTTAAGTTTACAGTAATTTTATCATTCACATGCTTTTACTTGATAAGGCAGTTTTAGTGAATATATCTAATCAGTTGAAACACCAACCAAGTTCCAGCTGTGTTGATGGGCAATTGTGTATAGAAAAAAATACCAATGAATGCCTAGATAATAACAGAATTACTCATTCATCACACCATGCGTGTTGACCTATAACAGTGTTAGAAAAGTTGATAGTATCTTTACCATATTAATAAATATGAAATCATAAGCATTCAGTACAGTATTTGATAATGAAGTGTACAACAATAAGGAATTTAATTGGATTAGTATGCCTTTTATATGAGAATAACTATACTCATTCTATGAAGGCAGTTTGGATACTTTAGGAAGTATTAGTGGTGTACAATTCTTTCCAACTATATTGTTTTTGATGGCAAAGCGTTTGAACTTTCTTCTCTAAAACTATTGTCTTTTTGTCCTCATGAAACATAAAGGTTGGACAACATGGCCAATTGCCTTCTAGCCAACAAATTTGCATCTGATACCATACTATCTAATAAAGCTTCCTCTGCACACAGAGACGAATTGTAATCATTTATTAAAATATTAAGAATTACAAGTATGGTCAGAATCAAAAAATTTGATGATGCAAGATGCGGTCTAATACCAAAGCATTGAAAAAGGAAAATATCAAGTTGGAGTACAATTTAAAGAGGTACGTTGTATCCTGAGATAATAAGAGCTCGTTTTTATTCTAGTGGCATTGTTGAAGGCAATTTGAAACCAGTAAGACTTTTGAACTGTGTGTCTAATGATTGGAAAGTTCATAAATTACACAACACATGCATATCCCTTGATTACACAACGCACACACAACATAAATTACATAACGTCTTGGATACACACGAATGAGTGAGAAAAAATACACTCCATTCACAACCCAGTGCGTAATACATGGCACATATTACCAGAAATGAGGACATGTTACATTATCTTTAATATATATCAATATGACCCTATAATTTCATATCAATAGCGGGTGAAGGTATCAACAAAATTTATGTGTCAACGTTTCGCAAATATGAGTATACGAAAACAAAACACATAAAGAAATGGGGATAGTTTATTTATTGGGGCACTTCAAATTATAATGATGCTCTAGGTCGTGCATCTTTTGTTCCATATCAATGCCTCATCACGCTATAAAATCTTTCAATTCGAAACTCTCCACGTTATATACAAAAATAGCATTCAACTAAAATATCTATATATAGAATTAAAAGATTTGACATAAGATCCGTGACCGAAATACTCAATGTTTGTTGCTGCCTAATGACATAGATCTTGCATTGACTACAGTCACTTCCATTATTGCAGTCTAATTGGAAATCTCTGCAAGTCGTCTACAACAGCTTGTTGATTATTAATCGAAAATCTGCATAAGCTATCGATCTTGATTCTGGAAAAAGGCCTAAGATGAGTCAGGTTGTTAGAATGCTGGAAATTGAAGATGAACTATATCTCGAGGTTTGATTATTCATATTTACTTATCATAATTTTGTTGTGGTTACAACACATGTATTTGTACAGAGATTTATATAAATATATATTGTTGATTGTTAAACTCGTTTGCAGGTAATTAGCTATTTCGAAGCGAAGACTGTCGACAACAAAGAACTATTGGTAATCAAGCAACGAACATGAATTTAATTGTTATATATGTTGTCGTATTTTGTTAGTACCATTTGTGGAAACTTGTCTGTGAATGCTTGTAGTATGTGACTTATTTTGTTGAAAAACTACTATCGAATTGATTATGGATATTATATTTGATTGTGAGATTAGCATGTTTTTGCAATTATTTGAATATGATGATCATATGATTGATTGTTTGTATATGCTAATTATGTGATTTAATTGTTTGAATATATGAAAATTATGCGATTGATCATTCGTTTTAATATGAATAGTATATAAGCGATTGCTGGAAATGGTATAAACCATCAACCGTAAATAGTAGCATTTAAAATATGCTACCAAACAACCAATAACTTTTAGTAGCATTTCAGAAATGCTACAGAAACAAATGTAAACTAATATAAAAATTATACAGGTGCATTTAAAAGTGACTTTTGGTAGCGTTTTTTAAATCCTACAGAAAATACCTATAGTTGCATTTAAAAGTGACTTTTGGTAGCGTTTACTACAACGCAACAAAAAGTTTTAGACTTTTAGTTGCATGTCGTATAGCAACGTTCTCTAAAACGCTACCATAAGTTATGGTAGCGTTTTTCAACACTACCAAAAGTCTTTTCTGGTGTAGTGTTTGTAAATATGTACATATTTTTCCCCGTTACACTCATTATATCATGCATTGATTGTTAAGACACAGTCAAAATTAAGTGTGTGGGGGAGGGGAGTCTCATTTTAATTTTTTTAAAGGTTCATGGCATTTTTGAAATTTCATTTTCTTTTAACTAAAAGAAAACTCAAAATTTCTAAATCTCAAAAAAAAATTTTTTTTAGCATTTTGATTTATTTTTGAAGAAACACTATAGGATAAGTATAAGTTTTGGGTAATAAATTGAAATTTTTGAAAATATATCTGTTTTAACAAAAATAAAAATGAAGTTTGATTACAAATAACAATGGTTTCACTAGTATATAGGAAGCTTCATATGTGTTAATTATGAAGTATATTCTAATTGAAAATCTTTGTTTAAAAAAGTGGTAAATTTAAAGTAAAGGATATAACATTTTTATCTTCTAAGTAAATGGTGCTAAGATGATTTTTCAAAACTCTCTCTTTCTAAAAAAAAGAAAAAAAAACATTTGTATATATGTATATATTTTTAACACCTAGAGTCATGTGTTCACACTCGTGTGTTCACTCGCCATGCTCTATACCCTTCTCACGTAAGCCTGAAAGGCAGTGCACAATCGGTATATCTGGCCTCAGTTTATCTGATTTAGGTGTATGTAAATAAAAATTCTTTTTAATAATGCCTACAGTCGATAAGTGTTCACACTTGTGTGTTCACTCGCCACGCTCTGTATTCCCCTCACATCAGTCCGCAAGGCAGTGCACGGGTAATATATCTGGCCTCAGTTTACCTGAGTTAGGCATAGCCGCATATGTAAATATTGTTAATATCAATAAAATTTTCAAATAAGAGAGAGTAAGCAATTGAAATCCGAGCACTATTTTTACTTATTTGATTTGACTTGTTATTGAAAAGAAATGAAAATACCACTTTGATTAACTTTGCTAATCAACTAAGGATCTATTTCATAGTTGCACTATGTTATCAACCGAAACAACGAGTTAAACTATAGTCTATTTGTTACGATAACTTTGTTTTTATTGGAAGTTTTGACGAGTAAATGACTTAAATTTTCAAGACAATGACCAAAACTTATATTTAACTTATTTGTGTCGATTTAAAAGAAAATCCTTCATTTTTAAATATTTTCAAAAACTCGCATTCATCTCTTTGTAAATAAATCTGGCATTTTGTAAATATTTTCATCCTGCATTTAGATTTTGTGGGTAGTATCCGCTGAAAACCCTCACGAGACAACACTCGTCCTACTGGGGACACCCAGAGGTTTCACGGTTTGTTTCATATGCTCAATGCAATCGTGCTCCCTACGAAAATGGATTTATCATAGTTTTCCTTTATTCGAGGACGAATAAAAAGATAAGTGTGAGGGTATTTGATGTGCACGTAAATGTGCATATATATACATCCATATTTTATCTATTTTTATTTAAATAAATATCATATTTGGACATTTTAACATGTTTAAAACCAAAATTCAATTATTTTCAAATCGTCATATATTCATCTTCATTTAGGGGTAAAATGGTCATTTTTGTGCATGTATCAATTTGAGAATTTTTACTTGGAAATTTTTATGATTTTATAGAAAATTTCGATGCATATGGAAGAGGGATTCATGAAGATATATGCATGCACAAAGGAATACAAAGGAATGAAGATGAAATAATTCAAGTTCAAGATCATGGAGGACCTCACCCACTTACCTAACTGTACAATTAGGAGCTAAGGGACAACTAAATGGAGGCTAAAGCTTCATGCACATTAAATGATGGATTAATAGTGGCTAATGGTTACTTGGTGGCCACACTTCCTAAAGGGCATTTTGGGAAGCACCCTAAAAATTGTATTAAGGTTTTATGCATGTATAAATAGCCCTCTTCTATACATGTAAATATCTTCTACTCTTTCACATTAGTTAGGAAATTAAAAGA
The DNA here is from genome assembly GCA_030737815.1 of Allium fistulosum. NCBI lineage: Eukaryota > Viridiplantae > Streptophyta > Magnoliopsida > Asparagales > Amaryllidaceae > Allium > Allium fistulosum. The sequence continues at coordinate 1,259,981,915 of CM060901.1, forward strand.
GCAAGTTGTAATGGCAATATTTCATGAAATAAAAATGGCTTCCAAGCCTCTTCCTCTTTTCTTTTCTACATACTTTTCTTTGCTTTTATGTTAATGTTTATTTTTATGCTCTCTTTCTTTTAATATTCATTGCTTAGATTTACATTCATGCAAGTAGTGTAGCTTTAATTTTTATGCAAATAGTTAGTAGTTAATCTATCTTTCTTCCTTTGCTTAGTTTTCATTTCTTTGCTTTTTAATGTTGAAATTTACAAGTGTTGATTTGATAACACAAATGAGTAGCTAAACCTCTTCAATTTAGGGGTAATGAAGCTCTCTAACTTTATGTAGTTTCAACATTTTTATGATTTATGATCTCTTTGTTTGTGCTTCATGAAAGTGAATCTTGATGTAAGTTTATACAAGTGGGTTTGATAGCTTATGTTGCTTATGCAAATGAGCTATTCTTATTCAACATAAACACAATTTACATCATCATTTGCTAATTAATTTTTGATTTTGAAATGAAAGTAAAAATGAAATTTGATGACCTGTATTACTAGTTACAATAGTAAATAGATCATACTTAAAATAGCTTTTGCTTTGGCTTCATTTTCATGAGAATTTCTAAGTGGTATAATTGTTGTATTATGTTTGATGGTTTGAGTTATTTTAATTAATAACATAAACAAACAATACTTATGATAAATACAACAATTATTTCACTTAATATCAAAGTTAGAGATCATAAATTATTTGTTTGTTGATTTACAAAAATATGAGATTTGATTTTCCTCTAAATTGTTCTCTAGTCTAATAGTTTTTAAATCACATTTTAATTCTAATTTTATCTTCATTTTGCTTGTAGTTAACAATTTCCTCTCACTTTGGTTTAATTTAATTGAATTGAAAATTTTAAAATCTTAAAAATTCTCTGCGGGTCGACCCGTACTCGCCACGTACTAAAATTATACGCCGTGCGCTTGCGGTTAAATTTAATTTGAAAATTTTCAACAAATTTCTAATCCGATAAAAATTTTGTCGTTAAACAGATTTGTATATATATTAGAGTCAGAAAGGTGGAGGAGAAGAGGTTTAGAAACTAAATAATAAACAAAGATGGATATGATTTCTTACTTGAAACCCTAATGAAGTTTTCTAAATCTAAGAAGAGATAAACCAACAGAGATTCACTGATGTTTCCAAAATATTTGTGAATAAAAGTATGGGGTCTATGGTCTTATTTATAGTCGTTGAAACGCATCAGAATTATAGGATGAAACTTGGTCAAAAACGGATAAACATGGAATGTTTAATATTGAAAAACCCTAACCACCACTGCATAGTAGTGATCGACCGCCTATACTCGATTGGTCGACCGCTAGTGGTCGACCGATTGGGTCATGCTAGTTGACTACTCCTCTTATTTAGGGAGTGTTTGATTATTTCCATTGCCTGTCTATATTATTCCCTAATTAACTTCCAACGTTAATTGTTAACTTTAACATTTACTTACCCCCATGTCTAATCAAATTTAATTTTTGAAATTCAAACTTTAAATTTAAATGCTCATTTGAATTTGAATTCGAACTAAATTAATCCAAATTTGAAAACTTCAAATGCTCATAACTTCTTCGTCTGGGCTTCATTTTTCAGCATATTATATATTAAAAAAAAATCAGAATTTCACCACAAACGCAACGGAATAACTTTCATGATCGAATTCCCACTTTTGTAAAATTTCCATTTTTATCCCTATCCTAATTAATTGAATTACTCTTAATTTACTTATTTAATTAGGGTTTATTTTATGAGGTGTTACAATAATTTACTTAATGGTTTAATAATGGGAAATTTGGCAATTTTACATAAAAAGGGAAGATATAAAATTTCATAGATGAATGGATTAGACAACGGGACTTGTACCATTGTGAAGATTAAATTTTTTCTAGTCAAATTTCACTCTAAGAATACTTTAGTTAGACTAAGGAATTATGAGTTATAACTAAATTAGTATTCTAGGTCTAAAGACCTATTAGTACCAAAACACATATAAATAGTCGTTCTGCTTCTGAAAATCATATACGATCATAATCCCTCATTTTTCTTCCTTCTCTTCTTAAAGAAATATGACAAACCTAATTTTGTAAACCTAGATCTAAATTTCTAGGAGCTATGCTCCATCAAATTGAACACATTTTGGGGGCTAAAGTGATCAATGCGACGAAAGCAATGAGAAGATATTAATTTCAACTTGATTTGTGGAGATTGGAGCCTAGGGCATTTTTGCTCAACATAAAAGGAGATTTAAGTTGATTTACATAATGTTAAGATACATAATGTTATGTATGCTCTTACTTCATTGATTACTATGTTTTTACTATGTATATCGATTAATGGTAAATTTCACATTCCTTAATACCGACATAATTGAAATCTAGTATTAATACATAGTAAAAACCCAAATGAATAGTTAAAAATCGATATACATATCTAACCAAATGCCTGAATTTTTGTTTAAAAGTCTAAATTTGAGTGGTCAGTCAATTGAATTTTTATTCAGTTGACTGAATAGTCGAAAAATTATTTCTTTAGGCTGTTAGACTTTAGACCTGTAAGACCAGACATTTTAATCATACAGACCTATAAAACTAGACGTTTTAATCATATGATCAAACGTTCAAAGGCCTATTCCGAGGCTAGATTTAATATGGATCCCATAGGGCCTATATATATGATTTGAAGGTATGACGACAACTCTGCACCACCGGTACCCAATATAACTAAATAATGCGCTACTACCATGCCCGGCCAAAATAGGACGATTGTCAAGGTTAAAAGAAAAGAAAACAAATTACAGAACCTGTCGTATATCCCACAACGCATGGAACAAATTATAATATACATCATATATATATAACAAGAGAGACAGTAATAATTAAGTGAACTAGATATCAGAGCACAAATCCACAGAATTATACAACATAGTAATAGAGTTTATATAAAATTGAAATAAACTCAAATAAACTATCTTATAATAATAAAGCTAACACTTTTTGGGCTCCACATTGTTGCACAACGGAATAAGCATAATTTCCATATATAATACGAGAAGCTCCATCCTGCTCATTCTTTGCATTGCACTTGGTACACCTAAACCTGTGATGTAGTCTACTCATTTAAGAGTACACGAGATTATAAGAAGTAAAACATAAAAACTACAGTCTGATAACAGCCTAGTATGAGTTGCATGAATCTCAAAATACTATACAAGTTGATATAGTAAGGAACAAGGGTATATGAGTCATACCTGACATGTCCCTGTCACTAAAGAGTTAGCACATAAAGAACATAATATGCTACTCTACAAATATCATAAAGGCATACTACAAGCTAAGTATAATGACGGGTGTCTAGGTATCCCTATCCCCAATACCCATCTCAAGTGACATCCCCAAAGTGATAGACTATGGAAGAAGACAATCAAAGCAACCATAGCATCCATAAAAAATCCTCAATATCCCTCAATGTACTCTAAATATATGATAACTCGTATGGCCTTTCTTCTGCCAGGGATTAATGGAAATCCCAGATTTTGGTGTACTCGTCATTAGCCCGAAGCTGATACTGGATCCATTACAATGGTCCTGGGTATACAGATCCAAAACAATCGATCCGAGGTAGCCAAACAAAGTTCCCATAACCATCCTTATAATGCCTTTGCTTTCGAGTAAATCAGAAAACACTTTGAGTATCTATGATCCCTTAGCACGTGTATCCAAACCCTTCCCTTGCCCTGTCTAGTTTCTATTATTCTCAAGGAACCATTCCATGTTCCTTCATTCCATGATAGAATCATTCAACATTTTATCTATGGGTCACTCTTCCTAGAACCCACCCTTTGTGGATTACCATTCTCACGACTCCCTTCAACATCGAGCCGCCATCATCGGAACCTTACTCCATTCATAGTAGAGTCGCCACCATCGATGTCCCGAAGCTATCATCGTGCTACTGCATCGCCATCAAACATTAAACGAACAAACAAACACCTTCAATACGACCTACAAAGCCTCTGTTTCTCCTCTTAGACGTTTCACCCGGATTCCATCAAAATAAACTTCTCGATACCAAGTGGTATACTCAACCAATTTTGGCTATGTTTTCTTCCTTGCTTCTTTCTTGGAGCCTTTCTCTTCCAGTACTCCACCTTCCAAGTGCTTAGACCCCAACCACTCTCTAGGGAAGCTCTTGGTACAAAGTCCAAAGCTCTCGGTACCAAGTCCAACACTTAACCGAATTCGGTATTTGGCTTTTGCTCATCACTCCTAGCCCCAACCTTAACACCATCTCCCATAGACCAAAACATCTCGATATCAACTCCTCCTCCTTGCTCCAAACTTGATGTGACTTGAACTCTGGGTTCCTCCCATGTCCTAGAGCCCCTCCTCCAAGTTTCATCCAATTCCGACCACTTTTGCCTTCGATTTCCTAATTCGACCACCTCTTTCCTAACCACATATAACCACTAGCAAACCATGTCAAAGCACAATGTACAAACATTAAACATCATACATATACATCCATTCATACATGCAATCCACTAATACATGCTAATCAAGCAAATCTTACTCTAAATCTAACTTTTTCACCAATATGTCAATATGAACAAAAGGGGTTGAAAACCATTTAAAAACCTTTAGATTTCGGCCATAAACATATATGAAAATGTGATTAAAGTTAAAAAATGTTTGAGCATCAAAATCATGTTAAAAACATCATTTTTTTAACTATATTAACATGCATAATATAGTGAGAGGTCAAGAACCACTCACCAAATACCCAAAATACCGATTTCTCCCCTTAAATCTAAAGTAGACAATAAGGAGGATGAATACAAACCAGCCAAGATGGTAATCCCAAATCTCTTTATGCTAATTACACTTCTAATGATGATTTAGGCTAAGATTAGTAAGAAAAAGGTAGGTTTTTTGACGAAATTAGGGCTAATGAAGGTTTAGAATTGTTTTGGGGAAGATGGAAATGACTTAGATCAGTCCCTACAGCCTCCCCTTAGCACTATTGTAGAAATTCATTAGTGGGCCTAAGTACAGGCATAGTTAATTACCCGTTAATGTAGGCCACCGGCAGTCAAATTTTAAAATGCCTTTAACTTTCAAATGGTAAGTCTATTTTTCTGTTATGGCCAATCTACGGAATGTGAAACCACTATCCTGAAGCAATGAAAGTGGTTTGAGACTCTAATTCGGCTTCTATCAAAAGTTACTGTGACGACCCGACTTTTCGACCATCGAAAAGCGACATCAGTACGTTCACTGTATAGCATGCCGACCAATCGAGAGCCGGAAAGACATATAGTTAGGGAAAAAGAAAGAAGGTAGAAAATAGAAGAAACTAAACAAATACAAAATCTCACAGCAGACTGAAAAATATATAATATCAATATCTCTTTACACAAATGAAACTGTAATATACATACCTCAAATCAGAGTATATAAATCAATAATTATCAGCTGGACAATTATAACCGCCCGTCCTCAGCTTTACACCACAACAATACTAGTATAAAATCAAAACTCGATAAGGCTCATTTGCTAATTGTGTAGGAATCCACAGAGGTGCCGTCGGTACTTCGAGAACGGTCCTCCTGCACAAGGATTAGAGTTATCCTTTCGAAGTATCATACCCGACTAGTCGGGGTATTATAGGAAAAACATAACTGGTCTTGCTAAGACCGAGTGCATCGCTCCGGCATGCCAAAAAAACTTAAGTTATCGATATTGCTAGAAAAAGGAGTCGATTACAACCTATGGGTTTGCCAACCCTACTAGCCATGCCTCGTATCTCTGGTTTTAGTCATTTCCGCTGATGAGGCTACGTCCGACGTTCCAGCTTATGCACCACTCCAAAAATAGATAATGGAATCCCATATGGATTCCCAACCACAATGACCTTGGAATCGCATATAGATTCTCACATCTCAAATTGATCTTGGAATCACACATGGATTCCCATATCCAACGATCTCGAAACCACATATGGATTTCAACATCTCAATATAACACGAAAACTCCTCCATAGAATCGTAAATGGGTTTGGAGTGGTAACAGTTCCAAGTCATCTCTTACGAGTACACTCTCCCGCTTCCCGGGCGCTCCATAAACAAATCATCAATTTCCGGAATGCTCAATACCGGTTCTTTAGGAAATAATCGACAGTACATAAGAACGGGGATCACCCCCTAACCGTTTAAGTGGACGGATCTCCTTATCATTTGTCATAGAAGAACAATGAGTTTATACATACAGTATAGCACCACCGATGGTAACTGTACCATATAATTCCCGTGTTTCCCCTAGATATATTCAGAGTTAAAACCCTTCGGTGTTAAGTAGGAAATTGTTTCCCTACCACCAAAATTAAGAAGGATTACATATTTGGGCCAAGGTTTGATAGTTGGTTATTTAACTACCAAATAAACAAACATTCAACCAAAGATTACATTTCCCTTTGAAATCACTAAGCCTCATTTAATTTAATTTTGATAAATTTGAATTCCTCATTTAAAATAGACATATACTTATTTCATCTGAATAAGTATATTCAAAAATCCTTTCTTTCAAAAATACTTGAAAACTCATTAAAATAGAAATGGAAGTACCATTTAGTATCGACCATGGATCGCAGCTCGATGATTGCGTCTCTATCCCAGAAAAACCAAACTTAACTTAGGAAATCTCTGCAACCTGATTTCCGCCATGCAATCAATCATAGATCGCAGTTTGCAATTTGGTTACGTCGATATCCCGGCGAAAACATCCCAAAATGTAGGCAATCTTTGCCCTTGAATTACGCTACGAAAATATACCATTACTTCCTAAAAAATTCTTTATTTCATAAATATTTCCAAATCTATTTATAAAACTTCTTTATAAATTTCAAAGTTTAATTTAGAGAAATATTCCTTTACAAATTTTAAACCATTTGTAATCTTCCTTTACAAATTTCAAAAATTATCGATTATACTTATTTATAATCCAACTAATAATTTATAACTCCTTTATTGAATTCAGATTCATTTCGAAGTTTCTGTATCTAAACAATTTGGAATTTCCTTTTCTTTAATTTTCTTAAGTTCCCGAATTTCATTATAAGTTTTTCCTTATAAAATCACATCTATTCAATACAATCCTATTTACAAATCTCGAGAGTATTTATAAGTAACTTCAATAAATTTCCAAAACTCCACCTTTTTTGTAACGACCCAGGATTTTGGATATTTGAAATTGGAATATTTAATTGATTTTAAATATTTAAAAGTTAATTTTTAACTTGAATTTCAAATATAACTATTTATTGGACAATTAAATTATTGAATTTAATAATTGGAAATCGGGCAAAATAGTGAATCTTGAGTTTTAAGCTTGTTAAAAATAATTTAAAGGCTTATAAAATTTATATTGATAATATTGAAGATAATAAAAGTGTTAAAATTAAATTTAACAGTGATTTGTTCAGTTTTGAAAATATATCGTTTAAATTGATATTTAAAATAGCCTTCCGAGGCACAGTCTCGGAATTCGACAAAACCAGTTCCATTGGATCCGTAATAGTGTATTATTATCGGATTATAATTTTCGTAGCATTTGGAGTAATCGTGTGGTCATTGTGAGAAATGCGGATTAAGGATCTTAAGGCTAGAATTAACGCTAGAGGGGGGGTGAATAGTGTTTTAAGAAATTTGTTAATCTTTTTGAGTTTTATCTTAATTTGTTAACAATGTATACACTAATCAGACACAGATATGAACACAGAATCCAACACAGATGGAAATATAAAGTAAAAGCAGTAAAGGAAAGAACACACCGGATTTTATACTGGTTCGGAGTTACCCTACATCCAGTCCCGCAACACAAATACAGATTTCCTTTCAACAACAATCCAACAATTACAACCCTCAGTTTCAAGGCTATGAGGTACACCCTCCAGAATGACAATCCTCTGGGTAGAGATACTTGATTTCCGGGGCAACAAGTTCACCCAATTGATTTCCAGGGCTACAATCACACCTTTTCTCGCTTAATTGATTTCCAAGGCTACAATCACACCTTTTCTCGAGTATGATTCGATGTTGATTTCGGCAGAGTAATGGTATGATTTTGTATTAAGAAATGTGGAAGAAGAAGAGGAGTGAAAACAAGAAAAAAGTGATTGAAAATTCGTTGAAACTGACCCCTATTTATAGAAGATCAACAGCCATGACCATTCATGAAGAGTTATGGCGAATAGACACTTCTTTTGAAATTTGAATTTTGAACTTCAACTGTCACTATGTCGACATAGTGCCTAGGGGCATGTCGACATCCCTCAGCCAAAATTGATATTTTGAATTTCTATAAAAATAATATTTATCTTATATAAAAACTATTTAAAACTTTATAAATATACTTGAATATAGTAGAAATTCATAAGTAAATATAAAGAACAGTATATACATAATTTAACTATAATTTTATATTTAAATCTAAGTATAAATATTAAAAGTTAAATATATTATTTGAAAAGACATTTTAAAATCAGGAGTAATTTGACTTTGAAATTAAAGATGTTTTGAGGCTAAAATTATTTAAAATCAGGATAGAGAGTTTTGAAGTTTTGAAATCATTTTGAAAACAAGATAATTTTGTAAAATCATTTGAATTAAAATTAGTGGATACAAAACAATGTCCCACTAGATTTTCGTAGGTTCCATCCTACTTAGGGTTCCATCCCTTTAACGGGCTCGAAGTGGATTCCATTCCACGAATAAATTGGATATTAAGATGCCAGTGCTTTTCTACGAGTTTTAACAAATATTCCTAATAAAACAAACTTAACCTTGAACTCTTGAACTCTTGATAATCTTGATACTCATGAGTCTTCTATCTCTATATCTTGAATCTCTATACTGTACGGTCTTCATTCTTGATACCTGCATGGTTAGATCCTGCATATACATATATTTGTAAACTTGTAATGTTAGTATTTATATTTTATAATCTATTCTAAGGTTGTTGTCATCAAAACCATCATCTCATGGACTAACAATCTCCCCCTTTTGATGATGACAACCTTTGTTTATAAAATATTCCTTCTATCCTAATAACTCCCCCTAAAACTAACAACTCCCCCTTAATCTATGCCTAACTACCCTATTTTATATTTCTCCCCCTTTGTCATCAACAAAAAATTTACTCCCCCTTACTCTTGGACTTTAGTACCTGCATTGATAAACTATACAACGGAATATATAATATATAGATTAAGAAATAATGATACTTATGAGCATAATAACTTAATTAAAGACTATATTCATTACAGTGTGTATATATATATATATGTTTTACACACCAATCTTCAAACCAAATAAAATCAATCCACAGAAAGTATCAATTCAAACCAAATCAAACAAATAAATTCAAACAAATCAAACAAAGAGAGAAAATTAAACGTTACGAGGAACATCAACCCATCCTTCTTCTCCAAAGATAGGGTCTGGTTTGATGGCATCCCAATTCTCATTATCAACAAATAGAGAAACGGGAGGATGTGCTTCATTATCATCCTTGTGCAGGGAGGAGATCATCCAACGAATTGCATCGAAGTGTCTCTCTTGTTCCTTGATCATCTGCATTTGACTCAATTCTAAGTGACGTTGATTACGGAGGATGATAGAGAGAATATTCTTGAATGAATTGAGTGTTTCTTCAAGATTTTCAGATAGATTGTGAATAGGATTGGCCATAATTGAATTAGAGAAAGAAATAAAGGATATAGAGAATGAAAAATAAATTTCAGTGAAGATTTCTGGAAGAAAAAGGTATATATAGGTGTAGAAATTCGTTTGAAATGAATAGACATTTGGTAGTTATTCCAATTTCAAATTCAAAATCAATAATCACTTCTGACCAGTACATGTCGACATGGTCAAGGGGGGTATGTCGACATACTATAGTGAATTTTGATGATAATTTTATTTTGTGAATAATGATGTATATATATTTCTATAATATACTAACATTTATTCAAGATATAAAATAAGCTAGATGACAGGAAGGAAATTCAATTTCATTGCATAATAGGATAAATGATTAAACATAAAGAACTACACGAACATTCGAAAACAAACTAAGACAAATACAATAAGATACTAAAAGATAAAACTAGTTAGAAGATGAAGATGATGAAGATAGTCCAAGTTTCTTGCTGACTTTTGAAAAGAACTTGTTCATCTTTGAAGACATGTTATCCAACTTCTTACTAACGGATCGTTTTAAAATCCGTTGATTCTCCACAATTATCTTTTGGTTTTTGAGAAGGGTTTTGTTGGATGGATTGGAAGGATATTCAATACTTTCTAAGGATGTTTCACCTTCTTCTTCTTCTTCTATTTCCATTTCATCCCTTTCTTCTTCTTCTTCCTCTTCCATTTCTTCATGAGCCAAATGCTCTTCCTTTTCGGTAAGAGTCTCATAAGGTTGAAAAACATATGGGATTTTCATGAGAGAAATGTTTGAGATATTAAAAACTTTTCTAGAGACAAATTCTTCACCTTTGAAATCCACTCCAAAATAGTTGAAAATCCGAGTAAGGTCAATTCCATGATATAAAGTGTTTTCTCCCATTTCAAAATTTTTAGGACGAAGTTCATCCAAAATAACTTGCGCCCAATTGATATCATAATTTCCAAAAATAGCAAAAAGTGCTTTGCACACTTTTGAGGTAGGATTGTTAAAATTTCCCGATCTTGGGGTCAAAGTATGTTGTAAGAGAAGATTGACAATTCTTGCTTTAGGACGAAAGTTTCGGTTTTTAAATTCAAAGTTTTCATCTCCTTCAAAAATATGATGAAATGTCTCACGATCATGTTCATCGATTTTAAAACTAGAAAGATCCATTCCCATGCTTTTGCAATTAAGAATGGTACCCAAAAGATCACAATTCAAAACAATTTGAGTGCCTTTGACACTACTCCAAATTTCATTCTCATTTCCATTATAAAACCCACGGTTTAAATTAGCATAGAAGATTTTGACAAGATTAGGATAGCAAACAAAATCATTTTGAGAAGAGTCAATAAGACTTAAAACACCATTGTTTGCAAAAAAAGAATCAATTTCATAAGAAGAAAAATCTTGAAAAATAGCAAATTTTCCGGGATGCACTTTGGCATAATTAGCATATTTGATGTATGCTTTAATTGCCTCCGGATCATTGAATAATTGCTCTTTAATTTTTCTAGAAATTCTCATGGTTGAGGGGTTGCTTGAAGAAGCCATTAGAGTAGAGAGTAGAGAGCTTGAAAATATGAAGAGAGAGTTTGAATTTGAAAATGAAAGTGAAAAGATATGATAAAAGATAGTGAATAAATAGACTTTCAAAGGACATATTCTTTGGTCAAAAGGTATCTTTTCAGAGAAATAAATGAAGTGAAAAAGTGGAGGGAAATTCAAACATTTGAATTCAAAATTTGAAATTCAAATTTAGGTAGGCATGTCGACATCGTGGTAGGGGCCATGTCGACATGTGCCTTTGAATTTTCATGACATGATTTTTCCTAAGTTATCTAATACATATATATAAATAAATATTATTATTAATGTCTATATTTCTGAAATATTATTATACTTATAATATATTTCAGAATGTGTCAAAAATAATAAAAATAATAATAAAATAATAGTAAAAATAGAAAATAAATTTTAAAATTCAAAGAACATATCAATTCAAAATCAATCAATCAAACAATCAAGAAACTAATTCTATGCAAGCAATTTCAACCAATTGTATTGTAAACGTGTATCTTTTTCTGAATCCATTTCTTTGAATTCGTCGGAGTCGTGAACTGCAGTGAAACACAAATTCGAATTATCCGTCTTTTGATCATCATCACTTGAGGACGAGTCTGAGTCATCTAGAGTGGCAGTAAATGCATGCTTCCGTTTCTTTGCTGGTTCATTGTTCATAGGAGGATTCTGCCTATCGGAATTCTTAAAATTGTTTCTCTTGGAACTATTCAATTTTCTGTACTTCAAGAATTTCCTAAAATTCCTGGTCATAAATGCTATCTCTTCATCATTATCACTGTTTGAGTCTGATCCATCGGTCAATGCATTGAATGCCATTGATTTCTTTTCAGATGCTTTGCTTTCTCTTCTCCCGATCATTTGAACTTCAAATGACATTAGATTTCCAATCAATTCTTCTATCTTTAAAGTACCGATGTCATTTGCCTCTTCAATTGCAAGTGTCTTTTGATCCCATTCTGGAGTGAGAGAATTTAAAAAATTTCTGACTTGATCTTCTTCCGAAAATTCCTTTCCCAAGGATATTAAAGAATGCACAATATCTTGAAATCGACTATACATATCTGAAATAGACTCATTAGTATTCATTTTAAATAACTGAAACTGATTTGTGAGCATGGAAATTTTGGTCTGTTTAACTTTGCTTGTTCCTTCGTGAGTTACTTGCAAAGTTTTCCAGATTTCATATGCAGACTTACAAACTGACACTCTATTAAATTCATTTCTTTCAAGTAAACAAAACAGAATATTCATTGCTTTAGAATTATTTTGTGCAACAGTCTTTTACTCAGTGGTCCACTGTGCAAAATTAGTTGTGGGTTCAGAATATTCAGTTTGTGTGATATTCCAAGTATCTAATCCTACAGATTGTAAATATATTTTCATCCTACATGCCCAATATGCATAGTTACTGCCATTAAAATGTGGTGGTCTGACAGTAGACAGACCTTCTACAAATGAACTAGTGTTGGTGGTAATAGCAGTATTAGTGTTAGTAGCCATTTTGAAATTTTCAAAATTCAGATAATGAAACTTTTGGAAACAAAGCTCTGATACCAAATGTGAGAAATGCAAATTAAGGATCTTAAGCCTAGAATTAACGCTAGAGGGGGGTGAATAGTGTTTTAAGAAATTTGTTAATCTTTTTGAGTTTTATCTTAATTTGTTAACAATGTATACACTAATCAGACACAGATATGAACACATAATCAAACACAGATGCAAATATAAAGTAAAAGCAGTAAAGGAAAGAACACACCGGATTTTATACTGGTTCGAAGTTACCCTACATCTAGTCCCGCAACACAAGTACGGATTTCCTTTCAACAACAATTCAACAATTACAACCCTCGGTTTCAAGGCTATGAGGTACACCCTCCAGAATGACAATCCTCTGGGTAGAGATACTTGATTTCCGGGGCAACAAGTTCACCCAATTGATTTCCAGGGCTACAATCACACCTTTTCTCGCTTAATTGATTTCCAAGGCTACAATCACACCTTTTCTCGCTTATATATTACAAAGAAGTCTATAACTCTGAATAGCACTGAGAACCTTGTAGAGATAGTGATGTAGAATCAAACTAGAAGTAATCGAGTATGATTCGATGTTGATTTCGGCAGAGTAATGGTATGATTTTGTATTAAGAAATGTGGAAGAAGAAGAGGAGTGAAAACCAGAAAAAAGTGATTGAAAATTCGTTGAAACTGATCCCTATTTATAGAAGATCAACAACCATGACCATTCATGAAGAGTTATGGCGAATAGACACTTCTTTTGAAATTTGAATTTTGAACTTCAACTGTCACTATGTCGACATAGTGCCTAGGGGCATGTCGACATCCCTCAGCCAAAATTGATATTTTGAATTTCTATAAAAATAATATTTATCTTATATAAAAACTATTTAAAACTTTATAAATATACTTGAATATAGTTGAAATTCATAAGTAAATATAAAGAATAGTATATACATAATTTAACTATAATTTTATATTTAAATCTAAGTATAAATATTAAAAGTTAAATATATTATTTGAAAAGACATTTTAAAATCAGGAGTAATTTGACTTTGAAATTAAAGATGTTTTGAGGCTAAAATTATTTAAAATCAGGATAGAGAGTTTTGAATCTTTTAAAAGGAAAGTTTTGAAATCATTTTGAAAACAAGATAATTTTGTAAAATCATTTGAATTAAAATTAGTGGATACAAAACAATGTCCCACTAGATTTTCGTAGGTTCCATCCTACTTAGGGTTCCATCCCTTTAACGGGCTCGAAGTGGATTCCATTCCACGAATAAATTGGATATTAAGATGCTAGTGCTTTTCTACGAGTTTTAACAAATATTCCTAATAAAACAAACTTAACCTTGAACTCTTGAACTCTTGATAATCTTGATACTCATGAGTCTTCTATCTCTATATCTTGAATCTCTATACTATACAGTCTTCATTCTTGATACCTGCATGGTTAGATCCTGCATATACATATATATCTAAACTTGTAATTTTAGTATTTATATTTTATAATCTATTCTAAGGTTGTTGTCATCAAAACCATCATCTCATGGACTAACAGTCATATGGTTTGTAAACACGCTGAAATTTATATTGAAAATTCAATATATTTGTAGGGTCCAAAAAGCTATATTCTCCATACGATCGAATTAGGACTCGAAACCTTCTCCATTGCGTTCGGAATAGGGGTATAACATTATGAACGCCTAGCGGCACGCCTCGATAGGAGGTCAAGATTTTAAGTTGCGAAATCGAGACGGTATAAATTTAAATAAATATATATATTATTGATTGACATTTTATTCACATCAGAGTTTTTCATTTCTCTTCACATCACTGTACACAACCAAACTCTACATGCAACCCTCCCTTCAAAATTACTTTCCCTCCTTTTCATATCACGTCTTCGTTCATTTCATTTTTCACAAGCTTCAGCCTCAAGAGAAAAAAAATGGCCGAACCTTATAATAGTAACAGAAGAAAAAAAATGTGTTCGTCTTCTTCTGTTTTCCCCTTTTTCATTTAATCATAATTTTCCCTCCCTCCATTTCTGTTCGAAACAATTCAAAGCCGCTTATCCCATTTCTTTTTCCTTCCTATGTAAACGAATTCGAATTCGTATATATTAAAAATCAAAACCGCGCTCGAATTTAAATCGTTCTTCTCGCAATCGGTCCATTCTTCCCCAATTCCTTTCGAAGCAAGAAAAAAAAAGATTTTTGAATTAGTTTGCTTGGAACATCGAGACAGTGAGCACGCGAGGATAGGGGAAATCGCGACGAAGGTATTGGACGGCTCCTCCTTGGTGGTCATGATGTCGCCCAAAGCGAGGAGTTTTAAACCGTAGTCATGGTTCAAGGGGGAGGCTTGTAGAGGTGGTCATTGGCACGGCTTCACGGTGCACGAGGCAGAATGGGTGATCGATGGCATTTGGTTTTATGGTGATGTCGGGTACGTACGCGATGCCAGTGGCAGCTACGGCCAAGCCTTTAGGATGATCGGTCACGATCTGGGCAATGCGACATTTGGGTAGGAGCAGCTAGGTGTCGCGCTCTCTCTGGTGGCCTCGAGCTTGATGTGTGTGCATCGAGTAGTTCGGTGTTTGCGTGCTAGTCTGGATGGAGGCAAGGGTGATTGTTATTGTGCGCATGAGGTGCTCGTGCAATTGCAGGGAAGATGAGCTTTTGGTTGATTTAAGGTAAATCTGAAAATTTAAAATTTTAATCAAGTTTAATTTTATAATTAGTTATCTAGTTAAGGATTTAAATTAGATATAGCTAATAAAATTTTAGTAAAAAAATTCCATATGAGGTTAAAATCGAACGGAATGTGCAATAGCATCAAATTGGATTGATCGGCAAATCTGGAGAGGATAAAGAAAAAAAATAAAGGTGAGTTCATCTCACTCAAATTTGGATTACTGGTAAATTTTAAATAGTTAAAATTAATTTTGGATCGATTGTTGGATTTGATAAATATTTATCAGTTGAATGTGGTATTATATAGTAGTATATATATATTGGAGTGATTGATATTCTCGCATATATATAGCGGATGAGACCCTATGCGCCCCGCATAATAGCGGATGACCCTATATACCGCGATATCCCCCTTAAAGTGGGATTGGTATTTTTATATTGTGCTAACATCTGTGGATGCAGGAAAACAGGTTGGAGGGATCCAACTGGATTCCTCAAAAATATTGAAATTTATTTCCATATTCAGTGATATGATTTATTTGAATAATCTGTGATAGATTATATTGAAAATTGAAATTGTTGAATGCTATGGTTTTGCTGGATATATTTTGACATTTTAAGATTTCAAAAATATAAAATTTGAATTTTTGAAGGAAATAAAACAAAAATTTTTAAGTAAAATATTATAGTGAAGTTGGATAAATTAAAAGAATTAATTGGGGAAAAAGTAAAAAGTTGATTTTAAAATACTATTAAATAAATTACGAGTATAGAAAAATAGAGATTTTGAATAAATGGAAATAAAAGAGTTTTTAAGGACTTAAGCGATATTGTTTAAGTATAAAAGAGTTTAATTTTAAATTTAAGATTTAAATGGTTTGGAAAGAAAATAAAAGGAGAGTTTTGAAATAAAGTATGAAATTGATGTTCCAGATTTAGATAAGATTTTAAATCAGAAAAGGGACGTGAATATGAAATTAGGGGGTTTGGGGGCACTTTGGGTAATCCAAGAAATAAATTTCAAAATGGAATAAATTCAGAAAATCGATTTGAACATCGATTAAGTGTTTTGAAACATTGATTAAAAGGAGAATGAGACTATGGAATTTATAAACTGGGTTTATAAATAAAGTGAAATATTTGTTAGTGGATAATTTGAAATTATAAATTCACGATGGGAATTTATAAAGGGATTGTAACTCATTTTAAAAATAAATAGTGGTTTTATTTTTAAAAACGTGGGAAAGAAAATTTACGGAGTTGGAACGTAAATTTAAACAGGAAGATAAATCGAGAAGGATTTATAATGACAAGACCGGTTTTATTGAAGTGGAAATGTATTTTCTGAAAGTTAAGTATATTTAAAGGAAAGATTTTTAAGAATAAATTAGAAATTTAAAAGGGTTTAAAAGAATGTTTTTAGAAAATTTATTATTTAGTTGTTCAAAAATTGTTTAAGTATTTATAAATTGAGTTAGTTACAGTAGTTAATTATTTTTTAAAGGTTAAAGTAGTATTACAATTTAAAAAGGAAAAATTATTAAATGGCTTATTTTAAAAGTAGTTTTTGGCTAAAGTTTTACTTGAAGAATTATTATAGAATTTCATAACTGTTATTTTGAATAAAGTGATTTAAGTAGCTTTATTTTAAATATTTCAAGTGTATATTTTTGGATAAAGTGATTTAAATTTTTTAAAAACTAAATTAAATAAGACTTGGTGATTTTCAGTGGAAATAAAGTAATTGATTGAATTGATTGTTTATTTGATAGTTAAATAACCGACTATCAAAATCTGGACCCAATATAACTTTGGAAATATCTAGAAGAGGTACAGGGATTATATGGTACGGTTACCATTTGAGGTGCTATACTGTACGTATAAACTCGTTTCGTTCTTCTAGGACGTTTATAAGGAAATCCGTCCACCAACGGTTAGGAGGTGATCTCCGATCATATCTTTGTCTATGTATTTCCTAAAGAACCGGGGTTGAGTTTACCGGGAATAGCGAACGTTGTTTCGAAGAGACCAGAATCGGATTTGTGATCCGAAAAACCATTTCGATCCAACGAATACGTTTTCGTAATGAAGACAAGAGCTTGGAGTCGAAGATGGAGCAGTTAAGTGCAAGGGCTAATCGCTACTAATCCTGAGGGTGATTCCAAAATGAATGTAGTAGGAGTAGTGCCTTCAGTTCCGTTCGGACCGAGAACGGACTTGTATGGGTGAATGCTATCAGTACATTGTCATTGGAAGACAATGATCATTCTAAGTGAATATTTCTAATAAGGTAATCATAGCCTCTAGCCTCATCAACCGGGAATGACTGAAAATCAGGGGTGATGCAGCAAGGCTAAGTAGGTAGCGCCCAAGTAGGGTATGTCTATCACCTTTCTAGATACCCTCGGATATTATTATTACTACGTGGAAGGAGCCCAGAGAAGAGTGGGAACACTCGGGGTGATAACATATTTGGGCTATCCAGTAAGGGATAGTTCCGGTCTTGTGTTGCAGGGGGTCGGGAGTGATCCTTGGTACGGTGTTTCTATACAGGTACCGTGACAGGTAGTACCCCAGTGCCTAATCATTCAGTTGGAATCCATTCTCCATATGTGTCATACGGTTTTGATTGTGCCCAACTATGCTGGAACATGAGATGCAACCATTTCAGCTATTTGAATAAGTATTTGTACTTAAACACTATTATAATATCAGAGGATTTTGATATGAAATGTTTTGGTTATCGTAAGGTAAAAACCCGTCATGTTTATTTGTGGCATGGTCTTACGAGATACCTTTGATTTTCAAAGGATTCTGAAAACTTAATAATTAAATTTGAGTGTGATCTCTCACGCTAGTTTTCCAGACTGACTCGGGTGTTATTTTATTACAATGCTCGGGTCAGACCGAGTATTACAGATTCAAGATAGGATGCTATGGAGCTCAGGAGACGGGCTGGATGACGAAGACGTATATCATGTATCTGATTTATATTCCGCTGTGTATGGTATGCTGTATATACAGTTCTTTGGAGGACAAGTTATTATAACTGTCCAGTACTGTGCTATTGATTTGTGTTGTACTTTGATGATGTAATGTATAAAAAAAGTAATAGTTCATTTTGTATAAAGATCAATTGTTATCTATTATATATTGTTCCGTTGCGATTGTGAGATTCTGTGTTGTTATTTCTTCTTCTTCTTCTACCACTTTTCTTCTTTTCCCCTAACAATCTGGTATTTCCGGCACTCAATTGTTCGGCATTTAATATAGTGGACGTATTGATGTCGATTTTCGGGCGCCGAAAATCTCATTCATGATACTTGGTATCAGAGCTGAAGGTTAAGCGAGAACCTTGGCTCTGGTGGGGATTATTCATTAGAGATGGGGTCAGTAGCACCTTAGAATGAGTTTGAGTGTATAAATAGATATGAGCGTGTATTTGTTAGTGAATATAAAATTGTTTTATATTGTGTTGATTGGTTTGTTGAGTGGTTTATGGATTCTGATCAATACGAGTAATTAACGTTATTGATAGGGATCTCTAAACACTTGAATAGAACAATTCGACACGGTATTGCTTTAAAATGGGGTAAATGAAATGATTTTACCCAAATTATTTTTATATATAAAAGGAATAATTTTCGTAAATTATTATAGTATATGGTTGCTTGGTTATTAGGAAATGATAATATGAAATTATTATCATTGCTGTTATGGAAATTGAATAAGAAATTGATATTTTAACTAAAAGTTAAGAGAAATAATCCATATAACAAAATGGAATTTGTAAATGTGAGTTATAAATGTGATTTATAATTTGAAAATAGAAAAAACCCAAAGGAATATTTAAATATAAATTTAAAAGGATTTGAAATTTTGAATTTGGGAATTTAAATCCCGTTGGTTCTGAAATTGTTTTTCCAAAGTTGTGGAAATAATAGTGATATTATTTGGGAATATTTTTGAATCAGAAGTGAAATCTGGTGAGATTTGGAATTAAAAATTTTTGAAAATGTTTTTCAAGGAATAAAAGCACTAAACTCACTTCGGTCGCTGGAAAATAATTTCGGTGATGACTACAGCATCACCGATGTTCATTTTCGAGTTTCCAGGGGAGGAATTGCTACCTGAATGTTTTGAATTGGAAATTATGTGCAAAACTGATTTGATTTGAAATTCAAAGAATAATTTGATATACCAAAGGACTTTAGATATATATGTTTACAAAAATGATTTTGAGAAAACTAAAGCAATTGTTGAAAACTCTGGGGTTTGGTCTAAATTGTTATTTGGAGATATGATCAAATGGTTTGATAACTTATAAGAATTTGAAATTTATTTGGAATGGAATTTAACTTGAAAAGAGTTAGATAAAAGTAAGCATGACAATAAAATAAAGTGGTAGGTAAACCAATTAAATGAAGTGAATTGGAAGAGATTAGTGAATGGAATGTAAATAAGTTGGAAAACTTATAGAAGTTTAAAATTTGAATTGAAATGGAATTTAACTGAATTTAGTTAAATAAAAGTGAACTTTGAGGAAATAAGCCTAAGTAGGCCAACTGGAAATAATTATTGGGATAGAAATTATTAAGTTGGAAATAAATTAGTGGATGGACAGATTAATTTAATTTGTAGGTAAATGGAAGTGAAATTGAAAATTGGAATGATGTTTAATTTGAATCATGTTGAATAAAGTGAAATTGAAAAAAAAATTAGTTTGAGAAGAATAAATGAAATAAAGTTAGGGAATAAAATTTATTGGAATTTGAAATAAATTAGTAAATGAAACTAATTTAAAATAATTAGATGGATCAAATATGATTGGGAGATAGTTGATAAAATTCAATATTTAAAATTTGAGGATAGATTGAATTCAAATAGAATTGAAATTTAATTTGAATAAAGATGGATATAAAAGCTTAAGTGATGAAGTGGGAATAAATATAAGTTGTATAAAATATTTATAATAAACTTAAGAAATGAATGGTGAAATTCTTAAGTAAATTTGGTATTCGGAATATACTATGTGAATAAAAAGAATTGGATTTAGCAAAATAATCAATTGGAAATTAATATGTAAGTTGTACGTATATTATTTTATTCGCATAATGATTCGATCCAAATTCGAGCACAGAATTTCGAGATAGTCATATCGATCCAAGTTGAGATTTTTCACTCGATTTTCGACGACTAACCCTGGATATGGATTTTTGATCGATCCTGAAATTCTCTATCATAATATATGGCTATGCAAGGAGGATGATGGTTTCTGATCAAGAAACCAGATCTGAGTCTGCACTAGGGGGTCGAGTGAACGATACTAGTTCGGAAGTGAAATTGTGTGATCGAGTGAGCGATCGGATTTGATATTGCATACGGATGATATATGTACATCGTACGACATAAGTAAAGCGAATTTTGAAAATTTTGAAAAAGGAATAAATATAATGTTTTGGAATTAAATGTTTGGATATTATTGGTAAGTAGGGTGCAGGTAATTATAAGAAAAGGATAAATTGATATTTTCGATTCCAGAAGATAAATTTGATTGCCCGACAAAAAGGTATGTGTTTAAAATTCTATATGAAATTTGATGATTTTCTGATTGAGCCATTTGGCTTTTGTTTTCTTTTGATGATTTGGGGCTGTAAAGGCAATTTTGTAGTTGTTCCGATCTAGCCGCGCAAAGGAGACGCTGGCGAAATGTTTTGAAATTTAAGGAGTTAGAAAATTTTGAGAAGATTTTGATAATTTAAATTTTGGTTTTAAATTATAATCTGAATGGTTGAGTAAATAATGCTGTGGATGAGTTTGGGAAGTTAGTAAGAGTGATAGTGTGTCTTTAATAAAAAGATTGTTTTTGGGAAGTTGTTTGAAAACTGTGTGGTTTTTGGGAAATAGTTAGCGGGTTTGGACCATTCTTCTTACCTGGCAATTTCGGGGACGAAATTCTTATAAGGAGGGAGGAATGTAACGACCCAGGATTTTGGATATTTGAAATTGGAATATTTAATTGATTTTAAATATTTAAAAGTTAATTTTTAACTTGAATTTCAAATATAACTATTTATTGGACAATTAAATTATTGAATTTAATAATTGGAAATCGGGCAAAATAGTGAATTTTGAGTTTTAAGCTTGTTAAAAGTAATTTAAAGGCTTATAAAATTTATATTGATAATATTGAAGATAATAAAAGTGTTAAAATTGAATTTAACAGTGATTTGTTCAGTTTTGAAAATATATCATTTAAATTGATATTTAAAATAGCCTTTCGGGGCATAGTCTCGAAATTCGACGAAACCAGTTCCATTGGATCCGTAATAGTGTATTATTATCAGATTTCAATTTTCGTAGCATTTGGAGTTATCGTGTGGTCATACGGTTTGTAAACGCGCTGAAATTTATATTGAAAATTCAATATAATTGTAGGGTCCAAAAAGCTATCTTCTCCATACGATCGAATTAGGACTCGAAACCTTTTCCATTGCGTTCGGAATAGGGGTATAACATTATGAACGTCTAGCGGCACACCTGGATAGGAGGTCAAGATTTTAAGTTGCGAAATCGAGACGGTTTAAATTTAAATAAATATATATATTATTGATTGACATTTTATTCACATCGGAGTTGTAATGACCCGCCTTTCATTCCACAGAAAGACGCATCATTATGAAGAAAGAAAGGGATAGAAAAGAGAAAAGATAGAAAAGAAAGAACTAAACAATACCAGAATCTCACAGCGGAACGAATAAAATATATTAATCACATAGTTATTACATAATATACAGCATCTATTAGAGTTACACAGCTTATACATCACAATACATTAGACAGTTATAAAATTTTGTCTATTATACAACTCAAATACATCACAGAGATACAGACACAGCGGAAACATTATATCTACACGCTGAAGCCTCCTGCTCCAAATATCCTCCAGAATTCGTCAAAGCTAACCTGAATCCCTTGGCTACTCGTAAAAATTTGAGTACCCAAGAGTTTAATAAAACAGAAATAAACTCCGGGTCAGACATGGGTCTGGTGTGAGTAAATGGGTTAAAGTTGCTTAACTTTGAATATCATTTGAAAAGAAAGGTATCTCGTAAGACTTCCCATACATAAACACGGAAAAGTTTTTACCTTACGATAACCAAAACATTTGATAGGAAATCCAGTGATATTATAATAGGGTCTAGGGTTTTCAAGTAAAATATAGAAATAGCTGGAATGCTTACATCTCACGTTCCAACATAGTTGGGCACAATCAAAACGTACGGCACTTATTGGAGATTGGATTCCATACAATGGCAGGGCTACTGGGGTACCGCCCACACAGTACGTGGCCTAGATCACCGTACCAAGGATCCCTCCCGATCCCTTGCAACACAAGGCCGGAACCATCCCTTACTGGATAGTCCCGAACAAGACAACCCCGCGGTTGGGATCAGCAACCGCCCACTAAGCCGAATAAAAAGGGGCCTCTAGACAAGGGAAAACCTTGTCCTACTTGAGCGCGACCCACTTAGCCTTGCTGCATCTCCCTTATTTTAGCCATTCCCGGTTGATGAGGCTTGAGGCTACGATTACCTTTTTAGAACACATCTCTTAGAATGCTCATCGTCCTCCAATGACGATGTTTTGAAAGCATTCAATCCATACAAGTTCGTTCCGGGTTCGAACGAAACCGAAGGCACTATCTCGCTACACTCATTTTGGAATCACCCTCAGAGTTAACGACAATAGCCCTTGCACTCTGAATCTTCATCTCGACTTCACTTGAGATTCACGACCTATCATTTAATTTGGATCGATGTGGTTTTCGGATATCCAAATTTGGAAATCCGATCCTGGTCTCATCGAAATCAAAAACGCCGTCTTAAAGTCCAAGTTGTTTAAGCATTTAACAATTCAATTCAGAATAACATATACACACAGATAGATAATTCACATTATCACAGATAGATAATCCATATCATCACTATTTAACAAAAGCATCTCATATCACATAGCAGCACAATCACATATCAGAGATATCACATAATCCAAGGCATTCAATATCATTCGATCATCTATAAGCAAGATTTATTAGATATATAATTCCTAATTAATTAATTAATGTCCAATTAAATTAATTACCAACTTTAATCACTTGGATTACCTTAATCCTGCTTACTTATCATCAATTAATTACGAACTAATTAATTAATCATCTCTTGATTATCTATCTTAACTAATCATCCTTAATTAATTATTCTTTAATTATATTAAGTAATTATAAATTAATTATCCTAAACCATTCACATTAATCAACCTTTATTTACTCTCATAAATTAATTAAAAATTAATTACATTAATTAATGATCCTCAATTAATTACTTCCATAAATTAATTAACTATAATTAATTACATTGATCCTTAATTAATTAAGTTAATTAATTATACTTTAATTACTCGCATTTATTAATTAACCTTAATTAATCACATACAGGAATTAACTATCCTTTAATTTCTTACATTAGTTAATTAACTTCTTAATTAATTATATTAACTAATCCTTTTTTTAATTACACTGAGTAATTAATCCCTTTAATTACTTCCATTAATTAATTACTCTTTAATTAATTACCTTTAATTACTTCCATTAATTAATTACTCTTTAATTAATTACCTTTAATTACTTAGATTAATTAACCCTTATTAAGTAATTAACTAAATGTAAACTATAAATGTGATTTATAATTTGAGATGAAAATTCCAGAGTGATGTTTAAAATTGAATTAGATGGTTTTAGATCGTCAAGAATGAAGCATGTAGTTGTTCTCTGTTCTTAAAATTGGTGAGTAAACTTTCTTTTAAAAACAGTTTTAAAATCTATGATTAAACTTTGATGCATGTGATGAAATCTTGTAGAAATATAGTATATAATGTGTCTTTAATGAAAAGATTATTTTGAAAAGATGTTTAAAACTGTTTGGTTTTGGGAACAGTAAACGGGTATTGGATCATTCTTCTTAACTAGCAATTTCGGGGACGAAATTCTTTTAAGAGGGAAGGAATGTGACGACCCAGAATTTCTGGATATTTAAAATCGGGATATTTAATTGATTTTAAATATTTAAAAGTTAATTTTTAACTTGAATTTCAAATATCACTATCTATTGGATAATTTAACTTATTGTTTATTTATTTAGATTCTATTTTACTTTCTATAGACACTTTTATAATATCAGATGGATTTGATAAGACAGTGTTTTGGTCGTAAGGTAAAAACCCGACATGTTTATTTGTGGCGCGGTCTTACGAGATGCTTTTGATTTCAAAGGGTTTTGAAACTTTAATAATCCAATTGAGTGTGTTTTCTCACGCTGGTATTCCTGACTAACTCGGGTGTTATTTTATTATAATGCTCGGGTCAGACCGAGTATTACAGATACAGGATAGGATGCTGTGGAGCTCAGGATACGAGCTGAATGGCGAGACGTATCACTCGTACTTGATGTATATTCCGCTGTGTTGTGTGTACTGTGTATTCTATTTATGGGACAAGTTAATATAACTGTCCTGTATTTGTTTTGATTGTGTTGTACTCTGATGATGTAATGTATAAAACATATATAGTTTCTTTTTGTGTAAAGATCAGTCATTTATCTATTATATATTGTTCCGCTGCGTTTGTGAGATTCTGTGGTTTGTTTTCTATGTTTCTTCTTTAACCCTAATGGTTCGTATTTCCGTTCATTTTGAGTTGATATATTGGAGAATACTGTCGACTCAAGGGGTACGGGTTTGCGGGCCGTTACAGGAGTTTTTTCATTTCTCTTCACATCACTGTACACAACCAAACTCTACACACAACCCTCCCTTCAAAATCACTTTCCCTCCTTTTCATATCATGTCTTCGTTCATTTCATTTTTCACAAGCTTCAGCCTCAAGAGAAAAATAAATGGCCGAACCTTATAACAGTAACAGAAGAAAAAAAAATGTGTTCGTCTTCTTCTATTTTCCCCTTTTTCATTTAATCGTAATTTTCCCTCCCTCCATTTTTGTTCGAAACAATTTTAAGCCGCTTATCCCATTTCTTTTTCCTTCCTCTGTAAACGAATTCGAATTCGTATATATAAAAAATCAAAATCGCGCTCGAATTTAAATCGTTCTGCTCGCAATCGGTCCATTCTTCCCTAATTCCTTTCGAAGCAGGAAAAAAAAGATTTTCGAATTAGTTCGCCTGGAACATCGAGACGGTGAGCATGCGAGGATAGGGGAAATCACGACGAAGGTATTGGACGGCTCCTCCTTGGCGGTCATGATGCTGCCCAAAACAAGGAGTTTTAAACTGTAGTCGCGGTTCAAGGGGGAGGCCGGTAGAGGTGGTCGTTGGCGCGGCTTCACGGTGCACGAGGCAAAATGGGGTGATCGATGGCATTTGGTTTTATGGTGATGTCGGGTACGTACGCGATGCCGGTGGGAAGCTACAACAAAGCCTTTAGGATGACCGGTCATGATCTGGGCAATGCGACGTTTAGGTAGGAGCAGCTAGGTGTCGCGCTCTCTCTGGTGGCCTCGAGCTTGACGTGTGTGCATCGAGTAGTTCGGTGTTTGCATGCTAGTCTGGATGGAGGCAAGGGTGATTGTTATTGTGCATATGAGGTGCTCGTGCAATTGCAGGGAAGATGAGCTTTTGGTTGATTTAAGGTAAATCTGAAAATTTAAAATTTTAATCAAGTTTAATTTTATAATTAGTTATCTAGTTAAGGATTTAAATTAGATATAGCTAATAAAATTTTAGTAAAAAATTCCATACGAGATTAAAATCGAACGGAATGTGCAATAGCGTCAAATTGGATCGATCGGCAAATCCAAAGAGGATAAAGAAAAAAAATAAAGGTGAGTTCATCTCACTCAAATTTGGATTACCGGTAAATTTTAAATAGTTAAAATTAATTTTGGATCGATTGTTGGATTTGATAAATATTTATTATTTGAGTGTGATATTATATAGTAGTATATATATCGGAGTGATTGATATTCCCGAATATATATTGCAGATGAGACCCTATGCGCCCCACATAATAGCGGATGACGCTATATACCGCGATATCCCACTCGAAGTGGGATTGGTATTTTTATATTGTGCTAACATCTGTGGATGTAGGGAAACAGGTTGGAGGGATCCAACTGGATTCCTCAAAAATATTGAAATTTATTTCCATATTCAATGATATGATTTATTTGAATAATCTGTGATAGATTATATTGAAAATTGAAATTGTTGAATGCTATGGTTTTGCTAGATATATTTTGACATTTTAAGATTTCAAAATTATAAAAGTTGGATTTTTGAAGGAAATAAAAAGGAAATTTTTAAGTAAAATATTATAGTGAAGTTGGATAAATTAAAAGAATTAATTGGGGAAAAAGTAAAAGGTTGATTTTAAAATCCTATTAAATAAATTCCGAGTATGGAAAAATAGAGATTTCGAATAAATGGAAATAAAAGAGTTTTTAAGGACTTAAGCGATATTGTTTAAGTATAAAAGAGTTTATTTTTTAAAATTTAAGATTTAAATAGGTTGGAAAGAAAATAAAAGGAGAATTTTGAAATAAAGTATGAAATTGATGTTCCAGATTTAAATAAGATTTTAAATCAGAAAAGGGAAGTGAATCTGAAATTAGGGGGTTTGGAGCACTTTGGGTAAACCAAGAAATAAATTTCAAAATGGAATTAATTCAGAAAATCGATTTGAAAAATCGATTAAGTGTTTTGAAACAATGATTAAAAGGAGAATGAGACTATGGAATTTATAAACTGGGTTTATAAATAAAGTGTAATATTTATCAGTGGATTATTTGAAATTGTAAATTCACGATGGGAATTTATAAAGGGATGGTAACTCGTTTTAAAAATAAATAGTGATTTTATTTTTAAAAATGTGGGAAAGGAAATTTACGGAGTTGGAACGTAAATTTAAAATGGAAGATAAATCGAGAAGGATTTATAAATGACAAGACTGGTTTTATTGAAGTGGAAATGTATTTTCTAGAAAGTTAAGTATATTTAAAGGAAAGATTTTTAAGAATAAACTAGAAATTTAAAAGGGTTTAAAAGAATGCTTTTAGAAAATTTATTATTTAGTTGTTCAAAAATTGTTTAAGTATTTATAAATTGAGTTAGTTATAGTAGTTAATTATTTTTTAAAGGTTAAAGTAGTATTACAATTTAAAAAGGAAAAATTATTAAATATTTATATTTTAGTGGAAATTAACCACAAGGGCCTCTTTAGCAAGTGGAATTAGTTTCTAGGACACATAACTGAAATAATTACTTTCAAGGACAAAATGCAAAATAATTAGTTTCTAGGACCTAAAAACCTACGAAATTATGTCCTTGAAAGTAATTGGACTGCTGACTTTGTCCTTGAAATTAATTATTCTGCTGACTTTGGCCTTGAAAGTAATTTCTTTGAATGTGTGTCCTAGAAACTAATTGGACTGCAAAGTTTGTCCTTCTGGTGAAATGCCCCTATATTTTATATAATGGCTTATTTTAAAAGTAGTTTTTGGCTAAAGTTTTACTTGAAGAATTATTATAGAATTTCATAACTGTTATTTTGAATAAAGTGATTCATTCATATATAATAATAATAGATTTTCAAAGCTTATTATGAAAATTAGAATTTATTTCAATCAATATTAAATATTTAAGTAACTAACTTCCTAAAATATTTTTGTCCAATTAATAGTTTAATAAATAAAAATCCTTTTCTAAAACAGCTTCACTTCTTGAAAAAGGTATATATTTAAAATCCAATATAACCATTTTTATACTTATAAATCTCCCTCGATTTATCATAATCTGATTTACATTTCCAAATTCACAACTATTTCCAAATTCCAAAATAGAATCAACTATTACTTTCTAAACCGGTTTCCTTATCTCATTTTAAATTCACACTGTGAATTTATATTTCCCATTTATCAAATGATAATCATTCCACTTATTTATAAACATCGTTTATAAATTTTCATAAACTCATTCCCAGTTTGTACAGGTTTATATTACAAAAACCTATTTATAAATCAATTTCTAATTAAAATTCCATTTATAAATCTATTTCTTAAATAATCCAAACTATATTCCAAAACCATTCAAATCTCGATTCCGACTTCCATTTCGTATTATAGAAAGCCCAACTAAAAATCCAATATCTAAAAATACTTAAATTGGATTCTCAATTTGAAACCATTTTACGGAATAGCTAAACAAATATCAAAAATCAAATCGTTTATTTTATCCAAATCAATTTCCTTTTAAATAATCCCAAAATTCAATATAATTATTTTCATTCCCAAAATCGCGTTTGAATTTCCTTTTTAAATTCAAAAATATTATTTATGGCATTTATAATACCAAAATCAAGGCCAGTGCTACTACAACATCCAGTAAATTCAAATCACATCATAATCTATCACAGACTATTCAAACACATCATTACTGTATATGAAATTAAAAATCAACATTTTTGAGGAATCCAGTTGGATCCGAACCCGTTTCCCTGCAACCATAGATGTTATACAATATAAAATATCAATCCCGCTTCGAGGTGGGATATCGCGGTAATATAGGGTTATCTGCTATTATGCGGGGTGCACAGTGTCTCATCCACTCCAATCGGCAGGAATACATCCAACTACTAATATATATAATATAACATCCAATAGATAATAAAAATTTATCAATTCATCCAACCAACCAATAAATAATTTTTTTACACTTTAAAATAAAACTAGTTATCCAAATGAGTGAGATTTACTCACCTTGATTTTTGTCGTCGCTGAAGCGTTCCGACTAAATTCGAACGACGATTGAATTTAGCTAAAAATTTCGGAAGCTCTAAATTTCTCCAATCCAATTACATGTTGAAGAATTCATCAATATGAATCCAACGCGACTGACCATGTTGGATTCGGACCTAAAACGAATAAGTTATGACAAAAATAAGATTTTATAATTTAAATAATTTAATAACCCTCTAATCACAATTAACTTTAACAATACCCCTAATTAAAACTTCTTATCCAATAACGTTGCCTGTACACGAAGCATCACCACGGCCGTGCACACTCAACTGTGATACGGAGCTCCTATGCTCCGTTCGACCTGCCGTCTTCGCCTAGCGCTCCTCTCCACGGGCTCGACCTGCTGGTACCTTCAAATCGAAGCTCAATTGCCTATTTCAAGTCATGACCTGCTGCTATTCAACCGCAACCGTACAATGTCGCGAAGACTCCAATGGTGGCCGGACTTCCCCAAGACTTCGCCGCAGCTGCCAAATCTCCCGCTAAACTCAAATACGATCTCAAAACGAGCCAACGCTTCCTCGGTTTTGAAAAAAAACCAACCCTAGTCGAACGCCCCAAACCATGGCTCTTTGTCACGAGCACGAAGTAGCGTCGCATCCTTTAATTAGCACACCAGATCGACGCTCTTGCCGCAACAAGAATTTTAAAGGTGGTTTCATATTTTTTAATCGAGTAAAAGTGGAGATATAATTTTTTTTGAAATTCCCCTTTTCTTTTTCTTCTTACTGGATAAAAGGAGAGTGGAGGAAAACTGGTGGGTACGATTTGAACGGGTAGGGCGGCTCGTAGGTCCGCGATGTGAAGAAATATATTTGTGGGAAGTCAAATCAATTTATATATATTTATTTAAAATCCCAAAATATATAGATATTTTATTCCGAACCCCGATCGAGGCGTACCGCCAAGCATTCCTAATGTTATACCCCTATTCCGAACGCAATGGAACAAGTTTCGAGCCCCAACTCGATCGTATGAAGAAGATAGCTTTTTGAACCCAATTAAAGTATTAAATTTTCAATATTAATTTCAACATGTTTCCATCTCGCACGACCAAATGGTAACTCCAAACGCTACGAAATTTGAAATCCGATAATAATGCACTATTACGGATCCAATGCAACTGGTTTCGTTGAAATCCGAGACTGTGCCCCGGAAGGCTGTTTTTATATGTTAATTTAAACAAGTTATTTTTTTAAGTAAATCACTTATAAATCCAATTTAAATTTTTATTTACCTTCATTCTTATTAATAGAAAATTAATAAGCCTTTGAAATTATTTGTATCTAGCTTAAAACTCAAGATTCCACTATTTAACCAAATTTCAATTATTAAATTCCACAATTAAATTACCCAATAAATCGTTGTATTTGAAATTCAAGTTATTAAATCTAAAAAATTAACTTTTAAATATTTAAAATCAATTAAATTTTCCAGTTTCGAATAATCAAAATTCTGGGTCGTTACAGTTACAGTCCACACTAGAATTTCAAGGTCAAAATGGTCAAATAGAAATTCGAAAAACATCATAGATGTAGAAAATTTCCCTAAGAGTCATTTTCCAAAATTTTAGAGTCTAAAACCTCATATAAATAAAATAAGAATACTTTAATCTGATATGTTAAATACAGATCATTACATAGGGGCTTCACATGGATCGTGGGGTGATGTTTGAATGTGATACGTTGTATTATAGTATAGTATGATGTGATACTTATTGTCAATGCGTTTCGAAGTGCTCAAGGCTATGATGAGTGAGTTGGAGAATGTTTGATTCTTTTTCATGCCACTAGTTGGTTATTATAGGCTTCATGATCTACTCGTACTTGATATAGATATCTGTAACACCCTGAAAATTTAATGGAATTTAATAAGAAAATTAAATTTAAATAAAACAAGGACTAAAATGAAATTTTCACAAATGTCCGAATTTGGCTATGAAACTTGCACCATTGCGTTCGTAGCAATTTTCTGGACTATTTTCATATGTAACACTTCAAAATCGAAGTTAGTACGGAGAAGTTACAGATGTTTGAAAGTTTGAAATATAATAAAAATTAAAATCTCAGAAAAATACACTACCACCGGTCGACCTAAAAAGGTTAAAGGTCGACTGATAGCGGTCGACCCATGGGGCTAAACGGTCGATTGTTAATGTTGTACAATCGAGAATTCTGGAGCTGCATCGAACAATTGAGATGGGTTGCTTCGTTGCTAAGTTGTCATGACCGAACAAGATGATAGGAAAGATTCTCCAAACCTAATCTAATGCCTAAACTTGTCTCCAACCTCTATAAATTCAAATCTAAGCTAACCCTAAAATCAATAGAAAACCTTACCGTATGGAAACTCTGCCAAAATCTCTCCTCTCCTCTAAAACTAAAATTTCTTCAAAATCAAATTAAAATGCAAAGTAAAAGGAATACAATAAATCAGATCTAGATGGGGAAGCTTACGGAGGATGATTCAAGGGTAAGAAACGAAGTTAGAGCTTGGACCTAAGGTGAATGGGATTAAGTTTAATTTAATGATTATTAATAGTTAAATTTAATCTATTCTAATTGATCTTGGGTGTTAGTAGTTTGAAATAGAGATTATAAACCCTAATTTTATATCTAGAAACACTAATTCTATCTCGAATATAGGTTAGAGGTTAAAGTTACTGTAAATTGATAACATGAAAGCCCTATTTTAGTTGAAACCCTGAAAGTGGTTAACGATATAACCTGTTAAATACATGATCTCAAATCAATGAAAATCGGGAAAAATTGTGAGATAGAACGGTCACTGAAATTGCTAGGGTTCATTGTAAAATGCTATATGTTATATAATTTTATAATCAAAAACCGAATCAGAACTTAACAAACCCTAAACTTTTGTAAGTAACCGGTTGATCCTCACCCTGAGCGGTCGACCGCAAGCGGTAGATCAGTAGGGTATAGGCGGTCGCTTTGTTATTACCTGAAACATCCAACCTGAACCATGGCTAAGGCCCAAGTTAATAGTAAAAATAAATATAAATGTTAGTTATTATGTATGCCTATTTGAGGCTATTTGTATGTATGTTAGGAGCTATAGGAAAGCTAGTTCCCTATGAAATAATTCTAGAACATTCAGCATTGGGTAAATGTTCTTTACCTAATGAGAGATCGAGTATTCAACCGAAGACGATTTTTATCGCAAATTGGTACTCACAGGAGGTTCTATAGTAGACGTGCATCACTGACTGATGCCTAATAAAGTGTGTGGGTCAAGCACAATAGGAGTCTTGGTACTCATGGATACTTGCGCACGTAGTACAATTCAGAGTTTGGATCCCAATGCATGCAATAAGAGCAATAGACTACCGTTAGGAGACGGGAACAGATTGCAGATGATGAGACACTTCGGCAAGTGAGCATTTTGGGTCTTCCTCTTCGACTGGTAGTGGGTTTACGTGTAATCGTAGTTAGAGGAAGATTTGTTCCCTAATAGCCTCGGGTGGCAGTGACGGTAGTGGGAATTCAGTTCCACGGTAGCATAGGGATGGTTTTCCACGACTAGTAGCTCTAGGAGCAGTGGCCAACCGTTAGACATTGAGGTTTGATCCATAGTTTGACCCTTGTAGTAGCCTGCATAATTAGTAGTGTAGGTATGTGTTGAACCAAACCCTTAAGAAATGTACCTAGGATTACATGGACACTTGTTGTACACCGTATGTCACTTATTCTAGAGTTAAAGTTAACTGTACATGATCACGACATGTTAAACTTGTACTTACTAACCAGATATTTATCTGACCTACCCTTTTTCTATCTTTTTCTTTCCCCACCACTGGTGGACAAGGAAGTAGGTGATTGGCCCATTCTTGGTATTTGGAGAGACGGACTCATTCTTGGAGTTGCTTATTATCAAATTTACTCTCATATTTCTATCTATCTTATAAGTACATTTTAAATCCTGTATCATACTTGGAGTGATATTTTTCTATGTACTCTAATTGGAACACGTACTGATTTACTGAGATTGTGATTTGGATATTTACTCAGATGGATATTTTTCATATTATATGTTTTGTTCCTTCTGCTGTGAGATTTGAAAGTGTAGTATATCTTAGATTATATATGTTTTCTAGTCTATATAGTGCTACAAAGAAACTCGATAGCTTGTATTTCTCGGTACGATGCGAGTCCAAAAGTCACGCCAGGCATTGGATCGATGTGTCGGGAGGTACGTATTTTCATAGAGCATAGGTTCAAAATTACTTAGGTATTAGGAGCATATTGAGAGAACGTACCTAAAAAGTTTTTGAAAAAAGATTTTCAAAAGGTTTTCCAAAAATGGATTTTGAGAAAATATATATGCCTATAAATAAAGATTTTTCAAAAACCTTTTCTAAGATTTTACACATATCGTAATCTCTCTTTTCCGTGCCTATGCTATCTTCTATTTGTATGTTATCTCTCTTATTCATTTCCTATACTATCTGTGAAAAGTTGCCAATAAAATTCTTAAAATTCAAATATTGAAGATAAGTGGTCGCGTAGGTTCAGGCTCAAGCGATGCAGCCGAGATTCCTGTGCACATTTCTATGTAGTTTCGCTGGTATCTTCAGGCAAAGGGACATGCCGAGCTTCATTCTTCTAGAGGACCCACGGAGAGAGCAACAAGTGCAGTTCCTGCCCATCCACCTACCATGGATTTTCCTAAGCTATGCAAGGATTTCGTTAATCTTGGAGGAAACCTATATGTAGGGACTGAGTTATATGTAGATTCGAGAGCATATATCCGTATATGTGAAAGGATTTTTGGCTTGATGGGCTTGTCTAATAAGGTAAGGAGGCAGTTAGCTATATGACAGTTACAAGGAGAGGCTCTTAGTAGGTAGGAGGTAGTTGAGGCCGAGGTTGATGGAGGAGAGATCACTTGGGGAGAGTTCTATAGGCGATTTGAAGTGAAGTTTCTTTCTAGGGCAGAGGAAAGTATGCAGTTGAAGAAGTTAATTCACCTGAAGCAAGGTGACCTATCAGTGAAAGAATTTGTTAATCAGTTCAATGAGCTAGCCAGATTTGGGATGGGATTGATCGATACCCCACATAAAGGCTTTAAAGTTGGCTAAAGTGCTGAAGCAACCTCTTCGAGGTTTAGCTCTAAGTCACATTCCTATGGGTGCTACGTATGTGGGTCTAATGGAGATGGCTCTTTTGAATACCATCTCCAAGGAGGAAGCTAAGGAAGAGGAACCCAAGAAGGTTGGAGGGAAAGCACTATAGAACCAGTGTAAGGGAGGAGGTGGACCCAAAGGGAAGATTAGGAAGCAGGATATGCACTATAGGAAGTGAGCAGGAAAGGGCATTTTGCTAAGGAGTGCAGATTGGAGGTTCAAAGGTCAAGTGCTATAATTGCAATCAGTATGGACATATGAAGCGAGAGTGTCCAGCACCTCAGAAGGCTTCTACTCAAGTGGTTTTGGCTTATGCACTGTAGGAAGTCCCTAACTCAAGTGCGCAGCCAGTGGTGGACAAGGGAATGAAATTGGTGATCGAAGGTGTATTGAATTTATCTGTTTGTACATTATTTGACACTGGAGCTTTGCATTCTTTCATTTCTAGTAGACTTGTTCTAACAACCCACCCTTCGTAGTACCCTAAAATCAACACAAAATGACAACGTCTGACTTCCTAATACCATAAATGACAGGTTGTTGGGAAAGAAAATTTAAAACAAACATTATGCTAAGGTATATTGACATAATCTCATAGAAGAATGATAAAGTATAATATACTAAATATAATGAACAAAAAAGGATTACAATATATTAAAGAGACTACACCATCAGAAGTGATTGATAAGTAAATATCAATAGAGAGAGTTAGAATAGAACATCTGATATGAAAAGTCTCATATATAAATAACATATATCATGTACTAGCACAATATCAAGTATACACGAAGTATCAACGTCATCTCCACAGAATGCTCCAGTTGTCCTAAAAGTGTATCCCACAAAGCACCTTACTCCCAGACTACTCAATCGAGTACTCGAGAGTGGTCATGATATAAGCAAACAGGAACTAATAAGGCACAGTCGATCCTTCCTACAATCGTGGCTCAGAGGTAATCCGAATTGTCCGTCAACAAGGAAGTAAACCTATCCAAAAGATAGGAAATCATGCCATAACCTGCTCTTCTCCTGTAATCGACGAGTCAATATAACTAATGTAATGTGACTGAAACATAACAATCGTACTATGATAAAGGTAACCAACATCCAAAATTAGGGTGATCATAATATGAATCTATCATGAAGTACAAAATGGTAGTAAATGCAGCAATAACAACAATAGTCAACTAATAACACACACAACATAACAAATGAAAGATAACAAAGAAATACAAAACAATACCCATCGTTATCAATGGGTGGAGTCAACAATGGACATCTATCACGATCCAATGATTCCCTTTAAGAGTTCAAGATATATAGAGTCGGTATTTAAATATACCATAGACTTGGAGCCATAAGTCTCGTGTAGATCTCACCGTACTCCTATAATGAGCATAGTTATGATCTTCTCTATATACTCGGAACCTAGTCCCAATAGTAAATAGAATCAACATGCCCTTATAATGAGCATAAGTGTTATATGATCTATTCTAAATCGCTAGAACCTTTGTGGATCCCACCACACTCCTATAACGAGTTTAAGTGTTTTAGGATCCCGTAGTAGATGATTTTCATTATCCCCTCTAGGACATCAAGGATTTCTCAAATAAAAAGTGTACGGCTCTTATCAAAAAGAGAATGAAGGTCATGTCTCGCGTAATACGATATTGAGACCACAAAAGAATGACAATGTCATATACATATGCATACATCAAATATAACATTGCGCAATCAAATACGCTTATCACAAACAAAGATCGATATCTCATCATCATCTATCTGTATGTACAGTCATTAATATAAGGCTAATACAATGTCTGATTACTAATATAAGATCATACTGTGTACGGTAAAAATCATAAGACTAATACCATCCATCAAACATATCTACACCAAAGACAAGGCTAAGGGGCATGGACAAACTCCGCTCAATTATACAGGCTCACCAAACATGATTGCGTAAGCAATCACTACATTGATATCGTATTTGATTATCATTGATCGCATACATATCACTATACATTGCATCCAAATCCTGAGCTTCACCTAGCATTCCACTTTCCCGACTAGTCGAAGCCTTTCTGAAGTCACACCGAAGCCTCACATCGCTCTACATCTGTATCCGAGGAGAAACCCTAATCGAATTGCACCTAACCTGGGCTTACTACCCAGGTTTGTGCACCTTTAGTTGACTGAGAGACCTTCCCAGTCGACTGGCCTTAGTCAATAGGTAGCACACACCAATCGATTGAGACTGGTCATTCTTGGGCAGTAAGCCCAGGCCAACGAGTCAAGTCGGCTACCGCTCGACGATTCAAGCCTCGTCTTCTCCATCACTTCGCTTGATGAGTCATCTAGCTCCCATAGTCTGCCTTCGCTGTAATGGATTTCATTGGATGACATTCTATAAGTGGTTTCTTAAGCATTCGAAAACTTATTTTGATACCAAAATCCACTCTTTGCACGTGTAGAGTTCTACGGGCAAATATAATGACCCGGCTTTCTTTGACATGCCAAAACGAACTCAATCGACATTCTTGCCTCACACGATGCTCACAAGTGTCTCAATACACCCCTCGTGCATGCATATGCACACACTAATCGCTAACATGTAAAACCCTATAAATCCCGTTTTGAGCTTTGTCGGAGCGATTACTTGACCTGGTACTCTCTTGTGCAACTTAGCGCACCATGTGGTCTCTATGGCTTCAAAAGATTGCTCAAAAATTTATTATGTACACATATGGCTATTTCCATACGCATATATAATTATTTACACAATTAAACAAATGTATTAATAATCCAAATTATTCAACAGTTCTAACTTCAATACAAGAATTGTGTTGATTATTATATAATCGCAAATAGGCGTATACGCATACCCGCTCATGCACATATACGTATATGTATATTCAAGTAAGTAATTAAATTATTGCTTAACCAAGCCTTACTTTATTCACTAAATTGTTTTAATTAAAATTCCAATATCTTTTCTATTATTTTATAAAATCATTTCATTATTTTATAAGATACATCATTAGCTTATAAATCATTTTTCAGCCCTTTAGACCATTTTAAAAGTCATACTCTTATCTTTATTTAGTAATAAAATATATAAGAATATTTCTATCATTAATATAAAGACCAACTATAGTTTAATTAATTTATAATCATGCTATAAATTAATAACATCACTATCCAACTCTATTTAATACTAATGAACATAATATAAATATACGGGATTCCAATCAACTATCCCGAGTATTTATTCAAACAAATCCAATCAAATAATGGGGAAACAATTTCATATATATTTATTTTCTCCCTCTACTAGGTAATATTTTTCAATATATATAATAATGGGGATTTATATTGAAATATTAATTTAGAGTTATAGTTCCACTCACCTGAACCATAAATTCTCAAGTGTTCGATTACCATCCAAGTCTATACCATGTCGTAGATAATCTCACTACGAGTGCAATAGCAAAGACTTCGTCTCGATTGGACCTCGTATGCAAAAGATATGAATTAAATACGAGTCATGATTAATTAAATACTTAATAAACTAATTAACTTAATTAATCCCACTTAATCATCTTCCCTAAAGCGATTAATACATGTGCACAATAAAACCAACTACTACCATGCACATTTATGCCCCAATGTCGAGCT
This sequence comes from Allium fistulosum, assembly GCA_030737815.1. NCBI lineage: Eukaryota > Viridiplantae > Streptophyta > Magnoliopsida > Asparagales > Amaryllidaceae > Allium > Allium fistulosum. Next base: position 1,260,020,168 of record CM060901.1, read on the forward strand.
ACGATCGACAAAATTGAGCACAACCCCTTTCGTACACCTTGTTGAACAACGACACCCTTGATGTGACGTCCGCACGCCACTAGCCAGGCATGACATCATGAGGCCCTAACGGCATTATTCAGATCACAATTATCATAAAGGCACCAGAGTCCCTTACAATGACATGGGAAGGAGCGTGTCAGTAAGGGAAATCCACTAGCGTTCTCCATTGGCCATAAACCCTCTTCATTCTCTGATGAACTCTAACCCTAGGCAGCTACTCCTCACCATCGATGACCCTAAGCATCACTTCATATGTTGCAACCACCCTAGAAGCGAAGCCCTCCTCCATACGAGTTCAATGGATTTGGTCTCCTGATTTATCCTTGATCGAATCTCTCGATTTTGATTTTTGAATGTGGCGGCTTGATATTTGTGAGTTACTATAAGAGTGAAAGGGAAAGTGCGAGAGAGAGTTGTGTGTGGGTTAATAAATTAAATTACATATATTTTATTTGGTTTCTCAAATAAATCCCCACACGATTCGAGCTCGTATAATCACACAGCATATTGGATCGCAACGAAACTCGTCGGTGTATATCAGCTCAATTTTCTTGTTCCAATGGTATAAATTTCGTCGCTATCCAAGATATTGCCCCGGGATGATAATTTCACGTATTTCGAGATTGTTTTGACTATCGGATTACCCGATTCCAAGTATAGCGATATTTATACACATCTTAATTTGCAATGTTGATCCAAACGCAACGGACGTTGTTTCGAGTCTTAACTCGATCATATGCAAAAAGTCATATTTTGGACCTTTAATTTAATAAAAATTCAATATTTAAATTAATTATTTAAGTATCTTATCGTTAAATATGCGGGTTGTTACATTCTCTTCTCCTTAAAAAGATTTCATCCTCGAAGTTCCTAAAGTAATACAATGTCTTCCAACCCTTAGTATTTTAAAGCCCCTTTTGTTTCAAAAATATTCGGCAACACCTCCTTTGCGTGGCTAGGTCCAAAAAAAATCCCAAAACAACATAGATATATATACATCTCATATCTAAGGCATCTCATTTCTGAGGATATGCAAGCATATATACCTAATCTATACTGCAGATCCTACGTACCTCTTTTATTTGCAAGCATATGCAATTTAGGTGCCAATATATCCGAATAAGCATTCCAGTAGCGCATAGTTACTTCCGTGCACTTGATCAAGTACTCAACAAAGAGGATAAAACACAATTGCAACATTAACCATGGATTTAAGCATGCTAAATTATATGTAGCAATCATCTCACATAAACATGCCATATCAAACCATGTAACTTGCATTTCTAGTGTGAGAAGCTTAAATTTTAAACATGGTTTCAGTGTACTAACAGATACTGTCACAACCATACATGACTATCAATTGGACAGTAAGCACAAATAAATCAGTATCTAAATATACTATCGACTTTGAGTCACATTAAAAGGTAGTAGACTCGTATAGATCCCATCTCGACCCCTATAATGGCCATGGATGTCATGATCTATTTTAGATAGCTATTGCTATCACCCTCCAACATATTTTAGTTATGAAATTTAAATTAAGATACAAGGAACCAAACACACAACAAGTAGCAACAGACAATAATAATTTACAAACATACTACCAAGCATACAAAGCATGTAATAACCAGCAATACAAATTAATAACAAACAATAATCAAACAACAACAAGTAATAATAAGCAACGATACAAAATAACTAAACAATCAACAATGAGCAGCAATAAACAATCAACAAGCAATAATAAATAGCATATAAACTACCAATCATAAAAAATAAGCAATAACAATAAATAAAAAATCAAAGTCAATTAATAACAAACAACAGCAAGCAATGGCAAGCAAAAAAAAGCAATAGCAAGCAACGATAAACAAAAAGTATACAAAACAATGAAACATACCAAAAGTCTACACTGACATGCATGGTGACCAACAATAGTCGAAATGTGCATGGCAAACTATAAACTCCAATGAGTCTGTCTGACATCGAAGATGGACAAAATGCTTAAGTGATGTAACTCCTTGTGCAAGTATAATACACGAAAGATTGTTACACCTCCCGCTACAAAAAGGAAAATTTATATGATATGCAAGATCATTAAGTCTTAAAATTCTCGAATAAATCCAACAAACTAATTCTTACTCTTTCCTTCCCTTTTGAACAAAAGTTATTTTCTGAAAGGGAAAATTCTATCGATTAAATCATTACTTAATGACGATCTATAAATGCCTTGGTTCGCTTGGGTTCAAACTCATATCAACCACACAATGTTGATAAGTTTAATGTACTAATTATACTAAGATGCTCGCCAAGGTAAGTTTCATATCACCACGTAGAAGATTATCCAAATCATCACAAAACTAGTCAAAAAGTCCTTCCCCGAGCTATCACAAGCATTCCAAACTATACTATATTATAAATAACTTTACAATGAGTAAAGATCATCCAAAATAATATACAATAGCCGATCTAATCATTTGTTTGCTTGCATAATTTCTTTGTTAAACTAGGGTGGGCCACTTAACTCCTCTCATGCAAACTCCAATCCAGTTCCTTGGTTGGACCACCGAAATTTCCTCGCACAACAAGGGTCATGCTTCGAAAATCTCTCAGTCGCCTCAAGAATCTGACTCAATTGCTTGCCATTAAGAATCAAGTGAAAGACCCTTACCTAACTGGTGCAAATCGCCTAAAAACCCTACGCTCTAAGTAGTGATTATGAACTGGTATGTGAATAGATCAATCTTTAGAAAATATTTGTAATGAGTATAAATTTGACTAACATTATTTAGGACATTTAATTAGATAAATTAAATGAAATAATGTAGATGGTTAAGGGATTGAGATTTGTTAACCAATAAGGGGGTCATGCCTTAATGAATTTATAAGCCAAAGAGAATTAAAGTGGAGTACGTAGGAGGAATATGATAAGGGTAAAATAGAAATAGACTATGTTCTTACACCCTAAACCTTTCTTACCTTCATTCCTTATTCATTTTCAACATTTGCAACAAAACTAAAGTCTTAAATAAAGCATGGCCGGCCACCATTAAGAGATTCAAGAAGAAGAAAAGCTAAGATTCAAGTAGGAAGCTTAAGCAAATCAATCAAAGGACAAATCTCAACCTTCTTAACAACAAGCTAAAGTGAATAATGATCTAACGTCTCATTTTTATTGATTTCGGTTTCTAGTCAGATCTGAGTTAGAAAATAATATACCATGATATGATTGTTTCAATGGATATATATGCTTGTTGATGATTTATGTTGGTTCATATAGATTTTATGATAATAGATTTGAAAAAAACCTATTAATTGACATCCAAATGACTTGCATTTTTAATTTGTGGTTGTAAACATTATTTATGAAGTGAGTTTCAAGTTTCATAATTTTCTAAGTTATTGTGGATTTATTATGAATTTTCTATGAAATAAAATAGCTAAAGTTGGGTTTAAATTAATTACGGCAATTATATATTGCTTTCGGGTCTGAAATTTAAATATGTTAGAAAACATATTAGAAGTGAATTATAGTAATTTTTGGAGAATTTTTCTAAGTATCTTACTATCGTTATAAAATTATTTAAGGTATGAGACTTAAATGTTTTATATGTTTTATCAAGGAGAAGGGCTTATTTGTTAAACTTTTTAATTTGAAAATTTCTAAATTCGGCAGCACTTTTAGAAAAGGATTTTGATAAAGAAAGGAGATCCAATTGTATTTTGACAAATAAGGCAAGTTAGTTGAAAAGAAATTACTTTAAAAGGTTATAAATCAGTTTTGCTTAAATACTACTTTGCCATTTCCTTCTGCAAACTTTTGACACCATACTCCCACTTATGACCCATTCAAAACTAATACACATGGTATTAACCCTTTGGTACGTAGTGGATTGGAGAAGGGCTGGAGGAACCGTGTTGAAACCAAGCTTTCGATGGGGTTGTTTTTAACTTACCTTTGTTTTTAAAAGAAGAAATCTTTTGAACACGTAGTTGCTTGCCTTTGTTTTAGAAAAGAGCTTTCGAAGGTTTGCCGCCTTTTGTCTTAAAAGAAGCTGTCGAAAGGATAGCTTTGAACCTATCGAAACCATGCTGCCGATACTTTTCGAACTAGTTAAGGCCGCATTCGAAAGGTTATAAATCAATTTTAAAGGATACCTTTCGTTCTTTATAGCCTTTAAACAATGGTCTCGAAAGGGTGCTTTTGCCTCCTTACTTTGAAGTTGCCTTCTCAATGCTTTCGAAAGGGTTGGTTTCAAAACCAACCCCTTCTTTTACTAGGACCATTGCTTTTGAAAGCGATTCTTTTGAAAGCAATGCTTTTGCCCCAGTTCTTTATGACCCTTAGTTATATTAAAAGTTAAACCCAAAAGGTTTCAAAAGGAATGATTTAAAAGGGTTTCAAACCAATCCACAAACTTTTACTTGAACTCAATACTTTCGAAAGGTATATAATATGGGTTTCAAAGGGGAGATCCGCAATGTTTTCGAGAGGTTTATTTTGAGTATTTGAATGGAGGGTTTCCAATGCTTTCAAAAGGCAAGTTTAAAATGGTTTTAAAAGAAGATGTTTAAGGTTTTAAGAAAGCTTTCGAAAGGGTTGTTCTCAATAATTTTGAAAGACATTGTTTAAAGTTTTTATATAAGGGTTTCGAAGATTTTACCTTGCCTGCATGGCCTAAACTCTCCTAAGGTAGAAAGGGTTTTTAACTTACTTTGAAGTGATAGATAATCCCATTGATAAGGTTTCATCAACATTGTTTTGTGTAAAGCATATATCATGGCATAAGTATTTTGAGTAAAGCAAAATATATGATTTCCTTGATTTATAAAGATATGATTTCAGGGGTAAATCATTTACAAATATTGTTTACAAGGAAATGAAACTTTAATAGGGTAGTTAACTCTAAGTACATGGAAGGAAATGAAATTTGAATAGGGTAAATAACGCTAAGTTTATGTTCAGATATTAGAAGACTAGATGGGACTGGTGTAGGGTCGTGCCCTATACTTTAGTTATTAGCCCCTAGCTAAAATAAGTGCAAAATTCCAGTGTGTAAGGCTTGTCACAGGTGGGACTAAAATAAGGTTACATACAAAAGGGAATATATAGAGCAAAGATAGGTTATTGGCAAGTCCACAAAACCATTAGGTTCTGTTGACCCTAGAAAAAGAAAGCTAAGGGCAATCAGCCTAGTAGTGTGTTTAATAGAAGTTAGATAATTGATTATGTCTGGTAGGCCCAAGTCAGCCAATGGTTAATAATTATCTAGATAAAACTATAGTGTCGACAGATAGTCCATGAATTTCCTGAGTTTATGCATATATGTATTAGCTTTAATTGTTATAATCAACTTGATTGTGGGGTTTTGATTTGTAAAAGATATGCTTTCAAAAGGATATTAGTGAGGGGAAACCCATTCCGCTATGTGGTGTGATCTCACTTAATATCAGTAAACCGAGATGTAATAGTATTATTCATAGCAGCTTTATGTCTGACTCGAAGTTTATGTTTTCCCCTTAAACTCTCGGGTGCTCAAAATTTGATTTGAGTAGATTGAGAGTTAAGGACTTTTCAGGTTTAGTAAGTTGGACGAATAAGCTTCCGAAGACATGAAGGAGGCAAAGCTAGCTATGTAGGAGCTATTTAGTATTATTTCCACTGTGATGTATTAAGACTGATATGTCTATTTAGTACTCCGATCATCCAAGGGGGCATCTTCATAAGTCTCTCTTGGCATAGTTTGTAATAATTATATTTGATAGGAACTTGGGAATCGTTTTGGGCTGTGTATCTGAATATGAAATATTGATTTGAAATGTAATCAGAAAAGCTATTTTGAAATGTGTGTTGACTTTATTTCATATGCTTCTGATATTATGGATACCATTAACATTACCGTAGTTTGTCATATAAAGTTAATACTATGGATGACTACAACATCTGTAGCGCTTAGCTTCAGGCTCAAGATAGGGGATGCTACAATATTCCTTTTGGCACATGGGATTACTCCCATCACCTAAGGTTTACTAACATAAGGATAAACAATTCCAATATGAATGACTCTATGCAAAATGTATAAGTTACCCAATCAGTTTTGCCCATCAATGGACAACTACTAAAATATACCTGGATACCAAATCCAAGTCATCATCAACCGACCCCACTCAATTTGGATGCTCGTGCATCAAGTTTGAAAGGCAGTATGCTCGGTCGTTTTACCTCAGTTTAACTCTAAGGTTATTTATAAAGTTAGCATTGCTGAAAAATTCACCTACTACGACAGATGTCAAGTTTAGCCTACCTACCAAGTAATTAGCAACAAATAAAATGTACCGCTCAAGTGTCGAAAGAACAGAATTGAGTTTTCCCAAAAATAGAGTACACCTCACCACGTAAGGTTCTTCTATTTCACTTGAGCACTAGGCTTGTTGGGACGGGGTAATGCCTATAAGGCATAAGTCATCATCACTTACTCATCCATTGAATATGTAGGAAAATCCTTCTTCAAGTCATCAAGCCAATTACAATTGAAGCGCTTACGCTTCGCTTTAGCTAGATGATATCTCATGGCGACATGCCCCCATATGCTACGAGAGTGACATACTATGCTAGCTTTCTTCTTCGCATAAGCTAGATCTTCCTTGCATCTCGGTCTTTGCACCTCGATTGGGGCTTAGGTTGCTTTCCACTTTCACTACTTCAAACAGTATCTTGTGGGCTTTCTCACGAAGGAGAACTATCCCAGCGAGACTTTCAAATGTGTCCCCTAACTGGGATAAGACTAAGCAATGAATCCCCAACTAACGCTTTAAGACCCAAGGAAAACCCCTTTCCTAGACCAATGGAGTACCGACCATCTCAATCCCCAAATACAAAAGATTGAATTGGTCAACATACTCCTTCATCGATAAGCTTCCCTACTTCTAATGGATGAAATACTGTAATTGCGCGCCCTTGTCAGTCTATAAAAAATAAATAAACCGAAGCTCAAGGCAACGTTCGGAATCAATCTAAGCATGGCTTGCTCATTAGTTCCTCCTAATTACATCCGACCAAGATAAAAAAACACTCGCACAACTTTGGAAAGTTTAAAGCTAGTGGAGAAAGAAATACTGATGCCCTAAGGGGTACACCACTTTCATCATCTAGTGCAGGTACTGGAATGTTCACAGGTGATGGAACATCCTGTGTGGTAGTCAAATAGCCCTTGAACACTTCAGGCGTCCTATACTACATGTACGTAGTCGCTCATAATAATAGTCGGAACGAAGGTATCCTAGCAACCAGCGGAAAAATAAATCGAAGTCCAAAGGACAAGTGGTGTATGTAGTACTGTATAGTAGAAAAATACAAGTATGCTCTCTTATCTACTCCAACCAGATTATTTAACTCAATATGGTTCACTTGGTCCTGATTTTTTAGCCTAAGATTTAATACAAACTGTAACAACCCGCCCTTCATAGTACCCTGAAATCAGCACAAAATGACAATGTCTGACTTCCGAATACCACAAAAGATAGACTGCCAGGGAAGAAATTTAAAACAAACACTATACTAAGGTAAATCGATAGAATCTCACTGCGGAATGATAAGATATAATATACTGAATATACATTAATAAAACAGGATTACAATATATATATACGAGACTGTACTAGCGGTAGAAACTTATAAGAAAATATCAATACAAAGAATTAGAATAGAACATCTAATACAAAAAGTCTTATATATAAATAACATCTATCATGTACTACCACTATATCAAGTATATAAGAAGTATCAATCTCATCTTCATAGAATGCTCCAGCTTTTCTAAAAGCATATCTCCAAAAGCACTTGACTCCCAGATTATTCAATCGAGTACTCGAGAGTTGTCATGACATAAGAAGACAAAGACAAAACGCGGGTCAGACATAAAGCCTGGTGTGAGGGGAACTGCCTCAAAATACTATATATTAAAACTATATACAAATAAACAAGAACTACGCAGGCACAGCCGGTCCTCCCCACAATCATGGCTTAGTGGTAATCCACGCTATCCGTAAACCTATCCAAAAGATAAGAAATATACCATAACCTTCTCTTCTCCTGTAATTAACGACTCAGCACAACTAATGTAATGTGATTGAAATGTAACAATCATACTAAGTAACCCAACATCCAAAAGTGGGGTGATCATAATATAAGTCTACCACAAAGTACAAAATGATAGTAAATACGGCAATAACAACAGTCAACTAATAACATACACAACATAACAAATGAAAGATAACTAAGAAACACAAATCAATACCCATCATTAATGATGGATGGAGTCAATAACGGACATCTATCACTATCCAATTATTCCCTTCGAGGGATCAAGATATATAGAGTCAACATCTGAATATACCATAGATCTCGAGCCATAAGTCTCGTGTAGATCTCACCGTACCCCTATAATGAGCATACTTTATGATCTACTCTATATACCCGAAACCTAGTCTTAATAGTAAATAGAATCATTATACCCCTATAATGAGAATAAGTGTCATATGATATATTCTAAATACTTAGGACCTTTGCGGATCTCATCGTACCCCTATAATGAGCATAAGTGTTCTAGGATCCCGTAGTAGATGCTTCTCATCATTCCCCTTTAGGACATAAAGGATTTCTTAAATAACAAGTGTATGGCTCTCATCAAAAAGAGAACGCAGGTCATGTCTTGTGTAATATGCTATCAGGACCACGAAGGAACACCGATGCCATATACATATGCACACATCAAATATTACATTGCGCAATCAATTATGCTTATCACAAATGAAGGTTGATATCTTATCATCGTCTATCCATATGTATGGTCATTAATATAAGGCCAATACAATGTCTGATTACGAATATAAGATCAATATCGAGTACGGTCAAAATCATAAGATGATACCATTCATCAAATATATCTACCCTAAAGTCAAAGCCAAAGGGCATGGACTAACTTCGCTCAATCGTACATGCTCACCAAACATGACCGTGTAATCAATCATTGTATTGGTATCATATTTGATCATCATTGATCGCACAAGTATCATTATACATTACATTCAAGTACTAAGCTTCACCTTCCTAGTTGACTGGTTTCAGTCAACCGGTGTCACACACTGGTCGATTGAGCCTAGTCATTCCTAGGCAGGAAACCTAGGCCAGCGAGCCAAGTCGGCCACTGCTCGCGGATTCAAGCCTCGTCTTTTCTGTTACTTCACCCAATGAGTCATCTAGCTCCCGTAGTCCACCTTTGCTGCAATGGAGTTCATTGATTGACGTTTTCGAAGTGGTTTCTTAAGTATTTAAAAACCAATTTCGATCCCAAAATCCACTCTTTGCACATGTAGAGTTCTACGGGTAATTATAACAACCCAACCCTCATGCGATGCTCACACATATCTCGATACTCCTGCTCGTGCACGCATATGCACACATGTATTCGCAAACACATAAAACCCAATAAACCACACTTCGAGCTTTACCGGAGTGTTTACTCAACCTGATACTCTCTTACGCAACTTAGCACACCCAGTGGTCGTATGGCTAAGATTGCTCACAACTTGATTATATACAAATATAGATATTTCCATATGTATATACAATTATTTACACAATTAAAAAAACGTATCAACAATCCAAGTTATTTAATAGTTCTAACTATAATACAAGAATTGTATTGATTATTACATAACCTCAAATACGCGTATTTACCTGCTCATGCACATATACGTACACATACATTCAAGTAAGTAATTAAATTATTGCTTACTATGTTATTTTAAATAAAAGTCTACTCTCTTTTCTATTATTTTATAAAAACATTTCATTATTTTATAAGATAAATCATTAGCTTATAAATCATTTTTAAGCCCTTTAAATTATTTTAAAAGTCATAATCTTAACTTCATTTAATAATAAAATATATAATAATATTTATATCACTAATATAACAACGAATTAGAGTTTAATTAATTTATAATCATGCTATAAATTAATATCATCACTATCTAACTCTATCTAATACATATGGAACAATATAAATATACGAGATTTCAATCAACTATCCCGGGTATTTATTCAAACAAACGAATAAAATGGGGAAACAATTATATATATATATATATATATATTTGTTTTCACCTCTATCAGGTAATATTTTTGAATACATATAATAATGGGGATTTAAACTGAAATATTAATTTAGATTTATAATTTCGCACACCTGAACCGTAAATTCTCAAATGTCCAAATCTCATCCAAGCCAATACCATGTCGTAGATAATCTCACTACGAGTGCAATGGCAAAGACCGTGTCTCGGTGGGACCTAGTATGCAAAAGATACGAGTTAAATACGAATCGAGATTAATTAAATACTTAATAAACTAATTAACTTAATTAATCTTATCTAATCATTTTTCCAAAGGCTAGTGATACATGTGCACAGTAAAAACCACTACTACCATGCACATTTATGCCCCAATGTCGAGCTACGGTCGACGAAATCGAGCACAACCTCTTTAATTCACCTAGTTGAACGATGACACACCCAACGACACCTTCGATGTAATGTTTGCATGCCACTAGCTATACATGACATCATGAATCCCTAACGGCCTTCTTTAGGTCTCTATTTTCCTAAAGGCACCAGAGTCCCTGGCGATGGCATGGGAAGAAGCGTGTTGCCCAGAGAAATCCAACGATGCTCTCCGTTGGCCGAAAATCCTCTTCATTTTCCGTTGAACTCTATCCCTAGGCGGCTGCTCTTCAACAATGATGAACCCAAGAATCACTGCATATGTCATAGCCACCCTAAATGTGAAGTCTCCTATATACGAGTTTCATAGAACCGGTCTCATGATTTAATGTTGACCGAATCTCTCGATTTTGGTTTTTGATGAAGGTGGCTGAATTTTAGTGAGTTACTATAAGAAGGAAACGGGAAAAGTGAGAGAGTACTGTGTGTGGGTTATATATATAATTAAATTATATATATTTTATTTGATTTCTCAAATAAATCCTCACACATGTCGAGCTCGTATAATCATACAGCACATTGGATTGTAATGAAACTCATCAGTTCACATCATCTTATTTTCCTCATCCCAATGGTATAAATTTTGTCGTTATATGAGACATCGCCCCGGGATAATAATTTCATACATTTCAAGATCGTTTTGGCCTTCAAATCACCCGATTTCAAATATAGCAATATTTATACACATCTTAATTCGCAATGTCCATCCAGACTCAATGGAAGTATTCTCAATTTCTAATTCAATCGTATTCGAAAATTCATATTTTGGACCTTCAATTTAATAATGATTCAATATTCAAATTAATTATTTAAATATCTTATCATTAAATATGTGGGTTATGACACTTATGGATCAGCTACACTTAAACACTAGTATAGTAACGGAACCTATAGTTGTGTCAAACCCCGTAGGAGGATCGACCTATTTGTCTGTGTTGTGTAAGGGTTTGAAGTTATTCATTTTAGGGGTCGAGTTTGATTGTGATGCTTTTGTCTTGGGATTTTCTGGGTTTGAGTTGATATTGGGCATGGATTGAATGATGATGTGTGGGGCCATTTTAGACTGTGATAGGAAGGTCATTAGGTTGAGCATGTGGAGTGGGCTAGCTTGGAGGTTTATTATGATCCTCGAGGATCGGTTATGTTGAGCTACTTATATTCTTTAGACCTATCACATGATGAGCTTAATACTGTGCTTATAGTTAGAGATTTCCCAAATGTTTTTGCTAAGGTTACCAGTCTCCTGCCCCAGAGAGAGATCGAGTTTAGGATCTATCTTGTTGAGAATGCCAGACCCATCGCCTTACCATTAGGGCATATGGCTCCAAAGGAGAGACGCAAGTTGAACAAATAAGTAAATGAGCTGTTGGAGAAATGCTTTATTAGGAGGAGCATTTATGAGTGGGGAGCACCAATTGTCTTTGCCGCCAAGGCAGATGGTTCTTTGAGATTCTGCATTGATTATAGGGAGCTGAATAAACTAATAAAGAAGAATCAGTATCCACTTGCCCATATAAATGATCTTTTTGATCAGTTAGTTGGAGTTAAGTTGTTATCACAGTTTGACTTAGCCACCGGATTCCACTAGTTACATGTAGCCAAGGACAGCGTCCAGAAGACAGCCTTTCGTACACTCGACAGACTTTACGAGTGGCTAGTTATGCCCTTCGGACTGGTCAATGCACCTGTCTACTTTGCTGATTTGATGAACCAAGTTTTCAAAGGGTTGCTTAATATGTTTTTCATGGTATTTGTGGATGATATTTTAGTCTATTCGAGGAGCAAGGAGGGAACGCATTGCATTTAGGAGAAATGATCAGTACATTCCATGCGCATAAGCTGAAGGCAAAGTTTTTGAAGCACCACTTTTGGAAAGAGGAAGTGCACTTTTTGGGATACATCGTCTCAGAAAGTGGGTTGGTAGTTGATCCTAGTAAAGTGGCAATAGTTCAGGATTGGCATGTGTCAAAGAATGCTATTGAGGTGAGGAGTTTTGGTTTGGCGGGCTACTATCGGAAGTTCACTAAGGATTTCGCGAAGATCACTGCCCCTTAGACCCATCCTACCAAGAAGAATCTAATTTTCTTGTGGGATGCAAAAAGAGAAGATTCTTTTATCAAATTAAAGGAGGCATTGACTAGCACAACGGTTTTGATATTACCTTATAGGACGAAGCCATTTATAGTTTATACCGACGCATGTGGAATGGGGTTAGGCATGCTCTTGATGCAAGAAGGAAGGGTTGTAAGTTATGCTAGTCGGCAGTTGAAGACTAATGAGAGAAACTACCTTACCCATGATCTTTAGTTGCGGGCTATTGTCTCTACGCTCAAGTCATGGAGGCATTTCCATTTAAGACAGCGGTTTGAGCTGTATACGGGTCACAAGCCATTGAAGTATTTGTTCTTTCAAAAGGACTTGAATTTGAGGCAACAAGGATGGATGAAGTTTTAGGCATCATACGATTTTGATATCTCATATAACCCAAGTAAGGGTAATGTAGTGGCAGATGCTTCAAGCAGATAACATGCAGTATTGAGTCCTTTTTCTTGGAGTGGAAGCATTTGAAGTTCATTTTTACATTTGACTTCCGACCATCATCGGATATTGCTCTGGGATTACTAGTAGCTTTAGATGTGCAGCCTACATTGATGGAGCATATTGGGTCCAGGCAAAAGAAAGATAAGGAGCTAGTAGATATTATTAAGAGGATTAGGAGAGGAGAGTCATTGATTCATTTGAGGCGTTATGACATTGACTCGAGAGGATGGTTATGAAGTGATGGTAGGCTTTGTGTTCCTTTTAGCATGGATTTGATGGATGCAGTACTGGCAGAGTCTCACGTTCTAGGATGACCATTCATCCTGGCGGTGATAAGATCCATTACAACATGAAGAGAGTCTTCTATTAGCCTAGTATGAAGAAGTATGTGGCAAAGTATGTAGCTAGATGTATGACTTTCTAGAGGGTAAAAGAGGAGCAGAAAAAATTGGGAGGATTGTTACAACCATTGGATATTCCTTAGTGGAAGTGGGAGAGTATTTCTATTGATTTTGTGGATCGGTTACCTAGGAGTAGGAGAGGGAATGAGAGCATTTGGGTCATAAACAATCGGTTGACCAAGTGCACTCATTTCAAACCATTGAGGAGTAAGAGGATGGCGACATTATTGGAAGCTCTATACATGAGAAAGGTCATTAGGTTACATGGAGTTCCTACTAGTATAGTTAGCGATCGAGAATCACTTTTTACTCGCGAGTTTTAGAAGAGTCTACAAGAGGTTTTGGGGGTCGAGTTGAGTTTGAGCACCGCATTCATCCGCAGACGGACGGACGGATGGAGAGAGTAAATCGAGTATTAAAGGAATTACTACGGATGTGCATTTTGGACTTTGGAGGTTCTTGGGAGGATCGCTTACCGTTAGTGAGTTTACCTACAACAATAGTTATTAGGCTAATATTGGAATAATACAATTCGAGGCAGTATACGGTAGACCATATAGATCACCGTCGTGTTGTGGGACACTACGGATAAGATTATCGTTGGACTGGATATGGTGAGGGGGATGTCGGAGAAGGTGGACGTGATCCATAGGAAAATGAAGACCGCTTATGGTAGGTAGAAATCTTATGCTGACAGAGACTTACAGAGTTAGAGTTCGCAGTGAGCGACATGGTATTTATGAAGGTTTCACCTCTTAGACATGTTATGAGGTTTAGTAGATTGGGGAAGCCAACGCCGAGGTTTGTAAGGCCTTTCCTGGTAGTTGCTGGAGTATGAAGTTGGAGCATAGGGTAGAACTTCCAAAGAAGTTAGTAGGGATACATGATGTTTTCCATGTGTCAGACTTGCAGAAGTGCTTACATGATACAACTACCGCAGTCGAGCCGGGTCAGCTAGAGAAGTTGGAAGTTGAGATGGAGTCACTTGTCCACAACAAGGAGATCGAACTTGTTAAAGTTCAATAGGTAGACGATCCAGTGGAGAGTACATGGGAGCCTAAGGTGAAGATCCACGCTACCCACCCACAACTCTTTTCTGGTACGTTTCCATTTACGTTTAATATGTGTAGACTACTTATGTATATGACTTAACTTGGTATACCCTTTAGGTAGAGACCATTGGATGGTATGAATGGATGTAAACATGTCAATAGGACGTGTTATGGATGATGGATGCTAATAGATGTATTGTTTGGATTGTTTCTTATACACATTTAGGACAATATATCCTCTGGGTAGTACATACACACATTTGCATTATCCAATATCATTGTCTAGCTTGTTAGATATTATGCACATATATGTTTTGTTATCTTATTATGCATTATGCATATGGATGGAATGGTTGCGCATACATATAGAATTGCAAGTATATTCACTTAGGATGTTGCATACATTTTGGATGCATGGCATGAGCATTTCCATGATAGAAGGTCAACTAGATTAGGAGACCGCCTATTCTTTTCATTAGTATAGGTTCACATGCATTTCACATTGCAGATATATGTACATATTGTACTAGATAATTATTTAGGATAATGACTGCTCGTGGATGATGGATGGTGTATGAGTAGATGGTTTAGCTATTTGTTGTTGTGTGTATTAATTATATTTTTCCGTCTTTTAAGATTTGGGGACAAAATCCTTTTGAAGGGGAGAAGGTAACACTTTGAAATTTTAACCAAAATTTAATAAGAAAATTAAATTTAAATTAGAAAAGGACTAAAACTAAATTTCCACAGACGTCCGAATTTGGCTATGAAACTTGCACCATTGCGTTTGTAGCAATTTTCCGAATGATTTCCGTATGTAACACTTCGAAATCGGAGTTATTACGGAGAAGTTACGGGCGTTTGAAAGTTTAAAATAGAATAAAAATTAAAAATTAAAAATCCTAAAAAACACAGTACCATTGGTCGACCCAAGAGGGAAGGTCGATCGATAGTGGTCGACCCATGGGGCTAAGCGGCCGATTGTTGACGTTGTAAAATTGAGAATTCTAAAGCTACTTCAAATGGTTGAGATGGGTTAATTCGTCGCTAAGTTATGATGACCAAACAAGATGATAGGAAAGATTGTCCATACCTGATCTAATGTCCCAAACTTGTCTCCAATCTATATAAATCCAAAATTAAGTTAACCCTAAAATCAGTAGAAAAACTTACCGTATCGACACTACAAAAATCTATCCTCTCCTCTAAAACTAAATTTCTATAAAATCAAATTAAAAGGCAAAGTAGAAGGAATACAAAAGATCAGATCTAGAAGGGGAAGCTTATGTAGAGAGATTCAGGGGCAAGGAACGAAGTTAGAGCTTGGATCTAAGGTGAGTGGGAATAAGTTTAATTAGATGATTATTTACTGTTAAATTTAATCTATTCGAATTGATTTAGGGTGTTAGTAATTTAAAACAAAAATTTTAAACCCTAATTCTACAATCTTGAAATCCTAATTCTATAATCCGGAATCTAGGTGAGAGGTTAAAGTTACTGTAAATTGGTAACATGAAAACCCTACTTTAGTTTAAACTCCCGAGTGGTTAACTATATAACCTGTTAAATACATGAATCTCAAATCAATGAAAATTGGGAAAAACTGTGAAATAGATTGGTCACTGAATTTGCTAAGGTTCACTATAAAACCCTAAAACTAATCAAATTCAATAATAATAATCAAAACTCTAATCAGAACTTGACAAAACCTAAATTTTTGTACCCGATCTGTCGGCCCTCACCCTGAGTGGTCGACCTTAAGCGTCGACCGATAGGGTATAGGCGATCGACCTATTGTCACGTGAATTATGCAACTTGAACCTCGGCCTAAGGCCTAGGTTAATAATAAAAATAAATATAAATGTTAATTATTGTGTGAGCCTATTTGAGGCTATTTGTATGTATGTTAGGAGCTGTAGGGACGCTAGTTTCGATGCTAGGATGTTGTAGTGTTGGGTAAATGTTCTTTACCTAATCGAAGGTCGATTATTCGACTGGGGGCAATTTTTATCGCAAATTGGTACTCACAAGAGGTTTTATGGTGGATGCGCTGCATTGACTGAAGCCTGATGGAGTGTGTGAGCCCTTCACAACGGGAGTTCGCACATGGTACAGTTTGGAGTTTAGATCCCTATGCGTGTAATAAGAGGCGTAGACTACGGTTGGGAGGCAGAAACAGAATGTAGATGATGAGACACTTTGACGAGTCAACATTTCAGGTTTTCCTCTTCATTTGTTAATGGGTTTACACATAGTCATAGTTAAGGGAAGATTCGTTCCCTAATAGTCTAGGGGGCAGTGATGGTAGTCAGAATTTAGTTCCACGGTTCCATGGTAGCCTAGGGGCGGTGTTTCTATGACTAGCAGCTCTAGGAACGATGGCAGATCGTTAGACATTGAGGTCCGATCGGTACTTCGACCCTTGTAGTAGCCTGCATAATTTATTTTGTAGGTGTGTGTTGAACCAAAACCCTTAAGAAATGGACCCTAGGAATACACGAGCACTTGTCGTACACCCTATGTCTCTTAGTATAGAGTTAAAGTTAACTATACATGATCGCCACATATTAAATTTGTATCTCACGGGGCTTGAATACAAATATGGACGGAAGAAGAGGCAGAGTTAATTTACGAGGAGACAGCACCACCACAAATGGAAATGCCCAACCGAATGTTAAAAGAACTCAAGGTCAGGCTAGGGCTGAGAATGTTGGTGCCGGGGTCCCACAAGTGGATATGGGAGCCATGTATTAATTTTTCGTGAACATGATGCAAGTTGGAATCGCAGCTGGAGTTGTTGGACTGAATGCTGTTGGAGGAGGAGTTCAGGAAGCTTCGATGGTCAATCAGTATGATAACTTGAGTAGAGATTATGCTAGGCTTAGGGGAAAGCCGTTTATTGGAAATGAGGATGCTATCGAGGTGGAAAACTGGTTGCTACACTGTGAATGGATTTTTGCTGATTTAGGGCTCAATGACGAGCAGAAAAGAAGACTTGCTTCAAGACAGCTTCAGGGAGCTACTTTGTTTTAGTGGAATACTGTAACTGCTGGTGTGGATGAAGAGACTATGACGTGGGTAGAGTTTAGGAGGAGGTTTCAAGAAAGGTTCATGTTAGCAATGGCGCAGTCTGTGTTGGTTAGGAAGTTTACTGAGCTGGAACAAAGGGAGATGTATGTTCTGTTCTGGAATATGCTGGTAGATTCGAGAGTTAGCCCGATATGGGTATGCCACTATTGACATAGTGTTGAAAAAGGAATGAAAATTTTATTAGAGGTCTGAAGCCGGAGTTGGCTAGGGCTACCTTACCGCACATCAGATATCCATGTGATGTAGTTGTGGAAATGGCGTTGAGACATGAGGAGATGTTAGCTTGTTTGGAGAAGAAGAAGGAAAAGGAGGTTCAGATTGGACAGGGCCAAAAGTGAAAGTTTTTCCACAAGAAGAATGCTTCAAAGGGAGGAGCAACGAAGAAGGGAAACTCTAAAGTGACAAGTTACAAGTGCGACAAGAAAGGACATTATACTCATGAGTGTCATACTGGAAAAGGAAAAGGAAAGGAGGAGATTGGAAAGAAGAACATCAGGTGCTTTAATTGTGATCAGATCGGCCACTGCAAGAATTAATGCAAGGAGCCCGCAAAGGATAGGAAGGGCCAAGTGTATGCATTGGAGCTCGCTGCTTCAAGGCTAGTAGTGCAGGAGAAGGGAAAGGCTGTGTTAGGAGGCACGCTTTCAAATTCACGGTATGTCTGTTAGCATTTTGTTTGATACTGGTGCATCACATTCTTTTATATCTCGATGTTTGGTAGATAAACCTAACCTAGAACTCAAATATTTAGTTACTTCCATAAGAGTTGCAAATCCGGTAGGTGGGTATGCGACACTTGGGATGAAGTGTGACCACTTAGAGTCTGACTTGCTAGGTTACATCTTTGTTTGCAGTTTACATGTTTTTGACTTTGTTGGGTTTGGAATTATATTGGGTATGGACTGGTTAAATAAGTATGATGCTAGGATATTTTTCCATGGTAGGAAAATATCGCTTAGACACCCTGATTATAGTGATTTGATAGTTTATACCATAGAAAACCCTAGATGTGAGGTGAATGCTTTATTGGGTGTTATGGAGTTGGAAGATGAGTTGAATCGCATTTTCATAGTTATAAAATTCGCGGATGTGTTTGAACTTGTAGTTGGATTGCCATCGAAACGAGCCATTGAGTTTCTGATAGATTTGGTACCTGGAGAAGAACCGGTAAGTAGGCCGCCAAGCAGAATGACACCAACATAGATGAAGGAGTTAAAGGCTCAATTGGTAGACTTGGAAGGTAAGAGTTTTATTAGACCAAGAAGTTCGCCTTAGGGAGCAGCTGTAGTATTTTCTAAGAAGTCGGGTAGGTCATTGAGGCTATGTATCAATTATCGTAAGTTAAATGAGAGGATGATAAAGAATCGATATCCATTGCCAAGAATTGACAATTTTTGTTCTATCAACTAAGTGGAGCCAAGGTATTCTCTCAGTTAGATTTGGCGACAGGATTTCATCCGCTTAGAATAGCGGAGGATGGTATACCTTTAACAGCGTTTAGGATGAGATATGGATCGTACGAATGGTTAGTTATGCCGTATGGACTAACTAATGTGTCGAAATTCTTTATGGATTTGATGAATCAGATTTTCCGAGAGCACTTGGACAGGTTCGTGTTAGTCTTCATAGATGATATTCTGATATACTCTAAGGATGAGAAGGAGCATGAAGTTCATCTTAGAGTTGTGCTTGAGACGCTTCAGCTAAAGGCAATGTTTTCGAAGTGCCATTTTCTGAAAGAAGGAAGTGAAATTCCTTGGTCATGTAGTCTTAGAAAAAGGGTTGTAAGTAGATCTGACAAAGATTGAAGCGGTGAATAATTGGAAGAGATCCGAGACAGTGACCAAGATAAAGAGTTTCCTTGGATTGGCCAGATATTACCAAAGGTTTATAAAGGATTTTTCGCAGATAGTTGCACCGATGACTAAGCTAACGCGAAAAGACGTGAATTTTGTATGGACCGATAAGTGTGAGGAAACATTACAGAGCTTGAAACACTTATTGGCCCATGCACTGGTGTTGGTGGTTCCGAAAGGGAATCAAGATTTAGTTGTTTATACTGATGCGTGTGGAATAGGACCGGGAGCTGTGCTAATGCAGAGAGGTAAAGTGATTGCCTATGCATCTCGACAGCTTAGACCACATGAGGTTAGGTATCCGACGCATGGTTTGGAGTTAGCTGTAGTAATATTTGCCTTGAAGGTGTGGAGACATTACCTTTTGGTAGAGAGGTTCGAGCTATATACAGATCATAAATCGTCGAAGTATTTATTCTCTCAGAAGGAACTGAACATGAGACAACAAAAATGGTTGGAGTTTATTGTTGCTTATGATTTTGGAATTGAGTATACGCCCAGAAAATGAAATAAGGTGGCAGATGCACTTAGCAGGAAACATCATAATGCAGTTTTAACGATGATTTCTGAGTGGAAGGATTTAGAAACATTGTCAGCTTGTAAAGTGCAGTATAGATCCGAGGCTAGGTCTAGTGGAGAAGGTGCTATATTGTCTTATTTAGAAGTCCGGTTAGTAATGATTGAGAAGATTGCTTCTAAACAGGAGGAGGATCTAGTGTTAGCTGAACGCATCAGGAAATTAAGGGAAAGAACGGGGAGCGATGACTTGAAGGATTTCAGTCTTGACCAGAACGGGTGTTGAGAAAGAAGGGTAGATTATGTGTTCCAAATGTGGGAGACATAAGGAAGGAAATTTTGGAGGAATGCCATCATTCGAAGTTCACTATTAATCCAGAAGGACAAAGATGTATCAGGATATGAAGAGAAGTTTCTTCTGGGAAGGCATGAAGAGGGATGTTGGCTTATGCGTGAAACAGTGTTTGAACTGTCAACAAGTAAAAGCCAAGCATCAGAAGCCAAGTGGATTGCCTTAGCCATTGGATGTTCCGATTTGGAAGTGGGATTCTATTTCTATGGATTTTATTGATGGGTTGCCAAGATCTAGTAAAGGAAATGAAAGTATATGGGTCTCATAGTGGATAGATTGACCAAGAGTGCCCATTTCATTCTAGTTAAGTCAATTAGGACGGCGCCTATTTTGGCGAAGTTTTTCATGAAGAATGTGGTTAGACTACACGGAATTCCTAGTAGTATTGTTAGTGATAGAAATTCCTTATTCACTAGTGAGTTCTGGAGGAGTCTACAGGATGTTTTAGGAACCAAGCTCAAGATGAGTACCGCTTACCATCCACAGACAGATGGGCAAACGGAAAGAGTTAACAAGACCTTGGAGGACTTGTTAAGAGCTTGTGTATTGGAATTTGGGGGATCATGGGAAGATCATCTACATTTAGTCGAGTTCTCATATAACAACAGTTATCAGACTAGTATTGGAATGGCACTGTTTGAAGCTTTGTATGGAAGACCATGCAAATCCCCTACGTATTGGTTAGAGACTGAAGACAAAGTAGTCCTTGGTCCTGATTTGGTAAGAGAAGCAGTAGACAAGATTGAGCTGATAAGGGCAAGAATGAAGGAAGCTCGATCTAGGTAGAAGAGCTATGCAGATAGAAGACGGAAATATTTGGAGTTATCTATTGGAGATCATGTTTTTGTCAAAGTATCACTGATGAAGGGTGTGATTAGGTTCGGAAAATCAGGAAAGTTAGCACTGAGATTCGTTGGACCATATCGCATTGTTGATAGGATAGGGAAACTCACGTATAGAGTATAGTTACCGAGTAGTTTGGCGGATGTCCATGATGTTTTCCATATTTCTCATCTTAGAAAGTGTAATAGAGACGTGGAGACTACTATAGCATCGACAGTGTTAGAGGATCTAGTTGTAGAGCCGGCTTGACCATAGTTAGAAAGCCAAATCGAATTATGGTAAGAGATGAGAAGAGGCTAAGGAAAACGATGGTCAGACTAGTGAAGGTCCAGTGGGGTGACGATGAGAGAGACTGTACTTGGGAGACTGAGAGCAGGATTAGAGACGCTTATCCTGATTTGTTGTGTGCCTTATCGTAATTTCGAGGATGAAATTCTTTAAGGAGGGGAGATTGTAACACCCCATATTTTTTAGTAACATTATTTATGATATTTAATTAGTTAAATTAAATTAAATAATGTGTTGATTAATGGATTGAGATTTGTGATTAAATTAAGGGGTAGCCGTGCCATATTAATGAATAGATAAATGAAGTAAAATGGACTTAAGTGCTAGGAAATAAGGGATGGAAAAATAGGAAAATGATTAAACATATACCATAAACCCTTAGGAAAATGAACACACGTGCATTTCGTTTTTCTTAAGCAAAAACATTCTATGGCTGGCCACTATTAGCAATCTCAAGAAAAGATAAAGCTAGAATCTTAAAGAGGTAAAATCAAAACACTTAATCAAGAGCAAATCTCACATCTTTAATCACAAAGCTAAGGTGAACAATTTCTACATCTCAAGTTTTCTAAATGATTTCGGTTTTATGTTGAAACCCGAATTTATCTTGCATGATTTAGCCATAGTTTTGAAGAGCAAAATGTTTATATATACATGTTGATGATTTATGCTTGTTCATATAGATTTTATGATATGTTTTGATGAGAATATCTTAATTAATGACATCCATATGCCTTGTGTTTTAAATATAGACCAGAAATGTTATTTTAGAGATGGGTTTCAATTTTTATAATTTTTGAATTAATGTGGATTTTATATTAATTTTCTAGTGAAGAAAATGATTTATTGGGTTATGAATAATTTACGGGTAAATTATAATTAATTTGGGTCTGAAATTTTTATATGTTAGTAAACATATTAAAAAGGATTTTCTATAATTTTTGTAGTATTTTCCAAAGTGTTTTGATGAATATATAAAATTATTTAAGGTATGAGACTTAAATGTTTTATATATATAGTTATGGAGAAGGGATATTTTGCAAATAATTTAAATTAATTAATTCTGAAATTATGGCACTACTTTTAGAAAAGAAAAATTAGCAATCAATATGAGTTTGACAAACAAGGCAGGTTAGTTAAAAAGTTTACTAAAAAAGGTTTTAAATAAGAAATTCATGCTGAAAGCATGTTTTGCCTCTTTTGGTTTCGCCCAGGTAGTGTTTAACGACAAATTTTCTATCGAGTTAGAAAAATGCCGATAAATTTTGAAATAAAAATAACCGCAAGTGCACGACATACAATTTTAGTACATGGAGAGTACAGGTCGATCCGCACGGAATTGTTTTAGATTTTAAAAATCTATTCAATCAAATTAGACCAAATGGAGGAGAAATTGTTAACTAGAAGCAAAATGAATCTAAAACTAGAATTAAAATGAGATTAAAAACTATGAGATTAGAAAACAATTTAGAGGCAAATCCACTCTCATATTTTTGCAAATCAACAAACAACTAATTTATGATCTCTAGTTTTGGGAATAAGTGAAATAATTGTTGCATTTATCATAAGTATGGTTTATTTATGTTATTAATTAACATAACTTAAACCATCAAACTATAATGCAACAAATAAACCACTCATAGATTCTCATGAAAATGAAACCAAAGAAAAATTCATTTTTAAGTATGATCTATTTACTATTGTAATTAGTAATATAGATCATCAAATTTTGTTTTTACTTTCATTTCAAAATCAAAAATCAATTAGCAAATGATGTTGTAAATTGTGTTTATGTTGAATAAGAATATCTCATTTGCAAATTCAACATAAGCTATCAAACCCATTTGTATAAACTTACATCAAAATCTACTCTAATGAAGCATAAATAAAAGAGACCATAAATCATAGAAATGTTGAAATTACATAATATTTGAGAGCTTCATTACCCCTAAATTGAAGAGTTTAGCTACTCATTTGTGTTATCAAATCAACACATGGAAGTTTCAACGTTGAAAATGAAAGAAAGTAGAGAATGCACAAAGAAAAAGAAGATTAACTACTAGAAGGAAATTAATTAGACTAGTGCATAAATGAAAATCTAAGCTATGAACATAAAAAGAAAGAAAGCATAGAAATAAATATTAACATGAAAGCAAAGAAAAGCATGTAGAAAAGAAAAGAGAAAGAGGCTTGGAAGCCATTTTTATTTCATGTAACATTGAGTTTACAATTTGATTGCTTAATTTCATAAGTAAAAATGAAAGGTAGAAAGATATTTACATATTCATAAGAGGGCTATTTATACATGCATAAAACCCTAATTCAATATTTAGGGAGCTTCCCAAAATGCCCTTTAGGAAGTGTGGCCATCAAGTAACCATTAGCCACTAATTAATCCCTCATTAAATGTGCATAAAGCTTTAACCTCCACTTAGTTGTCCATTAGCTTCTAATTGTAGATTTATGCAAGTGGGTGGGGTCCTCCATGAACTTGGACTTGAATTATTTCCTTCTTATTTCCTATGTATTCATTTGTGCATGCATATATCTTCATGAATCTCTCTTCTATATGCATCAAAATTTCCTATAAAAATCATAAAATGTCCAAGTAAAAATTCTCAAATTGACACATGCACAAAAATGACCATTTTGCCTCTGAATGAAGATGAATATACGATGATTTGAAAATAATTGAATTTTGGTTTTAAACATGTTAAAATGCCCAAATATGATATTTATTTAAATAAAAAGAGATAAAATGTGGATGTATATATATGCACATTTACGTGCACATCAAATACCCCCACACTTATCTTTTTATTCGTCCTCGAATAAAGGAAAACTAAGATAAATCCATTTGCGTAGGGAGCACGATTGCATTGAGCATATGCAACAAGCCGTTAAACCTCTGGGTGTCCCCAGTAGGACGAGTGTTGTTTCGTGAGGGTTTTCAGCAGATAATACCCACAAAATCCAAATGCAGGATGAAAATATTTACAAAATGCAAGATTTATTTACAAAAGGATGAATGCGAGTTTTTGAAAATATTTACAAATGAAGGATTTACTTTTAAATCGACACAAATAAGTTAAATGTAAGTTTTGGTCATTGTCTTGAAAATTTAAGTCATTTACTCATCAAAACTTCCAATAAAAATGAAGTTATCGTAAAAAATAGACTATAGTTTAACTCGTTGTTTCGGTTGATAACATAGTGCAACTATGAAATAGATCCTTAGTTGATTAGCAAAGTTTATCAAAGTGGTATTTTCATTTCTTATCAATAACAAGTCAAATCAAATAAGTAAAAATAGTGCTCGAATTTCAATTGCTACTCTCTCTTTTTTGAAAATTTTATTGATATTAACAATATTTACATATGCCAAACTCAGGTAAACTGAGGCCAGATATATTACCCGTGCACTACCTTGCGGACTGATGTGAGGGGAATACAGAGCATAGCGAGTGAACACACAAGTGTGAACACTTATCGACTATAGGCGTTATTAAAAAGAATTTTTATATACATACACCTAACTCAGATAAACTGAGGCCAGATATACCGATCGTGCACTGCCTTTCGGGCTTACGTGAGAAGGGTACAGAGCATGGCGAGTGAACACACGAGTGTGAACACATGACTCTAGGTGTTAAAAATATGTACATATATACAAATGTTTTTTTTTCTTTCTTTTTCTTTTTTTTAGAAAAAGAGAGTTTTGCAAAATCATCTTAGCACAATTTAACGTAGAAGATAAAAATGGTATATCCTTTACTTTAAATTTACCACTGTTTTAAACAAAGATTTTCAATTAGAATATACTTCATAATTAACACATATGAATCTGCCTATATACTAGTTAAACCATTGTTATTTGTAATCAAACTTCATTTTTATTTTTGTTAAAACAAATAAATTTTCAAAAATTTCAATTTATTACCCAAAACTTATACTTATCCTATAGTGTTTCTTCAAAAATAAATCAAAATGCTAAAAAAAAAGAAAATGTTTTTGAGATTCAGAAATTTTGAGTTTTTTTTAGTTAAAAGAAAATCAAAAATAAAAAATGCCATGAAACTTTAAAAAATTGAAAATGAGACTCCCCCCTACACTTTATTTTGACTGTGTCCTCACAGTTAATGCATAATATAATGACTGTAACGGGGAAAAATATGTACATATTTACAAAAGAGGGTTAACATTCTTACTAGACGTAGCTTGGCTCATGAAGAATCATGAGCTCCTCCTTTTGGTTACAGGGCAATTCCAAGAAAGATTTCAAACGATGACCGTTGACTTTGAAAATCGATCCATCCCTGCGGTTTTCTATTTCTACGGCACCATATGGAAAAACAGTTCGTACCACAAATGGTCCGGTCCATCTTGATTTAAGTTTCCCAGGGAATAAATGAAGTCTTGAGTCATATAAAAGAACTTTCTGGTTAGACGAAAACATTTTTCTTAGGATTGACTTGTCATGAAAAACTTTGGTTCTTTCTTTGTAAATTTTCTCATTTTCATACACGTCGTTCCTAAGTTCTTCTAGTTCGTTGAGTTGTAGTTTTCGGTTTTCGCCAGCTTTTTCAAGATCAAAGTTTAAGTTCTTTATTGCCCACAACGCTTTGTGTTCGATTTCAACGGGTAAATGGCAAGTTTTACCGTAAACTAAACGAAATGGGGACATCCCAAGGTTAGTTTTAAAAGCAGTACGGTAAGCCCAAAGCGCGTCGGTCAACTTCTGAGACCAATCTTTTCGATTTTTGTTAACAGTTTTCTCCAAGATTTGTTTTATTTGTCGATTTGAAACTTCAACTTGCCCACAAGTCTGAGGATGATACGGAGTGGATAACTTGTGGGTTATCGAGTATTTTTTCATTAAAGTTTCAAAAGAACGGTTACAAAAATGGGTTCCGTTATCACTGATTATTGTGCGAGGTGTGCTGAACCTCGAAAAGATGTTTTCTTTGAGAAATTTCACAACAATTCTATGGTCATTGGTTTTGCAAGGAACGGCTTCGACCCATTTTGAGACGTAATCGACAGCGAGAAGGATATACAAGTTTCCAAAAGAATTGGGAAAAGGTCCCATAAAGTCGATACCCCAAACATCAAAGATATCGATCGTAAGAATGGGGTTTAGAGGCATCATATCTCGTCGAGAAATTCGTCCAAGCATTTGACATCGATCGCAAGTTTTACACACAGTAGCACCTTTTCCGCAGTTTTTCGAGGACCGAAATGTCCACCGCACGCTTAATTGTGGCAAAACGAAAGAACACTCCTGATCTCATTATCCGGAATGCAACGTCGGATGATTTGGTCAGGACAATATTTGAACAAGTATGGATCGTCCCAATAGAAATATTTCACTTGGGACATGAATTTGCATTTATCCTGTTTGGACCAAGATGAGGGAGTTTCTTTAGTGAGTAAGTAGTTCACTATATCAGCGTACCATGGACCGATAGAAATTGAAAGAAGTTCTTCGTCGAGGAAGTTTTCATTGATTGGCAAGGAAGATGGTGTGTTTGGAAGAAGAGACAAGTGATCGGCTATGACGTTATCAGATCCTTTTTTATCTTTGATTGTAAGGTCAAATTCTTGAAGTAAAAGGATCCAGCGTATCAAATGGGATTTAGCATCCTTTTTAGCGAAGAGATATCGAAGCGCAGAGTGGTCCGTGTACATAGTAATGTGTGAACCTATCAAGTATTATCGGAATTTTTCGAGAGCAAAAATGATAGCTAGAAGCTCTTTTTCGGTTGTTGTGTAGTTGAGTTGAGCGTCGTTCAAAGTCATACTCAAGTAATAAATGACATGAGGGATTTTGTTGATGCGTTGTTCTAAAACAGCACCAACCGCAAAGTTAGAAGTGTCACACATTATTTCGAAAGGAAGATCCTAATTGGGTGCGCAAATGATTGGAGCAGAAATGAGTTCGTTTTTGAGACGTTCAAAAGAAGAGATACACTCAGAGTTGAAATCGAATGGAACGTCTTTTCCTAGAAGAGTCGTCCAAGGACGAGCGATTTTGCTAAAGTCTTTCACAAAGCGTCGGTAAAAGCCAGCGTGTCCTAGAAATGATCGAATGTCCTTAACAGTTTTGGGAATGGGTAGGTTTGCAATTACGTCGATTTTCGCTTTATCTACCTCAATACCTTTATTTGAGATGATATATCCAAGGACTATGCCTTGTTTGACCATAAAGTGGCATTTTTCCCAATTCAAAGTCAAAAGTTTTTCTTTACATCGATTTAGAACCAACTCGAGATGATATAAACATTGGAAAAAAGAGTCGCCAAAGATTGAGAAATCGTCCATAAAAACTTCGAGAAAGCGTTCAATCATGTCAGAAAAGATGCCAACCATGCATCGTTGGAAAGTCGCAGGAGCGTTACAAAGTCCGAATGGCATACGTCTACAAGCAAAGGTACCGAATTGACATGTGAAAGTCGTTTTCTCTTGATCTTCAGGAGCGATTGGAATTTGGTTATAGTCGGAACAACCATCAAGGAAGCAGTAAAATTCATGGCCAGCTAAACGTTCGAGCATTTGGTCAATGAAAGGAAGAGGGAGGTGATCTTTTCATGTTGCGGCATTTAGTTTTTGATAGTCAATGCAAACACGCCAACCCGTTTGAGTACGAGTTGGAATAAGTTCGTTTGAATCGTTCTTGACAACGGTTAGCCCGGACTTTTTGGGTACAACGTGAATTGGGCTAACCCATGAACTATCAGAGATTGGGTAAATGATTCCGTTGTCAAGAAGTTTAAGAATTTCATCACGCACCGCATCTTTCATTTTTGGATTAATCCTTCGCTGCGCGTCGCGAACAGGCTTGGCATTGTCGATTAAATGGATGCGATATTGAACAATAGCAGGGCTAATTCCCTTTATATCGGAGATCGACCATTCAATTGCTTCTCTGTTTTTCGAAAGAATAGAGAGTAACGAGGTTTCTTGATCAAGAGAGAGAGTTGCGGAAATTTTGATGGGCAACGTTTCATTATCACCTAAGTATGCGTACTTAAGGTGATCGGGAAGTGGTTTGAGGTCCAACTTAGGGAATTACTCGATCAAAGAATTGGGTTGAGATTCGGATTCAAGTGGAAGCGATTCAAAAGGAAGAGTGTTTTCAATCTCATTGGGAATTTTGTGAAATAATTTTTCGTACTTGGCCTCGCGTTCATTGTTAAGATCAAGTGTCTCGTTTTCAAAGTTTTCGTGAATGGCACTAACTTCCAACGTTTGGTCACGAGGTTCATTCGATTGGCTTTCAAGATTGAAAACGTTGAGATCCAAAGTTATGTTTCCAAAAGAGATTTTCATCGATCCGTTATGACAATTGATTAAGGAATTTGAGGTAGCTAAGAATGGTCGGCCTAAAATCAGTGGAATTTGACTCGCGAGATTTGTCACGGGTTGTGTTTCGAAAACGATAAAATCAATGAGGAATATGAATTGCCCTACTCGAATGAGCACGTCCTCGATTTCTCCCGCGGGCTTCTTAATGGAGCGATCAGCGAATTGAAGCGTGACTTTTGTGGGTTTGAACTCACCTAAGCCTAATTGTTCGTACACGGAGTATGGAATCAAGTTGACACTCACGCCTAATTCTATCAAGCATTTGTTAATCGTCTTGTCTCCAATTGTACATGAAATCGTAGGGCAGCCAGGATCTTTGTATTTAACGGGCATGGATTGGGACAAGACTTCACTCAAACTGGCGGCTAAGAAGACTTTTTTGGGCACTTGAGTGTGTTGCTTTTGGGTGCACAAGTCCTTAAGAAATTTCGCGTATGTTGGGACTTGCTGAACGATGTCAAGATGCAGGATGTTAACTTTGACTTGTTTAAAAATTTCCAACATCTTTTCCATTTGTTCCGAGTGTTTCTTTGGTTGAAGACGATGTGGAAATGGAACACGATACTCGGTAGGCGGGTATACTCGAGTAGAAGAAGAACTTTGATTGGCATTCGATTCAACTTTTGGCTCCACGTTCTGTTCAGATTCGTTCGTTGTTTTAGAAGTGTCGAGAGAGGTTTTCGGTGAATCGTTTGGATTAATGACTTGATTATCGATTTGTTTACCGAAACATAAAGTTGTGATAGCATTCAATTGGGTGACGTTGCTATCTTGAACAATATGGGCTTGATTTGAATTTGCATTTTGATTTCTGGGATTTGGAAGGGGCTGGCTTGGGAATGTTCCTCATTCGCGTTCACTTACAAACGTGGCTAATTGACTCATTTGCATTTCAAGTTTTGCAATCGATTGGTTTGTGTTTTGCGTATATGAGGTCAATAAATTTTGCAAATTGCTGTTTGATTGAAGGCTTTGAGTAGTTGCTTTAGCCAATGTTTCAAGAGTTTTATCAAGTGAACTTAAACGTTTATCGTCTTGGGGAGGATGAGCAGAATTTGGTTGAAAATTTGATTGTTGCGGTTGATTATGAGAAGGACCCGCAAAGTTTGGTTGAAAATTGTTGGGCTAAAAGGGAGGATTCGAAGTATTATTCGGGAATGCTTGAAAATTTGGATGAACCGTATTCGTGTTGGGATTGTTTTGGTTCCAAGCAAAATTCGGATGATTTCTCCAACCAGGATTGTACGTTGGAGAAAATGGGTCGTTTTTGGCTTTATTGAAAGCATTGATTTGTTCGACAGAATTGGGACACTGATCGGCTATATGATTAGGATCGTTGCATTTATAACACATCAGTTGGGAAGCTTGGTTCATTTGATTCGATGATAAAACGTTATCGAATATTTTAATCATTGCGTCGATCTTAGCTTCCAAAGCAAAAGAAGATCCTATCGAGTGTGCACTTGATCGTGAGTAAATTGATTTTTCGTTCGATCGTTCCCATTGGGATGATTTTTCGGCGAGGTTTTCAAGAAATTGCCAAGCATCGTCGTGATGTTGGGTAAGAAAGTTGCCTTGGTACATTGATTCGAGCATGGTTCGTGAGCTGTTTTCGAGTCCATCGTATAGAATTTGGCAATTCGTCCATTTTTCGAAGTTATGGTGTGGACATTTTATCAAAAGCTCTTTGAATCTTTCAAAATATTTTCCGAATGGTTCTCCCTTGAATTAATGAAAATTTACAATTTCGTTTCGGATTCTACTTGTTTTTTCCAAGGAGTAGAACTTTTTTAAGAAAGCTTTTACAAATTCTTCCCAAGTTTTAATCGAGTTCGATGGTAAGCTATACAACTATTTTTCAGTGTAATCCGTAAGAGAAAATGGGATTGATCGAAGTTT
The DNA here is from genome assembly GCA_030737815.1 of Allium fistulosum. NCBI lineage: Eukaryota > Viridiplantae > Streptophyta > Magnoliopsida > Asparagales > Amaryllidaceae > Allium > Allium fistulosum. Next base: position 1,260,050,976 of record CM060901.1, read on the forward strand.
GATTCCGTCATCGGAAAGTTGTTGGAGTTTTATGGTTGCACAAACTTGTTCGAATTTAGTCAAAAAGATGTATAGTTCATCGTGTTCAAAATTGCCAAATTTTGGAAGCGTGGCAATATGGTTCGAGTGAATTTCGAAATGATTACCCGTAGGGGCGGGTAACGTGATGCAAGATGGAATAGAAACTCTATCGGGAAAGATTCTATCCATAAGAGTTCGAGGGGCTTTCTCATTCGCCATTTCGGGAGGATCGTCTGTTCGAGTTAAACGATTAGTTGCTGAGTCACGAGTCCAACGATTTTTTGTTGTGTCACGAGTCCAAGTATTCATGCATAAGTGAAAGTCGAGAAGAGAAAGAAGTTAGAAACGAGTTTAGAGAATGAAACAAGATTTGAAAAATGAAGTGAAAATTTTGTTTGGTTTTTTTAAAAGGACGAAAACTATTTACCAAGTGAAATGTATTTTCAAAAGAGAAGTTTGATTTTTTTTTTGGCTTTTCAAATTTTTTTATATGTTTTTGTTTTTGTATTTTTTTTTGAATTTTCAAATATTTACCAAAAGGATTTTTGTTCTTTTTTTTGTTTTTAGAAAATGGAAATTTGATTTTTTTTTTGTTTTTGAATTTTCAGATTTTTTTTTGTTTTTGAAAAGATTTTTTTTTGTTTTTGAAAAGATTTTTTTTTTAATTTTGATTGAAAATTTTCAAAGGAAAGAAAAAAGAATTTTTTTTATTTTTGGTTAAAAACCAAGTAAAATTTACAATTTTTTAGATTTTTGATTTTTGATTTTTTTTAAATATGCATGAACTAATGCAACTAAATGAATGCAAAGAACTTAATTACAATTTCTGTCCTTAGTAGCTCCTAACCCAAAATTGTATAATCACACTTGTTTTAAATCAACAAAAATATTTCTCAACCAGGTAACGGACATGGGTTATCGGTGCACCACGAATTACCGTAGCAATGCAACCAAAGGTTTAAGTACCTTCAGATAAACAACCACTGTAATATTTACGAATCACCGTAATATTTATAAATGGTTATTACTCTGCCGTAGCCTAGACATCAAGAAATAAAATTGTTCAAAGAAAACAATTGTGAAGATATAATTAAGCCCTAGGTGAACTCGTGACACCCTTAAGTCAAATGTCTAACCTTTATTATTAGTCAAATTCTACGATGAAATGCGATTTGTAGGCTAAGGAAAGGGTGATGAAATCCCTCACCTTATGTGAATTGGGGTATTGCCCTTAGAAAATAAAAAAAGATGAGATGGATGCAAAACAGAAATTAAACGTGAATTTACAATGCAACTAAAATGAAGTTTGATTTTGTTTTTGAACTTTGATTTTTTTTTTATGCAAATGCAAACAACCAACAATGCAATTCAAATAAAAATAAAGGATGAAAGCACGATACCAGAGCATGCAGAATTATTAGCAATTTTTTTTAGCGGGAATTTTTTTTAACAAAGCGATCCTTCTCTATTTTTTGCTTAGGCAACCTGAAAATAAAAGCAAGATATATACAACTGTTTTTGTTTTTGTTCTGTTTTTTTAGAATAAAACCAATGCAAAACAAAACAAAACAAATTGAAATAAACTGGAAAAAAAATTATAAAAGAAAACGACTACTCAAAAACTCAAAACAATTCAAAAACAAAGGATTTCTTATTTTCAAGTGAGAAAAACTAGACAACGGAAAGTCAAAATAATTGAAATCAAAAGAAACAAATCAAAACAAATGATTTCTAAACAAAACATGCACTTAATTTATTTGTTTTAAAAAAAACAAGAAGAAAAGAAAATCAAATATCAAAAGAAAATAAAAAAACAAAAGAAAACACAGCCCCAAGCAAAATTTACCCGACCCAGTAAAATCCCGTAGTTAAAATAAAACAATGTCCCTTCTTCTCTTAACAATTCGAACAGACAACACACACAAAATAAAATTATTAAGAAAAACGCAAACAAAGGGGAAAGAAGTTGCGTGAGTTGTAGAGGAAGGTCGCGATCGGAAATCGAAGTGAAATTGCGTTCGATTTGGAGATTTAGGAGTAGGAGGAGGGTGGTTTAGAAGTGTGGTCACTGTTGGTGCTTGTGGGTGATGGCGATTTGGAGAAGGTCGTAGGCGACTTTGGGGATAGGGTTGCGAGTGGTTTGTGGCAACGGAACCAGGAGTCGGCTGTTCAATTTTGCTTGATTGGGTCGCGATTTGGTTCTTGTTCAGGGTTGTGGAGGTGCTGAGGTACAGTGGTTGCTGTTTTGTGGGAATTTATTGAGGCTGGAAGTTCGTGATTTGTTGAGGCGATCGTCGAGTTGCAATATGATAGCAAGTTTGGATTTTGCTGGTCGAGTGATTTTTTGCCTGCGATCATGATTTGGTATTGATTGAGGAAGTTGTTCGAAAAGGCAGTGGTTTTGAGTTGCTATGATTGTTCGGTAATGTGGTGTTTATGGAAAGTTTGGGATGGTGACAGTTTTGGGGCAGCAAGGTGGAGGCGGTGTGGTTAGCTGCTGATGTAGGGGAAGTAGTAGGCAATGGTGAACAAATGGTGGTCAGGGGATTTGTATGGTAATGAATGGTGATGGATGTTTGCTGTTGAATGACAGTGAATGAAGTGTAGAGATAGTGGTGATGTTTGTATGTGATTATGTGATGGTTGATGTGGCTTATGTGGTTGATGTTATGAAGTGGTAGATGCACACAACAGTTTTGATGTAAGTGAAGTGGTTGGATGTTTGTCGGAGGAAGTTGATGATATGAAGACAGTTGAAGTTATGGATGTTGCAGGTTGTTCGACTGAGTATGGTTGATGTGAAGGGAAGAGTGGACTGGAGATGGTCGAGTTATATTGGGCAGTGCAGTTGTGGGGGTATGGCACTGATGTTGTTGATGTAATGTGGTGCAGGAAGTGGACGGTGTTGAGGCAATTGAAGTGTTGATTCGTCGGGATAGTGGGTATGTTGTACTGATTTTTTTTAGTTGTGTTGGAGGGGTTGTTTGGTTTTGAATGAGTATGGCAAGGCAGTTTGGTGGCAGTAGATTGCAAGGAAGAGAATGGTCAGATGTGTGATTTTTTTGATGAAATGCAGTAAGGAGATGTAGGTGATGTTTGAGGTAGTAAGTGGCAGTTGGGTTGTGATGTCAGTGTTGAATGGATGGATTTGTCTGATAGTGGTTTGTTTTGGTGAAGGGGAGTTAAGTGGTTGCTGATGGCCAATGTAAGGCAGTAGTAATTTGAAGTGTTTTGTGCAGCATGAGAAATTCTGGTGGTTATGAGGAGATAATGGAAGACTTGCGGTTGTTTTTGGCACTACAGATTGTAGAGTGGATGGTATGATTGTGGAGGAGCCGAGTGGAATCAGAGGAGGTTACTGTGCTGCTGTAGTAGCAGGTTGTGGAGTGGAGTGATGTTGCTGTCGACAGTATGGTGATGCAACAAGTAGTTTTGAAATAGAAGGCAGAAACAGTGGTTTGTATATAGTTGAAGGGGTTGGGGTAGGTTGTGAGCAGCAGATTTGTATGTGCAGGTGTTGGTATAGATAGAGAGAAGGGAAATTGAAATGCAAAGCAATGTAAATGTAAATAGTGAATTCAAATGTAAACAATTATGTGAACAAACTTGTAAAACTGTGAATGTAAATAGAAAGTGAAGAAATGAAAAGTTTGTTTGTTTTTTTTAATGTCTTTTGAATATAAATGCAAAAGCAACTAGAAAATCAACAAGCATACAAAAATAAAACACAAACAACCCAACAATTATTTTTTAAATACAAATGAACACACAAAACAAACACACAATAAAAATAAAATGAAAATAATTCGAAGAATAGAAACTAAAATCAAAGCAATTCCCTGGCAACGGCGCCAAAAGATTGTTTAACGACAAATTTTCTATCGAGTTAGAAAAATGCCGATAAATTTTGAAATAAAAATAACCGCAAGCGCACGGCGTACAATTTTAGTACGTGGCGAGCACGGGTCGATCCGCAGGGAATTGTTTTAGATTTTAAAAATCTATTCAATCAAATTAGACCAAATGGAGGAGAAGTTGTTAACTAGAAGCAAAATGAATCTAAAACTAGAATTAAAATGAGATTAAAAACTATGAGATTAGAAAAAAAATTTAGAGGAAAATCCACTCTCATATTTTTGCAAATCAACAAACAACTAATTTATGATCTCTAGTTTTGGGAATAAGTGAAATAATTGTTGCATTTATCATAAGTATGGTTTATTTATGTTATTAATTAACATAACTTAAACCATCAAACTATAATGCAACAAATAAACCACTCATAGATTCTCATGAAAATGAAACCAAAGCAAAAGCCATTTTTAAGTATGATTTATTTACTATTATAATTAGTAATATAGATCATCAAATTTTGTTTTTACTTTCTTTTCAAAATCAAAAATCAATTAGCAAATGATGATGTAAATTGTGTTTATGTTGAATAAGAATAACTCATTTGCAAATGCAACATAAGCTATCAAATCCACTTGTATAAACTTACATCAAAATCTACTCTAATGAAGCATAAATAAAAGAGACCATAAATCATAGAAATGTTGAAATTACATAATATTTGAGAGATTCATTACCGCTAAATTGAAGGGGTTTAGCTACTCATTTGTGTTATCAAATCAACACATGTAAGTTTCAACATTGAAAATGAAAGAAAGTAGAGAATGCACAAAGAAAAAGAAGATTAACCACTAGAAGGAAATTAATACGACTAGTGCATAAATGAAAATCTAAGCTATGAACATGAAAAGAAAGAAAGCATAGAAATAAATATTAACATGAAAGCAAAGAAAAGCATGTAGAAAAGAAAAGAGAAAAAGGCTTGGTAGCCATTTTTATTTCATGTAACTTTGAGCTTACAATTTGATTGCTTAATTTCCTAAGTAAAAATGAAAGGTAGAAAGATATTTACATGTACATAAGAGGGCTATTTATACATGCATAAAACCCAAATTCAATATTTAGGGAGCTTCCCAAAATGCCCTTTAGGAAGTGTGGCCACCAAGTAACCATTAGCCACTAATTAATCCCTCATTAAATGTGCATGAAGCTTTAACCTCCACTTAGTTGTCCATTAGCTTCTAATTGTAGATTTAGGCAAGTGGGTGGGGTCCTCCATGATCTTGGACTTGAATTATTTTCTTCTTCTTTCATTTGTATTCATTTGTACATGCATATATCTTCATGAATCGCTCTTCCATATGCATCAAAATTTCCTATAAAAATCATAAAAAATGTCCAAGTAAAAATTCTCAAATTGACACATGCACAAAAATGACCATTTTGCCCCTGAATGAAGATGAATATATGATGATTTGAAAACAATTGAATTTTGGTTTTAAACATGTTAAAATGCCCAAATATGATATTTATTTAAATAAAAATAGATAAAATATGGATGTATATATATGCACATTTACTTGCACATCAGGTAGCTTTCAACTAAGACCCTCCGCCTCCTTCCATAAACCAATGCACATAGTATCAAATTCTTGGTACACGGCGAATTGTACAAAGGGCGGAAGGTAAGAGTCGAAACCAAGGGGTTCTGAAAGGGTCGAAGCGCCTTTTTGTTTTAAATGAGAAAAGCGCCTGCTTGCTTTCGACCAAGTAGCTTTCGACTTAGTTAGCTTCCGACTAGGTCAATTGTTTTAAAGAAAGGTTTTAAGATTGCGCCTTTGTTCTAAGTAATAGCTTTCGACTTAGTGCCTACGACTAAGTCAATGGTTTTAAAGGTTGGTTTCGAAATAGTTGCTCCTTTGTTTTTAAATAATAGTTTTTGACTATGTCGAAGCCTTTACTGTCGCCTTCTACCTTTCGAAACAAGGCTTTTGAAGGGGGTTGTTTTGTTTTATAAAATACTCTGCCGCTTCTCCCATGCTTTCGGAAGGGGTGGTTTCAACACCATCACTTCTCCACTTAGTTATAGCTCTCGGAAGAGTAAGCTTTCGACCCTTTTGCTTGTGACCCTTGGTGATTTTTAAAGAATAACCCAAAGGTTTCGACTAGTTAGTGTTGAATGACTTCGAAAGGTGTTTTCCACATGTTTTAAATTGAACCCAAATTCTTTCGAAGGGTTTGAGGTTTTAAATACCTTTGAAAGGTTTTAAAGAAGGTTTCGAAGGGGTAGTTCCCCTATGGTTTCAAAAGGTCTAAAGAAAAGGTTTTTCAATGGTTTTTAATAAGTTTAAAGGAAAGGTTTTTCCTATGGTTTCGAAAGGCAATGTTTAATGGTTTTAAAGAGGGATGTCTAAGGTTTTTAGCTTTCGAAGGAAAAGGGATTTCAATGGTTTCGAAAGGTTTATATAAATGGTTTCAAAAGGAAGATTTGGCCTTTCGGCCTAAATGAAAGAAGGGGTTTTACGTGGTTTCGAAAGGGGTACTTTCAATAGGATCGAAAGAGGTACTTTCAAATGTTTAAAGGTTTTCATCAACAAAGGTTTGAGTAAAGTATATATAACATGACAAGGTGATTTTGAGTAAAGCATATAGTATATGTATATTCCTTGTGTGAATTGATTTAAAGGTCTTAAATCATTTTGAAAAAGGTTTTCAAGGAAAACTATGGGAAGGGATCCCTAAGTAAAAATGACTTAGAGAGTAGAATACCATATGAGACTGGTATAGGGACGCGCCCTATACATTAGCTATTGGCCCCAACTAATTTAGTCCAAAATTCCAGTGTGTAGGGATTTGTCACAGATAAGACCCAAAATGGTTACACACAAAAGGGGATATATGTTTGTATACAGATACGTTATTGGTGAGCCCGCAAAACCATTATACAGATAGGTTTTCGTCCTTCTTTTTAAAGATGGTTAACTTAGGTTTACTTTCCAATAAAGCATACAAATTCAATATGGAAATACTCTAGCCATACCTTAAATAAATTGTAGTCCTTGCGACTACTACCAATATGTGAATAGGGTTCCTACTTTAGTTGGGAAATCTGCCTTTAATTTGCAATGTTCTCTTTCATCTTACCAATATCGTATTCCTATTATACGTGTCTCATGGTACCAATCTTCCTTACTCATCCTTAAGTCCATAATTTATTTGCTATTGCTAGTTGATACATAAAACCTCTACTAGCCTTTCTTAATGGGGGTAAACTCCATCAAATGTGAAAAGTATTTTTTTACCTTAACGTTATAACCTTAACACTTATTCTGATCCACAATTGTCTTCTTCTATAAGAGATGAGCCAACAATTACCTTATGAGTAAAAATATATAGGTTGTTGTGTATTAATACACTTATTAGAAAATCATAATTGCATTCCCTTAGTTGTGTTAGGCTCATCTTGTCTTCTCGCTTTAGATACCGACGAAACCATATAGGGATGTTCACGCTTGAAATCTTAGCTGCCTTTCTAGAGCTATTCCTCTAAACATTTGCTCATTCTCACTATCATTGTTTCAAACTATCTTCAACTTTCCCAAAGGTAGTACTTAACAAGATTAGTTGATATCATTCTTTCTTTCTTGTGATACTTATATATATTTAACACCTTGAAACCTTTTAACTATACATACATCTGCGTGCACGCGCGTGCGCACACACACATATATCTTTCAAAAGTTCATTTTGAAAATCCTTTTGAAAAACTTTTTGGAAAACTCTTTTTCTCAAAAAAAATCCAAGTACGTTCTCTCAACATGTGCCTAAATCTTAAGGATCTTAAACCTAAGCTCTGAACCAAGTGTAACAACCCGCACTTTTGGACACACCGATCCAAAGCCTAGTGTGACTTTCGGACTCGTGTCATGCCAAGAAATATGAGCTTTTGGGTTTATAAAACATTATAGAGCATAATTATAAAGGTTAGTTCGAACACATTCTACACTTTCGAATCTCGGAGCGGAAGGAATTAAAATATAAGTACTAAAAATAGACATTTCAGGAAACAGTCCGCAAAATACTTTATTTTGCCATTTACACTGTTTCAAAGTATGACATATGTTTTACATACTTTTAATACAGTAAATAACTACATTATGGACAACAAGAATATGAGAACTCCCGCATGAAGCTCCTTTCTCTATGTACTATTCCCAATCAACTACTAACCTATCATCTTGTGGTTGGGAAAAATGGAAAGGAGGGAGTAGGTCAAACAAAAGTCTGGTGAATGAGTACACGTTTAATATGTGATGATCATATGCAGTTACTTCAATACTACTCTAAATAATATAGGATGTAATACAAGTGTCTATGAATTCCTAAGGTCTATCACCTAAAGGTTCTTGTCTAATACATTCCTACACTACAATTTTGTAGGCTAATACAATGGATTGAACTAAGGATCGAATCTCATGTCTAACAATCAGTCAGCGCTCCTAAAGCTACTCAATGTAAACAATGCCACTAGGCTACTAAACATATAAGCACCGCTACAATGCTACTAAACATGGAAACACCGCCTCTTGGCTACTAAACATGAAAACATCGCCACTAGGCTAATGTGGGACTAAATTCCCACTACTATCACCGCCACTAGGCTATTGGGAAACGCTTCCTCTTTCACTATGCCTGGAATGGAAGAACCCAAGATGCTGACTCATCGAAATGTCTCATCATCTGCATACGCTTCCATCTCTTGATCATAGTGTTGGCCTCTTATTGCACGCTGTGGGTCCTTCATTTGAATTGTATCACATGCATCAGAAATCGTGCATACATGGACCTGGTGTTGTGCCAGGCATCTGTGCCGGCTGCACGCCTATCGTCAAAACCTTCTATAAGTGTCATTTCAAAAAAAACATCGCGTCTAATCGATTATTAGATCCTAAATTGGGCAAACAATATTTACCCAACACCGCAATGACCTAGCGTCCTCTCATAGGAAACTAGCTTTCCTACTATTTCTAACATAAAACCAAATGTCCTTAAATAGGCTCATAAACAGTTATGGTTTATTTTAATTTTTATCATTAAACTTGGGCCTTAGGCCAAGGTTCAATTTTTGCAATATCATTGCGAACAGTCGACCACTTATACCCTTCGGTCGACCGCTACGGTTTCTAGGTTTACCAGTCGTAAAGTAAAAATTAGGGTTCTGCACATTTCAATCGTCGATTGTTTCTGTACTAATTCATGTCATTTGCAATGTTTACTTAACCCTAATTACTAATTGACTGGTTTAATTATCAAATTACAATTCAATTTAGGATTTGTAGGTTTAGGGTTTGCAAATTTGATAATATAACACATACTAGACAATTAATTAGATTAGCAAGTCACTGTAATTCCAATACTAGGGTTTACGCATATTCAATTTACGGTTTTCTAACATCCTAATCAATTAAAACAGTTTAAACAAACTACAATAATCTACTTATCAAAATTGTTTCCATCACCTCAAACCTAAGCTCTTCCTACTACTTGCACAAGAGAGTCGTCCCCCTAATTCGATAGTTCAACCTTGACTCACCTTGATTTAGTTGCTTTTAGTCTTCTAGGTTGAATCGATTTGATTTTTAGAAATTTTTAGGGTTTAGGTTTAGGGAAAATTTTGGCAGAGTTTAGTTATTATAAACTTTTAGTTGAGGATTAGGGTTTCATTAGTATGGTATTTATAAGGATAGATTTTTAGTTTAGGCCATTAGGTTAGCTTAGGAAATATTTTCATAGCATCAAGTTCACTCATCACACACTTCGTCCCCAAGCAACAAATCTCAGTCGTTCAACGCATCATTGTAAAATGATAAACCCTCAACTGTTACATGTCTTGGGTCGACCGCTCCAAACTCTGGATCGACCACTATCGATCGACCTTAATCCCTTACAGGTTGACTGGTGGCCTTATTAATTTTTAAATTTTTAGTTTTAAATTTTTAACTAATTCTAACATTCGTAACTTTTCCATACTAACTCGAATTACGACTGTTATATATGGAAATTGTCCCAAAAATCACTACAGACACAATGATGCCAGTTTCGTAGCCAAATTCAGTTGTCTGTGAAAATTTTATTTTTAGTCCTTGTTTTAATTAAATTTACCTTACATATTAAATTTAGATTAAATTCTTGTTAAACATTCTGTTAAATTTCCGGGGTATTATGAAACACGAGTTTCATTTAGGAGAAGTGCTCAGTACACTCTATATACAGCAGCTTAAGGCGAAGTATTCAAAATGCCACTTTTGGAGAAAGGAGTTACGCTTTTTGAGACACGTCGTCTCAGAAAGTGGATTGGCAGTTGATCCCAGTAAAGTGGCAGTAGTTCAGAATTGGCATGCACCGAAGAATGCCATAGAGGTGAGAAGTTTATTTGGTTTTGCGGGATACTATTAGAAGTTCATTAAGGACTTCACGAAGATCTCTACCCCTCTGACCTTTCTTATCATTTTCTCATGGGATGCTAAATGTGAAGACGTTTTTATCAAATTGAAGGAGGTATTACTAGTGCACCGGTTTTGGTACTACCGGATAGTACGAAGCCATTTATAGTTTATACTGATGCCTGTGGTAAGGGTTTAGGTGCAGTTTTGATGCAAGAAGGAAGAATGGTGAGTTATGCGAGTAGGTAGCTGAAGACCCATGAGACAAAATACCCTCCCCATGTTCTTGGGTTAGCCGCCATTGTCTTTACAACCAAGTCATGGAGGCATTATCTTTTAAAAGGGGGTTTGAGCTATATATGGATCACAAGCCCCTGAAGTACTTGTTCTCCCAAAAGGACTTGAATTTGAGGCAGTAGAGGTGGATGGAGATTTTGGCATCGTATGACTGATATCTCTTGTACCTCGGGCAAGGGTAATGTAGCGGTAGATGCTTTGAGTGGAAGCATTTGGAGTACATTTCTACCTTTGATTTCGACCATCATCAGATATTACCCCAAGATTACTAGTAGCTTTGGATGTGCAACCTACATTTTTGGAGTGTATTGGGTCTAGATAAGAGGAGGAGAAGGTGCTAGTAGACATTATAGCGGGGATTAGTGGAGGAGAGTCATCGAGTCATTTGAGGCGTTATACCATTGACTCAAGAGGATGGCTACGGAGGAATGATAGACTTTGTATTCCTCATAGTATGGACTTGGTAGATGAGGTACTATGAGTGTCTTACCATTATAGGATGATCATCCATCCCGGTGGTGACAAGATGTATCACGACGTGAAGAGAGTCTTCTGTTAGCCCGGTATGAAGAAATAAGTAGCGGAGTATGTAGTTAAATGTATGACTTGCCAGAAGGTAAAGGCGGAACAGAAGAAGCTGGAAGGATTGTTATAGTCATTGGATATTCCTTAGCGGAAGTGGGGAATTATTTCTATGGATTTCAAAGATGGGTTACCAAGGAGTAGTAGAGGGAATAAGAGTGTCTGGGTCATAGTCGATCATTTGACCAAGTGCGCTCGTTTCATACCAGTAAGTTGTGCGAGGAGGGTGGCATTGTTGGCGGCTCTATACATGAGAGAGGTCATTAGTTTATATGGAGTTCCTATTAGCATAGTTAGCGACCAAATCCACTTTTCACCAGTGAGTTCTAGAGGAGTCTATAGGTGACTTTGGAGACCGAGTTGAGCTTGAGCACCGCATATCATCCGTAGACGGACGGATTGACGGAGAAAGAGTAAATCAGGTATTGGAGGATTTATTATAGATGTGCATTTTAGAATTTGGAGGTTCTTGGGAGGATTGCTTGCCATTGGTGGAGTTTACCTACAACAATAGTTATCAGACGAGCAATGAGATGGAACCCTTCGAGGCACTGTACGGTAGACATTGTAGATCACCGTTGTGCTTGTGGGAAACTACAGATAGGATTATTCTTAGGGTGGATATGGTGAGAGAGATAATGAAGAAAGTGGATTTGATCCGTAGGAGAGTGAAGACCACTCAGGATAGGCAAAAATCGTATGCTGAAAGGAGGCAATACAGAGTTAGAGTTCACAGTAGGCGACATAGTGTTTATGAAGGTTTCACCCCTTAGACATGTTATGAGATTTGGTAGATCGGGGAAGCTAGCACTAAGGTTTGTAGGGCCTTTCCCGATAGTTGAGATAGTTGGGACGTTGGCGTATAAGGTAAAGATTCCAGAGAAGTTAGCGAGGGTACATGATGTTTTCCACATGTCACAATTGCAAAAGTTCTTACACGATACAACTACCGTGGTCGAGCCGAGTCAGTTCGAGGAGTTGAGATAGAGCGAGAGTCACTTATTCACTGTACACCCACTCATTTTCTAGAGCATGGCATGAAGTGCCTCCGCAACAAGAAGATCAAACTGGTTGAAGTCCAATGGGGAGACGACCCAATGGAGAGTACATGGGAGCCCGAGAAGAAGCTCCACGCTACCCACTTGCAACTATTTTCTGGTATGTTTCCAATTTAGGTTTAATAGGTATAGACTACTTATGTATAAGACTTAGGCTGTATACCCTTTAGGTAGATACCAGTGATGGTAGGAATGGTTGTAAACATGTCAGTAACACATGTTATGTATGATGGATGCTAATGAATGTATTTGAATGTATTGTTTGAATTATTCTCTTTTTCACGTTTAAGATAGTATATCCTCTAGGTACACACACACACCACACTTGATAGCATGTTATTTTTTGATATTATTGTGCTAGTGGATGTTATGTAGGTGGATGTTGCATAAGAGTTGTATGGTTACGTATACATATAAAATTGCAATTATACTTATTTAGGATGTTGAATACATTTGGACGCATGGCATGAGCATTTGCATGATAGGAGGTCGATTGGATCAGTAGACCAACTACTCTTTTGCATTAGAATAGGTTCACGTGCATTTCACGCTGCATATATAAGTACATAATGCATTAGGAAATTCCTAAGTTCAATGTTTTCTCGTGGATGGTGGATCAGTAGATAGTTGTAGATATTGGTTGTTGTGTGTAGGAGTTACATGTTTCCGTCCTTTAAGATTTCGGGGACGAAATCCTTTTAAGGGAGGAAGAATGTAACATCCCGAAAATTTAACGATAAAATTTAATAAGAAAATTAAATTAAAGTGAAATAAGGACTAAAAGAAAATTTTCACAGACGTCCATATTTGGCTATGAAATTGCACCATTTGCGTTCGTAGTGATTTTTTGGACGGTTTTCATATACAATACTTTGAAATCAGAGTTAGTATGGAGAAGCTACAGACGTTGGAAGAATTGGAAATAGAATAAGAAAAAAAATACTTCACAAATTAACAAGGCGACCAGTCGACCGGCAGCGGTCGACCCTGGTGGGGGCAGCAGTCGACCGTGCATGGGTAAAATCAGACGATTACTGGAAAGTGATGATGTGTTTGAATGGCTATGATTGCTTGCTTGAGTCCGAAGGTTTTGATTAGCGAACATGATTACAATAAAGATTCTCCAACCTAAATCTAACGGTCTAAGCTATTTTGCAAACCCTATAAATTCTAGCGTAATCTAATCCTAAAACTCACTTAACAGAGCACAATAACGAAACTCTGTTAAGATTTTCCTTCTTTTCTAAACCCTAAAATTCTTAAAAATAAAAATAAAATCAACCTAGAAGAACATCAGCATTTGAATCAAGGCAGAGCAAGCAGAGATAACACACGGATGGATGAATCTCTGGCATAGGAGGATAGGAAGATCTTAGGCTTGAGGTGAGTGGAAACAATTTTAGTAAGATGATTGTTATAGTTAGTTTAATCTATTGTAACTGATTTAGGGTGCCAGAAATTTTGAACTATATAAAACCCTAAACTGGAATATGCAAACAAGACTAGAATTGAACCACTGTAAACTATTAAACTTATATTGATTTGTACACCCCTTTATTACTAAATTTGTAAACCCTGAATCAGTAGACCCTAAATTGAATTGCAAGTTGAAATATGGACTGATCATTTAGTAATTAGTGTTCACCAATAACTGTTAACGACATGGATTAATCAATAGTAAATAATCGAAGGTTAAAAAATGCAGAAACCCTAATTTAATTACGTGACCGGTCGACCTTGAACTTTGGTGGTAGACCGGTAGACGTCTAAAATGTGCAGTTTGAACCTCGGCTTAAGGCCCAGATTTACTAATAAATAATATATATATATATATATATATGAACGTTATTTGTTTGGGGTTTGGGGGCCTATTAAAGGGCACTTGAGTGTATGTTAGGACTTGTAGGGAAGCTAGTTCCCTAGGAGCAGACATTAGGTCGTTGCGATGTTGGGTAAGTATTGTTTACCCAATTTGAAAGCGAGAATGACTAAAGGAAATGTATTTTCGAAAATGGTGCTCACATGAGGTTCCATGGTGGTGCAACACAGACGAGGATGCTTGATGGGAGTGGTCTGACATAACGAGTCCAAGTATGCATGAATACTGATGCAACGTGATACAGTTCGGATGGAGGATCATGGCACTTGCGATAAGAGACCAACTATATGGTCGAGAGATGGATACGGATGCGGACGATGCGATACTTCGACGAGTTAGCATTGTGGGTTCCCCCTCAATGTGTGGTGGAGTTATGTGTAATTCTAGGAAATATAGTTCCCCGGTAGCTTAGAGGCAGTGATATTGATGGAAGTAGTTCCACGGTTAGTAGCCAAGAAGGTGGTGTCTTACATGTTTAGTAGCTCTAGGAGCAATGGTTGATCCTTAGATATGAGATTTGTTCCTTAGTTCGAACCATTATAGTAGCCTATACAAATTGTAGTGTATGAATGTATTAGACAAGAACCCTTAGATAACAGACCTTAGGAATTCACGGACACTTGTATCACACCCTATATCATCTAGAGTAGTACTGAAGTAACTGCACATGATCATCAAATATTAAACTTGTACCCAATTACTAGACTTTTGTCTGACTCGTTTTCTTTCCTTCCTTTTCCCACCACAGTTGGACATGGCAATTGGTGATCGGCCCATTCTCGATACTTGGAGAGTCAAGCTTATCTTTGGAGATTGCTTTTTACTATTCTTGTTCTCCATGTATTTATCTATCTTATCAGTACAGTTTATCTCTGTTATCAAACTTGGAGTGATAGTTTCTCTGTACTCTGTATTTGACCCGTATTGATTTTCTAAGACCGTGGTTTGGATATTTTCTAAGATGGATATTTTTCTGTTATGATTTATTCCTTCGCTGTGAGTTCTGAAAGTATTGTATATCTTAGATTATATCTAGTTTTGTCAGTCTTTGTAATGTAAAATGTTATAAACCCCAACGATTTGCATTTCTCGGCATGAAGCGAGTTCGAAAGTCATAGTAGGCTTTGTGTCGGCGTGTCGGGAGTTGTGGGTTGTCACGGTACTACTCCATGTAAGTTCACTCTCAATGGAGTGTGTTGCAAATATTTTGAGGAATGTTTTTTTACTTGTATTGGTTGGACTTCAAATTTTTGGTCAATTCCGAGCAACATTTTTAAAACTTGTTTGGTGGATGCTTTAATTGTTTAGGTGAGGAATAATCAGGGACTAATTGAAGCTAGACATTTTTAATAAATATGTATTTTGGATAAAATCTTAGTATTTTTTTAATTGATCCAAAATGGAATATTTAGGGGTTTAGATGATCTTTTGGAGCAGCTAAGGAGGCAAGAACGATTAAAACTAACATGTATATGCTTATATGAGGCATCATGGCTTAACTAGTTCCTAAGTAGTGATTATATACCTATTTAGATGCTTAAATGATGTAGTAGGCCTGTATTAGGTAGGCCTGCACAGACGGCTAAGAGACAAGCCTCGCTAAGTCCCTAAGTAGGGGCCAAGAAGTTTTTCGACATGATTCTGGGTTATCTAATAGCCTATACCCGACTTTTAAAAGGTATTTGTTATGGCCCACTATTCTTAATGTCCGATAAAAGTGTTAAACACTGTTAACTAAAATTTGCACACTAACCTTAGATGTCAAAAAACGATGATTTGTTGGGTGTATATTTTAGAACCTAAAAATATAAAAATATGAGTAAACCTTATTGTAGAATAACTTCAATATGACATTTAAACAAACTACATATCATACAAAGGCTAATGTTACAAACATAACATCTATAGTCCATTTATGTCTACATTATGTTAGAAATTATTAATACGTAGAACAAACAACGGTACCTCAATAAAGCTATACAAATTTAAACAACATGTAGGAGTGATTTGCAAACTCACTGTAATGACCTACAAATTTGACACATTAATTATTAATAGATTTTACAATAGCCGTCTAAAATTTATATGAGGATAAGAGATAATTTTAAAAAGGTTGTCTTTTAGGGTATTTTAATATTTCCATTGCATTAAATATCGAATACCTATATTTCGTTATATATAGCACGGTATACTTTTGTTGGCATTCGAAAATTGGTGCCTAACTGTTTAGTGCCTACTGTTGCCTACTGTTGGCCACTAACTCTTTAGTGCCTATATTTTATTAAATATCGAATACCTATATTTCATTAAATATGCGAAAATTAAAGAACACACAGATATACCCAGCTTTGGCCACTAACTCTTTAGTGCCTATTGTTGCCTCCAAAATTACTACTAAAATTACATATTCAAACGCTTACAACACCTGTAAACCCGCACTCCCTAGTAGCATGAATATACCAATCCTATGCTTAGTAATACTGGCTCGACTTCATCACCAAGTCAAGAATTTTAAGAACTACAAACCGTAGTTCAATCCTAGTTAAAATTTAGAGATCAAATTTAAAAAGGAAACGCAGAAAAAAAACTAAATACCCTAAACTATAAAATGATAACTCAAAGTAAATTTCTGAAAGTGAGGGGTTAAAATAAGAAAACTCCTTTCTGCTTTTAATTCATGTTATCTCCTTGTATTCACTGTTAAAATTCCACGGATTCTCTTCTTCAATAAACAAACATATTTCCTTCGTTTAAAAAAATCAAAATCCAAATTTTCTCCTCTCCACCGAGTTCAAGCTTTGAATAGTGAAGTTCTTCTTCCTTGCTAAACCGAATCCATGCACTTTAGATTTAGAAAGTTTTCCTGATGCTAGATCTGGAATCTGAGTTTGTTTGATTGGGCTACTATGAATCTCATTGCTATATCAAGATTAGGAGATGACAGAAATGCTCTCGCATCTTGATGCTATTGAAGATGACGACGACAGCGACTTGTTGTTGCTTGGCATACAAATGAAAAGAAGGACGTCGTGATTTGGAGGTTGAACCTGCCACCGCAAAGAGTAACATGTAAGTCTGAGATGAAGTCGTGTGCCGTGATAGATACTAGCGAGGCTGAAAGATGTTTCTCTGGCTTGAAATTATATGAGAGCTACGAGTTTACAAGATGCCTGACTGGTCTATGATGTTGACAAAAACTCCTCGCGGTCTGGAATTAGTTCGGCATGAGTTGTGGTTGCTTCTGTACGCTTAAGGTTTGGTCGATGGGGTGTTTTGAGTTGCCTTGATCAGAAAATTGCTTGCTTTAATGTTTGCGTTGAGATCAGCGGCTGTAGAGATTAGAATCAATGGGGGTGGAACTTCACCGAAAAGAGGATTATAGTCATATTCCATAGAACGGACAATTAGAATCGAGAATCGCAAAATCGAACCGATCCGAAAAGAACCAAACCAGATGGGTCTCGGGTCGGCCCTGGATAATGAAAAATACAATAAAGATCTAATCAAATCCAACCCAAACCAATCCGATCTGAAATACCCAACCAAAATACATATGCATTTTTAGTGTTATTACCTAACCGAAATTGAACCGACGCGAACCGAAACTCGGGTTAGGTCGGGTTTAGATTTTTGAAATGTATATTTTGGACCTGATAAAATCCGACCCGCCTAGAACCGAGACCCGCCGATTTGGATCCGGTCCATCGGATTGGGTCTAATTGCCACTCCTATATTTCTATAACAAAAACTAACACATCTTTGATCTACAAAAGTCATATATTAATATTCAATTTGAGCTTGATCCAGTTTCTTTCAATTTTATGAAATAACTCAACATATTATTTTTCATATTCTGTACTTAAAGGAATTCCTAAAAATGAATTAAAAAAACAAACAATGAGGTCTAATTATGCTAACATATATGGTCACATAAAGCATTGCAAACAAATAAAATGAATAATATAGTTAGACTTAGTTTTTAATATGAATGATTATACACAAATGAACCAACGATGGTCTAAATGAATTCGATAATCAAATTAGTCTCATATCTACACTAATGTTTTGTATAATAAAAATCTCTAAATTTTACTAGGGTTTTCAATTTAAAAATAGATTGATTACCTCTTTTCTTGTTATAAGATTGTGGAGAATCAAAAAATAGTTGAGAAGCTATTCAATTGCTAAACCAAAAAAGATCTTCTGCTCCTATTCGAATTGCGTTGAGTCTGGAGAGAATGAGAAATAGGAAATTAAGATGGGTTTGTTATTCTTTTTACAGCAAAGTAATGAACGAAGATGAAAGTAAATTTGATGTGCCTCTGTCCAACAAAGAAATGTTTTAGCCTACCGGTAAAAACAAAAGTGTCAAAAAAAAACAAAATCAAGTGGGGACGGCGGCCCCCACTGGGCCTCAAACAGGTACAACCCTAGTTGAGATGCAGTTAGATAGTGGTTGCAAGAGCTTGGATATGGCAATGGCTTTCGTTGATGCTTGCAGTGCCGGCCCAACATCAAACATTGCCCTAGCCGAAGTATAAAAAATTAAAATTAAAATTTTCCATGACAGGATTTGAACCTGCGTGAAAAGAGCACAAACCAGCAAGAAACCATTGCACTACACTTCCACTTGAGTATTTTTTTTGCCCCACCGCTATAATAAATCAAGTTTATCTAACAGCAACTGGAAATTTTTTTTGAACCTGCTCGCCTCCCCTTTGGGCCGGGCCTGGATGCTTGTAATTGATTGTGTTTGTGGTGATGGTTTGTGTTGTTTGAAATAGCTATGTTACGTTTTGGTGAATGTTGGACCTTGATATTTTGATTGATTGGATAATAGGTGTATATGTTGATAAATACTTTATGTATGGAAGTGATATTGTGATCCTATAATTAAAATGTAATTGTGATGTGAGTTTATATATGCTCAAAATGAGAAATACTAGGAGATGAAAAATATTAGGGAGCTTTGAGAAAAACAAAGTGTAATTTGAATAATTCTGGCTCCACTATACTTTTTGAACCATTCCATTGCATGAATATTTCTTTTTTTATGCATATTTGGAATTGGTAGTGAATTGTAGCTTGTGTTCCACTGTTGTCTTTCTTGCGTTCCATATATATGTATATCTATTAAATAATAGTAAAATAAAAGAATTTGCTACTCTATTATTAATTCTACGCATTCCCTTCTCTCTCCTTACTTCTCTCCCAATATTTTATTTTTAAGTTCCTACAATTTATCATTATAATAATTATTACAAAGTTCTACTAATTATTTTCATTATCATTTTACAATTAAATGTTAATAATTAATAATTTATACAATTATTTTTAGCATTCTCTTAAGTTTTATCACATTATTTTATATTCAAATCCGTATGTTTAAATTATAACTGATGATCTAAAATTTGAACTTTAAAATAAATCCAAACAACTAATATTTATCATTTGGTCTAATAGGTCTTAAAAAATATCAATTCAACGTATCGTATACCTCACTTACATTGACAAAAATTATAAAACTAATATTTCATTCAAGTCCATATAACTTAAAATTTCCGCAATATATACATAACTATCTTTTGTCCTTCTACATTATTCTACATTCAAATTAACATAATTTGTTTGTTTCTAAAATTAGTGCTTTGTCACGAAGAAAAATACACGTGAATTTTCTTGCTAACTTGCTATATTATTACAAACATAAACAATGTACTTTCTTACTAAAATTGATACATCAAGTAGATTTTTTACCATTACTAAAATTTATTTTTGTTAAGCACAACATTTAAATTAACGATAAGTGATAAATACAATAATTTGTAATTTACTGCTCTCTTATTAATTATAAACATTTCCTCCTCTCTCCTTAATTCTCCTTACTTCTCTCCCGCTATTTTTTAACAAATATTAAATGGTAAAAAATGATAAATTAGTATCAAACTCAATACTATTTACAAAACAACAACTTAGATTTTTATACAAATGAAATACTTAAATCACTAAACAAAAATTTCATAGTTAAAAAATAATAAGGTAAATACATTATTTAGTTATCTTAACAAATTCACCATAAATTACACAATTAGTTCAATTCTTTAAAAATATGTAAATTTATTTTTCTAAATCATATCCTGTACCATGCACAGGGTACACACTTATATAATAATATAGACATAATGTGCATTTATGGCAATTTTCTCTCTTCTTAATTCTCTCATGCTATTTAATTTCAAAATATTTTAATATAATTTATGATTGTTAAAATTATTGCTGTTCTAAAAATTCTTGCCAACCATATTACATTCAAATGCTCATCTTTTATAATTTTTTGAGTTAATTACTTTTATTCGGTTTTTTGCAATATTTACATTTAAATCCATACATTTAAGTTAATTAAATATCCTAATTTAAGCTATTCAAAATAAACTCAATTAACTAACATTCACTGTTTTGTCTATTTAATCACAAACAACAACAATTTTAATATGCTTATCATATATTTATATTAAGAAAAGTGGAAATTTGTTCAAATCTAAGAATATATAAATCACATAATAAATACATAAACATTGGAAACAATTTTAATTTATATTTTATTTATCTCAATAAATTATCTACTAAATAAATAATAATAGGGCAAAGAACTTCCAACCCTCTCATTAGTTATGGAAACTAGTTATAAAAGTTTTTTCCACTCTTTAGTTCTCTCTTTTTTTTAAAGAAAATTATGTAAGTTATCGTTTTCACAATTATACACAATGTTTACTAATTCTTTTCGTAGTTTTACACCTAGATACCTACATTTTTATAATAATAACAATAAAAAGCTCTCTTCGATTCGATCTTACTATATTGCACTTAAGTCCATAAATTTAAATTAATTAATTAAATAAATAATTCAATATAAATTATTTAAACAAATCTGAGTAAGTGATGATTATTAATTTGTCTAATAAATCATAAAAGCTATCAATTTCAATATGTATACCACATTCTTATTAATAAAATGGTAAATCAAATTTTAATTCAAATATAAATTTCATAAATCACTTAGTAAATGTTATACACATAAAGAATGAGAAAGGTTTGATTTATAATTGATAGCATGGCATATTTATCATGTGTTACGTAAATAATTTCTATTTTATCAATATTTATGAATGCAATGCTTTACAACTTTACCGTGTGCAATGCACGGGTTGTACACTAGTTTGCTAATAATATCTCATTTTGTGTGGCCTTTGTGGTTTATCTCTTGTTATGATTTGTAACGATTCTTTTGTACATAAAACTCTTGAATTATACCAATATTTCTCTCAAATGGATATGGCATGCACAAACTAATATTGAACCAACAAAAAGAATTCTATTGTGAACTGTACTTGTTCTGCTTAACTAACATCAGAACCTTGTAAATTGCACAACACTAAATAAACCCATTAAAAACAATATATGTTTATCAATATCAAACAGAAATCAATTGCAATATTTCACAATATTTCTATTTTGATAATAATAAACATATAATACTTTTCATATAAAAATAGAAGTGTTTGGTATGTAATGCATTGATTGAAAAATAATAGATAACAAGTTGATTGAAAAATAAATTTGTGTTTTGATGTTTTATTAAATTGTAACACACTAAAAAAAATCAAACAAATATATTTGCTAAATAAAATCAGCGATAAAAATACTGTGTATGATATCTGAATCGCATTCAATGGACGGTATAAAAATATATGTTTGTTAACATCAAACAGAAATTGATTACATTATTTCATAATCTCATTTTTTTAAATAATAACAAACATATGCCAAAATTTATATATAAAAAATTTGTTTAATTTATGATGCATTGGTTGAAAAACTAAAATAGTAGATATAGGTAATTGAAAACAAAATTGTGCTCTTTGATGATATTTAAACTAAAACATCATTAAAACAAAATCAAATATAAAAATATATTTGTTATCATCTAACAGGATGTATACTCCAAAATCTCCCTCTTTTAATGATAACAAACATCAAGTTAAGATTTGACAAGTGTAATATGTGTTGAGTGTGTACTCGATATCATAATATCAAAATCGTAGCACAATGTATCAATATATATAACATGCTCCCCCTATTGATATGTCCCCTACATATATGACATATGTGTTCAAGAGTAAAATATCAAAGCAATAATATTTCTTTCAATATTAACAATGAATTCACCATATCACCAAATCTTAACCGCTCTCTCCAACTTTTGTGTTCATCACAAGTATAAAAATGAAACTAACACGGTGAGAAAGTGATACTGGATGATGAAACTCTATCAAAATCTAACATTTAATATTTAATGAAAAATTATAACAACTATATTGATCAACGTCATATCCCATGGCTGGTAAAATAAGCTTAGTTATATGTAATGGGGTTCAAATGGAATAACCCATAAGATATTACATAATCAAATAGCTTATTCTTAATTCATTATGAAATCAAGTCACTTCCATCCATGCATTGCCGCGAGGTCCTTAGATGAGAATGGATGTGGCTAAAATATTATTTAAGTTAAAAAAACTTATCTCTAACTTATTGTAAACTAAATCAAGAAACTTCCATCCATGCATTGCCGTGAGGTCTCTTAGATGAGGATGGTCGTTACTTAACGAGTACTACATGCCTATTTTATAGACATGTTACGGCTAAGGCGGTCTGTTATATCATATATGTAAAATTTTAATTTCCATACACTTTCCATAATCAATTTCAGGTATGTCAAGTTAGGCAATACCAGCATAAAAATGTAACGTATGAGTTGATAGAATATGAATATCAAATGGTAGATTCAGAGATGATGTGAGATATGCAATAGTCGAATAATAGACACTTTAACGTATGCTTAATTATAAAAAATTCACAATGTCAATATTTAGTCGAGTACAAAATGCGGTATCCTTAATTATCTATGTAATTAATATAAATACTTTTGAAAATCACATAAGAAAGGTCAACCGATTATGATTTGGTTCCAAAAGTAAATTCTATGTAAATATCTTAAAATATATTTTCAATTTTATATTCGATTCTTGA
The DNA here is from genome assembly GCA_030737815.1 of Allium fistulosum. NCBI lineage: Eukaryota > Viridiplantae > Streptophyta > Magnoliopsida > Asparagales > Amaryllidaceae > Allium > Allium fistulosum. Next base: position 1,260,074,198 of record CM060901.1, read on the forward strand.
ACATACAATATGAATTGGTTTTAGAGCTATTTGAGTATAGAGGAGTATATAGACTAAGGGTATACACACTAATATATCAAAAACAAAAATCATAGTCTAATTTCAAAAGATTTCATCATAAAGCACAATTTTATTTAAAAAAAATCATCTCTATCAATCATCTTAAGTTTTGCTCGTAAGCAGTTTGTCGCAAAATCAAATTTCATTTTACAACAACATTTTCGAAAGCCATTTCATGTAAAAAAAATTATCATCTCAAGAAATTTTAGCGTTTTCAAGTTAAGGAACTCTCTAGTCAAAAACTCTTCTATCAAAAGAAATTTATCAATAAAAATTTATGTCAAAGATTTTGCCAAAATATCTCATGTAAAAATATTCACATCATAAATAAATATATATGGCAAAACAAAACAAATCCTAAGAAATAAAAAACAATTTTTGTTTCTAATTTTCAAAATATAAAATTTTAAGAAGAAAAAAGAACAAAATATGTTTATGGATTTTTGTTGAAAATAAAACAGAACAAAAACAAAATGTAAACTCTCCACATGTGCATGAAATAAAATGTGTGAAATATCAGTTGCTTCATGAGACATATTTGCTATCAAAAATATAAGACTGGAGGAATTACAAAGGTTAAAAGTCATACCAAATATTTTGGCAAGAAAGAACAAATTAAGATTTCACGATACCACTTGTTATCTAGGCTGTTTATGGCGGCAAACAATGATTCCACATGTACTCTCTACATGTCGTGGTGGTGTACAATGACACCTCATACAATGGTTTTATATCTGACCTCTTAAATTCTTATCATCAATGTCAAGCTTGAAAATCAAGCATCATCAAACAAGCACTCTATGCACTTCATAATATCAATTAAATTTGCTCCAGCATTTGAATTTCTCAATAAAATCATCTATGTCAAACCAAAAACACTTGAGCATATGATTTTGTCAGTCATCATTCAACTATAAATATCACAGTCATATATATGTCAAAAGATTATCCTCATTTTTCAAACATCGAACAATGTTGTTTTGAATTGTCAATCTATTTTGCAACCATTATTTGAAAATTTTAAGTCCATAATTTGATTTAGCATAAAACATGAAAATTTCATATATTAAAATTTTCCAATCAAAATTTTTGGTTTCAAGCCAAAATGACAGCCAATCAAAAGAAATATTCCAAATACTACAGCTTGTTTGAATAACTCAGAAACACTTTTCAAATAATATGCCGACTTGATTACTGTTTTCGAGGCGTTATGAAATGAATCGGTAAAGTCACACAACACAAAAGTTATAGTGTTATCTGTTAAGAATTTTGGAAAACGGAGTTATAGTGTTCAAGTTATGATCAATTAACAACAACTACGTTAAAATAATTCTGCAATATTTATTAACCCTGGTATCAAACTTAATGTATTTTATCAAGATTTTTTGAAGAATTAGCCAAAGCTCGAGAAATGAATATTATAGTATTTTCTCTAAGGTTTTCAATACATATAAAATTTTATAAATCGGAATATTAGAGTGAATGTTATGGTCCAAGTACTACAGATATGTTATGAAGTTTTGCAACATGTTCAAACACTGTTCTAAATTATTTGCAGTTTGTAAGTTGTTTAAGCTCAAAATCTTGAGAAATTCAAAACATAAATATTATAGGATTTTATATATAGTTTCCAGAACATATTGAATTATGCAAATTGGAGTTACAAAGCTTAAGATATGACAAATTTACTATAGCAGTGTCAGAAAATCAAAATTCAAAAATAAGGAGAGAAAATCGAGAAGTAGGGTTTGGAGATCATACCTCTGCTTACCTTTGAAGTTTCATTTGTGTTCATCGTTGTTATCTAAAGCATGTGGATCACTGCTTCGTTTTCCTAGGCTAAGGAGCATTGCAATTATCTTTCATCAAATATTAGTACAACTTGAAATCATCTTCCGTTGTAGTTGCTCCTTAGCCTGTCTTTGTACCTACATGTATGAAGCAGTGTGTGGCCTAGAAAAAGATGTAGGACCACATTTGTTTATATTTGAAATGTTTGGTACCCAAATTTGTTTATATAGCAAACCGATAATATTAATAACTGTACCTTTAGGAACCCAAATCTGTTTTACTCGTTTATTTATGTTCCTATTTGACAATTATTATTACTATATCCAATATCGCTACACTTTACACATTTGTGAAACACACTTCTCCCTCTAGCGGTATTACTCGTCATTTGTTTATAAACCAACACTTTTTCAAATCCAAGTCCTTTCTATTATTCCCAAAAAGTTGATTTACTAATAATATGTTAAACGATTTTTCTTCAGTGGAAAATTTTCAAAGAGTCAACTCAAGATCGTTGACTTTGGATTTCAAAAGATTATTTTCATTTATTAGCTTTGAACAACGACTACTAGAAATTTATCTCTTTTCAACATCGTTTTTCTTTAAAACCATATTTTTTTTAAGTTCTTTATTTTGGCCTTAATTTCAAGCATCTCATTTTCAAAAGTTGGCATTTTTCGAATTCAAGTTTTTCAAAATCCTTGATTTTCACAATCTTGTTTTCCAATTCGTGATTTGTTCGAATAATTACAATTCTATTATTTTCCAAAATCACGTTTTCGTTTTCAAGGTTTCAGAAAGTTTCTTTGATGTCATTAAATTTCTTTTCAAAATTTGCACATTTCACGAATTCAAGATATCTAACCTTTTTAATCGTTTTGATTTCCTTTTCTAGGCCATCTAGAATTATTTTGGTTTTCAGCAAATTTTTGTTTTCAAAATTTTCTCATCTTTGGGATTTTCAGACCTTTTTAAATTCTCCAACTTCTTTTGTAAGGCGTTATTCTTGCATATTAGCTCAGTTTATTTTCCTTAAAAATTGCAATTTCTTTTTCAAGCTTTTGTAAATTTTCATGGAAACAAATTAATTCCTTTTCATAGTTCAAACGTTTCTTCCAATCAAAATTTTAAATTTTCTTAATATTTTCAAGCTCCTTTTCCAATTTATCGTTTTTTGACACAATTTAGATTTTTCATTTTTCAACTTGTTATTTTTAGTTTAAGATCATCAACGGTTTAGTTAATTTATGACATAAGAGAACTAAATCTTCAAATCAAAATTAACTTGGATAAATTGCTTACAACTAAATCTTCATTGTCATCGTTTGAATCGTCTTTGGTGTCTACTATAGCCCTAAGATTACAATTTGAATTATACAGTCGAAGTTCAATCCTAGTTCGAATTGCAAAAACAAAAACAAAAATATAAATAATAACTCCAAAGTAAATTTCTGAAAGTGAGGGGTTAAAATTGGAAAGCTCCTTTCTCCTTTTAATTCACGTTATCTCCTTGTGTTCACTGTCAAAATTACATGGCTTCTCTTCTTCAAGAAACATATGTATTTCTTTCCCTAAATAAAATAAATCTAATTTTTCTCCTTTACACTGAATTCAAGCTTTGAACAGTGAAGTTCTTCTTCCTTGCTAAACCGAATCCACGCACATCAGATCTAGAAATTTTCCTTGACGCTAGATGTAGAATCTGAGTTTGTTTGTTTGTTTGGGCTACAGTCACTACAAAACATGCTTGGTTTCGTGACAGAGCCTAGCGATGGCTAGCGATGACTAAAAAAGGCTAGTCGTCGCCGGCCGTCACTAATCGTGGTTATACAGGTTTGACCGAGAGCAGTTTTCATCACTTCATCTCCCCCAAATCAATTTGCTGCCACCTTCAACCCCGCCTTCAACCAACTCATGCCGATGCCAACTGCCTCCAGAAGCCGTCGCCGCCCTCCGGTGCTGCTCCGTCCCCTCATTCTTTGATTTCTCAATATCTAGGTATAATTTCTAAACCTTAATTTCTGAAAATAATTTGATTATGGGTTTGAATATGTTAAAATAATTGATATTAGATGATGTTAATAGTTTATTAGTTGATTTGGGATTTAAATTAAAACCCTTATTTAGAAAATTAGTTGATTATGGATTTGAAATTGTTGATTACTATGTATTAGTTGATGATAATGTTATGTTAGTTGATTTAGGGAAGTTAATAAGTGGTTTGATTATTTAACTTGTAAACAAAAATTAGGGTTGATTTAAAACTCAAAAATTAGTTTGTAATCGTTGATTAATATATGCTTATTGATAAGTGTACAATGTTTGATAAGTGTGTATTAATTATAAGTTTTAGTGGTTAGTATAAAATAGTAAGTTAAAATTTTAGTTTACAAAATAGTTAAGTTAACATTTAAAATAGTTAAATGAATGTTGAAATAAGTTTTAAATTTTCAAATTTATTAAATAAATTATTTAAATAGTTAAATGAATTATTAAATTTTGAAAAGAGCATAACAACAACAAATATTCTAGTGAAATGGATTTTGTAAAAAAATTAAGCAATAAATATAACAACAACAAATAATTATAATGAAATCGATTTTGTAAAAAAATTAAGAAATGAATATAACAACAACAAATATTCTTCTAAAATTGATTTTATAAAATGTCAAGAAATTAATATAACAAGAACAAATATTGTATTATAAAGAAATTTAGAAATGAAAATAACAACAACAAATATTCCGCTAAAATCGAATTTGTAAAAAAAAATAGGAAATGAATATAACAACAACAAATAATCTCCTAAAATCGATTTTGTAAAGAAATTAAGAAATGAATATAAGAACAAATATTGTACTAAAACCGATTTTCCAAAAAATTGAGAAATAAATATAACAAGAATATATATTTTACCCAAATCGATTTTAACAAATATTTGAAATGAATATAATGTTGATTTGAAAATAAGCATTAATATTATTTCAACAAATAATTGACACTAAAAAATTAAAGCCTTTAGTTCCAAAAGGTTTTAATTTAGTTTAGAAATTACAACAACAAAAATACACCCCTTGGATGCAAAGTTATGCGTAAAAGAGAAGTGAAGTGAAGTACTGTCGAAATTAGACAGAAGTATGGTGTGTGAAGCCTTTAGTCCTAAATGGCTTTACTTTATTTTAGAAAATACAACAACAATATACCATTTGAGTGCAAGTTATGCATAGAAGAGAAGTAAACTGAAGTGTTGTCGAAATTACTAACATATATTTTCAAATCAGGAAAAATGTTCGATTATTTCCTCGACCATACTTGGATGTATGAAGTCAGAACTGGTAGAAAAGGTTCAATAAAGGAACATTTCTATAACGGCGTACACGAATTTATTAAATTCGCTAAATCCAATAATCAAAATAACGAAGAAATTCATTGCCCGTGTAGTAAGTGCCAACATTTGAAGCATTGGAAACTAGATATAGTTGAAGTACATTTGGATAAATATGGTTTCGTGCCGAATTATTATTTCTAGGATCGTTATGGAGAACTTATTGAACCTACACCTAATCCTGTAGCGTTAGAGGATGATAATATTACGACGAATTCAATAGAAAATATGGTGGAAGATACAGCACGATCAATGTTTCCTATCATTCAAGCCGACGATGAAGACGTGAATGTCGAATAAGAACCGACTGCGGGAGCTAGAAGAATATATGATTTATTGGATTTTGCTAAGAGGCCATTGTGGGATGGTTGTAAAAGCGGAACTGAATTATCAGTAACCGTCGAATACATTACTATGAAATCAAAATTCAACCTTATAGAAGCTGCATTTACAGCAGTTGTACAAGCTGCAAAATGACACATGCCACCCAATAATCTGATGTGCATAGTCATTATAAAGTGAAAAAACCGATGTCCGCTTTCGGTCTGCCATATGAAAAGATAGATACATGTGTAAAATATTGCATGTTGTATTGGAAAGATGACGTTGACCTTAGAAAATGCAGAATATGTAACGAGGAAAGATACAAACCAAGAAAGATGAAAGGAAAAGAAATTCCGTACAAGAGAATGCATTATTTACCCACCACTCACAGACTGCAAATGTTATATGCATCTTCTGCTACGGCATGTCATATGCGATGGCACAGTGTGAGAACACCGGAAGAAGGAACTTCGATACATCCATCTGACGGAGAAACATGGAAACGTTTCGATAAGACTTATCCCGCATTTGCTGCAGAAAACCGTAATGTCAGACTCGGTTTATGTACGGATGGATTTTCACCATTCTCTCAGTTTGGTAGTAAATATTCATCCTGGTCAATTATCGTTACTCCGTATAATTTACCTCCATGGATGTGTATGAAAACACCATATATGTTTCTCACTAATGTTGTCCCTGGCCCTCATGATCCAACACAAGGAATCGATGTTTATTTATAACCATTGATCGAAGAGTTGAAAAAACTATGGAATGAACGAGTTGAAAGATACGACATTTCGAGAGAAAAAAAATTTCGTATGTTTGCTTATTTATTATGGACTATTAGTGATTTTCCTGCATATGGCATGCTTTCTGGTTGGAGTACGGCCGGTTGTCTAGCCTGCCCTTATTGCATGGAAGAAACACGAGCATTTTCTTTACGGCATGGGAAGAAAGTTTCTTGGTTTAATTGTCATCGGTGTTTTCTCCATCCCAATCATACTTTTAGAAGAGATAGAAAAAACTTTACAACTAACAGAGAAGATAATATGCAACCACCAAAGATTTGATCAAGCGAATAATTATATGAAATTGTAAAGGACTATCCAAAGATACATGAAACTGGAGTGCAGATTGAAATTCCAGGAAAATCGGACATTCATAATTGGTGCAAACAAAGTATATTTGGGAGTTACCATATTGGAAAAATCTCTTACTCCACATAATATTGGCGTGATGCACAACGAAAAAAACATGTTTGATAATGTGTTTAATAAAACTTTGAATGTAAAGGGAAAAACTAAGGATGATTTGAATTCAAGACTTGATATAGCAAACTGTTGCAAACACCCCGAACTTCATATGAAGCCTAATGACAATAAAAAAACCAAAAGCATGCTATGAGCTAGACAGCAAGCAAGTAAAACTCGTGCTAAAGTGGGTGGAAGAACTAAGATTTCCTGATGGGATTTCTTCTAATCTTCGTAGATGCGTTGACGGTAAATTGAATGGGATGAAAAGTCACGATTGTCGTATCATGATGGAATATTTACTATGCATGGCTTTCAAAAAACGGTTGCCCGTAAAATTATGGAGTGTTATAACAGAATTAAGTATGTTTTATAAACAGCTTTGTTCGACGACATTAAAAGTAGATCGTATACGAAAACTTGAAGTAGAAATTCCCATACTGCTCTGCAAACCAGAGAAAATATTTCCGCCATGTTTCTTTAATGTAATGGAGCATTTATCTAATCATCTTCCATCCGAAGCACTTCTTCGAGGTCCTGTGCAATATGGATGGATGTATCCATTTGAGAGGTAATATTGAATATCTGCAATATTTATGTCAGTTTAAAATTCAGATTTCTATTTCTAAATATAAATTAAATTTATTTTTAATAGGTACTTGAATCATCTGAAGAAAAAAGTTACACAAAAAGCACGAGTTGAGGGTTCGATTTGCAAATCATAGCTTGAAGAAGAAGCTTCATTCTTTTTCTCTCATTACTTCAATGACGATGTGAACTTATCGTTTGTAAGCGCTCCTGGTAATGATGAAGTTGTTGAACAAGATTCTTCTCAAACAATGTTATCTATTTTTAGACAACATGGTCGACCTGCTGAAAAATGTATGGAAATATGGTTAGACGATAGAGAGTGCCATGTAGCACACACATATATTCTTCTAAATTGTGCTGAAGTTGCACATTTGTTAGGTAATAATAAATTCATATATAATTCACTTATACGTAAATATTAATTATAACCCATATTACATATTTGTAGTATCTACGAATCACAGCATCCATCTGGCGATCTCAGTAAAGAATTTGCTAAATGGTTTTCGAACTACGTTTATGATCCAAGAAACTGTGTCATTGATGAAAGTTTACGACATCTTGCGATCGGGCCAAAAAGAAATCTAAAGACTTATCCAATATTCTTCGTCAATGGATTTAAGTACAACACGAAAGATTATGGGGCTGAAAAAGTAACATATAACAGCGGTGTATTTATCAAAGGTAGTGATGATCCAGATGAGCATATAAAAGATTTTTACGGCGTCTTAACATAGGTTCTAGAGTTGAAATATTATGTAGAACCTGTAGAAAAAGTTTTTTTATTCAAATGCAATTGGTTCAGTAATGTTCCTGGTTCTGGAATCAACGTGCACAAAGATTTTAAGCTTATTGAAATAAAGCATACCTCACATTACTATAAGTATGATCCTTTCGTATTATCCAAGCAAGCATTACAAGTTTATTTTGCTCCGTATCCATCCTTAAAAAGAGATAAAGCGGATTGGTCGGCTGTTTTTAAAACAAAGCCAAGGTTTACATTTGATGGAAATACTATTCCAGACGAAGCAGCGTATCAAGCGGATCTTGAACCAAATACAGAAATAATAATAACCGATGACATTGATTTAGGGTCATTGAATGATGAGTCGAATGTTTTATTAGATGCATTTGAAAGTACCGAAGAAAATGAGATAGAGTACGAGACCGAGTCTGAATCAGAAAACAACGAAGACTGAAAACTCTGAATATTTGCATCGCTTGTTGTATAATGTATTATTCTTAGCTACATATTATTCTGAGCTATGTATTAATAATGATGACCATGTTCTGAGCTATGTACTATTTTGTTTTGAAATTTCTATATTTGTAATCATGAGATCTCGTCCCATTTATTATGATTTAGTGGAAGTTTTATGTGATGATTACTGAAACATGCTTTGTACTAATAAATTTATGTCTTTTCATTCTGTGATATTATTTCTCTATAGTAGATATGTCTGGCATGAGACATAGTCAGAGATCCGAGCCTTCTCCATCTCCCGGTGCGGGTGCCAGTGGCATTGCACCGGATTTACGCCCACTGGCGGAGGTAGTTCCGAAAAGCACCGGGTAAGTATCAAATTTATTTGAAGTATTTTTTACATTTATTAAATATCTACATCAAAATTTGTACAGGGGCTTTGACGGGGAGCCTTCAGATTTCACCACATATCAAGAATGCTATTTTGGCCGATGTACTCGTAAGTATAAATTTGAATTTCAGTTGAAAATTAATATAATTTACACAATTCAAACTAATTTCAATATGCAGGCAGTCGTGCTTGTAGATCCAGAGGATATGGACATTTTTACCAATCACTGGAATAAAAGGGTGAGAAAAAATTACAGGGACACTTTGTCTAAGGCTAAAAATGCAGGTAAAAAACCAAATTGGATAGGCGCAGATGTGTGGGCTGAGCATCTCCGGCTCTGGGATACTCCAGAAGTGAAAGTAATTTATATACTTTGCATTGTTGTTAATTTTTTTTAAAATTTCGTATGTTAGTTGTAGTAATTTCATTGATTGTGTATCTAAATTTGTAGGAATTATCTGCCCGGAATCGTGTATCATCTTGTTTTCCAATCAAGTGACATTTGTGTATATATTTGATACATGTTGGTTGGTTGTTGTGTTTGATGGGTTAGTGGACATTTGTGTATATATGTGATTGATGTATAGTATTTGGTTGTATGGTTACATTGTTTGATGGATTTGGGTGGTTCCATTTGATTGGTATTGGTTGTTTAATGGATGATATTTGGATTTGGATAGTATATATATGATTGTTTGTGATATGTGTGAGATTATATGATGGATGGAGTAGTATTGGTTGTGAAATTGAATGTATGCGTTGGAAAGTGATTTGAATTTGGTTGTGTGGTTGGATTGAATGAAAGGCAGAATTGGAGTCGGAAATTTATTCCAGGTTAGCGACGGCATATTTACCCAAGTTAGCGACGGCTAAATTGTTTCAGCTTCGCGACGGCTAGTGACGGCGTGAGATGCCATACCTGTTTTTACTAATTTTCCACTTGTTCACCTAGGCATCGCCAACCGTCGCTATTTTAGTGACGGAGCCGTCGCTTTACTGTGTGGTGGCGACCTAAATAGCGATGGCTCTTAGCGACGGCTGACGATGACCGGCGACGCCTTTTAGCCGTCGCTAAAGCCGTCTTGTTTTGTAGTGCGTGAATCTCGTCGCTTTATCGAGATTAGGAGATGATGGAAATGCTCTAGCGATCTGAAGCTATTGAAGATGACGACGGCGGCGGCTTGTTATTTCTTGTTATACAGCTGAAATGAATGATGCCGAGATCTGAAGGTTGAACCTGCCAACGCAAAGAGCAACACGTAAGTCTGAGATGAAGTCCTATGGCCAGTCAGATACTAGCGAACCTAAAATGATGTTTCTCTAGCTTGAAATTATATAGGAGTTGCGTTGTTTGCTGATGAAGATAGAGGAGCATGCGGCTATGGTTGACAATGCCTGACTGGTCTACGACGTTGATAAATACTGCTCGCGGTCTGGAATTAGTGCGGCTTGAATTGTGGTTGCTTCCGTATGCTGAAGGTTTGGTCGATGGGTGTTCTGAGTTGCCTTGATCTGAAAATTGCTTGGTTCAATGTTTGGGTCTAGACGCAGTTCAATAGTGGTTGCACGAGCTTGGATATGGCAATGGCTTGCTTGGATGATTGTGTTTGTGGTGATGGTTTGTCTTGTTCAAAGTAGCTATGTTGCGTTTTGATGAATCTTGGACATTGATACTTGTTTTCATTGATCGAATAGTAGATGTATATGTTGATAAATATTTGACCGTATGGAAGTGATATTGTAATCCAATCATCAAAATGTAATTGTGATGTGAGCTTGTATAAGACCCAAGATGAGAAATATTAAGGAGCTTTGAGAAAATCAAAATGTAATTTGAATAATTCTGGCTCCTAATATCAAATAGAAATTAATTACAATATTTCATAATCTTTCATTTCTAATAATAACAAACATATGTAAATATAATGTGAAGAACCCGACGGTCCGGTCCATTCAGGGAAAAAATAAAGTGTTATGATCTAGATGTGTGAAATAACGCAAAGCAGCTACCAAAGCATTCTCAAAATTCATGTTATTTAAATCATAAACAGATGATTTTTTACTGAAAACATGAAACAAAACAACACTTAAAACAGTGATGGTTTCAATATCTGAGACACACAAACTGATCAATAGATCAGCATAATGATACGGATATTCATATTGTGCAAAGGCCTAGACGCACTATCACTGTGCCAGCAAGGTACAGGGCGTAAATACATGACCTTCCAGCCTACTAACGTTCACAAGGAAAGCAAAAGGTGGCAGGAGAAAAACTGCAGCTAATTTCTTTTATTTCTTTATTTAGCACAAAAATACAAATTTAGTTACAACTTTATATTAACCAGCAATGTAGTGACACTTGGCATCACAATATCCTATCAATTGTAATGGCCTTCCTATAAAATAGGCCACTGTTATCGTATGAAGGAGGAAAATTTTGCATGAAAACTTACTTCTTTTTCTCCATTCCTTTCTGTTTTCTCTGTGCTTGCACCAGTACCCTATTATTTGGTGCTTTCACCTTACTCTCCCATCCTCCCTCACCTGCTTCCTCGTCTACTTCACATTTCAACAACCATGACACGCCTAGATGATGCTTGCCAACAACTAGACCAGCAGCAACAAACTATCAATAATATCCAAGCCAACCAGACAACCCAGCAAAATCAAATCTCCAACATGGAATCCATTCTCCAAAAACATGGTGATTCTCTTCAACAAATCTCCAAAAGCCTTGCAGACCTCCACCTCAAGTTCTCCTCCACATCCAACTCACCCACTTCCGCCACGACCATGACAAATACAACAAACCCAAACTTAAGAGCACCCATACTATCCAACCCGCACTCCTCGTCACCACGACCACCCAAATGTGAACTAACTCATTTTGATGGTTCCAACCCATTCGATTGGATATTCCAAGCCGAAAGATTTTTCACCTACCATGCCACACCCGAAGACCAACGAATCGACCTAGCTAGCTTCGCCATGACCGGCCAAGCATTATCTTGGTTTCAATGGATGCATCGCAACCAACAACTATCATCTTGGCTCGCCCTCACCAAAGCCATTGAACAACGTTTCAGCCCATCCTCACTCACTAATCCGCAAACGACCCTATTTAAACTCCGCCAAACCACCACCGTCGATGCCTACCAATCCCTCTTTGAAAACACTAGCAATCGCATTACCAACCTACCACCCAAAGCATTTCTTAACTGCTTTATCTCCGGCCTCAAAACCCATATAAAAAATGAACTCCTCCTTTTCTGCCCAATCACTTTATCCGATGCAATCGATCTAGCAAAACAAATAGAAACTAAACTCACCGATAACCGACCATTTCAACCTCGAAATACCCTTAATCGAACCTACAGCCCACCCATTCCAACCTTAGCACCAATCCCACCCTCAAGCCAAACAACCAACCAACCGTATCCTATTAAACATTTAACTGCAGCGGAGATGCAACAACGACAAGCATAGGGGCTATGTTACAACTGCGACGAGAAATATCAACGAGGCCACCGATGCAAGAACCGACAACTATTTCTTTTCGTTCCAGATGAAGAAGACGAAGACCTTACCTCCATGGAGCAGTCGGAACCGGAGCTGGACCAAACTGTCCGCAACCCACCTGAGATCTCCTTCCACGCCTTATTTGGATCCGAAAACCCATCATCAATTCGACTACCAGCAACCATCAACAATTATCAAATCTCTATCCTAGTCGACTCTGGAAGCTCACATAACTTCCTCCATCCACGAATTGCGCGCTTTCTCGGACTCCCTTGGGACCACCATAGACGGTTCTCCGTCACCGTTGGCAACGGCGAACGACTTCGCTGCGCCGGCATTTGCAAAAATGTGCTAGTTCAAATTGGAGGTAATGATTTTTTTACTGATTTCTACTTACTGGAATTTACGGGCTCTGATGGAGTTTTAGGAGTGCAGTGGCTTAGCAAACTTGGTCCAACAATAACTGATTATAACCTCCACACTATCTCTTTTACCCATAACCAAAAATTTATCACCCTGAAAGGCATTCACTCTCCACTAACCCCAACCCAGATATCCCTTCACCAACTAAAAAATCTCCAGTCCACATCTTCCATCACATATTATCTTCACTTACAAGTTGACGAACCAACTTCCATAACCCCACACAACCCATTCGAAAATATCCATCCTCAAATACAATCTGTACTCTCTAAATTTACCTACCTCTTTGCCAAACCAACAACCCCTCCCCCACACCGCGACCTCGACCACCATATAAACCTTCAGCACAACACCCAACCAGTCAATGTCAAACCATACCGATACCCCTACTTTCAAAAAAATGAGATTGAAACACAAGTCCGCGACAAGCTAAACTCCAAAATTATACAACCTTCCACAAGTCCTTTCTCTTCACCGGTCCTTCTCGTTAAAAAGAAAGATGGTTCATGGGGATTCTGTGTAGATTATAGAGCACTTAATGCCATCACCATTAAAGATCGATTTCCCATACCTACGGTAGATGAATTATTGGATGAGTTGCATGGTTCAGTTTATTTCACCAAACTTGATCTACGTAGTGGATATTTCCAAATCCGAGTTCACCCACCGGATGTGCACAAAACAGCATTTCGTACACATGACGGTCATTATGAGTTCCTCGTCATGCCATTCGGCCTTACCAACGCCCCTTCAACTTTCCAAGCCACAATGAATAACATATTTCGTCCTCACCTTCGCAAGTTTATCTTGGTCCTTTTCGATGACATTTTAATCTATAGCAACTCATGGGCTTCCCATCTTACACACTTGGAAATCGCTTTGACAATATTGACAAAGCACCAATTCTTTGCTAATATTTCTAAATGTAATTTTGGACTCACGGAACTCGAGTACTTAGGCCACATCATCTCATCTAAGGGAGTTCGTGTCGACCCCAACAAAATTGAGGCAATCCTACAATGGCTCATACCTACTTCTACAACAATGATACGGGGATTTTTAGGTTTGACGGGTTATTATCGTCGCTTTATAAAGAAATATGCCCATTTAGCAAGCCCACTTTCTGATTTATTAAAAAAGGAAGCAGCAGCTACTTTTACTTAGACTCCACAAGCACATGAAGCCTTCACATCCTTACAATCAGCACTTACCACAGCCCCCATTCTCAAGCTCCCTGACTTCACCAAACCTTTTGAGATCTCAACTGATGCGTCAGGCACGACAGTCGGTGCTGTTCTTTAACAATCCAAACATCCCATTGCTTATTACAGTAAACGGCTTCCTCTATCACTGCGCAAAGCTTCAACTTACGTACGCGAGATGTATGCGGTGACAGCAGCTATACAAAAATGGCGACACTACCTATTAGGCCAAAAATTCGTGATTCGTACCGACCACCAAAGTCTGCGTCAGCTGCTGACCCAAACGATTCAAACCCCCGACCAACAGAAGTGGCTTACCAAGCTGCTAGGTTTCGATTTCACCATAGAGTATAAACCAGGCTCTGAAAATAAAGTTGCAGACAGCTTGTCAAGATGGACATCGGAAGCCATGCTACTAGCTTTCTCCTCCCCTCAATTTTCGTTCACCCACGACCTGAAGCAAGCAATACAAAATGATGACCATGCCCAGAAATTAATTCGACAAATCCAAGAAGACCCTACACTAGCTACTAAATTCTCTTACAGAGATGGACTGATTTTTCGCGGCAAACAACTGTTCGTTCCTCGCAACAGCGAACTCCAGCAGAAACTAATATATGCTTATCACTGCTCGAAGATTGGGGGCCATTCGGGAATTAAAGGTACAGCCGCCCGTCTTTCTAGTAATTTTTATTGGCACAATCTATTCAAAACTGTTAAAAATTATGTTGCTGAATGTTCCAGTTGCTTGCAAACTAAGTCTGATACTTCACCACCAAAGGGGCTCCTCCAACCATTACCTATCCCATCTCAAATTTGGCAAGATATTTCTATGGACTTCATAACTCATCTACCCACATCAGCCGGCAAAACTTGCATTTGGGTAATTGTTGATCGCCTTTTCAAATATGTGCATTTTTGTGCATTACCCACTGCTGTCACCGCCCCACAACTGGCAGCACATTTCGTCCAAGAATATGTTAAGTTGCATGGATTTCCCCGCTCAATTGTCTCCGACCGTGACCGTTTATTTATCAGCCAATTTTGACGCGAACTTTTTCGTTTACACGGTACCGAACTTCGCCTAAGTAGTGCCTACCACCCACAAACGGACGACCAAACGGAAGTGGTCAACCGCTGCCTCGAAACATCTCCGTGCAATGACCGGCGGCTATCCCAAGCAATGGACAAAATACTTACCATGGGCGGAATGGTGGTATAACACGTGTAAACATTCATCTATTGGAATGTCGCCATTCCAAGCGGTTTATGGTCGCCCACCACCGGTCATTTCCGACTACATCATTGGCACCTCTACCCTCCAAGAACTAGAAGAATGGGCCATGACTCGGGATCAAATCTTGCACACAATCAAAATGAACTTACAACGAGCTCAAGTCCGCATGAAAAACCAAGCGGATAAACATAGACAAGATAAGCAATTTCAGATTGGCTCATGGGTCTTCATTAAACTTCAACCATATCGACAATGCTCCCTCCGCTCTCCACAACACAAGCTATCCAAACATTACTTCGGGCCTTTTCAAATCATCGAAAAGATTGGATCGGTTGCATATCGTCTCCTCTTACCACGCGAAGCTCGCATACACCCAGTCTTCCATATATCCGTCCTCAAACTTTGCCCCAACCCTCACGCAATAATCCCTACACCACTACCACAAGAATTCATAACTCTGCATGACCTTGAGGGCAAGGTCGATTGTCAAGGGGAGGGTACTGATACGGATATTCATATTGTGCAAAGGCCTAGACGCACTATCACTGTGCCAGCAAGGTACAGAGCGTAAATACATGACCTTCCAGCCTACTAACGTTCACAAGGAAAGCAAAAGGTGACAGGAGAAAAGCTGCAGCTAATTTCTTTTATTTCTTTATTTAGCACAAAAATACAAATTTAGTTACAACTTTATATTAACCAGCAATGTAGTGACACTTGGCATCACAATATCCTATCAATTGTAATGGTCTTCCTATAAAATAGGCCACTGTTATCGTATGAAGGAGGAAAAATTTGCATGAAAACTTACTTCTTTTTCTCCATTCCTTTCTGTTTTCTCTGTGCTTACAATATTTCATAATCTTTCATTTCTAATAATAACAAACATATGTAAATATAATGTGAAGAACCCGACGGTCCGGTCCACTCAGGGAAAAAATAAAGTGTTATGATCTAGATGTGTGAAATACCGCAAAGCAGCTACCAAGCATTCTCAAAATTCATGTTATTTAAATCATAAACAGATGATTTTTTACTGAAAACATGAAACAAAACAACACTTAAAACAGTGATGGTTTCAATATCTGAGACACACAAACTGATCAATAGATCAGCATAATCAATTTGTTGTTTGTTGGCTTTTATTTGCAGAATTCCCTCAAAAAATTGTTTGAGGGAATTCTGCAAATAAAAGCCAACAAACAACAAATTGATTAAATAATCTAAATTAAGAACAAAGTTCTAACTATGGTAATTACTTCTTTGCATGCGTAGAAGAGAGCAAATTGAAGAAGAAAAATGGTGCTAAACAACTTCCAATAAACATGGCCATATTTCTTATGGTAACGCTAGAAGAGCTTCTAGCCGGAAAGAAAGCAAAAAGAATGGTAAAAGCTTACTGTACCATTGTAATATTTGATACCCTCTGCCCAACCACTGTAATATTTGTATCATAATTTTCAACACAAAGCAGTCACAAAAAAAAATGAAGGAAAAAAGAAGTGAATGTATCGGCCTAAACTGTTAGAACAAAACAATACATAGCTGAAATGCTAAGAACCAACACTGCTGCAGATGGACACATAACCCTTGGTCACGCATTAACGCAATCCATAATCCCACAGTTTGTTTACAATAGTCTCACAGCATGTTCATAAAAGACAACAGTTTCTTAAACCACATGTTATATGATGCAATTGAACATAATGATTTCATTTACTTTTCTTTATGCAGAAAATGATCATGAAGGTTTTTTTTTTCTCTGATAAATATGTAGAATGCAAAGTTTAGATCTGATAGAAAACCACTTAATGTGCCCTGTCTCTAAGGACTTCAATATCAACTTCAGTGGGGTCAGTAGCCTGAATTTCATAATGAACACCATCCAACTCCCGTCTAAATCTTTCTTTGGACGTTGCATACAACATCTTGGCTCGAATGCGGGATACTGATGGAGACCTGTTCGATTTAACAAGGTTATGTATATATATAATATGTTGGCTGTGTTGAATTTCTCAATTCAACATTTCAAAGTTGAACTAATGATCTCTAATGGGTTTAAAAAAACACATTCCTACATATACATATATTTCACTCACTCCCTCTTTAATTCAATGTAGGACTGTCAATGGATATCCGAAAAATCCGAAATCCGTCCCCATCCGCATCCGAAAAGCGGATAATATCCGATATCCAGAAAAACGGATGCGGATACAAAGACATCCCCGTATTCGAAAATTATCCGTCCGGTTTTGATCAAGATTATAGTTCAAATTATGTGTATTTTAATGCAGTTAAAGATATTTGCTTATTATTTTATTAAGTTAGTAGTTTATATTATTATATGCACTTGATGCTTTTTAACTGCTCGAAACTATTTATTATCATCATATTTGTTAATTTTTAACACTTTTATAATCAATGGGATTGAAAAATATTTATGTTAAAACTAAAATTTTCATTTTGTAATTCTTGATTTATCAGTCGTTAGCAGATAGGATAATTATCTGATATCCGTTCGTATCCGCGGATGCGGATATCCGATATCCGAAAATGATTTTGGATGCGGATATTCACTATCCGCATCCGAAAGCATCCGTTGACAGACCTAATTCAATGTCAGATTAAAATTATGTCTGCCCCGGGTCTCTCTGGTCAACTTTCAACTAATCATAAGTTCAAAATGCCAATTTGAATTGATTATCTTGCATAAGCTACATACTTCTATCAAAGAAGTAACTCTCTGTTTGGTACTTGGTTATATGACATATGTATCAGTAGGCTGGGTGATCCATAAATTAAACTAAAAATAAAATAAAAGTAGATCTTTTGATAATGCGCCAAAGCTTTTCCATGCGATCCTTTTTTACTAGTAATTACAACATTATATCAATTTATTTGTTCATTTATTAGGAACTATACTATATACTATCAGACATAAACGCCCAAATCTAAAAGGGCCCTTGTTGATACATGGAGCTAGTAACAGATTCTTAGCGGCTATTCGGTAACAATTACAGGTAGCAAAAGTAGCTTACAAACTACTTTTGTAGTTTGAAGTATTTGGCAACAAGTTATTTTTTTAACTTAAAAGTATCAAATAAGTTAATATGTCATAAACAACGGATTCTTACTTCTGACTTATTTCAAAAATTTATAACTAATTTGTATCGCATTTTCAACTAATCTATCCATATACTTTTATTTCTTAGCATTCGCTCAAAATTACTTACAAGTTATTACTGTACCGAAAGCTTCTTTTACGGAGATTTAAAATAAGTTGTTGCCAAACAGACTCTTATTCTTCATTTTTCTTGCCTGCATAAAGCTTCATTTATTAGATCCATACAATAACTTTGGCATAAGGATGCAGTATACCTTATGCATGCCATTCCTGCCAATTTAATATTACCGTGCATGCGATTTGTGTGCCATTTTAATTTTGGAATAAGGATGGGTATACCTTAATCAAATTTACATATGATACATGTAAATACTGTGGGTGCAATTTGTCTTTCCTGCCATTTTAATATTACTGAACATAGGAATACAAATGTCAGTCCAAAGTTTATCCAACCAACTAAGCTAACATAAATAATCGGTAGAAACGTATGTTGACAAAGGGTCCATCCAAGCTCTATTAGGCCCCGACTAAGCTACGCTTAATAAGGATACTGCGCTCCAACTCAGCGCTTACCGCTCCATTTGTAACAGCCCATTAAGTTCCAAAGAAATGACTTTAATAAAATTATATTCAGTAGCAAATATTGGCACTCGTTTACTAGCTCCGGCAACTAATACATAAATTGTAAGAAGAAGAAAAAAACGTAAGAAAATTAAGTTCCAAAAAGTGTGACTATTAGTTCATAAGTTATGTTTTACCTTTCAAAAGCAAAAGTTAAAAACAATTTGGATAAACAAAAATTAAGGACTTTCAATAGTTATTTTTAAATTAATTGGCTTTTTTTTTATTTCGATAATAAACTTTGATAATGTTAGCTTAATTTTTTAGCATATCATATTTAAAAGCAAAATACTTCAGAAAAAAAATGCTTTAGACTCCAAAGGGACCCTAAATTCTAAGGTAAAATAGGATATGCTGCTGCTGTCAGTAAAAAATATTACATGATGGACGAACATTAGAAGGTGACACTTATAAGAGTAGAAAAAGTAAATCCAAAGAAACCCTTTCAGATATTGATACATACCTAATTATGAAAAAATAGAGATAAATGTATAGTTGACAGTTTCATGGATTTATTCAATATGTGTGAATAAATATTTCAATCCTAAAACAAGATGATATTCATTCAAATTCAGAAGAAAATTAGAAGGTCAACGACATTTTTTCTATCAAATTATAAAAGGTATTTTGCAGTGTGGAGATTCACAAGAATATTGTGAAAACTCAAATTAGGGGTTGTAAAATGTAATTATAATTGGGAATATCACTTACTGTTATAAAAACTACCTTCTGATGTTTCTTTTAAGAACAGAACACTCAGTTTTGCAAGTAACAATGCTAGAGTGGTCTTAAGCACAAACAAAAACTAACTTGGACGTGCTAGCCATAAGTTTTTTCTCGCTCACTCAAAATTTCTTCAAATAAATAGTGAATGGAAACAAATTTGAGAAGCAAAATTGTTTCATCAATGTTTTGCTCCATATCCAATCAAGTTAATATTTAAGATACGAAACCAATATGCACACATAAGCTGACAACTTTGCAAGAAACATTGCCCAAGTGGCTTTAGCACAAACAAAAACTAATTTGGACTTGCTAGTCATAAGTTTCTTCACGCTAACTAAAAAAACTTTAGAACTGAAAGTACAGAAGGTGATAAATTGTATTCCTTCATGTCATCTCACGCCGATATTTTCTCATGCCAATATTTTCAGATGGGAAATTAATATCCATATGAACCCACAACACTAATAGGAACAACAGACAAAAGTTCCATTTATTTATTGGTTGATTTATTTATTATTATTATTAGCAGCAGCAGAAGCAGCGGTTAATAATAGTAGTAGCGACGACGGCGGCTGCGGTGGTCAATGGCGGTAGGTAGTGGCGGCAGGCAGCAGCAGCAGTAGCGGTAGGTGGTCGTGGTAGCGGCAGCAGGCAGCGGCGGCAGATGTGTGGGGACAGTGGCGGTATATTATTACGAAAGTTTTAAATCGTGAAAGCATACAAGAGGTTTTTTGCTCGCAAGGCGAGCCTCAAAATGTTGAACGTAAGTTTTTCGAATAATCATTGAGGAGTAAATTACTATTGATTTATTATTATTATTAGTTTTTAATTAATAAATAAAAATTGACAATTAATCAAACAAAATTATAATTAAACAACAGTATAAACAGTTAACTTTAAAGTGTTAGTCCTAATCATTCTTTATTATTCATAAAAATATAAATAATTAAAATTGTAAATAAAGTTTATGCACTAGATGATATATATACAAATGATTCAACCCTTATAGCATGTTTGAAGAATTCATATTCAGTTTTCAGCTCTGCAATGGTATGTATTTTTTCCTTCCTTCCTCTATTTATCTTCAATTTTTTTCTAGATTTTTAAAAATGATGTTTGATTGAGTCTAGTGGAATCGATCTCTATCTCAAACAGTAGGAAATCATGTCAGATTTTTTTCCCCTTCTACCAATTTAAATCAATTCATAGAATTTATTCGAAGGTTCAATGATGATGATTCGGAATTTATATTAAATAGAAATTGAGAAAATCCATTACATAGCTCTCGCTCGTTGTTTCAAAAACAATCATACTTAACCATGTTGACGTTGCAATTGAAAAATAAAAAAATAGACTATATTTCCTTCTTCTTTTTTTGTTTGAATTTTGTTCTTTTTATTTTTTGCTTGCTATTAACTGATTGAAGTTTTGTAACTTCGGTTAGTGCCAATATTTATTATTGAAAGTAAAAAATTTCTTGCATCACATACCTTAGAAATTTGGGACGTATGAGGCGTACATTTTATACGATTCAAGTATTTTGTACGGTTCAAGTCACTGAGGCATAAGAACAAGCCTTTTTTGAGAAAGCCTCAATGTGTGTGTGTTGCTGATGCAAAAAACAAAAAACAAAAAAAATTAAAAGCATAGAACTTACCAGGCAATGAAGAAAATTTTGCTTTTCTGACAATTTTCTTCAGTGACGAAGTCAAAATCATATATTGCATATCTGCAGTCATTTTCAGGTAGAGCAGCTAAAAAGTCATCAAAGCTTTCAGCAGCACCTCCAGTTTTCTCTACCACAACTTCCTTTCGCTTCTCATCTATTTTGAAAACAACATATCGATGTGTTTTCTTCCTCTGAAGCTCTAAAAAAGTGTCCCTGCAATCTTCTGCTACTCCCATTCCAGATTGTGCGTTGGACTGAAATAAAATGCCAAGTCACAATCAGTCATTGTTAAAAGTATTTTTGAAAGATGAATGCTTCTCGTGTTAACAATTCTCTTAGATCATGTGTTATAAACTAGTTTCACAGCAACATGTTCATTTTTTGATGGGATGCTTGGATTTAAGGTTTATATGGAAACTGTAGTTATTTGACAAAAATGATTGTTCTTTTTCCTTTCTTCCATTGAGAAAGTAGTGGAATGGTGAACAATCTGTCAAGTGCATTATCTCCATTTAGCATTAACCCTGATTCCAAATAGGCTTCCATTAAAAAATGGTATCAGAAGGCCTACAACAATAAATTAGAAAGGTTTTACTACCATCAAGATAGAAGTTCGTAACCTTAATAGTTGAATCTGCAAATATTGGAGGAATTGCTATATTCATATTTAATTTTGACAATCGTTATATACATAATCATACGCGTAAGCAGTAAATATATCATAATAATTTCTTGATTATAAACCAAAGAAAACAAAAACTTATCTACTGACTTCAATAACTATAATTGCTGAAAGCTTCCCGGATTGAGACAATCACTACAAGTAAAATTAATGTATTTTCTACAATCATGGCATGAAGGTGATTTATATTCATCTACACATATGAACTAAAGGAT
Organism: Allium fistulosum; assembly: GCA_030737815.1. Taxonomy (NCBI): domain Eukaryota; kingdom Viridiplantae; phylum Streptophyta; class Magnoliopsida; order Asparagales; family Amaryllidaceae; genus Allium; species Allium fistulosum. Next base: position 1,260,096,615 of record CM060901.1, read on the forward strand.
ATGATATATGTTGCTTTGGTACACAGACATTACAAAATAAATTCAGCCTTCTAATTTATTAGATAATTCATGCTTTTTTTCCCCTCAAATGGTTATCTCATATACAGAATTATCACTACCATGAAAGCCAATTTTGACAACTAAAATGACTGGCTAATTAGTAGAACATTGTTCAATTCAATTGAGACAAAATTTAAAAAAAAAGTATGATTGCCAACAAATCAAATCTTTGGGAATAAGTATTTACAAATAAAGAAACGAAAAACATTACGGCTCCGACTGGGAGTTTTGTGGTACCCGTTACGAGAGGTTTCGAGAGTACCGTAATATTCCCTTTCAAAGGAAGTTCAGAACTGAAACTTAAAACTTACAGTTAAACGTTTGCGATTCTATCTTACTCATCATCACAAGTTCACGAGGATTGAATTACAAAGCAATCGAAAATTCTCAAACTCATGTTAAAACACGATCCTACAACAATCGAAGGTAAACTAACTCAAAAATAATGGCCATAAATCAAATTATCTTACAAGCAAACAGTTGTAAACGATAATCTAAATCAGCGATTTTGGAACAACGATTAAAAATTAAAATAAAATAAAAAATACTCTCACATATGTTCTTTGAAGAGAAGCCATTGCAAACACCAAGAACAACAATCAACAATCTAGGGTTTGGAAGATGAAAGAAGGTGAATTATATAAGTCGCGCACTGAATGACCTTCCAAACAACAAAGCAGTGGAAAACAAATGGTAGCAGTCATGTAAAATAGAGAATAAATAGATTCTTTGTAGGAGGGCTGAAATTGTTTGATACCACTTTCAGTGGATTTACACCCATCCAAATAATTGGCTATATGGGCCCAGCTATTCTATGGGTAATTTCTGGGTGATATAATTTTATTTAATAAAATTTATCTGCCGTTCATGTGTGCTTGCAAATTACGCAAATCGTTGGATTAGAATTTATTTTGTAAGTTAGTGATCATCTAAGTGGGCTTTCTTTTAAATAGGCCCATTTATGTTATCAATACTTTGACCTTAAACCCATAAGTAGATGATGAAAGGTCGGAAGAGGCATCTAAATGGTCGGATACAGATTCAGATAGTGTCACGTCCGTATTCGTATCCAAATTTTTTTCGAATATCGGATATCAGATATCCGTATCAGCGGATGTTGATAGATATCGAATATTCTTCGACCAATTAACAACCAATAAATACAAAATTTTGACTTATTATAAATTTATTTCGGTACTAAAAAAAATAAAAATAAATAGATACGGTAAGAAAAATAATTTTAAACATAAAATATTAATTTTTATATACATATTAATCTTTTTATCTAAATAAAATAATAAAAACAATCATTTTATGTACTAAAATACACAAAAAAATAACTATAATCTTGATAAAAACCGAATGAATAATTATTGGATACGGATATTGCCATATCTGTATCTGTATCCCTTTTTCAAATATCGATAATTTTTCATATTTCGAACACATATATGGACAGATTTCGGGTACTCATTGAGAGCCCTAAGAGCGAAAATGAAAGAAAGGGAGAATCGATCTAGAGATATATTATACATGCATGTTTTATACATTTTATGTTTTTTATGTTATAATTAACTAGTACGAACCCATACTATGCACATATTGTTTTCTAAATATGATATAAAATATTGCATACTCAAAAAATTACAGATGTACAGATCGTAAGAATATTATGAAAAATAGTTATGCCTTAAATGTTGATATCAATTAATGTATCGAATAATACGTTGTATGAGTCTACAGGTTGAACTTCAAAACTGAAATTCAAAAATAACGTTATTATAAGGAAAATTAATTTTAGAAACAGAAAAATTATGGTTATTGTATTATAGATTGAAGCTTAATTGTTGAGATGGAGTAAATTAATATATCGTAACAACATAAAAGATGAAACCACATAACAGTCTAAAATAGATCCATTGCATTTTTTTCTAAACTAAGTTAAATGTTTCGACCGTAGATAAAAAAAATGGACCATGGTTTTATGATTACAATAATAGTATAACCAAAAATTTACTAGTTAATATGCAGTATTAAACTATTTTAATTTCATCTTCTTAAGATGCAACAACATAAAGTGGATGGAATGACGGTCAACATTAAAAACATAAGTTGTACTACAACCTTTTTCCATCCTCCTTTCTCCTTTTAAAGATTTGATGACAACCTTCTATTTAGTAGTATCAATTTTGTTCTCATCTTCATTTTTTAGACAACGAGTGGGAATATTTGATCTCTTACCTTCTTGATAATAATGTGGATTCCAAGGGGAATGAGTTCCACTAATTGGTTGAAAACACTTTTGTGAAAATAAAAATGTACCTCAAATAACCAAACTTGAAGTCTCCCCGCGGTTACTTTCCAATGTTTGCAAAAATAACAATATTTTAGAGGAACAAAAATTTCAACTTACAGCTCAATAGAATAGTTTACAAATTTTATTTTACAAAAGTTCCAAATATAAAATCAAATTAAAGGATATTAATTTGCAAACTGACCATTGTGAATTCCTTTACGAAAATTCAAAATTATTTGAAAGATTGTAAAATCAAATTACATATTATCATTTAGGAAAATAAGTTCGGTAACCTGGTTAATACAAATTGCTAGTGAAATTACAATTTAGGAAAAGTATGGATAAGAAATAATAATTTTTACAATGCATATAGATGTAAAGAAATAGTTGCATCAAAATTCACATATTTTTACTCTAAGTTTACAACTAGTTGGGAATTAATTGTTAAGTGAAGTTGTTGGGATTATAATTTATTTTGACAAAACAAACTATGTTATTTTCAAGTTATGTTCCTAGTGATACATATAAGTAATATGGAGTCAAAAATGGAAGCAATTTTAAATATATCTTTTATATTGATTTTAGCCAAATATATTTGGTAAAATCTCTTTTATGGAAAAGAATATGGACGTTTCATGCGTATAAAGCTCAATTTGATATGGTTGAAAATTCTTTTTATGACGTAATGATGGGATGGGATATAACAAAGTAGATTGAAGCCATTAAACAAGTATAAAAGTTGCATGAATTCGTAATTTCATGTATATTTTTCTCAATTTATGTAGTTAATTTTTTTTCCCTCGTGTACTAAAGATTATAATGTGTTGGTCTAAACAATATTTCTTAATAAAGAAAGTAAATTGTTGGAGGTAAATTTTGAAAAGATTTGCGAAAGGATCTTTGAATTGGCAACATATTGAGATTCAATTTTTACAATGATTCACTAGAGTGCAAACCATGTAAAGAAACAACATCACATATATTAGGGCTCAAGAAAAGCTTCAAAAATACTTATGTTTATTAAAATTAGTTATTTGCAAATAATAATTAAAAAGATGTTATAAAGAATGAATATTTCAATTGGATTAAAAATAATTAATTTTACCAAGCAAGAAGAAAATTGTCAACTAATATAACAAATTTGATTTAATATAAATTTAACTAAAAACATGGTTAAACATAGTGAAAGTTATAAGATCCATTAGCCTTAACTGAATATAACATGCAGCTACTCATAGGATAATTGATAATCCAAGAGGAGAGAAATCGGGGAGAGTGACATACAGTTATTACATATTATTCACATCTTTATGTATGCATAAGTTTTGATTTTGCTTTAAATTTTGTAAGCAAACAAATGTTAAAATTATAGTTAATTCTAACTAAATTCTCTTAATTTTTAACAAACATAACTAAGTAGAGAATCAATGTGTAATGGTTTCCATAATTTTATTTCGAATCAAATTAAAGAGAATTAATTGCAACTAATACTTTAACTACTTAGATTTCAAATTAAATTAGTAATTATCCTTATTTTGGAATTTTTCAATTGAATTAAACTGTCATAATTAGTAATGTTTTAAATTCTAAATCCTAATAATTTGTAAAGTTTAAATCATTCTAAATAAGTAAAAGAACAGTATATTCAACATCAATTTCGGTAACTTGATAAACAAACACATACATAACACGATGAGATGACTTATTCCCTTAATAATGGTTTCATTTCATTTTATTATCTACTTTATGCCCAAGAATTTCAAACTATGATAAGAATTTATTATTCAAACCTTGACAATATATCACAATTATCTTTTAAGAAGAAATTAAGAGTGACATATCATATTTTCATCTGTTGTAATACCATAGTCATAATCCCTCGAATGTGGGATCATTCAATATATCATTATGTATATATATATATATGTATATATATATATATATGTATATATATATAGTTCCAAAACAATATGTACATATATTATTTCTTATAAAATTAAGATGTAGTATAAGACCGTTTTTGAATGAAAAAATTACTTTAGAATTCTTGTATATTTATAAACTAATTATAGTTCGAAGAACATTGAAAAGAATATTTATCAAATAATATATAGAGTTTCTCGATGGATTCTCCATTATTATTCTTTAAGAGAACATAACTACCTAAATTTGAAATAACACAAAATTAATCATAGAGGTTTAAAAACATCTCAATGAGCTCTACTACCTAATTCTTAGCAAGATATATTGCAAAATAAAAAATTAATTTTCAACATTATGGTAAAATAACACAAAACGAGAGATAAAAACAAGTGAACACAAGTTCGGAAAATCACTTGAAAATTAATCTTTCAGTGCTCAACTTCTCTAACTAAAATTAAAAACTGCAATAATTTATGCACTAATTGGAAAATTGGTCACCAATGAAAAAAATCAACATCTATTAGGTTAAAAATGAGCCAACAAAATTCCTTAATTATTTTTCTAAATTAGAAATTTTAGTCCCGAATGAGAACTAAATAAATGGGAGAAAGTTAGTGATTATGTCGAGTATTATATGTGTAAAACAATGCAACGATCGATTAAATGAGTTTCAAATTGATGAGAAAAGGTGACATGATGAGTTCTTCGACCATCTAGATAAAATGCAAAATTATTATCTACAATATTTTTAAGGAAACAGATAATATATTAGGGAGAAAAAAGTCACTTGAAAGTAAAATTTCTTAAGACTAAAAGATAGATAAGTTATTACAAATTGGAGAAGTCACCCGAGGATAATATGTCTTAAGACTAAAAGTTAGAGATAAGTTAACACAAATTGGAAAATCATCTAAAATGTTCAATCCATTGACTTACGGACACCTTCAATAATTTACATAAAAACAAAATTATCAATCCCAAATTAAAATCCAACAAAAAATGGTTGAGAACAAAAAAAATGAAAGACGCTGAATGATTTTATTAAAAATTAAAAATGTAAAGAAATGAGATAATTGGTTGAATTGATGAGGGAAATATAGATGTTGAATTAATTGATAAATTCATATAAAGTACAAAATGATAATGTAGAAGAAAATTAATCTTTTTTTAAGGAAAGAGATAAGAAATGGGGGATGAACGAATATTAATGTTTGATTCATAATGATAATGAAATATTATTAGTTTATTAATGGAAATAAAACATGTAAAAGAGTGGCTATTAAAATTATATCGATTACAAAATTAATTTGCTCATCGTTAATTGAAAAGTTAATAATTGTATTCTTTGAAGAATAATGAAGATTTTGTAGGGGGTTTAAAGAAAAATTGTTTCTTAAATTAAGGAGAATATAGTATTTAAATAGAGATAAAATGAGAGAAGAAAAGATAAATATGTTAAAGAGATTGAACTGCTTATATACAGAAAAATTACTTAACATGCATCCTTGTAAAATCTAAGTAAAGAATCCGATAATAAATAGGAGACTGCACATTAACCAATAATCATTGGATAAATAATGTGAAAGAAATAAAGAAATAGATAATAAATTGTAACGACCCTGAATTTTGAACAATTTAAATCGAGAATATTTAATTAATTTTAAATATTTGAATGATGATTTGACTTGAATTTCAAAATTATCAGAATGAATTGGCGATTAAATTTTTGAATTTAATCTATTGAAAGTTGAATAAAATTTGAATCTTCAATTTTAAGCCGGTTAAAAATAATTTAAAGGCTCAGAAAATTCTTATTGATAATACTGAAGATAATAGAAGCTTCAGAATGGAATTTGAAAGCGATTTGTTCAGTTTGAAATTGTATCGTTTAAATTTAATTTAAAAATAACCTTTCGAGGCACAGTCTCGGAATTCGACGAAACCAACTCCATTGGGTCCGTAATATTGAATTATTACCGGATTTAAAATTTCGTATTTATCAGAATTGTTGTGTGAACACACGACGTATAAACGCGTAGAAAATCTATTCGGATTCAATTTAAATTTCGGTAACAACCGGGGTTTTTACATCGATTTGATATCATCGTTAAACGATTTCTCTGCTAGCTATTTGCTTATAGGAATTTCGATTCGAATTGGAATTCGTTTAATAAAAATTGTTGTTGGAATTTTTGAATTGGTTAAAATTCTTTTGAAAAGAAAAAATTGGTTAAGGGTTAAGTGGGCTTTGAAATAATACCGGCCCACGTCTGATATTTTTACCGTGATAAATCCAAACCCGTTTCACTTTTCTCATTCAAACCCTAAACCTAAATTGAAGAAAAGAAATAAAAATGGCGGCCTTGTTGTCTTCGTTCGATCGGCGATGAGTAAAACGGCGGCTTCGATCTGAAAATTAGGGCTTGTTTTCGTTCGCTCTAGTCTCTGGGCTTTGTAATATCGAAGGCATCGACATCAGCATTCGATCGATCCAGGGCTTCGTCTTCGATTTTCTTGCTCGCGACTATTTCCAAACAACAGGTGAGTAATTTCTATTACTCACATCTTCTTCGACTTAGTTGAATCTGTTGTTTACTTTGTTTCCGTGGTTTTCGACCTGTCTTGATTGAGCCGATGATGATTGGGGTTTTTGGTTTTTCGATTTTCTTGCGCACACCTGTGATGATTCTCTTCAGTTGCTTTTATATGGGTTTCAAACCTTCCTATTTTCGAAATTTCGTGATGAACACGGTTTTTACGATCTACTTGTTTCTCAAGTTATTTAAAACTTTCCTATGTTTCAGTCTTTGACCTTTGAAAGAATTTTGACTATTTCAAAAATAAAGATACGATTTGATTTTGGTTTCGTGCTCTGACTTGGTCGATTTTTTTTTTTTTACTGTCACGGCTTCGGCCATCTTCTCTAGCCTCCACTTGAACATTGCATTCGTTTGTTGATTTCTTTGAACCCTGCTCACTGCATCATTTCTTCATATATTCATTGCATTTATCACCGTAGGAGTTTAACTTGAAACTGATTCCTGTTCACTTGATATTTCTTTGAGAGTTTGTGTTCCAGTCTTTAATCTTGCTTGAATTTGTTCAGAACTGCTGTTATAAAGTTATACTTTGGCCATTTTGTGTACCTACCTGAATGCATTTGGTTCTTGTGCGGGTGCTTTTAGTTGTTCAGTCCGTTAGCTTAGGCCTGTCCCAAATGCTCATAGCAATACCATTACATATATGTTATCGCACTGTGTCTCTGTGTACCATTGCCTATGAGATCTTCTAATCAACTAGACCTATTTGTGTTTCTTTGAGTTGATACTTTTGTAAAAACAGTCTTTGTTTTAAAACTGTTACGTGAAAATGTTCATTTTGAACTGTTTGCCTATGAGCCCAGGTTTCACATTCATGTGCAGTTTAGTTTGATGCTTTGTTCGAAAATGATTTTGTACCTCCTGTGAGAAGACAACGAATTTGACTTTACATCTTACCTTGTGTATTGTCACTGCATACCTGTATATCCTATAGTTCACTGTATCATATTTGAGGTAGCTGTATTTCAGTGTGTCTGCTGTCTTCAGGTAGCATGCATTGCTCATATTATTCCTAGGTTGTAGTTTGGTTTGCATCACCAGTTGGGTATTTGAGTATGTGTCATTTGATTTATTGGGTGTTCAGTTCCACTTAGTGTTCTTGTTTGACCCGAGCTTTGTTCAAGATCTTCAGTGCATTATGCACTGTTTGATTGGGTCTGGTTCCTTTGTTTGTTGATTTGTTTCACTTGCATCTACTCTGTCATTCATATACAAAATTGTACATATTAAATTGGGTCTACATGCAAATCTTTCTTATGTGAATAGTAGCATTAGTTACTACATGTTGCTCTCTGCATATTTGAACTGTCATTGTTTCACTTGTTCATATGCATTGTGTCACTTATTCCAGTTATACTGCTATTTGTATTGCAGTGCTTCATGTTGTAGCTTGACCATTTCAGTGTACATTGATGTGTTGATACCTCCTTGCTTTTGACTACTGTGACACTGAGCTTGATCTCTGTTGTACACATTTTGTCGTGATCATATTGAATCATACGTGATTGCATCCATGTAGATGATTTACTGGACATTTTCATGTAGCATGATATTTCGAACAGTTGAGTCTGCACATGTTTGGATTGCATATATGTACTGCCCTTGTACATGCTTCACTACATCATCTTCTACCTGTTGCACTTGCAATGATGTTCTCCATTTCATGTTTGAATTCCTACTTGTTTGCCACTGCAGTTTCATTGTGGTGGTGACTTTATATTCGGTAGTGGCGAGGCAGTGCACGCGTGCGTGCACTGCAGCCACCCAGAATCGATTGTTTTAAATTGATTTAGTCGATTTGATAAATTGTTTATTTATCTCTATGGATGATTTAAATCTGCTGATTTTTGTTTAACACTGTTTAGTGTTAAAATTTTCGTTATCCGATTTCTTTGTTAAAAGGATTGGATAGACGGGAATTATTGTGACTGTCGTCTATTTAAATTATTATCGCCTCTATGCACTCATAAACTGGTTTGAATTAGACTGACCTGTGTATTATTTTCTTTTGAATATAATACTCGGGTCAGACCGAGTATTTTTACAGCTTGAAGATTTTCGAGCAGCGAAGTTAGAGAGAGAGTAAAGAATCACTTAGTTTTCAGAAGAAAATTGTATTTTAAGATATTCTGCTGTATTAGTATAAAATTGTATAAACTCTGATGTCTATAAAAAGATTTATAGTAATGAAATAAATTCTCATTTGTTTTAATTTATTGTTATTATCTGTGTTTCTATGGCTGATTCTGTTTAAACGTTATAAACTAAATAACAATTCGTCTTTTTGAACGTTTCTAGTTGGTTTAACTACCGACTGGAGACGGTCAGAAAGGGGAATGTTACAGAGTGGTATCAGAGCTTTGGTTTACACAAAGCTTAGTTTATGATGTTTAATATGAATAGTTACTAGAAACACTTTAAAAGAAAACGTTTTTTCAAATCTAAAGAAGTATAAAATTGTTTGAATGGATTTGAAATTTAACTAAAGGAAAGTTAAATAAAATGAATTTGATTTGATAAATTATTGAGATGAAAAGTTAAACTTAAAAGATAAGTGATTATATGATATGAATTGGGAAGATTTAAATTAATAAGTTGTATAACTTATAAAATGAGAAAATTTAAGTAAAACCAATTATTAAATGGTTAAACAGTTTTGTTAAGTAAAACAAAATCTGAATTTTGAATTGTGATGAATTTGACTTTGGTAAAGTTAAATAAAATAGAATTTCAAATAAATTTGAGGCGAACTTAAGTTGTATGGTGAAAATAAATGCAAGTGAAGATAAAATGAAATATAGCTTAAGTAATGTGGAATGAGGTTGAATTTGATATCAAAATGAATTAATAAAGTGAAGTAATGAATATGAATTTGAGTTATATAAAGGAAATTCAACTTTAATTGTAAAAGTGAATTAGTGAATAAACATAAAATAGAAGTGTTGTTAAGAGTTGAATAAAATTTAAGTTAAGAAGTTGTGAATATGGTGAATATTAGAATTCAATCTGAATTAGAATATAAACCAATTGAAATTAAATGTGTTAAACCAAATTGAATGTAAGCAAAGTAAATAAATTTGGTTTTGCTAGTTGATTGTATAGAAATTCATTAAGTGTTAATGAAATTGAATTAATGGAAATTGAAAGATAAGTAAATCTAAATAGAATCAAATTTGATTTGAATTGAAAGCAAACTAACTTGAATATAAATTAGTGAAAGTGAACTAATTGAATATGAATGAATGTTAGAAAAATCCAATGTAAATGAATCAAATGTGATTAAATTGAAAATCAATTCGATGAATGATTTACTAAAGAACTAGTGGATTATTTTGGATATAGGTAGTGGATGCAACGTTCAAATGGGAATTAGATTTGAAAATTTTGAAGTTGTCAACATGACAATCCATAATAAATTAATAGATTCAGTGATGAATTTAAATTTGAACTTGCAGAGAATTAAGTTAAGTGGAAAACTTAATATTGGAAAATTTGAAGTTGGTTTAAAACCAATATTGTGAAAAGTATGCGGAATTCAAACTATAAATTGAAGTCTTTATAAATAGTAATGTGATTTATAAGCGTTGTTTATAAATCCGAAACTGACTTATTTTGATAAGTAAATTCTTATAACTTGTTAAATGAAGTATATTCACGATTTTGGACAGTGAATATATTATTGAATAAAATGGACATGTTTGGGAAAGTGATATTTTAAAACGAAGTTAATTGTTTTAAAAGATATTTTCAAAGGCATTGAATATCGAAACCATAGATTTCAACATTCATTGTTGAAATAGACGTTTTCGAATATAAGGAAATGGTGGACTATAACACTGTTGTTATAGTAAATGATTTCCGAAAGGAAATGTTTTGTATAGTATTGGGATTTATACATCTATCTAAATTTCGAATCCCTATACTAGTGATTTTGAGTTGTCGTAACGATGTTTTACGTAACATTCGTTTTGACTCAAATAAATATGTGAAAGAGAATGATTTCCTTAAAGAATGAAATATATACTTAATTTTGATTTAAGTATATCGAATATTTTCAAATGTTGAAAATAAATGGATTTGTGAATTACTTATTTTTTTAAAATAAGTATGGAAATGTTTTTCCAAAAATGAAATGTTGTGAATATATTCCGTAAGGGATAAATGATTTGAAATTCATTTTCGAAGTCGAAGTTGAAAAGTTAAATGAGAAATTTGAACAATTTGTTCAATTTGGAATTTTTCAAAAAGATTGAATCGTTGAGTTAAAATTGAGTTTAACTTCGACATCAAAGACAATATAAGTTGAGCTTTGAATTTCAGATGATGATTTGGATTGTATGTCTAACATTGTGAATTGATGACATAGCAATTGATCTCTATTAAATATATATCTGTTGGTGGCGGAGGATTTATTCTCTTAGCTTAACACCCTTCTCTGAGACGTACGAGCTCAGAGGTTATATATCGATAGACATCAATTCTGTGTTGAGAATTGACGATGTAACGTGTAATCCAAATCGAATGTGAAAGTCGATAATTAATGGAATTATGAATATGAATTGGGTTTGAGATAACCTTAATTTCCAAATCGACTAAGAGGAAAATTTTGAAATCCTCTATTTTGTTATGAATATGGAATATGTAAGTTTTTAGAACTTATATATATGAATGCGGTAAATTTGAAACTGTTAGTTTAGAAAGACATTGTTATGGAAATCTTATGTATGTTTACATGGATATGATATGTACGAAATGTGAAATGAAGTACTATATATGTATAGTATTATGTTTTCTAAACTGAGGATATGGAAAAGTACCTTCCATTTATTATTGGAGAAGGTATTGGAACTCGTGAAGAGTGTCCATTTGAAATTCGTAGCTACGTAGAATTTTCCATAAGTTGGAATGTCCATTTGGACTAGAATCCCTCGTGATGGGATCATGTTGATTATGATGTATGTTAGCGTAATTTGAGGGGCGAGATGCCTACAGTTACAAGCGATTCCACTGGGATAGTGGCGCAACCGCCGAGTAAACTGCAATCTAAGCGCCAAAGCGAAATTTGAGGGGCGAGATGCCTACAGTCACGAGCGACTCTACTGGGATAGTAGCGTAACCGCCGTGTGTACTGCGATCTATGGCAACAACCATGACGAAATTCAAGAGAGATGTGAAATCTACGGTTACAAGCGATTCTACTGGGATAGTAGCGTAACCGCCGGGTAAACTATGATCCATGGGGGAACGTGCTTTCCATATCCATTTTTAAAAGAATTTTTAAAAGTATTTTCACTGGAAATTGAAGCAAGTATATTTAGTACTTGGAGATTTTTAGACCTACGCCTGGCCAGCGTATGCCTAATGTCTGTGAGAACGAAGATGGACTTGTTAAATTTCGAGTTAGCAAGTATTTTCAAACTTTAAATAGCAAATCAATAGTCTGAAAGTAAAATTTCAAAATTCCTACCTAATAAACTAAGAAAGAGGATCTTTGAAATGTTTTGAAAGTCCACAGCTTTGGAAGATATATATTATGCAAATCTCTAACATGATGGATTTTAAAGTTTGAATCTGAGTTATAAATCGAAAATTTTGGTAAAAGACTTTTGCGTTTTGATTTTAGAAATCAATGATTGTAGAAATCAATAAACAAAAGAGAAGATAAACAAAACTAGTGAGATTAAACAAATAGAATGAATCCTATTTTCATTTAATTGTAATAAGTTTCAAGCTTAGTAAAATTGTGTAGGGTATAAATATCGGTGAGATTTTAACAATCATTTTTCCTAACTTTTAATTTTGGGACGAAATTCTTTTAAGGAGGGAAGATTGTAACGACCCTGAATTTTGAACAATTTAAATCGAGAATATTTAATTAATTTTAAATATTTGAATGATGATTTGACTTGAATTTCAAAATTATCAGAATGAATTGGCGATTAAATTTTTGAATTTAATCTATTGAAAGTTGAATAAAATTTGAATCTTCAATTTTAAGCCGGTTAAAAATAATTTAAAGGCTCAGAAAATTCATATTGATAATACTGAAGATAATAGAAGCTTCAGAATTGAATTTGAAAGCGATTTGTTCAGTTTGAAATTGTATCGTTTAAATTTAATTTAAAAATAACCTTCCGAGGCACAGTCTCGGAATTCGACGAAACCAACTCCATTGGATCCGTAATATTGAATTATTACCGGATTTAAAATTTCGTATTTATCAGAATTGTTGTGTGAACACACGACGTATAAACGCGTAGAAAATCTATTCGGATTCAATTTAAATTTCGGTAACAACCGGGGTTTTTACATCGATTTGATATCATCGTTAAACGATTTCTCTGCTAGCTATTTGCTTATAGGAATTTCGATTCGAATTGGAATTCGTTTAATAAAAATTGTTGTTGGAATTTTTGAATTGGTTAAAATTCTTTTGAAAAGAAAAAATTGGTTAAGGGTTAAGTGGGCTTTGAAATAATACCGGCCCACATTTGATATTTTTACCGTGATAAATCCAAACCCGTTTCACTTTTCTCATTCAAACCCTAAACCTAAATTGAAGAAAAGAAATAAAAATGGCGGCCTCGTTGTCTTCGTTCGATCGGCGACGAGTAAAACGGCGGCTTCGATCTGAAAATTAGGGCTTGTTTTCGTTCGCTCTAGTCTCTGGGCTTTGTAATATCGAAGGCATCGACATCAGCATTCGATCGATCCAGGGCTTCGTCTTCGATTTTCTTGCTCGTGACTATTTCCAAACAACAGGTGAGTAATTTCTATTACTCACATCTTCTTCGACTTAGTTGAATCTGTTGTTTACTTTGTTTCCGTGGTTTTCGACCTGTCTTGATTGAGCCGATGATGATTGGGGTTTTTGGTTGTTCGATTTTCTTGCGCACACCTGTGATGATTCTCTTCAGTTGCTTTTATATGGGTTTCAAACCTTCCTATTTTCGAAATTTCGTGATGAACACGGTTTTTACGATCTACTTGTTTCTCAAGTTATTTAAAACTTTCCTATGTTTCAGTCTTTGACCTTTGAAAGAATTTTGACTATTTCAAAAATAAAGATACGATTTGATTTTGGTTTCGTGCTCTGACTTGGTCGATTTTTTTTTTACTGTCACGGCTTCGGCCATCTTCTCTGGCCTCCACTTGAACATTGCATTCGTTTGTTGATTTCTCTGAACCCTGCTCACTGCATCATTTCTTCATATATTCATTGCATTTATCACCGTAGGAGTTTAACTTGAAACTGATTCCTGTTCACTTGATATTTCTTTGAGAGTTTGTGTTCCAGTCTTTAATCTTGCTTGAATTTGTTCAGAACTGCTGTTATAAAGTTATACTTTGGCCATTTTGTGTACCTACTTGAATGCATTTGGTTCTTGTGCGGGTGCTTTTAGTTGTTCAGTCCGTTAGCTTAGTCCTGTCCCAAATGCTCATAGCAATACCATTACATATATGTTATCGCACTGTGTCTCTGTGTACCATTGCCTATGAGATCTTCTAATCAACTAGACCTATTTGTGTTTCTTTGAGTTGATACTTTTGTAAAAACAGTCTTTGTTTTAAAACTGTTACGTGAAAATGTTCATTTTGAACTGTTTGCCTATGAGCCCAGGTTTCACATTCATGTGCAGTTTAGTTTGATGCTTTGTTCGAAAATGATTTTGTACCTCCTGTGAGAAGACAACGAATTTGACTTTACATCTTACCTTGTGTATTGTCACTGCATACCTGTATATCCTATAGTTCACTGTATCATATTTGAGGTAGCTGTATTTCAGTGTGTCTGCTGTCTTCAGGTAGCATGCATTGCTCATATTATTCCTAGGTTGTAGTTTGGTTTGCATCACCAGTTGGGTATTTGAGTATGTGTCATTTGATTTATTGGGTGTTCAGTTCCACTTAGTGTTCTTGTTTCACCCGAGCTTTGTTCAAGATCTTCAGTGCATTATGCACTGTTTGATTGGGTCTGGTTCCTTTGTTTGTTGATTTGTTTCACTTGCATCTACTCTGTCATTCATATACAAAATTGTACATATTAAATTGGGTCTACATGCAAATCTTTCTTATGTGAATAGTAGCATTAGTTACTACATGTTGCTCTCTGCATATTTGAACTGTCATTGTTTCACTTGTTCATATGCATTGTGTCACTTATTCCAGTTATACTGCTATTTGTATTGCAGTGCTTCATGTTGTAGCTTGACCATTTCAGTGTACATTGATGTGTTGATACCTCCTTGCTTTTGACTACTGTGACACTGAGCTTGATCTCTGTTGTACACATTTTGTCGTGATCATATTGAATCATACGTGCTTGCATCCATATAGATGATTTACTGGACATTTTCATGTAGCATGATATTTCGAACAGTTGAGTCTGCACATGTTTGGATTGCATATATGTACTGCCCTTGTACATGCTTCACTGCATCATCTTCTACCTGTTGCACTTGCAATGATGTTCTCCATTTCATGTTTGAATTCCTACTTGTTTGCCACTGCAGTTTCATTGTGGTGGTGACTTTATATTCGGTAGTGGCGAGGCAGTGCACGCGTGCGTGCACTGCAGCCACCCAGAATCGATTGTTTTAAATTGATTTAGTCGATTTGATAAATTGTTTATTTATCTCTGTGGATGATTTAAATCTGCTGATTTTTGTTTAACACTGTTTAGTGTTAAAATTTTCGTTATCCGATTTCTTTGTTAAAAGGATTGGATAGACGGGAATTATTGTGACTGTCGTCTATTTAAATTATTATCGCCTTTATGCACTCATAAACTGGTTTGAATTAGACTGACCTGTGTATTATTTTCTTTTGAATATAATACTCGGGTCAGACCGAGTATTTGTACAGCTTGAAGATTTTCGAGCAGCGAAGTTAGAGAGAGAGTAAAGAATCACTTAGTTTTCAGAAGAAAATTGTATTTTAAGATATTCCGCTGTATTAGTATAAAATTGTATAAACTCTGATGTCTATAAAAAGAGTTATAGTAATGAAATAAATTCTCATTTGTTTTAATTTATTGTTATTATCTGTGTTTCTGTGGCTGATTCTGTTTAAACGTTATAAACTAAATAACAATTCGTCTTTTTGAACGTTTCTAGTTGGTTTAACTACCGACTGGAGACGGTCAGAAGGGAGAATGTTACATAAATTGGATACCCTCGATATATAATAACCATTAATTATATTTAGTAATCTTCGAAGTAAAACTTTGGAAGCGAAAAGAAAGTGGTCAAATGTAAAATGAGTAATTCTATTCATATACCAGTTTTCATTTAATATGCACCACAAAATATAATAAGCTAGTATACACTAATAATTATTTAACATACACCATTTCTTTCATTGAACAACCCCTATTTTCACCTTCATTATCTTACATCTTTATAATTTAAAACTCATTTACACAAAATAAGAAATACCAAGCATTAAATTAAACTAAAGTTCTATTAAATTAACTGTAATTTAGACAATAATATTGTAATATCTTTTAAAAAAGTTAAGTATAATTAGCGTATGTTAAGTAATTTTTGGTGTATGAATATAATTCATCTCGTAATATTGTATTTGACAGCTCTAGGAGATTATTATTTGAAATAAGAAAAATTGCACATTTAAATAAAAGGCAATCTATTAAACAATGATACCATATTAGATTTATTATCTACACTTATCATTTATACTAAAAGTTTTTGCTAATTTTTTTTTTGGAAATAGTATCATGACAATATTTTGGTAACTTGTCAGTTGTCATGCCTACTACTATAGATATGTCTGGGTGATTTATTTATATAGTGAGAAACTAAATTAAAAATGTTTCAAGGAAGACATGGTTGAAAAAAAAATCATACTATAATCATGAAAAGATATAACACCATGATTCTAATAGAAGAAAGGATTTAAAGGTGGAATCATAAAACAATGAAAAATTAGATGTTGGGTAGAGAGTTATAAAATAAGGAAAGAATAGTTAAAGAAAAACTTACAAGGATGTTTGTAACAACCCGCATATTTTACAATTTTATATTTAAATATATCGTCGTTAATCGGATTTAAGTCCGAAAAGCTACTTTTTGCAAACGGTCGAATTAGGACTTGGGATCACTTCCATTGAGTCCAAAATGACATTTGCGACTTTTTTGAGTATAAGCTTCGACATGTTTGGAGTGAGTTGAATTTCGCTATTTTCTGTTGGGCCTTTTGGGTTTGGGTTTGACCCAACTCATCATATATCCTAACTCAGTCCCTCCCCTCTCCATTCATTCTCAATTTCATTTCTTTTTCTCTTGCACAACTGAATATTGGGAGAGGAATGAGAAATTAAAACTCCAAGCCCTAGTTTTCATTTGCAAATCCAAGTTTTAGCTCCAAACTCTTAGAGAAGCTAAGGTAAGCTCCATCTTCATCTTCTCCATCTTGTCTCCTCTTTAATTTCAGAAAATTCCTAAACCCTAATTTAGGAAATACTTGTTTTGATCTTAGATTGAAGCTTGTGGAGTTGAAGTGAAGAGTGGTTGATCTTTTCCTTGTGTCTGTGCTCCTTATCTTTGTTTTTGAGTTAAAAAGGTGAGTTTTGAACTCACATCTACTTCTCTTGATATCATTGATGTTAGGTATGAATTCCTAACACTTATTCATGTTCATTTGCTTTTGGTTTGAATTGATTTGGTGAACATTTCAATTTTTGGTGTTTTGAAGTTAAAAACTCTAAAAATCATAGCTTTGATGTTTGAACATGCTTTTGGTGTTGTATTGAAGAGCCAATAGGGCTGGGTTGTCGATTGGCATAAACCCCTAGCGCCCATTGCTCGTCCGATCGAAAATTGGAAGAATTGCTCTTCATTTGATAGGCTGAAAAACAGCCCCAGTGCCAGTCAGTGGACTGACCCTCTGCAGCCAGTCGACTGGCTGTAGCAAATATGTGTTCCAGGGGCTGTCTGTAGGAACTGAGAGTCTCTGTTTCCTGCAGTCAGTCGACTGGCCCTCTGCAGTCAGTCGACTGACTGTAGGAAATAGGATTTTCGAGTCTCTGGATCAGTCGACTGGCCCCCTGCAGTCAATCGACTAACCTGCTTGTTTTGCCTATTTTGCCTATTTTTCTTGGGTTTCTAATTTTAACCGATTCGGGTTGTTCCAATTAGTTGTTATTGCATATTTGACTTTGTTAATTCCTTTTTGATTTCATGCACGGGTTTTTATAAAATGATCTTTGTAAAGTGTATTAAAAGCTTGTTTCTCTAACGTCTAATTTATATTTAAAACACACACACAATTTTGCACTTCGAGCGAAGAGGGAGGAGAATCAAATGATTAAATAAAACGCGTGCTATGAACACGTGCGTTTATCTTTCCAGTTAATTCCTAATCTATTCGTTTGACCGTTTTGACCTTTGGGTCTGGTTTACCGATGAGATGAGGTGAACTTTTGTAACGACCCGTATTTTACGGATCGAAACATAGTAAAACAGTTGACATTTGGTCGCATTGTTGGTAAGTCGTCTAGAGTCTTAAGTCCTAGGTCGTATGAAGGTTTGGAGCGACTTAAGGAAAGTTGGCGACTTAAGAGATTTGGCGAGTTAACGACCTAAGGGGTAGGTCGGCGACGACCTAAGGAACTGGGGTAGCAGTGAGCGACCTAAAGAGGTTAAGTCGTAGACGACTTGGGAGTAGGTCGTATGATAAGTTAGGTCGTATAGGAGATAGGTCGGGTAGTGGTTTAGGTCGTGGAATAGGTTAGGTCGAGTGAGCGACCTAGGAGATTGCAGCGACCTAAGAAAGCTAGTGAGTAGCGACCTATAGGAGATAGCGACCTAAGGAATGAAGCAGCAGGAAGTTTGCGACCTAGTGGTAAGCGACCTAGTGGTTAGCGAGTTAGAGTAGTTAGGTCGTAGACGACTTAAGGAGTTAAGTCGTAAGTTTCTGTGTTGAGTTAGGTCGTAGACGACATAAGTTAGTTAGGTCGCATATGTATTATGTCGTAGGTGTGTTAGGTCGTAAGTCGCGTAGTTGTTAAGTCGTAGGTCGAAAGTGTTAACTCGACATGTGTTAAGTCGCGCATGAGTTAGGTCGCGCCTGCGTTAGGTCGGAGACCCTGTTAAGTCGCGCATATAAGTTAAGTCGTAAGTCGTAGACAAGTGGGTCTGGTAGGTCGTGAGTGCGCATGGGCTTAGGTCGTTGGATCGTAGGATGTGGATTTTCGATAGGTCGTAGGTCGCAGGATCTCTTTAGGTCGTGGACGACCTAAAAGTGGACGACCTAGGGATATTTCAGCCTATAAATATGGGAGTTTTTCTTCATTTTTGGGATCCGGATTTCGAAGCGACGAAGTGCTGCCATTTTGAGAGCTCGACTTCTACACTTCTTCACTTCTTTTCTCCACTTTAATCTTGTGATTCCTTCCATCCAAATCGAAGATCGAAGAGCTTAGATTGAAGATCTACATTCTTCGAAGAGAGATTTCATCGTTTGAAGCGGATTTGTGATAGATCAAGTTAGATCCTTCACTGTCCAGATCTGAAGTGTGTTGCTTTTGGGTTGTTTAGGTGATTTGGTGAGTGGTGATTATCTCTCACACGGATCCAAAGGAGTATATCGGATCGTTGGCTTGATTTTGTGTTAAAGTAGTGATTTTCATGCATCTTTGTAAACTTAAGTATAGATCCATATAGATCCATTGTTTATGATGATTTGACAACCATTTTACTAAGTGTTAACCTATGCAAGTTCATTCATCAAGATTATAGAGACATTGCTCATGTTTTCATGCTTGTTAGACTTTGGACTCTTTATTTACGAAATTGCCATTATTGTTATAAATGTCTATTTAGATCGTATTTGAATGCTTGATTACTTGGATTAATGTTTGCCTTGATTGATTGCTATAAATTAGATGATTGATGATTTGATTTAGAGAAGTTGGTCGAAGATGATTCAAAAGCTAAGGGAAAGGCTCTTGAATTGGAAAAGCTGCTCGTGGCATATGTAGCGGATGATGAAGCTCATATGGATAGATTTGATGATGATGTTGAGATGAAGCTTTGCTATGATGATGATGAGGCGAAGCATGATATGAGATATGAGATAGTCTTGGTCTAATCCAGACGGGATCATTCCAAGCATGTTGATAACTCGGTGAAATGGTTCGAGTTAGAGGATAATGGTTTGCTCGAGAGGCGCTTGAGCTAGTATGGAAATAGTCGTCGAGGAGGATGACTAGAAGGCTGAGATCTCATCGTTGTTGAAGGTTCTAGCATGCTCAAAGCAAGAGTACGTTGGGCAGATTCGATAGTCCCTGAAGGCTAATGATTGATAGTCAAGTACTCTGGGCAGATTCGATAGTCCTAGGCACAGGTCACGATGACGTGCAGAGTTATGTCTAGAACCGGGGTTTCCATTAGCCCTTGACGGACGGCTGAAAGAATGTGCCGGTCATTCAATTAATGATGATATCGAAGCAATGATAACAGTGATAGCCAGAGTCATGGATGTTTGGTTGTATCATCATTCGGTCTCAAGAGCGGTATTTTCTGGGTGCTTATCTGATCTTGGTTTAGGCCTTGGGGGTTTGTACTTGGAAAACATCGCCCTTGACTCGAGTGATAATTACTTCACTTTAAATTATATGCTCTGCTATGTTTGCTTCTGCTTAGTGTGTGTCTGGCGGCTATCACTGTAGAAAGAGGTGGAGTGGGAGGGTTGTATTCCTATTCCTTTTCCTTTATGCTCTTTTGGTATGTTGTTAGTTAATTTACCGCTCACTAAGACTGTTGTCTGAATCAAAGCTTTATGTTTAACTCTTATTGCCTTGGGCTGTTCGTCCATTTTGGGACGGGCAGACTAGGTAGCAGGTGACAGGTGTTGTTCTTGCTTTCCACGATGCTGATGTCGAAGACGAGCTGAAGGCTTGCATATTATCTTCTTACTATATATACTGGATGCTCCGCTGCTTTGTATAATTCTCTGAGTGATATGTAGTGAGGCTTGATGTATTGACTATTCAGATGTTTGTATTCAACTATTATGAAGTTTTATATGATGACATTCTATTCTGTAAAGCTTCACTATATATATTCTATTGTATTTTGTCCATGCGCTGTGAGTAATACGATAGATTCTGCTGTTTTAATTTACCCTGACAATCGTCCATGGTCGCCTGGCACACTTTACAACGCACTTTATGCAGTTGTTTCTCTAGGTGTGCTAATCATTCCTTTTTATAGATATTGAGAATGAGTCGAAGAGGGAGACCAGCTGCTAGGGAAGACCGTGCTACTAAGGGGGCTGCTGATTATGCTGCTATGTTTGAAGCTATGATGACTTCGATCATGAGAAGGATGCCAGCTTCGGGGCCATTGGTGGATGTTGGAGTTCAGGTTCAAACTCCAAAGCCGGTGGATTTTACTAAGTTGTGTAAGGATTATACTGCTCTTGGAGGAAAGGTTTTCTTTGGAACAGAATCAACCATTGAAGTCCAGAGATGGATAGATGCTTGTAGAAGGATCTTTGGTGATTTGGGAATTGAGGATGCGACTAAGAGGAAGTTAGCATCAAGACAGCTTCAAGGGAGAGCTTCTGATTGGTGGAACTCTATCACCATTGATACTCCGGAGGAAGAGATTACTTGGGAGCAATTCCAAGTCAGATTTGAAGCTAAGTTCATTTCTATAGCTCAGAAGTCTGTTCTGTTCAAGAAGTTTGTGGAGCTCAAGCAAGGTGGAAGACCAGTTCTTGAGTATGTTTCTGAGTTTTAAGCTTTGTCCAAGTATGCCCAGTCGTATATTGAATCGTCGTATCAAAAGAATGAGAAGTTTGTGACAGGCTTGGACAGTTATCTTGGGAGGCAGTTGGTGGATCATTTGGACGATTCATTTGAGAAGCTTGTGGAGAAGGCTCTCAGGCACGAGAATCTGTTTCCTAAAGAAGGATCTGTTGTTGCTGTAACCAGGGAAGAGTCTAAACCCCAGCAGGGTGGAAACAAGAAGAGGAAGCAGCAGCAGCAGCAAAAGGGTAGGGATGGCCAGAAGAAGCCGAAGGGCGAAGTGACTTGCTACAATTGTCAGCATAAGGGCCATTTCTCTAGGGATTGTAAGAATCCGAAGGTACCGATGAAGTGTCACAACTGTGACAAGCCGGGGCATGTCAGGAAGAATTGTCCAGAACCGCGAAGGGACAAGCAGATTGTGCAAGCTTATGCTTTGGGAGCTGTTCCATCGTCTTCGAAAGCTCCTACCGTTGAAGAGAAGGGAAAGAGTGTAGTGGTTCAAGGTACTCTCTCCATATGTGGTGTTCCAGTTAGAGTGTTATTTGATACTAGGGCGTTGCATTCTTTTGTTTGTAATGAACTTGTAGGCCGGTTGGGTTTAGAACCGGATATTGTTGATAGGCCATTGGTTGTGACTAATCCAGTTGGGGGTTCGTCTTGTTTGTGTATGTTATGCCGTGGTCTGATTGTATCGAGTCATGATTGCTCTTTTGTTTGTGATTGTTTTGTTCTGAACTTTGCGGGGTTCGAAATTATTTTGGGTATGGACTGGCTTAGGAAGTATGCAGCAAAG
Source organism: Allium fistulosum (assembly GCA_030737815.1). Lineage (NCBI taxonomy): Eukaryota > Viridiplantae > Streptophyta > Magnoliopsida > Asparagales > Amaryllidaceae > Allium > Allium fistulosum. The sequence continues at coordinate 1,260,119,063 of CM060901.1, forward strand.
GTTGATTGTGAAAGGTTGGAGGTGACAGTCGAGAATGTGGAGGGGCGAAAGATTGTGATACGATGTAAGCATGAAGAAAGCGTCTTCATGAGCTTCATGTATTCGCTGGTTGTTCCACGGGATGGACTGTCATCTGTGCCAATCGCTAATGGATTTGAGGATGTCTTTGACGAGGTCAAAGGGTTACCGCCGCATAGAGAGATCGAGTTTCGTATAGATCTAGTTGAAGGAGCCAGACCTGTTGTGATGCCTCTTAGGCGGATGGCGCCTAGAGAACAGCAAGAGTTGAGGGTGCAGGTTGATGATCTTTTGCAGAAAGGATTCATTCGGCGTAGTGTGTCCGAATGGGGTGCACCAGTTGTGTTCGCAACCAAAGCGGATGGATCGTTGAGGTTGTGTGTGGATTATCGTGAGCTGAATAAGGTGACTAAGAAGAACAAGTATCCATTGCCGAGAATAGATGACTTGTTTGATCAGCTTCACGAAGCTAAGGTGTTTTCTCAGATGGATTTGGCAACGGGATTTCACCAGTTAAGAGTGGCTAAGGATAGTGTGCCGAAGACTGCTTTTAGGACACCATCCGGTTTCTTTGAGTGGCTGGTAATGCCGTTTGGATTGACTAATGCGCCAGCATATTTTGTGGATCTTATGAATAGAGTGTTCAGAGATCAGTTGAACAAGTTCGTACTTGTGTTTGTGGATGATATTCTGATTTATTCCAGAACTGAAGAAGAGCATAAGACGCACTTGCGTATTGTTTTGGAAATCTTACGGAAACATCAGCTGAAGGCTAAGTTTTCGAAGTGTCACTTCTGGAAGAGTGAAGTGAGGTTCTTAGGCCATGTTATCTCTGGAAATGGAATAGCGGTTGATCCCGCTAAGGTGGCAGCAATCCAGGATTGGGGTAGACCTAAGAATGCATCTGAAGTGAGAAGTTTTCTTGGATTAGCAGGATATTATCGACGGTTTATCAAAGACTTCTCTAAGGTGGCTGCACCGTTAACAGGATTGACGAAAAAGAACCAAGTGTTCAGATGGGAAGATAAGTGTGAGCAAGATTTCAGAATCCTGAAAGAGCGATTGACAAGTGCTCCTGTTTTGACTATTCCAAGTGGGAATGATGAGATGGTGGTTTACACCGACGCATGTGGTACTGGACTTGGAGCAGTGCTGATGCAGAGGGATAAAGTAGTTGCGTATGCAAGTCGACAACTAAAGCCGCATGAAAGGAATTACCCGACTCATGATTTGGAGTTAGCGGCGATTGTTTTTGCTCTGAAGATGTGGAGACATTATCTATTGGGAGTTCGATTCGAGTTGTTTACAGATCATAAGTCGTTGAAGTATCTTTTCTCCCAAAAGGATTTGAATCTTCGGCAGCAACGTTGGCTAGAGTTTTTGGCATCATATGATTTTGGTATAGCTTATACTCCGGGAAAAGGTAACGCAGTGGCAGATGCGTTAAGTCGAAGACATGCAGGATTGGGAGCCATATTTTCAGAATGGAAGAATCTCGAGTATTTAGCTGGGTTTGACTTCAGGCCTAGATGTGAATTGGAACCTGAGATGTTGGCAAACTTATCGATAAGACCGACTCTTGTGGAAAGGATTGGCGAGAGTCAAAAGCGAGATGATAAGATTGTCAAGATTATCCGTGAATTGGAATCTGGATTGGATCCAGAAAAGGATAAAGGATTCGAGGTCGATCGAGAGGGTTGGCTTCGGAAACAAGGGCGACTAGTTGTTCCTGATATAGATGAATTGAGGAGTGAAGTTCTAAAGGAAAGTCATCACTCGAAGCTTACAATTCATCCAGGTGGAAATAAGATGTATCGGGATATGAAGAGAACCTATTACTGGGAAGGTATGAAGAAGGATGTTGGAAATTTTATTTCCAAGTGTATGAACTGCCAGTTGGTGAAAGCCGAACAGAAGAAGCCAAGTGGATTGCTTCAGCCGTTAGAAGTTCCTACATGGAAGTGGGAGCAAATATCGATGGATTTTATTGATGGGTTACCTAGAACAAGAGCGGGAAATGAAGGGATTTGGGTCATCGTAGATCGTTTGACTAAGAGTGCAAGATTCATTCCTATTCGATCGACTAGGACTGCATCAAAGTTGGCTGAGTTATATGTTAAGTGGATAGTTCGATTCCATGGTATTCCGAAGAGTATAGTGAGCGATCGAGATCCATTGTTCACTAGTGGATTTTGGAAGAGCTTTCAGGAAGTTCTGGGAACCGAGTTGTGTTTGAGTACAGCTTATCATCCTCAGACTGATGGTCAGACCGAGAGAGTCAACCGAGTTTTGGAAGATCTCCTCAGAGCTTGTGTTTTGGATTTCGGAGGATCATGGGAAGATCACCTTCATTTGGTGGAATTTTCGTATAACAACAGTTACCAGTCTAGCATTGGTATGGCACCGTATGAGGCATTGTATGGAAGACCGTGTAACTCTCCGACATGTTGGTTAGAGACAGGAGAAAAGCTGATACTTGGGCCAGAGGTGATTCGTCAGACTTCGGATTGCATAGAGATCATTCGGCAACGAATGAAGGCAGCCCAAGACCGTCAGAAAAGTTATGCCGATAAGCGTCGTAAGGATTTGGAATTCGACGTAGGTGATATGGTTTTTGTGAAGATTTCTCCACTGAAGAATGTTATTCGATTCGGGAAGAAAGGAAAATTGACTCCGAGATTTGTTGGACCATTCCCGATCATCGAGCGAATTGGAAAGCTCGCTTACAGATTGGAGTTACCAGAGAAGATGTCGGGTGTGCACAATGTTTTTCATGTATCGTATCTACGGAAGTATGTGCACGACTCGAATACCGTGGTTTCTGTTGATAGCTGTGAAGATTTCGAAGTTGATCCAGTCGATAGGAGACCTCGTAAGCCGCTTCGTGTTGTAGGAACCGACACGAAACAGCTTAGAAGGAAGGTAGTTAAGTTGCTCAAGATACAATGGAGTGATGATGATAACGACTATACATGGGAGGTGGAAGAGAGGATGAAAGCAGCTCATCCTGAACTCTTTAAGGTATGGCCCTAAGGTGTCGTGTCATCTAACGACATTGTAACTTGTTCTAGTTTTAGAATTCTGCATGCTAAGCTAGAATTGGATGCATGGTTTGTTGATTGCTATGGATGGTAGGCATGCAGAATAGTCTTTGATTGCTCTTGTTTGTTTGGAATTTCGGGGGCGAAATTCCTAAGGGGGAGAGAATGTAACGACCCATATTTTACGGATCGAAACATCGTAAAACAGTTGACATTTGGTCGCATTGTTGGTAAGTCGTCTAGAGTCTTAAGTCCTAGGTCGTATGAAGGTTTTGAGCGACTTAAGGAAAGTTGGCGACTTAAGAGATTTGGCGAGTTAACGACCTAAGGGGTAGGTCGGCGACGACCTAAGGAAGCTGGGGTAGCAGTGAGCGACCTAAAGAGGTTAAGTCGTAGACGACTTGGGAGTAGGTCGTATGATAAGTTAGGTCGTATAGGAGATAGGTCGGGTAGTGGTTTAGGTCGTGGAATAGGTTAGGTCGAGTGAGCGACCTAGGAGATTGCAGCGACCTAAGAAAGCTAGTGAGTAGCGACCTATAGGAGACAACGACCTAAGGAATGAAGCAGCAGGAAGTTTGCGACCTAGTGGTTAGCGAGTTAGAGTAGTTAGGTCGTAGACGACTTAAGGAGTTAAGTCGTAAGTTTCTGTGTTGAGTTAGGTCGTAGACGACATAAGTTAGTTAGGTCGCATATGTATTATGTCGTAGGTGTGTTAGGTCGTAAGTCGCGTAGTTGTTAAGTCGTAGGTCGAAAGTGTTAACTCGGCATGTGTTAAGTCGCGCATGAGTTAGGTCGCGCCTGCGTTAGGTCGGAGACCCTGTTAAGTCGCGCATATAAGTTAAGTCGTAAGTCGTAGACAAGTGGGTCTGGTAGGTCGTGAGTGCGCATGGGCTTAGGTCGTTAGATCGTAGGATGTGGAGTTTCGATAGGTCGTAGGTCGTAGGATCTCTTTAGGTCGTGGACGACCTAAAAGTGGACGACCTAGGGATATTTCAGCCTATAAATATGGGAGTTTTTCTTCATTTTTGGGATCCGGATTTCGAAGCGACGAAGTGCTGCCATTTTGAGGGCTCAACTTCTACACTTCTTCACTTCTTTTCTCCACTTTAATCTTGTGATTCCTTCCATCCAAATCGAAGATCGAAGAGCTTAGATTGAAGATCTACATTCTTCGAAGAGAGATTTCATCGTTTGAAGCGGATTTGTGATAGATCAAGTTAGATCCTTCGCTGTCCAGATCTGAAGTGTCACTACAACAAAAGGACACTTTTACAACTGTATTTTTACAACTGTCATAAAATGTCAGTTGTAATAAAGGTTTTTTACAACTCTTTTTTTTAGAAAGTTGTAATAAACTTACTTTCAACAACTCTTTTATTTTGCCAGTTGTAATAAATGCCTATTACAACGTTTTATTTTTGCCAGTTGTAATAGATGTCTATTTTTAACAACTCTTCTTTTTTACAAGTTGTAATATATACCTATTACAATCTTTTTTGTTTGCCAGTTGTAATAGATGCCTATTTATAATAATTCTTCTTTTTTGCCAGTTATAATAGATGCCTATTATAACCTAGTTGTAATAATTAATTAATAATTATAATTAAATAATAATGCTTAACAATTAATAACCGAATATTAATAAAAAGATTATTAATAATTAATAATTAATTTGAAAATATGAAATAATTAATATTAACAATCACTATTTAATAATAAGAATTAATAAATAATTATTTTTATTAAATAATTATTATTAATAATTAATAATTAAGAAGTAATAATTAATATTAATAATTATAAGAAGTAATAATCAAGAAGTAATATTTAATACTTAGTAATTAACATTGATAATTAACAATTAATAAGTAATAATTATGAATTTTTTTCAGAAAGTCGTAGAAACTTATTTTCAACAGCTCTTTTTTACTAGTTGTAATAGAGGCCCAAATAATATTAATAGTAATTAATATTTTATAATTAATAATTATGAATATTAATATTTAAGAATAATTAATAATGGTTACAAATTAATAATAATTAATATTAATAATTAATAATTACTATAAAATAATTGGTACTTACTAATTAATTATTAGTAATTATTTTTTTTAAATTAAAATTAAATATTTAGTAATTAATAATTGGTAACATATACATAATGATTAATAATTAATAATAAATAATAATTACTATTAAACAATAATAATCTATAATTAGTTTGAAACATGAAATAATTTCTATTGATAACTAGTAGTAATTAATAATTAATAAATCAGTGGTCAATAAATAAATAATAATTAATAAATATTTAATTAATGATTAATAATTTATAAATAATAACTACTTTTAAATAATTGTAACTTATTGCTATTAATAATTAATAATTCCTATTAATAATAAATAATAAATAATTTATAAATAATAATTACTATTAAATAATTAATAATTTATATTAATAATTAGTAATTAATAATTAATTATATATTATTATAATATATACATAAAATTAGCATTTAATAATTAATATTCAATTATAATTAAGAAGTAATAAGTAATAATTAATAATTAATAATTAGCAAATAAGAATTAATATTTAATAATTAACGATTAACAATTAATAATTATTATTAAATAACTAATAATTAAAGATTAAGACTAATATTTATTAACCAATAATTAATAAGTAATTAATATTTAATAATTAATAAATAATATTGATTATTTGGTATTTGATATTTAATTATTATAATTAATAATAATATTTAATATTTAAAGTTTTTAATAATGTTTTTTAATAAAAGTTTATAATTGATAATAATGTTCGTTAAAATTAAAAAAATCAAAATTTATAATTTCATTCGCATCAAGTTATTCTCTTTATGACCAATTTCTTTGACATATAAAGGTATTTATATTGGTTTAACTAGCGAACTTTTGGCTCCCTCCCTATAAATTTTTGGCTCCATTCCTCAAAATTTTTGGCTCCAATCCTATTTTTTATTTTAAACCAACATCTCCTTAAACAGCCGATTAAAAAAAACACCGCTCCAAAAAAATACTTTCGTTTCTTCTCCTCAACGAAGCAATCATGGCGTGAACGATTTAAGCAACTTTGGAGGTCCGAAAAAAACCAAGGTTTCTAGATCTGGAAGCTGCTCGGGTTGCGTTGCTTCTAAAATCGGTGCTGAGAAAGTCAACAATGATACAAACTTCTTGTCGCTCGCTTTAGGTAATCGATGTTCGTGCTTTGTTTCAGATTTGAAATCCGAGTACTTGATAGATATTGGGGTTCACCTCACATTTGTTTCTTCTAATTTGCATTGCTCAGATTCACTTGTTTATTCTATTCCTTCATCGCATGATGTCTGCTTGTTTTTTTAATTTTGGCATTTTGATTTCAATACTCAATGGTAATGCTTGACATAATAATTTTGTTATGAGACAGGCGTATGAAACGCATTGATTAGTTAGAGTTTTTTTAGCTTGATAGTAGTTGGTTGGATGATTCAAATTCAGCAATACAATATGTCTCTTCTACATTTTACTGTATGCAGAAGATGTATTTATTGATAACCATGGTTAAGTTATGAATCGGAGAAAAATGTGATGAAAATAATGGAAGAATTCGAAGCCAAGCAACAATGAAATGTTACTGTTTTTCAGTTTCAGTAGTTGCCATACGTGCTTGTGTTTCAAATAGTTATTTTTCACTTGACAGGCATCCACAGATGTCAATGAACATTTCATTTTCTTCTCGTGCGTTGATGGTATATTTACCTTTTAACCTTGTTTATTTTAAACAAAAGAGTTTGTTATCAATCAATTATTTACAAATGGTGTATTTCAGGAGTACTATATCAGCTTGATGGGAGTAAATCCCAGGCAATATCTTGTGGTCTGTCATCACCTGAGAGCTTATTGAAGGTAATATACATCATCTCTTCTTTTCGTACAGACACATAATCTACATATATCCTATAGTGGTACAAATCGATGAAATATGTTAAACCACAAAAACAAATGAAAGAACTGAAAGCGGTAGTTAATTATTGTTTGCGCCAAAAATGGTCACAAACCCCGAATGTTGTGAAAGCACCAGCGTATGAATACAAATCAGCACTATTCAAGCACAAATCTCAGATCTAAACAAACAACAAACAACAATCCAGAAATAATGAACAAAAACACGAGATTTATAGTGGTTCGGCTATCTCCGGCCTACGTCCACTCCAAAGTTTTTATCTTTTATTGATCGATGCTTGAAGATTACAATTTCCTATCGCGTAGTACAACGGATTTTATGATTATAATCTGAATCTGAGGCAGCAATGGTGATCTGGAGTAAATCTGGCAGAGTCTGGGCGCTCTTTATCTCTCAAAATTGTCCGACCCCTCTTCTGAATGACCAGGGGCCCTATTTATAGGTGTAGGAGGCTGATATTTCGCCTAAATTGAGGGGAGACCAGTTCTGGCACGTGAGGGGGGCCCACATGCCCGCTTTCTGGAAATCCGGGCCCACTTTGGGATCGATTCGAAGCTACGTTCGAATCGATCAAGAAATTGTCCAATCGAGCTGAAATTTGGCATGAACATTCTTCAACATGTGCTCAAGCTACTGTGAAAATTTCATAGCATTTGGACTTGTAGATCTCAAGTTATGATCGATCCAAGATGACGTTTTTCGGCTGTGCATGTCGTTCGAATCGATCTCCTTCGAATCGATTCTTTCGAATCGATCATGGCACGCGCTCTCGTGGTGATGCGTCGCGCAATCTTCGAGTTGATCCTCCTTTTTCTCCGAGTTTACTGGATCGAATCCACATTTCTAGCTTCTTGTGACTCAGTCGATTTGAAGTAGTGGATTCGAAGTACATGGATTCGAACGCATGCTCGTTCGAATCGATCACGCTATATCCTACCCACTTGATTCGAAGCTACTCTTGCAGTATGGAATCGGGGCGAAGTCACAGGATGGACTCGAAAGACTTCAACTTGAAGGAAACGAAGTGAGGTGGTATCATGGGTTCGAAGTGGCTCGTCTGAATCGATTCGAACGAATGTTCTTTGATGGATTCGAACCAAAACTTTGTGCTAATGGATTCGAACGCTGAAGGTGTTTTGATGGAGTCGAAGGCTAAAGCACTTCCATGGATTCGAAGCCATCAGGGGAACTTCGTTGGAGTCGAGTTTGATGGATTTGACCCTAGGGGATTCGAACCATTGGGTGTGAGGTCTCTGGATTCGAACTGATGTGTGGGTATGGAAATGATGGATTCGAACAAAGCATTCTTCCTATCTTGTATCGATCGTATCTCCTCCGTACAAACTCCGATTAACCTGAAACTTGAAACGTAGCCTCTCCTAGTCCTCATCATCATCTCCAATCGATTTCGTCTCGATCGGAGCCCGGTCAAATTTTGACATTATCCATTGCAGCCTTGTTTCCAATTGCACTCAAATCCTGATTTCCATCCTTTCTTGTCGATTTGTTTGATATTCCGGCTTTGACCAAAAAGCGGGATAACATTTGCCCCCCAAAACATGCCTTGTGATAAGAAGGCGTGTTTTGAATAGTTTCCAAATCCAATGTCCAAAGTCCATAGCCTATTCCGTGCCCATCCAAACTCGAAGGCTGAGTTATTAGTCCGTCCTTATCCAACAACCGAATCCAAGACCTCTCCGGGTCGATATCCAAATCCATAACCTCTCTGGGCTCTTGCCAAGCGCAATCCACACCTGACGACCGTGGTCCAGTATCCCTGGACGTTGAGCTAACCTCTCCGAGTTCTTGCCAAGCGCAATCCACACCTGACGACCGTGGCCCAGTGTCCCTGAGCGTAAGTAATGCCGTGGCTTAAGTCCTAAGCCGAATCCTGGTCACTCCGGACCCTTGTTGAGCATAGTCCATACTCAACGACCTGAAACAATAATCGATAATAGGGGGCCTAAATCCTAGGCCGAATCCTGGCCACTCCGGACCCTTGCCGAGCATAGTCCATACTCGACGACCTGAATGAGCTAATTTACCACGTTCGGGCAAAAAGACTCATCCCTTGCCAGGCGTAATCCACACCTGACGACCGTTTATCAAAAACCAAAAAGGATCCAATCAGAAATCCAATCCAAAATCCAAATCAAATCGGAAAACCGGAAATCCATATCAAAAATTGAAATCATCATCCAAAACGGAGAACAATCATCCAAATGAATGCTGAAACCAGAAAAACAAGCAAAATCAAGAGTTCAATCCAAACTCCAAAAACCAAATCAGAAAACCAAGTGTCCAATCAAAAACAAAAAACAGATTTCGCAAACCATGGCGTCGCGGTTTATCACCATTCAGAGCATGCCTAGGGGCTATCTCCGTCCCCATACATGTGTAAATGGCTCAGTTGCTCGCCAATGGTTTGTTACTTATTTCATATTATCCTGGTCAATGGATGACCAATCGACCATCATTCCTGGGCCTCGCACCATCATGGCTCGAGGTAGGCGGTGGTTGCTCCTGCTCCACCGCCGCATTCCGTACTCCAACATACTGCCTCAACTGTCCATTCCTCACATGCTCCTCAATTATGTCCTTTAAATGCCTGCAGCTGTTGGTATCATGCCCGTCCAAATCGTGGAAGAGACAATGCTTTCCTGATGCCCTCTCCCGCTCGGATGGTTCTCTCCTAGCCGGCCTCCGGTAAGGAAGGCGATTCCGAGTTTCCATGTATATCCGCTCCTGCGTCTCGTTTAATTCTATGTATGTGGAAAACTTTGGATCCTTCCATTGCTTCCTGGTTTTTCCTGAATCGTCATCCAGCTTCCTTTTTCCTTTATCTTTATCCGAGCTTCCGTTGGATGGTCCTCCACCCCCAGTCACATTCACCTCCTTTAACTTTAAGTCCATACATGCATCTTCTTGCCGAAGGAACCTTTCAGCTTCATGGAAGAATTCCCCGAGATCCAGTGGCGGGTCTCGTACTAAGGATACCTTAAAATCTGAATCCTCTCTGACTCCCGACACTGCCGCCATCAAAACCATCGATGGATCCGGCCGATCCACCGAAGCAACCGCCGCATTAAATCGAGTTAAAAACGCTCTAAGTGATTCATCCGTCCTTTGCTTTACCGACGTTAACGTCATCACGTTCTTAGGTCTTTTGATATGAACCCGAAACTGTCCCAAAAACCTATCCACCAATTCCCTCCAAGTCCTGATAGATCCTTCTTCCAGCTGCCTAAACCACATTGCCGCTAGATCTGTCAAGTATAAAGGGAAACATCTGGCCATCACTTCCTCCGATGCCCCCAGCACTTCCATGTGTCTAGTATATCTCATCAAGTGATCTGTCGGGTCAGCCTTGCCATTATATGCTTCCACGCTAGGTAACTTGAACTTAGGTGGATTCTGAGCTACCCTGATTTCCCGAGCGAACGGACTCTTGTTCACCCCTTCTAAATCCTTATTGGTCAAACCTCCACGCATAGTCTTCCTAATGATTTCCATTAATCCAGCGTTGCCTGTTAGGGGTTGCCCCCCATGCTCCCGAGGGAACTCCGGCACATATTCTTCATGTGGTTCATTAGCCGCAACGTTGGCTCTAGCCTGCTGAACTCCTTCCAAAGGTCCTTCTGCATTGGATCCGGCGGGCCTGCCCCCAAGCCCTTGCTGATTGCCTTCCGGTTCTGTATTCTGTCCTCCATTGGGTTCCGCAACCCCAGTTCCTTGTTCCACATTTGCAGTCGCTATGGTTGGTCCAAGATTCTGTGTTCCTGCAGCTCTCATCTGCTCGAAGAAAGTCTGCATCATATCCTGTTGACTCTTCAGCAACCTCTCGTGTAATGAATTCTCCATAGCTTCCATCTCGTCTCTGGTAATGTAAATCGAAGCTTGTCCTTCTCCAGCTCCGGAAGATGCCTCTTGACTTCCTCCTTGTTGGCTTCTCTCAGCTCTTTGTCTTCTACTTGTTTGTCGAGTCATTGCCGAGTCAATCTAAATCCTTCAAATTTTCAAATCTAAACTTCAATCCGATGTAGCGGGTGCTATTCCTTCTCGGTGAAAGCACCAAAGTGTTTGCGCCAAAAATGGTCACAAACCCCGAATGTTGTGAAAGCACCAGCGTATGAATACAAATCAGCACTATTCAAGCACAAATCTCAGATCTAAACAAACAACAAACAGCAATCCAGAAATAATGAACAAAAACACGAGATTTATAGTGGTTCGGCTATCTCCGGCCTACGTCCACTCCAAAGTTTTTATCTTTTATTGATCGATGCTTGAAGATTACAATTTCCTATCGCGTAGTACAACGGATTTTATGATTATAATCTGAATCTGAGGCAGCAATGGTGATCTGGAGTAAATCTGGCAGAGTCTGGGCGCTCTTTATCTCTCAAAATTGTCCGACCCCTCTTCTGAATGACCAGGGGCCCTATTTATAGGTGTAGGAGGCTGATATTTCGCCTAAATTGAGGGGAGACCAGTTCTGGCACGTGAGGGGGGCCCACATGCCCGCTTTCTGGAAATCCGGGCCCACTTTGGGATCGATTCGAAGCTACGTTCGAATCGATCAAGAAATTGTCCAATCGAGCTGAAATTTGGCATGAACATTCTTCAACATGTGCACAAGCTACTGTGAAAATTTCATAGCATTTGGACTTGTAGATCTCAAGTTATGATCGATCCAAGATGACGTTTTTCGGCTGTGCATGTCGTTCGAATCGATCTCCTTCGAATCGATTCTTTCGAATCGATCATGGCACGCGCTCTCGTGGTGATGCGTCGTGCAATCTTCGAGTTGATCCTCCTTTTTCTCCGAGTTTACTGGGTCGAATCCACGTTTCTAGCTTCTTGTGACTCAGTCGATTTGAAGTAGTGGATTCGAAGTACATGGATTCGAACGCATGCTCGTTCGAATCGATCACGCTATATCCTACCCACTTGATTCGAAGCTACTCTTGCAGTATGGAATCGGGGCGAAGTCACAGGATGGACTCGAAAGACTTCAACTTGAAGGAAACGAAGTGAGGTGGTATCATGGGTTTGAAGTGGCTCGTCTGAATCGATTCGAACGAATGTTCTTTGATGGATTCGAACCAAAACTCTGTGCTAATGGATTCGAACGCTGAAGGTGTTTTGATGGAGTCGAAGGCTAAAGCACTTCCATGGATTCGAAGCCATCAGGGGAACTTCGTTGGAGTCGAGTTTGATGGATTCGACCCTAGGGGATTCGAACCATTGGGTGTGAGGTCTCTGGATTCGAACTGATGTGTGGGTATGGAAATGATGGATTCGAACAAAGCATTCTTCCTATCTTGTATCGATCGTATCTCCTCCGTACAAACTCCGATTAACCTGAAACTTGAAACGTAGCCTCTCCTAGTCCTCATCATCATCTCCAATCGATTTCGTCTCGATCGGAGCCCGGTCAAATTTTGACATTATCCATTGCAGCCTTGTTTCCAATTGCACTCCAATCCTGATTTCCATCCTTTCTTGTCGATTTGTTTGATATTCCGGCTTTGACCAAAAAGCGGAATAACAATTATTAGTTAGCCAAGTTTGGCAAGGTTTATTATACTTCTCTATAAGTTCTTAGCTAAGCCAATTTTTAGCTTATTCACTACATTAATTTTGTTGGTTGGTTTTTACTAAGTTTACTGAATTGATGTTATACAATAATGGTGGTGGTGGTGGTTGTGATGATGATGAGCATTTTCATTTAGAGTTACTAGAGCTGTCTTTATTCAACTTCCAGTTCATGCTAACTACATTAAATTTGTTTCCTCAAGTTAGATCATGCTGTCTTCATTCAAGTCAGATCATAGTTACTAAAGATTAGATTTTATTATTCATTTATGATCATGATCATCTTTCATAACGATTTCGTCAACTTACTCATATTTTGCTAACAGGATGCTGCAGGAGTCATTAAGAGCATGATCCGGAAAAGACCAAATTCATGGAACTTCAACGTCATGGCACTCTCAAAAAAATGCTAAGTAACATTCTAATCAGGGAAGCATTGCAGTATGCTTTTGATCATCACCAAAATTTTCTTTTAGACTATTATTATTCTTACCATTCATCATCAAATCCAAGAAATAATTAAATAATCTTTCAAAGAAGATACCAACATGATATGAGAGCATCTTTAATAAATGTTTGCAGATCACCAAGTCGCATTTTATTGTTTTTTTATACCCATAAACAACTTCGCTTGTGCTCTGTTTCAATAAATGTTTGCAGATCACAGGGATACCAACATCAGATCACCTAGGCTGTGTATTTCTACAAAAGGAATATAGAATGTGTAATAAATCCAAGTTGTCTACTCTGTTTCTTTGCTCCTCTCTCTATAAGGCCAACTCCTTCACTAAAGAGCACCGAGTGGTGAAGATCTCCTTTTGTTAATCTTAAATCTGCCTCATAACTATAGCTGAATCATCGTATGAGGGAATAAAGTCTGCCTGCTATCATCACTGCCATAGGACCCAATCTTACTTGAAGAGCTCCTGTGTCTATAGAATGGAAGAGGTAAAAAAATTACTTGGAATTCAATTAAATTTAGCTCACAGATCTTCAATTCAAAATATCTTCTCTGTTTTGCCAACTATCAACTACAAAGAGATATAGATCATAGTAGATGTTTCTTCTGAATTAAAGAATAGTGCTGCACATGCGAGCTACGAAGTCAAGAGCTCAATAAAGTTGCTGAACATAGGCATGTAAAACCGGCAGAATGTAGAAATGTTGTTGAGAGTAGGACTTGAATACCGAGCTTTTTTGTGCAAGGCTGAAGGCATAGAAACTCCAACTGCATTTTGACAGGCTGTTCAAGCCATTTCTGTTTGTCAAACCGTGGTCATTTGAGATAACATCAGATTATTCTGTTGCATTTACTAAAGTACAAAAAATAAAATGTATTACAATTTGATTGAATATGACAATGATTATAACTGCTTTGATTTGGTTATTTGGCTTGTTTGATATATTAGTTTTGTAAATAATAATAATGTAATGTTTGAATTGCTTACGATGTTATTTTTATTCTATTATTTATGCTTATCTACTTCTTGCTGTACTTCCAAAATGTGTGTAGAAATTTTTTTTAACCATAACTATCGTAGTTGAAAAATAGTCTTCTATAATTGCTAATAATAATTGTAAAATATTTTTTACAACCGTCTAAAGTAGTTGTAAAATTTTTTCTACAACTGCTTTAGGCAGTTGTAAAAAATTATTTTACAATTGTCGAATACAGTTGTAAAACAATAGAACTCTATTACAACTCCGGATATAACGACGGGCAGCCGCCCGTTGTAATAGACCTATTACAACTGTTTTTATCAGTTGTAATAGGGTATTTTTGTTGTAGTGTGTGTTGCTTTTGGGTTGTTTAGGTGATTTGGTGAGTGGTGATTATCTCTCACACGGATCCAAAGGAGTATATCGGATCGTTGGCTTGATTTTGTGTTAAAGTAGTGATTTTCATGCATCTTTGTAAACTTAAGTATAGATCCATATAGATCCATTGTTTATGATGATTTGACAACCATTTTACTAAGTGTTAACCTATGCAAGTTCATTCATCAAGATTATAGAGACATTGCTCATGTTTTCATGCTTGTTAGACTTTGGACTCTTTATTTACGAAATTGCCATTATTGTTATAAATGTCTATTTAGATCATATTTGAATGCTTGATTACTTGGATTAATGTTTGCCTTGATTGATTGCTATAAATTAGATGATTGATGATTTGATTTAGACAAGTTGGTCGAAGATGATTCAAAAGCTAAGGGAAAGGCTCTTGAATTGGAAAAGCTGCTCGTGGCATATGTAGCGAATGATGAAGCTCATATGGATAGATTTGATGATGATGTTGAGATGAAGCTTTGCTATGATGATGATGAGGCGAAGCATGATATGAGATATGAGATAGTCTTGGTCTAATCCAGACGGGATCATTCCAAGCATGTTGATAACTCGGTGAAATGGTTCGAGTTAGAGGATAATGGTTTGCTCGAGAGGCGCTTGAGCTAGTATGGAAATAGTCGTCGAGGAGGATGACTAGAAGGCTGAGATCTCATCGTTGTTGAAGGTTCTAGCATGCTCAAAGCAAGAGTACGTTGGGCAGATTCGATAGTCCCTGAAGGCTAATGATTGATAGTCAAGTACTCTGGGCAGATTCGATAGTCCTAGGCACGGGTCACGATGACGTGCGGAGTTATGTCTAGAACCGGGGTTTCCATTAGCCTTTGACGGACGGCTGAAAGAATGTGCCGGTCATTCAATTAACGATGATATCGAAGCAATGATAACAGTGATAGCCAGAGTCATGGATGTTTGGTTGTATCGTCATTCGGTCTCAAGAGCGGTATTTTCTGGGTGCTTATCTGATCTTGGTTTAGGCCTTTGGGGTTTGTACTTGGAAAACATCGCCCTTGACTCGAGTGATAATTACTTCACTTTAAATTATATGCTCTGCTATGTTTTCTTCTGCTT
The DNA here is from genome assembly GCA_030737815.1 of Allium fistulosum. Taxonomy (NCBI): domain Eukaryota; kingdom Viridiplantae; phylum Streptophyta; class Magnoliopsida; order Asparagales; family Amaryllidaceae; genus Allium; species Allium fistulosum. The sequence goes on from CM060901.1 coordinate 1,260,134,624, forward strand.
AGTGTGTGTCTGGGGGCTATCACTGTAGAAAGAGGTAGAGTGGGAGGGTTGTATTCCTATTCCTTTTCCTTTATGCTCTTTTGGTATGTTGTTAGTTAATTTACCACTCACTAAGACTGTTGTCTGACTCAAAGCTTTATGTTTAACTCTTATTGCCTTGGGCTGTTCGTCCATTTTGGGACGGGCAGACTAGGTAGCAGGTGCTGTTCTTGCTTTCCACGATGCTGATGTCGAAGACGAGCTGGAGGCTTGTTCCGCTGCTTTGTATAATTCTCTGAGTGATATGTAGTGAGGCTTGATGTATTGACTATTCAGATGTTTGTATTCAACTATTATGAAGTTTTATATGATGACATTCTATTCTGTAAAGCTTCACTATATATATTATATTGTATTTTGTCCATGCGCTGTGAGTAATACGATAGATTCTGCTGTTTTAATTTACCCTGACAATCGTCCATGGTCGCCTAGCACACTTTACAGCGCACTTTCTAGGTTCAGTGCAGGGGTCATGGGCGGTCGTCACAACTTTGTACTGCTTTGAGTGTGAAATTGGCTAACGGTTAGTAAACCATTTAGTGCGAACGTGGGGTATGGGACTCACATTAACATTTTCCAGGTTCCTTTCTGAGAGTTGTGACACATTCCGCCGGGCAGTGGTGTCCAGTACCGCCACTACGGTTTGTTGCCTTTTGGCGTTGCCTTCGGGCGTTGCCTTCGGGCGTTGCCTTTTGGCGTTGCCTTTGGGCGTTGCCTTCGGGCGTATGGATCCTTGTACTGAGCTTGAGCATCTTTTGTTTCTTTGACAATTATATTTCCCTAGTGTATCGCCTTTCGGGGTATGTAACAACCCGTAAATTTAACTAGTTTTAATAACGTTATTAATTGAAAATTTGTGGAATTTTAAAAAATAAAATATTGAAATAAAAATTTAATATTTGGAATGCGTCTAGTTAAACATAGCAACTGGTAAATTTTCGTCCGAAAATATGAAAGTTTATTTCGCGCGTAAATTTACTTCAATTTAATCAGTTAAAAAGCGATGAAAATAAAACGTTTTCGAAACCTAAATATTTCTATATAGAAAAATTCTAAATCATCTTCTGAGAAAAACGTCATTTTTCATTTTTCCAAATTCGGACTTCTTTGGCTCCGTCGATCTTATTTTTCTGCGTTTTTCTTGCATTTTTCGATAGTAGAAAATTCGAATTTTTATAATTCAATCATACCGCTGATATCTTTATACCGTTTTGACCGCCTCGTCGTGCTGATCTCAACGGTATATTCAGTTCTGTTTTCCGAACCCGGTACGCCGCGGAATCTATGAACGGTTAGCCGTTGCGGTTCGTTATTTGAGAATTTTGGTTTCTATATGACTTTTCAGATATCTCCGCGTTAATCGAGCAGTCACCAACAATTATTATTTCAAATTTTTTTACCTTTTCTATTCTCTACATTTATTGAATTGCTGTGCGTATCGAGCTGTTGAATATAATTACTATCCTCCTGTTCGTTCCAGCTTCATTCTCCTTTTCCTCTGCCTCTTTCATACCATTCTTTACAAAGGAAATTATATATACCCATTTCTAATTTAGCTGAGGCTTTTCCACTCTTTCATTCTCAAACAACGGCTATCAAATTCCCATCCCTCCACCTTGTCTTGGCCATCGCCACTCTAATAGCCGGAAGCAGTCATTCACCCTTCCGACCATCTCCATACCTCCACCGACCATCACAATGCCAAAGCCCAAACCTCCGTCCCCTCGACCTCGCTGACAACCTCCGCCACAAGCCATCGCACCACCTTCCGTCCTCCCTTCCGCTACCATCGGGTCCCCTTCCTTCACGGCCGAACTCATCCCCTCCTCCGCCTCATACAGCTCGTCTCCCCTTCTTCCGCCCTTTCCCCCTCCTCGTTCTCCTCCACACCTTGGCCGAGCGCCACACCAAGCTTCCACCCGAAACCCACCACTTAGACTCCACAACCACCACGCCTGAAACCCTCCACCGATCTTGCCGAGATCCACGCCTCATCTCCGCTTTTACCTAGCTCCGGCCGACTCAGCCTCGCCTACCCACCTTCATCCTTTGTTGCATTATATAGGTGTGTGTGTATATATTACATATATTTTATATACATATTAAAGTTATAAAGTTATTTATGTTGTAGTGTCTGTTGAATGTACAAACAAGTTTCGACATATATTTTATTTTCCATAAGGTTTGTTTATATGTATATATACTTTAAGTTAGTTTACTTTAGTTTCGTCTGATAGTTATATACATGTGCTATTGGATTTGGTTTATAAACTATTATTATATATGGTTGTATATGCATTGAAATCTGAGTATTAGTTTCTTTTCTTTCACCTTCCTGTTGTCTAAATTTTATATAAGTATATCTAACAGTTTCATTTTATATATTTAGTTATAATATCTAAATGTTGATATTGTTTGTATATATAACTTATAGTTTATTTTAAATGTTAGCAAATGTGTCATTGTTCGAATCTGTTTTTGTCAGTTTATACAGAGTATTTTTATATATCACAATACTAGTATATGCACTGTGTATATGCAGAGCTATTATATATATATATATGTTAATTATTTTGTTTATTGGATAACAGTGGTTTCGCATAAATATTTAGAAGTTGCATTATATACTTGTTTTATACATATTTGTTGATGAGTGTAAAGTTTTTATGTGTCTATATATATAGTATATATTAAAATATTTAGTTACATGCGTATCTGTGCTGTAGAGATATGAGGATGTTGTTATATGATAATATGTTGAGTTGTATATATATGTTCCTTTATGTATTGCCTTCGTTTCTATATATACATATTTTACTTCAAGTTACTATATAAAGTGTTTCGATATATATATTATATTTTAAAGCTGTTACGTATGTTTGGCCAGATATTTTTTTTTTGCATTTGAAAAGGGCCTGCATATTTTATGATCTGCATAGTGATATTTATTGACCTTTCTTTATTTATGTAAGACGTAAGTTTTATAAGTTATTATATATATTAGTTATATATTTTATCGGAGTAATAGATTGATAGATATGTATATTTATATCAGGTTGATATTTAAAGCTTTATATTAGTAATATATGTAATGATGCGTATATATATGTTTTAAATAGGATATTTGGAAGTTTATATATATCTTTCATTTTTTTATCGAGCTAATTTGATTCATTTCCCATCGATTCCTTTTATCAGCTTTGTTCATTGAATGAGTGTCCGTACTACTTCGCTTTGGAAATTCGTGCTTGGATCCGTAACTCGTCTCATTTCGTTCATCTCTCTCTAGCCTCGAAAGGTGAGCAATCACTCACGATTAACGTTCTTTTATTTATTAAATTTGATTTCAATTGAAACGACAATTGAAATATGCTGCTATAGTGATTTACACTGTTATATATGTTATTACCTGTATCAGTTCACTTGTGACATCTGACACCATTATCTGTTAATCATTTATGCGATAATAATCCAGTTTGGTAGATATTTGATTGATTGAGGATGTTATATTGGACGTTAAATTGTTAATGTTAACGTGAAATAATATGCAATCGAATTGATATAGGATAGTCAACAATTTAAATTGGATCTATATGTTGAATTTGATTTGTTAAATTTATATAATAGGACCCCCTTTAAATGTTTAATTACTCGACACATAGTAGTATGGTTAACTTCACCTTGAACCATTGAATGTATGTTGTATAAAATTGATGTTGTATGAAATTGAATAATTGATATCAAATGAAGAACCGTATTAATATTAGTGTAATAATCTTTAATCTACCTGAAATGATAGTGTAGATTCTAGAAATAATTATATTAATTTGCACAAACAACAATGTAAATTAATACGATTATTTCGGGATTATTTGAATTGATTATTGGATTGATATTGATTGTTGTTGTTGCTTGTTTATTTACTTTGACACCATCCCAGTTATCACACTGCAAGTTCCCTTTGTCATGCTTTGATTTTTGAATTGAAATGGAATCGGGTTGAAATGATATATACCCAAATAAAACTTGACTTAGGATAGAGAATTAAATAAACCCGATTGGTCAATAATTTGATTTAAAAATAAAATAAAGATTTTACTTGAATAAATAATATGGTTTTGAAATGAAGTTGGAATTTGAATTTTAATGAAAGGGAAGGTTAATATTTAATAATCTGAATCAAAATATTAACATAGTAGTTGATGAAAGAACGTTGTTTTAAAATTTGGAATTATTAATAATTAAGTTTGAAATTATTTAACAATTAAGTTTGAAATTATTTTATAATTAAATAAGATTGAATTATTTAATAATTAAATAAGATCGAATTATTTAATAATTAAATAAATTGAATTCTTTAATAAGTGGAATTGAACTTCTGGAATAAGTGAAATTTAGTTTCTTTATTAATTGAGTTTTGAAATGTGTAACTGAGTAAATAAATAAGTGAAATTGAATTTTCTTTAACAAGAAATACAATGTGATTTATTGAAATTAATGTAAGACTTGTAATTGAAAGAATTGATTTGAAGAATTTAATTTAATTCAAATTTGTAAGTTTTGATACAATGAAGTTGACTTAAGTAATTGATTTAGTGAATTGAAAATTAAATAGAAATTGTTTGAATGATAAATTTACTTAACGAATATTGAATGAAATCGACAAATGAAGTTAAATTGATTTGAATGTTAAATTAAATAAGTTTAAATGATTTCGGAATGAAACTTATATACGAACTTGAATCAATATTTGAATTGTTTAAATAGAAATTGAAATTGAATTATAAGATTTTGAAATTATGATTTAGAAGTTTTGAAACGTAAATTGTGGAAATTGATTTAGAAAGAGAAACGAAATGTTGATTTTCGAATTCTAATTGAAATTGAAATTGATTTGGTTTGAAATATATTAACGACCAATCGGTGTTATAATTACGAAGGTTATTAAAGGAACCGGAATCGGTTAGGGACATACTCACTGTCTAAACCGAAAACCACTTTAATAACTATACGCGGAGTGTGATCCAGAATGAAGTGGTTGGAATGATGTACGTGATGACTGAAGGAAGAGAACGATACTGGATAGCCTTGACACTTGTGTCAAATTGGAAATGACTAAAACAGGAGCCGTGCCAGGCCAAATGGGGGTTAGCTACCTCGAGCGAACACACTTCTTCAAAAACTACTCATTACTTGTTGTCGATTGCTGCACCCTTGATTTGAGAGTGTTGTTTCGCGGTGTTGCGATCGCTGCGGCGATGCGTTCTCACCAGTCCGGATCAGGCAAACGGTAGTTTCACTACCTTGGGTATTGCCTCATGTGCCTTGTCATACTTGTATTCCTATATACGCGACCACTACGAATTTGTTTTGTGTTATACCTATGGAGTACTCCCTGATATCCCACTAGTTTACGGTGGAGTTTACAGTGCTGTATAGACTATAACGCTTATATAAAATGTGTTAAGGGGGATAATGGTAACGCCTTAACATTATTTTGATACCTTATATTACTAATAGGCATTATCTACTTATCGTACACTACTACATAGTAGATAGTTTAACGGATCCTTAAAGGATGGTTATTCCAAACATCCTTTAAGTTACTTGTATTTCGATTGTTATTTCACTTGAGTTGGATTTATCGATATAAGAATGTTAATCCTGACTCGAGTGTTTTGTGTTTTGCTTTACGCTCGGGTCAGACTGAGTGTACCAGTATTGGAGACTCGCCTTTGGAGTTAGAGCTTCGCTTGGAGATCCAGCTATCTATCCAGCTTTCAGATATCCAGTTGATTCCAGTGATTACATTCTGATTCTTGTATTTGACTATTGTATTCGAGACATCTGTTGTACCTTATTTTACTCTGATATGTATATAGTAGCTTCATGAACTACTATCTTTTGTTTCCGCTGCACTTATTACTCTGTGTCTGTGATATGTGATTATTTATTTACTGTATATGTTCAGTTTTGCCAAATTTAAATTAACAATTCGGTATTTTGAATTATTCAAGTCCGACATGTGCGGATGCGAATAGTCCAAAATACCGGGTCGTTACAGTTATGCGAATAGTCCAAAATATCGGGTCGTTACAGGGTAGGTTCTTTGAACCACACGATATATATAGTGATTACCTTGTGGAAACTTGTGTTACCTTTATTGGTATTTGTTAGTTGCCTTTTGGCGTGTTTGGGATATGTATGTCCTTTGTTTATTTGAATTGCCTATGATATGAGGCTTGTTATGATTCATCTTATGTTAGATGATTTGGTTATCTCTTTTGGAGATATTTATGGTACTTTATGATTTTGTATGTTCATTATCATTAGTATATGTAACGGATTTGTTTAGCTAGACTAACCCGTGTATTTTATACTCGGGTCAGACCGAGATGTTTCAGGTTAGGTACTTTGGACTTAGCCTATTTTGCTTCCGCATGGACTATTCCGCTAGCTCCTTTTTGTCATAGCTTTTTGTGTAGTCCTTTTTTGGCTGTAACTCTGATATGTATTCTTTTGACTCGCCTGTATATTGTGGTTTGCTATACCACTTAGCATGTATCATTTTGTAAACTCTGTAATGTATCTGTATATGTGAAAGTGTATGTAATGATCTACTGTTCTGTGATGTGAATTACATTGAGTTGTTATATTTTATTCTGATAGATCCTTCAGCCACCTATGGCTTTGTATTAAGTATTTGTTGGAAATGTCGATCTAGTAGAAATTGTCGGCGTATTCAATAGATAATTAAGACAAGGCTATAGATGGTCGCTCCTAACCAGCTCTATTCTCCGCATTAGCAGACGGTGTTACCTTGTAATACTCTTTGCTAATGTGGGTCTCGGAGTGGGGCGTTACAATGTTGGAATCGAATGAGCATGACAACCTCTTATATACTCAAGGAAATGAAGATTGATTCCACTTGAGGATAGGAAATGGCGGTTCATTGACAATCTTTATATGGGTAATTTTATCTATGTCCACAAGATTAATTAGTTCATCCACATTTTGACTTTATTGAGTTAATCCACTAAATTTTCTTCAGTTTATTTACAGGTGGATTAACCAATAAATTTGGTTCTTCACTGTTTCTTCCCTTCCAAACCTTACAAAATGAATTTTCATACAAATAATCCAATATACATTATCATTCAATTCCTAATGTGCAATCGACTCTCTTACTTTTAATATGGCAATTGTACCTTACTTGCTTGAATTTATAGTCATAATTTTTTGAAGTTTTTGTAAAGCAGAATGATGCGAAGAGATTTTTTAGTTTTCTTTATTCTGGATATTGATTGTGCACTTCTTTTTATTCTAAATATTGATTGTGCACTGAAATTCTTCTCGTTGTTGGTTAATTGCTATAAGCTTAAGGTTGAATAATTCTTAACGATGACTGAAACTAGTATACTTTTACATGTAGGAGCTAAATAAATACCATGGATAAACTAAATTACATATAAAAGTTAAATAATGCTTATAATTAGGGTGGATTAACTAAATAAAATGGTAGATGAAAATAAAATTACCCTTTTTATATCAATACAACGCAAAAAATTGTAATGGTCATCATGATTCAACATTACTTGCATGCATATCAACATTTAAAAAGTTACTTCAACAGTGGCATTTAACTTTAGTTCAAGTAAGAGGAACAATGAAATGCACAAAAAGTGCAAAAGAACGTTAATTGAAATTGAGTCGAAATAAAACAGATTGTATAATTAAAAAATATATAATCTCGATATAAAATTATCTAATATGCATCATTTTGAATCTAAGCATAATTAAAGGCATGGAGTGAAGAGGAACATTTTGGAATTGACTAATTAATGGATTCATAATTTCCTAGTGAATGTCCTGTGAAATTAACCATTGAAAAATGATAGATAATATGAATGAAATAAAGAAATTGATAAAAAATTGGAGACTCTTCTTACACATCAATCATTAATTTTATTTTTATGGTTGGAAAATTGTAAATAACGTGCAAGATATTAATAAACAAAAAGTACAGTAATAATTAATTTATGTTATTGTTGGAAAATGATAAATAATGTGAAAGAAATAATGAAATGATAATAATTTAGAGACACTCCATATACATCAACCATTAATTTTATCTATACTATATTATTATTAGTGAGTTGAATTTCAAGCTCACACAGGCCCCCTTGAAATTTTGTAACTGAATAGTCTCCGAGTTAATTGCATTTCAAGGGCGCCCAAGCTCCCTCAGTATTTTGTGAAACGAAGGGTCGTGTTTTTTTTCCTTCTGTTCGTTTCCACCTCTCCGCTTCTTCCTTATACTCCAAACCTTTCTTTGACTCTTCAATCACGCCTTCCCCCTTCTTCCTTTTTCCTCCTCTTCAAAATTCTCTAACCCTAAATTAAATTTTAAAAACTGGCGGTCAAATTAACACTCCTGAATTGGCGATGTTTGCCTCTACCATACAATCGTCCGATTGCTTTTGGACTATTCTTCTACACCTCCATCGCCCGCAAAAATCCCTAGGCCGAAAAGGCATCGCTCTCTCCAATTGTCTAAATCTTCTTCTACTAAGGTATGAATTTGTTGTTATCGTCTTTACACATTGATTTGTTGAAGTTTGCTGTTTTTCTTCTTTAATTCCAATGTTTGTCTATTTTCTGTCAGTTTGATGTTGTACACTATGGATTCGAATCAGTCGGCGAATCTGTAGGCATTAATAAGTGGACAATTGGTTAGAAGACAAACAGTAGTGGATCTTCTCTCTAATGGAGCTAATTATGTGCTAGGTGAAATCTTTTTTTCTATGTTTAATTTACTACATCACAATCTACCAGAATTTATGCATGTAAATAAATAAAAATAACTGCCAAGGAGATAGTGACAGAGCTCTTTCCCATGTATTTCGAATAGTAATTTGTTAAGCTTAGGTACGTTATAATTAGAGTATATACCAAAGTTAGATGATTGATTCCTATACTGTTTAGCTTTGTTTACTAAATTTGTTGCTTGGCTTATTATTTTAGTGTTGGTTAAAGATATCGAAGGACTTAAGTTCAACTGCCAATGTTTGCTGATCCATCTGGTAATGTGATCAATTGTGGGGTTTTATCCTTTTGGGTAAGTGAGTTTTTTTTATAGTGTTTCACATTTTTTATGCAGCGGATTGAGGAGAGGTATTTCTCGAAAAATACAGTTAATCATTAACTTTTTTTTATACATGCATGTATATTTTTCACTAAACAGTTGATTTTCTTAGTCTGTGATCACGGGATCAAGGCATAAGATGGTGGATTTTGAGCAACCGTGACCCTAATTAAACGAAGTAATTATCATTGCTTGCTTCTTTTAGATTTTATGATCTATATATTGTGTCATTACAATAGCCAACAAGGACAGGAGCCGTGCAACTCAAAAATAAGGAGAGTCACTTCAGATCGGTATCTTGGTATTTTATTATTATTATGTTTTTTTGCATTATTCTTTGTTACGAGTAAGGTTTTAGTACTTATTTTGCTTACTAGCAAAATGTTTGACACAATGATTATATTCACTGGCTAATTTTATTATTCAAACACATATAAAGAGTTGATTGGAATCTTCTGTAACATGTTACCACAAAGTATGACCACTACTTACAAAATTGTGTAGGTCTGCACAAATATATACTAAATTTTGAAAATTTGTAGGTAAGCTAATTATATTCTCTATAGAAAATTGATAAAGAGACTTCAATTTTGGATAGGGAGGGGGTTAATTCTTCCAATATTTTAAAATGGTTATGGGAAGTACTTAAAAACTCAGTCTTCGATAAAATTAACAAACATAATTATGGTCGTTTTATCAACATGTGAAAATCTAAATGGCAGAACTGTGCTATGTTTTTGAACAAATTTCGATGCACCACTACCGAAGTTGTTAAATTTTGGTGATACAAAATCACAAATAGAAGGAAACAAATATGCAAAAGGGAAAGTAATCACGTTTGTTCATTATGGAAATGCATTAATAATTGGATTGCATTTGAATGAGATGACAAGGAAATTTATGCATGCGCACGTTATGGAATAATATATATGCAAAAGATATGCATATTATTTCTTTCTTCCTAATCGCATTGCTTTGGGATTATTTTCTTCCATCTTTGGAATGAGTGGATTACTTGCTATGTTTGCGTGATTTGTTACCGTTGTAATTTGCCTCCATTATCTTCTTACCATATTTTGGTAATTTGATTGATGACTCACATGAATTTACATTGGCTATATATTGAGGGTAGACTTCATTGTAAACCCATCCTGGTATTCAGCTAGCGATCTCCAGATAGAGTGTCTCTTCTTGTTATCCCTAATTTGGGGCTTTGGTATGTAAACTCTTATTTTGTAATCTCTTGTAATTCTCTCAAGTGTAATAAAATCTCTCTCCTTTGGACTGGACGTACACTATCTAGATGATAGTGGAACCAGTATAAATATTGTGTGTCTCTTTTCTTCTTTATAGTTATTTACTATTTATTTGGAGTATAGAATAATTCCTGCTAGATTAAGTGATGTTCAGATTGGCAAATCTAGATCCTGTTTATTGTCTTTCCGCATTTGTGCAATTTTTCGCACAACAGATTGGTATTAGAGCAAGGCGATTTGTTCAGATTTGTGCATCAATGGCTTCTAGAAAGAGCGGTAGATCTGGTGGTGATTATGCTATTACTCATTTGGATGGAAAAAGGAGATTTTGTGCAATATGGAGTGGAGGAGATTATGTTGAGAGAGAAGAGTGTTCCAGTCTTGGAAATTTGATGATAAGGAGTTTACTGTGTTGAAGAGACATCTGGATTTGGGAACTTGTATCTGCTTTATGGCTCGATGTTGATGTGAGAGTCTTATGTTGATTTCCATGGGAAATTTGTTGTTTGGCAGATAAGGTATGTGAAAGGAGAGAGATTTGTCTTGTATACAGAGATTTGGATCAGCTTTGTTATGTCTGTTAGCTTTTTTGTTTTCTAGCTCTGTATTTAATTGGTGATTGAGAGAATTTTTTGGCCTTGGTGGCTTTGAGATTATTTTGATATCTACCTTCTTTTGATTTTGGATATTTGCAACATTTTGTTGGCGGGCGGGGACATAGTCTGAGCTCATTAGCAAGGTGTGATGGGGGGTGGCCTTGCCGAAACCCATTGGGTAAGTATTCATTTTTGGTATCCATCTCGTTAAGAGATTTTGGTTGAAGGTGGAGTTTGATTTTAAGAGTTTTATATTGAAAAGAGAATTTGACTCGAGGTGGAGTGTTGGAAATATGTGATTTTGCATCAAGGTGGAGTGTTAAATTTTGGTGATACAAAATCACAAATAGAAGGAAACAAATATGCAAAAAGGAAAGTAATCACGTTTGTTCATTATGGAAATGCATTAATAATTGGATTGCATTTGAATGAGATGACAAGGAAATTTATGCATGCGCACGTTATGGAATAATATATATGCAAAAGATATGCATATTATTTCTTTCTTCCTAATCGCATTGCTTTGGGATTATTTTCTTCCATCTTTGGAATGAGTGGATTACTTGCTATGTTTGTGTGATTTGTTACCGTTATAATTTGACTCCATTATCTTCTTACCATATTTTGGTAATTTGATTGATGACTCACATGAATTTATATTGGCTATATATTGAGGGTAGACTTCATTGTAAACCCATCATGGTATTCAGCCAGCGATCTCCAAATAGAGTGTCTCTTCTTGTTATCCCTAATTTGGGGCTTTGGTATGTAAACTCTTATTTTGTAATCTCTTGTAATTCTCTCAAGTGTAATAAAATCTCTCTCCTTTGGACTGGACGTACACTATCTAGATGATAGTGGAACCAGTATAAATATTGTGCGTCTCTTTTCTTCTTTATAGTTATTTACTATTTATTTGGAGTATAGAATAATTCCTGCTAGATTAAGTGATGTTCAAATTGGCAAATCTAGATCCTGTTTATTGTTTTTCCGCATTTGTGCAATTTCTGCACAACAGAAGTACTATATCGACAGTAGCATAGCGTTCTTATGTAGGTTTTTTGTTAAGTTCATGCCATTTTTATTTCAAAATTTTGATGGTATGTTACCGAATAGGCTTAACGAGGATAAAATAGTAAATTGTTTTGGTCGGAGCTCTCCACATCATCTTCTTCCCTTAACAATTTTATTTTTTTGGAGTCCTCTAAATTTCTCTTCCTTATCTAAAATGGACTCTCTTCAACAATTCCTTCACTATATTTTGACCATGCACATGTTTTGCTATTTTTACTCAACATAATAAACAACTACTTAGCCAATTTTAATTTATATGTAATTGATGACATGTCATAGCTAGATGTTAGAATCTTTGGATGTATTCAATAAAATGAAGTTTCTTTACTTTTTGAATCATTATTGAAGTGATTATCCATCACATTTCAAGCTTTCCTCTAAATTAATCAATTATAATTTTTCCTACCTACCTTCAAAAAATATCAACATACAAGATTCTAGGTACAAGTTGTCATAATCTTAAACTCGAGTTAGTTTGCTGCAAAAATCTAATAGTAGATAGGTTTTGCTCTTAACTATTGTAGATACTAAATTTGGACCCAATGCAAGAACCACTTTGTGTTTTGGATTCGTGGTTCTCTTATGCTTGAACAAAATTCAGTTTCTCTAAATATACAGACCCATAATTATCGGCTTTGTGGATTTCTATCAATACAAAAAACGTCTAAACTACAGTAAACAATTTACTCAGGAAATATACTATTTTCATCTAAGAGAATTTAAAACATTAGATTTTTGGTAGCATAAAAGAGTACCTAAATATACCGAGAATAAAACTAGAAAAAGGTAAAAACATTTTTTTCAAAAATTGACATGCTCATAATACTATTATGAGTCAACATGACTGCAATATATATCATGTGTTTGAAGTGAAATAAAGTACCAGTTATTTGTTTTTCCAATGTGTACTTCGATATACATTTATAGGTTCATGTTGGAGGTTCCTCTATGGTATACTTAATCGTTTACCCCAAGCATGAAATTTCGCTACAATTATTATGAATTAGTTTGTCTTGGGTTATGATTCTTTTTCATTAGTTAAACTTAAAAGCTATAGTGCCTTATGCAAAGGAAGTAATGATAGTTTGGTTGCTTCATTTCTTCATTTTGGTAAAAATTAACACATTCACACATATATACATATGCACATAGACACATGCACAATAAACACCACTTTGTTGCTTTCTACTGAAATGCCTAATTCACAATTTAAATTTCCAAACCCGAACCGCTCTTTGAGAAGTGCTTCAAGCACAAAAAATGTCAAGTTATCAGGTTTATATTTGTGACTGTTTTTTCCAAGTAGGTGTGTGATAAACATTATACTAATGCTTTAACTCTTTTTTTGTTGTTTGTAATTTTCATATGCATAGAAATTTTTGTTGTCAAATTTTGGATTTTTATACTCTTCAAATGTTGGTGACGGTAAATTTTACGACACTGATAAAATATGTTAAATATTTGATGGCCCTTGATTGCATCAAAACTAGGTTTAGCTATGGGTATTCACCTGCATATGAATTTCAAATTTATATGTTTATATTTTAGATTTTGACACGTTCATTTCGTATCACGTTTTCTGCAATTTAAATATGCAGGACCACATAATGAGTTATTTATTTTTGTTTGTTTCTTGAAGAAAATCCTCCTCAAACATAGGATGCATGTGCATGTGATTTGCATCAATCAAATCAATCCTTTGCTCATAACGATACCATAGTGGTATTTATACCAAAATAAAAAAACGTCAATCATAACAAATTAAGAGTTATATTGTTTACTACTTGCATTTCATCTCAGCATTTATTTTAGGTAAATGCTCAAACAAGCTACTGACACTATCGATTCATTTTCAGTCCTTTATAAAAATAGCACTTCATTTCTAATGAAAAAACATGTGAAATATCTACATCAAGGTCTTCTTCTTCAAAAGTCTCCTCGATGCCTATAGTGTCACAAACATCAAATATGATACCTCCATAAACCAAAGTTGGAAGATTATAATAATAAAAATAGAGTGTTGTTGTCCGCAGGTGCGGCGCAGTGGAAAGGAGGCTTGGTTCTGGTAAAAAGACCCAGGTTCGATTCCTACCATGCGCTTCCACATCCTATATAAATTTACCCGGGGGGTATGGGGCTTGGATCAGCGGACGACTTTACTATACCCTCCTCAGGAGTTTACCGGTCCACCGGGTTCTCCTGGGTTTTCAATATATATATATATATATATAAATAGAGTGTTGTTAATATAACAAACTCTTGGAACAGCTATGAGATCAAGTCTTAGTCCAGTTAATCGATTGTATGATGAATTCAATCATAAACTTCTTAGTGTCAATTCTAAGTCAAATAGACATGGTTGGACCAGATATTTTTTTCCGATAATTATAACAAGTATTAAAGATTTGGAGAATAAGGTTTTAATGTAAACAAGGGTTGTGATGACCAAACTTAGCAATAAAGCTAATAAAACACTGCAAAGAAGAATGGTTCTGTATACTTAACAATACTACAATAATCAATAGCACAAAATGATGTAATTATGCTGAGTATGTGTCTATGTTATGCTTATGAATTGAGAGTTGCTATGAATATGTGACTTACTTTGAGCTTTTAAAATGAGGTTTTATTGAGTGTCCACTGTACCAAAGTAATACATTTTGCTGTATATATGTTCTGTTTTAAGATTGATTTTTTTCCTTTAAAAAAATGAACTGCATTCTCTATGATGTGCAATTTTATAGATCTACAACAGTTCAATCAGTTTGTATCTTAATTCTAGAATGGAGGTGAACTTCTACGGAATTATAAGTCAATATTCATCGTTAAACATTTTTTTTTCAATTGTTAGTTTAAACAAATAACGACTTGCATATTCTCAATTTAGCAATAAGGAAAATTTCTACTCGATAGAATGTGCAATCAATATTCATGTTATTTCATTTTCAATATTTTTTCTCAAAAGTTTTATTTTTGTAATGCCAAAAGTTATGTATAATTACCTATTTCTTTTCAACTTCAATATTTTCCTTTGCACACTGCTTATTTTTTCCGTGCATCACACTTAATCATAAACATGTAAATTACTTATTATTAAAAAATAAAAACATATTTTACATACCGATAGAAACTTTTCTTGCATTTACATTGAAAATAAGAACCTATTCAATGCCTTTAATTTAAGTTTAACAATATTGTATGAGCCTAAATTTCCTAATAATATTATGCATATTGTAGCGAAGAACATCATTATAATCTATGGTTTTTGGAATCAATATGAGCATATTGACCCTTATGTATTCAGTGATAGAATATATTTGCAACTCACTTATGATAAATTATATTCCATGTGCAGGAACACATTCAGGCTTCCATCTCCAGATAAAGTTAGCTGGAAGTTAAACAAAAACATAAATCAGAGGATGCTAATAGCTTTTCAAATAATGGTCGTATTTAGAATTAACAGTAGAGAAAATATCAGAATGCAGTCCCACTATATTGAACTATAGTTTTTTGTTTATATACAATTGCAATAAAAAAAAAGTGATGTCTGAAAGTTTACTGAACTTTCCCTTTATTGCAGAGATGAGATGATTGTATAACGGTCAAAATTGGTCTTCTTTATTTGGTTATTGCCTGTCCATATCATCAATTCTTCCATTGCTTTGAACAGAGCTTATTAAATTGTATTAACAGCTTCTGTGTTTTTTCCATGTAGCAATTCGGTACTGCTTAATGTATGATACATTTCCAATCCCAATCCATGCAATTGGTTCAAGTTACGTTTTATTGCTTTCTTCGAGTACTTAGTTTATTAGGTAAATTTTATATAAGAATGGAAGTGTGGTTGAACAGTGATTGGTCTAAAAATTTCAAAATCCAAATATTTAACCTGGATCATCAACGATGGCCATGCATATCCATAATTACACTAATTATCAATATTTTTAAATATGATTAAATGTAAGCAGTGGATGAGTAGTTCTACCATTAAGTTTTTGCAACTTGGATTTATACATCACCCGTGTGCGTAGCATGGGTTCACACTAGTTTGTTATAGTTGGAAAATGGTAAATAATGTGAACAAAACAAGAAAAAAACTAATAATACATCAATAGTTAATTGTATTTTTAGGGCTGGGAAATGACGTGAAAGAAATAAAGAAAACTGATAAGAAATTGGAGATTCTCCACATTGAACAACTATTAATTGTATCTGCAAATCTCTAGATAAAACTTTAAAAGTGAAACTATGAAAATAGATCAAATGTAAAATTGTATCTGCAAGCGCTAAGAAGCCTTTATTTGGAGTGATAACAGTTGCATATTTAAATAATTTTCTAAGACCTCATACCAACAAGATATTCATTGACTATACAATCAAATAAAAAATAACCTATTAGACAATAATACTATCTTGAAATTATTGTGGATAGTTATTGTCTATCCTGGTATTATTTGCTAAATATTTTTGGAAAATAACACCATAATAATATTTTTGGTAATCTGTCATTTTCTACTACTCTAAATATGTATGATTGATTTATTTACATAATCAATTTTTCTAAGAATTAAATGGTTATAGATGTTTAATTTATAATCATAAAAGGATATATTACTATGATTAGAAGAGGAGAAATGATTTAGAAGTGGAATCACTAAACATAAGAAAATCAAAGGTGGGAAAAAGTTAAAAATTAAAGAAACAGTTAGCGCAAAAGCTTACTGAAGATGTTATAGTAGATTATGCTTTAATACCCTTTAATTCAATTAGCATTCTTTCTCCCTATTTTTCGAATTTCTTTTTTTAAAGCAAAAATAGGGAGCTCTTGGCAAGTAGACCATAGGAGAAGTTGCTAAAACAAATGGAGGCAACCCCGATCAATTGGGGAAGGCCTAGTATACCAAGTCTAGCATAAACATTCGGGAGGCTGTTTGATTCTTCGAGGCGACACGAGAAAGTGCGTAGCGAATTCGAAGAAAGACTTAAGGTAGCAGGTGGAGGCAATTTTTGAAACTGATTAATTAATAGATCCTAGCTGGTTCTTAGTTAATGTCATGAAAATGATAAATAATAGTAAAGAAACAAAGACATTGAAAATAAATTGAAGAGCCTCCATATACAACAACAATTGATTTTAGTTATTATATTTAAAAAATGATAAATACTATGAATAACTTATAGTACATTGGAAATTCTTAATATACAACAACCATTAATTGTATTTTCTAATCTTTTGAACTAAAACTTTGAAACTAAAATTATGAAAAGGGATCAATTGTTAAATATATTCTGTTATATAATAATTTCAATATTTAACTTTGTCATAATTATAAACTTATAATCATGTATGCACTACTAAATTTTATTAAGTAAAAAGTAAATATATTTAGCTATTAGATGCACATACATGCGGTTTATGCTAGCACTCCTAAATCAAACAATATTTGAAAACCTTAGTATTCACTCAGTTTGATGGAAAAAAGAGTCATCAAGTACATCACCAGGATCAGGAGCACAAGCAGAGCATAAGGAGGAACAAAAGTAGGAGTCAAAGCTGAAGAATGGAAAGCAAGAGTGAAAGCAAAGTAAAAGAAAAAGGAGGAACACTAGATTAAGCTCGACTAGGACGATGTTGAGATGCATAAGCAAGACGGTGAACTAGTGTAAGATCTTTGCCTATTGTAATCATGTATGCACTACTTAGTAAATTACTTCTTGCTATATTACTACATTTCTAAAAATGGTTGTAAGATTTTTGAAAAACCATACTCTGATACTAAATGAAAGTCTAGTGGTCAAATCGAATCACATGGCCAACTATATTAATTTCCTGAGTTATAAAAGTTAACTAAGCTATGAGTAACTAATCAACTAGCTAAATACAGCTGAGCAGTGAAAAGTAAATAAATGAATAAAATGATTACACTGAAATACCGCTTTAAGCTCTCATCCTACATCCAGTCCCAGAACTCCTTTATGGAATTTCACTAACACAGTCATCTCTTAGCCCGTAGGAACATATTTACAATGACTTTGCCTATGCTATTGAATAGGACTTCAAGCAGATTGTATAATGACTCCTTAATAGGACTATGACTTTAATAAAAAAGGCAGATTTGCAGACACTTTGTATCTTTCAGATACATATGTCTTTTTTAGTACAATTTTCATATAAACCACGCAATATATCTTCAGATGATTGAGCAAGTGATGTGGGAAGTGATTGGGATATTATTGATGTGGAAATGAATGCTTAGTATTTGATTAGTTAAGAGAATGTAAATCAATAGAGTAACAGAGCAAATAGATCCAAATTCACAGAATAGATTTTTTTTCTAAGATGGGTTGGAGGCTTTTATAATTGTTGTAATGATGTGAATGGAAGTTTACAACTCTTAGAAATAAGGAGAAGTGATGTTTGGAGTAAGAGGCGCAATTGAAAGAAGAAAGAGATGCGAGGATAAGAAGAAGAACAAAGCAAAATTCAAAAATCACCATACCCCTTTAGCCGTAGGTTGACATGTCATCAACCTAAAGGTCGACAAGTGAGGTTTCATAGAATCCACTTGTTGACATGTAGAGTCCCATGGCCTTGGGATGCAGACTCATATTCATTATTCTTTCTTCCTTCAAATTTGAAACTTTTTTATTTTGAAGAATTCTCAAAAGAACTCAGGTATGTATAGAAGTTTGTTTCAAAATTTGAAGTGAACTATAGATTGTTGCTCAATTTTCTCATAAGCAAAAGATAAGCTAGCTAGCTCATCTAGACTCGGCCCATTCCAGATCAATTCACATAAGACTCAAGCCATTAAAGACAAGCCCATCTGCAATTTTAAGCCTAGCCCAAATCCATGTCAACTAGCACTTCTTAACCGGCCCCTCCAGTTCAAACCGTCCTACTCTCAACCTGGGTCCATCGTAGCCAATCCAATAAGAAAATCACAGATAGGCTGGCCTAGACTCCTCTTCCTAACCAGGCCTGACTCAAGACGACAAAATAACTAACTCGTTTGACTTAACCTAGCACAAAAGCGACTAGTCAATAGCTGGCTCTATCTCAACCCGCCTACGACCATCCACATATAGCCTATCTCATCAATGGTCGATCGGCTTAGCACAACCCCTATCATTTGCCATCTTCAGCCTAGCTCTCAACTATCTTCAGCAACAAGCAACCAACCATTACTATGTAAGAAGCTTCTGTCCAGCCTTGCTACCCAGAAATGTGTGCAAGACATCGAAAAGTACAACCTAGCATGACTTAGTACATCTAAAACTACAACCTATCTGTCAAAAGCGTACCTATTCCTATAGCATGCCATCTTTCTCAGCACAAAACACATGCCTAATATGGCATCACAACTGGCATGCATATCAACCACATATTCGAACTACCTTTCCAGCTGTCTTCCACCAATCCAAGCGAACCGATCAACGATCGGGAATGATTCCTATCTATTTGCAACACAATTTTAGTTGCCCATTGGTCAATATCACCTGCTATAAATACCCCTTGCCATACAACATCAAAGGGGTCGAAAAATGATTAAGTTATAGTTAATTTTTCATTGAATTTTAGCTAAGCTCTAAGCTTGGAATTCATTTTACATCAAACAAAACTCTTATAAGCTCTTAAGTTTAGTAGTATTGTAAGCTTAATGTAACATCCCGCCTTTTGGGGCCCAAAACTAACCGCTACTGATGTTGCAGTCATCCGTAGTTGTTATTTCTTGGCAACCGAATGCGGCATAGTTAATATTGATACACTGGAACACATGAATATGAAAAAAATTTAAACTTCCAATAAACATAATTTTCCATGTCATGCAAATTACAATTTAAGATTTAATTACTTAATCCCAGATGTTAACCACGTTCAGATTACATATACATGTACAAAATACGATAAGAGCGACATATGAAGATGTCCCCTTATGATGATCAGAGAACTAATAAATATGAACTTTACAGTTCTTAGTACATCACAACGGATAACAGAAAATAGCTCCTATATAGCTAACACTGCCTCTTGCACGTCTCCGGAAGCTTATTCGTCCAAAAACCAGAAAAGTCTCCCACTCTCAGACTACTCAAATTAATTTTGAGTACCCGAGAGTTTGTGGAGAAACACAAACTTCGAGTCAGACAATAAGTCTGGTATGAATAATCCCCTATCATCTTTTATCAAAAATAGATAGCTAGTGAGACCACGCCGCTTAGCGGAATGGGTTTTCCCCTCACTGGTATCCAAAACAAAACATGAAAATCGTTTACCATGCCCCTGCACCCAAAATGATTAGTCTTAACATAATATGAAATAAAGCCATAAATAATATACATTGGATATCCCATCCACCCATTTATTAGATATCCCACCTAAAAGCAATATATTAGATTTCCCATCTAAAATCAATTTATTAGAGTCCCCTCTAAAATATTTAAAATGACTATCCGTCATAATTTAATAGGACTATCCGTCCCAAATCCATTTAAAATAAATGCAGATTATCCATCATACATTGTTTTATAAAAGTTGGTGTGGGCTATCCACCGCACACTCCATAGTTTTCCTAGGAATACTATGAACCATTGGGTGCCAAATCCCGAGGCTAACTACCTCTGGCAAAACATTCTTTACTTTAGAAATTTGGCGTTGGCTTTCCACCGCACATTCCATGGTTTTCCTAGGTTAACCAAGAACCTAACACTTGGCCAATTAAAATATCATGGTCCCCATGATTATTTATTTTCCCCAGGTATACCACCTGTTTAACCTATTCCCATTGGTAACCTCAATTAGGTTAAATTTGATAAAAACATATTGATATCCCCAATGTATATTTTCTAAAGCATATTTCTATTTGTAACCCCAAACTATGCATAGAAATATTGAACCCGTCCCGGTGTCCCCAAGGTTTAATAACATCTAATTTATATAAGGATCCCCCTTTACATATTCAAACAAAGATAAGTATTATGCTATAACCCTTCGAAGTAACCCCTTCAAATTAGCAAAATTTTACTTAAGGAAAAATGGCTAAAACAACCCATTAAACCCCTTCGAATGAAGCCCCATCCGAAAGCAAATAAACATCCAAAGTTAGCCCCTTCGAAAGCCTTCTTTTTGAAAGCATCACTAAATCATACCTTTCGACCTTGTCGGAAGGTTCCTTTTCGACCTAGTCGAAAGGTTCCACCTTTTGACTTTGTCGAAAGCTGGGGTACTCCTCTTATAAAACCATTTATAAACTTTTCGAAAGCAATGAAACTCAAAACCTTTCGAAATCATTGAAACTCAGAACCTTTCGAAATCATTGAAGGTAACCCCTTCGTAATATTTCGAAATCAAAATCTTTCGACACCAAAACCTTTTAAAATATCCCTACCCTTTGACTTAGTCGGATGGGTAAGGGCTCACCTTTTGACTAAGTCGAAAGGTATAAGCTGGCGGCTTAACCTTCCCTTCGAATATCCCATTTGAAGGCATATAAAACATAAAGCCGAATGAAGTCGGAAGCTCCACTTCAACTTCATTCCTTTCAAAGTTCTGAGTCAAAAGCACCCCTTCAACTTCATCCTTTCAAAAGAAAACATCTCCTTCAAAACATTGGCTTTTGAAGGCATTAAGAACTTAACTTTTAAAACAATGGGAAGGTTCAAAAGTAACCCCTTCCTTTTCCTCTCCTACCTTTCGACCTAGTCGAAAGGTTGTAAATTATTTTTTTAGGAAACATTTAAAACAATTCTCTTAAAGGTTTAAACTTTTGAAGATCCCCTTTGAAACCCCTCCTTGAGTATAAAAAATTTGTCTTTATAAAAATGATGGAGTCGAAGGATCCCCATTCGAAACCTATTAATTCGAAAGCATTTATATTTCCATTCGAAAGCCAAAGAAGCAGCCTCCATCCCTTCGCCTCTCTTCCTTCCGACACCATTCCTACCTTTCGACTTAGGCGAAAGGTAAATGCTTACCTTCCGACTTAGACAAAAGGTACCTTTCGACTTGGTCAAAAGGGTGAAAGCGGGCTATGTAGTCAGAAGCAAGTTCTGGGTCTACGGAAGTGATGATTCCTCTTGCTTGTCTAAATCTGATTGGTCAAGAGGCTTCCTCCTGTACCTTCGAATAGTAAAAAGTACTAAATAGTCAACCTTTTTCTTAAAACACTATTCTTCTTCCCTAAATAATTTTCGAAAGCAATTTCCCTCCGAATTTAACCAATTCAGAAGCCATTTTTCAGTTTAGCCCTTATGCATAAATAATTTAATTACCTTAGTAAACCACTAAGGAAAAATCCCCAAAAATCCTTTAAATTATATATTTTAACATATTAAAATTTTAAAGCATATGAACATCAATATAATTCGGAATTTAACCAAAACCGAAATAAACTATGTTAATTAGCCCATTAACATTTAAAAACACCTATGTTTTATCCAAACAAAGGTTTAAACGGTTATATCCTAACCAAAATCACAAACATGAATCGGGTATAACCCATTACCGATCCAAACATAGAAAAATGAAATGATAAACATGATTATTTACCTTGATTAGTTAATTGGAGAATGAGATAATTTCCTAGCTTTAATTCCTTAGCTTTTATCTTTAATTTATACTCTTCCTTGAGCTTTTAATGGCCGACCGAAATATATGTGAGGAGTTATGAATGAGAAAGTAAAAGTTTATTAAGGTGGAGGAAGAGATTTATACTAAGAAATGTAGCCCCATTTCCAAGTTTACCCCTTAGGAAATTCCTCCTTCCAAATTTAGTTAAATCTTATTTTAGTTCATTCATTAAGACACGACCATTGGATTTATTAATCTCATCTCCCTAATTATTCACGTTATTCTATTTAATTTATCCAATTAAATATCTCGAATAATGTTAATTAAAATTCAGGGGCATTAAAGACTCCCCCCCTTAAAGAATTTCTTCCTCGAAATTTCAGTAAGGACACAACAACAAGCATATAGCCCATGTAAGCAAAGCTAGTATAATCTACCAGCTAAATTCAGTATAAACCATATACAGAACGTACCATCTAAAAAAGCTCAAGAAAAGTAGCCCTAATCATGTCTTCTGTCTCCCAAGTACAGTCCTTTACGTTGTCGCTCCATTGAACTTTCACCAACCCGACAGTCTTGTTTCTTAACCTCTTCTCATCTTTTGCCACAACTCGAACTAGTTGCTTCACAAAAGTCATATCCGGTTCCACCACTAAGTCCTCTAGTGCCGTCGGAGCGATAGTAGTTTCTGGATCATGAACACACTTCCTAAGATGAGAAACATGAAACACATTGTGGACCCCGACCAAACTGCTCGGTAAATCTACTCGGTACGCGAGTCTCCCAATCCTCTCTGATATAGGAAATGGTCCAACATATCTCGGTGCTAGCTTTCCGGTCTTCCTGAACCGAACCACACCTTTCATCGGCGAGATGAAAACTCTATCTCCCACTGAGAACTCTAGGTTTTTACGCCTCTTATCTGTGTAACTCTTCTGCCTAGACTAAACTTCGTTCATTCTTTCCCATATCAACTCAATCTTTTCCATCGCCTCTCTCACCAAATCTGGACCAAAGACCAATCTGTCTTCGGTCTCCAACCAACATGCTGGTGATTTGCATGGCCTTCCATATAAAGCTTTAAAAGGCCCCATTCCTATAGAAGTCTGATAACTATTATTATAGGAAAACTCCACTAAGTGCAAGTGATCTTCCCAAGAACCACTAAAATCCAGCACACAAGCTCTCAACATATCTTCCAGTACCTTGTTGACTGTCTCTGTCTGCCCATCCGTTTGAGGATGATAAGTGATACTCATCTTGAGCTTAGTGCCTAACACACTCTACAGGCTCTTCCAGAACTCGTTAGTAAACAAAGCATCTCTATCACTGACGATACTACTAGGAATTCCATGCAGTCTAACGATGTTCTTTATGAACAACTTAGCCAAAACAGGTGTCGTCCTGGTTGACCTAACTGGAATGAAATGGGCACGCTTGGTCAATCTTTCCACTATGACCCATACACTTTCATTACCCCGGTTTGACCTTGGCAACCCGTTAATAAAATTCATGGATATCGAGTCCCACTTCCAAACTGGAACATCCAAAGGCTGAAGCAAACCACTTGGCTTCTGATGTTCGGCTTTTACTTGCTGACAGTTCAAACACTATTTTACCCATAAGCCAACTTCCCTCTTCATTCCTTCCCATAAGAAAATTCTCTTCATATCCTGATACATCTTGGTTCCCCCAGGATAAATCATAAACTTCGATCAATGACATTCCCTCAGAACTTCCTTCTTAAGGTCTCCAACATCCGGAACACATAACTATTCCTTTCTCAACCAACCCCTGCGGTCAAGAATAAAATCCTTTAAATCATCAATCTCGGTTCCAGCTTCTAACCTTCTAATCCTCTCGGCTAATACTGGATCCTCTTTCTGCCTAGAAGCAATTCGTTCGATCAGAACTGGTCGAACTTCCAAACAAGACGTCATGGCGATATTCCGACTAGATCCAGCAGTCGACCTCAACTGCACACTGCAAGCAGCCAGTGCTTCCAAGTCTTTCCATTCCGCCAACATAGCTAACACCACATTTTGATGTTTCCTGCTAAGCGCATCTACCACCTTATTTCCTTTTCCTGGTGTATACTCTATGCTAAAATCATAAGCTGCAACAAACTCCAGCCATCTCTGCTGTCTCATGTTCAGCTCCTTCTGAGAGAATAAATAACATAGAGACTTATGATCCATGAATAGCTCAAACCTTTCTCCCAAAAGATAATGCCTCCACACCTTCAATGCGAAGATTACCGCTGCCAACTCCAAATCATGAGTAGGGTATCTCACTTCATGCGGTCTAAGCTATCTAGAAGCATAGGCAATAACCTTCCCATTCTGCATTAGCACAGCACCTAACCTAGTACCACATGCATCGGTGTAAACTACCAACCCCTGATTCCCATCTGGAACTACTAACACGGGCACATTGGTTAACAAAATTTTCAACTTAAGGAATGCTTCCTCACATTTGTCAGACCAAACAAACTTCACGTCCTTCCTGGTTAGCATAGTTAAGGATGCCACTATCCGTGAGAAATCCTTAATGAACCTTCAGTAGTATCCTGCAAGTCCAAGAAAACTTCTAATCTCATTTACCGTCTCTGGTCTCTTCCAATTGTTAACAGCTTCGATCTTATCTCGATCAACTGCTAAACCTTCCTTGGAAACAACATGACCAAGGAACTTCACTTCCTTTTTCTAGAAATGACACTTGGAGAACTTCGCTTTCAGTTGATGTTGCCTTAGCGTCTCCAACACTATTCTAAGATGATCTGTATGATCCTTCTCATTCTTAGAATACACCAAAATGTCATCAATAAAAACCAACACTAACCTATCCAAGTGCTCTTGGAAAACTTGGTTCATCAAATCCACGAAGAAAGCTGGCGCATTAGTAAGCCCGAATGGCATACCCAACCATTCGTAAGACCCATATCTAGTCCTAAACGCCGTCAAAGGAATACTATCCTCTGCCACTCTTAGCTGATGGAAACCTATCGCCAAATCCAGTTGGAAAAACACTCTGGATCCACTCAACTGATCGAATAGGTCATCGATTCTCGGCAAAGGATACCTATTCTTGATCGTCCTCTCGTTCAGCATACGATAGTCGAGACACATCCTTAACGACCCATCTGGCTTCTTTACGAATACCGCGACTGTTCCCCAAGGCGAACTGCTTGGCCAGATGAAATTCTTTCCTTCCAATTCCACTAGCTGCACCTTCAATTCATTCATCTCGGTTGGTGACATCCTACTAGGTGGTCTACTTACGGGTTTAGCACCCGGTACGAGATCTATCCGACTCGATCGCTCTTTTCGGCGGCAAGCCCGAAACTGGTTCAAACACATCCACAAACTCTCTTGCAAAATAAACCTGCTTCAACTCTGCTTCCGTTCCCATGGCACCCAATAACACATAAGCATTTCCGTCTGAACTTCTTACTGAGTAAATAACTCGGTTACGGCTATTAGGGTGCTCCAATGATATTTCCCCCTCTTGGAAAAATATCCTAGCATCATATCTATCTAACCAATCCATACCTAATATGATCCCGAAACACACAAAATCAAAAACATATAAACTACATTCAAACATATGACCTAACAAATCAAGTTCTAACCGGTCATATCTCATTCCTAGAGTTGCATACCTTCCTATATGATTCACAACCCTTAAAGGAGTAATAAGGTATAAAGGTTCCAGACATAAGCAATCTACCAAATACTGAGATATAAATGAGTGTGATGCACCGATATCAAATAGTATCCTAACTGGAGTACTATGAATATAAGCTTACCTTCCATCACAGCTTTTCCTTTCTCAGAAGCCGTTGGTCTAGAGGATGATGGTTCCAATGCAAAGACCTTTCCCTTTCTAGCCTTAGCAGCCTCAGGACAATTGTCCTTGTAATGCCCCATCTGGCCACAGTTGCAGCACTTCACATTAGGCCTCACTGCAACTACTCTTCCATCATCCGAGTGACACTCATTAGCATAGTGCCCTTTCTTGTCACACTTGTAACAAACAATATCATCCTTGCTCTTCTTGGCTGCTGCCCCCGACTGGGTTCCTTTCTTCTTGAAGAACTTCTACTTCCTACCCTGAAAATTCTGAACCTCAACTGGTTTCCCTTTTCCAAAAGTAGAAAGCATCTCTTCATTCCTAATAGCCATCTCAACAATAATATGACACGGATCCCGAAGGTTTGGCATGGTTGCTCTGGCGATCTCAGGATTCAACCTTCTGATAAACTTATCATTCCTCCGAAAGACAGTATCAACAGTAGCATATCCGTAACGGGATAGCTCATCAAACTCTGTAGCATACTCAATCACTGATCTATCCCCCTGGACTAAATCTGCAAATTTCCTGAGCAATGCTGACTTGGCAACCTACGATAGAAATCTTTCTTCGAACCTCCTTCGAAATTCAGCCCAAGTGAGGTTTTCCTCTGGCTCTCCCACGGTAACTCCGTTCCACCAAAACAATGCTGCTCCCTACAATTGCCTTGAAGCAAGTCTTCTCTTCTGCATATCTGTCAAGCCGAGATTTACAAATATCCTTTCACAATGCCATAGCCAGTTCTCCACTCCTACTGCATCCTCGGTTCCCAGAAAAGGCTTCCCTCCAAGACTAGCGTAATCCCTGCCCAGCTTGGCGTAATTATTGCCAACTGGGGCCACCAGATTAGCTCCTCCGGCATTCCCTATAGCCAATCCCATAGCTGCTCCAACTTGCATCATATTCACGAAGAACTGATACAATATCCCCATATCAACCGGTGGAATCTCGACACCAACATTAGCATTTGCATCTGGGTTTACATTTTCCTATTGACCCTGGTTGCTCCTAGCATTGGGTCGAACATTTCCACTGGTTGCGGTGCATCCTCCACCTTGATTCACTCTTCCGTTTCCTACCTCCATATCTTACTTCCCTACTACCTGAGATCCAATCTTTGTAAGATACAGAAGAACGGTCTAAGAGAGTGTGGAATATATACTTAGGCATTTATAGCAAAGTATACTTCGTTACTATAACGCTTACCCAAGCCCAACCATATTTTAGATTCATTAGATTATGCTTTAAAAATATTTTAAGGTTTAAATTCCTTTTAAGTACATAAACCATGCTCTGATACCAACTTGTAACATCCCGCCTTCTTGGGCTAAAAACTAACCGCTACTAATGCTGTAGTCATCTGTAGTTGTTATTTCTTGGTGACCAAATGCGACATAGTCAATATTGATACACTAGAACACATGAATATGAAAAATTTTAAACTTCCAATAAACAGAATTTCCCATTTCATGCAAATTACAATTTAAGATTTAATTACATAATCCCAAACGTTAACCACGTTCAGATCACATGTACATGTACAAAATACGATAAGAGCGACATATGAAGATGTCCCCTTATGATGATAAGAGAACTAATAAATATGAACTTTATAGTTCTTAGTACATCATCGTGAAAAACACAAAATAGCTCCAATATAGCTAACACTGCCTCCTGCACGTCTCCGGAAGCTTATTCGTCCAAAAACCCGAAAGTCTCCCACTCTCAGACTACTCAAATTAATTTTGAGTACCCGAGAGTTTGTGGAGAAACAAAAACTTCGAGTCAGACAATAAGTCTGGTATGAATATTCCCCTATCATCTCTTATCAAAAATAGATAGCTAGTGAGACCACGCCGCTTAGCGGAACGGGTTTTCCCCTCACTAGTATCCAAAAAAAACATGCAAATCATTTACCATGCCCCTGCACCCAAAATGATCAATCTTAACATAATATGAAATAATTCCATAAATCATATACATTGGATAACCCATCCATCCATTTATTAGATATCCCATCTAAAATAAATATATTAGATTTCCCATCTAAAATCAATTTATTAGAGTTCCCCTCTAAAAATTTTAAAATGACTATCCGTCATAATTTAATAGGACTATCCATCCCAAATCCGTTTAAAATAAATGCAAATTATCCATCGTACATTGTTTTATAAAAGTTGGTGAGGCTATCCACCGCACACTCCATAGTTTTCCTAGGATGACTATGAATCCTTGGGTGCCAAATCCCGAGGCTAACCACCTCTGGCAAAACATTCTTTACTTTAGAAATTTGATGTGGGCTATCCACCGCACATTCCATGGATTTCCTAGGTTAACCAAGAACCCAACACTTGGCCAATTAAAATATTATGATCCCTATGATTATTTATTTACCCAAGTATACCACCTGTTTATCCTATTCCCATTGGTAGCCCCAATTAGGTTAAATTTAATAAAAACACATTGATTGCCCCAATGTATATTTTCGAAAGCATATTTCTGTTTGTAACCCCAAACTATGTATCGAAAACATTAAACCCACCTCGGTGTCCCCAAGGTTTAATAACATCCAATTAATATAAGGATCCCCCCTTACATATTCAAACAAAGATAAGTATTTTATACTATAACCCTTCAAAGTAACCCCTTCAAATTAGCAAAATTTTACTTAAGGAAAAATGGCTAAAACAGCCCTTTAAACCCCTTCGAATGAAGCCCCATCCGAAAGCAAATAAACACCCAAAGTTAGCCCCTTCGGAAGCCTTCCTTTTGAAAGCATCACTAAATCATACTACCTTTCGACCTTGTTGGAAGGTTTTTTTTGACCTAGTCGAAAGGTTCCACCTTTCAACTTTGTCGAAAGCCTGGGGTATTCCCCTTATAAAACCATTTATAAACTTTTCAAAAGCAATGAAACTCAAAACCTTTCGAAATCATTGAAAATCAAAACCTTTCGAAATCATTGAAGGTAACCCCTTCGAAACCTTTCAAAATCAAAACCTTTCGACACCAAAACCTTTTAAAAACATCCCTACCCTTCGACTTAGTTGGAAGGGTGAGGGCTCACCTTTCGACTAAGTCGAAAGGTATAAGCTGGCGGCTTAACCATTCCTTCGAATATCTCATTCGAAGGCATATAAAACATAAAGCGTAATGAAGTTGGAAGCTCCCCTTCGACTTCGTTCCTTTCGAAGTTCCGAGTCGAAAGCAACCCTTCGACTTCATCCCTTCGAAAGCAAACATCTCTTTCGAAAGCATGGCTTTCAAAGGCATTAAAAACTTAACTTTTAAAACAATGGGAAGTTTTAGAAGTAACCCTTTCCTTTTCCTCTCCTACCTTTCGACCTAGTCGAAAGGTTGTAAATTATATTTCTGGAAAACATTTAAAAAAATTCTCTTGAAGGTTTAAACTTTTGATGATCCCCTTCGAAACCCCTTCTTGAGTATAAATTTTTTGTCTTTATAAAAATGATGGAGTCGAAGGATCCCCCTTCGAAACCTATTAATTCGAAAGCATTTATATTTCCATTCGAAAGCCAAAGAAGCAGCCTCCATTCCTTCGCCTCTCTTCCTTCCGACACCATTCCTACCTTTCGACTTAGGCGAAAGGTAAATGCTTACCTTCTGACTTAGACAAAAGGTACCTTTCGACTTGGTCAAAAGGGTGAAAGCAGGCCATGTAGTCGGAAGCAAGTTCTGGGCCTACGGAAGTGATGGTTCCTCTTGCTTGTCTAAATCTGATTGGTCAAGAGGCTTCCTCATGTACTTTCGAATAGTAAAAAGTACTAAATAGTCAACCTTTTTCTTAAACACTAGTCCTCTTCCCCAAATAATTTTTGAAAGCAATTTCCCTCTGAATTTAACCAATTCGGAAGCCATTTTTCAGTTTAGCCCTTGGGCATAAATAATTTAATTACCTTAGCAAACCACTAAAGAAAAATCCCCAAAAATCCTTTATATTATATATTTTAACATATTAAAATTTCAAAGCATATGAAGATCAATATAATTCGTAATTTAACCAAAACTGAAATAAACTATGTTAATTAGCCCAATAACATTTAAAAACACCTATGTTTTATCCAAACAAAGGTTTAAATGGTTATATCCTAACCAAAAGCACAAACATGAATTGGGTATAACCCATTACCGATCCAAACATAGAAAAATGAAATGATAAACATGATTATTTACCTTGATTAGTTAATTGGAGAATGAGATAATTCCCTAGCTTTAATTCCTTAGCTTTTATCTTTAATTTATACTCTTCCTGGAGCTTTTAATGGCCAACCGAAATATAGGTGAGGAGTTATGAATGAGAAAGTAAAAGTTTATTAAGGTGGAGGAAGAGATTTATACTAGGAAATGTAGCCCCATTTCCAAGTTTACCCCTTAGGAAATTCCTCCTTCCAAATTTAGTTAAGTCTTATTTTAGTTCATTCATTAAGACACAACCATTGGATTTATTAATCTCATCTCCCTAATTATTCACATTATTCTATTTAATTTATCTAATTAAATATCTCGAATAATGTTAATTAAAATTCAGGGGCATTACACTTAAGTACTAATTTCTTATAGTTCTCTTATAATTCCTTGTAATTGTAAGAAGACAATATAGTAAGAGATCTTTATAGTGGACGTGGACAAGCTTAGCTGAATCAGTCTACATCTTGTGTTATTTGCTAATACAAATGTGTTTGTCTATGGTTGACTAAATTTTTATTCAACATTTTGCGCTAGAAGGAGGGCCTTCCCTAAATGCTCTCACCTTTCTTCACTTTTTCTTCTCTACACACTCACTTCATGTTTTTCAAAAGGTCAAATCCTAATGGTGAGAGCGAAGGTATCAACTCTAAAGACAATGAAACTAATGGTTACATTATCATCGGCACCGCTAGCCTTATCCCTGGACTCAGCAACGACATGTAGCGAAGTGTGCTTCAAGGCTTAACCGATGTGGGCATTTAGCCTATGAGGTGAATGATTCGAGGACAAGGTTGGATGCTTAAACAATTGTGAATTTTTGTTCTCCTCCCCTTCCGGTGATCGATCTTACTCCATCTAGTCTGCCCTTCCCGATGCTTACATTTTTGTTAATACCGCATAGAGGTGCTTGAAACCCCGATCGGGGTATGTGACATCCTACATCCCTTGACATGCCAAACACCGCCATATCAAGAAACACGGATCATCAACTTAAGGAAAAAGTAGTATCACATAGACTAAGATATCAATGAATAAATAATCTATCTAATCCAAACGTCATCGCAGCGGAAACATAATATCAGATGTATGGATAATCTTATAATAACAGTAATAAAAATCTCAAAAGCATCAAAATATCCAGGTCCCAAAATATCATAATATCGTAGTCTCAGAAAACCATCAGTACATATCAATTATCAGAGTATCATAAAAATAATCCCTCATAAGCAAAATACTGAAAGAGCAAATGTACTGATCGAAAATACATGATAAAGGATAAAATAGAACTAGACTCCAAGCACGATAATCCGAAGGTAGCATTGAACCTATCAACGACTACTCTGTTCGCCTGTGGTGGGGGAAATATAGAATGGGTCAAACATAAAGTCTGATGAATGAGAACAAGAATAATAAGGAAATTAAATACAATCGACTTAAAGTCTACTCTTGGTGATATAGGGTATTTGTACAGTGTCCGTGCATCCATGGTCACAAGCCTAAGGTCACCAGCCTAACAGTCATCAGTCTAACATCAAAGGGGATAACAACAGACCGTATCTCACCGAATTACCATCTAGTTTTGGGGAAACTACAGCCCCACTTTAACTCACACTAGACCTAAAGAGGAAGAATATGCATGTAAACTCGCATAGTGACTCATCGTATGCACCCATGCTGAACCCCTCGATCCTGTAGCAAAATGCCTCTTACGCACCTTAAGGAGTTACTGCGCTTAATCTGCTTGGTACTGTGCACCACCTAGCTTTTAGCGTCTATGCCATATGGGCCAATGGGAATGTCCATGATCCAGTCTTCGATTCCAAAACCCTGAATAACGACTGGAAATATGAGCCCAACAGGCTCAACTAACGACCGATAATTCGGTCCCCACACTTGTGCACACCGTTCGCAGCATAAGTTGCACATCTTGACGACACTCCGCATCCTACTTTACGATACGGAAACATGAACTAAGTCTGCCATCTCAAATAAGAACACCTAAATGTGTCTATACCAATCAAGCAATTTAGAGAGTACTATGGTTCATACCCCTATCGGCTCAAGGCCCCAAATAGTCTACTAAGTCAAAAGTGACTTATGACAGTCGACTTATGCTAGTCTTAAGTCGATTGCTTACAATCCAGACATCCTTTGATCTACTTGTTTTAAGTAAGTTAACCATTTCATTTTATTTTAGACTTAATCCAAACATCTTCTAATTTACTTGTTTTAAGTAAATTAATCCATTTCATTCAATTATCAAACGTAATCCATTTTGATTATCAGACGTAATCCATTTCAATTATCAAACGTAATCCATTTAAATTATCAGACGTAATCCATATAATTCTTATTTCAATTGGGCTAATCTATTTATCCTATTTTTATTACGGTCATCGCAACATTTGCATTATTCCAATTAGCAATTTATAGGTGTCAAATCCAATTTTAGCGTATGATTTATGGTTTTACAGCTTACATATGTCAATCGCAATTAGATAAAAAGATCCATTATTCTAGATTCTTAATTTAATAAATTAACGGATAAATACTAGAATTATCAATCAAATCAGCATAGAGTAGAAATTAAAACCAATTAATTTAATTAACTTACTAAATTTGTACCTACTCACTTCCATCCTAAGCTTTTAGGTTTGCCTCAAACACCAAAAGCTTTCCCCCCTAAATCCGCTTAGGTCTCTTCTCCAATTGCTAGATTTTATTTTTATTTTAATTTAGATTAAGGAATAGAATTGGGGTTTAGAAATTGATTTGGGAAATTAGGGTTTAGGGTTTTATTTTAGCAGAGCTTCGTTGTAATGAAGAGAATTAGGTTTTAGGTTAACCCCAGCTATCAATTCATAGGGGAACACCTCAACTCAATACCGTCAGATCCAGCATAAAATCAACTTGTTTGTCCCTGAAACCGTGGCCAGCATGCAACAATCTTGCACGACGAAACGAATCGTCTCCAGGTCGCCGTGACCCTACGATCGACCATGGGTCGGGTTGACCGTCCTTGGGCTGGGTCAACCGCCTACGGCCGACCTGGGGCCATCTGGGTCGACCTGGCCCTAGTTGATTTTTTTTGTTTTCTATTTTTCTTTTCATTTTCTTATTTATTTAATCCTTTATAACTTTTCCATTTTAGCTTGAATTTCAACAAGTTATATATGAAAGTTGTCTAGAAAATTACTACGGACTTAATGGTGCAAGTCCCATAGTCAAATTCAGATGTTTGTGAAAATTCTCCTTTTAGATTAATTTTTATCTTTTTATTGTTTTTTCATATTTATTTCTGGAAAATCACGGGGTGTTACATTCTCCCCCCAAACGGATTTCGTCCTCGATATCTCTAAGGACAGAAGAATGCAAATAACAACCACTAATTAAAGTCTACATCCATCTACTCATCTATTACCCATAGCAACCAGGCCTTAATAAATCTAATGCAATTATGTAATTATGCAACACGGAATGCATATGAACCTGAACTAATGCAAGAGAGTAGTCGGTCTACTAATTTAGTCGACCTCCAATTTATGCAAATATGCACATGCCATGCATCCAAATGTACGCAAGATCCTAAAATAACGGATACTTTTATATATATGCTCAGCCATACATCCAAATGCAACATCCGAAGGCAAAAATCATCCATGGATAACAACCAAAATCAACAACCAATATGCATAAGGTATGAATGTGTGTGCTTAAGTGGCGCAGCGGATTAAACAAAACAAGGTAGATCGATGAAAGTAGCAATCGGTGGATTGAGAAATACTGAAATGCCCAAATTCGTTGATCCGAAGATACCGAATTCTAGCTATCTCTGACACGTTGATCGTGCACGATGCCGTGAAGAGAGATCTACAATTCTTCGAGCGTTGATCAAGCGCACTTGATTCCGCGAATTGGCTTCAACGATCGAAGATTCGAGCGCACTCGAATGTCGAAGGTGGAGATAGGAGATTACACTCAACTACCGATTTTAATTGAAAGCAAAAAGCTAACAAACAAGAATTTTATTCAAAATCAACTAACTTCCAAATGTACAACTCACGCCTATTTATAGCATTTTTCAAACCAGACCCTTAAGTCGTTCACGACTTACGACTCAACTAGGTTAGCAACGACTCAACCATCACTACTCAAGTACCGGTATTACAACCCACACATCATCACAAATTTACAACACTTAGGTCGTATACGACCTAACTACTCACGACATAAGAAATATACAACACATTACAACACCATATCACGACATACGACCTACTTAAGTCGTTAACGACTTAACAAGTACAAGTTACAACACAGAATGACAAGCCTGCGACATAACATCCTCCGCGACTTAAAAGAATCAACGGCATAGAGTAAAACGGCATAAAGAATCTACGGCTTCAAGCTTCAGCGACCTATCCTAGGTCGTAACTTGCTTCTACGACTTAACCTAGGTCGTAACTCGGCAGCGACCTATCGCTTGAACGACCCAAAGAAAATGGCCTGTGTACGTTAGGTCGTTCGCGACTTATAGAAGCATACGAGTTAAGTCGTTCGCACTCTTCTTTCGCGACCTTAGAGTTAGGTCGTTCACGACCTAAGCTTTCTTCACGTTGCACTGCATTTTTAGGTCGTAAATTTCCACTAGATCGTGTCCGACCTAAACTGTCAGCTCGCCAACCCTCTTCGTTAGGTCCACAGTCCTTAGGTCGTGGACGACTTATAACTTCCAAACGACTTAAGATTTCGTTAAGTCGTGGGCGACTTAAGCCTTGCGAGTGACTTAAGAGATTGGAGGCGCTAGGTCGTTTGGATGCTTTAGACTCCCCCTCGTTAGGTCGTGAGCGACCTAAAACTTCTCCGTTAAGTCGTGGGCGACTTAAGCCTTGTAATTTTGTAGCTTGCGCTGCATCATTAAGGGACTCAATATCCTAGTGCATGCAATGCGACCACTTGCATCCATAAGCATCCAATAACATCGATCAACCATAACATGTCTCATTTACATGTTTACAAACATACCTATCATCCAAAGTTCTCTACCTAATATAATCTACCCTCCCCCCAAGGTTATACCTAAGGGTTCTAACTAAAGAAAGATCACAATGTGGGACGTACCCGAAAAGAGTTGTGGGTGAGAAGCTCGAATCCTCTCCTCGGGCTCCCAAGTACTTTTAGCTGGGTTGTCTCCCTACTGAACCTTAACTAATCTGATCTTCTTATTGCAGAGCCGCTTAATGTCGTGCTCTAAAAGCAGGTAGGTACACAACGAACAAGTGACTCACGCTTCACCTCAACCTCCTCCAAACTGCTAGGTTCTACTACAACAGTCGAATCATGCAAGCACTTTGGCAAATGTGAAACATGGAAAGCATCATGAACTCCGGCCAACTTCTCTAAAAGTCTAACTTTATAAGCCAATCTTCTAATCCTAGCCACAATCGAAAAAGGTCCAACAAACCTCGGAGCTAGCTTCCCCGAATTTCCAAATATTATCACATATCTCAAGGGTAAGACCTTCACAAATAACATATTCCCAACCGCAAACCCAAATCAGAGCGCCTCCTATCTGCATAAGACTTCCATCAGTCCTGAGCTATCTTCATCCTCTTCCAAATCAAGTCCACCCTCTCTGAAGTCTCACTAACCATATTAGGCCCAAAGATAATCATATCTGTAGCGTCCCACCAATATGATGGTGATCTACAAGGTCTGCCATGTAAACCCTCAAATGGTGCCATCCCTATGCTAGCCTGGTAGTTATCATTATAGGCAAACTCTACTAGTGGAAAATGATCCTCTCAAGAGCCTCCAAAATCAATGATACACATCCTAAGTAAATCCCCCAGAACCTGATTCACTCTCTCGGTCAGACTGTCAGTCTACGGATGGTATGTTGTACTCAAGCTCAACTTAGTCCCTAAAGCCTCCTGCAAACTCCTTCAAAACTCACTAGCGAAGAGTGGGTCTCTACCACTAACTATACTAGTAGATACTCTATGAATTCCAACCACCTCCCTAACATATAAAGCTACCAATGAAGCTGCTGTCCTGGTGCTCCTAACAGGTATGAAATGAGCGCACTTGGTCAATCTGTCCATGATGAACCAAATGCCCTCATTCCCTCTCCTAGATCTAGGTAATCCATCTATGAAGTCCATAGAAATTTTCTCCTACTTCCACTGTGGGTTGTCCAATGGCTGCAACAATCCTCCAAGCTTCTTCTGCTCCGCCTTCACCCTTTAGCAAGTCATACACTTAGCTATATACTCTACCACTTGCCACTTCATCCCAGATCAAAAGAAAACTCTCCTCATATCTCGATACATCTTATCTCCACTGGGATGAATGGTCATCCTAGAGCGGTGAGACTACAACAATGCTGCATCCACCAAATCCGCATTTCGAAGAACACATAGCCCACCTTCTCTCCTCAACCATTCTCTCAAGCCTATGACATAACGTCTAAGATGACTCCCCTATACCTAATCTATCCAAAAGGTCTGCCAGCTCACCATCCTCTCTCAGCCTAGCTCCAATATGCTCCATCAAGGTCAACTGAACATCTAGGACTACTAATAATCTGGAGGTAATATCGGATGATGGCCTAAAGTCAAAGGCGGAAATATACTCCAAATGTCTCCACTCTAAAAATAAATGACTCAATGTAGCTCTCTGTCTACTCAATGCATCCGTTACAACATTCCCCTTGCTTGGGGTATAAGAAATCTCAAAGTCGTATGAGGCTAAGAACTCCATCCATCTCTGCTACCTCAAATTCAAGTCCTTTTGGGAGAACAAGTACCTCAAAGACTTATGGTCTGTGGAAAGCTCAAATCTCTCATCTAGAAGATAATGTCTCCAAGACTTAAGATCAAAGACTATAACTACCAACTTAAGATCATGTGTCAGGTAGTTCCTTTCATAAGTCTTCAACTGCCTACCAGCATAACATACCACTCTACCCTCCTGCATCAAAACTGCTCCTAGTCCCGTACCACAGGCATCGATATAAACCGTAAATGATTTACTCCCATCATGTAACACTAATATAGGTGCACTGGTCAAAACCTCCTTCAACCTAATGAAAGCATCCCCACACTTAGCATCCCATGCAAACGCTAGATTCTTCTTGATGAGGTGAGTCAATTTGGTAGATATCCTAGCATAGTCAATGAACTTCCTATAATAACCCGCAAGACCAAGAAAGCTCCTCACTTCTTTAGCATTCTTCGGGACATGCCAATCCTGCATTGCCGCCACCTTACTAGGATCCACAGCTAAACAACTCTCTAAAATAATGTACCCCAAAAAGCGAACCTCATACCTCTAAAAGTGGTACTTAGGAAAACTTAGCTTTAAGCTTATGTGCTCAAAGGGTCCTAAGCACCTCCTCTAAATACAAAGCATGCTCCTCACTACTCCTTGAGTATACCAAGATATCATCCACAAATACCACCACAAACTTATTCAACAACTCCCTAAACACTCGGCTCATTAAATCAACAAAATAACTGGGTGTATTAGTTAGTCCAAAAGGCATGACTAACCACTCATATAACCCATCAGGAGTTCTAAATGTAGTCTTATGAATACTATCCTCAGCCACTCTCAATTGATGGAAACATGTGGCTAAGTCGAGTTGGGAAAATACTCTCGCTCCAACCAACTGATCGAGGAGATCATCTATGCGAAGAAAAGGACAATGATTCTTCTTTGTCAGCTTATTCAGCTCACGATAATCAACGCAGAGTCTAAGGGAACCATCTACCTTGGTGGCAAAGACAACTGGCGCCACCACTCGAAAATACTCCTCCTAATGAAACCCTTCTTCAATAGCTCATTTATTTTCTTACTCAACTCACGTCGTTCCCTTAGAGCCATGTGCGTCAAAGGCAAAGCAATCGGTCGAGCATTCTCTACAAGATAGATCCTAAACTTGATCTCTCTGTGGGGTGGGAGACCAATAACCTCAGAAAATACATTTGGAAAATCCCTAACTATTGGGACAGAAACAATCTCATCTTGTGGTAGGTCTAAGGAATAAAGTTAGCTCAACATAACCGATCCTCTCGGATCACAGATAACTTCTAAGCTATGCCCACTACAAGTGCCTAGTCTAACAGTCTTCCTATCATAGTCTAGTATAGCCCCATATATGGACATCCAATCCATTATCAGTATCAACCAAAACCCAAAGAACCCCGACACATAGGTATCGCACTCAAACTCGACCCCTAGAATTATCAACCTTAAATACCGACATAACATAGACAAATAAGTCGATCTCCCTATGGGATTTGACACAACTATTGGGTCCGTCACAATAATAGTGTTTAAGTGCAAGTCATCAACAAGTCTACTAGAGATAAAAGAATGAGATGCCCCAGTATCAAATAAAGTATGAACATAAAGACCAAATAGAGATAACACTCCTTTAATTACCACCTTCTTCCCCTTATCCAGTGCTAGTTGGACATTGGAAGTGGGAACAACCTCCACAGCATATGCCTGGATCACCTGAGCAGAAGCCAGAGAAGCAGCTCTGGGTGGTGCTGGACAATTCCTCTTAATATACCCAACCTGACCACAATTGAAACACTTCGGCTTTAGTAGCGAACACTCCTTAACAAGATGCCCTGTCTTCCCACACCTATGGCACTTCAACTCCTTCTTTTGAATCTTCCCTTTAGGTGGAGGTCCACCCTTCTTCCCTTTCTAAAAATTCTTCATTTCAGCCTTTGGAGCCTCTTCCATCTTCTTAGCAATGGAAGTAAGCAATGCCATCTCAACCAGACCCTTATAAGTAGCTCCCATAGGAATATGAATCACTGTTAAGCCCTATAGTGGCTGATTCAAACCCTTAGCAAACTTGAGTGCCTTCTTATGTGGGGTATTAATCAACTCCATTCCAAACCTCACAAGCTCATTAAACTGATTAACATATTCTTTAACTGACAAATCACCCTGCTTTAGATTTATAAACTTCTCTAACATAACTCCCTCCCCAGCCTGGTACAAGAACTTCATCTCAAACCTCCTCTTAAACTCTCCCGAAGTCACAATACCATCACCAGTCTCAGCCTCAAAAACCTCCCACCAAGTGAGAGCCTCTCCCTGTAGTTGCTAAGTAGCAGGTTGCCTCCTAACCACATCTGCCAAACCCATAAGTCCAAATATTTTCTCACAGCTGCAGATCCAAGCTTTAGCATCAACAAAAGTCTCGGTGCTTCAGAATGGCTTGCCACCAAGTTGGAAAAGTCATTGCATAGCTTAGCAAAGTCATGAGCAATAGGTCAATGGATAGGGACCGCACCAGCTGCCTCCTCCCTAGGCTCTCTAATCGGATGCTCAACCGGTCCTCTAACTTGTAAGTAACAGTGGAACCAAATGGGCATGTTCACGCTCGGAAGATCAGGGATGTCGGTAGAGCCAGATCCTGCGGAATCAGCCATCTTTATCTGTGAATAGCAAAGATTAAATCAAATACTTCCATAGATAACTCAAACAAGATTTAAGATAAGGAATGACACATGCAGGAATCGAAATAAGCATAGGTATGAATTTGAGGCATTTTTGACAACATTTTCCAAAAATACTTATATATATATAATTATACTTTGGAAACCCATTTTGAAAACAATTTCAAAAATCGTTTCTCTTTTTAAAATATTACACACACACACATACATACATATATACATACATATATATATATATATATATATATATATATATGGGTTAAATACGCTCCTACCCCTAGGAATGTTGAACCTAGGCTCTGATACCACATGTGATAACCCGCATCCCTTGAAATGTCAAACACCGCCATATCAAGAAACACAGATCATCAGTTTAAGAAAAAAGAAGTTCATAGAGACTAAGATATCAACGAAGAAATAATCTATCTAATCCAAACGTCAACACATTAGAAACATAATATTAGATATATGGATAATCTCATAATAGTAGTAATAAAAATCTCAAAAGCATAAAAATATCCAGATCCTAAAATATAATAATATTGTAGTCTCATAAAACCATCAGTATATATATAATATCAGAGTATCATAAAAATAATTCCTCATAAGAAAAATACTGAAAGAACAAATGTAATGATAGGAAATACATGATAAAGGATAAAATAGAACTAGGCTCTAGGCACGATAATTTGAAGGCAACAATGGACCTGTCAACGACTACTCTCTCCACCTGTGGTTGGGGAAAAATAGAATGGGTCAAACATAAAGTCTGTTGAATGAGAACAAGACTAACAAGGAAATTAAATACAACCTACTTCAAGTCTAGGTGATGCATGGTGTGTGTACTGTGTTTTAGCACCTAAGGTCGCAAGCCTAACATCAACAACTTAACAATCATTATCCTAATAGTCATCAATCTAGCATTAGGATGATATCAACTGTTAGCACCAAAATTGGTCTCTAACCTCGTTGATAAAGATTGTGTAGAGAGATAAATGAGGAAAGTAAATTTAAACAGAGAACAATATGCTAAATTGAATGCAAAGACAAGAACACCAGGTTTATAGTGGTTCGACGTAACTGCCTACGTCCACTTTGAGGTTAATCTTTTATTGCTTTACTTGATAATTGATTGCAGATACAATCCGTACACCAACTACTCGAATACAATTGCTAAGTAAAAAGAAAGAGTCTTGAAAGTGGCAGAGTCTCCCCAGTGTTCTCCAAAAAAGGTCCTTTTCACTGTGCCCCTGCCTCTCTATTTATAGACAAAGATGGGTTGGACTTCCCTGGTGGGCCTGGCAGCTAAATACCTCGGCCCAAAAAAGTGAGCTCTGTGTGCCGAACGATAGATGCCGAACGAAGTGATGCCGAACGATATCCTCATGCCGAACGAAGTGATGTGCTGAGTGGAGAGTGCAGGCCAAGCAATAGTCGAAGCTGGTCGAGATTGGATGAATGCCGAACACCTCTGGATGTCGAACATCTCTAGATGCCGAACATCTCTGAATGCTGAACACCTCTGGATGTCGAACGATCTCGAATGCCGATCGAGTTTTATGCCGAACGAGGTTGAGTGCCGAACGAGGTGTGGATGCTGAGCAGTATGGAGTGCCGAATGAGGTGTGGATGCCGAGCAGCATGATGTGCCGAATGGCTCTGCCATGCCGAACGGTCCATGTATGCTGTTGGGTGAATTCTCACCCCGGACCGGAAGAGTCGAACCAGGCCTCCCACCGAACCAACTCCCACCGAGTCGACCTACCAAACTCCTTAGAACCCACACCGAACCAACTCCATCCGGTATACACTTCCTCCTTAAGAACTACCGAACCATCTCCTGCTACCGGTCCAACCATCCAACTGCTACCGGTCCAACCATCCAACTGCTACCGGACCAACCATCCAACTGCTACCGGTCCAACCATCCAACTGCTACCGGACCAACCATCCAACTGCTACCGGACCAACCATCCAACTGCTACCGGTCCAACCATCCTACTACCGGACCAACTGCTACCGGTCCAGCCTACGTCCATCTCCACGCCGGTCCAAGCAATACCGAACCAAGACATACCAGGCCAGATCATCTCAGCCCAGGCCCATCAACGACTATACATATCCTGGACCCCTACCCCTAGCCTCACTCTATAAATAGAGGGGCAGGGGTACAGCAATGGGGACAAGTTTGAGAGCTCAAGCACGGAAGGAACTTTCAAACAACTTTCTTTTACTTGTATCAAAGCTTTGTACTTGTAATCACAACAAAAGAAGAGAAATAACATATAAAGTGGACGTAGGCACATTCTGGCTGAACCACTATAAATCTGCGTGTCTTTTTACAGTTTAGCCCCTGTTTTTCATATATTTGCATAAACCTCCAAAATCACTAAGAACAACATAAGATCTACTAAATCATATAACTTTGAGGTGTTTGTCCATTTTTTGTGCAAACATTTTTGGTGCTTTCACTGAGAACTAGAAGCTCGAAGCTTCAGCTTCATCCGCTTAACAAGTTTTCCTAACAGCATCGTCCGCCACTTGGAAAACATGCCTCCCAAACAGAGAAAAGATGTTAACAAAGGAAAAAACATCGCATCCAGCAGCCTTCCTGATCCAGCTGCCGCGAATCAAGTGAACCGTCCTCCTCCAGCAACGGCAACAAATGAAGGACAGGCTAACCCAGCCACTCCTGCCACAGAACAGCCTGCAGCAATTACTAGGGCAGATTTGGACAGAGTTGTTGTTGAAGTAACTAACCGCTTCACGTCCCAGCAGGAAGCCTTGGTGGACCATCTCATGTCACGCTTGAGGGACGCTGAAGAATCCAACCGCAACACTGAATCATGGGGCGAGTCCCAATCTGGAGGATCTCAGAGACAGCAAAGATCTTCCTTCTTCGAAGGAGCTAACGGCAGGAGTAGCCGTGGTAGGAGCCGAGACCGAGCTCAGCCCGAAGTTAGGCCTGAGGAAACGTTTGGTGCCGAACCCAACGGGGAAGGTACCGGGCGGAGGTCAACTGCAGCTGAGCCTGTCATGCTGCCTAACCACAGAAACACCAGTGAACGGGGCCGAGCTAGAGTTCAGCCCGAAGTTGGACCCGAGGAAGTGCTTAGATCAGAACCCAACAGGGGAAGATCAAGGCAAGGGCCAACTGTAGCTGACCCAAGCATGCTCCCAGAAGATCAAAGGCAGCCACTGGAAAACATGAGGAATGATAGACGATACCATCCCTACAGGTTGTCTGGTCGGAATCAACCCCACAGAACGGAACCAAACTCATTTCTGTCCGCTCCAAATTCTGATGAAAGGATGGCACGCTTATTCAGAGAGTGTGTCCAACGGGAGCAAAGAGATCGAGGGATAGGCGCTAGGGTAACCAGCCCTTTCGCCCGCAATATCGAAATTGCTATCACCCCCCGAGAATGGAAGATGCCAACAATGGAACCCTACAAAGGAACCTCCGATCCCGTTGTACACTTACAGAGGTACACGCAGCATATGCTCATGAGTGGAGCAACAGAGGGAGTGCTGTGCAAATGCTTCCCGCTCTTCTTAGCAGATCTTGCTACCTCCTGGTTCTGT
Organism: Allium fistulosum; assembly: GCA_030737815.1. Lineage (NCBI taxonomy): Eukaryota > Viridiplantae > Streptophyta > Magnoliopsida > Asparagales > Amaryllidaceae > Allium > Allium fistulosum. Next base: position 1,260,178,438 of record CM060901.1, read on the forward strand.
CATCTACCCCAAGGATCCATCAGCTCATGGGAAATGTTGAAAGAAAAATTCATCAGTCAGTTCCGCATTCATGTGGAGCAACCTAAGGACGCTTATTCCTTATCCAGCGTCAAACAGAAACCTGGAGAAAAGCTGCAGCAATACCTAACCAGATTCAACGCCGCAACAGCCGCAGTTCAAGATGCCGATGAGAAGCTTATCCTAATGGCCCTCTGCAGTGGGGTGCATCCGGACACTAAATTTGCTAGGAGATTGACAAAAGAAAAACCAGCTACTTTACCCGATTTCTTCCATGAAGCCGGGAAATACATGAGGCTTGAGGATGCTGCCATTGAGGGGCAGTCAGGACAGCAAAGTAAGACGACCCATGGCAACGCCCCTGCTGTGGCAAGGGACGTTCGAAGAAATGATTCCAGAGACAATGCTGGGGGCAAGAAAGTAGAGAAACGCCTATATCGGCCAGGACCAAGATTCGACTCTTACACCCCTTTGAACGAGACCGTCGAAAACATCTTCCTTGCCACCCAAGGCGAAGTTAGATACAAACGCCCACCATACAAGAAGGAATCAGATAGCGCACAGAAATCTGGAAAATTCTGCCGCTTCCACGAATCCCACGGACATGATACCAACGAATGCCATCATCTCCGAGATCTGATTGAGGAACACATCAGAAGAAAGAAACTGGAACGCTATGTAAAAAGTCAAGACAGGACTCCAGCTCCTGCCAATGAAAACCCCAGGCTACCCTCACCAGGGACCGGCAGAGGCGACCGCAACGCTAGCAGCTCTAGTCAAGAGAAGATAGTGGTCCATACCATCTCAGGAGGGCCGCACATCGCAGACAGAAGTTGGAAAGAGATGGAAAGATATGGGAAGTCGCTTAGAGACAGTAGAGACTGTGTCAATACGGTTGTAGAAGAGCGCCACCCAAAGCGGAAAGAAAGTGATGACATCACATTCAGTAAACGCGACCTAGAAGGAAGACAGTACCCTCACATGGATCCCATGGTTATCTCTGCTCGACTCGGTCCCGCCGAAGTTTACCGAATCCTGGTAGACACTGGAAGCTCTGTAAATATCCTGTTCAAACACGCATTCAACAAAATGAGGCTATCAATGAAGGATGTATCTCCCTGCGATAAACCACTACACGGTTTCACTGGAGATGCGAAAATGCCCATCGGGCAGCTGGACCTCTTCGTTGAAATTGGAAGCCATCCCCTCTCCGTTATAAGGAAACAGACGTTTGTGCTGATAGAAAACCATTCGGCCTACAACGCCTTCCTAGGAAGACCAGCCTTATCTGACTTCCAGATTGTCCTAGCCCCGTGGTGCCTGAAAATGAAATTTCCAACAGACAATGGGGTAGGGGAAGTGGAAGGAGACCAGGATATTGCACGAGACTGCTATGTAACCGAACTTCGCAACAACCACAGGAAAGATAAAGGGAAAGGTGCAGAGATTGCCCTCTGCACAAAAAGCCTTGAAGCATAGCAACTAAAGAAAGCCCCTCCTCTTCGATACACCAGCGACCCTTTCAATGAATTAGACCCTAGGGACAAAGAGGAGGAGGCCACCGCCGAGCCTGCGGAGGCTATGGAGTTTATATTTGTGGACAAGCATGACCCAAGTAGGCTACTGAAAATTGGGTCCCAGCTGAAAGCTGAACTGAAGGAACAACTCATTGATTTTCTCCGCCACAACTTGGATGTATTCGCTTGGTCACACGCTGACATGACCGGAATCTCCCCCGACATAGCGTGCCACGCACTAAACATTGATCCTACCAAGGCGCCTGTAAAACAAAAAAAGAGAAGTATGGGGGCAGAGCGATCAGCAGCCCTCGATGAAGAAGTAAAGAATCTACTCGCCAATGACTTCATACGAGAAGCTATTTACCCAGAATGGATCGCCAACCCGGTACTAGTAAAGAAGGCTAATGGGAAGTGGCGGACCTGCATTGACTTCTCCAACCTAAATGACGCCTGCCCAAAGGATTGCTTCCCGCTTCCCAGAATCGACCAACTTGTAGACAGCACAGCCGGGCACGAACTCCTGTCTTTTATGGATGCATACTCAGGATATAACCAAATTCCTATGCATGCTCCCGACCAAGACCACACTAGTTTCATCACCGACCGGGGTTTGTACTGCTACAAAGTGATGCCCTTCGGACTTAAAAATGCAGGAGCCACCTACCAGCGCCTCGTCAACAAGATGTTCGCAGGGCTAATAGGACGAACAATGGAAGTATATGTAGACGACATGCTGGTAAAATCACGGAAAGCCAAAGATCACGTAAGCCACCTGGGCGAAATGTTCCAGGTACTTCGACAGTATGGAATGAAGTTGAATCCACTAAAGTGCTCCTTCGGAGTGTCATCAGGAAAATTCTTAGGATTCATCGTCCATGCCCGAGGGATAGAAGCAAACCCTGAACAAGTCCGAGCATTAAGGGACATCAAGATACCTTCCACCCGAAAGGAAATGCAAAGCCTAAATGGAAAAGTGGCTGCCCTAAGCCGATTCATCTCCAAAGCAACGGACAAGTGCGTCCCCTTTTTCGAAGCTCTAAAGAAAGATAAAGGAAAGTTCGAATGGACGGACGAATGCTTGACCGCTTTCCTTAACCTAATCGAACACCTCCAGAAACCACCGGTACTCTCGACCCCAAGCGAAGGCGAAGAATTATACCTATACCTTGCTGTGTCATCTCACGCTCTAAGCGCTGCCTTGGTAAGGGAAGATAACCGCACGCAACGACCAGTTTACTTCGTCAGTAAAAGGTTTACTGGGGCAGAAGTCAGATATCCTAAGCTTGAAAAGTTAGCATACTGTTTACTAATCACTTCACGAAAGCTACGTCATTACTTCCAATCCCATTCCATCAAGGTTCTAACCGATCAACCACTAAGGCAGGTACTCCATCGTCCCGACACTTCCGGGCGACTACTTAAATGGTGTATTGAGCTGAGTCAATATGATATCACCTATCACCCTCGCACCGCCATCAAGGGACAAGCCATGGCTGATTTCATTGCAGAATTCACTACCAACGAGGATAAGGAGCAACTGGAAATAACAGAAAATATCAAGTGGAATCTCTTTGTGGACGGTGCATCTAACGAACAAGGCTCGGGGGCAGGTGTGGTAATAATCACTCCCAGGGGAAATAAACTGCACTATGCTATAAGGTTGGAGTTCGCTGCCACCAACAACGATGCAGAATACGAAGCAGTAATAGCCGGATTAGAAATTGCTATCGAGATCGGAGCCAATTCTTTGTGTCTTCACAGCGATTCTCAGCTTATTGTTAATCAAATACTAGGGGAATTCCAAGCTCGAGAAGAACGACTCATAGCATATCTAAAGAAGACCAAGTTACTTCTCAGCCGATTGGACCACTACTTAGTCAAACACATCCCTCGGGAAGAGAACCAAGAGGCCGACGAATTGGCAAAGCAAGCAAGTATGAGAGACGTCGCCATCTTCGGGGCAGTAACTGTCTCAAAGCAAATGATCCCAAGTTTTGAGCAAGTGAATCTGATAGCTGCAACCGAAGAAGCAACTTGGATGACTCCCATCCGAGACTACCTACAAAATGGCACACTACCCGACGGGCGTAACGAAGTCAAGAAAATCTTGAGGAAAGCGTCCCGCTACACAATACAAGGAGACATCCTCTATCGGCGCGGGTTCTCTAACCTATTATTAAGGTGTGTCGCCGGAAGGGAAGCCAAGGAAATCTTATCCAACATTCATCAAGGAAGCTGCGGAGATCACACCGGAGGGCAAACGTTAGCAAAAAAGATACTCCGATACGGATATTTCTGGCCCACCTTAAGCAAGGACGCCTTAGATTTCGTCAAGAAGTGTGACAGATGCCAAAAATTTGCTAAGATCCCTCGGCTACCAACAACCGAGATTACTCGAATGACCATCCCTTGGCCCTTTGCAGTATGGGGAATTGACTTAATCGGTGAACTGCCAATGGGTCGAGGCGGCGCCAAATATGCTATAGTAGCAGTCGACTATTTCACCAAATGGGTGGAAGCAGAACCTCTAAATAAAGTATCTTCAGCGAAAGTTATCAACTTCTTAATCAAAAATGTTCTGTGCAGGTACGGAGTCCCACTAAAAATCATATCAGACAATGGACTTCAGTTTGACAGCGAGGAATTCGCCAACTGGTGCCAAGAACACGGAATTCACAAAAGCTTCTCATCCGTAGCGTATCCCCAAGCAAACGGACAAGTCGAAGCAGTCAACAAAATTCTGAAAACTCTAATCAAAAAGAAGCTCGAAAAGTCAAAGGGCGCTTGGGTGGATGAACTCCCTACGGCACTATGGGCCTACCGCACATCCTTCAGAACATCAACAGGGCACACTCCTTTCTCTTTGGCATACAGATCGGAGGCTATGCTCCCAGTTGAAACCATTGTGCCTTCCCACCGTAGGATCCACTATAACCCAGAAGAGAACGAAGAGCTCCTCAACATGTCTTTGGATCTAGTCGAGGAGAGAAGGAATGATGCAGTCCTAAAAACAGCAGCCCACAAGCAAAAGGTGGCAGCACAATACAACTCCAAAGTCAAGCATCGTACCTTACGAGAAGGGGATCTTGTCCTCAAGCGAATCTTCCCTCGCCCCGGAGCACTAGACCCAATCTGGGATGGACCATATGTAATTCATAAAGATCTCCACAACGGAGCCTATATTTTGTCAACAGTGGACGGAGAGGTGTTCCAGAGGGCATGGAACATCCAACACCTCCGTCGATACTTTTCTTAACTTGTATTGCCCATATGAAGTGAATTAACAAAGAGAATCAGTGGACGTAGGCATTTTTTCGTGCCGAACCACTTTAAAAAAGCCTTGTCTCTTTTTTAACTTGTTCCTTTGTATCTTGGCTGCTTGTTAACTTTATCCTTTTCTGTTGAACAAAATCCTGAGCATATAGCATTTCTATTCAAAGCACTCCACAATGCGGCTTCACGTGGACAAGACCTAACAGGTACTACGCGAATCTATGCCCTCGCCAATGAGACACTTTCGCTCCGGCATCCCTCTGCTGCGGGTCAACTCATTGCTCACGACGGCCCTTAAAGCCAACTGTAATGAGCCGATTATAAGCCACCGAGAAGGCCGACTATAGCCGAGGCAGCTCATTACGGCGTTAGGCTCGCCGACAACTGTGAACCGATTATAAGCCTCAACATAAGGTGTGGCCAGCCAGGGGCAGTTCACAGTTGACGATCGGCACCCACGCTAGCCGGCCACAGTAAATCGAATAATACCCACGACTACGGGCCATAATGGCTCGGGTAGTTGCTGTGCGCGATCTCGGCTCCGATGTGTCTTAAGTGCGGCTGTGGCAAAAAAGAATTAACTCCCCGCGGAGGCGTAAGATGGGTGACAAATGTCTCCAAGACCCACAGCTAGGGAAAGTGACTACAAAGCCCGTTTGCCACGAACTTAAGCACATCGAAGGCCTTCCGTGATTGGAAGTTTTACTATTTCACATATTTCAATTTTACTTAAAAAACTTTCCTCCTATCATCTATAACAAACCATAAAGTACAGGATGCAGGGTAAGAAATACCCGCCAATGGATGCAGAGATTCACAATCAGATGGCAGGGCATTCAACTGCTTTCCATGCTCGGTCATACAAGATATTCGAAACTGCCATTTACAAACAGAACATGAAAGGCGGTATTTTCTTCCTTTATGTGCAGATGCATGACTGTAATTTAATTTTTTCACACCACACGCTAACATTGCAAGTCATGAGACTATGATTTAAAACCAGAACCTGACATCAAACACAATTTAATTACAAGAATATACATAGCTACATTTCTCATACAATATGTCGAAATAGCAACAAATATTCAAGAAACGACAAAATCAGCTTAAGTTAAAAAAAATTACACGTCAAGAAAAATGTTGATTATTACAAGTAGTGAGAATTACAACTTAGAAGTTACTCTACTATCTTAAGACTAACAGATACAACACTGCCAAGCCTACAAAAAGAATTTTCCAGGTCCAGTCAGGGAGCCGGTTACATCGAAGTCTTGTCCTTGCTCTTTTGCCCGCCTGTCCGGTCATGAAAAGGATTCATTAGTGACGAGTAACCAAGTTAACGGAAAGACTAGAAAGGGAAACTTACCAGCACCTGCTTCTTGACCATCCTGGTCGTCATCCTCCACCTGCACACCTGCCTCTTCAGCAGCAAGCAGCCGCATACCCTCCTTTACCGCCACTTTCTCCTCCTTGGTAAATTGGGCAGTGACCACATCCATACTGAAGACCGTTCCACCCTCTTTATCTGCATCAGCCTTAGCCTCCTCCAAAGCCCGAAGATAGGTCTTGGCCATGACCCTGGGATAATCATCCATCCAAGAGAGATTGCCCTGCTTCCAGGTCCGGAAATACATGTCCTGGAGCATGTCATCCATCATTCCCTCGTTCTCCTCAAACTCCCTCATCCGGGCATTGGAGGCCGACAACCGTTCGACGGCAGCATCTCTCTCCAGTCTGTATCTCGAGCAATCGGCCTGAAGGGACCTCCGCATCACCTCCATCTCTTCCCTCAACTTAGCTTGGGCAAGCTCTGCAGCCTCAAGTTTCTCGGACAATTCCTCCACCTGCTCGAGATCCGCTCTCCGAACCTCGTCCACCGTGGCAATAGCCATGTCAATCCGCTCTTTGCAAGCAGCTTCCTTCCGCAATTCGGCCCGACTGGCCTCTTCCATGGTTTTCCTTAATCGCCCAGTAGCAGCCTCCTGCTGAGAAATCTGGATGGCCTGATCCGCAAGCTGCTTGGCCTGATCCGAAACCACCAATCGAAGTCGGATATTGGCACTCCCAATCTCCTCTCCGGCCTTAACCAGCCGAGCATGATGCCCCATCAGCTTTTTGGTCTCCTCTGCCACCCGATCAATGTTAGATTTGGCCTCGTCTCCCATAGTGACTATACGAGTGGTGAGTAGATCGAGATCTAAGGACTTGGCTTCATCAAGTACTCGTACCATGGGGTTACGGGGGAGAAGGTGTTCACCAGTGACTTCGTCAAAAGTAATATCATGAGAACCTGGATCCAGATCAGGATGACCCGCGAATGGATTACGGGCCAGGTCGGGACGGTCGATATGAATAACAGAAGGGTTTCCGGACGGGTGTGGAGAAGGTGCAAACTCGCTACCCTCCTCGGTAATATCATGAATAGGCTGAGCCGGAGGCTGAGGACCGAGCGAAGTTTCGGATAAAGGATGACTTCTCTTCCTCCGCTGAATACCCTCTTCGATGACCCCAAGAAGGGGACGGTATCCGACCACATCCCCGGAGCGTTGGGTTGAGGGCTTAGGCTTAGCAGAAATTTTGGAAAGTTTATATTGCTCGAGCCTGTGTCGAAGGTCTGAAGCTTTGGGCGTCTTGCCTGCTCCTGATATAAAGAACAAGTGTCACAATCTTACATTACTATATGATTCAAGAAACGCGGTAAAATTTAGAAAAGGAAAAGAAACACAGCTGTGGTTGTACAAACCCTGGGGAGGAGTGGGATACTGCAATAAGTCCTGGATTTCATTCCAGGACGGGAGCGGGTCATAAAATATTCCTAAGTCCCTATCATTAGTGAAGCATGCAGGGGTCAAGAGTTCACCTTGAGTCATCAGATCCACCTTGGCCGGAATAGTCGGAGAAGACTCACTTGCACCAGTCCCGGCTTTGTCCGCCTTCCCGGTCTTCTCTACCAAAGCCGGATCATCATCCAACCCCTCAAAAGCTTGGCGGAGAGCATCATCCGTCCACTCTTGCATTTCGCCTACTTGCCCAGAAGATAGAGCCCTGGAACCATCACCACCCTGTCCATCGCCACCATCACCACCAAGACGCTCAACGTCACTTCCGCCCTCCGCCTCACCTCTTTCTTCCTCCGCATCTATCTCCCCCTGAGTAAGTGGACAATTGCTGGGAGAAGGACCGTCCGACCTCTTAAGTTTCTTACCTCCGACGGCTGGAGGTTTCGTGAATGGTTTTCTCTTTCCACCCTCTGCCGCAACGCCTCCCTTAGCCTGAGCAGCCGCCCTCTCTTCCGCCGTTTCCCTCAACTTAACTACAGACTGCTGCGGGAGGATCAAGTTATATTCCAGAAGAATCGCATTTCTAATCAAGTAGGCAGATGATCTGTATTTCCCAAGAATGGCTTCTATCTCCGCCGCCGTCTGAACCAGGCGGTCAGTCTCCACAACCGGAAAGCCACCTGTCGCTAGCAAAAATGAGAAAGTATGAGAAGGAGCATCGCAATCGGAATAAGAATTATAAGTAAAAGCATCAACTTACATCCTGAGGTAAAGCGCCGGATGGAAACGGAGTCGTCCCTAACAAAGAACCACTCTTTCTTGAACATGCTGAATTTAGAGTACAGGTCCAGGACCGGCTTGAAGGTCACAGCGGACTCCAAGCTAATATATGGGGACCCCTTCTTATAGCCTCTTAAATTATACAAGTACCGGATCTCCCGGTTGGAGGGTGCGCGACCATACTTTCTCCGAAAGATAACGAAAAGGCTCACCAGTATGGCATAAGAGTTGGGCTGAAGCTGGAATGGGGCCACCTTCAGGTACGTGAGGAAGCTGACGACCCAAGCATTGAGAGGCGGGATAGCACCACACATGCAATGGTACCTACTATAAGCAAAGTATCCTTCGGGAGGACCGTATGGCATGACCCCTGGGCCCGGCAGCAGCATGAGGGCTCTATCAATCCCGAAGGAACGAGATATAACATCGAGTTGCTCCTCTTTGAGAGAGCTAGGAAAGCAGTCAGGCGGGGAATCCAGCAGCTCCTGGGGACCATATCCATCCACTAATGACCTCGGGGCGGGTCCATGACGCTCCGATCCTGATTGAGCTGGGGGCACAGCCGAGGACTCTCCTTCACCCCCGGATCTCCTCTTATCTGATCGAGTTTCAACTTTTCGAGACATTTATCTGCAAACATGGGAAAAGTATATCGTTAGAATACACAAGCAGCATAATCTGGAATTTCGCTCGAAAATTCCAAGTGTGAAAGACAAGGTCCATTCGGCACCCAGAGTATACTTTCATTCGGCACTCAACTCGTGAGTTCATTCGGCGAAATACAATGCCTCAGTCCATTCGGTAGTTCAAGAACGTAAATTCATCCGGCAAAAAGAACCTCACCTTGATTCGGCTAACAACTTGATTCGGCTAGCAACTTGATTCGGCGAAATAACTTGGTTCGACTAAAGCTTGGTTCGGCTAAAATGATTCGGCAAGATAGCAGCTGGATGGTTCAGTAGATGGAAAAGACGGAGGCCCTAACCCTCTACTTATAGGCGAAAGCAGACTACCAGACCAAATGAAAAAGGAGAACTAGGATGGTCAAAAACAAAGCAGGATACGTGCCTACACCTACCCTGCTTTGGGGGGCAAGTGTTGGGTGAATTCTCACCCCGGACCGGAAGAGTCGAACCAGGCCTCCCACCGAACCAACTCCCACCGAGTCGACCTACCAAACTCCTTAGAACCCACACCGAACCAACTCCATCCGGTATACACTTCCTCCTTAAGAACTACCGAACCATCTCCTGCTACCGGTCCAACCATCCAACTGCTACCGGTCCAACCATCCAACTGCTACCGGACCAACCATCCAACTGCTACCGGTCCAACCATCCAACTGCTACCGGACCAACCATCCAACTGCTACCGGACCAACCATCCAACTGCTACCGGTCCAACCATCCTACTACCGGACCAACTGCTACCGGTCTAGCCTACGTCCATCTCCACGCCGGTCCAAGCAATACCGAACCAAGACATACCAGGCCAGATCATCTCAGCCCAGGCCCATCAACGACTATACATATCCTGGACCCCTACCCCTAGCCTCACTCTATAAATAGAGGGGCAGGGGTACAGCAATGGGGACAAGTTTGAGAGCTCAAGCACGGAAGGAACTTTCAAACAACTTTCTTTTACTTGTATCAAAGCTTTGTACTTGTAATCACAACAAAAGAAGAGAAATAACATATAAAGTGGACGTAGGCACATTCTGGCTGAACCACTATAAATCTGCGTGTCTTTTTACAGTTTAGCCCCTGTTTTTCATATATTTGCATAAACCTCCAAAATCACTAAGAACAACATAAGATCTACTAAATCATATAACTTTGAGGTGTTTGTCCATTTTTTGTGCAAACATATGCCGAACGCTCTATGTATGCCGAACACTCTCGAATGCCGAACGATCCATGTATGCTGAACACTCTCGAATGCCGAACGTTCCTGTATACCGAACGCTCTTTGAGTGTCAAACGTTCCTGAATACCGAACGCTCTTTGAGTGCCGAACGCTTTCGAATGCCGAACAGGGTCTGATGTCGAACACTCTCGAATGACGAACGGCCATAGATGCCGAACGTCGCTTAATGCTGGACGATATACAATACCGAACGACTCTTAATGCCGAACGGTATGCAAGTGCCGAGTGCCTAGTTGCCTGGTCAAATCTTCAGGTAACACTTGCCCCCCAAAGTGCATCATGTTGTTAAACGTGATGTGCTTTGATTCATGAATCCACCGTGCTTTGCTTCAAGCTGTGGCTTAGTCTTCACGATAGTATCTTCTCTCGAATTCCAGGTGAGGCGATGTGTGTCAAACGATATGCAAATACCGAACAACATAGCCGAAGCCGAGCACCCTGGATGCCGAATGACATAGCCGATGCCGAACAATGTCGTTTTGACTGGTTCTACCGGTTATTGCCTCTTCGACTTCCTCCCCTTTCCTATAAAGGCCGGCATTCTCCTTCTTTTTCTCTTTTTCACTTTTTACCTTCGTGATTCTCCAAGAATACATAACTTACCTCCCTTAAGTTTTATTCACCTCTTTCGATCTTTCCTTCCTACTTTGAATCCAACAAGCGCTTCCCAAATTAAGCTCGAACAACTTTCAATCCTAAGTTCACAGACCCCCAAGCTCCCGCTGTTCTCTTCGGTAAGAACCTTTCGATCGTTTTCTCAAATTAGGAAGCATAACACAAAACTCAAACTCGTGAATCCTCCGTAGATTAAAGGGAGTAAGAGGCGTGTGGGTGATGAACTATTGTGGCTCGGCACGATCTTTTAAAGCCTAGTGAGTATAAGGGTGCACGGAATTGGAGATAAGGCCTAGTGACGTGGATCGGCATGGCTTGCCGAAAGACTCGGCCATGCCGGTCGGGAGAGATGGAGGAAAAGAAGAGAAGTGATGTTAAGGGCAGAAGGCCGAGCGAATCGGCTCGGCATGATTTGCCGCGTGCACTTGTATTTAAGCCGAATAGAAGGGAGGCCGAACAGAACGAAGGCCGAACATAACGAAGGACGAACATAATGAAGGCCGAGCAGAACGAAGGCCGAACAGCATTTAGGCCGAACACCTATTCACCTTGCCTAATCATATAACAAAAACAAGGACAAGGACCTAAGAATACTAGCATATCGAACTAATCTGGACTGATAACTTCCTAGTTTCAATAATCACAAGCCTGAACTTAAACCGATAAAAACAGATAAAAGCTTTTAACACGCAGTGTCAATGTCCGAGTCCGAAATTGAAAACATTGCAAGGCTGGCTTTCGGAGACGGTCAGCGATGACGGTCTTCGATGATGACAGTTCAAAGCTCAACTTTATACCATCAATTCGGTGACTTATAATTTCTCAGCGTTTACACCTGAATGATCGTACTAGTTCACACACCACACGGGGGGGGGGGAGGGGAATATTCGTATTGTTAAGTCTAACGTCGATTATTTTTCAAGTATAGTTCGAACAGGTACTCTGCTAGATTCAATCTTTATCAGAGATGTCTAGGAAATCTAGTTCGGCCACGATTTCAGACAGACCTGGGCCATCGTCCCGATGAGAAGTCGGAGATACTTCAAACCCGTCGACTTCCCCTGCACATGACTTAGCTCCCGATGCTCTGGAGGCAGCAATTCTCTTGGACAACCTTGTTGATTCATTTGCTTCGAAGATTAATGAAAGTATGCTCCGTTGGATATGCTTTGTCCACGGAATCCCCTTTTATGATATGCTAGTTCCATCGGGGCATGATCGTCCACACTTGCCCCTAGCCGGATACACAGCTTGTAATAAATTCATGTGCTGGGTTGGCAGTGTGCCACCATTCAACTCGTTTCTTCGGGATATGCTGCAATATATTGACATTTCCCCATCGCAACTGCACCCGAACGGCCATGCATTCCTCTACGGTACTTGCATCCTCTTCATGAATGTCCTCTCTAGGCTTCCAACTCCGGGCGATATCAGATACATATATTGCATCAAGAAGCGGAAGGATAGCCCATCATTCATGTTTCTCGAGCCGCATAATAAATGTCAAATCTTAACTGGGGCATGGACCAAGTTCGCCTTGTATAAACAGGAATGGTTTTATGTGCGTTGTCCTCCTGGCTTTGCGAGGAGATGGGTTGAAGGAAGTAAGCCTTTTTATTGGACTGTTACTCATGTTTAGTCGAAGCCATACCTTTTCTAACCTTTACCCATCTTTTCAGGTATCAATCCACGTCCTGACGGCCGCGGATACTCTGATGTCGTCAAAGCTATTCGAGCCCTTCCTACCGAAGAATGGGACATTAGAACTCTCATTTCGAATGAGTCACTTACAAGGCTTGGACTGTTGGCAGAAGGCCGTCGGATAAGCCTTCCTCAAGGTGTCACCATTCCCAGGCCTGCCTTTGGCAAAGGGAAAAAACAAGCTGAGTCTTCAGCACACAATGCTCCTGATGCACTAGAAGAGGGGGAAATTAAAGAGACTGAGACACCCGAAGTACAAGATGAGAATGTTGGTCCCACTCAGGATCTGACGGTCGAAGTTCACGACAACGAAACGTCATCTTCCCTTCGAAGAGGAAAAAGAAACTGACGTACAAGATGAGGAAGGAAAAAGTTGGCGGAACTTCTAAAGTTACTCTTGTTCCAGTGGAGAAAGAAGCTTCCTCACAACATTTAGAAAGTTCTTTAAAAGGCCTATCGAACCTCTCCATTCCCGATGATCTACTCAATTATGATTTTGACGATCCGGAGGCACTCAGACTTCACTCGCCCATCAGAGGCGATGTAGGCGTTCAAGCCCAACATCACGGAGAAAAAACTCCCGTTAGTAAAACGACTGGTCCGTTGGGGGGAAACACTAGGACACACACAAACACGTGCACTCCACCTTATACTTCAACTTTTGTCATCACCCTAATCTTTTCTAACTTGTCATTATTCTCATTCTATGCAGGTGACATGGGACGCTCCCACGAATTCGATCGTCTTCACGGCTCATCAATTTTTCATCATTCTGGCCAGGTTCGGGCACTGGCAAACGTCGGGACAGAGACGACTACGGAGACCGAGACAACCGTCCTCGAGAGTCGTCTTATCGAAAGAAATCACATAGCCAATCTTCATACTCTCGCGATCCTCCCCCTCAAACAGAGCAAGGCAGAGAAAAGCCTTCACAGAAGGGGTCTCAACCCGATGTTTCCCGAGATCAGCATTCTGGTTCATCAAGTACACGACAATCTCGGGAACATCGTAAGAGAACAGAACTTTCAAAACCGCCTCCCCCTGTTCCTGCGGTAGAACCAACGATATCGGAGATGCTGGCCGAGCTTAAAGCTAAATTTCACAAAATCTGCTTTGATGGTCTGAAGTTCCTTCTAGCAATTCATCATATTCCGGGGCATGTCAAGCAGAGTGCCATCGCTTGCAACAACGACGTCTATGTTCAACATGACGCGTTTGTTCATTTAGTCGAAAAAGTCTCGGAAATCTCCGTTGAGCGTCAATAGGAAATCGACCGCTTGAAGCTTGAAGCTATCTTCGATAAAGACATTATCAAAAATCAAGATGAAGAGCTCGCTTCATACAAATCCAAGCTCGAGGCTGCTGAACAAAGTGCTAAAGACACTGCCGAGGACGTCACTCATCTAGAGATGACTCATAAAAAGGAACTTGACGAAGCGGTCCAACGTAGTGGGGCCCTGGCTTTAGAAAAAGATTCTATTCAGAAAGAAAGGGATGCACTCGCCCTACAAGTCAAAGAGTTGAAAGAGCTATTCTCTAAGGAGAAGGAAGAGAAGACAGCCGCTCAAGAGGAGTCTCAACGATATTGCAACGAGATTGTTGCTACACGACTCTTGAAGGCGAAGCCCGATGATAAGCTTTCCAAGGTCGGGATGATGAAGGACGAAGCCCGTGAGGAGGGCAAGAGAATAGCTTCCGCGGAGATCGACCCCCGCCTTGAAGCGGCTGCAGAGGCCGGCAGAGAAGAGGTCAAGTGTATGTTTGACCCGCTGATCGCCGAATACAACGCTCGTGTCCTCATGCACCGGGACTTGACTTTCTTAGGCGAGGGCTACCTTAAATCTTTAGCCGAGGCTTGGGAGACTTTAATAAAGATTAGAAAGGTGGAGTCGGGCACCGAGGAGGTCGACGAGGATGCTTTAGTGAAAGAGTTTCTCAGGGGGAACGAGCCATCAGACTTGTCTGCAGCTATGGCTCTCTTTAGTAAAGGTTCTCCTCCATCAAAGGAGAAAAATGACATAGCTGGTTCGTCTGGAACTGGGCCTTCAGCTCCCCTTCCTACTCAATCGGTCAATCGGCCAGTACTTGACTCGTTTGAACAACACGCTGGCTATGATCCGGAAGACCCCGGTCTCGACATTCACGTGTTATCCCCCATTCTAGAGGGTGAAACTCCTCGCACAGCTGAAAGCCAGCAAGAAACCGGTATAAAACTCTTCTTCTTGAAGTTCAAAGATCTGTCGCTTTCTACGAGAGGTTATTGATTCTAACGTTCATTCTTTGTGATTTCATGCAGGCCACCCTGATCCTGAACCGACTCCGAGGAGCGATGACGCCAAGGAGGAGATGGGGAAAGCGAGCGACGCTACTCACGCGGGAGTAACCCCCGGTCCTGATGCTCAAGTGATCGGGGCGCTAGATGATGATAAGTCTGAAACTTCATCCCCCGTTGAAGGGAGTTATGAAATTGAAATCACGGGCGCCTCAGAACACACTTCGAAGGTGAGTATGAAGGAGCAACTCGCGGAAGAGAAGAGGAAGAAAGTTGAGATCAAGGTCGAGTCTCAAGTAATAGAACTTAACGACCCGCTGAACAGGCCTCTGAAAGTCATTCTTCCCAACAAATCCAAACCACTGGATTTTCCTCCTCCCACTCCTGACTCCGCTTCTTTGGCGAGCAAAACGTCCAAGAGAAAGCGTGAGGGAGAGGAGTCATCCGAGAAAGCAAAGGAGGACAAGAAACTAAAGAAGTCGAAGAAGTAGCCACTATACTCGTTCAACGAGGTTTAGCTTAGGTCATGTAACTACTTTTTACTTATTTATTTTTGTAGTCAACGTAGACAGACTCTTGACTCCGAGTTTTGGAGGAGTGGTTGTATAACCCCATTTTGGATTAGTGAATAAAGTTTAGTTTCTTTGCCTTTCAAATGATTCCTACTGTTAGCTTTTTGTATAATTGTGGACGAAACTCAAATTCTCATGAGTTACATGAATTCCCAATCCACTCTCACATTGCTCGGATATTCTTTGGAATTAAACATCTCTTGTTTCACATTTTTGGTACTTAGAATATCTTTTAATCCGCGTTTTGGGGACTTAGAGTAATCCGGTCCACATTCAGGGGACTCGGAGATTCAAGTTGTTTATACTCTAGTCCGCACTCCAGGGACTTAGAGTACTCCGGTCCGCATTCAGGGGACTCGGAGATTCAAGTCGTTTATACTCTAGTCCGCACTTCGGGGACTTAGAGTACTCCAGTCCGCTTTCAGGGGACTCGGAGATTCAAGTCGTTTATACTCTAGTCCGCACTCTGGGGACTCAGAGTACTCCGGTCCGCATTCAGGGGACTCGGAGATTCAAGTCGTTTATAGTCTAGTCCGCACTCCGGGGACTTAGAGTACTCCAGTCCGCATTCAGGGGACTCGGAGATTCAAGTCGTTTATACTCTAGTCCGCACTCCAGGGACTTAGAGTACTCCGGTCCGCATTCAGGGGACTCGGAGATTAAGTCGTTTATACTCTAGTCCGCGCTCTGGGGACTTAGAGTACTCCGGTCCGCATTCAGGGGACTCGGAGATTAAGTCATTTATACTCTAGTCCGCGCTCTGGGGACTTAGAGTACTCCAGTCCGCATTCAGGGGACTCGGAGATTTAAGTCGTTTATGCGAGTTCGTACGTCATGTGGAATAATGTAACTCCAGTAGTTTATCACCAGACTATAAGGTACAGAAACATCAGTAATTCATGGAAAAGACGACTTCAAGCCTTTATTAATGAAAACAAACTAAATTGTCCGATTACATGCTAAAAAGGGAACTAAGAATCAATGGAATAAAAACATATAGGAAATAATTGCACCTAAAACATGAAAGAAACAGGCTAAATATAATATCGTCGCAAATGTTCACTATTCCATGCTCGGGGGAGTGTCACGCCATCAATGGTCGCTAGCTTGAAAGTTCCTTCTCCAAGCTTTCGTTCAACGACATACGGACCTTCCCAGCTGGGATTCATACGTGATGGTACCGGGAAAACTCGTTTCAAAACGAGATCACCAACATCAAAGATTCTTGGGCGGACTTTCTTGTTGTAATATCGCTTAAGTCGATGCTTATATGCTGCCGCCCTTAATTCAGCTTCTTCACGTTTTTCATCAATGCAGTCCAGTGATTCCAACAAGAGATCCTGATTCGTCTTAGGATCATAATGTGTCACCCGATGTGACAGAACTTCAAGCTCCACGGGTATAACAGCTTCTGAGCCGTATGCCAATGCGAATGAAGTGTGGCCAGTCGCGGACTTGTGGGTAGTTTTATAAGCCCATAGCGCTGTTGGGAGTTCATCTACCCACTTGACTCCAGCCTTTTCCAAACGCTTCTTCAATATGGACTTGATTATTTTGTTCATGGCTTCAACTTGTCCATTAGCCTTCGGATGAGCAACGGCGGTGAACTTTTTCTCAATGCCGTACTTTAAACAGAAATCTTTGAATTCTCTACTTTCAAATTGAGTTCCGTTGTCCATAATGATGGTTCGCGGGAGGCCAAAGCGGCATATAATGTTTCGTACAACGAAATTAATGACCTTCTTGGAGGTAATTGTGGCCAGAGGCTCTGCCTCGGCCCATTTCGTGAAGTAATCGACCGCAACTATGGCGTATTTTGCACCACCTTTGGATATAGGCAAGGAACCGATTATGTCGATTCCCCGGATTGCAAACGGCCATGGACTAACCATTTGCATGAGTTCCGTCGGTGGAGCTCTCGGGATTTTTGCGTATCTTTGACACTTGTCACATTTTCTTACATAGTCTGCAGCATCCCGATTCACAGTTGGCCAATAGTATACGTAGCGAAGGATCTTTTTTGCTATTGTCTGCCCCCCAGTATGGTCGCCACATTCTCCTTCGTGAACTTTCTCCAAGACTCGCTTTGTTTCATCACGGGCGATGCACCGTAGTAAGGGAACCGAAAACCCCCTCCGATACATTACTCCTCCCTGCATCACATATCGCGCGGCTTTCCGAATGACCTGTCGCCTTTCGCTTCTTTTCTCGGGCAAAGTCCCGTTTAGCAGGTATTGTTTGAACGGAGTTATCCACGACTCCTTCTCGATTTCCGTTTCCAACACAAAATCGACTTCCATCACATCTATGCTTGGAGCATGTAAGGTTTCGACGGGAACCAATCCCATTTGCTGTGCATCGCCAGTGCTTGCGAATTTGGCCAACGAGTCGGCTTCCTTGTTATATTCACGCGGGACATGCGAAATGTCATAATGTTCGAAGTTCGCCAATAGTTCCTGAACCAGAGCAAGGTACGGAGCAAGCTTTTGTCCCCTTGCTTGGTAGTCTCCTCGCACTTGGTACACCACCAGCTGCGAGTCACAAAAGATTTCAACTGATTTTACCCCGAGTTCTCCAACGAGCTTTAAACCAGCAATCAATGCTTCATATTCTGCTTCATTATTCGTAGCTGGGAAATTGAGCTTCAAAGCATAACAAATCGATCAATTTTCCGGAGTCACAAGGGCTACACCAGCTCCGGAGCAACGGTTGTTTGAGTCCCCATCGGTGTACAATTTCCATTGAATGGGAGGAATGACACTATTACCATCCGGTTCGTCTGACACAGTAAACTCAGCGATGAAATCTGCTAATGCTTGCCCTTGTATGGCTCTTCGTGGTAGGTAGGTAATATCGAAATGACTCAATTCGATATTCCATTTTAACATCCTTCCAGAAGTTTCTGGTCGTTGGAGTACTTGTCGCAAGGGCTGGTCGGTATAAATACTGACTGAGTGTGCTTGGAAGTATGGACGCAGCTTGCGTGATGCAATCACCAAGCAATAGGCAAATTTCTCAATTTTAGGATAATTTCTTTCTGCCCCCGTTAAACATTTACTAACGTAATACACCGGCTTTTGAACTCGGTCCTCCTCGCGGACCAAAGCCGCACTTATAGCATGTGGGGATACGGCCAAGTATACGTACAGCATTTCGTGGTCAACTGGTTTCGATAGCACTGGAGGACTCTCCAAATGCCTCACCAGATCTCGGAACGCTTCCTCACAGCTGGATGTCCATTCGAAATTCCTCTTTACTTTCTTTATTATATCGAAGAAGGGAATGCACTTGTCTGTGGCTCTGGATATAAATCGACTCAACGCAGCCACCTTTCCATTCAAGCTTTGTACCTGTTTTATAGTTCTGGGCACTTGTACATCTCGAATAGCTTGAATCTTTTCTGGGTTAGCTTCAATTCCCCTGGCATTAACAATGAATCCCAAAAACTTCCCCGACGCAACGCCGAAGGAACACTTCAGAGGGTTGATCTTCATCCCATAATATCTGAGTATACCGAACATCTCTGCTAAGTCTCGAATGTGGTTGTTTGACTATCGTGACTTCACGAGCATGTCATCCACATAGACTTCCATCGTTCTACCAATCTGATCTTTGAACATTCGATTCACCAAACGCTGATAGGTCGCTCCCGCGTTTTTCAATCCAAAAGGAATTACTACATAGCAATATAGCCCAACGTCTGTGACAAAACTGGTGTGTTCCTAGTCCGGAATGTGCATCGGGATCTGATTGTATCCCGAGTACGCATCCATGAATGACAACAACTCGTGTCCCGCAGTGGAGTCGACCAACTGATCAATTCTAGGTAATGGGAAACTGTCCTTAGGGCACGCTTTGTTCAAGTAAGAATAATCCACACAAGTTCTCCACTTCCCATTCGCCTTTTTTACCAGCATGGGGTTCGATACCCATTCAGGGTAGAGGGCGTTGCGGACGAACCCATTCGTTTTGAGCTTGTCCACCTCCTCTTTGAGAGCAGCGGACCTCTCCGGGTCCATCCCTCTCCTTTTCTGCTTAACTGGGACGTACTTCGGGTCTATGTTCAACATATGACTCGTAATAGCGGGAGAAATCCCGCACATGTCGGAATGTATCCAAGCGAAAACATCGAGATTCGCTCGGAGGAAATCACTAAGGTCTTCGGTCATCGAGGGGCTGAGTTGTGATCCAATCTTCAGCACTCGCGATGGATCGTCTCGACTGACTGAAATGTCAATTGTCAGCTCAGCCGGTGCTGCTTTTTCTTCCCTGGGTTCCTCATCGTCGTCTCTCGGATCTATGTCTCTGAAGATCCGAGAATCATGCCCGAGCCAGGGCTCGGGCATTACTTGTCAATTGTCAGTATGCTGGATGCGGACGGAATTGTCCGCAACCTTTCCTTTTTCTCTCCGTTGGGCTTCTCAGAGCTCAGCCACATAACATGCACGACCGGTCGCCTGGTCGCCATGAACAACACCTACTCCCTTGTCAGTCAGAAACTTTAAAGTCAAACACCACGGGGCCAACGCTGCCCTAAACTCAGCCAGGGCCGGTCGGCCCAAAGACACATTGTACGGAGAATCTACATCCAAAACTATGAAAGGTAGGATTCGCACCCGCCTACGCTCACCTTGCCCTAGTTCAACTAGCAACTCAACATACCCCACTGCATCGGTCGCTGCTCCATTAAAGCCGTGTATACGAGCTTTAGATGGCTTCAAATCCTTCGTCTCCATCTTCATCTGGTCATAAGCCTTCTTGAAGATGATATTGGCAGAACTTCCAAAATCAATTAAAATTCTTTTCACAAAAGCCGGCCCGATTGTCGCAGATATGACCATCGGGTCAATGGTAGGAGCCTCCACCTGGTCAGCATCTCTGCTCCGAATACTATATTGTCTGTCATCATGCGCAGCTGTTTAGCAGGGGCCCCATCCTCTACGTTGGAACAACACTCAAAGTCTGCATGCCTCAGGGAATTAGCATACCGCTCCATTTCTTGCCAGTTCTTATCTGCAAGGTGAGGTCCGCCGATGATCGTGTTTATGACTAGTCTGCCCACGGTCCGAGCAGGCTCCTCGGGGTGACGTGGAGCGGGTGCACGACCGAGATTGGACATTCCCTGTCCACCTTCTTGCGGACTCTTTACAAACTCCTGTAGCTTTTTCTGCCTAATCAACTTCTCTATAGCGTCGTGTAGGTGTTTGCACTCTTCAGTATTGTGCCCATAACTCTCATGAAAGCGACAGTACTTCCCGGTCCGCTTTTGTTCTTTGGTTGACTCCTTTGGACGTGGCTTTCTGTACTGAAAGGTATTGCAGGTTGATAGGTAAATGTTCTCAAGAGATGCATTCAGCGGGGTGTACTCATTGTAGGTTGGAATTCTCGGCTTCCATTTCCCCACTTCTCCCTTCTTCCCCTGATTTCTTCCTCCGGATTCCTTAGATTGCCCGGGCTTGTTCTGGACATTGACCTGAACCTTCCCCGAGTTATCTCTGGACCGCTTCACAGCAATGTTGTTTTTCACGGACTCCTGAACAGGCCCTAGTGTCTTATCTCGCCTTATCCACCTGGCTTCCTCTCTTCTTATGAACTGATGTGCCTTTGAGTAAAAATGCTCTAGCATAGTCGGAGGTTTTCCTGCTAGCCAATCTCTGAATCCGGATCCACACCTCGCATCACAACCATAAGAATTGCATGATCATTGGGATTACTGACTTCAGTAGCCGCAACATGGAATCTCTGTAAATACTCCTTCAATGACTCCCCAGGAGCTTGGATTACACTTGATAAAGACATCACATCCTTTGGACGAGTAGTATGTATCCTGAACTGTTCTATAAATTTCTTCGCCAACTCCTCGAAACTGGATACGGACCGCGGAGGAAGTCGGGTGAACCACATGGTAGCGATCCCAGATAGAGTTATTGGAAAGCACATGCACTTGGTTGCATCATTTGCTCTAGATTAATCCATCATCCATTCGTACCTCATCACATGCTGCCTGGGATCAATCTTTCCTTCATAAGCCGGGATAGTTGGCATGCTGAACTTCCTGGGGTACTTAGCCTGTAGAACAACGTCTATAAACGAGTATAACTTCTGGACACTCCCCAATCATCGTTTGATAAGCCTTGATTCTCTTTCATCAACTGTCTGATCATAGCTGTCAGGTCTGGGGTTTGTATGGAAGGTGGAAGGTTGGAGTCTGTCCTACGGGATTGATCAGGCTGATGCCTCCTCTGCTGGTGATCTGCCAAACGTGCATCTTAAGGTTCGACATCATTGGCATCTTGGTGAGCCGGGCGTCCAGCCTCCACCTGCACTCCAGCTCCTAAGTTTCCCGTTCCTGCTCGGTCACGGTCTCCGAGGTGTAAATGGTCCCCAGTTGTTCGAACAGCAGCACCTGCCTGTGTAGTTTCAGTCTTGCGGCGTCTACGCCTGGGAGGTTCATCGGACGAAGTCGAGCTGTCAGATGAAGAGTAAGGAGCTGGACTGCCCCCAGCATTCTGATGCTGTTGTTGAGTGAGTTGTGCCATAAGGTTGGCGTTAGCTTGCATCCGCTCTCCAAGTTGTCTCCTGCTTTCCCTGAGCTCTCTCATCAAGTCGTTGAACTCTATTTTGGTGACAACTTGCATTTGGTCCTGGGCGGTTGTCCCTACACCTAGATTTGCTTGCTGATTGCTAGGCCCTGCTTGTTGTACGCTAGCAGTCTCATGGGTGTCCGCATTATGAGAGGCTGATCGGGTACGTGGTCTTCCCATTGTAGAGTTATTGACAGGAACTCTGAGTAGAATCAACGGATGTCTTATGAATGACTCGGATCTCTTTCGGGGGATTTATTCAATCCAGTAGCTTCAAAGCAGATCCTTATGGCCTGAGAATTCGATTCTCAGTGAAAGAACCAAAGTGTTTGCACCAAAATTGGTCACTAACCTCGTTGAGAAAGATTGTGTAGAGAGATAAATGAGGAAAGTAAATTTAAACAGAGAACAATATGCTAAATTGAATGCAAAGACAGGAACACCAGGTTTATAGTAGTTCGGCGTAACTGCCTACGTCCACTTTGAGGTTAATCTTTTATTGCTTTACTTGATAATTGATTGTAGATACAATCCGTACACTAACTACTCGAATACAATTGCTAAGTAAAAAGAAAGAGTCTTGAAAGCAGCAGAGTCTCCCCAGTGTTCTCCAAAAAAGGTCCTTTTCACTGTGCCCCTGCCTCTCTATTTATAGACAAAGATGGGTTGGACTTCCCTGGTGGGCCTGGCAACTAAATACCTCGGCCTAAAAAGAGTGAGCTCTGTGTGCCGAACGATAGATGCCAAACGAAGTGATGCCGAACGATATCGTCATGCCGAACGAAGTGATGTGCTGAGTGGAGAGTGCAGGCCGAGCAATAGTCGAAGTCGATCGAGATTGGATGAATGCCGAACACCTCTGGATGTCAAACATCTCTAGATGCCGAACAACTTTGAATGCCGAACACCTCTGGATGCCGAACGATCTCGAATGCCGATCGAGTTTTATGCCGAACGAGGTTGAGTGCCGAACGAGGTTGAGTGCCGAACGAGGTGTGGATGCCGAGCAGTATGGAGTGCCGAATGAGGTGTGGATGCCAAGCAGCATGAAGTGCCGAATGGCTCTACCATGCCAAACGGTCCATGTATGCCGAACGCTCTATGTATGCCGAACACTCTCGAATGCCGAACGATCCATGTATGCCGAACACTCTCGAATGCCGAACATTCCTGAATACCGAATGCTCTTTGAGTGCTGAACGTTCCAATACCGAATGCTCTTTGAGTGCCGAACGCTTTCGAATGCCGAACAGGGTCTGATGCCAAACACTCTCGAATGCCGAACGGCCATAGATGCCGAACGTCACTTAATGCCGGACGATATACAATACCGAACGACTCTTAATGCCGAACGGTATGCAAGTGCCGAGTGCCTAGTTGCCTGGTCAAATCTTCAGGTAACATCATCAAACGCATCTCATCGAACGAATGTCTAGTTTTAGAGAAACTACTGCCCCACTTTAACTCACACTAGGCCTAGAGAGGAAGATCACGCATGTAAACTCGCATAGTGACTCATTGTACGTACCTATGCCCAATCCCTTGATCCTAGCGGCAAAATACCTATTATGCACCCCAAGGATTACTGTGCTTAACTTCGCCTGGTAGTGGGCACCGCCTAGCTTTCAGCTCCTAGCCCATACGGGCCTACGGGAATGTCCATGATCCAGTCTCCGATCCCAACACCTCGACTAATGACTAGAAATCCAACAGCCTCAACTGACGACCAATAATTTGGTCCCAACACTGTGCGTAATTTTTGCAACATAAGTTGCATGTCCTGACGACACTCCGCATCCTACTCTATGATATGGAAATGCGAACTAAGTCCGCTATCTCAAATAAGAACAACTAAATGTGTCTATGCCAGTTAAGCAATTTAAAGAGTAACATGGTTCATACCCTTATTGGCTCAAGGCCCCAAACAGTCAACTAAGTCTAAAGTGAGTTACGACCGTCATCCTACACTAGTCTTAGGTCGATTGTCTACAATCTAGACATCTTTCGTTTTACTTCTTTTAAATGAGTTAACCATTTCATTTTATTTTCAGACTTAATCTAGACATATTTCAATTTACTTGTTTTTAAGTAAATTAATCCATTTCATCTAATTAGCACTAACCATTTCAATTATCAGACGTAATCCATTTACTTCTTATTTCAATTGGGCTAGTCTGTTTGTTCTATTTTTATTATAGTCATTGCAACATTTACATTATTCTAATTAGCAAGTTATAGGTGTCAAATCCAATTGTAGCATATGATTTATGGTTTTACAGCTTACATATGTCAATTGCAATTAGATAAAAAGATCCATTACTCCAGATTCCCAATTTAATAAATTAACGGATTAATACCAGAATTAACAGTCAAATCAGCATAGGGTAGAAATTAAAATCAATTAATTTAATTAACTTTTTAAATTTGTGCCTACTAACCTCTGTCCTAAGCTTTTAGGTTTGCCTCAAACACCGCAAGCTTTCTCCCCTAAATCCGCTCAGGTCTCTTCTCTAATTGCTAGATCTTCTTTTTATTTTAATTTAGATTGAGGAATAGAATTGGGGTTTTGAAATTGATTTGGAAAATTAGGGTTTAGGGTTTTATTTTGGCAGAGCTTCACTGTAATGGAGAGAATTAGGTTTTAGGTTAACCCTAACTATCAATTCATAGGGGAACACCTCAACTCACTACCGCTAGATCCAATCCAAAATCATCTTGTTCATCCTTGAAACGATAGCCATCACACAATGATCTTGCACAATGAAACCAATCATCTCTAGGTCGCCACGACCCTATGATCGACCATGGGTCGGGTTGACCGCCTTTGGGCTAGGTCGACCACCCACGGTCGACCTGGTCCTAGTTGATTTCTTTTTTTCTATTTTCTATTTTTTTCTTCAATTTCTTATTTATTTAATCCGTTATAACTTTTTTGTTTAGCTCGGATTTCAACTAGTTATACCTGAAAGTTGTCCAGAAAATTACTCCGGACACAATGGTGCAAGTCCCATAGTCAAGTTCGGATGTTTGTGAAAATTATCCTTTTAGGTTAATTCTTATCTTTTAATTATTATTTCTTATATATTTTCAAATCCTGGGTGTTTCAGGGTAGCTTCTGTTCATATAGGAGAGAGCAAGCTGCGCATGGGCTAAGTCACATTATAGAGATTGACCTAGAATTAACCATGCATAAAAACCAAGACATCATCATTCTCCTTCAATAGGACGACAGTCTGCTTTTGAATGCCTTTGGGCGATAGATGGAGCTCAAGGTTGGAGATTCAAGCATATTAATAGCGATGCTCATGCAATCAATAGAGAACAAAGGACCCTCTCGGTACACTCCTAATCTCTTAGGGGCATGGCCAGGCCTAGGTCAATAAAGGGGCAAGTCAGGCATTCACGGTTGCCCTTTGTGCATAGGGAGAGGTCCCCATCTCTAGGTTGTCATCATCACCGTCACTCTCCAATGTATCATCTCCATCGGTCTCCCACTCCATAAAGATGCCAACTAAGCCCAATGATGGTTGTAGGCCAAACACACCCACATCGGGCATATGCTGGCCTTCATGAGGAAATGAATCGCCTTCACCGGTAACTCGACATAATGCAACCCTGGAATGCTGGGGTTGAAGCTCTATACGATGTTGAGAATGAGGAGCCATTTTCTGAGGAAACCTTGAATATATAAATCCACTAACGTATGTCTTGCTACCCATTGACAAATATGATGGGAGTGCTGATCCATCAGATCACATCACCGCCTTTAACTCCATTACCTAGTCCGTGTAGCTTGTCGGCCCTACAAAGTGTCTGCCTTCCCATACATACTTACTGGACCGTCCTCCAACTAGTTCTTACATCTGCAACTAGGCATCATTAAGTCATAGGTCCATCTTTTCATAAATTTCAAGGTTAGGTTCTTTGTTTTCAAGACCCATGTCATGGCTAGTGAGATTGGTAACATTAGGTATGGGCCGACCAAGAATCTTTGATTGTATGTGAATCACTTCAACAAAGAGTCCACCCAGGCTAGGGGTGTCAATAAGAACATCCTAGTTGTGGCTCTTTGTTGGGCGGTCAGATATAAGTCCTGAATGTGGAAGGAATCAGCCGACCACGTCCCTAATTGATTTCTATCTGTAAGCGAACAATAACATGTGGATGGAGGACGATGACCTTTCAAACAGAAAAGACGAAGTCCGACATTTAAACAAAGCCG
Source organism: Allium fistulosum (assembly GCA_030737815.1). Classification (NCBI taxonomy): domain Eukaryota; kingdom Viridiplantae; phylum Streptophyta; class Magnoliopsida; order Asparagales; family Amaryllidaceae; genus Allium; species Allium fistulosum. Next base: position 1,260,204,701 of record CM060901.1, read on the forward strand.
GACCTAGTGAGGCAATTGACCGTCGAAGTTACGATTGGCAAAACAACAACAAGTGGCATGCAAAAGATTGCACCCGGTACAAGCCTAGGTATGCTCACTATGCCACCTTGACTGAAGATATGAAATCCATATATCTTACAACCGGGGATCATGTACCATTCCAAAGACCATCTACCACTAGAGCCATGAGAAGGAAGGAACCTCGTGGAAATGACAAATACTGCAAGTTCCATGAAAGCAATGGCCACTCCACCAACAAGTACCATATATTGAAGAATGAGATAGAAAGGCTGATCTGAGAAGGAGTGCTCATAAAGTACATTCGGCAGCAGGTCGATCAAAGGACGACTTGCAACAATCAACCGACTTAACCCCAACAACCCAACAACAGTGTCGTGGCCATAACTGATATTTTGACTATCTATGGAGGCCCATATATGGCCGAAAGTAGTTGGGGAGCATTGTCTTAAGACTAGAGAGAAGTGAGTTCGGCCATCTAAGTTATTCGTTAAAGCGTCGAGCATCCAAGCACCCAGATTAGTAGCGGATTAGCCCATCACCTTCAACACCAAAGACAGAGAAGCTGTCCCTACCCCAATTATGACCCTATGGTCATCACCCTTGTAATGGCCAATACAAATGTACATCGAGCCTTTATTGTTGCGGTAGGTCAGTCAACATCATGTTTAAGCGTGCCTTTGAGGCATTCAAGCTTCCTTCCTCCAGCCTCACTCCGCGCCTTGCCCATATACGACTTTGGGGTCGTTGGCATTGTTCCATTAGGGATGACCTCTCTTATGACCACATTTGGCAAAGAGCCCCTTACTGCATAGATATAGATAAACTTTATAGCTATTGATTTCCCATCTGCTTATAACCTCTTGATAGGAAGACCAGACCTTATGGATCTTGATGTAATAGTCTTTAATAACCAGCTCGTCATGAAATTCTCTATCCAAGGTAGATTCAAAGAAATCCAAAGCAATCAACAATAAGCCAAGGGGAACATACAAAACCTGGTCGAGACTTTCGACATCCTGCATTAATATAATATGAAGCTGAATCCAAAGAAGTTCTCATTTGTTATTCAGTTAGGAAAGTTCGTTTGCTATGTTGTGCGCCAAGGGAATTGAAGCTAACCCCGCTAAAATCCATGCCATCCACAACATGCAGATCCTGAGAACTGTAAATCATGTACAAAGCCTAAATGGAATGGTTGTTTCTTTGAGTTGGTTTATGTCCAAGGCAACCGACTTGTGTCTCCTCTTTTTTGACCAAATGAAGAAGGGGAAGTCATTTTTTTAGAATGATGAATGCACTAAGGCATTTGAATAGTTGAACTAGCACTTAACTATAATGCTAGTACTATTTAAGCTTGTTGACATGGAGGATTTGTACCTTTACCTTGTACTGTCCGACCATGCGATCAATGCTACATTAATTAGAGAAGACGAGAAGGTTCAATAGCCGATCTACTATGTCAATAAAAGGTTATCAGGCCCCAAGATAAGAGACACATGGTTGGAAAAGCTAGCTTTCTACCAACTCATGGTAGCCCAGAAACTCCGCTCATATTTCCAAGCTCATCCCATCAAAGTTCTTACTAACCAACCATTGAAGCAAATCCTTAGTCGACCCGCTACAGCGGGTCGGCTACTCAAATGGTCCGTCAAGCTTGGGCAACACCACATCTCTTTACAACCTCCCACTTCTATCAAGGGCTAAGCCATTGTAGATTTCATTCCTGAGTGCTCAATCCCAGACAATGGCAAAGAAGATACCATCACAAGTCAACAAGCTTGGCGCCCTTATGTAGATGGTCTGTCGAATGAGAAGGGACAGTGGCCGGCATGGTCCTTGTCACCCCCGAAGGGAGAGAAATTTGTTTTGCCGCAAGCCTCACTTTCAAAATGACCAACAAGAATGCAACATCCCCTATCTAGAGGCCCAAAACTAAGCGCTATAGATGCTGCAGTTATCTATAGTTTTAGTTTCCGCAACTAAATACGACTATGTTAATGGTATCTATAATATCAGAAGGACTTGAATATGAAACAATACATAGATTTCAAAACAACTTTTACTTCGTTACATTTAAAACATATGTTCCATATTCAACTTACATAATCCCAATACGTTCCCAGGCACAGATAAAATATACTTATTACAAATTACGCCAAGAGCGGTATATGAAGATACCCCCTTAGATGATCAGAGTCATATAGTCATAATAGACTTAATACAAACACAACGGAAATACATCAAAACATAAAACAAGAACTGCAACTCCTAAATAGCTATCTGTTTGCCTCCTGCAAGCCTCTGGTAGCCTTATTCGTCATCCTACTAAAACCTGAAAAGACCTTAACCCCTCAGCCTACTCAAATTAATTTTGGGCACCCGAGAGTTTAAGGGGAAAACATAAACTTTGAGCCAGACATAAAGCCTGGTATGAATAATACTATACATCCGGAATATATACGTTAAGTGAGACCACGCCGCTTAGCAGAACTGGTTTCCCCTCACTAACATCCTTTTAAAACATATCTTTGCAAAACCTTTCCTGCAATCAAAACTGATTAAACACTGTAAAGCATCATTATGTAAACATATATAAACATTAGGTAATAATGAACTATATGTTCAAACACATAAGTTTTGTTTGGATAACTTTTAACCTTTGGCCAACTCGGGCCTACCAGACTATATAATCAAAATTAGTCTAACACATGTTAGCTATTCTTCTTTTGGATTATCTATCCTTAACTATCTGTTAAATACTTCTCTTCTGGATGGTCTGTCCTTAACTATCTGTTAAATACTCCTCTTCTGGATGGTCTATCCTTAACTTAATCATCTCCCAGGTCTCCCTGATCCTAATGGTTTTTCGGGCTCACCAATAACCTATCTGTATACAAACATATATTCCTTTCGGTGTGTAATCATAATTTTAATCTACATGTGACAAAGCCTTACATACTGGAATTTTGGACAACAATTAGCTGGGGCTAATAGCTAATGTATAGGGCGCGACCCCATACTAGTCCCATCTGTCTAATATCTGAGTCATTTTCACTTATGGATCCCCTCCCATAATTTTCCTTGAATTTTTTTTCAAAATGATTTAAAACCTTTAAATCAAACTTAAACAAGGAAAAGTATGTAATCTATATGCTTTACTCAAAATCATATCACCATGTTATATATATCTTCTTTACTCAAATCTTAGTTGATGGAAATATTTGGACACTTGAAAAAACCTCTTTCTAAATCTTTGAAAATATCTCTTTCCAAAACCAAGTGAAAACCTTTTAATCACTTAGGCCAATATGCCAAAACCTTACCTTTCGAAACCAGTCATCAAACCTTTCAAAACCATTGAAAAGTAAACCTTTCGAAAGCAATGAAACTTTGGATATCCTTCTTTAAAAGTCCCTTTAAAACATTGCCTTAGAAAAACTTTGGAAAACCTTCCATCTCAACCTTTCGAAACCATTGAATTAAAACCTTTCGAAATCATTCATCAAACCTGTCAAAATCATTCAACTAAAACCTTTCGAAATCATTGAACTTAAACCTTTCGAAATCATTCAAAGCAAACCTTTCGAAATCATTCAACTAAAACCTTTCGAAATCATTGAACTTAAACCTTTTGAAATCATTCAAAGCAAACCTTTCGAAGACTTACTAGGTTCAACTTAAAACAAGTGGAAAACCTTCTTTTAAAACCTTTCGACTTTATTGGAAGAATCCTTTCGACTTTGTCGGAAGGTCTGCTTTGAAAGCTTTAAAACATTTTATTTAAAACAACATGCCACTGCCTTTAAAACGACTCCTTCAAAAGCTTGGGTTATTCTTTAGTTTATAAAACAAGGGTAAATCACCTAAGTCGAAAGCTCTCTTTCGAAAGCATGGTGAAGCGGCTAGCTTTTTTTAAACAAGTAAACCTTTCGTCTTTGTCGAAAGGTTCAAAACAAAACATTTATAAAGCGCAATAACCCTTCGACTGTATCGGAAGGTTTCAAAACAAAATAGTGATAAAACAGCAGTAACCTTTCGACTGTGTCAAAAGGTTTAAAACCTTTATTTTAAACATTTGACTCGGTCGAAAGCAACCAAGTCGAAAGCTCTTATTCGAAAGCAAAGCAGGCTATCTTTGGTTTATAAAACGAACACACTTCAACCTCTTTGGCAACCAACCTTTCGACTTAGAACCCTTCGACCTTGTCTAATTCATTACATACCAAGTAACTTGATACCACATGCATTGGTTTGACCTTGTCGAAAGCTATGAACCTCTCGACCATGTCGAAAGGTCTGGTTTGGAAGGTTTAATGACAGAATTGGCTGAAACATGCCAAAAGTATGATTTCTTTGTTTTTAACTTAAAAAGGATAATTTTCAACTAACCTGCCTTTATTTGTCAGATTCTCATTGGTTAACAAATACTTTTCAGAAAAGTGCTGCTACCATTTTTCATAATTAAATAATCATTTTATTTTATAAGATGCCCCTTCTACTTAATTAAATATATAAAACATTTAAGTCCCATACCTTAAATAATTTTATATATTCATCAAATTACTTAGGAAAAATCTAGAAAAATCCCAGAAAATTTATTTCAATATGTTTTCCAACATATAAAAATTTTAAACCCAAATAATTATTATTTTAGCCGTAAATAATTTATAACCCAATAAATCATTTTCTTCACTAGAAAATTTATATAAAATCCGCATTAATTCAGAAAATTATGAAAATTGAAACCCATCTCTAAAATATCATTTATGACCTATATTTAAATTTTCAAGGCATTTAGATATCATCTAATAGGGTTTTCATATCAAACATATCATAAAAACTAACATGAACATATATAATTCTTTAACAAGCATATATATTACTTTAATCATCAAAACATGGCATATACTTGCAAAATTTTTTTGGATCCAATCAAAAACCGAAAACCATATGAAACTGGGATGTAGTAATTATTCACCTTAGCTTTGAGATTATAAGATGTGAGATTTGATGTTGATTATGTTGATTGTCTTCCTTTACTTGAATCCTAGCTTTAATCTTCTCTTGAGAACAATAATGGTGGCCGACCTTAGATGTATTAGTTTGCTAAAATGAAAATGAACATGAGTTTCATTCCTAAGGGTTTAGGGTATAAACCCTTCTCCTATTTCCCATATTGCCCTTCTCATATAACAAATTAGCTTATGTTATTTCATTTTAGTTTGTACACTAACATGGCACGGCTACCTTAGCTAGTCAATTCTCAACTTATTATTCTCTACATTATTTTGTTTAATTTTGTTAATTAAACATTCTAAATAATGTTACAAAAATACGGGGTTTTACAAAGAAAACTAAGTACAAGGCTATCATGGCCGGTCTCTGGATAGCAAAGGAGATATGTGTAGATTCCATCCATGTGTTCAGCGACTCATCTCTAGTCGTCAATCAAATTGGCTGTCGTTTCCAAGTCAAAGGAAAAACACCGGCCTTGTATGTACCATAATCAAAGAAGATAATCAACACCTTCATCAATTTCAAGCTAGAGAAGATACCTAGGGAGAAAAATGTCAAGGCCGATCAACTGGGCGAGATAGCAAGCAATTTATAAAAAGCCTCTCCTTGGGTTTCATTGTAAGTCTAGATGCCCACAGGGTAACAACAATGGAGATTGATATGACATCCACAGACAACTAGATGGATCCTCTAATCAATTACTTAGTAAATAAAAAGCTTCTAACCGACTATAAAGAAGCCTAAAAAGTCCTCTACCAAGCTCCTCGATACACAACCATGGATGGGAAGCTCTACAAGTGAGGGTACTCAATACCACTTCAATGCTGCATGTCTAAAGACAAAAGCCAGCCAGATATTGGAAGAGCTGCATGAAGGATTCTATAGGGATCATGCCGGGGGCAAAGCTTAGCAAAGAATGCCACCCAACAAGGGTATTTCTAGCCCACCATTATAGACAAGTGCGATGGGTGTCAGCGGTTCGCCAAGTTACCCAGAGCCTCTCCTACCCTTCTTACCTCCAACGACTTCCCCTTGGCCATTCGACACTTAGTGAATTAACTTGATAGAAAAGCTATCAAATGCCAAGGGTAGGTACAACCATTCCATAGCCGCTATCGAATACTTCACTAAGTGGGTCGAGGTTGAGTCCTTTACAGGAGTCACCACCCCCAAGATACTGAACTTTGTCATCAAAAACATCATCTGTCGGTTCGACCTGCGAAAGAAAATCATCACCAACAATGGCACTTAGTTTGAGTGCAGTCACTTTCAGGATTTATGTGCAAGAAATGAGATTGAGAAATGCTTCTCTTCCATTGGTCACCCTTAGTCTAATGGGCAAGTAGAGGCCATTAACAAAACCATCAAATCAACATTGAAGAAGCACCTCTATAAGCCAAGGGAAACTGGGCTGAGGAATTGCCACTCATCCTTTGGTCCTATCACAACTCTAGTCACACTTCAACCTATCATACTACCTTGACGCTTTCTTATGGGTACAAAGCCATGTTGCCCATCGAAGTAGATGTCCCCTCACCTTGGCGTCTCACATATAAGCGTAAACAAAACAATGAGAGTTACTCAAGCTTGGGCCAACCACCATTGAAGAAAGAAGAGAGGATGTTGAACTGTGCAACGAAGCCTATAAAAGGAGGATAATCAAGCACTACAACTCCAGAATGCTGCTCTAAAAATTCATTATTAGTGATCTAGTACTATGCCAGGAGTTCGCAAATACTAAGAACCCGGCTAAAGGAGTACTCGGCCCAAATTGTGAGGGGCCATATATCATCAATGCTATCTTGTCAAATGATGCTTACTGCCTTTTCCGCCTAGATGGAACACACAAATCCTGCACTTGGAACACAAAGCACCTCCGGGCCTATGAGCCACAATTATAAGGTGGTTGTAGAAACCTTTTGTGAAGAATATAACAAAGACTTTAGAGCCTACACTGTCTTGTACACCTAAGGTTATCCAGTAGGGTTTAGCTACATCACTCTTCCATGCTAGGGAGTGCCATTACTAAAGATTATCCAATGAGGGCGAGTTATTATGTGCCCGCTTCCTTTCTTAGAGACTGCCAACATCTGCCACCTAGGACTGCACGAGCCATTTAACGCTTCCCTCCTTACTGGTTGGTAATCCAACGAGGGTGAATTATCGTGCATTCACCTCCTTATTTGGGGACTGTCATCACTATAGGCTATCCAGTGAGGATGAGCTATTATATTCTCACTTCTTGCTTAGGAAGTTCAGACCTCTGCCTACCAGGATTGCACGAGCCATGCTCCCATCCTTACTACTCTCTACCTAATGAGGTTGAATTACCGTGCATTCACTTCTTTGTTTGGGGACTGCCAAACTACCATGTTAATTTTGGGTGAGATGTCTCTCCCCTTCGTGCTAGAGTGCATCGATGATTGAAAGCTCGATCGTAACACTCCCGATTTGCTTGACCATGATGCCGCTCGTCCCACCTACGGGACATAGCACTATTGTTGAGACTAGTGCTCTTACCCTGAGTGATTACAAGGTCCAACATCTGTAGTGGGCCTGCATAAAAATAAGCTAGGCACTATATTAACTAGTCGTGTGTCACCCATAGGAACCCTCGAGCCACTCAACGCTTTGGTTTATGCCTAAACCGCCTACTACTCATTCTTGACGCTTGTCATCTAGGAGAACCCTTGAGCCACTCAATGCCCCGATTCGTGCCTGGTTCGCCCGCCACTCAGTCCTGTCATGTGTCATCCAGGAGAACACTCGGTCCCCTCAACACTCTGGCTCGTGGTGAAACCGCCCAATATCATCAACACCGATAGGTTTAACACCTTATGCCTACCTCCATATGCACCTACAATGAGGCTTCACAACCAATGCTTGATCTGTGCTCATATGTTAGCCTGGCCTATCATTAAGACAAGTTAATCATACAATTAGTTTACATGGTTTACATCAACATGCCACAATCACTGCCTATCTCATTACCATACACGACTATTTATCTATCTTGTGAAAACATTTAAGTGCAGAAAATGCAGGGACTATGTTAACTACTCAAAGTATGTTACCCTGTTGATTACGCATAGACAAGCAAGGAAATATAAACAATCAAGTACTTAGACTAATTTCACAAGACAAAGTGGTTCTTTTCATTCCTACAAAAAAGGCATGGCACAAAGCCTGCCCTGCTAGGCTTATGCAAAGATTGAAGAAAAATATTTACAAAGTCGGTCCACTAGCCGACCGGGTAATGGAGTCAATCAGCTCCTTTGCCAAAATGGTTGGCATGGCCTTCTCGACTGCCTTCATCTCAGCAGCTATAACACCCCTAATTTTATTGACACTATTCAGGAGATTTAATTAGAATAAATTAAATAGAATAATGTAGATAAGGAGGTTGAGGTTGATTAATAAATTAGGTGGCCGTGCTTACTTAATATCTAATGAACTTGTATAAATAGTTAGGAAATGAAACATAAGGGAATTAGGGTAAATACCATACTTCCCACCCTTATACTATTCCCATTAGGTCATACACGTTCATTTCACCGAAACAAAAAATTATAACCGTAAGAAGTGAAAGCAAGGTTGGCCATTAGAAAGAGGAGAAGAGAAAATCAACTAAAAGCTAGGATTCAAGTTAGAAGGATCTCAATCATACTTCAATTTCCTTATCCAATCTAAGGTGAATAATAATTTCAACATCTCTATTTTTATTTTTACATCATATGGTTTTATATTTAAGGATAAATCTGTTTTATGATATATTGAATGATGATATGCTTGTTTATGATTTATATGTGTTTAAACAAGGTTGTTTAATAAGGGATATACACGGTTTTAGTGAAAAACCAAGATGAAATGATTTTTAAATGCCATGGGAAAATTTTATGTATATAAAACATGATTTTGGAGATGGGTTTCAATTTTCATAATTTTCTGAGTTTATATGTATTTTATATAGATTTTCTAGTGAAGAAAATGATTTATTGGGTTATAAATTATTTACGGCTAAAATAATGATTATTTGGGTTTGAAATTTTTATATGTTGGAAAACATATTAGAATATATTTTCTGGAATTTTTTCAGATTTTTCCTATGTGTTTTGTTGAATATATAAAATTATTTAAGGTATGAGACTTAAATGTTTTATATATTTAATTAAGGCGAAGGGGCATTTTATAAAATTAAATTATTATTTAAATTTTGAAATTAGTGGCAGCCCATTTTGAAAAGTATTTATTAACCAATAGGAATTTGACAAATAAAGGCAGGTTAGTTGAAAAGTTATCTTTTTAAGTCAAAAACAAATAAATCATACTTTTGGCACGTTTCAGCCTTTTACGGTAGTAAACCTTCAGACCCAAACCTTTTGACTAAGTCGAAGGGTTATAGCTTTCGATAAGATCAAACCAATGCATATGGTATCAAGTATCTTGATACGTAATGAATTGGATAAGGTCGAAGGGTTCTTAGTCGAAAGGTTGATGGCCAAAGAGGTGGGGTATGTTTGTTTTATAAACCAAAAGCTTTCACCTGCTTTGCTTTCGAATTAGAGCCTTCGACTTGGTTGCTTTCAACCAGGTCAAATGTTTTAAAAAAAGGTTTTAAACCTTTTGACAAAGTCGAAAGGTTACTACCACTTATCATTGTTTTGTTTTGAACCTTCCGACACAGTCGAAAGGTTATAGCCGCTTTTTCCAACCTTTCGAAATCGTTGCTTTTGACAAAGACGAAAGGTTTACTTGTTTTAAAAACCAGCCGCTTCTCCCATTGCTTTCGAAAGGTATCAAAGTCTTCGAATTAGATGATTTTCCTTTGTTTTATAATTGAAATGTTACCCAAGCTTTCGAAGGAGTTGCTTTAAAAAGGCAGAGGTCTATTATTTTAAATGAAATGTTTTAAAGCTTTCGAAGCAGACCTTTCGACTAGGTCGAAAGGTTGCTTCCATTGTAGTCGAAAGGTTTTAAAAGAGGACCTTCCGCATATTTTAACTTGAACCCAGTAAGTCTTCGAAAGGTTTATATTTTAAGAGTTGAATGCTTTCGAAAGGTTTGAATTGCTGAATGATTTCAATGGTTTCGAGAGGTTTGGATTTGAAAGGTTGTTTTGAAGACCTTTCGACAAGGTCGAAATATTTGGTTTTAAAAGATTTGAAAACCCATACTCTAATTTTTAAAGGAAAACCCATGGCTTATATAAAAGAGTTTTGTAAGGGTTTTAAGTATGTAATTTTGAAGAAGTATTGCCTTGATAAAAATATAAGTTAAAGGTGTTAATAATGTTTTATGATATGTATTTCAAGGACCTTAAACCCACAAGAGTGGTATTGTTAATTAATGTTTTACTTCTTCAAATATGAGTATATTCACATGATAACCCATAACTGTATTTTGGGGAAAAAGGGGTAGAAGAACCAGTAGGTTGACTCAAATAGCGAATATAAATTACTTAAACTTCTGAATGAGTAGAATTGCATCCATGGAGTCAGGGTGACCAAAAATATAGGATACCTAAACTTTGTAGTTATTGGAGGTAAACCAAAAGGTTCATAGTTAACCCATGAAAACTATGATAAGGTAGTTATTGGTGCATACTAAGAGGTTCATAGTAAACCCATGAAAACTATGATAAGGTAGTTATTGGTGCATACCAAAAGGTTCATAGTTGACCCATGAAAACTATGCATAAGGACAGTTGGCAGGGGCTAATTGGTTTATAGTGAACCCATGAAAACTATATCCAGATTAAGAGTTGACATCAGGCAATAGGTTCCTAGTAAACCCATGAAAACTAAGATAAGCATGTGGTTAATGGAAGTATCAGTAGATTCCTAGTCAACTCATGAAAACTAGGATGTGTAGTGAGTTATTGGATAAGTCCATAGGTTCCTAGTCAACCCATGAAAACTAGGATAAGGTGATTAGCAATTGGAATGACTAATAGGTTCAGGAGGACCCATGAATTAATTAAGCTTACTGGCAGGAGCCTATAGGTTCTTAGTGATCCCATGAAAACTATGAATAGGACAGGTTGCCTATTAGTTATAACAAGGTTATTAGTAAACCCATGAAAACTAAAAAGGTTAATTAGTGACCCTAGAAACGAAATAATGACAGGGTGTCAGATTAAAACTGGGAATGGGAAAATCTTATTTATTTTCAGGTATGCATATCATCATAATGTTTTGAAATGTATGTTTTAACCATTGTGGATGCAGGAGCATAGAATTTGATTTTATAAAGGTTTTAGGATACTAGTGAGGGGAAAACCCGTTCCGCTATACGGCGTGGTCTCACTAGATATCTAAAAGGATTGAGATGTTAGATTATTATTCATACCAAGATTTATGTCTGACTCAAAGTTTTTGTTTTCCCCTTAAACTCTCCGGAACTCAATTGATTTTGAGTAGTTTGAGATTTAAGGTTCTCAGGTTTTCTTCTCTAACGAATAAAGCTTCTAGAGGCGTGTAGGAGGCAGATAGTTATTTAGATTTTTTCTTTCCGCTGTGTGTTTTGTTTGTAAAGGCAGATTTATTAGATTTACTATATTCTCTGATCAACCAAGGGGGCATCTTCATATGTCGCTCTTGGCATATTTGTAATAATTATATTTTGCTGAACGTAGTTAACGTAATTTGGGGATTATGTAATGAACAAGAAATGTTTTGATTTGAAATATGGAAATGTGTTTTTGAATTGTTAATTTTTTTTCCATATTTTTGTGATATGTGTATCAATGTATCTAGCACCGTCGTATTTGGACGCCGAAGATTAATAACCATGGATGAGTGCAACATCCATAGCCATTAGTTTTGGGCCTCCAAGTAGGGGGATGTTACACTAGGGACCTCAGCCCAGGTCTCTGCGAAGGCCTCAGCATTGAAGTTGCTTATGGAAATCGGCAGTTGGTAATTTTCCCTAAATAGGGCCTTCATAATATTCGTCATCCTATTTTACCATTTATCTTCCTCCGCCACCCTAGTGACCTCCACATCCATAGATGATTGGCAGTTAGTTATATGCTAGTTCAGGACATTCTGTAATGATTCGACCTCCTTCTCAATCTTCTCTAAATTCTCGTTGAGATCTTCAATCGCCTTCTCCACCCTTACCTCGGTCGCTTTCTCGGTTGCTGTTATAGCCTCCTTGGTCATCACCAAGGCCTCCTCGACCACCTTCCAGGCTTGCTCCTTTTCCAAGCTCCTCTTCAAGATTTAGGAAGTCATCCCGGATGTGGATGGAGTGGTATGCGGCTTAAAAAACTAGCGTTAATTAAAATTTTCGTTAAGAAAAGAAAATTCAAGTTTGGAAGGTTATGAGAAGGTGTGTCGTGTGTGTGCATTCAACATGGACTCCTTGAAGTGTCAGTCCCAGCCCGATCTGGGGCGATGGGTGGATGACAGGATCTCTGTGGATATAAGCTAAAATGACCTTAGTAGATGATCCAGGTCTTCATGATCCAAAGCCCAGTGAATCTGCAAAGACACTTGCCTAACTAGGACTGTCACTTCCCTTTGGGCTTCTCCGCATCATAGATCGACGCCTGCTTGGGAAAAGGAGTGTAGGCCTCAAAGCACGACTCCCTCTGAGTCCTCTTTCTTTTCCTCCTATCAAGGAGCATTGGGTCGTCTGCTCAGGGCAGGGAGGTAACTAATTGATCTTCGGGTTTTTCACGAGTGCTTTGGGCACAAGAGCTATAACATCCTTGGCAATGGAGTGATGGGCGTCGAAGGCATCAAAGTTGAGCTTGTCGGCCACTAAAATAGCAAAAAGCCATGATTAGTTCAAGTATAAGAAAAAAGAGGCAAGTGCAAGTAAATTAACTTCCATTTGGACCTACCTGGCCTTGCCTTATGGTAAGGCGCTGACATGTTGAAAATAAACTACCTACACTAGATTGATCAGTACCAATATAGGGCCTGCTTGGTGGCACAATTTCGTATTTGGGATACAAAGAATCATAAGTGGGAAGTGACTCAAAGGAGGGATTTGTGTCCCTACCAATGCCCAATTCATGAGACCTTTCCCCTACATTAACTTTTTCAAAACTCTCCTCAGTATCCCATAAGACGACTAGCGTTTCATGCCATGAAACCTAGATGTCAGCCAAGTTCTGTAGGTCAAATGTTTCACACTGAGGCATCGACACCACATCAGTCAACTTGACATCAACTTGTTGCCATTTTCCAGGCTCCTCACCCTTGATGATAACATCATCGTATCCCTGATTCTCCTCTGTGATAGGCCCGACATTAGGGTCTAAGAATGTGGTCTTGGGATAATCACGTTTTTCCTTAGCTGGTTTTTTTGATGGGGTGGCACGCTCTTCAACCATGGTTTGATTCCCCTTAACAGCCCGACCCTGTGGAGGTTCTTATCGATCACTAAAACCTTCCATTTTTGAACATTATCAATGGTCGTGTTCAACCACTTGACATATTCACTAAGAATCTTGAAGTTGATGCCGGTAGAATCAATAGAAGCCCTTATCAAAGGACAAGTTAAGCAAAGGATGAACATAGACAAAAAAGAACAATAAAGAGAACTTATTAGGGGTCAGGAACTCGGTGTTCCTTACATCAAGGTTGACCTTGTAAGGGACGAATAAATACTTCCTTATCTAGTTGGGGGCAGCTTTGCTAAGAATGCCCATGAAAAAAGCGGGCTTGGTGTTTATTTAAAAATGGAAATATGTGCCTTTTCGGTTTCCGGCTTTCTTCTACAGCCGGAAGAGCATGTTGGCCTAGTGAGCGGTTAGCTCCGGAAGATTAAGACCCATACAAGCGACGTAGACCCACATCAGAACCAATAGCTATTAGGAGCAAGCTGACTAGGGTAAGCCCCGACTTTGAAGTAGCCTAAAGAATAAGAAAAGTAGCCCAGAGGAGGGTGGCCTGGTCGATCGACAGCCTTGTGGTATCTCACCATCTCGATATTGTATCCATTCTTAGCCAGGCTCTCAAACCAAGTTTACCACCACCTCTATAATCTCAAATGCTTTAAGACTGGAAGCACGGGCCATTGTAGATCTAAAGGTTTCCATTTGAAACATAACCGGCTTAAGTTAAATAAGTCCTCGGCATCTAAGCCTAGTAAGATCGGGGGAGGGGGGCAGCACACTAGGACGGAAGCTGAACAATCGTCACCATAGCATGCCCGGGCTGGGCATCCTATGAAGACCAACTAGAAATTAAAAAAACTCTCCTAAGCTAAGTTGCAGGCCTCATGATTCATAAGTCATACCTACTCTTTTTAACTTAATTCCCAAGGCAACCTATTTGGGCCTAAAACCATGGCCCACAATACTATATTGTTTTTTACATTTGTGGACCATTGGAAATTTCACCAATGATGATCGACCACCATGGGAATGGAAATGATGGTCGATCGACATTCAAAAGATGACCAGAAAACATGGATTTCGGACATGGAATGACATAAAATCAAATTCAAAATCAAAATGCTTCAAACAATAAAAAAATATAGCAAAGAAAAATATTTTTTTGGCAAAATCTCCACGTTCATCTAAAAAACATGAAGAGGAACCCAAGAGGAAGAAGCATATTATTTTTAGAAGAAGATGAAAGCTTTAAAATTCAAGATTTTTTAAAGGTTTATGGATGGTTGAAATATTCCTTAGCTTTGGTTAAGAGTGTGGGAGAAGAAGATGAGAGGTATTTATATACCTATCCCCTCGACCATGACCGTTGGATTCAAACTAGAAGAAGACCTCAACTGTTTAGGTATAATTGTTGACATTATCACATCAATGGTCCCCGCGACTAAATGGGCACATTTTCGCTTTGAAAAAGGAATCGTCTCGACCAATCAGGTATTGACATGTGGTGCACATATTACATGTAGAGCAGAAAGCCTGAGCGCTAGGATCTTCATGATTTAACAAGCCCACCCTTGCTCACAGTGATGGGCTAGTGGGTAAAATGTTGCTCAATTTTCTCACAAGTAAAAGATTAGCCAACCGATATATCAAGGCCCAACCCGTTGTAGATCAATTCAATAAGATTCAAGCCGTCAAAAACAAGCCAGCCTGCATTTCTAAGCCCAACCCAAATCCATGTCATATAGCACTTGTTAGCAAGCTCCTCTAGTTCAAGCCGGCCCACTTTCAACCTGGCTCTATCACAGCCAATCCAATATGTGTAACACCTCGTAAAATTTAATAAGAAATCTAATAATTAAAATAGGGTTAAAAATAGGAAAATTTTAAATTTTGGAATTTGGTCACGAAAGTTAGACCATTCTATCTATGGTGATTTTCTGATCAATTTCTATATATAATATGTTGAAATCAGTTTTCAAACAGAGAAGTTATGGATGTTTGAAGTTTTCGAACTAAAAATTTAAATATTTGAGTTTGAATTTAAAAGTTTGAATTTTAAATTTTAAAAGTTGGCTGGAGATTAATGTTTAAAATAATGTTTGGATTAATACGAGTTAATTGAGTAATGAAATATAAATAATTAAAATTGAAATGGAAAGTAATAATATACGATCCAAAATTGAAAACCGATCGACTGCCTATGTGCAAGCGGTCGACCGTTAGCCGTCGTCCGCTTGTGGTCAGCACTCGATCAGTTATGAAGATGACGGCTAGGTTTTTAGAGGCCATGGATGGCCTAGATTTTATTATTTAAATCCGACTATTCTAGTTCCTTCTCATCTCTATAAATAGACCCCTAGACCTCGACTTTTTCTTCATAAAATTTTTGTATCGTCAGCGAAGCTCTGTCAAAATCTTTTCCCTTAGGTTTTTAGAAATAGTAAGATTTTAGGTGAAGAATTCTAATCTCTAGTTTAATTAAAATCCCAACCCTTCTCCTCTCTAGTTTTGATTTTAAATCTAATCTATATACGATCCATTTGTTGTATATTCAAAAAGGAGAAGATCTAACATAGAATTGGAAGTGGTATAACTAAGATCTCATCTTCTTCTTCTTTAGATTCCTGAATCAGTTAGGATTTTCTAGTAAGAGGTCTAGATGTTTAATTCTTTTGATTTCTAATTCTATTCTTCTCTAGAATCTCCGATTCTAAATCTAATTTCTATACATAATTCACTTAGTTTTACATTCCAAAAAAGGGAGATTTGAAAAGGAATTAGGCATGAAATGGAATCAAATCCAGTTAGGAAGCAAACAATTCTTTGTGAGTAGAAATATCAAGTTTTTCACATTTTTGTAATCGAGAAATATTTATCTAGGTTTGATGTATGCCTTAGAAAATTTTGGTAACGAAAACATAATGTCTAGGACCTCCAAAATTTCCCTAAGTAAATATCAATAGTTGAATATATTGGAATTTCAATTATTTGTATTAACATAGTAGGATCTGATCTGTAATTGAGATTTGGATAATTAATAATCTATTCCACTTTATTTCTTTTAATTCACTTATAGTAGTAAAAAGTTCTAGAAGCAAATAAATTTAGAAATGGTGTGCAAAGTATGAATTTTATTATATTGTATTTTGCACTATCTATTTTTGTAAATTAAACATGTATGGACCCTTTTTCTTTTCATGGTGCTTTGTGTAAAAGTTGAATAGAATATGAAAGATCTAAATTATAAAACTTCTTTTCCTTGAAATAGAAGAGACAAATTCTATTATGTTAATATGAATTGAGTTCGGTATAATTCCTTTTTGTATACAAGTCAGTTATTGCCTAAGGATATTAGCTATATTTTTGTTTGGAGTTTGAAACTTATATGAGTTTGACATTTAAATTAATTAGCATTTTCTTTGTGTGTGATTAGAGATATTTTATTCGAATCTTGTGTGTATATATACAATATTAACGTATTGATTATTAAAGTTAATAACGTAATGATTATAGCATATTAAACATATTGATTAGAAATAATATAGTAGCAAATATCATTAATTTCTTAGGAAGGTAGTTAATGGTAATTGTGGAATTTTATTTATAATTAAAGCCATAATAAGGGGTTACCTTATATGGCCTTAATTATTAGTTATGCAGGATAGTGTATATATACAATTGGTATATATATGAAGTATGACTAAGTTATAGGGATGCAAGGTCAGTCTAAAGATACATAGAAGCCTGACCAGTCAAATCTAGCTACCAACAGTGTAACTTTGGGGGTTGATGTGGGACATCAGTTATAATAAATAATCTCAGTGGATGTGAGATTAGTCCCAGGGTAAGACTGCACAATCAATCTGGCTACCAGTACCTACGAAAAATCGAACTAATGTGAGATATCATGGTTTGGGTTATAGGTCATAATCACGTTATTGGTGTGGTAGAAAGAATCTTTAGAGGGGTCCACTTCGGGTTTAAAGGTATTAAATGGCTATTGTTGGGTCTTCCTCTTTCCTTAGGAAGAAGTATTAAATGAGTTGATGGGATTTCTTACGATGTCAGTTAGTGAGAACATGTAGGGACCCGCCTTGGGCTAGGTATTAAGTAACGGGGACCTGCCTATTCTATAGGTATTAAGTGGTCAGAGTCCGCCTAATTTCAGTAAAAAGGTATTAGGTGGTTCATGCGCTTTCTCTTACATCGTAAATGGTAGTTGCATTAGAACTTGGAAGTGGAAATAGGTTAGTTATTAAATGACGGGGACTTGCCTATTTTATAGGCATTAAATGGTTAGAGTCTGCCTAATCCTCAATAAAAGGTACTAAATGATTTGGATGCTTTCTCTTGCATCATAAATGTTAGTTGCGTTAATTTTGGAATTGGATTGGAACGGCTTTTAGGCTTACAGTTAAAGTTATTAGTATGGTATAGTTTTAAATATGTAAGACATATCTCTTATCTAAATAATACTGCCCAAGTAAAATTACGGTAAAGCTTAAGATATTCATTCACCAGACATTTTTTGTTCTGACCCACTCCTCATTACAACACACATGTTAAAGGAGACAATTTTGATTTTAGGGAAGAAGGTGGAGATGAAGACTTGTGGCAGTTATCTATCTATTTATGCCTTTAATTTTTTTTAATATACCTAATTAAGACAATTTTTTTTTCAAATATTGTACTATGGAGGTTTTTTGTAGACAAGTTGTGAGATTTGATAATAACATGTATTGTTTCTTTAATGGTTTTCTTTTATGAAATGGGTACTTGTTTCTAATATTATATTTTATCCATTCCACTGCGAGATTCTGAATTTATAAATAGATAGCTCTGCGTATTGTGTATTGTTTCAATTTTATTAACCTAACAGCTCGCTTTGAGATGAGCCTACGGTTCGATGGGCTTTTATTGAGTCGAAATTAGATTCATTTCAAGGCAGATTGTTATACTTGGTATCAGAGCTGGTTGAAGCATGATAGGGGGTTCTCGCATTGTGAATTGTGGCGAAGCTTTGTCTTTTACCCTACATGTCCCAGGAGGAGTTGGTCAGCCAGTACGAGTACAGGCCTAGGAATCAAGAGGCCGGCTATAAAACAAGTTACCGAGGTTACCATTTGTAGCCACCACCATTTAGGGTGACCGTTACACTTGGTATCAAAGCATAGATTACCCGATAAAAGGGAAATAAGTAAACGTATGAGTAGCATACTTATTATATTCAGAACTATTTTTTTTCAAAAATCTACTATATATAAATATACATATACATAGTTTGAATTTACTCTATAAATTCCGACTATAGAAGTAGTTGCGACCATATTTCAAATGGATGAGCAAGACGACTATGAGTTGGAAAAATAAATAGAGTATGGAATGTATGACGAAGGTCATATCGTAAGGAATGTAAATGGAGATTGTAACTCTAAAATTAATAGGGCAATAAGTGTGTAGTAAATAAGGAGTTACCATAATTTAATAAGGATATAAATGGACTAATTAAAGAGGTTATTAGGGTAATTATGGATAGGTAAAGAAGTTTTAATAGGAAAAGTTGGATGAATAAATAAATGTCTTTAGAAATTGTTCGGTTAGAATAATAATCATTTATTACGGACAATCGACATTTATAGAAATAACAAATATATATGTTAGGTAATAATATACTATAAGGTAGTATAGTCGTAAACATTCGGAAGTAAGGGATGACAGAAGAAATTCAATAGAGAGGACAATTAAGGTCAATTTCTAAAATCCAACCCCATGTTAAAGAATTTAATAAAATGATTTTCTATGGAAACTTCCTTGAAATGTTTTTAATGGATTTTTCAAAAGGTTTATTAAGAAGTTGTTGCTTTGAAAAAGTGAGGAAATTTGGAAAATCACAACTTAAAAAGAAGTTTTGTAGTCAAAAGTTCAAATTAAGAGGTTTTTGGTAAAAATGGGTTTTCACCTTCGAAACTCTTGGACAAAAAAAATTGTTGGGTCAGGTTTGTAGATTTTCGATAAAGGGATTTTTCTCTTTGAAATAAATGTAAAATGGAGTGTATGTTGGACTGGATGATTTTCCCTATTTCATAAATTTGGAAGTTCTTTAAAATTCTTCTTTTTTAATAGAAATGAAACTTAAATAAAATGATATAGAAGCCATTTAAGTAGGAGAAATATAATCCGAGGCAATATTAGGAGATCTGGATAGGAATTGCGTTAGGAACTTATAAAATAGGATTAGTGATCTAGTTAGAGATAATGTAGGAGAGAAGTGTTAAGAATGGGATAAGAAAATGATGGGATAAGAGTCTAATTTGTCTACTCCACTTTGCATTATTTTAAGTTATGGAAGATGTTTTTGAATGTTTTGAACTAAAAGGCTAACTTTTAGTGGAATAAATCTTTGATGTAGAAAGTTTTTGAAAGAGAGAAATTAATTTGCTCATTTTTGGGAATTAAGCAATCCTCTTTGAATTTGTGATTGTTTGGTTTAATAATTGAGTTTTTGAATGTTTAGGGTTAAAGACCCTGCTTTTAAAGAAGTAAGTCTTTGAGATAAAAGTATTTGAAAAGGGAAATCGTTTTACTAAATAATTTTTGAATTTGGGGTAAAGAATAAAGCAGTAAGTATTTTAAAAATTGTGAAAAGTTTGGTTCAATTATTTTTGTCCAAATGTTTAATAAAAATGGAATAGACGTATGGAGTAAAATAAAATATGGTGTTTAGATATTTTTAAGAATTCGATTCCCCAAACTGTTTTGAAAGTTGGAAATTCTTTTGAAAACATGCTTAAAAGTTTTCTTTCGAGACGTGGAAATTCTTTTTCAAGTTTGAAATTCATGAAGTTGCATTTGATGTGGGTTTCTAAATGGAGTAGATATGGATTACTATCTTGGTAAGAAAAGATTAAAGGTTTTATGATATGAATAAAATAAGAATGGTATGTATAACCTGATCTGGAAATTTAAAATTAGTCCCATGCATTTATTTGTAGAATGTTGGTAAAGTGTAAAGATATTCCAGATCTATAATTGGGTTGTAAATAAGGTTGCCCAAGTTGACTTGGATTATGAATCTCTATGTTTTAATTTATTTGGAGCATATTCTATGTAATTTCCATAAATTATCTAATCCCAAATATGTATAAAAATGTGTCATTTGCATTGATAAGGGATATACCAAAAATGGAAAGAGATGTGTAAGACGTGGATATTCTTTTCCATAGTTTACACTCTATTTCAATAAAAGAAAGAGAAATAATTCCTTGTAATTCCAAACAAAACAAAAATATCACTTGTGGTTAATTTATGAAAAATTATAATAGTAATCCTATTTGGAAGGATAGCTCTGATAAAATAAAATATGGAAACGAATGTTCTAGTATAGAAATTACTAACTAGAATTATGAAATATATTGTTACTACTATCATCATCGTCGAAGATATTCAAGGAAATAGTCTCAAACAATAGTGACATCATATAAAGTTCAGTAGCCTCGATAAAACCTAAAACTATGAAGTGTGAACATCGTTTTCCATGAGTCATGACAACTGCCGAATAGTATTATGATTGACGTCGAGGCTCATGATTTTCAAAGCGATGTTGAATGAAGTCATATGTCGAGGCTCATGATTTTCAAAGCGATGCTGAATGAAGTCATATCCTATCAATGTCGACATTGCCAAAGTCAGCCATCCTTAATGCTACTTGTAATTAGAGTTATTAAGTACTGATATCGTTCTCCATCCCAACCCCACCGCTCATCGAAATTGCCTTCTAAAGGGAAACTCAAGTTATAAATGTCGCCGAGGTTCAATACTATTACAATGTCGACTCTCGTGAATATGCTTGGGAGACACCATAAATCTACATATGCGATGTTGATGACTGTCATCTTCAATATCCACAAGTGCAGTTAGTGCCACATTTAGTAAACTACTAACTATCAACGTCGAAGGTCATCAATGTCGCGACTATTCAATGCCAGCAACCATCAATCAAATGAGGTCTCAAGATAAGGAGTCATCGTCATCGATATTCATGCTGAGAACCATCAATGCATCTAAAAGGGATGTCAAGACGTCTCTACTAATGCCACCTTTCATCAATGTTAATATGTGGTGGTACTAGAAGTTGAGCAACGAAGAAGGAACTATCAACGTCGAGAGTCGACCTTATTGCATCGATGTCGAAGTTTAGCTATGTGAATACAAGAGTGCTAGCTTTGATGTCCGATGATGCTGTTAATGTCAAGGCCGATAGAATATCAACCATGCT
Source organism: Allium fistulosum (assembly GCA_030737815.1). NCBI lineage: Eukaryota > Viridiplantae > Streptophyta > Magnoliopsida > Asparagales > Amaryllidaceae > Allium > Allium fistulosum. The sequence continues at coordinate 1,260,226,363 of CM060901.1, forward strand.
GATTGATGATGCTGCTAACGCCGAAGCCGTTAAACGCCGAAGCCTGCTACTTTCCGAACCCTATAAATATGGACCTAGGGGCTTTGTAGAAGGGGCTGATTTCTCTCTTCTCATTTCTTACATTTTAAACTTTGTAAACCCTAAATTGAATTGGGGATTTTTCCTATTGTAGCACTTGAACAATTATACACATAAGGATTTGGGAAATTAAACAAGGATATAGCCTTTTTGACTTGATTTGGACTATGACTTGCATATTCGTGTGCCATTGTACATCGATTGACTTGGTCTAGTGTCATGCATTGCATATTGAATTTCTTTGAACTAGTGACTTGACTTTTTAACATGCATATTGACTCAAACGTCGATCTTCATACTACCTCGAGATCCTTATGACGATGATGACTAAATTTAAAGCCAACATGGATGTATACTTTGACTCAATGATTTTGGTCAGCCTCGACAAGGCCTCACATTGAAGTTGTCCTATTCTTTACATACTTTTGAGGTTAGAAAATTTATTTGTTACATTTTTGGCGCTAGAAGGAGAGCTCGAACCTCCGACTACGTTAAAACCCAAGTGGAACTACCCTAACGTCCATATTTAACTTGACCCTACCACGCATATCCCATTTAAAGCTAACATACCCTTGATTCCCAACAGCAGTTAATTGCATAAATTGAGTTTTGCTTAGCCATGTTAGCTAATCATGCTAAGTTCTCCGAACAAGGATCTTCCAAGCCTCAAATGACTGGGCCAATCTATCAGCCATTTGTGATCTTCAGCTTCATGAAGAGCAAGTGTTAAGATTTGTAGCATTATGAGTTATGGAAGAAAAGAAAAGGAAAATAGCTCCTTACAATCTTTAAAAATGGAGTCTGAATCCATGTCATGTAGGACCGACACCAATCTTTGCCCTAAAAGGACAATGTAAAAAGGATGGCACCTTCTCGAAACTAAGAAAGGAAATCCAAGTTAAAGCTCAAGGAACTATCTTCGAAAATGAGATAAGAAGGGACTTTTATCATTTAACTAAAAAATGGAAAACTGTGCTCTATCAATCTTACAAGAAAAATGAAGTACCAATCCCTCTAAAAAGGAAGTTCACCCTTTATGAGGAACCTAAAGTTAGCAATAAAAGAGCTAAGCATCAGCTAAAAGGGCTAATCTCTAAGTCACGGCTTTTAAAAGATCGCATTCTCACCACTTTTCTTGAGAATATCTATTTCCTGACTAAGGATGAGCTTGACTATTGGCCTTCGCAAAAAAGGTGACCCAAATTCGAAAGGAATCATGGAAAGTCATATTGTCACCATCATCTTGCAAATGGACATGATACCAATCAATGTTAGAGCTTGGAAGGAATGATCATCAATTTTCTAAGGCAAGGAAAACCCAATCAATTTGTACAAAGATGTTGAGCCAATCATCAATAAAGGTTTTCTAAAAAAAATAAGTGTATCTACATAGCCATCAAAGGCTTGACCGCAAGAGGTCCCAGCCATCAATGTCCTCAGCCACCAAAGGATCATGACCGCAAGAGGTCCCGATTATCAAAGGCCTCAGCCATCAAAGGCTTGACCGGAAGACGTCCCGGACATCAAAGGCCGCAGCCATCAAAGGCTTCACCGTAAGAGGTTCCGGCCATCAAAGGCCTTAAGCCTTCAGTGCATACCATAAAAGGCCTCACTGAAGCACTTCCTAAAGGGACGTCGGGTCAGCCTTTAGTGTCTACCATCATATGGCCTCACTAAAGCACTAGAAAAGCCTTTAGTGCCATCATCAAAGGCCTCACTAAAGCACTTCCTAGAGGGAGGTTGGCTAAGCCTTTAGTGTCGTCATCAAAGGCCTCATTAAAGCACCGGGAAAGCTTTAACCCCTGCCTACATAGCCTGGTTAAAGCACCTCCTAGAGGGAGGACAGAGTAAGCCTTTAATGCTTGCCATCGAAGGCCTTATTAAAGCACCAAAATCTTCAAAAGGAAGATCAATCAAAATTAAGAGCCAAGTAGTTCTCCCAAGTCAATCAAAATCAGATCAGTGCCAAGTGGTGCTCCCAAGTCGATCAAAATCCGAGCCAAGTAGCGCTTCAAATCAAATTAAGTTTTTTAAATGGAAGGTCCATCAAATATGGGTTATTTATCTCCCAATAAACGCAATTATTAACCACCAGACAAGAGGTTTTGGTCTTCTTCTACAATTTCTATGTATGAATTTCTGGTCTTTGATTATTATTGCCAGATATAGATTTATGCTCTTTGCCAGATATGGATTTCTGGTATTCTTTCAGATATAGATTTCTGGTTTACTATTATCAATATTAAGTTTGGGATTCTAATCCTTTTCAAATTCCAGATTAAATTTTAGGGCTTCTTTAAGTTGGTTTTCTGCTCAAAATTAACGAAAATCTCCATTACTAAAGCAGACCACCTGATGTTTAAATAAAGCTCAATCATCAAAGTTCTTGATTTTCAAAGCTAGCAGAAAGTTAATCTACATGTTGGAAAGCTTAAATATGGAAAAGTGAAAGCGATTTCAGATCAAAATTGAAATTCAATTCATGATTATATACCCTGTATTTGAGGTAACCTTCATTCAGTTATCAATTTATTTATAATCTAATATTATGTACAAAGTGGTAGGTACAAATGTCAAACGGAAAAAGAAGCTAGAAAATTATAAAGCTCAAGATTTTATGCAGTCTCCTATATATCTTGGGCAATTATGGGGCCAATAACATGGCGAATAGCGGCATCCAGGAGTTCTTTGAATTTCTTTTCCTTCTTCCTAACCATACCTACATCATCAATAGAAGTAATCTGGACATTCAGAGCATGCTAGAGAGTATTATTGGCTCCTCGTAAAGTTTTGAATGTTTTATTCAACTCTTTGATCTTTTGTTTGAAAGTATATCTCTTACGCTCAAGCTTTTGAAATTTGCTCCTGTATTCGCTTATACGTTGAGAAACTTTTTCATCCCATTTCTTACCAAAGTGTTGTATGACCTCGAATTTGACTTTTCTACTCCACGATGAGATTGTTTCATTGCTTAAATTGGAAATAGGTTTAGCAAAATAGGGAATTCTTGGCTCACTGAAGAACAGATCTAGAAATTCTTCCGGGAGTAGGGATAGGGAGAGCGGCTTCGCCCTCACTCACAATAAGCTCCAGCGGTTAGCAGTGAACTTGACTCTTTATTAAGTCCACTTTAAGATCGTTTATTCTCTAATATAATTTGGCTATCACCATGTCAACTTTGAATGAAGGACCGGGCTTGTAGATTGAGTTAGTTCTCTCTTTTAACGCCCCAATCTCTTTCTCCCTATTTTAAGCCACTCCTCAATATGAGCAGTCATTTCTTTATAAGTCATAAACATCAATTTCAATATAAAGTAATTCCTATGCCTTGCCCTATAGGATAATCTAGGATGTAAAGTCCTCGAGATGATCGTTTTTCTTCCGCATAAGCAAGAAACCTGTCCTTAATTTCAATAATTCACGAAGCATCCAAAGAATCAGATGCACACACTAATTGAGTCACCTATTAAGAATAAAGGAGACGAGAATTAATGTATGAAAAACAAAATTTTCTATTAATAATAAGTAGAGTTCACAAGTAATACAAAAATTAAGGATACGTCACAGTTATATTTTCAAAACCATTTAATCAACTTTCAAAGTCTCGAGACGGCAGTTTTAGCTTTTTCAAATGACTTAGTGAACAACATAAGTATATAATCAATGGAGGTCTTAATTCCTTTTAGAGTATAAACAGGAGGCAACCGACGATAATCCCACTCCCCAATTAGGGGACTATCACGACCACATATCATTTTGGTATAGTAAGATCGGATTTCACCGAGCAACTTATCCTTTTCGTCACCTAGAAAGTCAAAACAAAAATGAGGGTAATGTATGTAGACTTCTTGTAAATCTCTAAGGAAGCAATATCTTGCCAATTGCGATGTTTTGAAAATTGGGATTTTTTCTGTAAAATCTCTCTTTAACTTGACAAATTTACTCAAAAGGTCCTTAGGAACAAGACTGCATGAGAGGTTTTTATTCTGTAACAACATGTTGAAGTGAAATTAAACTAAGTATAATAAACTAAAATGATAAAATTTGTAAATGAACCAAGTTGAGTATTACAAACATTCGAGTTCATACAAAATCGATTTCTTATACATTTTAGAAATGAATCTTTTCTTATTAAACTTGAGTTTTTCATGAGGAAGAGAGTGAGAAGATGGTAGGATGGATGCCACCCTAAGAAGATTCCAACATATCCTGGGGTGGGAATTGGACTCTTACTCATCCAAATATCTGCAATGAAAGCATCGAAGCAAACCTTCACTGTTATCTCCTAAATATGAGAAATCGACAAATTTACCCCTACAATAAGCTTCGTATAGAAACTCCACCAGGGCATTTCTGTCATCCATTAGCATCCAGAAGACAATCATCAGTTTGGCATTCTCCTTTATGAGTATTTCCCAGTAATGAAAGGGTTTCTTTATCCGGGAGAAATTTCTCTTTCCTTGAAGCATCTTAACTTCGATGCACTTTCAGCCAGTTTCTTATATTTTTCGGACAGCTCATTATAATCATTGATTTGCTTGTCCAATTCTCTATTTAATCAATCAATTTTTGTTTGTTTCTTTTAAAGTATAGTTTCAATGCAGAATTTCAATTTTCTTTTTAACTAAAATAATCGATGTGCTAGCTAAAAATTATTTCATAACTTAACACATTTAAATAGAGTGACATATACCTGGGAAAGCGGAACTGATGACGAAGAGATTTTCCCTTTGTTCTTGGGTCCTTGGTCTCGAGAAGCGCTACCCGTCTTAAGAGAATCATTTTTTGGAAGATCTAGTAAGTCAGAAGCTTCAACATCTTGGGCAGTTGCACCATATCAGCTTCACCAGGTCCATCATTATCACCTGGCCCCTAGAAAATCCCGCTCCATCACCATTATCATCTCCATCATCACAATCGTCGTATCATCACCATCATCATCTTCTTCTTCATCTACTTTTGACTCTTCATCAATGGGACATCATCAAATGATAGCCACTTTCAGCATCAGTTTCTTCCTCGGTAGGGAATTCCACATCAAGAGCCTTCTTATCTTTCTTTATTCTAAGGCTGAATTTTCCCTTGCATTTTTCATTTAAGGCAGGAAGAGATGGAAAATTCAGATTTGGGCATTTCTTGATGTTGTTTGCATATGCCACATATAGACGTCTTTATAACATCTTTTAGTGATCTTAGAAAGAGCGACATCGAGAAAGGAAGTGACCTTTTCCTTAGCATCGCTAATGATGTGATTTGAATAATATAGAAGATTAGATTTTCTTTGAATTTGATCTTCTAATGATTTGTTCTTCTTGGAAAGTTCTGAGTTTTCTTTGGCAAGCTTGGAGTTTTCTCCAGTTGTCTTCTCCAGATCCGCTTTGAGTTTGTTAAATGACTCGAGATCAGCTTCTAAGTTTTTTACTCTCTCTTCTAGTAGATGTCTGGCTTTCCTTTCTTCTTCAAGAAAAGAAGCGGGCTTGCCTTTTTCTAAGATCGCCTCATCTCTTGCCATGGAAATGTCGATCATATCATTTTGGAGCGAAGAAACTTTCCCTTTAAGCTCATCTACTACATTTGAAGGTCCCTGAGAGACACCACATAGAAGGAACATATACTTTCCTACCTAAAATATGTAATGCATATAAGTTAAAACAGAATCTATAAAATTAAAGCTAACCGAGTAAATAGGAAATGTACCGATATGAGTTGTTTGAGAATAAGAAAAATATGGCAATCAAAGTAAATCGGGGGTTGTGATGACCCGAGATAAGAAAGGGAAGGAGATTGAATAGCCAACTGTGCAAGATCTTCAAAATTCATTGACAAAGTTCAAGTTTGAGTCCTCGAAGGAGGAGGATTATCTGGAGAGAGAATTAAGCCGAGTTCAGTGCATACGCGGCTGATAGACGTTGGAGAAGTAGGGAATGTAATATTAAGAAGGCAATGGGGGTTGGAGCCTCTTTGTATATCTCGGTTTGAACCTCTGTAGGCTTTTCCGGAGATATTCCTAAAAAAGGTGTTTCGGGACTTGGATCAATGTTTATGTGCTCCATCTCATCTATGATATCGGGAGTGAAGTAACCTGCTAATTTGGGCCTCTTATCTTGAGGAGAGAAAGGCGTGTCAATAGAAACACCATCACCTGTTTCATCTTCATCTAATTCTTCGATGGCTTGAGTAATGAAATCTTTAAATAGACAGTCTTAGTTGGTCGGGACGAAGCCAGAACTTCAACTTTATTTTTTTTCTTTTTTGAAACTTTTTCTTTGACTTTTATTTGTTTTGGAGAGATAACAAGAGCAGATGAACCTGAACCTAAAACAAAAATGTAGTTTGTATGCCGGTAACATTAGAAATCAACTTTTTAGTTTTATTAAAACTCACCAACGACATCGGGTTGAACTGGAGAATTAGAGGTGAAGGATTTTGATTTTCCCAACACCAACGAGCTTTCCCCTCCAGCATTGCGTCTGACTTTCAAGGGCTCTCCCAAAACCTTACGACAGTCCAAAATGATGGAATACTTAAGGAGGTTGGCTGGATTCAATAACCTGAGCTTGTTCCTCATACTCTCTGCTGTTTTTATTAAGAACAACACAATCTCCTGATTTTCAGGTTTAGTTGTTTAGGAGCAGAATCTAAAAAGAAGCATCCATTAGAAAAGATAGTGAATGAGCATGATGTGAAAACAACAATAATAGTAACAACTTTCTGGGAGTAGAAAATGCCCCTTAAATGTTAGAAAAACACATGAAGAAAAAAGATTGAGTCTCCCATTCCCTCGCCTTGTTAACACCTTCAAAGATCATGCTCTTTGGGTAAGAACGAATGCGGTATAATTGATGATCCAGTTGATAACCAACTTTAGCAGGAATTGCTATGGAATGGAGGATTTCAGTGCTAAGGGAAGGAAACCCTACTTCCTGAGCTAGAACTTCTAAGCAGGCCAAGTATGTGTATGAATTGGGCAAGAATTGGATGGGAGCAATGCCTAAGTGCTCCAAATATCTTTGAAGGAAGCTTGGAAATGGAAGATAGCTAGTATGCCAAATATGTACCGCGATAAAGGCAAAGTATCCCTTAGGTGGGTAGGTAATGCTATATGAAGGACCTGCAGGAATGACTTTTATTCAAGTAATGCCAAACTAAACAAGAGTAGAATCCACTTCTTCTTGGATCATTATATACGATGGATTCAAAAGATTGTCTTCTTTCTTGCCAACTAAGGGAGAAGATTTGGACCTCTTGCTAGATTTCTTAGTGAGCTTCATACTGACTTGTTGACCTTCCATTAACCTATCTGGTGATATTATTCTAAACTTGAGGAATAATCATATTTATGCTATGGGAAAATTTAATATGTTGTTGTCTAAGTAATCTATCATTATCTAAATGAAAAAATTTGAAATAGCTAATAGAGGAACAACCTTTGGATAACATATGGTGAATTTGTTATCAAATCTAACTTACAATCTTAATAATAAAACCCTATGAGAGAACATTACAAAAGTTGAGTAAGAATAAGCATGTAATGCACTCAGAATTCAAAATGATAATAAGTTTCGCAACTATAATTAACGAAAAAGTAATAAATGGCGTCAACAGCAATGAGTAATGGCAATGTAGTTTGTCAATGAGCTATCAGTTAAATTACTCATAATGTTTCAAAGAAGATAGTCTATAGATGATGGTGTTGAATGAAGGTTAATTCATGACATGGAAAGTACTCGCGAAGCAATAATGATAAACAAAAAAATCGCAGATGTTAAATTAAGGCCTTGCGAATCAACGTCAAAAGCAAGCGACGATGACTGTAATTGAATGTCGTCGCCTTTAACTAGTATATGTTTTCTCTTAACAATGGGAGGTTATTCATATTTCACCTTAATCACTAAAACTAAAATACGGTAATATATCAAAGTGATGGGTTAATGAAGGGTGTTGTTGGTGTAGTGGGACATGCTAGTGTCGCAACGTCAATTTTAGTTAATATAAAGATGATTAATGTCTTATTCTGATAACGACGACGTTTATAATTCTGTATGGATTACCAGTGCAAAACGTATCAAAGACAAGGGTTAGTAGTGGTTAGAAAACATTAATAAACCTAAGTCAAAAGTTATAACGATGACGAGTATCACAAAGTATTACTGAACATTGCTGCTATAAAGAAAGTTGAAGTAATAAAAATTGCCAACATTAATGAATGACGACCAAAAGAAGTAACGTCTATTGATGAATGGCGATGACATAGGTCAATACATATTAATAAGTGACGACATAAGTTGTGATTAAATAACTCTGAAACTAATTGGAATGCACTACCTTTTGGCAATAAGAAGTTATCACATCACATCTTGATCAACAATAGGTTAATAAAGAGTCTTAGCGATGTTGGGGATCATGTTGGTATATAACGTCGACGTTAACTAAGACCAAAATGATGGATGTTGCATTTAATCGATTTAAGTGTTCTAGATTTCTCATAATATAAGAGTTTGAATCAAAAAAATCAGCTGATAAAATAATGAGGAAATATAACACTTTGTTGGTTTTAGGTGTAATAATAACATCAAAGAACATTGTATTGACATTATTAACGATGTCATGAAAGAAGATAGTAAAAATTGATCCTGAGTTTTAGGTATAGTACGACGCATTCACTAATAAATAAACTTAAAGCATATCGATTTTCATACCAACGTCGACTAAGTATTAAGGCCTATTTATGCGGCACAAAAACATTGCATTAATTGATTAACAACTAGGCTAACTTACCAACTTCTAGTTTATGACACCATAAACGACGACATCAACACAAGTCTAAATAGTTGCGGGACTAAGTTTGATATGCAACCCATTTCGTCGTAAAACAGAAAATGCCCAAATCCCCAAATCAACACCACTAAGCAACTAATCCAATATTATGGAAAGTGAATAACAACAACTCAGAACAAAATTTAGGTTATTAGGACCAGATAATCGAACTCGATCGATGATTACAAAAGTGATAGAATTGAGCATAAACCTAGTTACGATTCAACATGAAATTCATGAAAAACTATTTTATAGGTTAATTATGATAGGAGCCGTACCCGAGTGTAGAAAATAACTATCAAAGAGCTTGGGTTTGCAGCTAATTTTGAGAAATTTAATTGTTTGTTCAAGTTTTTGAAACTACATGTAATGGAGAAAGAGAAGAGAAGCTTACGTATTTATAAGGAGAAGTAAGCAAATGGGTACCGTTGGATTTGATTCAAATGAATGGATAGATTAGCACAAGAAGACGAAAGGCGGGAAAAAGAATGATGCTGGGAAAATTGACTTGAAGAGTCGATGGTCCTTTTACATTAGTGGGGACAAACATTACTACTATCATCATCATTGAACGTATTCAAGGAAATAGTCTTGAAGAATAGTGACATCACATAAAGTTCATTAGCCTCAATAATACCTAGAACTATGAAGTGTGAAAGTTGTCTTCCATGAGTCACGACAACTGCCGATAGTATTATGATTGACGTCAAGGCTCATGATTTTCGAAGCGATGCTGAATGAAGTCATATCCAACCAATGTCGACGTTGCCAAAGTCAACCATCCTTAATGCTGCTTGTAATCAGAGTTATTAAGTACTGATAGCATTCTCCATCCCTACATCGCTGCTCATCGAAATTGCCTTATAAAGGGAAACACCAGTTATAAATGTCGCCGAGGTTCGATACTACTACAACGTCGACTCTCATGAACATGCTTGGGAGACACCATACATTTACATATGCGATGTTGATGACTGTCATTGTTAATATCCACAAGTGCAGTCAATGCCGCATTTAGTAAAATACTAACTATCAACGTCAAAGTTCATTAATGTCACCATTGTTCAATGTTGCGGACCATCAATCGAAGGAGGTCTCTAGATAAGGAGTCATCGTGTCGTTATTCATGTTAAGAACCATCAATGCACCCAAATGGGATGTCGAAGAAGCTTATACTAATGCCACCTTTCATCAATGTTAATATGTGGTGGTACTAGAAGATGTTCAACGAAGAAGGAACTATCAACGCTGAATTTAGAGATGTCAAGAGTTGACCCTCTTGCATCGATGTCAAAGTTTAGCTATGTGAATACAAGAGCGCCAGCTTTGATGTCTGACGACGTTGTTAATTTCGAGGCCGATAGAATATCAACCTTGATGATTGACGACGCTGCTAATGCCGAAGCCAATGAACGCCAAAGCTTGTCACTTACCGAACCCTATAAATATGGACCTAGGGGCTTCGTGGAAGGGGCCAATTTCTCTCTTCTCATTTCTTACCTTCTAAACTTTGTAAACCCTAAATTGAATTGGGGTTTTTTCCTATTGCAGCACTTGAAAAATTATACACATAAGGATTTGGGAAATTAAACAAGGACATAGCCATTTTGACTTGACTTGGACTATTACTTGCATATTCGTGTGACATTGTACATTGATTGACTTGGATTAGTGTCTTGCATAGCATATTGAATTTCTTTGAACTAGTAAATTGACTGTTTGACGTGCATATTGACTTGAACCCCGACCTTTATACTGCTTTGAGATCTTTATGATGATGATGACTAAACTTAAAGCCAACATGGATGTATACTTTGACTCAATGATTTTGGTTAGCCTCGACAATGCCTCACTTTGAACTTGTCCTATTCTTTACATACTTTTGAGGTTAGCAAATTTATTTGTTAACATATATATATATATATATATATATATATATATAGTGTGATTTACAATGGTACTCATATTAATAATAAACAACGTAGTAATTATAGGACTAGGATTTATGAACATTAATTACAAATTTAATGGACAATAAAATTGTAATTAGTAGAGAATAAAAAGGAATTAAATAGAGGACTGATTAAGGAATCTAATATAGAAATTATGGAGGAAGTGAATACTCATAATAAGTGAATTTTGAAACTGATAATATATTAAAAGAGATTAAATAAGGATTGATTAGAAATGGTTAATTTTGACATTAGTGACCAGTTGTTATGGGTAATGGATATTTATTAGAACTAAGAAGGACTATTAAGACTATGCCACAACGTGAATCAGACAACCGCGATCACAAAACATATGGCAAATTTTCTATTATTCCACCTTTTCACACAATATATGAAAAAATCATATGTTGTGTGACACAACTGTGATCAGACAACATTTGTTTTTAGATAATATTTATCCATTTGTGATTGAAGTTATCAAAAAATTTAGTTTTGGCTCCATATCAATATTTTGGTTTCCCTCTCAATATTTTCTTAGCCGTGTATTCCTTGATTATTTCCCTCTTCTCTTTCTCCCCATTCCATCTTCTCAAAATTTATTTCCCTCTTCTCAAAATTTATTTTCCTCTTCTCAAAATCTAATCAGCAGAACCCTAAACTCGACTTCCTTTTGTCTTCGAGCCGTCTACTGGAATTAGGGTTTCATAATCAAAGCGTCGATTGATAATGAAAGCGCCTGCGTCCCTTTATCGATTTTGATGGTAATCGAAGCGACGGAACCCTAATCTGACTTGTTCATTGCCGATTCTTCGAGTTGTCTTCCGTTGTAGAGAGATTCTAATGGTAATTGATTGGTATGATTTCCACCCATCTCGATTTTGTATCATTCTCGACTGGTTTCAATGCTGATGATGAAATGAGTTTTTGTAGGGATTAAATCCCTATATTTTGATCGAATGATTATCTAAAACTTGCAGGACTTGTTCATTGTTTGAATATATTATGTTCTGCATCCTTTGATATATATATTTGAATATCTTTTAAACGAATCTTGACAATGGTTGAATCCCTTTGATTTCAGACTTGACTTTTAATTTTTGATTGATGGCTTGATACTATTCTGACTTGATTAGCTTTGTTTATGTTTTCTGATTGGTTTTTCTGACACCGATGCATTACCTGATCTATTCACTTCATTATTTGGCTGGTTCGAGTATCTTTGTGCTTGGTTGATTACTGCAAATCCTTTGCTTGTACATAACTGCACCTTAGTTGATCTTGATTTGTTGGCTACTGATTTATCTTGCTTGTACCCTAGCATACATGATTGCTGTACAAGCCAGTGCTGAGTGGTTGGCTACTGATTTATCAACTTATTGTTAGCTACTGATTCATCTACTTATAGTTTTGTAGTTGCACTTGTCCATGCCTTGTTCAAGGTAGTGCTGACTGGCACCGCATTGTTCAAGGCAGTGCACTGCCTTGAACAAGGTAGTGCACTGGCTCCTGTTGCTACTGATTTGCTTTTGATTTTGATTCTCCTTGGTTTCCTAAGTGTGTTTGTTACACTTGTTTTGTGTTTCTGGTGATTGATGATGTACATATTTTGCTTTGGTTTGATTCGTATACTTGCTGCCCTATGAGAACTTGTGGCTTTTTACCCATGTACTTATATAGACTTGCACATTTATTAGTGCACATACTCTTACACTTGCATCCGTTTTCATCTTAGTGCTGGTTCTCATCTTGTACTATGTTCGTATATAGTTGTATGTTCATATATACAATTGAGTTGCCTTGAGCTGCTCCTATGTACACTATGTACTCTTGAGTTGTAGTCTTAACTTGTACTTGTTTTGCTGCCTTGTATGCTCGATGGTTTGGTTCGTTCCCTTGTTGTCTATGTGTGTGCACTAAGTTTCTGGTGCATTTGAGTTTGTTTATGGTTATGCTTATGTTTGGTTTGCTGTACTTACTTTTGGCCTTTTCCCTTGTTGATCTGGGTGTGCTATTAACCGCCTTTGTTGAATTATTGAAACTTATTTTATGATATGTGCACCTGAGTTGAGCCCGAGGAGGCTTGGGCTTGACCTTGTGCACATTTGCATTGTGTTGAGCCTTTGGCCTTGACCTTTACAATAGTCCATGAGATTTAATTGATGGCCGATCTTGTGATATTCACAGTGATACACTGTGCATATCATAAGTTGTCCATGCACATGTATATTTGTCCCTGTCTAAAACATGAAGAGAAAACATACCCATGAACTGAGGAAATATTAATATTCAAATTCGATTTTATTTTTGCAATTTAGGTTTGTTTCCTTTTCCATTTTACCATGTTGTTTATTTGACAGGTATAGGAGATAGCTGGACACAAGCTTGAGCAAGCAATCAAGATCAACATCAAAAAAAAAAATTCGAGTGAGTGTGAGCAAAAAAAAAGTTTATATGAAAGCATAGAGTGATAGTGAAAGTTGTATTACATTTAAAAATGTAAGTATACTGGAAACCAAATGTGTACTATTTGAATTTGATTTGAATAAAATATTTGCTTAAATAAACTGTGATTCATTTATTTCATTCTGTGAACAACATATAAGTGTAATTGGTATTCATATTAGTCTATTTATATGTTGTCTAATAGAAAATTCTAGAAATTGTACTATAATAGTAGACAACATATGGTTTTTTTGTTGTGCTAGTGCATATAAGATGAGTTGGCATATCTATGGCCTGATGTACAATGAGACGGTAGTGGATTTAACGACAGCTAGATATGTTTTCAGACAACGGAGCATATCTGTCGTCTAATGCATTTTTTGGCATAGTGTAAGGAAGGTAGGTAATGGTGGAACGACATTCTAGGAATGTACACCTTAAATTGGCAAGGTGCATTAGAACCCAAACATCATTAATACAAGTTGATGATTAAGGGAAGCTTCCAGCAAAAATTTCTTTTAGGGTTTTGGGTTGTAACCACTAGTTGTCTCCTTCAGGAAAAGTGTTCGATATGGTATAAGACCTGTTTCTGTTTTATCACCGTGTTGATTTTATGGATGAGAATAGACCACTAAATAAATATACATATTGAGAAACATCGTAAATAAGGAAATTTCATATGGACACTTAACTATCGATAAACCGAAGGTAAGACTGAGTTTAGTGAGGAAACTATGTTAGAATGCTTCAAACCTAAAACTTGCACAGCGTCACCATTCAACCTGAATGAGTTAAGATGTATAGAGTTATGAAGAGAATTTTCCTAATTGGTCAAGGATGAAGAGAGAGTCCCTAGATTGGTTTCCAGATGTTTGACATGGCAAAGGATTAAGATTGTGCAAGGGAAAACCTGGAGGGTTGTTATTACCATTAGAGGTTCCGACTAAAAAATAGGAGCATATATCGATGGACTTTGTAGATGGGTTGCCTATAAGCCAAAAAAAGGCAATGATGGCATTTAAGTTATAGTAGATTGACTCATTTTATTCCTGTTAGAGGTAATAAGACTGCAAGATCTCTAGCACAGGTAGATATCAAGGAAGTAGTGCAAATACATGGAGTTCCAATAAGCATTATTAGTGATAGAAACCCTTTGTTCACTAGAGAATTTTGGAGGAGTTTGCAATCTGCTTTGAAAACGACTTTGGATCATAACACCACTTACCACCCACAGACCGATGGTTAGAAAAAAAGGGTGAACAAGAATTTTAGAATATTTGTTGAGAGCTTGCATAATGGATTTTGGAGGACCCTGGAGAAGGTAGAAGTGTTAGGTGGAAAATAAAGGCTGCATAGGACTGTTAGGAGTCCTAAGTTGATAGGCGAAGAAAGGAATTGGAGTTTTCAGTTGGGGACATGGTATTTGTCAAGTTTTCCCATCTTAGACAAGTTATGAGGTTTGGTACCTTTGGGAATTTAGTGCCAAGGTTCGTTGGGCCTTTTCCTGATTTTAGAGAATGTGGGGAAACTTGCTTATTAGGTGGAGCTTCTAGACTAGTTAGCGGGAGTCCATGATGTCTTTCGTATTCCATACTTGAGGAAATGCCTGCATGACTTTGCCTATGTAGTAGAGCCTGTCAGTTAATTGATGTTGAAACGGAGCCCATTGCCTCCTCGTGCTCCCGCCCACATAGTGGAGCATGGTATTAAGAGCTTCATAATAAAGGTACTAGATTGGTTCGAGTTCAACGGGGAGATAACTCAGCGAAAAGCACATGGGAAACCAAAGAAAAGACGAAGGTTTCTCATCCCGAGCTTTTCACTGGTAAACTTTTCCTTCCAAATATATGTATTTAGTTGCATCGTGGTTGCTAGATTGGATGATAGAAGATGGTTGCCTCACTTTTTACTATTATTTTTTCACTTATATAGAACTTTATGTATATTTAGGATGTTTGCATACAAGCCTATATGTCACGATCTTGCATTCACGCTAGGATTGAGCTCACATATAATATGTTACATGCATAATCACATTGCATTTTTGGTTGAGTGGATGTTGTGTTGATTATTCTAAATAACTTGGTTGTATAACATGGTTGTTGAGTACGCGTTACACTATCTGCCTTTGATGATTTTAGGGGCGAAATCATTTTTAAGGGGGGAGAATGTAATCACCCCGTAAAATTTAATAAGAAATTAAAAAATTAAAATAAGATTAAAAATGAAAATTTTGTAAATGTCAAAATTTGGTCATGGAAGTTAAACCATTGCGTCCATGGAGATTTTCTGATCATTTCCATATATAATATGTTGAAACAGAGTTCAAACGGAGAAGTTATGCACGTTTGAAGTTTTTGAATTAAAATTTTAAATATTTAAATTTGAATTTAAAAGTTTGAACTTTAGATTTTAAAAGTTGGCAGGAGATTAACATTTAAAGAAATGTTTGGATTAACATGAGTTAATTGAGTAATTAAATATAATTAATTAAAATTGAAATGGAAAGTAATAATATACGATCCAAAAGTGAAGATCGGTCGACCGCCTATGTGCAAGCAGTCGACCGCTTATGATCAACGATTGATCAGTTCTTTAGATGTCGACTAGGTTTTTGGAGGCCATGGACGACCTGGATTTTATTATTTAAATCCGACGGTTCTGGTTCCTTCTCACCTCTATAAATAGACCCCCAGACCTTCACTTTTCTCAATAAAATTTTGGTATCGTTGGCAAAGCTCTGCCAAAATATTTCCCCTTAGGTTTTTAAAAACAGTAAGATTTCAGATAAGGAATTCTAATCTCTAATTTAATTAAATTCCCAATCCTTCTCCTCTCCAGTTCTGATTTTAAATCTAATATATACAAAATCCATTTGTTGTATATTCAAAAAGGGGAAGATCTAAGAGAATTGAAAGCGGTATAAATCAAATCTCATCATCATTATCTTCTTCTTCTTCTTTAGATTCCAAAACCAGTTAGGATTTTCAGGTAAGAGGTCTAGATGTTTAGTTATTTTGATTTCTAACTCTATTCCTCTCTAGTCTCCGATTCTAGATCTAATATCTATACACAATTCACTTTGTTGTATATTCCAAAAGATGGAGATTTGAAAGGGAATTAGGTGTGGTGGAATCAAATCCAGTTAGGAAGCAAACAATTCTTTGTGAATGGAAATATCAAGTTTTTCATATTTTTGTAATTGAGTAGTATTTATTTGGATTTGACGTATGCCTTGGGAAATTTTGGTAACGAAAACATAATATCTAAAACCCCTAAAATTTCCCCAAATAAATATCAATTTTTGAATATGTTGGAATTTCAATTGTTTGTATTAACATAGTAGGATCAGATCTGTAATTGACATTTAGATAATTTTTAATCTGTTCCACTTTATTTCTTTTGATTTCACTCGTAGTAGTAAAAAAGTTCTAAAAGCAAATAAAGTTAGAAATGGTGTGGAAAGTATGAATTTTACTATATTGTAGTTTACACTGCCTATTTTTGTAAATTAAACATGTATGGGCCCTTTTTCTCTTTAAAGTGCTTTGTGTAAAAGTTGAATAAAATATGAAAGATCTAAATTATAAAACTTGTTTTCCTTGAAATAGAAGAGATGAATTCTATTATATTAATACGAGATGAGTTTGGTATTATTCCTTTTTGTATACAAGTCAATTGTTGACTAAGGATATTAGCTATATTTTTGTTTAGATTTTGGGACTTGTATGAGTTTGACATTTAAATTAATTAGCTTTTCTTTGTGTGTAATTAGAGATATTTTATTCGAGCCCCGTGTGTGTATATATAATCTAACGTATTGATTATTAAAGTCAATAACGCAATGATTATAGCATATTGAACGTATTGATTAGAATTAATAGTGTAGTAAGTAGCATTAACTTCTTAGGAAGGTAGTTAATGATAACTATGGAATTTAATCCATAATTATAGGCATAAT
Source organism: Allium fistulosum (assembly GCA_030737815.1). Lineage (NCBI taxonomy): Eukaryota > Viridiplantae > Streptophyta > Magnoliopsida > Asparagales > Amaryllidaceae > Allium > Allium fistulosum. The sequence goes on from CM060901.1 coordinate 1,260,243,613, forward strand.
AAGGGGTTACCTTATATGGCCTTAATTATTAATTGTGTAGGATAATGTATATATACAATTGGTATATATATGAAGTATGACTATGTTATAGGGATGCTAGGTCAGTCTAAAGTTACATAGAAGCCTGCCCAATTAAATCTGGCTATCGGTAGTGTAAATTTGAGGACTGATGTGGGACATCACCTGTAATAAAAAATCTTAATGGACTCGAGGTCAGTCCTAATTCTGTAGGGTAAATCCACCCAGTCAATCTAGCTACTAGTACCTTCGAAAAGTCGGACTAATGTGAGACATCATAGTTTGAGTTATGGGTCATAATCACATTATTGATGCGGTATGAGGAATCTTTAAAGGGGTCCGTTTTGGGTTTAGAGGTATTAAGTGGCTATTATAGGGTTCGCCTCTTTCCTTAGGAAGAAGTATTAAGTGATCTGATGGGATTTCTTACGATGTTAGTTAGTGAGAACCATGTAAGGACCTACCTTGGGTTAGGTATTAAATGATGAGGACCTACATACTATATAGGTATTAAATGGTCAGAGTCTGCCTAATTCCAATTAAAAGGTATTAAGTAGTTTAGGTGCTTTCTCTTACATCGTAAATGGTAGTTGTGTTAGAATTTGGAAATGGACCAGAAATAGGTTAGATATTAAATGACGAGGACCTGCCTAGTTTATAGGTATTAAATGGTTAGAGTCTGCTTAATCCTTAATAAAAGGTATTAAGTGATTTGGATGCTTTCTCTTGCACCATAAATGGTAGTTATGTTTATTTTGGAATTGGGATGGAAAGGCCTTTGGGCTTACACTTAAAGTTACTAGTATGGTATAATTTTCAATACATAAGACATATCTCTTCTCTAAATAATACTGCACAAGTACAATTACGGTAAAGCTTGAGATTTTCATTTACCAGGTATTTGTTGTTTTGACCCACTCCTCATTACAACACATAGGTTAGAGAAGATAATGCTGATTTTAGGACAAAGGTGGAGATGAAGACATGTTGCAATTATCTATTTACTTATGCTTTTAAACATTTTTAATGTACCTAGTTCAGACAACTATGTTATTTTGAAATCTTATACTATGGAGGTTTTATGTAGACATATTGTTAGATTTGGTGATAAATGTATTGTTTCTGAAATGGTTTTCTTTTATGAAATGGATACTTGTTTCTGATATTATATTTTATCCATTACGTTATGAGATTCTGAAAGTATAGATAGATAGCTCCATGTACTGTGTATTATTTCAATTTTATCCACCTACGAACTCGCTTTGAGATAGGCCTAAGATTCGATGGGCTTTCATTGAGTCGAAATTAGGTTTGTTTTGGGGAGGGTTGTTACAAATGCAAATAACAGATTAGCCGACCTAGATCCCTAAACCTGGCCTGGCCTGGCTCAAGATGACAATACAACCAACTTGTTTAGCTTAACCCAGCATGTAAGACCAACCTTAGTTTTACCTGAAAATATGTGCCTTACATCATCACACGACTTCCGAATACCACAAAGGACAATTCGTTAGGGGTAGAAATAGAACTAAAGAATAAATTAAGACATCGATAAGATATAACAATGGAATGGCAACATATAATATACTAAACATACATAAACAAAAATAGAATAACAATATATATAAGAGAACGCACTAGCGGAAGCAACTGATAAATAAATATAAGTACATAATAGTCAGAATACATCAACTCCAAAAGCACAAAGTTCCGAATAAACATCTGGTACAACAGTCTCATATACAAATAACAGGTCTATCATGTACAATATGAAATAACAAGTATATATATCTCAAAAGCACAATCCCACATCTCCACAATACTCCAGTTGTGCACTCTAATAGTGTATCCCCATAATCACCGACTCCCTAACTACTCAACCAAATACCCAGGAGTTGCCATGACATAAATAGACAAAGACAAAAACTCAGGTCAGACATAAAGTCTAGTGTGAGGGGAACTATCTCAAAATACTATATACTAAAACAATATAAAAATAAATAGGAACTACTAAATCACAACCGACTCTCTCCATAAACGTGGCTTAGGGGAAATCCAGACTGCCTAAAACAACTACAGTAAATCCATCTCAAAAGTAAGGGATCATACCGTAACATGCTCTTCTCCTACAAGAACAAGTTAGCACAATATCTCATTGCACTATACTAGCCTAAACATACTAACAATATAGTGGAAATATATCGTGATCAAACATAATCCCAAAATAACGATCACTACTGCTAAGATCGATAAGATACGGCCCAACGTGTATAGTCCCTATGGCTAAAACCAAATAGGTACGCCACAATGTGTATGGTCACTACTATAAGACAAAATCATAGATGATTCGCTACTAGGGAACTCAATGTCCCAGCCCGCTATCATCGAAATCGTAGGTGACTCACTACTAAGGAACTGGATGTCTCAGCCCGCTATCATCACAAATCGAATATGAATCGCTGCTAGGAACTCTAAGTCTCGGCCTGCTATCTTATAAAACCTAGATGACTCACTACTGGGAGACTCTGTGCCCCAGCTTGCAATCATCGAAAACGTATATGACTCGCTACAGAGGAACTCTATGTCTCAGTCCGCTATCATATAAAAACCTAGATGACTGGCTAGTGGGAGACACTATGCCTCATCGCGCTATCATCAGAATCGTATAGGATCACCACGCATGGCTCTAGTCGCCACAACCTAGAACCCACCGGATAACTCTAACAAAACCCCATACTAACCCAAACCGCATTCCAAATTGAACGCATGACTCCAATGTCATAATACTCTCCCAGTCTTCATAAAAATAATGGTTTTAAAATACACGACATGGTAGGTCCAACGCGAGCCCCGAAATGAAATTACTCCCAGCCAAACTTTTCCAGATGGCAGCCCTTGGAAAGTGATGAACAATGGCCCAAACGGTGCCTCAATACGAGTCTGTATGAGAAAGTTATCGCATTTTGAAATTTCGACCGAAAAACTCAAACAGCAGACCTCAGCTCAGACGTCTGAGAGATGTTGCTGTTTGTTCCCACGTTCATCTCAGATGTCTGAGAAGTGTTGTAGACATATGAGAAATGCTGCTGTTTGTAGAATCAGCCTTCAAACGGCCATAACTTTTGATCCGTAGCTCCAAATGCTCGCCGTTTCTTCCATTGCGACCGTGGCGAGATTCTCTTCAATCTAGAGAAGTCAAATCATGAATTTTACCAACTTTTGAAATGTGTGCTTCCCTTAAACGCCTTAGATATATCGCTCCGTGTAATCGATGTACGTTGCTCGAATATCATTTATTATTTTAAAACAATGGTATTAGCATCAAACTTAACTCAAGAAACCAAAACAAACAATTTAACTATCATCCAAAAAAAGCAAGCAATCAATCATTCATCAAGCAATTTATATAACCACAATCTTATTATAAATCTAAAGTCCACATAGTCAAATATCGCTCTAAGTTAAGTCCATTAACATCTTTGAACATTCACGACTACTTTAAACCCAATTTAAGTTCCTTACTTTCATTTCAAAATTACCAACTTTGAAATTCATTTAACTACATTATCTCTTTTAAAAAAATCCGACTATCTTGCTAAGAAACATCTTCTTTCTTATGACATAGCCTGAGGTATTTTCTAAACATCTATAATGTCAAATACACCTTTCTTTATCTTTATTGGCTTGTATCACCATTTGCGCTATAAGTACGATAACATGCATTAACTGTTATATACAAATGTTGCATATGAACAACTTTTAGTCAAAACCATTTCCTTTATTTCAAAACATCTCTTTCAAAAACCATGGCCTTGTTTACTTATCTTTAAACCATACTTGTGACACAAATCATGTTTAAACCATTTAATAGCTTTTCACTTTCTATTATTACCTACAATATACCATTGTTTCATGTAATTTAAAGTGAGCTCTTTTCCTTAATTCCACATATGAAGTTATTAATCTTATTTCATCACAATGTCATTTTCGCTTTTCTTATGCAAGCCCATAAATGTTCCTTATATCATTTCATAACTCTAACAAGCTATAAATGAGATTACTAACATTCTAGCTTCACATAAACTAACATACACACATATAAATCTACAATTATATGCCGTAGTATGTAAAAGTAAGTTCCTACTCACCTAAGCAAGCTAATGCAACCAATTCCAATCGAAATCGAAATCCCTAACTCTCTTGAATTTAGGGGTTTCCACAATTCATTGTTGTTGGTCTCCAAACTCTCGATGAAGGTGCTCCTTTGCCTAAAACTAGAATTTAGGTGGTTTTTCCCAGATTTATAGAAATTTATTTAAGGCTAAAGATGGAACTTTTATTGTTTAGGGCTTTGGAGGAGTGGGCGTTGAGAAGAGGAGTGAAAATGAATGTGAATGGGAAATGAGAGGAAATGAATTAGCATGCCTAAAGTAGGCTAAGTATTTAACCATGTTTCATTTAACCCCAAATCCCACTTTTACCACCAAATGACCACCTTGCCCCTAAATATTTTTTTCGAAACATATCGGTGCCTTAATCAAAATATATGTTTAGATGTACTCCGGACGCAATGGAATATGTCCCTGAGTCTAGTTCAATTGTCTGTAAAATGTTCATTTTAAAATCGACGTTTTAAATATTTAAATTATCCTTTAAATATTTTCATTAAAAAATGGGGTGTTATATTCTCTCGCCCTTAAAAAGATTTTGCCCTCAAAATCTCCAAGAGTGGTATAACCCGCCTATCCTCAAAACATCCATAGTCCTACCAAGCAATCATGGCAACCAAAATCACAAATAGCAATCGTTAGCACACACATCCATAACCGCATGTATACTAGAACAACACAACAACCAGTCATGCAATTCAAACATATCCATAACTTTCGATTCTATTCTAAATATAATTTGCAATTCCAAAATGAATGGAAACATTAGCAACTCTTACATGAATGCAAATGATAACACAATATCAATCTATGTGCAAATTCTAGTGTGAACATGGATGCATGCACTAGCATGTGCATACCTCCATGAGATCTCCACACAAGTAAACTTTCTAAGTCGCATGAGATTTCAAATTTTCATGCAACTTTAGACATATGCCAACTTCTTATGCTATCATGAAGTCAACAAATAAAAATAGAAATAAAAAATAAATGAATCCAAACAATAATAACAATGCATTGTGGAAATAAACAACCAATTGTCATGGAAACAATTTTAATGCAACAAGCAATTAAAATTAATATTCATGGCCTAATTGGGTTCAAACTCTCCTCGATTGAAAATTTATAGAAACAAGAGTAATTTATTTAGTGCAACTCAATACCTGTCGGCATTGGTTATCACCTAGAAAATTATTCAAGGCATTATAAACAATCGGGTAACTTCTTTCCCCTAAACTGTCCTAAGCCAACAAGCTTATATGATTTTCATGCTTTATCTTTTACGTAGTATCCATTTTGCTCCCTCCTTTGGCCACACAAATTTCCTTTCCAAGCTTGGGTCAACCACTGACTTCTCTAGTGTGGGCTTCGATTCGGTTTCTTGATTAGATCACTCTGTCTCCCTTGCATGGCTGTAGCCCATGCATGGAAAACCCTAGGGACCATTTCAAGAATCCGTCTCGAACACTTGTCGTCGAGTATCGAGTGTTAAACCCTAAGTCATATCAGTGTAAGTTACATGGAAATTCTATGTCCAAAAAAAATCTAGACTCAAAACTGACATACTAATGGTGAATCCCTAATACACACACGTACTGCTATTTGGGTTTTATCCCAAATTTCTATGATTCGGTAATTTAATACTAGACCCATATAAACACAAGTGACTCCATTCGAATTCACGTGCTCATGCATCAAGCTCGAACGGTAGCAGTTCTCTTTATATGAAAGTCCATATGTTACAATTATCATAATTTTAAAACCCATAGATAGCTTTTCATACCTTTTTTAGTCACACAATATACCAAGCATGAATCTTTATATTTTAAATCAAAATAAGCTAATTTCTTTATACTATTTTTATAAAATCTCAACCCGTTTTATAAAAATACAATTCTAGCTTATAAATCGATTCAACTCTTAAATATACTTCCTTTGCTTCTTTCAAATCAAGTATTCATCCATTTACTATTTTATGAAATCCCACCTTTATTTTATAAAATCTCATATCTATTCAATAAAATCTATTCTTCATTTATAAAATCTTCAGACCGTTTTAAAAACACTAATTAAGGCTCATTGGACCTCTAACCACTTCAATAAGGAGTATAGAGCTCCCCAAACCCTTATTTAATTTATTATTCTTTTTGCAAATCAAATCAAATGGATTAGTTAATATTTTCTAATGAAGTGTAGATCATTACAGTACATCATTAATCCTAAATCAAACCATAGCATTACAAATGATTGCTGATGTGCACGTAAATGTGCATATATTAACATCCATATTTTATCTATTTTTATTTAACTAAAAGTCATATTTGGGCATTTTAACATGTTTAAAACCAAAATTCAGTTACTTTCAAATCATCATATATCTTCATTCAGGGGGAAAATGGCCATTTTTGTGCATGTGCCAATTTGAGAATTTTTACTTGGACATTTTTTATGATTTTTATAGGAAATTTTGATGCATATGGAAGAGGGATTCATGAAGATATATGCATGCACAAGGGAATACAAAGGAATGAAGAGGAAATAATTCAAGTTCATGATCATGGATGACCCCACCCACTTACCTAAATCTATAATTAGAAGCTAATGGACAACTAAGTGGAGGTTAAAACTTCATGCACATTAAATGATGGATATATTAGTAGCTAATGGTTACTTGGTGGCCACATTTCCTAAAGGGCATTTTGGGAAGCACCCTAAAAATGGAATTAAGGTTTTATGCATGTATAAGTAGCCCTCTTATGTACATGTAAATAGCTTCTACTCTTTGAAATTAAAAATGTAAGTTGTAAGCTCTATGTTTCATGAAATAAAAATGACTTCTTAGCCTCTTACTCTTTTCTTTTCCACTTGTTTTTCTTTACTTTTATGCTCATTTTTATTCTTATGCTCTCTTTCATTTCATGTTCATAGTTTAGATTTACATTTATGCAATAGTTTAGTTCATTTACTTCTAGTAGTTAATCTTCTTTTTCTTTGTTTATTCTCTACTTTATTTCATTTTCAATTTTGAAATCTCTATGTATTGAAATGATAACACAAATGAGAGGCTAAACCCTACAATTTAGGGGTAATGAAGCTTTCTTTTATCATGTAGATTCAACATAAATTTTCTATGTATGACCTCTTTTATGCTTTATGAGAAAATGGATGTTTATGTTTGTTTGTGTTTTATGTTGAATTTGATAGCCTACTTTGTTCATAAAAAATAGGCTATGCTTATCTCATTAATCACAAATTGCCTCTTCATTTAAATATGATCATGGCAATGAAGTGAAGTTTGAATCAAAATTTGATGATCTATGTTACTAATTAATAGTAAATACTTCATGCTTAAACTAGATTTTGGTTTCATTTTCTATGCTATGTTTCATGAGATATGAAAAGTAGGACTAGAGTTGTATTATAGTTTGATGGTTTGATTTGCAGTAATTAATAACTAAAATAGGCCATGCTTATGATAAATACATCACGAATCCTATTTAGATTAAAAAGGGATCATCATTTGATTTTATGTTGATTTATGTGAAAAATATAAGAAAGTGGATTTGCCTCTAAATTGAATTTTAAACACATAGTTTTTAATCTCAACATTTTCTTTGCTTTCTAGTTTTCAAAACAATCTTCACTTTTGGTTTAATTTGATTGATCAGAAAATTTTAAAATCTAACAATTCTCTATGGATCGACCCGTACTCGCCACGTACTAACTTTTGTACGCCGTGCGCTTGCGGTTATTTAATTTGAAATTTTTCGACGGTTTTCCAACTCGATAGAAATTCCGTAGTTGAACAAGTTTTTGGCGCCGTTGCCGGGGAATCGTTTAGATTTTGATTTTCTATTCCTAGAGTGTCATTTTCATTTTTTTTAAATTTTTCATGGAATTTTTGAATTTTCATTTTCTTTTAAATCAAAAAAAAATCTCAAAATTTCTAAATCTCAAAAACATTTTTCATTTTAGCATTTTGATTTAGTTTTGAAGAAACACTATGGGATAAGTATAAGTTTAGCTTAATAAATTGAAATTTTGGAAAATTTATTTGTCTTAACAAAAATAAAAATGAAGTTTGATTGCAAATAATAATGGTTTAACTAGTATATAGGAAGGTTCATTTGTGTTAATTATGAAGTATATTCTAATTGAAAATCTTTGTTTAAAAAAGTGGTAAATTTAAAGTAAAGGAGATAACATTTTTATCTTCTAAGTAAATGGTGCTAAGATGATTTTGCAAATCTCTCTCTTTCTAAAAAAAATGGAAAAAAATAGAAAATAAAATGAAATATTTGTATATATGTATATTTTTTAACACCTAGAGTCATGTGTTCACACTCGTGTGTTCACTCGCCATGCTCTGTACTCTTCTCACGTAAGCCCGAAATGCAGTGCACGATCGGTATATCTGGCCTCAGTTTATCTGAGTTAGGTGTATATATATATAAATTATTTTTAATAAAACCTACAGTCGATAAGTGTTCGCACTTGTGTGTTCACTCACCACGCTCTGTATTCCCCTCACATCAGTCCGCAAGGCAGTGCACGGGTAATATATCTGGCCTTAGTTTATCCGAGTTAGGCATATGTAAATATTGTAAATATCAATTAAATTTTCGAAAAAAATAGAGAGAGTAAGCAATTGAAATCTAAGCACTATTTTTACTTGTTTGATTTAACTTGTTATTGAAAAGAAATGAGAATATCACTTTGACAAACTTTGATAATCAACTAAGGACCCATTTCATAATTACATTGTGTTATCAACCAAAACAACTAGCCAAACTATAGCCTATCTGTTATGACAACTTGATTTTTATTGGAAATTTGACGAGTAAATGACTTAAATTTTCAAGATAATGAAGAAAACTTATATTTAACTTATTTGTGTCTATTTAAAAGTAAATCTTTCATTTGTAAATATTTTCAAAAACTTGCATTCATCCCATTGTAAGTAAACCTTGCATTTTGTAAATATTTTCACTTTGCATTTGGATTTTGTGGGTAGTATCCGCTGAAAACCGTCATGAGACAACACTCGTCCTACTGGGGACACCCAGAGGTTTAACGGCTTGTTGCATACGCTCAATGCAATCGTGCTCCCTACGAAAACGGATTTATCTTAGTTTTCCTTTATTCGAGGATGAATAAAAAGATAAGTGTGGGGGTATTTGATGTGCACGTAAATGTGCATATATTTACATCCATATTTTATCTATTTTTATTTAGATAAAAGTCATATTTAGGCATTTTAACACGTTTAAAACCAAAATTTAATTATTTTCAAATCATCATATATTCATCTTCATTCAGGGGCAAAATGGTCATTTTTATGCATGTGTCAATTTGAGAATTTTTATTTGGACATATTTTATGATTTTTATAGGAAATTTTGATGCATATGGAAGAGGGATTCATGAAGATATATGCATTCACAAGGGAATACAAAGGAATAAAGAGGAAATAATTCAAGTTCATGATCATGGAGGATCCCACCCACTTACCTAAATCTACAATTAAAAGCTAATGGACAACTAAGTGGAGGTTAAAGCTTCATGCACATTGAATGATGGATTAATTAGTGGCTAATGGTTACTTGGTAGCCACACTTCCTAAAGCGCATTTGGGAAGCACCCTAAAAATGGAATTAGGGTTTTATGCATGTATAAATAGCCCTCTTATGTACATGTAAATAGCTTCTACTCTTTGAAATTAGTTAGGAAATCAAAATGAAAGTTGTAAGCTCTATGTTTCATGAAATAAAAATGCCTTCCTAGCCTCTTTCTCTTCTCTTTTCTACTTGTTTATTTATTTACTTTTATGCTTATACTTATTTCTATGCTCTTCTCTTTTCTTTGTTAGTAGATTAAATTTACATTCATGCAAGTAGTGTAGCTTTGTTTTTATGCAAGTAGTTAGTAGTTAATCTCTCTTTCTTCCTTTGCTTAGTTTCCATTTCTTTGCTTTTTAATGTTGAAATTTACAAGTGTTGATTTGATAACACAAATGAGTAGCTAAACCCTTTCAATTTAGGGGTAATGAAGCTCTTTAACTTTATGTAATTTCATCATTTTTATGATTTATGACCTCTTTTGGTTTGTGCTTCATGAAAGTGAATTTTGATGTAAGTTTATACAAGTGGGTTTGATAGCTTATGTTGCTTTTGCAAATGAGCTATTCTTATTCAAAATAAACACAATTTACATCATCATTTGCTAATTGATTTTTGATTTTGAAAAAAAGTAAAAACAAAATTTGATGATCTATCTAACTAATTACAATAGTAAATAGATCATACTTAAAATAGCTTTTGCTTTGGCTTCGTTTTCATGAGAATTTATAAGTGGTATAATTGTTGTATTATAGTTTGATGGTTTAAGTTATGTTAATTAATAACATAAATAAACCATACTTATGATCAATGCAACAATTATTTCACTTAATATCATAACTAGAGATCATAAGTTATTTGTTTGTTGATTTACAAAAAATAAGAGAGTGGATTTGCCTCTAAATTATTCTCTAATCTCATAGTTTTTAATCTCATTTTCCTTCTAATTTTAGCTTCATTTTATTTACAAATTGTAGTTAACAATTTTCTCTCCACTTTGGTCTAATTTGATTGATTAGAAAATTTTAAAACCTAACAATTCCCTGCGGATCGACCCGTACTTGTCATGTAGTGACTTTTGTACGCCGTGCGCTTGCGGTATAAATTTAATTCAAAATTTATTGGCGGGTTTCTAACTCGATAGAAATTTCGTCGTTAAACAAGTTTTTGGCGCCGTTGCCGGGGAATCGTTTTGATTTTGATTTTCTATTCTTCGAATTATTTTTGTTTGATTTTTATGTGTTTGTTTACATTAAAAAAAGATTTTGTTGTGTTATTTGATTTTTGTTTGCATTTTTTTTGTGTGTGTGTTATTTTCATGTTCTTGTTTTATTTTGCATTTGCCTCTCTACATATAAAAAAAACACACATTTCAAAACATAAATACAAAAAAAGAAGTTTTCATTTCATTTTTCTTTATTTTTTTACAACACAATTGCAATTTTGAATTTCATTGTTTTTACAGCACTTGCTTTGTGTGCATTTCTGTTCACTGTTCCACACTGTGCAAACTGTGCACTGTGCATATTATTGCTCTACTGACCACAACTACCTACATACCCACCTTCATACCATCAGTTTACACACATCCTCCCAGAGCAACTTACAATTAACATACCCACCTTCATACCTCCCAGAGCAACTTCAGTCAACAACTCGCCAACCAAACACAGCCTGTCATATCCCAGTGCTTTGCTTCATTCCATCACCCAGTATTGCACATCCCTTTAAGTTCAACACACATACATTTCACCATCATACATACATCTAACTCCAATATACATACAACCTCTACTTCAAACCCACCACATCCTTACCGCTACTACCACCTCTGCATTCATTGCCTCAACTTCCCACTGCTACTTCAACTACACTACTGCATATACTCATTACAATGGCAAACTCCTCAACCAAACTATATCCACATCACCTCATCAAACCTATCTCATTCTCCCCTCAAATTGCCAGGCATCAAACTACCAGGCATCAACATCATCACACTATTCACCTCAGTAGTGCCACTTCATTTCTACACCTCCTAAAGCCAAAGCTGCACCATTCATAAACCAGTGCCACCACCAAACCACTGACATGCATCAAACCGGTGTGCACTATGCACTTTCAACTCATTAACCATCTTCTTCACTTCCATACTGAACATCTCTTCCCCTTGTCACTCAAACTAAACTTCATTTCAACAAAACAACCATCATAGCTGTTGCCAATACAATTCATTCACCACTGCCTCGACTATCATCAACCCATCCTCAATCTGCTCCCACCACTACACCTACCAATCAGTCGAACCAAAACCACAACATACTCCTCAACAACCATTCAATACACTTCAACTGTGCACCATTCACCAAACCATCCTCTGATCAATTCTGCCCACAACTGCAATTGATTTAAAACAAAGCCGAATTTTTTGATTTGGGATTCTCTTAAAAAAGAACTAAATGAATTTTGAACAAAAGAGGTTGAGTAAAAAAAAATTTGTCAGATAGAAACATGTTATGGTCTTGGGCTTTGCTTGATGGGCCTCGATGATTATTTTTTTTTATCCTTTTGTTAAAACATTTTCTTGTTTTATTTTATTGTTAAAAATATTCAAAAAAAATCCATTTGCCATTCTTTTCTTCTCTCTTAAAAAAAGGGAAATAAAACAAACAACTAAGTGTTTTTAATTGTTTTAGTTTCATTTATTTTGTTCTTCATTAGTTTGAGTTTCTTCTTTGATAAATATAAAAAAAAGAAAAAAAACATGTATATATCTTGTTTCTAATTTTCAGGTTCCAGGTGGTAGAAGTGATTGCCAAAAATAGTTGCTTGCTTGCTTATTAAAAAAAAATTCGCCGCTAAAAAAGAATTGCTAATAATTCTACACGCTTTGGTATCGTGCCTTTTTCCTTTGCTTTTATTTGAATTGCATTGTTGGTTGCTTGCATTTGCATTTATAAAAAAAAATTTCAAAACTCAAAAACAAAAACAAACTTCATTTTAGTTGCATTGTAAATTCACCTTTAATTTTTGTTTTGCATTTATTTCATCTTGTTTTATTTTCTAAGGGCAATACCCTAATTCACATAAGGTGAAGGATTTCATCACCCTTTCCTTAGCCCACAAACACATTTCATCATAGAATTTGACTAATAATAAAGGTTAGACATTCGACTTAAGGGTGTCACGAGCTCACTTAGGGCTTAATTGTATCTTCACAATTGTTTTCTTTGAACAATTTTATTTCTTAGTGTCTAGGCTACAGTAGAGTAATAACCAGTTATAAATATTACGGTGATTCGTAAATATTATAGTAGTTGTTCTTCTGAAGGTACGTAAACCTTCAGCTGCATTGCTACAGTGATTCATGGTGCACCGATAACCCCTGCCCGTTACCAGGCAGAGAAATATTTTTGTTGATTTAAGACAAAGTGTGATTATACAATTTTGGGTTAGGAGCTACTAAGGACAGAAACTATAATTAAGTCCTTTGCATTCATTTAGTTGCATTAGTTCATGCATATTTAAACAAAAAAGAATCAAAAATAAAAAAAATTGTAAATTTTACTTTACTTAGTTTTTAACCAAAAATAAAAAAATACTTTTTCCATTCCTCTGAAAATTTTCAATCAAAAACAAAAATCTTTTCAAAAACAAAAAAAATTTGAAAATTCAAAAACAAAAACAAAAATCAAATTTCCATTTCTAAAAACAAAAATCCTTTTGGTAAATATTTGAAAATTCAAATTTTTTTTTGAAAAGCCAGAAACAAAACAAAAATCAAACTTCTCTTTTGAAAATAAATTTCACTTGGTAAACATTTTTCTTCCTTTAAAAAAAACAAAAACAAAAACAATTTTTCACTTCATTTTTCAAATCTTGTTTCATTCTCTAAACTCGTTTCTTACTTCTTTCTCTTCTCGACTTTCACTTGTGCATGAGTACTTGGACTCGTGACACAACCTGGACTCGCGACTCAACAACTAATCGTTTAACTCGAACAGACGATCCTCCCGAAATGGCGAACGAGAACGCCCCTCGAACTCTTATGGATAGAATCTTTCCCGATAGAGTTTCTATTCCACCTTGCATCACCTTACCTGCCCCTACGGGTAACCATTTTGAAATTCACTCGAACCTTATTGCCACGCTTTAAAAATATGGCAATTTCGAGCACGATGACCAATACATTTTCTTGACTATATTCGAACAAGTTTGCGCAACTATAAAACATCAACAACTTTCCGATGATAGAATCAAACTTCGATTAATCCCATTTTCTCTTACGGATTACGCTGAAAAATGGTTGTACAGCTTACCATCGAACTCAATTAAAACTTGGGAAGAATTCAGAAAAGCTTTCTTAAAATAGTTCTACCCCTTGGAAAAAACGAGTAGAATCCAAAAAGAAATTGTAAATTTTCATCAATTCAAAGGAGAACCATTTGGAAAATATTTTGAAAGATTCAAATAACTTTTGATATAATGTCCACACCATAACTTAAAAAATGGACAATTTGCCAAATCTTATACGATGGACTCGAAAACAGCTCACGAACCATGCTCGAATCAATGTGCCAAGGCTACTTTCTTGCCCAACATCATGATGATGCTTGGCAATTTCTTGAAAACCTCGCTGAAAAATCATCCCAATGGGAACGTTCGAACGAAAAATCAGTTTACTCACTATCGAGCGCACATTCGATAGGATCTTCTTTTTTTGTGGAAGCTAAGATCGACACAATGATTAAAAAAATTCGATAACGTTTTCTCATCGAATCAAATGAATCAAGCTTCCCAACCCATGTGTTATAAATGCAACGATCCTAATCATATAGCCGATTAGTGTCCTAATTCTGTCAAACAAATCAATGCTTTCAACAAAGCCAAAAACAACCCGTTTTCTCCAACGTACAACCCTGGCTGGAGAAATCATCCAAATTTTGCTTGGAACCAAAACAATCCCAACACGAATACGGTTCGTCCAAATTTTCAAGCATTCCCGAATAATGCTTCGAATCCTCCCTTTCAACCCAACAATTTTCAAACAAACTTTGCGGGTCCGTCTCATAATCAACCGCAACAATCAAATTTTCAACCAAATTCTGCTCATACTCCCCAATATGATAAACGTTTAAGTTCACTTGAGAAAACTCTTGAAACGTTGGCTAAAGCAACTACTCAAAGCCTTCAATCAAACAACAATTTGCAAAATTTATTGACCTCATATATGCAAAACACAAACCGATCAATTGCAAAACTTGAAATGCAAATGAGTCAATTAGACACGTCTGTAAGTGAACGCGAACGAGGAACATTCCCAAGCCAGCCCCTTCCAAATCCCAAAAATCAAAACGCAAATTCAAATCAAGCCCATGTTGTTCAAGATAGCAACGTCACCCAATTGAATGCTATAACAACATTTTGTTCTGGTAAACAAATCGATAATCAAGTCATTAACCCAAACAATTTACCAGAAACCTCTCTCGACACTTCTAAAACAACCAACGAATCTGAACAGAATGTGGAGCCAAACGTTGAATCGAATGCCAATAAAAATTCTTCTTCTACTCAAGTAGACCCACCTACCGAGTATCGTGTTCCATTTCCACATCGTCTTCGACCAAAGAAACACTCGGACCAAATGGAAAAGATGTTGAAATTTTTAAACAAGTCAAAGTTAATATTCCGCTTCTTGACATCGTTCAGCAAGTCCCCACGTACGTGAAATTTCTTAAGGACTTGTGCACCCAAAAGCGACACACTCAAGTGCCTAAAAAAGTCTTCTTAGCCGCCAGTATGAGTGAAGTCTTATCCTAATCCATACCTTTTAAATACAAAGATCATGGCTGTCCTACGATTTCGTGTACAACTAGAGACAAGATGATTAACAAATGTTTGATAGACTTAGGCGCATGTGTCAACTTGATTCCATACTCCATGTACGAACAATTAGGCTTAGGTGAGCTCAAACCCACAAAAGTTACGCTTCAGTTCGCCGATCGTTCCATTAAGAAGCCCGTAGGAGAAATCGAGGACGTGCTCATTTGAGTAGGACAATTCATATTCCCCGTTGACTTTATCGTTCCCGAAACACAACCCACGACAAATCCCGCGAGTCAAATTCCATTGATTTTAGGCCGACCATTCTTAGCCACCTCAAATGCCTTAATCAACTATCGCAACGGTTCGATGAAAATCACTTTTGGAAACATGACTTTGGATCTTAATATTTTCAATCTTGAAAGCCAATCAAATGAACCTTGTGACCAAACGTTGGAAGTTAGTGTCATTCACGAAAACTTGGAAAATGAGACACTTGATCTTAATGACGAACGCGAGGCCGAGTACGAAAAATTGTTTCACGAAATTCCCAACGAGATTGAATACACTCTTCCCTTTGAATCGCTTCCAGTTGAGTCCGAATCTCAACCCAATTCCTTGATCGAAAAACTCCCAAAGTTGGACCTCAAACCACTTCCCGGTCAGCTTAAGTACGCATACTTAGGTGATAACGAAACGTTGCCCGTCATAATTTCCTTAACTCTCTCTTGATCAGGAAACCTCCTTACTTTCTATTCTTTCGAAAAATAGAGAAGCAATTGGGTGGTCCATTACCGATATTAAGGGAATTAGTCCCGCTCTTGTTCAACATCGCATCCATTTAATCGACGTTGCCAAGCCTGTTCGTGACGCGCAACGAAGGTTAATCCAAAAATGAAAGATGCGGTGCGTGATG
Organism: Allium fistulosum; assembly: GCA_030737815.1. Classification (NCBI taxonomy): domain Eukaryota; kingdom Viridiplantae; phylum Streptophyta; class Magnoliopsida; order Asparagales; family Amaryllidaceae; genus Allium; species Allium fistulosum. Next base: position 1,260,260,156 of record CM060901.1, read on the forward strand.
AAATTCTTAAACTTCTCGACAACGGAATCATTTATCCAATCTCCGATAGTTCATGGGTTTGCCCAATTCACGTTGTACCAAAAATGTCTAGGCTAACTGCTGTCAAGAATGATTCAAACGAACTTATTACAACTCGTACTCAAACAAGTTGGCTTGTTTGCATTGACTATCGGAAACTAAATGCCGCAACACATAAGGATCACTTCCCTCTTCCATTTATCGACCAAATGCTCGAACGTTTAGCCGGCCATGAATTCTACTGCTTCCTTGATGGTTATTCTGGCTATAACCAAATTCCAATCGCTTCCGAAGATCAAGAGAAAATGACTTTCATGTGTCCATTCGGTACCTTTTCTTATCGACGTATGCCATTCGGACTTTGTAATGCTCCTGCTACTTTCCAACGATGCATGGTTGGAATCTTTTTTGACATGATTGAACGCTTTCTAGAAGTTCTCATGGACGATTTCTCTATCTTTGGTGATTCTTTTTCTGAATGTTTACATCATCTCGAGTTAGTTTTAAATCGATGTAAAGAAAAACATTTGACTTTAAATTGGGGAAAATGCCACTTTATGGTCAAACAAGGCATAGTCCTTGGACATATAATCTCAAATAAAGGCATTGAGGTAGATAAAGTGAAAATCGACGTAATTGCAAACCTACCCATTCCCAAATCTGTTAAGGACATTCAATCATTTCTAAGACATGCTGGCTTTTACCGACGCTTTATGAAAGACTTTAGCAAAATCGCTCGTCCTTTAACGACTCTCCTTGGAAAAGACGTTCCTTTCGATTTTAACTCTGATTGTATCTCTTCTTTTGAACGTCTTAAAAACGAACTCATTTATGTTCCAATCATTTGCGCACCCAATTGGGATCTTCCTTTCGAAATAATGTGTGACGCTTCTAACTTTGCGATTGGTGCTGTCTTAGGACAACGCATCAACAAAATCCTTCATGTCATTTACTACGCAAGTATGACTTTGAACGACGCTTAACTCAACTGCACAACAACCGAGAAAGAGCAGCTAGCTGTCTTTTTGCGCTTGAAAAGTTTCGATCTTACTTGATAGGTTCACACATCACGGTCTACACTGACCATACCGCTCTTCGATACCTTTTTGCCAAAAATGATGCTAAATCCTGTTTGATTCGTTGGATCCTTTTACTTCAAGAATTCGACCTTACAATTAAAGACAAAAAAGGATCCGATAATGTCATAGCCGATCACATGTCTCGTCTTCCAAACGCACCATCTTCTTTGCCAATCAATGAAAACTTCCCCGATTAACAACTTCTTTCAATTTCTATCGATCCATGGTACGCTGATATAGTGAACTACTTAGTTACTAAAGAAACTCCCTCATCTTGGTCCAAACAGGACAAATGAAAATTCATGTCCCAATTGAAATATTTCTATTGGGACGATCCATACTTGTTCAAATATTTCCCCGACCAAATCATACGACGTTGCATTCCAGATAATGAGATCATGAGTATTCTTTCGTTTAGCTACGATCAAGCGTGCGGTGGACATTTCTGTCCTCAAAAAACTGCGGAAAAAGTGCTTCATTGTGGTTTCTATTGGCCTTCTTTTTTCAAAGACTCATTTGAATTTTGTAATACTTGCGATCGATGTCAAATGCTTGGACGAATTTCTCGACGAAATATGATGCCTCTAAACCCCATTCTTACAATCAAAATCTTTGATGTTTGGGGTATCGACTTTAAGGGACCTTTTCCCAATTCTTTTGGAAACTTGTATATCCTTCTCGCTGTCGATTACGTCTCAAAATGGGTCGAAGCCGTTCCTTGTAATACCAACGACCATATAATGGTTGTGAAATTTCTCAAAGAAAACATCTTTTCGAGGTTCGGCACACCTCGCACAATAATCAGTGATAACAGGACCCATTTTTGCAACCGTTCTTTTGAAACTTTAATGAAAAATACTCGATAACCCACAAGTTATCCACTCCGTATCATCCTCGGACTTGTGGCTAAGTTGAAGTTTCAAATCGACAAATAAAACAAATTTTGGAGGAAACTGTTAATAAAAATCGAAAAGATTGGTCTCAGAAATTGACCGACGCACTTTGGGCTTACCGTACTGCTTTTAAAACTAACTTTGGGATGTCCCCATTTCGTTTAGTTTACAGTAAAGCTTGCCATTTACCTGTTGAAATTGAACACAAAGCGTTGTGGGAAATAAAGAACTTAAACTTTGATCTTGAGAAAGCTGGCGAAAACCGAAAACTACAGCTCAACGAACTAGAAGAACTTATGAACGACGCGTATGAAAACGAGAAAATTTACAAAGAACGAACAAAAGTTTTTCATAACAAGTCAATCCTAAGGAAAACGTTTTCGCCTAACCAGAAAGTTCTTTCATATGACTCAACACTTCATTTATTCCCTAGGAAACTTAAATCGAGATGGACCGGACCATTTGTGGTATGAACTGTTTTTCCACATGGTGCTGTAGAAATAGAAAACCCCAGGGATGGATCGATTTTCAAAGTCAACAGTCATCGTTTGAAACCTTTCTTGGAATTGCACTGTAACCAAAAGGAGGAGCTCATGATTCTTCATGAGCCAAGCTACATCTAGTAAGAATGTTAACCCTCTTTTGTAAATATGTACATATTTTTCCCCGTTACACTCATTATATCGTGCATTGACTATGGGGACACAGTTAAAAATTAAGTGTGGGAGGGGAGTCTCATTTTCATTTTCTTTTAACTCAAAAAAAAATCTCAAAATTTCTAAATCTCAAAAACATTTTTCTTTTTAGCACTTTGATTTATTTTTGAAGAAACACTATGGGATAAGTATAAGTTTTGGTTAATAAATTGAAATTTTTGAAAATTTATTTGTCTTAACAAAAATAAAAATGAAGTTTGATTGCAAATAACAATGGTTTAACTAGTATATATGAAGGTTCATTTGCGTTAATTATGAAGTATATTCTAATTGAAAATCTTTGTTTAAAAAAGTGGTAAATTTAAAGTAAAGGAGATAACATTTTTATCTTCTAAGTAAATGGTGCTAAGATGATTTTGCAAAAATCTCTCTTTCTAAAAAAAATGGAAAAAAACACAAAAATAAAATAAAATATTTGTATATATGTATATTTTTTTAACACCTAGAGTCATGTGTTCACACTCGTGTGTTCACTCGCCATGCTCTATAACCTTCTCACGTAAGCCCGAAATTCAGTACACGATCGGTATATCTGGCTTCAGTTTATCTGAGTTAGGTGTATGTATATAAAAATTATTTTTAATACCGCCTATAGTTGATAAGTGATCGCACTTGTGTGTTCACTCGCCACGCTCAGTATTCCCCTCACATTAGTCTGCAAGGCAGTGCATGGGTAATATATCTGGCCTCAGTTTATCTGAGTTAGGCATATGTAAATATTGTAAATATCAATTAAATTTTAAAAAAAATAAAATAGAGAGAGTAAGCAATTGAAATCTAAGCACTATTTTTACTTGTTTGATTTAACTTGTTATTGAAAAGAGTGAGAATATCACTTTGACCAACTTTGATAATCAACTAAGGATCCATTTCATAATTACATTGTGTTATCAACCGAAACAACTAGCCAAACTATAGTCTATCTGTTATGACAACTTGATTTTTATTGGAAATTTTGATGAGTAAATGACTTAAATTTTCAAGATAATGACCAAAACTTATATTTAACTTATTGTGTTTATTTAAAAGTAAATCTTTCATTTGTAAATATTTTCAAAAACTTGCATTCATCCCATTGTAAGTAAATCTTGCATTTTGTAAATATTTTCACTTTGCATTTGGATTTTGTGGGTAGTATCCGCTAAAAACCCTCACGAGACAACACTCGTCCTACTGGGAACACCCAGAGGTTTAACGGCTTGTTGCATACGCTCAATGCAATCGTACTCCTTATGAAAACGTATTTATCTTAGTTTTCCTTTATTCGAGGATGAATAAAAAGATAAGTGTGGGGTATTAAAAACTTATTTAACGATAAAATTTCTATCGAGTTAGAAACCCACCGATAAATTTTGAATTAAATTTATACCGTAAGCGCATGGCGTACAAAAGTTAGTACGTGGCGAGTATGGGTCGATCCGCAGGGAATTGTTAGGTTTTAAAATTTTCTAATCAATCAAATTAGACCAAAGAAGAGAGAAAATTGTTAACTACAATTTGTAAACAAAATGTAGCTAAAATTTGAAGGAAAATGAGATTAAAAACTATGAGATTAGAGAACAATTTAGAGGCAAATCCACTCTTTTATTTTTGTAAATCAACAAACAAATAATTTATGATCTCTAGTTATGATATTAAGTGAAATAATTGTTGCTTGATCATAAGTATGGTTTATTTATGTTATTAATTAACATAACTTAAACCACCAAACTATAATACAACAATTATACCACTTATAAATTCTCATGAAAACAAAGCCAAAGCAAAAGCTATTTTAAGTATGATCTATTTACTATTGTAATTAGTAAGATAGATCATCAAATTTTGTTTTTACTTTCTTTTCAAAATCAAAAATCAATTAGCAAATGATGATGTAAATTGTGTTTATGTTGAATAAGAATAGCTCATTTGCAAAAGCAACATAAGCTATCAAACCCACTTGTATAAACTTACATCAAAATTCACTTTCATGAAGCACAAACCAAAAGAGATCATAAATCATAAAAATGCTGAAATTACATAAAGTTAGAGAGCTTCATTACCCCTAAATTGAAGGGGTTTAGCTACTCATTGGTGTTATCAAATCAACACTTGTAAATTTCAACATTAAAAAACAAAAAAATGGAAACTAAGCAAAGGAAGAAAGAGAGATTAACTACTAACTACTTGCATAAAAACAAAGCAACACTACTTGCATGAATGTAAATTTAATCTACTAACAAATAAAAGAGAAGAGCATAGAAATAAGTATAAGCATAAAAGTAAAAAAAAAGTAGAAAAGAGAAGGGAAAGAGGCTAGGAAGCCATTTTATTTCATGAAACATAGAGCTTACAGCTTTCATTTTGATTTCCTAACTAATTTCAAAGAGTAGAAGCTATTTACATGTACATAAGAGAGCTATTTATACATGCAAACCCTAATTCCATTTTTAGGTTGCTTCCCAAAATGCCCTTTAGGAAGTGTGGCCACCAAGTAACCATTAGCCACTAATTAATCCATCATTTAATGTGCATGAAGCTTTAACCTCCACTTAGTTGTCCATTAGCTTCTAATTGTAGATTTAGGCAAGTGAGTGGGGTCCTCCATGATCATGAACTTGAATTATTTCCTCTTCATTCCTTTGTATTCTCTTGTGCATGCATATATCTTCATGAATCCCTCTTCCATATGCATCAAAATTTTCTATAAAAACCATAAAAAATACCCAAGTAAAAATTCTCAAATTGACACATGCACAAAAATGACCATTTTGCCCCTGAATGAAGATGAATATATGATGATTTGAAAATAATTGAATTTTGGTTTTAAACATGTTAAAATGCCCAAATATGACTTTTATTTAAATAAAAATAGATAAAATATGGATGTAAATATATGCACATTTAAAGATTGTTAACTACAATTTGTAAACAAAATGAAGCTAAAATTAGAAGGAAAATGAGATTAAAAACTATGAGATTAGAGAATAATTTAGAGGCAAATCCACTCTTCTATTTTTTTAAATCAAACAAACAAATAGTTTATGGTCTCTAGTTATGATATTAAGTAAAATAAATGTTGCATTTATCATAAGTATGGTTTATTTATGTTATTAATTAACATAACTCAAACCATCAAACTACAATACAACAATTATACCACTTATAAATTCTCATGAAAATGAAGCAAAACAAAAGCTATTTTAAGTATGATCTATTTACTATTGTAATTAGTAAGATAGATCATCAAATTTTGTTTTTACTTTCATTTCAAAATAAAAAATTAATTAGCAAATGATGATGTAAATTGTGTTTACGTTGAATAAGAATAGCTCATTTGCAAAAGCAACATAAGCTATCAAACCCACTTGTATAAACATACATCAAAATTTACTTTCATGAAGCACAAACAAAAGAGATCATAAATCATAAAAATGTTTAAATTACATAAAGTTAGAGATCTTCATTACCCCTAAATTGAAGGGGTTTAACTACTCATTTGTGTTATCAAATCAACACTTGTAAATTTTAACATTAAAAAGCAAGGAAATGAAAACTAAGCTAAGTAAGAAAGAGAGATTAACTACTAACTACTTGCATAAAAAAAACAAAGCTACACTACTTGCATGAATGTAAATCTAAGCTATAAACATGAAATAAAAGAGTGCATAGAAATCAACATTAAAGTAAATAAAAGCAAGTAGAAAAGAGAAGAGAAAGAGGCTTGGAAACCATGTTTATTTCACTTTGATTTGTGTTTACAACGATGAGAGAAGTATAAAAAATAGAGTTTTTTTATACTTCTAAGAGAAGTATAAAAAAATAGAGTTTTTTTATACTTCTCGAGAGAAGTATAAAAAAAACTCTATTTTTTTTAAAAAACTCTATTTTTTTATACTTCTCTCTTTCTAATTTCCTAAGTAAAATAAGAGAGAATATAAGATATTTACATGTACATAAGGGGGCTATTTATACATGCATAAAACCCTAATTCAATTTTTAGGGTGCTTCCCAAAATGCCCTTTAGGAAGTGTGGCCACCAAGTAACCATTAGCCACTAATTAATCCATCATTAAAAGTGCATGAAGCTTTAACCTCCACTTAGTTGTCCATTAGCTTCTAATTGTAGATTTAGGTAAGTGGGTGGGGTCCTCCATTATCATGAGCTTGAATTATTTCCTCTTCATTCCTTTGTATTCCCTTGTGCATGCACATATGTTCATGAAACCCTCTTCCATATGCATCAAAATTTCCTATAAAAAAACATAAAAATTTTCAAGTAAAAATTCTCAAATTGACACATGCAAAAAAATGACCATTTTACCACTGAATGAAGATGAATATATGATGATTTGAAAATAATTGAATTTTGGTTTTAAACATGTTAAAATGCCCAAATATGACATTTATTTAAATAAAAATAGATAAAATATGAATGTAAATATATGCACATTTACGTGCACATCAATTGCCCAATTAGCCCAAATCAATTGTAAGGCTTCTAACTATTTTCAAAGCATAGTTATTTGGGTCTTAAACAACCAATAGGTTAATGTTAATTGTGTTTGCGACATAAACACAAGCCCAACTAACCCAACAACCTTAAATTCAATATATATAAATTTCAATCAAACATACATACACACACACACACACACACACATATATATATATATATATATATATAAATGCATATAACACGAAGTAATAGTGAGTCCAACTCACCATAACCAATTTGAACTCAAAATCAAATTCATAAGTGTGACTCTTTGTCTAGTAGCCCAAACGGCCTACTCCACCCATATAAAACTCAACAAGAGTTCTAGATGTTAAATTCGACACACTATCATTAGCAATGAATGAACAAGAATCAAAACAATTAATAACAAATGATGGTAAACAAGAACAACCAATCAATAACTTGTACGGTCACTAATATAAGATCGGTACTCTTCTTCAAACCATACCTACCCATGGCCTAAGCCGAAGGACGGGGATCTCCCCATTCGATCGTACTGCTTGTCGGATATGATCGATTGATCGATCACCATACCGACCCCATGCCCAATAGTAATCAATAAAAAACAACAAGCATACAAAACAATGGAACAATTAATTTTCATTCAAGGCAAGTAATAGTAAGAAACAAGCAATGATCAACCGATAGCAAACCATGGTTAGTACACTAACTATCAGACATGCAAAGTAATGAACAAAGTCAACAGCGATCGAGATAAGCCAACAAATGACAATAAGCAGACAAGAGCAATTGCAAACTATAGCAAGCAATAACAGTAGCCAACAATCAACAACAAATCTTTTTATTATACAGAAGGAGTCTATACCGAGACACACAGTTGCCAACAATGGTCGAAGCATGCATGCCAAACTATAAACTCCCTTGAGCCTGTTCGACTTCCAAAATGCATAAAACGACTTAAGTTGTATAACTTCTTTCGTGAATTCAATACATGAGAGACTATTACACCCTAGCTATGAAAAGGAAAAACTTCTTCAATATGCTAGATTATTGAATATGAAAACCCTAGAATAAATCCTGCAACCTAAGTCTCTGTTTTCCTTCCCTTTCGAACAGAACTCTTTTTCCCAAAGGAGAAAGCTTTACTAATTAAATTATTATCAAACAACAATTTATCTAGCTTGGGCTCACTTAGTTCTGGACTCGCCTCAACCACACAATGTTAATATGGATAATGTGCTAGGTGTACTACGACAATCGCTTAGGAAAGTATCTTATCACCACTTAGAAGATTATTTGAATCTCCACAAAACTAGTCGAGAGTCCTTACCTAACTATCCTAAGCCGTCCTATATGATTATACTATAATTAAATTCTACAATGGCTAAGGACCACCTCCAAAATGAAACGGTGTTTTTTCCAACCATTTGTTTGCTCATAAGATTCCTTTGTTAAACTATGGTCGGTCACCTGACTCTTCTCGTGCGAACTTTGATTCGGTTCCTTGGTTCGACAACTGAAATTTCCTCACATGACTAGAGTCACGCTTCGAAAACCTCCCGGTCATTTCAAGAATCCAACTTGAGTGCTTGCCTTCAAGAATCAAGTGAGAAACCCTTGCTCAACTAATGCAAATCACCTAGAAATCTTACGTGTGAACTGGGGATTGGAAACTGATAGGTGAATGGGCTGATTCTTAGAAAATAACCTTTCAACACTTGGGATTACTCCCCTCGCCTAAGGTTTATGAACATAAGGAAACCAATTCAAATACGAATGACTTCACACAAAGTGTTAATTAGTCACCTGCTTGGCCTTTGCTCATTATCGGGCAACTACTGAACCCTACTTGGATACAAATCAAAGTAACACTATGATGATCGACTCCACTCACTCGAAAGCTTGTGCATCAACTCAGAGTGATAATATCCTCGGTCGCTACACTACCCTCAACTCCTTCAGCCACTGCATGTGTATCCCATCTGCTTATCCCAACAGCTAAAATGGAGATACCTTATGTAATGACCCACCTTTCCGTACAGTTTAAGTGGACAATCAACTACACATGATCCACCCAAAATGAATGGAAAGGAGAATAGTTAGGGGAAAGAAAGAAGAAAGAAGAGGAGAAGAAGAGGAAAAGAAAACTAATGACACAGAATCTCACAACACAGCGAATAATATATATAATATGAAATAAATCTTTACAAAGAAACAAAACTATAATATATATATAGACATCAATTAGAGTATACTAACCTATTTCAGCCCAGACAGTTATAACAACTTGACCTTACAATTGCTGATAAATACAACAATGAATGCAATGGAAAATAATCATGTGCGTGAATACATCTCTGGCCTCCAGCTCGTCTCTCGAAGCTCCAAAACATCCAAACTAAATCTGTAATATGCTCGGTTTGACCCGAGCATTAAAATAAAATAACACTCGAGTCAGTTTGGAAAATCAACTTGAGAAAAACACACCCAACTGGATTTTAAAGTTATAAAAATACTTTGAAATCAAAAGTATCTCCTAAGACCACACCGCACATAAACACGGATGGGTTTTTACTTTACGATAACCAAAACATTTTCTATAGAAAATCCATTGATATTATAATAATATCTAAAATACAATACATATTAATCATAGCCGAAATTGTTACATTATTAAATTCCAACATAATAGGTATATAACTAAAACTATTAAGGTTCGTATTAGAGAATGGATTCCATACTATGACATGGTAAGGGACTACCTTCTAATGGTATATCTCTATATAAAATGCACCGGGGTTTGCCAAGAACATCTTGTACCCCTTCCACACATAATTGGCTTACCACTTGACTAGTAGTACCGAATAGGATCACCCCTTTTGTTAATAGGCCCCCGAAGCAGACATGAGTAGATAGTAATTGGTCTAGATTTGGGATTACCATACCCTGATGGAAGCGACCCACATGGCCCAACTACCTGCCCAATTTTTTTCATTTCTCGGTTGATGAGGCTTGAGGCTACGTTTTACCTTTATATAGCACTTTCCACTTTGAATGCAAACACTGCCCTCTAGGCAACAATGCAATGCCAACATTCATCCATATAAGTTATTAAGGACATGAACAAACCAAAGGCACTACTTCTACTATATTCATTTTGGAATCACCCTTAGGATTAGTAGCTAGCAGCCCTTGCACTACAAAGAGCTCCGTCTTTGATTCCACCATCTTCGAGATGTCTTTACTTCCAAACTGTGCAGTTAAAGCGCTCGGCAGATTCAATGCGGAGGAGGTGCAAAAAGTCATAGCGGGGATACAACGAGGATATAGCGGGATATAGCGGATGACTCTAAAATAGCATATATAACTCGTACTTAATGTTTTTACAAATATATAAATGGAAACTAAATGAAATATTAACATTCAATTGAATTATAATTAATACACAAATAATTTTAAATAAAAACATGTGCGAATATACTGTAAATAAATGTAAAACTGTTATATAACATAATTGAATTTAGTAGAATAATAGAGTATTTTCATTTCTAATAATATATTAAAAATTCAATTAAATAAATTAATTTCATAAATTTTATAATGTATAAATGTCATTTTTCAATTCATTTCTTTTAAAGAAGATATAGCGGAAATAGCGGAATATAGCGGGAATAACGAGATATAGCAGAAATAGCGGGGCTTAAAGCGAAAAGGCTATATTTGGGGCTACATGGAAAAATCGTAGCGGTAGAATCCGCTATGAGATATAGCAGGGTTATAGCGGGGTAATAACGGGGCATTAACTGCATAGATTCCAAACACATGAGTTGGATCGAAGTGGTTTTCGGATAACATATCCGATCCCGGTATCTTTGAAACAACATTCGATAGTTTTCGGTAAACTCAACCCCGGTTCTTTAGGAAATAAATAGTCAAAGATAAGAGCAGAGATCACCTCCTAACCAGTAGTGGATGGATTTCCTTATCATTTGTCCTAGGAGAACGAAACGAGATTTATACGCACAGTACAACATCATTGAAGATGACTGTGCCATATAACTCACATGTTTCTCCTATATTTTTCCAAAATTACATTTTTGGTCCAGATTAGATAGTTAGTTATTTAACTATCAAATAAACAATTAACTCAACCAGAGATTTGATTCCCTAAGGAAAACAACACTGTTAAGCAAAAGCAACCGCTAGCCTCTTAATTAATCTCTTTCATTAATTAAAACCACTTTGCAAAATCCTTGTATCAAAATACTTTTACAAAGATACATTTCCAAATCCTTTATACTCTTTCAAAACTTCAAGGTATCGATATACTTATCTCAGTTGTATAAGTATACTCACAAAAGCATTTCACTTTCACTTAGAAAACATTTATGTATGCTTATATTAACAATATAAATATATTTACAAAACACTACATTTCAATACTTGGAAAAATGTACTCATATACTTATCTCACATGTATAAGTATATTTTACCAATCTTAAGAAAATATTCCATTTTAAATATCACACTTAATTGGTTTTTAAAACATATATTAATTTAAACATTTATACCAGTAAACCCAATCATTTTCTTTTTATAAAACTCTTCCATGTTTACAACTCCATTTGTAAATTCTTTTACAAAACATAATTTATAAATCTCTTTTATAAATATCATTTATAAGTACCACTATACAACAACATTTATAAACCTCCCTTATAAATCTCAAAGTATAATTATAAAACTCCTAATTCATTTATAAAAACTTTTTTTATAAACACATCTCCATTTAGAACTCTTTTATAAATCTCCTTTTATAATTATAAGGGAAAATCCTTTTTAACATTTGTTCCATATTTATAATTTCCTTTTATAAATTCATTTCTATTTATATAACATCGTTTAAGCATCTCCGAATTAATCAAACCCTTCTATTTCCAAAATAGAATTAACTATTTCTTCCAAAATGACATTTCTACAATTTTCTATGAATCCAAATTTTATTTTATTTCTCAAATTTAATAAATGGTAATAATTTCCTTCTTATAAAATATCATTTATAAATTTTTTTTATTGCACTATTTTATATAAAAATGTTTCACTAATATTTATTTCTAAAATATTTATATTCCCTTTAACACAAGTTCTCCTTTTAAATAAAAGATATTTATTTTCTTTTGAAAACAAACATATATTACTATAATAATTTCTACGAATACTAATTTCCCAAAATAATTATTAAACATTTACTTATATATATTAGAAATAATAATTAAAGAATTTTGAAATAAAAAAGAAAAGTTTAAAGAGACTCATTTAAATTAAAATATAACAAAAATTTTAAATGGTCAAATAAAAAATCAATTCCCAAATCAAAAATAATTTCCAAACCAAATGAATAATTCATAATATTTCAAATACTATATCAAGGCCAATAGTTACAACAGTACTTAACAAATGTTATCACTTCCCATTTCACTAAAAGATTCAACTTTTCACACGTGTCAGTGTCACATCCAATATGGCCAAATCATCAATATTTCAGTATTTAACAATCTATATAATATATATATAACTGAAATAAAACAATAGGAATATAAATGGAAATTTAAATTAACAATATCGAGAAATCCGGATTTCTCTACTAAATTCACTGTATTTTCAATGTAAATGTCAATCGTTTTTCAGAAGCGAATATTTTTACCAATCAGCCAATAATTTCAACCAAACACAATCAATAAATTTTACCAACTATATAACATACTGATTAACCAAAAATGTGAGTTTAGCTCACCAGATTTTCAGTTGTCGCCAAGCGTTCTGGTTCCATTAGCGACAAATTCCCTTAACTCGAACTCCTACCAAACTGATTCCAAAGCGTAGATATCGTCGAAACAAGCCTAACGCGATTGACTGCGTTCAATTTGGACCTAGTATGAGAAAGTTATAATTTTTTTAAAAGTTTTCAATTTAAAATAATATAATTATTCGACTTAACAACTTAACTACCCAAATTAATTACTTAAACTAATCCTTCCCACTAACACTTCTCCCTCAAAAACACTTTCCTGCTTCTGAACCGCCACCTTCCTTCACCATGCTGATCACTCCCATCCTCTCTAGTACCTCTATTACTCGACGAACTCGCCTACAGACTTGCCAATGAATCCCCCACCTCAAACTCCACCTCAGCACCAAAACTCGACACCTCCTTCGTGACCCACACACCTCCACACTACCGTACACAGATTCACTAACATGGAGCATCGCTCCTCCTTGCGACGAATTGACGACATAGACATTTTCCTCATCACACGAGCACTTGATCCCTCATCTCTACCTTGCCTACAACATCCCTATTTAAAATCCAACCCGAGATCTGCTGCCCTTTCCCTTAAACTGTTGCACCCCCTTAACCTCAACCGCAACACCTCAAAGTTCATCAATCGAAGCTACCACCTCCGACTAACCCAAAACGAAACCTCAAATTGCCTAACTCCTCTCCCATCGATCAAAAAACTAAGCCCTAGATTACTACTCAAAGTCGATCACCAGAAACGACGCTGCACCCTAAAACAAGCAGAGCAACATGAAGATCCTATCACCACAAACTCAAGGTCAAAGCTTTCCTATTTTTAGATTTTATTTAAATTGATTACAAATTTTTCTCTTTATTTTGTTCTTTTCTAGTTTTCAAATGCAAAGAGAGAGGATAATACGGGTATGATTTGAGACAAAGCAAAGAGTTATCAGAGAAAAATGTTGGAGATGTTTGTGTTGACTTGGACTTGTTTAGATTTTCCGGCATCTTGCTGCATTGCTTTTCGTTTGCGTACGGATCCCGAATCGACAAAAAAATATGATCATGCTCAAAGCAACGACGCGATCTCAAAACAATAATAATATACACTGGTTATTGAATTCTGGAAAATCATAAAAATGTTGCTTTTTGCCGATAAATCGTCAAATGATAATTTCAATATTTTCCAAATTAAAAATTATGGAAAAATCGAATAAATTAAATTTAAAATACGTCGATAAAAATCAAGTCGCTATAATAAAAATAATTTTTTGCTTATTTAAACTATTTATTACTGCAAATAAATTTGCAGTTGAATTCACAGTTATTATCTATCAATTTTAAAAGGAGTTAAACAAGTCCATTTAATCCATAGAATTAATATTCAATTTAAAATCCAAATATTTTAAATCTCTATTCGATTATTAATTCAAAATTCAAATATTTTTAAGCAATTACTATATTTAAATTCGAGTTTAAAACCTTAAAAACTAATAGTTATATTTAAAATGAATTAAATATTTCAAGATCCAACGATCAAATTTTTGGGTCGTTACACCTTAGCACTGCGATAGAAATAAATCGAAGTCTGAAGGAAAAGTGGTGTCAACTATACCATACAGTAGGAAAATACAAGTATGCTCTCTTTACGTATCTCCTTCTACCAATTTGTCTTACTCAAACTGGTCCACTCGGACCTGAGTGTTGAACCTAGGCTCTGATACCAAATGTAAACATCCCACCCTTCGTAATACCCAAAAATATGCACCTTACATCCTTGCATGATTTTTCGAATAACACAAAGGGAAAATTGTTGGGGGTAGAATTAGAAATAAATAATAAACTAAGACATCGATTAGATCTCATAATGGAATGACAACATATAATATATTGAATATACATGAATAGAAACAAAATAACAATATATATAAGAGACTGCACTAGCAGAAGCAAATGACAAATAAATATCATTACAGAATAGTCAGAATCCATCATCTCCAAAAGCACAGAGTTTTGAATAAATATTTGATACAACGGTCTCATATACAAATAACAGGTCTATCATGTACAATATGAAATAACAAGTATGCATATCTCAAAAGATTGATGCCATGCCTCCACAATGCTCCAACTGCGCACTCTGATAGCGTATCCCCAAAATCAACAGACTCCCGAACTACTTAATCGAGTATGTTGTCATGATATAAACAGACAAAGACAAAATCCCAGGTCAGACATAAAGTCTGGTGTGAGGGGAACTATCTCAAGCTACTGTATATTAAAATAATATACAAATAAATAGGAACTACTAAATCACAGCCGGCCCTCTCCACAAATGTAGCTCAAGGGAAGTCCGGACTGCCTAAAACAAGTACAGTTAATCCATCTCAAAAGTAAGGGATCATACCGTTACCTGCTCTTTTCCTACAACAACAAGTTAGCACAATATCTCATTGCACTATACTAGCCCAAAACTACTAAATATATAGTAGAAATATACCACGATAAAACCATGATCCCAAAACAATGATCACTACTGCTATGATCAATAAGATATGCCCCAACGCATACAGTGCCTACTGCTAAAACCAAATAGGTACGCCACAATGCGTATGGTCACTACTATAAGACAAAATCGTAGATGACTTGCTACTAGGGAACTCAATGTCCCAACCCGCTATCATTGAAATCGTAGATGACTTGTTATCGAGGAACTCGATGTCTCCGCCTGCTATTATCACAAATCGTATATGACTCGCTACTGAGGAACTCTAAGTCTTAGCCCGCCATTATATAAAAACATAGATGACTTGCTAGTAGGAGAATCTATGCCCCAGCCCGCTATCATCGAAGACGTATATGAATCTCTACCGAGGAACTCTAATTATCATCCCGCTATCATAGAAAAAACTAGATGGCTCGCTACTAGGAGACACTATGCCCCAACCCGCTATCATCGGAATCGTAAGGATCGCCAAGCACGGCTCCAGTCGCCATAGCCTAAAACCCACCGGACAACTCTATCAAAACCCTATATTAACCCAAATCGCATTCCAAATTGAACACATGACTCCAGTGTCATAATACTCTCTCAGTCTACCCAAAAATCAACGGTTTTAAAATACGTGTCGGGCTGGGTCCTACGTGGGCCCTGAAATCAAAGTACTCCAAAACCTACCAAACTTTCCTAGATGGTAGCCCAAAAAAATAATGAACACGGGTCCAAATGATGCCTCAATTCGAGTTCGTATGAGAAAGTTATCGCATTTTGAAATTTCGTCTGAAAAACTCAAACAACATGCCTCAGATGTTTGCAACATTAGCTCAGACATCTGACAGATGTTACTTTTTGGTTCCAGGTTCATCTCAGACGTCTAAGAAATGCTGCTGTTTGCATAATCAACCTTTAAATGGCCATAACTTTTGATCCGTAGCTCCAAACGACTCACCATTTCTTCCTTTGCTACCGTGGCGAGATTCTCTTCAATCTAGAGACCTCAAATCATGAATTTTACCAACTTTTGAAATGTGTGCTTCCCTTAAACGCCTTTTATATATGGCTCCATGTAATCGAGATACATTGCCCGAATATTATTTTTTATTTTAAAACAATGGTATTAAATCTATATTGACAACCAATTTATTAACACAAGTAACCAAAAAGAACAATTTAACTATCATCTAAAGAAAACAAGCAACCAATCATTCATCAAGCAATTTATATAACCACAAAACCATTCTTATTTTAAATCTAAAGTCTACATAGTCGCGTATCCCTTTAAGTTAAGTCCCTTAACATCTTTGAACGTTCACGACTACTTTAAACCCAATTTGAGTTCCTTACTTCCATTTCAAAGTTACTAACTTTGAAATCCATTTAATTACATTATCTCGTTTTAGAAAATCTGACTGTCTTGCTAGGAATCATCTTCTTTCTTATGGCATAGCTCAAGGTATTTTCTAAACATCTATAATGTTAAATACACCTTTATTCTTCTTTATTGGCTTGTATCACCGTTTGCACTATAAGTACGTTAACGGGCATTAACTATTATATACAAATGTCGCATATAAACCACTTTTAGTCAAAACCATTTCCTTTATTTTAAAACATCTCTTTTGAAAACCATGGCCTTGTTCACTTATCCTTAAACCATACATGTGTCACAAATCATGTTTAAACCATTTAGTAGCTTTTCACTTTCTATTATTACCTACAATATACCATTGTTTCATGTAATTTAAAGTGAGCTCTTTTACTTAATTCCACAAATGAAGTTATTAACCTTATTTCATCATAATGTCATGTTCTATTTTCTTATGCAATCCCATAAATGTTCCTTATATCATTTGATAACTCTAACAAGCTATAAATGAGATTACTAACATTCTAGCTTCACATAAACTAACATACACACATATGAATCTACAATTATATGTCGTAGTATGTAAAAGTAAGTCCTACTCACCTAAGTAAGCTAATGCAACCAATTCTAATCGAAATCCAAAAGCTCTCTTGAATTTAGATGTTTCCATAATTCATCGTTGTTGGCATCCATACTCTCAGTAGAGATGCTCCTTTTCCTAACTGGAATTTAAGTGATTTTTCTCGGATTTATAGAAATTTATTTAAGGACAAAGATGGAACTTTTATTGTTTAGGGCTATGGAGTAGTGGGTTTTGAGAAGAGGAGTGAAAATGAACGTGAATGGGCAATGAGAGGAAATGAATAAACGTGCCCAAAGTAGGCTAAGTATTTAAGCATGTTTCATTTAACCCCAAATCCCACTTTTACCCCCAAATGACCACTTTGCCTCTCTATATTTTTTTCGAAACATATCGGTGCCTTATATCAAAATATATGTTTATACGTACTCCGAACGCAATGGAATATGTCTCGGGGTCTAGTTCAATTGTCTATAAAATCTTTATCTTCAAATCGACATTTTAAATATTTAAATTATCCTTTAAATATTTTCATTAAAAACATGGGGTGTTAACTAGCACAAAAGCGATCGGTTTATGGCCTAGCTTTGTCTCGACCTACCTACGATCGGCAACATTTAGCCCATCTCATCACTACTCGGTTGGCTTGGCTCATTCCTTTCAGCTCTGTCCTTAGCCATCTTCAGCCTTGCTCTCAGCAATCTTCGTCGACAAGCAACCGACTATCATTGTGTAAGAAGCTTCTCACCAGCCTTGCTACCTAGAAAAGTGTGCTCGATATCGAAAAGTATAACCTAGTCTGACTCGGTACATCTACTACTGTAGCCTATGCACCAAAAGCGTACCTACTGGTATAGAATGCTACCTTTCTCAGCATAAAACACGCGCCTTATGCGACATTACAGCTAGCATGCATATCAACCATGTATTCCAACTACCTTTGTAGCTGTCTTCCATCAACCAAGCTACCGGATCTTTGGTCGGGAATGATTCCCACTTATTTGCATATCTCAACCATTCATTTATCTACATTAGTTGCTATAAGTACTCCTTGCAATACAACATCAATTAGGTTGAAAACTAATCAAGTTGTAGTTGAATTCTGGTTGAATTTTAGCTAAGCTCTAAGCCCATAATTCAATTTCTTGTAAATAAAAACCTTGTAATATAACATCCTATATTTGGGAGGATCCATAATATAGGAAAATAAATTAGATTAATAATAAGATATTATTAAAAGAAGGATAAACCAGTTAATTGCAAGAATTGCCTGAGGGAGATTTAATTAACTGAGCGTGGGATACTTTAAAAGGTTAATTAAATGTATCAAAGGTATTAAGGTAATTAAGGTTGGCTTTGTTAGTGAAAATAAACAAATTGAATTTTAGAATGGGAAGGATTTGTTTTAGGGGAGTGAATTAGTGAGACTAGGCCACATGGGATGTTAGGCCAAGCCAAAATCACCAGTCTATTTTCCTTAACCGTATTCTCCCTTCCCACCTTCACTTCATTTTCATTTTACAAAACAAAATTCTTGAAAGCTCTAGTCAAGGCAAGCCACCATTTTGCTAAGAGAAGAAGGAAATTTAAGCTAGAAGATTCAAGCTATTAATTTTAAAGAAGAAAGAAGATTAAACAAGGTTTTTCTTAAACAAAGACGAGTGAAAACTTTCCCTAGAACCCACTCTACCCATTTGGGTTCAGAATTGAGTTTGTATGAATGTTTCGATGATGGTAAACATGTTTAAATGATTAAAACATTGTTTAGATATGTTTGGAAATTCTAATAAAGTGAATTTATTCATGATTCAAGGTAAAACATGAATTAATCTAAGTTGAATGGTCCAAAATTAAAATATGATGTTTATAATTATGAAATAAGGATTGGTTTTTAATTTCATAATTTTTGGAATTAATTTGGAATTATTATTAATTTTCTATGTTGAAGAAAGGATTAATTTTAGGAATTAAATATTAAAAGTAATAAAATAATGATTTTGACTTGAAATTTAAATATGACAAACTTGATTTTTGGGAAATTTTTGGAATTTTTCCCATTAGTTTTTTATTTCATATGAATTAATTAACTAGGAAAAAAGAGTAATTAATTAAAGATAATTAATTAGCAAAACAAAGGTCTTTAGTTCATTTTTGAAAAGTAAAATATAAAGAAAAGAATTTGCTAGTAAGAATTGGCCACCAAATGAGATTTGGTGTAAACTAACAATGTAATAAGGCAAAGCATCAATTTACAACTTAATTACGTAAATGCCATTTTCAACTCGCGATGACCTATATAGAACTAACATGCGATGGCTTGGAAGACATTAGCCTAAGATAGCTCTTAAGAGTTGTTATCCACATATTTTTCGAATATCAAGTGTGCTTGAGAAGTCAGCAAGAGAAAAAGAAAAACTAAGTCCATGGGAAGATATGGAAACATTCCAAAAAGGAGGCATCGAGCCTATAAGTGCATGGTGATGTAATGAACTAATAAATCTATGATGATATATTTGGTTTCGAGTCAATAATGTAGGTAGACACCATCAATAAGGAGGTATCGAGCATCAAATATAAAGGCGGTTGTTGATCAACTCCTATGCAAGAGTTAAGTAAATTAAAGGAATCAGTAAATAATTGGAGATATCGAATTACAAAGTATGTTGAACTTGAACACAGTAAGGTTGTTAAGCCTTTATAAATATAAAAAGCGGTGTCAACTTTTACAACAATATGGACGTCGAGCATCTATAAACATCAGATGATATCGAGCTTCAAGTAGATAACAAGCAGTGAAGAGGTGCCGAAACTCTAAAGGACAATGAGCCTCTACAATAGGAATAGTTGTTGAGTACTTAACAAAGGAAGGATGCCACACCACTAGCAGATGTCGAGCATCTAATCACAAAATGAGGATATCTAGTTTCTATGGAAAATACGCCTTCGACACAATAACAGTTATTGAGCCTTTACAACAGTAACTATTGTAGAGCATTTACAAACAACCAATGATATCGAGTTTCTATAAGAGGTATTACTAAGTTTTCTATGAGAGCGATGAGCTTTAACACTAGCAAAGTGTTTCGAGTTTTTACAAAAAGTGAGGGATGCCAAACCTCAAAAGATGTGAAGGTTATCGAGTATTTATCATCATGAAGGCTTTCGAGTAACTACTTTGATGCAAGGTGTCGAGTATCAACGGTTATGAAGGATGTTGAATATCTACTATGTAAAGAGATAGCGAGTACTTAGCTGGATGGACACATGTCGACCATCCCGCCTACTGCTTCCTCTATAAATGGACCTCCTTCACGACTTAGAAAGGGATCATATTTTTCTTTCCAATTTCTAAATTTAAAGTCGAAAACCCAAAATCAATTTGGGGATTTTTAGAGTCGATTGTAACCTTTGTAACTTTTTTGCATATAAGGACTTGGACAATAAAGTTTATGTAGCATAATTCCCTCGAATGTGTATCATTGACTATTATTGAATGTGGACGTGCATATGACTTTATCTTTGGACTTGGACTTGAGCTCGGATTTGCATATTATTTATTTACCCAAGGCCATTTACACCCTTGTTTAAATTGAAGCTTACTCTGCATATCGCCTGTTATGCATATTGGCATATGGACAAGGGACTATAACATATGTGAATTGCCTATTTTGCCTATTGACACATGAATGAAGAACTATTGCATATTTATGCGATTCACATCTTTTACCCTTGAATATGTGACTTGAATTTTTAAACAAAACCAAAAGGTATAATTGGGACATTTTTGAATAATACCACCTTATACAACATCTTAGGTTTTGAGCCAATTTTTGGTTTAACATTTTGGTGCTAGAAGGGAGGCTCGAACCTCTGTCCTGCCATTTCTTTGCTTTGAAACTAATTAAGTGAAACTGCTGTTTTAGGAAATTGGTGAGGACTAAGAAAGTAAATGTTTTGAATAAAGAAGTTGTACAATGGACAACCTTGGAGGATAATGTCACTCCAAACTTCAATTTGGAGAATACAGAGGTTGGAGAACCTTTAATCCCAACAAAGCGCATAGGCAGTGAAGCTAAAATTCAAGATTCAATACAGTGACTTACAGTTATGCAAGAGTTTCTTGAGAATGTTCTCTCTTAAAAATCTTCCATGACACGGTGTAACGAAGGGAGAGAAGAAGTAGAATCTCCAAGGAGGAACCTAGACACCTGAATACTCAAAAGTAAAGATAAGGGCAAAAGTATCATGGGCCCACAAAGAAAGAAAGGAACCTAAGATGAAGGACCAACAATGTATTCTCCAAAATCAAAAGAATGATAATAAAGCTAAGATGAATCATCAAAAGGAAAACCAAGAAAGGTTAGCAAGAAGGTCTTCCAAGCAATCAAGTAGCTCAATCTCATACAAAGAATATAAGTCTTATAGAGGGACTATTATGATGACTAAGCCTACCTAAAAGACATAGCCAACAAGATAGTGAAAGACATGCTTGACCTTACGGGGAAGAGCACCTTGACCCAAAAGGGTTAATAATAATTTTTGGGAAGCTCCTTTTACGAAGAAGATAATGTCCATCAGAATCCCGTCCTACATTAAATCCCTTCACTAAAGTATAATGGAACCACGAATCCTAATGACTACCTGCTGGCTTTCGAAAGGAAAATGGATTTGCATAATACCTTTGGGGAAGTTCGTTGCAGGCTTTTCCCTACAACTTTTCATGGAGCAGTTGCCGAATGATATAGGCACTATCAAGAAAAGACCATCTATTCTTGGGAGCAGTTTTCTTATGAATTCTCGGCATAGTTTTACATATACAAATATCCTACCATAGATCCAAATGTCATAGCCCATTTCAAACAAAGACCAGGGGAATTACTTGGCGAATATCTAAGGAGAACCAATACGGAAGCCCTGAAAGCAGAAAATATGACCGATAAGGAGAAGCTGATGGCAGTACGCTCAGGGATACTTGAGCAGACTCTTTTCTTGAAAGAGCTCAATGTTTATGAGTCTCGAGATATGCAAGACTTCTATTTCCAAGCTAATAAATTCATCCGCATGAAATGACCCTCCTATTTTACCTTAATTTCATAAGGATTTTTTTTACTTGCGCAATTGAACTTAGTTTAATTTTTCTCAGGGTCATTTCCCTTTCAAACAATGTGCTCTGGATTTAAATTTTCTACCAATATAAACATATCAGTTCAGTCATAGAAATATACACATACATATGATGATATATGTGTTCCTCTTATTTAAAATCAGAGTTTTATTATTATTGTTATTTTTTTTGACAAGAGCTAGTCTGTCTGATTTGAATTTGAAATGGATCTACTCATAATTTGAATTCCCATGTTCTTGGATATTTACATTACATAAATGGATCTTGTTCATAATTATTCATGCTTGGATCTGAATTATGTTAACCATGTTTCAGAATATCTTAGAACACAAGAGTTCATTTATTTGTTTATTTTTGCATAGCTCAAATGATTGTTATTTGCCTAAGTATCAGAAAATGATATCTGCATTTATCATTTTCAATTTATCTATATCCTTTGAAGCCTCTCTTATTATTTACTCCTGCAGTTTGACATAACATAAGTAGTTCTTATGTTACTGATATCTAAGTTTCCTATAATAAAGGTTCTGGACTTTAAAAGTGTTTTTTTTAAGAACAACCATTTTGTTTCAAGTGAACCAGATTTTGGATTCAAAACTCTTTCTGAAATAATAATACCAATCTGTTTTAAAATGCATGTTTGTCATTTAACATTTGAAGGAGTTTTTTAACATATCACTTAACAAAAGGATGTAAAATACTTTTTGTTCTCAAATTGCAGACCAACATGCTCAACCAAGACCCCATTCTTTTGAAGTTGGTTGAACCATATGGCTGTGCTAACCAAACACTGGTTCATGGTAATTGAAATGCTATTAAGTTACCAAGTGCTAAAAGCTTCCTTCAGGAAAATTCATTTCTTAAAGCAAACACACAAAAATTAGCTTGAGTTCTTTTGCAAAATACTTTAATAAAGCAACTAATTGTCTGAAATATACTTCTAATTTAAAGTCAGTTTTTCACTTCATAGCTAAGTGATTTTTAAATGATTCAAACCTGGCTACATCAGGTTATAAATTTTGTATGGAAATTACTTAAATGTAAATATACTTCTTCTTCAGATTTTCAAATTCTACCAATGTTATCCCGCCTTTTAAGCAAGGCTTTGATACCAAAAATCGACCGAGAAACCAAAGATAGTTCGTCTCAGAGATGGGTCAACCCAGAATTTCGACAGAGCAAGTCCTTGTTATGTCGTTCAACGACCTACGACCTAGAGTGAAAAGGTTACCAAGCGACCTAAAATATGGAGTGACCCAGCGACCTAAAAGGTCTCACGACCTAACAACTTAACAGCCTTAGCGACCTAAAATCCCTAGTGACCTAAAATCCTCCGTGACCTAGTAGCCTCCGCGACCTAAACTCTCCGCGACCTAGTAGCCTCTGCGACCTAAAACTCTGCACGACCTAAAACTCTCAGCAACCTAGTAGTCTCCGCGACCTAATCCATACGCTACCTCTTCCTTTAGATCGCCCATGACCTATGAAGCCATGCCTCAACATACTTAGGTCGCCACTCCTTTAGATCGCCATCTCCTTAGGTCGCTACTTCTTTATACCGCAACTCTTCATGCCACTGCCCCTTAAGTCGCTGGCGACTTACGACCTAACCACTCCCTTAGGTCGCTGCTTATCTTCATTTGCCATCCTTTATGTCGCAACCCTTTAGGTCGCACACGACCTACGACCTACCATTAGGTCGCTCCGCTTCGTACCTCGACATAGGTAAACCGCATCTCCTTAGGTCGCTAACGTCCTACCACGCCCCGTGCCTTTGCTCTTTAGGTCGCCACTCCCTCTCCTGCTACCCCTTAGGTCGCTAACGACCTACGACCTACCACTTAGGTCGCCCACGACCTATAACCTGGCTGACCTAAGTCCAGCCACTCCTATAAATACTTCACCAACTCCGCATTCAAGGGGGAACTTTTTTCGGGACTTGGAAGCGTGGAAACTCTGCTACTTTCTCAACCTCCACAACACTCCATTTGCCAACAACACTTCAAAGAGTCGAGAGAAGAGATCAACCACATTGAACATGAATCCGAAGAGCAATTCACCGTTAAAGTTCTAGCTTCTTGTCTTGATCGTGTTGTATCCGAAGATTCATTGTAAAAGTTGTAATCGAATCAGCAATAAAGAAGAGATAAAGTGGATGTAGGCATGACTTTAAGCCGAACCACTATAAAAATCGCTGTCTTTTTACTGTTTCTGCTATATTCTGTTTACCTTTAGTTCCCGTGCAGACGGGTGGTGCTTTCACTTTGTTTCAACTCACACCGGGTGTTAGCGTTTACAAATTTTAGCGTTAACATTTTGGTGCTTTATTTGAGAGTTGAACTTAGGAAGTTTGTCAATTAAGGGTGAGATTAGAGAATTTGGAGGTTTGGATATGGGAAATTATGGCAAGGCGATCGAGTAAAAGGCAAAGGCCAGAGAGTAGTCAGCATGAAGGAAGTCAAGAGGCTTCCTCAAGAGCAAACCAAACTTCAGCCTTTGTTACCAGGGATGAGATGGAGGCAATGATGAAAAGGCAAGAGGAGTTGATCCAGAGTTTATTTCATCAGATTGGACAACTTGGAACACAAAATCAAAGAGGAACAGGGACCCAGCCAGAAGAACAGATTCCACCATCCCCTCGTGAACTTGGGGGGCAAGACGAAAGCAATGGGCGAGGACTACAACTAGGAGACAATGACAGATTGGTGGAAATGGTCAAGAAGGCTATGAGAGGCGGTTTGGTAAACAAGGACTTGGAGGATGTGAATAGGAGTCCTTATACCACGACAATCAGGCGAGCTAAGAACCCACCAGACTTTAAGCTACCATCGTTGGATATGTATAATGGAAGGACAGACCCTACAGTTCATCTAACAAAATATATGAGGCATATGGAAGTACTGGGGCATCAGAGGAAATTATGGCCCGGTGCTTTCCATTGTATTTGACAGATATTGCGGCGTTATGGTTTAGACAGCTAGAGAGTGGATCTATCAAAACATGGAATGATTTGACTGAAAGGTTTATGAGGCAATTCAGGGTCCACATCTCGAGGCCCAAGAATGTTATGAGTTTGACAGCACTAAAACAAAGAACTGGAGAATCTTTGAGAAGCTTTTTGACGCGATTCAACGCAGCTGCAGCGTCAGTGGATCGTCCAGATCCATCCATGGTTCTAATGGCAGCAGTGTCGGGCATAGCTGACGGCACCGAGTTCAAGAATTCATTGACCAGAGATCCCCCTATGGATCTAGGAGAATTTTTCCATGAGGCCGAAGGGTTCTTACGATTAGAAGATGCAAAAGCTGAAAGAGAAGAAGGAGAAGGAATATAAATTTATGCACTCAAAGGCGTAAAACCTCTTGAAAAGGATCTTGGCAAAGATAAAGAAAAACGAAAGGCTGAAGATGACGATGATAGGTCAAAGCGAGCACGGAGGGAACCACGTTTCACCACTTATGCGGAATTAAACGAAAGTTTGGAACGAATTTACCAAGATACTAAAGGACAGATTTCTTATCGCAAGCCAATAAGGAGGGATCCTGCCAGCAGTGAAAGAAAATCAGACAAGTACTGCTTATTCCATGAGATGAATGGTCATAGTACAAATGATTGTAGGCACTTGAAGGATGAAATTGAAGGACATGTCCGCAATGGCCTACTATCGAAATATGTGAAAAGGGGAGTGACGGCTGTGGAACGGGAACCGCCACCACCTGCACCTGCTGGCGATGTATCGGGATCGAGACGTCAACTTGTCATTGAATAATTGGGATAATGACGAATAAGTAGTAAACCCCACACCAACACGATTAAGTCTTTTTACACATGTATAGGATCACGAACGGTCCTTCGGCATGCTCTGAAACGACTCTTAATCGTAGTAGTGTAGGTGTTTGCACTTTGACGTCCCTGTTTTGTTTTTTGTTTTTCTATTCTCATAATTGGACTTGGTTCTGTTTGACTTGTTTAATAAAAACTCATTTTCAGTAAAAGAATGCTACTTGTAATTCTAAAACAGCTAAGCCACTTACACATGTACGGGATCACGAACGGTCCCTAGGCATGCTCTGAGATGGTGTTGAACCGCCATAACCAATAATCCAGGAACCCACCCGAACATGAATCTGGCATCGGTAACGCTAGTTCCCTCCAACATCAAACGCCCCCCCGGGCACACATCTACTCACCTCACCTCAAACGCCCCCCCCCGGGCACACATCAGCTCACTTCCCCTCGAATGGCTCGATCCTGAACGGTCGTCATTTGAGGTCAAGAAAACCCGCCTCGAACGGCAAAAACTCGCCTCAAATGGCTCGATCCCGAACGGTCTTCATTTGGAGTCCACCCCCTGACCGCCAACGGTCGCACTTTGCCTCGAATGGCTCGATCCTTAGCGATCGTCATTTGAAGTAAGGCGCTTGACCGTAACCGATCACATTTCACCTCAATTGGCTCGATCCCGAACGATCGTCATTTGGGGTCCACCCCTTGACCGCCAACGGTCCCACTTTACCTCGAATGACTTGATCTCGAACGATCGTCATTTGAAGTAAGGCGCTTGACCGCGAGCGGTTACATTTCACCTTGAATGACTCGATCCCAAATGATCGTCATTTAAGGATCCGCCCCTGACCGGGCACGGTCGCACTTTCCCACAAGTGCTTGATCCTAAACGATCGTCATTTGAAGTAAGGCGCTTGACCGTGAACAGTCGCATTACATCTCACATGATTCAATCCCGAACAATCATCATATGAAGATAAGCGCTTGACCGCGCACGGTCGCACTTCACCTCGAATGACTCGATCTCGAACGGTCGTCATTTGAAGTTAGGCGCTTGACCGTGAACGGTCGCACTTCACCTCAAGCGGCTCGATCCCAAACGATCATCACTTGAGACCCGCCACTTGACCGCTCATGGTCGCACTTTACCGCAAATGGCTCGACTTCGAATGGTCGTCATTTGAAGTAAGACGCTTGACCACGAACGGTCGTCATTTGAGCTCCGCCACTTGACCGCGCACGGTCGCACTTTACCACAAATGACTCGATCCCAAATGATCGTCATTTGAAGTAAAGCGCTTGACCATGAACGACACCTGACCACACACGGTCGCACTTCATCTCGAATGGCTCGATCACGAACGGTCATCATTTGAAGTCAGGCGCTTGACTGTGAACGGCCGCACTTCATCCCAAATAGCTCGATCCCGAACGGTCATTATTTGGGGCCACATAAAACTGTCAGTTCCTTTGCAGGTCATCAACAGGATATGAACATCCGGCTTATGGCATTACAAAACACACCTTCCTACTGCAAGGCATGTTTTGGGGGGAAAGTGTTATCCCGCCTTTTAAACAAGGCTTTGATACCAAAAAGATCGACCGAGAAACCAAAGATAGTTCGTCTCAGAGATGGGTCAACTCAGCATTTCGACAGAGCAAGTCCTTGTTAGGTCGTTCAGCGACCTACGACCTAGAGTGAAAAGGTGACCAAGCGACCTAAAATATGGAGTGACCCAACGACCTAAAAGGTCTCACGACCTAACAGCTTAACAGCCTTAGCGACCTAAAATCCCTAGCGACCTAAAATCCTCCGCGACCTAGTAGCCTCTGCGACCTAAAACTCTCCGCGACCTAGTAGCCTCCGCGACCTAAAACTCTCCACGACCTAGTAGCCTCGGCGACCTAAAACTCTCAGCGACCTAAAACTCTCAGCAACCTAGTAGTCTCCGTGACCTAATCCATACGCTATCTCTTCCTTTAGATCGCCCACGACCTATGAAGCCATGCCTCAACATACTTAGGTCGCCACTCCTTTAGGTCGTCATCTCCTTAGGTCGCTACTTCTTTATATCGCAACTCTTCATGCCACTGCCCCTTAAGTCGCTGGCGACTTACGACCTAACCACTCCCTTAGGTCGTTGCTCATCTTCATTTGCCATCCTTTGTGCCGCAACCCTTTAGGTCGCACACGACCTACGACCTACCATTAGGTCGCTCCGCTTCGTACCTCGACACAGGTAAACTGCATCTCCTTAGGTCGCTAACGTCCTACCACACCCTGTGCCTTTGCTCTTTAGGTCGCCACTCCCTCTCCTGCTACCCCTTAGATTGCTAACGACCTATGACCTACCACTTAGGTCGCCCACGACCTATAACCTGGCCGACCTAAGTCCAGCCACTCCTATAAATACTTCACCAACTCCGCATTCGAGGGGGAACTTTTTCCGGGACTTGGAAGCGTGGAAACTCTGCTACTTTCTCAACCTCCACAACACTCCATTTGCCAACAACACTTCAAAGAGTCGAGAGAAGAGATCAACCACATTAAACATGAATCCGAAGAGCAATTCACCGTTAAAGTCTAGCTTCTTGTCTTGATCGTGTTGTATCCGAAGATTCATTGTAAAATTTGTAATCGAATCAGCAATAAAGAAGAGATAAAGTGGATGTAGGCTTGACTTTAAGCCGAATCACTATAAAAATTGCTGTCTTTTTACTGTTTCTGCTATATTCTGTTTACCTTTAGTTCCCGTGCAGACGGGTGGTGCTTTCACTTTGTTTCAACTCACACCGGGTGTTAGCGTTTACAAATTTTAGCGTTAACAACCACATAACAAAGTCAACTAACTAACAACTAATTTGATCAAACAAGGTAATTCATTACATATTCAAACATAATTCTCTCATGAATACATGCAGATAAAATCATCATAGGCTCTTATTAAAACTAGCTAGCATGTTCATTCACTCCTTCTCATTAGCCATAACTTCAATTTCTACTTAGTTCCAGAATTACCTGAAAGAGCATTAGTGACTGCCTCATTTTTAAAATGAGGCACCCCCATATGCCATGAGCAAACAAGGGTCAAATCTATGATCTGGTATGAATAACATCATTAAATTCATGATATTAAGCAATTGAATGGTGCATAAGTTATAGCCAGTTACTTGAGTGATTTATCAAAGCAGTTATATTCTTTGCTTCAGGTTAGACTGTCATGCAAGTGTAATAACTTCACAAGACAAATAATTGCACAATGATAATCACACATTCATTCACATCAATCTACAATACTTAGATGCTCTGGAGTAACCATGTTTCCATTTCAACAAATCTAAGTAACACTCATATCTTTTGCCTCCTGGTTTAGGAGTTACCTATAAGTGTATACATGTTAATTTTATGTTTCAGCCTCATCTGCTATTAAGGAATCACTGGGACACATTGCAATATATTAATTCACATTATTTCACAAAGATCTCAGGGCTTAAACAAACCATGTGCCAACTTGCATACACTAAATATAACAAGCATTCCAGCAGCCTTCTTGGCTTATCATTCCTAGTTTATCTACTAGAAGCATTTGTTTGATTTTTATCATCAAATATTTGGATGGAAAATGCCACTGCATACATGAAAGCATCACATACATCTTATAAGCATAATTTCCAGAAACAAATAAATAATCCTTTTTAATGATGTTGTCAAGAGATATCTGGGTCTTAGATCCATACAAGAATCTTCACAACTATAAATAGAGATATGGCATGTTATGTTTATTTTGATCTGCAAGTAACTATGGTTGAACCAGATTCACAATCTAGCTTAACCATAATTTTTAACTTGTGGGTTTTATTATCTTTTCTTTTTCTGATCAGGGGTTCAACACTCAAGTACACCCCTAATACACTGTTCTAAGCCTCAACACCTATACATAGTATAATGCAGCTCATAATGTTTTCTTCTATTAAATTTTTTCATGCCATAGATCCAGGTTAGTTATGAGTATTCCTGCCTTGATTCTAAGTTTTTATGCT
The DNA here is from genome assembly GCA_030737815.1 of Allium fistulosum. NCBI lineage: Eukaryota > Viridiplantae > Streptophyta > Magnoliopsida > Asparagales > Amaryllidaceae > Allium > Allium fistulosum. Next base: position 1,260,290,519 of record CM060901.1, read on the forward strand.
TTAACTTTTCTGGGTATATTGAAACAGTAAGTTGCACATCCAAAGACAAACATCACAATAGATCAAAGATCATCCCATAACATCCATAATAAAGTCATGAAAGATCCAAAAACATCCAAAGAACATTGATAAAACCATATTCAACAAAACTAAAAATAAGCAAATAACAACATTAAAATGGGCTGCCTCATCTCAGGTCTTAATGCCATGAATTTGGTGAGGTTACTCACCTAAATATCTCCTTCCAGTTAATCCAGAAAATCCCTGAGCAATATTTTCTCCTTCTCCACTAAATGTTTTCTTTCTTATTTTAAGTGTCTCGGGTAAACTGATTCCCCTGGCTACAACTATTCATTTATAAGCATTTCACTAGGGTTTTATCAAACAAAATTCCATTTTTGTCCTGACCAATATCATGCATTTTGCATTTATATTTTAACATTTCCATTTTCAGTTACCCCGGCCATATTTCTTTTATTAAAGGCAACATTTTATTTTTCCTACTTTTTCAGAAAATGTCCAGTCTACCTAAATCATGTTAAAGGTGTGACCAAGTATATTTGTTTATTTATGGGAATCCCCAGTTTCCTATTTTTGCCCATACATAATGTACTTACTTATTTTATTTTTCATGCTATTTTAATGTTATCATTATTTTCTTGCTCAGTTTCAAAATATTTCTTCTCACAGAAAATATACATGTGTATATATAAATATTTATTTTTATTTAATTTCCCCCCTCTGTTTAACAGAAAATATGTTTAAGCACATATTTCATTTTTAACTTGGGTTATGCTTTATTTACATTTCAGTGCCTTAAATAAAGAATTTACCCCTTTATTTTAAATATTTAATTTGATCAATGATTCACATTTCAAGATTATATCTGAAATGCTTCCCTCCTTTGTTTATTTATTTTATTATCATCATTATTATATATTTTTTCCAGAAATTTTTTAAATCTCTTCCTTGTGCCATTTCCAGTATGCACGTGCACACATATCCCTGCACATCATCCAATTCAGAAACTCCATCAACATTTGATCCAATATATATATATATATTTTAAACTGAATTGTTTTAATTTTTCCCTCAAATTTTTTGGGGCATTTCATTCACCCCTTCTTTTAGAAATTGTGTCCTCACAATTTTTTTTGTACTTGTAACAAGCATTCACTGACTTTAGAAAGATTTATTAAGCATATGCATAAACAAACATATTCAATCATATCAACCATGCATATTAAATTTTTCCAGAAATTAAAAATTACCTTTAATTTGCAAAAATCTTAGGGTAATCCATCCTAATCTTATCTTCTAACTCCCATGTACAATCATTAGGATCAACACTCCATTGGACCTTCACTAGTTTCAAAGCTTTGCTCCTCAATTTCTTTTCCTCTTTAGCTAAAATCCCCACTGGTTCCTTTTCATAAACCATATTAGGATTTATTTGAATTTGGGTAGGCTTTTCCAGAATCTCTTCTTTATCATGCACCCACCTCCTAAGTTGTGACACATGAAAAACATTATGCATTGCCTTCATTTCCTCTGGTAATTCCAATTTGTATGCTAAAGAACCTATTCTTTCCAGAATTTTATAGGGTCCAACATACCTTGGTGTGAGTTTACCTTGTTTACCAAATCTCAAGACTTTCTTCATAGGTGAAATCTTGATGAAAACAAAATCTCCAACCTCATATTCCACCTGCCTTCTCTTCCTGTCTGCAAATTTCTTTTGTCTATCTTGAGCTGCTGCTATTCTTTTTCTTATTAACCCAATTTTCTCTGTAGTTTCTTTTACATAATCAGGTCCTAGAACAGCTCTTTCTCCAGCCTCTACCCAGCATATAGGTGATAAACATGGCTTGTCATATAAGGCTTCAAATGATGCCATCCCTATGGTGCTTTGATAACTGTTATTGTATGTGAATTCAGCTAAATGGAGGTGGTCTTCCCAGTTGCCTCCAAAGTCCAGTGCACATGCTCTCAACAAGTCCTCTAAGACTTTGTTCACCACCTCAGTTTGTCCATCTGATTGTGCATGGTAGGCAGTGCTTAAGCACAATTCACTCCCCATGGCCTCTTGAAAACTCTTCCAAAACCTTGAGGTGAAGATGGTATCCCTATCACTCACAATGGTTTTGGGTATGCCATGCAATCTTACCACCTCTTTCATGAATATTTGAGCCAATTTTGGGGCATTTCTTTCTGATTTTACTGGGATAAAATGTGCTACTTTGGTTAGCCTATCCACTATTACCCATATACTTGTGTTTCCTCTCTTAGATCTTGGCAGACCATCTATGAAATCCATAGATATATCCTCCCACTTCCACTGTGGTATACTAAGGGGTTGCAACAGTCCTGATGGCCTTTGTGTCTCTGCCTTGACTTGTTGGCAAGTCATACACTTTGAAACATGTTTGGCCACATCTGACTTCATTCCCTTCCACCAAAGATTTCTTTTCAAATTTTGATACATCTTGGTACTGCCTGGGTGTATGGAGTACTTACTCCTATGGTATTCATTTAATATTTCTTCCTTCAGTTCTATGTTTTCTGGAACACATATCCTATTTTTGTTCCTTAGATAACCATCTTTATCAACTTGATAATTTATTACTTCTTCCCCTTTTAATAAGAGCATTTTCTTTTCTAATAGGTTTGGGTCTTGTTCCTGCATTTTCCCAACCTTTAGAAGTAAATTTGATTGCAGAGATACCATACTCAATTTCCCTTTACTTTCATCTTCTTCAATCGGTACTATTTGTACCTCACTGTTTGCTTCAATCTCCAAATCAGTAAGTATAGATAAATCCTTAAACTCTTCCATCATCAACATGGCTACTTTAGCATGTTGTCTACTCAAGGCATCTGCAACTTTATTTGCCTTACCTGGTGTATAGAGTATATCTAGATCATAGGCAGCTAGGAATTCCACCCATCTATGTTGCCTCATATTCAAATCTTTTTGTGAGAATAAATATTTCAGTGCCTTATGATAAGTGTACAAAATAAACTTGGCTCCTAACAAATAATGTCTCTAGAGTTTCAAGGCATACACAACTGCTGCTAGTTCAAGATCATGGGTTGCATATCTTTTTTCATGTGGCTTTAATTACCTAGATGCATAGGCTACCACCTAGTCTTGCTGCATCAACACAGCCCATAGCCCAGAGCCACTTGCATCAGTGTACACAATTAAGTTTTCATTTCCCTCTGGCACCCTCAATACTGGTGCATTAATTAGAGCTTCTTTTATTTTGATAAAAGCTTGCTCACATTTTTCTGTCCATACAAAGGCTTGGTTCTTTCTAGTTAAATTAGTAAGTGGTGATGATATTTTCGAAAAATCTTTTATAAATCTCCTATAATATCCTGCCATCCCCATAAATGATCTAATCTCACTTATTGTGCTAGGCCTTTTCCATGCTTGGATAGCTACTACCTTATTGGGGTTTACTGATATTCCTTTGGCAGAGATAACATGCCCAAGAAAATGTACTTCTTCTTTCCAAAATGCACATTTTAAAATTTTTTCCTTTAAATCATTTTCTCTCAATCTTGACAAAACTAAATGCAAATGATTTTTATGCTCTTCCACTGTTTTGGAATAAATCAAAATGTCATCAATAAAAATCAGTACAAACTTGTCTAAATAATCTCTAAATATTCTATTCATTAAATCAACAAAATATGAAGGAGCATTTGTCAAGCCAAATGGCATAACCATAAATTCATATAAGCCATATCTAGTGTTAAATGCTGTATACTTAACACTTGAGTCTTCAACCTTCATTTGATGAAATCCTGATGCTAAGTCTAATCTGGAAAATATTTTAGCTTCACTGAGTTGGTCAAAGAGATCATCTATTCTAGGCAATGGGTATTTGTTTTTGATGGTTACTTTATTTAGTTCTCTGTAATCTATGCACATTCTCAAAGTACCATCATGTTTTCTTACAAACACTACTGGAGCACCCCAACATGAATTACTTGGCCTTATAAATCCTTTTCTCTCTAATTCTTCCAACTGATTCTTCAATTCTTTCAGTTCACTTGGCCCCATTCTATAAGGTTTCTTGATTATTGGACTTGCTCCTGGAATGAGATTAATTTGGAAATCAACTGGTCTGTGGTGTGGAACACCCTTAACTTCCCCAAACACATCCAAGTATTCATTGACTATGGGAATTTCTTCAATGGTTAGTTCACTGAAATCTTTTTCTGAGTTAACTAAATGATATAATTTCCCTTCCTTAGCTACTTCACATAAAACTGTGATCCTCTGGCCTCTAGAATTTTGTAATGATATGGTGGATGAGTCTAAATTAATTATGGCTTTAAATTGCCTTAACCAGTCTACCCCCAATATAACACCTATATTTGGGTAATTCAAAACATATAAATTGGAAATAAAAATATTTCCCCCTATGTTTAACTCCACATCCACACAAATCATGTTTAAGAGACTAGAACTCCCTAGTGGACTTTGTACAAGCAATGGGGTTTCAACCAATATGCAATTTAATTTTAACATTTTAACTATTTCATAAGAAATCAAAGAGTGAGTTGCTCCAGTATCATATACTACTGCTATGGGTATGGCACAAATGAGTAATGTACCTTCCACTTGGCCATGATTTTCAGCATCAATTTTCACTGCAGATTTGCCCTTACCTTCCAAAGTTGCCAATTTCCCCTGCTGTTTATTCTCAGGACAGTTCCTCTTCATATGCCCCTCTTTCCCACATAGGTAGCATTTGAAGGCTCCTCCTTTTAACTCTGGGCACCTTGGTTTGATGTGTCCTTCCTTACCACAATGATGGCAAACCAATTTCTTCTTAGCATCATTAGCTTTAGTGTCTTTGTCCTTCTTGTTGTCTGTCTCCTCCTTCTTTTTATCATAAGGGTGATATCTTCCCTTATTCTTGTTGTTGTTGTTGCTCTTAAAATTCCTATACTTCTCTCTTTCCTTGTCGTGTTGTTCCAATTTCAATGGCAGATCTATTACTTGATCAAAAGTCCTATCTGCATATGGTAGCATGGCTCTGCTAAGTCCTCGGTTCAGACCTTTTATATACCTATCATTTTTGGATGCTTCATCTGCCACTAGCATTGCTCCATAATAAGATAGCCCCTCAAACGTTTGAGTGTACTCAGTGACATTCAAAGTTCCCTGCCTAAGTTTGATAAATTCTTCAAGCAAAGTGGTCTTGGCTGATGCTGGTACAAATCTTGCCTCCAACATCTCCTTGAATTGATTCCAAGTGATTTCATTTTCAATTCTTCCAGCTATGATCACCTCCCACCAGCTTAAAGCTACTCCTTTCAGTTGTCTTGAAGCTACTAGCCTCTTCCTCTGATCATCTAGCTACGTGTCATTGAAAATTCTATCCAGTGTTCTCAACCATGCTTGAATTTCCATCACATTCTCAGTCCCTTCAAAACTTCTGCCTCCCAAATTGGTGTAAGTCTTCAGTAGTTTTGAAAGCTCCTCATGTGGGTTCTCAGGCCTATGCCCAATTCCATCTCTTAAAACCCTTACAAATTCTTGCATATCAAGCATTTGTGGTGCACTGGGTCCTGCATTGTGATGAGATCCTCTTGCTACCATGGTCTGGTCACTAAGTATTGGGCAGAGGGTATTAGTACACTCTGTATATTTTCTATAACTAATATTTTCCTATCTAAATTATTTCATCCAAAACAAACAGACATAATACATTTCTATGATACTTAGTAATTAATGCAAGCATTAGCTCTGATACCAAATGAAATGACCCTCATATTTTACCTTAATTTCATAAGGATTTTTTTTACCTGCGCAATTGAACTTAGTTTAATTTTTCTCAGGGTCATTTCCCTTTCAAACAATGTGCTTTGGATTTAAATTTTCTACCAATATAAACATATCAGTTCAGTCATAGAAATATACACATACATATGATGATATATATGTTCCTCTTGTTTAAAATCAGAGTTTTATTATTATTGTTATTTTTTTGACAAGAGCTAGTCTGTCTGATTTGAATTTGAAATGGATCTACTCATAATTTGAATTCCCATGTTCTTGGATATTTACATTACATAAATGGATCTTGTTCATAATTATTCATGCTTGGATATGAATTATGTTAACCATGTTTCATAATATCTTAGAACACAAGAGTTCATTTATTTGTTTATTTTTGCATAGCTCAAATGATTGTTATTTGCCTAAGTATCAGAAAATGATATCTGCATTTATCATTTTCAATTTATCTATATCCTTTGAAGCCTCTCTTATTCTTTACTCCTGCAGTTTGACATAACATAAGTAGTTCTTATGTTACTGATATCTAAGTTTCTTATAATAAAGGTTCTGGACTTTAAAAGTGTTTTTTTTAAGAACAACCATTTTGTTTCAAGTGAACCAGATTTTGGATTCAAAACTCTTTCTGAAATAATAATACCAATCTGTTTTAAAATGCATGTTTGTCATTTAACATTTGAAGGAGGTTTTTAACATATCACTTAACAAAAGGATGTAAAATACTTTTTGTTCTCAAATTGCAGACCAACATGCTCAACCAAGACCCCATTCTTTTGAAGCTGGTTGAAGCATATGGCTGTGCTAACCAAACACTGGTTCATGGTAATTGAAATGCTATTAAGTTACCAAGTGCTAAAAGCTTCCTTCAGAAAAATTCATTTCTTAAAGCAAACACACAAAAATTAGCTTGAGTTCTTTTGAAAAATACTTTAATAAATCAACTAATTGTCTGAAATATACTTCTAATTTAAAGTTAGGTTTTCACTTCATAGCTCAGTGATTTTTAAATGATTCAAACCTGGCTACATCAGGTTATAAATTTTGTATGGAAATTACTTAAATGTAAATATACTTCTTCTTCAGATTTTCAAATTCTACCACTGTTATCCTGCCTTTTAAGCAAGGCTTTGATACCAAAAAGATCGACCGAGAAACCAAAGATAGTTCGTCTCAAAGATGGGTCAACTCAGCATTTCGACAGAGCAAGTCCTTGTTAGGTCGTTCAGCGACCTACGACCTAGAGTGAAAAGGTGACCAAGCGACCTAAAATATGGAGTGACCCAGCGACATAAAAGGTCTCACGACCTAACAGCTTAACAGCCTTAGCGACCTAAAATCCCTAGCGACCTAAAATCCTCCGCGACCTAAAACTCTCCGCGACCTAGTAGCCTCCGTGACCTAAAACTCTCCGCGACCTAGTAGCCTCCGCGACCTAAAACTCTCCGCGACCTAAAACTCTCAGGAACCTAGTAGTCTCCGCGACCTAATCCATACGCTACCTCTTCCTTTAGATCGCCCACGATCTATGAAGCCATGCCTCAACATACTTAGGTCGCCACTCCTTTAGGTCGTCATCTCCTTAGGTCGCTACTTCTTTACACCGCAACTCTTCATGCCACTGCCCCTTAAGTCGCTGGCGACTTACGACCTAACCACTCCCTTAGGTCGCTGCTCATCTTCATTTGCCATCCTTTGTGCCGCAACCCTTTACGTCGCACACGACCTACGACCTACCATTAGGTCGCTCCGCTTCATACCTCGACACAGGTAAACCGCATCTCCTTAGGTTGCTAACGTCCTACCACGCCATGTGCCTTTGCTCTTTAGGTCGCCACCCCTCTCCTGCTACCCCTTAGGTCGCTAACGACCTACGACCTACCACTTAGGTCGCCCACGACCTATAACCTAGCCGACCTTAGTTCAGCCACTCCTATAAATACTTCACCAACTCCGCATTCAAGGGGGAACTTTTTCTGGGACTTGGAAGCGTGGAAACTCTGCTACTTTCTCAAACTCCACAACACTCCATTTGCCAACAACACTTCAAAGAGTCGAGAGAAGAGATCAACCACATTGAACATGAATCCGAAGAGCAATTCACCGTTAAAGTTCTAGCTTCTTGTCTTGATAGTGTTGTATCCGAAGATTCATTGTAAAAGTTGTAAAAGTTGTAATCGAATCAGCAATAAAGAAGAGATAAAGTGGATGTAGGCTTGACTTTAAGACGAACCACTATAAAAATCGCTGTCTTTTTACCGTTTCTACTATATTCTGTTTACCTTTAGTTCCCATGCAGATGGGTGGTGCTTTCACTTTGTTTCAACTCACACCGGGTGTTAGCGTTTACAAATTTTAGCATTAACATTTTGGTGCTTTCATTGAGAGTTGAACTCAGGAAGTTTGTCAATTAAGGGTGAGATCAGAGAATTTGGAGGTTTGGATCTGGGAAATTATGGCAAGGCGATCGAGTAGAAGGCAAAGGCCAGAGACTAGTCAGCATGAAGGAAGGCAAGAGTCTTCCTCAAGAGCAAACCAAACTTCAGCCTTTGTTACCAGGGATGAGATGGAGGCAATGATGAAAAGGCAAGAGTAGTTGATCCAAAGTTTATTTCATCAGATTGGACAACTTGGAACACAGAATCAAAGAGGAACAGGGACCCAGCCAGAAGAACAGATTCCACCATCCCCTCGTGAACTCGGGGGGCAAGACGAAAGCAGTGGGCGAGGACTACAACTAGGAGACAATGACAGATTGGTGGAAATGGTCAAGAAGGCTATGAGAGGCGGTTTGGTAAACAAGGACTTGGAGGATGTGAATAGGAGTCCTTTTACCACGACAATTAGGCGAGCTAAGAACCCACCAGACTTTAAGCTACCATCGTTGGATATGTATAATGGAAGGACAGACCCTACAGTTCATCTAACAAAATATATGAGGCATATGGAAGTACTGGGGGCATCAGAGGAAGTTATGGCCCGGTGCTTTCCATTGTATTTGACAGATATTGCGGCGTTATGGTTCAAACAGCTGGAGAGTGGATCTATCGGAACGTGGAATGATTTGACTGAAAGGTTTATGAGGCAATTCAGGGTCCACATCTCAAGGCCCAAGAATGTTATGAGTTTGACAGCACTAAAATAGAGAACTGGAGAATCTTTGAGAAGCTTTTTGACGCGATTCAACGCAGCTGCGGCGTCAGTGGATCGTCCAGATCCATCCATGGTTCTAATGGCAACAGTGTCGGGCATAGCTGACGGCACCGAGTTCAAGAATTCATTGACCAGAGATCCCCCTATGGATCTAGGAGAATTTTTCCATGAGGCCAAAGGGTTCTTACGATTAGAAGATGAAAAAGCTGAAAGAGAAAAAGGAGCAGGAATAGAAATTTATGCACTCAAAGGTGTAAAACCTCTTGAAAAGGATCTTGGCAAAGATAAAGAAAAACGAAAGGCTGAAGATGACGATGATAGGTCAAAGCGAGCACGGAGGGAGCAACGTTTCTCCACTTATGCGGAATTAAACGAAAGTTTGGAACGAATTTACCAAGATACTAAAGGACAGATTTCTTATTGCAAGCCAATAAGGAGGGATCCGGCCAGTAGTGAAAGAAAATCAGACAAGTACTGCTTATTCCATGAGATGAATGGTCATAGTACAAATGATTGTAGGCACTTGAAGGATGAAATTGAAGGACATGTCCGCAATGGCCTACTATCGAAATATGTGAAAAGGGGAGTGACGGCTGTGGAACGGGAACCGCCACCACCTGCACCTGCTGGCGATGTATCAGGATCGAGACGTCAACTTGTCATTGAATAATTGGGATAATGACGAATAAGTAGTAAACCCCACACCAACACGATTAAGTCTTTTTACACATGTATAGGATCACGAACGGTCCTCCGGCATGCTCTGAAATGACTCTTAATCGTAGCAGTGTAGGTGTTTGCACTTTGACGTCCCTGTTTTGTTTTTTGTTTTTCTATTCTCATAATTGGACTTGGTTCTGATTGACTTGTTTACTAAAAACTCATTTTCAGTAAAAGAATGCTACTTGTAATTCTAAAACAGCTAAGCCACTTACACATGTACGGAATCACGAACGGTCCCCAGGCATGCTCTGAGATGGTGTTGAACCGCCATAACCAATAATCCAGGAACCCACCCGAACGTGAATCTGGCATCGGTAACGCTAGTTCCCTCCAACATCAAACGCCCCCCGGCACACATCTACTCACCTCACCTCAAACGCCCCCCCGGGCACACATCAGCTCACTTCACCTCGAATGGCTCGATCCCGAACGGTCGTCATTTGAGGTCAAGAAAACCCGCCTCGAACGGCAAAAACTCGCCTCGAACGGCAAAAATTCGCCTCGAACGGCAAAAAAACTCGCCTCAAATGGCTCGATCCCGAACGGTCGACATTTGGGGTCCACCCCCTGACCGCCAACGGTCGCACTTTACCTCGAATGGCTCAATCCTGAGCGATCGTCATTTGAAGTAAGGCGCTTGACCGTGAGTGATCACATTTCACCTCAAATGGCTCGATCCCGAACGATCGTCATTTGGGGTCCACCCCTTGACCGCCAACGATCGCACTTTACCTCGAATGGCTTGATCTCAAACGATCGTCATTTGAAGTAAGGCGCTTGACCGCGAGCGGTTACATTTCACCTTGAATGACTCGATCCAAAACGATCATCATTTGAGGATCCGCCCCTGACCAGGCACGGTCGCACTTTCCCACAAGTGGATTGATCCTAAACGATCGTCATTTGAAGTAAGGCGCTTGACCGTGAACGGTCGCACTTCACTTCGAATGACTCGATCCCGAACGGTCGTCATTTGAAGTTAGGCGCTTGACCGTGAACGGTCGCACTTCACCTCAAGCGGCTCGATCCCAAACGATCGTCACTTGAGACCCACCACTTGACCGCGCACGGTCGCACTTTACCGCAAATGGCTCGACTTCGAATGGTCATCATTTGAAGTAAGGCCCTTGACCACGAACGGTCGTCATCTGAGCTCCGCCACTTGACCGCGCACGATCGCACTTTACCACAAATGACTCGATCCCAAATGATCGTCATTTGAAGTAAAGCGCTTGACCATGAACGGCACCTGACCGCACACGGTCGCACTTCATCTCGAATGGCTCGATCACGAACGGTCGCCATTTGAAGTCAGGCGCTTGACCGTGAACGGCCGCACTTCATCCCAAATAGCTCGATCCCGAACGGTCATTATTTGGGGCCACATAAAACTGTCAGTTCCTTTGTAGGTCATCAATAGGATATGAACATCCGGCTTATAGCATTACAAAACACACCTTCCTACCGCAAGGCATGTTTTGGGGGGCAAGTGTTATCCCGCCTTTTAAGCAAGGCTTTGATACCAAAAAGATCGACCGAGAAACCCAAGATAGTTCGTCTCAGAGATGGGTCAACTCAGCATTTCGACAGAGCAAGTCCTTGTTAGGTCGTTCAGCGACCTACGACCTAGAGTGAAAAGGTGACCAAGCGACCTAAAATATGGAGTGACCCAGCGACCTAAAAGGTCTCACGACCTAACGGCTTAACAGCCTTAGCGACCTAAAATCCCTAGCGACCTAAAATCCTCCGCGACCTAGTAGCCTCCGCGACCTAAAACTCTCCAAGCCCTAGTAGCCTCCGCGACCTAAAACTCTCCGCGACCTAAAACTCTCAGCAACCTAGTAGTCTCCGCGACCTAATCCATACGCTACCTCTTCCTTTAGATCGCCCACGACCTATGAAGCCATGCCTCAACATACTTAGGTCGCCACTCCTTTAGGTCGTCATCTCCTTAGGTCACTACTTCTTTATACCGCAACTCTTCATGCCACTGCCCCTTAAGTCGCTGGCGACTTACGACCTAACCACTCCCTTAGGTCGCTGCTCATCTTCATTTGCCATCCTTTGTGCCGCAACCCTTTAGGTCGCACACGACCTACGACCTACATTTAGGTCGCTCTGCTTCGTACATCGACACAGGTAAACCGCATCTCCTTAGGTCGCTAACGTCCTACCACGCCCTGTGCCTTTGCTCTTTAGGTCGCCACTCCCTCTCCTGCTACCCCTTAGGTCGCTAACGACCTACGACCTACCACTTAGGTCGCCCACGACCTATAACCTAGCCGACCTAAGTCCAGCCACTCCTATAAATACTTCACCAACTCCGCATTCAAGGGGGAACTTTTTCCGGGACTTGGAAGCGTGGAAACTCTGCTACTTTCTCAACCTCCACAACACTCCATTTGCCAACAACACTTCAAAGAGTCGAGAGAAGAGATCAACCACATTGAACATGAATCCGAAGGGCAATTCACCGTTAAAGTTCTAGCTTCTTGTCTTGATCGTGTTGTATTCGAAGATTCATTGTAAAAGTTGTAATCGAATCAGCAATAAAGAAGAGATAAAGTGGATGTAGGCTTGACTTTAAGCCGAACCACTATAAAAATCGCTGTCTTTTTACTCTTTCTGCTATATTCTGTTTACCTTTAGTTCCCGTGCAGACGGGTGGTGCTTTCACTTTGTTTCAACTCACACCGGGTGTTAGCGTATATAAATTTTAGCGTTAACAACCACATAACAAAATCAACTAACTAACAACTGATTTAATCAAACAAGGTAATTCATTACATATTCAAACATAATTCTCTCATGAATACATGCAGATAAAATCATCATAGGCTCTTATTAAAACTAGCTAGCATGTTCATCCACTCCTTCTCATTAGCCTAACTTCATTTTCTACTTAGTTCCAGCATTACGTGATAGAGCATTAGTGACTGCCTCATTTTTAAAATGAGGCACCCCCATATGCCATGAGCAAACAAGGGTCAGATCAATGATCTGGTATGAATAACATCATTAAATTCATGATATTAAGCAATTGAATGGTGCATAAGTTATAGCCAGTTACTTGAGTGATTTATCAAAGCAGTTATATTCTTTGCTTCAGGTTAGACTGTCATGCAAGTGTAATAACTTCACAAGACAAATAATTGCACAACGATAATCACACATTCATTCACATCAATCTACAATACTTAGATGCTCTGGAGTAACCATGTTTCCATTTCAACAAATCTAAGTAACACTCATATCTTTTGCCTCCTGGTTTAGGAGTTACCTATAAGTGTATACATGTCAATTTTATGTTTCAGCCTTATCTGCTATTAAGGAAATACTGGGACACATTGCAATAAATTAATTCACATTATTGCACAAAGATCTCAGGGCTTAAACAAACCATGTGCCAACTTGCATACTTCAAATATAATAAGCATTCCAGCAGCCTTCTTGGCTTATCATTCCTAGTTTATCTACTAAAAGCATTTGTTTGATTTTTATCATCAAATATTTGGATGGAAAATGCCACTGCATACATGAAAGCATCCCATACATCTTATAAGCATAATTTCCAGAAACAAATAAATAATCCTTTTTAATGATGTTGTCAAGAGATATCTGGGTCTTAGATCCATACAAGAATCTTCACAACTATAAACAGAGATATGGCATGTTATGTTTATTTTGATCTGCAAGTAACTATGGTTGAACCAGATTCGCAATCTAGCTTAACCATAATTTTTAACTTGTGGGTTTTATTATCTTTTCTTTTTCTGATCAGGGGTTCAACACTCAAGTACACCCCTAATACACTGTTCTAAGCCTCAGCACCTATACATAGTATAATGCAGCTCATAATGTTTTCTTCTATTAAAATTTTTCATGCCATAGATCAAGGTTAGTTATGAGTATTCCTGCCTTGATTCTAAGTTTTTATGCTTTAACTTTTCTGGGTATATTGAAACAGTAAGTTGCACATCCAAAGACAAACATCACAATAGATCAAAGATCATCCCATAACATCCATAATAAAGTCATGACAGATCCAAAAACATCCAAAGAACATTGATAAAACCATATTCAACAAAACTAAAAATAAGCAAATAACAACATTAAAATGGACTGCCTCATCTCAGGTCTTAATGCCATGAATTTGGTGAGGTTACTCTCCTAAATATCTCCTTCTAGTTAATCCAGAAAATCCCTGAGCAATATTTTCTCCTTCTTCTCTAAATGTTTTCTTTCTTATTTTAAGTGTCTTGGGTAAACTGATTCCCCTGGCTACAACTATTCATTTATAAGCATTTCACTAGGGTTTTATCAAACAAAATTCCATTTTTGTCCTGACCAATATCATGCATTTTGCATTTATATTTTAACATTCCCATTTTCAGTTACCCCGGCCATATTTCTTTTATTAAAGGCAACATTTTCTTTTTCCTACTTTTTCAGAAAATGTCTAGTCTACCTAAATCATGTTAAAGGTGTGACCAAGTATATTTGTTTATTTATGGGAATCCCCATTTTCCTATTTTTGCCCGTACATAATGTACTTACTTATTTTATTTTTCATGCTATTTTAATGTTATCATTATTTTCTTACTCAGTTTCAATATATTTCTTCTCACAGAAAATATACATGTGTATATATAAATATTTATTTTTATTTAATTTCCCCCCTCTGTTTCACAGAAAATATGTTTAAGCACATATTTCATTTTTAACTTGGGTTATGCTTTATTTACATTTCAGTGCCTTAAATAAAGAATTGACCCCTTTATTTTAAATATTTAATTTAATCAATGATTCACATTTCAAGATTATATCTGAAATGCTTCCCTCCTTTGTTTATTTATTTTATTATCATCATTATTATATATATTTTTTTTAGAAATTTTTTAAAATCTCTTCCTTGTGCCATTTCCAGTGTGCATGTGCACACATATCCCTGCACTTCATCCAATTCAAAAACTCCATCAACATTTGATCCAATATATATATATATATTTAAACTGAATTGTTTTAATTCTTCCCTCAAAATTTTTGGGGCATTTCACCGCATGGACGAAATGTATCATGCCGGAAAGAAGTCCCAACCAAAGAAAGTGGGAGGAAAGTTTAATTTCGATCGCCCCAACAAAAATCCAAAATGGGATGCAAGTGGAAGAGGAAGGTAGAAGGAGATTCCCAAATCTAATTATGTAGACTTGAAACAAACCCATCTCCTACATTTTTGCTATGACCAAAGATAGTGGGAATTTCTCCATTTCTTGTAAAGCATGGAACCATCCTAAGCCCAAGAGAGGGGGAGATTATTATGCCTGTCACAAACCAAATGGGTATAAGGCTAATGAATGCCATATCCTGGTGGGTATAATTAAGAATATGATTATATCAGGATCACTTAAGGAGTTCGTTAGGGAAACTCAAAAGTCCTTCCATCCAAAGAGAATAAACAGAGGCCTTTGAACAACATTACTAATTTTGTAGAAAATGATTCCTAACAAGACTTTATTCCACCAGTTAATCGCATAGATGTCATTCATGGAGGCCCCCATATTATCGGGAGTAGCAAAGTGGCTAATAGCAGGTATGTAAGGGAAGCAAAGGATGGAATCTTCTCCATCTAGAAGGAACCACCATTCAAGAATTGCAAATTCCAACTTAAAATGCCTAACTTGAAAATAACCCAACAAGAACTAAGGGGAGTTTGTCATCCACGTAACGACCCGCTGATGAGAACTGCTCAAATTGGACTCGCTTTGGTGATAAAGATTTTGGTAGATGCTGGAAGTGTTTTAAATGTCATTTTCAAACATACATTTGACCAGATGAATATTCCAAAAATGAAATTGGAACCAAGCCTTGAGCCTATCTTTGGGTTCAACAATAAAGGATTAATGGATTAACTCCAGTGGGGCAGATAAAGCTCTTTGTATAAGTGGAAATTCCGCCATACTCTAGAACCTTTGAAACTCTTTTCGTAATCATGGACTAACCCTCCTATTATAATGCTTACTTTGGGAGGCCTGTTCTAGATGAAGTGGCTGCGTTTGTCTCACCCAAACATCTAATGGTGAAATTCCTAACTAAAAATGGCGTAGGAACCATAAGGGGGAGCAATTTAGCTCTCGAGAACTATATTATGCTACGCTCAAGCTATTTAAGAAAGATGGATTTCTTTCTATGACTCGGAAAAAGGTAAATTGAACCAAACAAAAACTAAGAAGCCCTTGAATGGTAGTTTTTGGAGCCAACTATCCTAGGAAATTTAGGCAAAGGGCCTGTGAATGTGCTAAAAAGATTCAACTTCTCTAGGTGAAAAAGAAAGTGAAAAGAAGAAAACCAAATGATCGATGAAATAGAGGGTGAGGAAATTATTACTTAATTAGATTGCAGAAGTGAGCAAGAGAGAATGAAATCTACCGAAGAACTAGAAGAGTTAAGCCTAGGTTTGCTTGACCCAACCAAAACAATAAAAGTTGGAAAAGAGCTAGGCAATAATCTCAAAAGAGAACTAATCTGCTTCCTCCAATCTAGTAAAGATGTGTTTTATTGAACTCACTCGGACATGGTTGGGATAGATCTAGCAATTATGAGCCATGCTCTAAACATAGATTCAAAAACCATTCTCGTTTGACAAAAAAAGGTAGTTTGATAAAATTCGAGCTAATGCATTAAAGGAAGAAGTTAAAAGATCACTTGAGAATTGGTTCATTAGAGAAGTGCTCTACCCTAAACGGTTGGCTAATCCTATACTAGTTAAAAAGTTCGATGGAAAATGTAGAACGTGCATCGATTATACCAATTTTAATAAGGCATGCTCTAAGGATTGCTATCCATTGCATAGAATATATCAATTAGTTGATGCCATAAGGGGACATAAGCTTTTGTCTTTTATGGATGCATACTCAGGATATAATCGAATCCCCATGTTCAAACTAGATGAACAAAACACAAGTTTTATAATAGATTGGGGAACTTATTGCTACAAAGTTATGCCTTTTGGGCTGAAGAATGCAGGGGCTACATATCAAAGGTTAGTAAACAGAATGTTTAAGAAACAAATCGAACGAAACATAGAAGTGTACGTGGATGATATGCTAGTTAAGTTCTAAGAGGAAACTAACTACTTGAAGGATCTTGAAGAAATGTTTAGAGTACTAAGGAAGTACAAAATGAAGCTAAATCCGCAAAAATGCTCTTTTGGACTACTATTTGGAAAAAATTTAGGATATATACACAGTGCTCGAGGAATAAGGCCAATCCTGACCAAAGAAAAGTGATTAAGGACATGGTAAAGCAAAAAAAAAGTAAAAATGTAATGAGTTTAAATGGAAGGGTGGTGGCTTTAAATAGATTTTTCTCTAAAGCCACTGATAAGTGCATCCCTTATATGATGTGATTAAGAAAAATAAGAACTTTTAGTGGGGGGAAGATTGCCAAAAAGCGTTTGAGGAATTAAAGACCATCTTGAAAAACCTCTGATCTTATTTAGTCCCATAAAAGGAGAAAATTTGTGCCTTTACATGGCAGTCTCCGAGCATGCGATAAGTTCGATTCTAGTAAGTGAAGAAACTAAGGCTCAGCTTCTGGTGTACTATACTACTATAAGTCTTAAAGAGGCATAAGCCGGATATTCAGTTATAGAGAACTTGGCATACTGTTTAGTTCTTACTACTTGAAAACAGAGAGCATACTTTCAAGCACACCCAATCAAGGTCTTAACTAATTTTCCACTCAAGTAAATTTTCAGTAAGCCTGAAACGTCAGGAAGGCTGATAAAATGAGGAATAGAGTCGAGTCAGTATGAGATTGAGTTCAAACCCAAGTTGCAATCAATGGACAAGCTCTAGCTGATTTCATTAATGAATGTACATGATTTATTGAAGCATAATCAAGAAAGGAGAAAGATCTGAAACCTAAATGGCAACTATTTGTTGATAGAGCCTTGAACAAGCAAGAGGTTGGCGCGGGATATGTGAACATTACCCCAGATGGACACCGATTACATTATGCAATGATGTTAGGTTTATCCACTACCAATAAGTGGCTGAATATGAATCAATGATAGCAGGACTAACCTTAGCTCTTCAATTAAAAATCCCAAGGATTGAAATTTTAAGTGATTCCTAATTGACGGTTAATCAGTTGAATCAAACTTATCAAATGAAGGATGCAAGACTGATTCTTTATATCCAGAAGATATTGAAAATGTTAGCCCAATTTGAGGATTTTTCGATACACCAAGTAACCAGAGTAAGGAATTCTCAAACCGATTCTTTAGCCAAATTAGCTAGCTTGCAAGGAGCCCCAGAAACCCGAATTGTGGTAGTAGGCTTCCAACAAAATCCTAATGTTGAGGAAGAAGCTCCCGAACCAAAAAATGAGACCATTGTATTGACTAGATCCCAAGCTCTTATACACGTGGTGAAAGAAGATAAACCAGGAAGTAATAACGATGAAAACCCGAAAGGAACCAATGATGGAAAAATAAATGATCAATATAAGAACAATTGGATGACACCAATTGTTGAATGCTTGATAGAAGGGAAACTACCAAGAGATAAAAGAGAAGCTAGAAGGATAAGGCAACAACCTCCAACTTTTACTATAATGGATGGAACACTTTATAAAAGAGGATATTCACTCCCTTACTTAAGGTGTGTTAGTCCAGAAAATGGCTCAAAGATATTAAGAGAAGCCCATGAAGGGCTCCGTGAGGATCATTCTAATGGCATGAAGTTGGCTAAAAGATCATGAAACAAGGATTTATTGGCCCTATATGAATAATAACATTGTGAATTATGTTAAGAAATGAAAAAATTGTTAAAAAATTTCAACAATCCCACATATGCTGCCAAATGAGTTAACCCTGATCTTAAGTCCATGGCCCTTTAATGCATGGGGAATCGACTTAACTGGACCACTACTTATATCAAAAGGCGGAGCCAAGTTTGCAGTAGTA
Source organism: Allium fistulosum (assembly GCA_030737815.1). Lineage (NCBI taxonomy): Eukaryota > Viridiplantae > Streptophyta > Magnoliopsida > Asparagales > Amaryllidaceae > Allium > Allium fistulosum. Next base: position 1,260,309,178 of record CM060901.1, read on the forward strand.
GGCATTAATTACTTTACCAAATGGGTGGAGGTAGAACCATTGCCACATATAACTTATGGAAAAATACTAAAGTTTGTGATTAAGAACATAGTTATCCTGCTTGGAATACAGAACAAGATAATCTTCGACAATTGGACCCAATTTGAAAGTGAAGAATTCACAAGATTCTATGATAAGAATGGGATAATCAAAAAATTTCATTAGTAGCTCGTCCCAAGGCTAATGGAGCCGTTGAAGCCGCCAACAAAACCATTAAGACTATCCTTAAGAAACGACTAGACAAAGCAAAAGGAAATTGGATAGACAAACTACCACTGGTGCTTTAGGCATATCAAACTTCTACCAAGACTGCAACAAGACATACTTCATTTTCTTTTACGTATGTGTGAAATAATGCTTCCATTCGAAGTTGAGATACCATCCCATCAAAGGATTACACATGCCTTTGACCCCAATCAAGAGCTAAGAAAAGAATCCCTAGATTTGATCAATAAACTAAGAGATGAGGCGACCATACAAATGGCTGAATATCAACAAAGGATATCAAGATATTACTACTCTAAAGTCAATGGGATATCATTTCAAAAAGGAGATTTAGTGCTCCGAAAAGTCATGGTAAACAAAAAAAATCCAGCAGATGGACTACTTAGACCAAACTGGTAAGCACCCATTGTTATCCATGAAGTAATCCCACCAGGAACTTATTGACTAAGCCGACCCAATGGTAATGCAATAGCAAGAACTTGGAATGCTGAACATTTGAGGCATTATTTTCCAAGAATGGATGAATAAAGAAGATGAGACAAGTATAACTATGAAATCGATAACCGATAGAGAGAAAAGAACATATAAAAAAAGGAAAATCCTTTGATCCAGCCACAAGGGCCTAGTCAAAGCATTATAAGCCTTTGGTCCCACTTATAAGGCCTGATGTAGCATCTCCTAGAGGAAGGTCAGAGTAAGTCTCCAGTCCCACCTGTAAGGCCTGGCCAGAGCACTGCTAGCCTTCGGTCCTGCCTATGTGGCCTGGCCGGAGCACCTCCTAGAGGGAGGATAGAGTAAACCTTTGGTCCTGCTTAAGATGGTCTGGCCAAAGCACCGATCAACCTTCGGTTCCACCTATAAGGCCTGACTAGAGCGTTTCCTAAAGGGAGGATATGTAAAACTTTAGTTCTGCCTAAGATGGCTAACCAAATGCACCGACCAACCTAAATCCTTACCCAAAAGGTAAGAAGGAGTAGAAGAAATCAATCATAGTCTAAAACCTTACCTAAAAGGTAAGAAGGGATAGAAGAAATCAATTACAGCCTAAATCCTTACCTAATAGGTATAGAAGGAGCAAAAGAAATTAGTCAGGCAAGACTAATTCTATCTTAGAGATGGGTCAAAGAAATCTTTCAGAGGAAGAGCAATCAAACACGATCAATATTGCTCCAAGGCAAAGTCAAAAGTAACTTTCAAAGGAAAAGTCAGGCCGCTACTATGGCAGAATATTTTTAAAGACAATGGCCGTGAAGAAAATTCTAAGTCTTTCTTGTCAAAAGCATAAATTATTATCAGAGCTTGATATTTCTGGCCTTCCATTAAGCTGGAATGAGAATTTTACCAATAAAATGGAAGTCTCCAAATGGATTTCGGGTCTTCTTATAGATGAATTTCTTGATTTTTTTACTAGACGGATTTTTGGTCTCCTTATTAGAAGGATTTCTGGTCTTCTTACCAAATGAGTCTCTGATCCTCTTATCGGACAGGTTTCTAGATTATGAACATTGCCCTCGAAATGAAGTTTGTAGAATCCCTGCTCTTATTGCCAAATCCTCAATCTCAAGGCATGAATTCAGATTCGCCTCTATGTGGCAATGAATTTTCTTTGGACTTTTGGTTTCCTTATTATTAAAAGATTGGCTCCTATAATCCAAGCTCACCATTCCCAACGTGGAAATTGGTATGACCCTCATAGGCCAAATATATATCCAATCCCTTTTATTGGATCGATCTACTTGGGTGCTGAACTTGGTTTTACACTAAAGTATAAAAAGCTTCTTTTATACCCTTGGAGTGGAAGAGCAAATGTTCTCCACATATTTTTTGACTATCAAGTGTGCTTGAGAACTCAGCAAGAGACTAAGTCCATGGGAAGACATGGAAACATTCCAAAAAGCAGGTATTGAGCCTATAAGTGCATGGTGATGTGATGAACCAATAAATCTACGATGATATGGTGGGTTTCGAGTCAATAATGTAGAAAGCCTTTAATAGTACACCATCAATAAGGAGGTATTGAGCATCAAGTATGAAATTAGTTATCGAACTCCTACTCAAGACTTAATAAACATAAAGGAATCAGTGAATAATTGGAGATATCGACTTAATAGAGATGTCGAAATTGAACATAGTAAGGTTGTCAAGCCTTTATAACTAAAAAAAGTGGTGTCGAGCTTCTACAACAATAGGGATGTCGAGCATCTATAAACATCAGATGATATCGAGCTTCAAGTGGATAACGAGCAATGAAGAGGTGCTGAATCTCTAAGTGACAATGACCTCTACAATATGAAGAGTTGTCAAGTATTTAACAAAGGAAGTATGTCACACCACTAGCAGATGTCGAGCATCTAATCACAAAGTGAGGAGATCGAGTTCATATGGAAAACATGCCTTTTACACAACAGTATTATTGAGCCTTTACAACAGTAACAGTTGTAGAGCATTTACAAACTGCTAATGATATCGAGTTTCTACAAAGAGTTATTACTATGTTTCTATGAGAATGATGAGCTTTAACACTAGCAAAGGGTTCTGAGTTTTTACAAAAAGCGAGGGATGCTAAACCTCAGAAGATGTGAAGATTATCGAGTATCTATCATCATGAAGGTTATCGAGTAACTATCTTGATGCAAGGTGTCGAGCATCAACGGTTATGTAGGATGTTGAATATCTACTATGTAAAGAGATGGCGAGTATTTAGTTCGATGGACACGTGTCTGCCATCCCACCTACTGCTGCCTATATAAATAGATCGCTCCGCCACTTAGAAAGGGATCATATTTTCTTTCCCATTTCTCAATTTAAAGTCGAAAACACTAAATCAATTTGGGAATTTTTAGGGTCAGTTGTAACTTCTATAACCTTTTTGCATACAAGGACTTGGAAAATAAACTTTGCATAGCATAATTCCCTCGAATGTGTATGTTGACTATTATTGAATGATGGATGTGCATATGACTTTACCTTTGGACTAGGACTTGAACTCGGACTTTCATATTATTTATTTGGATAAAGCCACTTAAGCCATTGTGTAACGACCCGATATTTTGGACCATTCGCATCCATTATAAGTGTATAGGTAGACACTCATGCCAGAGTTGAATTGCTCAAAATACCGCGTTGTTAATTTAAATTTGGCAAAACTGAACATATACAGTAAATAAATATAATCACAGATCACAGACACAGAGTAATAAATGCAGCGGAATTAAAAGAGATAGTAGTTCATGAAGCTACTATATGAATATATAAGATACATCAGAGTTTACAATAGAAGAGTAATACGATACATCAGAGTTAAACTAGATACAACGGAAGAGTAACCCGATACATCAGATACAAATCAGAATACATCACTGGGATCATCGAATACTAAAGCAGAATAGATGGCTGGATCTTCAAGCAAAGCTCTAACTTCAAAGGTGAGTCTCGAATACTGGTACACTCAGTCTGACTCGAGCGTAAAGCAAAAACACAAGACACTCGAGTCAGGATTAACATTCTTATATTAATAAATCCAACTCAAGTGAAATAGCAATTGAAATACAAGTAACTCAAAGGATGTTTGGAATAACCATCCTTTAAGGATCCGTTAAACTATCTACTATGTAGTAGTGTACGATAAGTAGATAATGTCTATCAGTAATATAAGGTATTAAAATAGTGTTAAGTCATGGCCCATTCCACCCTTAACACATTTTTATTCCCAAAAGCATATACAAGACCGTAGTTTCCCCAAAACCGGAAGTCACCAGAGGGCAATCCATATACTAAAGGTACAAATCAAAATCGTAGTGGTCGCGTATAAATGGAATACAAGTATGACAAGGCACATGAGGCAATACCCAAGGTAGTGATACTACCATTCGCCTGATCCGGACTGGTGAGAACGCAACGCCGCAGCGCCCGCAACACCGTGAAATAACACTCCCAAAATCAAGGGTGCACCAATCGACAACAAGTAATGAGTAATTCGAAGAAGTGTGTCCACTTGAGGTAGCTAATCCTCCATTGGCCCGGCATGGCTCCTGTTTTAGTCATTTCCAATTTGACACAAGTGTCAAGGCTATCCATTATCGTTCTCTTTCTTCAGTCATCACGTACATCATTCCAACCACTTCATTCTGGATCATCACTCCGCGTATAGTTATTAAAGTGGTTTTCGGTTTAGATAGAGAGTATATCCATTACCGATCCCGGTCTCTTTAATAACTTTCGTAATTATTACACCGATTGGTCGTTTATTTATTTCAAAACCAAATCAATTCAATTTCAAATAGGCTTCGTAAACCAACAATTCATTTGTCTTTTCAAATCAATTTCCATAATTTACGTTTCAAAACTTCCAAATTACCATTTCAAAATCTTATAATTCAATTTCAATTTCTATTTAAAACAATTCAAATATTGATTCAAGTTCGTATATAAGTTTCATTCCGAAATCATTTAAACAAATTTTATTTAACATTCAAATCAATTTAAACTCATTTATCGATTCCATTCAATATTCGTTAAGTTACTTTATCATTCAAAACAATTTCTATTAAATTTCCAATTCATTAAATCAATTCTTAAGTTCAACTTCATTAAATCAAAATTTACAATTTTGAATTAAACTAAATTCGTCAAATCTATTCTTTCAATTACAAGTCTTACATTAATTCCAAAAATATCACATTTTCATTTCTTGTTAAAGAAATTTAGTTTCACTTATTTACTTTCTTAAATAATTTTCCAAAAACTTCTTAAACAAGAAAACTCAATTTCAATTATTTACAAAGTAAAATTCACTTATTCAAAAGTTCAATTTTCTCTTATTAAAGAATTCAATTCAATTTAATCATTAAATGATTCAATCTTATTAATTATTAAATAATTCAAAACTTAATTATTAAATAATTTCAAAGTTTAATAATTTCAAACTTAATTATAATTTCAAACTTTATTATTAAATCATTTCAAAGTTTAATAATTTCAAACTAAATTATAATTTCCATCTTAATTATAATCTCAAACTTAATTATTAAATCATTTCAAAGTTTAATAATTTCAAACTAAATTATAATTTCCATCTTAATTATAATCTCAAACTTAATTATTAAATCATTTCAAAGTTTAATAATTTCCAACTTAATTATAATTTCAAACTTAATTCAATCATTTCTCAAATTTAAACAATATTCATTCATCAATTACATTGTTAATATTCTGTTTCAGATTATTAAATATTAACATTTTCCTTCCATTAAAAATTCAAATTTCAACTTCATTTCAAAACCATATTATTTATTCAAATAAAATCTTCGTTTTATTTTAAATCAAATTTATTGACCAATCGGGTTTTATTTAATTCTCTATCCTAGGTCAAAGTTCAATTTGGGTATTTACATTTCAACCCGATTCCAATTCAATTCAAATTCAAAACATAGCAAAGGGAACTTGCAGTGTGATAATTGGGATGGTGTCAAAATAAATAAACAAGCAATAACAACAACCAATATCAATCCAATAATCAATTCAAATAATCCCGAAATAATCGTATTTATTCACATTGTTATTTGTACGAATTAATATAATTATTTCTAGAATCTACACTATCATTTCATGTAGATTAAAGATTATCACATCACGGTTCTTCACTTGTCAACTATTTACAATTTCATACATCATCAATTTAACAACATACATTCAGTGGTTCAAAATGTAATTAAACAAATCCTACGTGTCAATAAATTCAACAGTTAAGGGGTCATATTATACAAATGTCAGTTAATCCAATTTAACAATTAATTATCCTATATCAAGTTCAATTTCATACTATATATCATTTTCACATTAACAATTTAACGTCCAATATAAACATTAACAATAAATCAATTATCAGCCAAACTGTATTATCATCGCATAAATAATTAACAGATAATGGTGTCGGATGTCACAGGTGAACTGATACAGGCAATAGCATATATAACAGTGTAATTAACTAACAGCAGCATATTTCAATTGTCGTTTCAATTGAAATCAAATTTAATAAATAAAAGAACGTTAATCGTGAGTGAGTGCTCACCTTTCGAGGCTAGAGAGATAGACAATGAAGTTGAGTTACGAAATCCAAGCCCGAATCCAAACAAATAAGGTTGGCACGAATTCGACGGACAAGCTGATAAAAAGGAATAGACGAATTCAAATCAGAATTGCTTGATATAACGGAAAATATATACATTATTATTATATTATATATATATTAAAACCATCATTATATACAACCTTCCTTTGTAAACAACAGACTGAACAAACATCACCTTTTTAACACATACCTACATAATCTTATGAATATAACTTATAATACACGATAAAATATATATAACTGAATATATTATTATATAACTAAGATATTAAAACCATAACCATATATATATAACATATACTGTAAAACTTGGAAGTACAGCCAATATTAAAACATACGTACAAGATATATATATATATATATATATATATATATATAAGTTTAAACACCTATCACTACTGTTTCAAGAAATCATGTCCCGACACTAATATTTATACTATATTTATATAAACTATAGATTATACAAACTAATATAACTGAACCCAATATGATATACGTGTTTTCAAAGCTTGACATATACTTGTAATATAAATTATATATAAAACGATCATTTATACTAGGAAAACAGACATGTATATATTTAACAAAACCCATACAATACTTCCTTTATACATCTAGTACACAGTAGCTATATTATAATTATATGTTTAAACTAACATCAATACTGACAGGCACCTTCTAAATACTTTTATACAATTTTGTATATAAACAGCAAATTCTTTTATTTTATATATAACAACATACATGCATATTCTAACGAATACACGTAGATAAATACATGTGAACCCACTATAGTATAATATACTTCACAGACTTATTCTAAGCATTCAAAACCCAAACCAAAATTTATAACCTCTCTACCGAATGCGTAATTTTTTTTATAAACTGTTATATATACACTCGTTTAGAATATTAAATAAAATATTCTATATATATATATATAAAGTAGATACTTTCCTTTAAATATAATATATAGTAAACACAACTACTATATAAACTAATATAAACAACAGACTCATATATAACTTGTAAACAACATGCAGACGTTAAACATAATACGCACTATTTATATGTATGTTTGCTCACAACAATATACACTTATACATTATATGAACAACTCTAACTTATTATATACACATACTGCTGCTATTTACCATGCTTGTGAAAACCACTGTTATATTATATATAACACTTTAAATATAATACGTTCAACAACAGGATCTATAGCCTACCCTCTACACATACATATGATCCTATACAATGATATGCGTATGTAACAAAACTTAAACAAATTTTATAACTTGTATAGATTTATTATATATATAAACAGCAAACAGATCTTATATAGGACTGATACATAATTTACATTCTTTTAACATATATAAGTCATCAAATATAACTCACATTATAACCAAACCATGTGTATACCTTTATATTGTAGAAAAGGAAATATATCAATAACCATATAGATTACCTGATATATATATATAAACTTATTTCTCATAAAAAAAAGTATACTTCAACTATTAAACAGAAAGTATATACGCACCCCACAAAATAAAAGAGGAGATAGCGGCGAACGGTGGAGGCTTGTGATGTGGAGGGTGGAGCGCTCGCGTGGTGGTTGCCTGCGGGGTAGTGGTGGATCGTGGAGAGGGTGTGGGCGGAGCCGTGGCATGTGCAAAGAGAGAGGGAGGAGGTGGATGCGACAGACTGGGTGAGGAGAATAGGCAAGAAGAAAAAAGAAAATGGAGCAGGTAAGAGGACGTGTAGGCTTGCCAAAGAACAAACAGTTAGCAAAGAAAATGAATAGGCACGTTTCATCATTTTTTTTATTTCGAACTGAACCCAATAAATGAAATGAACGAACAGGCATAAGTTAAATTCAAAAGATATAGATGCAATAGTAACGAATAGTCACAAGGAAAATGAAAAGATTTAAAACGAATACCGATACGAAAAAATCGTTTTTACCAATTTCGCAGCGTACCGGACTCTGATACGCAAAGATGAATATACTGTTGAGATCAGCACGACGAGACGATCAAAACAGTATACAGATATCGGTGGTATGATTGAATTATAAAAATTCGAAATTTTTACCAGCGGAAAATGCAAGAAAAACACTGAAAAATAAGATCGACGAAGCCAAAGATGTCCGAATTTGGAAAAACGACAAATTGACATCTTGCTCAGAAGATGGTTTAGAATTTTTCTATGTAAAAATATTTAGGTTTCAGAAACATTTTATTTTCATCGCTTTTTAACTGATTAAATTGAAGTGAATTTACGCGCGAAATAAACTTTCATATTTTCAGTCGAAAATTTTACCAGTTACTATGTTTAACTAGACGCATTCCAAATATCAAATTTTATTTCAAAATTTTATCGTTTAAAATTTCACAAAATTTCAACTAATTACGTTATTAAAATAGTTGAAATTTACAGGTCGTTACACTCTCCCCCACTCAAAACTTTTCGTCCCCGAAAAGGAACGAGGTAGGAGAATAGAAACAACCAGAAAGAAAAACAGATTTGAAATACAAAATGATAATTAATTTAAACCATATAAATTCAAATTTAAATTAATTGATATTCAATAATTGATTTAATCCATTTGATTTCACTAAAATCAATCTCAACTATTTCTAAATTCATTATCTTATTATCCCATTTTCTTCAATTTACAATTTCTAAAACCATAAATTTGAATAGTCTTTTATTATAATCATATTTTCTTCAACAAATTTAAATTCTTCTTTATTCCAAATTACTGTTAAATTTATTCTACTTAACATATCTTATCACATATGTTTAAACCATATAAATTAATTTAAACCATAAAAGTTCCGATTTAAATTAATTTACATCTATTAATTTCTTTTAAATTCAAGGTATTTTCATATGTTGATCAAATTTCAATTTATTAATTCTTTCAAAACAAATTTATTAATTCTTTCAAAACAATTTATTTCATTTTTAACCGAGTTTTATTTATTATCCTATCTAACTCAATTGACATCTTAATAATCAAAATTTAGTGTATAACATTTATTATAAACACTCAAAATTTATTTATAAATTCAATTTATCTTATATATTATCCAATTACATATTCAACTTCTGAATGATTTAGGTAAGTTGTATTAGAATGCAGTTGAACAATATACAAATAAAATTTTCCCAATTCAATTATTCAAGTTCCAATATTTATTCCAAATTTTGGCTTTATTTATAATTGAAAACATCCTTAACATGATTTTAAGAATTTAATTTTCATTTAATTTCAAACTCTTTAGAAATAATTATGTATATATTATATATATTAAATCAAATTAAATTTAGAATAATATACCCATATATATATATAATCAAGTCATACTTAAGAAATTCAAATCAAAATATTTTTCCAAAACAAAACCGTAGCAAAGCTACAGAATAGTATCACCCCTTCGAAACTCAAAAATGAATGTCGATGATGCGGCCGCCATCACCGAAATTATTTTCCAGCGACAAAGAGAAGAGCACTGATTTCAACATTTAAGAAAAATTCTTTGAAAACGACGACCCGTAAATTTCAGTGGTTTTATTTATTTAATTAATTGAATTTGTGTGAAATTTTAAACAATAAAATTTTGAAATATAAATTTGATATTTGGAATTCGTCTAATTAAACATAGCAACTGGTAAATTTTCGTCCGAAAATATGAAAATTTATTTCGCGCGTAAATTTACTTCAATTTAATCAGTTAAATTTGATGATAATAAAATGTTTGCCAAACCTGAATATTTTTACATAGGAAATTTGTAAATCATCTTCTAAGTGAGACGTCATCTTTCGTTTCGTCAAATTTGGACTTTTGTTGCTTCGTTTATCTTAATTCGGTTAGAATAGCAGCATTTCTGGTACCGGTTATCGACTTTTGATCGGATGACCGTATCACTGGTATTTGTATACCATTTTGATCGTCTCGTCGTGCTGATCTCAGCGGTATATTTATTTCTTTATTTTGAGGTCCGGTACGCGATGGAAATAATAAAACGATTTGTTGTAACGGTACCAAAATTTCTGACTTTACTCCTTCCTTCAGTTTAAATTTCTAGCGTGCTCCTACATTAAAGCCTCTGAACAATTCAACCTATTTCTATTCCTACCCTACCGTTTCTCCTCAAATAAAGTAAATATATTACTAAAAGTACAAGTTCAAATTATATGAACAGGCTTTACTTTTCCTCAGATCCAAAGATTTATCTTCCTCCATTTTCTCGTGACCAGCTCGAAATTTTTTCTGCCTTCTCCCAAAATAAACCACGTTGGCCACCATTTACAACTTAGCCACATCACACTTCAACCGAATCCAGCACCCAGCCTCGTCACCACCTCCACCCCAACCATGACCAGACCACCACGAAACCCACGCCAGACCGTGAAGCCCAGTCCATCCCACGACCTACCTCTCCCACCCAGTTCGCCATTCCGAGAACCCATCGCCTCGACCTCATCTCACCAGATCCAACGCATCCATCTCCACTGGCCTTTCCTTTCTTCCTCTCCTCCTTTTGCCGCTTCCATCCTCCTTCCGTCACCTTGCAGCCTCGCAAGCAAGCCCGGCCTTGTTTTCTAGTAGCCGACCTCCCACTGCTCAGGCCTAGCACACCACTCCTCCACCCCTCCACCAGTTCGACCTCCACCCTGAACCTTTCACTTCCTCTAGCCGAAGCCATTGTCACCTCCGAGCTCCTTTCTCTTCTCCTATGTTCCGTTAGTGGGGTAAGAATTTATATAAATATATATTAGTTTATATATATATATTGTTATAAGTAGGTATATATTTTATAGGTTGCCTACATATTTCGCTTGCCTGTTTCCAAAGCCGTATATAAATAACTTTATATATTTTTACCACAGTTTTTCTTTTTTTGGGTTTATAATGTGACTATGTGTTTACTATATAGTATATATTACAAGCTATATACATATAGTTTCGGTATTACATACGTTTACAGCTGCTCTAGTACTATATGTATCTGCTTGAAATAACAGCTATATGATATGTTACAAAGTATCTATATAAAGTATGTTTGGTTTGCCTATATTAGTGAATGGATATAATAAAAATATCTATATTATTTTGTTTGGTTTTTTTTTCATAGTATGTTAATGATAGTATGTATATTTTAAAGAACATATTAGTTTATAAATAATATATATATATATATATATATAAATGAAAAAAAATTATATACGTATGGAAGCCTTTGCGTGAAAATGGTAGGCAGTATACCTTCGCCTTATTTAATGTTGATTTTTTTTTTAAAAAAAACTGTTATATATGGTGTGCGTGAGTCATTCATGCTACTTTGTCCCTTTTGTTTGATATCTTACAGTTTTTTTATGCGATTATATATAAGGTCGGTTTTACAATATTTAGTATAAAAATATTATATATATGCAAGTTTTAATACCGTTGTTTATTAATATGTATATGTTTATTTTTAAAAGTAACTTTCGCACATGTATATTGGAAGCAGTTGAGTCTCCTCTTTGACAGAATTAAATGTGTACTACATTATATTTTTATATTTTATATTATATCCCAGTTTCAGTTGTATATACACTGCCTATATATTTGAGATGTTGATAATTGCAGTAAACAATATATAAAAATTTAAGTACCTGCCATTTTTTAAACAAGTATATATATATTGATTTCAATAAGGTATTGACTTTATAATTATATTTGATTTATTTATGTGTTTTGATATAAACAATGATTTTGAAAGGTATACTTATATTCAATTTAAAATGTGATGTATTTTAGAATATGTTTTATCCATGAAAATAGTTATATATAGTTATATATATAAGTTCACTTACCAATTATCTTCATCGATCCTGTTCTGACTTGATTTCGTAAATCCTATTTATCAGTTTCGTTCATCGATTCGAGTTCAATCTTACCTTGTGTTGAGATTTCGTGCATGGACTTCGCAACCACTTCATCGTTTATCTCTCTAACTTCGAAAGGTGAGCAATCACTCACGATTAATGTTCTTATAGTTATTAAATTTGATTTCAATTGAAATGTCAATTGAAATATGCTGATGTTAGTTATTTACATTGTTATATATGTCATTATCTGTATATGTTCACCTATGACATCCGACACCATTATCTGTTATTTATACTGATGTTATATGCCTGTTACTGTTGTTATATTATTATCATATCTGTTATCACTCTGCAAGTTCCCTGTTAGTATAGAATCACTATGGGTTGAAATGATACATACCCGAACGATCTGTAGAATAGGAGGAAATCGTTATGGGTTGAAATGATAAACCCAAGTGATTTTCAATTGAATTGAATTTGGGATTTCGGGTTGAAAAGATATATACCCGAATATGTTTTAAATTGCGGATTGAAATGATAAATATCTGTATCACTTGACCATAGGATAGAAAATTATATACAGGCACCGTTGGTCTATATATAAACGTTTTGAAAATGATTTCTATGGTTTTGAAAAAAAATATATATGGTTTTGATTGATATTGATTTTTAAGATTTATTAAAGTTGATTTAATAAAGTTGATAAATAATATGATTAAGTATTTATTTAATATCTATATTTTCAAATATAGAATTTGTAATGATTTGAAATTGATTGAAATTGTATTTATTTAAGAATTATACTTAAATAAGTTGATTTGAAATGTATTGAATTTGAAATTTAAAGAAGTGATTTACAACTTGAAATTTGAAAAGGTGACTTAAATGGATATTTCAAACGTATAAATATTTGAATGAGATATTTTGTTTATTTAAATTGTAAATTGAAATTGAATTTTAAATGTTATGGAAATGATTAAGTTAATATTTCAAAACTAAATAATTGTAAAGGGAATCTGATATGTATATAAATTTATCGAATTTAGTTTTGAAATGATGAATATTTAAAGCTTTGAAATTGATAATTTGAAATGGTTTATTTAGAAGCTGAATCGAGTTGAAACTGATGATTTGAGATTTGATTAAATTAAATTTTTGGAATTTGAGTTAATTTGAATCGATTTGTGAAATTTGAGGAAATTAATTTATTTTATAACGAAATTTTAATATCTAAACTGTTAAAAAGGAAAGTGCTATGATTTCCAAAATACTGTGATTTCCAAACTATGATTTCGAAAGCATTATAACTTTGGAAAGTAATACGATTTTGAAAATGGATATATTTGAAATGAAATGATATCATATTAAATTGGGTTTTGAAATGATAATGATATTTTGGTTTTGAAGTATAAACTATTTTGAAATGACCACGGTGTTATAATAACGATTGGTTGGCAAAGAGACCGGGATCGGATATGGACATACTCTCTGTCGATACCGAAAACCACTTTGGCAACCGTGTACGCGGTAGAGATTCCAGAATGAAGTAGGATGGTGGCGACGTTCTTAAGGTATGTTACGTGGACCCAACTCCCGTGAGTTGGCATAAGGTGGCTAAAACAGGAGCGATCTCGGACCAGTGAGGTAGCACCTCTTCTCGGATGCATTTCTTCGATTTATACTCTTACTTGTGATTTGACTAGATGGCCATCCTCCGATTTGGGAATGTTGTTCGAGGTAGAACGGTAGTGGCTGCTATGCGTATCCATCAGTCCGTGTGCGTAATTGGTATATCTACCCTGGCATTGCCTAGTTGTGCCGTGTCACCTACCATACCGAGCTTTACTACGATTATGATTTTAAGATCCGACCGCGTTAAGGTTCTCCATCCCCTTAACGCTATTTTCCGATATGATTATACTTTACTTATTTAGACACTATTATAATAGCGAATATTACTACATAGTAAATAGTTTAACGGATCCTTAGGGGATGGTTATCCCAAACATCCTTTAAGTTACTTGTATTTCAGTTGATATTTCACTTGAGTTGGATCTATTAATATAAGAATGTTAATCCTGACTCGAGTGTTTTGTGTTTTGCTTTACGCTCGGGTCAGACTAAGTGATACAGCATTTGAGACTCACCTTTGGAGTTGGAGCTTCGCTTGGAGATCCAGCTATCTATCGATCCTGCTTTCAGTTATTCCGTCGATCCAGTGATGTATTCAGATCTGGTATTTGATTATTTTATTGAGACATCTATTGTATTCGAGACCTCTGTTGTATCTTGTTTAACTCTGTTATATATATAGTAGCTTCATGAACTACTATCCTTTGTTTCCGTTGCAGTATTGTTATATTACTCTGTGTTTGTGATCTGTAATTAATTTATTTACTGTATATGCATGAGTTTTGCCAAATTTTATTTACAACGCAGTATTTTGAGCAATTCAACTCCGGCATGAGTGTCTATCTATACATTTATAATGGATGCGAATGGTTGAAAATACTGGGTCGTTACATGTGGTATCAGAGCTCTGGTTTTAGGCAAAAACTCAGCATATGTAGTAAATTCAATTACAGAATCACTTTCGTTCGAGCTTGAATTCCTTCTTCTTTGACTCGATTCCTTTGAATTTTGGGACGTTCACTTCGGTTCCAAAGTCCATTCGTGTCTTTTGATTCTGGAGTACCCCATAACTCCACTTCGAATGATCTCTATAATAAATCGGCGGTCTCGCCAATCTTCGAATAATTTGTACTGGGGTGAAACTCCTTTACAATCAGTATTGATTCACCGGAGATTTCTGTATCCTCGGTTTACGATGCTGCTATCTTATGCTATACCCGAATTCTACCTCTAGTAATCGAATGTCGATTTGTTTCAAAATCCTACATCGATCTTGTCTATGAAGTCACGGTTGACCCGGTTAAGGTTGCCCGCGATTTATACAACTTTATCCATCTTCCTGTTTGAAATGCAATCATCTAACCTTCGTTTCGAGCCTATCTATTTTAGATTATAATTCTCTTTGATTAGAGTCCCTCTATATTTGGATCTCTATCCTTTTGTCGGAATCCAATTCTGAAATCATCGTGTGAGGGAGTGTATTGGTATTTGTATATTAATATTAAAATGTTTTATATATTGTGTTGTTTGAGTTGTTGATGTTGGTTTGGGTTTTCGATCGATTCGTCTGATCAACGCTATCGATAGGATTTCCAAAACACTTGAACAGAGCAAACTGACACAATACAATTTTCAAATTTGATAAATGAAATAAATTTGTATGATTATACTATAAATATATAAGAAAATTTTCTGGAATTAAAAGCTAAATAAATTGGTTGTTGAAAATGATAATATTTGATTTTCATTTTATTGTTTGTAAGTCATTGACTATTGCAAAATGACTATTGTTTATAAATTTATTTGGAATTGAAATGAATTTAAATTGAGAATTTAAGAATTAAATTTCTGGTGATTTCAAACTTTGTTTTAAAGTCTTAAAATGTATATTATTTAAAGTATTTTCGAATAAATGGTTTTCAAAGAATTTTAAATGTTTAAATCAGTGCTCTTCTCGTTGTCGCTGGAAAATAATTTTGGTGATGACGGCCGCATCATCGACATTTATTTTCGAGTTTCGAAGAGGAGAAACCATTCTGTAGCTTTGCTACGGTTTTGTTTGGAAAAAAAAACATATTCGATTTGAATTTCTTCAATATAATTTGATTTATATATATAGGTATCTTATTTTAAAATTTAATTTGATTGATATAGATATATTATATATATCTCTAAAATTGTTTGAAGTAAATCGGAGATTTAAATTCTTAAATTTTAGATTAAAAATGATTTCAATTATAGACTAAAGTCAAAATTCTTGGATAAATAGTTAACTGAGAATAACTAAATTGAAAAATCTTATTTGTATAATACTCAATTACATCTCAACATAACTTACCTAAAATTTTCAGAAGTTGAATATGTAATTGGATAATATACAATATAAATGGTTTATTGATTAAATTTGAGTGTTATAATAAATGTTATACACTTAATTTTTTTTTATAAAGATGCTAATAGAGATAAATAGGATAATAAGTTAATTGAATAATAGATGAGACAAATAAATTTGTTTGAAGGAATTAATAAATTGAAATTTGATTAAAATATGGAAATACCTTGAATTTAAAAGTCAATTATTGAATATAAATTGATTTAAACTGAAATATATTGTTTAAATTAATTTATATGGTTTAAATATATGAGGAAAAAAATTTAAGTGGAATAAACTTAATAATAATTTGGATAAAAGAATTAAAATTGTTGAAAAAACATGAGTATAATAAATAATGATACAAATTTGATGACTTAGAAATTGTTAATTGAGGATGACTAGACATAAGGTAATGAATTCAGAAATAGATGAATTGATTTAACTTAAGTGAACTCAGTGGATTAAATCAAAATTGCTAAATATTAATTAGTTTAATTTGAAATTATATGGTTCAAATTAATAGTCTTATCTTGTCTTTTAATCTATTTTTCTTTCTGGTTGTTTCCATTCTCCTACTTCCTTCCTTTTCGGGGACGAAAAGTTTTGAGTGGGGGAGAGTGTAACGACCCGTAAATTTCAGTGGTTTTATTTATTTAATTAATTGAATTTGTGTGAAATTTTAAACAATAAAATTTTGAAATATAAATTTGATATTTGGAATGCGTCTAATTAAACATAGCAACTGGTAAATTTTCGTCCGAAAATATGAAAATTTATTTCGCGCGTAAATTTACTTCAATTTAATCAGTTAAATTTGATGATAATAAAATGTTTGCCAAACCTGAATATTTTTACATAGGAAATTTGTAAATCATCTTCTAAGTGAGACGTCATCTTTCGTTTCGTCAAATTTGGACTTTTGTTGCTTCGTTTATCTTAATTCGGTTAGAATAGCAGCATTTCTGGTACCGGTTATCGACTTTTGATCGGATGACCGTATCACTGATATTTGTATACCGTTTTGATCGTCTCGTCGTGCTGATCTCAGCGGTATATTTATTTCTTTATTTTGAGGTCCGGTACACGATGGAAATAATAAAACGGTTTGTTGTAACGGTACCAAAATTTCTGACTTTACTCCTTCCTTCAGTTCAAATTTCTAGCGTGCTCCTACATTAAAGCCTCTGAACAATTCAACCTATTTCTATTCCTACCCTACCGTTTCTCCTCAAATAAAGTAAATATATTACTAAAAGTACAAGTTCAAATTATATGAACAGGCTTTACTTTTCCTCAGATCCAAAGATTTATCTTCCTCCATTTTCTCGTGACCAGCTCAAAATTTTTTCTGCCTTCTCCCAAAATAAACCACGTTGGCCACCATTTACAACTTAGCCACATCACACTTCAACCGAATCCAGCACCCAGCCTCGTCACCACCTCCACCCCAACCGTGACCAGACCACCACGAAACCCACGCCAGACCGTGAAGCCCAGGCCATCCCACGACCTACCTCTCCCACCCAGTTCGCCATTCCGAGAACCCATCGCCTCGACCTCATCTCACCAGATCCAACGCATCCATCTCCACTGGCCTTTCCTTTCTTCCTCTCCTCCTTTTGCCGCTTCCATCCTCCTTCCTTCACCTTGCAGCTTCGCAAGCAAGCCCGGCCTTGTTTTCTGGTAGCCGACCTCCCACTGCTCAGGCCTAGCACACCACTCCTCCACCCCTCCACCAGTTCGACCTCCACCCTGAACCTTTCACTTCCTCTAGCCGAAGCCACTGTCACCTCCGAGCTCCTTTCTCTTCTCCTATGTTCCGTTAGTGGGGTAAGAATTTATATAAATATATATTAGTTTATATATATATATTGTTATAAGTAGGTATATATTTTATAGGTTGCCTACATATTTCGCTTGCCTGTTTCCAAAGCCGTATATAAATAACTTTATATATTTTTACCACAGTTTTTCTTTTTTTGGGTTTATAATGTGACTATGTGTTTACTATATAGTATATATTACAAGCTATATACATATAGTTTCGGTATTACATACGTTTACAGCTGCTCTAGTACTATATGTATCTGCTTGAAATAACAGCTATATGATATGTTACAAAGTATCTATATAAAGTATGTTTGGTTTGCCTATATTAGTGAATGGATATAATAATAATATCTATATTATTTTGTTTGGTTTTTTTTTCATAGTATGTTAATGATAGTATGTATATTTTAAAGAACATATTAGTTTATAAATAATATATATATATATATAAATGAAAAAAATTTATATACGTATGGAAGCCTTTGCGTGAAAATGGTAGGCAATATACCTTCGCCTTATTTAATGTTGATTTTTTTTTTAAAAAACTGTTATATATGGTGTGCGTGAGTCATTCATGCTACTTTGTCCCTTTTGTTTGATATCTTACAGTTTTTTTATGCGATTATATATAAGGTCGGTTTTACAATATTTAGTATAAAAATATTATATATATGCAAGTTTTAATACCGTTGTTTATTAATATGTATATGTTTATTTTTAAAAGTAACTTTCGCACATGTATATTGGAAGCAGTTGAGTCTCCTCTTTGACAGAATTAAATGTGTACTACATTATATTTTTATATTTTATATTATATCCCAGTTTCAGTTGTATATACACTGCCTATATATTTGAGATGTTGATAATTGCAGTAAACAATATATAAAAATTTAAGTACCTGCCATTTTTTAAACAAGTATATATATATTGATTTCAATAAGGTATTGACTTTATAATTATATTTGATTTATTTATGTGTTTTGATATAAACAATGATTTTGAAAGGTATACTTATATTCAATTTAAAATGTGATGTATTTTAGAATATGTTTTATCCATGAAAATAGTTATATATAGTTATATATATAAGTTCACTTACCAATTATCTTCATCGATCCTGTTCTGACTTGATTTCGTAAATCCTATTTATCAGTTTCGTTCATCGATTCGAGTTCAATCTTACCTTGTGTTGAGATTTCGTGCCTGGACTTCGCAACCACTTCATCGTCTATCTCTCTAACCTCGAAAGGTGAGCAATCACTCACGATTAATGTTCTTATAGTTATTAAATTTGATTTCAATTGAAATGTCAATTGAAATATGCTGATGTTAGTTATTTACATTGTTATATATGTCATTATCTGTATATGTTCACCTATGACATCCGACACCATTATATGTTATTTATACTGATGTTATATGCATGTTACTGTTGTTATATTATTATCATATCTGTTATCACTCTGCAAGTTCCCTGTTAGTATAGAATCACTATGGGTTGAAATGATACATAGCCGAACGATCTGTAGAATAGGAGGAAATCGTTATGGGTTGAAATGATAAACCCAAGCGATTTTCAATTGAATTGAATTTGGGATTTCGGGTTGAAAAGATATATACCCGAATATGTTTTAAATTGCGGATTGAAATGATAAATATCCGTATCACTTGACCATAGGATAGAAAATTATATACAGGCACCGTTGGTCTATATATAAACGTTTTGAAAATGATTTCTATGGTTTTGAAAAAAAAAATATGGTTTTGATTGATATTGATTTTTAAGATTTATTAAAGTTGATTTAATAAAGTTGATAAATAATATGATTAAGTATTTATTTAATATCTATATTTTCAAATATAGAATTTGTAATGATTTGAAATTGATTGAAATTGTATTTATTTAAGAATTATACTTAAATAAGTTGATTTGAAATGTATTGAATTTGAAATTTAAAGAAGTGATTTACAACTTGAAATTTGAAAAGGTGACTTAAATGGATATTTCAAACGTATAAATATTTGAATGAGATATTTTATTTATTTAAATTGTAAATTGAAATTGAATTTTAAATGTTATGGAAATGATTAAGTTAATATTTCAAAACTAAATAATTGTAAAGGGAATCTGATATGTATATAAATTTATCGAATTTAGTTTTGAAATGATGAATATTTAAAGCTTTGAAATTGATAATTTGAAATGGTTTATTTAGAAGCTGAATCGAGTTGAAACTGATGATTTGAGATTTGATTAAATTAAATTTTTGGAATTTGAGTTAATTTGAATCGATTTGTGAAATTTGAGGAAATTAATTTATTTTATAACGAAATTTTAATATCTAAACTGTTAAAAAGGAAAGTGCTATGATTTCCAAAATACTGTGATTTCCAAACTATGATTTCGAAAGCATTATAACTTTGGAAAGTAATACGATTTTGAAAATGGATATATTTGAAATGAAATGATATCATATTAAATTGGGTTTTGAAATGATAATGATATTTTGGTTTTGAAGTATAAACTATTTTGAAATGACCACGGTGTTATAATAACGATTGGTTGGCAAAGAGACCGGGATCGGATATGGACATACTCTATGTCGATACCGAAAACCACTTTGGCAACCGTGTACGCGGTAGAGATTCCAGAATGAAGTAGGATGGTGGCGACGTTCTTAAGGTATGTTACGTGGACCCAACTCCCGTGAGTTGGCATAAGGTGGCTAAAACAGGAGCGATCTCGCACCAGTGAGGTAGCACCTCTTCTCGGATGCATTTCTTCGATTTATACTCTTACTTGTGATTTGACTAGATGGCCATCCTCCGATTTGGGAATGTTGTTCGAGGTGGAACAGTAGTGGCTGCTATGCGTATCCATCAGTCCGTGTGCGTAATTGGTATATCTACCCTGGCATTGCCTAGTTGTGCCGTGTCACCTACCATACCGAGCTTTACTACGATTATGATTTTAAGATCCGACCGCGTTAAGGTTCTCCATCCCCTTAACGCTATTTTCCGATATGATTATACTTTACTTATTTAGACACTATTATAATAGCGAATATTATTACATAGTAAATAGTTTAACGGATCCTTAGGGGATGGTTATCCCAAACATCCTTTAAGTTACTTGTATTTCAGTTGATATTTCACTTGAGTTGGATCTATTAATATAAGAATGTTAATCCTGCCTCGAGTGTTTTGTGTTTTGCTTTACGCTCGGGTCAGACTGAGTGATACAGCATTTGAGACTCACCTTTGGAGTTGGAGCTTCGCTTGGAGATCCAGCTATCTATCGATCCTGCTTTCAGTTATTCCGTCGATCCAGTGATGTATTCAGATCTGGTATTTGATTATTTTATTGAGACATCTATTGTATTCGAGACCTCTGTTGTATCTTGTTTAACTCTGTTATATATATAGTAGCTTCATGAACTACTATCCTTTGTTTTCGTTGCAGTATTGTTATATTACTCTGTGTCTGTGATCTGTAATTATTTTATTTACTGTATATGCATGAGTTTTGCCAAATTTTATTTACAACGCAGTATTTTGAGCAATTCAACTCCGGCATGAGTGTCTATCTATACATTTATAATGGATGCGAATGGTTGAAAATACTGGGTCGTTACAATTTCTATTCGAAAATACTTTCAATAATATATACTTTAAAATTTTAAAAAAACCAAGTTAAAAATCACCGGAAACTAATAAATTCTCAAATTTCTGAATTAAATTCATTTCAAATTATAATCAATTATAACCAAGTTTATAAATTCATTTATTTATATTATGCAATAGTCAATGGTTTACAAAACAATAAATGAAAATCAAATATTATTATTTCAGACAACAAATTCATTAACAAATTTAATTTCAGAAAACTTATTTTGATATATAATATAATCACACAAAACTATTTTATTTACCAAATTTGAAAACGATATTGTGTCAGCTTGCTCTGCTCAAGTGTTTTGGAAATCCTATCGATAGCGTTGATCAGACGAATCGATCGGAAACCCAAATCAACATCAACAACTCAAACAACACAATATATTTTAAAACATTTTAAATATTAATTTACAAATACACTTCCTCGCTCGACTAAATAAAAATAGATTTCAAAACAAAGATAGAGACTCAAATTTGATGGACTCAAATCAAAGAGAATTTCGATTCGAAAATAAGTTCGAAACAAAGATATGATGATTAAATAACAAAGCAGAAAGATTTGATAAGTTTATATAAATTACGGGCAACCTTAACCAGGTCGACCGTGACTTCAAGAATAAGATCGTTGTAGAATTCCAAGGTAAATCGACATTCGATCTCAAGAAATAAAATTCAGGTATAGCAGGAGAGAGATAGCATCGTAAACCGAGGATACAGAAATCTCCGATAAATCGATGCCTATTATAAAGGAGTTTAATCCTTTACGAATCATTTGAAGATTGGCGAGACCACCGACTATTATAGATATCATTCAAAATGGAGTTATGAGGTGCTCCAGAATTGAAAGAAGACGAATAGTGAAGGACACGAATGAATTTCGGAACCGAGGGGAATGTTCCAAAATTCAAAGGAATTGAGTCAGAGGAAGAGATTGAAACTCGAATGAGAGTGATTCTGTAAATACATTTACCCTATATGTTAAGTTTTGCCTAGAGCTACCAAAGCTCTGATACCAACTGTAACGACCCGATATTTTGGACCATTCGCATCCATTATAAGTGTATAGGTAGACACTCATGCCAGAGTTGAATTGCTCAAAATACCGCGTTGTTAATTTAAATTTGGCAAAACTGAACATATACAGTAAATAAATATAATCACAGATCACAGACACAGAGTAATAAATGCAGCGGAATTAAAAGAGATAGTAGTTCATGAAGCTACTATATGAATATATAAGATACATCAGAGTTTACAACAGAAGAGTAATACGATACATCAGAGTTAAACCAGATACAACGGAAGAGTAACCCGATACATCAGATACAAATCAGAATACATCACTGGGATCATCGAATACTGAAGCAGAATAGATGGCTGGATCTTCAAGCAAAGCTCTAACTTCAAAGGTGAGTCTCGAATACTGGTACACTCAGTCTGACCCGAGCATAAAGCAAAAACACAAGACACTCGAGTCAGGATTAACATTCTTATATTAATAAATCTAACTCAAGTGAAATAGCAATTGAAATACAAGTAACTCAAAGGATGTTTGGAATAACCATCCTTTAAGGATCCGTTAAACTATCTACTATGTAGTAGTGTACGATAAGTAGATAATGTCTATCAGTAATATAAGGTATTAAAATAGTGTTAAGTCATGGCCCATTCCACCCTTAACACATTTTTATTCCCAAAAGCATATACAAGACCGTAGTTTCCCCAAAACCGGAAGTCACCAAAGGGCAATCCATATACTAAAGGTACAAATCAAAATCGTAGTGGTCGCGTATAAATGGAATACAAGTATGACAAGGCACATGAGGCAATACCCAAGGTAGTGATACTACCGTTCGCCTGATCCGGACTGGTGAGAACGCAACGCCGCAGCGCCCGCAACACCGTGAAACAACACTCCCAAAATCAAGGGTGCACCAATCGACAACAAGTAATGAGTAATTCGAAGAAGTGTGTCCACTTGAGGTAGCTAATCCTCCATTGGCCCGACACGGCTCCTGTTTTAGTCATTTCCAATTTGACACAAGTGTCAAGGCTATCCATTATCGTTCTCTTTCTTCAGTCATCACGTACATCATTCCAACCACTTCATTCTGGATCATCACTCCGCATATAGTTATTAAAGTGGTTTTCGGTTTAGATAGAGAGTATATCCATTACCGATCCCGGTCTCTTTAATAACTTTCGTAATTATTACACCGATTGGTCGTTTATTTATTTCAAAACCAAATCAATTCAATTTCAAATAGGCTTCGTAAACCAACAATTCATTTGTCTTTTCAAATCAATTTCCATAATTTACGTTTCAAAACTTCCAAATTACCATTTCAAAATCTTATAATTCAATTTCAATTTCTATTTAAAACAATTCAAATATTGATTCAAGTTCGTATATAAGTTTCATTCCGAAATCATTTAAACAAAATTTATTTAACATTCAAATCAATTTAAACTCATTTATCGATTCCATTCAATATTCGTTAAGTTACTTTATCATTCAAAACAATTTCTATTAAATTTCCAATTCATTAAATCAATTCTTAAGTTCAACTTCATTAAATCAAAATTTACAATTTTGAATTAAACTAAATTCGTCAAATCTATTCTTTCAATTACAAGTCTTACATTAATTCCAAAATTATCACATTTTCATTTCTTGTTAAAGAAATTCAATTTCACTTATTTACTTTCTTAAATAATTTTCCAAAAACTTCTTAAACAAGAAAACTCAATTTCAATTATTTACAAAGTAAAATTCACTTATTCAAAAGTTCAATTTTCTCTTATTAAAGAATTCAATTCAATTTAATCATTAAATGATTCAATCTTATTAATTATTAAATAATTCAAAACTTAATTATTAAATAATTTCAAAGTTTAATAATTTCAAACTTAATTATAATTTCAAACTTTATTATTAAATCATTTCAAAGTTTAATAATTTCAAACTAAATTATAATTTCCATCTTAATTATAATCTCAAACTTAATTATTAAATCATTTCAAAGTTTAATAATTTCAAACTAAATTATAATTTCCATCTTAATTATAATCTCAAACTTAATTATTAAATCATTTCAAAGTTTAATAATTTCAAACTTAATTATAATTTCAAACTTAATTCAATCATTTCTCAAATTTAAACAATATTCATTCATCAATTACATTGCTAATATTCTGTTTCAGATTATTAAATATTAACATTTTCCTTCCATTAAAAATTCAAATTTCAACTTCATTTCAAAACCATATTATTTATTCAAATAAAATCTTCGTTTTATTTTTAAATCAAATTTATTGACCAATCGGGTTTTATTTAATTCTCTATCCTAGGTCAAAGTTCAATTTGGGTATTTACATTTCAACCCGATTCCAATTCAATTCAAATTCAAAACATAGCAAAGGGAACTTGTAGTGTGATAATTGGGATGGTGTCAAAATAAATAAACAAGCAATAACAACAACCAATATCAATCCAATAATCAATTCAAATAATCTCGAAATAATCGTATTTATTCGCATTGTTATTTGTACGAATTAATATAATTATTTCTAGAATCTACACTATCATTTCATGTAGATTAAAGATTATCACATCACGGTTCTTCACTTGTCAACTATTTACAATTTCATACATCATCAATTAAACAACATACATTCAGTGGTTCAAAATGTAATTAAACAAATCCTACGTGTCAATAAATTCAACAGTTAAGGGGTCATATTATACAAATGTCAGTTAATCCAATTTAACAATTAATTATCCTATATCAAGTTCAATTTCATACTATATATCATTTTCACATTAACAATTTAACGTCCAATATAAACATTAACAATAAATCAATTATCAGCCAAACTGTATTATCATCGCATAAATAATTAACAGATAATGGTGTCGGATGTCACATGTGAACTGATACAGGCAATAGCATATATAACAGTGTAATTAACTAACAGCAGCATATTTCAATTGTCGTTTCAATTGAAATCAAATTTAATAAATAAAAGAACGTTAATCGTGAGTGAGTGCTCACCTTTCGAGGCTAGAGAGATAGACAATGAAGTTGAGTTACGAAATCCAAGCCCGAATCCAAACAAATAAGGTTGGCACGAATTCGACGGACAAGCTGATAAAAAGGAATAGACGAATTCAAATCAGAATTGCTTGATATAACGGAAAATATATACATTATTATTATATTATATATATATTAAAACCATCATTATATACAACCTTCCTTTGTAAACAACAGACTGAACAAACATCACCTTTTTAACACATACCTACATAATCTTATGAATATAACTTATAATACACGATAAAATATATATAACTGAATATATTATTATATAACTAAGATATTAAAACCATAACCATATATATATAACATATACTGTAAAACTTGGAAGTACAGCCAATATTGAAACATACGTACAAGATATATATATATATATATATATATATATATATAAGTTTAAACACCTATCACTACTGTTTCAAGAAATAATGTCCCGACACTAATATTTATACTATATTTATATAAACTATAGATTATACAAACTAATATAACTGAACCCAATATGATATACATATTTTCAAAGCTTGACATATACTTGTAATATAAATTATATATAAAACGATCATTTATACTAGGAAAATAGACATGTATATATTTAACAAAACCCATACAATACTTCCTTTATACATCTAGTACACAGTAGCTATATTATAATTATATGTTTAAACTAACATCAATACTGACAGGCACCTTCTAAATACTTTTATACAATTTTGTATATAAACAGCAAATTCTTTTATTTTATATAACAACATACATGCATATTCTAACGAATACACGTAGATAAATACATGTGAACCCACTATAGTATAATATACTTCACAGACTTATTCTAAACATTCAAAACCCAAACCAAAATTTATAACCTCTCTACCGAATACGTAATTTTTTTTATAAACTGTTATATATACACTCGTTTAGAATATTAAATAAAATATTCTATATATATATATATATAAAGTAGATACTTTCCTTTAAATATAATATATAGTAAACACAACTACTATATAAACTAATATAAACAGCAGACTCATATATAACTTGTAAACAACATGCAGACGTTAAACATAATACGCACTATTTATATGTATGTTTGCTCACAACAATATACACTTATACATTATATGAACAACTCTAACTTATTATATACACATACTGCTGCTATTTACCATGCTTGTGAAAACCACTGTTATATTATATATAACACTTTAAATATAATACGTTCAACAACAGGATCTATAGCCTACCCTCTACACATACATATGATCCTATACAATGATATGCGTATGTAACAAAACTTAAACAAAATTTATAACTTGTATAGATTTATTATATATATAAACAGCAAATAGATCTTATATAGGACTGATACATAATTTACATTCTTTTAACATATATAAGTCGTCAAATATAACTCACATTATAACCAAACCATATGTATACCTTTATATTGTAGAAAAGGAAATATATCAATAACCATATAGATTACCTGATATATATATAAACTTATTTCTCATAAAAAAGTATACTTCAACTACTATTAAATAGAAAGTATATACGCACCCCACAAAATAAAAGAGGAGATAGCGGCGAACGGTGGAGGCTTGTGATGTGGAGGGTGGAGCGCTCGCGTGGTGGTTGCCTGCGGGGTAGTGGTGGATCGTAGAGAGGCTGTGGGCGGAGCCGTGGCATGTGCAAAGAGAGAGGGAGGAGGTGGATGCGGCAGACTGGGTGAGGAGAATGGGCAAGAAGAAAAAAGAAAATGGAGCAGGTAAGAGGACGTGTAGGCTTGCCAAAGAACAAACAGTTAGCAAAGAAAATGAATAGGCACGTTTCATCATTTTTTTTATTTCGAACTGAACCCAATAAATGAAATGAACGAACAGGCATAAGTTAAATTCAGAAGATATAGATGCAATAGTAACGAATAGTCACAAGGAAAACGAAAAGATTTAAAACGAATACCGATACGAAAAAATCGTTTTTACCAATTTCGCAGCGTACCGGACTCCGATATGCAAAGATGAATATACTGTTGAGATCAGCACGACGAGACGATCAAAACAGTATACAGATATCGGTGGTATGATTGAATTATAAAAATTTGAAATTTTTACCAGTGGAAAATGCAAGAAAAACCCTGAAAAATAAGATCGACGGAGCCAAAGATGTCCGAATTTGGAAAAACAACAAACTGACATCTTGCTCAGAAGATGGTTTAGAATTTTTCTATGTAAAAATATTTAGGTTTCGGAAACATTTTATTTTCATCGCTTTTTAACTGATTAAATTGAAGTGAATTTACGCGCGAAATAAACTTTCATATTTTCGGACGAAAATTTTACCAGTTGCTATGTTTAACTAATTACGTTATTAAAACAATTGAAATTTACGGGTCTTTACACATTGTTTAAAATGAAGCTTACCTTTCATATTGGTGGCTATGCCTATTGGCATATGGACAAGGGACTATAACATATGTGAATTGCCTATTTTTCCAATTGACATATAAATGAAGAACTATTGCATATTTATGCGATTCACCTATTTTATCCTTGAACACGTGACTTGAAATTTTGGACAAAACCATGGGGTATAATTGGGACATTTTTGAATAATACCACCTTATTCAACATCTTGGATGTTGAACCAATTTTTAGTTTAACAAGAGCTTAACCCACGAACTCTCCACTAGTTCAACACATGAAAGCTAGGAAGAAAACTTAACACATGATGGTTATTTGAAGTCAACATGCGATAACTTCAGATGAATTAGCACGTGATGGCTTTTGATGAATTAACACGCGATGACTTCAGATGAATTCGCACTCGATGGCTTCAGATGGGATAACACATGACTGTGGATGAGATAACACGTGATGACTATAAGTGAGATAACATGTGAGGAGTATAGATGAGTTATCACACAATGGATATAGGGAAGTTAACCTAAAACCGCTAGATGAAGTTCCATACATGATAACTTGGGAAGATACTAACCATGATGGTTATGGGATAGCCAAATATACGATAACATAACCTAATCTGAAAGATATGGGATATCTAACTTGCGATGGCTAAAGATAATTCAGAAAGCATGGGACCTATATTACTTATGGCACTTTGGAAGACAGTTTCCAAGTATTATTGAACTATTTCATGGATGAAATAAAGGAAGGATTTTAAAAGTTAGTTGTTTAACTTACTTTTGAAATAGAAGAAAGCTTAGAGAAGCTAATAAATTATAGGGTATCATTTTACTTTAAAGATAAAAATGTTTTATCTATAGAATGTATAGGGTACACAACTAAAAAATAAAAGAAAAAGATTGAACCATGATCATAAAAGTGTACCAACTCATAGAGTTATTGGATGGCAAGGTGCCTTGACTTTAGTCCAATGTCTAATGATATATGGCAGGGTGCCACAATAGAGTTCAATAATAAAAGATTATGAACTATATAGTGAGTTATGGCAGGGTGCCAAACATCAGGATGGTGTTATAAATAAAAAGAACTGGTAGGGTAACAAAACTTCTAGTTGGTGTTATAAACAATTAAACAATGTGAACGATCGCAGTTCAGGGACTAAGAGGGGTTGTTAACGCTTAGTAAGGATGCTTACTAGAATGTATCCATGGTGGTTACGTTCAACTCCTCAAGAGAATCAGGGTAGCTTTGGTGAGGGTGGCTTCCATTGGTGGAATAAGTGGTCATTTCATCAAGTGACGTTGTTCGAGAAAATATAAATTGATGATAGACAGGCCTATGGAGGTAATTGCTAAACAAGTTAATGATAACTTAATGACAAAAGCCTAAAAATAAGAGATTAGGTGATTCTTGAATGGATGATGAATGATTGTATAACATGGCTCAAAACGGGATGATAAGTATAGGTTATACTTAACTTGAATTAATATATGACATGGTTCATAATAGGGTGATAAGTGCAGGGTACACTTCTTGATTGGATATATGCACATGGTTTTTTATATGTAATGTTTTTTACATATATGATGTATTTTGGATGATGATAAAGTCAGAAGAAAACTCATTTCGCATTAGTGGCATGGTCCCAATATGGATGACTATGTGTTTCTGGTATATCAGTTTTTCTAACATTACCGTATTTGGTCGCCGAGGATTAATAACTATGGTTGACTAGTGTAACATCCCCCACTTGGTGGCCCAAAACTAATGGCTACGAATGTGGCAGTCATCCATAGTTATTAATCCTCGGCGACAAAATATGGTAATGTTAGAAAAACTGATATACCAGAAACACATGGATATAGAAAAAGTTTAAAATTTCAAAACAACTTTCACATTCTATTCCAAACTCATTTCAACCTTCTTTACATAATCCCACAACGTTAACCGCGTTCAGAAAAATGTAATTTATTACAATATACTCCAAGAGCGACATAAGAAGATGCCCCCTTGGTGATCAGAGTGTATAATAGGCAATAAATAACTTTTCCTTAACAAAAATACACAGCGGAATCACATGAGAAAGAACTTAAATAATTACATGCCTTCTGCACGACTCTGGAAGCTTTTATGTCTTAAGAGGTACCTGAAAACCTCAAATCTTAAACTACTCAAAATCAATTGAGTACTCGAGAGTTTAAGGGGAAAACATAAACTTCGAGTCGGACATAAAGCCTGGTATGAATAGTAATATTCCATCTCAAATCATTTAGATATCTAGTGAGACCACACCGCTTAGCGAATCGGGTTTCCCCTCACTAGTATCTTAAAACCTTTATAAACCATTTTCTGTGCCCCTGCATCCACAATGGTTAATTCAATTCAAAACATTATTATGTGATGATATGCAAAACCATTGAATCAATTCTGGATTACCCATCCCCAATTCATATTGACTATCTGTCATAATTATAGTTTCTAGGATTACTATTAACCTAATAGTTTTCACGGGCTAACTAATAACCGGTTAAACTTTTAAGGACTCCCTGTCCAATTATATAGTTTTCATGAGATTACTATGAATCTATTGGTATCTCCAATATCATTTCATTTATCCTAGTTTTCATGGGCTGACTAGGAACCTATTGACTAATAGTCAATATCTTTCTTTTACCCTAGTTTTCAAGGTCTAACTAGGAACCTATTGACTATCTATCAATATTTCATTTTCTTATCCGGATATAGTTTTCATGGGCTTACTATAAACCTGTCTAACCGACATCTTCAATTTTACATAGTTTTCATAGGCTAACTATAAACCTATTGGTCCTTGCCAATATCATTTTCCTTACACAGTTTCATGGGCTTACTATTAACCTATTAGCCCCTACCAATATCTTTTATTTATTCACCACTGGGTAAACCTAATTGGTTATTCTACCCTTTTCCAAAGTATAGTTTTTGGATTCATTATAAAGTGAATATATATACATATATGAAGAAGCAAACAATATAACTTGGTTAATTCTTTTAACCCATTAAACTTCTTCATAAATTCCATTTCAAAATACTTTGCTTATTAATATGCTATGGTTTTTCTTTTAAATGAGATTGGGTTATTTATTTTGCAAACTACACTTTCGAAACCTTCAAAGCCTTGATTTCAACCTCATTGGATAGCCTCTTTCGAAAGCATATATCTCTTTTCAAAACATTAGACTATGCCTTTAAAAAACACTTTCAAATCTTTCTTTCGAAACCTTTCGAATATAATAAAGAGTTACTTATTAATTATTAGAAACATAGTTTCGAAACCATTGGAAGTATCTCTTCCTAAAGCATTAAAAGTCCCTCTTTCGACATCGTTGAGTTTACGTTTTTTTAAAATATCATTTGGGTCCAAGTAAATATAAAAACAAAAGTATCTCTTTCGAAACCATTCTTTACCATATAAATTATTGGGAAATTTATGATGGCGTCGAAACCATCTCTTTCGACAGAGTCGAAAGCTTACCTTTAAAATATTTAAGGATAGCTTCAAAACCCCTTTCGAAACCATTGCCTTCGAAACCCATAACCCTTTCGAAAGCATTTAGAAAGTGGCTTAATATAGCTATAGAACAAACAATACCTTTCGACAGTATTGATGACTTCAACACACTAGAAAGACAAAAGAATCGGTGGCAGGGCTTCGACTAGGTCGGAACCCCTTCTTTCGAAAGCATTGATTTATAATTAAAGGAACTACTTCGAAACCCCCTTTTATTTTAAAACAAACATGGCAACCCCTTCGAAAGCCATTATAAACTTCTTTCAAAAACATATGTATCGACTAAGTCGAAAGCTTAGTAAAACAAAGGCAGATGCTTATTTTTTTATTTTCTTTTTAAAACAAACTGAGGTAACGACCCCATCGGAAGCTATGCTTTCGACACCATACCTTTCGCCTTTCTCCAATCCACTACGTATCATCTAGATAATACAATGTGTATTGAATTTAACTTAATGGGGTTTTGACATAGTCGAAGGCGAAAGGTAAGGGTGAAAGGTACTCTGAATAGAGGCAAAACCTGTTTTTCTAGATTAAATACAAAATCAAGCAACTTATATAAACTAACCTGCCTATGTGTACATTTCTTATCGCTTGCCTTAACTTTTCCCATGCTTTTCAAAACTAACCGCCTTTTTATTTTGGATAAGTATCAAACTTAAACTTTTGCAAATAAAACCTTCCTCTTTATTTACACATAAATCATTTTGATCCTCTTCTCAAAATAATTTATTTTGTATATCAAATCACTTAAGAAAAATCCCCAAAATTCTTAGAAATTTACTTTGATCATGTTATCTAACATATCAAAATTTCGAATCCAAATTCTCAATATATTTTCTGAAATAAATTATTAAACCCAACGTGCTATATTTTCATTCAAAAATTCATAATAATCTTTCCAAAGCTTGGAAAATTTTCAAACTTAAAACCCAACTCTAAAATTATGTTTTGCATAACATATAATTTTTCCATGGCATTTAAACATCAATATCGCACGGTTTTGATCTAAAACCGTATTAACCATTATTTAAACAATCTTGTTTAAATTTAAACAAACCATAATTCAAGCATATCATCATCAAACATCATATATACGAATTTAAACTTAAATCTGAAACATATATTTAACAAATAGAGATGGAAATTATCATTCACCTTAATCTTTGATAAGGAAAATGGATTGAGATAAGTTTGATTCCCCTTGTTACGTTCTCTTTTTTTTTGATTTTTCTCTTCTTCTTTTCTTTTTAATGGCCAACCTTATCTTCTTTCCTTACGTTTTATTTTTGTGAGAAAATGAACATGAGTATGAATGGCTTAAGGTTAAATACACACACACACACACACACACATATATATATAAAGGTAAGGTTAGGTGTAGTTAAATCCCATTATACCCTTACATAATTTAATTAATCTATAAACCATTCTTTAGCCCAATTAAATTAACAAGCACGACCACTTAAATTTATTCAAATCTCAATCCCCTTATCACTTAAAATTTACATTATTCTATTTGATTTATCTAATTAAATATCCTGAATAATGTTATTTAAAATTAGGGGAGTTGCAGGCTCCTCACCTTAAAGAATTTCGTCCTCGAAATTCAATAAGGACTAAATACTAATTATAGCAATCATTTGTAACCACTCCTAACAACTATACTAGTTTATCTGACTAGCGATCATCAATATAAATCTAATATAGAAATACCATTTAAAACAGATTAGGATAAGTAACTCGAATCATGTCTTCTGTCTCACAAGTAAAGTCCTTCCCGTTGTCGCTCCATTGAACTTTTACCAACTTGACTGTCTTGGACCTTAATCTTTTCTCATCTCCCGCTACAACCCGAACTGGTTGTGTAACAATTATCAAATTAGGCTCTACTACCAACTCATCCAATCCTATTGGAGGAATAGTAGTCTCTGGATCATGCACATACTTGCGAAGATTAGACACATGAAATACATTATGGACACCTGCTATACTGCTTGGAAATTCTACTCTATATGCGAGCTTTCCAATCCTTTCTATAATTTGGAATGGACCAACATATCTCGATGCCAGCTTCCTTGACTTTCCGAATCGTATCACTCTCTTCATCGGTGACACCTTAATGAAAACTCTTCTCCAACTGAGAACTCTAGGTCTTTAGGCCTTTTATCTGCATAACTCTTCTATCTGGATTGAGCTTCCTTCATTCGATCTCGGATCAACTCAATCTTCTCTGACGCCTCTCTAACCACATCTGGACCTAAGACTAATCTGTCTCCAGTCTCTAACCAACATGCAGGTGATTTGCATGGCCTTCCATACAAAGATTCAAAAGGCAACATTCCTATACTAGTCTGAAAAATATTATTGTATGAAAACTCAATCGAATGCAGGTGATCTTCCCAAGATCCACTAAAGTCTAGTACAGAAGCTCTCAAGAAGTCTTCGAGTACCTTATTGACTCTCTCAGTCTGCCCATCCATCTATGGGTGATATGTTGTACTCATCTTGAGCTTTGTACCTAATATTCTCTATAGACTTCTCCAAAACTCGCTAGTGAATAGTGCATCTCTATCGCTGACTATGCCACTAGGAATTCCATGAAGTCTAACTATGTTCTTCACGAACAACTTCGCCAAAATAGATGCTGTCTTGGTTGACTTGACTGGAATGAAATGGGCACTCTTGTTCAATCTGTCCACTATGATCCATATGCTTTCATTTCCATTATTCGACCTTGGCAACCTGTCTATAAAATCCATGGATATAGAATACCACTTCCAAACTGGAATCTCTAAAGGATGAAGCAACCCGCTCGGCTTTTTCGTCTTAAGAGGTACCTGAAAACCTCAAATCTCAAACTACTCAAAATCAATTGAGTACCCGAGAGTTTAAGGGGAAAACATAAACTTCGAGTCAGACATAAAGCCTGGTATGAATAGTAATATTCCATCTCAAATCATTTAGATATCTAGTGAGACCACACCGCTTAGCGAAACGGGTTTCCCCTCACTAGTATCTTAAAACCTTTATAAACCATTTTCTATGCCCCTGCGTCCACAATGGTTAATTCAATTCAAAACATTATTATGTGATGATATGCAAAATAATTGAATCAATTCTGGATTACCCATCCCCAATCATTCTGACTATCTGTCATAATTATAGTTTCTAGGATTACTATTAACCTAATAGTTTTCATGGGCTAACTAATAACTGGTTAAACTTTTAAGGACTCCCTGTCCAATTATATAGTTTTCATGGGATTACTATGAATCTATTGGTATCTCCAATATCATTTCATTTATCCTAGTTTTCATTGACTGACTAGGAACCTATTGACTAATAGTCAATATCTTTCTTTTACCCTAGTTTTCATGGTCTAACTAGGAACCTATTGACTATCTGTCAATATTTCATTTTCTTATCTGGATATAGTTTTCATGGGCTTACTATAAACTTGTCTAACTAACGTCTTCAATTTTACATAGTTTTCATGGGCTAACTATGAACCTATTGGCCCTTGCCAATATCATTTTCCTTCACAGTTTCCATGGGCTTACTGTTAACCTATTGGCCCCTGCCAATATCTTTTATTTATTCACTACTAGGTCAACCTAACTGGATATTCTACCTTTTTCCAAAGTGTAGTTTTTGGATTCATTATAAAGTTAATATATATACATATATGAAGATGCAAACAATATAACTTGGTTAATTCTTTTAACCCATGAACTTCTTCAAAATTCCATTTCAAAATACTTTGCTTATTAATATGCCATGTTTTGCTTTTAAATGAGATTGGGTTATTTATTTTGAAAACTACACTTTCAAAACCTTCGAATCCTTGCTTTCGTCCTCACTAGATAGCCTCTTTCGAAAGCATATATCTCTTTTCAAAACATTAGACTTCTGCCTTTAAAAACACTTTAAAATCTTTCTTTCGAAACCTTTTGAATATAATAAAGAGTTACTTATTAATTATTAGAAACGTAGCTTCGAAACCATTGGAAGTATCTCTTCCTAAAGCATGAAAGTCCCTCTTTCGACATCGTTAGGTTTACTTTTAAAAAAAATATCATTTGGGTCCAAGTAAATATAAAAACGAAAGTATCTCTTTCGAAACCAATCTTTACCATATAAAATATTGGGAAATTTATGATGGCGTCGAAATCATCTCTTTCGACAGAGTCGAAAACTTACCTTTAAAATATTTAAGGATAGCTTCGAAACCCCTTTCGAAACCATTGCCTTCGAAACCCATACCGGTTTCGAAAGCATTTAGAAAGTGGCTTAAAATAGCTTTAAAACAAACAATACCTTTCGACAGTATTGATGACTTCAATACACTCGAAAGGCAAAAGAATCGACGGTAGGGATTTGACTAGGTTGGAAACCCTTCTTTCAAAAGCATTGATTTATAATTAAAGGAACTCCTTAGAAACCCCATTTTCTTTTAAAACAAACATGGCAACCCCTTTGAAAGCCACTATAAACTTCTTTCAAAAACATACGTATCGACTAAGTCGAAAGCTTAGTAAAACAAAGGCTGTAACGACCCGGGTTTTTCTAACACGAAAAACCGGACCATTTTAGTTAAGAAGAAGAGGTAGAAGAAGAAAAATAGAAAACAATAGCAGAATCTCACATACGCAGCGGAATAAACTATAATAGGTAATATCAGATCTTTACACAAAAAGAAATCTATATCTGTTTATATATACATCATCCAAATACATCATCAGAGTACATCACATCAATATCATACAACTGGACAGTAATCATAACTTGTCCTCACAATCTGAATACACAGCGGAATATATAACTCAAATACGAAAGTACGTATCGCCATCCAGCTCCACAGCATCATTTCCTGTAATTTATAATACTCGGTCTGACCCGAGCATCATATAAAACAATACCCGAGTCAGTCTGGAAAACCAGCGTGAGAAAATCACACTCAAATTGATTATTAAAGTTTCAAAATCCTTTGAAACCAAAAGCATCTCGTAAGACCACGCCACAAATAAACATGTCGGGTTTTTACCTTACGATAGCTAAACACTTTATATCAAAATCCTCTGATATTATAATAGTGTCTACAGAAAGTAAACTAGAATCTAGCTGAAATGCTTACATCTCACGTTTCAGCAATAGTTGGGCACAATCAAAACCGTACAGGCACGTAGGGAGAATGGATTTCCAACGAATGACTAGGCACTGGGGTACCACCTATCACAGTACGTGGCCTAGATCACCGTACCGAGGAGTACGCCCGCTCCCCTGCAACACAAGGCCGGAACCATCCCTTACTGGATGATCCCGAATAAAATCACCCTACGGTTGGGATCAGCAACCGCACCACTAAGCCGAAATAAAAAGGGACATCTAGACAGGGATGACCTTACCCTCCAGTGGGAGCTACCCACGAAGCCTTGCTGCATAACCCCTGATTTTCAGTCATTCCCGGTTGATGAGGTTCGAGGCTAAACGATACCTTTTAGAGAACATATCCCTTAGAATGCCCATCGTCCGCTGACGATGTTTCGCAAGCATTCGTCCATACAAGTCCGTCCCGGGTTTGAACGGAACCGAAGGCACTATTCCTACTACATCCATTTTGGAAATATCCTCAGGATTAGTAGCGACTAGCCCTTGCACTTCACTGCTCCATCTTCGACTCTGAACACGTTACACGAAACGTACAAACCGAATCGAAGTGGTATTCGAGTCTCCAGACCTAGAATCCCGGTATACGGAAACTCGATCCCGGTCTCTTCGAAACGATCAGCGCATTGGCCAATATTGATAGTCGGTTATTTAACTATCAATTAACATCCACAAGCAACCATCACACAATTAAATAATTTCCCACATTATTTATTTGCCCAAATATCTTTCCAAGATATATTTCCAATTTTCAAAGCTCGTTTGAAAACAATTTCAAAACAGTTTCCGCTTACGGAAAACATTTCCCAAATAATTATTTCCACTGAATCACCAAGTACAAAATACTTTTATTTTTAAAATAATTTAAAAACACTTTATTTTAAATATATTTTATAACATTGAAATCAAACTACTTTAATACTTTATTAAAAATATATACTTTAAAATAAACCACTTTATAAATATAAACTAAATTTCTCCTTTTAAAACATAATAGCAAATCACTTTTATATAATTACTACAATAATAGATTTTTAAAAATACCTACTTTGAAAATTAACATTTAGAAATAATCAATTTCCTAAAACATGCTTTTTAAAACATACTTAAAACTTTTAACTTATATTTAAAATTGCTTTGAAAACGTACTTGGCTATCCAGAGAAATACACTTTTCATTTACATCTTTTAAAAATAAAACAACATTTATTTTTTTAACCAAACCATATCTTTTTTATAAATTCCCACCTTGAATTTATATTCAAATATCCACTGATATTTTATTTTACTTTATAAACCCAGTTTATATCTCCAAAATCTCACTTCTCTTTTAAACAATTTTAAACAACTAAATCAATTTCCAATTGATTTTCCAATTTACTTTACTTTACTTTGAAATAAATTTCCTTTACTACTTCATTTATTTCAAAATACATTAACTTTTAGATTTATTCCTTTATTTGAGTTAAAACCCTTTTTAACTGAAAATACCAATTTTAAACTTCCAAAATTCCTTCTTTAGCCTTTAATTAAATTTAATCCTTACATTCAAAATAAATCCTTTATTCTTTAAATTTAATATCACTTTAGTTTAAAGTTAATATTTCCCTTGTTATTTCGAAATTCCCTTATTCCAATTCACTTGAATTATTTACTTAAAATTTACTCTTTTATTTCTTTCAAAATCCAATTCAATATATTTTGATAACTCCTTTTATTGAAATATTCAATCCAACCATATCATCCAATATTTCAATCATCAATAAAATCATCACAGGATATCCATATTCATAGAACAGAATATCAAATAATCTAAATAATTTTGAGGGATCCAGTTGGATCCCTCCAACCTGTTTCCCTGCATCCACAGACGTTAGCACAATACCAATTCCACTTCGAGGTGGAATATCGCGGTATATGGGTTTATAAAATATCATCCGCTATTATGCGGCGCATAGGGTCTCATCCGCTATATAAATGCGGGAATATCAACAACTCAAATATATACATATGCCAATATGTATATATTGCTATATACTACTATATATAGTATAGCACATCAATCAATGCAATCATCCAATCAATTATTTAAATTTAACCATTTAAATTTAAAATAAAATTCAACTGAGTGAGATTAACTCACCTTGAATTTACGTTTGCAGTCCACTTCATTATTGCCTTGGTTTTCCGATTTTTGTCCTTGAATAAACAATTTATACGATTTATTAATATTTGAATTAAATCGAACAATAAATTACCATTTAACAAACTTAATTTTACTAATAATTTAATTTAACTAACAGATTAAATTTTTAAAGCAATCTTCTTTTAATAAATATATTTTTAATGACAAAATCATTAAATAAGCTTGTTAACAAATTAATCTCCATTATGATAAAATTAAGCTTAATAAATATAGGTATATATGTGTATTTTATTTTATTCTTATTAAAACAACCTATATACATCTTTTAAAATCTTTGGTAACTAAAATAGTTTATTCCACTATTGAATTCATAAAGAAGATTATCAGTATATATTTTATAAAAATAATCAGTTGGTCACAGGGGTGCATCTCCTTAATCCATATATAAACACATGTATATATATTTATTTAAATTGAATGCAGAGCAGAACTGATTATAACTTACTGCAAATTTTCCAAGCTTTAGTTTCTTTCAATTTAAAATATGAATTCAAGTTTTAAAAACAGAAAAAGAGGCTCACCAAACGAACCGGCCCAAGACCCTATTCCTTCTCTTCCCTTCCAATTGTCTGTTCCTCCCCGAACTTCGTGCATGCCAGATCCTGATATGGCATCCGCCTCACCGAAATCAACTCCAACCTGCCAAGCCCTACTCTTACGAAACTCTCGACCACGCGCGATGCCGATGCAGCCTCATGCCCTAGCTCGATCGAACTTCTCGATCTCGAGCTCGAACTAGCAGTAGAAGAAACAAGTCGCGACCCCCAAATCCTCGATCTCGACCTAGACATCTATAGCCTCCACGAAGTCGCCCCACTAGATCGACTCGATTGAATTAGCAGTGGCCGTAAAAAGAGACTGTAGCAGAACCTCAAATCAGCAGTAGAAAATATCGCGTAGGAGCAAGGACGAGCCAATGATGGCTGATGGAATAGCCAAGTTTCGCAGCGATGATTAACTCGAAGGCGTTGATTTATGGAACCCTAGTTTTCACGGTTTCAAGCATCACGACATGGAGATTGCTATTGAACTGTGACTTTGAAGAGAACAGATTCAATTTGAATTAATTTGAGAATAGAGGGAGGAAAAGGGAAAAACGAACGAAGGCAGCCTATTTTCTTTTCGAACGAGATAGCTTCAATTGAACGGAACAACAGAGGGGGAGACGCGTGTTTATTAGGTAGGACACGTGTTCAATTAGCCATTCACAGAGGTATTCAAAATGAAAGGAAAATATCTGACGTGAAATTCTTTTAACTAGTCAATATAACTTACTATTTATATTTGAATTTCAATTTAATTTCCAGCGCGTTTATCCATCGTACGATCACACAACAAATCCAAACACTACAAAATTTGAAATCCGATAATAATACCATATTACGGATCCAATGAAACTGGTTTCGCTGAATTCCGAGACTGTGCCTCGGACAGCTATTTTTAAATTCAATTTCAACGATATATTTTTAAAACTGAACAAAACTCTTTAAAATTCCATTTTAAAAGTTCTATCATCTTCAGTATTAACAATATAAATTTTCTGAACCTTTGAACTATTTTTAACAGGCTTAAAAATCAAGATTCAATATTTCACCCAATCCCGATAATTAAATTTAATAATTTATTATCCAAATAAATACTGTATATTTGAAATTAAAGTTAAAATTTAACCTTCGGATATTTAAAATAAATTAAATATTCACATTTCAAATATACAAAAATTCCGGGTCGTCACATTCCTCCCCCCTTAAAAGAATTTCGTCCCCGAAATTACCAGTTAAGAGAAATGATTCGATACCCGTTCTTTTCCCAATCCAAATAGTTTTAACAACTTTCCAAAGTCTTCTTTTACTAATGATACACTAATCATCTTTTAACTTCCCAAACTTATTCATAAGTCCCAAACCATATCACTTACTTAACAATTCAAATTTTAAATTTGAATTCAAATTTTAACTTATCAAAATTTCTCAAAATTTTTCTAACTCCCTAAATTTCCGAAAAATTTCGCCAGCGTCTCCTTTGCGCGGCTAGCTCGGTACTACTACAAAATGGCTCTACGGCCTCCCAATCTCAAAAAGAAAACAAAAAGCCAAGTGGCTGGATCCAAAACCCAATCAAATTTCATATAGAAATTCAAATACATACCTTTTTGTCGGGCCATTAAATTTTATCTTCTAAATCAAAAATCCCAATTTATCCATTGCTTTTATACACCTGTATATCCTACTAAGCAATAATATTCAATCAAAATCCCAAAGTCATTTTATACTTTTCTTTACAAATTTTCAATATTTGTTTTACTTAAGCCCGTACGATGCACATATATCATCCGTACGCAATATCACATTCGATCGCTCAATCGATCACACAATTCCACTTCCGAACTAGTATTGTCCACCCGACTTCCTAGTGCGGACTCAGATCTGGTTCCTTGATCAGAAACCGTCATTCTCCTTGCATAGTCACAAACTATGATAGAGAATATCCAGAATCAATCAACAATCCATATCCAGGTTCGCCGTCGAAAATCGAGTGAAAAATCCTGATTTGGATCGATAAAACTATCTCGAAATTCTGTGTTCGAATCCGGATCAAATAGCTATGCGAATAAATAATATACGTACACCTTACGTAATTAGCCCAATTGATTACCAATTATATCAATTTTCTTTTATTCACATTCCTTTTGATTGTTATCCCCTTATTCACAACTATCCCATTTCACAACTTCAGTTTTAGTCTTCATTCAACTATTCACTTAGTATATTTTTCTATTCCAAAATTACTAAGTATATTTCCAATACAAATTTTCTTATATTTATTTACTACTTCACCACTGAAGTGTATATATTCAAATTGAACTCCCATTTCATATGAATTCCAACTTACTTCAATTTACACTTCATTTCAAATATAAATACTTATTCCACATTTTCAATTCAGATTTTCATTTCCAATTTTTCTTTCTTAAATTCAATTCATCTCCAACCTATGAATATTGAATTTCATTTAGCTCGAAAACAATCCAAGTTAATTCATTCAATAACTATTTCTCAACTTGTTTAAACCACTCCTCTGTTTGAGTTCAGTTTCCATTCCACATTTACTTAAGTCAATAACTTAAGTTTATTTTCCATTTAACCAACCCTTTAAAATTTTATTTCCATCTTTTCATTTGATTCTTATTTAATCAAATTCCATCCATTTATTTATTTTCACTTATTCGGATTCCATTCGAAATCCAAACCATTACTATTTTAATCCAATTTCATTAATTCCCAATTCAATTTCATTAACTAATTTATTATCTCATTAGTTCCTCCACTAGTTAAGATTAAATACTTTTCTTTTAATTCCAAATATCACTTCACTTAATTTTCTTAAGTTCAATTTGTTTTATAATTCAAGTTTGGATTTACTTAAAAATTAAGATTGCTCATCTTAGTCGTTTCCATTTGATAATTACAATTTCAAATTAACTCTTAATGGTTCAAAGAAATGAATTCCCATTTATGACTTACAATTTCATTTCTATTCATAAGTTTTAACTTACTTACTTAAGACCTGGGACTATTCATTTAAGTCCATTTCATCTTTATAATCAAATTTCAAATTATTTTACTTAAGAACTTAAGAATATGAATTTCTTTACACAATTATAAGCATTTTACATTACCTTTATATCCAATTCAATTCAACTTCAACTTATTTACATTTAACTCAATTCCAATTCTCAATTCTTATTTAACTTATCTTAAGTTAAATTCAAATATATTTTATTCACCTTCATATACTCGAATTAAATTTTAATTCTAGGATACAAATTTTATACAAGTTTTTACAATTCATTCACCTTCAAGTTCTCTAACTCTTTTATCTACCAGCTTATATTACTCATTGAGTTAATTTCATCTCATAATTATAATCCCAGAATTAAACTTTCATTCCTTTCTTATTTCAATCAACTTTATTCTACTTTATATTGTTGATTCATTTAAATTTCCACATTTAAATTTTAAATAGAATTTCCAGAATCCAATTGCCCGGTTTTATTTCAAAACCATTTTGAATCCATAAATAACTCATACACATCTGGTATATCACATCAAATCCCAATTTCTAAAACAATCTGCTTTTACCAAACAATTTTCCTTTTGAATTTCAAAACCAACCCAGTTCACAATCATTTCCAATTTAAAACAGTTTGGTAGCAATTTCTCTTTGGAAACTCGAAAATAGACATCGATGATGCTGCAGTCATCACCGAAATTATTTTCCAGCGACCAAAAGAGAATTTATTGCTTTTATCACTTTGAAACATTTCAAACATTTTTAAATCCCAAATCCCACCAGATTTCAATTCAATTTCAAAAGTATTCATGAAATAATATCACCATTATTTCCCCAAAACCTTTAAAAACTATTTTTAAATCCAAAGGAATTTAAATCTTTCCCAAAACTTCAAATTCAAAATCCATCCAATTTTTATATCCAAACATTACTCTGGAATTCTATCACATTTTATTTCAAGTTATAAGTCACTTTTACCATTTACATTTACAAATTTCATTTGTTTATGAATTTATCTCATTTGATTATAAATCACATTTGTAATTCACATTTGTATATAAAGTTTTATCTCAATTTATAAATTTCATTTATAGTCTATATTTCAAATTCCATTTTGTTATATAAATTTATTCTTCAACTTAGGTTATAAGTTTTCAATTTCTACTCAATAATGAGACTAACTCATTATTGTCATTTTCTAACAACCAAACATCCAAATATATAACTATAATAATTTCAAATAATTATTTCTTTTATATACAAAATAATTTGGGCAAAATTATTTCATTCACCCTATTTAAAACAATATTGTGTCGAACTGTTCTATTCAAGTGTTTAGAAACCCCTTCGATACAGTTGTCCAGACTGTGCCGACGAAGGTTCATATGCCACTCAATAAATCAACCAACACAATATAAAACCATTTTATATTCACTAACAAATACGCGCTCATATCTATTAATACTCTCAAAATTCCCACCAGAGCCAAGGTTATCGCCAGCCTAAGCTCTGATACCAAGTGTAACGACCCGGGTTTTTCTAACACGAAAAACCGGACCATTTTAGTTAAGAAGAAGAGGTAGAAGAAGAAAAATAGAAAACAACAGCAGAATCTCACATACGCAGCGGAATAAACTATAATAGGTAATATCAGATCTTTACACAAAAAGAAATCTATATCTGTTTATATATACATCATCCAAATACATCATCAGAGTACATCACATCAATATCATACAACTGGACAGTAATCATAACTTGTCCTCACAATCTGAATACACAGC
Organism: Allium fistulosum; assembly: GCA_030737815.1. NCBI lineage: Eukaryota > Viridiplantae > Streptophyta > Magnoliopsida > Asparagales > Amaryllidaceae > Allium > Allium fistulosum. The sequence continues at coordinate 1,260,353,786 of CM060901.1, forward strand.
GGAATATATAACTCAAATACGAAAGTACGTATCGCCATCCAGCTCCACAGCATCATTTCCTGTAATTTATAATACTCGGTCTGACCCGAGCATCATATAAAACAATACCCGAGTCAGTCTGGAAAACCAGCGTGAGAAAATCACACTCAAATTGATTATTAAAGTTTCAAAATCCTTTGAAACCAAAAGCATCTCGTAAGACCACGCCACAAATAAACATGTCGGGTTTTTACCTTACGATAGCTAAACACTTTATATCAAAATCCTCTGATATTATAATAGTGTCTACAGAAAGTAAACTAGAATCTAGCTGAAATGCTTGCATCTCACGTTTCAGCAATAGTTGGGCACAATCAAAACCGTACAGGCACGTAGGGAGAATGGATTTCCAACGAATGACTAGGCACTGGGGTACCACCTATCACAGTACGTGGCCTAGATCACCGTACCGAGGAGTACGCCCGCTCCCCTGCAACACAAGGCCGGAACCATCCCTTACTGGATGATCCCGAATAAAATCACCCCACGGTTGGGATCAGCAACCGCACCACTAAGCCGAAATAAAAAGGGACATCTAGACAGGGATGACCTTACCCTCCGGTGGGAGCTACCCACGAAGCCTTGCTGCATAACCCCTGATTTTCAGTCATTCCCGGTTGATGAGGTTCGAGGCTAAACGATACCTTTTAGAGAACATATCCCTTAGAATGCCCATCGTCCGCTGACGATGTTTCGCAAGCATTCGTCCATACAAGTCCGTCCCGGGTTTGAACGGAACCGAAGGCACTATTCCTACTACATCCATTTTGGAAATATCCTCAGGATTAGTAGCGACTAGCCCTTGCACTTCACTGCTCCATCTTCGACTCTGAACACGTTACACGAAACGTACAAACCAAATCGAAGTGGTATTCGAGTCTCCAGACCTAGAATCCCGGTATACGGAAACTCGATCCCGGTCTCTTCGAAACGATCAGCGCATTGGCCAATATTGATAGTCGGTTATTTAACTATCAATTAACATCCACAAGAAACCATCACACAATTAAATAATTTCCCACATTATTTATTTGCCCAAATATCTTTCCAAGATATATTTCCAATTTTCAAAGCTCGTTTGAAAACAATTTCAAAACAGTTTCCGCTTACGGAAAACATTTCCCAAATAATTATTTCCACTGAATCACCAAGTACAAAATACTTTTATTTTTAAAATAATTTAAAAACACTTTATTTTAAATATATTTTATAACATTGAAATCAAACTACTTTAATACTTTATTAAAAATATATACTTTAAAATAAACCACTTTATAAATATAAACTAAATTTCTCCTTTTAAAACATAATAGCAAATCACTTTTATATAATTACTACAATAATAGATTTTTAAAAATACCTACTTTGAAAATTAACATTTAGAAATAATCAATTTCCTAAAACATGCTTTTTAAAACATACTTAAAACTTTTAACTTATATTTAAAATTGCTTTGAAAACGTACTTGGCTATCCAGAGAAATACACTTTTCATTTACATCTTTTAAAAATAAAACAACATTTATTTTTTTTAACCAAACCATATCTTTTTTATAAATTCCCACCTTGAATTTATATTCAAATATCCACTGATATTTTATTTTACTTTATAAACCCAGTTTATATCTCCAAAATCTCACTTCTCTTTTAAAATTCCAATTTTAAACAACTAAATCAATTTCCAATTGATTTTCCAATTTACTTTACTTTACTTTGAAATAAATTTCCTTTACTACTTCATTTATTTCAAAATACATTAACTTTTAGATTTATTCCTTTATTTGAGTTAAAACCCTTTTTAACTGAAAATACCAATTTTAAACTTCCAAAATTCCTTCTTTAGCCTTTAATTAAATTTAATCCTTACATTCAAAATAAATCCTTTATTCTTTAAATTTAATATCACTTTAGTTTAAAGTTAATATTTCCCTTGTTATTTCGAAATTCCCTTATTCCAATTCACTGGAATTATTTACTTAAAATTTACTCTTTTATTTCTTTCAAAATCCAATTCAATATATTTTGATAACTCCTTTTATTGAAATATTCAATCCAACCATATCATCCAATATTTCAATCATCAATAAAATCATCACAGGATATCCATATTCATAGAACAGAATATCAAATAATCTAAATAATTTTGAGGGATCCAGTTGGATCCCTCCAACCTGTTTCCCTGCATCCACAGACGTTAGCACAATACCAATTCCACTTCGAGGTGGAATATCGCGGTATATGGGTTTATAAAATATCATCCGCTATTATGCGGCGCATAGGGTCTCATCCGCTATATAAATGCGGGAATATCAACAACTCAAATATATACATATGCCAATATGTATATATTGCTATATACTACTATATATAGTATAGCACATCAATCAATGCAATCATCCAATCAATTATTTAAATTTAACCATTTAAATTTAAAATAAAATTCAACTGAGTGAGATTAACTCACCTTGAATTTACGTTTGCAGTCCACTTCATTATTGCCTTGGTTTTCCGATTTTTGTCCTTGAATAAACAATTTATACGATTTATTAATATTTGAATTAAATCGAACAATAAATTACCATTTAACAAACTTAATTTTACTAATAATTTAATTTAACTAACAGATTAAATTTTTAAAGCAATCTTCTTTTAATAAATATATTTTTAATGACAAAATCATTAAATAAGCTTGTTAACAAATTAATCTCCATTATGATAAAATTAAGCTTAATAAATATAGGTATATATGTGTATTTTATTTTATTCTTATTAAAACAACCTATATACATCTTTTAAAATCTTTGGTAACTAAAATAGTTTATTCCACTATTGAATTCATAAAGAAGATTATCAGTATATATTTTATAAAAATAATCAGTTGGTCACAGGGGTGCATCTCCTTAACCATATATAAACACATGTATATATATTTATTTAAATTGAATGCAGAGCAGAACTGATTATAACTTACTGCAAATTTTCCAAGCTTTAGTTTCTTTCAATTTAAAATATGAATTCAAGTTTTAAAAACAGAAAAAGAGGCTCACCAAACGAACCGGCCCAAGACCCTATTCCTTCTCTTCCCTTCCAATTGTCTGTTCCTCCCCGAACTTCGTGCATGCCAGATCCTGATATGGCATCCGCCTCACCGAAATCAACTCCAACCTGCCAAGCCCTACTCTTACGAAACTCTCGACCACGCGCGATGCCGATGCAGCCTCATGCCCTAGCTCGATCGAACTTCTCGATCTCGAGCTCGAACTAGCAGTAGAAGAAACAAGTCGCGACCCCCAAATCCTCGATCTCGACCTAGACATCTATAGCCTCCACGAAGTCGCCCCACTAGATCGACTCGATTGAATTAGCAGTGGCCGTAAAAAGAGACTGTAGCAGAACCTCAAATCAGCAGTAGAAAATATCGCGTAGGAGCAAGGACGAGCCAATGATGGCTGATGGAATAGCCAAGTTTCGCAGCGATGATTAACTCGAAGGCGTTGATTTATGGAACCCTAGTTTTCACGGTTTCAAGCATCACGACATGGAGATTGCTATTGAACTGTGACTTTGAAGAGAACAGATTCAATTTGAATTAATTTGAGAATAGAGGGAGGAAAAGGGAAAAACGAACGAAGGCAGCCTATTTTCTTTTCGAACGAGATAGCTTTAATTGAACGGAACAACAGAGGGGGAGACGCGTGTTTATTAGGTAGGACACGTGTTCAATTAGCCATTCACAGAGGTATTCAAAATGAAAGGAAAATATCTGACGTGAAATTCTTTTAACTAGTCAATATAACTTACTATTTATATTTGAATTTCAATTTAATTTCCAGCGCGTTTATCCATCGTACGATCACACAACAAATCCAAACACTACAAAATTTGAAATCCGATAATAATACCATATTACAGATCCAATGAAACTGGTTTCGCTGAATTCCGAGACTGTGCCTCGGACAGCTATTTTTAAATTCAATTTCAACGATATATTTTTAAAACTGAACAAAACTCTTTAAAATTCCATTTTAAAAGTTCTATCATCTTCAGTATTAACAATATAAATTTTCTGAACCTTTGAACTATTTTTAACAGGCTTAAAAATCAAGATTCAATATTTCACCCAATCCCGATAATTAAATTTAATAATTTATTATCCAAATAAATACTGTATATTTGAAATTAAAGTTAAAATTTAACCTTCGGATATTTAAAATAAATTAAATATTCACATTTCAAATATACAAAAATTCCGGGTCGTCACAAAGGCAGACGCTTTTTTTTAAGCCAAACTGAGGTAACGACCCTATCGGAAGCTATGTTTTCGCTACCATACCTTTCGCCATTCTCCAATCCACTACGTATCATCTAGATGATACCATGTGTATTGAATTTAACTTAATGGGGTTTCGACATAGTCGAAGGTGAAAGGTAAGGGCGAAAGGTACTCTGAATAGAGGCAAAACCTATTTTTCTGGATTAAATACTAAATTAAGCAACTTATATAAACTAACCTACCTATATGTAGATTTCTTATTGGTTGCCTTAACTTTTCCCATGCTTTTCAAAACTATCCGCCTTTATTTTTTGGAGAAGTATCAAACTTAAACTTTTGCAAATAAAACCTTCTTCTTTATTTACATGTAAATCATTTTGATCCTCTTCTCAAAATAATTTAATTTGTATATCAAATCACTTAAGAAAAATCACCCAAATTCTCAGAAATTTACTTTGATCATGTTATCTAACATATCATAATTTCAAATGCAAATTCTCAATATATTTTTTGAAATAAATTATTAAACCCAACATGCTATATTTTCATTCAAAAATTCATAATAATCTTTCCAAAGCTTGGAAAATTATCAAACTTAAAACCCAACTCTAAAATTATGTTTTGCATAACATATAATTTTTCCATGGCATTTAAACATCAATATCGCACGGTTTTGATCTAAAACCGTATTAACCATTATTTAAACAATCTTGTTTAAATTTAAACAAACCATAATTCTAGCATATCATCATCAAACATCATATATACGAATTTAAACTTAAATCTGAAACATATATTTAACAAATAGAGATGGAAATTATCATTCACCTTAATCTTTGATAAGGAAAATGGATGGAGATGAGTTTGATTCCCCTTATTACTTTCTCTTCTTTTTCTTTGAATTTCCTCTTCTTCTTTTATTTTTAATGGCCGACCTTATCATCTTTTCTTATTTTTTTATTTTTGTGAGAAAATGAACATGAGTGTGAATGGCTTATGGGTAAACATATATATATATATATATATATACATATATATATATACATATATATATATAAAGGTAAGGTTAGGTGTAGTTAAATCCCATTATACCCTTACATAATTTAATTAATCTATAAACCATTATTTAGCCCAACTAAATTAATACGCACTACCACTTAAATTTATTCAAATCTCAATCCCCTTATCACTTAACATTTACATTATTCTATTTAATTTATCTAATTAAATATCCTAAAAAATGTTATTTAAAATAAGGGGTGTTACAACTAGTTAAGAGTTAGCTCATGCCATGTAACACTTCAGATTTTTTTGGATTAAATAAGTAAATTTAAAATTTAAATTAGACAAGGACTTAAAGGTAAAATTTTCACAATTATCCGAATTTGGCTACGGGATTTGCACCATTTGGGTCCGTGGTGATTTTCTGGACAATTTTCTTATATAACTTGCCATAATCCAAGTTGCATGAGAGCGTTATGAAAATGAGAAGATTAAATACAAAATTAAAATAGAAAATAAGAAAAAAAAATACAAGTGGTCAGGTCGTCCCTCATTGGGGTCAGGTCGACCTAGCCTTAGAGACGGTCAACCCGACCTTTTGTTGATCGTAGGGTTGTGATTCCGTGTTGCTCTACTTTTATGGCTGAGATTTGTTACTTCGGGGCTAAGTTTTGAGAGAATGGTTTAGATAGGTCTGACATTAATCTAATGGCTTATATCGGTAAGGTTAACATCCAACTCCAGGCTTTAACCCTAATTCTCAAACGAGTTAACAAGGTGCTGCCAAAATCTAAACTCCACTCTAATCTCTCTCTAAATCCTAATTCCCAAATTTAACCAAATCTCAATCCCAAATCAGTATAGAGCTAAATTAGAAAGGAGATCTAGAAATTAGAGAGAAGTCCAAGAAGATCTAAGGAAAATACGCTGTTTGGGGACTAGATCTAAAGCTTAGGACCGAGGTAAGTGGGCATAGATCTAATAAAATGGTTAAATCAGTTAATTTTAATTTTATTTTAAGTTGATTAGACCTAGAAACAACTAACTTAAATTGTTAAATTATAGATCTGTAAATTAAATAGAATTTGATGTTAAATCTAATTATTTGGATATGTTAAACTGTAAATCTTTTTATTTAAGTTGAATATGTTAGAATTATGATTTTAATATAAGATATGAATTGAGTATGTTGGGAATTTAATGGAACATGTGTATGAATTGGAATAATAGAATTCAACATGCGTATGGATTAGAAAAATAGGCACGAATTGGATAATTGAATTGGATATATTAATCTAAATTGGAGATGGATAGTTTATTGAATATGTTAGAAACATGAATTGAATATGTTAGGTAACAATAAATTTAATATGTTAAGTTAAAGTGAATATGTTGGAAGCTTAGATCGAATATGCCAAAATTCAAAATTTAAAGCTAAAACCTTATAATTAGAAGTACAACAACTTGTTACCCTATTCAATCATCAAGTTGTAAACCCTCAATAGAAAATCCTAAATTGTTATGTTTTAATTGTAAATTGATAACTAGACCATAGTTAGGATTCACTAATTTGTGTACAACTTGATAATTAACGTCTGAAAAACAATAATTCGAAAATGATGATTTGAACCTCGACCTTTAGCCCAATTAAGTAAAAGAAATTTTGATGAATAATGAATTGCATATTGCACTATTTTGGGCCATGATGTATGTGTGAGGGAGTAGGGAAGTTAGTTCCCTATTTGAGTTGTAAGGCGGATTTACTTTGCTAAGGGGATAAGATCCAGAAGATCTGTAAACATAGGAAATTGGACGATTCGTTAAGTGGATGTCAAAACTAGATTTAGTGAGATGAGGGCGATTTATTCATGTTAGTTTCAGGAAGTGTTACGTACGGATGGACGCAGCACTGGTAGGAACACTTCCTAAGGGGGACCCGGTCCTAACATATTATTCAGGTACGACACGTTTTCTTATAAAATGTGGTACTAGTGGATGCTAGAGTTGGATAATAAGTGGTAATAGGAAACACGACAATACTAGGTGGGTGATTCGCACGTGGTGAACACCGAGTTGGGCAATAAGAGGCATTTTTCCACTACGATCGAGAGACGAGCGCGGGCGCATACGATGAGTCACTACGCGAGTTTACATACTGTGTTATCCCTCTCCGGGCATAGTGTGGGTTGATAAGGGACAACATATCCCGATTTGGTCGATCGATAATGTGAGGTTATGAGCTCTAGATTGGACCTAGTGAGTTAGATAATTTTCCTTGGGTATATGACCTTAGGAATGCACTGACACACTATATTTACACTCTATGACACTTAGAGAAACTTTAGAATTAATTGCACTTAGTTATCTTATTAGTCTTGTTCTCATTCACCGGCCTTTTGTCTGACCCACCCCTTTCTTTTCTTTTTCACCCATCACAAGATGACAGGTTAGCAGTGATTTATTATAGCATGAGGAAGAGAGGAGCTCAATGATGGAGTTTTAATATTCCCTATTGTTATCTTACAGTTACTTATGCTTTAGAAGTCCATATACTTAAATTGTAATTTGGAAACAAAGTATTTTGTAAATCAAGTATTTTGGAGAGTATTTTTATGAAATGTCTATTTTCTGTATATATATTTTTAATTCCTTCCGCTGTGAGATCTGAAATTGTAGAATGTATTAGAACTCTATCTCTATAATTATGCTCTGTAATTTTCTTAAAACCCAACAACTCGTATTTTCTCGGCATGATTTGTGTCGGAAAGTGCGAGTTGTTATAATCGGTATCAGAGCTTAGGTTTAGGATTACCTAGGGATTACGCACGTATTGAGAGAATGTACATGAAAGTTTTTTTGAAAAAAATTGGTTTTCAAAAAGTTTTCCAAAAAGTTATCAAAAATGGATTTTGGATATATAATTATATATATACATAGAAATTTTCAAAAAGGATTTTAAAGACTTTATCTGCATATGTCGAAATTTCTTCTATTCGTGTCTTTGTTATCTATGAGAAATGTTTGAAAATAATTCCCAGACACAGATATTGAGAATGAGAACAAGTTTTAGGGGATATGATGGACCTTTTATATTTATTTTGATAAGAAATGCTAGTAGAGGTCTCTTATACCAACTAGTAGTGAGAAATAAACTATGGATTTAAGGGTAAATGAAGAAGATTAGCACCATGAGGTCCATATAATGAGAATGAGATGAAGATAAAGCATACGAATATGAAAGAGAACTTTATGACCTTAAGGAAAATCTCCCTAGTTAAAGCAAAAACCGTATTGGTAATAATTGTAAGGACTCATATGTAAGCACTGTATTTGGAAATAAAACTTGATTTGACCACCTTTGGAAAGAAGAACGGAAATTTTATGCATTTAAGGCATTGTTAGGTAAAAATAGGCTTAAGTAATTGGGTTCCTACTATCTACTCCAACTTAAGTGATAAAGTAATGAAAATGTTTTCTTGAAGTTAGAAATGGTAGATATATGATATTTTAAATAGAAAAGAAGTTGATTTACGATCTTACATAAAATAGTCTGATTAAGTTTATGGGGTTTGTGTAAAAAGAAAAATTAAAGAATTTGGTAAGAAGTTATTTTTTAATAACCATTGTAAATCTTTTGTTTGTTTTAGGAACATTGTTGTATTTACCCTCAATATGCATTTTGCTTTTAATAAGAGAACTTTTGGAAAGAAAGAAAGCCGGTTTATGATTTTATATAAAATAGTCAGACAAATCTTATGAAATTTGTTAAGAAGTAAAAGTAGAGAAATTGGTGAAAAGTTATTTTTCCAATAATTGTTTTAGAGCTTTATTTTGTCATTTATGCATATTGTCACACTTAACCCCAATATGTATTTTTCTTTTAAAAATAAAACTTGCAGAAAATTTTGGAAAGTCTGTAAGGCACTACTTTTGAACTCCTTTTGTGATTAGGTAATGATTATGTATTTAAAAATATTTCATAATTGTTTTTGTCACACTTTAAAAATGATAATGAAAATAACATAGTAATAATAAGTGGTTAAAAATATGTTTTGTGAAAATTTCTTATTCATGAAAGGAAATTTTAAAATGATATGTTTACGTATATTTTCACTACGTTAAGTTAATCATTATTGATTATTTGATTAATGATGATTATTATGATCTTAGTAAAAAAGGAAATACTTGTTAACAATGAAAAGGGAGTTCTATAGTTTTAAAACTTACTAGTTTTATGGAAAAGAAAGTTAAAAACCAAAGATTTTGATTTAAAAGGGTAGAGTGAAAATATTTTGACTATCACTTAAACTGTAAAAGAAAATAAATAGATTTAAAGTTAGATAAATAGGATTAAACATCCCACTAGGGTAAGATTGACCGTGGAATTTGAAAGAATTGCAATGATTGAGACAAAGATAAAAAGGTAAAATGAGATTTTAATGACCTTTCCAGTCAACTGTTAAAAGTGGTAAGTCAAACTTTTTGAAATAGTGAAGCATAAATGCCATCATGTATCTTCCCACCCAAGTATGGTTGGAATTGTAGGATCTGTGCATAAAAAAGATTGAAAATTTTGTTTGGGTGAACATATTTCCAAGTAAGAAAATATTAGGGTAAGATGCTTTATTACATCAAGGATGCTATAAACGTGAAAAGTTTTTCGGTATAAAGGGTAAGAGGGCCAAGTAGGGTCAACTTTGATCCTTATAGAGAATGTTAAGTAACAAATAGGCATTTCCTTGATTATATTAGGAAATCTAATTGCAACATTAAGTGTAGCCTCGATACTATGGCTGCAAGGTTGATACCATATCGGTAAGGATAGGATACCTATAGGCTACAGGCAGTCCAGGTATTATGTTGCTCCCCTGAAAGCTATAGGCGGACCATGTGGACATGAATGGAAAAGTATACCTTTTGGTTCATTTTATTGGTTTACATCAGTGTAGATGTGTTCCACGTATGCTTAATGTAGATCTTGGAATTGTAAGGTTAAGAGTAGCATATATTAGGGTATGGAAAATAAGGAGAGAAGTAGTCCCTAAACTAATGAGGATCTTCATAAAGGAAATAGTATGATGATTTCTAGATTTGTAGATCTACATGACTTAAGCAAATTAAAATTAGAGTTAGTCATCGCAGCAAAATTTTTGAATAATTGAAATGGCGTAGTAAACACCAAATCAGAAGTTGTTATAAAATGGAGTGGGATTTAAGTAGCATTTTAATTCATTGGAATAAAATATGTGGCAATGTAAATTTTTATAAATTATTCAGTTTCAGTATAAATGTGTATCATTTGAAATAACAAGGAATATACCCTAAAGGAAGGAGATGTACAAAATATGGATGGTTACCATATTTTGTATTGTCTATTTCAAAAATAACTAGAAGAGATAATTCCTTGTAATTCCAAACATAGCACAAGTCATCTGTAACAACCCGAAATAATTCATAAAAATTAATTATCGTTGTATGATGATTAGAATTAGTTGTTAAGTGCTTTTTGGATTTGTCGAGTTTTAATTCTTTGTTATAGTGTAATGGATATGCGGGCTTAAAACTTATTTGGCCTTCTTCCTTTTAAATTGAGGCCGTGATACTTATCTTAACTCGTCCCCCCTTTCATATTCATTCGCAACCCGTTCCCCATCTCATTTTTCGAACGAAAACCCTAATCAACAAATGAAAGAAAGAATAGTGGCGGCCTCTATTCGTTTGTTCCGCTTTGAAGAATTGGGCTCCTGATTTTCGTAGGCGTGGCTTCAAATTTTCGATCGAAATAAGGTGAGTAATTTTTATTACTCACATCTAATTCATGCTCGAGTGTAATTAGGGTTTGAATTCTTTTATTTTCGTGGTTTTGGGTTCCACAGTTTGGTTTTGTGAATTTCTGGTGACTTCGAGCTTGACTTTGACTTTGTGAAAATATGAACTCATTCGATTTTCTTGGCTGTTACAGCTTGTTTAATTTCTGACTTGGTTTCATTTTACTCTGGCCTTGACTTTGTTGATGATATATGACCATGGCTCAGATATTTGCCTTGTCTTCCTTATTGACTTCGGCATGACCACAGGTTTGATTTTGTTGATTTCTGGCTTATTCAAATTTGAGATTTTTGTTGTTTGTTTAATTGATACTCACGGCTGTGAACTTGCTAGTTCTTTATTGACTACGGTCATTTTGATTTTGTTGATGTTTGCTTGGTTGACAATACTATACTAGGCCATTCGATCTTCATTTGGATGTTTGAGATGGATATTGACTTGTCGTATGTACTTTGTTTGAGTTCATTGGCCACCACGGTTTCGAAACGATTTTTTTTGTGATTTCTTTGGCCTTCAGTGGTTTTGATTTGTGGCATTTTAATGACTTCGTTCATTCGAAGTGATCTACTTTGTACGATGTTGATGAGTTTATTTGACTTGGTCAGATTTGTGTTGTCTTTGGCATTAACTTGAATTCTAGTTTCCTCTGTGACTTCGGCGTTGCCACTGCTAGTTTGAAATTCCCTCTGTCTTCGTTCGAGATGGCTATGACTTAGTTTGCTTTAGATATATAGGTGTGAGTTGTTTGCAATGTTGTTTCAATTGTAATTGATGTTGAGACCTTCACTTGTATTAAATTGCTTTGAGTCAGTGAGTTGCATTTTTGATCATCCTACTTTATATATATTGGTGTGATCACTAGCTTGTTGTTGCCTCTGTTATCATTATCAGGTCTGCATTGTTACTTTTGAAATTCTGGGCTTGCACTGGAATTTGTATTGTATAGATATATATGTATATACAAACATTCATGTATGTATATATATATATATACAGTGGTTGTATGCATTTTTGATCATCCTACTTCATATATATTAGTGTGATCACTAGCTTGCTGTTGCCTCTGTTATCATTGCCAGGTTTGCTGTAACATCCCATATTTTTAAGCCATTGAATTTGAACATTTAATTCATTTTAAATGTTTAATATGGGTTTAAGATTTATCTTGAACTAAAAAGAATTGGTTTAAACTAAAATAACAAGTGATAATTTCTAATGTGGAGATTTAATCTGAGATTGGATAATAATAATTAAATATTCGAAATTGGGATAAAAGGTGAAGTTGGGGTGAATGATTATAAAGATGGTGTTTAAATGTATTTTTAGGTTCGATTGGTTATAAATAATATTATGGGAATTTTAGATGAATTTTAAAGTTGATAAATTATTATTTGGAATTTTATATTAATTTAAAAATGAATTTAATATTATTAAAATGCAATTTAATCAAGTTTTGGTCCGGATTGAGCCAGAATGATTTTTAATGTGTTTATAAATTTTATATGATTTGTTATTAAGTTATTAAAATTTCAAAAATGAAAATCTAAGCGTTTCTGATAATTTCAGAAAATCGCCGATTAAATAGACGAGTTAAAATAGCCTTCCGGGGCACAGTCTCGGAATTCGACGAAACCAGTTCCATTGGATCCGTAATAGTTAGTTATTATCGGATTTCAATTTTCGTAGCGATCGGAGTTGTCGTTTGACCGTGGCAGCTCGAAAACGCATCGAAATTGATTTAACCGATTTAATTTTAAATTGATCGTTTAATTCCGTATCTCATGCGTACGATCAAATCAGCTTACGAAACCTGTTCCATTGTGTCCGGAACGCGGAAAAACCCCAGGGTAGCCTGTCGGAACGCGTAGTTTGGAGTTCGTTTGCGTATATTGTTAACTTGAGAATTTTATAAATTAAATAATATTAAATATATATATATTAACTTTTATCTCATCTAAACCCTAACTTATTCGTTTCCAGCCGCCTAATTCGTTTCAATGGCCGATATCTTCTTCTCTTCCCCCTCAAAAATCTCGAAATCCAAGCAGCGATTTCAAAAGTTTTTAACTAGAGATATGTTCGTCTCGTCGAGCTCTACGTATCGACCGGTTATGATCGAGTTTGGTGATCGTTTGGAGGAGTTCAGCGAGCCGCGTTTGCTTCCGTTCGTGCGCAGTTATCGAGGCGAGCAAGGCACCGAGTGCCACCGCACTTTGGTCGAGCATGGGGGATGTGAGGCGCTTCGTCGTGGTAGCCTCCGATCGAGATGGAAGGCTTTGTGGGGGTTGCGATTTCATGCCCTAGTTTTTGCGTGTTGGGTTTGGTTATGCTGGAAGGTCGCGTACGAGAGGGAGGAAGAAAGGGAGCGGGCCACGTTTTCTTTTGGTGAATATTAAATAAGAAAAAAATATATAAAATATTGTTTGTTTTAAATCTTGTTCGAACTTTAAAAATTCGTAACTTGCACTTACATTATCAGATTGTTACGGAACTGGAAGCGTTGGAATCGCAGGAACGAGTACTTCGTGATGGCGCAGATCCGGAGTCATTCCGGGAAAGTCGAAATTTGGGTTAAATCGGACACCGTTCGGTTTAATTTAAATTTCGAACGCTCGCCGAAACTCAAGGTGAGTTATTCTCACTCACATCTGGATGCTAGACATTATAAATAGTTGATATTTAAATATCTATGTGAATGGTTGATTATATCTGTGATTATCAGTCTGGTTGATATTTATATTGCGATGTGCTAATATCTGTGATGCAGGGAGAAACAGGTTGGAGGGATCCAACTGGATTCCTCACAATGTAGCAATTATTTTATAATTGATAGTGATACCTGTTTATATGATGTGATTGATAAATCTGGAAATTTGGTTGTTCTGTGACATTGTGGTATAAATTGTAATCACAGAATTAAATTATAAATGGCTAAATTGTGTTTTTACGAAATAAAATGAATTGTTAAATTTAGAATTTCAAAGATAAAATTTGAAATCGGATTTGAAAAGAAAAATGTAAATTGGGTCAGACCGAGTATATTTCAGGATAGGTTGCTATGGAGCTCAGGAGAGGAGCTGGAGTCCGAGACGTATTTCTCGTACTTGTATTATTCCGCTGCTGTGATTGTTGAGATTGTTTGACTGGCTATGGTTGGTTGTATTGATATACTCTGATGATGATGTATTGTATATAAACAGATATAGTTTTGATTTGTGTAAAGTTCTGTTCTATATATTATATTTTATTCCGCTGCGACTGTGAGGTTTTGATGTTGTTTAGTTCATTCTTCTTCTTCTTCTACCTTCTTTCTTTTCCTACAATCTGTCTTTTCCGACGTTCGATCGTCGGCATATTATACTGTTGAGTATTTTGTGTCGATTTTCGAGGGTCGAGAAGAGCGGGTCGTCACATTTGGTATCAGAGCATAGGTTGGCGACAACCTAGGCTTTGGTGGGAAAATTACTCATTTTTAAATAGAGTCAGAAGTACTCTATAATGAGCTGAGTGTAATAATAGCTATGAGAGCGTACTTGTTAGTGGATATAAAATTGTTTTTGTACTGTGTTGACTTATCGGTTGAGTGTTTATGAATTCTGGTCGGTGCGGGAAGTACAACCGTATCGATAGGGGTTTCTAAACTCTTAAACAAGATAAACCGACATAGTATTATTTTTAAAGCGGGTAAATGAAATAATTTTACCCAAAATTGTATTTTGATATAAAAAGAAATAATTTTCTAAATTATTATATATATTGGATGCTTGTTTGGTTGTTTCTTCTATAATCAAATAAGAAATTAAAGTATGTTCTAAAATTTGAAATGATATATATAAGAAAATAAGAAGTTAAAATATTAAAATGGTTTATAACCAAATGGAATTGACTGGATATGTTTTAAATAAGAAAAGTAAAAATTAAAATTTGATTTAAACTAGAATTTTGACCCCGGAAATTTTGAAAGGGATTTCAAATGGAATTAAACAAAGTTTTGGGAATTTGACTTTGTGGAAATGTTAGAAATGTTTTCAAAAGCATTTGTAAGAATGGAGTATATTTTGGGAAAATATTTTTGAATAGAAATTGTTTTGAGGTGAATTTTGGAAGTGGAAAGCATTGAACTCACTTCAGTCGCTAAAAAATAATCCTGATGATGCTGGCCACATCATTAGAATTCATTTTCGAGTTTCTAAGGTGATGGATTGCTACCAAAATAGTTGGTTATGACATTGTTTGGACTTGTTTGGGGGAACGAGTGATTTTGGAATTTTCAAAGGAAAATTGTTTGGTAAAAGCAGTTTGTTTTGGAATTTGGTATTTGATTTGAATATCAAAAGAGAAATGTGTTGATTTTTATTTCAAATTGGTTTTGAAATAAATCCGGGTAAATTGAATTTTGGGAATTCTATTTTAAAATAAAAATGTGAAAGTTGAAATGATTCAACTACATAACCTATAAAGGAAAGTTGATTTAACGAAGAATTGAGTATATATGGAATGTAAATTTACTTTGAATAAATGAGGGTGAATGGAATATATCTGGATTTAACTTATGATAAGTTAAATAAAATTAAGAATTTGAAATTGAATTAAATCTAAATGAATTGGAATTAAATGGAAGTGGAGATAACGGTGAAATGTAAATGCTTATGATTGTGCAAATGAATTCATATTCTTAAGCTATTAAGTGTTAAAATTTGACATTGTGATTATAAAAATGTGGATTGGTTTGAAAAGAGCAATATAAACTTACAAGTAAATAAGTTGGAGGACTTGAGAATGGAAGATTTGATTTTAACTCAAGTAAAATGGAATTATAATCACAAATGGAAATAATAAGTGGAATGGTGAATTCGAACTTAATTTTAAATGGAATGCCAAGTAAGGTGAAACAATTATAAAATATAAAAGAGGTAAGTGAACTGAAGTTAGTAAATAAGTTGAACTTGGATATGGAGAATTAAGATTAAATTGAATTGGGTTTAACTTTGACTAAGATGAAATTAAGCTGAATATTAAAATTTCTGTTGTGTTATGAATAAAAATGGATATAATTAAATTCTTATTTAAGGTAGTAAAGGAAATGGTTTAAATTCAGGTGGGCTGAATAAAATTTAGATGAACTTGAATTAATTGTGGAAAGGAATTAAATTGAAAATGCATATATAATTTAGTTAACCTTGAATTAAATTTGGATAAGAATTTAATTAAATGGAAATTTAATTTAGTTGAAGGGATGTTGAATGAAGTAAATGCTCACTAAATTAAATTTAAAATGATTGTTTGGCAATGAGTTTTGTGTTAGCTAAATTAAATGGGATGTGTATGGTAATGAATAGAATTTTGATAGTTGGTCAAAGTTTGAAAGGTAAATAAAAATCCAGTTTTGGGATGGAATTTAAGTTTGGTAATAAATGTTGGAAGTGAGAATGTATAATGGGATTAGATTATAATAGTGATGGTTTGAATTGTAAAGGAAATTCAAATGAGAGAAATAATTTAAGTGGTCTCTTTGTTGATAAAATAAATTTGTACGTGGATGAGATAAATAAACAAAGAGCATTCTAATTTGTTAATGAATTGAAAATTGATTTAATGGGAATCAAATGGAAATCAAATAAAATTGATATTAGAAGATAATGAAACTATTGTGAAAGAACTTAAGCGAACTGAATTTAAATTGTGGTCGAGCTTTATAATGTAATCTTG
The DNA here is from genome assembly GCA_030737815.1 of Allium fistulosum. Lineage (NCBI taxonomy): Eukaryota > Viridiplantae > Streptophyta > Magnoliopsida > Asparagales > Amaryllidaceae > Allium > Allium fistulosum. The sequence continues at coordinate 1,260,370,637 of CM060901.1, forward strand.
AATGAAATTTGTTAGCAACTAAAATGTAAATGTTTGGGTAATGGTATTAATTAATTATTGAGATGTTATAATTTGAACTAAAATGTTAATCTTGAAGTGAGAATAAGAAAATTGAATTAAAGATAGCGATTGAATAAGCATGCTTGGATTGTGAACCATGCGAAATGGAATAAAATGAATATGAATCTAAATTGGAATTTATTTTAAATGGTTATAAGCCTAAGTGGCAATTATTTTTGTTGAAGGACATGAAATTAACATGTATTCAAAATTAAATTGTTTAACAAGCAATGGAATGAGTTTTGCATAAGTTAAACTGGATTGGAATCTAATTTAAAGAATTAGTAAATTGATGCAAGTGATACGCATGTAATCAAATTGATGTAAATATGAATTGAGAATAGTAAACTTGAATACAAGTCATTCAAGAGAAATAAATTGAAGCTTGGACTTGAATAAGCAAATTTAAAGGTGATTGAAATCTTTGGATTGTTGAAAATATAGTGACATTGTTAAACTATGGGGTTTGAGTTTGTAATGAGAGTTTAAATGATGTTGGAATTGTGAAATTTGGTTATAAAGTTGGTTAGCTTGCATAAATACGAAATTGCTTGGTTTGGTTATGAAATGAATATGTTTGGCTTACATTTACATTGAAAGTGTTATTAAAATGCTCACATCTTTGAAACTGATAAGTTGTTTGAGTATAGTACAGGTGCGGGAGGCGTTCGAGAGAGTTGGAGCGCGAATATGCGTTATATTAGCCGCTCGCTATTAAAATTTGCTAAAAGGTACGCCTACGCAAATATAATTGGGAAATGATATATGTTTTGTGATATATTTTGGTTTCCGGCCGTGTGAGCCGATGTATATATATTTGTGTATCCTGCGATATCGCAGAAGCTCCTCCGTACAAAGGAGACTCCGCCAAAAATTTTCAAAAATTTTGGGAGTTAGAAATTTTTTTTGGGGTTTTTGGGAAATTTATTAATAAGTAAAGTTATTTTGAAAGCGAGTGTTAAAATAAAGGCTTTAGAGTAAAGAAAGCAAAGGGTTTTGAAATGGAGCTGAAACTTTTTGGGAAAGTGAATATAAGCTTTTAACTAAGAGAATTGGGTAAGTAAATGTGGGAGAGTATATTTTTACCTTAGCAAATTTCGGGGACGAAATTTTTATAAGGGGGGAGGAATGTAACATCCCGTATTTTTAAGCCATTGAATTTGAACATTTAATTCATTTTAAATGTTTAATATGGGTTTAAGATTTATCTTGAACTAAAAAGAATTGGTTTAAACTAAAATAACAAGTGATAATTTCTAATGTGGAGATTTAATCTGAGATTGGATAATAATAATTAAATATTCGAAATTGGGATAAAAGGTGAATTTGGGGTGAATGATTATAAAGATGGTGTTTAAATGTATTTTTAGGTTCGATTGGTTATAAATAATATTATGGGAATTTTAGATGAATTTTAAAGTTGATAAATTATTATTTGGAATTTTATATTAATTTAAAAATGAATTTAATATTATTAAAATGCAATTTAATCAAGTTTTGGTCCGGATTGAGCCAGAATGATTTTTAATGTGTTTATAAATTTTATATGATTTGTTATTAAGTTATTAAAATTTTAAAAATGAAAATCTAAGCGTTTCTGATAATTTCAGAAAATCGCCGATTAAATAGACGAGTTAAAATAGCCTTCCGGGGCACAGTCTCGGAATTCGACGAAACCAGTTCCATTGGATCCGTAATAGTTAGTTATTATCGGATTTCAATTTTCGTAGCGATCGGAGTTGTCGTTTGACCGTGGCAGCTCGAAAACGCATCGAAATTGATTTAACCGATTTAATTTTAAATTGATCGTTTAATTCCGTATCTCATGCGTACGATCAAATCAGCTTACGAAACCTGTTCCATTGTGTCCGGAACGCGGAAAAACCCCAGGGTAGCCTGTCGGAACGCGTAGTTTGGAGTTCGTTTGCGTATATTGTTAACTTGAGAATTTTATAAATTAAATAATATTAAATATATATATATTAACTTTTATCTCATCTAAACCCTAACTTATTCGTTTCCAGCCGCCTAATTCGTTTCAATGGCCGATATCTTCTTCTCTTCCCCCTCAAAAATCTCGAAATCCAAGCAGCGATTTCAAAAGTTTTTAACTAGAGATATGTTCGTCTCGTCGAGCTCTACGTATCGACCGGTTATGATCGAGTTTGGTGATCGTTTGGAGGAGTTCAGCGAGCCGCGTTTGCTTCCGTTCGTGCGCAGTTATCGAGGCGAGCAAGGCACCGAGTGCCACCGCACTTTGGTCGAGCATGGGGGAGGTGAGGCGCTTCGTCGTGGTAGCCTCCGATCGAGGTGGAAGGCTCTGTGGGGGTTGCGATTTCATGCCCTAGTTTTTGCATGTTGGATTTGGTTATGCTGGAAGGTCGCGTACGAGAGGGAGGAAGAAAGGGAGCAGGCCACGTTTTCTTTTGGTGAATATTAAATAAGAAAAAAATATATAAAATATTGTTTGTTTTAAATCTTGTTCGAACTTTAAAAATTCGTAACTTGCACTTACATTATCAGATTGTTACGGAACTGGAAGCGTTGGAATCGCAGGAACGAGTACTTCGTGATGGCGCAGATCCGGAGTCATTCCGGGAAAGTCGAAATTTGGGTTAAATCGGACACCGTCCGGTTTAATTTAAATTTCGAACGCTCGCCGAAACTCAAGGTGAGTTATTCTCACTCACATCTGGATGCTAGACATTATAAATAGTTGATATTTAAATATCTATGTGAATGGTTGATTATATCTGTGATTATCAGTCTGGTTGATATTTATATTGCGATGTGCTAATATCTGTGATGCAGGGAGAAACAGGTTGGAGGGATCCAACTGGATTCCTCACAATGTAGCAATTATTTTATAATTGATAGTGATACCTGTTTATATGATGTGATTGATAAATCTGGAAATTTGGTTGTTCTGTGACATTGTGGTATAAATTGTAATCACAGAATTAAATTATAAATGGCTAAATTGTGTTTTTACGAAATAAAATGAATTGTTAAATTTAGAATTTCAAAGATAAAATTTGAAATCGGATTTGAAAAGAAAAATGTAAATTGGGTCAGACCGAGTATATTTCAGGATAGGTTGCTATGGAGCTCAGGAGAGGAGCTGGAGTCCGAGACGTATTTCTCGTACTTGTATTATTCCGCTGCTGTGATTGTTGAGATTGTTTGACTGGCTATGGTTGGTTGTATTGATATACTCTGATGATGATGTATTGTATATAAACAGATATAGTTTTGATTTGTGTAAAGTTATGTTCTATATATTATATTTTATTCCGCTGCGACTGTGAGGTTTTGATGTTGTTTAGTTCATTCTTCTTCTTCTTCTACCTTCTTTCTTTTCCTACAATCTGTCTTTTCCGGCGTTCGATCGTCGGCATATTATACTGTTGAGTATTTTGTGTCGATTTTCGAGGGTCGAGAAGAGCGGGTCGTCACATTTGCATTGTTACTTTTGAAATTCCCGGTACTTGTCATTGTGAAGTCTGTTACTTGACCATATGCATGTTGAATCATTAAGTCGGTTAGTCGAGTTGCACATTTGTGGTCTTCATACATATAGTGTACGAGTTTGCTCAAATCACATGCTGGTCAGTTTGCGTCTGCTTGTAGTTGTTTCTGGCCATTCTTTGTTCGAGTAGCATATCATGTGCACATCACAACACTTTTGTTCGAGGCTTTGCATTTTGTTTGGAGTTTGATGCTGTAACGACCCGCCATCCTACGACTAGGAAGACGCATCGTTTTGAAGAAAAGAAAGAGGTGAGAAAGTAGAAAAGAAGAGAAGAAAGAAAGAACAACAACAGAATCTCAACAGCGGAACGAATAAATTATATTAATAACAAAAGTATTACATAACATACAACGACTATCAGAGTTACACAGATTTTACAACACATACTAGACAGTTATAAACATCTGTCTAGTTATTACAACTCAACATAAAACTCTATTCAGAGATTAACACAGCGGAACTACTATCTATATCTACAACGCCGAAGCCTCCTGCTCCATTGCTCCTCCAGATATTCGTCAAAGCTAAACCTGAATCCCTTGGCTACTCGTAAAAATTTGAGTACCCAAGAGTTTATAAAACATAAATAAACAACTTGGGTCAGACATGGGTCTGGTGTGAGTAACAGGTTAAACTTGCTTAACTTCAAAACCTTTTGAAAGAAAAGGTATCACGTAAGACTTCCCGCACATAAACACGGAAAAGTTTTTACCTTACGATAACCAAAACATTTGATAGGAAATCCAGTTATATTATAATAGGGTCTAGGGTTTTCAAGTAAAATACAGAAATAGCTGGAATGCTTACATCTCACGTTCCAACATAGTTGGGCACAACTAATACGTACGGCACTTATTGGATTTTGGATTCCATACAATGGCAGGGCTACCGGGGTACCGCCCGTCACAGTACGTGGCCTAGATCACCGTACCGAGGATCACTCCCAATCCCCTGCAACACAAGGCCGGAACATCCCTTACTGGATAATTCCCGCACAAGATATCCCAGCAGTTGTTGCAATTCAACTGCCCACTCAACCGAATAATAAGAAGGGACCTCTAGACAGGGATAATCTTGTCCTACTTGGGTGCTACCCACTAACCTTGCTGCACCTCCCCTGTTTTAGCCATTCCCGGTTTGATGAGGCTTGAGGCTACGATTACCTTTAATCAGAACACACCACTTAGAATGCTCATCGTCCACCTGACGATGTTCTGAAAGCATTCAATCCATACAAGTTCGTTCCGGGTTCGAACGAAACCGAAGGCATTATCTCGTTACACTCGTTTTGGAATCACCCTCAGAGTTAACGACCATAACCCTTGCACTCTGAATCTTCATCTTCACTTGAGATTCACGACCTATCGTTAATTTGGATCGATGTGGTATTCGGGTCTCCAGACCTGGAAATCCGGTATACGGAAACCCGATCCCGGTCTCATCGAAATCCAAAACGTATCTTTTAAGGCCAAGTTGTTTTAAAGGTTAAAACAATTTAATTCTACTATCTATTAACACATAGATAGATAATTCACAGATTCATAATAGATAATCAACATTATCATTATAAGCAGATAATTCTTATCATCTTTACTATGCAACCAATGCATCCAAATCATACAGTATCAATTTTCTCATATCTGAGATTTCAAACCATTCAAGGTACACAATATCATCCATTCATAAGCAATGATTTATTTATCACCATCTATAATTAATTTAAAATGAATTAAATTAATTATTTCATCTTTAATTAATTTAAAGTAAATTAAATTAATTACTACATCTATAAATCCTGCTTAAATCATTATTAATTAATTATCAATCAATTAATCAATCATCATCCAATTATTCAATTTAATTAATCATCCTTGATTAATTATTTAATTACATTCAAGTAATTAGTATTAAATTAATTATACAAATTAATTATTCTTAACCACTTATAGTAATTAACCTTTAATTACTTCTTTTATTAATTAACTATAATTAATTACATTACTCCTTAATTAATTACATTAATTAATCACTTCATTTATAATTATTACTTAATTAATCAATTCTTAATTACATCATTAATTATATAAATTAATGATCCTTAATTACATTTTATCATTAATTACTTTATTTAAATTAATTACATTTAGTAATTAATCTTTAATTAAACCATAATTATTAATCACTATTGATTAATCACATTCAGTAATTAACTAACCTTAATTACTTCTTAAAATAAATTAATTATTCCTTAATTAATTTCTTAATTAATCCCTTGATTAACTTCCATTAAGTAATTAACTACCCTTAATTACTTTATTAATTACATCAGTAATTATCCATTAATTACTTTCCTAAGTAATTATACCTCCTTAAATTACATTAAGTAATTATACAAATCATTAAATGATTATCTTAAATTAATTAAACTAAATTAATTAACTTAACTTATCAATTTAAACTCAATTAATTACAATGAGTAATTAATTTCTTAATTACTTCTATTAAGTAATTTTATTAATTTCACAAATGATTATCCTTTAAATTAATTAACTTAATTAATTATCCTTAGTTACTGATCTACATTAACTATTAATTATTTTAATTACCTTTCTAAAATTATTAAACATTAATTAACCATTATTAATTACAACTTAATTAATCCTAATTATCAATAAATTAATCTCTAATTACTTAATTAATTAAGTACTTAACTATAACTTAATTAAACCTTAATTACTTGATTAATTTATTCCTAACCATTAACTTATAAAATTAATGATCCTTAATTCAAATTAATTAACCTTTAAATTAATTTAATTAATCCTTCATCAATAAAGTTTTAAACCCTTAATTACTAATTTATTAACCCAAGTCATAAATTAATTAAATTGATTAATTAACTTTTAATTTCCTTAATAATTTATTTTATCCTAAATTATTAAATCTCAATTATCTTTAAGATAACACTTTATTTCTATTAATGATTAAACTATCATTAATAAAGCATTTAAAACAATGTACCTTTAAATTTACTTTTAAATTTCATTTTAAATTTAAGATTTAAAATGGTTTAACTTATCAAGATTTAAAACAATTAAAACCCTTTTAAATCACATGTTAAGAACACTTAACTTATAAAGAGAATTTATAATAGTTTTAAAAACCAAATTTGTTTTAAATAAAAATCACTTTTAAAATATTCTTTAACATTTAAAGTCATTTAAACACTTTTAAATTTGATAAAACTTTATCTTATGTTAACTTAGAATTCAAATTTAGATTTGAATCTATACTTAATACATTTTTTTAAAACTAGTTTTTCAAACTAACTTAAATTCTGATTTAAATTTCAGATTTAAACTTTGGTTTAAATCTTAGCTTTACAGTTTAAACTCCAGGTTAAATTTTTAAAACAAAACAGGTTTCTTCTAAAACCTGTAACATTATTTTAACCCGAGCCATCCTATTTTGCTTCGAGTTCATCACCCAACTGCTCCGAGCAAATTACCTAATGACTCGAAGAAAACTCGAGCATACCAGTTCCAAATCAAAAACCACCCACCAGAAATAAGGTGCACCGTGCACATGCACAATCAACTGCGGCAGCTCCGATCACCTTCGCTACCACCAGCAAGTCGTTGACGACCTTCTTTCTCGATCCGACCTCCCAGAATATTTATTCAAGCTCGAAATCAAATTCGAGCACTCGAGCATCCCCCTGAAACCAAAACAAATCCTGGAAAACTTCACCGCGCTTCAACTCCGACCACCGTAAGCGCTACAGCTTCGAGCATACCCTCGTCATCAATCCAGCTACCACCTTCCAGAGTTCCAGCGAACTCGATCAACTAGAGTGATCGAACTGACCAGATTCATCAACCCATACCAAAACTAGGTTTATAGATTTCAAATCTCAACCACCATCGCCACCCTGCTCTGATCATCCATCACCTATTTTTCCCATCACCTCGGTAAGCTCCTCCACCTCCTCGCACAACCCGACCAGCTCCAGTCGCATAGATCACCCAAAATTCCCAAAATTTCCTTTTCAGTTCATATATGAACTGCTCTTAACCCCTATGACTACAATTCTTGATTTTTGTTTTAAAAATCAAGTTTTGTTACAAGGATTCAATGTATGTTCTTTAAATTTGTGAATCTAGAGGTTTGAATTTTTTACTTATACAAATCTTACTGTGTTGTTCTAGATTTCCAGAGTCATTTACATGTTTTCTCAACTTAAATACAATTTAAAACTAAGGTTTATTATTTATCAGACAAGTTCCATTTGAAACTTAAATTCAAACATAGTCAAGATCAAAAGGTTTGAAGTTTTAAATCAGAACTTGAATACTGGAATATATAAACAGAGGGCACAAAGAAGAAACAACATGCATATTATACAGGATATATATACCCAACATATAACATACAATACACATTTACTTCAACTTTCATAGCATGAACTCAAATTTTACCTACTTAAAATTTTAAGAGTGAAGTTACTCACCAAGAACAAATAATGAACAGATCACTTATAACCAGCATGCATAAAAATAGCAGACATTCAATTATCAATACATATTTATATTCAACCATCTAACATGCATCCAATTTTATTTTAAATATAAGGTTACTCACCAGATTTTAAGACAGAGACTCCAGATTTTTGAAAACAACACTTGAATCTTTTTTTAAAAAATTGAGTTGCTGGCATTTGTCTTTTGAAAACTTGAGAACTGGAAGGTGCCTTTTGCTTTAAAACTTGAGTTTTAAAACTGCATGCTTTTGATTCCAGATCTATTTGCTTTCTCTCAGGTTGCCTCATAAAGATGTTACAGGCTCTAGATTTCAAAACAGAGAATATTGATCTCTGCTTTGATTCCAGGTTGAAGAAGAATTTAGTTCAGGCTCATATACTTTTGAAAATGAGTTTGCAGCCTTGAACAGAACAGGCTTTTGATTTTGATCTTTAATTTGAAAGTGGATTTGCAAAAATTCGATTTTTAGATATATTTTGGTTTAGAGGTGATTGTGTTTCAGATTTGAAGAAATTGCAGGCTTTTGAGGGGTTGATTTCAGATTGAAGAAGAGGCAGGCTGAAGATTTGTTTTCAGATTTGTTTCTTTTGAGAATTTTGGTTCGAGGAAGATGTTATTAACTTAGTTTTTGAAAATAGTTTCAGCTGGACATTTTCTTCTTAGTTTTGATAAAAAGGAAAGAAATGAGGAGGGGGATAACATATGTATTTATAAGTTAGAATGTGGTTTAAAAAAATAAAAGAAAATCAAAATAAATAAAAAGACACTTGTTACAATATCTTGACATTTGTCACACACACTAATTATCTAAATTACACATGTTATAGGTAGCTTAGGAAAATAACACATGTCCTTTTAAGTTAATTAGTTATATTTTAAATGTTAATAAAGATTATTAACTTAATTAATAATTCCTTATGTAAATACATATATGAATTTCTCTTTTAAAGAAAATGTAAATAAACAATTTAAAAGCTTATCCAAATATTTTTAAAATGTTTAATCTTTTAATTTCTATTATAAATCCTATTTCATATTTTAAATCCAAATAAAAAATCAAGTTATATATATGCATATATAACTACCATTTAAATTATAACAATTCTATTTTATTTAAAGTCATTTATATTTATAAAAACAAAGTATTGAAAATATCAAATTTGACTATTTTAAATAATTTATAAAGAAATTATAAATTACTTCTATTTTAAAATCATATATATCAAGTAAAGAAATAAAACAAATCTTTTATTCAAATTTGAACTTAAGCTAAAAATCTATTTTAACAATTAAACATTTATAATATGTATTTTAAACTATATAGTTATTTATTAAATGTCTTTGGAAAGCTTAATATTAATTTAAATCATAATTTCCAAATTACCCAAAATATATTAGAAATTTGAAAACATAATTTCATTTGTTAAATTCAAACCAACTCATCTATTTACAATATATACAATTATACATATATATTATAAATAGAAAATATTTTATTAAACTTTTAAAAGATAAATCACTAATTAAATATTTATTTAATTAGATTATTAAATTAATTCAATTTATTACAAAGATCATCAAATCAATTTAATTTTTAAATATAGATTATTAAATTGATATTGTCCAAATTCCCGGGATATCACAGATGCCTTCTTGAATTTTGCAGTCTTGTTGTACAGGCTTGCGCCTTTGAATCTGGGTAGCTTGTCACTGTGTTGCACTTGCTTGACCCAGTTTGGTAGTTGCGTAATTGCTGGGCCTTGTTGTTTTGACTTATCAGGGTACACAGGCTTATTCACCTGTAGTCTTTGTGATTTGTGGCTGTGTTGCTTTATCTTTAGTACACATGCTATTATCACTTGTTGCCTTATTGATAAAACACGGCTGTGACTTTGGTCACTCTGATGTCTCTGAACCTGTTTGCAACTGCTGGCACCATTGTTGTCTTCACTTGCATACATGTTATATCTTTGTTTATGCCACTCTTTTGGTTTGTGTTTCACTAGCATTATTGTAGTGGCGAGGCAGTACACGCGTGCATGTACTGCAGCCCTAGCAGAATTGACAGATTTAATTGATATTTCGAATGTTTGAATTGTTTCGTTGGTTCAATTCAATATTTTGAAGTTGTGTTTTTATTTGGTTTAATCTGATGATTCTGTTGACATCTAATTATCTTTTAGATAAGTTAGATTATGTGTTTTCTAATTATCATATTGATAATTAGATATTTGTGTTTATGCTGTTTTGTTGGCTTGGGTTTCACTTTGACCTTTGCAGTTTTGATTGCTGTTAGTATTCACTGTTGTGATGATTTCACTTACTGTAATGGCGAGGCAGTGCACGCATGCGTGTACTGCAGCCACACAGAGTTTGGTTTGATTTAACCACTTTGAGATTTTCTAATTATTTATTTAATAATTGGATTTGGTTGTTAATTGATGTTTAAGCAATTCTGTTGTTTTCTAAACTATCTGCATTGGTAACCTTTTATCTATCTTTGTTGGTGATTTGGATTAGCTAATTTGTTGTTTAACACTATTCAGTGTTATATCTGTTGTTATCCGATCCTCGTATCGAGAAGTCGGATATACGAGATTTCTGTGACTGTCGTCTATTTGATATTTGATTATTATTGCTTCCGTGCATTAATAACTGAGTTTGAATTAGACTGACCCGTGTATTATTTTCTTTTGAATTTAATACTCGGGTCAAACCCGAGTTATTTCAGGTTGTAGATTTCCTGCTTTGAGTTGCTGTTTGAGCTATGAAGACTTTTCACATCTTTTGGAGTAGTCATGTCATAGTATAGGTTGATATGTATTCATGTATATTAGTTGATAATGTACGTGTTTATATAACTTCCAGAGTCGACAGTTGTAGTTGTATCATATGTATCGTGTCAAATGTATTGTAACTGACATCGGTTATATATATATATGAGACTCTTTGTTTTATCTGTGTTCCGCAATTATATTATCTATGTTATTATTATATTTATTGTCCTAAACTATTATGAACCATCGTAGTTCGTTTTATACTGGAAATTGGGTATGTCGATGGGAGTAAATAAATAAGCGATGAAAAATGAAAAATATATACCACTCCTATCGAGGTAACCAATACTAGTGTAAGGCCAACTACGGATGGCCGCTCTTATCCAGCCTTATTCTTCGTAATAACAGACAGTATTTCTTTTAATACTCTTTGTTATTGTGAGCATAGAGGTGGGGCGTCACAGTTGGTATTAGAGCTTGGGGTTTATGGACATAATATAAAACATAACTTAGATGGAACATGTGTTACAACTATTTGTCGATGTTTTATTTGTGCTTTGAGTCAAAACTAAAGTTGTGAAATTTTGATGAAATTTTTAAATATCTTAATTTAAAATAAAAGTGAAACTGTGTTTTGTTGTTTGATTGATTTGTATTCTGTTATCAGAGTGCACAGCGGAAACAGTGACACTGTCTTCACTGATTAGAGTTGATAATCTTTTTGATTTAAAAAACAAAATGTGAAATTGAAAAAAAAAATTCATTTGTTATTTACATAGCTGTGTTTATTTTGTTTCTTTGAGAATTTCGAATCCGAATTGAGGATTCGAAACGATTGCAGTTATGTGATTTTTGTTGAGATCTTTGCTGGTTTTCTTTTTTGCTGATCGTATATTGATTAGATTTAGCTGTTTTGAATTATCTTCATTGAAGATACATTCGAATGATTTCTTTGTTCATTTTGTAGTACGTGCAAATTTGAGTTGCACGTTACTGCATTTATTTTACGTTGAACCGATGTTTGGTTTGAATGTATTTTGTTGCCGTTATCTTTATAATGGGATTTTTACATCGGTGCTAAATTTTTGAAGCACGATGTTTTGTGACAATTTTAATGAATGAAAATTCACTGATGTTACATTTTGATGTAAATTATTTTGATGAGATTTTGACGTTTAAAAATTACTGTCGCTTTGACTTCAGTAACCGTCAAATTTTTAAAAGTGGATTTTCAAGCGGTTATTCCGCAATGCTGATTTTGAGATTCGTTTTTGATGTTTTGGGAAGTGCAATTTCCTTTTCGAAATTGCTACTGATGTTGTTGCTTTAATCACGTGATTGGAAAATCGTTTTAAAATGAAAATTGTTTTATAAATTTTTTTAACAGTTTGCGCTTTCAAAAGAATGAGGAAGCGACTTAAACGATTCAGCAAAATCGAGGACTATGACCCCTTTCTTTTACTGTTTCGCTTAACTCCAGACTTGTCCAGTTGAGAATGTGAATTGTTATTTTTATAAAATAAATAAAATTGTTTTCAGGAATTTTACAGTTTGCGCTTTCAGAAGAATGAGAAAGTGATTTAAACGTTTCAGCAAAATCGAGGACTATGACCCCTTTCTTTTACTAATTCGCTTAATTCCGAACTTGTCCGTTTGAGAATGTAAAATGTATTTTTACAAAATACACAATTTTTGCACTTTCAAGGAAACGATTAAGAGAATCAAACGATTTAGTAAAACACGTGGCATGGGACATGTGCGTTTGCTATTTCGGTTAATTCCGGACTCGTTAATTGAAATATTTAATGTTTTGATGATTCTGATGATTTGTGTGCCTTCGAGCCACTCTGATGGACCTTCGGGTCAAATACCAGTACTAGACCTTCAGGTCACTCTTCGGACCTTCGGGTCAATCTGATGGGCGCTAAAATTATGTTGAGTACTTGGTAGGCTTCGGCCACTCTGAGATGCACGTGCGGCGAACTAAAAACTCGCCATCTAATGGGATCGATCCAAGCTTTTATGTTGATTTTCTCGTCTTCTTAATTGATTTCTAGATATTTGTTGTTTCTAATTATCTACAGGTAATTAGTGTGACGACCCGGAATTTCGAGCAATAACAATTTAATAATTTATATTAAATATTAAATTGTTTTGATATATCTTGGATTTATGAGACTTAAATGAATACTTTTCTTTTAATAAATATCGTATTGGTGAATTTTACCTTTTAAAACTAATGAATTATTTTCTATTTAAAATGGATATATATTGTAGATAGGAAGCTTTGTTTTAAATTTAACTAATTAATTATGTTTTCAAATTTCTTTTAGTGATTTGGGAATTTTGATTTATTTATAATAATCCTTTCAAAAACTAGCTAATAAATAAATATGTGGGTTTTAAATATATAAGATAAATGTTTAAATTGTTTAAAACTTATTCTAACCTTAGTTTATATTTAAATTCATTAACAAAAGAGATTTGTTCTATTTTCTTTGTAAGTATAGCTTGATAAAATATGATTTAAAATATATATAGGTTTTAAATACAATATTTGTCAAGTGATATTTTAGTATATAATATCAAATAAGTAGTTTATAGTAAGAAATGGTTTCTTTTATAAATCATCTCCAATTGTTAAATGTGTAATTTATTTTAAAATAATAAATTAAATATACATGTTGAAATACAAGATTTTAGTGGTAAGTTGGACATAGAGTGAAACAAATATACATAAGTAAATTTCATAGTTTTGTAAATAATAAAACGAATACATTAAATAAATCAAACAACATGTTAGGATAACACCCACTTACATTTCATTAGCATTCAAACTAGAAAGCTGCATAAGCAAGTGAACCATAGGAAATAATATTTCAAATACATTTCAAAATGTAAACCAGGCAAGAAAATACATAAGAATGATTTCCCAGCCTTCAAATTTAATCTGCATAGGCATGTGAATAATGAGAAATAATCTTCAATCACATTTCAAATGTAAAACAGGAGTATAATACTTAAGATGATTTGCCAGCCCCTAAGTGAAACCTGCATAGTTAAGTAAGCTTGAAAAATAAATCTGCATAGTCAAAAGTTATAAAAGTAAGCATAAGAGATATGAGACAAATGGCTCGAATAATATATAGATATGCAGTCTTGAGTATAACTAAGTATAGGTAGATATATAGGCTGGTAAGTAAAGATAGTATGTATGCAAACTTAAGAACAACAAGATTTAAAGTAAAGTGATAATATATGTTTGTGGCTTGTAAAGTAAGACTCAGGCAAGTAATAAAAATTTGATAAGTGTTAAAATGAGACACAAGTACAATAACATTAAATGTTCACATCCTTGCAGCCAAACAAAATCTGTTGAATTGTATTTCAGCCTCCATTGTATCAAATATCTCTGACATAAGAAAAGAAATATACAAACCCTGTAAAATGTTTTAAAACTTCAACCTGGAAGCAACCTTCTCTTATCATTTCTATTTCCAGTTCGAGCTCAACAAAACCAAAAATGAAAACTCCATTAAATCCTAAAACAAGTATTCAACATTATCAACAAATCAATATAACAGTGAGCAGAAGAATTTGGCAAGAAGATCTAAGTGAGAAGCATTTTTTTTCAAATTCAAACTGTTTTCAAACAGGATGCTCTGTTCTTGATAAATCCTGGTGAGTAACATTTTTCTTTAAAATATAACTTAAGATAATTTGGACCATGCTTTTCTCCGTGATGATATATTTTGTATATATATGATTGTGCACATCTATGTGTACCTGTTCTCTTTGATACTCTATTATTGTTGTTATTTCTTTTGAGTAGATTGGTAAATAAACCCTCACCACTTGATCTATTGATTGTTTGATTGTAAGATGTAAACAAAAGATGTTTGTTTGGTTATGATTTAAGTATTAAAATTTTATCAAAGTAGAAACAACTTGTAAATACCTCTAGGAATTTGATTTTACAGAGAGAATTTAAATCTATGAAAGATTCGAATGTCATGAATTGTAAATACATTTATATAACCTGAATCGCTATTAGAAAATAGGATTTTTAAGATAGAAATGATGATTTATATTCAAGTATTTTTAGAGCAGTTTGAATATGAACCAAAAATGGATTTTTATCAAAATCCGGTGATGGGTGGAGCATTAGGAGCCAGGTTTTCGCGTGAGGGTAAAGGAGCCTCCGGTGGTGTTGGGAAAAATAGCTAGAGTTGCTCCAGTTCGACGTGGAAGCGGCGGTGGGGTTTTGTTTTATTTTAACCTAGTTTTGGAGGCGTTGGGTATTTCGTCTCGTTCGAAGTCATTGATTGATCGAGTGTCACGTGCGTTTGTGGTTGGGTAGAGGAGAGATTGACGAGACTACGGCCGGAGTTTGGTGGCCTCTGGTGGTCGGAGCTGCGTGTACATGGCGTTGACAGGTATCGTGGCGATGTCGTTTTCATGTTTCCAGGCTTTGTTGGAGCAACTCGAATTCGATCTCGAGTACGTGGAGTTGATCGGAGGCTTGGGATAAGATCTGGAAGTGGTCGTCGATATGTGGAGATAGTCGTGGTCGACTGGAAGTGGCGATCGACGCCGTGCACGTGCACGGTGGAGTGGTTTTGCTGGTGAAGCTGTTTTTGGTTTTCGAACTTAGGTTGGGAAAAAGACTCGAGATTTACTCGAGTTAATTCTGGTTTGGCTCGGGTAAATCTACATTTTTCTCGAAGTAAGATTAAGGGAACTCGGGTAGTTTTGTTCCCAAAACTTTAACCTGTTCCAGATTTGCAGATTTTAAAGTGTTGGTTTTTAAATTGTAACCAATGTTAAAAAACTGAGTTTAATTAAATATTTGAATTCCAGATTTTTTGGAATGAAGAGAAAAGTTTAAAATTTAAATACTTTAATTAAATTTAAATATTTTAACTTAAGGGGATTTGTTTTAAAACCCCTTCATAACTAAGGTATTGCTTTAAGTTATAATTTAAAGTTTTTTTAAAGTTAGTTTAAAGTGATTTAAGTTAAATTAGTGATAGTTTAAACTTGGAGTTTAAAATGAAAGTTCAAAGGGGAAAAATGGAATATATGTTTCGAACATATTTAAATGAAATTTAATCAATATTGAAAAAGGAGTTTTCTTTAAGTAAATAAAGATTAAAGATTTAAATGCATTGTCCATTGAAATAATTAGAATGATAATCGATAAAACGGTATTGATTTAATTAGTAATTATAAGTTGAAATGTATTAATTAAAGAAAAAAATGAGTTAAGAAATTGATATGTAGATAAGAATCATAGATTTGACCTTAAATTAATTAATGAATAGTTAATTGAACTTATAATTAAAAATGAGGAAATTGTAAGTATTATTTAAGATAAAGTAATTAATAGATAATAATGAATGTCATTAACTAGATTATTTTATAATTAGTTAATATAATTGATTTTTTAATAAGTTAATTAGATTAATTAATTTAATAATCAACATTGTAATTGTTTAAGTGTAATTACTTAATGGGAATTAAGTAAGGAGCTAATTACTCACTTTAGTTAATTGGGTAATTTGATTTATTTGAGTTAATTAATTTAGTTTAATTAATTTGGATTAATCACTTGGAAATTGGGAGATATAATACTTAGGAAAGTAATTGATGAATAATTACAGGATGTAATTTATGGATAATGATTTGTTAATAGAAGTAATTTGGATATAATTACTTGAAATTAATCAAGGGATTAATTAAATCTGTTTATTGGGAGTAATGAATTAAGGATAATTAATTACTGTATGTTATTAATCAAGGTGATTAATATATGTGATTTGGAAATTAGTTTTCTTAATAAAAATTAAGAAATAAAATAACTAATTAAAAGTTAATTACTTGATGTAATAGAATTGAATAGTAAATGTAATTAGAGATCATTAATTATTATAATTAATGCTGGAACTTAGAATGGTTTTATTTGGAAATAATTAATAAATGAAGAGATTTATTAATGAAATTAATTAAGTAATGTAATTAATTTTAGTTAATTAATAAATGAAGTAATGTAAAGGTTAATTCCTATATTTGGTTAAGATAATTAATTTGTAAAAATAATTAAAGGAAATTACTTAAATGTAATTATAGATAATTAATCGAGGATGATTAATTAAAATGAATAATTGGATGATGATTAATTAATTGATTGATAATTAATTAATAGTAATATAAGCAAGTTAATAATGATGTAGTAATTAATTTAATTTACTTTAAATTAATTAAAGATTTGTAATTAGTTTAATTCATTTTAAATTAATTATAAAATGAGGTGATTATTAATCTTTGTTTATATATGATGGATGATATTGATTTCCATGATTGATTGTGATCTCAGATATATATCTATTGTGTTATGGATGCTTGGTTAAGTATGATGATATTGATTATCTGTTTGAGTAGATAATATGGATTATCTGTTTATGATGATGATGTTATTCTCCATTGTTATATTGTGTTTTATCTATCTGTGTTGATATAGATAATAAATTGAATTGTTTTAACTTTAAAACAACTTGGCCTTAAAAGATACGGTTTGGATTTCGATGAGACCGGGATCGGGTTTCCGTATACCGGGATTCTAGGTCTGGAGACCCGAATACCACATCGATCCAAAATAACGTTAGGTCGTGAAATCCAAGTGGAGCAAGTGAAGACTCGAGGTATAAGAACTATACGTCAGTATAACTCTGTGGGTGATTCCGTAATGAGTTTGACGGAGATAGTACTTATAGATTCGAGATGGTGGTTCAAATTGCAAGGGTTATTGTCGTTAACTCTGAGGGTGATTCCAAAATGAGTGTAACGAGATAATGCCTTCGGTTTCGTTCGAACCCGGAACGAACTTATATGGATCGAATGCTTTCAGAACATCGTCAGGCGGGCGATGAGCATTCTAAGAGATTTGTTCTATAAAGGTAATCGTGACCTCAAGCCTCATCAACCAGGAATGGCTAAAACAGGGGAGGTGCAGCAAGGCTTCGTGGGTAGCACCCACTTGAGAGCGAGATATACCCCTGTCTAGAGTCCCTTTTATTTCGGCTGTGTGGGCGGTTTAGTAGCTACAACCGCTGGGGTTGTCTTGTTTGGAACTGTCCAGTAAGGGATGGTTCCGGTCTTGTGTTGCAGGGGACTTAGGGTGGGTCCTCGGTACGGTGATCTAGGCCACGTACTGTGACGGGCGGTACCCCAGTAGCCCAGCCATTGTTGGAAACCCATTTTCCCTACGAGACTTTACGGTTTTGATTGTATTACCCACGTTGTGGCTAATATGCTGGAATTTAATAGATGTAACAATTTCAGCTATTTTCTATTTACTTGAAAACCCTAGACACTATTATAATATTACTGGATTTCCTATCAAATGTTTTGGGTTAGCGTAAGGTAAAAACATTTCCATGTTTATGTGTGGGATGTCTTACGTGATACCTTTTGTTCTCAAAGGTTTTTCAAGTTAAACAACTTTAACCTGTTACTCATACCAGACCCATGTCTGACCCGGAGTTTATTTCTGTTTTTCCTAAACTCTCGGGTACCCAAATTTTTACGGGTAGCCAAGGGATTCAGGTTAGCTTTGACGTATTCTGGAGGAGCAATGGAGCAGGAGGCTTCAGCGTATAGATATATAGTGATTCCGCTGTGTTAGTATTTATCTGTATTCCGCTGTGTTGTATCTCTGTATTGTATTGAGATGTATCGAGTTGTATTAACTAGACAGGTGTTTATAACTGTCTAGTATGTGTTGTATTATCTGTGTAACTCTGATATATATGATATTATGTAATCTCTTATGTGATATATTATATTTCATTCGTTCCGCTGTTGAGATTCTGGTGTGTCTTCTTCTTTCTTCTCTATCTTTTCTATTTCTCACCCTCTTCTTTCTTCATAGTGATGCGATTTTCCGGTAGTGGAAGGTCGGGTCGCTACAATTAGATATCTGATGTTATGAGATTTAATTATCGTATCGATAATTAAATATTTGAGGTTTCTGATTATCGTTTTTGATAATTGGATATTTGTTGTTTCTGATTATCGCTTGTGATAATTAGATATTTGATGTTATGAGTTCTGGTTATCGTTTTTGATAATCGGATATTTGTTGTTTCTAATTATCGCTTGTGATAATTAGATATTTGTTGATTTTGATTATCGTTTTGATAATTAAATATTTGTTGATTTGAAATTTGATTACCGTTTATGGTAATTAAATATTTGTTGATTTGAAATTTGATTACCTTTTGTGGTAATTAAATATTTGTGGATTTGAAATTTGATTACTGTTTGTGGTAATTAAATATTTGTTGATTTGAAATTTGATTACCGTTTGTGGTAATTAAATATTTGTTGATTTGAGATTTCTGATTATCGTTTGAGATAATTAGATATTTGTTGATTTGTTTTCTAATTATTATTTTGATAATTAGATATTAGTTGATTTGAGATTTCTGATTATCGCTTGTGATAATTAGATATTTGAGATTTGATTATCGTTTTGATAATCGAATATTTGTTGATTTGAAATTTGATTATCGTTTTTGATAATTGAATATTTGTTGTTTCTGATTATCGCTTGTGATAATTAGATATTTGAGATTTGATTATCGTTTTTGATAATTGAATATTTGTTGATTTGAAATTTGATCATCGTTTGTGATAATTAGATATTTGTGATTTGAGAATTCTGATTATCGTTTTTGATAACTAGATAATTGTTGATTTGTGAATTCTGATTATCGTTTTGATAATTAGATATATGTGATTTGAGAATTCTGATTATCGTTTTGATAACTAGATATTAGTGATTTATGAATTCTGATTATCGTTTTCGATAATTAGGTATTTGTTGATTTGTGAATTCAATTATCGTTTCTAATAATTTGATATTTGTGTTTTCTGACTATCGTTTGGGTAATTGAATATTTGCTGACTTTGTTGATTATGAGATTTCCTAATCTCTGATTGAGTCTAGATTATGTCGATTTTATTGAATTGTTGTTTTCTATCTATCTCTGTTGATAGTTAGAGTTCATTGATTATAGAGTTTGTGTTTTCTAGTTATTTGTTGAATAACTAGATATTTGCAGTTTTGCGAATTGTGATTTGTGTTTTCTAATCATCTTTGTTGATAATTAGATTTTGTTGTTTTCTAATTATCGTATCGACAATTAGATATTGCTGTTTTGTGATTTCTGAATTTCAGTTATCTAAATGAAAATTGAATGTTGCTGATAATTATATTTATTCAGTTCTGCTGTTTTCTGATTATCTATTTGATAATCAGACTTTGTTGAGAATTTCTGAATTTCTTTTATGAAATTAAAAGATTTCTTTGGTATTTGTGTTCTCGATTCTTATTTTTCTAGCGTAACCAGTTTATGGTAGAAAAATAATTTTTATAGACAACTTTAAGTATGAAAGTTGCAGGGACGCAATTTTTATAAGGAGGGGAGTCTGTAACAACCCGAAATAATTCATAAAATTAATTATCGTTGTATGATGATTAGAATTAGTTGTTAAGTGCTTTTGGGATTTGTCGACTTGTAATTCTTTGTTATAGTGTAATGGATATGCGGACTTAAAACTTATTTGGCCTTCTTCCTTTTAAATTAAGGCCGTGATACTTATCTTAACTCGTCCCCCTTTCATATTCATTCGCAACCCGTTCCCCATCTCATTTTTCGAACGAAAACCCTAATCAACAAACGAAAGAAAGAATAGTGGCGGCCTCTATTCATTTATTCCGCTTTGAAGAATTGGGCTCCTGATTTTCGTAGGCGTGGCTTCAAATTTTCGATCGAAATAAGGTGAGTAATTTTTATTACTCACATCTAATTCATGCTCGAGTGTAATTAGGGTTTGAATTCTTTTATTTTCGTGGTTTTGGGTTCCACAGTTTGGTTTTGTGAATTTCTGGTGACTTCGAGCTTGACTTTGACTTTGTGAAAATATGAACTCGTTCGATTTTCTTGGCTGTTACGGCTTGTTTAATTTCTGACTTGGTTTCATTTTACTCCGGCCTTGACTTTGTTGATGATATCTGACCATGGCTCTGATATTTGCCTTGTCTTCCTTGTTGACTTCGACATGACCACGAGTTTGATTTTGTTGATTTCTGGCTTATTCAAATTTGAGATTTTTGTTGTTTGTTTAATTGATACTCATGGCTATGAACTTGCTAGTTCTTTATTGACTACGGTCATTTTGATTTTGTTGATGTTTGCTTGGTTGACAATACTATACTAGGCCATTCGATCTTCGTTTGGATGTTCGAGATGGATACTGACTTGTCGTATGTACTTTGTTTGAGTTCATTGGCCACTACAGTTTCGAAATGATTTTTTTGTGATTTCTTTGGCCATCAATAGTTTTGATTTTTGGCATTTTAATGACTTCGTTCATTTGAAGTGATCTACTTTGTACGATGTTGATGAGTTTATTTGACTTGGTCAGATTTGTGTTGTCTCCGGCATTAACTTGAATTCTAGTGTCCTCTGTGACTTCGGCGTTGCCACTGCTAGTTTGAAATTCCCTCTATCTTCGTTCGAGACTACTATGACTTAGTTTGCTTTAGATATATAGGTATGACCTGTTTGCAATGTTGTTTCAATTTTAATTGATGTTGATACCTTCACTTGTATTAAATTGCTTCGAGTCAGTGAGTTGCATTTTTGATCATCCTACTTTATATATATTGGTGTGATCACTAGCTTGTTGTTGCCTCTGTTATCATTGTCAGGTCTGCATTGTTACTTTTGAAATTCTGGGCTTGCACTGGAATTTGTATTGTATAGATATATATGTATATACAAACATTCATGTATGTATATATATATATATATACAGTGGTTGTATGCATTTTTGATCATCCTACTTCATATATATTAGTGTGATCACTAGCTTGCTGTTGCCTTTGTTATCATTGCCAGATTTGCATTGTAACTTTTGAAATTACCGGTACTTGTCATTGTGAAGTCTGTTACTTGACCATATGCATGTTGAATCATTAAGTCGGTTAGTCGAGTTGCACATTTGTGGTCTTCATACATATAGTGTACGAGTTTGCTCAAATCACATGCTGGTCAGTTTGCATCTGCTTGTAGTCGTTTCTGGCCATTCTTTGTTCCAGTAGCATATCATGTGCACATCACAACACTTTTGTTCGAGGCTTTGCATTTTGTTTGGAGTTTGATGCCTTCTTGAATTTCGCAGTCTTGTTGTACAAGCTTGCGCCTTTGAATCTGGGTAGCTTGTCACTGTGTTGCACTTGCTTGACCCAGTTTGGTAGTTGCGTAATTGCTGGGCCTTGTTGTTTTGACTTATCAGGGTACACATGCTTGTTAACCTGTAGCCTTTGTGATTTGTGGCTGTGTTGCTTTATCTTTAGTACACATGCTATTATCACTTGTTGCCTTATTGATAAAACACGGCTGTGACTTTGGTCACTCTGATGTCTCTGAACCTATTTGCAACTGCTGGCACCATTGTTGTCTTCACTTGCATACATGTTATATCTTTGTTTATGCCACTCTTTTGGTTTGTGTTTCACTAGCATTATTGTAGTGGTGAGGCAGTACACGCGTGCGTGTACTGCAGCCCTAGCAGAGTTGACAGATTTAATTGATATTTCGATTGTTTGAATTGTTTCGTTGGTTCAATTCAATATTTTGAAGTTGTGTTTTGATTTTGTTTAATCTGATGATTCTATTGACATCTAATTATCTTTTAGATAAGTTAGATTATGTGTTTTCTAATTATCATATTGATAATTAGATATTTGTGTTTATGCTATTTTGTTGGCTTGGGTTTCACTTTGACCTCTGCAGTTTTGATTGCTGTTAGTATTCACTGTTGTGATGATTTCACGTACTGTAATGGCGCACGCATGCGTGTACTGCAACCACACAGAGTTTGGTTTGATTTAACCACTTTGAGATTTTCCAATTATTTATTTAATAATTGGATTTGGTTGTTAATTGCTGTTTAAGCAATTCTGTTGTTTTCTAAACTATCAGCATTGGTAACCTTTTATCTATCTTTGTTGGTGATTTGGATTAGCTGATTTGTTGTTTAACACTGTTCAGTGTTATATCTGTCGTTATCCGATCCTCGTATCGAGAAGTCGGATATACGAGATTTCTGTGACTGTCGTCTATCTGTTATTTGATTATTATTGCTTCTGTGCATTAATAACTGAGTTTGAATTAGACTGACCCGTGTATTATTTTCTTTTGAATTTAATACTCGGATCACACCCGAGTTATTTCAGGTTGTAGATTTCCTGCTTTGAGTTGCTGTTTGAGCTATGAAGACTTTTCACATCTTTTGGAGTAGTCATGTCATAGTATAGGTTGATATGTATTCATGTATATTAGTTGATAATGTACGTGTATATATAACTTCCAAAGTCGACAGTTGTAGTTGTATCATATGTATCGTGTCAAATGTATTGTAACTGACATCAGTTATATATATATATATATGAGACTCTTTGTTTTATCTGTGTTCCGCAATTATATTATCTATGTTATTATTATATTTATTGTCCTAAACTATTATGAACCATCGTAGTTCGTTTTATACTGGAAATTGGGTATGTCGATGGGAGTAAATAAATAAGCGATGAAAAATGAAAAATATATACCACTCCTATCGAGGTAACCAACACTAGTGTAAGGCCAACTACAGATGGCCGCTCCTATCCAGCCTTATTCTTCGTAATAAAAGACAGTATTTCTTTTAATACTCTTTGTTATTGTGAGCATAGAGGTGGGGCGTCACATCATCTTTTAGATAATTTATGCAAAGTTACAACGTTCACGTTTCCTTTCAGTAAAAAGTGTAGTTCCAATGCATTAAAATGCAAAGATCCATTAGAATAAACCAAAGTATTTATTATTATGTCAATTGGATTAAAATGGCAGGGGATCATTGCATATTTAGCTGTCTCAATCATAGAATGTTTGGAATGGAGAAATAAATCGCTATGTCTAGTAAAAACTTATTTGTGAGATGATACCAAGAAATAGAAAAAAAAATATAAATAATAATAATTAAAAAAAATCAAAATACAAAGAGGATATTCTAAATGATAATTTAGTCAAGATTTTGGAATGGATAGTTAATTCAAGAATTTGGGTCTCAGTCATGAAAAAGGTGTTGTTATAGCATGCATTGAGAATGAAAAGTAAATTTTCATGTAAAGGAAGACCGAAAAAAAAATTGGGTAAGATTTGAATAAGAGGATAAAAAGTTTTTTCCTAAACATCACTCGAATCGGTGGAATGTTATTTTCTTAAGAAAATTTATGGAAGGCTGACATATAATACATAATCGCTTGCGTACCAACCACACATGACTGAAGTAACCCCTAAGTGGATATTATTTGGTTAAAATGATCATAACTTATAACTCTAATGAATTTGAGGACTCTTTTTGTTAAGGCTAATGGGAGATAAACCAAACTTCCATTTGTAGAACTTGGAATAGATCCATGTAGACCATAAACATCATATTTAGGTACCATGATTTTAGAGAATTTAGGAAACAGTTTAAGAGTAAAGATAAATGACTCGAGTTGAGATGAAATTGGAAAAGAAGCTATGATATCTTTTTATATTTAGGAAATCACTAGTTTGGGCAACCTTGAGGGAAAAGGAAGTATAACAAAGGGCTAAGTGGAAAGTACCATAGAAAGAGGAAGTGAAATCCATAGTTGAGTTATCCCACTTGTTATCCAGGTTTAGAGGTGATTAGGTACACCACTGAAAGAGTTAAGACAATATGTTGTGGAGATTTTACAGAGTGATAGTCAGCAAGAGCATACTCATGATCGATTTAGCATGGTGCAAAATGGCACCATTTGAGTCAGTTGCAAGGATTTTTTAAAGTTACCAACGCATATATGATTGGGATGGAAAGTTTTGGATGGTGGCGAGAGTTGGTTAGTGTAGCCGGGATCCAATTAGTAGAAAGACAAGGGCTGCACCCTGTGCAGTTAAAGCGCTCGGCAGATTCAATGCGGCGGAGGTGAAAAAAGTCATAGCGGGGATACAATGAGGATATAGCGGGATATAGCGGATGACTCTAAAATAGCATATAAAACTCATACTTAATGTTTTTACAAATATATAAATTGTAACTAAATGAAAAATTAACATTCAATTGAATTATAATTAATACATAAATAATTTTAAATAAAAACATGTGCGAATATATTGTAAATAAACGTAAAACTGTTATATAACATAATTGAATTTAGTAGAATATTAGAGTATTTTCATTTCTGACAATATATTAAAAATTCAACTAAATAAATTAATTTCATAATTTTCATAATGTATAATTGTCATTTTTCAATTCAATTCTTTTAAAGAAGATATAGCGGAATATAACGGAAATAACGGGATATAGTGAAAATAGAGGGGCTTAAAGCGGAAAGGCTATATTTGGGGCTATATGGAAAAATCGTAGCGGTAGAAATCTGCTATGAGATATAGCAGGGTTATAGTGGGGCATTAACAGCACAGGATGCACCAAATACGCATGAAGCAAGTATCGATAGGAGGAGTGGGTTAGTCCATGGAGTTGATTCCATATAAGAGTCTATGAAGCTGAGTCCACGGTAGAGAACAAGCAAGTAAAAAATCCCCAAAGAGAGATAAGATATAACATAAATATTAGAAAGCCATCATTAGGTACTTATTGAAGTGCCCATGTGGGGTAGTTACCTTAGTCAAGCCATTTTAGCTAGAGAAGCTTAGATTACCTTTGAACTTAGGATTTAGGTGGTATACCCTTTAGGTAGAGACCTTTGGATGATATGAATGGTTGTAAACATGTCAATAGGACATATTATGAGTGATGGATGCTGATGGATTTAATTGATTGCATTTCCACACGTTAGGATAGTCGACCTTATAGCTACATACACTTATATCATATGCATATTATTTCATGATTTGTTGCTACATATGGATGTTATGCATACAGATGTTGCATATCTTGTATTGTTGGGCATGCATGTAGAATACCGGTTTATCATTAGGATTTTGCATACATTTGGACACATAGCATGAGCATTCTTGCATAAATAGAAGGTCGACTGAATCAATAGACCGACTACTCTTTTGCATTAGTTGAGGTTCATGTGCATTCCATGTTGCATAAATACATAATTGCATTAGAAATTAATAATGACTACGGTTGCCATGGATGATGGATGAGTGGATGTATGTAGAATTTGGTTATTGGTTGTAAGTTGCATTTTTCCGTCCTTAGAAATTTTGTGGATGAAATCCTTTTAAAGAGGGAGAATGTAAAACCCTGTAATTTTTCCGAATTAAATAAGAGAATTTAAAATTAAATTAAACAAGGACTTAAAAGTTATTTTTTCAGAACTATTCGAATTTGGCTACGGGACTTGCACTATAAGGTCTGTGGCAATTTTATGGACAATTCTCATATATAACTTATTGCGATCCGAGTTAGTATGAGAGAGTTACATAAATGAGAAGATTAAACAAAAAATTAATTTTAGGAAAAATATATACAAGTGTTCAAGTCGACCCTCATTGGGGTCAGGTCGACCTTGGGCAGTCGACCTAGCTCTAGAGGTCGTCGACCCGACCTTCTGTAGAATGCAGGGTTGTGATGCTGTGTCGCTTTATTTTTGCAGTCGAGATATGTTACTTTGGGGCCAAGTTTTTGAGAGAATGGTTTAGATAGGATCCGACATAATCTGATGGCTGATATTGGTGAGGATCCCCTATAAATTAACATCCAACTCTAGGCTTTATCCCTAATTCTCAGACATGTTAACAAGGTGCTGCCAAAATCTAAACTCAACTCTAATCACTCTCTAAACCCTAATTACCAAATTAAACTAAATCACAATCCCATATCGAGATAAAGCCAAATTAAAAAGAAGATCTAGCATTAGGGAGGAGTCCAAGAAGATCTAGCAATTTGTTTCGTATGGATGGGCGCACATTGGCGGGAACACTCCCTAAGGTGGCCCTGTCCTAACAAAAGATTTAGGCACGACACGTTTTCTTGCACTACGTAGTACTGGTGGACGCTGGAGATGGACAATAACTGGCCATAGGAATTATGACGATACTATGGGAAGCCTAGTCCTAGCAGTGATTAGCACGCAGTAAACACCGGATTAGGCAATAAGAGGTGGTTTGCCACTATGATCAAGAGATAAGCGCGGGCACATACGATGCGTCACTATGCAAGTTTGCGTATCGTGTTCTCCCTCCCTTAGCATAGTGTGAGTAGTTAAGTGACATTAAATCCCAATTTGGCCGATCGATAGTGTGAGGTTATGACCTGTAGATCTGACCTAGTGAGTTAGATAATTATCCTTAGGTATATGACCTTAGGAATGCATTGACACACTATATTTACACTCTATGACACTTAGAGTAGATTTAGAATTAATTGCACTTAATCATCTTATTAGTCATGTTCTCATTCACCAGACTTCTGACTGACCCACCCCCTTCCTTCCTTTTCCCCCACCACAGGATGACAGGTTAGCATTGATTTGTTATAGCATGGGGAGGAAAGGAGCTCAATGATGGAGTTCTAATATTCTCTATTGTTCTCTTATATTTACTTGTTGCATTAGAAGTCTGTAAACTTATGTTGTAATTTGGAAACAAGACATTTTGTAAACCAAGTATTTTGGAGAATGTTTTTATGAAATGTATATTTTTCTTTATTTATATTTTTAATTCCTTCCATTGTGAGATCTGAAAGTGTAGAATGTCTTTGAACTCTATCTCTGCAATTATGCTTTGTAATGTTTTTAAATCCCAACAGCTCGTATTTTTCTCGACATGATTCGTGTCGGAAAGTGCAGGTTGTTACATACCAGCCTTTATGTCCGAATCATGTTTTTATTATTTCCTATAAACTTACGGGGACTCATTCGAGTAAGCTGAATTTATGGATTAGATATGTATCTATTGGAAGGACGAATAAAGATTTCGAAGACGAAGAAGAAGGCTTATCTAGAGGATTTTTTTTTATTTCTATTATGTAAAACCATGAATTACAACTGGTTATGTGTTGTGTTGGCATCTTCATATGTCGAACACAACACTACTCTTATTTTCTATTGTATTTACCCCTACGTGAGTTCAAATTGAGTTAAAAATGGTGTAATGAATAATGTAGTTCAAGTTTATGAAATGAAAATATTATTTATCTACTATGTTTACTTATGTTGTGCAAAATAACGCCGAACTCACTCTGTCGTTGGAAAATGATACTGGTGATGACTAAAGCATCATTGGCATCTATTTTCAAGTCTACGAGTGGGGATGTTACAATGTGGTATCAGAGCTTAGGTTAGATGAACACTTAAGTAAAACAGATCTTGGTAGAAACTTATTATTAGAAAATGAACACCTTAGGGACGTATAAGCTATATATATAGCATACCTATTTTATGATATATATGTGTGTATATATATAGTAGAATATATCTATCCCTCTATGGTTGATCTCACTCTCTTTACTTCCATTTCTTACGAACCTTTACTTATGCAGAATGCGAGCATGGATCTATGTAATCGACGTTTAATCATAGGAAGTACAAGAGTGAATGCTAGTAGAGGAGATGACAGTATGTAAACTGGAGAATAAGGAGGGAGGCAAACCCGAAAGTTCGTACTGTAGTCGGTAATCAAGTGCTTGCTCCGGCTGAAGAAGGAACAAATGTGAATGTCTTGTTCTGACAGTTTGTGATGGAGATGATGAGTCAGTAGCTAGCTGGAGTTGTTGAGCCGAGACATGAGGTAGTAAAAGAAGCAAACTTTTCTAGTCTGAAGAAATATTTCAAGAGCTACGGAGGAAAGGAGTTCACAAGGAAGGAGTCTGCCTTGGAGGTGTTAAATTGGTTGAAAGTATGTGAATGTATTTTTGAAGACCTAGGATATAATAATGCTCAAAAGATGAGCTTAGCTTCTTGTCGGCTCTGGGAGGATGCATTAGACTAGTGGGAGCCTATAATTTCGAAGGTCCCACAGGATAAGATAACTTGAGAGCAGTCAAGAGGCGATTCGAGGCTCAATTCATCCCCAAATCTCAAAAGGTCTAGGGAGTTCCTTGACTTGAGGCAGGGAGAGATGACTTTGTTAGAGTACATCTAGTGCTTTAATGCTTTGCCAAAGTATGGACTGGAGCATATCAATACTCCACTGAAAAATAATGAGAAGTTCATTGAAGGTTTGAGGAAGAGGCCGAAGCACAAAGTCATGGCTCATCTATTAGCTCCATTCGATATGGCGGTGGAAATTGCAAGGAGATATGATCGCTTATTTCAGGAGGAGAAGAATGCTGATGTTAGATTTAAGGGTGGGAAGAAGAAAAGATTCAATCCATATCAGAAGGGTGGAAAGAATCTGAAGGGAGGAAAGACTTCTGGAGGAAGGATTCATAAACAAAATATAGCTGACACCACTTAATTTAACCGTAGCTAGAAGGGGCACTACTCCACTAAGTATACCCAACTAGAGAACAAGGATAAGCACAAGTGCTTTACCTATAATAAGTCAGGCCATAATAAGAGGGATTCTCTAAAGCAAAGTGGTGAAAAGTTTATGCTTTGGAAGGACCTTCGTTTGGATCAACTGCTGAGGAAAATGGAAAGGGTGTGCTTAGAGGTACGATTTTGATTTCCAGTATATTAGTTAGAGTTTTGTTTGTTACTGGTGTTACTTACACTTTCATTTTGAGAGATTTGGTTGATAGTTTTGAATTAGACAATGCCTATTTGTTTACGTCCTTACGTGTGGTTAATCCAATCAGTAGGTATGCCACTCTTAGATTAAGGTGCACTAAACTAGAGTTTGACTTGTGTGGACATTTTTTTGTTTAAGACCTATATAGGTTTGACTTCATAGGGTATGGGATGATTTTGGATATGGACTGGTTAGCCCGTAATGACTCTAGGATTCTGTTTGCGAATAGGATCATTGTCATGCAAAATTCAAAGGGAGGAGAAAGGATTATAATAGCATTGAATGTAATGAGAAAGAAGCCAGACTTAATGATCTATACTATGGAAAATGAAGATGAGATCAGTAGAATACATGTAGTTTGAGAATTTGCAGACGTTTTCAAACCTGTAGCAGGATTACTGCCAAGAAGGGCAATCGAATTCCAAATAGATTTTATGCCAGGGGTGCAGCCTTTTAGTAGACCACCTAGTAGAATGCCGCCCAAGGAGATGAAGGAATCGAAGAAGCAACCAGTGGAGCTTGAGGATAAAAGTTTCATTATGCCAAGTGGTTTATTATGGGGAGCGTCCGTGGTATTCATTAAGAAATCGGATGGATCTTTACGAATGTGCATCGATTATCAAAAGCTGAATGAGTTAATAGTGAAGAATCACTTCCTTTGTCCAGGATAGACAACTTGTTTAATCAGTTGAGTGGAGCTTGAGTGTTTTCACAGCTAGACTTGGCATCGAGTTTCCATCAACTAAGAGTAGCAGAAGATAGTGTTCCATCGACCGCATTCTGAACAAGGTATGGTTCATATGAGTGGTTGGTGATGCCATTTGGACTAACCAACACCCCTGCATTCTTCATTGATCTTATGAACCGAATATTTAATGATCAGTTGGATAGATTTGTGTTGGTTTTCATTAATGATATCTTTGTATATTCTAAGGATGAAAGAGACCATAAAGTCTGTTATATCTCAAATATAACAACCATTGTTGGAAGTTCAAGGCCATCGCCTGTCATTCTTAAGTGTTAAAGTGCATCCGTCATTAGAAGTTCATATAGCCATCGCTTGTTATTTCCAAGTATCAAAGTATAGTCGTCACTGAAAGTTCCATGTGTATTAAAGTATTGTCGTCGTTGGAAGTTCCATGTAGCCGTCGCTTACTATTTCCAAGCACTAGAGCATAGCTATAGCTAAAAGTTCCATGTGGCCGTCCCTTACTATTTTCAAGCATTAGAGCATAGCTGTCACTGGAAGTTCCATGTGGCCGTCGCTTATTATTTCCAAGCACAAAGGCAAAGCCATCATGAGGAGATTTTAAAGGCCATCACAATTAGTTTATTGAGAAATTGCAAGGAGCTTTTATATGATGACTTTAAAGATGGAACCGTCGCGATATGTTTGTAGAGCCATTTCTTAGAAAAGTAGAAGAGCCATCATGAGAAGTCTAGTAAAGCCTTCGCGCATTATCTTACAAGTAACAAACCAAGCTATCAAAAAGAGATTTCTTATGCATCAACAAAATCAACCCGTTGTGAGGATTCCAATGAAACAGTCGCTTGTAGTTCCAACATTCCATCAAAGGCAATCCTAAGATAAGTATAAAAAGGTAATTCAAGCCGCCATGAAAGGTTTCCTAGAAATTGGCATGGCCAATTCACAAGCTAAAGTCTATCACAAATCCATGCTATCGCAGTGAGTTAGAGCCATCGCTTGCTGTTTCGAAACAAGAAAATGGAACCATCATGGAGGTTTTAAGAAGTGCTAGCACATACAATCTTGAATCAAGAATTAGTACCAAAGAAATGTGCCACATGTCATTTCAGTCATGTACCAGGTGGATTAATCATGATCGCCGACTTCAATGGGATGATACGTGTCAAGGATACAACAGCTTCAATTCTCTATAAATATAGGGTAACCACCTAAAGAGGGTCACATTCCTTAAGTCTATTTTCTTCTTCATTTTCACAAATTTTCCACTTTGTAAACAAAGCTTTGAATTTAAGGATCCATGGCCGTTAGGGAAAATTATAATTAAGAATTTTATAATAAAGGACAGACATTGGAGTAATTTGCATAGTTGCTTCTATTGAGTATATGATGGTAATATTTTGTGAACTCAATGATAATGATGATTTACTGTACTATACCTTCCCTTAACTACTAATAGCCTAGCCTAATTTCTACCCTAACATATTTGGTGCTTTCATTGAGAGTTGAACTTAGGGATCTCCCTTATCCATTCTCTCCTCAAAGATAAACTAAGCTCGCTTAGACTTACTTTATTTCGACCATAGCGATTATGTCTCAACAAGGGTCTTCTAAACCACGTCCAAACCGGTCACCTTTGCCAAAGCAAACGGCAATTTGATGAAGAACAAGAATTGAATTTGAGGGGACTAGCTCTTTAAAAATTGAGGGAAAAGAGAAGTATTTCTCAATAAACCCAAGTAAATGAAGTTTAAAGCCTTTCATATTGGAGAAAAGCAAATTTTACCATAGCCAACAAATTACATTTAGAAAGGTTAAACCAAAGGAAAAGTGATAATGTAAAGTTTGAAAAGGATTCATTTTCTCAGATTAAGTGAAGCATTTAGCTTCAAGCATAAGGCATCGTCTTCGAAACTGAAATGAATCATGATTTTGAAAAAAACATTTCTCAGAAATGGAAAAATATGGTTAAGTTGGAATCTCTATCAAAGAAACAAAAATTGGAAGAGGCCTATAGAATGGAAAGCTCCTATAAAAATATAAAGATGAGCAAGGGAATCCTAGAGTAAGAGGTAAAAAGGCTAAAATTGTCACTTCCCTTCTCGTATCACAAGAGGAATTGTACTTTAGAACTAAAGGAAGGCTAATCTACTGGATTTCCAGTAATGTTACAAGAAAGGAAGAACGGCATAAAAAGGGTTTATATTGTTATTGTCATAAGGCTAATTGACACCACACTAATGTTTGTCGAGCTCTATCTGGAATCATCGAATACTATGCAAGGAAGGGGAATTACATGAGTTTTTAGAGTCCTAGAATGCAAGAAATTAGAATCAAAGAAAGCAAAACCAAGTGTAAAGGATGACAGTTATCAGAAATTATATTTTGTAAAACCAAAGGAGTCAATAGTGGATCTTCTAAAAGCCTTTGGTCCCGCCTTCGGGCCTAGCCAAAGTAACAATCCAGAGAGTGATGGTCAAATAAGCCTTTGATCCTGCCACTGGGCATGTTCAAAGCACCCATTTAAGGTACATGGACGAAAAGCCTTTTGTCCCGCCTTCGGGCCTGGCCAAAGCAACCATCCAAAGAGTGACGATCAAGTAAATCTTTGATCCTACCATCGGGGCTGGTCCAAGCACCATCCAAGGGAGATGGACAAAAAGCCTTTGGTCCCCCTTTCAGGCTTGGCCAAAGCAACCATCCAGAGAGTATTGGTTAAATAAGCCATTGATCCCGCCGTCGGGCTTGGTCAAAGCATCAAGGGAGATGGACGAAAAGTCTTTGGACCCGCCTTCAAGCCTGGCCAAAGCAACCATTTAAAGAGTGATGAACAATTAAGACTTTAATCTAGTCATCGAGCTTGGTCAAAGCACCCATCCAAGGGAGATGGACGAAAATCCTTTGGGCCCTCCTTTGAGCCTGGCCAAAGCAACCACCCAAAGAGTGATGGTCAATTAAGCCTTTGATCCAGCATACATACATTATACAATGTCCTACAATTTCTTACAAAAAGTTATATATAATATAGCTTACAAAAGATGTGACCCAACTATTTTAAGCACAACTAATACTCTTTATGATTAAAATATCATTGTCTTGGAGAATGAGGAATCAGGATGTTAATATATGAGTTCCTTCCCTTTCCCTTCCACGTCCAAAGTACAGGAGTGTTATTCGCTAGTTGAACCCACTTCCCTATACAAAATAGTAGGCCCTTCAATATCTTTCAAAACTTCAGAACATCCGTATCTAAAAAAATGATAATATTGTTGATAGCTAGAAACAACAGCCTTCAGTATTCTGTTATCTCTCTCTTTGCCTAAAAATGTAAAGTCGATTTTTAAGTTAAAAGCGACTATAACTTCGATTAAGTAATCAACAAGAGAGTCAAGCTGGTAAGCCCTAGTAGAACAAAATCGCAGTAATAATAATTGGTCTTCTGGTTCTTTTACCTCATTCATAAGAGTCTCAAGCACAGAAAGGAGGGTCGATAATGTGCTACAAGGCCACAAGAAGGTACTACTTAAGTTTTCCCTCCTTATGACAAATGACGTTAAGTGGATCAACTGAATCAATTTAGACTAACAAGGCCCTTTCATAGGTTTTTTTGCACCTTTTAGTTTAGAAATTCTATGTTTTATCTTACTGATATTGTCTTCAAGAAACTTGATATTCGCCGACAGTTCATTCTTTTAGCGTTCCAGCTCCCCGATTTCTTGTCTTTGCAATGAGATTGTTTCGGTAAATTTCTCATTCCATTTTTCTTTGACTTTTCGAATACACTCTAATCTAAAGGATCTACTAGATCTTGTAAGGCCCCTTAATTTATCTACCTTGGTAGAATTGGTCGCACCACGGCCTTGAGCTGATCGTCCTTGGGACATAGTAGCGAAACATGGTATTTTCTTGGACAAGATTCAGTTAGAATAGGGGTAGACAACCCTTCTTCATCTTCAATCAATATCAAGTCATAAGATTAACATTCATTTTTATATTTTACCATTTCAACTTCCAAGTCAAAGATGTGCTGATTTAGTTGAGTAATATTTGTGCCAAACTCTAATTGTTGTTTGGAATGGTACATAAACCGAGCCTCTAAGTTAGTTCGACGATTTATCTTTTACTATCTGTTGAGTTGATTTTAGAATAGATCTCTCCTTAAGGTATTTCTCATATCACTTATTTGCTTCAGCATTGCTTATGACTGAAGAACTAAATAAGGAATGAGATGATCGTTTTTTCAGTGCTAACGATAATCTAGCCCGAACATTCTCAAGGCATTGGTGGAAATCAGGAGCAACAATCAATAAAAACAATCCCTCATCCTAATTAACGAAATAAGAAACAATTTTTTATAACAAAAAGGGAAAAAAGGTTGAAACACCCCACACCCCTTAGTATACCCAAAAAGACACAGTAAAGAATATGGTGCGTTATAGGTATAGCTAAAAACTTACAGAGACTAAGATTCACAAGACAAAATAAATAAAACAACAGAACATTTAAAACAATAACTTATTTAAAAATCAAAACTTCATAAAATAAGTCATAACCAAAATAGGTCTCAAAATACCAAATACATGTCTTATGAAAACATCATCTCAGTCACAATATCAGAGTACATACATAAAACCATCCCTCTCAACAAGTGCCAGTACATTTGAATAAAACTGAAAAGAAGAAGAAGAATAATACATGAAGAAAAACTCCACAGCTGAATCTCCAAGGAAATCTAAAATCTATTGTCCCTGCCTCTGTTGGCCTATGGGGGAAAAAGGGGAAAATATAGGAGTGGGTCAGACTAAAAGTCTGGTGAGTGGAAGTAACTACTAGTACTCTTAAGCAAGGTAAAGATAATAGACTTTGCAACAGCTATAGTTTAAAAGAAAATAAAGGAAAAGATAAAGCTGGAATAAAATACGGTTTAACTGTTTGCTTTGCTTGGATAGTTTTGATTATCTCGATTGTTTGCACTTTTCTGAAATTGCTTTGATTAGGTTGAAATCCCAATCCTAGTTTAATTAGGCTGAAGTCCTAATTCTACCCTTTGATCGACCTTCTATCTCTGTTGTGCCTACTGCGGGCTAGTCCCATCCTGTGGGTCCCACAGCAAAAGACACCTACTAAGCGCTTGGAACTCAATAGCAACTTATCTCCCTGCACTGAAGCCGCATGCTCGACCACCATTAGGCTTGCACTATCTATTGCTCCCTCTTTGGACCTCTTAATTACCCTAAACAGCATAAGCGTTCCCAGCCTCACCTCCGTGTGTTGTGAGACCACCAGTTCCTGACTTAAGGGAATGCTGCCGATACAGGTCCTAACAAACAAAATCTAGTTGCGCCCCTTGCCCAAATCCCCTGATTTGAGCTTCTAATTATTGACTACTTATCTACCCTCAACAGCATAAGCATGTCCCAAGGGGAATGCTGCCGGTACGGGTCCTACTTCTTAATTACTGACCACTTATCTACCCTGAACAGCATAAGGGGAATGCTGCTGGTACGAGTCCTACTTCTTAATTACTGACCACTTATCTACCCTAAACAGCATAAGGGGAATGCTGCCGGTATTAATTACTCACCACTTATCTACCCTAAACAACATATGGGAAATGCTGCCGGTAAGGGTCCTGCTTCTATCTTTACTTATTAACTAGTATAAGTCTTTTTGAATAAGCCTCTTTTGTTATCTCTGCTATATTTGCTTATTAACTTATTCTAAGTCTTAAAATAAGCCTTTTTCTGTTTGCCTCTAATTATAACCTGTGTGTTATAACTTTACTTATTAACTTAACCCAAGGTCTAAGTATAAAATAAGCTTCTTCTCCTATTTCTTCTATTTTCTCTTTTTAGTTATAATTACATGTTATAACTATGCTTGCAAATATCTTAAATTTTCCTATTTCAGTCTAAGTCCAAGTTATTACAGTTCTTCTCATTTTACATCCCATTTTCTTTAAATTCAGTGTTCTTATATTTTAGTCCATATTAGCGAATTATTCTCTTCTATTTATTCCATTCGCATAAAGGGAATTAAAAAGAAACTAACATTTACAAAAGAATTCCCAACGTAAAATAGATGTAAATAAAACATAAATAACAGTAAATAACTATAAATACTGTAAATAACTGTAAATAATTGGGAAAACTATAATTAACAATAAATAATTGCAAATAACTAAAATAGAACAGCTAAAAGAAAATAGACTAGAAAACAAGTCTAAAATTTACTTAAAACTAAACTGTAAATAAACTTGCATAAAGGTTATCCCAAAATTATAGAAAAACTACAACTATTGGAAACCATATTATTTTAAATTACTTAAAAATCTAAAATAATTACTTAAACACTCACCTGTGGTCCTTAGCTCTTTTCCTTGGCCTTCCCGGATCCACTTGAAGGGTAAAAATATTTTAATTAAAAAGATCTTTACCTCAGAAAAATATTCCTTTTAGGGTCCAGCCTCAGGCAATGAACCCAAATAGAGAAAATCTGAATGAGAAAAATAGCTAGGCCTAGGGTCTTATTTATAGTGTTACTTGTGGATCTCAGACCATTGTATTTGAAGATTAAATCTGGTGCAACCACGTCATAGGCTCGATGGGAACCGTCGGATGGAAGCACAGACGCACATGATCGAAGAAAAGTTGCAAAATGACATGTTAAAATCGTTCTGGACGAAGCCATGTACGAGAGTGCATTCTTGGGTAGGCTGGTCAACCTACCTATCGACCATCACAAGCAAGGGTCGACCTATAGGTCGACCTTGCCTATGTGAGGGTTGACCTAGCCCCATATATATATATATAATTTCTTCATTAATTCATATCTTCTACGTACAAGCTCAGATTTTGACGTTCTATATATGGAAATTGACTAGAAAATTACCACGGACACAATGGTGCAACTCCCATGGATCAATTCTGATAATTTCACAAAGTTATTTTATTATTTAATTAATTCGTTAATTAATTACTATAGCTTAAATTTCGGGTTGTTACATTCTCCCCTCCTTAAGGGATTTCGTCCCCAAAATCTCTAGCGATAGAAGAATGAAATAAATGTTTTCATCCAAGTTCTACAACCAACTACTTAACAATCATCTATTACATCCATTTTCCTTAAGTTTTTCTAATGCGATTTATGATACATATGCAATTAGTATAGTGTCAATGTCCCTAACTAATGCAAAAGATTAGACGGTCTACTTATTCAGTCGACCTCCTTTTATGCAATAATGTCCTTGCCATGTATCCAAATGAATGCAAATTCCCTAATGATAACTGATAGTTCTATATGCATGCTATAATCATCATCTAAATGCAACAATCATATGATAATCATCCATTTATAGCAACCATGGAAATAAGATAAAAATAAAATGCAAATGCGCACACATCCATATGCATATGCTCTAGTGTCCTAATTTGCCCAGTCCTTAAGAGATAATAGTATCTAGTGTAAGTATATGCGTTCATTAGTATCCACTAGCAACCATTTGCAACCATGAGTATCATCATACATAACATGTTCTAATAACATGTTTACATCAAATCCTACCATCCATAGGTTAAGTCCTAAGATCTACCCTCCCAAAGGATAATAAAGGAAAGAACCTATTCAAAACTAAAGATGGAAATAAGAAATTCAAGATTTTCTATCAAAGAGATGCAGATAAGAGGTACACATTTTCTCATAATCAAATCGACCTTCTCTGAAGTCTCTCTAACCATGTCGAGACCAAGTAGCAATCTCTCTGTAGACTCCAACCAACACGAAGGTGACTTGCACGATCTTCCATAAAGAGCTTCGAAAGGTGTCATTCCAATGCTAGCTTGAAAACTATTATTATACGAGAATTCCACTAAAGGAAGATGATCCTTCTAAGTTCCTCCAAAATCAAGAATACACATCCTCAACCACGTGCGTCTTACTATCTTATGAATATCACCTTACTATTCTTCTATAGTCTACACACATGAAGCAACAATCCTAGGTTCTCACTAGTGTCTTATACACTTTACGGAAACTTCTATTATTACTTCTAAAATTAATCACTGCCTTACCCTTTTTTCGTCATACCTAGGAAATGATTCCTATCTACTCCACATTTGAAAGTGTGGTTTGGTATTTATCATTCCATTTCAAAATTAAAGCTTCTAAACTTTTAAAATATCAAACCCCAAAATTTTTGTCTTTAAAAGTGTTATTTTCAAATTTCCATTAAATTCAAAGGTACTTGGTTACTTAACATTTTAACTCTCTACACTTGCATCCTTACAGCCTTTTTGAATTAAAATTATTCCCCAAACCTAGAGGGGAAAACTTACAAATTCTAAGTTCAAAACTTATTCCTCCTTTTCTTTTAAAGACCTTTCCAGCTTTCCATAAAAATCTGGATTTTCAAATTTAACTGTTACTAAGTTTTTCGCTTCCAAAAACTTATTTACTTTTTTCCACCAAACCATTTTTCTTTAAGATATCTTTAAAATGTACTCACATGTTTTCAAAACATCTTCTTTTAATAGATTTTCAATCTTACAAAAACTGGAGTAGATAAGAACAATTATTTCATTAAAACCCCTTAACTTTCCAATTACCTAACCTTGGAGGAGTTCTTAACTTACTACAAATTGGGACTTTCTACAAAGGCAAGCAACCAATGCGCA
This sequence comes from Allium fistulosum, assembly GCA_030737815.1. Lineage (NCBI taxonomy): Eukaryota > Viridiplantae > Streptophyta > Magnoliopsida > Asparagales > Amaryllidaceae > Allium > Allium fistulosum. Next base: position 1,260,409,719 of record CM060901.1, read on the forward strand.
TAATCAATGGAAAATATAAGAAATTTCCATTGCTTAGCTTTCTCTACTAAGGCTCTCTATAATATCTCTCTAACTAACACTGTCTCTAATTATTACACTTCTTATTACACCTAATGGTTTTACACCTTAATATATTAGGACTAATTTCTTTTATAAGAAACTATTAACGCTAAAACCTTCTATGAAATTTTTAAAAGAGGACTTCATGTTTTTGTGAAATTACAAGGAACTTATTTTATATTTTTCAAAATAGGCTATACAAAATATGGTGCTTCCCAAACCTTGTATATCTCTTCCACGTATTCCTTATAACTTGCACAAAATATCTTTAATTATGATTTGGTTTCATAGAAAATTTTATCATTATTCATTTCATTCCAATAGATTAAAGTATGTTTAATCTATATTCTCCTACAATAGTCAATTTCTATGAAATTTATAAATTTCCTAATATTTAACTTCACTTTTCTTTTCAGAAAACTCATTTTCAAAACTGTTTTAATATATCCATAACTAGAAAACATTTCCTTATACTTACTAAAAAAATAAGTGTACTTACAAACCACTTTATTTCTATACGTAGAAATCATCTTTAAAACACATTTTTATTTGGGTTAAAACAGATGTTGCGTAAAACATCGTTACTACAACCCAAAAGTACTAGTATATGGATAAATAATAATAAATCTCTTATACTGTGTAAAAACATTTCCTTTGGGACTCGCCTACTATAACAATAGTGTTATAGTCTATGCTCTCTTTATTTTTCATGAAAAAATCTATTACAACAATAAATGTTGTAACCTATGTTGCCGATACTTAATACGCTCTAAGTTTTTATATTTAAAATCTTTGTTTACCTACAAAGAAACTAACGAGCTATATATATGCTCTATAATACTTCAAAAAGAATTTCTCTTTTAACAAAATTTACATCATATAAAAACCAATTTAAATTTGATACCACTTTTTTTTCTCAAAAACCCAATATTTACTTCCTCAAAAACATTGACAATTATATTTTCCAATTATAACAAATTCATTTTATTGGACTAGACATAAAGTGGATTTTCTTCTTACTACCCTAGGAGTACCCTTCCTAAACTTTTTGGAAATCTCATTTTCTTACTAAAGTCTTTTGTTCCTATTCCTCTTATATGCTTATATTTGAAACAATTATAATTTTTGCAACTATCTTCACATGGGCTTTCCCCTTTTTCAACTGAATCTACTGTACATCTCCAATCTTTGCCTACCACCTTTTGGATTTCCACAATCCGAACCTAAACGTACAAAACAGTTTTTCAAACTTCTATCATATGTAGACCTTCTCTATGCCCCAAGAAACACATTTTCTTATGCCAAAAGTGACACTTGCCTTCAACCAATGAATGCGAAGTGTACAAAGAACCTCCTCAAAATGTATGGCAAATCTCTAACGAACGGAACAAAATCTAGCGCTCTTAGTGATGAATCAAGGGAATAAAGGAAGCTCAACATGACTGACCCCTGTGGGTTGCAAGAAACCTCGAGAGTCCTACCGCTGCATGTCTCTAGTATAACGACTCTCCTCTCGCAGTCCAATATCGCTCCATAAGTGGATAACCAATCCATCCCCAAAATCATCCCATACCCCGAAAATCCTAATACATAGGCATCACAATCAAGCTCTACACCTAGTATAAAAACTTTCAAACCCCTACAAATCATGGATAAATGTGCCGATCCTCCTATGGGGTTTGAAACAACTATAGGGTCTACTACTAAAGAGATATATAAGTGCAAACAATCAACTAAAGAATACGAAATGAAAGAGTGTGCTGCTCCAGAATCGAAAAGAGTCCGAATGGGAAAATCAAAAATAGAGATCAAACCTTCCACGGTGACTTTCCTACCTCTATCTAGTCCGCTGCTGGAAGGTGCTGCATCTAATGCCTGAATCTGTGTTGTAAGTGCACCCACTGCCTTCCCCGTCTTCTGTGGACAAACTTTACTAAAGTGACCAAGCTATCCACAATTGAAACACTTCCCCTTCATCGCTGCCTTCTTACAGTCTTTTGCGTAATGACCAGTCATCCCACAACTATTGCATGTCCCAGTTTTCTTAATCTGCTTCTGAGGGCCTTCTCCTTTCTTCTAATCTTTATTGTACCATTTCTTCTTAGAACCTTCAGGCATGGGGACTTCTTTAGACTCTCCTTCCTTAGTCGCATCAGACATGAGGGCCATCCCCACCAATGACTCATAGGTAGCTCCCATCGGTACGTGAGTCAATAACAGCCCTTGGAGGGGCTGATTCAATCCCTTTGCGAAGTTCATGGCCTTCTTGTGCGGTGTATTCACTAGCTCTATCCCAAACCTCGATAACTCATTAAATTGGTTGATATACTCCTTTACAGAAAGACTTCCTTGCTTCAAACTAATAAATCTTTCCAACTGCACACACTCTTCTATTTGTGACAAAAACTTCCTCTCAAACCTCTCTCGGAATCCAAACCATCCAACGTCTCTTCCTTCCAACTCAACAACCTCCCACCAATAAGAAGCCTTTCCTTTCAGCTGCCAAGATGCAAGTTGAACTCTATGTTGGTCCCCCAGTCCCAATAGCCCAAATATCCTCTCTGTACTCCTTAACCAAGCTCGCGCCTCCACAAAATCTTCTGTACCATAAAATGTCTTACCTCCTAGATTGGCGAATTCCTTGCATAGCTTAGAGAAATTGGCTGCTACAGGTGGATTGATGGGATTTCCACCCGCTGGTGCTGGATTAGGAGCTTGCCCTTGCACCTTTGGTGTCGTAGCCTAAAGGTATCTATGAAACCAGCCTGGGACTGGGATATCCTTTGGAAGATTAGGGGCATCCGCCATTCTATGCAAAGAAAAAGAGAACTTAGGCTCGAAAGAATCGAAGGAAGATTGAACTAGACTTTGAGGGAATTTTTATAAAAACTCTTTTATACTTGAAAACTATTTCTAAGAGCTTCTTTCTGAAAAATACTTTTTAAAACAAGTTATTTTGAAATATTCTTTACTTTTAAAATAATTTTTCAGGAATCCTGTAACCTTAGGCTCTGATTCCAAGTGAAACACCCCCACACCCCTTAGTATACCCAAAAAGGCACACTAAAGAATATGGTGCGTTATAGGTATAGCTAAAAAGTTATAGAGACTAAGATTCATAAGAAAAAATAAATAAAAAAGTGGAAACATTTGAAACAATAACTTATTTAAAAATCAAAACTTCATAAAATAAGTCATAACCAAAATAGGTCTCAAAATACCAAATACATATGTCTTATGAAAACATAAGCTCAGTCACAATATCAGAGTACATACATAAAACCATCCCTCTCAACAAGTGCCAGTACATGAGAATAAAACTGAAAAGAAGAAGAAGAATACATGAAGAAAAACTCTGCAGCTGAATCTCCAAGGAAATCTAAAATCTACTCTCCCTGCCTCTATTGGCCTATGGGGGAAAAGGGGTAAATAGAGGAATGAGTCAGACTAAAAGTCTGGTGAGTGGAAGTAACCACTAGTATTCTTAAGTAAGGTAAAGATAATAGACTTTGCAACAGTTCTAGTATAAAAGGAAATAAAGGAAAAGATAAAGCTGGAAAATACGGTTTAACTGTTTGGTTTGCTTGGATAGTTTTGATCATCTTGATTGTTTGCACTTTTTTGAAACTGCTTTGACTAGACTGAAATCCCAATCCTAGTTTAATTAGGCTGAAGTCCTAATTCTACCCTTTGATCGACCTTCTATCTCTGTTATGCTTACTGCGGGCTAGTCCCATCCTATGGGTCCCACAACAAAAGACACCTACTAAGCGCTTAGAACTCAATAGCGACTTATCTCCCTGCACTGAGGCTGCACGCTCGACCACCATTAGGCTCACGCTATCTGTTGCTCCCTCTTTGGACCTCTTAATTACCCTAAACAGCATAAGCGTGCCTAGCCTCACCTCTTTGTGTTGTGAGACCACCAGTTCCTGACTTAAGGGAATGATGCCGATACGGGTCCTAACAAACAAAATCTAGTTGCGCCCCTTGCCCAAATCCCCTGGATTGAGCTTCTAATTATTGACCACTTATCTACCCTAAACAGCATAAGCGTGTCCCAAGGGGAATGCTGTCGGTACGTGTCCTACTTCTTAATTATTGACCACTTATCAACCCTAAACAACATAAGAGGAATGATGTACGGGTCCTACTTCTTAATTACCGACCACTTATCTACCATAAACAACATAAAGGGAATACTACCGGTACGGGTTCTACTTCTTAATTACTGACCACTTATCTACCATAAACAACATAAAGGGGATTGCTGCCGGTATTGGTCCTACTTCTATCTTTGCTTATTAACTTAGTATAAGTCTTTTTAAATAAGCCTCTTTTGTTATCTCTGCTATATTTGCTTATTAACTTATTCTAAGTCTTAAAATAAGCCTTTTTCTATTTGCCTCTAATTATAACCTGTGTGTTATAACTTTACTTATTAACTTAACCCAAGGTCTAAGTATAAAAATAAGCTTCTTCTGCTATTTCTTCTATTTTCTCTTTTTAGTTATAATTACATGTTATAACTATGCTTGCAAATATCTTAAATTTTCCTATTTCTGTCTAAGTCCAATTTATTACAGTTCTTCTTATTTTACATCCCATTTTCTTTAAATTCAATGTTATTATATTTTAGTCCATATTAGCGAATTATTCTCTTCTATTTATTCCATTCCGTAAAAGGGAATTAAAAAGAAAATGACATTTACAGAAGAAATCCCAACGTAGAATAGATGTAAATAAAACGTAAATACTGTAAATAACTGTAAATACTGTAAATAACTGTAAATAATTGGGAAAATGTAATTAACAATAAATAATTGCAAATAACTGAAATAGAACAGCTAAAAGAAAATAAACTGGAAAACAAGTCTAAAATTTACTAAAAAATAAAATATAAATAAACTTGCATAAAGGTTATCCCAAAATTGTAGAAAAACTACAACTATTGGAAACCCTATTATTTTAAATTACTTAAAAAACTAAAATAATTACTTAAACACTCTCACGGGGTCCTTAGCTCTTTTCCTTAGCCTTCCCGGATCCACTTGAAGGGTAAAAATATTTTAATTAAAAAGATCTTCTCCTCGAAAAATATTCCTTTTAGGGTCCAGCCTCAGGCAAAAAACCCAAATGGAGAAAATCTGAATGAGAAAAATCTCTAGGCCTAGGATCCTATTTATAGTGTCACTTGTGGATCTCAGACCATTGGATTTGGAGACTAAATCTGGTGCAACCACGTCATAGGCTCGATGAGAACCGTCGGATGGAAGCACAGACGCATAGGATCGAAGAAAAGTTGCAATATGACGTGTTAAAATCGATCTGGACGAAGCCACGTACGAGAGTGCATTCTTAGGTAAGCGGGTCGACCTACCTATCGACCTTCACAAGCAAGGGTCGACCTATAGCCTCCTATATATATATAATATGTTTCTTCACTAATTCATATCTTCTACATACAAGCTCGAATTTTTACGTTCTATATATGGAAATTGACCAGAAAATTACCACGGACACAATGGTGCAACTCCCATGGCTCAATTCTGATAATTTCATAAAGTTATTTTATTATTTAATTAATTCGTTAATTAATTACTATAGCTTAAATTTCGCGTTGTTACAAAGGTAATAAAGTTTTCATTAACAATAATCATTTTCTCATAAGAAATATTACATCCACAGGAAACAATAGTAATACAAGATACAACCCAGTTAGTCTTTAGAATTAGATAGGACATAATGAATTTTTTGGAAGGCAAAATAGAAAACATCGCACTAAAAGGAGCATCAGCACCAGGAGGGGTATTGGTCGGAGGAAACCTGTAGTAGTCTGATTACTTAGGAAGGGGCTAAGTCCACTACACAGTAACTAGGCATAATTGGTCTAGATTTCATAGAGAAATTTATCCTTACGGCTACCCAATAAATTAAAATCTAAGTTCGAGAACTGGGTGTATAGCTGATAAAGATCATGGACAAAGCGGTATTTTGATAAGCATGGCTTGTTTATTAAGGCGTAATTTTCTTTAAAAGTTCCTTTTTACCCGACCAATTTACTTAAGTTCTCCCTCGACATAGGCGATGTTGAACAAACAGGAATAAGTTTAGTAGCCTGCATATTGGTAATATTAAAAAATACAAGGTCCATAAGCTTATTACAAATCCAGTTTAAAAACTAAAGCTGAATAAAATACAACATTACAAAGGCTCATAAAGACTAGAATCTTTATAATACTCGATAACAATCATATCCTTGTTAAGTTTAACTTTATCTGGAGGAAGAGAATCTATATTCAATGGTGCAGTAAAAACTCTAGGCAAATTCCAACATTTCCCAAGATAAGGGTCAAATCCATGTAAATCCAAGTATCACCTGTGAAGACGTCTAAGTTGTCCTCAACAATCGTCGCCCAAAAAAAAGTCAGTCAAAAGGAATCAGGTGTACATAAGGTATAGGGACTCCATAAGTTTAGCCTCGTCCTCAATTAACATCCAAAAGAGTGGAGTTAGCGCTTTATTTTCCTTGTAGAAATTACCTTGGTGAAAGCACGATCTTCAAATGAGAGGTGAAACTCTTTAATTCTTAAAATCCTCAAGATATTCGAGACATTTTAAAATCCTCATATATTTTTCATGGGACTTGTTTAAGTCTTTGCACAGCCATTCTCCTTCACAGTCAACCCTTAAAGTTTGTTTCTTCTTTTTATCTAAAATAATCTCAACATAATTCCTTGTCATTTTTCCAACACTTATGGTTAAATTTTATTAATAATCTTAGAATGAGCACATAGAAAATGAATAGCGAATAAAATGACAAGATTACCTGTGGAGGAGTAGAAGAGGCGCTAGGTCTGAAGGAATGAATAAAAGGAGCATGGGAAGGAGTTTAAGTTTCCCAAGGAGATTTTGTCCTAGTGGGAGTTTGACCTATTTCCTCTAGTTCAAGAGGCAGTGACTTGGGAAGAGAGTGTCTGGACAGCGGAGATTTGTCAATACCCTTAGTAATTTTCAAAGAAGGAAGATCAGGCATACAATCCAAACCTAGGGGGCTCCTGATCCACCCCTACCTTTACCTGAACCATTATTCCCATCTCTTCCTGGAAAGTCCTTTCCAGAAGGGCCACCACTATCATCATTCTCATCATCATCATCTTCATCGTCATTAATTTGCCGCTCATATTTCCTTTACCGACACCTTCGCTCTCCGATCCCTCGTCATCGTCATTCAGTAGTATATCGTCAAAAGCCAAGTACTAAGCATGGTCGATAACATCTTCCCCTATAACTTTGAAGAAGTCGTTGGGAACATGCTCCAATAAGATGTCGAAACTCTTCTTGTAGTCCACGCTTGACCCACTAAATGAAACAAAACCCATGCCTGGGTAGTGATCGATGTTATCTTTATAAGTGGTGAACATGATTGCTTCTGCACATTACCCATTCCACCATGGAAGGAGATCATTCAAGAAAGAGGAGACCTTAGATTTCATGGCATGGATAGATGATTTGAGCTTGCCAATCACAAGGTTCTTTTTGTCCAAATAATTTTCTAGGCCGAGAACTTGTGCCAAGGATGTTCTAAGAGTAGAGTTCTCTTATTGCACTCAAGAGTGTATCCTCTAAAGATATCGCTCTCTCATCCAGTTCCTGATGGTTCTTAAATTTTTTCCTTTAGCAATTTGGCTTCCTCCTCTAACTTCTGAGACCTTTCCATTTCTAGCTCCAACAAAATCTTGGTTGTCTTCTTTTCAGAAGATCACGATTCATTAAAAGAACAAAGATTATTGAGTTAAGTTTCGGGGGAAAACACTTTCTTAGACAATAAAGAATTTGAGTCTTGCAATTCGGATGCATCTTAAGAAGAAGATGCGCACAACCGTTGAAAGTTAAATAAATCATGAGCAACCTAAAAAAAGCAATTTGAAGTCAGGAACCAATACATTAACTAAACCCGACACTTATACCATAGTTAAATATGAAAAATATACATAAATAATGTTCTGCAAATGATTTTACAAAGAATCCGAGAAAAAAGAAAGAGTAAAGTCAGAAGAACTTGAGGAGACACAGAATAAAAAACCTTCATAAGCAAATCCATAAAGATTGCATGACGAGAGATCCCGATCCAGAGAGAAAGGGAGGAACATCCTCAAGTGGATTGTCGATCCCTGGAGATTTATGCAAAGAGGCCATGGACTACTTAAGGGTAGGATTGGAAGCCTTGGCAGTAGAGTCTTTTGCTAGAAGATTAGGTACAATGGCAACACCACTAGAGGAAGGAGCAGGAATTGGTGGTATAGTAGATCTGACCACTTTGGACTTCTTTGGAGGCACCTTAGACGGAACATGATCAACCTTAGAACGTTTTCTTTTTGAAACCTCCCAAGCCTTTGCTATGCAACTTGAGCGGTGGAAACGACAAATATTGAAGAACTTTTTGAAGCCATCGTTTTCTCTATCTCCTTGGACAAAGTAAGCAGATCAAAAACACCCTTAGTAGGCCGTAAGGCATCTACACTTACAAGGTATACGTCAGAGGGACCTATTTATAAGAGAAAGGCATTTGAAAAATGAATTTCATCATACAAAAAGAGGAGTTTAAGAAACAAAACCTAGAGAATATCCGGGACTTTCAGTTATGGGGTGTTGTATTGGAGAATTTGTAGAAAATGTGTCTAGCTTATCGACAATAAGGGTCGGCGATTATTCCTTTTTGCATCATTGGAGGTTCGCCCAAAACTTGGTTGGTAGGAAAAATCAAAATGTATTTATTTAACTTCTCTTTAGTAAAAAGCCTTAGTCTTCTCCTCGAGAAAGTGGCAGTATCTCCAAAACTAGGAACCTTAGCCAAGGCTCGAGGGTCAATGTTCTTTGAATCAGCAGCTGACATTCATCATATGAAAATGTAAATCGATAAAATTTATGTAAACATTTAGTAAAAACAAACTAGTAGGAATGCACGCCCAGAATTGAGAATCTTCTAGTATTTTCTAGAGAAAACATTTTACAAAAAAAGAACTGATGACTCTAGTCTCAAGGCTTATTAACAAAGTCAATCACTACTCCACTACCAACAGAACTGAGATAATAAATAGGCCCCTCGGGATGGTTCCTTGTTCTTTGAAGCGTAAATAAGGAGCAAAGATAGAAGATGTCAATTCTTCTAGCTTAAGCTCTTTGAACAAAATAAAAAAGGAATTGATATAACTATAGGAGTTAGGGGTCAACTGAATAGGTGCAACTGGGAAATCTTTAAGAAGGCCAAAACCTTGTAAATAATGGTATTGAAGGGTTGATAACATGAGTGGTAGATGTGAAGGGAAGTAAAGGCAAAGAACCCTTAGGAGGAGTGTTCATTTGGTCATCTAGGGTCGAAACCCTCATCCCAATCCCGGAAATATCGAAGAGGGGGAGAATAGAGTCAGTGTCTTCCTATTTCATAAAATAAGACAGATGAAAGGTGTAAATCTATTCTTCAAAGGAGCCCACAAGCTTAGGACACTTAGGCGATTTTGTTGTTTCCTTTAAAATTGTTTTCTTACCTCCGGCCATGAAATCTAAAATAAAGTAATTTCACTCATTTACATAAAATTCTTAAAGCCCAAGAATGGAACCATCCTAAGTTAAGAATGAAGAATGAAACCATTTAGCATTTAAATATACAAATAACCATACATATGTTGAGGTAATGTTCAAATAATAAGGGATGTGAGTACACAGGTGACCAAGGTTAAGACTTGTTAATTTTCCCATAAGAATATTATATATCAACATTTAGTGTAAAGGTTGTATGCAAGAACATCATCATGTCATATGCAGTGTTCTTTTAAAAATCAACTTTCAAATTTGAACCCACAATAATTCAAATGATATAAAATATGTATAGGTTTAAAATGGCCGAAAGGTTAGTTAGGACTATCAAACAAGTAGTTATCACAAGTATGCAAGGGTACCAGTATTTGGAAACTTGAAAATATAATTAAAAATTTGTAAGGTACAAAGAGGTAACAAGGTATGTAGTAATAAAAAAATATGAAGTTTTCATGAGCCAAAAGCCAATTAGCTCAACAATAAAAAAGAAAGCCGTCGCGAGACTTTCATGAATAAAGCTTGCAGAATTCTCATATACAAAACATCCTATGAGGACTTCAAATAAAGCCATCGTGAGACAACATCCTAATAAGTAAAACTCTTCATTATGACTTTGAACTTAGCCATCGCAAAAAATGAAACATCCTACGATGGAGTTTAAATTTAGTTCTCATGACATACATACATACATACATATATATAACACCCTTTGCGATGGGTTCTAAACATTGTGTTGTGAAGAATACTAAACATGGCCATCACGAGTAAAGCCTAAAATTAAGGCTTTGGAATAAATTGCATGTGATGGCTTAGCCTTCAAGCATAATGCCATTATAAAGCAATGGTTCGGATTTGTTTGATGATGGGTACATAACTTACAAGACCCGAAGTCCATAAACAATAAAATGGCGGGATAAACAACCAAATTTAGGTCAAAGCAACAATTTTTTTGAGGAATATGGTTGTGTAGTTTGAGACTACACGGCCAGCATAATAATAATAGATAATAATAAAATGTTTTTCAACCGACAAGCTTGACCAGTACCCATAACAGAAGAAGTGAACTAGTTAAAAAGATAATTTAAACACATTGAAACATAGAAACATGAACATAAACTTAGACAGACACATCAACAACCACAATTACTGTATACATAGGTCAAAAAGCATCAGCTGCCATAAAGCAAGAACGTAAGATGAGTGTAAAAAATTAGCCAGCATGATGCATGCGGATAGCACTAGCATAGGGACGAGAAGAACCACCAGTCATCCACGGGGAGGGAGCATCCGAGCTATCATTAGATTCATTATCAGTGGTCGCAGCTCCGATCATCAGTGAAAGGTAGGCGGAGGACCTCCACCTGTCCAAATAGGAAAAACAAGCAATTTTATTGCATAATTGCAGTAAGGAGTGAGAAGCGTTGTTAAAACATCTAGAGTTTCATTCAAGCCAAGTCACTGAACTGAACGTTGAGAGGAAGATGCCATTATTGGAAGAGTTGGATTTGAATTGCCAATGGTCAAAGAAAGAACGAATTATAGGGATGTGACCAAGGAGGTGAATAGTTGTTGTAGTCCAGACATAGTAGGAGAAGTCACATTTGAAAAAATATGAAAAATACACTCCATTGCTGAGTAATAGAGGACACATGATGGACATGATATTAATGCCTTTGCGAATCAGTTTATCTTTGGTATTGATCTTCTCATGCACTAGAAGTTACATATAGAATTGGACATGGGATGGGGGATGTTGCATTTCCAAAGGCGAGGGAAAGAGAAGAGTCTTCTAGAGTGTTATAGGTTGGAATAGAGGAAATAAACAAAGAAGAAACCGTTAGCCATAAGTCCTCTAGAGTAACGATCAACCGATGAAGAAATGACAAGGCCATGCAGCCAGGATTGGATGTGAAGAAGCTGGGACAGGGCAGGACCAGTAATAGCATGGTTAGATTAAGAACACAAGGAACCTAGGTTGATAGCATCGAGGACAGTAGATGAGCGGTTATAAAAAATGGCGAAGAGGTCAGGGAAGGTAAGGAAAAGAGGGGTAACGTTAAGGCAAGAGTCAAGCCAAAGATTGCAGGAAGCGACATTACCAAAATAAACAGAACCCATAGAGTAGAGCAGAGGACATTGGTCCAGAATAGAGAAGAAGCCTCAAGCAGGTTAGCGTGGAGGATACGAATTATAATGCTTGAATAGGATCCAACTTTTCCAGATGGAGGGGTCATCAAAGAGGCAATACCAAATCCATTTCGCAAGGAGGGCTAAGTTGAAGAGTTTGATATATGGAATACCCAAATGCCATGATAAACAGATTTGCACACAATATACCAATTAACTAAATTGTTCACTTGGGATCCATGCCAAAGGAAGGAACGATAGAGTTTATCAATGGAGTTGATTACCTAATGAGGAGCTTTATGAAAAGAGAGCCATTAGGCTGGGATAGTGGATATGACAAATTTAACAGAACGAGTCTACTAGCTTTAGAGAGGGAGGAGGCTTTCCAGGTAGCAAGACGAATGGAAACTCTGGAGATAAGTGGCTGCCAGTCAAAGCAATGGAGTTTGGATGGGCGAATGGGAATGGCAAGGTAAGAAATAGGAAATGCTCAAGGCTGTAGTTTAGGGCATGAGCTACATCGAGACGTATAAGGTTAGAAACACCTAACATAATAATTGAACTTTTGTAAAAATTAAGTGGAGAAGCTGGAAACGAGCTCAAAGGCATACAGGAAAAGCTTGAGGTTACAGATGCAAAAGAGGGATGGAGACGAAAAGAGGATGGTGTCATCAGCAAACTGGACATTGGAAATGTTGAGGTTAGAGGCAAGAAGAGCAATACTAGACAAGAGATTGTGGGTGATCGCGTGCTTGTTCATTCTATTGAAAATGTCAATAGTCATTACAAATCAAAGAGGGGAGAGCGGGTCTCCCTGGCGCAAGCCACGTGCTGATTTGATGAGACCTCCACCAACACCATTGACAAAGATAGAGGACATACTGGAATAAAGGGTGCTACTTATCCAATTAATCCATTTCTCATGGAATCCACGGTGAACCAGAATTTCCAAAATAAAGGGCCAACTGATGGAGTCAAAGGCTTTGGAAAAGACAAGCTTGAAGAGGATACCTGGGGTGTTGGAGTGATGGCAATGAGAAATGATCTCTTGAGTGGTAGCAATACAGTCAAGGATGTTTTGACCAAATATGAAGGCGGCTTGTTCAGGCCCAACAAGGAGAGAGATTATACTTTGAAGGCGGTTGGCAAGGACTTTGGCAATGAGTTTAAAGGTGGTAATGAGGTGGCTGATAGGGTGGAAATCGAAGAGACAGTTATCACCAAGCTTTTTGGGAATGAGAATCACATTAGCATAGTTAACTCTGGTAATCAAGAAAGGATCGAAGTAGAACTCGTTGAACAAGGCAAGGATATCGAAAAGTATAACAAGCCAGAAGCATTTGAAGAATAGAGGGTCGAAGCCGTCTGGGCCTAGAGATTTGTCATCATCCATATCATTCAAGGCGGCATGGATCTAAGGTTCCTTGAAGGGATGATCAATGGGGATTGGAGAAGGGTCAGGGTATAATTCGCCCCAGGAAATCTGGGGAGAAGGGGTATAGGGGTGGCCAAGGATGTTCTTCAAATAGGAAGTGAAAAGTCTATTTAGGTCCGATTGATCTTGGAAAATAGTACTCTCATAGTGGATCTCAAAGATGAGGTTGGATCGTCTTCTGCCATTAGCCAATCTGTGAAAGTAAGCAGTGTTACGATCGTCATCCTTCAACCAATTGGCTTTGGACCTTTGCTTCTAGCCAATCTCTTCTTGCTTCAGAAGTCTTTCAAGCTCAACTTCAAGGGAATGGAGAGAGGAGGACTCGAAATCAAAAAGCCGATAGGATTCTTCACGGATGTTAAAATCGAGGATGGCCTCTTGGAGGAAGGAAATACGAGAACCAAGAGATCCCCAAATAGATCTTGATTAAGGGCACAGGAGTTTGCGAAGGGATCTGAGTTTAGAAACCATCATAGAGAAGGCAAAAGGTTGGGGAGGGAAATCCGACTAGGTAGGCGAGATAAAATTGTCGAAGCCAGTTTCTAGGAGCCAAAATCGCTCGAATTTGAAACCTGATCAAGGGGTAAAAGGGCACTAGAATCCAAAAGGATGGGGCAATGGTTGGAGAGGAAAGTAGGGAAGCCATGAACGAAGGAGAGCGGATGGGAGTCTTCCCAAGAAGAATTTAAGAGGAAGCAGTCAAGTTCGATAAGAGTAGGAGAATGACGGTGGTTTCTCCAAGTAAAAAGACGATAGGAAATAAGTGGGTCAATGAGAGAACATGATTTTACAAAGTCATTGAAGGAATATGAGTCAGAACAAGAGGACGAAGTGGAATTACGCTCCGAAAAACCATGGGTAATATTGAAATCTCCAACCAGGACCCATGGCCCTGGGAAAAACTAGCAACTTCAAAGCAATTAGCCCAAAGAGAGAGTCTATCAAGACTAGAGTAGGGACCATAGATGTTTGAAAAGAAATAAATGATGCCCAAGGACATGTGTTTTAGAGCGACATGAAGTGCAAAAGGGTGTTTAATGACCTGAATGAGAGACCAATTAGATTCATCCTAGGTGGTAAGAATACCACCTTGGGAACTAGTAGCCTTAATAAGTTCATAACCAGAAAGAATCGAGCCCCCAATGGTGTGGAAAAGAGTGGGATTGGTGTCGGTAATTTAGGATTCTTGGATAAATAAAACATCAAGGTGAAGAGGGGTTCAGGGTCGCCCAAACCCCTAACATTCCAGGAAAGAATCTTCATGAGGAAATGGAGATATGCTCCTTTTCCAATGCATGCATGGATGAATAATGCTCGGGTAATAAACTAATACCCATGCATCAAGCTAATATTTTGTTCAAATTGGTATTAGCAAAAGTAGAAATAGCAAGTTGAAAGATAGTACCAGCTGTTTGCACAAAAAATGGACAAACACCTCAAAGTCGTATGATTTAGTTGATTTTACGCTGTTCTTAGTGATTTGAGTGATTTATGCAAATATATGAAAAGCAGGGACTAAACTGTAAAAGACACGTAGATTTATAGTGGTTCAGCCAGAATGTGCCTACGTCCACTTTATATATTATTTCTCTTTTCTTGTTTAGATTACAAGTACAAAGCTTTGATACAAGTATCTGAAAGTTGTTTGAAAGTTCTCTCCGTGCTTGAGCTCTCCAACTTGTCCCCCATTGTTGTACCCCTACCCCTCTATTTATAGAGTGAGGCTAGGGGTAGGGGTCTTGGAGGTATACAACATCTGGCGGGCCTGGGCTGATGTAATCTGGCCTGGTAGCGTTGGTTCGGCATTGCTTTGGCTCGGCAGTAGGTGGTAGACTCTTTGGTTCGGCATTGCTTTGGCTCGGCAGTAGGTGGTAGACTCTTTGGTTCGGCATTGCATGGTTCGGCAGGAGCTGGAGAAGCTGGTTCGGCAGGAGCTTGAGAAGCTGGTTCGGTGAAGGGCTTGGTTCGGCGGTTGGAGTTGGTTTGGCAACGAGGTGGGAGGCAAGTTGGTTCGGTAGACACTCTGGTTCGGTGTTGCTTGGAAGTGGACTGGTGGAGCTTTAGTTTGGAGGGTGGCTAGTCCGGTGGTGAGAATTCGCCCAACATTTGCCCCCCAAAGTGGGGCGTATGCTGGCATACGGCTTACTTTGTTTCTTGGTCATCTTCATTCGGTCCCTGAGTGCCGGTCCAGTTGGTCCGGTGTCTTTCATTTGCCTATAAGTAGAGGTGTTAAGCCTTCGTCATTCCTTACCGAGTGAGATAGCCGAACCACTAAGTGCAGAATCAAGCTTGACCGAATCAACTGAGTACCGAATCCTACTTAACTGCCGATCCAGGTGAGTTTGTTTCTGCCGAACGAACTTCTAGGGCTAGACTACCGAATGGATAAAGGGGTTTGAATACCGAATGAACTTTCATTTTGGAATGCCGAATGAGCTTTTGGTTGGAATTTATTGAATGAATTCGGGGATTCCGAGTGTTGAATGGACCCTCTACCGGATGGAATTTTATTCCCTGAATCACTAGTGAAACTCTAGATTACATAGTTTACGTGTCTTAACGATATACTTTCTTGTGTCTGCAGATAAATGTCTCACAAAGTGGAAACCCGTTCTGACAAGAAGAAAACTACAGATAGAAGAGAATCTCCCGTCGTGCCCCCAGTTCAGCTGAATCCAGAACGACATGGGCCCAACCCCAAGATCGCTAGTAGACGGGTATGGTCCTCAAGAGCTCCTGAACTCACCGCCTGACTGCTTTCCTAGCTCCCTCAAAGATGAGCAGCTCGATGCTATTTCTCGCTCTTTTGGGATTGACAGAACGCTTATGCTGTTGCCGGTGGAAGGAGGTAGGTGTGCAAGTAGAAGATGATGATCAAGACGATCAAGGAGCAGATGCTGGTAAGTCCTCCCCTTTAGTCTTTCCGTTAACTTGGTTGCTTATCACTGATGAATTCTTTCCTTGATCGGATAGGCGGCCAACAGGATAAGGATAAAGCTCCGATGCAGCCGGCTCCTTGACTTGACCTAGATATCTTTTTGCTTACTGAACATTGTTGTATATGTTAGTCTCAAAATAGTAACGTAACTTTTAGGTCGTAATTATGTTACTTGTAATAAAAAACATTATCTTTGGGGTGTAATTTTTAAACTTAAGCTGATTCTGTCGTATTTGAATGCTTTTGTTATTTTGCCATGTTTTATGAGAAATATAGCTATGCATCTACTTGTAATTCAGTTGTGTTTGATGTCAAGTTCTTGCTTAAAACATAATTTCATGCCTTGCAATGCTAGTGTGATGTACGAATAAATTATAGCCATGTATTTGTACACAAAAGAAGAAAATACCGCCTTTCATGTTCTAATTGTAGATGGCAGTTTCGAATGTCTCGTGTGACTGAGTATGGAATGCGGCCTAGTGTCCCGTTGTGGGTTCCGACTCCCATTAGCGAATGTCTCCTATTCCGTGTCCTGTACTTTAGGGATTGTTATAGAGGATAGGAGAAAAGTTTTTCAAATAAAATTGAAATATGAGAAATAGTAAAACTTCCAATCACGGAAGGCCTTCGATGTGCTTAAGTTCGTGGCAAACGGGCTTTGTAGTCACTTTCCCTAGCTGTGGGTCTTGGAGACATTTGTCACCCATCTTACGCCTCCGCGGGGAGTTAATTCTTTTTTACCACAGCCGCACTTAAGACACATCGGAGCCGAGATCGCGCACAGTAACTACCCGGGCCATTATGGCCCGTAATCGTGGGTATTATTCGATTTATTGTGGCCGGCTAGCGTGGGTGCCGATCGTCAACCGTGAACTGCCCCTGGCTGGCCACACCTTATGTTGGGGCTTATAGTCGGTTCACAGTTGCCGGCGAGCCGAACGCCGTAATGAGCTGCCTCGGCTATAGTCGGCCTTCTTGGTGGCTTATAATCGGCTCATTACAGTTGGCTTTGAGGGCCGTCGCGAGCAATGAGTTAAACCGCAGCAGAGGGATGTCGGAGCAAAAGTGTCTCATTGGCGAGGGCATAGATTCGTATAGTACCTGTTAGGTCTTGTCCAGGAGAAGTCGCGCTGTGGAGCGCCTTGAATGGAAATGCTATTTGCACAGGATTTTGTTCAACAGAAAAGGATAAAGTTAACAAGCAGCCAAGATATAAAGGAACAAGTTAAAAAAGAGACAAGGTTTTTTTAAAGTGGTT
This sequence comes from Allium fistulosum, assembly GCA_030737815.1. Classification (NCBI taxonomy): domain Eukaryota; kingdom Viridiplantae; phylum Streptophyta; class Magnoliopsida; order Asparagales; family Amaryllidaceae; genus Allium; species Allium fistulosum. Next base: position 1,260,427,134 of record CM060901.1, read on the forward strand.
CGGCACGAAAATGCCTACGTCCACTGATTCTCTTTGTTAATTCGCTTTATATGGGCAGTGCAAGTTAAGTAAAGTATCGACGAAGGTGTTGGATGTTCCATGCCCTCTAGAACACCTCCCCGTCCACTGTTGACAAAATATAAGCTCCATTGTGGAGATCTTTATGAATTACATATGGTCCATCCCAGATTGGATCTAGTGCTTCGGGGCGAGGGAAGATTCGCTTGAGGACAAGATCCCCTTCTTGTAAGGTACGATGCTTGACTTTGGAGTTGTATTGTGCTGCCACTTTTTGCTTGTGGGCTGCTGCTTTGAGGACTGCATCATTTCTTTTCTCCTCAACTAGATCCAAAGACATGTGAAGGAGTTCTTCGTTCTCTTCTGGGTTATAGTGGATCCTACGGTGGGAAGGCACGATGGTTTCAACTGGGAGCATAGCCTCCGATCCGTATGCCAAAGAGAAAGGAGTATGCCCTGTTGATGTTCTGAAAGATGTGCGATAAGCCCACAGTGCCGTAGGGAGTTCATCCACCGAAGCGCCCTTTGACTTTTCGAGTTTCTTTTTGATTAGAGTTTTCAGAATTTTGTTGACGGCTTCGACTTGTCCGTTTGCCTGGGGATACGCTACGGATGAGAAGCTTTTGTGAATTCCATGCTCTTGGCACCAGTTGGCGAATTCCTCGCTGTCAAATTGAAGTCCATTGTCTGATATGATTTTGAATGGGACTCCGTACCTGCACAGAACATTTTTGATCAAGAAATTAATAACTTTTGCAGAAGATACTTTATTCAGGGGTTCTGCTTCCACCCATTTAGTGAAATAGTCGACTGCCACTATAGCATATCTGGCCCCGCCTCGGCCCATTGGTAGTTCCCCGATTAAGTCAATTCCCCATACTGCAAAGGGCCATGGGCTGGTCATTTGAGTAATCTCAGTTGTTGGTAGCCGCGGAATCTTAGCAAACTTCTGGCATCTGTCACATTTTCTGACGAAATCTAAGGCGTCCTTGCTTAAGGTGGGCCAGAAATATCCATATCGGAGTATCTTTTTTGCTAAAGTTTGCCCTCCGGTGTGATCTCCACAGCTTCCTTGATGAATGTTGGATAAGATTTCCTTGGCTTCCCTTCCAGCGACACACCTTAATAGGGGGTTAGAGAATCCGCGCCGATAGAGGGTGTCCTCTTGTATTGTGTAGCGGGAAGCTTTCCTCAAGATTTTCTTGACTTCGTTACGCCCGTTGGGTAGTGTGCCACTTTGTAAGTAGTCTCGGATGGGAGTTATCCAAGTTGCTTCTTCGGTTGCAGCTATCAGATTCACTTGCTCAAAACTTGGGGTCAGTTGCTTCGAGATGGCTACTGCTCCGGAAATATCGCCGTCTCTCACGCTTGCTTGCTTCGCCAATTCGTCGGCCTCTCGGTTCGCTTCCCGAGGGATGTGTTTGACTAAGTAGTGGTCCAATCGACTGAGAAGTAACTTGGTCTTCTTTAAATATGCTATGAGTCGTTCTTCTCGAGCCTGGAATTCTCCTAGTATTTGATTAACAATAAGTTGAGAATCGCTATGAAGACACAAAGAATTGGCTCCGATTTCCAAGGCAAGTTCTAATCCAGTTATCACTGCTTCATGCTCTGCATCGTTGTTGGTGGCAGCAAACTCCAACCTTATAGCATAGTGCAGCTTATTTCCCCTAGGAGTGATTATTACCACACCTACCCCTGAGCCTTGTTCGTTTGACGCACCCTCCACGAAGAGATTCCACTTGATGTCTTCTCCTATTTCCGATTGCTCCTTACTTTCGTTGGTAGTGAATTCTGCAATGAAATCGGCCATGGCTTGTCCCATGATAGCGGTGCGAGGGTGATAGGTGATATCATACTGACTTAGTTCAATGCACCATTTAAGTAGTCGCCCAGAAATGTCGGGACGATGGAGTACCTGCCTCAGTGGTTGGTCGGTCAGAACTTTGATGGAATGGGACTGGAAGTTGTGACGCAGTTTTCGTGATGTGATTAGTAAACAGTATGCTAGCTTCTCAAGTTTAGGATATCTGACTTCTGCCCCCGTAAACCTCTTACTTTCAAAGTATACTGGCCGCTGCGTACGGTTGTCTTCTCTTACCAACGCAGCGCTCAGGGCGTGAGATGACACAGCAAGGTATAGGTATAATCCTTCGCCTTCGCTTGGAGTCGAGAGTACCGGCGGTTTCTGGAGGTGTTCGATCAATTTAAGGAAAGCGGTTAAGCATTCGTCAGTCCATTCGAACTTTCCTTTGTCTTTCTTTAGAGCTTCGAAGAAGGGGATGCACTTGTCCGTTGCTTTGGAGATGAATCGGCTTAGGGCGGCCACTTTCCCATTCAGGCTTTGCATTTCCTTTCGAGTGGAAGGTATTTCGATATCTTTTAGAGCTTGGACTTGTTCAGGGTTTGCTTCAATTCCTCTGGCATGGACGATGAATCCTAGGAACTTTCCTGATGATACTCCGAAGGAGCACTTTAGAGGATTCAACTTCATTCCATACTGGCGAAGTACTTGAAACATTTTGCCTAGGTGGCTTACGTGATCGTCGGCTTTCCTTGACTTTACCAGCATGCCATCCACATACACTCCCATAGTTTGTCCTATTAGCCCTGCAAACATCTTGTTGACGAGGCGCTGGTAGGTGGCTCCTGCGTTCTTAAGTCCGAAAGGCATTACCTTGTAGCAGTACAACCCCCGGTTAGTGATGAAACTAGTGTGGTCTTGATCGGGAGCATGCATGGGAATTTGGTTGTATCCTGAGTATGCGTCCATAAAAGATAAGAGTTCGTGCCCGGCTGTGCTGTCTACAAGTTGATCAATTCGAGGAAGTGGGAAGTAATCTTTCGGGCAGGCGTCATTCAAGTTGGAGAAGTCAATGCATGTTCGCCACTTCCCATCAGCCTTCTTTATCAGCACCGGGTTGGTGATCCACTCTGGGTAGATGGCCTCTCGTATGAAGTCATTGGCAAGTAGATTCTTTACTTCTTCGTCGAGGGCTGCTGATCGTTCTGCCCCCATACTTCTCTTTCTTTGTTTTACGGGCGCCTTGGTAGAATCAATGTTTAGTATGTGGCATGCTATGTCAGGGGAGATTCCGGTCATGTTAGAATGTGACCATGCAAATACATCCAAGTTGTGGCGGAGAAAGTCAATGAGTTGTTCCTTCAACTCTGTTTTTAGTTGGGACCCGATTTTCAATAGTATACTCGAGTCATGTTTGTCTATAGATACAAATTCCATAGCCTCTACAGGCTCGGCGGTGGCCTCCTCCTCCCTGTCCCTGGGGTCTAATTCATTGAAGGGGTCGCTGGTATATCGAAGAGGAGGGGCTTTCTTTAGTTTCTATGCTTCCAAACTTTTTGTGCAGAGGGCAACCTCTACAGTCTTCCCTTTCTCCTTCCTGTGGTTGTTGCGAAGTTCAGTTACATAGCAGTCACGAGCAACGTCCTGGTCTCCCTCTACTTCCCCTACTCCATTGTCCATTGGAAATTTCATCTTTAGGCACTATGGGGCCAGGACAATTTGGAAGTCAGACAGGGCTGGCCTTCCCAATAAAACGTTGTAGTTTCTTCCTTCTGATGTGTTCTTCAATCAAGTCCCGGAGATGATGGCATTCATTGGTATCATGCCCTGAGATTTGTGGAAGCGGCAAAACTTTCCAAACTTCTGTGCGTTATCTGATTCCTTCTTGTACGGTAGGCGTTTGTATCTAACTTCGTCTTGGGTGGCAAGGAAGATGTTTTCGATGGTTTCATTCAAAGGAGTGTAAGTGTCGAATCTCGGTCCAGGCTGATATAGGCGCTTTTCTCCCTTCTTGCCCCCAGCATTGTCTCTAGAACCATTTCTTCGAACGTCCTTTGCTGCAGCGGGCGTGTTGCCGTGGGCTGCCTTATTTTGTTGCCCTGACTGCCCCTAAGTGGCAGCATCTTCAAGCCTCATATATTTCCCAGCTTCATGGAAGAAATCAGGTAAAGTAGCTGGTTTTTCTTTTGTCAATCTTCTAGCAAATTTAGTATCCGGATGCACACCACTACAGAGGGCCATTAGGATAAGTTTCTCATCGGCATCTTGGACTGCGGCCGCTGCGGCATTGAATCGGGTTAGGTATTGTTGCAGCTTCTCTCCAGGTTTCTGTTTGATACTGGATAAGGAATAAGCATCCTTGGGTTGTTCCACATGAATGCGGAACTGGCTAATAAACTTTTGTTTCAACATTTCCCACGAGCTGATGGATCCTTGGGGTAAATGACAGAACCAGGAGGTCGCTAGATCTGCTAAGAATAGTGGAAAGCATTTGCACAATACTCCCTCTGTTGCTCCACTCATTAGCATATGCTGTGTGTATCTCTGTAAGTGTACAATGGGGTCAGAGGTCCCTTTGTAAAGTTCCATTGTTGGCATCTTCCATTCTCGGGGGGTGATAGCAATTTCGATATTGCGGGCGAAAGGGCTAGTTACCCTAGCGCCTATCCCTCGATCTCTTTGATCCCGTTGGACGCACTCTCTGAACAAGCATGCCATTCTTTCATCAGAATTTGGAGCAGATAGGAATGAGTTCGGTTCTGCTCTGTGGGACTGATTCCGTCCGGATGACCTGTAGGGATGGTATCGTCTATCATTCCTGATATTTTCCAGTGGCTGTCTTTGGTCTTCTGGGAGCATGCTAGGATCAGCTACAGTTGGCCCTTGCATCGATCTTCCCCTGCTGGGTTCTGATCTAAGCACTTCCTCGGGTCCAACTTCGGGCTGGACTCTAGCTCGGCCCCATTCACTGGTGTTTCCGTGGTTAGGCAGTATGACAGGCTCAGCTACAGTTGACCTCCGCCCGGTACCTCCCCCATGGGGTTCGGTTCCAAGCATCTCCTCAGGCCTAACTTCGGGCTGTGCTCAGTCTCGGCTCCTACCATGGCTGCTTCTGCCGTTAGTTCCTTCGAAGAAGGAAGATCTTTGTTGTCTCCGAGATCCTCCAGACTGGGACTCACCCCATGATTCAGTGTTGCGGTTAGACTCTTCAGCATCCCTTAAGCGTGACATGAGTTGATCCACCAAGGCTTCCTGCTGGGATGTGAAGCGATTAGTCACTTCAGCCACAACCCTGTCTGGATCTGCCCTAGTAATTGCTGCCGGCTATTCTGCGGCAGGGGTGGTCGGATTTGCCTGACCTTCATTTGGTACTACTGCTGGAGGGGGATGATTTACTTGATCTGTGACCACTGGATCTGGAAGACTGCTGGTTGCGATGTTTTTTCCTTTGTTAACATCTTTCTTCTGCTTGGGAGGCATGTTTTCCAAGCAATGAACGATGTTGTTAGGAAGAAGGTTAAGAGGAAGAAGCTGGAGCTTCGAGCTTCTTGAGTTCAATTCTCAGTGAAAGCACCAAAAATGTTTGCACAAAAAATGGACAAACACCTCAAAGTCGTATGATTTAGTTGATTTTACGCTGTTCTTAGTGATTTGAGTGATTTATGCAAATATATGAAAAGCAGGGACTAAACTGTAAAAGACACGCAGATTTATAGTGGTTCAGCCAGAATGTGCCTACGTCCACTTTATATATTATTTCTCTTTTCTTGTTTAGATTACAAGTACAAAGCTTTGATACAAGTATCTGAAAGTTGTTTGAAAGTTCTCTCCGTGCTTGAGCTCTCCAACTTGTCCCCCATTGTTGTACCCCTACCCCTCTATTTATAGAGTGAGGCTAGGGGTAGGGGTCTTGGAGGTATACAACATCTGGCGGGCCTGGGCTGATGTAATCTGGCCTGGTAGCGTTGGTTCGGCATTGCTTTGGCTCGGAAGTAGGTGGTAGACTCTTTGGTTCGGCATTGCTTTGGCTCGGCAGTAGGTGGTAGACTCTTTGGTTCGGCATTGCTTGGTTCGGCAGGAGCTGGAGAAGCTGGTTCGGCAGGAGCTTGAGAAGCTGGTTCGGCGAAGGGCTTGGTTCGGCGGTTGGAGTTGGTTTGGCAACGAGGTGGGAGGCAAGTTGGTTCGGTAGACACTCTGGTTCGGTATTGCTTGGAAGTGGACCGGTGGAGCTTTAGTTTGGAGGGTGGCTGGTCCGGTGGTGAGAATTCTCCCAACACCAGCGGTAGGAGGTGGGGTTCTAGCGGATCTATGCGGCAGTCTAGCACTACGCCTAATCGAGGTCATATACAAAGTAGGAAGTAGCAGCGGAGGAGTGGTAGGGTCAGGTTGTGGCTGAGGGTCAAGGTCCACGTTGGCAGGCAGAACAAGAATAGGAAGGTCATGCAATGGTGAGGATATGGTAACTGGGAGGTGGAGGGCTGAGAGATCAAGGTCAACAAAAGGGGCAAAGCGCTCTTGGGGTAGGTAAGGCTAAAGGGACCAACCAGCTGGTCCCACTACTTCAAAAGAGGTATCAGGCTTAGCATTGTTACCATAATCTATGTTGGCAGTTAAGTCAGTCTCTGAGTGCATTGCATCGAATCCCAGTTCAAAAGGTGGGGGTTCCTAGGAGAGGAGAGATTTAGGGATACTAGGGAGGAGCCATAGTTCACATGCCAGCCATTAGCGAAATCATCTCTTATAATGAGGATTGAAGGGTCGAGGGCAGGATGATGGTATCATTGAAAAGCTTTAAATTTGGGTTTCCCAAAGAGGCTATGAAGGTGCAGGGTAGGGAAATTGCCTTGTCAAGGCTCATCTGGGTGAAGACGAATCTATGGTCTACAGTGGCCCAATGATAGGTGTCAAAATCTAGGAACATGCTAAAGAGTTTGAAGAGGGAAAAGAGGTCATGGTGGCAAGAGTGGACGTGTCATTGAATACCGCAGATCCAAACCCAGGAAGGCAGGAAGTACTCATGAATGTAGGAAACGTAGGAGGCGAACCATCGGATGACATAAAGGGCTCCACTAGACTGTTGGAGAAAGCGGCGGTTGATGGCTGCGGTGAGAGAGCTGGCTAAAAGGAAGCAGGCAATAATACTACGATCAGAGAGAAGGAAAATATCCCATTCATTATAGTAGAAGGCGAGAGTCAGACATAGATGGAAAGAGGCGGAAGTCCAGTAGCTCGCAATGATGGTTAGGACAGCAATATTGGAAGGGTTTATAGGAGCGGACATTTTGGCGTCTGCTGGAGTGGAAAGCTGAGTGGGAAATGATGAAGATTTGCATAGGGAAGATGGAATGGGATATAAGCCTGACGAAAGAGGGGGTTGGCCAGAGAGAATGATGGAGATTTGGTCTGAAGATTTGGAATGTGAACAGTTTGTCTTAGGAGAAGAGGAAGAATGTAAAGGCACTTTCTGCTCCAACTTTTTATGCTTACAAGTAGAGACCGAATGCCCAAAGAAGCCACAAGAGAAGCGCATGCGACCATTCCTACAATCTCATGCCACGTGGCCCAGTGAGGCACAGCGTAGGCAATGTTTATTTAATTTTAAAAAATTAGCCGTTTGAAAAATAGATTTGAAAAATGGAAGGTGACCACGTTTCATCATAGGTGAAGATTTGCTAGAGGAAGGAGGGGTAGGCTGAGGGGTGGAGTGATGGCTCTTAACCACCTCGACAAATGAACTCCTAGGAGAGGCAGTAGCTGGGGTGGGCAGAAGGGAAGAAGAAAAGCATGTGTCCTTGATCGACGAAAGCTAGAACGCTTCCTCTAGCATTGGATCAAAAGAAGCATTAAAGCGTGAAGGAGGGGGAGATTGAGAAACCGAGAGCAAAGGAAGGTTAGAGGAGGAAAGCGATATGAGAGGTGGAATGATAGAAGAATGAGTGGGAGGACAGGTGGGAGAGGTGGCCATTTCCTTTCAATTAGTTTGATCAAAGTAACAATTGCATAAGAAAAAACGAAGAACTCATTAAGATCGAAAAAAAAATGGAATATAATCCTTACAAAATTAAAATTAACCAAAGCAGATTGGAAATCGAAATAATGAAAAACAACAAGATAAGCAAGTCAATAACAAAAATTTTAACAGATGGAAATCGAAATAGTGATATTCGTTTTTTGGAAAATGTAGTAAGAGCAGGAAAATTGGATAAGGGGGAAAAGGAAGAAGAGCCGCTATTTATAGGAGAAGAAGGAAAGTAAAATTACCATTGATTTAGAAGGAAATGAATATCAAATGTCAAGATGCGTGCTTTTGAATATGAATCGATTGCTTATACTAAAGTAGAAGAAGAATTGTAATAAGGATGGCAAGTGTTATATCTCAAATATAACATACATTGCTGGAAGTTCAAGGTCATTGCTTGTCATTCTTAAGTGTTAAAGTATGGCTATCGCTGGAAGTTCATGTAGCCATCGCTTGTTATTTCCAAGTATCAAAGTATAGCCTACGTTGGAAGTTCCATGTGCATTAAAGTATAGTCATTGCTTTAAGTTCCATGAGGCTGTCACTTACTATTTCCAAGCGTTAGAGCATAGCCATCGCTGGAAGTTCCATATGGCCGTCGCTTACTATTTCCAAGCATTAAAGCATAGCCATCGCTAGAAGTTCCATGTGGCTGTCGCTTACTATTTCCAAGTACAATGGCAAAGCCATCACAAAGAGTTTCTAGAGGCCATCACGAAGAGTTTATAGGACAAATTGCAAGGAGCTTTTATATGATGACTTTAAAGATGGAGCTCTTACGATATGTTTGTAAAGCCATCACTCAGCAAAGTAGAAGAGCCATCGTGAGATGTCTAATAAAGTCTACATGCATTATCTAACAAGTAACGAACCAAGCTGTGACGACCTACAAATCCAAACCCTCTGAACCGACAATAAACCACACATGTCGACCCAAGAGCGCATAGAATTGCAGATGATCATGAGAAAGAAAAGAGAAGGTGAGAAGAAAGAAGAAGAGAAGAGAAGAAGAAGAGAGAGAAGCAGAACCAAAACAATACAGAATCTCACATCGTAGCGGAATAACATATAATATAGATCAATAATCTTTACAAAGGGAAATTGTAATATACATAAATCAATATCAGAGTACACAAAAAGTAATCATCGGCTTGGACAGTTATAATAACCTGTCCTCACAAATGTTGATAATTTACAACAACAACAATGCAGCAGAAAAATAAATAGATACGTGTATACGACATGAAGATCTCCAGCTCGCCTGCTAAAGGTCCAAAAGCACCAAATCTAAACCTGTAAATATACATGGTCTGACCCGAGCATTGAAAGGGAAGAACGCCTGGATCAGTCTGGTAAACCAGCATGAGGAAAGCACACCTCAACTGAATTTATAAATTTATCAAAACTTTTCCTTTATCAAAACAAAAGGTATCTCGTAAGACCACGTCCACACATAAACACAGACGTGTTTTTACCCTACAATAACCAAAACCTTTTCATATCAAATCATGTTATATTATAACAGTGTCTATTATACAAATAATAATCAACACAACTGAAATGGTTACATTATTAAATTCCAGCAATACTAGGCTCTACAAACAAAATGGCAGGCATATAGTGGATTTTGGATTTCCATACAAATGACTATGTGAAGGGACTACCTTTTAGAAAATCGGTACACCTCTAGAGGGATGTAGCTAGGGTCCAGATACTGGGTTCCTAAACCAACACAAGATTGGCCTACCCCTTGCTGAATAGTACCGAATATGTCATCACTCCGGTCATTACCGACCTATAATCTGTGGCCACAAGCATACATCAACAATAATCAGATACACGACGTCATAACATGTAAATATATATCTAGAAGAGTGATGACATCTCCTAATGGGAGCAACCCATTTTAGCCTTGCTGCTTCTATCCCTGTTTCAGTCATTTTCCGGGGAGTGAGGACAAAAGAGGTATCTATTACCTTTCACATATCACATCATCATCATCTTTGAATGCCACATTGCCATTCCCATTGACTACTAATTACCTTCCACAAAAATACAACCCTTGAGCTCGTATGTCTCAAGGAGGGTGTTAAGCTAAGAGAAGTTGCCTTCTCCGCCATCACAGAGGTACGTTTGTGAAAACCAATATACGTAATCTTAGAAATGCAATGTCAGACACTCATCCATACAAGTTATCCAGGAACAGGACAATCCGAAGGTACTCTCCTACCACATCATATAGGATTAGTAGCGACAGCCCTTGCAAGGGATATTTCATAATGAAGAGACTACTGCTACTATATGTATATTGGGATTTTAACCCCAAATGATCAACAAGCAGTCCTTCAGTATGAAAATCCTAAATATCAATATCATCGACCAACCAGCACAATCATCGCATTCATCGACCAACCTGCACAATCGTTGCATATATGTTGGTCCGAAGTGGTTTTCGGATAAATTTGATCCTGGTCACTTCACACCAACAACACAAAAGCGTTTCCCAACCTCATACAAAAACCAAGTCTCGTAAACGTATCACGTTTCCAACTTTGAACTTGCTATCCTTCGGCCAAGAAGGAAGCTCGGTAGATTGGAGTAATCACTCCGCACTACACGAATCAACATTCTTAACACAAACGATAATCAAGCCTACATAGCCAGTTACATATTAAGTGTACGACTAATTAGTTTCTACATCAAGTTGAGAAACTAAAATGGCCAAATTTGATAGTCGGTTATTTAACTATCAAAGCAACAAACAAAATCTAGCACATAAGTAGTCACTGGGCCTGATTTTATTAATCGTTTTTAAATCAAACACTTTCTAATTATTCACTTCAAAATATCATTAAAAAAATATTATTCAAAACCATTTCACTTATTGGATATTTGGAAAACATTTCCATATACTTATTTTAATAATAAGTGAATTCACAATTTATTTTATTTTCAAACCATTTAAACTCCATTTTATAATATCACTTTCCAAAACATTCATTTAAAGAATTATTCTCTTTAAAAACGTGAATATATTTCCTTTTATAAAAATCTATATTTAGCTTATCAAATTAAATTGATTTCACATTTATAAAACAGTGCTTATAATTCACATTTCTAATTTATAAAAACTTCTATTTATAAAATTCCATTATTAACCATTTTCCCATTTATATCATTTATATGTCAAAATCCCTTTATAAGTTTATTTACTTATAAATCTCTTTATTTAAAAATTCATTCTTTTGTAATCTCATTATTTATAAAGTCCATTAAATTCATTTCTAAATTTTAATTACAAATCCTTATACAAATTTGATTACAATTTCATTTCTAATATTTATAAAATACCATTTATAAAATTTATTTCATTAAATCTCTTTATTAATAGCATTCATTTTATAACTTTCAATTTAACACTTATAAAACTCGTTTATAATCCCATTACTTCTATTTATAAAATATCAATTTTATAAATCTTATATATAAACCATTTGTAATAAGTTCAAAATTCTCAATTTAACTTATTTTAAAAAATAGTTAACTCCATATTTCAAAAATCATATTTAAGTATAATTCACAAAAACATAATTTTTATAACATAAAAATTATAAATTTTTATTTGTTTAAAATAAATTCATTTCTTTAATCATTCAAAAATTCTTAAAACATATATATTTTCAAAATCACTCTGAAATCCTTTTTAAATTGAAATCATCATTTCTATATTTTAAATTCCAAAAATATGGCCCAATGCTGCAAAAGTACTAAATAAGGGGATTCATGTCAATAATGGCAATCATGGCATCCATCACATCAAATATCACATAATACAACATATATAACAATATGTGTAAATAAACATCAACCATAGTGAGGAATCCTGTTGGATTAATCCTACCTGTCACCTGCAACAAATATACATATGAGAAAATATGCACAATGTCTGCTTCGAGGCACGCGTACAAAGGGTCATCCGCTCATACAAAAGAACGTATGGGGTCTCATCTGCTCTAATCATTAGGAATATATCCAACTACTAACTACTATAGCGTAACATCCAAACATCCAATACACACACTCACCCACACACACACACACATACATACATACATACATACATACATACATACATATATATATATAACATCCAACAGTCATCAAAACTGCATAATAAAAATATTCCCACTTATATAAAAATATAAGCGGGTCAGAAAGAGTGAGTTTTACTCACTTTGGTTGTAGTCATCGTTGGAGCGTTTTATTTCGATTAAAATTAAAAAGGTATTTAATTCTAACCAAAATTTTCACTAGCTCCAAATCTATCCAAACCAGCTCTAAAATGTAGTGCTCGACCAACGCAATTCGTTTCGTGCGAAACAAACCTCGTATGGAAAAGATATGATATTTATAAGTTACATGATTTATATAAATAAATTAATTAACTTCAATAACTAAATTAATTAACTAATTAAAATTTAAACTTATCTCTTCTACGTTCGTTCAACCCAGATCCTTCCTTACGCGCGTGAACCCATAGTCGACCACCTTCCTTCGATCACCGCTCCACACTCGCTCCACCACACGACCATTAGAGACCACCATATCGAAGCCCTACGCGAGCTCCACCCTCGGTCGTGATCCCACCTAACTTGGCACCTCCATGGCCTCAAGAAACGTGCATGAATGCCAACCCTTTGTGGCTCGATTTTGGCCTCCACGCGACAAATTAGCACATCACAACCGTTGAATTGGTACATCTCGCTGTGCTCTACAAGTTTGTAGTTGAGAGTTTTCGATAATTGTTGACGGATTTTGAGATATTAAGGGGAGAAGTTTCGTGCATTTCTGGCCATCGAATTTGTAGTGGTGGCTTGGGCATAGATAGGCTAGGGTTTTGAGAAATGGGGTCCTTATATGGCCATTTATAGAACATTATTCGTCGCCAAAATTTTCCAAACTCCATTCGAAGCGTGCCGCCTAGTGTTCACAATGTTTTACCCCTATTCCGAACACAATGGAATATGTATCAAAGGCTAATTCCATCGTATTTGGAAGATAGGTTTTCGAATCGAATTATTTTAATTAAAATACTTAAATAAATTTCTATGCATTTCAGCTTCGCACGACCAAACCGTAAGTCCGATCGACACGAAATTTGAAATCCTATAATAACTCACTATTACGGATCCAATGAAACTGGTTTCATCAAAATCTGAGACAATGTTAAGAATAACTATTTTTACACGTTAATTAAATATTAAAATTTCCAATTTCTGTAAATTAACATTTAGTTCAATTTTAAAAGTTTACTATCTCTATTCTAATTCAAATAGGATTTAAAACAACTTTAGAAATCATTTTTATTCATATAAGATTCAATATTCAATTAATTTACTGATTTAACTTATAATATTTATTTTTCAATATTTAAATTCAATTAAATATTCTAAATTCAGACGATTGAAAAATTGGGTCGTTACACAAGCCATCAAAGAGATTTTTCTTATGCCTTAACAAAATGAAGCCGTAGCGAGGAGTCCAATGAAACTATCGCTTGTAGTTCCAACATGGCATCAAAAGCAATCCTATGATAAGTATAAAAAGGTAATTCAAACCGTCATGAAAGTTTTCCAAGACATTGGCATGCCGAATTCACAAGCTAAAGCCCATCACAAATCCATGCTATCGTGGCGAGTTAGAGCCATCGCTTACTATTTTGGAATAAGAAAATGGAACCATCGGGGAAGGTTTCAAGAAGCGCTATCGCATAAAATCTTGAATCAAGAACTGCTACCAAATAAATATGCTATATGTCATTTCAGTCATGTGCCACGTGGATTAATCTACCGATTGATTTCTGTAGGATACCATGTGCCTTGGATTTTGGAAGAACTTGGGAAGATATACAAATAATGGAGTTTGCCTATAATAATAATTACTATTCGAGTATCGAGATGGCACCATTAGAGGCAATGTATGCTAAACCGTGTGAGTCACCAGTTTAATGTATTACAAATAATTTTCGAGAAGAGAACTTAATTTTAAATCAATGGTTGAAATTATTTAAGTTATTTTTGAATAATAAAGAAAGAAGAAATGAAAGCGAAGAATTTATATTCTATTTCGGGGAAAATTGAAATATGAAATTGATTAACTTACATTGGAATGTGATATAAGAATATGAAGAATCTTTAAAAGAAATTTTATCTCGTTTCTTTGTAAAAAAGGTGTGCACATGCACGATGACATATCATGCACTACATTTGAATTTAGTAAATTATTAGCTATTGATATATGGTTGGTGATGAAATTTTATTACTATTGAAGTGAATACATGAGTATAACACGTGAATGGTGATGTATGAGTATATTTTTAGGCGATTAAAGTTAATTGTTGATTTTGATACACGAGTGATTGAATTATTGTGTTCACTCATGCTATCAAGTATACTCATGAATATTTATACCCTATACGTTGATAGAAGTGAATGTTTAAATTGTTGTGTTGATATTTAACGAGTTATGAATAAAATAAGTAGATGTATGCTTGGTTTGCTAAATATATAGTTGTGTAAAAGAATTTTAATTCATCAATATACGATTTTATAAATGAGGCTCAACTCATTTTTATGCAATGCTAATTATTACTATTGTAAGATCTTGAAAAGGAATATGAAGTGTATTTTTGAAACATGTGTATGTTTAAGAGATGTGGAATATAAGTATAAATTAGGTGAATAGAGAGTTAATTATCTTATTTTGATGTAAGAGGTTATGTATCTGTATTTCACCCATGATATGTAAACATACTCCTTTATATTAAGTGATAGAAATGCTAGCTTGCTTTGGATTTGAATGAAGTGAATGATACTTGGTCAAGGTTGATGTGTGAGTTATATTGAGTCTATAATTATAAAAAAGCCTGATTTGAATGAAACGTGTGCTTTGAATGATTATGGGTAGTTATGGATGCTTATCTAATTTTATACAAGTGCATTAGTGATGTTTGATTTACCCATGTTATATACATGCAATTTTATTATATTGTATATTGCGTATTGATGTGTATAAATGAATTGTCATGTTTAAATTACCCAATTATGATGCGTTACAATATTATATTATGAAATGCATGTACATGACATTATTTGATGAAATATAGGATATAACATCATTTGGGAATATTGACGTTAATAAAGGTCAAATGCTTTGAAAAATAAAAATTTAAAATTTGATGAGAGTAGTACGAGGTATTGATTACTAGACTGCTAATTCCCATCCTGGCGGACTGATTTGTGAATTGCAACCTAAATTATAACGACCTTGTCCCTCGTCATAATGTCTAAGCGATATGTTGCTAGTACAAATGAAGTAATGGAAAATACTGAAGATAGTAAGAGACAGTGCAAGAGAAAAGAAGTGGCGCTACCTAATGAAGATATGATGATGAAGTGGACTATAGCACAAATAAGATTTACCACGCCTCCAGATACCTGAAGGGTACTATAACAAAGGGATCATGTAGAGAACAACCACAACAAACCGGAAGTATATGTGTGAAAAAGACCGTGATGACTTACCGAGACAAATAGTCTATGAAGAGGGTCAATCCATTGAGGAAATTTATCAACGTGATATCCTATTAGGACTCCTGAGAAGATGATTCAGCCTTCTCAAAATTTCAAGAAGATGATTTTCCTTGTCATAAGTATAACTAGAAATGTTAACCTCGTAAAATGATTCTTTTGAATGATTTTTTGAATTTATACAACCAAAAAGCAACTCATATAACATGGATAGATTATGACATCCCAAATAATTAGAGTTACAGCTGGGAATCATGATGAATAGAGCCATGACACATGTGTTATCACTATTTGTGAAATGAATTGTGGGTGAGTTTTGGAATGGTGTTAGTGACACTTATGTGCTTGAAAATGTCACCTCTAAACCCGACACTACACATTTATTATTTATGATTTTGTTATACTCAAAGCTAGACTTCTAGCCTGACTCGGATTTTGTTATGTATTTAACAACCTCGAGTCAAATTGAGATTATTCTACAGGTTTAATATGACAGCATGTGCTTCGTGAGCTATGATATGGAGTTGGAGAAGATGATGATGAGTATTTACTATGCTCGTATTTATATTGAGATGTCATTATATTTGTTGATATTATGTGATGAGTTGTACATATGATGAGATAATGTATCAAAATTTTGGATTTGATATAAAATTCATTGTTTTTACTCACTCTGATTATGTTCATTGGGAAATTTTTATTTGTGTTTCTAATAATGTATTATTCAATTCTAAAACTTATATACGTTGCCTTGTATCGAGAAAAGATACGTATTATCTTAGATATATTCAAGTATTGAAATGTATTCTTGTTGACCTAAAGTAGTGTATATGAGAGATCGCTTCTTCCGTGCTCATTAACCCAAGCTATCAGATGGTAAACTCTCCTTGATATTTGGATCATTGGAGCTTGGACATTACAAGTTGGTATCGGAAACAAGGTTAGAATAATATAGAGATAGAGATATATCTTGGGCTTAGAGAAAGTGAGACTTAGGAAGTTTTATCCATTTCAATCGACTCCCACTTTTGAGTGCAAGTTGTGAATGATCAAAAAGTTCGATCATCGGGTAGAATATTTATATATGTTTATATATATACACATATTTGTATTTGAGATTTACCAAGTAAAGCTTATTTATTCCGTGAAAGAAAAATAAAATAATATTCTTACATATGATGTGAATACTTATGTGTGATTGTGATATATGTTTAAATTAATTTTATTTTGATGTAATAAATGCTATCTTGAAGACTAGTATGATTTAATTGATAATCTTGTATATGATTTTATAAAAATAAATTGAAAATTTATAAAAAGCAATCTTTAAGATATCCTAAAGAATAGAAATTATGAGATTTGTTTTGAAGAAAAATAAGATTGAAAGTTATTTTCAAGTAAGATGATTTAAAAATTGGTTATGTTGACCTATCCATTTAATGCTTTAAGAATTTTGTTCAATACGAGTAGCTAACGTATTAATAGAGATTACTAAACATTAAAACGAGGTACTGTGACATAAAATATTTTGAAAATAATATTTTGCTATGAAAATGGATAATATTGTTTTAAAAAGAGAATTTATTATATTGGGAATTTCTCCCTTGTTTTGTGAAGTAATTTTTGTAATGATGATATTTATTTTGACCGAGAAGTCAAAAATATTTAGTATATATGGAATTTTAAATTAGTATTAAATGAATTATTCCATATTTTAAAAATATACAATTTAAGTATTTTTATAAGACATTTGCATCCATCAGGTGTTGTAAAGGATTGAGATCGATAGTGAGGCAATGTTGATGTATTCTTTTGTGTAGTCAACACTGCAGCCAATTGGCGAAATGAGTAACTAAGACCGTGGCGAGGCGATGTTTTTATATTAAAAATATATAAACAATATTTGAATTTTATGTATGTATTGATGTTTGCCGATTGTGTGTTTGATTGATTAATTGCATATGGTGTGTTGCCTATTAAAAGTTATGTGATAATAATGAATGATTTATTTATTTATGCATGAAAATAAGATTGATACAATCTCATATATATATATGAGTCTAAAAAAAATTATAAAGTGTTTTAAGTAAATGCATTAGTTTTTAAATATTTGGTGTGAAATAAATTACCATTTTTATTTTCAAGTAATTAACATGTAATGGAATAATTGAAATCTTAAAAGTATAGGTAAAAAAGTGTTTATTTGAAAGCTATGTGAGTTAGAAAAAAATTGGTCACATAATTATTATCATAGTCAAATTTCTTAATTCAAACAGGATTGCTACCAAGATAAAGACATGTAAAACCAGGTCTATGAATAGACCCTTGGCAGTTTGTATAGAACCAATGCCTTCACCATGGAAAGAAAGGCCTCCTCTACTATTTTAAATGAATAAACATTAATACACTTGGTTTATAAATAAACAATATTCTATCTCCATTTCTATGATCAGATGTTCATGATTCCTCTATCCAAGGTTTGAAGAAACTTTTGGGTTTTATTGACAACAATATCTATTATACTTTTATCTTAAGGACTTTCAGGTGCTCTTTAGAAAATTGACTCGGTTCAGTTTGTTTTGGCATCTCATCGCAGTGGTTGCAATGATATCTTCATTTCTTTAACACTATATCCATAGTTCTATCTAGGTTTCCAGTTTGTTGGTTTTTAATGATATTTCCATTAAGTAATGCAAGACTCTCCCTCCCTACTATTGGTTTTCAATAATTTTCATTATGCATTCAGTGGCGGCAATCTCGCTTTATTTTATGAAAATCACAGCAAATAAGGAGAGAAAGTCCCCGTTTATTGTAGAAAAGTAACCCTATAGATAACATAGATTTAGAATACCTTCCATATGAAAAAAATATTATAACGGTAACAACCCAGGATTTTGGTCATTGGATTTGAATATTTAATTAATTTTAAATATTGAATAATTGGTTTTTAAAGGTATGAACTTTAATTCAAATATAGAGATTATATAAATAATTGAATTGTGAACTTAATATTTTGATAGTGCTTTAAAATCTTAGATTTTGAATTAAATGTAGATTTAATTGATTTAATGGTCTTATTTAACTCATTTTAAATAAATAAATAATAAAAGTGAATTCATTTGTAAATTTATTTATAAGGATAAATGTTTCAGATAATTAATTAGAAAATTTATTTTTATTTTAGCGACTCGATTTCTATTGACATATTTTTAATTTAACTTATTTGATTTTTCCATAATTTTTATTTTAAAAAATACTTTAATTATCGTTTGACGATTTTCGCCAAACGTTGGTGTTTTTGTGATTTTGCAGAATCGGTAAACCAATGTATATTATTTTTGTTTTGAGATCACAACTCTCTTCTAAGCATGATCATATTTTTATTTTGTCGTTCACCGCCCATGTGCAAACAAAAAATCCGTGAGGCTAGATGCCGGAAAATTGAAGATAAAAATAACCAGCACCCAACATTTCTCTTATCATCTCTTTTCTATGTCCCCCATATCCTTAAAATTAATTCGCATCCCTTTTCCTTACTTACTCTTTCTGGTTTCAAGCTGACAATAAAAGAAAATAAATCTTTCCTCTAAAAAATTTGAAATCAAATCAACGAAAAATCATAAAAATATTAAAATGATATCTTTGAGTGTAGGGAGCTTAGATTTACATAGGTTTTGATTTGCAGAAGTCACAACTACAGTTTGAGGTGCTCGACGGTGTATGGTCGTTGGTTGTTAATGGCTAGGGCTAGCAAATTCTCTCAATGTAGGCATCGACTTGTAAAAAGGAGAGTAGTTTCGAGTTTGTTGTGGAGTTTGACACCTTAGCATTGAGTTTGAGGAGGCATGTTCGATTGGAGGGTGGTGCACCATTGCGTACGACTGAGGGGTTTTCTTCCAGTCACATTTTGGAGGAAGAGGTTCGGTGCTTCCTTATGGTGATGGTCGGGTAGCATTCGCGAAGAGAAGTACATTGGAGTCATCAGTTTACAAGTCCATTGAGAGATAAGGGTGGTGGAGAGATGAAAATGTCGGTCATGGTGGAGAAGGAAGCAGTATTAGGCGGGAGTAGGTTTTGATGAAGATGGGATTAGTAATTAATTTGGGTAATTAATTTGTGAAATTTGTAATCAGTGAAAATTAATTGATTTAATAATTCTCAAAGTTATATATTCTATAGCTTGATTATATAAGATCCAAATCTAACGTGGTCAATCACGTTGCACTCATAGGAACGATGTCTACAATTTGGAATTGTATTGGTTAAGATTTAAGCTAATGAAATTTCATGCAATAACTGAACACAATTCGATTTTAGATGGAACCGGAAGACGAAAGCGATAACTGGAATTTCGATGAGTTAAACTCATCTTTTTGGTTAATCAGTATGTTATATAGTAGATAACTTTTACTGTTTATTATTTGGTTGAAATTATTGGATGATTGGTTAAATATCACCTTTTAAAACGATTGTCATTTAAAATTGAGTACAAGAAAATTTGTAGAGAAATCCGGATTTCATCATCAACTCTCGTGGAATTATAGCCAATCCCAAAAAGATTCAAGCAATCAGAGATATTCAAGTACCAAAGAAAATTAAGTAGGTGTAGAGCCTAAATGGGAAGGTCACTACACTGAGTCAGTTCATCTCCAAAACCATCGATAAGTGCATCCCTTTCTTCGACATGATTAGGAGAGGGAAGAGGAACTTTGAATGGATGCATAATTGTATTGATGTGTTTCAAGCTCTGGTACATCACTTAGAGAGACACTCCATCTTGTCCATGCCACTGGATCATGAAGACTTATATATTTACTTTGAAGTGTTAGTACATGCCATAAGTGCTGCACTTCTATGCGAAAAGGATTGGATCCTGAGGCCAGTGTATTATGCTAGCAAGCGATTGACATGTGCTGAAAGGAATTATCCGAAACCGGAGAATCTCACGTACTGCCTGTTGATTGCATCAAGAAATCTCTGCTCTTATTTCCAAGCTCATCCCATCAATGTCTTCACCAACCAGCCATTACGATAGATCCTACAGCGACCAAAGATGTCTGGAAGGTTACTTAAATGGCAGATTGAATTAAGCTAGTTCGATATCACTTATCTCCCTCAAAGAGCCATCTAAGGACAAGCACTGGCAAATTTCGTAGTAGAATGCACAGTACAAGATGACTCTCTAGAGAGCAGTGGAGAACATACCATCCGATGGAAGATGTAAATAGATGGAGCATCCAACGATTGATATTCTGGCGATTGAGTCATATTGCTAACTCCTGAGGAAAGCTCAATCTGCTACGCCTTGAAACTTGACTCCCCTGCAACGAATAATGAAGTTGAGTATGAAGCCTTGATCATTGAGCTTAAATTTGCTAGAGTGCTAAGTGTAAAGTCATTGCAAAGTTTCTGTGATTCCCAATTAGTTGTAAACCAAGTCAAGGGATAATATCAAGCCAAAGGAGCACGACTTGCTCCTTACCTCAACTGGATCCAAGAGCTGCTAACCGGTTTTGAGAATTACACCATTACACACATCCCAAGAGAGCAGAATGAGAAAGCCGACTCACTAGCCAGTTTTGGGGATGCACAGCAAATGGGCTTGGTCGTAGTTGAAGTACTTAACGCTCCCAGCATTGACCAAATAGAGATTGATTGGGTCTTCGAGACAGAGCTCGAGAAGGAGTCGTGGATGACTCCGACTAAAGACTATTTGCAAAAGGGAATCATTCTCGAACAGAGGAATGGAAACAACAGATCCTTCATAAAGCTTCACTATACATCCTTCAAGAAGGAGCATGTATAGGAAGATCTTCTCCGCCCCCCTGCTTCGGTGTATCACCAATGATGAAATCAACCGAGTATTAAGAGAAGTCTATGAAGGAGAATGTGGTGATCACACCGGGGGGAAAATCCTAGTGAAGAAGATACTCTGCTATGGTTATTTATGGCCAACTCTCAATCAGACGCAGCTGATTATTATAAACGATGTGACTAGTGCCATATGTTTGTAAAAATTTCGAGAGCCCCGCTGACGAAAATCACTCAGATGGTCAGTCCATGGCCGTTTGTTACATGGGATATTGACATCATCGGCTCCTAGCTAGATTTCCAAAGGTAGTGTGAAGTAATGCCATTATAGCAGTCGATTACTTCACTAAATGGGTTGAAGCTTAACCTTTCACCATGATCACAATGAAGAAATTAATCAACTTTGTGGTTCAAAACATCATCTGTCATTATGGTCTCCCTCGAGTAATCTTAACTGAAAATGGGACCCAATTCAACATTGCTGAATTCAAAGACTTCTGTCATCGGCATCATATTGAGAAAAAAATTTCGGCAGATGCTCACCCTCAAGCTAATGGATAGGTCAAAGCTGTTAATAAAATCATAAAGTCCATTCTAAAGAAGAGTTTAGAAAATACTAGAGGCAAGTGGGTTGATGAACTCCCATTAGTATTATGGGCATACAAAATCACCCATAAGTCTACAAATGGCCACACTCCATTCGCCGTTGCTTATGGCTCTGAAGCCGTGATTCCTGTAGAACTTTAAGTCCCCTCTCATCGAGTGACTTACTATGACCCCAGAACTAACAGAGATCTCCTTTTGGAATCTCTAGATATGGTTGATGAGAAGCGCAAAGAAGCTGACTTGAGGGCAGCTGCACACTGACACTGAGTCGTCCAGTACTACAATGTTAAAGTCCGACCTAGGACCTTTGAAATTAGCGATCTTGTCATGAAACAGATCTTTCTTAACCCCACAAACATAGGTCTGAGATGGGAAGGACCATATGCCATCAATCAGAAGCTTGGAGATGGAACTTTCAAGCTAATGACTATCGATGGCATCACACTCCTTAGAGCATGGAGTAGCGAGCATTTACGATGCTATTTCACTTAGTTTTGTTTCATTCAGTTGTATTTCATTTAGAATTTTCTTTTGCATTTGAATTCAAAGCCAGGTAATAAGAAAGACTCTGTCGCTTCTTTTCCAGTTTGTAATAAAATATGAAGTTTGCTCCATATCTATGAATTGTTTGTGCATAATATAATAGCTGTCATATGCGACTGACTTACATCTACATATACCTAATATACACCAACTAGTACCCAGAGTTTGGTTCCAACCAAGTACTCGGGCCCATAATCGAATTAAACAAAATGAACATGACTCGACCGTTCATCTATTAACTCTTGCCTACAATCAGACGGGCTGAGTATAAAATAGAGAACGAGTGTGACTCGACCATCTGTTAACTAACTCTGTCTCCCGATTCGATGGGAAGGATGTCAAGTAAAAGTGGTTGTGATACGATCAACCACTCTTCGACTTTTACCTTAGACTTTAGGGCAAGGGAATTAATCAAAGGAAATGTGATTCAAATGTTTCCCAGAACAACTTCAGTCCCTAGAGTGTGGGCCAGATTATGAACATCAAACATGTGTAATTCACCGACCATCAACTAACTCTAATCCCAGAGCGTGGATAAGAGTATAAACAAAACAAATGAGCCCAATTCAACAATTCATTCTCTAACTTTGGCCTAAACTCGACAGGAGGATTATAAACTCATCATGGATGGGACCCGACCATCCACCAACTAACTCTACCAACTCAAGACAGGGGGCATGAGTATAATCACTTAGCTGCTGAACATGATAGCGTAACACTTTGGCTCGCACCTAGTGTTTGATACAACTTAAGGCCATGACTGAAAGAAGGACTTAAGATGGATTTGTCGAATCAACACCCAAAAATCGAAAGGCATTACAACTTGAACAATAAGAAAGAATTACAAGTACATCGAATGGAAAACATAATAGCACGAACACTTAAACAAGTTTCGTAAAAAAGCTAAACAGAAACGAATGATTTTTTATTCACATACTGAAACTTGGAAACGAAGTACTGTTTATTTCAGAAACTAAAAACCAAAAGCGGGGCCATACCCGCACAATTGCGGCCAACAAAAAGAAACTAGCAACCTAGCTATGCACTACCAAAGCCGATTCGATGACTATTTCTCATCTTTTTTGGGCTTCTTTGAGGTGGACTCTCTAGAGCTACCACCTCGTCCTCTCCTATTCGACCCACTTTTGCCCTTGCTACCCTTAGGAGAAATGTTTTTAGTGACTGGAGTAGAAGTATTCTTACTTTGGGATACAGAAGGGTCGACCTCCTCAGGAGTTACACCGCCCAACATTATAACTTGAAGCAGAGTAATATCCACTTCAGCACTCTCCTTCTTGGCTTGCAAATACAACACCTCCTTTTGAATGCGCTCCTTCATGCTAAGTTTACTAGTGTGTTCAAAGGCACGGTTCACTACAACATCCTTTATTTCATCCTGGCCCCACTGATCATTAGTGTTTTCTTTATTCAGAGCCTCTATGACTTTAGCATCCGGGTTGGTAGTCTCAATGGGTTGATTGATAGGAGCTACTTATACAGTGATGGCCGTATTGGACTTCGTGGTCAGCGCCTACTGTCCAAGGATAACATCGTCATCGGGAGCATGGACAGATGCAGATGGATCTAAAATTTCATGAAGATCTATGGCTAAGCCCATGACCATCGAACGTGAGATGTAAACCTTCTCGAATGTTGGAGAAGTGAGAAATATACATTCGCCAGGTTGGCCTTCGATCGTACTTGGAGTGCTGCCTTCAAGGATCGGAGATAGCCCAAAAGACTTGTGCATGCTTGTTTGATCTCGATTATAGCATGTGTCCTTTTCAGGGTCATGTAAATCTGAAACATCAATTGCTTGATTTGGAGGAGGATGTTGAGGACTAGATCCGAAAGCTTCACCACCATCTTTCCCTTTTTTGGTGGTCGTTGGATCACTGAGTAAACTGAGCCGAGCAGCCCTGAGTTCATCGGGCTCTTCATCGTGCAAGATTTCATAGATGAGCTACTCTTCATCCACTTCAGCACCAACAATGGACTTCTTCAGATCTACAATATGGTCCAAGGGCTTGACAAGCGACTCAAGATAACCCTCTCTAAGGAAGCGGAGGTTATGGTTCATAAGGATGCATGTATTGTAATATATCAGCAACAGATCGAAATCATCCTTTATCTCTGTCCAACTATCCTCCCTCGCCTCTTCCTTAAGGGCCTCTATCTTCCCAAGTTGTCTGTCAGCCTCTATTTTAGTTTCGGAAGCCTTGACGGTCTCCTCGCAATATTGTTGAGACTCTAACGGAGCCTTAAGTTTTTCTCGCTTTTCCTTCTCAAGCTCTTCCTCAAGCTGTTTAATACAAAGGGCCATGGCATCATTGTCTTTTAAGAACATCCTTCTCCTTCTGTAAGATGTCTTTTTCAAGGGGAAAAGTAACACTGCAACGAACAATAGTGTCTAGTTTGCTTGGTGCACTTTCATCAAATGCTCGATAGCTTTAGAAGACTCGCTGGCTCTTTTCTCAGCATCAGCCATTTTTGAACCCAACTGCTTGACCACCTCATCCAAGTGCTTGACGATGTCTTTATCGTGGATTGCCTGCTTTCTCTCCATAGACACCTTAGAAATCCTCTCAACCACATGGAACGTCGTGTGTGCTGGATGTAGACTTCATTAACATAAGCGAGCGCTTTTTCCCTAGCATCCGAAGGAATCCGATGCATAGGAGGAATGAACATGAACTCATCAAAACACTACTTAGGAAATGTGACCTTGAGCTCGACCATCTTCTCAACAGCAGTGGTATCAGTAATTGGGGCTAAGAGGGCCCATTTGTTGTGCTTGTGGGGTGAATTATCAAGACCTACTGCGCTAGACTGGCGTTCCAAAGATCGACGGACGCCGGAAGAACCCGAATGTTGCTCGGGCATAGTAGCTGAAGTGGAAACATGAGGTAGCGACTTGCTACTACTATATATAGCGGGGTCCTGACCGACGCCCTTATGGTGAGAAGAATGAGATTTTGACTTATGCTTGGACGACGAATCCTTGGATTTGTAGCTTCTGTCTCAGTCTTCTCTTCCTTCATGGCCTTCTCTATCTCGATCAAGGTTTGGACCTCGATTGGGCCCAAAATAAGATGGTTGGGAGCATGCTCATCCAAGCGATCATAGTTACAAAGGCATCTCATCGAGCCTGCAAACAAAATGAAAGTGTATAAGAATTAATGGAATTGAAGATGGGCGAGTGTTGTGTGGTGAAATGCGCATGTTCGTGAGTGTCCTAGTGTTTCTACGACAGACCAATTACTGGAGCTTTGCGAGCTAGAGTAATCTCTCCCATACTAGTTGGAGGAATGTCAGCGCCAAATCGAATGGGAGATTTGAAGCCCCCAAGGCTTAAATTGGCGAAATCATAATTCCCAACATCATTTGGAACTGGGATGCCCGGCAGCCCCTTAAATAAATTTTCTAGAAGCAGAGAGCTAGATTGATCAGTAGTAGAGGTTGACTTGGATTTCTGGAGACTTGCCCTCTATAAAGCTTATAAATGAGCCTCTTTCTTGTTCTATTCTCTAAGGTGGGAAGATGTGGGTCTTAGGAGGGTCCATCCGTAGGCTCATGACTTGAGCTCACATCGTTATGATCAAGCTTATTAGCATCGCCCCTCACCTCGCCTTCTACGGCGACAACTTGAGCTCCCTCAACTGAGGGCATGAAAGGATCAACTTCGTCCTCTCCCTACACAACAATGCCTCTTCTTTCTACAACTTCATCCTCAGTGTTTCTTGGCATTCCCGTACTACGGCCTTCTTCTAGTAAGCTGAAGATAAAAAGACGATCATCGGTAAGAAGTGATCTGATGTCCTTATCTGCCACCGATATATTGTTAAGTGCTGAAACCTCCTCTGAATATCTATTATCATTAGGTCATGGATGGCTGCCTGCAATTTTCAAAAATAATCTACTTAGTTTAGGATATGACTTGAATAAAAACACTTAAAGTTGAGTTTGAAGCAACACTTATGTCCTTCCAGCCACTGTCCTACAAAACCAAGTGGGCAGCGCATATAAAACCATTTATTCTTAAAAGCGCTCAATTTGTTCCAAGTGCCAATTACGACCCGACTGTTAATGACTGAATCGAGGAAAGTGTACGAGAGGCTTCCCTTTCGCCGCTTGAGATTGTAAATAAATCCGGTGTCTTCTAAAGTTGGCTCATGATATAAGAATTCAAGGAATATCATATGCTTGTAGTGCAGAAATGCATAGCAGTTTAGATATAGCTGAGCCGGCACCAATCTTAAATAATGTAACATTTTTTGAATGGATTGAAAGGCAAAACACAGCTTGCCTAGCTCATAAACTTATTTCGTGCAGTATACCTCTCCAGGGGAAAGTGAGCCCTATCATTATGAGACAGAACTCGCACATCTTCGTACAGAACCCCATGCTTAATGTACAGTCTGCGAAGTGAGGCCTCATCGACCCTTGAAGCCACTAAATCCTCCGGATCATTTAAAAATATTGCATCTTCTAAAGTGTTAGGAGCTAGCTCGATTTCTACTTCTAAGTTCGAAGGAATTTTTGGCACTTGTTGAGAACTTTCGGGCTATTCTGGTTGACGGCCTAAAGAGTTTCGAGCGAATATTGTTGCAAAGCTGGACTCGGTGCCAAGATTATCATAAGAAGAAGTTTATTTTATGCCCATAGCAGCTAAACACTCCAATCGTCTGGAACCTATAGCTATCAAACTTAGAAGATAATCGTTGTTATAAAAATGAACCTGTACCCACTGTAGAAATTGTAAGCTAGTGCAGTGTGGTGCAGTGTTGTGCAGTGCATTGATGTACAGTTCAGAATTAAGCGACAGTTGTGACGAGACTTTGGAGTTCGACTAGAGTGACCGTCATCACTGACCGTCCCAACCAGCTTTCACGTCGATGGTTGTGGATTTCATATAAGTTATATTAGAGTACAGTATTTGCGTTCAAGTTCCAAGTTATATGCATTTGTTCGCGAGTCCGAGTATTCAAGTCCATATGAGTTTATGTGCATGTGTTCAAGTTCTAAGTCATGACCTATTACAAGTTCATATGGTCAGGTATGCGATTATTCGAATTCAAACACTCATGTTTAACTTAAGGAAAAACGCCTAAGCCCCCTAGGCAAGGGGATCGTAACCGATCCCTTACCTAGGCAGTGTTTTCTTAAGCCATTTCAAACTCCACATGCCTCCAACCGATCCCTATAATAACCAATCCCTCCATTCCATCAAGCGACCGATCCAACTATGATAGATTGACCCAGCTCAACTTCAGTGTGCAATAATCAATCGCATATCACTACCGATCCCCTAGACTTCACTACTTCACTTCATCTCCAACATGCTTACATCTGATCCCATGAGTTGATCCCACATCAAGTGATCCCTCCTCCTAATCACTCCACTTCATCTACTCCACATTAATAGTAGATCCACATCGATCCCTCTATTCCAACAAACAACCGATCTCACTTTCAACTCCAACTTTATCCACTTTATAACCCTAATAACATCGATCCACTCCTTCATTTCCACAAATGCAAATGAATAACTTACAATTAATCGATCGCTCCACTATGCTACCGAACCCTAAAACTATATCCACAAACATGAATATACCCAAGTTGCCTTATCACTTACTACTCAATCACATATAACAAAGTTGATACCCAAATAGATAATTACGGTTCAAAGAATCAACAGTAGAGGGTGATTGAAGAATCGGGTTTGATTCAAGTGGGGAATATTGAATTTGGGTGTTGAGATTGGGTTAATGAAGGTGGAAAATTGATTTGAGGTGACGGTGAAGGTTGTAAAGGATAAAGAAGGACTGGATTGACGAAGGGATTGGGAGAATTGGTGATATTCTTATCTAAAGCTTGTTAATGGCGATAGCAAGGAGGTGTAAAGGTTCGCATTGACTAAAGTATGAGATGAAGCAAGTAAAGGAAAATGATCCGAGTTATTAGCTAAATACCAATACGGGTTCGGCCCGTTTCCACATAGCCACGAAATGGCTAAGTCCACTAAGATAAAGAGATCAGATCCGATCCCCCACCTAAGGGATTTATACCAATCCCTTACCAATGCTTTTTAAAAAAAAGGGAGATTATAGAAATGCAATTGTGTTTGAACTACATGAAATTGGAAACAACCCATAAACGCGTGAACGTGTTCGGAAGCCATTAACAAAATGTGTACATGAATAAATGTGCTTGTGCACATACCTAACATTCGATTTCTTGAATCGACAAAAATTGAATTCTCACCTAGATTACTCAGAAAAAAGTCAATACCGATGGCGGAGGCCTACTAACTTGTTCAATAAGCTCAATGGAATCGTGCATAGACAAAGACTGGTGACTGTACTCCAGATTTTTACCGACCAAGCATCACAACAAATGGAGAGAGATACGACTCTTCGAAAAGACAACTCGACGAAAGGATAACAACTATTCAGAGAGTTGAATGGAATCCTTTCTAGCAACTTCAACTTGCTTTGATTCAAAGCATTTCATGTTCGAAACAAGATTTACTTTAGGGGGCAAGTGTTATTAAGCCTTTAGGGGGCAAGTGTTATCCGACCTTTAGACCTAGTTGTATCCAGACTGACTGGAGATCGAGTCCAAAGATCAAGCATAGACAACAATATAAAGCAACGGTCAAGCGAGACCAAAAGATAGACTCTACGAAATATTCTAAGTATATATTAGTACTTTCCCTAGGTAGAGGATCGGTACATATCCCTTCCCCTAGGCAGGGGATCGGATCGCATCGCAGTAGTCATGAACAACATCAACCAATAGTTCAACTCAATGGGAATCAACCGATGTCTTTTAAAAACTTGAAGGCAACTATGCAAACAACTTTAGAAACATGAAGCTAGAATAGAGGGGGACCCATACAACCGGGTGTATGGTGCTACTGGGCAAGGAGGACCGATTAGGGCCAATCCCTTTATATTGTGAATTGGGCCTCAAAATTTTCTGAGTGATCTCGTTTACATCTGGAGATTTTGTCGGCGAATTTTCAAGAAGATATTCGGTCGCCTACCCCTTTAAATACAAAGTTCATAGTTCATTTTAGAGGAATGGAGGCTGTTATTTTGCTTGTACTCCATTGTATTTACGAATTTCGATTTGATCCCTCTTGTGCTAAAAAATTCAAGCGATTAATAAAGCTGTTTCATCAAAGTGGACATAGACATTTAATGTCAAACCACTATAAATCTGTTTGTCATTGTTCTTTACTTGTTTTCCTATGTTTTAATTTAGGTTTCTTCATTTATTTCTCTACATTTACTATGTTAGGTGTTTGTGCCAACTTTTGTCACAAACAAAGACCTCAACACCATTTACACCGGTTGATGATAAGTAGCAGCTTCTAGCAAAAAAATTCTTCTAGTGTTTCAGGGTTGTAATCACTAGTTGTCTCCCTTAGTTATTGGGAAAGCATAAGATGTGGTATGAGATGCATCCTTGTTTTATCACTGTTTTGATTTTATGAATGAGATTAAAACTCTTGATAAATATATGTATTGAGAAGCCATATAAATAAAAAAAACTTTATAGAGACACTTAACTAGCAATGAACTATAGATAAGACTGGAAGTTAATGAGAGAATTAAATTAGCAACTAGAAATAAAAGAATGCTCCAATCCCAGAAATTTTAGGATTTGGGGAAAAATAAATTCTAGCTTGTAGAGTATCACCATTCAAGAAACAAATAGAATGTATAAGTATATGAAGAAAATTTCTATTAGATAAGGACGAAGAAGATGGTAGCATAATTTTCCGTTAGGAGCAATAAGATCGCAGCGTCTCTAGCATAGATTTATATAAAGGAGGTGATTTGACTTCATGGAATTTTAGTAAGGATCTTAATGATAGAACCCATTAATTACTAGCAAATTTTGGAGGAGATTGCAGATAGCTTTAGGAATTTCATTGAACCTTAGCACCGCTTACCACCCACAGATTGATAGACAAATTGGAAGGGTGAATAGGATCTGGAGGATTTGTTGAATTGCTTGCATCTTGGACTTTGAAGGATACTAGGAGCAGCACATACCTTTAGCAGAATTTGCATATAATAATAGTCACCAATGGATGATTGGTATGTCACCCTTGAAAGTACTTTATGAGAGTCCATGCAAATCGCCCGGACCTGACTTAATTCACGAGACTTCGAAAAGATAGAGTTGATTAGGCAACATGTTGTGACGACCGCCCTATATCATCGGCATTGAAAGTATATAAATAGTGTACTTTAGCTGTGCCCGGCTGATACAAGACGATCATCAGAGTTGAAATAAACTAATATAACACATAACCTGTCATATCTCACCGGACATGGATAAAATATAATATCATAGATATAACAGAAGAGACAGCGATAACTATGTGAACAAATCGTCATCAGAGTAGTAGATCCATAGAGTTATACACCAAATGCAGTAGAGTTTATACAACAGAAGTAAACTCAAATAAACCATCTCAAAAAATGGAAATAAGATAGCATTTCCACAGGCTCCACGGTATTGCTTAGCAAAAAAGCGTAGAAATCTGTATATGTGTATAATACGAGATAACTTCCTCTAGCAAGTCCTCCACACAGCTACTGCGTCACCTAGACCTGCTATCTAGTCTACTCATTTATGAGTACCCACGATAATAAGAAGCAAAGCATAAAATCTTGGGTGGGACAATAGTTTGGTGTGAGTAGTAAATGAGTCTCTGAATACTATATAGGTAAATATTGTAAGGAACAAGAATACACGAACCATTCCTGAACTATCCTTGCAACCAAAGAGTTAGCACATAACACTATAATATGCCACTCTACAATATCATAAATGGACTGTACAAATAAAATTGTGGATGTCCAGATTCCCTATTTCCAGTACCTACTCCAAATGTTATCCCTGAGTGATAGCCCACTTAAGAAAGCAATCAAAGCAACCATAACATTCATCAAGCAATACTCACTATCACTCATCCCTGTGCCTTGAATATATGATAATTTGTATGGCCTCCTTACTGCCAGGGACTAATGGAAATCCTGGTTTTCTTTATACTCTCGTATTAAGCAACCCAAGGCTCGATACATGTCTCATAGCCCAAAGCTAGACACTAGACCCAAAGCCACTGGTTCAATGTATACAGGTCACTCAATTGATCCATGGGCATCCCCACTTAAAATATCCCTACTTTGAGTATATAAGAAAACACTTCGAGCGTCAACGATTCCTTTGCATGTACTCATCCGAGCCCTCCTTTACTCCATTCATATCCGAGCCCTTCCTTTGATCAATCCATTTTCCATTATTCAGGGACCCACCACAGTCCCCATTCTACAGTTCCCTCCTTTATCGAGCCGCTATCTTTGGTACCTACTCCCACCACTAGTCACAAACTGAAGATTCTAGCTTCCATCATGCTATTACAGCGCCATCCAACCCTAATGCGAACGAGCCAACACCTCTATCATGATCTACGGAACCTCCACTCCAGTCCACAGAAGTTCCACCATCACCTGACCCACCATGATAACTCGGTGTCGACCTATGCCCTTAACTCGGCACCGACTCATAAACTTAGCCAATTTCTCCTGCATCTTGCCATAAACAAACTCTACTTGCTAAGCATTAACCATTCATTAAGTCAACCAACCCATAGGAGTTAACACCATAACTCGAATCCAACCTATCCTCTTGAAGCAAGAGTTATCATGCAGGCTCCTTCTATGCTCCCGAGCCCTTTCTCCAAGTTCCGTCAATTCCAACCAACCATTATAATTCATCGCCAACCTAACTTGATGACTCATCGCCAACCCAAGTTGATAACTCATCGTCGAGTTATAACTTTAACCCATCTTAAGGTGAGAGTTATCATGCAGGCTCCTTTTATGCTCTCGAGCCCCTCTTCCAAGTTTCGTCCAATTCCGACCAACCATTACAGCTCATCACAACCCTAACTTGGTAACTCATCGCCAACTTAACTTGATAACTCATTGCTAAGTTATAACCTCAACTCATCTTGTGGCATAGCTTATCAAGTAGACTCCTACTAGGCTCTAAAGCCTCTTCTCTAAGTTTCGTCCAATTTCGACCAACTTTGCCTCCGATTTGCCTAATTCTCCAACCTATCTTTCTATGCATCCAAAACACTAACAAACAACATCAAAGCACTACATACAAACATAGGATAACATGCATTCACATCCAACCACATAGGCAATACATGGAATTATAGCAATCGGACAATTTATAATCCAAATCTAAGCAATCAATGAACAATTGAATATGAATAAGGTGAATTACAAGGCTATTACTACAAATCATATTAAAATTCATCAATTTAGGTCATAAGCATATGTCAACATGCAATTTAGGTTAGAAAAGGGTTTTAAGATCGAAAACCATGTTAAAACCTATAATTCTTCCATATGAACATGCGTAGGATAGTGAGAAGGAATAAACCATTCACCATTTACCAAATTCAAACAATTCTCCTCTATATCCAAAATGGACAGCGATGAAAAGCACTTCAAATCAACCAAATTGATGATCTCTACCTTCGAGCCAATGATATATTCACTAATCTTCAATCTAATTTGATTTAGAGAGTAATTTGGGTGATTTTGAATGAATCTAGAATCAGTGAGGGTTTAGACTTGATTTGAGAGAGAGGGAAAAGTTTTAATTTGAATTTCCAGCTCTTTATTTATAATGTTTCTCTAATTAGACTAATGGGCTTAGTAATGGACTTAATTATTTACATATTAATTCTAACCAGTAGTTGTTAAAACTTAAAACTTAAAACAGGCATAACTTCCTACCAATAAGTTAGTTTTTCTATTATGACCACTGGTTAGAATGAAAAACCATTATCCTGAAGCAATGAAACTAGATTGAGACCCTAATTCAACTCCTACAAAAAGTTATATCCGAAACTAGGTTTTCATGTTCAAAATGGTCGCATAGAAATTCAGGAAAAATTATAGGTGCATAAAATGTCCCTAAGAGTCATATTCCAAAATTATAGAATCATACGACCTCATATGAATAAAATAAAAATATTTTACGATCTTTCGATACGTAAAATATGGGTCGTTACGTTCTCCCCCCTTTAGGAATTTCGCCCTCGAAATCCCCAGACAAACCAAAGTATAAGCAACCATAGTCATCTCGCATGCTTACCAATCATAAGCAACCATTAAACATCTCATACAAGCAACCATGCAACCAATAGTATGTGAGCTTATCCTAACATGCAGAATACTAATCTATCAAATATAATATACAATTGAGAAAGTAGATACGATAAATGATGGGTCTTTCCACTTGAAAAGCTCTAGACACTTAGTCCTTATGCTCTTCTCAGTCTCCCATGTACAATCGTCATCACTCCCACTCCATTGTACCTTAACTAGCTTTACCAACTTTCTCCTCAGCCGTTTTGTATCGTACCCAACAATACGTACCGGCCTATGAGATTTAAAAGCTTCTGTTTCTATGTCAACATCCTCTTGTTGGTCTGGTCTAATCGTCAAGCTTGAGTCACGCATAGACTTCCGTAGATAGGAAATATGAAAAACGTTGTGCACGCCTGCTATCTTTTGAGGTAAGTTGACCTTATATGCTAGCTTCCAGTCCTTTCTACAATCGGAAAAGGTCCTGCAAATCTAGGTGCCAATTTTCCCTTTTTACCGAATCGAACTACATTCTTTAGAGGAGAAACCTTCACAATACCATATCTTCGACAGAAAATTCCAAATCTCTTCGTCTCTTATCCGCATAGCTTTTCTAGTTGATCCTTAGAAGCTTTCATTCATTGTTGAATGAACTCAATCTTCTCTGATTTCCCTCTAACCATATTTGGTCCAACTGTTAGTTTCTTATCCACTTCCCACCAACATGATTGAGAGTTACATGATTGACCATACAATGCTTATAAGGTGCCATACCAAATACTAGACTGATAAATATTGTTGTATGCAAACTCCACAAGATGTAGATGTTCATCCCGTGATCCTCCAAAATCTATAATTGTAACGACCCGGTAATTTTAACGGTTTTATTAACGTAATTAACTAAAATTTTGATGAAAAAGAAATAATTAAGAATATGAAATGAAAATTTGATATTTGAAATATGTCTATTTAAACATAGCAAATGTTAGATTTTCATCAGAAGATATGAAAGTTAGTTTTGTTGTGTAACTTTCAATTTCAATTTAAATCAGTTGAAGTTGATGTAAATAAAATATTATTGAAACCTGAATATTTTTACATTATAAAAATGTAAACTATTTTCTGAGTGAGACGTCATATTTCGTTTCATCAAATTTGGACTTCTCTACCTCCGTTTATCTTATTTTCAGCGAATTTGCAGCAGTTTGGCAGCGAAATATCGACTTTTGATAGGATGGTCGTATCACTGATATCTGTGTACCATTTTGTTCGTCTCGTCGTGCTGATTTCCGTAGTATATTCATTTGTGTGTTTTGGGGTCCAGCGCGCGGCGGAATCTGTAAAATGGCTGACCGTATCGGTATTCGTTTTTAACCTTTTGGATTCCCTGTCCATTCAATTATCCATCGTGTAATTGTATAACCATCTAGAATTTATAATTCAGCTATTGGCTTTCCCCATTCCTATCTGTCAATATAAATTTCTGGTTCAACTTCATCTTTTGGTTCGTTCGTCTTTCTCCATCTCTTTCCCTCTCTCTTATTTTTCTTAGCTCTGATTCAAGGAAAATTATATATATATTATTGAAAATCATGGAGCTGCACATATTTTCCTCCCACCTGCTCATGTCCCTTTCCTTGCTCAGCCTCCCCCTCTCAAACCCACTGCCCACCACCGATACTACCACTTTGCTCCGTCCATTCCCCTTCACGCAAACACCGACCAGATCTCGGCAACCCTAAAGCCATCCCCTACTTTCATCACCACCAAGCCACTCCAAAACGTGATAGCACTAAATCCCTGCCCTCCACGTCATCAACCCCACACCACCACTACCGAGCACGACCGCCATCCTTCCCGGCTGTGAAGCCTACAGATCCCTCTCTAGCTCCTTTTGCCTCCGCCCGAACTCCTTTCTGGCCGTTTAAACCCGAGCCTGCTCTAACCTTCCTTTCCCGCCTTATCCCCTGGCCTTGCCGAGATACATCATAGTCCGGCCTTCAACCCACACCACCATTTCCCTTAATACCCCACCACTACCCATTCATGCAGCCCATCTCCACTCGGCCAGCCACCCACTTCTCCTCCCTCCGACCACGCAAACTCTCCACCACCTCGCCCCTTGCAACCGAAGCCCGAGCACGGCCTCCCTCCACCACTAGCTGATCCCACACCTGCCTCCTCAATGCGCCACCTATCCCCGCGTTTCCACCGATCACAGCAGCTCTTTTTGTCATGCCTTCTCTTGCTTTAGGTAGGTATATAGATTTATATATATAATTTATATTATAATTTTTTGTGTGTTTGTTTGTTCTCGTGATAAGCTGTTCATTTGTTTGAAACCAGCCACTGCAGTTGCTTTATATAAATTATAAAATATATAAAGATATTTTAATAACTTTATTTATTTTATATTTTTATGTATTACGTTTATATTACATATATATGTGTGTTTGAAATTTTTGAGAAATGGTTGCCAATTACTATGTTCGTAGTATTTATATTCTATGTTTAAAGTATTTACACACATATTTTAAATTTCCATCTATTGTTTAAGTATTGTTTTAAAATATAACATATATGGATATTTTGATTTTGGAATGTACATAGATTTTTAAATTATAATTTTGTATAAGTTGTACATAAGCTGTGATATATAGAAGTTTGTGTAAGTGATGATATGTTAGTTTATATATATATATATATAAGTTTACATTAGTTATATGATATATTAGTTTATATACGATGTTTATTTTATAAGTTTATTTAAGTTATATGTAACCAATTTGTTTGTTTATATAAAATATAAGTTTATATATGATTTGTTGAGTTCAAATATATATTATATTAAATTAAGTTTATATTGATTTTATAATTATTGATTTTAAAATATAATAGGTATGGAAGTTATATATATGTTTACATATTAGTCTATATACAAGAATATAAGAGTTTGGTTCAAGTATATATGGGAATTTTATTTTACATGTGTTTGAACTAAATATGGATTTGAAAATATATGTTTTTGAAATTGATTTTTGAAAATATATATATATATATATATATATAACATATATTTTTGTTTCATTGATCTCTAGTCCATCTTGACTTACTTTCTCAATATCGAATTTGTCGCAGCAATTTCTAGTTTGTCGCTGCCCCGCTAGTTCGCGTTTGTATCCGTGTGCATGTCTGTGTCATCTTCTTGTTTCTCTAACCTCGGAAGGTGAGCAATCGCTTACGATTAACATTCTTATATTCAGTAAATTTAAATTCATATGAAATGATGATTGAAATATGCTGTTAAATTTGAATTGTTAAGTTATTTAATTGTTAAATATGATATGCCATTATCTACAACTGTTTACCTATGACATATAACACTATAACTGTTGTATGTAATATTTAAATTTGTACTGATGATATATGCATGTTGTTGATTGTTATATTTTATCATATTTGTTCTCACTCTGCAAGTTCCCTGTTAGTTTAGAATTCCCCATGGGTTGAAATGATACATACCCGAACGATCTTGTAGAATAGGGGAAAATCGTTATGGGTTGAAATGATAAACCCAAGCGATTTTCATTGATTTTGAATTTTTGGGATTGCGGGTTGAAATGATATATACCTGTAGATATTTAAATTGCGGATTGAAATGATAAATATCCGTATCACTTGACCATAGGATAGAAAATTATATACGGACACCGTTGGTCTATATTTTGAAAATGATTTCCAAGGTTTTGAAAGGAAATATATGGATTTTAATAAGGGGCATTTCACTAGAAGGACAAACTTTGCAGTTCAATTAGTTTCTAGGACACACATACATAGAAATTAATTTCAAGGCCAAAGTCAGCAGAATAATTACTTTTAAGGACAAAGTCAGCAGTCCAATTACTTTCAAGGTCATAATTTCATAGGTTTTTAGGCCTTAGAAACTAATTATTTTGCATTTTGTCCTTAAAAGAAATTATTTCAGTTGTACGTCCTAGAAACTAATTACACTAGCTAAAGAAGCCCTTGTGGCTAATTTCCACTTTTAATAAATATTGATTTTTTAAAATATAATATGTATAAATGTTATTTTTATATATGTCTAAATTTTAGATTTTAAAATTATATGTTTTGGAAATTTTAAACTTACAAGTTAGTTTTGAAAATATAATTTTTAAGATTTTACTTATAATTTTACTATTTTAAATATATAAAAATAGATTTAATATAAAATAAATTTAATAATAAGATTTAATTTAATTAGTATACAATATGTTTAGGTATTTATTTAAAATTATATTTTAAAAATAGATTTTGTAATAACTATAATAAATTCAGGTTGGGAAGATAAATTGAAATTGATTTGAAATTGTATTTGTATAAGAATTATACATAAATAAAATTGACTTGAAACTTATTGAATTTGAAATTTTAAAGATATGATTTTATAACTTGATTTTTGATTAAAAGCGACTACAGTAATATTTTCAAATTTAAATAAATTGAAATGGGATATTTAGTTTTATTTAAATTTGTAATTTGAGATTTTATTTAAATGATTATTGGATTGATTAAGTGAATATTTCAAAACTAAATAATAGTAAAGTTGAATTTGAAGTATAAATGAAATTTATCAAATTGAGTTATTGTAAATGTTTGAATATTTAAACTTTGAAATCTATTGAAATTGAAATGGTTTAATTTGTAGTTCAAATCTGTATTTGATCAATATAAATTCAAATGGTTTATTGAGAATTTGAATTGAATTGAAATTGATGAACTGAGATTGATTTAATTTGAATTTTAGAATTTAAGTTGATTTAAATTGATGTGTGGAATTGTTTCATCCAATTTAAGTTGGAAGTGAAAGTGTTATGATTTCAGAAGTATTATGATCTCGGAAGTGTTATGATTTTGAAAGTGTTATAAATTTGAAAGTGTTACGATTCTGGAAATGAATATTATTTAAAGTGAATAATACTATAAAATTGATATGGTTTTGAAATGAATATGATATTTTGATATGAAGTATGAACTATTTGAAATGAAATGACCACGGTGTGAAATAAGCGTTTGGTTGTTAAAGAGACCAGGATCAGATATTGTCATACTCTCTGCCAATACCGAAAACCACTTTAACAACTGTGTACGTGATGGAGATTCCAGAACGAAGTAGGATGGTTTGGTGTCGATTCTGTATGAGGTATTTACGTAGCCCTGACTCCCGCGAGTTAGCTTGATGTGGCTAAAACAGGAGCCATGTCGGGCCAAGTGAGGTCATTCCTCCGATCGGGCACATTTCTTCGATACCATTCTATTACTTTGTGATTTGATTGGGTGCACCTTTTGATTTAGGAGTGTGTCTCGAGGTGGGCGGTAGTAGCTGCAATGCGTTACCACCAGTCCGGATCCGCAAACGGTATATCTACCCTAGCATTGCCTCGCGTGCCTTGTCACATGCCCTATCGCGCCTTCTACGAGTTTGGTTTGTACCATACCTATGGAGTGCCCTCTGATAGCCCTTTAGTTTACGGAGGAATAATGGTACTGTATATACTATGGGAATATATAAAATGTGTTAAGGGGGATATGGGTAACACCTTAACACTATTTTAATACTTTACTGATAGACATATTATAATAGCGTATATTACTACATAGTAGATAGTTCCACGGATCCTTAGAGGATGGAAATCCCAATTATCCTTTAAGTTACTTGTATTTCAGTTGACATTTCGCTTGAGTTGAATTTACTGGTATAAGAATGTTAATCCTGACTCGAGTGTTTTGTGTTTTACTTTATGATCAGGTCAGACTGAGTGTCACAGCATTTGAGACTCACCTTTGGAGTTTGGAGCTTTGCTTGAAGATCGGTCTTTGTCTATTCATCTTTCCAGTTACTTCAGTTTATTCTTGTTGTTTTGTTCGGACTTATCATTGGCATTTGTATTATTAACTTCTATGTATTCGAGATCTGTTGTATTTTACTTTAAATTCTGATGTTTATGTAGTAGCTTCATGAACTACTGTTTATCTATTCCGCTGCTTATTGTTATATTGCTCTGTGTCTGTGATTGATTTATTTACTGTATATGCTAAGTTTTTCCAAATATAAATTAACAATCTGTTGTTTTGAGAAATTCAAGTCTGACATGAGTGGATGACTGTCGATTTGAACGGTTCGAAATACCGGGTTGTTACAATAATGCATGCTCGCAAGAGATCTTCCAATATATGATTTACTCTCTTGGTCCCATCCATTTGCGGGTAATAAGCTGTACTAAGATGAAGCTTAGTCCCTAACGCCTTTTGTAAGCTCTTCCGAAACCTACTAATGAACAATAGGTCTCGGTCACTCACAATGCTCTTTAGCACACCGTGAAATCATACTATCCAATTTACATATAACTCTTCCAGCTTGGATACCGTTCTATTTGATCCGACGGGTATAAATCTCACACTCTTGGTCAACCGATCAACTACGACCCAAATGCCATCATTCCCTGTTCGAGTCCTTGGAAGTCATCTATAAAGTCCATCGATACTTGCTCCCATTTCCATTTCAGAATCTCTAATGGTTGCAACAATCCACTTGGTTTTTTCTACTCCGCCTTTACAAATTGGTAGTTCATACATTTCGAGATGAATGCCCCCAACATCCATCTTCATTTCTTCCCAGTAGTAAGTCTTCTTCATATGTCGGTACACCTTGTTACCACCATAATGAATAGCCAATCTGGAATGGTAACACTCTCATAACTCTTCATCTCGTAATCCATTAACATTAGGAACAAATAATCTTCTATCCTTATGAAGCCAACCTTCTCGGTTGAATTCGTATTGGTTTATATTTTCAGATTCTACTCTTTTCACTATCTTTGTTATAATCTCTGCCAGCCTAGCATCTCGCTTTTGACTAGTACTGATCCTTTCAATTAGAGTAGGTCAGATCGAAAAACTTACTAACTTATCTAGTTCCAGCTCAAAATAAGGTCAGAAATCATATCCAGCTATATACTTAATCTGCTTTCATTCCAAGAACTTTGCTCCAACCCTAAATTATTCTATTCAATGCATCAGCGACAACATTCCCTTTTTCCTAGAGTATAGGAAATACCAAAATCATAAGAGGCTAAGAACTCCAACCACCGTTGCTAACAAAGGTTGAGATCCTTCTGAGAGAAAAGATACATCAGGAATTTGTGGTCTGTGAACAGCTAAACCTTTCTCCTAGCAGATGAGGCGTCCACGTCTTCAAAGCAAAAACTAACGCCGCCAGTTTCAAATAATGAGTTGGATAATTCCTTTTGTGTAGCTTTAGTTGTCAACTAGCATAGGCAACAACTTTTCATTTCTGCATCAATACCGCACCCAATCCAGTACCACAAGCATTTATATACATTGTCAACACCTAATTTCCACTTGGAATGGTCAATACTAGTGCACTCGTTAACCTCTTCTTTAGAATCACAAATGCATGCTCACACTTTGCATCCCAAATAAAAGCCCGATTCTTCTTCATCAAGTTAGTCAACGGAAATCCTTGATGAAGTATCTATAATATCTTGCCAATATATCCTTGGAAACTCCTCACATCCATATCATTCTTGGGTTGATTCCAATCTTGGACCATTGCTACCTTCGAAGTATCCACTGCTATACCATATTCCAAAATGACATGACCCAAGAATATCATTTCTTCTCTCCATAAGTGAAGTGACTCATGCACCACCTCGAGCTCCACCAAATTGCTAAGTTCTACTACAATAGCGTAATCATGCAAGCACTTTCACTAGTGTGAATCATGGAAAAGATTATAACTCCAGGCAACTTCTTTGGAAGTCTAACTCTATAGGCCAATCTACCAATCCTATCCATAAGGGAAAAGGGTTCAAAAAACCTCGGAGCTAGCTTCCCCGAACTTTAAAATATCATCACATGTCTCAGGGCTGAGACCTTCACAAATACCATATCCCCAACCACAAACTCCAACTCTTAGCCCCTCTTATCTACATAAGACTTCTATCGATCTTGAGCTAAGCTCCATATCAACTGGCCATGTGTCACCCATGAGAACCTTCAAGCCACTCAATGCTTTCTCAGTCTTGCCGCTTGTCATCCAGGAGTACCCTCGAGCCACTCAATGCTCCGGTTCGTACCTGGTTCGCTCAGCACACAGTCTTGTCGCGTGTCCACCAGGAGAACCCTCGACCCCTCAACATTCCGACTCATGTTGGAACCGCCCAACATCGTCAACACCGATAGGTTTGATGACCTTGTGCCTACCTCCATGTGCACCTACAATGGGGCTTCACCGCCAATGCTCGATCTATGCTCATATGTTGACCTGGCCTATCATCAAGATAAGTTAATCTTACAATTACTTAACATGTTTCACATCAATATGCCACAATCACTACCCATCTCATTACCATACACCGGTATTTATCTATCTTGTGAAAATATTTAAATGTAGAAAATGTAGTGACTATACTGACTACTCAAAGTACGTTACCCTACTGATTACGCATAGAAAAGCATGGAAAGATAAGCAATCGAGTAGTTAGAAAATTTTTACAAGACAAAATTGTTCCATTCATTCTTATAAAAAAGCAGGGCACAAAGACAGCCCTGCTAGGCTTACAAAAAGATTAATGAAAACTATTTGCAAAGTCGGTCCACAAGCTGACCGGGTCAAGGAGTCAATCTGCTCCTATGCCAAAATTGTCGACATGGACTTCCCGACCGCCTTCATCTCAATAGCCACCTCAGCCCGGGTCGCAGCGGTCTCAGCATTGAAGTTTCTTATGGAAGTCGGTAGATGTTAATTTTCCCTAAACATAGCCTTCACAATATTCGTCGGCCTATTCTACCATTTATCTTCCTCCGCCACCCTAGCGGCCTCCACATCCATAGATGACTGCCAGCTAGTTAGATGCTAGTGCAGGACGTTCCATAAAGCTTCGACCTCCTTCTCAACCTTCTCTAACTTCTCACTAAGATCCTTAATTGCCTTCCCCGCCTTAACCTCACCTTCCAGTCCTACTCCTTTTTCCCAAGCTCCTCTTCAAGATTTAGGAAGTCATCCCGAATGTGGATGGAGTGGTAAGCAGCTTGAAAAACTAGTGTCAATTAAAATTTTCATTAAGTAAAGGAAATTCAAGTTTGAAAGATTACGAGAAGGGTGTCCCGCGTTTGTGCATTCAACATGGACTCCTTGAAGTGTCGGTCCCAACTGGATCTGGCGTGTTGGGTGGATGATAGGATCTCCATGGATATAAGCTAAAATGACCTTAGAAGACAATCTGGGTCTTTATGATCCAAAGCCCAGTGATTCTCCAAAGACACTTGCCTAACTAGGACCACCTCTTCCCTTCGGGCCCCTTCACATCATAGTTGGATGCTAGCTTAGGAAAAGGAGTGTAGGCCTCACGGTATGACTCCCTTTGGGTCCTCTTTCTTTTCCTCCTGTTAGGAAGTGTTGGGTCATCTACTTAGGGCCGAGAGGCAACTCACTGATCACTGGGTTTGTCATGAGTGCCTTGGGCACAGGAGCTATGACAGTCTTGGAAGTGGAGTCATGGGCGTCAAAGGCATCAAAGTTGAGCTTGTTAGCTACTGAAACAACAAAAAGCCATGGCTAGTTTAAGTACAAGTAAAAAGAGGCAAGTGCAAGTAAATTAACTTCCAATAGGACCAACTTGGCCTTGCTATATGGTAAGGGGCTGGCATGATGAGACCGAACTACATATACTAGATTAATCAGTCCTGACGTAGGGCCCGCTCACTGGCACAACATCGTATTTGGGATACAAAGGATCATAAGCAAGACATGATTCGAAGGAGGCATTTGTGTCCCTACTAATGCCCGGTTCATGTGACCCTCCCTCTACATTAACTTTTTCAAAACTCTCCTCAGTATCCCACAAGACGACTTGCATTCCATGCCATGGAACCGGGACGTCAACCACGTTTTGTAAGTCAAATGTTTCCCATTGAGGCATCGACACTACATCAGTCAACTTGTCATAATTATCTTATTGCCACTTTCTAGACTCCTCACCCTTGATAACATCGTCATATCCCCTATTCTCATCTATGGTCGGCCCGACATTAAGGTCCAAGAACGTGATCTTGGAGTAATCACGTTTCGCCTTGGCTGGTTTTTTAATGGGGCGGCCTGCTCTACAACCATGGTTTCATTTCCCTTAACAACTTGACTTGGTGGAGGTTCTTATCGATCACTAAAACCTATAATTTTCGGACATTAT
Organism: Allium fistulosum; assembly: GCA_030737815.1. Lineage (NCBI taxonomy): Eukaryota > Viridiplantae > Streptophyta > Magnoliopsida > Asparagales > Amaryllidaceae > Allium > Allium fistulosum. Next base: position 1,260,470,987 of record CM060901.1, read on the forward strand.
CAAGGGTCGTGTTCGACCACTCGACGTATTCACTATGCTTCCTGAAGCTGATGCCGGTAGAATCAACAGAAGCCTTTATCAAAGGACAAGTTAAGCAAAGGATGAAGATAAACAAAAAAGAACAATAAAGAGACTTACTAGGGGTCTGGGACATGGTATTCCTTACATCGGGGTTGACCTCGTGAGGGACAAAGAAATACTTCCCCATCTAGTTGGGGGCAGCTTTTCCAAGAATGCCCATGAAAACAACAGGCTTGGTGTTTACTTAGAAAATGGAAATATATGCCTATCAGGTATCCGGCTTTCTTCTACAACCAGAAGAGCATGTCGGCCAAGTAAGTGGTTGGCTTTGGAAGATTAAGACCCATACAAGCGACATAGACCCTGCATCAGAACCAACAACTATTAGGAGTAACCTGATTGGCGCAAGCCTCAACTTTGAAGTAGCCTAAAGAAAAAGAAAAGTAGTTCAGGGGAGAGTTGCCTGGTTGATTGGCAGCCATGTGGTATCTCACGATTCTGATATTGTATCCTTTCTTAGCCAGGCTCTCAAACCATGTTTACCACCCCCTCATAATCTCAAATGCTTTAAGACTGGAAGCACCGGCCGATGTAAATCCAAAGGTTTCCATTTGAAATATAACCAGTCTAAGTTGAACAAGTCCTTGGCATCTAAGCCTAACAAGACTAGGGGGAAGGGGGCAACACACTTGGAGGGAAGCTAAACAATCATCACCATAGCATGGCCGGGCTGGGAATCCCATGAAGACCGACTAGAAACACACAAAAAAGCACTCTTAAGCCAAGTTGCAGGCCTCATGGCTCATACCTACTCTTTTAAACTTAATACCTAAGGCAACCTATTTAGGCCTAAGACCATGGCCGATAATACTATTATAGTTTTTTACATTTATGGACCATTGGAAAGTTCACTAATAACCACCATTAAAATGACAATGATGGTCGATCGACTTTCAAAAGATGATCAGGAAAAATTGATTCCGGACAAGGAATGGCGTAGAATAAAATTCAAAATCAAAATGCTTTAAACAACGAAGAAATAGAGCAAAGCAAAATATTTTTTATGGCAAAATCACCACATTCATCTGAAAATCATGAAGAGGAACCCTAGAGGAAGAAGCTTACTTTTTTTTACAAGAAGATGAAAGCTTTAAAAATCAATTTTTTTTTTTAAATTTGATGGCTGAAATTTTCCTTAGCTTAAGTAAAGAGTGTAGGAGAAGAAGATGAGAGGTATTTATATACCTATCACCTCGATCATGAATGTTGGATTTAAAATTCAAGAAGACCTCAACCGTTTAGGGTATAATTATTTATGTTGCCACATCAATGGTCCCCAATACTGAATGGTCACATTTTTGCTTTGAAAATGGAATCATCTCGACTAATCAGCTACACCTGTGCATGCATTAAATGTAGATCACAAAGTCCAAGCAGTAGGATCTTCATGATATGACAAGTCCGCCCTACTCACAGAGATGGGCTAGGAGTAAAATGTTGCTCAATTTTCTGACAAGTAGAAGATAAGCCAATAGATACATCAAGGCCTGGCCCGTTCCAGATCAATTCAGTAAAAGTCAAGCCGTCAAAGACATGCCAACCTGCATTTCTACGCCCAACTCAAATCCATGTCATATAGCACTTGTTAGCTAACTCCTTAAGTTCAAGCCAGCCTACTCTCAACCTTGCTCTATCATAGCCAATCCAATACGTGTAACAGCCCGTAAAATTGAATTAGAAATTAAATAATTAAAATAAGGTTAAAAATGGAAAATTTTTAAATGTTGGAATTCGGTCATGGAAATCGCACCATTGCGTCTGTGGTGGTTTTCAGATCAATTTCCATATAATATGTCGAAATCGATGTTCAAATGGAGAAGTTATGGACGTTTAAAGTTTACGAACTAAAAATTTAAATATTTGAATTTGAATTTAAAAGTTTGAATCTTAAAATTTAAAAGTTGACTGGAGATCATCATTTAAAGAAATGTTTGGATTAACATGAGTTAATTGAGTAATTAATTAAAATTGAAATAGAAAGTAATAATATAGGGTCCAAAATTGAAAACTGGTCGACCGCCTCTATGCAAGCGGTCGACCGCTTGTGGTCAGCAGTCGACCTATTCTAAAGGTGGCGGCTAGGATTTTGGAGGCCATGGACGGCTTGGATTTTATTATTTAAATCTAACAGTTCTAGTTCCTTCTCACCTCTATAAATAGACCCCTAGACCTCCACTTTTCTTCATAAAATTTTGACATCGTCAGCGAAACTCTATCAAAATCCTTCCCCTTTGGTTTTCAGAAATAGTAAGATTTTATGTAAGGAATTCTAATCTCTAATTTAATTAAATTCCCAATCCTTCTCCTCTCTAGTCATGATTTTAAATCTAATCTATATACAATCCATTTGTTGTATATTCAAAAATAAGAAGATCTAACAAAGAATTGGAAGCGGTATAAATAAGATCCTATCTTCTTCTTTTTCTTTAGATTTCGAAATCAGTTATGATTTTCAGGTAAGAAGTCTAGATGTTTAATTATTTTGATTTCTAATTCTATTCCTCTCTACTCTCTAATTCAAAATCAAATTTCTATATGTAATTCACTTAGTTGTATATTCCAAAAAAAGGGAGACCTGAAAGGGAACTAAGCATGGTGGAATCAAATCCAGTTAGGAAGCAAACAATTCCCCTTTGAGCTAAAATGTCAAGTTTTTCACATTTTTATAATTGAGTAGTATTTATTTAGATTTGATGTATGCCTTGGGAAATTTTGGTAATGAAAACATAACATCTAGAAACCCTAAAACTTCCCTAAATAAATGTCAACCTTTGAATACATTGGAATTTCAGTTGTTTGTATTAACATAGTAGGATCATATCTGTAATTGAGATTTAGATAATTTATAATCTATTCCACTTTATTTCTTTTGATTTTACTTATAGTAGTAAAAGGGTTCTAAAAGCAAATAAAGTTAGAAATGGTATGCAAAGTATGAATTTTATTATATTGTAGTTTGCACTGCCTATTTCTGCAAATTAAACATGTATGGACCCTTTTTCTCTTTAAGGTGCTTTGTGTAAAAGTTGAATAAAATGTGGAAGAGATAAATTCTATTATGTTAATATGAGATGAGTTTGGTATTATTTCTTTTTTGTATGCAATTCAGTTGTCGCCTAAGGATATTAGCTATATTTTTGTTTGCAGTCTGGGACTTGTATGAGTTTGACATTTAAGTTAATTAGCATTTGTTTGCACCAAAAATGGTCACAAACCCCAAGTGTAGTGAAAGCACCAGCGTATGAATACGAATAAACAATATTCACACACAAATCACAGATCTAAGCAAGTAACAAGCAGCAATTAAGAAATAATGAACAGTGACACACAATTTATAGTGGTTCGGCTATCTCCGGCCTACGTCCACTTCAAGGTTTTTATGATTTTATTGCTCGATGCTTGAAGATTACAATTTTGTATCTTGTATTACAACTGATTTGCTGAATCAAGTATGAATTTAAGGCAGCAATGGTGATCTGGAGTAAATCTGGCAGAATCTGGGCGATCTTTAGCTCTTGAAATTGTCCGACCTCTTTTCTGAATGACCTGGGGGTCTATTTATAGGTGTAGGAGGCTGATATTTCGCCTAAACTGAAGGGAGACCAGTTCCAGTACGTCAGGGGGCCCACATGCCCGCTTTCTGGAAATCCGGGCCCACTTTGGGATCGATTCGAAGCTACATTCGAATCGATCAAGAAATTGTCCAATCAAGCTGAAATTTGGTGTGAAGATTCTTCATCATGTGCTCAAGCTTCTGTGAAAATTTCATAGCATTTGGATGTGTAGATCTCAAGTTATGATCGATTCAAGGTTGCATTTCTGGTTGACTAGCCTGGTTCGAATCGATCTAGTTCGAATCGATTCGTTCGAATCGATCCAGCGCACACTTCTGCGATGATGTGGAGCGCCTTCTTCGTATCGATCCTACTTCTATGCCGAGTTGACTGGGTCGACTCCGTGGTTCCAGCTTTTATAACTTGGTGGATTCGATGTAATGGATTCGGGGCTATGACTTCCTCGAATCGATTGGATGAACGTTCTCCTCGAATCGATCGAGGCAGATTAATCGATACGAAGACTTCTTGCTTGAAAGGATTCGAAGATGCTCGCGGGATGGAGTCGAAGCTTTTTAACTATATGGATTCGAAGAGTTTCTCATTAACGGATTCGAAGGCGGGAACGTGAGGGTGGACTCGAACTATCGGAGTCGAACTAGTGCTTGTTCAATGGAGTCGAAGCAAGGCGTATTTCGATGGATTCGAGGCAAGGCTCGTTGTGATCGATTCGAAGTAAGCTCACTTCTCATCGATTCGAACTTATACCACCTTATCCATCTTCTTTTGGCGATATCTTGAGCATACGAACTCGGATTGACTCAAAACTTGGAACGTTGTTTCATCTGGCCTTGCTTGACATGTCTCATCAATTGTAGCCCGATCCGGACTCGGACAAAAATCATCGATATCCATGGCGAACCTGTGATGCACAATCGATGTTCATGACTAATAATCATTGATTTTCAGTTAATCTTTGGGTATCTCGGCTTTGCCAAAAGTTGGGATAACATTTTGCCCCCCAAAACATGCCTTTTTGTTAAAAGGCGTGTTTTGATCAGTCTTAAGTTAAATGCAGTGAGTTCGTGCTTTACTCGTAGCTTATAGCATTTTCAATCAAGTCCATGGCTGTTCGAAGCCGAATTGTTATCAATTTTTTCAAGTGGAAATTAAGAATGAAATTCTACGGTCTCTCCGTACCACTGATGGTCACTCCGGACCCTTGTCAAACCCATTCTTGATTTAGCGATTGAATAGAAAGATCCTATTGCACTCCGGTGCTGCTTTCTATCCCTTGCACTCTGGCCCCAGCTAGGGCGTATAGCGATGTCTTGGTCGCTCTCGACCGATCATAGCCTCTCCGGGCTCATGTTGGATCCTATCCTGTCACTCTCCGGTGAAGGGGAAACAACGTTAAGTGAGTCAATCCTGTCGCTCTCCGGCGAAGCGACTCACCTCCTGCACTTCGGTTCAATGTATCTGAACAATAAGCGATGTCATGACCTGAATCGTCGGTCGATCATAGCCTCTCCGGGCTCATGCTGGATCCCATCCTGTCACTCTCCGGCGAAGGGGAAACAACGTTAAGTGAGTCAATACTGTCGCTCTCCGGCGAAGCGACTCACTTCCTGCACTCCGGTTCAGTGTATCTGAACATTAAGCGATGTCATGACCTGAATCGTCGGTCGATCATAGCCTCTCCGGGCTCATGCTGGATCCCATCCTGTCACTCTCTGGTGAAGGGGAAACAACGTTAAGTGAGTCAATACTGTCGCTCTCCGGCGAAGCGACTCACTTCCTGCACTCCGGTTCAGTGTATCTGAACATTAAGCGATGTCATGGCCTAAATCGTGGGCCGATCATAGCCTCTCCGGGCTCTTATCGAATCCTGATCCAATCACTCTCCGGTGAATAGGAAACGATGCTTAAGTGAGTTGATCCTGTCGCTCTCCGGCGAAGCAACTCACTTCCTGCACTCCGGACCCTGCCTCTCCGGGTAGGATCATAAAGCGATCATGTTTATATTGATATTTAATGTTTATCCTTTAACTCTCCGGTCAAAGGTTTATTTTAATAAGTGTTTCTTTATTAAATTCAAATCCTAGATGTTCAATCTCAAACACCAAGAAAACAAGATAATGCCTCTCTGGGCGGGGCGGTCTATTTCCATCTCAGAGCATGTCTAGGGATCTCTCCGGTTCCCGTACATGAGTAAGTGGAATAGCCGTTTTATTTTGGAAATCAGATCTAAGAAAACTAATCGACCAGAGTCCAAATCTTGAACCTGGCCCTTGCCATCACAATCAGTTGATGACGAGTCGTGATCCCGATCCAGGATCATTCCTGTTTGGTTGATGCGGTAGTTGTTCGGGCCTAACCACCGTCGTACGTTCTCTGACATACTGCGGCAATCTACCACTCCTGGCATGTTCTTCCACCTCATCCTTCAGGTGGCGGCATTCATCGGTAGTGTGCCCATCCAGCTCATGGAATAGGCAATATTTTCCGGTTCTACGTTCCCGCTCTGTGGGGTCTCTCCTTGGTGGCTTTCGATAGGGGAGTTGCCCCCGAGTTTCAGTGTAAATTCGTTCAAGTCCTGCCACCAAGTCTGTGTACTGCCTGAATCTAGGCTCTCGGAATTTCTTCCGTTTGTCAGGACCATCAGGTGCATCATCCTGCTTTCTCTTTCCTTTGTCTGCCCTGGAATGTTCCCTGGCGGTTCCTTCGCCTTGTGCAACATTTATTTCCTGCCTCTCGGCTCGTGATTCCTCCAATCGAATGAATTTCTCAGCTTCATGGAAAAACTCACCAAGATCTTGCGGTGGATCTTTAGTCAAAGAGTCTTTGAATTCGGTGCCTTCTCCAACTCCTGCTACTGCCGCCATCAAAATCATCGATGGGTCCGGGCGATCTACAGAAGTCACCGTCGCATTAAATCGTAACAAAAAATCTTTTATGGACTCTCCGGTCCTTTGTTTTATCGATGCCAAAGTCATCACGCTCTTAGGTCGCGTCACGTGGACCCTAAACTGCTTCATGAAGCAATCCACAAGCTCGCCCCATGTCCTGATTGATCCGGTTTCTAGCTGCCTAAACCAAAGCGCAGCCAAATCTGATAGGAATAAGGGGAAACATCGTGCCATCACTTCCTCGGATGCTCCCAGCACTTCCATGTGTCTGATATATCTGGTAATATGCATGGTCGGGTCTGACTTTCCGTCATAAGGATTCAGCGTTGGTAGTTTGAACTTCGGAGGGTTCCTTGCATTCCTGATATTTGGAGCGAACGGACTCCGACTAACTTCTTCCAATCCTCCTCCTGAAAACCCTCCTCTCATGAGTCGTCTCACTAGGCCGATCATTCTTTCATCTCCATCCAGGGGTTGCCCCCTTGTCACGTCTCTGTTTTGCCCTCCGAGCCTTGTAGGGAATTCTGGTACGTACTCTTCGGGTGGCTCGTTAGCATTTGTGTTGGCCCTAGCCGGTTGAGCTCCTTCCAAAGGTCCTTCTGCGTTGGAACCTGTGGGCCTGCCCCCAAGCCCTTGTTGATTGCCTTCTGGTTCTGTATTCTGTCCTCCGTTGGGTTCCATAGCCCTAGCTTCTTGTTCCACATTCACAGCCGCTGTAGCTGGTCCAAGGTTCTGTGTTTCTGCAGCTCTCATCTGTTCGAAGAAGTTCTGCAGCATCTCTTGTTGGCTTTTCATCATTCTTTCCTGCATTAAGTTATTCATAGCCTCCATCTCATCTCTAGTAATGTAGATTGAAGCTTGTCCTTCTCCAGCGCCAGAGGATGCCTCTTGACTTCCTGCCTGTTGGCTCCTCTCAGTTCTTTGTCTAGTTTGTCGAGTCATTGTAGAGTCAGATCTGAATCTTTAAAATTCCAAATCTAAATTTTGAACTTGGTGTAGCGGGTGCTAGTCCTTCTCGGTGAAAGCACCAAAGTGTTTGCACCAAAAATGGTCACAAACCCCAAGTGTAGTGAAAGCACCAGCGTATGAATACGAATAAACAATATTTACACACAAATCACAGATCTAAGCAAGTAACAAGCAGCAATTAAGAAATAATGAACAGTGACACACAATTTATAGTGGTTCGGCTATCTCCGGCCTACGTCCACTTCAAGGTTTTTATGATTTTATTGCTCGATGCTTGAAGATTACAATTTTGTATCTTGTATTACAACTGATTTGCTGAATCAAGTATGAATTTAAGGCAGCAATGGTGATCTGGAGTAAATCTGGCAGAATCTGGGCGATCTTTAGCTCTTGAAATTGTCCGACCTCTTTTCTGAATGACCTGGGGGTCTATTTATAGGTGTAGGAGGCTGATATTTCGCCTAAACTGAAGGGAGACCAGTTCCAGTACGTCAGGGGGCCCACATGCCCGCTTTCTGGAAATCCGGGCCCACTTTGGGATCGATTCGAAGCTACATTCGAATCGATCAAGAAATTGTCCAATCAAGCTGAAATTTGGTGTGAAGATTCTTCATCATGTGCTCAAGCTTCTGTGAAAATTTCATAGCATTTGGATGTGTAGATCTCAAGTTATGATCGATTCAAGGTTGCATTTCTGGTTGACTAGCCTGGTTCGAATCGATCTAGTTCGAATCGATTCGTTCGAATCGATCCAGCGCACACTTCTGCGATGATGTGGAGCGCCTTCTTCGTATCGATCCTACTTCTATGCCGAGTTGACTGGGTCGACTCCGTGGTTCCAGCTTTTATAACTTGGTGGATTCGATGTAATGGATTCGGGGCTATGACTTCCTCGAATCGATTGGATGAACGTTCTCCTCGAATCGATCGAGGCAGATTAATCGATACGAAGACTTCTTGCTTGAAAGGATTCGAAGATGCTCGCGGGATGGAGTCGAAGCTTTTTAACTATATGGATTCGAAGAGTTTCTCATTAACGGATTCGAAGGCGGGAACGTGAGGGTGGACTCGAACTATCGGAGTCGAACTAGTGCTTGTTCAATGGAGTCGAAGCAAGGCGTATTTCGATGGATTCGAGGCAAGGCTCGTTGTGATCGATTCGAAGTAAGCTCACTTCTCATCGATTCGAACTTATACCACCTTATCCATCTTCTTTTGGCGATATCTTGAGCATACGAACTCGGATTGACTCAAAACTTGGAACGTTGTTTCATCTGGCCTTGCTTGACATGTCTCATCAATTGTAGCCCGATCCGGACTCGGACAAAAATCATCGATATCCATGGCGAACCTGTGATGCACAATCGATGTTCATGACTAATAATCATTGATTTTCAGTTAATCTTTGGGTATCTCGGCTTTGCCAAAAGTTGGGATAACAGCATTTTCTTTAAGTGTGATTAGAGATATTTTATTCGAACCAGTGTGTATATATATATATAATATTAATGTATTGATTATTGAAGTTAATAACGTAATGATTATAGCGTATTGAATGTATTGATTAGAATTAATAGAGTAGCAAATATCATTAATTTCGTAGGAAGGTAGATAATGGTAATTATGGAATTTAATCCATAATTAAAGCTGTAATAAGGGGTTATCTTATATGGCCTTAGTTATTAATTGTGTAGGATAGTGTATATATACAATTGGTATATATATGAAGTACGACTAAGTTATAGGGATGCGAGGTTAGTCCAATGCTACATAGAAGCCTGTCCAGTTAAATCTGGCTACCAGCAGTGTAACTTTAGGGGCTGATGTGGACATAACGTATAATAAATAATCTTAGTTGACGTGATGTTAGTCGCAATTCTATAGGGTAAGTCTGTCTAGTCAATCCGGCTACCGGTACCTAAGAATAATCAGACTAATGTGAGATGTCTCATTTTGGGTTATAGGTCATAATCACGTCATTGATGCGGTAGGAAAATCTTTAGTGGGGTCCACTTCGGGTTTAGAGGTATTAAATGGCTATTGTAGGGTCTACCTCTTTCCTAAGGAAGAAATATTAAATGACCTGATGGGATTTCTTATGATGTCAGTTAATGAGAACCGTGTAGGGACCCGTCTTGAGTTATGTATTAAATGTTGGGGACCTGCCTATTCTATAGGTATTAACTGGTTCATGTGCTTTCTCTTACACTGTAAACTGTAGTTGCATTAGAATTTGTAAATGGACTAGAAATAGGTTAGGTATTAAATGATAGGGACCTACCTATTTTATAGGTATTAAATGGTTAGAGTCAACCTAATCCTCCATAAAAGGAATTAAGTGATTTGAATCCTTTTCTTTCATCGTAAATGGTAGTTGCATTAATTTAAGAATTGGATTGGAAACGCCATTGGGCTTACAGTTAAAGTATTAGTATGGTCTAGTTTTTAATACATAAGACATATCTCATCTAAATAATACTACGCAAGTACAATTATGGTAAAGCTTAAGACTTTCATTCACCATACATTTTTTATTCTAACCCTCTCCTCATTACAACACACATGTTAAAGGAGACAATGTTGATTTTAGGAACGAAAGTGGAGATGAAGACTTGTGGCAGTTATCTATCTATTTATGCCTTTAAATTTTTTTAATGTACCCAGTTCAGACAATTATGTTATTTTGAAATAGTGTACTATGGAGGTTTTATGTAGACAAGTTGTGAAATTTGGTGATAACATGTATTGTTTTTGAAATGGTTTTCTTTTATGAAATGAGTACTTGTTTCTGATATTATATTTTATCCATTTCGTCGTGAGATTCAGAATGCAGAGATAGATAGCTGTATGTATTGTGTATTATTTCGATTTTATCAATCTAACAGATCACTTTTAGATGGGCCTAAAGTTTGATGGGATTTTATTTAGTCGAAATTAGATCTGTTTTGGGGTGGGTTGTTAAACTTGGTATCAAAGCTGGTTGAAGCATGATAAAGGGGTTCTCGCATTGTGAACTGTGGCGAAACTTTGTCTCTTACCCCTACATGTCACAGGATGAGTTGGTCAAGCTGTCAAAGGATTGGCCTATGAATCTAGAGGCTATCCATAAAACAAGTTATCGAGGTTACCATTCATAGCCACCACCACTCAGGGTAACCGTTACACTTGGTATCAGAGCATAGGTTACCTGATCAAAGGGAAATAAGTATATGTATGAATAGCATACTTATATATTTAAAAGTTTTTTTTAAATCTACTCTATATAAATATACATACACTAAGTTTGAATTTACTCTATAAATTCCGACTATAAAAGTAGTCAAGACCATATTCCAAAAGGATGAGTCAGGCGACTATGGGTTGGAAAAATAAATAGAGTATTGAATGTACGATGGAGGTCGTATCGTAAGGAATGTAAATGGAAAAGATTGTAACTCTAAAATTAATAAGGCAATAAGTGTTGTAAACAGGGAGTTGCCATAATTAAATAAGGATATAATTGGACTAATCAAAGAGATTATTAGGTAATTATGAAGAGGTAAAGAAGTTTTAATAGGAATAGTTAGATGAATAAACAAATGTCTTTAGAAATTGTCCGGTTAGAATAATAATCATTTATTACGGACAATCGACATTTATAGAAACAGCAAATAAACGTATTAGGTAGTAATTAAATACTACAAGGTAGTCTATTTGTAAACATCCGGAAGTAAGGGATGATAGAAGAAGAAAATTCAATAGATAGGACAATTAAAGTTCTAGAATCCAACCCCATGTGAAAGAATTTGATAAAAAGATTTTCTTTGGAAACTTCTTTGAAATGTTTTGAATGGATTTTTCAAAAGGTTTATTAAGAAGTTGCTGCTTTGAAAAAGTGGGAAAATATGGAAAATCATAACCTAAAAATAAGTTGAGTAGTCAATAGTTCCAATTAAGAGGTTTTTCGGTAAAAAGGGTTTTTCAGTTTTGAAACTCTTCGTCAAAAAAAATTGTTGGGTCAAAAAGTTTTCGGTTTAAAGATTTTTGATAAAGGGATTTTTCTTTTTGAAATAAATGTAAAATGGAGCGTAGTTGGACTTGATGATCTTTCGTATTTCATAAATTTGGAAGTTCTTTAAAATTCTTCTTTTTAAACTAAAAATGGAACTTGACTAAAATGATACAGAAGCCCTTTAAGTAGGAGAAATATAAATAAAGGCAATATTAGAAGATTTGGATAGAAATAGTGTTAGGAACTTATAAAATAGGATTAGTGATCTAGTTAGAGATAATGTAGGAAAGATGTGTTGAGAATGAGATAGGAAAATGATGGGATACGAGTTTACATTGTCTACTCCACTTTACATTATTTAAAGTTATAGAAGATGTTTTTGAATGTTTTGAACTAAAATGCTAACTTTTAAAGGAATAAATCTTTAATGTAGAAAGTTTTTGAAAGAGGAAAATTATTTTCCTCCATTTTGGGAATTAAGTAATCCTCTTTGAATTTGTGATTGTTTGGTTTAATAATTGATTTTTTGAATGTTTTGGGATAAAGACCCAGCTTTTAAAGAAGTAAGTCTTTGAGGTAAAAGTATTTAGGAAGGGAAATCGTTCTACTAAGCAATTTTTTAATTTGTGATTACAAATAAAGCAGTAAATGTTTTAAAGATTAGGAAAAGTTGGGTTTAATATTTTTAGAAGGTTTTGTTCAAATGTTTAATAAAAATGGAATAGACGTATGGAGTAAAATAAAATATGATGTTTAGATATTTTTAAGAATTTGATTCCCCCAAACTGTTTTGCAAGTTGGGAATTCTTTTTAAAATATGCTTAAAGGTTTTCTTTAGAGATGTGGAAATTCTTTTGAAAGTTCGAATTTCATGATGTACTAGTGTAATGCGGGTTTCTAAGTTTATGTTTTATGGAGTAGATATGGTTCACTATCTATGTAAGAAAGGATTAAAGGTTTTATGGTATGAATAAAATAAGAATGGTATGTATAACCTGATCTGGAAATTTTAAATCAGCCCCAAGCATTTATTTACAAAATGTTGGCTAAGTGTAAAGATATTTCAGATCTATAATTAGGTTGTAAATTAAGTTTCTCTAGTTGACTTGGATTGTGAATCTCTATGCTTTAATTTATTTGGAGCGTGTTTTGTGCAATTTCCATAAATTATCCAATCTCAAAATATGTATAGAAATGTGTTGTTTGCATTGACAAGTGATATACCAAAAATGGAAGGAGATGTGTGAGGTGTGGATATTCTTTTCTGTGGTTTACACTATCTATTTCAATAAAAGAAAGAGAAATAATTCCTTGTAATTTCAAAAAAATATATCACTTGTAGTTAATTTATGGAAAATTATAACAGTAATCTTATTTGGAAGGAAGGCTCTGACAAAATAAAATATGGAAATAAATGTTCTCGTTTAGAAACTAATAATTAAAAATAAGAAATATATAAATAGCGTAATTTACAACGGTATTCGTATTAATCATAAACAACGTAGTAATTATAGGACTAGGATTTATAGACATTAATTATAGATTTAATGGGCAACACAATTGTAATTATTAGAGAAGAAAAAGGAATTAAATAGGGGATTGATTAATAAATCTAATATGGTAATTTGGGGGAAGTGAATACTCATAATAAGTGAATTTTGAAACTGGTAATATATTGAAAGAGATTAAAAAAGGATTGATTAGAGATGGTTAATTATGACATTAGTGACAAGTTATTATGGGTAATGGATATTTATTAGCTAAGAAGGAAAATTATGGAAGGTGGGTAATGGTGGAATGACATTATAGGAATGTGCATCTTAAATTGGCAAGGAGCATTAGAACCTAAACATCATTAACACCAATCAATGATTAAGGGCAACTTCCAGCAAAATTTTCTTTTAGTGTTTTGGGTTGTAACTGCTAGTTGCCTCCTTTAGGAAAAGTGTTCGATATGGTATAAGACATGTTTCTGTTTTATCACTGTGTTGATTTTATAGATGAGATTAGACCACTGTTAGCACCAAAATTGGTCACTAACCTCGTTGAGAAAGATTATGTAGAGATATAAGTGATGAAGATGAATTAAACAAGGAAGAATAAGCTAATTTAAATGCAGAAAGTAAGAACACCGGATTTATAGTGGTTCAGCGTAATTGCCTACGTCCACTTTGAGGTTAAACTTTATTGATCTTCTTAATGATTGATTACAAATACAATTCGTAAATCAAACGCTTGAATGAAATTGCTAAGTAAAGAAGATGAGTCTGGAAAATGGCAGAATCTCCCCAGTGTTCCCGAAAAAGGGTCCATTTCATTGTGCCCCTGCCCCTCTATTTATAGACAAAGATGGGTTGGACTTCCCAGGTGGGCTTGGCAGTCGAACACCTTGGTCCAAATGGAGTGGTTGTTGTATGCCGAACCAAACAGGCCGAACGGTTGGATGCCGAACCACGCTCTTCATGCCGAACGAGGCGCTTGTTGTGTGGGAAGAGTAGATCGAATATCAGTCGAAGCCGAACGTGCTTCTGACCGAACGAAGCGTCTGGCCGAGCGCTACCTTTAGCCGAATGAAGCTCTTAACCGAACGATGTCTCTAGCCGAACGATGGTACTGGCCGAACGATAACTTCAGCCGAACAATGCTTCTGGCCGAACGAAAGCTCTGGCCGAACGATAGCTTTAGCCAAACAATGCAGCCATGCCGAACGATTGTACACGCCGAACGTCTTCTGATGCCGAGCGCTCCATGGATGCCGAGCGCTCCTGGATGCCGAGTGCTCCTTGGATGCCGAGCGCTCCTGGATGCCGAGTACTCCTTAGATGCCGAGCGTTCCTGGATGCCGAGTACTCCTTGGATGCCGAGTACTACTGGATGCCGAGTACTACTGGATGCCGAGTACTACTGGATGCTGAGTACTACTGGATGCCGAGTACTACTGAATGTCGAGTGCCTAGTTGCCTGGTCAAATCCCCAGGAAATACTTGCCCCCCAAAGTGTATTACGTGACTGAGTCGTGATACGCTTTGAATTGCATATCTCCCGTGCTTTGCTTCGAATCTAGGTTAACTCTCCTTGGAGATGCCTTCTTGGGAATATCAGTGGTGGAGGTGTGTGACAAGCATGGGATAGATGTCGAACGATACATTCGAAGCCGAACGTTCCTCATGTGCCGAGCAATCCTACGTTTTGAAGCCGAACGATACGGCTTTGACCGGTTCTACCGGATATAGCCCCTTCGACTTCCACTTTTTACCCTATAAAACCAGGCACCTCCCCTCTTCTCTCCTTTTACACTTTTACTTCTGTCACTCCATAAAGACTCGCAATCCTCGCCAGTCAATCAGACTTAAAGCCTAATTACTCCTTCCTAAGCTCCGATCTACAAACTAGGTAACAATCCCTTTAACTAAATCCACAAAGGGGTTTCAACACGAATCTCGAGTTCGTAAATTGATAGGTGTTGCGTGGATTTTAGGGCCAGATGATGTGGAGGAAGGTAGGAGTTGGCTAGAATGCCGAACAGAATGGTTCGGTACGACTCACCGAACGATTCGTCCTCGTGGTTCGGTGTTGATAGAGGAAGAAACAGGGGAATGAGGTCGCTGTAGAGGACGGTGTGTCGAGCGTTGGCGCTCGGCGTAACCTTGGCCCGGCATGATTCGTCATATGCCGGGCAGTGCAATGGAAGGATATGGAGGGAGCATGAGCCAGATAGGATGTCGAACGTTGTCCCGGCCGAACAAGATTTTGGCCGAACGATGCTTCGCCGGACAGTCACAAATGTCGAACCACCTTGGGTGCCGAACAACATAAATGCCGAACAACATAAATGCCGAACAATATAAATGCCGAACAATACAAACGCCGAACAACATAAATGCCGAACCACATGAATGCCGAATACCACTTCACCGAACGTTTGTGAATGCTGAAACCTGTTTTGGCCGAATGAAACTTAGCCGATCATTCCGAACGATACTTTTAGCCGAGCAAGAATTAGGCCGAACACTTATTAACCTTGCCTATTCATATAGCAAAACAAGGACCAGGACCTAAGCACACTAGCATATGAAACTGACCCGGATCACTAACTCCCTAGCTTTAGTAGACATAAATCTGAACTTAGATTAACATACGTTTTCTTAATCTGAAACTGTAATCACCACAAGGCGGGCTTTTTGAGACGGTCAGCGACGACGGTCTTCGAAGGCGATGATTCGAAGCCCAATTTTATATCTTTGTAACCTTCAAATTCTCAATGCTGATACACGATTGCTTGCACTAGTTTACACACCACGTGGGGGGGATATTCGTATTGTTAATTCTAACATTCAATGTTTTTCAAGTATAGTTTTCACAGGCGCTTAGACAGATCCATTATTTATTGGGGATGTCTAAAATGTCTAGCTCCGCCACTATATCTGATAGGCCTAGGCCGTCATCAAGGCAAGAAGTCGCTGATACTTCGAATCCGTCGACTTCCCCTGCCCATAACTTAGCTCCTGATGCCCTGGAGGCAACAATTCTCTTAGACAATCTGATCGACTCACAGGCTTCGAAGATTAATGAAGTCGCACTTCGGCGAATATGCTCCATCCATGGGATCCCCTTCGCCGATGTGTTGGTCCTGTCGCGACACGATCGTCCTCACCTACCCCTAGTCGGGTATACCGCCTGTAACAAGTTCATGTGTTGGATGGGCAGCGTGCCTCCATTTAATTTATTTCTCCGGGACGTGTTGCAGTACATAGATATTGCCCCGTCGCAGCTGCATCCAAACGGTCACGCGTTTATATACGGGACCTACGTACTCTTCATGGCCGTCTTCTCTAGGCCTCCAACTTCTGGCGACATCAGATATATTTATATGATCAAGAAGCGGAAAGATAGCTCCTCCTTCATGTTCCTCGAGCCGTACCACAAATCCCAGATCTTAACTGCAGCATGTAGCAAATTTGCCCTGTACAAACAGGAATGTTTCTATGTGCGTTGCCCTCCTGGTTTCGCGAGGAGATGAGTCGAAGGCAGTAAGTCTCTTCCCTGAGTCATCCTTTGCGCTCAATTAGAGCTATGCTTTTTCTAACTCCTTGTTTCATCTTTTCAGGTATTAACCTGCGTCCTGAGGGCCGAGGATATTCTAAGGCCATCGAAGCCATTAGAGCTCTTCCTGCCGAGGATCGGGATATCCGAACCATCATTTCAAATGAATCATTGTCAAGGTTCGGTTTGCTAGCCCTAGGTCGCCGGATTAGCCTTCCGGAGGGCGTTTCCATCTCCAAAACCGCTCCCGCTAGAGGAAAAAACAAGTTGGATCGTCATCACGCCATACTCCCGATGCATACGAAGAGGGTGAAAGCAAGGAGGATGAAGCTCGTGAAACTCAAGGCGAGAATGTGGGTCCCGCCTGGAACCCGGTGGTCGAAGTGCACGATATTGAAACGTCATCCTCCCCTTCGAAGGGAAAGAAGAAATTGACGTACAAGATACGGAAGGAGAAAGTTGGCGGGACTTCAAAAGTTACAGTCATCCCGTCAGAGAAAGAGGCTTCTTCACAGCATATGGAAAGTTCTTTAAAGGGTCTGTCGAACCTTTCCATCCCTGACGATATACTCAATTACGGTTTTGATGATCCGGAGACCTTTAAGTTTCCTTCGCCCGCTAGAGGCAATGCGGGAGTTCAACCCCCAGTCCAGGGAGATAATACTCCAATCAGTAAAGATAAAGGAACCGGTCTGTCGGGGGGAACACTAGGACACACACGCACACACGCACTTTACCATACACTTCAATTTTTTCCATTACCCCGATTTTTCTTAACTCGTTGTTATCTTTATTCTTTGCAGGTGACATGGGGCGCTCCCACGGACTCGATCGCCTCCACGACTCTTCCATATTTCATCATCCAGGACGGGATTCAGGTTCGGGAAGACGCAGAGACAGAGACGATTACGAGGATCGAGACAACCGTCCTCACGAATCGTCCTATCGAAAGAAAACATATTCTCAATCTTCACATTCTCGTGATCCTCCTCCTCAAACTGAGACAGATAGAGAGAGGCTTTCACAGAAGGGGTCCCTACCCGATGTCTCCCGAGAATAACATTCCGGTTCGTCAAGCACAAGGCAAACTCGGGAGCATCGGAAAAGAGCAGAACTTTCAAAGCCTCCTCCCCCTATTCTTGCGGCTGACCCCACTATAGCAGAGAAGATGGTCGAACTTAAGGCCAAATTCCCAAAAATCTGTTTTGATGGCCTGAAATTTCTCCCAGATATTCATCACATCCCGGGGCATGTTAAACAGAGTGCTCTTGCCAGCAACAATGACGTCTATGTTTAACATGACGCATTCGCACACTTGGTCGAGAAAGTCTCGGAGGTATCCGTTGAGCGACAACATGAAATTGATCATTTGAAGTTGGAAGCTGGCTGTGACAAGGACATTATCAAGAGTCAAGATGAAGAGCTTGCCTCATATAAGTCGAAACTTGAAGCCGCAGAGCAAAGTGGAAAGGACACCGCCGAGGCAGTCTCTCGTTTAGAGATGACCCATAAGAAGGAACTCAATGAAGTAGTCCAGCGCAGCGGAGCCCTTGCCTTAGAAAAAGATTCTATCCAAAAAGAAAGGGACGCGCTTGCCATACAAGTCAAAGAGTTGAAAGAATTACTCTCTAAGGAGAAAGAGGATAAAGTAGCTGCTCAAGAAGAGTCACAACGATATTGCGATGAAATCGTTGCTACACGGCTCTTGAAAACGAAGCTCGACGACGAACTTGTTAGGGTTGAGATAGAGAAGGATGAAGCCCGCGAGGAGGGCAAGAGAAAAGCTTCTGAGGAGATTGACTCTCGCCTCGAAGCAGCTGCAGAGGCCGGCAAGGAAGAGGCCAAGTGCATGTTTGACCCGCTGATTGCTGAGTACGGCGCCCGCGTCCTTATGCATCGCGACTTGACATTCCTAGGCGAGGGCTATCTTGAATCCCTAGCTGAGGCCTAGGAAACTTTAGTAAAGATCAGAAAAATCGAGTCGGGCTCTGAAGAAGTCGATGAGGATGCTCTGGTGAAGGAATTTCTTAGAGGGAACGAGCCAGCGGACTTATCTGAAGCTTTGGCGCTTTATAGCAAAGGCTCTCCCCTACCAAAAGAGAAAAATGATGAAGCTGGTCCATCTGGGGCTAAGACTATGGCTCCTCATACTGCTGCTCCTCCCACTGCTCAATCGGCTGGTCGGCCGACACTTGACCCATTTGAGCAGCATGCCGGCTACGATCCTGAAGATCCCGGGCTTGGCATTCATGTGCTATCCCCTATTCTAGAGGGTGAAACTCCACGCGCAACTGATAGCCAGCCAGAACCTGGTAGGAGATTCTTCTTTTAGAAGTTAAAAGATCTGTCACTTCTAGTAGCGGTTATTCGTCCTAATGTTCATTCTTTATGTTTTCATGCAGGCTACTCTGATCCTGAGCCAACTCCGAGGAGCGATGACGCCAAGGAGGAGGCAGAGAAAACAAGCGATGTTGCTCATGCGGGAGTAACTCCTAGCCCTGACGATCATGTTATCAGGGCACTAGATGATGATAAGTTTGACACTTCATCTCCCGCCGAAGGGAGTTATGAAATCGAGATCACTGGCGCCTCCGAACATACTTCGAAGCTGAGCATGAAAGAGCGTCTCACCGAAGAGGAGAAAAAGAAAGTCGAGATCAAAGTTGAGCCTGAAATACTGGAACTTACCGACCCGCGGAATAGACCATTGAAGATCATTCTCCCTGGCAAATCCAAACCGCTGAATGTTCCTTCTCCCACTCCTGACTCCGCTTCTTTAGCAAGCAAGAAATCCAAGAAGAAGCGTGAGGGAGAGGAATCGTCTGAGAAAACAAAGGAAGACAAGAAGAAGAAACTAAAGAAATAGTCGCTAAACTCGTTCAACGAGATTGTGCTTAAGTCTTGTAACTACTTTCATCTTTTGTTTCCGAAGTTTATATAGATAGGTTCTGTACTCCAAGTTTTTTAGGAATAACTGTGTAACCCCATTTTGGACTATTAAATAAAGTTTATTTTCTTTTTCACTCGAATAATTCTTCTGCTTTTTTGGTTTGCTGGCTTACTGTGGTCATAACTCAAGTTCTTATGGGTTGCATGATTTCTCGATACATTCTTACGTCATTCAAACGTTCTTTGGAGTGGCATATTTCTTGTTCCACATTTTGAGTACTTAGAATTTTTTCTAAACCCACGCTCCATGGATTTAGGGTAATTTGATCCGCATTCAGGGGGCTCGGAGATTGAGATAGCTTATACTCTAGTCCGCGCTCTGGGGACTTAGAGTACTCCGGTCCGCATTCAGGGGACTCGGAGATTGAAATCATCTATACTCTAGTCCGCGCTCTAGGGACTTAGAGTACTACGGTCCGCACTCTGGGGACTCGGAGATTGAAATCGTTTATACTCCAGTCCGCGCTCTGGGGACTTAGAGTACTCCGGTCCGCACTCAGGGGACTCGGAGATTGAAATTGTTTATACTCTAGTCCGTGCTCTGGGGACTTAGAGTACTCCGGTCCGCACTTAGGGGACTCGGAGATTGAAATTGTTTATACTCCAGTCCGCGCTCTGGGGACTTAGAGTACTCCGGTCCGCACTCAGGGGACTCGGAGATTGAAATCGTTTATACTCTAGTCCGCGCTCTTGGGACTTAGAGTACTCCGGTCCGCATTCAGGGGACTCGGAGATTGAAATTGTTTATACTCCAGTCCGCGCTCTGGGGACTTAGAGTACTCCGGTCCGCACTCAGGGGACTCGGAGATTGAAATCGTTTATACTCCAGTCCGCGCTCTGGGGACTTAGAGTACTCCGGTCCGCACTCAGGGGACTCGGAGATTGAAATCGTTTATACTCCAGTCCGCGCTCTGGGGACTTAGAGTACTCCGGTCCGCTCTCAGGGGACTCGGAGATTGAAATCGTTTATACTCTAGTCCGCGCTCTGGGGACTTAGAGTACTCCGGTCCGCACTCAGGGGACTCGGAGATTGAAATCGTTTATGCGAGTTCGTACATCGTACTGAATAATGTAGTTCTAGTAATTCATCACCTGACTGTGGGATATGGAAACATTAGTAATGTCGCAAATGTTCACTGTTCCACGCTCGGGGGAGTGTCACGCCATCAACGGTCGCTAGCTTGAATGTTCCCACTCCAAGCTTCCGTTCAACGACGTATAGACCTTCCCAATTGGGATTCATACGTGATGGTACAGGGAAAACTCGTTTCAAAACGAGATCACCCACATCAAAAATCCTTGGGCGGACTCTACCATCATAGTAACGCTTGGCTCAGTGCCTATGTGCTGCCGCCCTTAATTCAGCCTCTTCATGTTTTTCATCGATGCAATCTAGTGATTCTAACTAAAGATCCTGATTCGTCTTGGGATCATAATATGTCACTCGATGTGATGGAACTTCAAGTTCCACAGGTATAACGACTTCCGAGCCGTATGCCAAGGCGAACGGAGAGTGGCCAGTCGCGGACTTGTGGGTAGTCCTATAAGCCCATAATGCTGTCGGGAGTTCATCTACCCACTTGCCTCCGACTTTCTCCAAACGCTTCTTTGGTATGGACTTGATTTTTTGTTTACGGCCTCGACTTGTCCGTTAGCTTTTGGATGCGCAACGGCGGCAAATTTCTTCTCAATGCCATACTTTAAACAGAACTCTTTGAACTCTCTGCTTTCAAACTGCGTCCCGTTGTCTGTAATGATGGTTCGAGGGAGGCCAAAGCGGCATATAATGTTTCGTACAACGAAGTTAATGACCTTCTTAGAGGTTATTGTGGCCAAAGGTTCTGCCTCAGCCCATTTTGTGAAATAGTCGACTGCAACTATCGCGTATTTCGCATCACCTTTGGATATGGGCAAAGAGCCGATTATGTTGATTCCCCAGATTGCAAATGGCCAGGGACTAACCATTTGTGTGAGTTCTGTTGGTGGTGTCCTCGGGATTTTCGCATATCTTTGACACTTGTCACATTTCCTTGCGTAGTCTGCAGCGTCCCGATTTACGGTTGGCCAGTAATATCCATAGCGGAGGATCTTTTTTGCTAGCGTTTGCCCCCCAGTATGGTCACCACATTCTCCTTCGTGTACCTCCTTCAAGACCCGCTTTGTCTCATCATGTGTGACGCATCGTAAAAAGGGGACCGAAAACCCCTTTCGATACATTAGTCCATCCTGCATCACATATCGCACGGCCTTTAGAAGGACTTGTCGTCTTTCGCTCCTTTTTTCAAGTAAAGTCCCGGTCGTCAGGTATAGTTTGAATGCGGTTATCCACGACTCCCTCTCGATTTCTGTTTCCAACACGAAATCAACTTTCATCGCGTCTATGCTTGGAGCATGCAAGGCCTCAACGGGAAACAGTCCCATTTGCTGCGTATTGCCAGTGCTTGCGAATTTTGCCAATGAGTCGGCTTCTTTGTTATGTTCACGTGGGACATGCGAAATGTCATAATGCTCAAGGTTCGACAGTAGTTCTTGAACCAAAACAAGGTACGAAGCAAGCTTCTGTCCCTTTGCTTGGTAATCTCCCCGCACTTGGTAGACCACCAACTATGAGTCGCAAAAGATTTCGACTGATTTGACCCCGAGTTCTCCAATGAGTTTTAAGCCAGCAACTAGTGCTTCAAATTCTGCTTCATTATTCATGGCCGAGAAATCGAGCTTCAAAGTGTAACAAATCGATCGATTTTCCGGAGTTACAAGAACTACTCCAACGCCGGAGCAACGGTCGTTTGATGCCCTATCGGTGTACAATTTCCATCGAACAAGGGGTGTGACATTTTGATTATCTGGTTCGTCGGCTACAGTAAACTCAGCAATGAAATCTGCTAATGCTTGCCCTTGTATGGCTCTACGTGGCAAGTAGGCGATATCGAACTGGCTCAATTCGATATTCCATTTTAACAATCTTCTAGAAGTTTCTGGTCGCTGGAGTACCTACCGTAGGGGTTGATAGGTATAGACACTGACTGAGTGTGCTTGAAAGTATGGGCGCAGCTTACGTGATGCAATCACCAAGCAATAGGCCAATTTCTCAATCTTAGGGTAATTTCTTTCTGCCCCCGTTAAACGCTTACTAATGTAATACACCGGCTTCTGGATTCGGTCCTCCTCGCGGACCAAAGTTGCACTTATAGCATGTGGGGATATGGCCAAGTATACGTACAGCATCTCGTGGTCTACTGGTTTTGACAGCACTTACAGCACTTACAGATCCCGGAATGCTTCCTCACAA
Organism: Allium fistulosum; assembly: GCA_030737815.1. Classification (NCBI taxonomy): domain Eukaryota; kingdom Viridiplantae; phylum Streptophyta; class Magnoliopsida; order Asparagales; family Amaryllidaceae; genus Allium; species Allium fistulosum. The sequence continues at coordinate 1,260,493,772 of CM060901.1, forward strand.
TTAGATGTCCTTTCGAAATTCCTCTTCCCTTTCTTTATTATATCAAAGAAAGGAATGCACTTGTCCGTGGCTCTGGATATGAATCGACTCAGCGCAGCCACTTTTCCATTCAAGCTTTGCACCTGTTTTATGGTTCAGGGGACCTGCACATCCCGAATAGCTTGAATCTTTTCTTGGTTGGCTTCAATAGCATTGACAATGAATCCCAAAAACTTTCCCGACGCAACGCCGAAGGAACACTTCAGAGGGTTGATCTTCATCCCATAATATCTGAGTATATCGAACATCTCTGCCAAGTCTCGAATGTGGTCGTTTGACTGTCATGACTTCACGAGCATGTCATCCACATAGACTTCCATCGTTCTACCAAGCTTGTCTTTGAACATTCGATTCACTAATCGCTGATAAGTCGCTCATACGTTTTTCAGTCCGAAGGGCATTACCACATAGCAATATAGCCCAACGTCTGTGACGAAACTGGTGTTCTCTTGGTCCGGGATATGCATCGGGATTTGATTGTAGCCCGAGTATGCATCCATGAATGATAACAGCTCGTGTCCTGCTGTGGAGTCAACCAATTGATCAATCCTAGGCAACAGAAAACTGTCCTTGGGGCATGCCTTGTTCAAATCGGAATAGTCTACGCAAGTTCTCCATTTCCCATTCGCCTTTTTCACTAGCACGGGGTTTGATACCCATTCAGGGTAGAGGGCGTCGCGGATGAACCCATTGGCTTTGGGTTTGTCCACCTCCTCTCTGAGAGTAGCGGACCTCTCCGGGTCCATTCCTCTCCTCTTTTGCTTAACCGATACGTATTTCGGGTCTATGTTCAAAATGTGACTCGTAATGGCAGGAGAAATCCCGCACATATCGGAATGCGTCCAAGCAAAAACATCAAGGTTCGCCCGGAGGAAATCACTAAGGTCTTCAGTCATTGCGGGGCCGAGTTGTGATCCGATCTTCAGCGTTCGCGATGGGTCGTCTTTACTGACGGAAATGTCAATTGTTAATTCGGCCGGCGCTGCCTTTTCTTCCCTGGGTTTCTTATCGTCGTCTCTCGGATCTATGTCTCTGAAGATCCGAGAATTATGCCCGAGCCAGGGCTCGGGCACTACTTGTCAATTATCCGTATTAAGGATGCAGACGGGATTGTCCGCAACCTTTCCTTTCTCCCTCCGATGGGCCTCTCGGAGCTCAGCCACATAACAGGCATGACCAGCTGCTTGGTCTCCATGAACAACACCTACTCCTTTGTCAGTTGGGAACTTCAAAGTTAAGCACCACGGGGCTAATGCTGCCCTAAACTCAGCCAGGGCCGGTCGGCCCAAGAAAACATTATACGGAGAATCCACATCCAAAACTACGAAGGGTAGGATTCACACCCTCCGACGTTCGCCTTGTCCCAGTTCAACTGGTAACTCAACATACCCCACTGCATCAGTCGTCGCGCCATTAAAGCCGTGTATACGAGCTTTGGACGGTTTCAAGTCCTTTGTTTCCATTTTCATCTGGTCATAAGCCTTCTTGAAGATGATGTTGACAGAACTTCCATAATCAATCAGAATTCTTTTCACATAAGCCGGTCCGATTGTCGCAGATATAACCATCGGGTCGATGGTTGGAGCCTCCACCTGGTCAGCATCTCTGTTTCTGAACACTATGTCGTCTATCATCACGTGCAGCTGCTTAGCAGGGGTCCCATCCTCCACGGTGGAACAACACTCGAAATCTGCATGCTTCAGGGAACTAGCATACCGCTCCATCTCCTGCCAATTCTTATCCACGGGGTGAGGTCCGCCGATGATCGTGTTTATGACTAGTCTATCCACAGTTCGGGCAGGCTCCTCGGGATGACGCGGAGCTGGTGCACGACCTGGGTTGGATGTTCCCTGTCCTCCTTCCTATGGATTTTTCACAAAATCTTGTAATTTCTTCTGCCTGATCAACTTCTCTATAGCATCGTGTAGGTGTCTGCACTCTTCCGTATTGTGCCCGTAAGTCTCATGGAAGCGGCAGTATTTTCCAGTCCGTTTCTGTTCCTCGGTTGACTCTTTTGGGCGTGGCTTTCTGTACTGAAAGGTATTGCAGGTTGATAGGTAAATGTTTTCAAGAGATGCATTCAATGGGGTATACTCGTTGTAGCTTGGAATTCTCGGCTTCCACTTCCCCGCTTCTCTCTTCTTCCCTTGATTTCTTCCTCCGGACTCCTTAGGCTGCCCAGGCTTGTTCTGGACATTGACTTGGACTTTTCCCGAGTTGTCTCCGGACTGCTTCACAGCAATGTTGCTTTTCACGGACTCCTGGACAGGTCCCGGTTCCTTATCTCGCCTTACCCACCTAGCCTTCTCTCTTCTTATGAACTGGTGTGCCTTTGAGTAAAAACGCTCTAACGTGGTCGGGGGTTTTCCTACCAACCAGTCTCCAAATTCAGAATCCGGATCCACACCTCGCATCACAGCCATTAGAATCGCATGATCATTGGGATTACTGACTTCAGTTGCCGCAACATGGAATCTTTGTAAATATTCCTTCAATGACTCCCCAAGATTTTGGATTACACTTGACAGAGACATCACGTCCTTTGGACGAGTAGTGTGTATCCTGAACTGCTCAATAAACTTCTTTGCCAACTCCTCGAAATTGGATACGGACCACAGAGGAAGTCGGGTGAACCACATAGTAGCGATCCCAGATAGAGTAATTAGAAAGCATCTACACTTGGTTGCATCATTTGCTCTAGCTGAATCCATCATCCACTCGTACCTCATGACATGCTGTCTGGGATCAGTCTTTCCCTCATAAGCAGGGATAGTTGGCATACTAAACTTTTTGGGGTACGCTGCCTGTAGAACAATGTCTGTGAATGGAGTATGACTTCTTGACACTCCCCAATCGTCATTCGATAAGCCTTGATTCTCTTTCATTAATTGCCTGATCATGGCTATCAGGTCTGGTGTTTGTATGGAAGGTGGAAGGCTGGAATCATTTCTACATGACTGATCATGCTGATGCCTCCTCTGTTGGCGATCTGCCAAATGCGCATCTTGAGGTTCGACATCGTTAGCGTTTTGATGGTCTGGGTCTCCATCCTCCACCTGCACTCCAGCTCCTAAGTTTCCAGCTCCTAAGTTTCCAGCTTCGACTCGGTCACGGTCTCCAGTTGTTCGGACAGCAGCACCTGCCCGTGCAGTTTCAGTCTTACGGCGCCTACGCCTAGGAGGTTCATCGGATGACGTTGAGCTGTCGGATGAGGAATAAGGAGCGGGATTGCCCCCAACATCCTGTTGCTGCTGTTGAGTGAGTTGTGCCATCAGGTTGGCGTTAGCTTGCATCTGCTCTCCTAGTTGTCTCCTGCTTTCCCTGAGTTCTCTCATCAAGTCATTGAACTCTATCCTGGTGACAACTGGCATTTGGTCCTGGGCGGTGATTCCTATGCCTGGATTCGCTTGCTGATTACTAGGTCCTGATTGTTGCATGCTAGCAGTCTCATAGGCGTCCGCATTATGAGAAGCTGACCTGGTACGTGGTCTTGCCATTGTAGAGTTATTGGTATGAACTCCGAGTAGAATCAACGGACGTCCTATCAATGAGTCGGATCTTCTTTGGGGGATTTGTTCAATCCAGTAGCTTCAAAGCAGATCCTTGAGGTCTGAGAATTCAATTCTCAGTGAAAGCACCAAAGTGTTAGCACCAAAATTGGTCACTAACCTCGTTGAGAAAGATTATGTAGAGATATAAGTGATGAAGATGAATTAAACAAGGAAGAATAAGCTAATTTAAATGCAGAAAGTAAGAACACCGGATTTATAGTGGTTCAGCGTAATTGCCTACGTCCACTTTGAGGTTAAACTTTATTGATCTTCTTAATGATTGATTACAAATACAATTCGTAAATCAAATGCTTGAATGAAATTGCTAAGTAAAGAAGATGAGTCTGGAAAATGGCAGAATCTCCCCAGTGTTCCCGAAAAAGGGTCCATTTCATTATGCCCCTGCCCCTCTATTTATAGACAAAGATGGGTTGGACTTCCCAGGTGGGCTTGGCAGCCGAACACCTTGGCCCAAATAGAGTGGTCGTTGTATGCCGAACCAAACAGGCCGAACGGTTGGATGCCGAACCACGCTCTTCATGCCGAACGAGGCGCTTGTTGTGTGGGAAGAGTAGATCGAATATCAGTCGAAGCTGAACGTGCTTCTGACCGAACGAAGCGTCTGGCTGAGTGCTACCTTTGGTCGATTGAAGCTCTTAACCGAACGATGTCTCTGGCCGAACGATGGTACTGGCCGAACGATAACTTCAGCCGAACAATGCTTCTGGCCGAACGAAAGCTCTGGCCGAACGATAGCTTTAGCCGAACAATGCAGCCATGCTGAACGATTGTACGCGCCGAACATCTTCCGATGCCGAGCGCTCCTGGATGCCGAGTGCTCCTTGGATGCCAAGCGCTCCTAGATGCCGAGTACTCCTTGGATGCAGAGCGTTCCTGGATACCGAGTAGACCTTGGATGCCGAGTACTACTGGATGCCGAGTACTACTGGATGCCGAGTACTACTGGATGCCGAGTACTACTGGATGTCGAGTGCCTAGTTGCCTGGTCAAATCCCCAGGAAACAACCGCTAAAAAAATATACATATTGAGAAACATCGTAAATAAGGAAATTTCATAAGGATACTTAACTAGTGATAAACTGAAGGTAAGACTGGAAGTTAGTAAGGAAAATTAGGTTAGAATGCTTTAAATCCAAAGCTTGCAGAGCGTCACCATTCAACACGAATGAGTTAAAAACTATAGAGTTATGAAGAGAATTTTTCTAGTCGATCAAGGATGAAGAGAGAGTCGCTTGATTGGTTTCCAGATGTTTGACATGCCAAAGGATTAAGATAGTGCAAATTAGAGCCGTAGGATTATTATTACCATTGGAGGTTCCGACTTGGAAATCAGAGCATATATCGATGGACTTTATAGATGGGTTGCCTATGAGCCAAAAAAGGGGAATGACGCCATTTAAGTTAAAATAGATTGGCTCATTTTATTACCATTAGAACTAATAGGACTGCAGCATCTCTAGCATATGCCTATGTTAAGGAAAAATATGGTGCAACTACATGGAGTTCTAGTAAGCATTGTTAATGATAGAGACCCTTTGTTCACTATAGAATTTTGGAGGAGTTTGCAATCTGCTTTGGTAATGACTTTGGATCATAGCATCACTTACCACTCGCAGACTGACGGTTAGACGAAAAGGGTGAACAAGAATTTTAGAAGATTTGCTGAGAGCTTGCATCATGGATTTTGGAGGACCTTAGAGAAGGTAGAAGTGTTAGGCGGCGAATTAAGGCTGTATAGGACTGTTAGGAGTCCTAAGCTGACAGGCGAAGAAAGAAATTGGAGTTTTCAGTTGGGGACACGGTATTTGTCAAGGTTTCCCCTCTTAGAGAGGTTATGAGGTTTGGTACATCTGGGAATTTGGCGCCAAGGATCGTTGGGCCTTTTCCTGATTTTGGAGAGGGTGGGGAAACTTGCTTATTGGATGGAGCTTCAGGACTCATTAGCGGGAGTCCACGACGTCTTTCATGTTGCATACTGGAGGAAATGTCTACATGAAATTGCCATTATAGTAGAGCCCAATCAGTTAATTAATTTTTAAACGGAACCCATCGCCCCTCATGTCCCACCCATATAGTGGAGCACGGTATTAAGAGGCTTCGTAATAAACCTATTAGGTTGGTTCAAGTTCAATAGGGAGATAACCCAGTGAAAAAGCACATGGGAAACCAAAGAAAAGATGAATATTTCTCATCCTAAACATTTCTTTGGTAAACTTTTCCCACCAAATATATGTATATGGTTGCATCGTGGTTGCTAGATTGGATGATTGGAGATGGTTGCCTAACTTATTACTGTTATTTTGGCACTCATATAGAACTTTATGTATATTTAGGATGTTGCATTATAAGCCTATATGTCGATCTTGCATTTATGCTAGGAATGAGCTCACCTGTAGTATGTTGCATACATAATCATATTGCAGTTTTAGTTGAGTGGATGGTTGTGTTGATTATTCTAAATAAGCTGGTTGTATAACATGATTGTTGAGTGCGCGTTACACTATCCACCTTTGATGGTTTCAGGGGCAAAATCCTTTTCAAGGGGGAGAATGTAAACACCCCGTAAAATTTAATAAGAAATTAAAAAATAAAAATAAGGTTAAAAATGGAAATTTTGTAAGTGTTGGAATTTGGTCACGGAAGTTGAACCATTGCGTTCGTGATGATTTTTTGATTAATTTCCATATATAATACGTTTAAATTGGAGTTCAAACGGAGAAGTTATGAATGTTTAAAATTTGCAAATTAAAAGTTTAAATATTTGAATTTGAATTTAAAAGTTTGAACTTTAAATTTTAAAAATTGGCTGGAGATTAACATATAAAGAAACGTTTGGATTAACATGAGTTAATTGGGTAATTACATATAATTAATTAAAATTGAAATGGAAAGTAATAATATACGATCCAAAATTGAAGACCGATCGACCGGTTCTTATGATGACGGCTTGGTTTTTGGAGGCCATGGACGACCTTGATTTTATTATTTAAATCTGACGGTTCTGGTTACTTCTCATCTCTATAAATAGACCCCAAGACCTCCACTTTTCTTCATTAAATTTTGGTATTGTCGGTGAAGCTCTGTCAAAATATTTCCCCTTAGGTTCTTAAATAGAAAGATTTCAGGTAAGGAATTCTAATCTCTAATTTAATTAAATTCCCAATCCTTCTCCTCTCTAGTTCTGATATTAAATCTAATTTATATACATTCATTTGTTGCATATTCAAAAAGGGGAAGACCTAATAGAGAATTGAAAGCAGTATAAATCAGATATCATCTTCTTCTTTAGATTCCAATATCTGTTAGAATTTTCATGTAAGAGGTCTAGATGTTTAATTCTTTTAATTTCTAATTCTATTCCTCTCTGGTCTCTGATTCTAAATCTAATTTGTATATACAATTCACTTTGTTGTATATTCCAAAAGAGGGAGATCTGAAAGGGAATTGGGTATGGTGGAATCAAATCCAGTTAGGAAGCAAATAATTCTCTGTGAGTGGAAATATCAAGTTTTTCACATTTTTGTAATTGAGTAGTATTTATTTGGATTTGACATATACCTTGGGAAATTTTAGCAATGAAAACATAACCTCTAGAACTCCCAAAAATTTCTCAAAATAAATATCAACCTTTGAATATGTTAGAATTTCAATTATTTGTATTAAGATAGTAGGATCGGATCTGCAATTGAGATTTAGATAATTTATAAGTAAAGAGGTTCTAAAAGAAAGTAAAGTTAGAAATGGTGTGCAAAGTATGAATTTTATTATATTGTAATTTGCACCACCTATTTCTATAAATTAAACATGTATGGACCATTTTTCTCTTCGAGGTGCTTTGTGTAAAAGTTGAATAGAATATGAAAGATCTAAATTATAAAAAAAATCTTCAAATAGAAGAGACAAATTCTATATGTTAACATGAGATGAATTTGGTATTATTCCTTTTTGTATACAAGTCGGTTGTTGGCTAAGGATATTGGCTATATATTTTTTGAAGTTTGGGACTTGTATGACTTTGACATTTAAATTAATTAGCTTTTCTTTGTGTGTGATTAGAGATATTTTATTCGAAACCCGTGCGCGTACATATATAATATTAACTTATTACTTATTAAAGTTAACAATGTAATGATTATAGCATACTGAACGTTTTGATTAGAATTAATAGGGTAGTAAACAGCATTAATTTCTTAGGAAGCTAGTTAATGGTAATTGTGGAATTTAATCCATAATTAAAGGCGTAATAAGGGAATACCTTATATGGACTTAATTATTAATTGTATAATATAGTTTATATATATAATTGGTATATATATGAAGTATGACTAAGTTATATGGATGCGAGGTCAGTCTAAAGTTATATATAAGCCTGCCCAGTTAAATTTGGCTACTAGTAGTGTAACTTTGGGGGCTGATATGGGAGATTATCGATAATAAATTACCTCAGTGGATGTGAGGTTAGTCCCAATTCTGTAGGGTAAGTCTGCCCAGTCAATCTGGCTACCAGTACCTAGAATAGTCATACTAATATGAGATGTCATGGTTTTGGTTATGGGTCATAATCACATTATTGATGTGGTATGATGGATCTTTAGCGGAGTCCGCTTCAGGTTTAGAGGTATTAAGTGGCTATTGTAGGGTCTGCATCTTTCCTTAGGAAGAAGTATTAAGTGAACCGATGAGATTTCTTACAATGTCAATCGGTGAGAACCATGCAGGGACCCGCCTTCGGTTAGATATTAAATGACGGTGACCTACGTATTCTGCAAGTATTAAATGGTCAGAGTTTGCATAATTCCAACTAAAAGATATTAAGTGGTTCAGGTGCTTTCACTTACATCGTAAATGGTAGCTGCGTTATAATTTGGAAATAAACTGGAAATAGGTTGGGTATTAAATGACGGGGACATGCCTATTTCATACGTATTAAATGGTTAGAGTTTGCCTAATCCTCAATAAAAGGTATTAAGTAATTTGGGTGCTTTCTCTTGCATCGTAAATGATAGTTGCATTAATTTTGGAATTGGACTGGAAATGCCTTTGGGTTTATAGTTAAAGTTATTAATATGGTATAATTTTAAATACGTAAGACGTATCTCTTATCTAAATAATACTACCCAAGTACAATTATGGTAAAACTTAGGATTTTCATTCACCGAGCATTTTTTGTTCTGACCCACTCCTCGTTACAACACACAATTTAGAGGAGACAATGATGAATTTAGGGATAAAGGTGGATATAAAAACTTGTAGCTGTTATCTATCTATTATGCTTTTAAACATTTTTAATGTACCCAGTTCAAACAATTATGTTATTATGAAATATTGTACAATGGAAGTTTTATGTAGACATGTTGTGAGATTTGGTGATAAATGTGTTGTTTATGAAATGATTTTCTTTTAAGAAATGGGTACTTATTTCTGATATTATATTTTATTCATTCCGCTATGAGATTCTGAAAGTATAGATGGATAGCCGTGTACTATGTATTATTTCAACTTTATCAACCTAACAGCTCGCTTTAAGATGGGCCTAAGGTTCGATGGGCTTTTATTGAGTCGAAATTTGAACTGTGTTAGGGCGGGTTGTTGCAACATGTAAATCATAGATTGGTTAGCCTAGACTTCTAAGCCTGGCATAGCTTAAAATGACAATACAACCAACTTGTTTGACTTGACGCAACACAAAAGCGATCGGTTTATGGTTTGGCTCTGTCTCGACCTACCTATGACCGGCCACATTTAACCCTTCTCGTCAATACTCGATTGGCTTGGCTCATTCCCTTCAGCTCTGCCCTTAACCATCTTCAGCCTTGCTCTCAGCATTCTTCATCAACAAGCAACCGACCGTCGTTGCGTAAGAAGCTTCTCGCCTGCCTTGTTACCTAGAAAAGTGTGCTAAATGTCGAAAAGTACAACCTAGTTCGACTTGGTACATCTACTACTACAGCCTGTCTGCCAAAAGCGTACCTACTCCTATAGCTTGCTACCTTTCTCAGCATAAAACATGCACCTTGTACGACATCATAGCTAGCATGCATATTAGCCACATGTTCTAATTATTTTTCTAACTATCTTCCAAATCAAGCTACCAGATCTTTGATCAGGAATGATTCTCGCTTATTTGCAACATAATCTCAACCATCCATTGATCTATGTTAGTTGCTATAAGTACTCCTTGCAATACAACATCAATGCGGTTGAAAGCTGATTAAGTTCTAGTTGAATTCTGCTTGAATTTTAGCTAAGCTCTAAGCCCGTAATTTAATTTCCAGTAAACAAAACCCTCATGATATAACACCCTATATTTGGAAGGATCCATAATATATGAAAATAAATAAGATTAATAATAAGATAGTATTAAAAGAAGGATAAAATAGTTAATTGCAAGAATTGCCTAACAGAAATTTACTTAATTGAGTATGGGACACTTTAAAAGTTTAATTAAATTGATCAATGATAATTAAAGCAATTAAGGTTGGCCTTGTTAATGAAAATAAACATATTGAGTTTTAGAATGGGAAGGATTTGTGTTAGAGGAGTGAATTAGTGAGACTATGCCACATGGGATGTTAGGCCAAGCCAAAATCACCGGTCCATTTTCTTTAACCGTATTCTCCCTTCCCACCTTCACTTCATTTTCATTTTACAAAACAGAATTCCTGAAAGCTCTAGTCAAGGATGCAACTATTTTTTAAGAGAAGAAGGAAATTTAAGCTAGAATATTTAGGCTATCAACTTTAAAGATGAAAAAAGATTAAACAAGGTTTTTTTAATCAAAGGCGAGTGAAAACTTTCCTTAAAACCTATCTCTACCCATTTGGGTTCAGAATTGAGCTTGCATGAATGCTTCGATGACGGTAAATGTGACGACCTTGAATTTTGGACATTTGAAATTGAAATATTTAATTGATTTTAAATATTTGGAAGTTATTTTAACTTGACTTTCAAATATCACTATGAATTTGGCGATTAAATTATTAAATTTATTTTTTTAAAACTGGGTAAAATATTGTATCTTTAGTTTTGAGCTTGTTAAAAATAATTTGAAGTCTTGAAAAATCTATATTGATAATACTGAAGGTAATAGAACTTTTAAAATTGAATTTGAAAGCGTTTTGTTCAGTTTTGAAAATTATATTGTTTAAATCAATATTTAAAAATAGCCTTCCGAGGCACAGTCTCGGAATTCGACGAAACCAGTGCCATTGGATCCGTAATATTGTATTATTATCGGATTTCAATTTTCGTAGCATTTGGAGTGATCATTTGGCCGTACGTTAAGTGAACGCGTTGAAATTTTTATCAAAATTTAATTTAATAGCTGGGTTCTAATGGCTATCTTCTACATACGATCGAATTTGAACTCGAAACCTTTTCCATTGCATTCGGAATAAGGGTTTAACATTATAAACGCCTAGCGGCACGCCTCGATAGGAGATCGAGATTTTGAGTTGCGTAATTGTGACGATTTGAATTTAAATTTAAATATAATAATGTTTTACAAGACAAATTATACACGTTCGTCTCATCTAACATTTGGCAAATTTCCTGAAACACGTGTCATGTTATTTTTACACGCATCCTCTAAAAAAATAGTGATGCATATCTCGTTCAAAAATAAGAAAATCATACGAAAACCTTTTCGTTCAAAACAAATAAAAATGGCGACCGTCTCCTTTTCAAACCAAATCGCTTCGATTAATTCTCAAATCGAAGTCGATTCGTTCAATCCTCAAATTGAAATCAATTTCGTTCGAGAAAATTAATGGAAGCCGTGATCGAATCACGTCAAGGCTTCGAGTTCGATTGCGCCATCGTTGGGGGATGGGTCGCGACGCAGCAGGCGGCCGCGTGCGCTCGGCGGCAGGCGAGGTCGAGACGAATTCGCGCGTGAGTAAGATGGCAGGAAGGGTCGGGGCTTTGGGATGCTCACGATGGTCGGTAAGGCACTTTCGCGTGCGCTGGTGGTCAGGTCTCGAGCTCGAACTTCATGGTGGTTTGGTGACGCAGTGAGGTAATCACAGTTTATTTAAATTTATTTAATAAATAAATATATAGATTTGAGAAAAATATAAATGAATATAGGCATAAAACATTTGCAGTAATTAAATAAACATGTAGTAAATATATTTTGTTCTGAATATAGAAGTAAACAGTGAAGAGTAAAACAGTAAAGGAAATATTAGTTTAAGTAAAACTATTAGTTTAAAATTTAATCATTTGTTAAATAAAATTTTTAAATGGTAGTTAATTGTTCGACCAATTCAAATATTAATTAAATAATCAAATGTTTATACAAGGTCAAGAACTGTGAAGAAAACAAGCTGAAATGGAAATGGATTACAAATTAAAAGCAAAGGTAAGATCTTCTCACTCACTTGATTTGCCTAGTTAATTTAAATGAATAAATTTAAATTATTGGATGTGCTTGGATGAATTTAATAATTTATCTATTGGATGATAGTATATATATATATATATATTGGAGTGATTGATTTCCCACATTATATAGCGGATGAGACCATATGCGCCGCATAATAGCGGATGATATTATATAATCCCATATACCACGATATTCCACCTCGAAGTGGAATTGGTATTTAATTGTTGTGCTAACATCTATGGATGCAGGGAAACAGGTTGGAGGGATCCAACTGGATTCCTCAAATTGTTGAATTAGATTTTTGGAAATTAAAGTAGAAACTTTCAAGTAAATTAATTTTAGAGGATTGGATAAATTTAAAAGAAGGATTTATTAATTGATTTAAATGGATCATTTTGAAATGGAAAGTGTATTTTCATTGGAAAGCCGAGTATGTTTTCAAAGTAGCTGATAAATAATAATTGAAAGTTTTAAGGATGGTTTTAAAAAGGATACTTTGGAGAAACTATTTTCTTAAGTTGTTTTTAAATATTTAAAGTAAAGATTTATTTGGTTAATTATAGAAGTGATTATTTTAAAGATCAAATGGAGATTTGATTTAGAAAATGGAAATTTAAGTAATTATACTCTATCTAATACTTTTATTTTTAAAATTAGTTTGGGCTTGAAGTTTATATGAGATATTAGTATAATATTTTCATAACTAATATTTTAGATAAAGTGTTTAAAAATAATTTTTATCTCAAGTGTTTCCAAATATACATATACTTTTGGATAAGTGTTTTAAATTATTCAGACTTGGCAAATCTTCAGTGGAAATAAATAACATTTGGATATTTATTCCGCAAAAGAAAAGTGATTTGAAATTGGTTTTCAAAGTGTTGAAGTGTTAAAATATATCTTGCGAAGATATTTTGAAAATAAATAATTGGGAAAAAATTATTTAAATTTGATAATTGTTGTGAATGTTGTTTGATAGTTAAATAATCGACTATCAATATTGGCCTTTGAAACGACACTTGAATTTGTTTTCAAAACAAGCACTCATTATTCGATTAAGCTGGGAGAGGACTTTATGTCATAAAACCCATTCCGAATAATGATACGACGAAATGGGATTGCATTTGAAGATGGTGTTGAAGACTAGGTATTTTCGAAAATGAAAGGATTACCTGTCGAATGTCTCTGCACCGAGTTGCTCCGGTATAGAGATTTTATCACCCTTTGTGATCGGTAGTCCGGACGTGATTAGTGAATATCCGGATTGCAAGGGCTTCTTTGAAGTGCCTTCGGTTTCGTTCGAACCCGGAACGGACTTGTATGGATGTATGTCTGACGTTACACTTTGAGATGTAAAGCTGGTTTCTATCAAATACATTTTTGTTTGGTGGCGGAGAATTTATTCTCTTAGCTTAACACCCTTCTCTGAGACGTATGAGCTCAGAGGTTATGTAGTTGATTGTTACTAGTGATATATTCCCAATTTGGTAATGTGGCATGCTAAGTGTTGCCGATCATTTGTTGATCGAAGCATGGCTTTTGTGAAAAGTGTAGCTTTGTGGATGAGACTTCGTCAGACCTCACAACCCGAAATGGTCGAAATAGGAAGGATGCGGCAAGGTTGTTTGGGGGTAACGCCCTCAGGGTATGTCCATTTCCTTCTGGAAAAAGGTGGTATCATGGTATGGAGCCCAGATACTTAACTTATGTGGTTGCTGCAAATTTATTACTTTGTGGTTGTTGGTGTTGAGGATCCTCGGATAAAGGTCGGTAACGACCGGGGATGGCATACTCGTGTATGTAGTTATCTTGTTACAGCTTCATTGTACCAGAAGCGTGAGGTAACTCGGCCTTGTGTTGGTAGAGATCCGGTTAGGTTCTTGGGGCGTCCCTTCAGAGGCGTACCCATGTGGTGTAGGAAGTTCCTTAGCCTGACCATTTGTTGGAAATCCAAAGAAACAATACGCGCCCTGTACGGTTTTAGTTATATAACGTGCCATTTACTTATGGTAGTTTCATTTTCCAAAAGCATAGCGGATTTCTTTTTATTCCTTTGTGCAAATAACTTTTTTAAGATCTCACACCAGTTCCATGACTGACTCGGAGTTTATTGTTCCCTTTCTAAACTCTGGGTGCCCATAATTTTCCACATGGGCAGCATAGAGTCAGGTTATCAGTTGTTTTGGATCAAAGTCAGAAAAATATGCTATGGAGATCAGGAGGCAAGCTGGATGGCGAGACGTATCACTTATGTATTATCCGTTGTGTATGGGTTGCTGCAAATTCAAATCCCATATGGGCAGGTTATTATAACTGCCAGTGTTGTGTGTTGTTGTTGTAAACTCTGATGATGTATTGTATGAACAGATATAGTTCTTTGCTTTAATGATTATTCATTTATCTATTATATATTGTTCCACTGCGATTGTGAGATTCTGATATTGTTTCTGTTTCTTCTTCTTTCTTCTTCTACCTCTTTCTTCTTTAACCCTAATGATTCGATTTTCCGGCATTCGATGGTTCAGCATTTGATACAGTGGGCATATTGATGTCGACTTTCGGAAGTCGAAAAATCGGGTCGTTACAGAAAACCTGTTTAAATGATTAAAACATTGTTTGGTTATGTTCGGAAATTTTAATAAAGTGAATTTGTTCATGTTTTAGGGTAAAACTTGAATTAATCTAAGTTAAATGATTCAAAATTGAAATATGATGTTTATAATTGTGAAATAAGGATGAGTTTTTAATTTCATAATTTTTGGAATTAAGTTGGAATTATAATGAATTTTTTATGCCGAGGAAATGAGTAATTCTGGGAAATTAAATATTAAAAATTATAAAATTATTATTTTGACCTGAAATTTGTACAAGAGGTAAAATACGACAAACTTGAGTTTTGGGAAATTTTTGGGAATTTTCCCATTAGTTTTCGATTTCATATGAATTAATTGGCTATGAAAAAGGAGTAATTAATTAAAGATAATTAATTAGAAAAATAAAGGTCTTTAGTTCATTTCTGAAAATTAAATTGTAAAGAAAAGAATTTGCGAATAAGATTCGACACCAAATGAGATTTGGTGTATGTTTGTACCAAAATTGGGCACAACACTCTTCGGAAGTTTTTGAAGAGATAAAGTGAAGAAATTAAATGGAAAAAGGGGAATTATCTAACAAAAACTCCAAATCTCAGATATGAAAATAATTAAAATGCAAGGAGACACAAGAATTTAGAGTGGTCCGGCGTATCGCCTACGTCCACTATGAAGTAGTTTTCTTTATTGATCTTTCTTTGATGTTTACAAGTGGATTCAGTGAATTACAGCAGGTAATTATGATTTGCAGTAGTGAAATTCATTTGTAGCAGCAGCAATGGAGTTCAGATCTGGATCTGGCAGAGTCTGGGCGTTGGTGATCTCAAAGAAGAAGAAGAACCCCTTTTCTGTTGGCTTTGGGGGTCTATTTATAAGTGCAGGAGGCTGATATTTCGCTCAGATCTCAGGAGACACTCTCTGGCACATGACCAGGCCTGCGCGCCCAAGCCCGTGAAGTTTCGGTCCGATCCGTGATCGATACGAACAGATTTCGTATCGATCAAGATTTCATCCAATGGAGTCGAAATTTGGCGTGGACATTCTTTAGCATGCACGTAGTCTTATGTGAAAATTTCATAGCATTTGGACTTGTAGATTGGGAGATATGATCGATACGAATTGGGATTCTCGGTTGGCTGTTTCGTTCGACTCGCTCTTGTTTCGACTCGCTCTTTGTTCGACTTGGTTCCGTTTGACTCGGTGACGTGGCATTTATTCACATTGACTGTTGTGCCTTGCTTCGCATTGATGGACACGAAGTAGGAGTCTTCGGATGGATGCGAAGTTGATGAAGTGGAGCGAGTCGAAATGTGGCTCTCCGATGGAGTCGAACTAGAAGGGGTCGAACAGTGGTCCTGCGAAGGAGTCGAACTAGATGGAGGCGAACTGGATGGAGTCGAACTGTTGTTTTCTGAAGGATGCGGAGCGAGTCGAACAGAGGCTCTGAGATGGAGTCGTAGTGGAGCGAGTCGAAATGGAGCGAGTCGATCAGTGGTTTTCTAAGGACGTGAAGTGGAGCGAGTCGAAGTAGGCTTCCATGATGGATTCAAGCAGAGCGAGTCGAAGTGGGCTTTCCTGAGGGATGCGAACTGAGCGAGCCGAAGAAGGCTATTTTCAATCAATTTTGCATTGGTTGTAACTTGAGCATACGAACTCGGATTGACTTGAGATTTGGAACGTTGACTCTCATAGCTTAGCTTGTCATGTTATATTAATTTAAGCTCGATCCAGACTCGGACAAAATTCGTCGATATCCATAGTGAGCCTGTGTATAACCGATCTCTGGGATGGATCGTCATTGGTTTACTAGTCAATTCTTTGGTGTCACGGCCTTGCCAAAAAGTGGGATAACAGTGTAAAATAACTAGATAATAAGGAAATGCATCAATATACAACTTAATTATGTAAATGCCATTTTCAACTTGCAATGACCTATAAAGAACTAACATGCGATGGCTTGGGAAGACACCAGCCTAAGGTAGCTCATAAGAGCTGTCATCCACATATTTTTCGACTATCAAATGTGCTTGAGAAGTTGGCAAAGGAAAAAAGCAACTAAGTCCATGGGAAGATATGGAAACATTCCAAAAAGCAGGTATCGAGCCTATGGATGCATGGTGATGTGATGAACCAATAAATCTATGATGATATATTGGGTTTTGAGTCAATAATGTAGCGAGCCTTTAATAGTACTCAATCAACAAGAAGGTATCGAGCATCAAATATGAAGGTAGTTGTCAAACTCCTACTCAAGAGTTAAGTAACTTAAAGGAATCAATAAATAATTGGAGATATCAAATTACAAGGGATGTCGAAATTGGATACAGTAAGGTTGTCAAGCTTTTAAAATTATAAAAAGCGGTGTTGAGCTTCTACAGCAATAGGGATGTTGAGCATCTATAAACATCAGATGATATCGAGCTTCAAGTGGATAACAAGTAGTGAAGAGGTGCCTAATCTCTAAGGGAAAATGAGCCTCTACAACCGGAATGGCCGTCGAGTAGTTAATAAAAGAAGGATGCTGCACCACCAGCAGATGTCGAGCATCTAATCACAAAGTGAGGATATTGAGTTTCTATAGAAAAAAGGCCTTCCGAGTTTTAACACTTGTAAAAGGGTTCCGAGTTTTTACAAAAAAGCAAGGGTTGCCGAACTTCAAAAGATGTAAAGGTTATCGAGTATCTATCATCATGAAGGTTATCGAGTAACTGCTTTGGTGCAAGGTGTCGAGTACCAACGGCTATGAAGGATGTCGAATATCTACTATGTAAAGAGATAGCGAGTACTTAACTGGATGGACATGTGTCGGCCATCCCGCCTACTGCTTACTCTATAAATAGACCCCCTCCGACTCTGGGGAGATCGCCTAGTTCAAAGGTTCGCGGGCGGACCTTGGCGTTGTACAATCGGGCGACTCGACTTCGATGCGCAGCTGCCCTCAAATCAGCTTCTTCACGCTTCTCATCTAGTAGATCAAGAGATTCAGCAAGTAATATAGCATTCGTCTTTGGATCATAGTATGTCACACGATGAGAAGGTACTTCTAGTTCAACTGGAATAACGGCTTCTGAACCGTAAGAGTGAGAGAATGGAGTGTGACCAGTCGCGGTCTTGTGGGTTGTTCGGTAAGCCCATAAAGCCATGGGAAGTTCATCGACCCACTTGCCCCCGACCTTTTCCAGTCATTTTTTCAGAATGGACTTGATAACTTTATTAACCGCTTCGACCTGTCCGTTTGCCTGAGGGTGTGCAACTGCGGAGAATTTCTTTTGGATGTGAAATCGTTTGCAGAAAACTTTAAATTCAGCACTGTTGAATTGGGTTCCGTTGTCTGTAATAATGGTGTGTGGGAGACCGAATCGACAGATGATGTTGCGCACTACAAAGTTGATTACTTTCTTCGTTGTTATGGTTGCAAGATCTTTGGCTTCAGCCCACTTTGTAAAGTAATCAACTGCGACGATGGCGTATTTCGCACCACCTTTTGCCAGAGGTAAAGAACCAATGATGTCGATGCCCCACATTGCAAACGGCCACGGGCTGACCATTTGCGTTATCTCGGTAGGAGGAGCTATAGGAATTCAGACATATTTCTGACACCTATCGCATTTCTTTGCATAATCCGATGCATCACAATTCACAGTCGGCCAGTAATATCTGTATCGAAGTATTTTCTTGGCAAGTGCTTGCCCTCCGGTGTGATCGCCGCATTCTCCCTCGTGCACGTCATGCAATACTCGTTTAATTTCATCGTGAGCGATACACCGGAGTAGAGGGACTGAGTACCCTCTTATGTACATGATCCCATCCTGGATGGTAAATCGTGAGGCCTTCCGAAGGACTTGTCTCTTTTCACTCCTGCGCTCCGGTAGGGTTCCGTGCTCAATGTAGTTTCTGAGTGGAGTTATCCATGAATCCTTTTCGAGGACGGTTTCGCTTACCCGGTCTATCTCTGCCCGGTCAATGCTTGGAGAAGATAATGTCTCCACGGGAACGAGCCCCATTTGCTGAGCTTCACCTGTGCTGGCTAGCTTTGCCAATGAATCGGCTTTTTGGTTGCGTTCTCGAGGTATACAATAAATGGCATAATAATCAAACTGATTTAGTACTTCCTGAACTCGAGCTAAGTAAGCAGCCAACCTTAGATCTCTTGCTTGATACTCTCCCCGTACTTGACACACAACTAATTGTGAGTCACAATAAATTTCCACTGCGATAATTCTCAAATCTCTAGCAAGTTTCAAGCCAGCTAAGAGGGCTTCATACTCAGCTTCATTATTAGTCGCCTAAAAATCGAACTTCAAAGCATAACATATGGATCGGCCTTCGGGAGTTTCAAGTACAACACCAGTGCCCGAACACCGGTCGTTTGATGCACCGTCGGTATAAAGCTTCCAGACGTATTCGGGGGATTCGCTGGTTTCGGGCAAGTCCTTTGGAATGGTAAATTCAGCTATGAAATCAGCTAGGACTTGTCCTTGTATGGCCCGTCTTGGAGTGTAAGTGATATCGAACTGGCTCAGTTCGATGTTCCACTTGAGTAACCTACAAGACGTCTCAGGCCGCGAAAGGACCTGTCGTAACGGCTGGTCGGTGTAAACAATATTGGGATGTGCCTGGAAATACGGTCGGAGTTTTCTTGATGAAATAACAAGGCAATAAGCCAACTTCTCTAATTTCGGATAATTCCTTTCGGCCCCAGTCAATCGCTTGCCGACATAGTATACTGGCTTCTGTATCTTGTCTTCTTCTTGAATTAATGCAGCGCTAATAGCATTTTCTGATATTGCCAAATATACGAACAACTTCTCATGATCAATGGTCTTTGACAGGATAGGTGGTGTAGATAGATGTTGGACTAGTGCTTGGAAAGCGCCTTCACACTCCGTGGTCCATTCAAAGTTTTGTTTCCCTTTTCGGATCAGATCGAAGAAGGAAACGCATTTGTCAGTAGACTTTGAAATGAACCTTCTCAATGCTGCTACTTTTCCATTGAGACTCTGGACTTGTTTTATGGTTTTCGGAGTTTCGAGATTTCTGATAGCCCAGATTTTTTCAGGATTAGCTTCGATCCCTCAAGCGTTGACGATGAACCCAAGGAATTTTCCGGATGCAACTCCAAAGTGACATTTCAGTGGGTTAAGCTTCATTTTGTATTCTCGAAGTATGTTGAACATAGTTTCCAGGTCTTTAACATGGTCGGTGGAGAGTCGTGACTTCACAAGCATGTCGTCTACATATACTTCCATTGTTTTCCCGATTTGATTGGCAAACATTCGATTGACCAATCGTTGATAAGTAGCCCCAACATTCTCCGAATGGCATAACCTTGTAATAGTAAAGTCCCAGATTGGTTACGAAGCTGGTATGTTCTTGATCGGGTAAATGCATCGGTATCTGATTGTAGCCAGAATACGCGTCCATAAAGGATAAGAGTTCATGCCCGGCCGTCGAATCTACTAGCTGGTCAATTCTGGGAAGCGAGAAACTATCTTTGGGACATGCTTTATTCAGATTGGAATAATCGACACATGTTCTCCACTTTCCGTTTGGCTTTCGGACGAGCACGGGATTTGACACCCATTTGGGGTATAGCGCATCCCGAATGAACCCGTTCGCTTTAAGCTTTTCTACTTCTTCTCTAAGGGCGGCAGATCTATCTGGATCCATACCACGCCTTTTCTGTTTGACTGGGACATGCCGCAGGTCAATGTTCAGAGTATGGCTCGCGATGTCCGGTGAGATCCCATACATATCGGAATGTGTCTAGGAAAATACGTCAAGATTTGCCCGCAGAAATTCAACCAATTCCTCTTGAGTTTGCTGGCTTAGCTGAGATCCAATCTTTATCATTTTCGAGTCATCGTCATTATCAACTGGGACATCAATCGTCAGTTCGGCCGGGGATGCTTGACTTTCTTTATATTCTCCTTCGTCTTCAGTTTCTCTTGGGTCAAGATCTTTGAGGAATTGGTTGGGGTGCCCGGGCCTAGGCCCGGGCGTTAATTGTCAATTGTCGGCAAAGCGGACGCAGAGAGATTCCTCCACGCCCTTTCCTTTCTCCTTTCACTGCGCTTCCCGCAGCTCAGCGACATAACAGGCTTTGGCAGCAGCCTGATCTCCCTGAATGTTTCCTACTCCGTGATCAGTGGGAAATTTTAAAGTCAAACACCACGGGGCAATGGCTACCCTGAATTCAGCGAGGGCCGGTCGGCCCAAGAAAGCATTGTAAGGAGAGTCTATGTCCAAAACAATGAACTGTAACATCCGTACTCTCCGACGTTCTCCAATTCCCAATTCTACTGGTAGTTCCACCATTCCAGTGGGTATAGTAGCACTTCCGTTAAAACCATGGATTCGGGATTGACAAGGTTTTAAGTCCGTGGCTTCCATTTTCATTTGATCGTAGGCTCGCTTAAACAAAATATTCACAGAGCTTCCACTGTCAACTAAGATCCTCTTCATCCAAGCGGGACCTACTTGAGCTGAGATGACCAATGGATCGATAGTGGGGGATTCGACTTTGTCAGCGTCTCGGTTCCTAAACACGATGTCATCTGTCATCGTCTTCTGTTGCTTGGCCGAAGCCCCTTCATCAAAACTACTACAACACTCGAAGTCCGCATGCCTGATAGAACTTGCATACGACTCCATTTCCTTCCAGCTTCGATCTGCTGGATGAGGACCACCACTTATTGTATTGATAACCAACCTCCCGCCTGTACGAGCTGGTTCCTCTTGTCTTTCTTGATTCGACGCACGATTCTGATTGGATGGGCCCGCACCACCAGACTGCGGCGCCCGCACATACTGGTCCAACTTTCGTTCACGTATCAGTTTTTCAATGAGGTCTTGTAAGTGACGACACTCATTGGTGTTGTGGCCATAACTCTCATGGAATCTACAGAATTTTCCTCTTTGGATTTGTCTTTCAGTTGGTGGTTTCGGGGCAGGTTTCTTGTATTGCAGGTCTGCAAATACACATTTTCCAACGACGTGTTCAATGGAGTGTAATTTTCGTACATGGAAGCTCTACGCCGTGGACCATGATTTTGATCGCGTTTTTTGTTTTAATTTCCATTGTCCCTCTGCTGATTCTGTTTATTTTGGATGTTCAACTGAACTTTTCCAGAACTATCTTCGGATTGTTTAACAGCGATGTTACTTTGGATTCCTTCGATGTTGGGTCCTGCGTCATCCTGCTTCCTAGACTGTTTCGCATCCTCCCTTCTTAAGAATTGGGCTGCCTTGGAATAGAAACGGTCCAATGACGCAGGTGGTTTTCCAGCTAACCAATTTTCGAACTCGGAATCAGCGTCAATCCCTTTAGTCAATGCCATCAGGATAGAGTTATCATTGGGATTGCTTATTTATGCACACGCAGCATGGAATTGCTCCAAGTAACGTCTAAGCGTTTCTCCGGGAGCTTGTGTAACACTAGACAGAGTGTTAACGTCTTTAGGCCTCACCCGTGCATACGGAACTGTTCAACAAATTTGGTGCCCATCTGGTCAAAGCTAGAGATAGATCGTGGTGGCAAACGAGTAAACCACATGGTAGCGATGCCCCCTAGGGAAATGGGGAAACTACGGCACTTTACTGCATCATCAGCTCTCGCAGCATTCATCAGCCATTCGTACTTCATGATGTGTTGATTGGATCAGAACTCCCTTCGTAAACCGGCAAAGTTGGCATCCTGAAGCGACGAGGTGGTTCAGCATACAATATGTCATCGGTGAAAGGGGTATGACTCAGGGAGATTCCCCAGTCGTCATTAGAGAGACCCTGACTTTCACGGATCATTTGGCGGATCATCGTTGGTATATCCAGCATTCGGATACTTGGAGCATGTTGTGCCAAGGTGTGGTCGGGTTCCACAGCGCGAGTCTGGACCGGACGCGGTCGACGGTCCATGCCTCGCCTCCTTGGTTCAACATCCTCAGGGACATAAGGCTCAGGAGTCTGCTCTCGTTGGTTACGTTGAGGATCGGCTTGGTTTCCAGCATCACCTCCTCGTTCGGTTGTGGTGGTAGTAGCAATGTTGACTGTGACATGATAAGGAGCAGCACCTCCTCGGGATGAAGGTCCTGTATGATGACTAGTGGATGGTCCAGCTCTAGGTTGCCTAAGATTCGAAGCAGGTTGGTATCCCGTGGCTGGGGTGTAGCTTACACCTAGCCGTGGACGTGTGGATCTGGTTTGGCCATCAGAGGAGGCTGAACTCTCTGTGGAAGAATAGGAACCTTGGTCTCTTCTGGATCTTCTTCCATTTTGGCGATTTAGCTGGTTGGTCAACTCTGCATTGGCACGTAGTTGTTCAGTTAGCTGTTGTCAACTCTGGGTCAATTCTTGGAACATCGTGTGGAACCCTTGTCTGGTAATCGGACCTGTTGGATTTGAAGGTCCGGCGGCATTTTGGTTTGATGGAGGCAATTGCGTGGGATTCTGCCTGTCCCGTCCTTCCTAATCAGCAGCTGTAGAAGTAGTCCGTGTGCTTACCATGGTGAGGTGATGAAAGTCCTTTCCTAGATCTAATGCAAATCTGAATAGAATGGAAGGGCTTCAAAGTTCTAGATCTGGATCTTCTCACTACACCATTATAAGCTATTAACAACGGTTAAAAACCGTTGTTAAGTCCAAAAGCAACGGGTAAAAACCGTTTGCAACACAGGAGTGGTTGAATTTAGCGACGGGACAAAACCGTTGCATTATGTCCAAAACACAACGGGTGTCACCCGTTGCAAATTGGGATAAAGGCAACGGTTATAAACCGTTGAAAACTTGGTCAAAGGCAACGGGTATTAACCATTGCAAACTGGGAAAAAGGCAACGGGTAAAAAACGTTGCAAATTGAGCCGAAGGCAACGGGTAATAACCGTTGTTTTGTTTACAATAGGCAACGGGTAAATACCGTTGCTTAATGTAAAAAAGGAAACGGTTACCAACCGTTGCTTAATGGGCAAAAAATCAAAGGTTATAAACTATTGCTTTCTTTCCAAAAAGCAACGGGTGCAAGCGTTGCTTTATGGCCAAAAAACGTTGCTTTATGTCCACTAAAAAACGGTTAAAAACCGTTGCTTTATGCCCAAAGTCACACATAAAGCAACGATTAACACCCGTTGCACATAGTGTTTGCTCCTGCTCCTACAAAATCACATCTGTAACTCACTACTGCGTTACACGCATATCTCAGTATATATACCAGAATATCAATATATATCAAAATATGCCAGAATATCAAATATTAGTACACAAGCACTATAAACATATCGCACATATACCATACATATAAAATTATCAAACTTATAATTACACTCATTGTTTTTGCAAACAGAATGCTACCGTGTCGGAATATCATACTAATTACACTGCATTGTTTATTACACTACACTACAAAGATTTCATTAATTACACTACATTGTTTTGCAAGCAGTGAAGTCTACATATAATAAACACATTAAAAGGATGCTGAGCAGGTTAGCCGAAGCTGATATTTCTTTGGCTCATGCTGTGGTGCATACAGTATTCTATCCAATTCCTGCGCAAAAGTAAAAACAGGTTTAGTATTTTATGCCTGTAGAATCCTGATAGATACTAGCAGTGAAGTCTTTTTTGTTGAGACTTTCTCAAGTTCACTTTATGATGCCAATCAGTGGAGAAGATTTAGTATTTTATGCCTGTAGAATCCTGATAGATACTAGCAGTACAAAATCAAGTTCTATAAACAGATCAGACAACCAACAAAGATTACGGCTCAAGCAAAATAAATGAGGGTGAAGGAAAATGAGTTAATCTTTTTGTTGCACAAGGATTCTCACTTTACTCATGTTATTCATCAATCTGAATCTTCTTGATGTTTATGCACAATAGAATTAGAAGGCATGAAGATTTTTTTTTCTACCATTCATCAATCTTTCTTTTCCTTTTCATTTGAACTGATGGTATTCAAATTTATGAAGCTTGTATTCTTTTCTTGGTAACCCTGTTTAGGACCAATAACATCAATGGGATGATCTATTTTTTATTTAATTGCGAGGGTTGCCTTTCAATGAGTATTCCCAGCATAGCTGGCATGAAAAAGGTTCAACTATTTAAGTTAGGATTCGGATGAGTTCATAACGGTCAGGGGTTTTGCAGGACAGTACTTAGTCTTGGTCGCCATAGTTAAATAATAATAATAATATGGCACAAACTGATTTTGGTTAGTGGCATAGTATTGTATAAACAATTATAGGAGATATCCATCTAGATTTGTATCATACACATGCATTTGCATATGCAAATTTCATATACAGCAAACAAAATAAAATCAGCAATATATGCAAAGAACAAGTCAGAAATATCAATACCTCCGACTAAAGATATCGTATCAAACCCTTTTGATGGCTCACATAACCTTCGGCTCCAACATCCCCAAAGGTCTCGGTAAATTGTCGACATATTTTGGCGGTTAGCTCATCCGGCAATAAAATTTTGTCCAACAACACTTTTTCATATGTGGGTGGTATTGGTTTTCCATGAATTACTAATGCTGTGGAATCTCGGCATATAGTACCTGTTATATAAGCATTTCTGGAGTGAATATACGGAATCACATTTACAGAACTAACAAGCTCCCAAACATTTAAGACCATTGTGCAGAGCTACACAAGTCCTAGACGCAACTAATAGTATAACTCCTACAACAAAAGAATTAAAAAATTAAAATAATAACTGATAAAAAAGCCTGAAACAGTGAACTGGTTATGCCTATTGCACAAAAAACATATTATCTATATCTAAACTGCTTAAAACTCCTAAAGGCATGCACAACAACAGATTAAAAAAGAAAATAAGTCTAATGAGCAAAATAGTTTATTACAAGATGCTGTATATCATAAATGAATCAAAGACAAGAACTAAAGATCTATATACCATAAATGGAACACAATAGTAACAAGAAAACACAAACTCATTTTGGAATTACACGTTCATAGCAACTAATATAACCCAACAGCAAAAGAATAACAAACTACAATGTTATAAAATATAAAACTGTATAGAACTCCTACAACAAAAGAATTAAAAAACAACAAAATAATAACAGATAAAAAAGCCTGGAACAATGAACTTGTTATGCCTATTTCACAAAACTAATATTATCTATATCTGAAACTGCTTATAACTCAAAAAAGCCTGCAAACCAACAGATTAAAAAAGAAAATAAGTCTAATGAGAAAGAGAGTTTAAAAAACTGAAACAGATTATTAAAAGATGTCATAAATGAATCAAAGACAAAAACTAAAGACCTATATACCATAAATGGAACGCATTAGAAACAAGAGAAAGCAAACTCATTTTGAAATTACACATTCACAGTAACTAATATAATCCAACAACAAAAGAATAACAAACTACAATGTTATAAAATATAAAATAAACATAGAGCAGTAAACTCGGTTGAAGCACAAAAAGACTGATTGGTCGATTAAAATAGTACCTGTTGCAATTACTTCGTCCTCGAAGTTCAGGATTTCACATCTTTGGTCGATTAACTGATTGTTCGGAGTGGCAAACTGAGAAGATGCGATTTCACTGCCTACTTGACGATTATCTTGGGCTATGCTGAGAAGACGCTCCAGTTTATCATCCATATTGTCCAGCTTCATCAATTTTTGCTCCACATTTTGCAGTCGCTGCTCATATATTCCTTGGGCCTGTTTGAGCTGTTTGCATGGAATGGCAGCACCCTTAACTTGGCTAGGAGCTATATTGGTCCCAATACTTCGGCTCCTGCCCTTTACATCTTTACCAAACACTGATATAAAGACGGCTTCATCACCACCACTCGTCGTTTCCTTTTCTTTTTCAATTTTGTCCTAAAAAGTATATACATATATATATATATATGAATAATGAAAATTTAATTTAGAGGCGTTATTATTTGTTTAACTTACAAAGTAGGAAGATGTCGCATCTGACGTGCTGCCATCTTTTTTCTTATGCGTTTTCTCCCATACTTGAAGACGTGATACTTCTGTTCCCGGACTACTTGAATCGACCTGCATACAATGACCTAAAATTATATTTGGAACTAATGGTATATGCAATGTGATGCACCAATTTAATGACACATACCATTTCTTGAGTAATCATAGCGTGACGCTTACGTCCCGAATGATGACCATATTCGAGCATTGATCTATTTTGTCTGCCTCACTTCCTTTTTTCTTTCGCCTCGGGTTTTGATTCGTTTCTTATGAACTCATCCCAATCACCTTGAGCAATTTTCGGTGGACAATTTCTCATTCTTTCTTCATCAGTGATGAAATGGTCATAATGATTCTTGCGCAAATCATTCTTGTGTCTCCTAAAAGCCTCGGACATTTTTTTCATAATAAGGTCCTTTGATAGAGGATCGAGCTCATAATATTTCTGCATAACAATAATTCTTGTACTATACATTTTTCTTGACGGAGACGTAGCAGCAAAAATAATGCATAGGATCGTTGTAAATGAGGATACAACATCCTTGTGGTTAGATTCTTGGTTAAATCACAAGTCTATGACAGTAGTAGATATTGATCTATTTAAACCATCTAAGTTCATGTACACAGTGCATATTACATTCAGACGACTATATTTTACAAACAGAAACAGTACATAAAAATGGTTATGAGATTGGAGAACTTACCTCCAATTGATTCCACACGTCTTCCTTGTAATTTGGCGGAACTTTTTTCCAACTTGGATATGAGATTGGCACATGATTTCTTACTAGTTTACCAATCTTCGTAGCGACCTTTGAACCATTTTTTCCGACTGGAGAACCGTAGTTGTCTATATCAATTTTCTACCGTTTTAAAGTGGATGATTGGGAAGTTGTATCATTTGACGGTGGTGTGGCATCTTATGACATTATGTCCTGCAAAGTCTCAAATCCTAAAATAATCCCAACAACATTATGACGTACAGTTCTTCCCCTTCCAGCCCATCCCTGTGATGCCCGATTGCTGTCGGCCAAATTATTGCATGGAGTCCCCTCCATAACAAGATCAAATGCCTTATATGTCTTAATAAAATTTGCTCCAAGCGATCACAGTTAAGCTGCTGTACATCTGATATATGAACCAATGTCCCCTTATTGATTTGTCTGATCCCACCAACTTCACACCACATTACGATTTTTGTCAGTCCGACTGACAATAATCGTAATGTGATGAGAAACTGGTGGGATCAGACAAATCAGAAGGGGATGTTGTTTACTATATCAGATGTACAACAGCTTACCAGTAATCGCTTGGAGCAATTTTATTAAGTCATATAATGCGTTTGATCTAGTTATGGAGGGGAGTCCATGCAATAATTTGGCTAACAGCAATCGGGGATCACAGGGATGGGCATGAAGGGGAACATTCACTTTAATGCGGCAGTGATAAAGTCTTCCTGCATCACCAGAATTTTAAACTTAAGCGGATTCAAAACAATATCTAAAATACTGACTGAAATAAAGGATGCAAATACAAAAATATATTACCTTAGCACTGCTGAACTAAAGGGTGCAAATACAATATCTTGAATTGCCTGTCTACCTACAAACACAAAGAAAGAAAGAATAGTCAAGCTGATCATATGTATGTATGTGTACATGTGTGTATGTATGTGATCATATGTAAGTACCTACAACTACAAACACAAAATGAACTCTTGCAATATATCCATCCTTATGGATCCATCAGGATATTATAATGACACTAATAAAAAATATAATGCATCTATTACTATCATTCACGCTATATTTTACATTTTACATTTTACACCATTTTAAATAAATATTTTGTTAAGGTACAATAACTGCTCTGAAATACAAAGTTAACATATGCATTTGATAAGATCTTCTAATTTTTCAGTCTTCAAAAGCTGATTGATAAATGGTGGGAAACTCAGTGTCATCCACATTTATGGTCAACCGTTTTGGTGTATGCAAAACCACAAACCATCCGTTATTTTTTAAATCTTTTGAGTAGAACACTTGACTCGCTTCCGATGCAAGAATAAATGGCTCATCATTCACGCTATCTTTATTCTTCAATTTTCCCAAGTTAACTATGATCAAGCTTGAAACAAAATCTATTTTACAACCATTGATCTTATCTTCGACCTTTACCCAATCACAATAAAAAACTGTTTGTTTGAAGTCAATGTAATCCAACTCAATTATCTGTTGAATGACTCTGTAATAAGTTGTTTCTGCTTCCTTAAAAATTTTATCCTTCCCACTCGCTCTAAATTGTGTAATTGCTCTCATGCATACACCATTATCCTGTGTTAGCTTTCGCTCTTCATAACTCTTCGGAGAAAATAAAAACCCATTCACTTGGTACTTCATATAACTACGGGCATCAAACTTCGGCCCGTTAACTAACCGCCAAAGAGTTGACTCAACATCGACCATCTTCAACAACTACAACAAACACAATAAGTAAAAAAACATTGTCAAGGAGGTGTATGGTCAACTTGAAAATACGTTAAATATTTAATACATATACCTCCTCACGTAACCAAAAAGTGAAATTTTTAATAGCTTCCCCAGATGTACCCCCGCCTCGAGTTTGAGATTTGGTGCTTTGAACATAGGAGTTATACCTCCTACGAAAAACACACAATAAATACTATATATATGAATTGATTTACAATAATAAGAATTCAGAACAAATTCATGAATTTACTTCTTCCATTCATCCAATCCCTCATATTTATCAAGGACCCATTTACGCACTTGTTGAAATTGCACTTGAGTTAACGTTATATCTTTACCATTATCTAGTGCTATTTCATCGGCAAACTCATCATCCTCGTCTAAAAATGCTTCACGGGTATGTTTATGAGTGCCAGCACCTCCTTTTGGCATATACTCCATGCAGTAAAGACTAGCTTCTTGTACAATATATCCTTCTGCAATACACTATTCAATATATCTTTTGTTGCGCACATATCCTTTATATGTTTTCATCAACCTATGAAGATGAATAATTGTAAAATGTAGACATCAATAGCTATTTAAATCGAATAATTATGTACATAACTAAAATTAGTAATTTACCGTTCAAATGGTTACATCCACCTATATCTAACAGGACCAGAAATAAATGCTTCATCGGCTAAATGAACCATAAGGTGAATACTGATATTAAAAAATGCAGGCGGAAAATGTTTTTCAATAACACACATTGCTTCAACCAAACTAGCCTTTGCTTTTAGAAGATGTTCCCTGTTGATCACCTTTGAGCACAAAATGTTATAAAAGAGACTAATGCGGTGAATAGCATTCCGTAGATCCTTATGTTGCGGAAAACAATGCTGAAGCAATACCGGAAGTAAATGTTGCATTATGACGTGGTAATCGTGTGACTTCATATTTTTTAGTTCAGGAGGGTTGATGCTCACATTGTTATGGAAGTTCGAAGAGAATTTGCTCGGCACTTTCAATTTTTTCAAAACGGTGCAAAACCGTATCTTTTCTTCTTTGCTCAAAGTGAAAGTCGCATTTGGTATGGTTACTTTACTTGTTTCAGGATCTTCTATCACCCACAACTTTTGTTTTATACCCATGATTTTCAAATCCTTCCGTGCATTGATCCCATCTTTTGACATGTCTTTATGGTTCATAATTGTGTTGATCAAATGTTTCGTGACATTCATCTCCGTATGCATAACATCAATATTATGTCGGGTCAAATTTGTTTTCCAATATGGCAAATCAAAGAACTTCGACCTCCTATACCATGCAGGAACTTCTTCATCGATTGTCTTTTTCCATTTTCGACCAATTTCCTGTATGTTTTTACCAACATTCATTTTTATATTCGCTACCTTTTTTTCAACTTGATAACCAGTGAGTGGTTTTGGAGGACGCTTAAGTTCTTGTTTGTTGTTGAAATTTGTCTTATCGTATCGAAACTTGTGTCCGGACGGAAGAAATCTACGATGTCCCATGTAACAAATCTTCTTACTTTCAGGGAGATAAACAGATGTAGTTTCTTCTCCACAAAGAGGACATGCAAAGTAGCCGTGAGTTGTACATCCCGATAAAGTCCCAAGAGCGGGATGATCATGGATTGCCCACAACACTCTAGCTCTCATTATGAACTCAGATTTCATAAATGAATCAAATGTAACGACTCCTTCCCATAACTGCTTTAACTCGTCTATCAAAGGTTCTAAATAAACATCAATATCCTTCCCCGGTTGTTTTGGCCTAGAAATCAACAGTGTTAACATTGAGAACTCTCTTTTCATGCACAAAGACGGAGGAAGGTTATATGGTACTACAATTACTGGCCAACAGCTGTAAGGGTTAGTTAAAGAAGCATTCAGACAGAAACCATCTGTTGCTATTCCAAGCGTGATATTTCGTGGTTCAGCAGCAAACGAAGAATCAAAAGAATCTGTAGTTTTCCATTGAGAAGTATCACGCGGATGACGCATTACGGTTGTACCGGACTTGGCACGACCATGCCAGGTCATCGCTTCTGCTATCCATGGTACAGTATATAGTCTTCTCAATCTAGAAATTAAAGGAAAATGTCTTAAAGTCTTTTGAGGTACTGTGGTAGCTTTTCTCTCTTCGTCGAATGATGTCTTGTATCTTGGTGCGTTGCAATTTGTACATGAAACTTTGTTCGCATTATCTTTCCAGTACAAGATGCAGTCATTAATGCATGCATCATAAGTTATGTAATTCATCCCAACTTGCTTAATGATCTTCTTCACGTCGGGGTACTTTGAAGGTAGCATGTTACCTTCGGGGAGTAACTCCTTTATGAATTCGAGTACTTCAGTCACACCATTGTCTGAAAAGCCGTATTGGGTCTTCAAGCTATTCAGTTTCACAATGGCATACAACTTTGTAATCTCTTTTAGACAAGAAGGATACAATGGCTCTGTTGCAGTTGCACTATCAAAAATTGATTTATCCGTAAACTGCTCACCAATATTAGCATTATCATGCAACTGACTTGTAGGTTGAAAATAATGGAATCTATCTGCATCATTGATCAAATCCTCCATCCTAATATGTTCGGACTCATCAGTATTTGTGGCATGACTAACCGGTTGTTGTTTTGGCTTCTCCGGTATTCTTTCCCCGTGAAAACACCACACGGTATATGATTGAACAATACCATATCTAAGCAAATGAAAATGAATGTCATTTAATTTGAATGTATATTCATTTTTGCACCGCGTGCAAGGGCACGAATACTTTTCCTTATTGCCACCGTTTTTAGCAACAAATTTAACGAAATTTCTCACACCTTCCACATATTCTGTATTTCTTCGATTAGATTGATTCATCCATTGTTTGTCTATACTAAAAGACATACTGAAAGAAAATAACAAGAGCTAATAAGAAATCATGGGTAACAATATCTTATGGCTTTCCACCAAGTTCAACTCTGATATTAACTAAACAGATGAATATTCTTTTGATTTCACTTGAAATTTAACATTAGCATCAAACTGTTTCCAAAAAATTTGCCATTACAACGGCGCCATTTTGTAGCACCAGAGTAATGTCTATGCATTACCCCTCTCCTGATGCTTGGCTTGCGCCATTAACAACAATTTTATCCACTTACTAAATATGGTCTCATATTTAGTAAAACAAAATTCATTGTATCAACTTATACCCTAGCAGTCACTATAAGCAGCTATGTCTAACTAGCATGCAGTACAGTACAACATTTAGGCTTTAGTAAATATAAGAATGCACACTACAACACTACTTCTCTTCCATGTTGCAATGTTTGGCTGATGATACACCACACGTACAATTTGTAAAACAAATCATATATAAAGTGTAATTAATAAAAAATAAGCTTCTATTGTAGGGCTGCTAGAAAGTAAAATTACCAAATGTAAAATTAGTAACGTAGGTAGACAAATCAACAAAGATTGGAACTTCAATTTCAATAAGGATCACCATGATACAAGTAGAATTCTGATTCTTTAGGATGATAATATTTGGTCTTTTTTGACAATTCACAATAATGAACAATACATCACATGCTTAACCCAAAATAAATTGGGTTTGACATTCTACTATACTTTCGTGTATGCTCATAACCAACTAAAAAGAAGAACGGAACTTTGGGATTATATCAAACAATAATTTAACTCATTCAATTTATGGATACTAACAGGCTGCTTCAATGCTAGTTTTTGTTGTAAAGATTAAATTAACAATGGTAATCTAAGCTCCAATCCGAACAAAGACTTGGTTGAATTTATTAAGGCATCAATTTTGAGCCACCAAGCATAGAAAATTACTATACTTGGAAGCGTGAGCTAACATAACAATCCATAGTATAATTGGCAGACTTCTCATTAATAAGGATTGTCTAGATAAGTATCCTAACTTTTTAGTCAATTTTACCAATCGGTAAAACTGGCGATCACACACCTATCGTTTTTAATCTGGCCATCTCGACATTTTACAGGAAAGGTACCCCTTTTAGATATAACAACTTATGGCGTCCCAAGGCAGATTATCATGATCTAGTATGCATAAAATGGGAAAGCGTATGCCATGGGAATCCACTTTTTCAACTAATAACAAAGCTAAAGAAAGTAAAAGAGAGAC
This sequence comes from Allium fistulosum, assembly GCA_030737815.1. Lineage (NCBI taxonomy): Eukaryota > Viridiplantae > Streptophyta > Magnoliopsida > Asparagales > Amaryllidaceae > Allium > Allium fistulosum. The sequence goes on from CM060901.1 coordinate 1,260,526,982, forward strand.
CGCACCATTAGAATAAAGAACTTAATAATAAGGAAAAATCCACTAAAGCTCTTAGGACGGAATTGGTTGTTATCTACACCAATATAATAAAACAGCTTAATCACGCCCAAATTCTAGATCTCTACAATCAAAAAGTGGATCAATAATCTGAGACTCGGCATAAGCAGGCCATAGAAAACTTGCAACACTAAAAAATAAAATGACTAACTCAAGGAGACAAAACATCCCAATTTTTTCGTGCTGTTGGAGGAGATTAAGGGCTTGAAAATGATAGATCTGGTTAGGTAAGTGGTAATGGGTACGAAGCTCAAGGAAGTTGAAATTAACGAAATAAATAAAAACTTGCAGCAGTAGGGAAACCTGTAGAAGATGAGAAGCGATATGAAGATGCTGAAACAAATGAAAGATGCCCTAGCTTTGAATCCACCGGAGCGCCGGCTGCTGCTGTTGGAGGCTGGAGATGTTAATTCGCGGCTGCCACTACTGGAAGAGCCGATCGACGAGGACGAAATCACGGCTGAGAGAATCAGAGATCTGCGTTTTTTTTACTGTATGCTCGTTAAATTTTGTGCCTCAGAGTAAACGACACAAGTACTGTGATATTTGGCACAAAATTAGCTGCCACAACATTTACCACGGTTACAAACCATTGCTAATTAGCCACGGTTGAAAACCGTTGCTAGTTGGAACGAAGCGCGCCAAAAATTATGGCGCGAAAGGATGAAATTCACCGCCATCATTTGTCTCCAAAGAAGCTACGGTTAGTAACCGTTCCCAATTAGCAACGATAAAAAACCGTTGCTAACGGAACCAAGACGATTATTAACCGTTTCAAAATGGCAACGGTTAATAACCGTTGCCAAATGTGCGGATGGTTAGTTGCAAATCTCAGTATTTGGTGTAGTGTCTTCTTGGATTTATGCAATCCGATATAGACAGGAGATCCAAAGAGCAGGAGAAAATTTGGTTTTCTCAGTGAAAGCACTAAAGTGTTTGTACCAAAATTGGGCACAACGCTCTTCGGAAGTTTTTGAAGAGATAAAGTGAAGAAATTAAATGGAAAAAGAGGAATTATCTAACAAAAACTCCAAATCTCAGATATGAAAATAATTAGAATGCAAGGAGACACAAGAATTTAGAGTGGTTCGGTGTATCGCCTACGTCCACTATGAAGTAGTTTGCTTTATTGATCTTTCTTTGATGTTTACAAGTGGATTCAGTGAATTACAGCAGTTAATTATGATTTGCAGCAGCGAAATTCGTTTGTAGCAGCAGCAATGGAGTTCAAATCTGGATCTGGCAGAGTCTGGGCGTTGGAGATCTCAAAGAAGATGAAGAACCCCTTTTCTGTTGGCTTTGGGGGTCTATTTATAGGTGTACGAGGCTGATATTTCGCTCAGATCTCGAGAGACCCTCTCTGGCACGTGACCAGGCTCGTGCGCCAAAGCCCGTGAAGTTTCGGTCCGATCCGTGATCGATATGAACAGATTTCGTATCGATCAAGATTTCATCCAATGGAGTCAAAATTTGGCGTGGACATTCTTTAGCATGCACGTAGTCTTCTGTGAAAATTTCATACCATTTGGACTTGTAGATTGGGAGATACGATCGATACGAATTGGGATTCTCGGTTGGCTGTTTCGATCGACTCGCTCTTGTTTCGACTCGCTCTTTGTTCGACTCAGTTCTGTTTGACTCAGTGACGTGGCATTTATTCACATTGACTGTTATGCCTTGCTTCGCATTGATGGACACGAAGTAGGAGTCTTCGGATGGATGCGAAGTTGACGAAGTGGAGCGAGTCGAAATGTGGCTCTCCGATGGAGTCGAACTAGAAGGGGTCGAACAGTGGTCCTGCGAAGGAGTCGAACTAGATGGAGTCGAACTGGATGGAGTCGTACTATTGTTTTCTAAAGGATGCGGAGCGAGTCGAACAGAGGCTCTGAGATGGAGTCGTAGTGGAGCGAGTCGAAATGGAGCGAGTCGATCAGTGGTATTCTGATGGACGCGAAGTGGAGCGAGTCGAAGTAGGCTTCCATGATTGATTCGAGCAGAGCGAGTCGAAGTGGGCTTTCCTGAGGGATGTGAACTGAGCGAGTCGAAGAAGGCTGTTTTCAATCAATTTTGCATTGGTTGTAACTTGAGCATACGAACTCGGATTGACTTGATATTTGGAACGTTGACTCTCATAGCTTAGCTTGTCATGTTATATTAATTTAAGCTCGATCCGAATTCGGACAAAATTCATCGATATCCATAGTGAGCCTGTGTATAACCGATCTCTGGGATGGATCGTCATTGGTTTACTAGTCAATTCTTTGGTGTCACGGCCTTGCCAAAAGGTGGGATAACAGTGTAAAATAACTACATAATAAGGAAATGCATCAATATACAACTTAATTATGTAAATGCCATTTTCAACTTGCAATGACCTATAAAGAACTAACATGCGATGGCTTGGGAAGACACCAGCCTAAGGTAGCTCATAAGAGCTGTCATCCACATATTTTTCGACTATCAAATGTGCTTGAGAAGTTGGCAAGGGAAAAAAGCAACTAAGTCCATGGGAAGATATGGAAACATTCCAAAAAGCAGGTATCGAGCCTATGGATGCATGGTGATGTGATGAACCAATAAATCTATGATGATATATTGGGTTTTGAGTCAATAATGTAGCGAGCCTTTAATAGTACTCAATCAACAAGAAGGTATCGAGCATCAAATATGAAGGTAGTTGTCAAACTCCTACTCAAGAGTTAAGTAACTTAAAGGAATCAATGAATAATTGGAGATATCAAATTACAAGGGATGTAGAAATTGGACACAGTAAGGTTGTCAAGCTTTTAAAATTATAAAAAGCGGTGTTGAGCTTCTACAGCAATAGGGATGTTGAGCATCTATAAACATCAGATGATATCGAGCTTCAAGTGGATAACAAGTAGTGAAGAAGTGCCTAATCTCTAAGGGAAAATGAGCCTCTACAACCGGAAGGGCCATCGAGTAGTTAATAAAAGAAGGATGCTGCACCACCAGCAGATGTCGAGCATCTAATCACAAAGTGAGGATATTGAGTTTCTATAGAAAAAAGGCCTTCCGAGTTTTAACACTTGTAAAAGGGTTCCGAGTTTTTACAAAAAAGCAAGGGTTGCCGAACTTCAAAAGATGTAAAGGTTATCGAGTATCTATCATCATGAAGGTTATCGAGTAACTGCTTTGGTGCAAGGTGTCGAGTACCAACGGCTATGAAGGATGTCGAATATCTACTACGTAAAGAGATAGCGAGTACTTAACTGGATGGACATGTGTCGGCCATCCCGCCTACTGCTTACTCTATAAATAGACCCCCTCCGCCACATAGAAATGGATCATATTTTTCTTTTCCATTTCTCAATTTAAAGTCAAAAACCCTAAATCAAATTTGGAGATTTTTTGAGCCGATCATAACTTTTGTAACTTTTTTGTATATAAGGACTTGGACAATAAACTTTGCATACCATAATTCCCTCGAGCGTATATCTTTGACTATTATTGAATGATGGACGTTTATATGACTTTATCTTTGGACTTGGGCTTGAACTCGGACTACCATATTATATATTTACACAAGGCCACTTAAGCCTTTGTTTAAATTGAAGCTTACCTTGCATATCGGCGGTTATGCCCATTGGCAAATGGATAAGGGACTATAACATATGTGAATTGCCTATTTTGCCTATTGACATATGAATGAAGAACTATTGCATATTTACGTGATTCACCTCTTTTACCTTTGAACATGTGACTTGAATTTTTGAACAAAACCAAGGGGTATAATTGGGACATTTTTGAATAATACCACCTTATACAACATCTTGGGTTTTGAGCAAATTTTTGGTTTAACATTTTGGTGCTAGAAGAAGGGCTCGAACCTCGATCCTGCTGTTTCTTTGCTTTGAAACTAAATAAGTAAAACATTTGTTTCAGGAAAATGGTGAGGACTGAGAAAGTTAATATTCTAGATGAAGAAGTTGTACAATAGACAACCTTGGAGCATAATGTCACTTCGAACTTCAATTTGGAGAATATAGAGGTTGGGGAATCTTTAATCCCAGCAAAGCCCATAGGTAGCGAAGCTAAAATTGAAGATTTAACACAGCGACTTACAGTTATGCAAGAATTTCTTGAGAAAGTACTCTATCAGAAATCTTGTAAGACAAGGTGTACCAAAGAGGGAGAAGAAGAGGAATCTCCATGGAGGAACTTGGACACCTCAATACTTAAAAGCAAAGGTAAGCACAAAAGTATCATGGGCCCATAAAGAAAGAAAGGAACCCAAGATGAAGGACAGGCAATGTATTCTCCAAAATTACAAGAGAAAGAAGATAATAAAGCTAAGATGAATCATCGAAAGGAAAACCAAGAAAGGCTAGCAAGAAGGTCTCCTGAGCAATCAAGTGGCTCAATCTCATACAAAGAATATAAGCCTTATGGAGGGAATATCGTGATCACTAAGCCTACCTCAAGGACGTAGCCAAAAAGATGGTAAAAGACACGCTTGACCTTATGGGGAAGAGGACCTTGATCGAATGGTTATAATAATTTTCGAGAAGCTCCTTTTACGGAGAAGATAATGTCCATCAAAATCCCGTCTCAAATTAAGATCCCTTTACTAAAGTATAATGGAACCACGAATCCTGATGACCACCTGCTGGCTTTCGAAAGCCAAATGGAATTGATAATGCCTTTAGGGAAGATCGTTGCAGACTTTTCCCTACAACCTTTTACGGAGCAGTTGCCGAATGGTATAGGCACTATCCAAAAATACCATCTATTTTTGGGAGTAGTTTATTTATGAATTCTCGACATAGTTTTGCATATATAAAGATCCTACCATAGGTTCTAGTGCGCTAGCTAATTTCAAACAAAGACCATGGGATTACTTGGCGAATATCTAAGGAGATTTAATACAAAAGCGCTGAAAGTAGAAAATATGACCGATAAGGAGAAGCCGATGGCAGTACGCTCAGGATACTTAAGCAGACTCTTTTTTTGGAAAGAGCTCTATATTCATGGGTGTCAAGATCTCCAAGACTTCCATTTCCAAGCTGATAAATTCATCCGCATGGACGAAATGTATCATGCCGAAAAGAAGTCTCAACCAAAGAAGAAGAGAGGAAAGTTCAATTTCGATCGCCCTAACAAAAAGCCAAAATGTGATGAAAGTATACGAGGAAGGTGGTGGGAGATTCCCAAATCCAATTGTGTAGACTTGAACAAACCCATCTCCTACATTTTTGCTATGGCCAAAGATAGTAGGTATTTCCCCACTTCTTATAAAGGAACCATCCTAAGCCCAAGAGAGGGGAAGGTTATTATGCCTGTCATAAAAAAAATGGGCATAGGACTGATGAATGCCATGTCCTGGTGGTAATTTAGAATATGATCATATCAAGATCACTTAAGGAGTTCATTAGGGTAGCTCAAAAGACTTTTTGTCCCGAAGAAAATAATCAGAGGCCTTTGAACAACACTGCTAATTTTATAGAAAACGATTCCCAACAAGACTTTATTTCAATAGTTAATCACATAGATGTATTCTTGGAGGCCCCCATATTGCCGGGAGTAGCAAAGGGGTTAACAACAGGTATGTAAGGGAAGCAAAGAATGGAATCTTCTCCATCCAGGAGGAACCACCATTCAAGAATCACAAATTCCAACTTCAAATGCCTAACTTGAAAATAACCCAACAAGAACTATGGGGAGTCTGTCATCCGATAATGACCCGTTGATGATAACTGCTCAAATTGGATTCTCTATAATGATAAAGATTTTGGTAGACGCTAGTAGTGCGTTAAATGTCATTTCCAAACATGCATTTGACTAGATGAACATTCTAGAAGGGAAATTGGAACCAAGCCTTGAGCCCGTCTTTGGGTTCAACGATAAAGGATCGACTCCAACGAGGCATATAAAGCTCTTTATACAAGGGGGAATTTTGCCAAACTCCAGAACCTTTGAAACTCTTTTCGTAATCATGGACCAACCCTCCTATTATAATGCTTTCTTTGGGAGGCCTACTCTAGATGAAGTGGAGGCGTTCGTTTCATGCAAACATCCAATGGTTAAATTCCTAACTAAAAATGGCTAAGGAACCATATGGAGGGAGTAGTTCAGCTCTCGAGAACTATATTTTGCTACGCTCGAGCTATTTAATAAAGATGGCACTTCTTGTTACGACTCGGAGAAAAGTAAATTGAACCAAACAAAAACCGAGAAGCCATTGAATGGTAGTTTTTCGAGCCTACTATTCTAGGCAAATAAATAGGCAGAGGTAGGCGAAAAGCCCGTGAATGTGCCGAAAAGATTCAACTTCTTTGGAGGAAAAAGAAAGTGAAAAGAAGTAAACCAAATGATCAATGAAATAGAGGGTGACGAAATTATTACTGAATTAGATTGCAGAAGTGAGCAAGAGAGAATGAAACCTGCCGAAGAACTAGAAGAGGTAAGCTTAGATTTGCTTGACCTAACCAAAACAGTAAAAATTGGAAAAGTTCTAGGCAACAATCTCCGAAGTGAACTCATCTATTTCCACCAATCTAGTAAAGATGTGTTTTCCTGGACTCACTCGGACATGGTTGGGATAGACCCAACGATTATGGGCAACACTCGAAATATAGATACAAAAACCATTCCCATTCGACAAAAGAAAAGGCAGGTTGATAAAACTCGAGCTATTGCATTAAAGGAAGAAGTTAAAAGATTATTTGAGAATGGGTTCATTAGAGAAGTGCTCTATCTCAAACGGTTGGCTAATCCTGTACTAGTTAAAAAGTCCAATGGAAAATGGAAAATGTGCATCGATTATACCGATTTGAATAATGCATGCCCCAAAGATTGTTATTCTTTGCCTAGAATAGATCAATTAGTTGACGTCACAAGTGGACATAAGCTTTTGTCTTTTATGGATGCATACTCAGGATATAATTGAATCCCCATGTTCTGATCAGATGAAGAAAACACAAGTTTTGTAACAGATTGGGGGACTTATTGCTACAAAGTTATGCCTTTTGGGCTAGAGAATGCAGGGGCTACTTATGAAAAGTTAGTAAATAAAATGTTTAAGGAACAAATCAAACGAAACATGGAAGTGTACGTGGATGATATGCTAGTTAAGTCCCAAGAGGAAACTAACCACTTGAAGGATCTTGAAGAAATGTTTGGAGTACCAAGGAAGCAAAAAATGAAGCTGAATCTACAAAAATGCACTTTCGGAATACAACCTGGGAATTTTTTAGTATATATCATCAGTGCTCGAGGAGTTAAGGACAATCCCAACCAAATCAAAGCGATTAAGGATAGGGTAAAGCTAAAAACAAGTAAAGTTGTAATGAGTCTAAATGGAAGGGTGGCAGCTTTAAACAGATTTTTCTTTAATGCCACTGATAAGTGCATCCCTTTTTTGATGTGATTAAGAAAAAGAAGAACTTTGAGTGGGGATAAGATTGCCAAAAAGCGTTCAAGGAATTAAAAGACCACCTTAAAAAACCTCCAATCTTATCTAGCCCTATAAAAGGAGAGAATTTGTACCTTTACATGGTAGTCTCCAAAAATGTGGTAAGTTCGGTTCTAGTAAGAGAAGAAAATAAGGCCCAACTTTCGGTGTACTATACTAGTAAAAGACTTAAAGAGGCAGAAGCTAGATATCTAGTTATAGAGAACTTGGCATACACTCTAGTTCTTACTGCTAAAAAACTAAGAGCCTACTTTCAGGCGCACCCAATCAAGGTCTTAAGTAATTTTCCACTTAAGTAAATTTTCAATAAGCCCAAAACATCAAGAAGGCTAGTAAAATGGGGAATAGGGCAGAGTCGGTATGATATTGAGTTCAAACCCCAAGTGGTAATCAATGGACAAACTCTGGCTGATTTCATTAATGAATGTATAGGATTCATCGAAGAACAATCGAGAAAGGAGAAAAATCTAAAATCTAAATGGCAACTGTTCGTTGATGAAGCCTTGAACGAGCAAGGGGCTGGCGCGGGATATGTAATCATTACCCCTGATGGACACCGATTACATTATGCAATGAAGTTAGGTTTTCTCGCTACCAAAAGTGGCTGAATATGAATCAATGATAATAGGACTAAACTTAGGTCTTCAACTAAAAATCCCAAGGATTCAAATTTTCAGTGATTCCCAATTGATGGTTAATCAGTTGAATCAAACTTATCAAATGAAGGATGCAAGATTGATCCTTTATGTCAAAAAGATATTGAAAATGTTAGCCCAATTTGAGGATTTTTCGATACACCAGGTACTCAGAGGAAGGAATTCTTAAACCGGCTCTTTAGCCAAATTAGCTAGCTCACGAGGAGCTCCAGAAACCCAAATTGTGCTAGTAGGCTTCCAAAAAAATCCCAGTATTGAGGAAAATGACCCCGAACCAAAAAATAAGACCATGGTATTGAATAAATCCCAAGCTCTTGTGCACTCGATAAAAGAAGATAAACCAGGAAGTAGTAACAATGAAAACCCGAAAGGAACAATTGATGAAAAAATAAATGATCAATATAAGAACAATTGGATGACACCCATTGTTGCATACTTGATGGAAGGGAAACTACCAAGAGATAAAAGAGAAGCTAGAAGGATAAGGCACCAAGCTCCAACGTTTACTATGATGGATGTAACACTTTGTAAAAGAGGATATTCACTCCCTTACTTAAGGTTAGTTAGTCCAAAGCTTCAAGTAGAAGTTGAGATATCATCCCATCGAAGGAGTGTGTATGCCTTTGACCCCAATCAAGAGCTAAAAAAAGAATCCCTAGATTTGATCAATGTACCAAGAGATGAGGCGACCATACAAATGACCAAATATCAACAAAGGATATCAAGACATTATAACTCCAAAGTCAAAGGGAGATTATTTAAAAAAGGAGATTTAGTGCTCCAAAAGTTCAAGGTAAAGAGAAATAATCTATCATCTGGACTACTTGGACCAAACTGGGAAGCACCCATTGTTATCCACGATGTAATCCCACCAGTAATTTATCGACTAAGCTGACCCAATGGTAATGTAATAGCAAGGACATGGAATGCCGAACATTGAAGCCTTATTTTCCAATAATGGATGAATAAAGAAGATGAGACAAGTATATCTAAGAAACCGGTAATCGATAGAGAGAAAGGAACTCATAAAATAAGGAAAAGCTTTTGATCCCGATATCAGGGCCTAATCAAAGCATTATAAGCCTTTGATCCCGCCTATAAGGCCTGACTGCAGCACCTCCTAGAGAGAGGTCAGAGTAAGCCTCTGGTCCCACCTATATGGCCTGGCCAGAGCACCGCTAGCCTTCAGTCCTGCTTACGTGGCCTGGCCGGAGCACCTCCTAGTGGGAGGACGGAGTAAACCTTTGTTCCCACCTAAGATGGTCTGGCCAAAGCATTGACCAGCCTTTGGTTCCACCTGTAAGGCCTGATCAGAGTGCTTCCTAGAGGGAGGATGGGTAGTTATACCTAAGATGGCTAACCAAATGCATCGACTAGCGTAAATCCTTACCTAAAATGTAAGAAGGGGTAGAAGAAATCAATTGCAACCTAAATCCTTACCTAAAATTTAAGACGGGGTAGAAGAAATCAATCATAGCCTAAATCCTTACCAAAAAGGTATAGAAGGAGCAAAAGAAATTAATCAGGCAAGACTAATTCCATCTTAGAGATGGATGAAAGCAATCTTCCAGAGGAAGAGTAATCAAACACGACCAATTTTGCTCCAAGTCAAAGTTAAAAGCAACCTTTAAAGGACATGTCAGGCCGCTACTACAGTGGAATATTTTTAAAGACAATGGTTGCAAAGAAAATTCTAAATCTTTCTTCTCAAAAGCATAAATTATTATGAGAGCTTGAGATTTCTGGCCTCTCGTTAAGCTGGAATGAGAATTTTACCAATAAATGGAAGTCTCCAGATGAATTTCTTGTCCTCTTATAGATGAATTTCTAATTCTCTGACCAGATGGATTTCTGGTCTCCTTACTAGATGGATTTCTGGTCTTCTTACCAAATGACTCTCTAGTCCTTTTATCAAACGGGTTTCTAGATTATGAACATTACCCTCGCGATGAAGTTTGTAGAATCCTTGCTCTTATTGCCAAATCCTCAATCTCAATGCATAAATTTAGATTCGCCTCTATATGGCAATGAATTTTCATTGGACTTTTGGTTTTCTCATTATTAGAAGATCGGTTCCTGTAATCCAAGCTCACCATCCCAATGTGGAATTTGGTATGACTCCATAAGCTAAATATATAACAAATCCCTCTTATTGGACTTTGGTGTTAAACTTGGTTTTACACTAATGTGTAAAAAGCTTCTTTTATATGCCGGGGGGGCAAATGTTATCCACACATTTTTCGAGTATTAAGTGTGCTTGAGAAGTAGCAAGAGAAAAGGAAGAAACTAAGTCCAAGGTAATATATGGAAACATTCCAAAAAGCAGGTATTGAGCCTATAAGTGCATGGTGATGTGATGAACCAATAAATTTATGAAGATATAGTGGGTTTTGAGTGAATAGTGTAGCAAGCCTTTAATAGCACACCATCAATAACGAGGTATCGAGCATCAAATATGAAGGTAGTTATCAAATTCCTACTCAAGAGTTAAGAAACATAAGGAAATCGGTGAATAATTGGAGATATCGAATTACAAGGGATGTTGAACTTGAACGCAGTAAGATTGTCAAGCCTTTATAACTATAAAAAGTGGTGCCAAGCTTCTATAATAATAGGGATGTTGAGCATCTATAAACATCAAATGATGTCGAGCTTCAAGTGGATAACAAGCAGTGAAGAGGTACTGAATCTCTAAGTGACAATGACCTCTACAATAGGAAGAGTTGTCAAGTATTTAACAAAGGAAGGATGTCGCGCCATTAGCAGATGTCGAGCATCTAATCACAAAGTGAGGATATCGAGTTTCTATGAAAACACGCCTTTGACACAACAATAGTTATCGAGCCTTTACAATAGTAACTGTTGTAGAGCATTTACAAACTGCCAAACGATATCGAGTTTCTATGAAGAGGTAGTACTAAGTTTCTATGAGAATGATGAGTTTTAACACTAGCAAAAGGTTCCAAGTTTTTACAAAAAGCGAGGGATGCCGAACCCCAAAAGATGTAAAGGTTATCGAGTATCTATCATCATGAAGGTTATCGAGTAACTACCTAGATGAAAGGTGTCGAGTATCAACAGTTATGAAGGATGTTGAATATCTAGTGTTTAAAAAGATGGCAAGTACTTAGTTGGATGGACACGTTTTGGCCATTCCGCCTATTGTTGCCTCTATAAATAGAACCCCCTCAAGCCAATTAGAAAGGGATCATATTTTTCTTTACCATCTCTCAATTTAAAGTCAAAAATACTAAATCAATTTGGGGATTTCTAGAGCCGATTGTAACTTTTGTAACCTTTTTGCATATAAGGACTTGGACAATAATCTTTGCATGGCATGATTACCTCGAATGTATATCGTAGACTATTATTGAGTGATGAACCTAATGTTAAAAGCTATGGGATATCTAGCTTGCGATGACTATAGATAATTTAAAAAGCATGGGATGCTATATTTTCTAAGTAAAATAAAGTTTACTTAGGGCACTTTGGAAGATAGTTTCCATGTATTGTTGAACTATATCATAGGGATGAAATAAAGGAAGGATTTTATAAGTTAAAATTGTTTAACTCACTTTTGAAATTGAAGAAAGCTTATAGAAGCTAATAAATTATAAGGTATCATTTAAATTGAGAGATAAAAATGTTTTATCTAAAGAATGTGTAGGGTACAAAACTAACGAATGAAAGAAAAGGATTGAACCATGATCGTAAAAGTATACCAACTCATAGAGTTATTGGATGGCAAGGTGCCTTGACTTTAGTCTAAAGTCCAATGGTATATGGTAGAGTGCCACGATAGGGTTCAATAATAAAAGAATAAAAACTCTAAAGTGAGTTATGGCAGGGTGCCATGACAGAGTGCCAAACATCAGGGTGGTGTTATAAATAAAAAGAACTAGCAGGGTAGCAAAACATCTGGTTGGTGTTATAAATAATTAGACAACGTGAACGATAGCGGTTCAGGGACTAAAAGGGGCTGTTAATGCTTAGTAAGTATGCTTACTAGAATGTTTTCATGGTGCTTACATTCAACCTCTCAAGAGAATTAGGGTAGCTCTGGTTAGGGTGGCTCCCATCGGTGGAATAAGTGGTCATTTCATCAACTGACGTTGTTCGAGAAAAGATAAATTAGCGATAGATAGGCTTAGTGAGGTAATCACTAAATAATTAAATGATAACTAAATGACAAAAGAGTAAAATAATAGATTAGGTGATGCTTGAATGGATGATGAATGATTGTATAACATGGTTCATAATGGGATGATAAGTATAGGGTATATGTAAAACCCCACCTCTATACCCATATTATCCAAGAGTCTTACTGAGTAATACTGTCGGATAATATAGAGAATGAGGCTATATAGGGTACACACGTGAATACTTCCTTGGACTAATGCTGATACGTATTAAAACGTCAAATAAACATCTAATCTCTATGTACGCAGTATCTGTACAAAGAAAAAGACATGTGCGCCTTCAAGACAGAATAGTACATAATATACAATGAACATCAGAGAACACAGAGTCAGTCGTAGTGACAACATATAATATATAGTATAATAATGTTATAAGAATACAATACAACTCAAATGTCAATTATATACGTCATATAGTGAATCAATATCATACAAATATCAGGTAATCGTCCTAATATAATACTCCTCTAAGCCTAAATTAAACAAATGCTGGTCATAAAGTCCATGTACCTGAATTGTCTCGGGCTGACCCGAGTAGTATAAAATAAAACACGGGTCAGACTACGTCTAATCAAGGATCATAAATAACGGTAATAGTGTGTACAAGAAATAACAATATGATATCATGATAAAAGATATTCAAATCATCAACCAGCATATCCAGATAGATAAATAAGTATAGAAATGTATATCCGAGACATCTATATAATACAATAGATATTTATCAAGGCATTACGCCTCACAAATAACTCAAATTTATATGAAACAATCAACACTAATATCAAAAATGTCATCACCCATATAGAAATACATTGAATTGGAAATCACATGATCAATACAAATGGGTGACTCATACATATCCAGAAATCAACAACAAATCCAAAATAATCCATAATGAGACATTCTCAAGTGAAGTCGGGAAGTAATGAAGTAATGCCAACTGTCTCTCTCAATCTCATTTTATAAAATATCAATATCAAATCAATAAAATCAAATAAGAAATATTTGTTCCAGCTGATAACAATGCTACAATGTACAAAATCATATATCCCGACCCACAGCCCTTGGAGAGGCAAAACTCTCAACTGAAAGGTCCTAAAAGATAGAAGCAACAAATCATTAATAAATCGGCTATCTGCTTGAGAAGGATACGGGATTGACCATACTCTGGATATAGTCTCAGGTATAGTCTTATCCATACATAATATATGTCTATCCACAACCTACACATACACCACATATACCAGAACTAGTAGTGAGACTGACAGTACGTTTGCTTGCTCTAGTAGCCACACATGGTCCATAGAACACAACTCCTATAGTCATTGTTTACCATTTCCTCTCCCCTCCCAGTATAGTGACAATGATCCATGATAGGCTCCAGAAAGCATAGCCTCTTCGGTCATGACTACATACATGTGCCCCTACGGTAACTGACAGCTGACCTATGCGACATAAGGTGCAACTAACTACCAATCTCATGATGCACATCGAATATCATAAACAACAATGGTGTCGCGGATCTGGGGCGCGACCCCACGATCAAGCGCCAGGGTGGATACCGGCCAATCATGTTTACTCCTGAAACATAAAGATATTTGAACAAAGGTAGATAGACATATAATGTACACAAACTATGTGGCGAACAGGTAGCCTCCATAAATATTCACCTCAGCGTGTCACACACACACACACAACATACCCCCTATATGAATATCATCCATGAGCAACGATTAACTGAATAAATACCACAACGGCATCCCATACCACCGCGTGTTACAGATCCATTTATTCAGTGCTCACACATCGCACTTTCTCCTTCTATATTCTATATAACAAGTCCAAAGAATAACCAAAAAAGTATGAAAGTCCCATACTAGATGGTATCACTAAACCGTTTATTCTAATTTCTCGTCACACGGAATACAAATATCACAAAATCAATAGAAAAGTGTCATCACCTTATCACATCAAAACGCTAATCAAATCAACCTCAACGGTGAAACATTTATATAATCTAATTCTATGTACCTAGAAAAGAATAATCAGCAAATAATGGTAACAGACTATATAAAAAGTATAGCATGAAATATTTAAATTAGTACTTAAAAATAATCATTTATAGACATTTTCTTCTTATATAAGGAAATAAATGAATAGAAATAAATAGAAAATGCATATTTATTTATATAATTATTCTAATTGAACTTTCATTAGTAACATTTGAAAACTTCTTTCTTTCATTTAACAACTCAAATTGATTTTTAAATACATCTATAAAACTTGAAATATATACATTTATATTCAAATTTCACATTTTTATTAAAATGACAATTATTGTCTATTTAAATAATACATTTATAATTTCTTTATTAATACTAGTATAAAACACACATACGTGCATCTAATATTCAGAGGTATTTACTTTTTATTTAATAAAAAAATGAGTGGATGGATGTGTGTTGTAAGTGCAAAGGTTTTGGTAGTCGCAATACTTTTATTTCAACTTGTTTTGTTGGTGGTATCATTGGCAAATTGGTAGTAAAATTCCGTTGATGGGTGGTCAGGAATGGGATGGTAGTGAAGGTTGCAAATCGGTGGTTAGAATCCGTTGATGGATGGGGGTATTTTTGGAATTTCAAAAAGACACCATGGAAATCATGTTCATTGAATTCTCTTTATTAATAGGAGAGATATAGAACTTCTATTTTCATATATACATATATAAACTAAAATTAAATTATGTTTGATTTGATTTATTTTAAATATAAAAATGTATATATTTTCAAAGTATACATTGCTAAAGCTTGTTCATATAAATGAGGTTGTGCACCCAGACACATAATAAAAACACTGCAATCAAATGTCTATTCATTCCAATAAAACAAAATTAAATAGAAATTTGATAAACTAGAATTCTGTATTAATAAAATAGTCAATATAGTATAGCAGCATATATGGAAAAGCATGTCATGAATTCAAGTCGCATAACAACAAACATGAAACCTATGTTTAAAATAGTATACCATAATATAATATATTAAAGACTTTACAATGTCATGAATTCAAATATTATTCCTTGTTGTTGTATATTTACACTCGGATCAAATTAGCGTATGTAGAAAGAATGGTACTACTTATGTCCTGGATCAATCCTACCCGCATCCTGGAGCTACTAGCGTTGATGCTAGTACCATTATGAAAGCACTGACAAATCAAACATATCATTACCATTCATAAATTTCCATTTAGTAATAGTATTAAATTCACTTTGTTATATAATAAAACTTAAAATTATTTTATATTTATGTCTTATATATGTTAGAAACTCGAATTTTGGTGTTTTGATTATGACAACTATATAAGTAAATATATCGTTTAGATCTAACTAAACTTGCAGTGTTTTTACTCGAGAAATAGTCTAACAACCTAAAGACTAGATTCCGGATTGAAGCTTCAACAAAGTATTAAGCTTATGGTCTGAATTTAGTAGTAAATATATGTTAAAATCTCTCCGAAGTGGTATATGCACGCACACACAATATAAAGTTTTTCAAAAACATTTAGATAAGCCAATAAACACTAAAGCAGCCGGCTGAATGGCATAAGTCAGCCAGCTGAATACCATGCATGTGCACAAATTAATTTGAATATTCATACGACTGACCATGCTATTTCAACCGGCTGAATTTTGTCTTTTTTACACTTTTCTTTGCTGTTTCGATTTCAAATCGATTCAGCTGGCTGAGTTGCTCCATTCAGATGGTTGAATCTTCATAACGGCTATTATTTCAAAAGACACTTCATTTTAATGAATAGAAACAACTCTTGATTCATGAGTTGCTTCCAAATCTTTTGATGGTTATCTTTCATGAACAAATACAACTCTTCAGTCTTTATAGATAGCCATGAGTTTCATTGTTTTAATCACTAATTCTAATTCTTATTTTCTAAACT
The DNA here is from genome assembly GCA_030737815.1 of Allium fistulosum. Taxonomy (NCBI): domain Eukaryota; kingdom Viridiplantae; phylum Streptophyta; class Magnoliopsida; order Asparagales; family Amaryllidaceae; genus Allium; species Allium fistulosum. The sequence continues at coordinate 1,260,543,286 of CM060901.1, forward strand.
ATCTTGTTACTTGAACTCTAAGCATTCAATACTTTATTCTGATCACTGTTCATTCAAAAATACGTCATTAGTGATTTAATAAACTTCCTATCTTCACGAATTAAATGATATACCACAAAGGAGAAGATTATAGGAAGGGTGTACTTTAAAGACTTATCCGTGCTATTAAAAAAGCACATTCAGTCAAGTAAATTCTCTGTATTATTGAAGTCCTATTCGGTTGCTCAGGCGGTTGGAGTCATATTCTGTTGCTTAGGCGGTTGAAGTCCTGTCTGGTTGCTCAAGCGGTGTAATACATGTTCATCTAGGTTAAGTGAGGGTTGATAGTTAAATTCCAGAAGGAGTCTGGGACTGGACGTAGAATGGGAAGTTTGAACCAGTATAAAAACCTATGGTGTCATTTACTTTATTACTTTACTTTTACATTTACATTCTGCATAAGTAGATAGATTATTTAATGTTCCATATTGCACGATCCTTAGTCACTTTCATTTGGTATCGGAGCCTGGAATTCTATCGATCGTCACAACATCGTAGAATAATGCCCAGAAAAAGATCCAATCGAAATACAACAAGTAAATTCTCTCTCAAAGCCACCAATGAGGACTACAACAAGATACTTTCTGATTTACAAATTTTAGCAAATGATAATAATGAATTAATTAGTATAAGTGATAAGATCTCAAAGCTTAATTTTATTATTTTAGTAAAGGTGAAATCCGTCGAACTTGAAAATGAGAAATTGAAAAATGAGAAATTAAATTTAGAAAATCAACTTGGTGTTTTAAAAAATAATTTTATAACTCTTAAAGATGAACAAAACACCTTATTTGATAAAGAGAAAGAAAAGTTTTCAAAAGAAATTTTTTATTTGAAAAGACAAAATGATTTATTACAATCCTCTTCAGATAATTCAGAATCTCAAAATTTTCTTCTCAAAAATGAGAACTGTACGTTAAAAAACGAGAATTCTGAATTAAATGAGAAAATTAATATTTTGAAAAATAGTAATATTTCTTTTAAAAATAACAATTATGACTTTAAAACTAAATTTGAAAAACGTAAAAATGAATTCATGAAATTTAATAAAAGTCAAAATGATTACATTATTTTATCTAGTTATAGACCTTTATATGATAAAAGTGGTTTTGGATAGAATATAACTGATCGTAGAAATAACACTAAATACGCTTTCATGTATAGTAAAAATGTTAGTGCTAGTACTAGATTTCGAGTAAAGTCTAAGTCTAATTTTATAGAAATTCAAGTTCTGCTATGACCAATAATGTTTATAATATCTCTAGAAGTACAAAATCATTAGCGGGAAGTATGAATAAAAATTATCTAAGTATTTGGGTCCCTATTAATTAGAAAAACAAAGAAAAATACATTGATGATTATTTTGATATGGTAGTTAATAATGAAAATTATATTTATAAAGGTTCAACCACACCCAAATGGGTATGGCTTCCCAAGACCTAACCCCCGGGCTCGAACGCAGGAAGTGGGTACTAGAACATATATCTCATTTATTCAGGCACACCGCATATAAAGGGGGAGATATATTCCAAATTTTCTGATACTTATGGAAATGAAGCCACAAACATAATGTTCAAATTTTCAATGGGGAGAATAAAGTAAGGTCATACCGATAGGGGGAGTATTAAGATAGGGGAGTATAAATCTGTTTTTATTTATATAACTTAAATAGTTGTCATCATCAAAAAGGGGGAGAATGTTAGAACCTCAAATTTTGTTGTTTTGATTATGACAACTATATAAGTAAATATATCATTTAGATCTAACTAAACTTGTAGGAGAAGATATTGTTTTTACTCGAGAAATAGTCTAACAATCTGTAGGCCAGATTCCGGATTGAAGCTTTAGCAAAGTACTAAGTTTATGGTCTGAGTTTAGTAGCAAATATATGTTAAAATCTCTCCAAAGTGGTATATACATGCACACACAATATAAAGTTTTTGAAAAACTTTTAGATAAGCCAGAAAACACTAAAAACAGCCGGCTGAATGGCATAAGTCAGTTGGCTGAATACTTCGCATGTTCATAAATTAATTTGAATATTCAGATGGCTGACCATGCTGGTTCTGATGGCTGAATTGTGTCTTTTTTATATATTTCCTTGCTGTTTCGATTTTAAATTGATTCAGCTGGCTGAGTTGCTCCATTTAGATGGCCAAATCTTCATAATAGCTATTTTTTCAAAAGACACTTCATTTCAATGAATAGAAACAACTCTTGATTCAAGAGTTGCTTCCATATCTTTTCATGGCTATCTTTCATGAATAAATACAACTCTTCATTCTTTATAAATAGCCATGAGTTTCATTGTTTTAATCACTAATTCTAATTCTTATTTTCTAAACTATCTTGCTATTTGAACTTCAAGCATTTAATACTTTATTCTGATCACTTGTTCATTCAAAAATACTTCATTAGTGATTTAATAAACTTCATATCTACACGAATTACACGATATACCACAAAGGAGAAGATTATAGGAAGGGTGTACTCTAAAGACTTATCCATGCTATTAAAAGAGCACATTCATCAAGAAAATTCTCTGTATTATTGAAGTCCTGTTCAGTTGCTCAAGCGGTTGAAGTCTTGTCCGGTTGCTCAGGTGGTGTAATACATATTCCTCCGGGTTAAGTAAGGATTGATAGTTAAATTTCAGAAGGAGTCTGGGACTGGACGTAGAACGGGAAGTTTAAACCAGTATAAAAATCTCTGGTATCGTTTACTTTATTACTTTACATTTACATTCTTCATAAGTAGATGGTTTATTTAATATTCCATATTGCATGATCCTTTGTCACTTTCAATATAAAAGCATATAAGTGTTTTAACTTTCTAAGTGAGAATATATATATAAATATACACACACACGGTCATAGGAATGAACTCTTATGGATACAAGCTGCATTCAACAACTCATGCGTTCTTATACATATCATGTATACCAGTAAGCAAATGAATGAACCCAAAGAAATACTACCTTAGCAACATGTTATACAAAAGTAATTAAAGTAACAACTATATATGCCCATAAACACACATATAACTATACAAACACATGCACACCAGGAAGAATACCTAATCATGCATTACAAAAAGAAATGACCAGGTTGAATACATACATATTGGCATATGGCAAAATATAATCCAAAAGCAATGTAAAGAATAGCAGCAAGGTACAAAAATATAAATATGCAGACTCTAATTCAATAGAACATAGCAACCTGTATATTAATGCATTCACCAAATTTGCAGACATACATACACCTACAAAAATACATTACACGTGAAACTTGACACACACACACACACTCTCTCTCCTACAACCTAAAATAAACCCACGCATACAATATATATTCAAAGTACATGTCCTACACCACGTACACCAAATACAAAATAATAAATAATAAACTTAAAATATGCAGACCCTTACCCTTTAAACAACAGTTGCAAAGAAAGACAATTGGGTATGCATACCCACTAACCCATGAAAACACATACGCTCTATATAAATAAATAAATAAATAAATAAATATATATATATATATATGTGTGTGTGTGTGTGTGTGTATAATGATATACAACAAACATTTAACACTATTACACACAGAATACTCAACTCACACCGCAACTAACGCACATTGATACAAGAACATGCCCACACACACCAACATACAAAGTGAAATTCACACGCACATACTAGAACAGTAGCACCACCTTGAATATATGACTAGGCATGGGTTTGTGAGTGAAAACTCACCAGTGATTCGCGATAACTTCTATTTCCCTTCAGCCTTCAACCGTTTGCACATGCGTATCACCATAACTTAGCAACGCAACCTGAGCGCTTTTCACTATAGATGCATAGGGATATAGGGAAACACATATTCGAATTTTATATTTTAATTTAATTTCAACAATTTGTTCTTGAATTATTTTGAAATAAGGAGAGTTTGTGTTTTTGCTTTCCAGGGAAGACCCTTAGCAAAGGGTACATGTGCGTGATTAAATAATGTAAAGAGAAAACTCTAGATGTTGGGTTTGAGTTAAACTATTGGGTTAGCTAAAATTTGCTTTAGAAAGTAAGAATAAATCTAAGTGGAGGTAACCAAGTATACGTAATTAATTTTAGTGAAAGAAGAAGAGTCCTAGAAAAAGTTTAATTTTGGATATTTAGGCTTTAACGGTTTGGGCTTAAGTGTTTGATTTTTTGGGGCCATACAACTATAAAAATGAGTAAATATATATATATATATATATATATGTATGTATGTATGTATATATATGTATGTATGTATGTATATATGTATATATATTTCTATACAAAACTCAATTTCTATTAAAATTACTTCTCTCCAAATCAATATTATAAAATACTTAACTTTTATAAAACATTTTCCACATTTTAATTTATGTTAAATTTTAAACTTCATATTTTCACGATTTATACCCTTTTATTAAATAATTTCAAAATTAGTTCATCAAATAACACTCCAAATTCCAATTTAATTACTTAAAATACAAATATTAGCTTCAATTAATTATAACTTAAAACTGTTTTGTTACACACTCCCCCCCCGGATAATAAAATTGTGTCCCCACAATTTCCATAAGCAAAATCTATAACAAATTAATTGTACCAATTCAATTATATGATTTCATTTTGTTTTATATATCAAAACATTTATTCAAGGGAAAAATACTATATAAAATCCCAAAAAGTTTCCTTTAAAAAAATTTCTTTTCAATTAACATATACCTTACATAAAATTTTCTAAAATTCTATTTTATTCTTATTAAACACAATTTCAAATCCAAATTAATTTTTAAATGACCTTCAAAATATTTAAATTTTTCTCAAAATATTTACGTTTGTTTAAATTTTGTGTTCAAACGTCTCATTAAAGTGTTTAAGAACTTCTATCAAATACGTGTGCACCTGCATCAATTAAAATCCTTAACACACTCAACTAACAAATTAACACAATTTTTATTTCCAAAAATATCTTTAAGTATTGCTTTACAATACACAATTTCAACATTTTATAATATCAATTAAACACCATTCATTTTTTTATTTACAATAAGTATACTTCAATAACTAAATTTATTTCATAGCTTGTGAGACAAGATAAATATACAAATTTAAATTCAATTTCGATAATTCCCGATAACAAAACAAACTCAAGAGACTGAAATAAATGAATTCAGCAGAAACAAATAAATTTTCCGTTGTGCACTCTGATCAAAAATCAAATCAAAACATAATGACATAATGAGAAACTATAATAAACACTACTAAATCACTCAAAATCACAGAATACAAATACTACTAGTCGGACTAACTCCTTTCGTTCTTTCTACTCCGAGCACTTATACTTTATATTTAAAATAAAGGAAATTATTTATATATTTAAATACATATATTTATAAAATCATAAGTACGACCCTTGATGATTACCCCAGTAGTCTTCCAATACATATAATATACTATCACTTATTACAGAAAATTGCCCAATGCACCCAAGGTCAGGGACACTAAGCCTCATCTAAAGTCTCGACTCATGTCTCTAATTTACGATATATTGTTCTAAACCTACTCCGATACCAAATTGTAAAACCCCATGGCTATACCCATATTATACAAGAGTATCACTGAGTAATACAGACAGATAATACAGAGAATGAGGCTATATAGGGTACACACGTGAATATTCCCTTGGAGTAACACCGGTACATATTAAAACATCAAATAAACATCTAATCTTTATGTAAACGATATCGGTACAAAGCAAAAGAAACGTGCGCCTTCAAGACAAAACAATACACAATATATAATGAACAGTCGAGAACACAGAGTTAGTCGCAGTGATAACAAATAATATATAGTATAATAATGTTATAAGAATACAATACAATTCAAATGTCAATTATATACATATACATACATTGAATTAATATCATCTAAATATCAGGTAATCGTCTTAATATACTACTCCTCTAAGCCCAAAGTAAACGAATGTTGGTCGTAACGTCCCTCTCGAACTGACCCGAGTATTATAAAATAAGATACGGGTCAAACTATGTGTAATCAAGGATCATAAATAAGGGTAATAGTATTTACAAGAAATAACAATATGATATCATAATAAAAGATACTCAAATCATCAACTAGCATATTAAGATAGATAGATAAGTAAAGAAATATATATCTGAAACATATATATAATATAATGATATTTATCAAGGCATTAGGCCTCATAAATAACTCAAATTCATATGAAACAATCAACATTAATATCAAAAGATGTCATCACCTATATAGAAATACATTTAATCGGAAAATCAAAGGATCAATACAAATGGGTGAATCATACATATCAAGAAACCAACAACAAATCCAAAATAATCTACAATGAGACATCCTCAAGTAAAGTCGGGCAGTAATGAAGTAATGCCCACTATCTCTCTCAATAAAATATCAAAATCAAATCAATAAAATCAAATAAGAAAGATTTGATCCAGCTCATAACAATGACGCAATGTGCAAAATCATATATCTCGACCCACAGCCCTTGGAGAGGTGAAACTCTCGACTGAAAGGTCCTAAAAGATGGAAACAACAAATCAACAATAAATTAGCCGTCTGCCTGAGAAGGATACAGGGTTAACCATACTATGGTCACACTCTCAGGTATTGTCTTATCCATACATAATATATGCATGTCTAACACCCACACATATACCACATATACCAGAACCAAACGGGAAACTGATAGTACGTCTGCATGCTCCAGGAGCCACATGTGGTCCATATGATATGATCCCTATAGTAATCGGTTACCATTTGCCCTCCCCTCCTGGTATCGCAACAATGATCCACAGGCTCGACAACGTGTAGCCTCTTCGGTCACGACTACTATGACGACCCACCTTTTTGAACAGTTCAAGTCGACAATAAACCACACATATCCAACTCAAACCGTTTAAAAGATAGATTATCAATGGTTTATTTTAAAGAATTAAAAAGAAAAGAAGAAAATAATAACAGAATCTCACAGCGGAATGATAAAATACAATAATCACATAAACAGTTCATGAAGCTGTTTAACAATACATACTCAATTCAATTTACAACATAAATCAAGGTTATACAATATTATCAGAGTTATACAATTTTAATAGACAGAATGAAATAGTGCAACGGAATAAATACTAGTAAATATGATATACCAAATCTTTGCCTTCATCCTCCAGAATAACTGTCTTCGATAACTGAAAAACTCAGTCTGACCCGAGCGTAATGAAAAACAAAACACTCGAGTCAGGACTAAAAATCCCCATGTAAGTCAAATCAAATCAGGAGAAATATAGTTTTAAAATGAACTATTTCTTTCCATTTCCAAAAAATCTGGACTTGGATCCAAATTCCAAACAAATGAATTGAATTTCCAATGTTTCAATTCAATTCCTTCAAATTCAATTTCATTCGATTTCAATTTCGATTTCAATTTAAATCAATTTCCATTCAAACGATTTAATTTAGTGGCTCGAGTTTAAATTCGAATCTCATTTCAAAACCATTTCAGTTTATATAAATTTGAGTCTAATCTCAATACACCGTTTTAAATAACTTAAATCAATTTAACTTCAATGTTCGAATTTTAAGATTCAAATCTTTAAAATAATCCAATTTCCATAATTCAAAACATATATCGATTATAACTTCGAAATTTTAAATTGAATTCTTTACACAAATTCTTTTAATAAATTTGAATTCAACATTTCCAAAGCTTGAATTTTAAAATAATCCAATTCAAACGTATCAAAATCATTTAATGGTTGGATTCCAAACATTGGCCTTCTTATAACATTTCATGTTTATTTATTAACGTTATAGGAAAATTCGCAAACCCTTTTATTGCTCTTTTAGGAAAATTATATATTATTATGAAAACCAGATTTTAAATTTTATAAATAAATTTCAAGTTATTTTTAGATTTAAATTCCAGTTTATCAAAAATCTTCAAATTTCAACAAACGGCAATACAATCACAACAATCACATTTCTGCAACAGCAGTCAACAATGCATCCAACAATTCACATATCAAATAGGATGTCCAAAGTTTCATACCCAAATTCTATGTACAGATGGTCAATCGTATCAATAGTGATAATAATAGGGTGATAATGTGGATATATCAAAATCGCTAAACATCATAACAACCAATCACAAATCTCATCCATTGCAATATCAACCAACATCCAAAGCAACCAATTCATCCATATCATAACTATCAATGTCGAGTGTTTAAAAATGATATGAAATTTAAAGTATCAACATCAATTTAAATATCAAGTTAAACGTCCATTTAACTATCAGATTAAATGTCACAAATAATGTCTCAAATTTAACTATTAGATCTACTATCAATTCCTATTGTCAATTTTCCGGTCAAATTTAACTAACAAATTTAATCATCAATTTAACGGTCAAATTTAGGTGTCGATCTAAATTCAGTCGATTCAAATTCAATAAATTAAATTTTCAGTCAATTAAATTTTCAACTAGCAACCAATATAAATTTTCACTTCGTTAATTGGTTTAACTAACGGTTGGAAATTCGGTACTTCATAAATGGGTTTAACCACTCACCTTTATTTGAACTAAATTTTTTTGGCTTCAAATAAATTCCAATCCAGCTTCATGTCGCAACCTTCATCGATACAATCGCAACGCGACTGGTTTCGTTCGAATCCCACATCGTATGAAAAAGTTACGCTTTAATTAATAGAATAATTAATAACGATATAATTAAAATAATAACTAAGCATATTTAAATAAATTAACTTAACTTTACCGCACCTTTCCCCTATCGTTCACGTGATTATGTTCCAGATCGTGACAAGCCGAACCCATTCACGCAAGAGAAACCCCACCAGCGCACTTTGCTAGGGACCACCGACCGCTCATTCGCCCGCGCCCCAACGACCGCAAGCTCCAGCTCAACCTTTGACTGCCACCACGTTGCCTCCGCCGCCGCCATTTGGCCTAGAAAATTCGAAACCTGCCGGCCATACGAGCTTCAATTCTAGCTATTTCAAGTCGAACCACTTCGATCCAACCGCACATCTCGCAGAGGAGATTGAGATCTTCATTTTACCTTATGGAATCGTTCGAATTCATTAAGCAGATTGGAAGAAAATGAGAGGAGAAGATCGATTATTCTCAGCCACTAAAAAGGTATAAAACGGTGGCCAGGAATTAAGTAGGATTTCTAAAGGAATAAAATGAAATTATGGGTCCTTATACACAACTACGAAACACTATTCACGCAAAAACTTTTCGAACTCCAAACGAAGCGTTCCGACAGGTGTTCTATAGGTTATACCCCTATTCCGGACTCAATGGAAAAGGTATTGGGAGCCAATTCCATCATATTTAAGAGATATCGCTAAATTCAATTTATTTTAAATAAAAATCACTTAAATAAATTCTACGCGTTTCTAGCTCGCACGACCAAGCGATACGTCCGAACGCTATGAAACTTGAAATCCTATAATAACTCACTATTACGAATCTGATGAAACTTGTTTCGTCGGAATCCGAGACAGTGGCCAGAATGACTATTTTACATGTTAATTAAAACAAGAAATTTCCAAAATCAATTTAATCAATTTTAAATTCAAATTTAAAAGTTAACAATCATTCTTGTTTAAATAAAATTTAAATCAACTTTTGAAATCATTTTCATTCATATTGAATTCTGGATTCAATTTTTCAACAATTTCAAAGATTAAATTTAACAATTTAATTACCAAGTAAATCATTATATTTGAAATATAAGTTATTTAACTTATGAAATTAACTTTCAACATTTAAAATCAACTAAATATTTCAAATTCAATTTTATCTTAAACTATTTTGTAAATTAAAATGTTTGTTCAAAATTTATACAACCAATGCTTTTACATTTAAATTCATAAACAAATTCACTTTAAAATAAAATGTTCGTTCAAATCTAGAACGACACAAGTTCTTGCACTAAATACAAAGATTACACTTCGTAAATTAAAGCTCTTGGATAATTCAATTACTGTGACGCCCCACCTCTATACTCACACTAGCCAAGGACACTACGGGTAATGCCGTCGACTAGCACGAAGAATAAGGCTATTGAGGAGCGACCTTCTATGTAATTGCTTTGTGTGAGTACCGATACGTTAGATAGTATGTCATGCATGAGAAAATCTAACATATCAAATACAAACTCAAACCTACTACACAGTGGATATATGGCCTTCGGAAACAAATATAAAATAAATATAACATAAAATCGGTCACAAATATTCATATCACTAAGGCGGAAACAGATATGAATACAACACATAGAAGTGAACATCATAGTAGTAGTCATACAAGATCCACTACATCACCAAAAGAATAGGTACATGTACTACACATAAGAATAAGTATACATCAAAGAGTCTTTATCTTGTATACATGAAAGACAAAAACTACTAAGCTAAAGTAGTTAGCCAAAAGTCAGAACATAGTCCCTTCTAAGAAGTCAAGTGGAAGCACCTGAAACACCTCGGTCTGACCCGAGTATTATTTAAGAAGAAAATAATAAACGGATCAGTCTAGCTATAATTATCATGTAAGATGAGATAGGATAAGTGATATGACAAAAATATATGATGACAATAATACCATGTTGTGACAAGTATATATTTGATAATAATGACAATCATACAATCTCTCAAGTTTTCTCAAATACCCAAAAAGAATATCATATTCTTTAGCTTATTCACCAAACCTCAAATATTGACAAAACATATCAATGCAAATCACCAAAAAATGGTGAAACACAAATTCCAGAAACCATCAATTAGAAATCCAGAAATCACAAAAAAGGGGGAGGCCTATCACAAACGGGAGCATGAAAACTCACCAACACATGTATCACAAACGGGACGCTATCCCATGGGTTGCTTACCCACCAAATTGAGCCGAAGCTCCACCAAAATGGGGTTTAGTCCCTCATGCAGACAAAGAGACATCGCACATCGCTAGTCTAAATCATAAAATGATCATCATAGATCAATAAGTGTAAATTACACTAAGCTAGTAAATAAATGAGTTTAGCTTCATGTCCTATAACCACTAGATTAACTTAAATATTTACGAACAGATTGTAGATTTTCACTCGAAAATTGTCAAGAGATTTCAATCGAACAAGTCTAAGAATTAACCGATGAAGTAAACGCAAGCGTTTCATACCACTTGTTTTGCTAAGTCGTTTAATTGGATTTCTCATACAAATGAGGTGAAGGTTTATATATACTAATAGGTTGGAAAATGGTTTTAAAAACGAGCTTTGTATTGAAATCATTTTTGTGAACGAGTTTGAGTATACTACTAGTATAAAAACCTTTGTATTTTAAAGTGACAAATCACATAAATGATTGTAAAAACAATCTATCACCAAAAATCCACATTCGACGACGTGAATTAAAACCATGAAAATCGATATCAAATCCATCAAATGGAAACACCAAAAATCCAGAAAAGAAATCATCAAAGTTGGTATTGATTGACAATAACTATTCGGATCGTCAAAGATCGATAAAAATTGAAAATCCATGGAAAAATAGGCAAATAGGCCAAAAATAACAGAACCAGACGTCTGGTAGGTTTAACCAGACGTCTGACCCTAGGTTTTGGAAATTTATAATTATTTTTCTCCTTTTTCTTTTTATTTCCTGAAGCCTCCAAGACGTCTGGTTGGGTTTAACCAAACTTCTAGTTCTAGGCTTTGGAATTTTATTATTTCGTTTATATATTTTTTTTTCAAAAGCCCCTACCAGACGTTTGGAAATTTCAACCAAACGTCCGGTTGCCTGAGCTGGGCAGAAATTTGCCTAGGCCATTGATGGCCAAATCAACTCGGAAGCGATCGAACGAGCGATGGAGGCTAGGCATTTATGCCAAGCGACAACCCAGCCCTATAGGCTTTTCGATACACCCCAAATATCATGTCCAAACATTCAAGATAGGATCTATAAAGATTTTGACTTCAAAATACCAAAATTGGAAAATTCACCAAACCAATTCAAATCAAAAGTAATTGAACATGAAATAGATGTTAGGAATTCATACCTAACAACAATGAAAGCTATAGACATTGACGTGAGTTCAAGAACTCACCTTTAAATTCAAAAACAAGAAATAAGAATCTCTAAAACAAGCTTAAACCAATTCCTCTTCACTACACCTCTAGAATCTTCGATCTATTATCAAATGCAAAGTTTTTCCTAAGTTAGGTTAAAGGAAAAATCAAGAATTGAAGAGGGATTGAGATGGAGAAGATGAAGAGGATGCTTACCTAAGCTTCTCCTTGATTTTATAACTTGAATTTGAATTTCCTAAGAGAACTAGGGCTTAGGAATTTAGTTTCCTCTTCCCACCATTTTTCCTAAGGCTTGAGTGTATTAGGAAATTAGAAATGGAATGAATGAAGAGGAGTGGAGTGGAGGTATTTAGTTGAAGGTTTGGGTTCTTTTATTGGGTTAATGGGCTAGAACATAACCCAAAGCCCAAATGAAAATACCAAAATCCTAATCAACTCCAAACATATCGATGTTTATACTTAAACAAGTTGTAAACGTCGTTTTGAACTCAATGAAATGGGTCTCAAGTCTGAATTCGACTGTTTACAAAAGGTCACATTCTGGGTTTTAATCCGACTAACGATGCTATATTTAAATAAAACATTTAAATATATAATTGTAAAATATGCGGGTTGTTACAATTACGATGAATTCTAATATTAGAATTTCAAATGAATTTTAGTTATCAAACAATTATTTTATTTTTATCTAAATAATTCAACATTTATTATTCAATTCCAGCTATAGATTATTAACACATTCACTACATAAAATTTCATTTCAATACTTGTTATTGCTTAAATCTTCGAAATTTGTCACTTCAAAATTTTATCCAAGTTCATAATCAATAAACTACATAAATAAACAAAGAAATTTTATTTTTAACCATTTTTATTCAAAAATTATATTAAATTTATAATTTAAAATAGTTAAAAATACGGGTCGTTACAACTACTGACATGTGCCCCTATGGTAACTAACTGTTGGCTTATGAGACACAAAGGACAACTAACTATTAATCTCATGATTTGCATCGAATACCATAAACAACAATGGTGTTGTGGATCTGGGGTGCGACCCCACGATCAGGCCGCCAAGGTGGTTACTGGCCAATCTGGTTCACTCTCGAAGCATAAAGGGAGTTGGATAAATGTAGACGGACATATAATATACACAAACTATGTGGCTAACATATAGACTCCATAAATACTCACTGCAGCAAGTCACACGCATCCCTTATATGAGTTTCAACCATGAGTAAATAATAACCGAATAAATAACAAAATGACGTTCCATACCACCGCTATTACTAGTCCATTTATTCAGTGCTTACAAATCGTACTCGCTCCTTCTATATTCTATATAACGAGCCCAAAGAATAACCAGAAAAGTGTTACCAGAAGTCTCATACCAGATGTATCACTAAACCGTTTACTCTAATTTCTCGTCACATAGAATACAAATATCACAAAATCAGTAGAAAAGTGTCATTACTATATCATATCAAAACGCTAATCAAATCAACCTCAACGGTGAACCATTCATATAATCCAATTCAATGTACTAGGAAAAGAATAATCGTAACATACTATATAAAAAGTATAACATGAAATATTTAAATTAATACATAAAAATAATCATTATAGACATTTTCTTCAAATATATGAAAATAAATGAATAAAAATAAATAGAAAGTACATATTCTAGGATAAATAAGAATTCGAATCCCATCATAAATTTACTATTTACAATAAATTATTTCCAATCATTTATAATATTATTCAATAATTAAACTTTCATTAATAATATTTGAAAACTTCTTCTTTTATTTAACAACTCAAATTAATTTTTAAATATATCTACAAAACTTGAAATATACATATATTCATATTCAAATTTCACATTATTATGAAAATGACAATTTTGTCTATTTAAATAATACATTTATAATTAATCTATTAATATATAAAACTTCTATTTACACACACACACACACACAGATATATATATATATATATATATATAAACTAAAATTTAAATTATATCTAATTTGATTTATTTGAATATAAAGATGTATGTATTTCAAAGATATATTACTAAAGCTTGTTCGTATAAATGGGGTTGCGCACCCATACACATAACAAAAACTGTAACGGCCCAAAAATTTTACCACCTAGATTTGCGAATATTTAATAAAATTTAAATATTAAAATAATCGGTTCTATAATTAAAATATAACTCTTTTAAATAATAACAAACGATGGTAAAATAGATTTGTAACAATCCAAGATTTTGGCACTTTGAAATAGGTATTTAAATATATTTCATATAATCAACAAATGGATTTTTATTAGCAAATTAACCTATTTTAATTATTTAATAATGATGATAAATTCGTTTTCAATTTTTTTTAACAATATAGATAGTTCAAATAAAAATAGAAAATGTGAACGAAGAACATTTTCCGAAATTTCGACTTTTCGACACATAAGAGTCATCGGAAACGTTGTGCACACCTGGTGCAACATGCACACATTTATATATGTTAGGATTAGTATTAATTAAGCATACTTATGTATATTAACTTATATATATACCTAAGCATGGATGTGACAAATTATGTTATAAAAGACATATATATACATATAAACACACTTATATATACACAAAACATCTCCGTATCTTTAGTACACACGCATGGAAGCTCTAGCATGATTCAAGGCAAGGAAGGGGGTATTGTGTACAAGTAAGGGAGAGAGGAGGTATGGGGTGCATGCATGTGTGTATATTTAATTCTTATCACTTTATATATTTTATTACTTTCCTAAGCCTATAAATACCACTTACCTTTCAAAATTTTCATTTTACAATCCTCTTCTTCATTATAAATTTCGTAAAAGCTTGAGAAAAAAATATCCATGGCTTGTCTTCATAATTTATAACTTGTGAAAAATCACTTGTTTCCTACTTAAATCACTTCTTTAGCTTACTAGAACACTTCTACAAACACTATAATACCTTTCTTCCAAAGTACAAATCCACACCCTCCACAAATACCATGGTCGAGCTCAAATACATGCATGGCCGAGCCTAATTCAAGTGTAAAAGCATCCAAGTTCTTCCCATTTGCAAGTTAATACCAAGGTCTAGGTCGAATTCAAGTTCTAGTAAGAGTTCGGTGAGTAAAGTTCATGTTTTTAAAACTCAAATTACTAACTTTTTAAAGTTGCAAAATTTATGAGTTAAAATGTTGCTTAACTATGTGGTAATGTTATATGTTGTGTATGCATGCATTATGTTGATTTGGAGTTGATTTCTTATGTCGAATTTTGAGTATGCGATATAGATTATACATTGAATATTGGAAAAGTTGGTTAATATTTTTGAAGTAATAATCTTACTTCTGATTGTGCTATAATGTTATAATGTGGTATTATGTTCGAATGTTGTATTTGTTGTATGTGAGTTCATGACACAAAGGTAGCGATTCGCTAACCAAAAGCGACGTAGAAATCCATTTTTTATCAAAAGTTTGATTTTTGTTTCAAAGTGAAAAGTTTTCAAGATTAAAACTTTGATTTTGGTTTTCAAAAGTTTATTTTCATGTTTTAAAGAAGACAAGAGTTCAAAGGTGAAGTTTTAAAAGTTAGAAAATCAAAATTTCAAGTTTTGAAATTACGGGTTCGTATAGCGATAGTCGTTATATGCACAGTTCAAAAAATCTAACTATTTTTCTAATCTAAACTTGTTTTCACTTAGAAAGCTTTTTGGAAATGTTTTCTTACTTTAATTAAGTAAATAGAGAACAATTATTTAATTATTTATTTGTTAAATGATTAATTAATTAATTAATAAAGGTAATTGGTACTTAATCATTGTTAATAATGGTATTTATACTTAAATGTTAATCAATTAAGTTAATTATGATTTTCTACTTAATTAAAATTAATTATTATTTCATTTTTAATTAAGGATTAATTAATTATTATTTAATTATTTATTTAAGATAATTATAAATTAATTATTATTTTGAAAATGGATTTTATTTAATTAATCTTTGGTTAAAGTTAATTATGTTTTAGGTTTAATTAAGGTTTAATTACTTTTAATTAGAGTTTAATTACTATTTAACAAGGATTTGATTCTCATTTACAAGGTTTTAATTTATTTTAAAATCGCTTTGAGTTTAAGTACAGTTTTGTTTTAAACTGTCTTCTTTTCAAATTTGTTTTAAATTAAGGGATTTCTGCGTCACTTACCCTTATGTAACCCTACATGATTTGGAAAACTAAATGACATCTATTAGCAAAACAAGACACCATTCTTCTATTGTAATAACTTGGACATTCACTCATATGGATTGATTGTTATGTATTGATCCCTTACATACATGTTGTTGTGTGATACCCATGTGAATTGAACAAGTAAAACCAAATTAAAAGCACCATTGTGATCATTAAGCCTCCGTTTGATTTTGTAAAGATAAGTATTTCATTTTCCTTTTGAAATGGTTTCAAAGTTATTCCATTTTAAACAAGATATTTAAAGGATGATTTGGTCAATGGTTTTATTAAAGATGTTTTAACTAATGGAAATGGTTCAATGTAATAAAATGAAGTTTAAAAAGAATTTTCTAAATGATTTGTATGTTTATAAAACTTAGTTTATATAAAGAGTTTTATAAAGGAATTTGGAATTTTATAAAATGTTTTGGGTAAATGGATTTGAGATTTTAAGCAAGGAAGATTTCATAAATAAGGGAGATTAATAAAATTGATTTGCTTATTGAAGGAAGCTAATTTGATATAAGGTTATTTAGGATGTTGTTTGAACAGGAAAAGTTTATAAAGAAGTTTTATAAATGATTTGGGTATTTATAAAAGAAGTTTTAGAAAATGATTTGGATATTCATAATGGGAGTTTATAATAAGGTTTGGATATTTGTATAAAAAAATTGGATATCTATAAAAGCAATTTATATAAATGATTTTGAATATTTATAAAAGGGTTTTATAAATGAATTTTGGAGGTGGGAAGTATTTTGAAATGGATTTGGATTCAAGTAAAAGAGATTTCATGAATGAAATAGATTTTATTAAAAAGGATTTATCGAAAGAAATATAAATAGAATTTGAGATCTAGGTTTCGCTAAACTGACCTTTAAAAATGGTGGTATGGAACATTCGTTTTACACTTAACATCGAGGGAATAGTGTTTAAGGTTTTCCTTACCTCCAATTTAAACAACATTTTTAATCCTTTTTAACTTGATTTGGAAGCAAGAAGTTATGTGCAAATGTTTTGTGTATATACTTATGTCAAAAAGATAAGTATATGAATGTTTTAGACAAATGTTTTAAAAAGAGATTTATTAAATAAAGGTTTGTTTTGAGGCTTCGTGGTTTCTATGGATAAGCAAATCTCAAATGGAATTGGTTGTTGTTTATTTATTTGATAGTTAAATAACCAACTATCAAATATGGACACAAAATGTAACTTTGGAAATATCTAGGAGAAACATGTGGGTTATATGGCACAGTCATCTCCGATGATGTTGTACTATGCGTTTAAATCTCATTTCGTTCTCCTAATATAAATGATAAGGAAATCCATCCAATAATGGTTAGGCGGTCATCTCTGCTCTTATCTTTGACTTTTTATTTCCTAAAGAACCAGGGTTGAGTTTATCAAAAACTACCGAATGTTGTTTTGAAGAGACCGGGATCGGATATGTTATTCGAAAAACCACTTCAATCCAACTCAAGCGTTTTGAAGTGAAGACATCTTGAAGATGATGGAACTGAAGACGTAGCTCTTTGAAGTGCAATGGCTGCTTGCTACTAATCCTGAGGGTGATTCCAAAATGGATGTAGTAAGGAGTGCCTTCGGTTCGTTCATCTCCTGAATGACTTATATGGATGAATGTTGACATTATGTCATCGATTGGAAGGCAATGTAGCGTTCCAAGTGGAAAGTACTATACAAAGGTAAAACGTAGCATTAAGCCTCATCAACCGAGAAATTACAAAAATCGGGAATGCACAAGGGCCATGTGGGTCGCTTCCGTTAGGGTATGGTCATCCCAAAATCTAGATCGATTACTATCTACCCATGTACGCTTGAGGCCCCAAAGTGGTTTGATCATATTTAGTACTACGATTCAAGTGGTAGGCCAATCCTTTGTGGTAGATGTATAAGATGTTCTTTCAGACTATGGTGCATTTTATCTAGAGATGTACCATCGAAAGGTAGTTCCTTACCTTGTCATAGTATGGAATCCATTCTCCTATATGAGCCTTTACGGTTTAGTTGTATACCTATTATGCTGGAATTTAATTAATGTAACGATTTCGGCTATTTAATTATTTACTTGAAAACCCTAAACATTATGATAATATTATAGGATTTTCTATAAAAAATGTTTTGGTTATCATAAGGTAAAAATCCGTCCGTGTTTATGTACGGTGTGGCCTTACAAGATGCCTTTGATTTAAAGGTTTTTATAATGTTAAAGACTTATGCTTTACCCACACCAGACCCATGCCTTCCCGGAGTTTATTTTCACTTTTCCTAAACTCTTGGGTTCTCAAATTTGAATGGGCAGCCAACTAGTTCCATTTTTCATAGATTTTATCTTGGAGGAGCTTGGAGCAGGTGGCTTCATCAATAGCTAGTTAATTTTCTTGTTTTCTATTGTATTATATGTATTTTATCAATTAGGTGGGGACAGGCTGTTATAATTGTCCTAGGCTAGAATTTGTATTAGTATGACTCTAATGTAACATTTTGAAATGACTTTGTAATATATTATGTTGTGGTATATATATATATATTGTTTCGTTGCATTGTGAGATTCTGTATTGTTTAGTTTCTTCTGTTCTATCTTTCTTTCTTTTACCCTAATGACCTATCTTACGGACGACTAAATGATCGGCACATGAATACCGAGGATGTATTAAGTGTCATCTTTGGTAGTAAGAAAGGCGGTTCGTTATAAAAACACTACAATCAAATGTTCATTCGTACCAATAAAACAAAGTTGAATAGAAATTTAATAAACAGGAGTTCAGTATCAATAAAATAGTCAATAAAGTATGGCAACATACATGAAAAAGCATGTCATGAATTCAAGTCACATAACAACAAACATGAAACGTATGTTTAAAATAGCATACCATAATATAGCATAGCTAAAGACTTTACAATGTCACGAACTCAAATATTTTTCCTAATTGATGTGTATTTACACTGAGATCAAATTAGCATACACAAAATGAATGGTACTACTTACGTCATGTATCAATCCTACTCGCATCCTGGAGCTGCTAGCATTGATGCTAGTACAATTATGAAAGCACTATCAAATCATACATATCATTTCCATTCACAAATTTCCATTTTACTACTAATATTAAATTCACATTGTTATATAATAAAACTTTAAATTATTTCATATTCATAACTTATATAAAAGCATATAATTGTTTTAACTTTTCTAAGTGAGAGAATATATATATATATGGTTATAAGAATGAACTCTCGTGGATACAAGCTGTACTCAACTTGTAACGGTCCTGACTCGGCCTTCGAAAATCGGCACCCGTACTTCACTTGTACTCAAATGCCGTAGATTCAAACGCCGAATCTGGCTCGCCGGAGCTTATAACACAGTAAGTATAACAACACAACGGAAGAAAGAAATGAATGATATCATATACATCACAATTGATACAATATCGAGAATATGATATACAACAATGATATCTATATGATACAAGAATATCAGAGACAAATAATAATGTTACAGCGGATGCAACAGAACTGATATCTCCAAATGATCTGAAAAAGAGAATGAATCCAACAACTCCAACGTCAAGCTCGAACCACCATCACATTTCACTAAGATAAGCAAGTGCAATCGTCCGTGAACTCCAAACACTGAACAAGTTCCAAATACTCTACTAAATCTGACTATCTGAAAAAAACCCAACTCTAGACTGCCCGTGTGGAAAATTGTGGGCACCCAGAGTTTAGGAAGGGAACATTAAACTCCGGGTCAGTCATGGGATTAGTATGAGTAAGAAAAATAGTTTGTCTTTAAAACAAACAACAAAAGAACTTTAAACATTGAAATCCGCAATGCTTTTTGGAAAATGAAACTACCATAAGGCCTCCCGCCACACACACAATGCAAACGCAGAATTGGAGGAGATTTCTCCTTATGATAGTCAAAAATGATTACTACGCAAAATCATTGGATTATTATTACTATTAGTGCATAGTGAAGAAAACCATTTCGAAAGTATAATATTAATCTTAGCCAGCATAGACATTCCGAACTATGCCTACTATAGCTACCATCTAAACAGTGGTGACCACCATAAGTAAATGGCAGGTTCTACAACTAAAACCGTACTGGGTTCGTATTGTTTGATTGGATTTCCAACAAATGGTCAGGCTAAGGAACTTCCTACTACCACATGGATACGCCTTTGGAGGGACATCCCGAGAACCTACCCGGATCTCTGCCAACACAAGGCCGGGTTACCTCTGTAACTAGGTAACTACTACTCGAGTATGCCACCCCCCGGTCCTTTGGGACCTTTATCCGAGGCGCCTAGATCACAAAGCAACAATCACACAGTAAATAAGATTGATGCCACCACACAGGTAAAGCATCTGGGCTCGTACGTCTCAGAGAAGGGTGTTAAGCTAAGAGAATAAATTCTCCGCCACCAAACAGAAATGTATTTGAAAGAAATTAGCTTTATATCTCAAAGTGTAATGTCACACATACAACCATACAAGTCTGTTCCGGGTTCAAACAGAACCGAAGGCACTTCCAAAGAAGCCCTTGCAATCCGGGTATTCACAATCCCTATCGGATTTCCCATCACTAAGGGAATCTCTATACCGGCGTGACTCAGTGCAGAGACAATCGACGGGTTATCCTTTCGTTTTCGAAAATACCCGGTCTTCACCACCGGTCTTCAAATGCAATCCATATACGACGTATCATTATTCGGAATGGGTTATATGACACAAAGTCCTCTCCCGGCTAAACCGAATAATGAGCGTAATATTTAAAAACATATGGATGATGGAATTTCAATTTAGTCAGAACTTATTACCCAAATGCTTTCTTTAAATGGTTTAAACACATTACCATTTTAATCTTTTTAAACAAAAAGATTTAATTCACAAAGTTCATCCAGTTTCACAAAGATCCATTCACAGATTTTCCAAATCAATTTCCATTTCAATTGGATTAAATCATTAAATCTTTAAATCAAAGATTTAATTCATAGCTTTCAAAACACGTTTCCAAAGATTTATTCGTAACTTGGAAAACTATTTTCAATTCAACTTGAAATTCCTTTAATTCAAATTGGAAATTCATTTCTTATATAAGAGCTTTTATCCTTTGAAACAATTAGTTTCCATTCTCGAAAACTAATTACAATTTACATAAGTTAAAACCATTCAAGTATAAAACTTGGATTAAATTCCTTAAATTTCCAAAACCATACTTTTAAATTGTTAAAAATCCATATAAACACATTTATAACTGGTAGGATCTTATCAGACCATAGTACCCAAATCATTGAATTCAATTTCTTATATTGAATTCAAATTTAAATCAAATTATTAAGATTCCAAATTTTATTAAGTTATTTAAAATAACTTTTATTTTTGAAACTCATTTGCAAAGCTCTCAATTCAAATTCAAAAACTATTTAGATTCATAAATTCAACCTTTGAAAATTGTCAACAATCTGTGACTTAACTGATTTCCACGTGAAATTCATATTTGTGTGTGTATGGTGTAGTCCAGGGGTTTCACACAGTAGTGCAAAATCAATAAATCATCACAGATCAAAATACAGAAATATAGTTGATAAGCGGTATAAACTATAACGCTCATCTTTTCATTTACAGATCACAGATCATATATATATATATATATATAATTCAGATAATAAATTGCATTCATCCCAGATAAATAAATTATATTACAGATCACAACACAAATCAGGATGTATCACAAAGCATCACATATCAGGGATATCAAACAATTCAACCATGCAATAAAATCCAAACATCCGTAAGTAGGATCAATTTAATTATCTGATTGATTTAAATCAGATAAATTTCTATGAATAAATTTGCTAGGCATGGTAAATTAATGATCAATTAATTACAAAACATTTAATAATTTCCCTTTGATTAATCATTAATTAACCCTTAATTAATTACTTAAATGATTATCTCTAATCACAAATTTATTACATTGAGCAATTATCCTTTAATCATTTAATTAATCAATTCTAATCATTTAATTACTTTTAATTAAGTAATTACCTTCAAGTAATTAATTACCTTTAATTACTTATATTAATTAATCTTAATTAATTAATCATTCTTTAATATAATTACACAAAGTAATTATCCCTTAATTACATATATCAATTAACTAACTCCTTGATTAATTACATTAATTAATCCTTTAATTACACTGAGGAATCATCACTTAATTACTTCCCTCAAGTAATTATCCTTTAATTACTATCCATTAAGTAATTTCCCTTTTAATTACATCCAGGAATTTTCCATTAATTGCTTCACTAAGTAATTACACTTCATTAATTACATTTAGTAATTATACCTAACCCAATATCAAGTAATTACCTTTAATTAATTGAACTTAATTAATTAATTAAAATTAACCACATTAACTTAATTAATTAAAACTTAAAATAAACTCTTAACTTACAATTGCCAAACATCAATTACTTCATCAATACTTAGAATCGTTTAAGATAACTAACTTTAATTTATTTTCCTTTTAGACTAAAAGTTTGGAAACCGCATCCCGAGAAAATCTCAGATTTACTCGAGTTACCACTCGAGTTTCTTCACACTTTCCCCAAGTTTTCCCCCTTTTCTTCTCCATATCATCAACTGTTAAAATTTTAGAAATCTGTTCTAATCTCTCACGCGAAAACCAGATGAAGACTCGAGCGTAGACACTAAAATCTCGAGTATCTCTTCGAGCCACGCGAAACCCATTCTTCCAGGCACAAGATTGTCGTCGTGCATGTGCACGGCATCGCCGGCCGACTCCAGGCATCACCATGTCGTCGAGCACATCGACGATCACTTCCAGGTCATGCTCCGACCACTCAAACTTCGCCGTCGCCTCGAAATTTGAATTCGAGTTCAAGTTGGAAACCTGGAACAACCCAGACCCATCACAACCCAAAACCTGTCAATGCCTCGCTCTCACGGCTTCGACCACGAGAACACATGAAACTCCGGCCACCCACTCCTCAACACTTCCTCCACCATCTCCCCAAAGTACGTCGAACTCGATCGCCTGGCGACGATGAACGAACCCACTTACACGGCTTCGTCAAAACTAGGTCACCAGATTTTGAAAGCTTCCCGCCGCCGCCATGATCGATTACACGCCATCACCTCATTTTTCCTGGAACCACCGTAGGCCCCTCCATCTCCAGCCAAAGCCCTGACCAACACGACTCAGTCGATCACCAGTAATTGGTCGAAATCCAATTTTTGAACAAGAACAAACTGTTCTCAAACCAGTCGCTTAAAAATCATCAAACAAGGCTCAAAAATCCTATTTTTCCATGAGAATTCGAGTTATATACCTGAATCAATATTTCGTGAGGTTCGAAATTTCCAGACTTTAAAGGTTTCACTGTAAAAATTTGATTTTTCATTCTATATGCATTGATACTTCATGAAACCATTTTTAGATTATAACTCATTCTTAAACACAACTAATTTGTTTAAAAACTAAAGCCTTGTATTGATTAGAAAAGAAGAAATTGAATTTTCTTTATTGTTTTGTACTCTGAGACTAAACAGAGAAGAAAGCATTCACTGATACCTATATATACACATAGCAAATGACAATATATATGACTTAAGTTAAATTTCTGGTTGTTACTCACCTTGTTTTCCAGAAGAAAGAACAAAGTTTATGATGACACAGGCTTTGAAAACCTGGCAAGCTGAAATCTTTCTTCTTTGATTCTCTGATTTGAGTTGAGCTGGAGTTTAAGTTGTTTAGGTTGTATTTTGTTGAAGTTTGAATAATATTTACTTCAGATTTTTGTTTCTCAGCTTGGAATGGACGAAACTGAAATGAAGATGATGGATAGAAATTGAGTTTACTGGTGATAATATTTGTACAGGGTGATATACGGGTTTGTACAATGTTTAGCAAGGATATTTTCCTTGCTTGCTGGCTGAAATGAGAGCATTAATTAGGCTTGTACAATCTTGAATATATATCATACTTATCCAATTTTTTATACGGTATGTACAAATGATTTTTCATTTCTTTTGCTTTGTCTTCCTTTGCAAGTCATTTCACTTGCTTATACTTTGTCTACATACTTATATTTTTGTTTCATTCTTTTGCAAGTGTTCATACATGAATATATATTAGTGTTTGTATTTTCTTTGTTTTTATAATATAAGTGGATCTCTATTTTAACATGTTGTCAAAAAAATTCTTCTTTTTTCTATTTTTAACTTAACCATCAATTCTAAATTTAAAATTACATACATGTGTTCAATGTTTATATTGTTATAATTTATTTTCAACCATTTATTAAGATTTAAATTCAAATTCAATAAAATTTTATAATTTCAAATCTACTCATATAGGCATAACTATATACATTCACATATATATACAATTTATAAATTTAAACGATTTAACATATATTCTATTTGAATTCGGGGAAACTCGAATCAATTTATCAATTAAATTTCCCAATTTTTATTCAAAAATTAAATTAATTATTAATTTAAATATATATAAAATCCGGGGTCGTTACACAACTGCTCATGCATTCTTATACATATCATGTATACCAACAAGCAAATGAATGAACCCAAAGGTATAATACCTCAGCAACATGTTATACAAAAGAAATTAAAGTAACAACTGTACATACCCATTAACACACAGATAACTATACAAATGCAGACACGCTAGGATGTACACCCAATCACATATGCCAAAAATAAATGACCAGGTTGAACACATACATATCCACATATGGAAAAATAGAACCCAAAAGCAATGTAAAGAATTGTAGTAAGGTATAAAAAAATAAATATGCAGAAACTAATTCAATAAAACACAACAAACCATATTTATATATTAATGCATTCACTAAATTTGCAGACATACATACACCTACAAAAATACACTACACGTGAAACTATCTACACACACGCTCTCCTACAACCTAACGTAAACCCACGCATACTGTAACGACCCAATTTTTCGACTTCTGAAAGTCGACATCAATACGCCCACTGTATCAAATGCCGAACTATCGAATGTCGGAAAACCGAATCTATAACAACCCTGTATTTTACAATTATTTTTAAATTGATTTCCAGATTTAAAAGCTTTATTTATGAAAAGAATAAATTTTTTTATTTTAAATATAAACTTTGATTTTGATATGGATTAGAATTCCAAATATGACTGAATAGAATAATTTTCCAAAAAAGTGAATTTTGGTTAAAATAGTCAAACTTTGACTTTTAAATTTAAATTTTAAATATTTGAAATTATAAATTTTATCTTTTATTATAAAAATAGATTTAATAACTTGAATACTGCTTTTCGTTTCGTTGAAAACGGAGATAAACTGGAAAAGTTATGTACATTTCAATTTTGAGTATAAACTGTTTATTTAACAATTTTGTCTATTTCAATGTATAAATTACTTTTTCTTTGTTATATTTTATTTTAATATGTGTCAATATGTTAATTTATGTATATTTTCATCTCTAAATATTTTCAAAAATAATAATATAATTTTTCCAAATTTACTATGATGATTTCCTATTTTCTGTTATTTTCTTCATTAAAAATTATATGTAAATTAAATTTTAAATATTTATTTTGTGAATATATTTTTATTTTATGTTATTATTTATATTTAAAAATATATTACAAGCTCATATGATTTTTTTCTAAAATTTATTCTATTCAATTTCAAATTTTCTAGACTAGTTTATTATTTCTAGCTATTTTCTTAATTTAACTTTATATGATTGATAAATATTTATATAAATTATTATATTTTGATAAAATTTTGAAATTTTATCTGGTATTATTATTATTACTGTTTGCACCAAAAATGGTCACAAACCCCAAGTGTAGTGAAAGCACCAGCGTATGAATACGAATCAACAGTATTCACACACAAATCACAGATCTAAGCAAGTAACAAGCAACAATTAAGAAATAATGAACAGTGACACACAATTTATAGTGGTTCGGCTATCTCCGGCCTACATCCACTTCAAGGTTTTTATGATTTTATTACTCGATGCTTGAAGATTACAATTTCGTATGTTGTATTACAACTGATTTTTTGAACTAAGTCTGAATCTAAGGCAGCAATGGTGATCTGGAGTAACTCTGGCAGAATCTGGGCGCTCTTTAGCTCTCAAATTTGTCCGACCCCCTTTTCTGAATGACCAGGGGCTCTATTTATAGGTGTAGAAGGCTGATATTTCGCCTAAAATGAAGGGAGACCAGTTCTGGTACGTCAGGGGGGCCACATGGCCGAAATCTGGAGATCCGGGCCCACTTTGGGATCGATTCGACCCTTGGTTCGAATCGATCAAGAAATCATCCAATCGAGCTGAAATTTGGTGTGAACATTCTTCATCATGTGCTTAAGCTTCTGTGAAAATTTCATAGCATTTGGATGTGTAGATCTCAAGTTATGATCGATTCAAGGTTGCATTTCTGGTTGACTAGCTTGGTTCGAATCGATCTAGTTCGAATCGATTCGTTCGAATCGATCCAGCGCGCGCTTCTGTGATGACGTGGTGCGCGTGCTCCGAGTCATTCCCCCTTTTTCTCCGAGTTTTCTGGGTCAAACCCTTGGTTTTAGCTGTGGTGGATTCGAGATGTTTGGATTCGAAGGTGGGAATGGGTTCGAGGCAAGGTGCGTTCGAATCGGTCATGGTCTATACTTGTTGATCGATTCGAAGTCGTTCAAACCATATGGATTCGAATGCCAGGCATAGGATGGTTCCAGTGTGCTTCGTTCGTATCGATTGTTGGAAAACAATAGGCGATCGATACGAAGTTATCTCTTAAGGACGGATTCGAACCAGCGACACCGGATGGATTCGAAGTGATTTGCCTCTGTGATTTCGAAGGAATTTATTTCGATGGAGTCGAAGACCTGCAGCTCTTATGGATACGAAGCAGATGGAGTCGAACATGATGGATTCGACGCAATGATCTTCTGATCGATTCGAACCAACCTTTCCTCATGGATTCGAGCCTAGCCTATTTCATCCATTTCCTTTTGGCGATATCTTGAGCATACGAACTCGGATTGACTCGAAACTTGGAACGCTGCTTCATCTGACCTTGCTTGACATGTCTTATCAATTGCAGCCCGATCCGGACTCGGAAAAAATTCATCGATATCCATGGTGAACCTACGATGCACAATCGATGTTCATGACTAATAATCATTGATTTTCAGTTAATCTTTGGGTATCTCGACTTTGCCAAAAGTTGGGATAACATTTTGCCCCCCAAAACATGCCTTTTTGGTAAAAGGCGTGTTTTGATCAGTCTTAAGTCGGATGCAGTGAGTTCATGTTTCACTCGTAGCTTATAGCATTTTCAATCAAGTCCATGGCTGTTCGAAGCCGAATTGTTATCAATTTTTTCCAGTGGAAGCTTAAGAATGAAGTTCTTCAGTCTCTCCATACTATCGGTGGTCACTCCGGACCCTTGCCAAGCTAATTCTAGATTTAGCGATTGAATAAAAAGATCCTATTGCATTCCGGCGTTGCTTTCTATCCCTTGCACTCTGGCCCCAGCTAGGGCGTATAGCGATGTCTTGGTCGTTCTCGACCGATCATAGCCTCTCCGGGCTCATGCTGGATCCCATCCTGTCACTCTCCGGTGAAGGGGAAACAACGTTAAGTGAGTCAATCCTGTCGCTCTCCGGCGAAGCGACTCAACTCCTGCACTCTGGTTCAGTGTATCTGAACGTTAAGCGATGTCATAACCTGAATCGTCGGTCGATCACAGCCTCTCCGGGCTCATGTTGGATCCCATCATGTCACTCTCCGGTGAAGGGGAAACAACGTTAAGTGAGTCAATCCTGTCGCTCTCCGGCGAAGCGACTCACCTCCTGCACTCCGGTTCAGTGTACCTCAACATTAAGCGATGTCATGGCCTAAATCGTGGGCCGATCATAGCCTCTCCGGGCTCTTATCGAATCCTGATCCAATCACTCTCCGGTGAATAGGAAACGATGCTTAAGTGAGTTGATCCTGTCACTCTCCGGCGAAGCAACTCACCTCTTGCACTCCGGACCCTGCCTCTCCGGGTAGGATCATAAAGCGATCGTGTTTATATTGATAATTGATATTTAATGTTTATCCTTTAACTCTCCGGTCAAAGGTTTATTTTAATAAGTGTTTCTTTATTAAATTCAAATCCTAGATGTTCAATCTCAAACACCAGGAAAAACAAGATAATGCCTCTCCGGGCGGAGCGGTCTATTTCCATCTCAGAGCATGCCTAGGGATCTCTCCGGTTCCCGTACATGAGTAAGTGGGATAGCCGTTTTATTTTGGAAATCAAATCTAAGAAAACTAGTCGACCAGAGTCCAAATCTTGAACTTGGCCCTTGCCATCACAATCAGTTGATGACGAGTCGTGATCCCGATCCAGGATCATTCCTGTTAGGTTGAGGCGGTAGTTGTTCGGACCTGACCGCCGTTGCACGTTCTCTGACATATTGCGGCAATCTACCACTCCTGGCATGTTCTTCCACCTCATCCTTCAGGTGGCGGCATTCATCGGTAGTGTGCCCATCCAGCTCATGGAATAGGCAGTACTTTCCAGTCCTATGTTCCCGCTCCGTGGGATCTCTCCTAGGTGGTTTTCGATAAGGGAGTTGCCCCCGAGTTTCAGTGTAGATTCGTTCCAGTCCTGCCACCAAGTCTGTGTATTGCCTGAATCTGGGCTCTCGAAATTTCTTCCATTTATCAGGACCATCATGCGCGTCATCCTGCTTTCTCTTTCCTTTGTCTGCCCTGGACTGTTCCCTGGCGGTTCCTTCGCCTTGTGCAACATTTATTTCCTGGCGCTCGGCTCGTGATTCCTCTAATCGAATGAATTTTTCAGCTTCATGGAAAAACTCTCCAAGATCTTGCGGTGGATCTTTAGTCAAAGAGTCTTTGAATTCGGTGCCTTCTCCAACTCCTGCCACTGCCGCCATCAAAATCATCGATGGGTCCGGGCGATCTACAGAAGTCACCGTCGCATTAAATCGTAACAAAAAATCTTTTATGGACTCTCCGGTCCTTTGTTTTATTGATGCCAAAGTCATCACACTCTTAGGTCGCGTCACGTGAACCCTAAACTGCTTCATGAAGCAATCCACAAGCTCGCCCCATGTCCTGATTGATCCGGTTTCTAGCTGCCTAAACCAAAGCGCAGCCAAATCTGATAAGAATAAGGGGAAACATCGTGCCATTACTTCTTCGGATGCTCCCAGCACTTCCATGTGTCTGATATATCTGGTGATATGCATGGTCGGGTCTGACTTTCCGTCATAAGGATTCAGCGTTGGTAGTTTGAACTTCGGAGGGTTCCTTGCATTCTTGATATTCGGAGCGAACGGACTCCGACTAACTTCTTCCAATCCTCCTCCTGACAACCCTCCTCTCATGAGTCGTCTCACTAGGCCAATCATTCTTTCATCTCCATCCAGGGGTTGCCCCCTTGTCATGTCTCTGTCTTGCCCTCCGAATCTTGTAGGGAATTCGGGTACGTACTCTTCGGGTGGATCGTTAGCATTTGTGTTGGCCCTAGCCGGTTGAGCTCCTTCCAAAGGTACTTCTGCGTTGGATCCTGCGGGCCTGCCCCCAAGCCTTTGTTGATTGCCTTCTGGTTCTGTATTCTATCCTCCGTTGGGTTCCATAGCCCTAGCTCCTTGTTCCACATTCACAGCCGCTGTAGCTGGTCCAAGGTTCTGTGTTCCTGCAGCTCTCATCTGTTCGAAGAAGTTCTGCAGCATCTCTTGTTGGCTTTTCATCATTCTTTCCTGCATTAGGTTATTCATAGCCTCCATCTCATCTCTAGTAATGTAGATCGAAGCTTGTCCTTCTCCAGCGCCAGAGGATGCCTCTTGACTTCCTACCTGTTGGCTTCTCTCAGTTCTTTGTCTAGTTTGTTGAGTCATTGTAGAGTCAAATCTAAATCCTTAAAATCTTAAATCTAAACTTTGAATCTGGTGTAGCGGGTGCTAGTTCTTCTCAGTGAAAGCACCAAAGTGTTTGCACCAAAAATGGTCACAAACCCTAAGTGTAGTGAAAGCACCAGCGTATGAATACGAATCAACAGTATTCACACACAAATCACAGATCTAAGCAAGTACAAGCAACAATTAAGAAATAATGAACAGTGACACACAATTTATAGTGGTTCGGCTATCTCCGGCCTACGTCCACTTCAAGGTTTTTATGATTTTATTACTCGATGCTTGAAGATTACAATTTCGTATGTTGTATTACAACTGATTTTTTGAACTAAGTCTGAATCTAAGGCAGCAATGGTGATCTGGAGTAACTCTGGCAGAATCTGGGCGCTCTTTAGCTCTCAAATTTGTCCGACCCCCTTTTCTGAATGACCAGGGGCTCTATTTATAGGTGTAGAAGGCTGATATTTCGCCTAAAATGAAGGGAGACCAGTTCTGGTACGTCAGGGGGGCCACATGGCCGAAATCTGGAGATCCGGGCCCACTTTGGGATCGATTCGACCCTTGGTTCGAATCGATCAAGAAATCATCCAATCGAGCTGAAATTTGGTGTGAACATTCTTCATCATGTGCTTAAGCTTCTGTGAAAATTTCATAGCATTTGGATGTGTAGATCTCAAGTTATGATCGATTCAAGGTTGCATTTCTGGTTGACTAGCTTGGTTCGAATCGATCTAGTTCGAATCGATTCGTTCGAATCGATCCAGCGCGCGCTTCTGTGATGACGTGGTGCGCGTGCTCCGAGTCATTCCCCCTTTTTCTCCGAGTTTTCTGGGTCAAACCCTTGTTTTTAGCTGTGGTGGATTCGAGATGTTTGGATTCGAAGGTGGGAATGGGTTCGAGGCAAGGTGCGTTCGAATCGGTCATGGTCTATACTTGTTGATCGATTCGAAGTCGTTCAAACCATATGGATTCGAATGCCAGGCATAGGATGGTTCCAGTGTGCTTCGTTCGTATCGATTGTTGGAAAACAATAGGCGATCGATACGAAGTTATCTCTTAAGGACATATTCGAACCAGCGACACCGGATGGATTCGAAGTGATTTGCCTCTGTGATTTCGAAGGAATTTATTTCGATGGAGTCGAAGACCTGCAGCTCTTATGGATACGAAGCAGATGGAGTCGAACATGATGGATTCGACGCAATGATCTTCTGATCGATTCGAACCAACCTTTCCTCATGGATTCGAGCCTAGCCTATTTCATCCATTTCCTTTTGGCGATATCTTGAGCATACGAACTCGGATTGACTCGAAACTTGGAACGCTGCTTCATCTGACCTTGCTTGACATGTCTTATCAATTGCAGCCCGATCCGGACTCGGACAAAATTCATCGATATCCATGGTGAACCTACGATGCACAATCGATGTTCATGACTAATAATCATTGATTTTCAGTTAATCTTTGGGTATCTCGACTTTGCCAAAAGTTGGGATAACAATTACCAGAAATATAAAGTTATAAAAAAAATTTAATAAAGAAATTTGAAAGGCCTTAAACTTTCTATCTTCCTAAGGCCCTTTTATCTTCTAACCCTTTTACTTTTAAGCTAACTTTTCATTCAATTGGCCACATTTCCTCATTTCCTCAGCCGCCACTTTTTTTTCCTCATTCACGTGCATTCTTTTCCTCATCTCCTGAAAAAAAATTCGGCCATTGCTTCAAAAGCTTGGGTAAAAACATTTTCTTCTTCCTATGTTTATTTGTTTTTCATTGATTTAAATTGTTTTGCTCTTGCTCTTCATCTCTAGGATCGGCCTTGCCTCCTCCACCTGCCCTGCCGCCTCTACCACCACCAGCACACCTGACCAACACCTCCTCCAGCCCCTTCCCATCAGGCCGAACACCCCATGGCAAGAGACCACCACCAAAATTCACAAAACATCACCTATATGCTCAAATCTAGCCTAGTTTTGTTCCAACACCTCCACCTTCCTTTAGCCGCCACTTCCACCACCACCACCAGCCCATATCTGACCACTACCCTCTACCACATTAGCCACCAACATCTGGACCTCTGACCATGACCCTAGATTCTATGGCCAAACCTAATTGTAGCATAGAATAATGAGATTTACCTTGAATTTGCTTTGTTGTGTTGTTGTTCCATCTCCATACCTTTTGCCATCAACAAACTCATGTTAGGCCGACCTTAGCAACCCAGATCTGACCCAAAACCATTGCCTTAGACCTGTAGTTTCCCTCATGGCTGAGCCTAGTAAAGGTTGAAAGCATGTGCAAGCATTTCTATTTGATTCCGTGCAGTCATTTCTAACATTGTTTTATTAAAATTTGGGTTGAAAACTTATATTGTTTGGATTGTTTTGTCTTATGTATTCCGAGGAGTTAACCTTGTCTCTCTCACACTCATCATCATCATGGCTGAGAAATGAACCCCTTGTTCGAGCTTTTGAATGG
This sequence comes from Allium fistulosum, assembly GCA_030737815.1. NCBI lineage: Eukaryota > Viridiplantae > Streptophyta > Magnoliopsida > Asparagales > Amaryllidaceae > Allium > Allium fistulosum. Next base: position 1,260,576,279 of record CM060901.1, read on the forward strand.
TTAAAGCATGGTCAAGTAATCTATTCCGTTGTTGCTTCTTATCTTCATTGTTTCAACATTGTTTTGCGTTGAATATTTATGTGTATATTGTCTTGTTTTGGTTATTGTTTACAAGATAAATATCAAGGCTCTCCATTCATTCAAATCAAAATTCATGCTATATCGTGCTTGTTGTGCTTTCTGGAATCTATTCTGTGTGTTTTGATCGCTAATCTCCAGCTTTAACAGGTGAGTTATTCTCACCAGACAATATGTACCTATACAACTAGTAAATTGACACCCTGCGAATCTGTAGAAATATATTATCATGTTATACTTGACTATGTTATGATCATATGATGTATATACACCTGTTATATCATATGTTACTGTTATTTAATGTTATTCTGTTATTTATATCAGTTATCACCATTGCAAGTTCCCTGTAGACTAGAATCACTATGGGTTGAAATGATACATACCCGAACGGACTTTAGAATAGGGAAAAATCGTTATGGGCTGAAATGATAGGCCTGAATGGTTTCTATTTAATTTATTTTAACTTGGGATTGCGGGTTTGAAATGATAGAACCCGGATTTTTCTTTTTAAACTGCGGATTGAAATGATACATATCCGTATCACTTGACCTAGGCTAGAAAACTATATACAGGCCCGTGGTTATTTTATAAAGTGTTTTGAATATTTTTAAGTATTTTAAAAATATAAATTTATGAAATTTGATTTAAACAGATTTTGAAATATTTTGAATTAAAGAATTTATGATTTTTCTATGTGTTAAAAATGTAATTAATGAATGGTTTAACTAGATTTTTGAAATATAACTTAAGTTGGAAATTTGGAATTTTGGTTAAAAATGATATTTAAGTTATATAAATAAAATGGATATTAAATTTTATTTGGAAATGGTAAATATGATAATTTGATTAAATTTGAATTTAAGTGATTTATTAAAGTATTATTGTTTTTTCTATGAATTTAAGTGGTTAAATAAATGAATGTTTAAAAGTGATCTTTTAAAATATAACTTGACTAGGAAATGTGAAATTTGGTTTTAATTAAAGGTTTAAGTTAATTAAATGAAATTGGAAATTTAGTTAAATTGTGAAATGGTAATTTAAATTTGAAGTGTTAAGTTTATTTGTTGAAATGTGAAGAATTGGACACTTTTACACTAAAATTTATTAAGTAAATTGTTGAAAATTGGATTTGATTATAAGAAATTTATTGTGAAAAGATATATGTTAAATGATATGTAAATGAACATTTTAAATGTTAAAATATGATTTTAAAAATGTTTATGTGTTTTAAATTAAAGTTATTTAATTGCTGGAAATACACTAACACCTGAAATTAACTTTTAATAGCATTCAAAAATGCTATAGATTCTGTTTTGAACTAAAATTGTGTAAAAAGGAGCTATTACAGCATTTCTGGAATGCTGTAGTTGCTGTAGTTGAACTTATAGGCTAATATTGAACTCAGGCCTATTGTAGCATTCTCTGGAAATGCTATAATGGTCTGCAGTCTATGTTGAAATCAAATTTAACCCTTGTTTTGAAATCTGAACTACCGCAACACTTCTGAAATGCTGTCTTTTCTGTTTTGAACTATAATTCAACTAAAACTGAGTTTTAACAGCAGTTTTAAGTGTTGTCTTTGTTGAATTAAAAATGTTTTCAAATATAACTTATAGCAGTTGTTTTTAAATGCTGTGAAATGCTGAAATTTTAATAATTAGGGTTTTTGACTTAGTAAACGAACTCAGAATGGTTTGAAACTTTGGAAATTGAATACTTGATTTGAAAATATAATAATTACACTTTTAAAAGGTTTAAATGAATTATTTTGATTGGAATATAAACTATTTAAAGGTGATTTGAAATGATAGTAATGAACGATATCTTTGAATTTAAAAGGTATTTAAAGTTGAATATTTGGATTTGAACTGATAGGATATTTTATTTTATTAAAATGATTTGAAATGAAGTTTTGTAAGGATATGATATTTTATTAAAATGATTTGAAATGAAGTTTTGTAAGGATATGATATTTTATTATATTAAAATGATTTGAAATGAAGTTTTGAAATGATATGAAAATTTAAATATATGGAAATGGTTTGGAATTGATTTAATCTTTATTTTGATAAAGATATGGTTTGAAATGATATTTTATTTTGAAGTAAAGTATTGTTTTTAAAAGTTATAACCACGGGTTATAATAACGATTGGTTGGCAAAGAGACCGGGATCGGATATGGACATACTCTCTGTCGATACCGAAAACCACTTTGACAACTGTGTACGCGGTGGAGATTCCAGAATGAAGTAGGATGGTGGCGACGTTCTTAAGGTATGTTACGTGGACCCAACTCCAGTGAGTTGGCATAAGGTGGCTAAAACAGGAGCGATCTCAGACCAGTGAGGTAGCACCTCTTCTCGGACACATTTCTTCGATATTATACTCTTACTTATGATTGATTAGATGCCCATCCTCCGATTTGGGAGTGTTGTTCGAGGTGGACGGTAGTGGCTGCTATGCGCTCCATCAGTCCGTGTGCGTAATTGGTATATCTACCCTGGCATTGCCTAGTTGTGCCGTGTCACCTACCATATCGAGCTTTACTACGATTATGATTTTAAGATCCGACCACGTTAAGGTTCTCCATCCCCTTAACGCTATTTTCTATATGATTATACTTTACTGATTAGACACTACTGTATATAGCGTATATTACTATATAGTAAATAGTTTAACGGATCCTTAGAGGATGGGCGGTTCCAAGCATCTTCTAAGTTACTTGTACCCTTATTACAGTTCGCTTGAGTTGGTTTACATTATATAAGTATATATTGTCCTGACTCGAGTGTTTTGTGTTTTGCTTTACGCTCGGGTCAGCCTGAGTTATTCACAGATTTGGATTTCCACTCTCTTGGAGATTTGAATCGCTGGATATTATCTGCTTGTCATGACCTATCTATTTCAATTCCGTTGTTCTACTCAGCTTGTACTTGGTTATTATATTGAGACTTTTGTTGTATTCTATTTCTTCTGTTATATCTCATGTAACTCTGATATATTTATATAGTAGCTTCATGAACTACTATTTCTTTTACTTCCGCTGCATTATTTTACTCTATGTCTGTGATCTGTAATTATATTTATTTACTGTATATTCTGAGATTTGCCAAATTTTATTTACAACGCGGTATTTTGAGCAATTCAACTCTGGCATGAGTGTCTGCCTATACACTTATAATGGATGTGAATGGTTGAAAATATCGGGTCGTTACTGTTGGTATCAGAGCTTTGGCTTTGAGGCAAAACTTAGAATGTATGGTAAAATTATTTACAGAATCACTTTCGTTCGAGTTTGAATCTCTTCCTTTTGATTCGATTTCCTTTGAATTTTGGAACGTTCCCTGCGGTTCCAAAATCCATTATTGTTCCTCACTATTCATCTTCTTTTGATTCTGGAGTATCTCATAACTCCACTTCGAATGATCTTTGTAGTGAATTGGCGGTCTCGCCAATATTCTAATTTTCTTGTAAAGGCGTGAAACTCCTTTACAATAGCATCGATTCACCAAAGATTTTATATCCTCGGTTTAGATGCTAGTATCGCTTACTATCCCAAATTCTATCTCTTGAGGTCAAATGTAGATTTACCCTAGAAATCCACATCGATCTTATTCTTTAAGTCACGGTTGACCCGGTTAAGGTTGCCCGTGATTTATATAAGCTTATCCATCTTCCTATTCTATTATTTAATCATCTCATCCTTGTTCCAACTTATTTTCAAATCAGAATTTCATTTGATTTGAGTTAACCAAATTTGAATCTCTATCCTTCTTTGAAAATCAATTCATGTATAGTGTATTTGTAAACTAATATTTAAAATTAAAATGTTTAAATATTGTGTTGTTTGAGTTGTTGATGTTGAATTGGGTTTCCGATCGATTCATCTGATCAACGCTATCGATAAGATTTCTAAAACACTTTGACAGAACAAACTGACACCATATTATTTTAAAATTTGGTTAATAAAATAAATTTTGAGATATAAGTAAATTTATGGAACTTATCATTTATAGTTCTATAAATGAATTTATAAATAGTTGTTTATAAATTTATTTGGGAACTGAAATGAATTTAAAACAAGAAATTTAAGAATTTAATTTCCGATGGATTTCAAACCTTGTGTTTAAAGTTGTAAAAGGATATATTATTTAAAGTATTTCTAAGTAGAAATATGTTTCTAAAGGATTTTAAATTTTAAAAAATTAGTGCTCTTCTCTTTGTCGCTGGAAAATAATTTCGGTGATGACTGCAGCATCATCGACATTCATTTTCGAGTTTTGAACTGAAGAGACCGTTCTGTAGTCTTACTACAGCTTTGTTTTGAAAGATTTAATTTATTTGAATTTCTAAATATGATTTGATTTATAATATATATGGATATATGATTTAAATTGATTTGACATATTATGTACATATATTTATTTATCTCTAACTGGTTTAAAGGAAATCGGAAATTAATTTTTACATTTTTTTTCTTCTTAAAGAATAATTTCAATTATAAAAAGAAAAATCAAAAATTTTGATAAATGATTCAAACTTGAGATAATTGAATTGGAAAGTTTTACTTGTATAACACACAATTTCATTCCAATATAACTTACCAAAATTACACAGAAGTTGAATATGAAATTGGATAATATACAATATAGAAAGGATTTTTATAAATAAAATTTGAGTGGTTATAATAAATGTTATACACTTAAATTTTAGTTATAAAAGATTAACAGAGGTAAATAGTGAAAAAGGGATTTAAAGAGATTTTATTTAAATAACTTAATAATCAAATTTGATTTAATATGGAACCTTAAGTCTAACCTAGGAATTTTAATAAAAGTTATTTCCTGAAATAAATATGTTGTATAATAAATAATGTATCTTTGAATAGATAAAATAAAAAAAATACATTTGAATTGGACTTTTGGTAATAAAGTTTATTTAACTTGAATTCATAGTTTAATTAATGTCTAAATGAATAAATGTGTAAAGAAATTTGATTGTTATATTTGCTATATAAATGTTTTATTTATGAAATAGATATGTCTTGAAAAATGAATAATTATGATTTAAATAGTTAAAATGTATTTTAACATCACTAAAATTTGATAATTGAAAATTTGGTTTCCAAATGGAATTTTAAGTGTAACTTATTAAAGGAATATCTATTTGGGTATTTTAAATAAAGTGTTAGGTTATGTGTTAAATTAAAAGCTAACTAAAATAGTGAGCTTTTGACTTAATAAATGAAGTATAGTTTAATTTGGATATTCTATTCATAAAAGTTTGTTTTTAATAAATCATAAGTTAAATGATATCCAAATGAATATTTCTAAAATTAAACTGATTTGAAATACTAATATATCTACTGTAGCATTTTATAAGTGCTGCTGTTTTGAAAATACAATGTTTTGGAAATTTTTATAATTGAATGAACTTAGAAATGTTACAACTTTAAAATGAATATTATTTGACCTTGAATTAAAATATTTTAAATGAAGATTATTTTAAAAGGTGTTATGATTTTCTAAGTATTATGTTTTTTTTAGAATAACATTTCCAATGTGTTATGATTTTAGTAGTATGATTTCCAAATGATAAACACCTCTAAATTGTTATGATTTCAAAGTATTATGATTTCAAAGCATTATGGTTTCAAATTATTATCTTATTTTGTTTTTCAAACCATCTTTTGGTTGTCCTTATTTTCCCTCATCTTGCTACAGACTGGTATAAGCATCTTTCTATAATCTTTCTGTTTAGAAATCTTTCTGTAATCTTTGATAATCTTTGTTACTCATCTGGATTCTGAACACTGTTTTTTCCATTCATAGACCGTCGGTCAAGTGAAAGGGGTGATTCAAACTCTAGAGGATCTTTTTCGTGTTTGTGTTCTTGATTTGATCACCTCCATTTTGTTAAACTTACCTATAACAATAGTTATCAGGTATAATTCCGATCTTCTTATCATCTTGTCTTAATTCTATTCACTCTATCTTTTCTGTGCTTTCCCGTACCTCATTCCTTTTTGGGGACGAAAAGTTTTGAGTGGGGGAGAGTGTAACAACCCTGTATTTTACAATTATTTTTAAATTGATTTCCAGATTTAAAAGCTTTATTTATGAAAAGAATAAATTTTGTTATTTTAAATATAAACTTTGATTTTGATATGGATTAGAATTCCAAATATGACTGAATAGAATAATTTTCCAAAAAAGTGAATTTTGGTTAAAATAGTCAAACTTTGACTTTTAAATTTAAATTTTAAATATTTGAAATTATAAATTTTATCTTTTATTATAAAAAAATATTTAATAACTTGAATACTGCTTTTCGTTTCGTTGAAAATGGAGTTAAACTGCAAAAGTTATGTACATTTCAATTTTGAGTATAAACTGTTTTTATTTAACAATTTTGTCTATTTCAAAATTGTATAAATTACTTTTTCTTTGTTATATTTTATTTTAATATGTGTCAATATGTCAATTTATTTATATTTTCATCTCTAAATATTTTCAAAAATAATAATATAATTTTTCCAAAATTTACTATGATGATTTCCTATTTTTAAAGGCTGTTTTCCTATTTTCTGTTATTTTCTTCATTAAAAATTATATGTAAATTAAATTTTAAATATTTATTTTGTGAATATATTTTTATTTTATGTTATTATTTATGTTTAAAAATATATTACAAGCTCATATGAATTTTTCTAAAATTTATTCTATTCAATTTCAAATTTTCTAGACTAGTTTACTATTTCTAGCTATTTTCTTAATTTAACTTTATATGATTGATAAATATTTATATAAATTATTATATTTTGATAAAATTTTGAAATTTTATCTGGTATTGTTATTATTACCAGAAATATAAAATTATAAAAAAAAATTAATAAAGAAATTTGAAAGGCCTTAAACTTTCTATCTTCCTAAGGCCCTTTTATCTTCTAACCCTTTTACTTTTAACCTAACTTTTCATTCAATTGGCCACATTTCCTCATTTCCTAAGCCGCCACTTTTTTTTTCTCATTCACGTGCATTCTTTTCCTCATCTCCTGAAAAAAAATTCGGCCATTGCTTCAAAAGTTTGGGTAAAAACATTTTCTTCTTCCTTTGTTTATTTGTTTTTCATTGATTTAAATTGTTTTGCTCTTGCTCTTCATCTCTAGGATCGGCCTTGCCTCTTCCACCTGCCCTGCCGCCTCCAATACCACCAACACACCTGACCAACACCTCCTCCAGCCCCTTCCCATCAGGCCGAACACCCCATGGCAAGAGACCACCACCAAAATTCACAAAACATCACCTATATGCTTAAATCTAGCCTAGTTTTGTTCCAACACCTCCACCTTCCTTTAGCCGCCACTTCCACCACCACCAGCAGCCCAGGTCTGACCACTACCCTCTGCCACATCAGCCACCAACATCTGGACCTCTGACCATGACCCTAGAGTCTATGGCCGAACCTAATTGTAGCATAGAATGTTGAGATTTACCTTGAATTTGCTTTGTTGTGTTGTTGTTCCATCTCCATACCTTTTGCCATCAACAAACTCATGTTAGGCCGACCTTAGCAACCCAGATCTGACCCAAAACCATTGCCTTAGACCTGTAGTTTCCCTCATGGCTGAGCCTAGTAAAGGTTGAAAGCAAGTGCAAGCATTTCTATTTGATTCCGTGCAGTCATTTCTAACATTGTTTTATTAAAATTTGGGTTGAAAACTTATATTGTTTGGATTGTTTTGTCTTATGTATTCCGAGGAGTTAACCTTGTCTCTCTCACACTCATCATCATCATGGCTGAGAAATGAACCCCTTGTTCGAGCTTTTGAATGGTTAAAGCATGGTCAAGTAATCTATTCCGTTGTTGCTTCTTATCTTCATTGTTTCAACATTGTTTTGCGTTGAATATTTATGTGTATATTGTCTTGTTTTGGTTATTGTTTACAAGATAAATATCAAGGCTCTCCATTCATTCAAATCAAAAGTCATGCTATATCGTGCTTGTTGTGCTTTCTGGAATCTATTCTGTGTGTTTTGATCGCTAATCTCCAGCTTTAACAGGTGAGTTATTCTCACCAGACAATATGTACCTATATAACTAGTAAATTGACACCCTGCGAATCAGTAGAAATATATTATCATGTTATACTTGACTATGTTATGATCATATGATGTTTATACACCTGTTATATCATATGTTACTGTTATTTAATGTTATTCTGTTATTTATATCAGTTATCACCATTGCAAGTTCCCTGTAGACTAGAATCACTATGGGTTGAAATGATACATACCCGAACGGACTTTAGAATAGGGAAAAATCGTTATGGGCTGAAATGATAGGCCTGAATGGTTTTTATTAATTTATTTTAACTTGGGATTGCGGGTTTGAAATGATAGAACCCGGATTTTTCTTTTTAAACTGCGGATTGAAATGATACATATCCGTATCACTTGACCTAGGCTAGAAAACTATATACAGGCCCGTGGTTATTTTATAAAGTGTTTTGAATATTTTTAAGTATTTTAAAAATATAAATTTATGAAATTTGATTTAAACAGATTTTGAAATATTTTTAATTAAAGAAATTATGATTTTTCTATGTGTTAAAAATGTAATTAATGAATGGTTTAACTAGATTTTTGAAATATAACTTAAGTTGGAAATTTGGAATTTTGGTTAAAAATGATATTTAAGTTATATAAATAAAATGGATATTAAATTTTATTTGGAAATGGTAAATATGATAATTTGATTAAATTTGAATTTAAGTGATTTATTAAAGTATTATTGTTTTTTCTATGAATTTAAGTGGTTAAATAAATGAATGTTCAAAAGTGATCTTTTAAAATATAACTTGACTAGGAAATGTGAAATTTGGTTTTAATTAAAGGTTTAAGTTAATTAAATGAAATTGGAAATTTAGTTAAATTGTGAAATGGTAATTTAAATTTGAAGTGTTAAGTTTATTTGTTGAAATGTGAAGAATTGGACACTTTTACACTAAAATTTATTAAGTAAATTGTTGAAAATTGGATTTGATTATAAGAAATTTATTGTGAAAAGATATATGTTAAATGATATGTAAATGAACATTTTAAATGTTAAAATATGATTTTAAAAATATTTATGTGTTTTAAATTAAAGTTATTTAATTGCTGGAAATACACTAACACCTGAAATTAACTTTTAATAGCATTCAGAAATGCTATAGATTCTGTTTTGAACTAAAATTGTGTAAAAAGGAGCTATTACAGCATTTCTGGAATGCTGTAGTTGCTGTAGTTGAACTTATAGGCTAATATTGAACTCAGGCCTATTGTAGCATTCTCTGGAAATGCTATAATGGTCTGCAGTCTATGTTGAAATCAAATTTAACCCTTGTTTTGAAATCTGAACTACCGCAACACTTCTGAAATGTTGTCTTTTCTGTTTTGAACTATAATTCAACTAAAACTGAGTTTTAACAGCAGTTTTAAGTGCTGTCTTTGCTGAATTAAAAATGTATTCAAATATAACTTATAGCAGTTGTTTGTAAATGCTGTGAAATGCTGAAATTTTAATAATTAGGGTTTTTGACTTAGTAAACGAACTCAGAATGGTTTGAAACTTTGGAAATTGAATACTTGATTTGAAAATATAATAATTACACTTTTAAAAGGTTTAAATGAATTATTTTGATTGGAATATAAACTATTTAAAGGTGATTTGAAATGATAGTAATGAACGATATCTTTGAATTTAAAAGGTATTTAAAGTTGAATATTTGGATTTGAACTGATAGGATATTTTATTTTATTAAAATGATTTGAAATGAAGTTTTGTAAGGATATGATATTTTATTTTATTAAAATGATTTGAAATGAAGTTTTGTAAGGATATGATATTTTATTATATTAAAATGATTTGAAATGAAGTTTTGAAATGATATGAAAATTTAAATATATGGAAATGGTTTGGAATTGATTTAATCTTTATTTTGATAAAGATATGGTTTGAAATGATATTTTATTTTGAAGTAAAGTATTTTTTTTAAAAGTTATAACCACGGGTTATAATAACGATTGGTTGGCAAAGAGACCGGGATCGGATATGGACATACTCTCTGTCGATACCGAAAACCACTTTGACAACCGTGTACGCGGTGGAGATTCCAGAATGAAGTAGGATGGTGGCGACGTTCTTAAGGTATGTTACGTGGACCCAACTCCCGTGAGTTGGCATAAGGTGGCTAAAACAGGAGCGATCTCAGACCAGTGAGGTAGCACCTCTTCTCGGACACATTTCTTCGATATTATACTCTTACTTGCGATTGATTAGATGGTCAGCCTCCGATTTGGGAGTGTTGTTCGAGGTGGATGGTAGTGGCTGCTATGCGCTCCATCAGTCCGTGTGCGTAATTGGTATATCTACCCTGGCATTGCCTAGTTGTGCCGTGTCACCTACCATATCGAGCTTTACTACGATTATGATTTTAAGATCCGACCGCGTTAAGGTTCTCCATCCCCTTAACGCTATTTTATATATGATTATACTTTACTGATTAGACACTACTGTATATAGCGTATATTACAATATAGTAAATAGTTTAACGGATCCTTAGAGGATGGGCGGTTCCAAGCATCTTCTAAGTTACTTGTACCCTTATTACAGTTCGCTTGAGTTGGTTTACATTATATAAGTATATATTGTCCTGACTCGAGTGTTTTGTGTTTTGCTTTACGCTCGGGTCAGCCTGAGTTATTCACAGATTTGGATTTCCACTCTCTTGGAGATTTGAATCGCTGGATATTATCTGCTTGTCATGACCTATCTATCTCAATTCCGTTGTTCTACTCAGCTTGTACTTGGTTATTATATTGAGACTTTTGTTGTATTCTATTTCTTCTATTATATCTCATGTAACTCTGATATATTTATATAGTAGCTTCATGAACTACTATTTCTTTTACTTCCGCTGCATTATTTTACTTTGTGTCTGTGATCTGTGATTATATTTATTTACAGTATATTCTGAGATTTGCCAAATTTTATTTACAACGCGGTATTTTGAGCAATTCAACTCCGGCATGAGTGTCTGCCTATACACTTATAATGGATGCGAATGGTTGAAAATATCGGGTCGTTACAGAATCATTATGGTTAAAGAAGAAAGAGGTAGAAGAAGAAACAGAAACAATAACAGAATCTCACATTCGCAGCGGAACAATATATAATAGAAAAATGAATAATCTTTAAAGCAAAGAACTATATCTGTTTATACATTACATCATCAGAGTATTAGTACAACATCACACAATATTGGCAGTTATAATAACCTGCCCATATGATTGAATACATAGCGGAATGATAATAGTATACGGAAGTACGTCCCGCCATCCAGCTCGCCTCCTAATTTCCACAGCATACTTTTCTGACTTCGCTCCAGAACAACTGATAACCTGACTCTAGGCTGCCCATGTGGAAAATTATGGGCACCCAGAGTTTAGAAAGGGAACAATAAATTCCAGGTCAGTCATGGGACTGGTGTGAGATCTTAAAACAATTATTTGCACAAAGGAATAAAAAGAAATCCGCTATGCTTTTGGAAAATGAAACTACCATAGGTAAATGGTAGGTTATACAACTAAAACCATACAGGGCGCGTATTGTTTCTTTGGATTTCCAACAAATGGTCAGGCTAAGGAACTTCCTACACCACATGGGTATGCCTCTGAAGGGACGCCCTGAGAACCTAACCGGATCTCTACCAACACAAGGCCGAGTTACCTCAAGCTTCTGGTGCAATGAAGTTGTAACTAGATAACTCCACACACGAGTATGCCATCCCCGGTCGTTACCGACCTTTATCCGAGGATCCTCAACACCAACAACCACAAAGTAATAAATTAGCAGCAACCACATAAGTTAAGTACCTGGGCTCCATACCATGATACCACCTTTTTGCAGAAGGAAATGGACATACCCTGAGGGCGCTACCCTCAAAACAACCTTGCCGCATCGTTCCTGTTTCGACCATTTCGGGTTGTGAGGTCCGACGAAGTCTCATCCACAAAGCTACGCTTTTCACAAAGCCATGCTTCGATCAACAAATGATCAACAGCACATCGCATGCCACATTACCAAATTGGGAATGTATCACTAGTAACCATAAACTACATAACCTCTGAGCTCATACATCTTAGAGAAGGGTGTTAAGCTAAGAGAATAAATTCTCCGCCACCAACAGAAATGTATTTGATAGAAACCAGCTTTACATCTCAAATTGTAACGTCAGACATACATCTATACAAGTCCGTTCCGGGTTCGAACGGAACCGAAGGCACTTCAAAGAAGCCCTTGCAATCCGGATATTCACTAATCACGTTCGAACTCCCTATCACAAAGGGTGATAAAATCTCTATACCGGAGCAACTCGATGCAGAGACATTCGACAAGTAATCCTTTCGTTTTCGAAAATACCTAGTCTTCAACACCATCTTCAAATGCGATCCCATTTCGTCGTATCATTAATCGGAATGGGTTCTATGACATAAAGTCCTCTCCCGGCTTAACCGAATAATGAGCGCTTGTTTTGAAAACAAATTCAAGTGCCGTTTCAAAGGCTAATATTGATAGTCGGTTATTTAACCATCAAATAACATTCACAACAATTAACAAATCTAAATAATTTTTTCCCAATTATTTATTTTCAAAATATCTTCGCAAAATATATTTTAACACTTCAACACTTTGAAAACCAATTTCAAATCACTTTTCTTTTGCGGAATAAATTTCCAAATGTTATTTATTTCCACCGAAGATTTGCCGAGTCTGAATAATTTAAAACACTTATCCAAAAGTATATGTATATTTGGAAACACTTGAGATAAAAACTATTTTTAAACACTTTATCTAAAATATTAGTTATGAAACTATTATACTAATATCTCATATAAACTTCAAGCCCAAACTAATTTTAAAAATGAAATTATTAGATAGAGTATAATTATTTAAATATCCATTTTCTAAATCAAATCTCAATTTGATATTTAAAATAATCACTTCTATAATTAACCAAATAAATCTTTACTTTAAAGATTTAAAAACAACTTAAGAAAATAATTTCTCCAAAGTATCCTTTTTAAAACCATCCTTAAAACTTTCAATTTATATTTATCAGCTACTTTGAAAACATACTCCGCTTTCCAGTGAAAATACACTTTCCATTTCAAAATGATCCATTTAAATCAATTAATAAATCCTTTTTTTAAATTTATCCAATCCTCTAAAATTAATTTACGTAAAAGTTTCTACTTTAATTTCCAAAAATCCAATTATATATCCTGGTATTTAAAAATACCAGAATATATCCGGACAAACCATAGCCTTCAATAAATTTCAATCACCAATATAATCATTCACAGATTATCAATAATCACATCACAACATATGTAATAAATTCAACAATTTGAGGAATCCAGTTGGATTCCTCCAACCTGTTTCCCTGCATCCACAGATGTTAGCACGACAATTAAATAACAATTCCACTTCGAGGTGGAATATCTCGTTATATGGGATTATATAATATCATCCGCTATTATGCGGCGCATAGGGTCTCATCCGCTATATAATACGGCAAATCAATCACTCCAAATATATATACATACATACATATATATATATATATATACTAGTATCATATAAACTATCATCCAACAGATAAATTATTAAATTCATCCAAGCACATCCAATAATTTAAATTTATTCATTTAAATTAACTAGGCAAATCAAGTGAGTGAGAAGATCTCACCTTTGATTACGCATGCAACTCATTTCCATTCCAGTTTGTTTTTCACAATCTTTTGACCTTAACCCGCACAACAAAAATCAATCAACGAGCCGACCACCTCTAGAAAAAAAGAATCTCGACTATCCTCGATAGCTGTCATCCCAACGATGTCGAGCAACCTGGCATCACGCGCGAGCTTGCCCTCGCGACTTGCTCAAATGATTCGCCTTCGTTTCCACCACTGCTGTGCTTATGAACGACGCCGCCTGGATTTACACGCGCACTCACAATCCATCGCCCCGAAAATCCCCAGATCGAAATCCCTAATGCGGTCGCACTCCAAAATTATCATGTTCGCGATATCCAGACGAAACTATGAAACTCTCGAGCTTGCCTCGATCGTGCTCGAACGCACCATCCCGCTGTTGCTACCCACACAATTTTCGCGCGCGAGCCTCCTCTTCCAGTCGAGTCGCGATGAGATGCTTTGAAATCGAGGGAAGCCGAATAAAAACGAAATCCAGATTTTATTTAGAAAAGGGAAATTTTTGCCTCAACAATGCTCGGTCATTAATTTGTTGAAGCTACCGAGTTGATTTTGAACGAAAAGGAGGGTTTTCGTTTTCTTTTGATTTTGATTTTTTTTTTCTTTTGAACAAACGCGTGTCTCAAAATTTTTTTTACATGTATGACAAATGTTAGAAAGAGGAGCATGTAGCTTACCTTGGAAAATAGTATTATAATAAATACACATATATATATTATTTTTAAATTTAAATTCAAATCGTCAAAATCACGCAACTCAAAATCCCGATCTCCAATCGAGGCATGCCGCTAGGCGTTTATAATGTTAAACCCCTATTCCGAATGCAACGGAAAAGTGTTTCGAGTCCTAATTCGATCGTATGGAGAAGATAGCTTTTTGAATCAGTTATCATATTGAATTTTCAATATAAATTTCAACGCGTTTACTTATCGTACGATCAAATGATAACTCTGAATGCTACGGAAATTGAAATCCGATAATAACACACTATTACGGATCTAATGAAACTAGTTTCATCGAATTCCGAGACTGTGCTTCGGAAGGCTATTTTTTTAATATCAATTTAAACAATATATTTTCAAAACTGAACAAATCACTTTCAAATTCAATTTTAAAAGTTCTATTATCTCCAGTATTGCCAATATAGATTTTACAAGACTTCAAATTATTTTTAACAAGCTCAAAACTGAAGATACAATATTTTACCCAGGTTCAATAATTAAATTTAATAATTTAATTGCCAAATAAATCCTGATATTTGAATTTCAAGTTAAAATATTTTCAAATATTTAAAATCAATTAAATATTTCTATTTCAAATGTCCAAAATTATGGGTCGTCACATTCTTCCCCTCTTAAAAGAATATCGTCCTGAAATTACTAGTTAAGAAGAATGATCCATACCCGTTTATTAATTTCCCAAAACCAAACAGTTTTTTTTAACAACTTGCCAAAATAAATCTTTTTATCAAAGATCCGTTTTCTCTCTTATTAACTTTCCAAACTCAACCATAAGTTTCAAACAATATTATTTTCTTAACAATTCAAATTTCAATTCAAATTCAAATTTTAAATTCAAAATTTTTTCTAAGTCTATAAATTTCCGAAAAATTTCGCCAGCATCTACTTTCGCGGCTAGCTCGGTACGACTACAAAATGCCACAACGGGCCCCCAGATTTCAAAAGAAAACAAAACGCCAAGTGGCTAGATCAGAAAATGATCAAATTTCATATTGAAATTTAAATACATACCTTTTGTCGAGCAAATTAATTTTATCTTCTGAAATCAAAAATCTAATTTCTTTTGCTTTTAAACCACATGTATACTACTTAGTAACAATGTCCTATTACAACATTTAAAATCATTTTGTTCAATTCAATTACAAAATTTTCAATATTTTTTGTACTTAACCCGTACGATGTACACATATCATTTGTACGCAATATCAAATTCGATCGCTCACTCAATCACACAATTTCACTTCCGAACTAGTATCGTCCACCCGACTTCCTAGTACGGACTCAGATCTGGTTTCTTGATCAAAAACCGTTATTCTCCTTGCATAGTCGTAAACTATGATAGAGAATTTCCAGAATCAACCAAAAATCCATATCCAGGGTTCGTCGTCGAAAATCGAGTGAAAAATCCTATATCGGATCGATATAACTATCTCAAAATTTTGTGCTCGAATCTGGATCAAATTGCTATTGGAATAAAATAATATACGTACATCCTACGTATTTTATTCCAATTGATTATTAGCTATATCAATTTTCTTTTCTTTTACTCACATTTATTTTCATTTCTATCCACTTATTTACAATCACCATTTTACTACTTCCAGTTTAATCTTCATTTACTTATTAAACTTAAAATATTTCCTAAATTAAAATTTTACTTAAGAATTCCATTATCCATTTCTTAAGTTCAATATAAGTATTTACATACTTCTTATATTTATTTATTTTCACTTCACTACCAAAGTTATATATTCATTTCCATTTAACTTTGCATTTTCAATTCCATTTGAATTCAATTTACAATTTCAATTCTATTTGAATTCATTTTATCTTCAAACTCCGAATATTGAATTTTATCAATTATCTTTCATTCACAACTGATTCGTCTCATTGTTTAAATTAGTTTCATACTAATTTTATTTCAATACTTTGCTTCATTTGATCCAACTTGACAAATTTTCACTTCACTTTGTTTATCACATATCAAATTCAATTTCCAATATTCAGCTTCAATTTAATTTACTTACAAATTCAAAATGAATTTCAACATTTAGTTTCAATTTCATTTGCTTGCAATTGTAAATTTATTTATTCGTTTACAATTTATTTTCCACCTTAATAAATTTTATTCCAATCCATTTAGTCTACTAGACTTACTTCTCAAATTTACCTTTATTCAAATTAAATCAAGTTAATTTCAGTTTAAATTTGAATTTTCTAAGTTTTCAAACTTATTTATTATTCCATAACTATTTTTAATAAGATTCCAGAGACTTTCCAAAATCATCTTTGAAATTAATTATATCCAAAATCAAACTCAAACAACTTCAACTTTTAAAATGAATTGGGCCGCAATTCCTCTCTTGGAAACTCAAAAATGAACACCGATGATGTCGCGATCATCATCGGAATTATTTTTCAGCGACCGAAAAGAGTTCAGTGCTTTTATCCCTTCAAAAACATTTTCCAAATATTTTTAAAACCAAATTCCATCAGATTACAAATCCAATTCAAAGAAATATTTCCCAAATAATCTCACCATTTTTCCAAACCTTGAAAAATCATTTTCAAACTCAAGGGAATTTAAATTCTTCCACCAAAATTTCAAATTTCAAAAAATTTTAAAAACATTTTCAAATATTTCTCTGGAATTCTATTTCATTTTCAATTAAAAATTACATTTATAAACTTCTACTGTATATGAATTTATTTCTTAACCTTTGGTTTTGATTTCAATTCCTTATTTAATTTCCATACAACAATGATTATTATTGCTTCCTAATAATCAAACATCCATATACTATAATAATTTTCAAAAATTATTTCCTTTTATGTACAAAAATAATTTGGGTAAAATTATTTCATTTACCCTATTCTTAAAACAATACTGTGTTGGTTTGCCTAGTTTAAGAGTTTAGAAATCCCTGTTGATACAATTGTCCAGACTGTACCGACCAGAATCTATAAACAATCAACCGATAAGTCAACACAATACAAAACAATTTTTATATTCACTAACAAATACGAGCTCATATCTATTATTACACTCACACTCATTCTAGAGTACCACAGACTCTATCTCTAATGAGTAATCCTCACTAGAGCTAAGGTTGTCGCTTAACCAATTGCTCTGATATCACTTCGTAACGACCCAATTTTTCGACTTCCGAAAGTCGACATCAATACGCCCACTGTACCAAATGCCGAACAATCGAATGCTGGAAAACCGAATCATTAGGGTTAAAGAAGAAAGAGGTAGAAGAAGAAACAGAAACAATAACCGAATCTCACATTCGCAGCGGAACAATATATAATAGATAAATGAATAATCTTTAAAGCAAAGAACTATATCTGTTTATACATTACATCATCAGAGTATTACTACAACAACACACAATATTGGCAGTTATAATTACATGCCCATATGATTGAATACACAGCAGAATGATAATAGTATACGGAAGTACGTCCCGCCATCCAGCTCGCCTTCTGATTTCCACAGCATACTTTTCTGACTTCGCTCCAGAACAACTGATAACCTGACTCTAGGCTGCCTGTGTGGAAAATTATGGGCACCCAGAGTTTAGAAAGGGAACAATAAACTCCAGGTCAGTCATGGGACTGGTGTGAGATCTTAAAACAGTTATTTGCCCAAAGGAATAAAAAGAAATCCGCTATGCTTTTGGAAAATGAAACTACCATAAGTAAATGGCAGGTTATATAACTAAAACCGTACAGGACGCGTATTATTTCTTTGGATTTCCAACAAATGGTCAGGCTAAGGAACTTCCTACACCACATGGGTACGCCTCTGAAGGGACGCCCCGAGAACCTAATCGGATCTCTACCAACACTAGGCCGAGTTACCTCACCTTCTGGTGCAATAAAGCTGTAACTAAATAACTCCACACACGAGTATGCCATCCCCGGTCATTACCGACCTTTATTTGAGGATCCTCAACACCAACAACCACAAAGTAATAAATTTGCAGCAACCGCATAAGTTAAGTATCTGGGCTCCATACCATGATGCCACCTTTTTCCAGAAGGAAATGGACATACCCTAAGGGCGCTACCCCCAAAACAACCTTGCCGCATCCTTCCTGTTTCGACCATTTCGGGTTGTGAGGTCCGATGAAGTCTCATCCACAAAGCTACGCTTTTCACAAAAGCCATGCTTCGATCCACAAATGATCAGCAGCACTTCGCATGCCACATTACCAAATTGGGAATTTATCACTAGTAACCATCAACTACATAACCTCTCAGCTCATACGTCTCAGAGAAGGGTGTTAAGCTAAGAGAATAAATTCTCCGCCACCAACAGAAATGTATTTGATAGAAACCAGCTTTACATCTCAAAGTGTAACGTCAGACATACATCTATACAAGTCCGTTCGGGGTTCGAACGGAACCGAAGGCACTTTAAAGAAGCCCTTGCAATCCAGATATTCACTAATCACGTCCGGACTCCCCATCACAAAGGGTGATAAAATCTCTATACCGGAGCAACTCGGTGTAGAGACATTCGACAGGTAATCCTTTCGTTTTCGAAAATACCTAGTCTTCAACACCATCTTCAAATGCGATCCCATTTCATCGTATCATTATTCGGAATGGGTTTTATGACATAAAGTCCTCTCCCGGCTTAACCGAATAATGAGCGCTTGTTTTGAAAACAAATTCAAGTGTCGTTTCAAAGGCCAATATTGATAGTCGGTTATTTAACCATCAAACAACATTCACAACAATTATCAAATTTAAATAATTTTTTCCCAATTATTTATTTTCAAAATATCTTTGCAAAATATATTTTAACACTTCAACACTTTGAAAACCAATTTCAAATCACTTTTCTTTTGCGGAATAAATTTCAAAATGTAATTTATTTCCACTGAAGATTTGCCGAGTCTGAATAATTTAAAACACTTATCCAAAAGTATATGTATATTTGAAAACACTTGAGATAAAAACTATTTTTAAAAACTTTATTTAAAATATTAGTTATGAAAATATTATACTAATATCTCATATAAACTTCAAGCCCAAACTAATTTTAAAAATGAAACTATTAGATAGAGTATAATTATTTAAATATCCATTTTCTAAATCAAATCTCAATTTGATCTTTAAAATAATCACTTCTATAATTAACCAAATAAATTTTTACTTTAAAGATTTAAAAACAACTTAAGAAAATAATTTCTCCAAAGTATCCTTTTTAAAACCATCCTTAAAACTTTCAATTTATATTTATCAGCTACTTTGAAAACATACTCGACTTTCCAGTGAAAATACACTTTCCATTTCAAAATGATATATTTAAATCAATTAATAAATCCTTCTTTTAAATTCATCCAATCCTCTAAAATTAATTTACTTAAAAGTTTCTACTTTAATTTCCAAAAATCCAATTATATATCCTGGTATTTAAAAATACCAGAATATATCCGGCCAAACCATAGCCTTCAATATATTTCAATCACAAATATAATCATTCACAGATTATCAATAATCACATCACAACATATGAAATAAATTCAACAATTTGAGGAATCCAGTTGGATCCATCCTACCTGTTTCCTTGCATCCACAGATATTAGCACAACAATTAAATACCAATTCCACTTCAAGGTGGAATATCGTGGTATATGGGATTATATAATATCATCCTCTATTATGCGGCGCATAGGGTCTCATCCGCTATATAATGCGGGAAATCAATCACTCCAAATATATATATATATATATACACTACTACCACTATCATATATACTATCATCCAACAGATAAATTATTAAATTCATCCAAGCACATCCAATAATTTAAATTTATTCATTTAAATTAACTAGGCAAATCAAGTGAGTGAGAAGATCTCACCTTTGATTACGCATGCAACCCATTTCCATTCCAGTTTGTTTTTCACAATCTTTTGACCTTAACCCGCACAGCAAAAATCAATCAACGAGCCGACCACCACTAGAAAAAAAGAATCTCGACTATCCTCGATAGTTGTCGTCCCAACGATGTCGAGCAACCTGGCATCACGCGCGAGCTTGCCCTCGCGACTTGCTCAAATGATTCGCCTTCGTTTCCACTACTGCTGTGTTTGCGAACGACGCCGCCTGGCTTTACGCGCGCACTCGCAATCCATCGCCTCGAGAATCCCCAGATCGAAAACCCTAATGCGGCTGCACTCCAAAATTATCGTGTTCGCGATATCCAGACGAAACTATGAAACTCTCGAGCTTGCCTCGATCGTGCTCGAACGCACCATCCCGCTGTTGCTACCCACACAATTTTCGCGCGCGAGCCTCCTCTTCCAATCGAGTCGCGATAAGATGCTTTTAAATCGAGGGAGGCCAAATAACAACGAATTCCAGATTTTATTTAGAAAAGGGAAATTTTTGCCTCAACAATGCTCGGTCATTAATTTGTTGAAGCTACCGAGTTGATTTTGAACGAAAAAGAGGGTTTTCGTTTTCTTTTTTATTTGATTTTTTTTACTTTTGAACGAACGCGTGTCTCAAATTTTTTTTACATGTATGACAAATGTTAGAAAGAGGAGAAATGTGTAGCTTGCCTTGGAAAATATTATTATAATAAATACACATATATATATATTATTTTTAAATTTAAATTTAAATTCAAATCGTCAAAATCACGCAACTCAAAATCCCGATCTCTAATCGAGGCATGCCGCTAGGCGTTTATAATGTTAAACCCCTATTCCGAATGCAACGGAAAAGGTTTCGAGTCCTAATTCGATCGTATGGAGAAGATAGCCTTTTGAATCAGTTATCATATTGAATTTTCAATATAAATTTCAACGCGTTTACTTATCGTACGATCAAATGATAACTCCGAATGCTACGGAAATTAAAATCCGATAATAACACACTATTATGGATCCAATGAAACTTGTTTCGTCGAATTCCGAGACTATGCTTCGAAAGGCTATTTTTTAAATATCAATTTAAACAATATATTTTCAAAACTGAACAAATCACTTTCAAATTCAATTTTAAAAGTTCTATTATCTCCAGTATTGTCAATATAGATTTTACAATACTTCAAATTATTTTTAACAAGCTCAAAACTGAAGATACAATATTTTACCCAGTTTCAATAATTAAATTTAATAATTTAATTGCCAAATAAATCCTGATATTTGAATTTCAAGTTAAACTATCTTCAAGTATTTAAAATCAATTAAATATTTCTATTTCAAATGTCCAAAATTCTGGGTCGTCGCACATACAAATATATATTCAAAGTTATGCATCCTACACCACGTACGCCAAATACAAAATAATAAATAAAACCTAAAATACGCAGACCCTCATCCTCTAAACAACAGCAGTAAAGAAAGACAATTGGAAATGCAGACCCACTAACCCACGAAAACACCATACACTCCACACACACAAACACACACTGATATACATCAAACACTTAACACTATTACATACACACAATACTTAACTCACGCTACAACTAACACACAATGATACTGGAACATGATCACACACACACCAACATGCACGGTGTAATTCACACACACACTAGAACAGCAACACCACCTTGAATCATGCACACACACACTGACATGAAATCACACTCATAAACAACATATCTAGAACATAATTTATAAGACTAGGTACAGGTTTGTGAGTGAAAACTCACCAGTGATTCGCGATAACTTCTTTTTCCATTCAGCCTTCAACCACTTGCACATGTCGTTTCACCACAAATAAGCAACGAGACCTAAGCGCTTTTCACTATAGATGCATAGGGATATAGGGAATCACATATTCGAATTTTATATTTTAATTTAATTTAATTTAATTTTAACAATTAGTTATTGAATTATTTTGAAATAAGGAGAATTTGTGTTTTTGCTTTCCAAAGAAGACCCTTGGTAGAGCGTACATATACGTGATTAAATTATATAAAGAGAAAACCCTAGATGTCGAGTTTGAGCTAAAACTATCAGGTTTGCTAGCATTTGCTTAGAAAGTAAGAATAAATCCAAGTGGAGATAACTAAGTATACATAATTAATTTTAGTGAAAGAAGAAGAATCCTAGAAAAGGTTTAATTTGGGATATTTATGCTTTAACGGTTTGGACCTAAGTGTTTGATTTTCTTTTGGGCCAAATAATTATAATAATGAGTGTATATATGTATATTCTATAAAACTCAATTTCTGTTAAAATTACTTCTCCCCAAATCAATATTATAAAATACTTAATTTTTATAAAACATTTTCCACATTTTAACTTATTTTAAATTTTAAACTTTGTATTTTCATGATTTAAACCCTTTTATTAGATAATTTGAATATCAATTCATCAAATAAAACTCCAAATTCCAATTTAATTACTTAAAATACAACTACAAGCTTCAATTAATTATCACTTAAAATCGGGTTGTTACCAACTTCCCCCCTTAACAAAATTGTGTTCTTGCAATTTCCATAAGGAAAATCTTTAATAAATTAATTGTACCAATTCAATTATATAATACATTTTGTTTTAAATACAGAAACATTTATTCAAGGGAAAAGTACTTTATAAAATCCCAAAAATTTTCCTTTAAATAAATTTCTTTTCAATTATCATATACCATACATAATATTTTATAAAATTCTATTTTATTCTTATTCAACTCAATTTCAATTTCAAATCCAAATTTATTTTCAAATAATCTTCAAAATATTGAAATTTGTCTCAAAATATTTACATTTGTTTAAAATTGTGTTCAAACATCTCGTTCAAGTGTTTAAGAATTTCTATTGATTATGTCTACACCCGCATCGATTAAAATCCTTAACACACTCAATGGACAAGTTAACACAATTTTTACTTCCAAAAATATCTATAGTATTTCTTTACAATAAACTATTTCAACATTTTATAATGTCAATTAAACACCATTCATATTTTTATTTGCAATAAATATACTTCAATAATTAAATTTATTTCATAGCTTGTAAAACAAAATAAACATACAAATTTTAATTCAATTTCGATAGTTTCCAATAACAAAACAAACTCAAGGGGCTGAAATAAATGAATTCAACGGAAACAAATAAAGTTTCCACTGTGCACTGATCGAAAATCAAATCAAAACACAATGACATAATGCCAAACCATAATAGACAAATACTAAATCACTTAAAATCACAAATAAAAACACTACTGATCGGACTAACTCCTTTCATTCTTGCTACTCCAAGCTATAACGCCCCACTCCGAGACCCACATTAGCAAAGAGTATTACAAGGTAATACCGTCTGTTAATACGGAGAATAGAGCTAGATAGGAGCGACCATCTATAGCCTTGTCTTAACTATCTACTGAATACGTCGATAAATGTATCATATATTTTTTTTCATGTGGATCGACATATCTAATAGATATTTAATACAAAACTATAATGGTTATAAGATCTAACAGAACACAATATAACAACTCAAATGTAAAACATCATAGAACAGCAGAATGATATACATATGTCTAAATACAAATACATCTCCAGTACAAATCCAAAATGATACAACTAAGTGGTATGACGACCACTACTCGTACATGAGCCCAAAAGAATAATACATAGATCAGAGTTTCAATAGATAAGGACAACAAAAAGCTAAATAAGATAGGCAAGCGGGTATGCAGAAAGCAAAGTCCATGCTGAAGCAAAAGCAAATAGGCTAAGTCTGAAGCACCTAACCTGAAACACCTCGGTCTGACCCGAATATAAAAATACATGGGTCAGGCTAACTAAACAATCAGTTAGATAAGCTAAATGATAATGACATGCAAGGTCATAAAGTACCACAATAATCTCTAAAAGAGATAACATGATCATCTAACAAAAGATGAATCATAACAAGCCTCATATCATCGGCAAGTCAAATAAACAAAGGATATGAATATCCCAAATCAAGCCAAAAAGGCAAATAACAAATACCAATGAAGGTAACACAAGTTTCCACAAGGTAATCGCTATATATCGTGTGGTTCAAAGAACCTACCCCGAAAGGCGATACTCTAGGGAAATATAAATATCAAAGAAACAAAAGATGCATGTGCTCAGTACTGTATAAATAAGGATCCACAAGCCCGAAGGCGACAAACCCAAGTATCCCTCAAGCGGTGACGAAGGACCAACTCCAAAAGCGATACTATAGGGCAACAAACCCGAAGGCAATAAACCCGAAGGCACAAACCCAAAGGCAACAAACCGTAGTGGCAAAGGTCCGGAGGCCCAGTACTGGACACCACTAACTGGCAATATTTGTCGCAAACCCCTCGGATAGGAACCTGCAAAGTGTTAACGTGTGTCCCATACCACACGTTCGCACTAAACGGTTTACTAACCGTTAGTCAATTCCATACTTTACTGTACGTACAAGTTTACTCTCACCTTCTTCTTCCTCTTTCCAGTAAATAAGAAAAAGAAACCCACTCCACAAACTTCAAAATCCAAGCCAAATCTCCAAACCAAATCAAAAACTTACTGTTTTCTTTTAAATTAAAACATATTCTATAGGTAATCTACTTCAAAAACTGAACCATTTCATCAAAATCTAATTTGTGATATAGGGTTTGTTTGTAATCTCTTTTTTTTGGGCTTGCATGTTTCTATTTTGAGTTTTTACAGGTATTTGAAGCAAATCTAGCTCCAAACTCACATCTTTCAGCTGCAAATTTGAGTTTAATCTTCAACATCAGCGAGGTGAGTTGTAATACTCACAAATCCTAGCTGAGCCAAGCTCAAAATTGCAAGAAATTGTAGAAAATAATTTGCTTTT
Source organism: Allium fistulosum (assembly GCA_030737815.1). NCBI lineage: Eukaryota > Viridiplantae > Streptophyta > Magnoliopsida > Asparagales > Amaryllidaceae > Allium > Allium fistulosum. Next base: position 1,260,601,735 of record CM060901.1, read on the forward strand.
GTTGAAAATTTTGTGTAGTTTTTCTGTTTGAAATATGTTTCATATTGCCACTTTGAATGCTTGTAACTTTTGATTCCGGCAACGAAATGCTGTCGGATTTCTTGCATTTGGTAGCTTGCATGTTGAACTTCATTTCTGCAAATTTTGGTTGAAAAATATTGTCATTTGAGTGTTCAAAACTTTGCTGCAAAATCAACTCAAGCATAGATTTTTGCCTGTAGTTGTTTGTTGAGTTGCTGCAAACATGACCTGAGTCCATGTTTGAGATAGCATAACTCATTCATTTCTTACTGGAATTCAATGATTCTTTTTTTGTTTGAAAGACGAAGTTTTCTAGTATATGCATACAAATTTTTAGCTCGATCCAAGGTAAATTGGTCCTCTATTTCATGCCTGAGTCCATGTTTGAGACAGCATAACTCATTCGTTTCAAATCGGATTTGAGTGATTCATTATGCAGATTGAAGTAGGAGTGTTGAATTACATTCCTGCAAAATTTCATGACAATCTGGGTTCGTTTGCTATTTACCAAGCTGTAACGCCCCACTCCGAGACCCACATTAGCAAAGAGTATTACAAGGTAACACCGTCTGCTAATACGGAGAATAGAACTGGATAGGAGCGACCATCTATAGCCTTGTCTTAACTATCTACTGAATACGTCGATAAATGTAGCATATATAAATTTTTTTTTACATTTTTATTATTAAAAACCTTTATTTTACAAAAATGCACAATTTACACAAATAAATGCACAAATCCTTATTTTTAACTTCAAAAATTCCACAAAAATATTTTTCTTACTTAGAAAAATATAACTACCCATTCTAAACTCAAATTTATAATTAAAACTCATTTTAAAACTAATTTCCAGCTTTTTATTTGATTAAACAACCTTTAAAAATCAAATACTTCTTTAAAAAAATTATTAGAAGTAATTGGCAATAATTAATACAATTATTGCATTTTCTCTAAATAAAAACTATTTTCCATTTATTATTAACCCAAACAAACAAAATAAAGTTTCCAAACTTTATTTTCACATTTTATTTTCAAAATTCATTGTCTATCCAGATAAACAATTTAATTTCTCCAATTTTATTTTTAATTCACAATATTAAATTATAACCACCGTTATAATTTAATATTTACATGTAATCTCCAAAACCAGGGTTGTTACAGACTTCCCCCCTTAACAAAATTGCATCCACGCAATTTCTAGAGAAGATTTTGTATTCAACTTATTAATTTCATCAATCAAAAGAAAAGAAATAAGCTTGAGATAAAAAGATTCTCACCATCGCTATGCGAAGAAAGAAAACCAGGGTAGGATCGCTCGATAAACTCTTTGGTTTCCCAAGTGCAGCCATTAGGATTATTGGACCATTGAACTTTAACGAGCGGCACGTCCTTGTTTCGAAGGCGTTTCACCTCCATAGCAAGCACGCGAATAGGCTGCTGCACAACAGATAGGTCTGGTGAGATCTCAAGCTCTTGCAAATCAGGAGAATCAATGACAGAATCCGACTCTCGAAGACACTTCCGAAGCTGAGAGACGTGAAACACGTCATGAATGCCAGATAGATGAGCTAGAAGTGAAACTCTATAAGCCACAGGTCCAATACGTTCAGTAATAGGAAATGGTCTTATAAAGCGAGGAGCTAATTTTCCAGTCGTACTGAAGCGCATAATCCCTTTTAAAGGAGAAACACGAATAAAGACAAGATCACCAATAGAGAACTCGAGAGGCTTCTTATGGTTGTCCGCGTAGGATTTCTGGCGGCTCTATGCCTCTTTCATTCTCTAACTTATAAGATCAATCTTCTCAGAAGAATCACGAACGGAATCTGGGCCAAGAATAAGCTTCTCACTAGATTCCAACCAACAAGAAGCTGATCGACATGGCCTTCCATATAAGGCTTCGAAAGGAGCCATACCGATACTCGACTGAAAACTATTATTGTAGGAGAACTCTACAAGGGGTAAATGATCCTCCCAACTACCTCCGAAATAATATGATCAGGAGAACCATAATTGAAACACTTCCGAATGGAAGGTGTTCTAGTAGGCTCTGTGCCTCTTTCATTCTCTAACGAAATCATTTATACTTTATATTTAAAAGAAAATAAATTATTTATATATTTAAATACATATATTTATAAAATCATAAATGCGTCCCTTGATGACTACGCCATTAATCATCCTATATATAATATACTATCACTTATTATAGAAAATTGCCTAACACACTCAAGGGTCAAGGACTCTAAGCCTCATCTAAGGTCTCGACTCGTGTCTCTGATGTACGATGTATTGCTATAAACTTGCTCTGATGCCAAATTGTAAAACCCCACCTTTATACCCATATTATCGAAGAGTATTACAAAGTAATACTCTCAGAGAATACGGAGAGTGAGGCTTTATAAGGTACATACGTGAATATTCTCTTGGAAAAACATCGGTACGTATTAAAACATCAAATAAACATCTAATCTCTACATACACAGTATCGGTACAAAGCAAAATACATGTGCGCCTTTAGGATAGAACAATGCACAATATACAATGAACAGCAAGGAACACAAAGTCATTCGTAGTGTTAACATATAATATATAGTATAATAATGTTATAAGAATACAATACAACTCAAATGTCAATAATACACATATACATAAGTGAAACAATATCATGCAAATATCAGGTAATCGTCCTAATATAATACTCCTCTAAGCCCAAAGTAAACAAATGCTGGTCGTAACGTCCCTGTATCTGAATTGTCTCGGACTAGCCTAAGTATTATAAAATAACACACAAGTCAGACTATGTCTAATCAAGGATCATAAATAAGGGTAATAGTCTGTACAAGAAATAACAATATGATATCCCAATAAAAGATACTCAAATCATCAGACGACATATCAAGAAAGATAAATAAGTATAGAAATGTATATCTGAAACATCTATATAATAGCATAGATATTTATCAAGGCATCTTGCCTCACAAATAACTCAAATTCATATGAAACAATCAACGCTAATATCAAAAGATGTCATCACCCATATAGAAATAGATTGAATCGGAAAATCATAGGTTCAATACAAATGTGTGAATCATACATATCCAAAAATCAATAACAAATCCAAAACAATCCAAAACGAGCCATCCTCAAGTGAAGTTGGGCAGTAATGAAGTAATGCCCATTATCTCTCTCAATCTCATATTGTAAAATATCAATATCAAATCAATAAAATCAAATAAGAAAGATTTTACCCAGCTCATAACAATGTCGCAATGTGCAAAATCATATATCTCGACCTACAGCCCTTGGAGAGGCGAAACTCTTGACTGAAAGGTCCTAAAAGGTAGAAACAACAAATCAATAACAAATAGACTGTCTGCCTGAGAAGGATACGGGGTTGACCATACTCTGGACATAGTCTTTGATATAGTCTTATCCATACATAATATATGTCTATCTACCACCGACACATATACCACATATACCTGAACCAAACAAGAGACTGACAGCATGTCTGCTTGCTCCAAGAGACACACGTGGTCCATATGACATGAATCCTACGATAATCGGTTACCATTTCCTCTCCCCTCCTGGTACCGTGACAATGATCCACCATAGGCTCGACAACGTATAGCCTCTTCAGTCACGACTACCGACATGTGCCCCTATGGTAACTTACCGATGGCTTATGCGACACAAGGGGCAACCAACAACCAATCTCATGATGCACATCGAATATCATAAACAACAATAGTATCACGGATCTAGGGCACGACCCCATGATCAGGCGCCAGGGTGGATACTGACCAATCCGATTCACTACTAAAACATAAAGAGAGTTGGACAAAGGTAGATAGACATATAATATACACAAACTATGTGGCTAACAAGTAGCCTCCATAAATACTCGCCGCAGCGAGTCACACACAAAACATACCCCTCATATGAGTGTCATCCATGAGTAAAGAATAATTGAATAAATAACACAACGGTGTCCCATACTGCCGCGTGTTACTAGTCCATTTATTCAGTGCTCATACATCACACTCGCTCCTTCAATATTCTATATAGCGAGTCCAAAGAATAATCGAAAAAGTGTTACTAGAAGTCATATACCAGACGGTATCACTAAACCATTTATTCTAATTTATTGTCACATAGATTACAAATATCATAAAATAAGTAGAAAAGTGACATCACCGTATCATATCAAAACGCTAATCAAAATCATCCTCAATGGTGAATCATTCATATAATTTAATTCAATGTACTATGAAAAGAATAATAAGGAAATAATGGTAATAGACTATATAAAAAGTATAACATGAAATATTTAAATTAATACTTAAAAATAATCATTCATAGACATTTTCTTCTTATATGAGGAAATAAGTGAATAGAAATAAATAGAAAATACATATTCTAGGATAAACAAGAATTCGAATCCTAATATAAATTTATTATTTACAATAAATTATTTTCCAGTCATTTATATAATTATTCAATAATTAAACTTTCATTAATAACATTTGAAACTTCTTTCGTTTATTTGACAACTCAAATTAATTTTTGAAAATATCTACAAAACTTGAAATATACATATATTCGTATTCAAATTTCACATTGTTATAAAAATGATAATGATTGTCTATTTAAATAATACATTGCAATTAATTGATTAATATATAAAACTTCTATATATATAAACTAAATTCTAAATTATGTTTAATTTGATTTATTTTAAATATAAAGATGTACGTATTTTCAAAGTACACATTACTAAAGCTTGTTCATATAAATAGGGTTGCGCACCTATACACATAATAAAAACACTGCAATCAAATGTTCATTCATACTAATAAAACAAATTGAATAGAAATTTAATGAACAGGAGTTCTATATTAATAAAATAGTTAATATAGTATAGCAACATACATGGAAAAGCATGTCATGAATTCAAGTCATATAACAACAAATATGAAACCTATGTTTAAAACAGTATACCATAATATAATATAGTTAAAGAGTTTACAATGTCATGCACTCAAATATTATTCCTAGTTGATGTTTATTTACACTGAGATCAAATTAGCATACACAGAATGAATGGTACTACTTACGTCCTGGGTCAATCCTCCCCGCTTCTAGAGCTACTAGTGTTGATGCTAGTACAATTATCCGCATATGGCAAAATAGAACCCAATGTAAAACTATTGGGTTTACTAGAATTTGCTTTAGAAACTAAGAATATATCCAAGTGGAGATAAATAAGTATACATAATTAATTTTAGTGGAAGAAGAAGGATCTTAGAAAAAGTTTAATTTGGGATATTTAGGCTTTAACTGTTTGGGCCTGAGTGTATGATTTTTTGGGGCCAAACAATTATAAAAATGTGTGTGTATATATATTTCTATACAAATCTCAATTTCTATTAAAATTACTTCTCCCTAGATCAATATTATATAATACTTCACTTTTATAAAACATTCCCCATATTTTAACATATTTTAAATTTTAAACTTCATATTTTCATGATTTAATCCCTTTTATTAAATAATTTAAAAATCAATTCATCAAACAAAACTTCAAATTCCAATTTAATTACTTAAAATACAATTATTAGCTCCAATTAAATATCACTTAAAATCGGGTGGTTACAGTATACTTAATCTGAATTAATATATGACATGGTTCATAATAGGGTGATAAGTGTAGGGTACACTTTTTGATTGTATTTATGCACATGGTTTCTTTTTATGTAATGTTGTTTACATATATGATGTTTTTTGGATGATGATAAAGTGAGGGGAAAACTCATTTAGCGTTAGCGGTATGGTCCCACTATAGATGACCAGTAAAGACTCTACTCATGGGATGTAACACCCTGGAATTATTCTAGATTAAATAATATAATATAAAATTTACATTAAACAAGGACTTAAAAGTAATTTTTACACAATTATCCGAACTTCGCTAAGGGACTTGAACCATTTGGGTCCGTGGAAATTTTCTAGATAATTTTCATATATAACTTGTTACGATCCAAGTTAGCATGAAAGAGTTATGAAAATGAGAAGATTGAATAAAAAATTAAAATAGAAAATAAGAAATATATATATATATATATATATAAGTGGTCAGGTCAACCCTCATTGGGGTCAGGTCGACCTTAGATGGTCGACCTAGCTCTAGATGTAGTCGACCTGACCTTCTATTGATCGTAGGGTTGTGATTCCGTGTTGCTCTGTTTTTGTGGTCGAGATCTGTTACTTCGAGGCCAAGTTAGGAGAGAATGTTTAGGATCTGACGTTAATCTGATGGTAGATATTGGTGAGGTTTCCCTACAAATTAACATCCAACTCTAGGCTTTAATCCAAATTCTCAAAGGTGTTAATAAGGTGCTGCCAAAATCTAAACTCAACTCGAATCTCTCTCAAAACCCTAATTTCCAAATTTAACCAAATACCAATCCAAATCAGTATACAGCCAAATTAAAAAGGAAATCTAGCAATTAGTGAGGATTCCAAGAAGATCTAAGGGAATTACGCTATTTGGAGACCAGATCTGAAGCTTAGGATCAAGGTGAGTGGGCATAGATCCAATAAAATGGTTAATTGGTTAATTTTAATTTTACTTTAAGTTGCTTAGACTTAGAAACACCTAATTAAATTGTTAAATTATAGATCTATAAATTAAATGGAATTTGATGTTAAATTTAATTATTTGGATTGATAAATTGTAAACCCTTTTATTTAAGTTGAATATGTCAGAATTATGATTTTTATATAAGATCTGAATTGAATATGTTGGGAATTTAATCGAACATGCATATGGATTAGAATAATAGGCACGAATTGGATAATTAATTGAACATGCGTATGGATTAGAATAATAGGCACGAATTAGATAATTAAATTGGATATATTAAATCTAAATTAGAGATGGATAAGTTATTGAAAATGTTAGTAACATGAATCGAATATGTTAGAAACATGAATTGAATATGGTAGAAACATGATTTGAATATGTCAGAAAACCGTAAATTTAATATGTTAAGTTAAAGCGAACATGTTGGAAATTTAGATTGAATATGCCAAAATTAAAAATTTAAAGCTAAAACCTTAAAATTGGAAGTACATCAAATTGTTCACCTGTTCTATCATCAAGTTGTAAACCTTAAATAGCAAATTCTAGATTTTTATGTTTTAATTGTAAATTGATAACTATACCAAATTAGGATTCATTGATACGTGTACAACTTGATAATTAATGCGTGAACAAACAACAATTCAAAAATGATGATTTGAACCGTGGCCTTTGGCCTAATTAAATAAAAGAAATTTTGATGAATAATGAATGGCATGCTGCATTGTTTTGGGCCATGATGTATGTGTGAGGGAGTAGGGAAGTTAGTTCCCTATTTGAGTTGTAGGGTGAATTTACTTCGCTAAGTGGATAAGATCCAGAAGATTCGTAAACGTAGGCAATTGGGCGATCCGTCAAGCGGATGTTGAAACTAGATTTAGTGAGATAAGGGTGATTTATTCGCATAGGTTTCAAAAACTTTTACGTACGGCTGGGCGCAGCACTGGCAAGAACACTTTCTATGGAGGCTCGGTCCTAACGGGAGATTCAGGTACGGCACGTTTTCTTACACAACGTGGCGCTGGTGGACACTGGAGCTGGACAATAAGTGGTCATATGAAACATGATGATACTAGGTGGAAGCCCGGTCATGGCGGTGATTCGCATACGGTGCATAGCGAATTATGCAATAAGAGGAAGTTTGCCACTAGGATTGAGAGATGAGCGTAGGTGCATACGATGAGTCACTATGCGAGTTTGCATACCGTGTTCTCCCTCTCCAAGAATAGTGTGGGTTGATAAGGGATAGCAGATCCTAATTTGGCCGATCGATAGTGGGAGGTTATGACCGTAGATTTGACCCAGTGAGTTAGATAATTATCCTTAGGTATATGACCTTAGGAATGCACTGGCACCCTCTATTTACACTCTATGACACTTAGAGTAGATTTAGAATTAATTGCACTTAATCATCTTATTAGTCTTGTTCTCATTCATCGGACTTTTGCCTAACCCACGTCCCTTCTTTCCTTTTCCCCCCACCATGGGATGATAGGTTAGTAGTGATTTGTTATAGCACGGGGAAGAAAGGAGCTCAACGATGGAGTTTTAATATTCTTTGTTGTTCTCTTATAGTTACTTATCACATTAGAAGTCTGTATACTTAAACTATAATTTGGAAACAACATATTTTGTAAATCAAGTGTTTTGGAGAGTATTTTTATGAAATGTCTATCTGTATTTATATTTTTAATTCCTTCCGCCGTGAGATCTTAAAGTGTAGAATGTCTTAGAACTCTATCTCTGTAATTATGCTCTATTATGTTTTTAAAACCAAACAATTCCTATTTTCAAGGCATGATTCGTGTCGAAAAGTGTGGGTTGTTACATTTGGTATTAGAGCTTTAGTTTAGGATTCCCAAGGGATTACACACGTATTGAGAGAACGTACTTGAAAGATTTTTGAAAAAAAAATCGATTTTTTCAAAAGGTTTTCCAAAAAGGTTACAAACCTATTTTTTTGGATATATATATATATATAAGTTTTCAAAGAGATTTCTAAGAATTTTATCCATATATATCAAAATTTCTTCTATTAGTGCCTATACTATCTAAGAGAAATGTTGAAAAATAATTCTCAGACACTGATAGTCAGAATGAGAACAAGTCCTAGGGGATATAATAGACCTCTCATATTTATTTTGGTAAGAAATGCTAGTAGAAGTTTCTTATACCAACCAATAGTGACAAATAAACTATGGATTTAAGGTGAAATAAAGAAGATTAGCACCATGAGATCCATATAATGAGAATGAGATGAAGATAAAGCATAAGAATATGAAAGAGGACTTTATGACCTTAAGGAAAATCTCCCTAGTTAAAGCAGAAATCCTATTGGTAATAATTATAAGGACTCATATTTATTTAAAGGAATAGCTAAAGCATTTTCATATTTAAGTTAAGCACTCTACTTGGAAATAAAACTTGATTTGACCACCTTAGGAAAGAAGAATGGAAAATTTTATGCATTTATGGCATTGTTAGGTAAAATCGGGCTTCAGTAATTGGGTTCATATTATCTACTTCAATTTAAGTGATAAACTAATGAAAATGTTTTCTAAAAGTTAAAAATGGTAAACATCCGATATTTTAAATAGAAAAGAAGTTGATTTACAATCTTATATAAAATAGTCAGATAAACTTTATGGGATTTGTGTAAAAAGAAAAATTAAAGAATTTGGTAAAAAGTTATTTCTCAATAACCATTGTAAAGCTTTTCTTTGTTTTAGGCATATTGTTGTATTTACCCTCAATGTGCATTTTGCTTTTAGTAAGAAAACTTTTAAAAAGAAAGAAAGATGGTTTATGATTTTATATAAAATAGTCGGACAAATGTTATGAAATTTGTTAAGAAGTAAAGGTGGAGAAATTGGTGAAAAGTTATTTTTCCAATAATTGTTTTAGAGCTTCTATTTTGTCATTTATGCATATTGACACACTTAACCCCAATAAGTTTTTGGTTTTAATAATAGAACTTGTGGAAAATTTTGAAAAGTCTGCAAGGCACTACTTTTGAACTCCTTTTATGATTAGGTAACGAGTATGTATTTAAAAAGATTTCATAAATGTTTTTGTCATACTTTAAAAATGATAATGAAAATAATAAAGTAATAATAATAAGTTAAAATTACGTTTCATGAAATTTTCTTATTTATGAAAGGAAATTTTAAAATGATGTGTTTATGTATATTTTTACTACGTTAAGTTAATCATTTTTGATGATTTGGTTAAAGAAATTTATTGTGATCTTAGTAAAAAGGAAACACTTGTTAAAAATGACAAGAGGATTTTATAGTTTTAAACTAACTAGTTTTGTGGAAAAGAAAGTTAAAAGTCAAAGATTCCGATTTAAAAGTGTTAGTCCATAGGATAGTAGGTTTTGATGACAACAACTATAGAAGTGTTATAAAATATATATGTGCAGGAAATCTATATGCAGGTATCAACAAAAGAAGACTGTACAGTAAAGAAGACAAAATTGATGAAGACAAAGATCAAGAGTTCAAGATTGAAGACTCATGAGATTCAAGATATTCAAGAGTTCAAGACAAATAATATAGTTAGGTTAGATATTTGTTAAAACTCCTTGAAAGCACTATCATTCTTTTTTATCCAATTTACTCATGGAATGGAATCAACTTCGTTCTTGTTAAAGGGATGGAACCCTAGTGTGATGGAACTCACGAAATATCTAGTGGAACGGATAGTAGCCCTATTTTGTTATCCACTAATTTTGATTCAAAATGATTTTCAAAATTATCTCTTGTTTTATAAAATGATTTTCAAATATTCTTTTTCAAAAGAAAAACCTTCGTTCACATTTCCAAAAATGTTTTAGCCTCAAAATCATATTTATCATTTTGTTATATTTTTTGATTTCAAAATTGTCCTTGATATTTCAGCCTCAAAATCTATTTTAATATTATATTTACTTTAGTTTATTTACTTTGATTTTAAATATATTTTAGTATATATACATATATACATTCATAAGTATTTCTACATCTAAATACCTTCTACAAATACATAGAGTCCATTTGAATAAAGTTGCATATTTTTAAATCATCATTTTCAAAGTAAAGCAAATCATCACTTTTTACTAGATCATGTCGACATCCTATTTACTCGTCATGTCGACATGCTTCCCGTTATAGCAAAGGTTGTTTTCAAAAGAAGTGTCTATTCGCTTAAACCTCTTCGAATGGACACATCCATTCATTCTCTATAAATAGAGACTGTTATGAACGTTTTCAAGTAACTACTTTCTTTATTTTCTCTCCTCTTTATTCTCTTATCTTATTTTCTAATCATCCTATCCATATTCTGCCGAAATCTTAAGTGAATCAACCCAGAATATCTCTAGTTTGATTCTCTGCCACTCTCTTCAAAGAATCTCAGTGCTTATCAGAGTTATAGATACATTTGTACTCAAAGAAACTTGTGTAGGGTTATAAAGGTGTGATCGTGTCCTTGGAAATCGATCGGGTGAACTTGTGTCCTGTGAATCAAGTGGTTCTACCCAGAGACCTGAGAATCTGGAGGGTGTACCTCGTTGCCTTGGAATCGAGGGATTGTAATCTAGATTATTATTGAATAGAAAGCCGTACGAGTTGTGCGGGACTGGATGTAGGGTAACACCGAACCAGTATAAAATTCCTGGTGTGTTCTTTCCTTTACTTGCTTTTTATTTATATTTGCATCTGTTTGTGATTCTGTGATTTGATCTGTGATTGTGTATTTGCATTAAGTTAGTTAAATCAATTTAAATCAAAGAAGTTTTAAAGAAATTCTTAAAACACTATTCACCCCCCCTCTAGTGTTAAATAGCCTTAAGATCATCTTCCGCGTCCCTATCAAAAAGGGTAAAGTGAGAATATTTTGACTATCACTTAAACTTTAAAAGAAAAGAATTGGAGATAGATAAATAGGATTAAACATCCCACTAGGATAAGATTGACTGTGGAATTCGAAAGTATTGGAATGATTGAGACAAAGATAAAATGGTAAAATGTGAATTTAATGACCTTTCTAATCAACAGTTAAAAGTAGCAAGTCAAACTCTTTGAAAATGTAATGAGTAAATGCCACCATTTATCTTCCCACCCAAGTATGGTTGGAATTGTAGGATCCATGCATAAGAAAGATTGAAAAGTTTGTTTGGATGAACATATTTTCAAGTAAGGAAATAGTAGGCTAAGATGCTTTATTACATCAAGGATGCTGCAGATGTGAACAGTTTTTCACTATAAAGGGTAAGAGGGCCAAGTAGGGTCTACTTCGATCCTTATAGAGAATGTTAAGTAACAAATAGATATTTTCTTGATTAGATTAGGCAATCTAACTGGAATAGTAAGTGAGAATCGACACTATAGCAGTGAGGTTGACACCATATAGGTAAGCATAGGATATTTGTAGGCTACGGGAAGTCTAGGTATTATATTGCTCCCCTAAAGGCTACGGGCGGACCATATGGACATTAATAAGAAAGTACACCTTTTTGGTTTATTTTATTGGATAATATCAGTGTAGATGTGTTCCACGTATGCCTAATGTAGATCTTGGAATTGCAGGATTAAGTATAGCATATATTGGGATAAGGAAAATAAGCAGACAAGTAGTCCCTAAACTAATGAGGACCATCATAAAGGAAACGGTATGATAAGTTCAAGATTTGCAGGCCTACATGACTTGAGCAAATAAAAATGTAGAGTTAGTCACCGCAGTAAATTTTGAATAATTGATATGGTGTAGAAAACACCAAATAGGAGGTTGTTATTTAAAATGGAGGGAGATTTAAGTAGTAGTTTAATTCATTGGAATGAAGTATGTAGCAATGTAAATTTCTATAAATTATCTAGTTTCGGTATAAAAGTGTATCGTTTGAAATAAGAAGGATTATACCTCAAAGGAAAGAGATGTACAAAATAGGGATGGTTACCGTACTTTGTACTATCTATTTCAAAAATAAATAGAAGAGATAATTCCTTGTAATTCCAAACATAGCACAAGTAAACTTTTAGATAAATTATGGAAAGTTACAATGTTCACGTTTTCTTTTAGGAAAAAGTGTAGTTCCAATGCATTAAAGTGCAAAGATCCATAAGAATAAACCAAAGTATTTATTATTATGTCAATTGGATTAAAATGGTTTGGGATTATTGCATATTTAGCTGTCTCAGTCATAGAGTGTTTGGAATGGAGTAATAAAAGGCTATGTCTAGTAAAAACCTATTGGTGAGATGATACCAAGGAATAGAAAAAAAAATATAAATAATAATAATTAAAAAAAATCAAAATGCAAAGAGTGTAACGACCCGTAATTTTGTTACTTTGAAAATGGAATATTTAATATATTTAAATATTCAAATATAGGATTACCAAGCTTAAATAATCAAGTTTCATGTGATAAATAGAAATGGTGAAATTATTTTTATAATTGAATAGAGGTTTTGAAGTTTCGGCGTAAATTTGACAAAAGTCGGTTTTCGATAAAATTGGATTTTAATATTATTTAATATAGTTTTATAGCTTAAATGAAATTGTTTTAATTATTTAAGGAGGATAATAAATAAATTCGTAAGTTTTGTTTACATAAATAAATAGTTTGATTTAAAACTGAAAATGTGATTGACGATCGTTTTTTGGATTTTTGGCCGTTCGTCGAACGGAAGTAATTTCAAATCATTGCAACGTTGTTTGATACATATATGTACACATGCATATACACATTTAAAAAACATCACAATTAGTCACATAAAAAAACTGAGAAAATATCTAAGATATTTTCAAAATATAATTAAATAAGAATACTTAAGTGTTAAGTAATAAAAAGCAAACTTACCATCACCTTTCACCTCCTTACACATATTTTCCATCTCAATAAATGCTAGTATTTAAGGGTCTAATCTTCCATTGGAATGGAGGAATAGATATGTGGTTAGAAATGAGTTTTGGCTTAAGGGTAGTAAGGTCCTTTTGTTATAAACTTCATGTATAAATACCACCAACATTTCTCCACTTTCTACACATCTCATTCTACACTTCTTCTTCTCTTTTTTTCAAGCTTCTTCATCTTCTTCCTCTCTTTTCTTATGGCTTTCATGCCATAGAAAAAATTTAGAAAGAAATAATTTCAAAATATATACAAAATGAAATCGATATCGATTCGCCTTAAAACCAAACTCACTATTTTTCATCTTCTCACGGCCATAACTTACTCAAAACTAATCCAAATGGGGAAGTTATTTTTTTCAAACTCAAGAGAATTGAGTTGGCTATAATTTTCATTTAAATCATTTCTTTAAAATCTAAAAGTTACTATGTCAAAATTTCAATTATTTCAAAGTCATTTTCGGCCCAGATTTTATGGTCGAGAATACCTCTATTTATTATGATCATAACTTCCTCAAAAATAATCCAAATAAAGAATTTTTTTTCAGATCATATGAAATTCCAATGGTTACAACTTTTATGTTAAGTACTTCTTTCGGTTTTGAGCTTAGCAATGTCAAAATTCCAATTCTTTACGGTGCATTTTCGAGCTTCATTTTTTATGAATCGAGAATACCTCTTCTTCATTCAATCATATCTCCCTCAGAAAACTCTAAATCAAATGATTTTCTTAAATTCAAGTGAAAATAATTTAATACAACTTTTCAGGTAACAACCTTTTCAAATTCTGAGAGTAAAAGGGTCAAAAACAAGAGAGAAGATGACCTATTGTTCGGATCGAATTTTGAGAATTCAAGGTCAAAGCTCCACCACTTATTCTCTATACTTTCGGCCAACCTCCATCCCAAGCCTTGGCAGAGCACTTGGGAGGAAGGAGGAATTCAGGTTTATTTTGGATTGGTTTCAAAGCATGGTAGAAATTATGGTTTAGATCTTGGGTTCCTTGCCTAAAAGTTTGACGGAGTGGAATCCTGATGTGCACGTAAATGTGCATATTTTTACTTCCATATTTAATTGAATTTAATTAAATAAATGATCATATAGGGTATTTTAAATTGTTTAAACCAAAATTTCAATTATTTTCAAATCATTATATATTCATTTTCATATAGGGGCAAAATGGTCATTTTTGTGCACATATTAATTTGAGAATATTTATTTCCACATTTTATTTTTATTTGTAGGGATGGAAATCACAAGAGGCTTCATGGAAAATATGCATGCACAAGAGAAGATAAGCAAATTAAGATGGAAACAATTCAAACCATGTATCATGGAGGACCTCACCTACCCACCTACCTTAGTCTACAATTAGAAGCTAATGCACAAGTTAGTGGAGCTAAAATTTTCATGCACATTTAAATGGAGGATTATCTCATGCTAGTGATAACTTGGTGGCCACACTTCCTAAGAGGGTAGTTTGGGTAGTTTCCAAAAATATGATTAGGGTTTTAGGCTTGTATAAATACCCCATATGTTTATGTAATTAAGTTCTTATTCTCCTTTGAGCCTCCTTTTAGTTAATTTAGTTTTAGGCTATAACAAAATTTCTTTTTTAAAGAATTTTGATTTATTTTTAAAGAAACACTAGGATAAATATATGGTTTTGGTTATTAAATTGAAATCTTTGAAAATTTACTTGTCTCAACAAAAATAAAAATAAAGTTTGATTACAAGAAACTCTGGTTTAACTAGAATATAGGAAGATTCATGGGTGATAATTATGAAGTATTTCCCAATTGAAAATCTTTGTTTAAAAAGTGGTGGATTTAAAATAAAGGCTATAACAATTTTGATCTTTTAAGTTAAATGGTGCTAAGATGATTTTGAAAAAATCTCTCTTCAATATATATATATATATATATGTATGTGTGTATATATATATATATTTAAAAAAAATATCTATATATATGTATATATATTTTTATTAACACCTACAGTCATGTGTTCACACACTTGTGTGTTCACTCGCCATACTCTGTACCCTCCTTACATAAGCCCGGTAGTGCATGATCGGTATATCTGGCCTCAGTTTATCTGAGTTAGGTGTATGTATATAAAAATTCTTTTATTAATGATACCTACAATCAATAGGTGTACGCACTTGTGTGTTGGCTTGCCACGCCCTGTATTCCCCTCACGTAAGCCCGAAAGGCAGTGCACGGGTCATATATTTGGCCTCAGTTTTCTGAGTTAGGCATATGTAAATATTGTTAATATCAATAAAATTTTAAAATAAGAGAGAGTAGTAAATTGAAATCCAAGCACTATTATTATTTATTTAATTTAACATGTTATTCAAAAGAAATGAAAATACCACTTTGAACTTTGATTATCAACTAAGGATCCATTTCATAGTTGCACTATATTATCAACCGAAACAACTAGCCAAACTAGAGTCTATTTGTTATGATAACTTAATTTATTTGGAAGTTTTGACAAGTAAATGGACTTAAATTTCTTGATAATGACCAGAACTTATATTTAACTTATTTGTGTCGATTTAAAAGTAAATCATTCATTTGTAAATATTTTCAAAAACTTGCATTCACATCTTTGTAAATAAATTACGTATTTTGAAATTTTCATTTCACACTTTGATTTTGTGGGTAGTATCCGCTGAAAACCCTCACGAGACAAAACTCATTCTACTAGGGACACCTAGAGGTTTAACAACTTATTGCATACGCTCAGTGCAATCGTGCTCCCTACGAAAACAGATTTATCTTAGTTTTAGTTTATTTGAGGACGAATAAAAAGATAAGTGTGGGGGTATTTGATGTGCACGTAAATATGCATATTTTTACTTCCATATTTAATCGAATTTAATTAAATAAATGATCATATAGGGTATTTTAAAATGTCTAAACCAAAATTTCAATTATTTTCAAATCATTATATATTCATCTTCATATAGGGGAAATGGTCATTTTTGTGCATATATTAATTTGAGAATATTTATTTCCACATTTTATTTTTATTTGTAGGGATGGAAATCACAAGAGGCTTCATGGAAAATATGCATGTACAAGAGAAGATAAGCAAATTAAGATGGAAACAATTCAAACCATGTATCATGGAGGACCCCACCTACCCACTTACCTTAGTCTACAAGTAGAAGCTAATGCACAAGTTAGTGGAGCTAAAATTTTCATGCACATTTAAATGGAGGATTATCTCATGCTAGTGATAACTTGGTGGCCACACTTCCTAAGAGGGTAGTTTGGGTAGTTTCCAAAAATATGATTAGGGTTTTAGGCTTGTATAAATACCCCATATGTTCATGTAATTAAGTTCTTATTCTCCTTTGAGCCTCCTTTTAGTTAGTTTAGTTTTAGGCTATAACAAAATTTCTTTTTTAAAGAATTTTGATTTATTTTTAAAGAAACACTAGGATAAATATATGGTTTTGGTTATTAAATTGAAATCTTTGAAAATTTACTTGTCTCAACAAAAATAAAAATTAAGTTTGATTACAAGAAACTCTGGTTTAACTAGAATATAGGAAGATTCATGGGTGATAATTATGAAGTATTTCCCAATTGAAAATCTTTGTTTAAAAAGTGGTGGATTTAAAATAAAGGCTATAACAATTTTGATCTTTTAAGTTAAATGGTGCTAAGATGATATTGAAAAAATCTCTCTTCAATATATATATGTATATATGTATATATGTATATATATATATATTTAAAAACAAATATCTATATATATGTATATATATTTTTATTAACACCTACAGTCATGTGTTCACACACTTGTGTGTTCACTCGCCATACTCTGTACCCTCCTTACGTAAGCCCGAAAGGTAGTGCATGATCGGTATATCTGGCATCAGTTTATCTGAGTTGGGTGTATGTATATAAAAATTCTTTTATTAATGATACCTACAATCAATAGTTGTACGCACTTGTGTGTTGGCTTGCCACGCCCTGTATTCCCCTCACGTAAGCCCGAAAGGCAGTGCACGGGTCATATATTTGGCCTCAGTTTTCTGAGTTAGGCATATGTAAATATTGTTAATATCAATAAAATTTTAAAATAAGAGAGAGTAGTAAATTGAAATCCAAGCACTATTATTACTTATTTGATTTAACATGTTATTCAAAAGAAATGAAAATACCACTTTGAACTTTGATTATCAACTAAGGATCCATTTCACAGTTGCACTATATTATCAACCGAAACAACTAGCCAAACTAGAGTCTATTTGTTATGATAACTTAATTTATTTGGAAGTTTTGACAAGTAAATGGACTTAAATTTCTTGATAATGACCAGAACTTATATTTAACTTATTTGTGTCGATTTAAAAGTAAATCATTCATTTGTAAATATTTTCAAAAACTTGCATTCACATCTTTGTAAATAAATTACGTATTTTGAATTTTTCATTTCACACTTTGATTTTGTGGGTAGTATCCGCTGAAAACCCTCACGAGACAAAACTCATTCTACTAGGGACACCTAGAGGTTTAACGACTTATTGCATACGCTAAGTGCAATCGTGCTCCCTACGAAAACAGATTTATCTTAGTTTTAGTTTATTTGAGGACGAATAAAAAGATAAGTGTGGGGGTATTTGATGTGCACGTAAATATGCATATTTTTACTTCCATATTTAATCGAATTTAATTAAATAAATGATCATATAGGGTATTTTAAAATGTCTAAACCAAAATTTCAATTATTTTCAAATCATTATATATTCATCTTCATATAGGGGGAAATGGTCATTTTTGTGCATATATTAATTTGAGAATATTTATTTCCACATTTTATTTTTATTTGTAGGAAAATTGTATGGAAATTAAAGAGGCTTCATGGAAAATATGCATGCAAAGACAAGCAAATGAAGAAGGAAATAATTCAAACCATGTATCATGGAGGACCCCACCTACCTCCTTACCTTAATCTACCATTAGAAGCTAATGCACAAGTTAGTGGAGCTAAAAGTTTTATGCACATTCAAATGGAGGATCATCTCATGCTAATGATAACTTGGTGGCCACACTTCCTAAAAAGGTAGTATGGGTAGTTCCCAAAAATATGATTAGGGTTTTAGGCTTGTATAAATACCACATATGTTAATGTAACTAAGCTCTTAGTCTCCTTTGAGCCTCCACTTTAATTACTTTAGTTTTAGGCTCAAAAATAAAATATAAGCTCTCTTTGTATTTCCTGGCTACTTAGCCATTTTCTTCTTCTTATGTAATTTTCTTCTTAATGCAATTTTAATTCTTGCTCTTTTATATTTACATGTTTTTTCCTTTCATGTTAGTAGTGTAAATCTTTTTATTTATGCAAGTAGAATAGCTTTTATTTCATTTTAATTATCTCTTTTTTTACTTAGCTTGCATTTTCTTCTTGTTTTTTTCATGTTGAATACTACATTTGTTGAAATGATAACAAATATGAGAAGCTAAACCCCTTCAATTTAGGAGTAATGAAGCTCTCTTATACATGTAGATTCAACATTGTGATAATTTTTTATCTCTTTTTATGCTTAATGGAAAAGTTTGATGTGGTTAAACATTTTTTTAGCTTTGAATTTGATAGCATATGTTGTTGACACCAAATAGACTATGCTTAAACAAACACAAATTACATCTTCATCTACATATGATTATGGTTTTAAAATCAAAATTTGATGATCAATATTTCTAATCAATAGTTAATAGATCATGCTTAGAATAGATTTTATTTTCAATTTCATTGCAATTTTCATGAGAGTTGAGAAGTGGTTTAATGGATGTGTTATAGTTTGATGGTTTATATTGGGCTAATTAATAGCATAAATATTTCATACTTATGATAAACACATCAATTAAATTCACTAATGACCAAAAAAGTAATCATAATTTCATGTTGAGTTGATTTATGTGATCAAGAGAGTGGATTTATCTCTAAATTGTCTTTTAATCTCAAAGTTTTCATTCACTTTTGTAGTAGTTAGTTTTTACATATTTTCTAGCTTCAAACAATTTCAAACTCTTGGTTAATTTGATTGAATAGAATTTTAAAATCTAAACAATTCCTTGCGGATCGACCCGTACTCGCCATGTACTAACATTGTACGCCGTGAGCTTGTCGTAATTTTTAGTTCAAAATTTGATCGACTATTTTCTAAACCGATAGAGAATTGGTTGTCAAACAAGTTTTTGACGCCGTTGCTGGGGAATTTGATTTGATTTTAATTTCTATTCTTCAAATTATTTTTGTTTGATTTTTGTGTGTTTCATTTTGTGTGTGTATTGCATTTTAAAAAAATTTATGTTGTGTGTTTTTGTTTGATTTTTGCTTGCATTTAATTGTGTGCTTGTTGTTTGGTTGTGTTGCATTTGTATTTTTTTTTTTAAAAACACAAGTTCATTTCAAGAAGATTTTTTTTCCATTTCGATTTTTTCTGCATTACAATTTTCATCTTTTTACAAGTTGTATTTCAGCTTTTCTACCTAATTTACATCATCAGATTCACTGTTTCATTGTACATGCACTGTTACATTGCTTTCAACACACTCAAAATTGCATTTACAACCATCATTTCAACAACATTCTATCCCCTTGCCTGGTACCATCCCCTTTACCATAACAACCTCACAAATACCCCTTCATACCATTCAACTTAACCACTTACATTCAACTGCATTTACATCCTTCATACCATCAATATTGCCACTGCTTCACAGTAAAACAAAACTGTCAAAACTCCTATTATCAACCTTGCTTCATCACTTAACCACTTCACATTCATCAACTTCGTTGACAACTCCTCACATGCATACTTACATACCTTCCCCCTCTGTAACAACTCTTCTAACAAACTCATCACTTCAACAATCATCAAAAAAACCCTATCTCTGACCATTTACATCATTCACCACCAAACAAACCTGCCCAACATCCACCAAACCTACCATTTCACTGCCTACTGCTCTGTCCTCATCTCTAACTACTCAACTACTACTACAACTTCTGCCCATAATACCCCTGCATATTACATTATCACCCATCCCCTTACTGTCACTTCTCCAAACCACACTACCTTCAAAATCCACAACCATAAACCATCACTTCAATACAATTACCACTTACATCCCTCTGCCACATACAAACCACATATCATCTTCCACTGTGCCATAACAGTGCTACCAATCCATCAAACACCCCCAGTACAAAACTAATGCCAACCACAACAATATCCCAAGACATACATATCTACATACAACATAAAACATAGGCTATCACATCACCAGTTGTTGCCACAATTCAACTACTTCTGCTTGCTCCTTATCCACTCAACAAACATCAACACACCCTCCCTGCTCCACCATCATATTTCTCTTGCATAACACCCTGCACAATCCTGCCTCAAGCACTCCACTAAACCAAACTATCACCACACTTGCCTATAACAGATGCTACCATCCAGTCATCTTGGTCACATAACATCCACACTTCCATCTCCCATTACAACTGCTGTCTCCATCATCAGCAAAACCATCCCCTGTACCTCCTCCCTGATCATCTTCCAAACAGTCACCATTATACAAGCCTGTGCACCATCAAACCATCACCACATCACTGTGTCAACATACTTCTGACATTGCATCACCATAGTAACACCCCCCTAAAACCATCTCCAGACCCCCTTCACTGCAAAACATCCACAACGTCCACCACATCCCTTACTTCCCTTCATCATTTCAACCACCACATACAAACCCAAATTGTCAACAACCATTCCTCCGACCACATTCAACTACTCATTACATCTCCAAACCAACTATACCACTGTCAACTGCAACATCTTCAGTTGCCACCAAAAAAAATCATACCTGACCATTACATTATTGCCCACCTAAATAGCAGACCACCACCCAAACTTCCCCTACAGCCAACCACTGCTGCAAACTGCACTTGAATTCCCCTACACTTCAGACGACACCCTCTGCATCTTCCGCAAACAACCGACTTTGAATGATCAATCGCCGAAAATACAACTCACACAAACCAAAATCACCAAACTCCATCGCATCCCTAAATCACCGAATCTCATCATCTTCCATCTAGAACCACCACCGCAACTCCAATCAAAATTCCGAATTTGAACAATCGTCTAAACAAGTTTGATCGAAAACAGTAGCTGAAAGATTTTTGAAATTTGGGAAATTGTATGCGAATTCTGGTTTTGAAATTGAAAGTTTAGAACCGTTTGCAAGTTGTACTGAATTGTGGAAATTGCAGGTTGTGAAATTTTGATTGAGGAATTTGAACTGTGGGTTAGAAATTTTTTTATCTCTTTCGTTCAACTGTGTGAATTTTTTTTTGTTTAACATGTTAAACGAAGAGTTTTGATTGAGAATTCTAAATTCTAGTTTAATTGGGCCGGGTGGGTTTTTCGTTTTTTATTTTCTGTTTCATTTGGTTTAGTTACCTTTTGTTTTGATTGAGAACTAAACAGAAAATGATTTGAAAAAAAAAACAAGTTTGCAAATAGTTAGCAAAAAAATTTTGCATTCATTTCGTTTGGATAAACGATAAAAATTACCTTGCTTTTGTTTTCGTTCGATCTTTAAAAAAAGAAATTTTTTTTGTACATATCTTGTTCGACTTCTTTTCAGGTTGTCAAAGCAGATAAATAAGGATTAGTTGCTATAAAATTGCTCCACTTGCTTGCTTTAAAAAAATTTGTCGCTTTAAAATAAATTGCTAATAATTATACACGCTCTGGTATCGTGCCCTTTATCCCTTGTTTTTATTATCTTTCATTGTTAGTTGCTTGCATTTAAAAAAAAATCAAAAACAAAAAAAAATCAAATTCCATTCGTAGTTGCATTGTTAATACACGTTTAATTTCAGTTTTGCATTTTGTCTTAGAACTTGACTAATAATAATGGTTAGTCATCTTAAGGGTGTCACGAGCTCACCTAGGGCTTAATTGTATATTGACAAGTTGTCCTCTTTCGACAATTTAATTTCTTGGTGTCTAGGCTACGGTGGAGCAATAACCATTTATAAATATCACGGTGATTCGTAAATATTATAGTGGTTGTTTCCTGAAGGTACTTAAACCTTCGGCTGCATTGCTACGGTGATTCGTGGTGCATCGATAAATCCTGTCCGTTACCTGGCTAAGAACTATCTTGTTGGATTAAGACAAAGTGTGATCATACATTTTTGGTTAGGAGCTACTTAGGATAGATAATTTGTAATTAAGCCCTTGCGTTCATTTAGTTGCATTAGTTCATGCATATTTACAAGAAAATTTTCAAAATCCAAAACAAAATAAAAAAAATTGTAAATATTTCTTAACTTAGTTTTTAAAATACTTTCATTTGAAATATTTTAAATCAAAATCAAAAATTCAAAAAAAAAATTAAGTTAGTTTTTTTCATAGAAAATCAAAAATCTAAAAAAAATTAAAAATCTTTTCAAAAACAAAAAATAATTGAAAAACCAAAAAAACAAAAAAAAATTCCTTTTTAAAATAAATTCCCTTTGGTAAATATTTTTTCTTTTCCTTTATTAAAACAAAAAAAAACTTTTGAAAATGTATGATTTCCCAACTCACATGGATTTTTCAATAGTTGTGAAAATCAATATAATCTATATAATTTCACACAAAATTCTTATGGATATTTAATAACAACTATTGTACAAACAATTTGGATTTTGCACCAAGTTTTCAAAATGTTGACCAATCTTCAAATCTTGAAAAGTGTATTGAAACAATTTCGTCTTTACTTGAACTCTCTACACAAAATGATCGAATAATTGATTTGTGTAATTCATATTTATGCAAGAAATCAAGTGTAACGACCCGGATTTTTCGTCGTTTGATTTTGAATATTTAAATGGTTTAAATATTGAATTTTGAATTATAATTTAGTTAATAAGATTTTAAAACTGAAATTTCAAGTGATTTCGTCAATTTTTGAAATCGTTGCCTTAATCGACGCGTTAAAATGGTGATTCGGGACACAGTCTCGGAATTTGACGAAACTAGTTCCATTGGATTCATAATAGTGTATTATTGTCGGATTTCAAATTTCATAGCATTTGGGTTTACCATTGGTCGTACGGGATAGAAACGCCTAGAATAATTTAATTGAATTTAATTTAAATAGCCGATTTAAAAAGCTATCTTCTCCATATGATCAAATTAGTACTCGAAACCTTTTCAATTGCATTCAAAACAAGGGTATAACATCATGAACGCCTAGCGGCACGCCTCAATAGGAGGTCGACATTTCACGGTATGTAATGTGAGATATTGAAATAAAATAAATTATATATAATCAAATCAAGGGCAAATCATAGCCGACCTACCATTCTCTTCTCATTTTAAATCGAGAGTTTCTTTCTTTCGTTTCTTTCAATTCGAAATCAAAATCACGTCTCTCCCCTCTTTCCTTTTTTAAATCACCACTTCCTTTCCCCGCTTTCTCTTCAAACAAATAAATCAAGACTCCTTTCTCTTTTCGAAATCGAAAACCCAGTTCAAAAAAAAAGTATAACTCGTGATAATTTCTGTTGACACAAATGTGAGGCAGGGTAGAGCTACGGTAAGGCGGTGCAGACTCGATCTATTTTGGTGGTTCAGAATCGTGATTGCTGGGGTTCGCGAGCTGAGCGCGATAGTCGTGGCTCAAATTTCGTGCGCACGCGCGAGAGCAGCTGGTCGTGAATTTCAAGTTGTCGTTTGGGGATGGCAGTGAAAGGCTCACGAACGTGGAGGTGATGGGGAAAGTGGATGTGATGTGAAGGCGGATGTGCAGCACATCGTTCGAAGTTTTGGGCTGAGCTCAAATCGTGTGCGCGTAGGCAATCGTGTGAGTTCTGGGGTTAAACGTGTTGCGTGAGAGAGGGAAGAGGAGATGAGGTCAAAGTCACATACATAGGGGAGCTGCTATTCATGCTCTAGCAGATTTGGGAAAGAGGGTGTTAGGCCTGAGGTCGCGATGTGGCAGGAAGTGCGGCGGTAGCATGGTCACAGTGACGGCAGTGGCCTGGTATGGCGGCGACAGCAGGGAGAAGGGGCAGTTAGGGCTTGGCGAGTTTCGTTTCAGTGGTGTGTGAGGGAAGGTATTATGGTTAATTAATATAGTTAATTACTGTATTTAGAAACGATTAATTATTTCGTTTAGGTCGGATGTTTAAAATGTATAACATTTTCGTACGAGGTCTAAAATCGTGAGAAAAACAAGTCGGGATTGAAATGTATTGCAAACAAAAATCACGGTGAGTTAAATATCAATCATTTGGATTACTGCTATAAATTTTAAAATGTTAAAATTAATTATTGGATGTTTGGTTGAATTTATAAATTATTATCTGTTTAATGTTAAATATATATAGTGGTATGTATATTAGTACTTGGATATATTTCTCGCCTATTGGAGTGGATGAGGCCCTATACCATGATATCCCCCTCGAAGTGGGATTGGTATTTTTATGTTATATTAACATATGTGGATGCAGGAAAACAGGTTGGAGGGATCCAACTGAATTCCTTAAATTTATATTGATTGTTTTTCATATATAATAATATATGATGTGTTAGAATAATCTGTTATAGATTATTGTTGTGATGTAAATTATTGGATGCTATAGTAGCACTGGCCGAACTTTTGGTATTTTAAATACCATAAATATTATTTTTGGAATTTGAAGGGATTTAAAAGGAAATTTTGAATATATTTATATTGAAATTTGGATTATTTTAAAAGAGATTGATTTGGATAAAATAATAATTTGATTTGGAGTTGTACTTAACTATTCGTAAAATATTTTAATTAGAGATTTTAAAATAAGCTATATAAAGGATTTTTAATAGTGGAATTTTTAAGTGGTATTCTGGATTTATGGGGAAGAAGTGGGGATCGATATTAAAAATAGATTTGTAAAATAAATGGAATTTATAAGGAAATGGATTTATAAAATGGAATTTTATAAATAAGATTAATTTTTATAAATAAGATTAATTTTTATAAATAAGATTAATTTTTATAAAGAAGTAAAACCAGGGAAGTTTGTAAATTTATAAACGATGTTTTATAAATAGGGAAATGATATCATTGATAAATTGGAATATAATTTCATGGGTGAATTTATATCGAGATATGAAAAATAGATTTTTGGAAAAAAAAGTGAATTCTATTTTTGAAAAGTGAGGATGGTTAGAAAATCGGAATGGGATCGATGTGTGGTAAATCGAGAGGATTTATAAATTGAATTGGTTATTGGGATTTAATTTTTATTTTAAGAGGTTAAGTTTTGATTTAAAAAAAGAAATTCCATTTATTTAACTATGTAATTTTAAGCTAGTTAGTATTGGAATACTTCTGAAGTGAATTTTTCAAATATCTAATATTAATTGAAATTAAATTCAAATGTTTATAATTGGCTTTGAAAATTGATTTGTTGTCTAAAATTGGATTATTGATGTTTATATAAAGTGTTCGATATTTTTAAATAATTTCTTGAACCTATTTTTAAAATAAATTATTATTCTTTTAAATACTTATTTATTTACATATATATATAGAGTTTTGTAATGATTGAAATTTAATTATAAATCTTCTTGAGAATCCGGAAACGGGGTTTATTCAGTAGATGGGATTTATAGGATAAATTCTCAAAAATGAAATTTGGGAAGAAGTAAGAATATTTCCAAAATAGTTAAATAAAAGCGAACTTCGAATAATGAATTAGAATTCATAAAAGAAGTTAGAAATGGATAATTAGAGCTTTAGACAAGTGTTTGACTTAGAAAATATTAAAGGAAATTAATTAAGGAAACCAGAACTTATAGAATTCGTTCTAAACGAGTTAAGGAATTTACAAATATATTTGTAAATGATTTTGAGAAAATAGGAAATAAATGGAATACTTCCTAAGTGTTGAACATAAAAATGGAGTTGGAAAAATATTCTAAGTATAGGAAAGGTTTACGAATATTCCGTTGAAAATATAAGGATTTGAAATCGTTTCAAATGTTGGAAATTTTGGAAGTGATTTGAATATATATCTTATAAAGATATTTTGAAATAAATTTTGGGAAAAAAATAGAATAAGGCCTGATGTCTTCTTATGGGTGTTTTATTGATAGTTAAATAACCGACTATCAATTTTGGCCAAATTCATTGATCGTTTCGAAGAGATCGGGATCCTATTTAATTATTCAAAAACCACTTCGATCCGATTTGAACGTTACGGATGGATATCGTGAATAGAGTAAAGAGGGTGATTCGGTTTGTCCAAACCCAGGACAACTTGTATGGACGAATGCTATCAGAACATCGCGTTGGAGGATGATGAGAATTCTAAGTGAGATTGTTCTTGAAAGGTACTGGTAGTCTCAAGCCTCATCAACCGAGAATGACTAAAACAGGGGAGATGCAGCAAGGCTAAGTGGGTCGCACCCAATTAGGGTATGTTATCACTTTTCTAGATACCCTCAGGAATATATATATTATGGATATGGTTGTGCATGAAAAAGGGAGCGCTCGATTCTTTTTAGGGTGGGAACACCCGAGGTGATAACATATTCGGTTCTATCCAGGTTAGGGGTTAGTCGGTCTTATGTAGCAGGGGATCCCAGCGAGGTCCTCGGTACATTTTTCTAGAGGTTAACTATGATGGGCGGTACCCCAGTAGCCTAGTCATTGTATGGGATCCATTCTCCAATACGAGCCTTTACGCTTTTGTTTGTATAGCCTAGTATGCTGGAATTTAATTAATGTAACAATTTCGGCTATTTGAATAAGTATTTGTACATAGACGCTATTATAATATCACTGGATTTTCTATAAAATGTTTTGGTTATCGTAAGGGAAAAACCCATCGTGTTTATGTGTGATGTGGTCTTATGAGATACCTTTGTCTTTCAAAAGATTTTAACAACTCTAATAATTCAAATTGAGTGTGTTTTCTCACGCTGGTTTTCCAGACTGACTCGGGTGTTATTTTATTATAATGCTTAGGTCAACCGAGTATTACAGATTCAAGATAGGATGCTATGGAGCTCAGTATATGAGCTGGATGACAGAGACATATTCACGTACTTAGTTTATATTTCCACTGTATGAGGACAAGTTATTATAATTGTCCAGATTGATGTATTGTTTGTTGTACTCTGATGATTGTAAGTAATAAACAATTACAGATTCTTTTGTATAATAATATGTTATTATACATTATATTTTGTTCCGCGGCGTTTGTGAGATTCTATGTATTGTCGTTCCTATTTTCTTCTACCTTTTCTTCTTTACCTTAGTTATTCGCTCTTTCGTACAATTTGGGTTGGACAAGAGTGAATTATTCAATTCAAAGGGTACGGAACGACGGGTTACTACATTTGGTATCAGAGCTGAAGGTTAAGTGAGAACCTTGGCTTTGGTGGAAATTACTCATTGGAGATAGGGTCAGTAGTACCCTAGGATGAGTTTGAGTGTAATAATAAATATGAGCGCGTTTTTTTAGTGAATATAAATGTTTTATATTGTGTTTATTTATCGGTTGAGTGGCGTATAAATACTGGTCGAGCTGTGGGATGCCACTAAATCGATAGGAGTTTCTAAAACACTTGAACCAAGAAAACCGACACGGTATGGTTTTGAAGTGGGTAAATGAAATAATTTTGCCCAAAATTATACTTTAATATTAAAGAAATAATTTTCTAGAAATTATTATAGTACATTGGAGTGTTTGGTTGATAATATTATAATCTAACAAGATTATAAAATTGGAAATGGTTTATGAAAATAAAATTGAATTGTATAAGTATGATTTATACAAATGAGTTAAAACTGAAATTTGATTCAAACCAGAATTTGGAAATTTAAATCTCGGGAAGTTTGGAAAATATTTTCCGAAGTATTGTGAAGGTTAAAATAGTATTATTTTTGATAATATTTTTGAAATAAAAATGGGTTAATTTGATTTTTGAGGTGATATAGCACTGAACTCACTTCGGTCGCTGGAAAATAACTCCGATGATGATCGCGACATCATCAGTGTTCATTTTCGAGTTTCTAAGTGATGGGTTGCTACCATAGTAAACTGATTGGAGATTTTGGCGAAAACAAGTGTTGTTTTGGAAATTCCGAAGGGAAATTGTTTTGAATTTGCAACCAAGTGAATTTTGAAAATTCCGATGAAATGGTTTGTTAGCCAAAGGAGCTATATATATATATATATATGATTTCAAAAATGATTTGAAATAGATACCGGGTGTTTGAATTCTAGAAATCCTTATTTAAATGTTCTAGAAAATATCAAAAAATGAGTTTTTAAAACTTATAAGTGGAGGATGATAATTATAGGGAAAGAAGTGTGAAAACTGAATTTTGGAATTAAAATTTGAATTGAGAAAGTTAAAATGGAATTTAACTTAAGTTAAGTTAAAGGAATTAAATTTTAGAAATTTAATCGATTTTGATTTGATGAAATAAATTGGTGAAGTAAACTAATAATATGAATTAAACGTAATAGAAGATATCAAATATAAAGTTGAGTTGTGAAATGGATATATAAGTATAAGTTATAAATTTTAAATGGGATTAACTCAAGTCGAGTTAAGTTCAGTGATTTCTGGAATAAAAATCCAAATTTGAATCACAAAATGGAATTGAATTTAAGTCGAGATAAATAAAGAAATTTCAAAAATAAGTTTGTAAATTATAATTTGAGAAACGATGTAGATAAGAAAAGAAAACGTGAAATCGAAATATGAAATTGGATTTAACTTAAGTGAAGTTAAATAGACTAATTTTTTTGAAATAAAATTGATTAGGATTTGATTTGAATTAAGAAAGTGCATTAATGAAATGAGAGTTAACTTAAGTAAGAGATTATGAGTTTAATTAGTATGGCATAGTTAATGACGTTGTTTATGCAAGTTATTGCCAACATGGTGAGTGTGATTACCATTTGCAGGCTATTTGATTTCTGAAGTTAAATGGAAATTATGGACACCCAATTTTTAAATAGTTTCAAGGATGTATAATTGGCACAATTAAGATATTACAAGTATTACAATTTACTGTTTGGAGGAATAAGAAAGTAAAGAGAAAAAACTTAGGAAAAGTACCTGTGTCCTTAATTTAGCAAGTGAGTAAAATGTATAACAATAACCTAGACTTAATGTTCAATGTTAAAAGAGTAATGGAGTGCAATGTAAAATTTTATATCTAAGTATAATTACTCGAATGGATCAATCAATAATCTATAATAAGGTTTGTTTAATTGTCCAACATATCCTTATCAGTATATCACTCTTCTACCCATGAGACTTACTATGTATTATGTGATTGCTGCACTTGCAAATGTGTATTGCCAGTTAGGTTGATTTTGCAAATTACAGTCAAAACTATGTTGACAACTAAACAATCATTATATAAGGAAACAGTGAAACGCAGCAATACTTGGCCACTTATTTCGAAGCATCAATCACAAGTACAGAATACTAAAAGACCTTATCGTTTGTTCTATGATGTTAAACCATTAAACCGTTAAATCATTAATACATTATTATAATGGAAGACACTAAAGCTCTAGTTTGGTGCGGTTAAATCATTAAAGGGGTCAATGCATATTGTAACGACCCGAATTTTTGGTCGATGATTTTGAACATTTAATTTATTTTAAATGTTGAGTTTTGAAATGTGAATGGAATTTTTATATGAAGTTTATCGATCAAAAATAGTGTAATAAAACTTAGGTTCCAAATATAGCAATTTAATTAATAAATTTAATTGTTGAGTTAATAATTAAATCATTTAAATAATTAAATATAGAGTTTGAATTATAAAGCGATTATATAACTATAAGTTATAAAATTTTGATGGAATAAAATTTAGAGTGGAAAATTAGGAATTGTGAAGAAAATAAGTTGTGTAACTTATAAAATTGAAAAGTGAAATAGAAAACCAAAATAAAAATGGTTTGATATTTTGGTGAAGAAATAAAAATCCAAACTTGGGTTATAAGATGAGTTTGAACTCAAGTAAACTAAATGAAGTGATTTTTGATATATAAATCTAATTGTGAATTATAAATTGGAAGTGAACTAATTGGATAAATTAATTAGTTAATTGAATACGGAAATGGAGTTTAACTTGGTTAAGTAAATTGGATTGTGGATTGAAAGTGGATATTGGAAATGGAACTTGAGTTATAAATAAATTTCGACTTAAATTGTAAGCAAATTAAATATAATTGGAAATGTGTCGAATAAAATGGAATTGAATTGAAATAGTGATGATTTAAGTTATAAATAAATTTAATCTAAGTGTAAATAAATTGAATATGGCCTTGGATATTGTTTAGAATGAATTCGAGCTTGAAGTTAAGTTTGAAGTGGATTGGGTGGATGAACTAATTAAATCAAATTGAAATGGAATAACATTGAATATAAATTGATGTAAAATCAATTTAAAATAGCTATAAGCTTAAATGGTTATTTATTTAAAAGAACATCGCCGAATTTACATGGAAAAAAATTTCGTTTGACGAAAACGGAAGTAAATAACATTATGTGAATTAATAGAATTGATTTGGAATGGATATAAATATAATGTGTGTGTTTATGAAGTGAATGCAAGAAAATGGAGTTGTAAATCATTTGAATTGGATGAAATGGTATATGGATTGATTGAAGGTAATTAAATTAGTGTTGGAACCTTATAAATTGCTTATAAATATATGTTTAGCATGCATTGCTTATGAAATTCATGTGTTAACTAGTTGAATAAATGAAACGTTACTAGAATTTCATGTTTTGGTACTTACATGTTTAAAATTGAGTGAGTACATGTACAAATGGACTATTTAGCTAGATTTGGGTTGCGAAATTGCTTTTAAAGTAAACTTGCTTGCTTAATAATGCTAAAAAAATGCTAATATAAGGTACAATTTCGGATTAAATATCACAAAATTATAAATATTGATATATATTTTGTTTTCCGACCGAGTGGTTTAATGAATATATATTTATTTCTCTTGTCATATTGCAAAAGGCTCTCCGTACAAAGGAGACTCTGCCAAAAAATTTCAGAAATTTAGGGTGTTAGAAAGTTTTTGAAAAATTCCGTAAACATAAAAAGGGTGATTTTTAAAGGGTAACTGAAATAAGGAATTTTGAATTAGAAATGGGAACTAATTGTTTTGGTCGAAACTAAAAGATTCAGACATGTGGAATGTCGAATTTTACTAAGTGTGTTTTGTTAAGTCAATGGATTGGAGCATTTTTCCTGCCTTAGCAATTTCGGGGACGAAATTCTTTCAACGGGGGAGGAATGTAATGACTCGAATTTTTTGTCATTTAATTTTGAATATTTAAATGGTTTAAATATTAAATTTTGAATTATAATTTAGTTAATAAGATTTTAAAACTGAAATTTCAAGTGATTTCGTCAATTTTTGAAATCGTCGATTTAATCAATGCGTTAAAATGGTGATCCGGGACACAGTCTCTGAATTTGACGAAACTAGTTCCATTAGATCCGTAATAGTGTATTGTTATCGGATTTCAAATTTCATAGCATTTGGGTTTACCGTTTGGTCGTACGGGATAGAAATGCCTAGAATAATTGAATTGAATTGAATTTAAATAGCCGATTTAAAAAGCTATCTTCTCCACACGATCGAATTAGAACTCAAGACCTTTTCCATTGCATTCAGAATAGGGGTATAAATTATGAACGCCTTGCGGCACGCCTCAATAAGAGGTCGAGCTTTCACGGTATGTGATGTGAGATATTGAAATAAAATAAATTATATATAATCAAATCAAGGGCAAATCATAGCCGACCTACCCATTCTCTTCTCATTTTAAATCGAGATTTTCTTTCTTTCATTTCTTTCAGTTCGAAATCAAAATCAGGTCTCTCCCCTCTTTCTTTTTTTAAATCATGAATGTTTTTCCCCCCTTTCTCTACAAACAAATAAATCGAGACTCCTTTCCCTTTTCGAAATCGAAAACCCAGTTCAAAAAAAAAAGTATAACTCACGATAATTTCTGTTGACACAAACGCGAGGCAGGGTGGAGCTACGACAAGGTGGTGCAGACTCGATCGATTTTTGGGGTTCGGGAACGCGATTGCTAGGGTTCGTGAGTTGAGCGCAATAGTCGTTGCTCGAATTTCGTGCACACGCGCAAGAGTAGGCGGTCGTGGATTTCAAGTTATCGTTTGGGGATGGAAGTGAAGGGCTCATGAATGTGGAGGCGATGGGGAAAGTGGATGGGGCTTGAAGGCGGATGTGTAGCACGTCGTTCGAAGGATTGGGCTGAGCTCGAATCGTGTGCGCGTAGGCAGTCACGTGGGTTCTGGGGTTAAATGTGTTGCATGAGAGAGGGAAGAGGAGGTGAGGTCGAAGTCGCGTACATATGGGAGCTGCTGTTCGTGATCTAGCAGATTTGGGAAAGAGGATGTTAGGCCTGAGGTCGCGATGGGGCAGGAAGTGTGGCGACAGCATGGTCACTGTGGCGGTAGTGGCCTGGTATGGCGGCGACAGCAGGGAGAAGGGGTAGCTAGGGCTTGGCGAGTTTCATTTCAAGGGTGCCTGAGGGAAGATATTGTGGTTAATTAATAAAGTTAATTAATGTATTTAGAAATGATTAATTATTTCGTTAAGATCGAATGTTTAAAATGTATAACATTTTCGTACGAGGTTTAAAATTGTGAGGAAAAAAAATCGGGATTGAAATGGATTGCAAACAAAAATTAAGGTGAGTTAAACTCACTCATTTGGATTACTGCTATAAATTTTAAAATGTTAAAATTAATTATTGGATGTTTGTTTGAATTTATAAATTATTATCTATAACACCCTGCATTTTTATATAATTAAATAAAATCAATTGAATTAACTTAGTTGCAAAATAGAATATAAATGTCAAATATATGCATTTAAGAATTAAGAGGTTACATAGATTTATGCAAGCAATGAGTGTGTGATTAATTGACGCATCAATCGATTAAAAGGGAAATTAATTAAGATACATAGAGGCGTCAATTAGTCAGAGAATATGTCACTTTAATAACATTAAATAATTAAGGGATCTTCTAATAAAGGGAAATGTATGTGGAGAATAAATTAAATGATAAAATACATATATTAATTTATAATCAACGCAATCAATTAATTAAAGACATTAAGTAAGCGTCAATTAATAAAAGAGGGAAACTTATATGTCAATTATTTGTGTGATAACCCGGATTTCTTGACATCTGTAATTGATATAATAATTGGGTTAATTAATAGAAATACTGAATTATAGATTGAACAAATGAATCTGATCAAATAAATATTTAGATTTGTAATTGTGTTGTCTATATATATATACACATTATTAATATTGTTTGACAAATTTAAATGATTAATAAAAGAAATTATCTTATTACATATATACATTACTTATCTTTCTAAATGAATGTGTTGTTATAGATTGGCTTTAAATTGGATTTTTAAATTTAAGTTGGATTCGAATTAGAATTGGTTGAAATTCAAAAGATAGACATTTTGAAAATATTTGGGTTTTAAAAGATATTTGAATAAGCTTTTATAATTAGTTTTGTTTCTTTAAAATAATTTATATATAGATAAGTATTTAATAAATAAATAAAAAGGCTTTTATTTACTTTTAAAATAAATGAAAATAAATACAAATTACTTAAAAGACAAGTGTTAATATCTAAAGGCTTTGTTTTAACATGTGTGAATAAATGATCAACTCTAATGACAAGTGTCCTTATTTATTTTCATTTTCTTTTATTTTTATAAATCACAAATTTACTTATATATAAACATATGCATTTCTTCTCTTCATTTCTTTTTATTTTCTTTTCAAACCAAGAGAAACTCAAACCCTTTCTCAAATGCAAATCTGAAGATCAATATAGTTTTCAGATCAGAAACTTATACAAATCAAAATTAGTAATCAACTCCTCAAACCAGAAATTATCAAAATCAAATCCCTGTAATACATTTCCAAATCAAAATCTTCAGCCTGCATCATATTTTTTCAATCTGGAATCTGTTACTGCATGCACCTGCATCTTCAAATCAAGTACAAAGTTTTAACTCGAGCAAAAGCATTTCTGCATTAAAGTTTTAAAGCAAAAGAGTTTCAGTTATTTTTAAAAGAGTTCAAAGTTTTCAAAAGGCTTTTCAAATTAAATCTGGAGGCTCTGTCTTCTTCAAATCTGGTGAGTAAACTACCTTTTAAAAATATGGAATTTGTTATATCTTGATTTGCATGCGATATATACTTGAAATTATATTGTGAAAAATGTTTGTAAGATGAAAATATGCATGCATGTCTGTATATATGTAAATTGATTTTTGTGCATGTCTGTTTGCCTCTGTTTTAAGCATACATGCTACAAAATAAATAAGAAAAATTAAAACCTCATCCCCTAATCCTTTTTAGGCCTAAGGGTTAAACAAAAAGTGTTTAAATTTACCAGATCTAAATTTTAAAAATGCTTTTAAGTATAAATAATAAGTGGATTTACTGGGAAAAGGAAAACACAGTAAAACTCAATGCATGTGAAAAATTCGAACAACAAGATTTCTTGTTTCAATTATATCAACTTGTTCATTTTCGAAAACGATGATTTTTAAAGGTGGAATCATAATTTTAAATTTGTATTCGTGGTGAATTTGCAAGATGAACGGGAATTAGTTTTCTGTCGAATTCTGGTGATCAGTGAAGAGATGGGTCTCGGGGTCGTGGTTAAGGGTAGCTTGGAGATTGACGAACTCGGGAAAAATGGTAGGAGGATGTTTATGCCACCATGGCGGCGGCGTTTGGTCGGAGTAGGGTTTTAAACCAAATTTGGTCGAGGCTGGAAAATTTGCTGCTGTGTCGTCTCTAAGGCATCGGGTTCCATTGCAGGCTGGGGAATGGAAACGTGGGGCTTCGGCGAAGTTGTGGTCAGAGATTCATGATCTCTGATGGTCGGAGTTGTCGTGGCGAGGAGGATTTGGGTCGATCAATTTTGTGCCAGTGGTGCCTGGAAGCTCGATTTCGATTTTTGGTTTGTATTGGATTTTGGGTGGTCGGAATCAGAGATGTTGGTGATCATCGATGTGCGGGAGGTATCGGCGATGTTCAGGGTGGCGTTGATCAACTGTGCACGTGCACGAGTGCATTTGAATATCTGGATTGATGTTTGATTTGGAGAAGAAGGGTTGCGTCGGGGAAGTTTTGCAGTTGCACCGAGTTTGTGTCGAGTTCGTAAACGAGTTTCACGAAGGGAAGAAGTTCGAGTTTTGGTTTGGGTTTTGCTCGGAGTTTTCGAAGTTTGGGATCGGGTTGTTTTGTATAATGACAGGAATTAAAATATGAAGTAAAGTTTTGTACCAGGTTTTTAAATTTTAAGAAATTTGGTAAGCAACCAGAAAATGCAGTTTGAAAACAAAGTAAATGTTTTAACCAAGTTTTAAAGCAAAGGAAATGTTAAACAAGTTTTCAAAATATAAGGATTTATTAAGTTTTCAAAGTAAGTTTCAAATATAAATTTTAAATCAAATATGTTTGAATCTAAATTGTTTGAAATGATTATATTAGTTAATTAATTTAATTAATCCCTAAGTGGTTTTCGAATGTAATTTAATGATTTAATTAATTTAAGGGATAATTACTTAATGTGATTACTTAAAGGATAATAAATTAATTAAAGGTTAATTAATTAATGATTAATGGTGAATTAATAAATGATTAAAGGTTAATTAATTTATGATTGAAAGATAATTACTTAATGTAATTAATTAAGGATTAATTAATTATGTAATTAACTTAAGATTTATTTATTTATGTGATTAATTAGGAGATAATTAATTAATATAAGTAATTGAGGATAATTACTTAAGATGGATAATTAAGGATGATTAATTAATTTCATTAATAAATAAAAGTAATTAGTGGTTAATTAATGAAAGTAATTTGAGGGTAATTACTTAATGAAAGTAATTAAAGGTTAATTTGAATGATTAAATGATTAAAGAATAATTAATTTCAAATAATTAATTAATGGTTAAGTAAGCATGATTTTTAATAATGGATGTAATTAATTTAATTTATTTAAATTAGTTGGAATGGTGTGACTAAATTATCTTGCTTATGAATGATTGAATGATATTGTATGCCTTAGATAGATGATATTCTGATATGTGATGCTATGTGATATGATATGTTTGGTTTAAACTGCGATAATGCGGGTATCTATCGATGATGAATTACTGTGTAAAGGTGACACCATGTATTTAAAGTTTGAATTGTATTTCATTTGAATAACTTGGGTTAGATGACATTGGATTCGAAGAGACAGGAGTCGGGTATTAGTTAATACCCGAAACCACTTCGATTTGAAATCTTCTATGAATCTTTATAGATTGATATGTGAAATCAAATAGGCCGGTTTGGGATAATATGGACCATTTGAACTAAGTTGGATACTTAGATATTGTTTTGTGAAAATAAGTGTTGACTATATAAGTTGTTTACTTATAGAAAAGTACGAGTTACCCCGGGTTTAAATAAGTTCTATGAATTGAAATTTCATGTTAGATGAGTTTACTCATGCTGGTTTCCAGCCTGACCCGGGTGTTACTTTGATGTAATGCTCGGGTCAGACCGAGTATTACAGATTTTCAGGTGAGGACGTTCTGGAGCTCAAGTGACGAGCTGGATGGCAGGAACGTATGATGTATTCCGCTGTGTATTTGAGAGTTGTTGTGATATTAGTCCAAGACAGGTTGATATAATTGTCCAGTCATGTGTATATGGTTGTAACTCTGATGTATTGTATGTAAAGTAACAATTACAGTTTTTCTTTGTATAAATGCTATTATTTGATATTATATTCGATCTGCTGCGAATGTGAGAATCTGTGTCTTGTTCTGTTTCTTCTTCTATCTCTTTTCCTTTTCTCCTAACTATCTGGAATTTTTGGGTTAGAAAATTCCAGGTCGTTACAACTTGGGTAATGAATTGGTTGTTTAAATATATACAACTAATAAATGT
This sequence comes from Allium fistulosum, assembly GCA_030737815.1. Taxonomy (NCBI): domain Eukaryota; kingdom Viridiplantae; phylum Streptophyta; class Magnoliopsida; order Asparagales; family Amaryllidaceae; genus Allium; species Allium fistulosum. The sequence continues at coordinate 1,260,639,390 of CM060901.1, forward strand.
GTGATTGAGTGACACATAGAAATTAATTTAGATATCGATTAAAATGGAAAAACGTGTCACTTAATTAATTGGCAATCAGTTAAGCATTTTAAAAAGGGTGTCAATTAATCAAAGAATATGCCCTTGTTATAATAGCTAATAATGTAAATTAATTAGCTAGAAGAAAACACCAGTTATAGGATCATTTGTTTCCAAGTTAAAAGGAAAAAAAAGAATTGGAATGCATACAAAAATCAAACGGAGTAATTAAGTTTATGATGAAGGTAAGTTAATAAGAATAAATTAAAAAGTATAACTTTTATGTATAATCAATTAATAGACGTATTAATTGACGCATTCAAATAGGTAAGAAATTATAACGTATAAGAATCAATTAATATTGGATATACATACATACATACATATAAGGAATAGAAATTAATTGGGTAATTAATGAGAGAATCTTATTTAGAAGGAAACGTGAATTAATAGGGTCTTATAACAAAGGAATAAATGAATAGCATTGGAGAATTATACGTTATAAGCTAACGTAAAAAAATCAATAAATGATGGTGAGGATTGTTTTTAGGGTTAATCGGATGGTTCATAGTTGTTCACTACACCTATAAATTGAACGTAACTTAATCCTAGCCCACACTATTTTCTCTGAATCAGCTGTTGTCATTTACTGCAAACTCCTCTTCTCTTCTCCCTCTTCCTTTCTCCTCTATCAATCAAATCTTTCCCTAAACAAAAAATAAAATTAAGCAAGGATATACATACGAGCAAATTAGAGAATTGCGCAAACAAATCAGGGAATTTACAGCGAATTAAAAAGGAGGAAAACGGAGAAATGCGTAGCAAATTAAAAGGAATAGAGATTGAAGCTAAGGATGACATGTGTGTGGATTTAATTATATTCTTTTAAGTTTATAATATATATTATCGTTGGATTTCCGTTACATAATTGATTCCAGTAATTAATTCTATTAGTTATGCAAACAGTGTAAATTTTATTTATATTTAATTAGACATGACAATAAGAAAATGAGTAGGCCTAAAAGTTAGAAATTTACAGTTATTTACATATATTTTAAAAGTCATAATTTAGGCTTAATACTGGTTCCTTTTATTCCCTTTTTACACGAATAATATAGTTAGAAAGAGAATTCACGGTTATGGATTAAAATACTAGACTTTATAGAAGTAGATGTAAAATAAGAAAATTGGAATAAAATTAGAAAAGTGGAATTCTGCAATAAATTACGCTGAATGGAAACAATAAATTTATCTGATAATTTAATTTAGGGAGTAGTAATAGATTAATTGGTTAGTTTAGAAACTAGAATACATTTCTATAATTTAATAATTAAAAGATAACGATAAATGTAACTATAAGAATAAAAAGAAAGAAAAAGGGAACTAGTGTAAAATAAAGGGACCACTGTATTTTACACTAGCCCAAAATAATAAAAGAAATATCTTGCAGTTATGAATTATTGTTTATACTATTATTTAGTATTAAATTATGGAATAGTTTTTAGTATAGCTTTCACAACCAACCAAATAAAATAGAATTACTTCTAGAATAAAAGAAAATAAAGTAGAGTATGAAATGAATCAAATAAATTATTGGATAAGAAATTAAGGTTGTGAACAATAAACGAACCTAGGTCTGCATTTACCGCGCAGACTATATAAAAAGACAATTATTATGATAAGTTAGTTATATAATAAAAGAGAATTAAAAAGAATTCTGTATCATAATAAAAGAAGACAGACTAGAACAGAAAAGAAACACTTGTAATTATATACAGATTTTAAAAGAAATAATAGTAACAATTACAAGTATACTTATAACATAAGTTATGATTAAGTAAAAGAATAGAAAGGCTTATTTGGGAACTTAGGATAAATAGGCAATGATAGAAAAGATAAATAGTAAAAGCTTATTTTAGATTTCTATTAAATTAATAAGCAAACAGAACAAAAGATGCTTATTTAATAAACTTAAGACTTAAATTAAGTTAATAAGCAAGAAGTGGCAATATCAATAGCTTTCCCTATTAGATCAATGGCAGTCTCACAATAGCTAGAAGCGAGACGAGGGCAAGAATATGCTAATTAGGGTAAATAAGTAGCCAATAGAATAAGAAAAGTAAACTAAACGCAAATCAAAAGATTAGACTTAGGGTCTAATAAAAGAATTGAGACGCGTTTGGAGCAGTCCAAAGGATGAAGCGCCTAACGAAGCAGTTCATCGTGGATTTCAAAAATGGAGAAGCACGTCCAACTTAGTATTTTTGGGCTTCAAGGAAGTATGAGACTTCAAAGGGACGTGAGGATACTCTAGGATGGTCCTCTAGGTAGGCCTAACGTAGCTACACCCCCGGAGGCAGGTCTGTAGGTGTTCCATCAAGAGAGTATGCCTTGATTGCATTTGCATTGTAGGCCTAGCGAAGCAGACCTTTGTAGGCAGTCAGAATGGCTTGGTGTTCGGAGTAGGGTATTCGTATGTCCAGTACTTGCAAGTAAGTTTAAGGATAGTCGCATGCAGATATCGGCCAGCATCAAGACCAAGAGCGATTTCGGGAAAGATTAGAGTTAAACCAATAAGCCAATGATATTTTCACTATCGAGACATTGGATGGGGGGCACTGCCAATTGGATGTTAGATTGTTTGCAGTAGGGCACGACCACTTAACTCTTTAGAGGTCTTTCGATTTAGTTGAGGGGTGGCTGCGTGGGGCCTAGCCACGACGAGAAAAGAGACATACCAACTAGAATTGACTAGTATTTATGTTTTCATAATAAGTACTAGTCAATGTCGGACATCCACATTGTACCATCCACTGCATACATTACCAACTAGTCCTTAATGTACGCAGTGGATGGTACAATGTGGATGTCCGAGCGCTGACATTGACTAGTGCAGACGTAATTTATGTTTTCATAGTAAGTAGTGGAACATCTGTATTGTAGGCCTTACAAAGTAGTCCTTTACAGATGTAGCTATAGAACGCTCGTGGGAGCAAGACGATGGAGTATCTGTATTGTAGGCCTTACAAAGCAGTCCTTTACAGATATAGCTATGGAGAAAGACAATCGATCCCTTTTCGAGGAGGATACGGAAGGTACCATGGGTGGTACCTAGGACCAATATAGTCAATGGGCATATAGCTATATATATATGTATACATTAGGTTTTAATCTACTATAGAGTAGATGGGCACGGTTCACGAACAGAGGCGAGAGTATTGTAAACCTAATAAACCTAATATAACAGTAAATGGAAATAAAATGGTATATGTAGAATTAAGCTTAGAAGTGTATAATTTATCCATTCAACAGAACTTTAGTTCTAACCCCGTCCTCATAACACCCTATAGGTCAAGTAGATAACAGAGACTTCCCAGATGTAAGACACTTGTTTAGAGAGTGTTATTATATATTGGTGAGTATTTACTTACTATTATATTTTAGTCAATCCCACTGTGAGATAAATTATTGAGCTCTGATATATTTGTCTTTGCCTATTTGCAGGATACTAGATACCCAACTCGGGCTTCAGTGGGCTTGGTTTTTAGTATTTTTACAAAAAATCGGGACCACTAGAATTCGGGTTGTTACATTATCTGTTGAATGTTAAATATATATAGTGGTATATATATTAGTAGTTGAATATATTTCCCGCTTATGGGAGCGGATGAGCCCTATGCGCCCTACACAATAGCGAATGACCCTATATAGCGCGATATCCCCCTCGAAGTGGGAATGGTATTTTTATGTTGTATTAACATCTGTGGATGCAGGAAAACAGGTTAGAGGGATCCAACTGGATTCCTCAAATTTATATTGATTGTTTTTCATATATAATAATATTTGATGTGTTAGAATAATCTGTTATAGATTATTGTTGTGATGTGAATTATTGGATGCTATAGTAGCACTGGCCTAACTTTTGGTATTTTAAATACCATAAATATTATTTTTGGATTTTGAAGGGATTTAAAAGGAAATTTTGAATATATTTATATTGAAATTTGGATTATTTTAAAAGAGATTGATTTGGATAAAATAATAATTTGATTTGGAGTTGTACTTAACTATTCGTAAAATATTTTAATTGGAGATTTTAAAATAAGCTATATAAAGGATTTTTAACAGTGGAATTTTTAAGTGGTATTCTGGATTTATGGGGAAGAAGTGGGGATCGATATTAAAAATAGTTTTGTAAAATAAATGGAATTTATAAGGAAATGGATTTATAAAATGGAATTTTATAAATAAGATTAATTTTTATAAATAAGATTAATTTTTATAAAGAAGTAAAACCAGGGAAGTTTGTAAATTTATAAACGATGTTTTATAAATAGGGAAATGATATCATTGATAAATTGGAATATAATTTCATGGGTGAATTTATATCGAGATATGTAAAATAGATTTTTGGAAAAAAAGTGAATTCTATTTTTGAAAAGTGAGGATGGTTAGAAAATCGGAATGGGATCGACGTGTGGTAAATCGAGAGGATTTATAAATTGAATTGGTTATTGGGATTTTTAAAATATATTTTATTAAGAGGTTAAGTTTTGATTTAAAAAAGAAATTCTATTTATTTAACTATGTAATTTTAAGCTAGTTAGTATTGGAATACTTCGAAAGTGAATTTTTCAAATATCTAATATTAATTGAAATTAAATTCAAATTTTTATAATCGGCTTTGATAATTGATTTTTGGTCTAAAAATGGATTACTGATGTTTATATAAAGTGTTCGATATTTTTAAATAATTTCTTGAACATGTTTTTAAAATAAATTATTATTCTTTTAAATACTTATTTATTTACGCGCGCACACACACACACATATATATATATATATAGAGTTTTGTAATGATTGAAATTTAATTATAAATCTTCTCGACAATCTGGAAACGGGGTTTATTCATTAGATGGGATTTATAGGAGAAATTCTCAAAAATGGAATTTGGGAAGAGGTAAGAAAATTTCCAAAATAGTTAAATAAAAGAACTTCGAAAATGAATTTGAATTCATAAAAGAAGTGAGAAATAGATATTTGGAATTTTAGACATGTGTTTGACTTGGAAGATATTAAAGGAAATTAATTAAGGAAACCAGATCTTATAGAATTCGTTCTAAACGAGTTAAGGAATTTACAAATATATTTGTAAATGATTTTGAGAAAATAGGAAATAAATGGAATACTTCCTTAGTGTTGAACATAAAAATGGAGTTGGAAAAATATTCTAAGTATTGGAAAGGTTTGGGAATATTTCGTTGAAAATTTAAGGATTTGAAATCGTTTCAAATGTTGTAAATTTTGGAAGGGGTTTGAATATATATCTTTTAAAGATATTTTGAAATAAATTTTGGGAAAAAATATAATAGGCCTTATGTCTGCTTATGGGTGTTTTATTGATAGTTAAATAATTGACTATCAATTTTGGCCAAATTCGTTGATCATTTCGAAGAGACTGGGAACGAATTTAATTATCCGAAACCCCTTCGATCTAGTTTGAACATTAAGAATGGATATCATGAAGAGAGTGAAAACGGTGATTCGGTTTTTCCAGACCCAGGACAACTTGTATGGACGAATGCTATCAGAACATCGTCATTGGAGGATAATGAGCATTCTAAGTTGGATTATTCTTGAAACATAACGGTAGCCTCAAGCCTCATCAACCGGGAATGACTAAAATAGAAGAGATGCAGCAAGGCTAAGTGGGTCGCATCCAATTAAGGAATATTATCACTTTTCTAGATACCCTCGGGAATATATTTATAAATTATGGATATGGTTGTGCATGAAAAAGGGAGTGCTCGATTTTTTTTAGGGTGGGAACACCCGGGGTGATAACATATTCGGTTCTATCCAAGTTAGGGGTAGGCCGGTCTTGTGTAGTAGGGGTTCTCGGCGAGGTCCTCAGTACATTTTTCTTGAGGTGTACTGTGATGGGCGGTACCCTAGTAGCCCAGTCATTGTATGCGATCCATTCTCCAGTACGAGCCTTTACGGTTTTGTTTGTAGAGCCTAGTATGTTGGAATTTAATTAATGTAACATTTCGGCTATTTGAATAAGTATTTGTACTTAGACACTATTATAATATCACTGGGTTTTCTATAAAATGTTTTGGTTATCGTAAGGGAAAAACCAGTTGTGTTTATGTGTGATGCGGTCTTACAAGATACCTTTGTTTTTCAAAGGATTTTGATAACTCTCAATTCAAATTGAGTGTGTTTTCTCACGCTGGTTTTCCAGATGACTCGGGTGTTATTTTATTATAATGCTCGGGTCAAACCGAGTATTATAGATTCAGGATAGGATGCTATGGAGCTTAGGAGACGAGTTGGATGACAGAGACGTATTCCCGTACTTGCTTTATATTTCCGCTGTATGAGGACAAGTTATTATAACTATTCAGATAGATGTATTGTTTGTTGTACTCTGATGATTGTAAGTAATAAACAATTACATATTCTTTTGTATAAAAATCTTTTATTATACATTATATTTTGTTCCGCGGCGTTTGTGAGATTTTGTGTATTGTCGTTCCTATTTTCTTCTACCTTTTCTTCTTTACCCTAGTTATTCGCTCTTTCGTACAATTTGGGTTGGACAAGAGTGAATAATTATCGACTCAAAGGGTATGGAACGGCGGGTCGCTACATCAAGTCAAGAACTTCAAAATAATCAAAACTTGAATTCACTTCAAAATTCAAATGATTTTGAGTATAACCCATCCCAATTCAATTTTGAACTTCAAAATGAGTTTCAAAGTTAAAATGAAAATGGAAACAACCTTTCAAATGATTTTGGCAATGGAAATAATCTCGACTACGATGTGATTGATAGTTTTTGTTCTCAACAAGTTCAAATTAGAAATTCTCAAGTTAATAATTATAAACTGGATTTTGTTGGGCAAATGAATGAAATTTACTAAGATCACATAAATTTGTTGTTTGACACATATATGAAACAATGTGAGCAACAAAATCAAAACCCAACGAATGACGAGTCAAGTGATAATCCATCTTTTACCAAAATTGACGATTTTGAAATAAAAACTTTTGAAATTGAAAATGATGATCTTATTGAAGTTGTTGAAAATACGGTAATTGAGTTGGATTTCAATTCTTTTGAGAGTGTAAAACTCGATTTAAAATTCGATCTTCATTCTCCGATTTTGAAAATTTGAATACAACAACTTTGGATTTTGAACTTGATATATGCAATGAAGTTGTTGATAATCCAACAAAAGAAGATGAATTTAGTGAACACTAATTCTTTAGACTTTTCGAAAATGAGTTGTTAAATTCTGATTAGGAAGATTTAAACCACCATTTTGATTTTGAAATCAATAATCTGAAAAAGTTTTCAATGATAAGTTCGAATTTCAATTTGGTGAAAATAAGCTCAAACTTCAACCAATTGTTTTATCAACCCCAAAAATCATCGAAAATAAAAAAACTCCTACGATTTTTAATAAAACAACGTACGTTTTTCTAAATCAACATTCAACTCCGAAATCTTTTATGATTTGGTTTTCTGTGCTTAAGCTGTGTCTCCCATACTTGACGAGACAAATGAATTGGTCTTTGGAAGAACGTTTCATTTACTTTTTAACGATATATTTTCTGATGTCATGTAAATAATAATCTTTTTCATGGAAATATAGGTCATATTTTTATTTTTATTTTACTTTTCTCCTTTCACTTGGGTTGACTGTGGGGACACAGTCAAAATAAAGTGTGGGGGGAGTCTCATCTTCATTTTTTATTTTTCATGGTTTATTTCTTTTTGCATTTTCTTTCCAAAACTCAAAAAAAAAATCCCAAAAACAAAATTTCTTTTTTAAGCATTTTCATTTATTTTTAAAGAAACACTAGGATAAATATATGGTTTTGGTTATTAAATTGAAATCTTTGAAAATTTATTTGTCTCAATAAAAATAAAAATAAAGTTTGATTACAAGAAACCCTGGTTTAACTGGTATATAGGAAGTGTAACGACCCGATTTTTCGATTCAAGCATGAGAGATTTTGGAGGACTTCGACCATCATTGGGTGTCGCGCGAAGCAGAGGAAGGTCGTGACAGCAAGGGGAGAGGGGCGACGCGTAGGGTTTCGTTTTGGGAAGTTTGCGGCTGTGATGGGTGATTTGGAAGTCGCGATTTGGAATGGTGGTTGTAGGCATTCTCGCGAGCATCTGGAAGTGACGACAATGGAGGCTGATGTTCTTTTGTGCTCGACGTTGATTACGGAGGATGGTGGCTCTGGGCTGTTGATCATGGTGAAGATGGGTTCGTCGAGGGCAGCAATCTCGTACTGGGATTGGGAGCCGAAGCTCGTTGGGGTTGATTTTTATAACGAATTAAGGTAAATAAGATTTTTAATTTAATGTTATTTAAATTTTAATTTAATGAGCTGATTCATTCATATATACAGAAAAATAGTTGCAGTAAAGAAATTTGTTATTTCATTATTTACAGAAAAATGTATAAAAAATAAATGTATCTATATAAAAGATTTTTAAAAGGAAAATTAATTAGTTTAAAATTTAAAGTATTAGTTTAAAACAAAATCATGGCTTAATTTAAATTATCAAATAGAAATTTAATTATTCGATTGGTTCAAATATTAATAAATCATATAATTGTTGTACAAGGTCTAAAACTGTAAAGAAACAAGTCGTGAAGGAATCAGATTGCAAATAAAAAGGGAAAAGGTGAGAACTTCTCACTCAATCGGATTACCTGGTTTAATTTAAATAGTTAAATTTAAATTATCGGTTGTTTGCTTGGTTGATAATTGTTATCAATTGGATTGGTATGTTATATATAATAGTGTATATATGTATATATATATATATATTGGAGTGATTGATTTCCCACATTATATAGCGGATGAGACCCTATGCGCCGCATAATAGCGGATGATATGATATGAACCCATATACCGCGATATTCCACCTCGAAGTGGAATTGGTATTTTATATTGTACTAACATCTATGGATGCAGGGAAACAAGTTGGAGGGATCCAACTGGATTCCTCAAATTGTTTGAATTTATTTCATATGTTGTGATATGATTTGTTGATGAATGGTGATTGATTTTATTGATAATTGAAATTATTGAAGGCTATGGTTTAGCCAAATATATTTTAGTATCTTAAAATACCAGAATATAAAAGATTGGATTTTTGGAAGGAAATTAAAATAGAGAATTTTATGTAAAATAATTTTTGAGAATTGGATAAATTGAAAGAAGGAATTTGGAAAAAAATAAAAGTTGATTTTTGAAATCCTATTGAATAAATTCAAGTATGGGGAAAAGATTTTTTTTTAAATGGAAATAAAGGGATTTTGAGAACTTAAAGTAGTATTGTTTAAAAGTTGATGAATTTATTTAAAATTCGGATTTAAAATGGTTTGGGAGAAATAAAGGAATTTATTTTAAAAATGGAATTAGTTTTGGGAAATCGATTTGAAAACTAATTAAATGTTTAAAACTATTGTTTAAAAAGAAGACGAGACTATAGAATTTATAAACTGGGTGTTATAAAGTGAAATAAGATATCTATGGATATTTTGGAAGTATAAATTCACGGTGGGAATTTATAATGGAATGGGTAATTTGTTTTAAAAATAAATAGTGGTTTATTTTTAAAGGTGTGAGAGAAAAGCGTATTTCCCTGAAAAGCCAAGTACGTTTTCAAAGTAGCTTTTAAGTATAAATTAAAAGTTTTAAAGTTATTTTAAAAGAATGTTTTTGAGAAAATCATTTATTTAGGTTGTTTGGAATTTTAAATTTAAATATTTATTAAATTAGTTATAGTAATAATTTTTTAAAGTCTAATTGGTATTATGATTGAAAAAGACAATTATTAATATTTATATTTTATAAAGTAGTTTTATTTGAAATATAGTTTGACTAAAGTTTTTATTTGGAAAACTTGTATAGAATTCAATAACTTTTATTTTTAAACTTGTTTTGGCTTAACTTTTACATGAAAAATTATTATTAAATTTCATAACCGGTATTTTAAATTAAGTGTTTTAAATAGTTTTTATGCTAAGTATTTTAAAGTATATATATTTTTAGGTAAAGTGATTTAAACTACTTTAAAAATCTAAAGCATTTAGTCTTGGTAATTTTCAGTGGAAATAAACAATATTTGGAATTTATTCCGCGAGAGGAAAGTGATTGAAAACTGTTTTCAAAAGGGTTGAAGTGTAGAAAAATTTATATCTTGCAAAGATATTTTGAAATAAATAATTTGGGAAATTATATAAATCTGATGGTTGTTTGTGGATGTTGTATGATAGTTAAATAACCGACAATCAATATTGGCCTTTAAGATGGCATTTGAATTTCGATGCGACCGGGGCTCGGATTCCAAATGGTTATCCGAAAACCACATCGAATCTTAAGGGTGGATCTTTTGTTTAAAAGACTAAAAGTGGAAATTTGTTGTGACTTAATTTAGAATTGAATGTATCCATTTGTTTTTAAAAATAAGCGCTCATTTTTCGGTTAAGCCGGGAGAGGACATTAAGTCATAAAACCCATTACGAATAATGATACGACGAAATAGGATTGCATTTGAAGACGGTGGTTGAAGACCGGGTATTTTCGAAAACGAAAGGATTACTTGTCGATTGTCTCTACACTGAGTTGCTCCGGTATAGAGATTTAGATTACCCTATGTGATGGGGAGTCCGATCGGGATTGGGGATATCCAGATTTGCAAGGACTTTTTCCTTAATTGGACGAAGTGCCTTCGGTTGCATTCAGACCCAAGATGGACTTGTATAGATGTATATCTGACATTACACTTTGAGATATAAAGCTAATTTTTATCAAATACATTCCTGTTGGTGGCGGAGAATTTATTCTCTTAGCATAACACCCTTCTCTGAGACATATGAGCTCAGTGGTTATGTAGTTGATGGTTACTAGTGATATATTCCCAATTTGGTAATGTGGCATGCAAAGTGTTGATCATTGGTTGATCGAAGCTTGGATTTTGTGAAAAGCGTAGCTTTGTGGGACGAGACTTCATCGAAACTCACACCCTGGAAATGGTCGAAAAGGAAGGATGCAACAAGGTTATGGGGGTCGCGCCCCTCAGGGTATGTACATTTCCTTCTGGATAAAAAGTGGTATTCTGGTATGGAGCCCAGATATTTACTTATGTGGATAAAATAAAAAGTGGTATTCTGGTATGGGCCCCAGATATTTACTTATGTGGTTATTGGAATTCGAGGCGCCTCGGTAAAGGTTGGTTACGACCGGGGGATGGCATACTCGTGACAGTTAGTTACCTAGTTACAAAGGTAACCCGGCCTTGTGTTGGCAGAGATTCGGTTAGGTTCTCGGGGCGTCCCTCCAGAGGCGTACGCATTCGGAAAGGAAGTTCCTTAGCCTTGACAATTTGTTGGAAATCTAATCACTCAATACGAGCCCTGTACGGTTTTAGTTGTAGAACCTGCCATCTAACATGGTAGCTATAGTAGGCATACTATAATGGTACGTTTGCTGGATAAGATTAATATTATACTTTCGAAATGTTTTCCACACTAGGCACTAATAATAATATCAAAAGGATTTTCGTGTATCAAGCATGTTTGACTGCTATAAGGAGAAATCTCCCCCAAGTGTGCGATTGCATTGTGTGTGTGCTGGGAGACCTTATGGTAGTTTCATTTTCCAAAATCATGAACGGATTTCTTTTTCCTTTCTTTTGTACAAATAATTGTTTTAAGTTCTCACACCAGTCCCATTACTGACTCGGAGTTTATTATTCCCTTTTCTAAACTCTGGGTGCCCATAATTTTCCACATGGGTAGCCTAGAGTCAGGTTATCAGCAGAATTCTGGATGGATTGTTGTGGAGCTTAGGAAACGAGTTGGATGGCGAGACGTACTTTCGTACTTGATTATTATTCCGCTGTGTATTCAGTTATGAGGACAAGTTTACATAACTATCCAATTGTGTGCTATGAAATGCTATGAAACTGTTGTACTCTGATGATGTAATGTATAAACAGATATAGTTCTTTTGTTTTAAAGATTAGTCATTTATCTATTATATATTGTTCCGCTGCGATTGTGAGATTCTGATATTGTTTCTATTTCTTCTTCTATCCTCTTTCTTCTTTAACCCTAAAGATTTGGTTTTCCAACATTCGATTATTCGGCATTTAATACAGTGGACGTATTGATGTCGATTTTCGGGCGTCGAAAAATCAGGTCGTTACAAAGTGGTATCAAAGCTTAGGTTGGTGATAACCTTGGCTCTGGTGGGGGAATTATTCATTAGAGATAGAGTCAGTAGTACTCTAGAATGAGTTTGAGTGTATTAATATATATGAGCACGTATTTGTTAGTGAATATAAAATTGTTTTATATTGTGATGATTGGTTTGTTGAGTAGGATATGGATTCTGGTCAATACGAGTAATTAACGTTATTGATAGGGATCTCTAAACACTTGTACAGAACAATTTGACACGATATTGTTTTAAAATAAGGTAAATGAAATAATTTTGCCCAAATTATTTTTGTATATAAAAGAAACAAATTTCCATATATTATTATAGTAATGGTTGCTTGGTTGTTAGGAAGTGATAATATTGAATTATTATCATTGTTGTATGGAAATTGAATAAGAAATTAAGGTAATAACCAAAGGATAAGGAAATAAATTCATTAATAGAATGAAATTTGTAGTGTGAATTATAAATGTGATTTATAAAATTGAAATGAGATGCTAGAGTAATTTTTGGAATACGGATTAAAAGATTTGGGATTGAAATTTCAAAAGATTAAATTCCTTTGATTTGAAAATGGTTTCCAAAGTTTTGAAAAAAATAATGGTGAAATTATTTGGGAAATATTTTTGAATTGGATTTGAAATCTGGTGGAATTTGGATTTAAAAATATTTGGAAATGTTTTAAAGGAGTAAAAGCACTAAACTCTTTTCGGTCGCTGGAAAATAATTCTGATGATGATCGCGACATCATCGGTGTTCATTTTCGAGTTTCTAGGATAGGAATTGCTGCCAAATTGTTTTAAAATTGGAGTTGTTTGCAAAACTGGGTTTGGTTTTGAAATTCAAAGAGAAAAGTGAATTTACCAAAGAATTTTGGATATAATTGATTTCAAAAATGATTTTGAAATACTTAATTAGTGATTATCTAAACTCTGGAATCTTATTTAAAAATGGTTATGAATATTTGTAAGTTTAAAAACTTATAAGGGTTTGGAAAAGATTAGTTGGAATTGGATTGAAAATTTGAGTCAAATAAAATGATGATATGGATTAAATATGAACGAAAGATAGTTGATAAAAATTCAGTATTCAGAATTTTAAGATAAATTGAATTCAAATGAAATTGAAATGCAAGTGAATATAAATGGACATAAAACCAAAGTGATGAAGTAGAAAATAAATATAAGAAGGGTATACAATACTTATATTGAACTTAAGAAATAAATGGTGAAATTCTTAAGTCTAAGTAAGTATTTGAATGGAGTAAATAAAAGTGTGGGAAATGAAAATTTTGGATAGAAATCAATATAAATGTGAATAAAAGAAAATTGATATAGTAAATAATCAATTAAAATAAATACGTAGGATGTACGTATATTATTTTATTCGCATAGCGATTCGATCCAGAATTCGAGCATAGAATATCGAGATAGTTATATCGATCCGAGTTGGGATTTTTCACTCGATTTTCGACGGCGAACCCTGGTTATGGATTTTTGATTGATTCTGGATATTCTCTATCATAGTTTACGACTATGCAAGGAGAATGATGGTTTCTGATCAAGAAACCAGATCTGAGTCTGCAATGGGAAGTCGAGTCAACGATACTAGTTCGAAAGTGAAATTGTGTGATCGAGTGAGCGATCGAACTTGATATTGCGTACGGATGATATATGTACATCATACGGATTTGAATGAAATAGATATTGAAACTTTTGTAAAGAAATGAGCAAAATGATTTTGAATGTTGTAATTGGACATTATTGCTAAGTAGGATATATAGGTGTTTAAAAGCAAAAGGGAATTGGGATTTTTGATTTAGAAGATAAATGAAATTTACTCGACAAAAGGTATGTATTTAAATTTCTGTATGAAATTTGATGCTTATCTGGTCTAGCCACTTGGCCTTTTGTTTTCTTTTGAAATCTGGGGGCCGTAGAGACGCTGGTGAATTTTTTTTGAAAATTTTGAGAGTTAGAAATATTTTGAGAAATTTGGATAATTTAAAATTTGAATTTAAATTTAAATTTGAATTGTTGAGAATAATATTGGAACTTATGGTTGAGTTTGGGAAGTTAGTAAGAATGATAGTGTCTTTAATAAAAAATTGTTTTGGCAAGTTGATAAAACTGTTTGGTTTTGGGAAAATGATAAACGGGTTATGGATCATTCTTTTTAACTAGTAATTTCGAGACGAAATTCTTTTAAGGGGGGAAGAATGTGACGACCGAAATTTTTTGGATATTTGAAATTGGAAAATTTAATTGATTTTAAATATTTGGAAGTTAGTTTAACTTGAATTTCAAATATCACGATTTATTTGGCAATTAAATTATTAAATTAAATTATTGGAAATTGGGTAAAATATTGAATCTAGAATTCTAAGCTTGTTAAAAATATTTTTAAGGTTTAGAAAATTCATATCGATAATACCGAAGGTAATAAAACTTTTAAAATTGAATTTGAAAGTGATTTGTTCAGTTTTGAATTTATATCGTTTAAATCGATATTTAAAAATAGCCTTCCGAGGCATAGTCTCGGAATTCGACGAAACCAGTTCCATTGGATTCGTAATAGTGTATTATTACCGGATTTCAATTTTTGTAGTGTTTGGAGTTATCGTGTGATCATACGACATATAAACGCGCTAAAATCTATATTGAAAATTAAATATAATAAGTGGATCCGAAAAGCTATCTTCTCCATACTTTGAATTAGGACTCGAAACCTTTTCCATTGCGTTCAGAATAGGGGTATAACCTTATGAACGCCTAGCGGCACGCCTCGATAGGAATTCAGAATTTTGAGTTGCAATTCCTAAACGATTTAAAATTTGAATTCAAATTTGAAAATAAATAATATTTTTATAGCATTGGAATCTACAAAAAGTTTTGACACGTAAAGAAAATTCTTAACCACGTGTTTCATTTATTCTGTTAAATTTTTACACGCGTTTGTTTTTAAAATTAACGCAACAATTAAAAGAAAACCTAACTTTTCTTTTATCTTCGAATCAAATGAAAATATAATCCATGGCCGAAGCCTCTTTAAGTAAAATAGAAGCAGTGATTTCAAAATTAAAACCCAGGCTTCCCTCTTACTTCATCAAATACCAATTCATTCGTATGTAATAAAAGATAATATCAAGTGATACCACTTCGAGCTGTTGTTCGTTTTCATCGGCATCCCGATCGAGATTACTCGATTCGAGCAGTTGGGGTAATCGCGAGTTTTCGCGGGGTCGACCCGATTTCGATTCAAGCATGAGAGATTTTGGAGGACTTCGATCATCATTGGGTGTCATGCAAAGCAGAGGAAGGTCGTGATAGCAAGGGGAGAGGGGCGACACGTAGGGTTTCGTTTTGGGAAGTTTGCGGCTGCGATGGGCGATTTCAAAGTCGCGATTTGGAATGGTGGTTGTAGGCATTCCCGCAAGCATCTGGAAGCGACGACAGTGGAGGCCGTTGTTCTTTTGTGCTCGACGTTGATTACGGAGGATGGTGGCTCTTGGCTGTTGATCGTGATGAAGATGGGTTAGTCGAGGGCAGCAATCTCGTACCGGGATTGGGAGCTGAAACTCGTTGGGGTTGATTTTCAGAACGAATTAAGGTAACTAAGATTTTTAATTTAATGTTATTCAAATTTTAATTTAATGAGCTGATTCATTCATATATACAGAAAAATAGTTGCAGTAAAGAAATTTGTTATTTCATTATTTACAGAAAAATGTATAAAAATAAATGTATCCATATAAAAGATTTTTAAAAGGAAAATTAATTGGTTTAAAATTTAAAGTATTAGTTTAAAATAAAATCATGGGTTAATTTAAATTATCAAATAGAAATTTAATTATTCGATTGGTTCGAATATTAATAAATCATATTGTTGTACAAGGTCTAAAACTGTGAAGAAACAAGTCGTGAAGGAATCAGATTGCTAATAAAAAGGGCAAAGGTGAGAACTTCTCACTCAATCGGATTACCCGGTTTAATTTAAATAGTTAAATTTAAATTATTGGTTGTTTGCTTGGATTGATAATTATTATCAGTTGGATTGGTATGTTATATATAATAGTATATATATATATATTGGAGTGATTGATTTCCTGCATTATATAGCGGATGAGACCCTATGCGCCGCATAATAGCGGATGATATGATATGAACCCATATACCGCGATATTCCACCTCGAAGTGGAATTGGTATTTTATATTGTGCTAACATCTATGGATGCAGGGAAACAGGTTGGAGGGATCCAACTGGATTCCACAAATTGTTTGAATTATTTCATATGTTGTGATATGATTTGTTGATGAATGGTGATTGATTTTATTGATAATTGAAATTATTGAAGGCTATGGTTTAGCCGAATATATTTTGGTATCTTAAAATACCAAAATATAAAAGATTGTATTTTTAGAAGGAAATTAAAATAGAGAATTTTTAGTAAAATAATTTTTGAGAACTGGATAGATTGAAAGAAGGAATTTGGAAAAAAATAAACGTTGATTTTTGAAATCCTATTGAATAAATTCAAGTATGGGGAAAAGATTTTTTTAAATGGAAATAAAGGGATTTTGAGAACTTAAAGTAGTATTGTTTAAAAGTTGAAGAATTTATTTAAAATTCGGATTTAAAATGGTTTGGGAGAAATAAAGGAATTTATTTTAAAAATGGAATTAGTTTTGGGAAATCGATTTGAAAACTAATTAAATGTTTGAAACTATGTTTTAAAAAGAAGATGAGACTATAGAATTTATAAACTGGGTTTTATAAAGTTAAATAAGATATCAATGGATATTTTGGAAGTATAAATTCATGGTGGGAATTTATAATGGAATGGGTAATTTGTTTTAAAAATAAATAGTGGTTTATTTTTAAAGCTGTGAGAGAAAAGCGTATTTCCATGAAGAGCCAAGTACATTTCCATAGTAGCTTTTAAGTATAAATTAAAAGTTTTAAAGTTGTTTTAAAAGAATGTTTTTGAGAAAATCATTTATTTAGGTTGTTTGGAATTTTAAAGTTAAATATTTATTAAATTAGTTATAGTAATAATTATTTTAAAGGCTAAATTGTATTATGATTGAAAAATACAATTATTAATATTTATATTTTATAAAGTAGTTCTATTTGAAATATAGTTTGACTAAAGTTTTTATTTGGAAAACTTGTATAGAATTCAATAACCTTTATTTTTAAACTTGTTTTGGCTTAACTTTTACATGAAAAATTATTATTAAATTTCATAACTGGTATTTTTAAATTAAGTGTTTTAAATAGTTTTTATGCTAAGTATATTAAAGTATATATATATTTTTAGGTAAAGTGATTTAAATTACTTTAAAAATATAAAGCATTTAGTCTCGGTAATTTTCAGTGGAAATAAACAATATTTGGAATTTATTCCACGAGAGGAAAGTGATTGAAAACTGTTTTCAAAAGGGTTGAAGTGTAGAAAAATTTATACCTTGCAAAGATATTTTGAAATAAATAATTTGGGAAATTGTTTAAATCTGATGGTTGTTTGTGGATGTTGTATGATAGTTAAATAACCGACTATCAATATTGGCCTTTAAGTCGGCATTTGAATATCGATGCGACCGGGGGTCGGATTCCAAATGGTTATCCGAAAACCACATCGAATCTTAAGGATGGATCTTTTGTTTAAAAGATTAAAAGTGGAAATTTGTTGTGACTTAATTTAGAATTGAATGTATCCACTTGTTTTTAAAAATAAGCGCTCATTATTCGGTTAAGCCGGGAGAGGACATTAAGTCATAAAACCCATTCCGAATAATGATACGACAAAATGGGATTGCATTTGAAGACGGTGGTTGAAGACCGGGTATTTTCAAAAACGAAAGGATTACATGTCGATTGTCTCTGCACTGAGTTGCTCCGTTATAGAGATTTAGATTACCCTATGTGATGGGGAGTCCGGTCGGGATTGGGGATATCCGGATTTGCAAGGACTTTTTCCTTAATTGGAAGAAGTGCCTTCGGTTCCATTCAGACCCAGGATGGACTTGTATGGATGTATGTCTGACATTACACTTTGAGATATAAAGCTGATTTCTATCAAATACATTTCTATTGGTGGCGGAGAATTTATTCTCTTAGCTTAACACCCTTCTTTGAGACGTACGAGCTCAAAGGTTATGTAGTTGATGGTAACTAGTGATATATTCCCAATTTGGTAATGTGGCATGCTAAGTGTTGATCATTGGTTGATCGAAGCATGGCTTTTGTGAAAAGCGTAGCTTTGTAGGACGAGACTTCATCGAACCTCACGCCCCGGAAATGGTCGAAACATGAAGGATGCAGCAAGGTTATGGGGGTCGTGCCCCTCAGGGTATGTACATTTCCTTCTGGATAAAAAGTGGTATTCTGGTATGGATCCCAGATATTTACTTCTGTGGATAAAATAAAAAGTGGTATTCTGGTATGAAGCCCAGATATTAACTTATGTGGTTATTGGAATTTGAGGCGCCTCGGTAAAGGTTGGTTACGACCGGGGGATGGCATACTCGTGAAAGTTAGTTACCTAGTTACAAAGGTAACCCGACCTTGTGTAGGCAGAGATCCGGTTAGGTTCTCGGGCATCCCTCTAGAGGCGTACCCATTCGGAAAGGAAGTTCCTTAGCCTTGACCATTTGTTGGAAATCCAATCACTCAAAACGAGCCCTGTACGGTTTTAGTTGTAGAATCTGCCATCTAACATGGTAGCTATAGTAGGCATACTATAATGGTACATATGCTGGCTAAGATTAATATTATACTTTCGAAATGTTATGCACACTAGGCACTAATATTAATATCAAAAGGATTTTCGCGTATCAAGCATGTTTGACTGCTATAAGGAGAAATCTCCCCCCAAGTGTGCGATTGCATTGTGTGCGTGCCGGGAGACCTTATGGTAGTTTCATTTTCCAAAAGCATGAACAAATTTCTTTTTCCTTTCTTTTGTACAAATAATTGTTTTAAGTTCTCACACCAGTCCCATGACTGACTCGGAGTTTATTGTTCCCTTTTCTAAACTCTGGGTGCCCATAATTTTCCACACGGGCAGCCTAGAGTCAGGTTATCAGTAGAATTCTGGATGAATTGCTGTGGAGCTCAGGAGACGAGTTGGATGGCGAGACGTACTTACGTACTTGATTATTATTCCACTGTGTATTCAGTTATGAGGACAAGTTTACATAACTGTCCAATTGTGTGCTATGAAACTGTTGTACTCTGATGATGTAATGTATAAACAGATATAGTTCTTTTGTTTTAAAGATTAGTCATTTATCTATTATATATTGTTCCGCTGCGATTGTGAGATTCTGATATTGTTTCTATTTCGTCTTCTATCCTCTTTCTTTTTTAACACTAACGATTTGGTTTTCCGGCATTCGATTGTTTGGCATTTAATACAGTGGACATATTGATGTCGATTTTCGAGCGTCGAAAAATCGGGTCGTTACAGGAGGATTCATGGGTGATAATTATGAAGTATTTCCTAATTGAAAATCTTTGTTTAGAAAGTGGTGGATTTAAAATAAAGGCTATAACATTTTGATCTTCTAAGTTAAATGGTGCTAAGATGGTTTTGAAAAACTCTCTCTTCAAAAAATATACATACATATATATATATATAATCAAACAAAAATATATTTGTATATATGTATATATATTTTTATTAACACCTAGAGTCATGTGTTCACACACTTATGTGTTCACTCGCCATGCTCTGTACCCTTCTCACGTAAGCCCGAAAGGCAGTGCATGATCGGTATATCTAGCCCCAGTTTATCTGAGTTAGGTGTATGTATATAAAAATTCTTTTATTAATGATGCCTACAGTCGACAGGTGTACATACTTGTGTGTTCACTCGCCACACTCTGTATTCCCCTCACGTAAGCCCGAAAGGCGGTGCACGGGTCATATATCTGGCCTCAGTATTTTGAGTTAGGCATGTGTAAATATTGTTAATATCAATAAAATGTTAAAATAAGAGAGAGTAAGCAATTGAAATCCAAGCACTATTTTTACTTATTTGATTTAACTTGTTATTCAAAAGAAATGAAAATACCACTTTGAAAAACTTTGATTATCAACTAAGGATCCATTTCATAGTTGCACTATGTTATCAACAGAAACAACTAGCCAAACTAGAGTCTATTTGTTAGGATAACTTAATTTTTGTTGGAAGTTTTAACAAGTAAATGGACTTAAATTTCTTGATAATGACCAGAACTTATATTCAACTTATTTGTGTCGATTTAAAAGTAAATCCTTCATTTGTAAATATTTTCAAAAACTTGCATTCACATATTTGTAATTAAATCATGCATTTTGAAATTTTCATTTCACAGTTGGATTTTGTGGGCAGTTTCCACTAAAAACCCTCACGAGACAACACTCATCCTACTAGGGACACCTAGAGGTTTAACAACTTGTTGCATACGCTCAATGTAATCGTGCTCCCTGCGAAAACAGATTTATCTTAGTTTTAGTTTATTCGAGGACGAATAAAAAGAAAACAGTAGGGGTATTTGATGCGCACGTAAATGTGCATATTTTTACTTCCAAAATTTAATTAAATAAATGTTCATATAGGGTATTTTAAAATGTTTAAACCAAAATTTCAATTATTTTCAAATCATCATATATTCATCTTCATATAGGGGTGAAATGATCATTTTTGTGCATATATTAATTTGAGAATATTTATTTCCATATTTTATTTTTATTTGTAGGAAAATTGGATTGAAATCACAAGAGGCTTCATGGAAAATATGCATGCACAAGAGAAGACAAGCAAATGAAGATGGAAATAATTCAAACCATGTATCATGGAGGACCTCACCTACCCACTTACCTTAATCTACAATTAGAAGCTAATGCAAAAGTTAGTGGAGCTAAAAGTTTCATGCATATTTAAATGGAGGATTATCTCATGCTAATGATAACTTGGTGGCCACCTTTCCTAAGATGGTAGTTTGGGTAGTTCCCAAAAATATGATTATGGTTTTAGGCTTGTATAAGTACCCCAAATATTCATGTAATTAAGCTCTTAGTCTCCTTTGAGCCCCCTCTTTAGTTAGTTTAGTTTTAGGCTCGAAAATAAAATATAAGCTCTCTTTGTATTTCATGGCTACTTAGCCATCTTCTTCTTCTTATGTAATTTTCTTCTTAATGCAATTTTGATTCTTGCTCTATTTTATTTACATGCTTTTTCTTTTCATGTTAGTAGTGTAGATCTTTTTATTTATGCAAGTAGAATAGCTTTTATTTCATTTTATTTAGCTCTTTTTTTTACTTAGCTTGCATTTTCTTCTTGTTTTTATTTCATGTTGATTGCTAAATTTGTTGAAATGATAACAAATATGAGAGGCTAAACCCTTCAATTTAGGAGCACTGAAGCTCTCTTAATCATGTAGATTCAACATTGTGATAAATTTTTTTTCTCTTTTTGTGCATAATGGAGATGTTTGATGTGGTTAAACTTTATTATTTTAGCTTTGAATTTGATAGCCTATGTTGTTGACACCAAATAGGCCATGCTTAAACAAACACAAACACAAATTACCTCTTCATCTATATATGATTATGGTAATGAAGTGGATTTTAAAATCGAAATTTGATGGTCTATATTTCTAATCAATAGTTAATAGATCATGCTTAGAATATATTTTATTTTTAATTTCATTGCAATTTTCATGAGAGTTAAGAAGTGGTTTAATGGGTGTGTTATAGTTTGATGGTTTATATTGGGCTAATTAATAGCACAAATATTCCATATTTATGATAAACACATCAATTAAATTCACTAATGACCAAAAAAGTGATCATAATTTCATGATGTGTTGATTTATGTGATCAAGAGAGTGGATTTATCTCTAAATTGTCTTTTAATCTCATAGTTTTCATTCACTTTTGTAGTAGTTAGTTATTACATATTTTCTAGCTTTAAACAATTTCAAACTCTTGGTTAATTTGATTGAATAGAATTTTAAAATCTAAATAATTCCCTGCGGATGACCTGTACTCGCCACGTACTAACATTGTACTCCGTTCGCTTGCAGTAATTTTTAGTTTAAAATTTGATCGGCTATTTTCTAAACCGATAGAGAATTGATCGTCAAACAAATCTAAAGTAAGTTATTTCTTCCTTTAAGTTTATTTAAACCATTCCTAAGTTGAATGAACTTTAAGTGTCAAGTAGTTTGAAAACCCTTGTTGAATGCTTGTTTACTTTTTTGCTAAAATACTGGTTTGATTTCCTTGTTTGACTATGCTTGGATGGTTAATTAAGTATTTTAAAATTTAAAAGTTAAATTCTTAATGAGGTATGCGGAAACGACTAGTACTCTTTTTTTTTGTCTGTGAGATCCAAGGAGACTTGGACGAGGGATGGAACATGTCAAAAGGAAAGCCCGGATGCTCCAAAAAAATATCAAACCATTTTAACCTAAGATAAAATAAAAAAAGTGTTATAAATATTTGATAGAATGAAGCATTGATTTATCATTTATTGTTGTGTTTATTTCATTGATTAATTGTTTGAATTAGGCTCGACAAGTTTATGAGCAGTTTACCTTTTTATATTGAAGGGCTGGGTAGACAATAAATTGAGAATGATTAAATACAATTACCTTCTGATTAGAATTTCACAGTTTGACTATAAGATGTTCGATATAAATATTGGTTAAGCAGAAATTATAATAAAAGATGTTTATTATTATTTTTAAAATAAAAGATGTTTTACTTTTGAATTGAAATGATTTCTTTTAGAAAGTAATAGAAATATTTTAAGAATAAATATGTTTAAAGGGTTTATAAAGAATGGTTTATAAAAGTGTTTTATAAACGAAGAGAATTTCGAGGACTAAAAAATCAATGTTTGAAAATGATTTCAAAAGGTTTAGGGAAATAAAAGTACTATGATTGAAAGTATTTATGTATGTTAGTGAAAATAATTTATTGCTTTGGGATATAAAATGATTTGTTATGTTACCGATGATTCGGGTAACCCGTAACTAAAAACAGGGCATATGTTTTTGGTATAGTCTGCTCCTGGAATAGAGGGATGTACTTGTTTATCAACTGCATGAAGGCTGGGACCTAGTTGCCTTGTTATTGGGAGAAAGCTCCCGATCCGGTTGCATATATTTGATATGCTTTAATAATAGTATTTTGAGATTACCAGATAAATATTTCAGAAGTGTTTTGTTTTAAAATCCTAAAGTAAAGTATAATTTAATACAAAAGATGTATATATATTATTTCAAAGGTTTTGAAATGTAGTCGGGAGTTTGGTCCAAAGAGATTATTCTTAAAAAGAATTATATTTTGAAAATAATAAAATTAATTAGATTTTGAAAATCTAAATTTGAAGATTACGCCTAAGTGGGTAGTTTTGGGAATTGCATATTGTTTGTTGCATCGTAGGCTCCATGAGTCCTATTTGCGATAGGAGAACTACGTATGCTTGATCCTATATCTAATTGGGTACCCAATTAGATAGGGATACATAGGCAGTCATAAGTGGTAGTGATGCAGCCCAAATAATAACATAACATTTTTCTATTTATTGTTTGTTATATATCGTGTATTGATGTTTTTCTCCTACTTACTATTTTATTCCGCATTTGACATGTTTATTGAGTTTGTAGGAATGGCTATTGCTATCTCTCTCATTAGAGTTGTGCGACGGTAGATTTATTTGTATTTGTATTTGGTATGTATTAAAGCACATCTAGTATATTAAATTGATTACTCCGATAACTTGTACAATTGAAATTGTTTCCTACACATTTAATAATGTTGAATATTTATCAAATATCGTGTATTAAGTTGGTAGTTTTCATTCATCGTTTTTGAACGGATGAGTTTTTCGGCAATTTGACTGGTTGGAAAACCCATGTCAGCTTAGGTTAGGTGCCTAAGTAAAATTCATTTAGGTTAGTAAAATTAACCTAGGAATTTTAAAATGAAAACTACCTTAATTTAAAATGGATGGGATAAGGCACCGTACCTCTGACCGGGGTTATAGGTGATGTCTATTTTTAGTTGTGCTTAATTGTTTGGTTTCGCTATATTTTTCCGTCCTTGGAATTTTGGGGACGAAATTCTTCTAAAGGAGGAAGTATGTAACGACCCGTAATTTTAGAACTTTGAAAATATAATATCTAATTTATTTAAATATTCAAATATAGGATTTCCAAATTTAAATAATCATGTTTCATTTGATAAATAAGAATAGTGTACTTATTTTTAGAATTGAATAGAGATTTTGAAGTTTCAGTGTAAATTTGACAAAAGCCGGTTTTCGATAAAATTAGATTTTAATATTATTCAATATGGTTTTATAGCTTAAATGAACTTGTTTTAATTATTTAAGGAGGATAACAAATCAATTCTCAAGTTTTGTTTACATAAATAAGTAGTTTGATTTAAAACTGAAAAGGTGACCAACGATCATTTTTCGGATTTTCGACCGTTCATCGAACGGAAGTAATTTCAAATCGTTGCAACATTATTTGATATACATATGTACACATGCATATACACATTTAAAAAACATCACAATTAGTGACATCAAAAAACTAAGAAAATATGTAAGATATTTTCATAACACAATATAATAAGAATACTCAAGTGTTAAGTAATAAAAAGCAAACTTACCATCACCTTTCACCTCCTTACATACACTTTCCATCTCATTAAACGCTATTACTTACGGGTCTAATCTTGCATTGGAATGGAGGAATAAATATGTGGTTAGAAATGAGTTTTGGTTTAAGGGTAGTAAGTTTTTTTTGCTAAAAACTTCATGTATAAATACGACCACCATTTCTCCACTTTCTACAAATCTCATTCTACACTTCTTCTTCTCATTAGTTCAAGCTTCTTCATCTTCTTTCTCTGCTCTCTAATGCCTTCCATGCCATAGAAAAAAATTAGAAATAAATAATGTCGAAATATATACAAAATATACAAAATGAAATCAATATCCATTCGCCTCAAAACCAAACTCAATATTTTTCATATTTAACCTCTTATTCTCATGGCCATCACTTCCTCAAAATTAATCCAAATGGGGAAATTATTTTCCTCAAACTCAAGGTAATTGAGTTGGCTACAATTTTCATTTACATTATTTCTTCAAAATCTTAGAGTTACTATGTCAAAATTTTAATTATTTCAAAGTCATTTTCGGCCCAGATTTTATGGCCGAGAAAACCATTGTTTCTTACAATCATGACTTCCTCAACAATGATCCAAATATAGAAATTTATTTTTCTAATCATATGAAATTTCAGTGGCTACAACTTTCATGTTAAGTACTTCTTCCAGCTTTGAGCTTAGCAATGTCAAAATTCCAATTCTTTACAGTGCATTTTCGAGCTTCATTTTTTGTGAATCCGAGAATACCTCTTCTTTATTCAGTCACATCTCCCTCAAAAAGACTTTAAATCAAGTGATTTTTTTAAATTCAAGAGAAAAGAATTTAAAACAACTTTTCAGTTAACAACGTTTTCAAATTTTGAGAGTAAAAGGGTCAAAAACTAGAGAGAAGATGACCTATTTTTCGAATCGAATTTTGAGAATTCAAGGTCAAAGCTCCACCACTTCTTCTCTATACTTTCGATCAACTTCCATCTCAAGCCTTGGCCGAGCACTTGGAAGGAAAGAGGAATTCGGGTTTATTTCGGATTGGTTTTGAAGCAAGGTAGGAAGTATGGTTAAGATCTTGAGTTTCTTGCCTTAAAGTTTGATGGAGTAGAATCCAAAGTAAGTTAATTCTTCCTTTAAGTCCATTAAAACCATTGCTAAGTTGAAAGAACTTTAAGTGTTAAGTGTTTTTTGAAAACTCTTGTTGAATGCTTGTTTACTTATTGGTTTGATTTCCTTGTTTGACTATGCTTGGATGGTTAATTAAAGTATTTTAAAATTTATAAGTTAAATACTTAATGGGGTATGCGGAAACGACTAGTACACGTATTTCGTTTGTGAGATCCAAGGAGACTTGGGCGAGGGACAAAACATGTCGAAGGGAAAACCCGGATGCTCCAAAATAAATACCAAACTATTTTAAACCAAGATAAAATAAAAAAAAGTGTTTATGAATATTTGATAGAATGAAGCATTGATTTATCATTTATTGTAGTATTTATTTCATTGATTGATTGTTTGAATTAGGCTCGACAAGTTTATGAGCAGTTTACCTTTTTATATGCATCGGTTCGGTAGATAATAAATTAAGAATGATTAAATCCAAACATCTTGTGATTAGACTTTGGTGTTCAATAAAAAGATTGGTTAAGCAGGAATTATAATAAAAGATGTTTATTATGATTTTTGAAATAAAAGATATTTTATCTTTTGAATTGAAATGATTTCTTTTGGAAAATAATATAAATATTTTAAGAATAACTATTTTTAAAGGGGTTATAAAGAATGGTTTATAAAAGTGTTTTATAAATGAAGAGAATTTCGAGGACTAAAAACTCAATGTTTGAAAATGATTTCAAAAGGTTTTGGGAAATTAAAATACTATGATTGAAAGTATTTGTGAATATTAGTGAAAATAATTTATCGCTTCGGAATATAAAATGATTTATTATGTTACCAATGACTCGGGTAACCCATAACTAAAAAGTGGTTATATGTTTTTGGTATAGTCCGCTCTTGGAATAGAGGGGTGTGCTTATTTATCAACTGTATGAAGGCTGGGACACAATTGCCTTGTTATTGGGAGAAACCTCCCGATCTTGTTGCATATATTTTGATATGCTTTTATAATAGTATTTTGAGATTTCCAAACAAATATTTCAGAAATAATTTGTTTTAAAATCCCGAAGTAAAGTATAATTTAATACAAAAGATGTATATATATATATATATTATTTCAAAGGGTTTGAAATGAAATCAAGAGTTTGGTCCAAAAAGATTATTTTCGAAAAGACTTATATTTTGAAAATAATAAATTTAATAAGATTTTGAAAATCTAAATTTGAAGATTAAGTCTAAGTGGGTAGTTTGGGAATTGCATATTGTTTGTTGCATCATAGGCTCAATGAGTCCTATTTGCGGTAGGAGAACTACGTTGGCTTGATCCTGTATCTAATTGGGTACCCAATTAGTTAGGGATATGTAGGCAGTCACAAGTGGTAATGATGCAGCCCCAATAATAACATAACATTTTTCTGTTTATTGTTTGTAATATATTGTGTATTGATGTATTTCTCGTACTTACTATTTTATTCCGCATTTGACATGTTTATTGAGTTTTTAGGAATGGCTATTATCTTCTCTCTCATTAGAGTTATGCAGGGGTAGATTTATTTGTATTTATATTTGGTATGTATTAAAGCACACATAGTAGATTAAATTGATTACTCTGATAACTTGTACAATTAAAATTATATCATACACATTTAATAGTTGAATATTTATCAAATATTGTGTATTAAGTTAGTAGTTTTCATTCGTCGTTTTAGAACGGATGGGTTTTCAGCAATTTTCACTGGTCTGAAAACCTAGGACGTTATAGAGGGGATATCCTAAATGATAATTTAGTCAAGGTTTTTGGATGGATAGTTAATTCAGGAATTTTGGTCTCGGTCAAAAAAAGGTGTTGTTATAACATACATTGAGAATGCGATTTAAATTTTTATGTAAAAGAAGACCAGGAAGAAAAAAATTGGGTAAGATTTGAATAACAAGATAAAGAATATTTTTCTCAAACATTGCTCGAATCGGAGTAATGTTATTTTTTTAAGAAAACTTATGGAAGACTGACATATAATACATAGTCGTGTGCATACCAACCACACACGAGAGAAGTAATCCTTAAGTGGATATTATTTTGTTAGAATGATCTTAAATTATAAGTTTAATAGATTTGAAGACTTTTGTTGTTAAGGATAAAGGGAGATAAACCGTACTTCCATCTATAGATTAAGCAACAAAGGAAGGAGAAGGTCTTGGCTTTGAGCTAGGAGCAAATAGAAGTGATGTTGGAAGTGTTGTGTTGATGTATTGAATGTTGGCAGGAAGAATTTGGTTTAAAATAAATGCATGTTAATCACGCTTTGAACTACTTGATAATATCACTTGATATTCACTTTTTAATCACTTGTTTATATTACTTATCAATTACTTAATATTGCTTACTATTAGCGATAATAATAGACATTAACTACTTAAAATTGTACCCTTGATAATATATGCTACAATGTTTGCTTATATGGTTGTTTATTATGTTTGGATGATGATTATTGATTATACAAAAGTTTGGTTGCGATACATATGATTATTATGATTTAAAAGTTGAAAATCATATATGATGAGAAATGATAGCAATGCGAATTAACAATGCATATCTTGTGAAAAATTATTCACGTTATACCCAAAAATAATATGCATACAATGTACGTTAGGCCTCATTGTTTTTAAAACCAAAAGAAATGTTATTTTATAATATTGGAATTTACTTCGGAAAAGTAAAGAAATGAGAAAGTGGAGTTTTGAAATAGATTTGGGATTTGTTTAAAAAAGAAAGGAATTGAAAATTTGGATTTTTGAAATTATATGAAAATTAATTTTTATGATTTGATTTTGAAAAATAAAGGTTTTTAAAGATGAAAATGATATGAAAATATCATACGGATTATGTAAAAGAATTGTAAATGGAAAAGTAGAAAATTAAACATTATAATTATATAATATTATAATATTTATAAACAAAGTGAAAATGGATTTTGGAATCAAATAAAATAGTAAAATATGGGTTTAAATTGGTTTAAAATGTCATACAAAAGTTTTCAAAGTGTTTCGGCAAAGTTTAGTTAAGTTTGAAAAATAGAGTAAAAACTATAAGTTGGAATTTCCGAACCTTTATAACTATAGTTTTCAAATGAAAAGGAAAAATCAAGATTCCATTTAGTAAAGATTGAAATATGTCAAAATCAAGTTTTAAAATTTTCTTGTTTTGGTAGTTCATAAAATATTGTTTTCAATGCTTTAAAATCGACGTTTTTAAATCTTTAAAAATATGAAATAAATTCCATAAATATGTTAAAATATTTTAAAAGGAATTTGAACTATAAAAATGGGCATATATATATATAATGAAATTGGTGTTTTAATCTATAAAGCTTTAAAATCACCATTCACCGACAATTTAGCAATGGAAATTGGTAACCGTTGAATAAATGAATTAAACTTGGGTTTTCTTCCTGAATCTTTGAAATGTTTTTCAAATGATAAATCAAATACTTTTAAAAGTTTAGAGTCGATCAAAAAACTTGACTGCCTTTGTGACGCCCCACCTCTATACTCACGCTAGCCAAGGACACTACGGGGTAATGCCGTCGACTAGCACGAAGAATAAGGCTGTTGAGGAGCGACCATCTGTGTAATAGCTTTGTGCGAGTACCGATATGTCAAATAATATAACTTACATTTCATTTCAAGGGGAAATCCGACATATCAAATACAAACTCAAACCTACCACACAGTAGCTATGTGGACTTCGGAAACAAATATATAAATAAGCATAACACAAATCAGTCACAGACATTCATATCACAAAGGCAGAAACAGATATGAATATAACACATAAAATTGTACATCAAAATAGTGGTCAAACTAGATCCACTACATCACAAAAGAATAGATACAAGTGCTAGACAAAAGAATAAGTATACATCAAGGAGTCTCTATCTCAAATGTATACTAACAAAAACTACTATGCTAAAGTAGTTAGCCCAAAAGTAAGGTGAAGAACCCTGATAAGAAGTCAAGCAGGAGCACCTGAAATACCTCGGTTTGACCCGAGTATTATTTAAGAAGAAAATAATAAACGGATCAGTCTAGCTATAAATATCAGATAAAATGAGATAGGATAAGAGATATGACAAAAACATATGATAACAATAATGCCATATTGTGACAAGTATACATCAAATAACAACAAAAATCATACAATATCTCAAATCAACTCGAAACACCAAAAAGAATCACATTCTTTAAATTATTCACCAAAACACAAATATTGATAGAGCTTATCAATTCAATCCACGAAAATTGGTGAAACACAAATTCTAGAAATCATCAACTAGAAATCCAGAAATCACAAAAGGGAGAAGGCCTATCACAAACGGGAGCATGAAAACTCACCAACACGTGTATCACAAATGGGTCGCTATCCCATGGTCGCTAACCATAGAGCCAGTGCCACGACGTAGTACATCGAACGCCCGAGGAACCAAAAACTCAAATAATCCAGAACATCGACGTAGTACAGCGTTACGCCCGATGAACCAAACTCAAATAATCAAGCACAACGATGTAGTACAGCGAACGCCCGATGAACCTGAACACAAATAATCTAGAACATCGACGTAGTACAGTGAATGCCCGATGAACCAAACTCAAATAATACGGAACAACGACGCAGTACAGCGAACGCCCGATGAACCAAACTCCAATAAGCTGAAACAACGATGTAATATAGCGTTACGCCCGATGAACCGAACTCCATAAAACCATAGGTCGCTAGCCTATAAAAATGAGACGAAGCTCCATAAATCAGGGTACAGTCCCCCACGTGGACAAAGAGACATCGCAAATCGCTAGTCTAAACCATAAAATGATCATCATTGATCAATAAGAAGTGTCAATTACACTAAGCTAGTAAATAAATGAGTTTAGCTTCATGTCCCATAACCACTGGCTTAACTTAAATATTTACGAACAAATTGTAGATTTCCACTCAAAGATTGTCACAAGATTTCAATCGAACAAGTCTAAGAATTAACCGACAAAGTAAACGCAAACATTTCATACCACTTGTTTTGCTAAGCCGTTTAATTAGATTTCTCATATGATTGAGGTAAAGGTTTGTATATACTAATAGATTGGAAAACGATTTTATAAACGAGATTTGTATTAAAAATAGAGTAGGAATCATCCTTGTTAAAGAGTTTGAATATTTATTACTAGTATAGAAAACCTTTATATTTTAAAGTGACAAATCACAGAAATGACTGTAGAAACAATCAATCACCAAAAATTCACATACGAAGACATGACTCAAATCCATAAAAATCGATACCGAGTCCATCAAAATGGATATTTCCAAAAATCTCGAAAAAGAAGTCATCAAAGTCGATATAAATGATAACAACAAATCGGATCAACACGAATCGATTAAAATTGGAAACCCATGCAAAATAGGCAAATTGGGCTGAGACAAGCAGATTAGTCGACTGAACCAGGTGGTCAGTCGACTGATAATATGCCTGAAAACTTTCGGTTTCCAGGTCAGTCGACTGAACCATAAGGTCAGTCGACTGATACAGGCACATAGTATTTTCTGTCCCCTGGTTCTGTCGACTGACTTCCTAGTTCAGTCAACTGAACCTGCTTCTACAGCATTATCGGCCTAGCCCCCAAGTGGGGCAAAATCCTAACCGGAGGCGAACGGACGAGCAACGGAGACTAAGGATTTACGCCAAGCGACAACCCAGCCTTGTATGGCTCTTCGAAACACCCTAAAAATGTGTTCAAACATCAAAGATAAGATTTTTAAAGATTTGACCTCAAAACACCAAAAATTGGAATATTCATCAAACCAATTCAATCCAAAAGCAAATGGACAAGGAAGAGATGTTAGGAATTACTACCAAACAACTATCAAAGATATAGACATAGATGTGAGTTCAAAAACTCACCTTTTAAACTCAAAATCAAGTGAGAAGCTTTAAAACAAAGGAGAGACCAATTCCTCTTCAATCTCAACTCAAGAAGCTCCAATCTAAGCTAATAAGCAAATATTTCCTAAGTTAGAGTTTAGGAATTTCTGAAATTGAAGAGAGATAGAGATGGAGAAGATGAAGAGGATGCTTACCTAAGCTTCTCCTTGATTTTGGAGCAAGAACTTGTGTTTCCAAATCAAACTAGGGTTTGGAATTTCTATTTCCAATCTTTTTCCCCCATTCCTCTTGAGCTAGAGTGTTAGGAAAAGGAATGAGTGAACGAAGAGGAATTGAGTGGAGTGTTAGGGTATTAGATGGGTTGGTGGGCTGAAACCCAAACCCAAAGCCCTAAATGAAAAATCAAAATTTCACTCAACTCCAAACATACCGATGTTTATACTTAAAAAGGTCGCAAACACCATTTTGGACTCAATGGAAGTGGTCTCGAGTCCCAATTCGACTGTTTGCAAAAAGTGACATTTCGGACTTAAATCCGACTAACGATGCTATATTTAAATATACAATCGTAAAATATGCTGGTTGTTACAGCCTTATGGATGACAGAGATATGTCTCTAGGTTGGAGTTTGGGAACCAATTGCCTGCTCCACCTGGATATCCGGACTGGCCCGACGGAGGGGATAGTTAATTTGATTTACTCAGATCGCATTTTATTAAGACAAAAGAAAAGAGATTTAGTGTTTTTCAAAGAGGTTAAACAAGATTTAAAATAGGATTTTGATGGTAAAGAGAACATTCTAGTTAAACTCTATATTAAATTCTGAGGTAGGAACCTGTACTATCCGTGTGAATTTAAAAGGCGACTTTACCTTTATTCAATGAATAGAACATGTTGAATACGGAAATTAGTATTGAGTATAATTAGTCTAAAATTTATGGATCCCTTTTATTCAATACTAACTAGTTTGGGTTTACAGTAAATGATGTCTTAAATAACATTGTTTTTAACCCATTAAAGATATGTTTTGGGAATATGAAATCTCCATTAAGATTGGAATTATGCTAATATTATAAGATGGAAATATTTTCCTAAGTACTTTAAAAGAAATGATTCGGTAATTCCAAAGTTAAAAGGAGGCTTAATAATCCATTATGTACTGGAAGAAACAGAAATGGTTTAAAGCTTATATCTCTAAAGAGATATTTATTTGGATGAAAAGATTTATAAATTGGATGATGTTTAATAATCACCCACATACTTGATATCTTTTTGTCGATAATTGGTTTGGAGAGACTGAGATCGGATTTGGGTGATTCCTATCCGAAAACTACTTTGAACCAATATACGCATTCAAAAGTGAAGACATGATGGAGATAATAATTTTTGAAGACAGAGATCTTCATAATGTAGGGCTGCTTGCCACTAATCCCTGGGGTGATTCCCATATTATATATATGGTGGTAGTAGGTAGTACCTTCATTTTGAAATCTTCGATGCAAGGACTGCTCGCTACTAATCCTAGGGGTGATTCCCAAATAGGATGTAGTAGAAGGGTGCCTTTGGTTTGTACTTCACCTGGAGAACTTGTATGGACGAATGTCTGACATTGCATTTCTAAGACCACGTACATTGGTAATTACAAACGTACATCTGTTCGGTGGTGTAGGAGGTAACCCCTCTTATACTTAACACCCTTCCCTAAGGCGTATGAACTAGGGGCTTGTACTTTTGTGGAAATCAATAGCGTGTTGTTAGAAATGGCAATATGGCATTCTAAGTGGAATTTGCTTTATGGAAAGTAAAGCATGGCCTCACGAGCCTCACATCTTGGAAATGATACAGGAAACTATGTAGTCCGAAGGAAATATTACAGACTATTGGATAATCATGGATAAAGAAGGTGTTGCAGCCTTAGAGTTTAAATGAACAAGTATAGTGGTATATAAGTCCCTATACGAAAATCCACCAGATATGCTGATTCATAGTAGTGTAGCAATATGGTATAGTGGTGTATCAGTCCTTGTATGAGAAGCCACTGGGTAATATGATTGCTATACGTGGAGTCCACAAAGGAAGGAAAAGGCCACTAGCTACCTATCATGTTGGAAGTCTAATCCGAATACGAGCTTTACGATTTTGATTATATTCCCAAAATAGCTGTAATGCCTTGCAAACATTTTAGCTACCCCTTGGTGCCATATACTCCGCCGACTTGTCCAAGCATTGGCACTTTCTTTGTATATGCATTTATTTGAAAAGTTCTTTCAAACCAATGTCATTAAAGATAATATCAAAATGTTTTAATATAAAGTATTTTGGTTATCGTACGGTAAAAACTCATCCGAGTTTATATGCGACATGGTCTTCCGAGATACCCTTTCTTTTCAAAAAGGTTTTTTTGGCATTAATCCGATCTATGGCACTGTCATATAAATTTATAATTCGTGTTTCTCATGCTGGTTTGCCATGCCTGATTCGGGTATTCTTAATACTCGGGTCAGATCCAAGTAGTTTCAGGATTAGCTGAAGACGGTTGGAGTTTGCAGAGGAGAGCTGGAGATCTTCATCAACGTATGGACGTAATTTACTTTTCCATAGTGTTTTTTGTTTTCCAGCATTTGTAAGGACATGTGTTTATAAGTGTCCAGACTGAACTTAGGTTAGACTCTAATATATGTATTTTCAAATTTTCCACTGCAAAGATTATTGATATTATAAAATATTCCATTTATGTTAGATTATGTTTTGTCTTTATTTTCATTTACCCTTAATAGTTGGTTTATCAGCACTTGAATGCTCGGTACGCAATACAGTGGCCGTATTAGTGTTGATTTTCGATGGTCATAATTCCCGTTTGTTACATTTGGTATAGAGTTTAGGTTGAGCGAACACCTGAGCCTAGTAGGGGTAAGACTCATCAGAGGTAGGGTTAGTAATGCCCTAGGTTGAGTATCTCATTAGAGATAGGGTAAGAGACACCCTAGAATGATTTTGCGTGTATTATATCTATGATCACATATTTGTTAGTAATTAATAAAATGTTTTGTGTTGAGTGGTTTATGAATTCTGATCGATGTATTGTGGCCACATGTATTCGATAGGGAATCCTAAATACTTAACAAGGAAAACCGACACACTATTTTTGAAAGACTATATTTTATATATAAAAGAATATTTTTAAAAAGATATAGATATTTATGTGTGTTAATTTGTGGTTAAGGAAGTAATAACATTCAATTATTATCATCTGTTGATTGAATGAACATCTTGTGAATTAAGTTTCACGATTTAACTATAAGGTGTTTGATAATAATGTTGGGTTAAGGATAATGAATTTATATAGTATAATAAATGAGACTGTTGTATATAAGTTTGTTTTACAAAAATAAAATGATTCTGTAAAAGAAGGATTTAGAAGATGTGTTTAATACAAAGAGACTTTGAGAATTTAAATCCTGGTATTTTGGGAAAGCTTTGAAAATTTTAAAATGATTTGGTAGAAGTTATAATTTTAGGAGTAGAGCTTATAAAATGGAAAGTTTATATTTATAAAAGAGTTTTTATAAGGTTAAAGTAACTTTTAAGAGAAATGATTTGAAAGTGATATTTAAAATGAGATTTAAACTATATTTTAAAAAAGTGATTTAAAAGGGTTTAAGTGAAAGAAGACATGGATTTTGACATCATTGCGTAAATAAATTTTCTCGGGAAAGTGAGGAAGACATAGACTATAACATTGTTGTTAAAGTAAGTGATTTCCGAAAGGAGATATTTTATATAGTATACGGGATTTATACATATCCTATATTTGATGTTAAGATTTGAGGTGGGTAATTTATATCTGTTTCAAACCTAAGAATGTCGTCCATTCAAGACCTGAGGGCTAATGATACCCTAACATGATCGGCTTCCTTGTTAACTAATAAATAGTTTAAGTTAGACATTGAAAATTAATATTTAGTATAATTAATTAAATCCCTATACTAATGTTTTTGGGTCGTAACGATGTTTTACGCAACATTCGTTTTGACCGAATAAAGTGTGATGACCCATATTTCGGAAGGTTTAAATTGACAATAATCCACACATGTCCAACTCAAACAATCCTGTAACGACCCTGAATTTTTGGACATTGGAAATCAGGATATTTAATTGATTTTAAATATCTGGAAGTTAGTTTAATTTGAAATTCAAATACCAGAATGAATTTGGCGATTTAAATTATTGAAATTTATTTACTGAAGTTGGGTAAAAAATTGAATCTTCAATTTTAAGCTTGTTAAAAATGATTTGATGGCTTAGGAAATTCATATTGATTTTACTGAAGGTAATAAAAGCTTCAGAATTGAATTTGAAACTGCTTTGTTCAGTTTTGAATTTTACCGTTTAAACTTGTATTTAAAAATAGCCTTTCGAGGCACAGTCTCGGAATTCGATGAAACCAGTTCCATTGGATCCGTAATATTGTATTATTATCGGATTTCAATTTTCGTAATGTTTGGAGTGATCGTTTGGCCGTACGATAAGCAAACGCGCTGAAATAAAAATCGAAAATTTAATATTATAACTGGTCCAAAAAAGCTATTTTCTCCATACGATTGAATTTGGAGTCGAAACCTTTTCCATTGCGTTTGGAATAGGCGTATAACATTATAAACGCCTTGCGGCATGCCTTGATAGGAAGTCGAAATTTTTGGCTTCGTTTTCGAGTCGATTCGAATTTAAAATTTTAATAAAATTAATACATTGTTTAATCAGTCGAATTAATTTCACGTCAAAACTTTTTCCTTTCAATTCATCATCACTGTAGCAAGCTTATTCGTACACGCAACTGGACTCAAACCGCTACCTCTTGTACGAAGCCGTTCTACTCGTTTAAATAAAAAAAACGAAACCCTTTTCTCGTTCAAAACCGAAATTTAAATCAAGTCCAAAAGAAGAAAAAAGAATTTCGAAAATCAAATAGCACGAACTCCCTTCCTTTGCTCCAGATTCAATCTTCGAATCGAAAAAAAATTGTATCAAAGACGAATTCGTTTCTTCGAACCGTTCGTCTTCACTCTGGAATCAAGATCTGTTCCGCTTTCTCGAATGAAGAGCTCTGGGTGGCATCATCGATTTCATGACGAAGTCAATATGGTGACTTGTGATTTGAGTTTTGGTAAGGATGGGGTTCGTGGGTGGCTCCGTTAAGCCTCGCGAGTTTGATGTCGCATTCGAGTGTAGATGGATTGCTATCGCGAGGTGATGGATGGTATTGTCGTTGGCTAGGGCAGAGTTGCATCTCGATCTTGAAGGCATTCGCGAGGAGGCTGGAACGCGTGGCTTTCGGCGATGTAGTGTGTGCAGTGGCAATGGTAGTAAGGGTCGTTCGCAAACGCGCAACAGTGTGGACGAGGCGATTATCAGTTTTATACAAGCTTAAGGTAATTTTTCCGTATATCATATTGTAATTAGTAAGTTAAATTTCTGCAATTAGGATATTTTTGTACATATATAATTTTGAGAATATAAAATCAGCCTACTGTTTAAGTTTTAAATATGTACAGGAATTTTAAAAATGATTGAAGGGTTAGTTAAAATTTAGATTTTTTAAATCTGTATAAGTTATTTTATAAGTATGAATATATATATGGTTTCAAAAAAAGAAAATATATATATATTCACTTACTATTTAATTTTAAATATAAGTATTTAAGAGGTTAACTTACTTAATTAGCCTATTCTTTTATTTTATCATTGGGAATAATTTATAAAAAGGAAAATTAGTTTGAATAAAATTCTTAGTTAATTAAATTATAAAAGGGAAAATAAATTGTTTCATTAGTTCAAAGTATTAATAAAATCATCCAATGTTTATACAAGGTCTGAAACCATGAAGAAATGGTCGAAATGGAAATGGGATTGCAAAAATAAAAGCAAAGGTGAGATATTCTCACTCAAATTAAATTGGTATTGCAGTTATTGATTGACTATTTGGATGTGGTAGTATATATATAGTAGGATATATATGTATATATATATATTTGGAGTTGATTTCCCGCATTATTTAGCGGATGAGACCCTATGCGCCGCATAATAGCGGATGATATTTTATAAATCCCATATACCGTGATATTCCATCTCGAAGTGGAATTGGTATTTAATTGTTGTGCTAACATCTATGGATGCAGGGAAACAGGTTGGAGGGATCCAACTGGATTCCTCAAATTATATGAATTTGTTTCATATGTTATATGAATTTGTTTCATATGTTGTGTGATGATTTATTAATAATCTGTGAATGATTATATTGACGATTGAATTTGTTGAAGGCTATAATTTAGCCGAATGTATTTTTGGTATCGTTGGATACCAGAAATAAATAAATTAGATTTTTGAAATTAAAGTAAGAAATTTTTAGTAAATTTCTTTTGAAAGAATTGGGTGAATTTAAAAGAAAGACTTTAAAAGCATGAAGTTGATTTTTAAAATCTTATCAAATTATTTCCAAAATATGGAAAAAGATATTAATAAATGAGTTTTGAATAGTATTGTTCGAAAGTTGAAGAATTTATTGAAAATGGAATTTTAAATAATTTGGAAAGAGTAAAGGGATTTATTAAAAAATTGATAAATGTGTTTGAAATCCAATTGATTTGGTATTTGAAAATAAATCTTTGGGAAATCGTTATGAAATTTATTTGGTGTTGAATGAAAATGGATTTTGTGTTGAAAGAAATTGGAAATCGATTTGTAAAATGATTTGGTATTTGAAATAAATGGAAGAATCAATTCGAAATTTGATTCGGTGTTGAAATCAATTTAGAAATCAATTTGAAATTTGATTTGAGGGTTGAAAGTGAATATTTAAAAAAAATAGTATATAAGTGGATATTTGAAAATTTAATTTCACAGTGGAAATAAATGATATCGGGAATTTTATTCCGGGAGTGTGAAATATGATTTGAAATTTGATTTCAAAGTGATGAAGTGTGAAATATGATTTGAAATTTGTTTTCAAAGTGATGAAGTGTGAAATATGATTTGAAATTTGTTTTCAAAGTGATGAAGTGTGAAATTTGATTTGAAATTTGTTTTCAAAATGTTGAAGTGTGGAAAAATATATATCTTGTGAAGATATTTTGAAATTAAATAATTTGGGAAAATTATTGAAGCTTGATTGTTGTGAATGTTGTTTGATAGTTAAATAACCGACTATCAATATTTGCCTTTGAAATGGCACTTGAATTTGTTTTTAAAAACAAGTGCTCGTTATTCGGTTTAGCCGGGAGAGGACTTTGTGCCATATAACCCATTCCGAATAATGATACGATGTTATGGATCGCAACTGAAGACCGGTGTGAAGACCGGGTGTTTGCGAAAACGATAGGATAACCTATCGATTGTCTCTGCACTGAGTTGCTCCGGTATAGAGATTCCCTAAGTGATGGGAAGTCCGATCGGGATTGTGAATACCCGGATTTGCAAGGGCTTCTTTGGAAGTGCCTTCGGTTCTGTTCGAACCCGGAACAGACTTGTATGGTTGTATGTCTGACACTACACTTTGAGATATAAAGCTGATTTCTTTCAAATACATTTCTGTTGGTGGCGGAGAATTTATTCTCATAGCTTAACACCCTTCTTTGAGACATACGAGCTCAGAGGTTATGTAGTTGAAGGTTATCACTGATATACTCCCAATTTGGTAGTGTGGCATGCTAAGTGTTGCTGTGTGTAACGACCCGGAATTTTTGACCATTCGCGTCCATTATAAGTGTATAGGTAGACACTCATGTCGGAGTTGAATTGCTCAAAATACCGCGTTGTTAATTTAAATTTGGCAAAACTGAACATATACAGTAAATAAAATAATCACAGATCACAGACACAGAGTAATAAATTGCAGCGGAAATAAAAGAGATAGTAGTTCATGAAGCTACTATATGAATATATAAAATACATCAGAGTTTACAACAGAAGAGTAATACGATACATCAGAGTTAAACCAGATACAACGGAAGAGTAACACGATACATCAGATACAAATCAGAATACATCACTGGAATCATCGAATATCTGAAAGCTGGATAGATAGCTGGATCTCCAAGCGAAGCTCCAACTCCAAAGGTGAGTCTCGAAAGCTGAACCACTCAGTCTGACCCGAGCGTAAAGCAAAAACACAAGACACTCGAGTCAGGATTAACATTCTTATATTAATAAATCCAACTCAAGTGAAATAGCAATTGAAATACAAGTAACTCAAAGGATGTTTGGAATAACCATCCTTTAAGGATCCGTTAAACTATCTACTATGTAGTAGTGTACGATAAGTAGATAATGTCTATAAGTAATAATAAGATATCAAAATAGCGTTAAGTCATGGCCCATTCCACCCTTAACACATTTTTATTCCCAAAAGCATATACAAGACCGTAGTTTCCCCAAAACCGGAAGTCACCAGAGGGCAATCCATATACTAAAGGTACAAATCAAAATCGTAGTGGTCGCGCATAAATGGAATACAAGTATGACAAGGCACATGAGGCAATACCCAAGGTAGTGATACTACCGTTCGCCTGATCCGGACTGGTGAGAACGCAACGCCGCAGCGCCCGCAACACCGTGAAACAACACTCCCAAAATCAAGGGTGCACCAATCGACAACAAGTAATAAGTAGTTCGAAGAAGTGTGTCCACTTGAGGTAGCTAATCCTCCATTGGCCCGGCTGTAACGACCCGGAATTTTGAACGAATTAAATTGAGAATATTTAATTTATTTTAAATATTTGAACGGTAATTTAATTTGAATCCCCGATTTAAATTTGGATTTGGCGATTAAATTATAAAATTTAATCGATTGGAAGTTGAATAAAAATTTGAATCTTCAATTTTAAGTTGAAGAAAAATATTTCAAAAGCTGTTAAAATTCATATTGATAATACTAAAAATAATTGAAGCTTCAGAATCTAATTTCGAATTGATTTGATCAGTTTTGAATTTTTATCGTTCGAATCGATATTTAAAAATAGCCGTCCGAGGCACGGTCTCGGAATTCGACGAAACCAGTTCCATTGGGTCCGGAATGTTGTATTATTGCCGGATTTCAATTTTCGTATTTTTCAGTGTTGATACGTGAGCACACGACACATTAACGCGTTGAAAATTTAGATTGAATTTAAATTTTAAATTTAAATTTTTAACTAAGTCAAAGACAGCACGTTCCTCTCCCTTACCTCACGCCTGAAAATACGCCTAAAATCACGAAGTTTATCGTGCAAACCTTACCTCGTCGATTTTAAAAAAAAAACTCGTCCCTCCTCTCTGTTAAATACAATCTCGAGTAAAGAAACCAAAGAAAAATGGCGACAGTTCTGAAATCGAACGAAATCACATTCCCTCTTCAAAACCTAGGGACCGAAATCGAAATAAAATTTGAGGGCGAGCTCGCGTAGCTTGGCGAGCGTTCCAGGCGAAGGACCAGGGTAGGTTTCGCATTCGATTGATTCGCGATTTGGAGGCGATAGTTCGAATGGGTCGGTCTGGTTGGAGGTTCGCGAGAGCAGGCTCGCGTGCAAAAATTGCATGGGTGGCCATAGCGGGGTGGTGCGTTCGAGCAGAGGATGGAGGCCGTGATCGATGTGGAGGGACTCGGCATGATTTTGGGGTTTCCTGGGACTTCGACTACGGCATGTTGGACGAAGGTATCGGTCTCGTGGATGATGTTGCGATCGAAGTGGATGGGTTCTCGAGTCGAGAAGATGGCGAAACTGTCATGGGCACGCGATCGATGTTGAAGGCGGCGATGTTGATCGTTGGTACGGCGAGGGGTCAAGTTCGTTGTGAGTGTGGTGGCACTGTTCGTCTCCAGCAAGGTAGCTGTTTGTTTTTAAATTTAAACTAGAGAATTTGTTGAATATTTTAAACTAGAATTTTTAAACAGTGATTTAGGTTATTCGAAACTTGATTTGTTATCTGTATAGATTATTTTTAAATATATATAGATTTGAAGAAAGTAAAATATTACAGTAAGGAAGAAAAATAATAAATATACAAATATCTATTTAAATCACTGGCTTATTTTTAAATAGTGGAATGGGTGAATAAATTGTTCAGTTAACCTATTTAAAATTTATTTTACTTACTAAAGGATTTTCAAAAAGGAGAGTAGTTTGAAGTTTAAAATTATCCATTACATTTGAATCATCAGCTAGGTTAAAGTAAAAAAAATGGTAAAATGGAAATTTATTATTCAATTCAGTTCAGATATTAATTAAAATCGTACAATTGTTATACAAGGTCTAAAACGGTGAAAGAAACGAACTGGATTTGAAGGGGATTACAAATTAAAAAGCTAAGGTGAGATTTTTCTCACTCAAATTGAAAGTGGATTTTACAGTTATTGTTTGTTGACTGTTTGGATGTGATATTAGATATAGTAGGATATATCTATATATATATAGCAATATATACATATTGGCATATGTATATATTGGATTGATGATTTCCCGCCTCGTATAGCGGATGAGACCCTATTGCGCCGTTAGTAAGCGGATTTTATAAAACCCATATACCGCGATAATTCCGTACTGGAGCGGAATTGGTATTGTGCTAACATCTTTGGATGCAGGGAAACAGGTTGGAGGGATCCAACTGGACCCCTCACATTGATTGAATTTATTCCTACTGTGATGTGATAATCTGTGAATGATTATTAATGTTATTGAATTGATGTCTGGAAATTGTTTGAAAGCTAAAATTTAGCTGAATGGATGTTTTGACATCATTGGATTCCAAAGATAAACGAAATTGAATTTTTGAAATTCAAGTAGAAAATTTCTAAGTGAATCAATTTTTGAAATTGAAGGAATTTTGAAGAAAGGAATTTTTAAAGTATAAAAAGTTAATTTTTATAATCTTATCGAATGAATTCCAGAATCAAGTGAAAAAGTTAAATAAATGGATTTCGTAAAATAGTGATTATAAATTGAAGAATTCAATTTAAAATTTGGATTTTTAAATAGACTGAAAGAAACAATTGAAATATATTTTCTTTAAAAGGAATTTATTTAAAAGGAGATAAGTTGGAAATCCAATTAGAAATTTAATTGGTAAGTTGAAACGATTTGGGAAATCAATGTAAAATGATTTCAATTTAAAGAATCCATTTAAAAAAAACGGGATGTTGAGTAATTTGAGAAAAATAAGGAATTTATTTAGTAGTGATAAATAAAATTAGAAATCAATCTGTAATTGATTTAGTATTTGGAGAAGAACTTTGAGAAATCAGTATGGAATCTTTTATTTAAAGTTGAAAATAAATTTAGAAATCAATATTGAAATTGATTTGGTATTGAAGTTTTAATAAATGGAATTGGAATTTATAAAAGTTGGTTATAAATCCAAAATCACTTATTTTGATAAGTAGAATATAGAAGTTGATAAAAAGAAGATTTATAAGTCGAAGTTGTTATTAAAATAGAAATAGAATTTATAATCGTGTTTATAAATTCGAAAGCGATGGAATTTGATGAATTAAATATAGAAGGTTATCAGAGTAGATATATTCGTGATTTTGGATAGCGAATTTCTATTGAAAATGAAAATGTGTAGAAATGATTGGAATTGGGTTAAATGAAGTATATTCACGATTTTGGACAGTGAATATATTTTTAAGTAAAAATGGTTATGTTTGGGAAAGCGATATTACAAATGAAGTTAATTGTTTTAAAAGATGTTTTAAAACGTGTTAAATATCGAAATCATAGATTTCAACATTTATTGTTGAAATAGACGTTTTCGAGAAATATAAGGAAATGATGGACTATAACACTGTTGTTATAGTAAATGATTTTCGAAAAGAAAATGTTTTATGTAGTATTGGGATTTTTATATATCTACCTTAAAATTTCGAATCCCTATACTAGTGATTTCGAGTCGTCGTAACGATGTTTTACGTAACATTCGTTTTGACTCAAATAGATGTAAAATTTATGATTTCCTTAAAGAATGAAATATGTATACTTAATTTGATTTAAGTATATCGAATATTTTCCAAGTGTTGAAAATAAATGATTGTGAAATACTTATTATTTAATAAGTATGGAAATGCTTTTCCAATATGAAATGAACTGTTTTGAGATTTTATCTTTTAAAGATAAATTGAAATGTGGAAGTTGATTTGAAATTGTTTTCAAATGATTGAAGTGTGGAAATAATATATCTAGTAAAGATATTTTTGAAGATGAAATAATTTGGAAAATTATTTGGAATCTGATGATGTTGCGCATCTTTATTGATAGTTAAATAACCGACTATCAATAATTACCTTGAGTAGGTATTTGTTGTGAATTGGATGAATTTGAATGCCACACTTATTTTTGAAAAATCGCTCACTATTCGGGTTAGCCGGGAAAGGACCATGGGGTCGTATAACCCATCCCGAATATGTGATACGTCGTTTTGAATCGCATTCGA
This sequence comes from Allium fistulosum, assembly GCA_030737815.1. NCBI lineage: Eukaryota > Viridiplantae > Streptophyta > Magnoliopsida > Asparagales > Amaryllidaceae > Allium > Allium fistulosum. The sequence continues at coordinate 1,260,683,844 of CM060901.1, forward strand.
AGACCGGTGTTGAAGACCGGATATTTTTGAAAACGGAAGGATTACCGTCGAGTTACTCTACATCGACTGATCTTCGATTTAGAGGTTTTATCACCCTTAGTGACGGGAAGTCCTGACGTGATAGAAAATTATCCGGAATTGCAAGGACTTCGTGAGAAGTGCCTTCGGTTCTGTTCGATCCCGGAACAGACTTGTATGGATTGTGTGTCTGACGTTACAATTTGAGATATAAAGCTGATTTCTTTCAAATACATTTCTGTTGGTGGCGGAGAATTTATTCTCTTAGCTTAACACCCTTCTCTGAGACGTACGAGCTCAGAGGTTATGTAGTTGAAATTTATCAGCGATATATCCCAATTTGGTAACGTGGCATACTAAGTGTTGCTGTGAAATGATCAGTGTTTGATCATTTGTGATATGATCATTTGTTTGATCTTATATCTTTGTGATCATAGGTTGATCATTTTTGTTTGACCCGAAGCGGGGCTTTTTGAGAAAGCGTAGCTTTGTGGATGAGACTTCGTCGAGCCTCACACCCCGGAAATGGTCGAAACAGGAAGGATGCGGCAAGGTTCTAGGGAGTAGCGCCCCTTAGTGTATGTCATTCCTTCTGGATAAAGGTGGTATCATGGTATGGAGCCCAGATACTTAACCTCTGTGGTTGCTGCAAATTTATTACTTTGTGGTTGTTGCGAATCGGGGATCCTCGGGAAGATCGGTGACGATCGGGGGATGGCATACGTGTGTCAGTAGTTACCTATTTTTGCAGAGGTAACCCGGCCTTGTGTTGGCAGAGATCCGGTTAGGTTCTCGGGTCGTCTATTCCAGGGACGTACCCATCGTGGATAGGAAGTTCCTTAGCCTGACCATTTGTTTGAAATCCAAAGAAACAATACGAGCCTTTACGATTTCAATTGTATAACCTGTCTCCTCAGGAGGCAGCTATAGCAGGCATAATATAATGGTACCTATGCTGGCTAAGATTAATATTATACTTTCGAAATGATTTCTACACTATGCACTAATAATAATATCAAAAATGATTTGATTTTGCGTAGTAAGCATCTTTGACTATCATAAGAAGAAATCTCCTCCAAGTCTGCGTTTGCATTGTGTGTGTGGTGGGAGGTCTTATGGTAGTTTCATTTTCCAAAAGCATTGCGAATTTACTTTAAAAATTTTCTGTTGTTTATTTTAAAGATAAAATAACTGTTTTACGATCTCACACCAGTCACCATGACTGACTCGGAGTTTATTGTTTCCCTTCTAAACTCTGGGTGCCCACCAATTTCCACACGGGCAGTCTAGAGTTAGGTTATCAGGATATTCTGGATATTCTGGAGCTTTGGAGATAAGCTGGATGACGAGACGTAGTATTTGTATCTGATACTATTTATTCCGCTGTGTATTCTGTATGAGGACAAGTTTATATAACTGTCCATTGTTGTATATTGACTCTGATGATTGATGTATGTATAAAATGATATAGTTCTTTGTTTGAAAGATTATTCATTTATCTATTATATATTGTTCCGCTGCGATGTGTAAGATTCTGATATTGTTTTCTGTTCTGATGTGTTTTCTGTTGTTCTTCTTCTTTCTTTCTTCTCTTTTTCTTCTATCATCTTCTTCTTCTACTTTTTCTTTTTCTTAAAACCCTCACTATTGGAGTTTCCGGCACTCGATTTCTCGGCAGTCGATAAAGTGAGTATCGATGTCGAATTTTCGAAAGTCGAAAATTTCGGTCTGTGACACCGGCACAGCTCCTGTTTTAGTCATTTTCAATTTGACACAAGTGTCAAGGCTATCCATCATCGTTCACTTTCTTCAGTCATCACGCACACCATTCCAACCACTTCATTCTGGATCATCGCTCCGCGTATAGTTATTAAAGTGGTTTTCGGTTCAGATAGAGAGTATATCCATTACCGATCCCGGTCTCTTTAATAACTTTCGTAATTATTACACCGATTGGTCGTTTATTTATTTCAAAACCAAATCAAATTCAATTTCAATTTCAATTCGTAAATCAACATTTCATTTGTCTTTCGAAATCAATTTCCAAAATTTTCGTTTCAACACTTCCAATTTACCATTTCAATCTTATAATTCAATTTCAATCTTTATTTAAACAATCCAAATATCGATTTAAATTCATATATAAGTTTCCTTCCAAATCATTTGAATTAATATACTTTAACATTCAAATCAATTTCAAATTCATTTATCGATTCCATTTATCATTCAAAACAATTCTATTTAATTTCTAACTCATTAAATCAATTTCCTAAGTTCAACTTCATTAAATCAAAACTTACAATTTTGAATTAAATTAAATTCGTCAAATCAATTCTTTCAATTACAAGTCTTACATTAATTCCAAAAATATCACATTTTCATTTCTTGTTAAAGAAATTCAATTTCACTTATTTACTTACTTAAATAATTTTCCAAAACTTAATTAATAAAGAAAACTCAATTTCAATTATTTACAAAGTAAATTCACTTATTTAAAAGTTCAATTTCTCTTATTAAAGAATTCAATTCAATTTGACCATTAAATCATTCAATCTTATTTAATTCATAAATAATTCAAAAATTAATTATTAAATAATTTCAAAGTTTATAATTTCAAACTTAATTATAATTTCAAACTTAATTATTAAATCATTTCAAATTTTAATAATTTAAAACTTAATTATAATTTCAACTTAATTCAATAATTTCTCAAATTAAACAACATTATTTCATCAATTACATTGTTAATGTTTTGTTTCAGATTTTTAAATATTAACATTTTTCTTTCATTAAAAATTCAAATTTCAACTTCATTTCAAAACCATAATTTTTATTCAAATAAAATCTTCATTTTATTTTAAATCAAATTATTGACCAATCGGGTTTTATTTAATTTCCTATCCTAGGTCAAAGTTCAATTTGGGTATTTATCATTTCAACCCGATTCTAATTCAATTCAAAAATCAAAGCATAGTAAAGGGAACTTGCAGTGTGATAACTGGGATGGTGTCAAAGTAAATAAACAAGCAATAATAACAACAATAACAATCCAATAATCAATTTAAATAATCCCGAAATAATCGTATTAATTCGCATTGTTATTTGTACGAATTAATATAATTATTTCTAGAATCTACACTATCATTTCATGTAGATTAAAGATTATTACATCACGGTTTTCACTTGTCATTCAATTTCAATTTTTACACTACAACAATTAATCCAGTATACGTCGATGGTTCAAAGTGTACTTATCACTATTCTACATGTCAATTAATTTAACAATTAAAAGGGGTCATATTCAACTAATCAAATTTAACATATAAATCAGTTTTAAAATTGTTAACTATCCTATATCCATTTCAATTTGGCATACTATTTATCATTTAACACTAACAATTTAACGTCCAATATAAACATCAACAATCAATCAATTATCAGCCAAACAGTATTATCATTGCATAAATAATTAACAGATAATGGTGTCAGATGTCACAGGTGAACTGATACAGGTAATATCATATATAACAATGTAACTAACTAACAGCAGTATATTTCAATTGTCGTTTCAATTGAAATCAAATTTAATAAATAAAAGAACGTTAATCGTGAGTGAGTGCTCACCTTTCGAGGCTAGAGACGAACGATAAAGGGATGAATTACGAATCCAGCACGAATTCCAAATCAAAGCTAGATTGGCACGAATTTGACGAACAGATCTGATAAATAGGAATAGCTGAAATCAAATCAGAACCATCAACATATAACTGAAACAAAATATACGTTATAATTTTCTCTAAAACCAAATTTAAAACATACCTTTGAAATAAGATATATATATATATATATATATATGTATGTATATATATCTAAGACTTCAAATCAATATTTTTTTTAAACTAGCACATTACACTTTAAGATCTATATATATATATATATTTAAAATAGTATATAAAAAAATACTTGTTTACAAGATATCTACAAATGAACTGGTATATACTTATATTCAAATAAATTTTATGATCCCAAAAGCCAGACATACATGAAAACCCAGCTTCAACATATATTTATATAACATGAAACTTTTGAAACAGACTGACATATGCATTATAATTTATATGTGAAACATATATTTAATATGGAATAGCATCTGTAAAACTTCATATCCAACCATACACGTACACCTAGATATTATATAGATAACATAGCTTCACCATACTGTATCATTAATATATATTATATGTATATAACATATAAAATCTAAACGCATTATATATATAACCGTACAATAAAATCATATATTCAGATAACTTCAAAATATACATACTCATATAAATCTATATTTATATAACTAAACCAAATTGAATATATAGCCAAACAAATATATATAACCATAATGTGTACTGTTAAAACTGAGAATAAGTAGGATATAATCAAACGAATCCCAATATAATAGTTACATATACCATCCATATATGCTTATCACCTGACACGTTTTTCTTTTGTTTTAGACCTTTACAAATAAGCTTAAGTTAGTGAGCTATAACTTATATAAATTACAATATAACAAAATATGAATTATGTAAATTTTAGTTTAAAGTCTATGTACATAATATATAGAAGCAACATACTTACACATCACGCAACAAAGGAGGAGGGTGGCTGCAAGTGGAAGGGGGTGTGGATAACGAAGGGGTGTGCTTGCGTGAGGCTGGGCGAAGAGGAGGGCTGCGGTGGTGGTGGCCAGAGCAGGTGCATCGGAGCAGGAGAGAAGAAGACGAGCAGTTGCTCGGTAAGAGGAGGTTGTTCGGTCATCAAGGAGGGCGGGGTTTTCGGAGCTTCGGCTGGCCATGGTGGAGGGCCGGTGTACATGCGGTGGCTGGAGGAAGAAGGTGGAGGCCGCGGTTCTCAGAGGAAGTCGCAGGCGGAGGAAAATGAACGGGGTCTTGGTGATGGACGAGAGTGGAGGCGGCTGTTGTAGACGAGATGGGACAGAGGAGGAAGTGGGTGGTCGGTCAGGTAGTTGGAGACGGATGGCGCTCGGCTTCAGGTGGGCGGAGTTGATGGCCGATGAGATGAGGAGCCTTGGTGATGGTTTGAATGAACAGATGTTTAATTACAAGTAAACGAACATTCTTTTATAAAATAGGTTTAACATGAACAAATAAAGGTTGAAGGAGAAGAATGTTAAGTTACAGAAAGGCTTTACGTTGCTTGTTTTCAAGATAAAGCAATGGACGTGAGAAGACAAAAGTGAACTAGAATTATATTGGAATTTGGAACCCGGGAAAAGCAATAGTCAGTCACTTTATTTCTGGGGATAATGAGAGGCACATGGCTATTGAGTTACCCGTTGAATGGACCAAGAGTTTCAAAAGGTCACAACCGGTACCGATACGGTTCAACGTTTACAGATTTCGCGGTCCATTGGACGTCGAAACTCACATACGAATATACCGCGGAGATCAGTACGACGAGACGATCAAAACGGTATTCGGATATCAGTCGTATGATTGAATTATAAAAATTCGAATTTTCTAATAGCGGAAAATGCAAGAAAAACGCTGAAGAATAAGATCGACGGAGCCAAAGATGTCCGAATTTGGAATAACGACAAACTGACAACTTGTTCAGAAGATGGTTTAGAATTTTTCTATGTAAAAATATTTAGGTTTCGGAAACATTTTATTTTCATTGCTTTTTAACTAATAAAATTGAAATAAATTTACGCGCGAAATAAACTTCGATATTTTCGGACGAAACTTTACCAGTTGCTAGGTTTATCTAGACGTATTCCAAATATTAAATTTTTATTTCAAAATTTTATCGTTTAAAATTTCACAAAATTTCAACTAATTACGTTATTAAAACAGTTGAAATTTACGGGTCGTTACACTCTCCCCCACTCAAAACTTTTCGTCCCCGAAAAGGAACGAGGTAGGAGAATAGAAACAACCAGAAAGAAAACAGATTTGAAATACAAAATAACAATTAATTTAAACCATATAAATTTAAATTTAAATTAATTGATATTCAATAATTGATTTAATCCATTTGATTTTACTAAAATCAATCTCAACTATTTCTAAATTCATTATCTTATTATTCAATTATCTTCAATTTACAATTTTAAAACCATAAATTTGAATAGTCTTTTATTATAATCATATTTGTTCAGCAATTTTAAATTCTTCTTTATTCCAAATTATTTTTAAACTTACCCTACTTAATATATCTAATCACATATATTTAACCCATATAAATTAATTTAAAAGATAAAAGTTTCGATTTAAATAAATTTATATTCACTAATTTGCTTTTAAATTCTAGGTATTTTCATAAGTTGATCAAATTTCAATTTATTAATTCTTTCAAAAAAAAAATTTTCTTTCAAAACAAATTTATTTCATTATTAACTGAGTTTACTTATTATCCTATCTAACTCTATTAACATCTTTATAATCAAAATTTAGTGTAAAACATTTATTATAAACACTCAAATTTATTTATAAATTCAATTTATCTTATATATTATCCAATTACATATTCAACTTCTGAATGATTTAGGTAAGTTGTATTAGAATGCAGTTGAACAATATACAAATAAAATTTTCCCAATTCAATTATTCAAGTTTAAATATTTATTCCCAATTTTGGTTTTATTTATAATTAAAATCATCCTCTTATAAAATTTAAGAATTAGATTTCCGATTAACTTTAAACAATTTAGAGTTATATATCATATACTTATATCAATCAAATTTAAATTTTAAAATAAGATACTTATATAAATATATATAAATCAAATTATACTGAAGAAATTCAAATCAAAATATTTTTCAAACAAACCGTAGCAAAACTACAGAATAGTATCTCCACTTCGAAACTCGAAAATGAATGTCGATGATGCGGCCGCCATCACCGAAATTATTTTCCAGCGACAAAGAGAAGAGTACTGATTTCAACATTTAAAATTCTTTGGAAACGATTTCTATTTGAAAATACTTCCAATGATATATACTTTAAAATTATAAAATCAAAGTTCGAAATCACCGGAAACTAAATTCTCAAATTTCTGAATTAAATTCATTTCAAATTCCAAATCAATTTATAAACCGTTTATGAATTCATTTATTTATATTATGCAACTGTCAATGGTTTACAAACAATAAATGAAAATCAAATATTATTATTTCAGACAACAAATTTATTATCAATTTAATTTCAGAAAACTTATATTTATATATAATATAATCATTCAAAATTATTTTGTTTATCAAATTTGAAAACAACATTTTAATATAAATTTAGAAATACATTTCTTTGCTCGACGATACAGGAATGGATTTTCAAAATAAGGATAGGGATTCAAATTTGATGGACTAAAATCAAAGAGAAATTTGATTCGAAGCTAGGTTTGAAACCAAGACGAGATAATTAAATAACAAAATAAGGCGATGGATAAATTTATATAAGTCGCGGGCAACCTTAACCGGGTCAACCGTGACTTCAGGAATAAGATCGATGCTGGATTCCGAGGTAAATCGACATTCGATCTCAAGAAATAGAATTCAGGTATAGCAGGAGATAGACAGCATCGTAAACCGAGGATACAGAAATCTCCGGTAAATCAATGCCTATTGTAAAGGAGTTTTGCTCCTTTACGAATCATTCGAAGATTGGCGAGACCGCCGATCTATTATAGATATCGTTCAAAATGGAGTTATGGGGTGCTCAGAATCGAAGAAGACGAATAGTGAATGACATGAATGAATTTCGGAACCGAGGGACGTTTCGAAAATTCAAAGGAATCGAGTTAAAAGGAAGAGATTGAAACTCGAATGAGAGTGATTCTGTAAATACATTTACCATATATGCTGAGTTTTGCCTAGAGCTACCAAAGCTCTGATACCAACTGTAACGGACCGCGTCAGTGGGGTAACGCCCACCGTAGCATACAGCTGTACCTGTGTTCTGCCTTTACAGCCAGCCTCTCGACTGCACCAACCCCGCAGGGACATGTAGGAGTAAGAGTCATCCGCTCGCTACCAAACCAAATGCAAGAACCCCCTATCATGCTGCACCCTCCAAGTGCATAGGCAGACACACATGTCAGAGTTGAATTGCTCAAAATACCGCGTTGTTAATTTAAATTTGGAAAAACTGAACATATACAGTAAATAAAATAATCACAGATCACAGACACAGAGTAATAAATTGCAGCGGAAATAAAAGAGATAGTAGTTCATGAAGCTACTATATGAATATATAAAATACATCAGAGTTTACAACAGAAGAGTAATACGATACATCAGAGTTAAACCAGATACAACGGAAGAGTAACACGATACATCAGATACAAATCAGAATACATCATTGGAATCATCGAATATCTGAAAGCTGGATAGATAGCTGGATCTCCAAGCGAAGCTCCATCTCCAAAGGTGAGTCTCGAAAGCTGAACCACTCAATCTGACCCGAGCGTAAAGCAAAAACACAAGACACTCGAGTCAGGATTAACATTCTTATATTAATAAATCCAACTCAAGTGAAATAGCAATTGAAATACAAGTAACTCAAAGGATGTTTGGAATAACCATCCTTTAAGGATCCGTTAAACTATCTACTATGTAGTAGTGTACGATAAGTAGATAATGTCTACCAGTAATAATAAGATATCAAAATAGCGTTAAGTCATGGCCCATTCCACCCTTAACACATTTTTATTCCCAAAAGCATATACAAGACCGTAGTTTCCCCAAAACCGGAAGTCACCAGAGGGCAATCCATATACTAAAGGTACAAATCAAAATCGTAGTGGTCGCGCATAAATGGAATACAAGTATGACAAGGCACATGAGGCAATACCCAAGGTAGTGATACTACCGTTCACCTGATCCGAACTAGTGAGAACGCAACGCCGCAGCGCCCGCAACACCGTGAAACAACACTCCCAAAATCAAGGGTGCACCAATCGACAACAAGTAATAAGTAGTTCGAAGAAGTGTGTCCACTTGAGGTAGCTAATCCTCCATTGGCCCGGCACAGCTCCTGTTTTAGTCATTTCCAATTTGACACAAGGGTCAAGGCTATCCATCATCGTTCACTTTCTTCAGTCATCACGCACACCATTCCAACCACTTCATTCTGGATCATCACTCCGCGTATAGTTATTAAAGTGGTTTTCGGTTCAGATAGAGAGTATATCCATTACCGATCCCAGTCTCTTTAATAACTTTCGTAATTATTACACCGATTGGTCGTTTATTTATTTCAAAACCAAATCAAATTCAATTTCAATTTCAATTCGTAAATCAACATTTCATTTGTCTTTCGAAATCAATTTCCAAAATTTTCGTTTCAACACTTCCAATTTACCATTTCAATCTTATAATTCAATTTCAATCTTTATTTAAACAATCCAAATATCGATTTAAATTCATATATAAGTTTCCTTCCAAATCATTTGAATTAATATACTTTAACATTCAAATCAATTTCAAATTCATTTATCGATTCCATTTATCATTCAAAACAATTCTATTTAATTTCTAACTCATTAAATCAATTTCCTAAGTTCAACTTCATTAAATCAAAACTTACAATTTTGAATTAAATTAAATTCGTCAAATCAATTCTTTCAATTACAAGTCTTACATTAATTCCAAAAATATCACATTTTCATTTCTTGTTAAAGAAATTCAATTTCACTTATTTACTTACTTAAATAATTTTCCAAAACTTAATTAATAAAGAAAACTCAATTTCAATTATTTACAAAGTAAATTCACTTATTTAAAAGTTCAATTTCTCTTATTAAAGAATTCAATTCAATTTGACCATTAAATCATTCAATCTTATTTAATTCATAAATAATTCAAAACTTAATTATTAAATAATTTCAAAGTTTAATAATTTCAAACTTAATTATAATTTCAAACTTAATTATTAAATCATTTCAAATTTTAATAATTTCAAACTTAATTATAATTTCAACTTAATTCAATAATTTCTCAAATTAAACAACATTCTTTCATCAATTACATTGTTAATGTTTTGTTTCAGATTTTTAAATATTAACATTTTTCTTTCATTAAAAATTCAAATTTCAACTTCATTTCAAAACCATAATTTTTATTCAAATAAAATCTTCATTTTATTTTAAATCAAATTATTGACCAATCGGGTTTTATTTAATTTCCTATCCTAGGTCAAAGTTCAATTTGGGTATTTATCATTTCAACCCGATTCCAATTCAATTCAAAAATCAAAGCATAGTAAAGGGAACTTGCAGTGTGATAACTGGGATGGTGTCAAAGTAAATAAACAAGCAATAATAACAACAATAACAATCCAATAATCAATTTAAATAATCCCGAAATAATCGTATTAATTCGCATTGTTATTTGTACGAATTAATATAATTATTTCTAGAATCTACACTATCATTTCATGTAGATTAAAGATTATTACATCACGGTTTTCACTTGTCATTCAATTTCAATTTTTACACTACAACAATTAATCCAGTATACGTCGATGGTTCAAAGTGTACTTATCACTATTCTACATGTCAATTAATTTAACAATTAAAAGGGGTCATATTCAACTAATCAAATTTAACATATAAATCAGTTTTAAAATTGTTAACTATCCTATATCCATTTCAATTTGGCATACTATTTATCATTTAACACTAACAATTTAACGTCCAATATAAACATCAACAATCAATCAATTATCAGCCAAACAGTATTATCATTGCATAAATAATTAACAGATAATGGTGTCAGATGTCACAGGTGAACTGATACAGGTAATAGCATATATAACAGTGTAACTAACTAACAGCAGTATATTTCAATTGTCGTTTCAATTGAAATCAAATTTAATAAATAAAAGAACGTTAATCGTGAGTGAGTGCTCACCTTTCGAGGCTAGAGACGAACGATAAAGGGATGAATTACGAATCCAGCACGAATTCCAAATCAAAGCTAGATTGGCACGAATTTGACGAACAGATCTGATAAATAGGAATAGCTGAAATCAAATCAGAACCACCAAAATATAACTGAAACAAAATATACGTTATAATTTTCTCTAAAACCAAATTTAAAACATACCTTTGAAATAAGATATATATATATGGATGTATATATATCTAAGACTTCAAATCAATATTTTTTTTTTTAAACTAGCACATTACACTTTAAGATCTCTATATATATATATTTAAAATAGTATATAAAAAAAAATACTTTTTTACAAGATATCTACAAATGAACTGGTATATACTTATATTCAAATAAATTTTATGATCCCAAAAGCCAGACATACATGAAAACCCAGCTTCAACATATATTTATATAACATGAAACTTTTGAAACAGACTGACATATGCATTATAATTTATATGCGAAACATATATTTAATATGGAATAGCATCTGTAAAACTTCATATCCAACCATACCCGTACACCTAGATATTATATAGATAACATAGCTTCACCATACTGTATCATTAATATATATTATATGTATATAACATATAAAATCTAAACGCATTATATATATAACCGTACAATAAAATCATATATTCAGATAACTTCAAAATATACATACTCATATAAATCTATATTTATATAACTAAACCAAATTGAATATATAGCCAAACAAATATATATAACCATAACGTGTACTGTTAAAACTGAGAATAAGTAGGATATAATGAAACGAATCCCAATATAATAGTTACATATACCATCCATATATGCTTATCACCTGACACGTTTTTCTTTTGTTTTAGACCTTTACAAATGAGCTTAAGTTAGTGAGCTATAACTTATATAAATTCCAATATAACAAAATATGAATTATGTAAATTGTAGTTTAAAGTCTATGTACATAATATATAGAAGCAACATACTTACACATCACGCAACAAAGGAGGAGGGTGGCTGCAAGTGGAAGGGGGTGTGGATAACGAAGGGGTGTGCTTGCGTGAGGCTGGGCGAAGAGGAGGGCTGCGGTGGTGGTGGCCAGAGCAGGTGCATCGGAGCAGGAGAGAAGAAGACGAGCGGTTGCTCGGTAAGAGGAGGTTGTTCGGTCATCAAGGAGGGCGGGGTTTTCGGAGCTTCGGCTGGCCATGGTGGAGGGCCGGTGTACATGCGGTGGCTGGAGGAAGAAGGTGGAGGCCACGGTTCTCAGAGGAAGTCGCAGGCGGAGGAAAATGAACGGGGTCTTGGTGATGGACGAGAGTGGAGGCGGCTGTTGTAGACGAGATGGGACAGAGGAGGAAGTGGGTGGTCGGTTAGGTAGTTGGAGACGGATGGCGCTCGGCTTCAGGTGGGCGGAGTTGATGGCCGATGAGATGAGGAGCCTTGGTGATGGTTTGAATGAACAGATGTTTAATTACAAGTAAATGAACATTCTTTTATAAAATAGGTTTAACATGAACAAATAAAGGTTGAAGGAGAAGAATGTTAAGTTACAGAAAGGCTTTACGTTGCTTGTTTTCAAGATAAAGCAATGGACGTGAGAAGACAAAAGTGAACTAGAATTATATTGGAATTTGGAACCCGGGAAAAGCAATAGTCAGTCACTTTATTTCTGGGGATAATGAGAGGCACATGGCTATTGAGTTACCCGTTGAATGGACCAAGAGTTTCAAAAGGTCACAACCGGTACCGATACGGTTCAACGTTTACAGATTTCGCGGTCCATTGGACGTCGAAACTCACATACGAATATACCGCGGAGATCAGTACGACGAGACGATCAAAACGGTATTCAGATATCAGTCGTATGATTGAATTATAAAAATTCGAATTTTCTAATAGCGGAAAATGCAAGAAAAACGCTGAAGAATAAGATCGACGGAGCCAAAGATGTCCGAATTTGGAATAACGACAAACTAACAACTTGTTCAGAAGATGGTTTAGAATTTTTCTATGTAAAAATATTTAGGTTTCGGAAACATTTTATTTTCATCGCTTTTTAACTGATTAAATTGAAATAAATTTACGCGCGAAATAAACTTCGATATTTTCGGACGAAACTTTACCAGTTGCTATGTTTATCTAGACGTATTCCAAATATTAAATTTTTATTTCAAAATTTTATCGTTTAAAATTTCACAAAATTTCAACTAATTACGTTATTAAAACAGTTGAAATTTACGGGTCGTTACACTGTGTGTCGCTGATCATTTGTTGATCAAAGCATGACTTTCGTGTAAAGCGTAGCTTTGTGGATGAGACCTCATCGAGCCTCACACCCCGAAAATGGTCAAAACAGGAAAGATGCGGCAAGGTTATGAGGGTCGCGCCCTTTAGGGTATGTCATTTCCTTCTGGAAAAAGGTAGTATCATGGTATGGAGCCCAGATGATTTACCTGTGTGGTGGCATCAATCTTATTTACTGTGTGATTGTTGCTTTGTGATCGAGGCGCCTCAGATAAAGGTCGCAAACGATTGGGGGGTGGCATACTTTTGTGTGGATTTATCAAGTTACAGCTTCATTGCACCCCGAAGCGTGTGGTAACTCAGCCTTGTGTTGGCAGAGAGCAGTTGTCTCTCGGGACGTCCCGCCAGAGGCGTTCCCATGTGGCATAGGAAGTTCCTTAGCCTGACCATTTGTTGGAAAATCCAAAGAAACAATACGAACCTTGTATGGTTTTGGTTGTATAAACTGCTATGGAATGTGGCGGTAACCTGCTATTGAACATAGTAGCTATAGTAGGCATACAATAATGGTTGTATGTTGGCTAAGATTAATATTATATTTTCTAAATGTTTTCCACACTATGCACTAATAATAATATTGAAAGGATTTTGCGTATTAAGCATATTTGACTATCATAAGGAGAAATCTCCTCCAATTCTGCGTTTGCATTGTGTGTGTGGCGGGAGGCCTTATGCTAGTTTCATTTTCCAAAAGCATTGCGAATTTCTTTTATTTTCTTTGTGAAAATAACTGTTTTAAGATCTCACACCAGTCCCACGACTGACCTGGAGTTTATTGTTCCCTTTCTAAACTCTGGGTGCCCATAATTTTCCACACGGGTAGCCTAGAGTCAGGTTATCAGGTCATTCTGGAATTCAACAGTTGTTGTGGAGATCTGGAGGCGAGCTGGATGGCGAGACATATCACTTATATTATGTACTATTCCACTGTGTATTCTGTATGTGGACAAGTTTATATAACTGTCCAGTGATGTGTGTTATTGTTGTAAAATCTGATGATGTATTGTATAAACTGATATAGTTCTTTGTTTAAAGATTATTCATTTATCTATTATATGTTGTTCCGCTACGAATGTGAGATTCTGATATTGTTTCTGTTTCTTTTTCTTCTGTTTTCTTCTGTTTTCTTCTGTTTTCTTCTGTTTTCTTCTACCTCTTCTTTTTAACCCTAATGATTCGGTTTTCCGGAATTCGATTGCGTGGCATTTTATACAGTGGACATATTAATGTCGACTTTCGAGCGTCGAAAGATCGAGTTGTTACAAGTGGTATCAGGGCAATTGGTTAAGCGACAACCCTGGCTCTGTTGGGTGTTACTCATTAGAGATAGAGTCAGTAGTACTCTAGAATGAGTGTGAGTGTAATAATAAATATGAGTGCATATTTGTTAGTGAATACAAAAATTTATTTTATATTGTGTTGACTTATCGGTTGATGTTTATAGATTCTGGTCGGTTCAGTCTGGCCAACTGTAATCGATAGGGGTTTCTAAACACTTAAACAAGATAAACTGACACAGTATTGTTTTAAAATAGGGTAAATGAAAGAATTTTACCCAAAACTATTTTTGTATAGAAAAGAAATGATTTCCTATGAATTATTATTGTATATGGATGCTTGGTTGTTAGGAAGTGATAATATTGAATTATTATCATTGTTATATGAAAACGAAATAGGAAATAGTGGTATAACCAAAGATTTGGAGATAAATTCATTTAACAAATGAAATTTATTAATATGAATTGAAAGTATAAGGAAATAAAGTTCATATACAAATGGGATTTGTAAATGTAAATTGTAAAGGTGATTTATAATTTGAAATAGAATTCTAGAAAAATATTTGAAAATAAAATTCATTAATGAAATGAAATTGGTAACTTGAATTATAAATGAGTTTTATAAATTGAAATAAGATGCCAGAGAAGATTTTGGCAATACAGATTAAAGGATTTGGATTAAAATTTCAAAGGATATAATTGATTCCAAGAAATAATTTGAAATGTGAGTAATTGCTAAAAAAAGACTCTGGAGTTTCTTTAAAATGTTATGAAATGTAAATAAGTTTGATAACTTATAAAAATATTTGAAATTTGATTGGAATAAGATTCAAATTGAAAGGGAATGAATTTGTGAATGAACAAATGAGGTTACATTTGTAAATAAGTGAATTGGAAATTGAATAATGAAATGAGATTTGATTTGAATCAAGTTGAAAAAAAATGCAAACTTGGAAAAATGAAATGAAATGGATTGAATTCAAGTAAACTAACTTGATAATTTATTAATTCATGAAATAATGAATTGGAAGTTGAATTAGTTAAATTAAAATTGAGTTGTAAGCTAAATTTGGAAATGGTTTGAATTTGCATATAAATTCAAGTAAGTAGAAATAAATTGAAATTTTGTCTTGTTTTTGGTAAAATAAATTCAGGATGAATTGAATATGGAAATTTGGAATTTAAAAAGGATAAGTGAATATACTAATTGAATTAAATTAGAAGATGGAATGGATTTGATAAATGAAAAATCAAATCAAAGATTTAAATTGGAAATTGTTTACAAGGAAAATGAACTTGAGTTTGAGTTGAAATAACTTAAGCAATATTGGATAAAAGCTCGATTTGAGTAAAAAATAAAATTGTGAAATGGTTGTTGTTGAATTTTATTGAATAGTTTTCAATGAAATTTGTTTAATTAATAAATGCAAAATAAAATTGATTTTGAATCAATTGAAATGGATATGAATTCGTTTCGCTTAAAAATGAATAGAATGTAAGAAAGTGAGTTGTAAATCACTTGAATTGAATGGAAATGATGTGTGATTTAGTTGTAAGCAATTAAATTTGTATTGAAATTTGATAAATTGCTAATGGAAATAAATTTGAGTGTATTGTTTACGAAATCTATGTGTTTACTATTAAAAATAAGTGAAATATTAATAGATTTCCTATATATGTCACTTACGTATTTAAATTGAGTAAGTACAGGTACCGAAGAGCCGTTTGGCTGATTTTGAGTGCGCAAATAGCTAAATAAATAAGCCGCTTTGCTTAAAATGCTAATAAAGGTACACCTACGCAATAAAAATAGGAAATATGAACTGTTTTTGTTTTTCCGACCGAGTGGGTCGATGTATATATATTTATATCTTTTGTCAAATTGCAAAAGTTCCTCCGTACAAAGGAGACTCCGCCAAAATTTTCTGAAAATTTTGGGAGTTAGAAAAAAAATTTGGAAAAATTTGGAAAATTTTGTTAACAGAAAATTGATTTTCAAATTGTAATGGAAACGTAGGAATTGAACTAGAAAATGAAAACCATTGTTTTGGTCGAAGTTAAAAGTTTTGAAAAAAAAGTGAATATCGAGTTTTCACTAAGTGAATTTTTGGTTTTTGAAGATAAAATGAATTCAAATAGAATTGGAATTGTAAATTGAATTCAAATGGAATTGAAAATGCAAAGTTGAATGGAAATGAATATATAACTTTGTTAGTGAAGTGAAAATAAATATAAGAAGTATGTAAATACTTATATTGAACTTAAGAAATGGATAATGGAATTCGTAAGTAAAATTTATAATTGAGGAAATTATTAAGTAAAATGGGTATTGGGAATCCAATGAGTAAATTTGGACATTGTTGTTAAGTTAAGTATACATGGATTATAAAGGCTACAGAAAAATGGAATTGGATTTTGATTTCGAAGGTAAATTGGAATTTGCTCGGCAAAGGTATATATTTAAATTTCAGTATGAAATTTGATCCTTTCTTGTCTAGCCGCTTGGCTTTTCTTTTTCTTTTTGAAATCTGAGGGTCCGTAGGGACATTTTGTAGTCGTACCGAGCTAGCCGCGCAAAGGAGACGCTGACGAAATTTTTCGAAAATTTAGAAAGTTAGAAAATTTTTGAGAAATTTTGGATAATTTAAAATTTGAATTCAAATTTAAATTTGAATTGTGAAGTAAAATAAGTTGCTTAAAACTATGAAAGTGTTTGGAAAGTTAGTTGAAGTGATAATAGATCTTTAATAAAAGATTATTTTGGCGGGTTGATAAAATTGTTTGGTTTTGGGAAAAGGATAAACGGGTATTGGAACATTCTTCTTAACTTGTAATTTCGGGACGAAATTCTTTTAAGGGGGGAAGAATGTAACGACCCTGAATTTTTGGACATTGGAAATTAGGATATTTAATTGATTTTAAATATCTGGAAGTTAGTTTAATTTGAAATTCAAATACCAGAATGAATTTGGCGATTTAAATTATTGAAATTCATTTACTGAAGTTGGGTAAAAATTTGAATCTTCAATTTTAAGCCTGTTAAAAATGATTTGATGGCTTAGGAAATTCATATTAATTTTACTGAAGGTAATAAAAGCTTCAGAATTGAATTTGAAACTGCTTTGTTCAGTTTTGAATTTTATCGTTTAAACTTGTATTTAAAAATAGCCTTCTGAGGCACAGTCTCGGAATTCGACGAAACCAGTTCCATTGGATCCGTAATATTGTATTATTATCGGATTTCAATTTTCGTAATGTTTGGAGTGATCGTTTGGCCGTACGATAAGCAAACGCGCTGAAATAAAAATCGAAAATTTAATATTATAACTGGTCCAAAAAAGCTATTTTCTCCATACGATCGAATTTGGAGTCGAAACCTTTTCCATTGCGTTTGGAATAGGCGTATAACATTATAAACGCCTAGCGGTACGCCTTGATAGGAAGTCGAAATTTTTGGCTTCGTTTTTGAGTCGATTCGAATTTAAATTTTAAATAAAATTAATTGTTTAACCAGTCGAATTAATTTCACGTCAAAACTTTTTCCTTTCAATTCATCATCACTGTAGCAAGCTTATTCGTACGCGCAATTGGACTCAAACACGCTACCTCTTGTACGAAGCCATTCTTCTCGTTTAAATAAAAAAACGAAACCCCTTTCTCGTTCAAAACAGAAATTTAAATAAAGTCCAGAAGAAGGAAAAAAATTCGACAATCAAATAGCACGAACTCCCTTCCTTTGCTCCAGATTCAATCTTCGAATCGAAAAAAAATTGTATCGAAGATGAATTCGAATTCGTTTCTTCGAACCGTTCGTCTTCACTCTGGAATCAAGATCTTTTTCGCTCTCTCGAATGAAGAGCTCTGGGTGGCATCATCGATTTCGTGACGAAGTCAATACGGTGAGTTGCGATTTGAGTTTTGGTCAGGATGGGGTTCGTGGGTGGCTCCGTTAAGCCTCGCGAGTTCGATGTCACGTTCGAGTGTAGATGGATTGCTATCGCAAGGCGATGGATGGTGTTGTCGTTGGCTAGGGCAGAGGTGCATCTTGAGCTTGAAGGCATTCGCGAGGAGGCTGGAACGCATGGCTTTCGACGATGTAGTGTGTGTAGTGGCAATGGTAGCAGGGGTCGTTCGCAAACGCGCGACAGTGTGGACGAGGCGATTATCAGTTTTATACAAGCTTAAGGTTGTTTTTCTGTATATCATATTGTAATTAGTAAGTTAAATTTCTGCAATTAGGATATTTGTGTACATATATAATTTTGAGAATATAAAATCAGCCTACTGTTTAAGTTTGAAATATGTACAGGAATTTCAAAAATGATTGAAGGGTTAGTTAAAATTTAGATTTTTTTAAATCTGTATAACTTATTTTATAAGTATGAATATATATGTGGTTTCAAAAAAAGAAAATATATATATTCACTTACTATTTAATTTTAAATACAAGTATTTAGGAGGTTAACTTACTTAATTAGCCTATTCTTTTATTTTATCATTGGGAATAATTTATAAAAAGGAAAATTAGTTTGAATAAAATTCTTAGTTAATTAAATTATAAAAGGGAAAATAAATTGTTTGATTAGTTCAAAATATTAATAAAATCATCCAATGTTTATACAAGGTCTGAAACCATGAAGAAATGGTCGAAATGGAAATGGGATTGCAAAAATAAAAGCAAAGGTGAGATCTTCTCACTCAAATTAAATTGGTATTGCAGTTATTGATTGACTGTTTGGATGTGGTAGTATATATATAGTATGATATATATATATATATATATATATATATATATATATATTTGGAGTTGATTTCCCGCATTATATAGCTGATGAGATCCTATGCGCCGCATAATAGCGGATGATATTTTATAAATCCCATATACCGCGATATTCCACCGCGAAGTGGAATTGGTATTTAACTGTTGTGCTAACATCTGTGGATGCAGGGAAACATGTTGGAGGGATCCAACTGGATTCCTCAAATTATATGAATTTGTTTCATATGTTATATGAATTTGTTTCATATGTGGTGTGATGATTTATTAATAATCTGTGAATGATTATATTGACGATTGAATTTGTTGAAGGCTATAATTTAGCCGAATGTATTTTTGGTATCTTTGGATACCAGAAATAAATAAATTGGATTTTTGAAATTAAAGTAAGAAATTTTTAGTAAATTTCTTTTGAAAGAATTGGGTGAATTTAAAAGAAAGAATTTAAAAGCATGAAGTTGATTTTTGAAATCTTATCAAATTATTTCCAAAATATGGAAAAAGATATTAATAAATGGGTTTTGAATATTATTGTTTGAAAGTTGAAGAATTTATTGAAAATGGAATTTTAAATAATTTGGAAAGAATAAAGGGATTTATTAAAAAGTGATAAATGTGTTTGAAATCCAATTGATTTGGTATTTGAAAATAAATCTTTGGGAAATCGTTATGAAATTTATTTGGTGTTGAATGAAAATGGATTTTGTGTTGAAAGAAACTGGAAATCGATTTGTAAAATGATTTGGTATTTGAAATAAATGGAAGAATCAATTTGAAATTTTGTAACGACCCGTAAATTTCAACTGTTTTAATAACGTAATTAGTTGAAATTTTGTGAAATTTTAAACGATAAAATTTTGAAATAAAATTTGATATTTGAAATACGTCTAGTTAAACATAACAACTGGTAAATTTTCGTCCGAAAATATGAAAGTTTATTTCGCACGTAAAATTACTTCAATTTAATCAGTTAAAAAGCGATGAAAATAAAATGTTTCCGAAACCTAAATATTTTTACATAGAAAAATTCTAAATCATCTTCTGGGCAAGATGTCAGTTTGTCGTTTTTCCAAATTCGGACATTTTTGGCTCCGTCGATCTTATTTTTCAGCGTTTTTCTTGCATTTTCCGCTAGTAGAAAAATTCGAATTTTATAAATTCAATCATACCACCAATATTTTTATACTGTTTTGATCGTTTTGTCATGCTGATCTTCACCATATATTCGTTTGTATGTTTCGACATCCAATACACTGTAAAATCAATAAAAACAAGAAACTGTATCGGTACCCGATATTTAACTTTTTGGTTTCCTTGTCTTTTCGTTTACTTCCTGAAATCCAAATAGCCATTAGCGTTTATTTTCTGAATTCACATTCATTGTTTTTGTCATTTCCCATACCATTGGGCTTGGAATTCAAAAAAGTTCATTTGAATTGATGTTAGAAACGAATAGCCATCTATTTACAATTACAATACACGTTCAGACTTCTTCTTTCCCCTTTTGTTTCTCAAAGCCCATCTCCTCTCATTTTTCGATCTACTCCATCCACAAATATAAAAAAAAATATGAAATGACAGCGCCTCCTCCACCCGCCTCCCGATCCCTTCAGCCTGAGACCCCTCCTCTACCACCAGTTAGCGGCACCTCACCAAGCCTTCTTTCCCTTCCCACCTCGCTTTGCCGTACACACCCAGACCTCGGCCAGCAACCACCAACCCACAGCCAACGCCACAACAGCCGAGATCGGTCGCCACCCTCCACCGTTCTCCTCACCGTTTCTCCAGCCAACCCGCGTGTAGCAACCTCAAAGCCCATGATGTCACCGCAAGCAACCCTTCCTGGCACGCAACCCTGTGGCTACAGATGCCGCCTCTCACCAGTGTGCCACTCATGATCTGGACGCTCCTCATCTTCCATCGATCTCCTGTCAGTCCGCGAACTCCTCTCGATCTGCCTTGCCTTCGCCGATCCAACCACCTCGGCCTCACCTATATAGGCTACCCCGTGCGTGCGTTATATATATGTAAGTATATTTTTTTATATATACAATAGTTTATACATAAAGGCTGACTGTAATATATATTTATGTTGGTGATGTATATACGTTTGTTTATATATAACGCATGAGCATATATGTGTGGATTTATAAAGTTGTATATACACTGTTTCAAGATAATACGTGTTGTATAAAAAAATAATAATAATAATACGTTTTCAGTTTTTATATAAAGTTGTTTATAATCTGTTGTATACTGATTTTAGTATATAAATGAGCTATATAATGATGTCTGGATTCAAAGTGTACGTATAAGTTATATTTATAGTTCTAGGTATAAGAGCTATTTGGCCATATAAAAGCTCATATTGTATATTTTACTGTTCCATTTTTTAGAGGTCTGCTGTAGTGTGTACTTGAAAGGTATTTTATATATATTATAATATAAAGTTACTTACCTTTATATACTATACAGTTGTTGTCCACGTCAGTCCATATTAGTTGAGTTGAAATCGTCGGTGGTATATAAATGTTAGTATGAGCAATGTTATATATTGTATAAAGTATATAAGTTGTATTTTTTTATTCTTATTTAATTCCAGGGTACGCATATACTTGTTTTCGTATAGCCATTTACAAACCATCGAGTTTTACAGGGTATGTTATACGAAAGTTATAATTTCAATGTGATCTCATATATGATAAATATCGTCTCTTGGCATGCATAAGTTGAAAACTGTATATAGTATAAAAAGTAGGTCAGTTTATCTTCTAGTTATATATATGCGTTTACAGTAAATATTGATGTGTTATAATATACGTTTATAGTAATAATGATTTGAAAAAAATATGTTCCTTATGTGCTTATTTTAAACAATGTTTTTTTAATACATATACATTTTAAATTTAAAATAGGTTTGAATTTAGAATATGTTGTAAATAGATATATATATATATATATATATGTATGTATGTATGTATGTATGTATGTATGTATGTATGTAAGTTCACTTATACCAATTTTACCCATCGATTGAATTCTGATTTGATTACGTCTATTCCTATGGATCAGCTCTGTTCGTCAATTCGTGCCAGTCTACTTCGCTTTGCAATTCGTGCTTGAATTCGTAGCTCATTCCATGTGTCGAATCATCTCTAGCCTCGAAAGGTGAGCACTCACTCACGATTAACGTTCTTTTATTTATTTAAATTTGATTTCAATTGAAACGACAATTGAAATATGCTGCAGTTAGTTATTCACACTGTTTTATATGCTATTACCTGTATCAGTTCATCTGTGACATCTGACACCATTATCTGTTAATTATTTATGTGATGATAATACAGTTTGGCTGATAATTTATTGATTATTGATGTTTATATTGGACGTTAAATTGTTAATGTTAAAATGATAAATAGTATGCAATTGAACTTGATATAGAATAGTTAAATGCTAAATTTAATTTAATGACATTGTATAATATGACCCCTTTAACTGTTGAATTTATTGACACGTAGGATTTGTTTAATTACAACTTGAACCACTGAATGTATGTTGTTAAATTGATGATGTATGAAATTGTAATTGAATGACAAGTAAAAAAAAACCGTAATGTAATAATCTTTAATCTACATGAAATGATAGTGTAGATTCTAGAAATAATTATATTAATTCGTACAAATAATAATGCGAATTAATACGGTTATTTCGGGATTATTTGAATTGATTATTTGTTTGTTGTTATTGATTGTTGTTATTGCTTGTTTATTTACTTTGACATCATCCCAGTTATCACACTGCAAGTTCCCTTTGTTATGCTTTGATTTTTGAATTGAATTGGAATCGGGTTGAAATGATAAATACCCAAATTGAACTTTGACCTTGGATATAGAGAATTAAATAAAACCCGATTGGTCAATAATTTGATTTAAAATAAAATGAAGATTTTATTTGAATAAATAATATGGTTTTGAAATGAAGTTGAAATTTGAAATTTTAATGAAAGGAAAATGTTAATATTTAATCTGAAACAAAATGTTAACAATGTAATTGATGGAAGAATGTTGTTTAATTTGAGAAATAATTGAATTAAGTTTGAAATTATTAAACTTTGAAATGATTTAATAATTAAGTTTGAAATTATAATTAAGTTTGAAATTATTAAACTTTGAAATGATTTAATAATTAAGTTTGAAATTATAATAAGTTGAAATTATTAAACTTTGAAATTATTTAATAATTAAGTTTTGAATTATTTAATAATTAAATAAGATTGAATTATTTAATGATTAAATTGAATTGAATTCTTTAATAAGTGAATTTTACTTTGTAAATAATTGAAATTGAATTTCTTTATTAATTAAGTTTTGGAAAATTATTTAAGTAAGTAAATAAGTGAAATTGAATTTCTTTATCAAAAAATAAAATGTGATTTATTGAAATTAATGTAAGACTTGAAATTTAAAGAAATTGAGTTGATGAATTTAATTTAATTCAAATTTGTAAGTTTTGATATAATGAAGTTAAATTTAAATAATAGATTTAATGAATTGGAAATTTAATAGAAATTGTTTTGAATGGCAAATTAACTTAATAAATATTGAATGAAATCGATAAATGGATTTGAAATTGATTTGAATGTTAAAGTATATTAATTCAAATGATTTGGAAGGAAACTTATTTGCGAACTTGAATCAATATTGGAATTGTTTTAAATAGAAATTGAATTATAAGATTTGAGATTATGAATATGGAAGTTTTGAAACGTAAATTTTGGAAATTAGTTTCGCAAGAGAAATGAAATGTTGATTTACAAATTCTAATTGAAATTGTAATTGATTTGGTTTTGAAATTTATTAAACGACCAATCGGTGAAATAATTACGAAAGTTATTAAAGAGATCGGAATCGGTTATGGATATACTCTCTATCTAAACCGGAAACCACTTTAATAACTATACGCGGAGTGATGATCCAGAATGAAGTGGTTGGAATGATGTACGTGATAACTGAAGAAAGAGAACGATGATGGATAGCCTTGACACTTGTGTCAAATTGGAAATGACTAAAACAGGAGCCGTGCCGGGCCAATGGAGGATTAGCTACCTCAAGTGGACACACTTCTTCGAACTACTCATTACTTGTTGTCGATTGGTGTACCCTTGATTTTGGGAGTGTTGTTTCACGGTGTTGCGGGCGCTGCGGCGTTGCGTTCTCACCAGTCCGGATCAGGCAAACGGTAGTATCACTACCTTGGGTATTGCCTCATGTGCCTTGTCATACTTGTATTCCATTTATACGCGACCACTACGATTTTGATTTGTACCTTTAGTATATGGATTGCCCTCTGGTGACTTCCGGTTTTGGGGAAACTACGGTCTTGTATATGCTTTTGGGAATAAAAATGTGTTAAGGGTGGAATGGGCCATGACTTAACACTATTTTGATATCTTTATATTACTGATAGACATTATCTACTTATCGTACACTACTACCTAGTAGATAGTTTAACGGATCCTTAAAAGATGGTTATTCCAAACATCCTTTAAGTTACTTGTATTTCAATTGCTATTTCACTTGAGTTGGATTTATTAATATAAGAATGTTAATCCTGACTCGAGTGTTTTGTATTTTGCTTTACGCTCGGGTCAGACTGAGTGTACCAGTATTCGAGACTCACCTTTGAAGTTGGAGCTTTGCTTGAAGATCCAGCCATCTATTCTGCTTTTAGTATTTGATGATTCCAGTGATGTATTCTGATTCATATCTGATGTATCGTGTTACTCTTCCGTTGTATCTGGTTTAACTCTGATGTATCGTTTTACTCTTCTGTTGTAAACTCTGATGTATTTTATATATTCATATAGTAGCTTAATGAACTACTATCTCTTTTAATTCCGCTGCATTTATTACTCTGTGTCTGTGATCTGTGATTATATTTATTTACTGTATATGTTCAGTTTTGCCAATTTAAATTAACAACGCGGTATTTTGAGCAATTCAACTCCGGTATGAGTGTCTACCTATACACTTATAATGGATGCGAATGGTCCAAAATTCCGGGTCGTTACAAATTTGATTCGGTGTTGAAATCAATTTAGAAATCAATTTGAAATTTGATTTGGGGGCTGAAAGTGAATATTTTAGAAAAATAGAATATAAGTGGATATTTGAAAATTTAATTTCACAGTGGAAATAAATGATATCGAAAATTTTATTCCGCGAGTGTGAAATATGATTTGAAATTTGTTTTCAAAGTGATGATGTGTGAAATATGATTTGAAATTTGTTTTCAAAGTGATGAAGTGTGAAATATGATTTGAAATTTGTTTTCAAAATGTTGAAGTATGGAAAAATATATATCTTATGAAGATATTTTGAAATTAAATAATTTGGGAAAATTATTGAAGCTTGATTGTTATGAATGTTGTTTGATAGTTAAATAACCGACTATCAATATTTGCCTTTGAAATGGCACTTCAATTTGTTTATAAAAACAAGCGCTCGTTATTCGGTTTAGCCGGGAGAGGACTTTGTGTCATATAACCCATTCCGAATAATGATACGACGTTGTGTGTAACAACCCGCATATTTTACGATTGAATATTTAAATATTTTTATTTAAATATTTCGTCGTTAGTCGGATTTTTATCCGGAAAGCTACTTTTTGCAAACAGTCGAATTAGGACTCGAGACCACCCCCATTGAGTTCAAAATGATGTTTGCGACCTTTTTGAGTATAAACTTTGATATGTTTGGAGCTAGCTAAAATTTTGACCTTTTTCACTTTGGGTTTGGGTTTGGGTTCAGCCCACTAGTCCATATAATACCCCAAACTGAAACACTTCTCTTCATCCACTCCCATTTCTTTACCTTTTCAGTTCTAAAGAGAATAATAGAGGAAGAGAAAAAGAATTAAAATCCTAAACCTTTGCAAATCAAGTTCTTGCTCCAAATTCAAAGAGAAGCATTGGTAAGTATCATCTCCTTCTTCTCCAACTCATTCTCACTTTGATTTCAGAAAATTCCTAAACCTAATTTAGGAAATGTTTCTCTTTTAAGCTTAGATTCAAGCTCCTTGGGTTGTGATTGAAGTGTGGTTGATCTTCCTTTGTCTTCAAGCTTCTCATTCATTGTTTTCGGGTTCAAAGGTGAGATTTTTATCTCACATCTACGTCTATAGCTATCATTGTTGTTAGGTATGAATTCCTAACACTTGTGCATATTCATTTGCTTTTGATTTGAGTTAATTTGGTGAATTTTCCAATTTTGGTGTTTTGAAGTTAAAATCTTTAAAAATCCTTTTATGGATGTTTGAACATGTTTTTGGTGATGCATCGAAGTGCCTACAAGGCTGGGTTGCCGATTGGCGTAAACCCTTAGTGCTCGTCGCTCGTTCGATCGCATTTCGGTTTGGATTTGTCGTTTTTGAGCTAGGCTGTTTTTTTTGCCTAGTAGAAAATTTCAGACGTCTGAAACCAAATCCAGACGTCTGGTTGAAAAATCCAGACGTTTGGAAAGGGGTCTGGAAAAGGCAGTAACAAAATCCAGACGTCTGAAACAAAATCCAGATGTCTGAAATCAAATTCAGACGTCTGGTTGAAATTTTTAGACGTCTGAAATGGCCCAGGAATTAAAAATAGAAGGGAGAAAAACAAATATACTTCCAGAACCTAGGGCCAGACGTCTAGGAACACCTACCAGACGTTTGGAACTGTTTAATTTGCCTATTTTGGCTGTTTTGAATGAATTTCCAAGGTTTATCGATTTTTGTTGATCCGTTTAGTTGTTATCACTTTTATCGACTTTGATGACTTCTTTCTTTGGATTTTTGGGAATATCCATGTAATGACCCAAGATTTTAGGAACTTATTCTGGAAAATATAAATGAATTTAAAATAATTTTTAAATAAACTTTGAAGGAGGAATTGATATAGCTTGATAGTGTATCAGTGTGTGTACATGTGTGCACAGGAAATGCACATGAATATAAGCTAAAACCCTGAACTCCAAGAATACATACATATTGATGTGTATGGAAAAATATATATATATATATATATATGTAGATTAAATTCTTAAAAGTAGTATGCATAAGTAAATGTATATATGAATGCTACTGGATATTTTGAGTGTACATGTGCATGTGTGTGTCAGTATAGAATGAGGTATGAATATATAGGTAGGAATACTAATTATTTCAGAAAGACTTATATACAAATATATATGTGTTAATAAAATACTAGAGTTTAAACTAGTGAAATAAAATATACAGACACATTTTAACATAAGCAGAAATGAAAAGAATGGAGATATAAAAAGGAATAATTCTCTTATAAATAAATGAAGGAAGTATATACCATTTGCATGAAAGCTAAAAATAGAAAAGAGTATTTAATAAATAACAAAACCAAGTCACATTTTTAGCATGATTGTAGACAAGGGGGAAAAGTATTTTCTGAAAAGCAAAATTTCTGAAAGAAAAATGTAACCACTTTTCTCTTCACCCAAATTAAGCCGGGAAGGGGTAAAACTTTGGGTTTAAAATGCAGATAACATGATTTTTCTGGTGGGCAAAAATGGCTTTAGCCAATACCCAAAACCCTAAGAAAGACTCTGTATATATACAAGTATATGCAGCAGCCTCCTCTTCTCCTCAGAAAAGAATTTTGAAAAAAAAAAGGAAAAACAATACCACAGAAATCATAAGACAAGGGAAGAAAGAGAGCTTGAGGATAAGAGCAGGAGTTCATCAATTAATTAAGGAAACAAAGGAGAGAGCTAGGTGAGAAAACTCACTCAAAAATCTAAGGCAATAAGTCCTAATGTAGGCAGCCAGTTAAAAGTATTTTCTTAAAAGAGTATTTTCATATATGAATGTTTATCTGTGAATTTAAATCTGAAAATGTTTTGATTTTCTTTGATTGATTACTTGTTTTATTATAACAAAGTTTCATGTGTTGTTGGTATACATATCTGGTTTATACACTCAGATCTCTGATATGTTAATGTTTAGGGATATAAACAAATACCCAGAAAATAAAATGTTGAGAATAGGCAAGTAGTATTGGTTTTGGCTCAACCCAGAAAGATGTAAATAATGTTGAGCTGCAATATACTCATGTATAAGTGCTGAGGCTTGAAATAGAAAGGAATTAGGGGTGCAATAGGGTTGCCTATGTGTTGATGCTCCTGATTCAATAAAATGCATAGAAAACAAAATTTTGTGATTCAGTGAAACCAGATTATTCTGAGTTTAACTCAAGCACAAATGGTTGCAAAAAAAAAGAAAAACTCCCCCAGAAGCCACAAACCAATGTTAGCTGCCTAAACTCCTTTAAAGAAAAATATATCAGGATGAATATCTATATATATATATACAGAACCTTATTTTGTAGTCACCAATGGTTGTTTGCTTGTTGTTTCTGTATGGTCATGAATAATATGAGATACCATGATATAGATGTTTTCAGTTAATGGATCACTGAATGGTTTTGTCATGAACAATCAAAAGGGGTTATTATTAACTAAAACCTGATTAGGAAATTGGGGTCAAGAACACTGCAGGAATGACTTGTGTGCTTGAGTAACATAAGTTGACACATGGCTTGTTTAAGTCCTGAGATCTTTGTGTAATGGAGTGAA
This sequence comes from Allium fistulosum, assembly GCA_030737815.1. Classification (NCBI taxonomy): domain Eukaryota; kingdom Viridiplantae; phylum Streptophyta; class Magnoliopsida; order Asparagales; family Amaryllidaceae; genus Allium; species Allium fistulosum. The sequence continues at coordinate 1,260,712,804 of CM060901.1, forward strand.
TTAGTTCATTACAGTGTGTCCATTGATTCATAAATATTGCAGATGAGACCAAGAATAGATAAATATACCAAGGAAATAATACTTGAGCAGATGAGAAAACTAGAGTTTTTCCCAAATTTGAAATATGAGAATTGAATAAATGATTTAACTCATATTAGTTATTTTCCTGTTTGGTATGAATGATTGTTTGTCTATGATTGAGTTGTATGCTTGAATGTATGTGCCATATTCATATGTGTAGTCTCTGGAAAGAAAGTTAAAGTGTGCACATGCACAATGACACAGAGCATGCACACAAGTATTTACCTGATTCCAAAGGACAGAACCTTATGTATTTGTACTTAACTTGATTTTAACCTAATTAACAAATTGCTTTTGTGAATTTTCTCATACCAGACATGTGTCTGACCCTAGTGTGCTAATGGCATCTGGGGTGTCTCATTTAAAATGAGGCAGTTTCAAATGCTTTTTCAGGGATTGCAGCAACTAAGTAGGAGTAGGAGCAAGGCCTTGAGAAGAAGATATAGCATGCTAAACTTAGTTAGATAAGAGCCTAAATGTTGAAATCTGCATGTATTGATAACTTAAATTGCTACTTGTACTAAGTGTTGAATATTGGAGGGATATTTTGTTAAGTATTTTTTAAGAATTTGACTTGTATCTGGAATCTATGAACCTAGTTAAGTTTCTGATATGTTTAAAAGTTAATCAAAATCTTGTAAGTGGTTTTAGCAAGAACACCAAGTTAAAAATTGAATGATTACTTTTTTTTAAATGCAATAGTAAATCATGAATCTTGGGAAAGGATTTAAGTTTTGGAAAATCAGGATAGTTGATTTTTCAGAAAATTGAATGGTTTTATTTTCTACTATGGCATATGTATACAAAAGAAATAGGCATAGGTTGAATGTTTTATTTGGCTGCAAGGTTTCCATAATTAAACTTGTTCCATACAAATGTTTCCTGTCCTATTTTTAATTAAAGAAAGGATCTGTAATAAGGTAGATGGAAGCTAGATTCAAATAGTTGCAGATATATATGCACATAAATATGTTTAGTGCAAACATTACCACATCTTTTTCTTTGCACTTGTAATAGGAATCTGAATTTCACTCAGATTTTACCCAAATGCACTTTAAATGCCAGACAGATCTTATAAGAAGAAATACAAACCTGAATAATGATAAACACTTCTATCATCCTCAAAAACCCAAGAACCAGACTCTTAACTCATATCAATCCTGAAGCCTTCCAGGTTATAGGGATGGGTTTCAAAAATAATTAAGCAAGAATTATTGTTTTGTATGATGGAATATAGGCAAAAATAAAGTATATATATATATGTGCAGATATAGGTAGATAATAGATTGCAAACTGTACAGGAGAAAAAAAAAAGGAAAAACCAAAAATTGTGTTTGAACCGACCAGCATAGCACTCGAACTCGTGACCTTTCATGTATAAGTTAGGCGCGTTTCCATTACGCCTAGATGTTGCTTGTGTTCCCTTAGGATCCACTTTCTTTTATACTGAATTTGTCACTATTCAGAACTTAACACAAACATCTATATTAAAAGCTTGTTTACTACTGATTATTACTTGATCACTTCTTAGTTAGTATAAACAGACTAATGTGTATGTTTCCAGTGGATTGTTTGGTCAAAAAAAAAAAAATAGCAATCCAACATCCTCTTGTTTTCTAGAACTCTGATTCAAACAAGAGAGGCATATACATCCTCACATGTATGTGCTTATCTTTGTGAATGTACTGATATATTTATATTGGTTGATTATTGTGATCCTGGATAAATTTTGGTTTATTGGAGAAAGATATTGACCCTGAGAATTATATTTGCAATGGATGATATATCTATATATTTATATATCCTCTTTACCTAAAAAAAAAAATTCCTTATGAAATTAGAGTAGAAATATAGGAGGGTCATTTCAGTTGGTATCAGAGCTATGTTATTTAACATAGAAGAAGTAAAGATCAAGTTCTTAGATAGAAATAAAATATAAAGGAACTAAATATAGATATAACAATGTGTTCAGTGTGAAAAAAAAAACCACTGAAATAATAAAATTACTAATCAAACTAACCAGCTATGTAAATTATTATTAGCAAACTATGGTAGGGAGACCACCAAATCAGGGAGCAGGATCTTCCCATGCACCACCAATGGTCAATCTGCAAGACTTGGTGAGAGCATTTAGGGATGGGGCAGGACAAAGGCAAGAAAATCCCTATGAAGAACTCTCAAAATTACTTAAAACATATACTCATTTAGGAGGCAAAAGCTTTGAAGGGACAGAGAGTGTCATGGAAATTCAAACATGGTTGAGAACATTGGAAAGAATTTTCAATGACATGCAACTTGATGATCAAAGAAATAGGCAAGTAGCTTCAAGACAGCTAAAAGGAGTAGCTTTAGGCTGGTGGGAAGTAATCATTGCAGGAAGGAATGAGAATGAAATCACTTGGAATCAATTCAAAGAGATGTTGGAAGCAAGGTTTGTACCAGCATCAGCAAAGACTACCTTGCTAGAAGAATTCATTAGACTTAGACAAGGAACCATGACTGTCACAGAATACACTCAAAAGTTTGAGGGGCTTTCCACATATGGAGCAATGCTTGTGGCAGATGAGGCATCTAAAAATGATAGGTACATAAAAGGGCTGAACCCAGGACTTAGCAGAGCCATGTTACCCTATGCAGACAAGACTTTTGATCATGTGATAGACTTAGCTTTGAGGTTGGAACAGCATGACAAGGAAAGGGAGAAGTTCAGAAATTTTAAGAGCAATAATAACAAGAAAGGTAAGGGGAGGTATCACCCTTATGATAAGAAGAAAGAAGAGGCTAGTAACAAAAGCACTGGAGATGTCAAAGCTAAGGAAGACAAGAAGAAAATTGTGTGCCATCAGTGTGGAAAGGAAGGGCATATCAAACCAAGATGTCCAGAATTGAAAGGAGGAGCTTTCAAATGCTATCTATGTGGGAAAGAGGGGCATATGAAGAGGAATTGTCCTGAGTATAAACAACAAGGCAAATTGGCAAATTTGGAAGGGAAAGGCAAAGCCACAGTGGAAAGTAACACTGTAAACCATAGCCAAGTGGAAGGTACATTACTTATTTGTACCATACCCATAGCAGTAGTATATGATACCGGGGCAACTCACTCTTTAATTTCTTATGAATTGGTTAAAATGCTAAAACTAAATTGCATATTGGTTGAAACCCCATTGCATATACACAGTCCATTGGGGAGTTCTAGTGTTTTAAATATGATTTGTGTGGATGTGGAGTTAAACATAGGGGGAAATATTTTTATTTCCAATTTATATGTTTTGAATTACCCAAATATAGGTGTTATATTGGGGGTAGACTGGTTAAGGCAATTTAAAGCCATAATTAATTTAGACTCATCCACCATATCATTGCAAAATTCTAGAGGCCAGAGAATCACAGTTTTATGTGAGGTAGCTAAGGAAGGAAAACTATATCACTTAGTTGACTCAGAAAAAGATTTCAGTGAACTAACCATTGAAGAAATTCCCATAGTCAATGAATATTTGGATGTGTTTGGTGAGGTCAAGGGTATTCCACACCATAGACCAGTAGAATTCCAGATCAATCTAGTTCCAGGAGCAAGCCCAGTGATTAAAAAGCCAACTAGAATGGGGCCAAATGAACTAAAAGAATTAAAGAAACAGTTAGAAGAATTGGAAGAAAAGGGTTTTATAAGATCAAGTAATTCTTGCTGGGGAGCACCAGTGGTATTTGTTAAGAAGCAAGATGGCTCCTTAAGACTCTGCATAGATTATAGAGAATTAAACAAAGTAACTATTAAAAACAAATACCCATTACCCAGGATAGATGATCTCTTTGATCAACTCAGTGGAGCTAAAGTGTTTTCTAGGCTAGACTTGGCATCTGGGTTTCATCAGATGAAGGTTGAGGAATCAAGTGTTAAATATACAGCCTTTAACACTAGGTATGGGTTGTATGAATTTCTGGTTATGCCATTTGGCTTGACCAATGCACCATCTTACTTTGTAGATTTAATGAACAGAACCTTTAGAGATTGTTTAGACAAGTTTGTGCTTATTTTCATAGATTACATTTTGATTTATTCCAAGACAGTGGAAGAACATAAGCATCATTTGCACCTGGTTTTGTCTAGGCTAAGGGAAAAAGATTTAAAGGCAAAATTTTCAAAATGTGTGTTTTGGAAGGAGGAAGTACATTTTCTTGGCCATGTTATATCTGCCAAAGGAATTTCTGTGAACCCCAATAAAGTAGTGGCTATTCAAGCATGGAAGAGGCCAAGCACTGTGAGTGAAGTGAGGTCATTTATGGGGATGGCAGGGTATTATAGAAGGTTTATAAAAGATTTTTCAAAAATTTCTACACCACTCACTAACCTAACCAGGAAGAACCAAGCTTTTGTTTGGTCAGAAAAATGTGAAAAGTCTTTTGAATAGTTGAAGGAGGCATTGGTGAATGCTCCAATTCTAAAGGTACCACATGGAAATGAAGAATTAGTGGTATACACTGATGCTAGTGGATTTGGCTTGGGTGCAGTGTTGATGCAACAAGGCCAAGTCATTGCATATGCATCCAGACAACTTAAACCCCATGAAGTAAGGTATGCCACACATGATCTCGAATTAGCAGCTGTGATATATGCTTTAAAACTTTGGAGACATTATTTATTAGGCACAAAGTTTGAACTCTACACTGACCACAAGTCTCTAAAATATTTGTTTTCACAAAAAGATTTGAACATGAGGCAACATAGATGGGTGGAGTTCTTAGCTGCCTATGATTTTGACATACTCTATACACCAGGCAAAGCAAACAAAGTTGCAGATGCTCTAAGTAGACAGCATGCTAAATTGGCTATGATGATGATAGCAGAATTTAAAGATTTGTCTTTGCTAACTGAGTTAGAGATTGAGGAGAATGGTTGTGTGCAGATGCATGGTGCACAAGAAGATAAAGGGAAGTTAAGCTTAATGACACTTCAACCAGATTTAATTCTGAAGGTAGGAAAAATGCAAGAACAAGATGCTCACTTATTAGAGAAGAGAATGCTCCTCTCAAGAGGGGAGGAAGTAATGAAACACCACATTGATAAAGATGGTTATGTGAGATACCAGAATAGGATGTGTGTACCAGAGGACATAGAATTGAAGAGGGAGATATTGAATGAATATCACAGGAGTAAATACTCCATACACCCAGGTAACACAAAAATGTATCAAAATTTGAAAAGAGACTTCTGGTGGAAGGGGATGAAATCTGATATAGCCAAGTACATTGCCAAATGTATGACTTGCCAACAAGTCAAGGCTGAAACTCAAAGACCATCAGGGTTGATGCAACCTCTTAGTGTACCACAGTGGAAGTGGGAAGACATATCTATGGACTTCATAGATGGACTGCCTAGATCTAAGAGAGGTAATACAAGCATATGGGTGATAGTTGATAGGCTAACCAAGGTAGCACACTTCATCCCAGTCAAGTCAGAAAGAACTGCACCAAAACTAGCTCAAATTTTTATAAAAGAAGTGGTAAGGTTACAAGGTATTCCCAAAACCATTGTGAGTGATAGGGATACCATCTTCACTTCAAAATTCTGGAGAAGCTTTCAAGAAGCAATGGGAAGTGAACTATGTTTAAGTACTGCCTACCATCCTCAATCAGATGGGCAGACTGAGGTGGTAAACAAAGTTTTGGAGGACATGTTGAGGGCATGTATACTGGATTTTGGGGGCAACTGGGAAGATTATCTTCATCTAGTTGAATTTACATACAACAACAGCTACCAAAGCACCATAGGAATGGCTCCATTTGAAGCCTTATATGGTAAACCCTGCTTGTCACCTGTTTGCTGGGTAGAAGCAGGAGAAAGGTCTATTTTAGGACCTGAGTACATACAAGAAACCAAGGAGAAAATTGAGTTGATAAGAAGAAGGATGACAGCAGCTCAAGATAGACAAAAGAAATTTGCAGACATGAGAAGGAGGCAGGTAGAATATGAAGTGGGAAATTTTGTTTTCATCAAAATCTCACCCATGAAAAATGTGTTGAGGTTTGGAAAACAAGGCAAATTAACTCCAAGATATATTGGACCATACAAAATTCTGGAGAGAATTGGTCCCTTGGCATATAGGTTGGAATTACCAGAAAACATGCAAGGTATACATGATGTTTTTCATGTATCACAATTGAGAAGGTGGGTCCATGACAAGGCAGAAATTCTTGAAACCCCAACCCAAGTGCAGATAAATCCTAATTTGATTTATGAAAAGGATCGAGTGGGAATTTTGGCAAAAGATGTGAAGAAGTTGAGGAATAAATCTCTAAAACTTGTGAAGGTACAGTGGAGTCTAGATCCTAGTGATTGCACATGGGAATTAGAAGACAAGGTTAGGATGAATTATCCTAAGCTATTTTCAGATTAAGGTAATTCTGATCTTTGATTGTTTTCTTTATTTTGGATGAATATATTTTTAGTTAGTATAGAACTAAGAATCTATTTGGTAAAGAATATACTTGTTCTCTGAAATAAGTTTAAAATTTATTTTAAGCTTAGGAAAATTGTGGGACACAATTTCTAAAAGGAGGGGTGTATGTAATGACCCAAGATTTTAGGAACTTATTCTGGAAAATATAAATGAATTTAAAATAATTTTTAAATAAACTTTGAAGGAGGAATTGATATAGCTTGATAGTGTATCAGTGTGTGTACATGTGTGCACAGGAAATGCACATGAATATAAGCTAAAACCCTGAACTCCAAGAATACATACATATTGATGTGTATGGAAAAAAATATATATATATATATATGTAGATTAAATTCTTAAAAGTAGTATGCATAAGTAAATGTATATATGAATGCTACTGGATATTTTGAGTGTACATGTGCATGTGTGTGTCAGTATAGAATGAGGTATGAATATATAGGTAGGAATACTAATTATTTCAGAAAGACTTATATACAAATATATATGTGTTAATAAAATACTAGAGTTTAAACTAGTGAAATAAAATATACAGACACATTTTAACATAAGCAGAAATGAAAAGAATGGAGATATAAAAAGGAATAATTCTCTTATAAATAAATGAAGGAAGTACATACCATTTGCATGAAAGCTAAAAATAGAAAAGAGTATTTAATAAATAACAAAACCAAGTCACATTTTTAGCATGATTGTAGACAAGGGGGAAAAGTATTTTCTGAAAAGCAAAATTTCTGAAAGAAAAATGTAACCACTTTTCTCTTCACCCAAATTAAGCCGGGAAGGGGTAAAACTTTGGGTTTAAAATGCAGATAACATGATTTTTCTGGTGGGCAAAAATGGCTTTAGCCAATACCCAAAACCCTAAGAAAGACTCTGTATATATACAAGTATATGCAGAAGCCTCCTCTTCTCCTCAGAAAAGAATTTTGAAAAAAAAAAGGAAAAACAATACCACAGAAATCATAAGACAAGGGAAGAAAGAGAGCTTGAGGATAAGAGCAGGAGTTCATCAATTAATTAAGGAAACAAAGGAGAGAGTTAGGTGAGAAAACTCACTCAAAAATCTAAGGCAATAAGTCCTAATGTAGGCAGCCAGTTAAAAGTATTTTCTTAAAAGAGTATTTTCATATATGAATGTTTATCTGTGAATTTAAATCTGAAAATGTTTTGATTTTCTTTGATTGATTACTTGTTTTATTATAACAAAGTTTCATGTGTTGTTGGTATACATATCTGGTTTATACACTCAGATCTCTGATATGTTAATGTTTAGGGATATAAACAAATACCCAGAAAATAAAATGTTGAGAATAGGCAAGTAGTATTGGTTTTGGCTCAACCCAGAAAGATGTAAATAATGTTGAGCTGCAATATACTCATGTATAAGTGCTGAGGCTTGAAATAGAAAGGAATTAGGGGTGCAATAGGGTTGCCTATGTGCTGATGCTCCTGATTCAATAAAATGCATAGCAAACAAAATTTTGTGATTCAGTGAAACCAGATTATTCTGAGTTTAACTCAAGCACAAATGGTTGCAAAAAAAAAGAAAAACTCCCCCAGAAGCCACAAACCAATGTTAGCTGCCTAAACTCCTTTAAAGAAAAATATATCAGGATGAATATCTATATATATATATACAGAACCTTATTTTGTAGTCACCAATGGTTGTTTGCTTGTTGTTTCTGTATGGTCATGAATAATATGAGATACCATGATATAGATGTTTTCAGTTAATGGATCACTGAATGGTTTTGTCATGAACAATCAAAAGGGGTTATTATTAACTAAAACCTGATTAGGAAATTGGGGTCAAGAACACTGCAGGAATGACTTGTGTGCTTGAGTAACATAAGTTGACACATGGCTTGTTTAAGTCCTGAGATCTTTGTGTAATGGAGTGAATTAGTTCATTACAGTGTGTCCATTGATTCATAAATATTGCAGATGAGACCAAGGATAGATAAATATACCAAGGAAATAATACTTGAGCAGATGAGAAAACTAGAGTTTTTCCCAGATTTGAAATATGAGAATTGAATAAATGATTTAACTCATATTAGTTATTTTCCTGTTTGGTATGAATGATTGTTTGTCTATGATTGAGTTGTATGCTTGAATGTATGTGCCATATTCATATGTGTAGTCTCTGGAAAGAAAGTTAAAGTGTGCACATGCACAATGACACAGAGCATGCACACAAGTATTTACCTGATTCCAAAGGACAGAACCTTATGTATTTGTACTTAACTTGATTTTAACCTAATTAACAAATTGCTTTTGTGAATTTTCTCATACCAGACATGTGTCTGACCCAAGTGTGCTAATGGCATCTGGGGTGTCTCATTTAAAATGAGGCAGTTTCAAATGCTTTTTCAGGGATTGCAGCAACTAAGTAGGAGTAGGAGCAAGGCCTTGAGAAGAAGATATAGCATGCTAAACTTAGTTAGATAAGAGCCTAAATGTTGAAATCTGCATGTATTGATAACTTAAATTGCTACTTGTACTAAGTGTTGAATATTGGAGGGATATTTTGTTAAGTATTTTGTTAAGAATTTGACTTGTATCTGGAATCTATGAACCTAGTTAAGTTTCTGATATGTTTAAAAGTTAATCAAAATCTTGTAAGTGGTTTTAGCAAGAACACCAAGTTAAAAATTGAATGATTACTTTTTTTTAAATGCAATAGTAAATCATGAATCTTTGGAAAGGATTTAAGTTTTGGAAAATCAGGATAGTTGATTTTTCAGAAAATTGAATGGTTTTATTTTCTACTATGGCATATGTATACAAAAGAAATAGGCATAGGTTGAATGTTTTATTTGGCTGCAAGGTTTCCATAATTAAACTTGTTCCATACAAATGTTTCCTGTCCTATTTTTAATTAAAGAAAGGATCTGTAATAAGGTAGATGGAAGCTAGATTCAAATAGTTGTAGATATATATGCACATAAATATGTTTAGTGCAAACATTACCACATCTTTTTCTTTGCACTTGTAATAGGAATCTGAATTTCACTCAGATTTTACCCAAATGCACTTTAAATGCCAGACAGATCTTATAAGAAGAAATACAAACCTGAATAATGATAAACACTTCTATCATCCTCAAAAACCCAAGAACCAGACTCTTAACTCATATCAATCCTTAAGCCTTCCAGGTTATAGGGATGGGTTTCAAAAATAATTAAGCAAGAATTATTGTTTTGTATGATGGAATATAGGCAAAAATAAAGTATATATATATATATGTGCAGATATAGGTAGATAATAGATTGCAAACTGTACAGGAGAAAAAAAAAAGGAAAAACCAAAAATTGTGTTTGAACCGACCAGCATAGCACTCGAACTCGTGACCTTTCATGTATAAGTTAGGCGCGTTTCCATTACGCCTAGATGTTGCTTGTGTTCCCTTAGGATCCACTTTCTTTTATACTGAATTTGTCACTATTCAGAACTTAACACAAACATCTATATTAAAAGCTTGTTTACTACTGATTATTACTTGATCACTTCTTAGTTAGTATAAACAGACTAATGTGTATGTTTCCAGTGGATTGTTTGGTCAAAAAAAAAAAAAATTAGCAATCCAACATCCTCTTGTTTTCTAGAACTCTGATTCAAACAAGAGAGGCATATACATCCTCACATGTATGTGCTTATCTTTGTGAATGTACTGATATATTTATATTGGTTGATTATTGTGATCCTGGATAAATTTTGGTTTATTGGAGAAAGATATTGACCCTGAGAATTATATTTGCAATGGATGATATATCTATATATTTATATATCCTCTTTACCTAAAAAAAAAAAATTCCTTATGAAATTAGAGTAGAAATATAGGAGGGTCATTTCAGTTGGTATCAGAGCTATGTTATTTAACATAGAAGAAGTAAAGATCAAGTTCTTAGATAGAAATAAAATATAAAGGAACTAAATATAGATATAACAATGTGTTCAGTGTGAAAAAAAAAACCACTGAAATAATAAAATTACTAATCAAACTAACCAGCTATGTAAATTATTATTAGCAAACTATGGTAGGGAGACCACCAAATCAGGGAGCAGGATCTTCCCATGCACCACCAATGGTCAATCTGCAAGACTTGGTGAGAGCATTTAGGGATGGGGCAGGACAAAGGCAAGAAAATCCCTATAAAGAACTCTCAAAATTACTTAAAACATATACTCATTTAGGAGGCAAAAGCTTTGAAGGGACAGAGAGTGTCATGGAAACTCAAACATGGTTGAGAACATTGGAAAGAATTTTCAATGACATGCAACTTGATGATCAAAGAAAGAGGAAAGTGGCTTCAAGACAGCTAAAAGGAGTAGCTTTAGGCTGGTGGGAAGTAATCATTGCAGGAAGGAATGAGAATGAAATCACTTGGAATCAATTCAAAGAGATGTTGGAAGCAAGGTTTGTACCAGCATCAGCAAAGACTACCTTGCTAGAAGAATTCATTAGACTTAGACAAGGAACCATGACTGTCACAGAATACACTCAAAAGTTTGAGGGGCTTTCCACATATGGAGCAATGCTTGTGGCAGATGAGGCATCTAAAAATGATAGGTACATAAAAGGGCTGAACCCAGGACTTAGCAGAGCCATGTTACCCTATGCAGACAAGACTTTTGATCATGTGATAGACTTAGCTTTGAGGTTGGAACAGCATGACAAGGAAAGGGAGAAGTTCAGAAATTTTAAGAGCAATAATAACAAGAAAGGTAAGGGGAGGTATCACCCTTATGATAAGAAGAAAGAAGAGGCTAGTAACAAAAGCACTGGAGATGTCAAAGCTAAGGAAGACAAGAAGAAAATTGTGTGCCATCAGTGTGGAAAGGAAGGGCATATCAAACCAAGATGTCCAGAATTGAAAGGAGGAGCTTTCAAATGCTATCTATGTGGGAAAGAGGGGCATATGAAGAGGAATTGTCCTGAGTATAAACAGCAAGGCAAATTGGCAAATTTGGAAGGGAAAGGCAAAGCCACAGTGGAAAGTAACACTGTAAACCATAGCCAAGTGGAAGGTACATTACTTATTTGTACCATACCCATAGCAGTAGTATATGATACTGGGGCAACTCACTCTTTAATTTCTTATGAATTGGTTAAAATGCTAAAACTGAATTGCATATTGGTTGAAACCCCATTGCATATACACAGTCCATTGGGGAGTTCTAGTGTTTTAAATATGATTTGTGTGGATGTGGAGTTAAACATAGGGGGAAATATTTTTATTTCCAATTTATATGTTTTGAATTACCCAAATATAGGTGTTATATTGGGGGTAGACTGGTTAAGGCAATTTAAAGCCATAATTAATTTAGACTCATCCACCATATCATTGCAAAATTCTAGAGGCCAGAGAATCACAGTTTTATGTGAGGTAGCTAAGGAAGGAAAACTATATCACTTAGTTGACTCAGAAAAAGATTTCAGTGAACTAACCATTGAAGAAATTCCCATAGTCAATGAATATTTGGATGTGTTTGGTGAGGTCAAGGGTATTCCACACCATAGACCAGTAGAATTCCAGATCAATCTAGTTCCAAGAGCAAGCCCAGTGATTAAAAAGCCAACTAGAATGGGGCCAAATGAACTAAAAGAATTAAAGAAACAGTTAGAAGAATTGGAAGAAAAGGGTTTTATAAGACCAAGTAATTCTTGCTGGGGAGCACCAGTGGTATTTGTTAAGAAGCAAGATGGCTCCTTAAGACTCTGCATAGATTATAGAGAATTAAACAAAGTAACTATTAAAAACAAATACCCATTACCCAGGATAGATGATCTCTTTGATCAACTCAGTGGAGCTAAAGTGTTTTCTAGGCTAGACTTGGCATCTGGGTTTCATCAGATGAAGGTTGAGGAATCAAGTGTTAAATATACAGCCTTTAACACTAGGTATGGGTTGTATGAATTTCTGGTTATGCCATTTGGCTTGACCAATGCACCATCTTACTTTGTAGATTTAATGAACAGAACCTTTAGAGATTGTTTAGACAAGTTTGTGCTTATTTTCATAGATGACATTTTGATTTATTCCAAGACAGTGGAAGAACATAAGCATCATTTGCACCTGGTTTTGTCTAGGCTAAGGGAAAAAGATTTAAAGGCAAAATTTTCAAAATGTGTGTTTTGGAAGGAGGAAGTACATTTTCTTGGCCATGTTATATCTGCCAAAGGAATTTCTGTGAACCCCAATAAAGTAGTGGCTATTCAAGCATGGAAGAGGCCAAGCACTGTGAGTGAAGTGAGGTCATTTATGGGGATGGCAGGGTATTATAGAAGGTTTATAAAAGATTTTTCAAAAATTTCTACACCACTCACTAACCTAACCAGGAAGAACCAAGCTTTTGTTTGGTCAGAAAAATGTGAAAAGTCTTTTGAATAGTTGAAGGAGGCATTGGTGAATGCTCCAATTCTAAAGGTACCACATGGAAATGAAGAATTAGTGGTATACACTGATGCTAGTGGATTTGGCTTGGGTGCAGTGTTGATGCAACAAGGCCAAGTCATTGCATATGCATCCAGACAACTTAAACCCCATGAAGTAAGGTATGCCACACATGATCTCGAATTAGCAGCTGTGATATATGCTTTAAAACTTTGGAGACATTATTTATTAGGCACAAAGTTTGAACTCTACACTGACCACAAGTCTCTAAAATATTTGTTTTCACAAAAAGATTTGAACATGAGGCAACATAGATGGGTGGAGTTCTTAGCTGCCTATGATTTTGACATACTCTATACACCAGGCAAAGCAAACAAAGTTGCAGATGCTCTAAGTAGACAGCATGCTAAATTGGCTATGATGATGATAGCAGAATTTAAAGATTTGTCTTTGCTAACTGAGTTAGAGATTGAGGAGAATGGTTGTGTGCAGATGCATGGTGCACAAGAAGATAAAGGGAAGTTAAGCTTAATGACACTTCAACCAGATTTAATTCTGAAGGTAGGAAAAATGCAAGAACAAGATGCTCACTTATTAGAGAAGAGAATGCTCCTCTCAAGAGGGGAGGAAGTAATGAAACACCACATTGATAAAGATGGTTATGTGAGATACCAGAATAGGATGTGTGTACCAGAGGACATAGAATTGAAGAGGGAGATATTGAATGAATATCACAAGAGTAAATACTCCATACACCCAGGTAACACAAAAATGTATCAAAATTTGAAAAGAGACTTCTGGTGGAAGGGGATGAAATCTGATATAGCCAAGTACATTGCCAAATGTATGACTTGCCAACAAGTCAAGGCTGAAACTCAAAGACCATCAGGGTTGATGCAACCTCTTAGTGTACCACAGTGGAAGTGGGAAGACATATCTATGGACTTCATAGATGGACTGCCTAGATCTAAGAGAGGTAATACAAGCATATGGGTGATAGTTGATAGGCTAACCAAGGTAGCACACTTCATCCCAATCAAGTCAGAAAGAACTGCACCAAAACTAGCTCAAATTTTTATAAAAGAAGTGGTAAGGTTACATGGTATTCCCAAAACCATTGTGAGTGATAGGGATACCATCTTCACTTCAAAATTCTGGAGAAGCTTTCAAGAAGCAATGGGAAGTGAACTATGTTTAAGTACTGCCTACCATCCTCAATCAGATGGGCAGACTGAGGTGGTAAACAAAGTTTTGGAGGACATGTTGAGGGCATGTATACTGGATTTTGGGGGCAACTGGGAAGATTATCTTCATCTAGTTGAATTTACATACAACAACAGCTACCAAAGCACCATAGGAATGGCTCCATTTGAAGCCTTATATGGTAAACCCTGCTTGTCACCTGTTTGCTGGGTAGAAGCAGGAGAAAGGTCTATTTTAGGACCTGAGTACATACAAGAAACCAAGGAGAAAATTGAGTTGATAAGAAGAAGGATGACAGCAGCTCAAGATAGACAAAAGAAATTTGCAGACATGAGAAGGAGGCAGGTAGAATATGAAGTGGGAAATTTTGTTTTCATCAAAATCTCACCCATGAAAAATGTGTTGAGGTTTGGAAAACAAGGCAAATTAACTCCAAGATATATTGGACCATACAAAATTCTGGAGAGAATTGGTCCCTTGGCATATAGGTTGGAATTACCAGAAAACATGCAAGGTATACATGATGTTTTTCATGTATCACAATTGAGAAGGTGGGTCCATGACAAGGCAGAAATTCTTGAAACCCCAACCCAAGTGCAGATAAATCCTAATTTGATTTATGAAAAGGATCGAGTGGGAATTTTGGCAAAAGATGTGAAGAAGTTGAGGAATAAATCTCTAAAACTTGTGAAGGTACAGTGGAGTCTAGATCCTAGTGATTGCACATGGGAATTAGAAGACAAGGTTAGGATGAATTATCCTAAGCTATTTTCAGATTAAGGTAATTCTGATCTTTGATTGTTTTCTTTATTTTGGTTGAATATATTTTTAGTTAGTATAGAACTAAGAATCTATTTGGTAAAGAATATACTTGTTCTCTGAAATAAGTTTAAAATTTATTTTAAGCTTAGGAAAATTGTGGGACACAATTTCTAAAAGGAGGGGTGTATGTAATGACCCAAGATTTTAGGAACTTATTCTGGAAAATATAAATGAATTTAAAATAATTTTTAAATAAACTTTGAAGGAGGAATTGATATAGCTTGATAGTGTATCAGTGTGTGTACATGTGTGCACAGGAAATGCACATGAATATAAGCTAAAACCCTGAACTCCAAGAATACATACATATTGATGTGTATGGAAAAAATATATATATATATATATGTATATATATATATGTAGATTAAATTCTTAAAAGTAGTATGCATAAGTAAATGTATATATGAATGCTACTGGATATTTTGAGTGTACATGTGCATGTGTGTGTCAGTATAGAATGAGGTATGAATATATAGGTAGGAATACTAATTATTTCAGAAAGACTTATATACAAATATATATGTGTTAATAAAATACTAGAGTTTAAACTAGTGAAATAAAATATACAGACACATTTTAACATAAGCAGAAATGAAAAGAATGGAGATATAAAAAGGAATAATTCTCTTATAAATAAATGAAGGAAGTACATACCATTTGCATGAAAGCTAAAAATAGAAAAGAGTATTTAATAAATAACAAAACCAAGTCACATTTTTAGCATGATTGTAGACAAGGGGGAAAAGTATTTTCTGAAAAGCAAAATTTCTGAAAGAAAAATGTAACCACTTTTCTCTTCACCCAAATTAAGCCGGGAAGGGGTAAAACTTTGGGTTTAAAATGCAGATAACATGATTTTTCTGGTGGGCAAAAATGGCTTTAGCCAATACCCAAAACCCTAAGAAAGACTCTGTATATATACAAGTATATGCAGCAGCCTCCTCTTCTCCTCAGAAAAGAATTTTGAAAAAAAAAAAGGAAAAACAATACCACAGAAATCATAAGACAAGGGAAGAAAGAGAGCTTGAGGATAAGAGCAGGAGTTCATCAATTAATTAAGGAAACAAAGGAGAGAGCTAGGTGAGAAAACTCACTCAAAAATCTAAGGCAATAAGTCCTAATGTAGGCAGCCAGTTAAAAGTATTTTCTTAAAAGAGTATTTTCATATATGAATGTTTATCTGTGAATTTAAATCTGAAAATGTTTTGATTTTCTTTGATTGATTACTTGTTTTATTACAACAAAGTTTCATGTGTTGTTGGTATACATATCTGGTTTATACACTCAGATCTCTGATATGTTAATGTTTAGGGATATAAACAAATACCCAGAAAATAAAATGTTGAGAATAGGCAAGTAGTATTGGTTTTGGCTCAACCCAGAAAGATGTAAATAATGTTGAGCTGCAATATACTCATGTATAAGTGCTGAGGCTTGAAATAGAAAGGAATTAGGGGTGCAATAGGGTTGCCTATGTGCTGATGCTCCTGATTCAATAAAATGCATAGCAAACAAAATTTTGTGATTCAGTGAAACCAGATTATTCTGAGTTTAACTCAAGCACAAATGGTTGCAAAAAAAAAAGAAAAACTCCCCCAGAAGCCACAAACCAATGTTAGCTGCCTAAACTCCTTTAAAGAAAAATATATCAGGATGCATATCTATATATATATACAGAACCTTATTTTGTAGTCACCAATGGTTGTTTGCTTGTTGTTTCTGTATGGTCATGAATAATATGAGATACCATGATATAGATGTTTTCAGTTAATGGATCACTGAATGGTTTTGTCATGAACAATCAAAAGGGGTTATTATTAACTAAAACCTGATTAGGAAATTGGGGTCAAGAACACTGCAGGAATGACTTGTGTGCTTGAGTAACATAAGTTGACACATGGCTTGTTTAAGTCCTGAGATCTTTGTGTAATGGAGTGAATTAGTTCATTACAGTGTGTCCATTGATTCATAAATATTGCAGATGAGACCAAGGATAGATAAATATACCAAGGAAATAATACTTGAGCAGATGAGAAAACTAGAGTTTTTCCCAGATTTGAAATATGAGAATTGAATAAATGATTTAACTCATATTAGTTATTTTCCTGTTTGGTATGAATGATTGTTTGTCTATGATTGAGTTGTATGCTTGAATGTATGTGCCATATTCATATGTGTAGTCTCTGGAAAGAAAGTTAAAGTGTGCACATGCACAATGACACAGAGCATGCACACAAGTATTTACCTGATTCCAAAGGACAGAACCATATGTATTTGTACTTAACTTGATTTTAACCTAATTAACAAATTGCTTTTGTGAATTTTCTCATACCAGACATGTGTCTGACCCTAGTGTGCTAATGGCATCTGGGGTGTCTCATTTAAAATGAGGCAGTTTCAAATGCTTTTTCAGGGATTGCAGCAACTAAGTAGGAGTAGGAGTAAGGCCTTGAGAAGAAGATATAGCATGCTAAACTTAGTTAGATAAGAGCCTAAATGTTGAAATCTGCATGTATTGATAACTTAAATTGCTACTTGTACTAAGTGTTGAATATTGGAGGGATATTTTGTTAAGTATTTTGTTAAGAATTTGACTTGTATCTGGAATCTATGAACCTAGTTAAGTTTCTGATATGTTTAAAAGTTAATCAAAATCTTGTAAGTGGTTTTAGCAAGAACACCAAGTTAAAAATTGAATGATTACTTTTTTTTAAATGCAATAGTAAATCATGAATCTTTGGAAAGGATTTAAGTTTTGGAAAATCAGGATAGTTGATTTTTCAGAAAATTGAATGGTATTATTTTCTACTATGGCATATGTATACAAAAGAAATAGGCATAGGTTGAATGTTTTATTTGGCTGCAAGGTTTCCATAATTAAACTTGTTCCATACAAATGTTTCCTGTCCTATTTTTAATTAAAGAAAGGATCTGTAATAAGGTAGATGGAAGCCAGATTCAAATAGTTGTAGATATATATGCACATAAATATGTTTAGTGCAAACATTACCACATCTTTTTCTTTGCACTTGTAATAGGAATCTGAATTTCACTCAGATTTTACCCAAATGCACTTTAAATGCCAGACAGATCTTATAAGAAGAAATACAAACCTGAATAATGATAAACACTTCTATCATCCTCAAAAACCCAAGAACCAGACTCTTAACTCATATCAATCCTTAAGCCTTCCAGGTTATAGGGATGGGTTTCAAAAATAATTAAGCAAGAATTATTGTTTTGTATGATGGAATATAGGCAAAAATAAAGTATATATATATATATGTGCAGATATAGGTAGATAATAGATTGCAAACTGTACAGGAGAAAAAAAAAAGGAAAAACCAAAAATTGTGTTTGAACCGACCAGCATAGCACTCGAACTCGTGACCTTTCATGTATAAGTTAGGCGCGTTTCCATTACGCCTAGATGTTGCTTGTGTTCCCTTAGGATCCACTTTCTTTTATACTGAATTTGTCACTATTCAGAACTTAACACAAACATCTATATTAAAAGCTTGTTTACTACTGATTATTACTTGATCACTTCTTAGTTAGTATAAACAGACTAATGTGTATGTTTCCAGTGGATTGTTTGGTCAAAAAAAATAAAAATAAAAATAAATTAGCAATCCAACATCCTCTTGTTTTCTAGAACTCTGATTCAAACAAGAGAGGCATATACATCCTCACATGTATGTGCTTATCTTTGTGAATGTACTGATATATTTATATTGGTTGATTATTGTGATCCTGGATAAATTTTGGTTTATTGGAGAAAGATATTGACCCTGAGAATTATATTTGCAATGGATGATATATCTATATATTTATATATCCTCTTTACCTTAAAAAAAAAATTCCTTATGAAATTAGAGTAGAAATATAGGAGGGTCATTTCAATCCATTTTTGATGGATTCGGTATCGATTTCTTTGGATTTTATTCACGTCTTCGAATGTGAATTTTGATGATTGATTGTTTCTACAATCGTTTTTGTGATTTGTCACTTTAAAAATATAAAGGTTTTCTATACTAGTAGTAAATATCAAAACTCTTTTATCAAAACGATTTTGACACTATTTTAATTACAAAGCTCGTTTCTTAAACCGTTTTCCAATCTATTTGTATATACAAACATTTACCTCATTCGTATGAGAAATCTAATTAAACGGCTTAGTAAAACAAGTGATATGAAACGCTTGTGTTTACTTCGTCGGTTAATTTTCGGACTTGTTCGATTGAACCTTTTGTGACAATTTTTTAGTGGAGATCTACAATTTGTTCGTAAATATTTAAGTTAAGCAAGTGGTTATGGGACATGAAGCTAAACTCATATATTTACTAGCTCAGTGTAATTGACACTTCTTAATGATCGATGATGATCAATTTTTGTGAATTAGACTAGCAATGTGAGATGTCTCTTTGTCCGCGTGAGGGACTGTACCTCGTTCTTGTGGAGCTTCGGCTCATGGTCTTCGGGCCGTTCTTGTGGAGCTTCGGCTCATGGTCTTCGGGCCGTTTTTGTGGAGCTTCGGCTCAAAATTAATGGTTAGCAACCATGGAATAGCATTCCGTTTTGTGATACACGTGTTGAGAGTTTTCATGCTCTCGTTTTGTGATAGGCCTCACCCTCTCTTTTTTGTGATTTCTAGATTTCTAATTGACGACTTCTAGAATTTGTGTTTCACCAATTTTCGTGATTTGATTTGATAAGTTTATCAATATTTGTGCATTGGTGAATTTGTGTGTCATTAACTTTTGTGATTGGCATTGATATAACTGTCAACATTTATGGTTTGGTGAATGAAATAAAGAGTATGACATTCCTTTTTATCTTTGAGAAGATTCTTGTGATATTGATTAATCTCTTGTTGATTTTCAATTACGTACTTATCACTGTATGGTATTATGGTTATGATATGTTTTTGTCATATCTCTTATTCTATATCATTTCATCTGATATTTATAGTTAGACTGATCCGTTTATTATTTTCTTATTAAATAATACTCGGGTCAGACCGAGATGTTACAGGTGCTTTTGCTTGACTCTTCATCAGGGACTATTACCTAACTTTTGGCTAACTACATTAGATTTGTAGTTTTTGTTGTTATACATTAGAGATAGAGACTCCATGATGTATACATATTCTTTTGTGATATTGTGGATCTTATTTGACCACTACTCTGACGTACACTTTCATGTGCTATATTCATATCTATTTCCGCCTTTGTGATATGAATTGTTTGTGACTGATTTGTGTTATGTTTATTTCTATATTTGTTTCCGAGGTCCATATAGCCACTGTGTAGTATCTTTGAGTTTTTATCGGTATGTCGGATTTCCTCTGTTATATTTTTATCTGGCATATCGGTACTCGCACAAAGCAAATATACAGATGGTCGCTCCTCAACAGCCTTATTCTCCGTGCTAGTTGACGGCATTACCCCGTAGTGTCCTTGGCCAGCGTGGGTATAGAGGTGGGGCGTCACATTGTGGATCGCAATTGAAGACCGGTGTTAAAGACCGGGTGTTTGCGAAAATGATAGGATAACCTATCGATTGTCTCTGCACTGAGTTGCTCCGGTATAGAGATTCCCTAAGTGATGGGAAGTCCGATCGGGATTGTGAATACCCGGATTTGCAAGGGCTTCTTTGGAATGCCTTCGGTTCTGTTCGAACCCGGAACAGACTTGTATGGTTGTATGTCTGACAATACACTTTGAGATATAAAGCTGATTTCTTTCAAATACATTTCTGTTGGTGGCGGAGAATTTATTCTCTTAGCTTAACACCCTTCTCTGAGACGTACGAGCTCAGAGGTTATGTAGTTGAAGGTTATCAGTGATATACTCCCAATTTGGTAGTGTGGCATGCTAAGTGTTGCTGTGTGTCGCTGATCATTTGTTGATCAAAGCATGGCTTTCGTGTAAAGCGTAGCTTTGTGGACGAGACCTCATCGAGTCTCACACCCCAAAAATGGTCAAAACAGGAAAGATGCGGCAGAGTTACGAGGGTCGCGCCCTTTAGGGTATGTCATTTCCTTCTGGAAAAAGGTAGTATCATGGTATGGAGCCTAGATGCTTTACCTGTGTGGTGGCATCAATCTTATTTACTGTGTGATTGTTGCTTTGTGATCGAGGCACCTCGGATAAAGGTCGCAAACGACCGGGGGGTGGCATACTTTTGTGTGGAGTTATCAAGTTACAGCTTCATTGCACCCCGAAGCGTGTGGTAACTCAGCCTTGTGTTGGCAAAGAGTAGTTGTCTCTTGGGACGTCCCGCCAGAGGCGTCCCCATGTAGCATAGGAAGTTCCTTAGCCTGACCATTTGTTGGAAAATCCAAAGAAACAATACGAACCTTGTACGGTTTTGGTTGTATAACCTGCTATGGAATGTGGCGGTAACCTGCTATTGAACATAGTAGCTATAGTAGGCATACAATAATGGTTGTATGTTGGCTAAGATTAATATTATATTTTCGAAATGTTTTCCACACTATGCACTAATAATAATATTGAAAGGATTTTGTGTATTAAGCATATTTGACTATCATAAGGAAAAATCTCCTCCAATTTTGCGTTTGCATTGTGTGTGTGGCGGGAGGCCTCATGGTAGTTTCATTTTCCAAAAGCATTGCGAATTTCTTTTATTTTCTTTGTGAAAATAACTGTTTTAAGATCTCACACCAGTCCCACGACTGACCTGGAGTTTATTGTTCCCTTTATAAACTCTGGGTGCCCATATGTTTCCACACGGGCAGCCTAGAGTCAGGTTATTAGGTCATTCTGGAATTCAGCAGTTGCTGTGGAGATCTGGAGGCGAGCTGGATGGCGAGACGTATCACTTATATTATGTACTATTCCGCTGTGTATTCTGTATGTGGACAAGTTTATATAACTGTCCAGTGATGTGTGTTATTGTTGTAAACTCTGATGATGTATTGTATAAACTGATATAGTTCTTTGTTTAAAGATTATTCATTTATCTATTATATGTTGTTCCGCTGCGAATGTGAGATTCTGATATTGTTTCTGTTTCTTTTTCTTCTGTTTTCTTCTACCTCTTCTTTTTAACCCTAATGATTCGGTTTTCCGGCATTCGATTGCGTGACATTTGATATAGTGGACGTATTAATGTCGACTTCTGAGCGTCGAAATATCGAGTTGTTACAAATCAGGAACATAGATAATCAATGGGGTTAATTAAGAAAATAAGAAAAGAAGAAGAAAACAAACACAGAATCTCGCAGCAGAATGACAACGTATAATAATCAAATAAACAGTTCATGCAGCTGTTTACTATACATTTGATTATAATTTATACAACATTTATCAGAGTTATATATATACAACAGGGATAAATAGATAATGCGGCAAACAATATGATGCAGGAATAATAGTAGTAATAATATACCAAATCTTCGTCTTCGTCCTCCAGAATAGATCTTCAATAAGATGAAAACTCAGGCTGACCTGAGCGTAATGAAAAGACAAAACACTCGGTTCAGGACTAAAATATCCTTATGTAAGTCAAATCGATAACACGTATAACATGAGTGTAATAGAGTCAGAGAATGTTTACGGGATTTAACATCTTATATCCAGTGTATAACGTGCGTGCAATAACTCAGGAGATGTTACAGGATTTTCCATCTCTTAAGTATCCATCAAAATATTTATATATAGTAGAATACGCTACATATATAATGTCTAGTTCGTAAAATAAATATTTTTCTTAGCATTAAGGCTTTACATTGATCCCCCATAATGCGTTTTTAAGCATTGTCGTACAGTTTGCATATAAAACACCAGTAACCCGTCGGTGGATAGGGGCCATGATACGACAACACTAAACCAAAATCGTATGGGTCTCGTATTGGGATAAAAGTATGACAAGGCACGTAAGGCAATGCCTAAGGTAGGATACTACCAGTTCGAGTCGCAGGGCTGGTGGTAAGGCATCATAGCCATGACTGCCCACCGCGTCTATCCATCCCATATCGAGTCAAAGGGAGGCTATCCCAAAATCAAGGTGCACCAATCGAAACCAACAACAAGAGTAATAATATGGACCAAGTCTAAGAAAAATCAAAGAACGGATGTCCGCTCGAGGTAATTAGTACACTTGGCCCTGTCAAGCCGTCCTATTTTAGTCATTCCAAATTGGCACAAGTGCCGGGGTCTATCCATCATCGTTCTCTTTCTTCAAATCCAGCAAACGACACCAAATACAACCACTTCGTTCTGGACCATCACTCCACGTACACAGTTGTTAAAGTGGTTTCAATATTGATAGAGAGTATGCCAATAAGAGGCCCCAGTCTCTTTAACAACCAGACGTCGTTTTACACACCGGTAGGTACTTTTACATTTCAAAAACAATTCATACTTGATATCAAAATATCATATTTGCTTCAAAATCAATTTCATTTCAAAATCATCATATTTACTTCAAAATATATCAATTTAGTTTGATGCGTCAATTTCACTACAAAAATTCATTTCGAATTACAATTTAGGTTATAACCTCACTTTATCCCAATTCGTATTTAAATCCATGATTTAAATATAAATGATTCGCACTCTGGCCAGTTTTAATTTTTAGAAAAAAGTTTAAATAGTTTTAAAATAGCTTAAATAGTTAAAATAGTTCAATAAAAAATAGTTTGATTATTGAAAATGGTTTATATAGTAAAATAGTGTGGGAAATCAAAGTAATTTAAACTTCCAAAAGATAGGTTTTTAAACAGTTTATATAATAAAATAATAAATATTGAAAATAGTTTTAAAGTCAAACTGATCCAATTCCAACCTTCCAATTCAAATCGATTTCAATTTCCATTTCGATTTAAATCGATTCAATTCCAATTTCAATTCGGATTAACTTCAATTCCAATTTCCATTCAAATCAATTTAAATTTCGATTTTCATTTTTAACTTCAAATTGGATTCAACAATTTGAGTCAACGGTTTAAATTTCAATTCAATTCTAATTTTAAACCATTTCATTTTATATTAGTTTCAAGTTCAATTTCAAAATAACAATTTAAATTACTTAAATCAAATTTAACTTCGATATTCAATTTAATAATTCAAATCTACAAAATAATTAAATTACGTTTACTTAGCCATATTTCAAAGTCCGAATAAAATCCAAATCTTTAAAGCAAATCAATTTCCGAAACTCAGATCATATTTCAATTATAACTTCAAATCTCAAATTTCATTTTTAAATAATTTTGTTTAACACATTTCAATTTCATAATTTAAGCTCATGTTCGAAAAAAATTCGATTTCCATACATTCAATTTTACTTCATTAAATCAAACTCATTTAACTAATTTCAAATCAAAAATTTGAAAATCGTTTAATTTAACCAAACTGGTGTCCGTATATAATTTTCTATCCTACGGCCAAGTGATCAATTATATCAATTTAATTTCAGGGATGGATATATATATATATATATCATTTCAATCCAAATCACAGTGTCATAGGTATATATCATTTCAACCTATTTCTTAATTTATTAGAAATAATTAAATTTACAGTTTTATATACTGTAAATAATTTTCAGGGTGATAACAGGATATATCGAAATAAATAACATCCAAATCATCCAAAATATCAACCACTAGCATCCATCACAATCAACATCCAAATCAGCCAATAATTCACAAAAATTTCATAGTTATCGATAGCAGGTAATCTACTAGCAATTAATTTCCAATTTCAAATTTAACTATCAATTTTAATATCTATAGTCAATTCATATGTCAATTTCATTTTCTATTAACAATCTATAAAATTAGATAATCTTCATGATTCAATTTTAACCAACATAAAAATATTATAGTACGTCGTGAACGTTAAAAACACTAACCTTCAGTTTTAGATTTTAAATCAAATCGAATGACTTTCGATTTAACCTAAAATTTTATTTAGCTCCAATCATCTCCAGAATAATTCCACAATGCAGTACCCGTCGCCACGATTCCATCGCTGCTTGTTTCGTTCAATTTCGACCTTGTACGTGAAAGATACACATTTTATAAGATTTGTATAAATAAATTTCTTTTCTCTTTTTTTTTCTTTTTTTTTCTTTTTTTATACCCTTAAGAATCCTGGCCGTCATTTTAGAACATCAAATCTTGCCCGCTCTTCCTTTCTTCCCTCCCTTCATTCAACTTCCAGTACAAATAACCCATACGCATTCCACTTCCACTCGATGCCGCACCACCATCCATCGCATAGAACTCGATCGACCAACTCCAAGACGAAGCCTCCCTTCTACAACACCTCTACCCTCAACCCCGAAGCACTCGGCCTCCCTCAGGCTTTGGAAATCACGCTCTAAGTCACCACGAACGCGGGTGATTTAACACTGCCACGTTGCTCCGATTCAAATCTTGACCGTTGATATTGTAGAGTTCCCGAGCTCTACAAGTTTCGTGTAGAAGTCTTCGGCTAGTTGTTGATGGTTGGAGAGATCAGAGGGAAAAAGTATGGAATGTTTTCGGCCATTAAAATGGTGGAGGCGGCTGCGTGAATTGCTTAGGGCTAGGGTTTTACTGTGTATATGAGTATATTTACGTGTATGCGCATTATATTATTATTATTTTCACCATTCACGTGCTTTTCCGGACGAACTTCAAATGAAGTGTGACGCTTGGTGTTTATAATGTTTTACCTCTATTCCGAACACAACATACCTAGTCTCGAGGCCTAATTCGATCGTATGTGGGAGATAGCTTTTTGAATCGAATTAAAATATTTAATTTTCAAATATTAATTTCAACGCGTTTATATCCCGCATGACCGAACGGTAACTCCAAACGCTACGAAAGTTGAAATCCGATAATAATAAACTATTACGGATCCAATGGAACTGGTTTCGTCAAATTCTGAGACTGTGGCCAAAATGGCTATTTTACTCGTTAATTATAATATAAAATTTCCAATTTCTAATTGTTCACTTTTAAATCCAGTTCTAAATGTTAACAATCTTCATTCGTAATTAGATAAAATTTAAATCAACTCATGATATATCTTTCAATCATATTAAATCCAAAATTCAATTATTCAAATAATTTCCAATATTAGATTCAAACAATTTAATTATCCAGTAAATCACTATAATAGAAATATAAGTTATTGAACTTATAAAATTTAACTTTTAAAACGAATTCAAATTATAGAACAACTATTCCTATTTTACAGTCATTCAATTTCCATTATTAAATTTCACTACCGATTTTAAACATGGTCAATACATAGAATTTATTTCAATACTTGTTATCGCAAAAATCTTCAAAATTTACTATTTCAAAATTTTATTCAAGCTCATATTCAATAACTATATTGATAAATCATTAAAAAAAATATTTTTACCATTTTTATTTAATAATTACATTAAATTTAATAATTTAAAATATCCAAAAAATACGGGTCATTACATTCTCCCCTACTCAAAACTTTTCGTCCTCGAAAAGGGACTAAGTACAGAATTTAACATTTGATATATTTAATTCAAAACAATCAACTTATAAAACATAAACATCTTATTTATAAAACCATTACTATGTTTCTACTACGCTACTCCGATCGGCTTACGGAATTTACAAGTTAATTATCAAAACAAGTTATACAATTTTTAAAACTTCAAAATTTTTCTAACTCCCAGATTTACAGAAAATTTCGGCAAAGTCTCCATTGCACGGCTCGATCGAAATTTTTTTACAATTCAATATATAACACAAATAGATATCAAATATACCAAATATACATCTCATCTCAATGATAAGGCATCCTGTAGGGAAAAATATAAAAGTGCGGTAAGTAATCCGAGATGTGTACCTTATTATTATTAATACGAGCGAGTTCACTCGTATTAAGCGAGCTAAAGCATATAAAAACCCGCGTATACATCCAAACAGTCTTCGTATGTACCTATCTCAACTCAATTTGGAATGTTAGTCACTTATAATAAAATGTAGAACATGTGTAAGTTCACTAAAGTATAAAACATGCATTCTGAATCCAAATCTCAAGCAAGAGCACAAACACGCAATGATACAACCATCATATGCACTCAAAACAACTAAAACAATGATTTACAACTAAACAAATCATCCAACAATCCATATTCATTCAATTTAATTCATAACTATCGCAATTTACATTTTAATGTCAATATTTACTTTATATACTATTTTTCTCATTAACATTCATTCTCCATTAACATTCATTAGGTTTGTTTCAATTTTATTAGCATTTAATTGGTTTACTTCCAACTTATTCACATTTATTTTATTTACATTAAATTTATTCAATTCAATATGTTAAATTCCAATTGTTTCCTTTTACGTTTAGCAACATCTCATATCAATTTATTTATTCACATTCATTCTGCACTTAAGTTCATTTTCATTTTAAATCAATGTTATTTAATTTACTGATTTTATTAATATAATTCACTAACTTCTTTCGTTTATTCATTTCGGTTAGCATTTCCGTAACACCCCGATATATTATGGGAAATATAATTAAAAAGAAATTAAAAGTGCATTTGGCGCAGTGGTAAAAGCGCATGTTGACTTCCTTAGTGACCAAGGATCAAGTCCCATTGTCGCCCAAAATATGGAGTGATGTTTTTTTAGCTGGTTCATTTCCAGCGATTTTCCTACATATTTCAACGTTGTTTTTAACATGTGGCGGCTTCCCATTCGCTCCAGTGATGTAATAGGATGAGATGGCTAAATTTTATTGGTTGAGTGATGTGTATGGGCTAGAATGGATAACCATTAAGTGTATGAAAGAACCAGATTTAATATAAAATAATCTAATGGATTATATTTACTCAAACAATCTATAAATAAACCATCTAACCTAAACCTAATCTCTTATTCAGCCATCGCCATAATTCTACAGTAAAATTAGTGTGTATTATTCTTCCTCATTTTCTCTACTAAATAAACAAATCTCTACCAAATTAAATTATCTATATATATTCAAGCTATCTGTGGAGTTTAGAGGAATCAAAGGGAGAAAGATTAAAGCAAAGCTTTTTCAAATTTATACAAGCTCAAATGCTAGGTGAGTGGGAATTAATATGAAATAGAAAAATAATGTAGTTCAATTTCAGTTCTCTTCTGGCACGTTAATATGAATTAATTTCTATTATTAATTGAGAATAGATATAAATTAGTGCAACTAATTCTTCTTCTTTCACGTCTCAAATCTAATTCATGTTTGGTTTAAAATATGGGACATATAAATTTTCTATTCACGTT
Organism: Allium fistulosum; assembly: GCA_030737815.1. NCBI lineage: Eukaryota > Viridiplantae > Streptophyta > Magnoliopsida > Asparagales > Amaryllidaceae > Allium > Allium fistulosum. The sequence goes on from CM060901.1 coordinate 1,260,741,060, forward strand.
TATGGCATAAATAAGATTGAAATTTATGTAAATTATTGTATCTTCTCCTTCTACCACTTCTCAATTCTAATTCATGTTTGGGTTGAAATTTGGAACAAACAAATTTTTATTCACGTTTCATGGCATAAATAAGATTGGTTTAATTAAATTGAATTAGAATTGTTATTCAATTTCTAATGGTAGAACATGTTAGTTGAATAAATTCAGAATATGTTACTTGAATAAAATTGTGGTTTTGATTGATATAATTACATAATTTTGAATATGGTTTTGGAACAAAATTGGGAAGTCTAATTGGCATAATTGTTTGTTTTATATGTGGCCTAAAAATGTAAAAGTGGAATTTTGTGTAATTAAATGGTCTATGGCTATTAGACAAAAATTTTGTACATATTAAATCTCTAAAAGGAGAACGTAAATTAGGGTGGAAAATATATAAATTAAATGGACCCTAAAGGCTAGTGTAAATCTGTAACAAAATGGTATAAAAAAATTACAGACAAACCACACGGACTGAACGGACATGAAATTGAAACACCATTTATGTAAAAAAAGGGAAATTATGAAATAACCAAATCGGATGTAAAAATGTCCTAAAGCAGTTTAATGGAAATAAACAGTATGTAAACTGTAATGGTAAAATTAATTAATCTAGAAGCGATTTGGTAGCCAGATCTTGTAATAGTCTGGATAGGTGTTTCATGCGGTTAAGTCCAAAATATAGTTTTGGTTGTACGTACTAGGAGCGGGCAAGTAGGTTCGCAAGGATGTTTGTTACCTTTCATAAGTTGCTAGTACGTAGGATAGATAGCATCCGCAATCGTAGGCTTCTTCAGGCAGATCGACGCGGATGGAACAAGACAAGTGTGCTCCGACGTTGGCTTCTTTAGGCATATCGTTGGATGATTTTGTGCAGCCGTCCCAACTGCGGGCGCTGTTTCAGAGGACCGACACTTTGGATATGGGCAAGTCCACGTTGGTGACCGAGGAGACAGGAGGATAGGAGTCCAGTTTGGCGAAGCCTGAGCGCAAATTCGGGGTCCTGCGAGTTTGTTTGAATCGAAGCTGGTCAGACGTAAGAGGCATTTAGTCACAGTGCACGGGTGAAGAGCACGACTTTCACGGTGTAGCACGTGGATAGGTAAGGATAGCAAGTCCGACAGGCCGATTGATGTTTAGTATTACTGCATGGTTGACTTCCCTAGAGTGACCATAGACTTTGGATTCTTAGGAACTGTATCTAAGAAGGATTCACTGCATTATATTATTCACCCTCTGTGATATCCGGGGAAGACATGGAATTAAAACGTTTTATTCTTTTTGCTTCATCTTATTTCTCATTCACCAGACTTTATGTCCGACCCATTTCTATTTTTCCTATTTTCCTCACATCATAGGAGGGCAGGTCTAGGTTGTAGTTCTTTGCAGCTTGGAGGGTCATTGGAGAAGTTGTTATCTTCAGCTTTTGTTTCTTTTGTTTCATGTACTTCGTTTCTCTTTTCCGTACTTTACTCTATATATGGGGACCTATATTGTGAACTTTGTTATGTTTTATGTTTTAGTGGAGACTACGTGGTACTTTTGGTTTCAAAAATAAATTTGGGATAATGTTGTTTTTAATGAAGCTGTTTTTCTATTCATTTATAATTAGTGAAAGTTTTCTTCCGTTGTAATAGTTTAATCATTTTATGTTGTTGCTTTAGTCTTTGTGCTATGTTATGGATTTTTATTTCACCCGACCACCCGTGCTTCTAGTCATGTCCGATTTTCGGGTTGCTTAGAGGTGTGGGGTGTCACGGTTGGTATCAGAGCTAAGGTTTCGGTAGTCCTAAAAATATTTTAAAAATATAAAGGTTTTCGAATAATTTTTAAAGGGTATTCCAAACATTACTTTAAAAGTATATATGTATATTTTTTGGAAAAAAAAGAAATTTTAGAAATGGATCCCTCATATCTCTTCCTCCCTATCTATTGAAATATTTGTGGAGTATCTAATCCCATCTTTTTAATATCCACAGATAGAAATGTCTGAACCGCAAGATATCCCCGAAGTTCCAAGCCTTAATATGCCTGCTTGGTTAAGAAGTTATTTGCAGGCTACTGCAAGAGCAAAGCCACTAGCTAGGGATGCTGCTCTAGTGGAAGGGGCTCCATCCCGTTTGCCAGGCATTCCCGATTTTCCCAAGTTATGCAAGGACTACACCAGCTTAGGAGGCAAGCCATTTCTTGGCACCGAGTCATATACTGAGGCGAGAGCTTGGATCCGTAGTTGTGAGCAGATATTTAGACTAATGGGATTGGAGGACTTGGCTCGGAGGCAGTTGGCTTCATGGCAGTTGCAGGGAGAGGCTATTTTTTGGTGGGAGATTGTGGAGGCTAAGGCTGATAATTTGACTTAGGCGGATTTTCGTACTAGATTCGAGAGGAAATTCTTATCATAGGCTAAAGAGGGAGTGCAGCTAGAGAAATTTATACATCTCAAGCAAGGGGATATGACAATTAAGGAATATGTTAATCAATTGAATGAGCTTTCCAGATTTGGACTAGACCTGATCAATACTCCTCACAAGAAGGCTCTGAAGTTTGCTAAGGGTTTGAGTCAGCCACTGCAGAGTTTGGCGGTGAGCCACATTCCGATGGGAGCCACTTTTGAAGGATTGTTAGAGATGACTTTACTTGATGATACTGAGAAGAAAGGAGATGTGGCGCATAAAGTGATGGGAAGAAGTAGTGGAAGGGAAAGAGGAGAGGAGGAGGAGGGTCAGGTGGAAAAAGGAAAGTTCCAAGGAAGGACTGGAAGTGCAATACTTATGGGAAACCAGGTCATCTTGCTAAGGATTGTAGAGGGGTAGGAGAGCGACCGAGACCGAGGTTCTATCTTTGCGATCAAGTGGGGGCATATGAAGAAGGGCTGTCCATCGAAGCCCAAGGATAGTTCATAGACACCTTCACAGCCTGCTCTGGCTTATGCTTTAGAGGCGTCTCCTTCCTTTAGTACTCGTCTGGTTGTGGACAAGGGAAAGAAGGTGATCATCGAAGGTGTGTTATCTATCTCTGATTTTCCTGTTCGTACCCTATTTGATTCTGGAGCTTCGCACTCTTTTATATCTAGTACTCTTGTAGAGAGTCTTGGTCTTGATGCTTGCTTAGTGACCGATTCTGTAGTAGTATCAAATCTCATACGAGGATCGGCTTATTTGTCCATGTTATGTCGGGATTTGAAATTGTTTATTTTAGGGGTTGAGTTTGACTATAGTGCCTTTGTATTGGGCTTTTTCGGGTTCGGGTTAATTCTTGGTATGAATTGGCTATCCATGTATGGTGCTGTTCTTAATTACGATAAGAGGGTAGTGAGGTTAGGCACTTGTAGTGGACGTACCTTGGAGGTATCTTGTGATCCTAGAGGATTAGTCATGTTGAGCTACCTTTATTCTCTTGACTTATCGCCCGATAGCTTGAGTTCGGTACCCGTTGTAAGAGACTTTCCAGATGTGTTCGAGAAGGTTGCTGGCCTTCCACCTCGAAGAGAGATAGAGTTCAAGATTTATCTTGTCGATAACGCCAAACCGGTTGCTTTACCGGTAAGGCATATGGCTCCTAAGGAACGTCATGAGTTGAGCAAGCAGATTGGAGAGCTTTTAGAGAAGAGCTTCATTCGTAGGAGCATTTCTGAGTGGGGCGCATCCGTCGTCTTTACCACTAAGGTGGATGGCTCTCTCAGACTTTGCATGGATTATAGGGAGCTTAATAAGCCGACGAAGAAGAATCATTATCCTCTTCCCCGTATAGACGATCTCTTCGACCAGCTAGTAGGAGCCAAGGTATTTTCACAGCTCGATTTGGCCACGGGATTTCAAGAGTTGCGTGTGGTGGAGGATACCATCGAGAAGACTGTGTTTAGGACTCCGGATGGGTTACTTGAGTGGTTAGTCATGCCATTTGGGATAACCAATGCTCCGTCATATTTTGTGGACCTGATAAGTCGAGTATTTCGCGAATTGTTGAACAAGTTTGTGGTGGTATTCATCGATGACATTTTGGTTTATTCGTGAAGCAAGGAGGAGCATATTGTTCACTTGGAAGAAGTGCTTAGGACCCTGCGAGCACATAAGTTGAAGGCGAAGTTCACCAAGTGCCACTTTTGGAGGGATGAGGTTCGCTTTTTAGGACACATCGTTTCGGAGGATGGACTTGTAGTAGATCCGACGAAAGTGGCAGCAGTATAAGATTGGCAGGCCCCTAAGAATTCCACGGACATAAGGAGTTTCCTTGGTCTTGCGGGTTACTATAGGAAGTTCATTAAGGACTTCGCTAGGATATCAGCTCCACTTACCCGCCTTACCAAGAAGAACTCGACTTTTGTTTGGGATGCCAAGTGTGAGAATGCCTTTGGTCGATTAAAGGAAGCTTTGACTACCGCACCCATATTGGTATTATCGGATGGAACCAAGCCTTTCTCAGTTTATACGGATGCTTGTGGTACGGGGCTAGGGTGGTACTGATGCAAGAGGGTAGGGTAGTGTGCTATGCGAGTAGACAGTTGAAAATGTATGAGAAGAACTACCCGACACATGATCTTGAGTTGGCAGCTATAGTTTTGGCTCTCAAGTCTTGGAGGCACTATCTCTTAGGAGAAAGGTTTGAGCTTTTCATGGATTATAAGTCTTTGAGGTATCTATTCTCTCAGAAAGACTTGAATTTGAGACAGTAAAGATGGATGGAGTTTTTAGCCTCTTATGACTTTGAGATTTCCTATACCCCTGGCAAGGGTAATGTAGTGGCAGATGCGTTGAGCAGACGAAAAGTGGTTTTAAGTCCTCTGTTTTTGGAATGGAAGCATTTGGAGTACATTGCTACCTTTGATTTTAGACCTCCATCGGATTTAGCTCTGGGATTGTTAGCAGCCCTCGACGTCCAGCATACTTTGATGGAGCAGATTAGAGCAAGAAAAGGTGAGGACGAAGAGTTAAAGGACATTTTAGATAAGCTTGGTAGAGGAGAGTCATCACCACATCTTAGGCGCTATACCATGGACACTAGGGGATGGCTTAGAAGGGATGGTAGACTTTGTGTTCCCCGTAGTGAGGATTTAGTAGATGCGGCGTTGGCCGAGTCACATCATTCTAGGATGACAGTGCACCCCGGTGGTGATAAGATGTACCGGATTATGAAAAGGGCATTCTATTGACCCGGAATGAAGAAGAGGGTTGCGTAGTATGTATCGAAGTGCATCGCTTCGAAATAGAAGAACCCCGAAGGACTGTTGCAGCCATTGGATATTCCATTATGGAAATGGGAGAGTATCTCTATGGACTTCATGGATGGATTACCAAGGTCACGCAGAGGGAACACAAGCATTTGGGTCATTGTGGATAGACTGACGAAGAGCGCTCATTTTATACCCATTAAGAGTAATAGGATGACAGCTTCTTTGGCGACTCTTTATGTAAGGGAGATAGTTAGGCTTCATGGAGTTCCCGCTAGCATTGCGAGCGATAAAGATCCATTATTCACTAGCGAGTTTTGGAGGAGTCTTCAACAAGCCTTGGGAACGGAATTGAATCTGAGCATGGCATATCACCCTCAGACAAATGGACAGACTGAGAGGGTAAATAGGGTTTTGGAAGATTTGCTCAGATTGTGCATCATTGACTTCAAAGGCTCTTGGGAAGACCACCTACCTTTGGTGGAGTTCGCGTATAATAATAGTTATCAAGCAAGCATTGGGATGGCACCTATCGAGGCTCTCTATGTTAGACCATGTAGATCACCATCTTGTTGGTGGGATACCACCGATAGGATCTTTCTTGGACCATAATTGGTGAGGGAAACTTCCGAGAAAGTGGATTTGATTTGCAAGAGGTTGAAGACTTCACAAGATAGACATAAGTCATATGCCGACAGAAGACGTTCAGATTTGGAGTTTAAGGTTGGAGATATGGTTTTTGTCAAGGTTTCTCCTCTGAGAAACGTTATGAGATTTGGCTCAGAGGGTAAGTTGGCAGTGAGATTTGTAGGACTCTTCCCTATTACCGCATGGATTGGAAAAGTGGCATATAGAGTTAATCTTCCAGATAAGTTGGCAAGAGTTCAAGATGTTTTTCATGTTTCGAATCTAAGGAAGTGTCTTCATGATTCCACAGTAGTAGTAGAACCCGATCAGCTAAGGGAAGTGGAGGTAGAGCGCGAATCACTTGTGTGTCGTACACCCACTCATATATTGGAACACGGCGTCAAGAGATTATGCAATAAGAAAGTTCGTCTAGTGAAGGTTCAGTGGGGAGATGACCCCAAGGAGTGCACATGGGAATCTGAAGAGAGAATTCAAACTTCTTATCCTTTTCTATTTGAAGGTACACTTCGAATATCCTATCTTTGATCTTTGATCTTTCCTTAGTTAGGGTCTTTTCAATAATCTTTAGGTGAAATCTATGGATGGTAGCTTGGTTATAAACAAGTCATTAGGGCATGTTATGTTTGATGGATGAAAATGATTGCAAGTGGATGCCAATGTTTGCAAATGGATGCATTTCATGCACTAGATAGATATTTATTAGGATAATCGGCCAACTAGGTACACACACCTGCATATGTGTGCCTGTTATCTATTGCATTTGCACATAGTTGTATATATATGTGTGTGTGTATAAATGGATGTTGCGTATGGATGGTGAATTTGGGTTAATGATTGAAACATACATATAGAATTATCAATTATACTAGGGTAATTGCATACATTTGGTTGTATGGCATAAGCATACTTGCATTACAGGAGGTCAACTGAATCAGTAGACCAACTACCTTTTCGCATTAGGTAAGTTCATATGCATTTCACTTTGCATAAATCATAAATTGCATTAGTTAAAAATAAGGAAAATGGTAGAAATGGATGATGGTTGAGTAGATGGATATAGTTCTTGGATGCTGGTTGTTAATTACGTTCTTCTATCTTTGGAGATTTTGGGGACGAAATCCTTTAGGGAGGAGAATGTAACACCCTGATATTTTATGGGAAATATAATTAAAAAGAAATTAAAAGTGCATTTGGCGCATTGCTAAAAGTGCATGTTGACTTCCTTAGTGACCAGGGATCAAGTCCCGTTGTCGCCCAAAATCTGGAGAGATGTTTTTTTAGCTGGTTCATTTCCAACGATTTTCCTACGTATTTCGGCATTGTTTCTTACATGTGGCGGCTTCCCATTCGCTGTAGTGATGTAATAGGATGAGATGGCTAAATTTTATTGGTTGAGTGATGTGTATGGACTAGAATGGATAACCATTAAGTGTATGAAAGAACCAGAATTAATCTAAAATAATCTAATGGATTATATTCACTCAAACAATCTATAAATAAACCATCTAACCTAAACCTAATCTCTTACTCGGCCGTCGCCATAATTCTACAGTAAAATTAGTGTGTATTATTCTTCCTCCTTTTCTCTACTAAATAAACAAATCTCCACCAAATTAAATTATCTATATATATTGAAGCAATTTGGGGAGTTTAGAAGAATCAAAGGGAGAAAGATTAAAGCAAACCTTTTTCAAATTTATACAAGCTCAAGTGCCAGGTGAGTGGGAATTAATATGAAATAGAAAAATAAAGTAGCTCAATTTCAGATCTATTCTAGCACGTTAATATGAATTACTTTCTGTTATTAATTGAGAATAGATGTAAATTAGTGCAACTTCTTCTTCTTTCACTTCTTAAATCTAATTCATGTTTGGTTTAAAATATGGGACATATAAATTGTCTATTCACGTTTTATGGCATAAATAAGAATGAAATTTATGTAAATTATTGTATCTTCTCCTTCTACCACTTCTCAATTCTAATTCATGTTTGGGATGAAATTTGGAACAAACAAATTGTTATTCATGTTTCAAGGTGTAAATAAGATTGATTTAATTAAATTGAATTATAATTTTTATTCAATTTCTAATGGTAGAACAGGTTAGTTGAGTAAATTCAGAATATGTTACTTGAATAAAATTGTGGTTTTGATTGATATAATTACATAATTTTGAATATGGTTTTGGAACAAAATTGGGAAGTCTAATTGGCATAATGGTTTGTTTCATATGTGGACTAAAAATGTAAAAGTTGAATTTTGTGTAATTAAATGGTTTGTGGCTATTAGGTCTTTAAAAGGAGAACGTAAATTAGGGTGGGAAAAAATGTAAATTAAATGGACCCCAAAGGCTAGTGTAAATCTATAAAAAAATGGTATGAAAAAATTACAGACAAACCATACGGACTGAACGGACGTGAAATTGAAACACCATTTATGTAAGAAAAAGGGAAATTGTGAAATAACCAAATCGGATGTAAAAATGGCCTAAAGCAGGTTAATGAAAATAAACAATATGTAAACTATAACGGTAAAATTAATTAATCTGGAAGCGATTTGGTAAGCAGACCTTGTAAAGGTCTGGATAGGTGTTTCATGTAGTTAAGACCAAAATATTGTTTGGCTGTACGTACTAGGATCGGGCAAGTAGGTTCGCAAGGATGTTTTTTTTTACCTTTCATAGGTTGCTAGTACATAGGATAGATAGCATCCACAATCATAGGCTTCTTCAGGCAGATCGACGCGGACAGAACAGTACAAGTGTGCTCCGATGTAGGCTTCTTTAGGCAGATCGTTGGAGGATTTTGCGCAGCCGACCTAGCTGTGGGAACTGTTTCGGAGGACCGACACTTTGGATCGGGGCAAGTCCACGTTGGTGACTGAGGAGACAGGAGGATAGGAGTCTAGTTTGGCGGAGCCTGAGCGCAATTTCGAGGTGGTGCAAGGTTGTTTGAGTCCGTGCCGGTCAGACGTAAGAAACATTTAGTCAAAGTGCACGGGTGAAGAGCACGACTTTCACACTGTAGCATGTGGATAGGTAAGGACAGCAGGTCTGATAGGCCGATTGATGTTTAGTATGACTGTTGACTTCTTTAGAGTGACCATGGACTTTGGCTTCTTAGGATATGTACCTAAGAAGGATTCACTGCATTATATTGTTCACCCTCTAGGATATCCGAGGAAGACCTGCAATTAAACTATTTTATTCTTTCTGCTTCATCTTGTTTCTCATTCACCAGACTTTATGTCTGACCCATTCCTATTTTTCCTATTTTCCTCAAATCACAGGAGGGCAGGTCTAGGTTGCAGTTCTTTGCAGCTTGGAGGGTCATTGGAGCAGTTGTTATCTTCAGCTTTTGTTTATGTTGTTTCATGTACTTCGTTTCTCTTTTCCTTACTTCATTCTATATACGGGGACCTATATTGTGAACTTTGTTATGTTTTATATTTTAGTGGAGATTACTTGGTACTTTTTGTTTCTGAAATAAATTTGGGATAATGTTATTTTTAATAAAGCTGTTTTGCTATTAATTTATAATTAGTGAAAGTTTTCTTCCGCTATAATATTTTAATCATTTTATGATGGTCCCTTATTCTTTGTGCTATGTTATGGATTTTTATTCCACCCGACCACTCATGTAGTCATGTCCGATTTTCGGGGTGCCACATTTTCATAAGTTAAAGTTCATTTCTTAAAATTCTAATTAAGTATATAACATTAATTATTACAACTAAATTTCCATTTATATACATTTTTAATTACTTTTAAGTTTTGTTTACTTGTATAATATCCCATTACATATCCAAATCATCATTTTAACTTTTAGCATTTGGTAAGTCTTAGTATACGTTATTATAATGCAATTTGGTATTATACAAATTAATCTGATTCATTTTCACTAATTAGAATGTTCACTGTTTTAACCTGTTTAAATTTTCTTTACTTTCAATTTCAAAGTTGCAAACTTCAACTCTAAAAATTCTCGAAACATTTAGCTTAGACTTCCTAATTCTCTTATTTAATATGCTCAGGTAATTTCAATATTTCACTTTATTCAAATAATTTGAAGATTATTAATTAACAGAACTTAAAAATTTCAAATACCGGGTTCATTTCAAATCATTTGAAATAAGTATATATACTTATCTCTTTTGGATATCAAATCATACTTTTGGAGTTTAAACCAAAATCCGTTTATTAAAACAATTTCATAGCAAAGCTTCTAAGAAGTCTCCCACACTTTGAGACTCGAAAATGAACGTCGATGATGTCGCGGTCATCACCGAAATTATTTCCAACGATAGAAGAGGGGAGTAGTGAATTTATTCCTTTTAAAATTTATTTGAAAACAATTTGTATTTGTATATACTTTTAAACAATACTGATTTTTTTTTCAAACCTTGGAAACCTTTTTCAGATACACCGGAATTTAAATTTCTCAAATTCTAAATTTTATATTCACTTTACTTGCAAATTATATTTCCTAAATCACATTTCTGCAGTTCCATTTTCTTTATTATGAAAAATGTTTCATTAATTTACATCTTTTTTATTTCAAGCAATTTCTATTGTAATTAGATTTCAATGTAATTTAATTATCGAATACTTCATAAAATAAAATTCACAAAGTATTCGTTTTATTTTTAATTCAACCAATAATCGATGATAATTAAATATTATCATCTTCTAACAACTACCATTCATTAAAATTATCATTTTATATATATAAAATATAATTTAGTTAAAATTATTTCATTTACCATATTTTTAAAACAATATTATGTTGACTTGCGCCGTTTAAGTGTTTAGAAACTCCTATCGATAACACGACGTTCCGCGCATCGATTAGAATTCACAAATAACTCAATGAATAAGTAAACACAATATAAAACATTTTATAACACTAAAACATACGCGCTCTCATATACATACAATCAAAAAGACTCATTCTAGGGTATCACTTCCCTATCTCTAATGAGTCGAACCCCACAAAGCTAAGGTTATCACTATACCAAAGCTCTGATACCAACTGTGACGACCAACAATTCGGAAGGTTTAAATTGACAATAATACACACATGTCCAACTCAAACAATCTAGAACATAGATAATCAATAGGGTTAATTAAGAAAATAAGAAAAGAAGAAGAAAACAAACACAGATTCTCGCAGCGAAATGATAGTATAATAATCAAATAAACAGTTCATGAAGCTGTTTACTATACATTTGATTATAATTTATACAAAATTTATCAGAGCTATATATATACAATAGGGATAAATAGATAATGCAGCATCCAACATGATGCAGGAATAATAGTAGTAATAATATACCAAATCTTCGTCTTCATCCTCCAGAATAGATCTTCAATAAGCTGAAAACTCAGGGCTGACCCTAGTGTAATGGAAAGATAAAACACTCGAGTCAGGACTAAAATATCCTTGTGTAAGTCAAATCGATAACACGTATAACATGATTGTAATAGCATCAGAGTTGTTTACGGGATTTCACATCTCCTATCCAGTGTATAACATGCGTGCAATAACTCAAGAGATGTTACGGGATTTCCCATCTCTTAAGGATCCATCAAAATATTTATATATAGTAGAATACGCTACATATATAATGTCTAGTTCGTAAAATAAATATTTTTCTTAGCATTAAGGCTTTACATTGATCCCCCATAATGCGTTTTAAGCATTGTCATATAGTTTGCATATTAAACACCAGTAACCTATCCGTAGATAGGGATGCACCGTGATACAACAACACTAAACCAAAACCGTATGGGTCTCGTATAGGGATAAAAGTATGACAAGGCACATGAGGCAATGCCCAAGGTAGGATACTACCAGTTCGAGTCGTAGGGTTGGTGGTAACGCATCATAGCCATGACTGCCCACCGCGTCCATCCATCCCATATCGAGTCAAAGGGAGGCTATCCCAAAATCAAGGTGCACCAATCGAAACCAACAACAAGAGTAATAATATGGACAGAGTCTAGGAAAAACAAAGAACGGATGTCTACTCGGGGTAATTAGCCCACTTGACCCTGTCAAGCCGTTAGGTTTTAGTCATTTCAAATTGGCATAAGTGCCGGGGTCTATCCATCTTCGATCTCTTTCTTCAAATTCAGTAAACGACGCCAAATCCAGCCACATCGTTCTGGACCATCACTCCACGTACACAGTTGTTAAAGTGGTTCCAATATTGATAGAGAGCATGTCAATAAGAGGCCCCGGTCTCTTTAACAACCAAACGTCGTTTTACACACCGGTTGGTACTTTTACATTTCAAAAACAATTCATAGTTGATATCAAAATATCATATTCGCTTCAAAATCAATTTCATTTCAAATCATCATATTTACTTCAAAATATATCAATTAGTTCGATGCGTCAATTTGACTACAAAAATTCAATTTGAATTACAATTTAGGTTATAACTTCACTTTAACCCAATTCGTATTTAAATCCACGATTTAAATATAAACGAGTCCCACTTTAGCCAGTTTGAATTTTTAGAAAATAGTTTTAATAGTTTTAAAATAGCTTAAATAGTTAAAATATTTTAATAGAAAATAGTTTGAGTATTGAAAATGGTTTATATAGTAAAATAGTGGGGAAAATCAAAGTAATTTAAACAAACCGTTAATTAATCACCCTTTACTTAATCAAGCCCCTAATTAATTTAAGATAAACCCTTTTATCTTAATTAATCACATCATTTAAATCTTATTAAATTAATTACTTGAAATTAATTATACAAAAATCACTTGAAACCCTTTTCATTATCTTTCTTAATTACATCATTATATTTTTGAAAACAATCAGAAATTTAATAAGATAATTAACCTAATACATAATTATATAAACCAAATCAATTTTTTTTTTAAAAAAACATTTAACTTTAAAAATTCAATCCTCAAAACTTGTTGAAAACTTGATAAGTACTTTGTTTTGAAAACTTTGCTCAAGCTTCCTACTTTTGCTTTTCAAAACTTGTTCATTCTTTTACTTTATTTTTAAAACTTGGTTAATACAAACTTAACAAAATACCCGGGCCCAAAGCAAAAAACTCAAGCCACTTGCGTTCTCGTCTTCCTTCGAGACAATCCCTCAACAACTTCGAGACAAGCACGAGCCAAACTCATCTTTCCCAAACTCGAAACACCCAGACACAACGTGCTCTTGTGCACCGTGCACACCGACCCGACTGCCTCCGACCATTGTTACGACCACCCACCGGACGCCGATGACCTCGTCGTCGATCCAGACTCCACAGCTAGCCAATCGTCCCAGCAAATCAAAATCGAACCACTCGAGCACCTATAGGAAAAACCAATCCCATCGACGAAAATGCCTCACGCCGCCGCCGTTGACCACCGGACACCACGTCGACGAGCCCAATCCTTCGCCAAAAGCTTCACGCTCCTAAGCCACCTACCCTGACCAAGACCGATGCAACGTCGACGCCGCATTGGCCTCGAAATCAATCACGACCCAAACCAATGCTTAAACCCTAGTTCACTAGCGCCAGTCCACCACGGTGAACTAGAAACTCTCCAGCCATTTTCCCGTTGATCCCCTCCACACGAGCTACCTTCAGCGTCAATCGCGATGCTCATTTTCCCCCTGATTGTGAGAAATGCGGATTAAGGGTCTTAAGGCTAGAATTAACACTAGAGGGGGGTGAATAGTGTTTTAAGAAATCTGTTAATCTTTTTGAGTTTATCTTAATTTGTTAACAATGTATGCACTAACCAAACACAGATATGAACACAAAATCAAACACAGATGCAAATATAAAGTAAAAGCAGTAAAGGAAAGAACACACCGGATTTTATACTGGTTCGGAGTTACCCTACATCCAGTCTCGCACAACTAAGTACGGATTTCCTTTCAAAGCCAATTCAACAATTACAACCCTCGGTTTCAAGGCTACGAGGTACACCCTCCAGAATAACAATCCTCTGGGTAGAGATACTTGATTTCAGGGGCAACAAGTTCACCCAATTGATTTCCAAGGCTACAATCACACCTTCTCTCGCTCAATTGATTTCCAAGGCTACAATTACACCTTTTCTCGCTCGATTGATTACAAAGAAGTCTATAACTCTGAATAGCACTTGGATCTTGTAGAGACAATGATGGAGAATCACACTAGAAGTAATCGAGTATGATTCGATGTTGATTTTGGCAGAGTAATGGTATGATTTTGTATTAAGAAATGTGGAAGAAGAAGAGGAGTGAATACCAGAAAAAAGTGATTAAAAATTCGTTGAAACTGACCCCTATTTATAGAAGAGCAACAACCATGACCATTCATGAAGAGTTATGGAGAATAGACACTTCTTTTGAAATTTGAATTTTGAAACCAACTGACACTATGTCGACATGGGGTATATGGCCATGTCGACATCCCAAAGGGATTTTTGGTGTTTTGATTTTCTTTGAAAATAACCTCTATTTTATATTAAAATTATTTTAAACTTTATAAATATACTTAACTATAGTTAAAATACATAAGTAAATATAAAGAACAATATATACATAATTTAACTATAATTTTATATTTAAATCTAAGTATAAATATTTAAAAGTTAAATATATTATTTGAAAAGATAGTTTAAAATCAGGAGTAATTTTGACATTGAAATTAAAGATGTTTTTGAGGCTAAAATTATTTAAAACCAGGACAGAGAGTTTTGAATCTTTTAAAAGGAAAGTTTTGAAATCATTTTGAAAACAAGATAATTTTGTAAAATCATTTGAATTAAAATTAGTGGATACAAAACAATGTCCCACTAGATTTTCGTAGGTTCCATCCTACTTAGGGTTCCATCACTTTAACGGGCTCGAAGTGGATTCCATTCCACGAATAAATTGGATATTAAGATGCCAGTGCTTTTCTACGAGTTTTAACAAATATTCCTAATAAAACAAACTTAACCTTGAAATCTTGAACTCTTGATAATCTTGATACTCATGAGTCTTCTACCTCTATATCTTGAATCTCTATACTGTACAGTCTTCATTCTTGATACCTGCATGGTTAGATCCTGCATATACATATATATCTAAACTTGTAATGTTAGTATTTATATTTTATAATCTATTCTAAGGTTGTTGTCATCAAAACCAACTCCTCAGGGACTAATAATATCCCCCTTTTAAAATTCAAACAACATATCAATTCAAAATCAATCGATCAATCAATTCAAAAACAACCAATCAATCAATCAATTCAAGCATGCAATTTCAACCAATGTATTGTAAACGTGTACCTTTTTCAGAGTCCGTGTCTTTGGTATCAACTAAATCGAGAATTGCTGTGAAGCATAGATTTGAATTATCTTTCTTCTGTTCATCGTCGCTGGAGGATGAGTCAGAGTCATCTAGAGTAGCAGTGAATGCACGTTTCCGTTTCTTTGTAGAATCATTGTTTGTAGGGGAGTTTTGCGTATCTAGATGTGGACAGTCTCTTTTGATATGACCTGGTTCGTCACAGTTGAAGCATTTGATAAAGTTTGGTACTGTAGTCTGATTACCGGAATTCTTAAAGTTGTTTCTCTTGAGATTATTCATCTTTCTGTATTGCAGAAATTTCCGAAAATTCCTGGTCATAAGTGTTATCTCTTCATCATTATCAATGTTTGAATCTGATCTGTCGGTTAATGCATTGAATGCCATTGATTTCTTTTCAGATGCTTTGCTTTCTCTTCTCCCGATCATTTGAACTTCAAATGACATTAGATTTCCAATCAATTCTTCTATCTTTAAAGTACTGATGTCATTTGCCTCTTCAATTGCAAGTGTCTTTTGATCCCATTCTGGAGTGAGAGAATTCAAAAAATTTCCGACTTGATCTTCTTCCGAAAATTCCTTTCTCAAAGATATTAAAGAATGCACAATATCTTGAAATCGACTATACATATCGGAAATAAACTCATTAGTATTCATTTTAAATAATTGAAACTGATTTGTGAGCATGGAAATTTTGGTCTGTTTAACTTTTCTTGTTCCTTCGTGAGTTACTTGCAAAGTTTTCCAGATTTCATATGCAGACTTACAAACTGACACTCTATTAAATTCATTTCTTTCAAGTGAACAAAACAGAATATTCATTGCTTTAGAATTATTTTGTGCAACAGTCTTTTGCTCAGTGGTCCACTGTGCAAAATTTGTTGTGGGTTCAGAATATTCAGTTTGTGTGATATTCCATGTTTCTAATCCTACAGACTGTAAATATATTTTCATCCTACATGCCCAATATGCATAGTTACTGCCATTAAAAAGTGGTGGTCTGGCAATAGACTGACCTTCTACAAATGAACTAGTGTTAGTGGAAATAGCAGTACTAGTGTTAGTAGCCATTTTAAAACTTTTCAAAATTCAGATTATGAAACTTTTGAAAACCTGGCTCTGATACCAAATGTGAGAAATGCGGATTAAGGATCTTAAGGCTAGAATTAACACTAGAGGGGGGGTGAATAGTGTTTTAAGAAATCTGTTAATCTTTTTGAGTTTATCTTAATTTTTTAACAATGTATGCACTAATCAGACACAGATATGAACACAGAATCAAACACAGATGCAAATATAAAGTAAAAGCAGTAAAGGAAAGAACACACCAGATTTTATACTGGTTCGGAGTTACCCTACATCCAGTCCCGCACAACTAAGTACGGATTTCCTTTCAAAGCCAATTCAACAATTACAACCCTCGGTTTCAAGGCTACGAGGTACACCCTCCAGAATAACAATCCTCTGGGTAGAGATACTTGATTTCCGGGGCAACAAGTTCACCCAATTGATTTCCAAGGCTACAATCACACCTTCTCTCGCTCAATTGATTTCCAAGGCTACAATTACACCTTTTCTCGCTCGATTGATTACAAAGAAGTCTATAACTCTGAATAGCACTTGGATCTTGTAGAGATAATGATGGAGAATCACACTAGAAGTAATCGAGTATGATTCGATGTTGATTTCGGCAGAGTAATGGTATGATTTTGTATTAAGAAATGTGGAAGAAGAAGAGGAGTGAAAACTAGAAAAAAGTGATTAAAAATTCGTTGAAACTGACCCCTATTTATAGAAGAGCAACAGCCATGACCATTCATGAAGAGTTATGGCGAATAGACACTTCTTTTGAAATTTGAATTTTGAAACCAACTGACACTATGTCGACATGGGGTATATGGGCATGACATCCCAAAGGGATTTTTGGTGTTTTGATTTTCTTTGAAAATAACCTCTATTTTATATTAAAATTATTTTAAACTTTATAAATATACTTAACTATAGTTAAAATACATAAGTAAATATAAAGAACAATATATACATAATTTAACTATAATTTTATATTTAAATCTAAGTTTAAATATTTAAAAGTTAAATATATTATTTGAAAAGATAGTTTAAAATCAGGAGTGATTTTGACTTTGAAATTAAAGATGTTTTTGAGGCTAAAATTATTTAAAACCAGAACAGAGAGTTTTGAATCTTTTAAAAGGAAAGTTTTGAAATCATTTTGAAAACAAGTTAATTTTGTAAAATCATTTGAATTAAAATTAGTGGATACAAAACAATGTCCAACTAGATTTTCGTAGGTTCCATCCTACTTAGGGTTCCATCCCTTTAACGGGCTCGAAGTGGACTCCATTCCACGAATAAATTGGATATTAAGATGCCTGTGCTTTTCTACGAGTTTTAACAAATATTTCTAATAAAACAAACTTAACCTTGAAATCTTGAACTCTTGATAATCTTGATACTCATGAGTCTTCTACCTCTATATCTTGAATCTCTATACTGTACAGTCTTCATTCTTGATACCTGCATGGTTAGATCCTACATATACATATATATCTAAACTTGTAATGTTAGTATTTATATTTTATAATCTATTCTAAGGTTGTTGTCATCAAAACCAACTCCTCAGGGACTAACACTGATCACCAGAAATCGTCGAACAAACGATTTCCAATCAACTCGCGATATTTCGACATCCACAAACCTAAAAACCTTGAAACTTAAATAAAAAATCACATCCGTTCTTTTAAGTGTGAGCTTAAAAGAACTTAATTTTATTACAGTAAGTATATATAACCATTTCTGTTTATAATGCAATATACATGTGTTAGATGAGATTTTATTTTAGGATTTAATAAATATATGTTGAAGAAGAAATTATACAGTAAAGTAAATTACTGTTGTTATTTATAGAAAAAGAAAACCAGAAAAAAAAAATATACAGAAAAAAAATATTTATTTTGAACCTATATGAGAGTTTAAAGTTTATGAAAAATTAGATTTATGGAACCTATATTTCCCTGAATCCACAGACGTTAGCACAATACCAATTCCACTTCGAGGTGGAATATCGCGGTATATGGGATTAATATAATATCATCCGTTATTATGCGGCGCATAGGGTCTCATCTGCTATATAATGCGGGAAATCAATCATTCCAATATATATATATACACTACTATATATATTATCACATCCAATCAATTCAATCATTCAACCAGTTATTTAAATTTAACCATTTAAATTTAAATAGCAATCCAGAAGAGTGAGATTAACTCACCTTTATTTTATTTGCAACCCATTTCCATTCCTGCTTGATTTCTTCACGATTTTGACCTTGTATAAATATTTACGGTGACAATTAATCTCATTTAATAAATTGCTTAACTAATGATTTTATTTTAACTACTTTTCTTTAAAAATCTTTTAGTAACTAAAAATAATTAAATAAGTTAATTAAACAAGTTAATCACTATAATACATTATTTAAAAATAAGCTAGTAGATTTAAAATGTGTATATGTATATTTATTTTATTTTTCATTTTCAAACTGCATATAAAATAATCTATATAGGTTCAAAAATCTAATTTTTCATAAAACTTTAAACTCTCATATATTTTTTCTTCCAAAACCTCAAATATATTTTGATTCATTTCCAAATTTATAACGTCCATAATTCCAATTTCAAATGTCCATAATTCCGGGTCGTCACATTAAACATCTAAAAGATTGGTTTTTAAACAGTTTATATAATAAAATAATAAATTTTGAAAATAGTTTTAAAGTCAAACTGATCCAATTCCAACCTTCTAATTCAACTCAATTTCAATTTCCATTTCAGTTGAAATCGATTCAATTCCAATTTCAATTCGGATTAACTTCGATTCCAATTTCCATTCAAATCAATTTAAATTTTGATTTTCATTTTTAACTTCAAATTGGATTCAACAATTCGAGTCAACGGTTTAAATTTTAATTCAATTCTAATTTTAAACCATTTCATTTTATATTAATTTCAAGTTCAATTTCAAATTATCGATTTAAATTACTTAACTAGAATTTAACTTCAATATTCAATTTAAGATTCAAATCTCCAAAATAATTCAATTCTGAGCTCAATTTTGAAATATCGATTTAAATTACGTTTACGTAGCCATATTTTAAAGTCCGAATAAAGTCCAATCCTTTAAAGCTAATCAATTTCCGAAACTTAGATCATATTTCAATTATAACTTCAAAATCTCAAATTTCGTTTTTAAACAATTTTGTTTAACACATTTCAATTTCATAATTTAAGCTCAAGTTCGAAAAAAATTCGATTTCCATACATTCGATTTTTACTTCATTAAATCAAACTCATTTAACTAATTTCAAATCAAAAATTGGAAAATCGTTTAATTTAACCAAACTGGTGTCCGCATATAATTTTATATCCTACAGCCAAGTGATCAGTTATTTCAATTTAATTTTAGGGATGGATATATGTATATATATCATTTCAATCCAAATAATAATGTCATAGGTATATATCATTTCAACCTATTTCTTAATTTATTCGAAATAATTAACTTTACAGTTTTATGTACTGTAAATAATTTTCAGGGTGATAACAGGATATATCGAAATAAATAACATCCAAATGATCCAAAATATCAACCACTAGCGTCCATCACAATCAACATCCAAATCTCAATAATTCATAACAATTTCATAGTTATCGATAGTAGGTAATTTACTGGCAATGAATTTCCAATTTCAAATTTAACTGTCATTTTAATATCTAAAGTCAATTCGTATGTCAATTTCATTTTCTATTAACAGTCTATAAAATTAGATAATCTTCACGGTTCAACTTTAACGAACATAAAAAATTTATAGTACGTCGTGAGCGTTAAAAATACCACCTTGAGTTTTAAATTTTAAATCAAATCGAACGGCTTTCGATTTAACCAAAATTTTAGTTAGCTCCAATCATCTCCAAACCAATTCCACAATGCAGTGCTCGTCACCACGATTCCATCGCCGCTTGTTTCGTCCAATTTCGACCTTGTATGTGAAAGATACACATTTTATAAGATTTGAATATAATTTATATAAATAAATTTATTTTCTCTTTTTATTTTTTTATTTTTTTATACCCTTTAGAATCTTGGCCGTTCATTTCAGAACAACAAATATCGGCCGCTCTTCCTTTCTTTCCCCCCTTCGTTCAACTTACAGTACGAATAACCCATACGCGCTCCACTTCCACTCTATGTCGCACCACCATCCATCGCCTAGAACTCGATCGGCCAACTCCATGACGAAGCCTCCCTCCTGCAACACCTCCGCCCTCAACCCCGAAGCACTCAGCCTCCCACATGCTCTTGAAATCATGCTCTAAGTCACCATGAACACGAGTGATTTAACGCCGCCATGTTGCTCCGATTCAAATCTTGACCGTTGATATTATAGAGCTCCCCGAGCACTACAAGTTTCGTGCAGAAGTCTTCGGCTAGTTGTTGATGGTTAGAGAGATCAAAGGGAAATGTATGGAACGTTTTCGACCATTAAAATGGTGGGGGTGGCTGCGTGAATTGCTTAGGGCTAGGGTTTGACTGTGTATATGAGTATATATACGTGTATGCGCATTATATTATTATTATGTTCACTATTCACATGCTTTTCCGGACGAACTCCAAACGAAGCGTGCCACCTAGCGTTTATAATGTTTGACCCCTATTCCGAACACAACAGAACTAGTCTCAAGGCCTAATTCGATCGTATGTGGAAGATAGCCTTTTGAATCGAATTAAAATATTAAATTTTCAAATATTAATTTCAACGCGTTTATACCCCGCACGACCAAACGGTAACTCCAAATGCTACGAAATTTAAAATCTGATAATAATTCGCTATTATGGATCTAATGGAACTAGTTTCATCGAATTTCGAGATTATGGCCAAAATGGCTATTTTACTCGTTAATTATAATATAAAATTTCCAATTTCTAATTATTCACTTTTAAATCCAATTCTAAATGTTAACAATCTTCATTCGTAATTTGATAAAATTTAAATTAACTCCCGATATCATTTTCAATCATATTAAATCCAAAATTCAATTATTCAAATAATTTCCAATATTAGATTCAAACAATTTAATTATCCAATAAATCACTATAATAGAAATATAAATTATTGAACTTACAAAATTTAACTTTTAAAACGAATACAAATTATAAAACAACTATTCCCATTTTACAGTCATTCAATTTCCATTATTAAATTTCACTATTGATTTTAAACATGGTCAATACATAGAATTTATTTCAATACTTATTATCGCAAAATCTTCGAAATTAACTATTTCAAAATTTTATTCAAGCTCATATTCAATAACTATATTGATAAATCATTAAAATATTTATTTTTACTATTTTATTTAATAATTACGTTAAATTTAATAATTTAAAATAGCCAAAAAATACGGGTCCTTACATAAAGTGTGCTTTGAAAAATATGAAGCTTTCCTCAAAGTTTTTTACAGATTTATGTATATAGAGGTATTTTCCGAGTGTTGAAATTTAAATGGTTTCTTTGGAAAAAAGATAGAAATTTTTGGTGAATAATTTTTTTAAAGAAATTATATATAAAGAAGCACCTTTATGAAAAATGTTTAAACCAAAGATAAAAGTTTTATGAAATGATTCCATAAAGATTCGAGTACAGGACATTGAGGTGTTTACACCGATCCGAAAATTATTTATCACTCAATTTTTGACGGCGAACATTGATGTGGGTTTTTGGTTGGGTACTTGAGTTTTCTATCGTAGTTGAGAGCTATGTAAGGAAAACAAAGTTTTCTGATCAAGAAGCCTGATCAGAGTCCGTACTAGAGGATGGAAGGATCAATACTAGTTCAGAAGTAAAGTTGTGTATTCGAATAGAAGATCGAATCAGATATTGTGTACAGATGAACTGTATACATCATACGGATTTAAGTTTATAAAATAATGTTTTGGGCAAACTCTTTTGGGTTTGGGTTATGGTTAAATTTCGGGGATGAAATTCTTTTAAGGGGGGAAGAATGCAATGACCCGTAATTTTATCACTTTAAATTGGGATATTTAATTAATTTTAAATATTCAAATAATTGTTTAAAATGATAAATAATTATTTTTAATAATGTGAATAAGTGATTGATAATGGTTTTATAAATATATAAACTTGTTTTATAAAGATATACAAACTTCGTCACATTTTGGCAGATTGACGTCGTCTTTTTATTAAAGGATTTTAATATTATTTAAAATGGTTTTATAACTTAAATAATCTTGTTTTAATTATTTAAATATGATTAGAAATTTATTTTCAAGTTTTGCTTGCCTAAATAAATAGTTTGATTAAAAACTGAAAATATGACCGGAACTTGGGTTCCGGATTATCAACGATTTAACAAATGTTTGCGCCAAAATTGGTCACAAACCCCGAATTTTGTGAAAGCACCAGTGTATGAATATAAATCAACAATAGTCACACACAAATCTCAAATCTAAGCAAACAGAGTATCACAATTCAGAAACAATGAACATAAACACGAGATTTATAGTGGTTCGGCGATCTTGCCTACGTCCACTCTGAAGTTGATGATTTTATTGATGTTCACTTGATGATTACAATTTCTTCTGATGTAGTACAACTGATTATATGATTATAATCTGAATCTAAGGAAGCAGTGGTGATTCTGAGTAAACCTGGCAGAGTCTGGGCGCTCTTTAGCTCTCAAAATTGTCTGACCCCTTTTCTGAATGGCCAGAGGCTCTATTTATAGTTGTAGGAGGCTGATATTTCGCCTAAATTGAAGGGAGACCAGTTCTGGCACGTGAGGGGGCCCATATGCCCGCTTTCAAGAAATCCGGGCCCACTTCGGGATCGATTCGAACTCAACTTCGAATCGATCAAGATTTGCTCTGATTGAGATGAAATTTGGCATGAACATTCCTTAGGTTGCCAGTAAGCTACTGTGAAAATTTCATAGCATTTGGATTTGTAGATCTTGAGATATGATCGATTCAAGGTTGTATTCTTCGGTAGGACGTCTCGTTCGAATCGATCAACTTGCACCGGTAGCTTCGAATCGAAAGGGTCACGCGCGGTTGCAATGACGTGGAGCGCATTCTTCGAGTCGATCTGCATTTCACCCCGGTTTGATCGAGTCATCCCGAGTATTCTTCCGCTTTGACTTTGACGGATTCGAAGGTTTCCACCACACATGGATTCAGACAATGTCTTATTCGTAGCGACCCTGACTTGCCTCGGTCGATCGATACGAAATGACCACATTGGATGGATTCGAGGAGATGTTCTCTAGTGGATACGAACGTATCTTTGGTATATGGAGTCGAGATGGAGCTTCGTTCGTATCGATCATGATGCATTCCAGTTGATCGATACGAATAGGTGGTCATAGGATGGATTCGAAGAAGGGTCACTGGATGGATACGAAGTGGAGTGACTGCGTGGATTCGAAGGACTTCCAAGCTTGATGGATACGAGGTTGATGATATCTGATCGATGTGAATCAAGGCCAACTGTTGATGGATTCGAACAGGGAGGCGCTGATGGATTCGAACACAGGTGTTGCCTATGGATTCGAATAAGGGTATCCTCCTTCATTTTGCATCGATCATAACTTGAGCACACGAACTCGGATTAACCTGAAATTTGAAATGCTTGCTATCGTGGCTTTGCTTGTCATGTCTTATCAATTGTAGCCTGATCCAGACTCGGGAAAAATTCATCGATATCCATGGTGAACTTGTGATGTAACTGTCCTATAGGATGGACTATCATTGATTTCTAGTCAACTTTTTGGTGTCACGGCCTTGCCAAAAGGCGGGATAACATTTGCCCCCCAAAACATGCCTTGCGATAGGAAGGTGTGTTTTGTAGTTCCATAAGTTGGATGTTCATATCCTGTTGATGACCTGCAAAGAAATTGATAGTTTTATCTGACCTTAAATGACGACCGTTCGCGATCTAGCCATTTGAGGTGGAATGCGACCGTTCGCTATCTAGCATTTCTATATGGCCCCAAATGACGACCGTTCGCGATCAAGCCATTTAAGGTAGAATGCGATCGTCCGCGATCTAGCATTTTTTGTATGACCTCAAATGACGACCGTTCGCGATCTAGCCATTTGAGGTGGAATGCGACCGTTCGCGATCTAGCCTTTCTATATGGCCCCAAATAACGACCGTTCGTGATCAAGCCATTTGAGGTGAGGGGTGCCGTTCGAGGCGAGTTATGACCGTTCGTGGTCGAGTGCCGTTCGCGGCGAATGATGACCGTTCGAGGTCGGGTGCCGTACGAGGCAGATTGTGACCGTTCGAGGTCCGGTGCCGTTCGAGGCTAATGGTGACCGTTCGAGGTCGGATGCCGTTCGAGGCGAATGAGTGTGCCCGGGGGGACTTAGTATCATCAATACCAGGTTTCACGTTTGGGTGAATTCCTGGATTGTTTGTTGCAATGGTTTATCGCCATCTCAGAGCATGCCTAGGGACCGTTCGCGATCTCGTACATGTGTAAGTGGCTTAGCCGTTATGAAATCACAAGTAGCATTGTTTCATTGAAAATAAGTTTTTAACAGAAATGGTAAACAAAATCAAGTTCAAATGTTCAAATCAAGATGAAACAAAAGCAAAGCAAGGATGTCAAAGTGTAAACTCCCATAACGATAGGGTTAACAGTCATTCAGAGCATGCCTATGGACCGCTCGTGATCTCGCACATGTGTAAATGACTTACCCGTGTTGGTGAGAGGTTTACGACTTGTTCATCGTTATTTCAATTAATTTATAACCATACGGTGTCCCGGCTCAGGGTCACTCCTAGCTAATGTAGACGGTGGTCGCTCTGGCTCCACTACTGGAGCTCGCCTTCTCACATACTGAAGTAGCATACCGAATCTGATGTGCCCTTCCACCTCATCCTTCAGATGTCTACAATCGTTAGTGCTATGACCGTTCAGTTCATGGAACAAGCAATATCTATCTGATTTCCTCTCGTCAACAGTGGGGTCCCTTCGTATTGGCCTACGGTAGGGAACTTGCTCTCGTGTATCTCGGTAGATTCGCTCCAAACTCTCATTCAGCTCTGAGTAGGTGGTGAATCGTGGCTCTCTCCGCAGTCGCTTTGGCCCGTCACCACTATCCTCAGCCTTTCGTTTTTCTTTGTCCTTGCCTGAGTCCTTTTCGAGAGGCTTATTGTCTTTAATTGCATAAACTTCTATTCCCTCTCCTTCTTCTCTTTCAGCATTAGCGTCTTCCAATCGCAAAAACTTTTCTGCCTCGTGATAGAATTCTCCTAGATCCATAGGTGGATCCTTAGTTAATGAATTTTTGAATTCTGTGCCGTCAGCTACTCCGGACACAGCTGCCATCATAACCATGGATGGATCTGGCCGATCCACCGATGCCGCTGCCGCATTGAATCGCGTCAGGAAATTCCTCAAAGATTCCCCAGCTTTCTGCTTTAGCGTTTCCAAACTCATCACATTCTTGGGTCTTGAAATGTGAACCCTGAATTGCCTCATAAATTTCTCAATCAAATCGGTCCATGTCCCAATGGAGCCGCTCTCTAGCTGTCTGAACCATAAAGCTGCTATGTCTGTCAAATACAATGGAAAGCACCGGGCCATGACTTCCTGTGATGCCCCCAGCACTTCCATGTGCCTTATATACCTCGTTAGATGGACCGCAGGATCCGTCCTCCCATCATACCTTTCCACTGTTGGCAGTTTGAATTCTGGTGGGTTCCTAGCCATCCTAATCGCAGGAGAAAAGGGACTCTTGTTCACGTCTTCAAGATCTCTGTTCACTAATCCGCCTCTCATGGCTCGCCTGACCATCTCTGCCAATCTATCGTTGTCTCCAAGCTGTAGTCCTCGTTCACTACCTTCGATCTGCCCCCCGAGTCCGTGCGAGCTTTCGGGTGTCTGCCCCCCTGGCTGAGCGTTCATCCCTCTATTGCTGCTAGGTTGCTCGGATGTCCTTGTCTCTCTTCCCGGGTTCGGATCAACATGCTCTAAGTGTGTGCCCCCCAGCTCCGGCGCTGCGCTAGATGGTCCTGCTCCGTTCTGGACTCCGGTTGTCCCTTGATTTTGCACTCTAAGTTGTCCAATCTGTTGAAGCAAATTCTGGATCATTTCCTCCTGTCTCTTCATCATTGCCTCCATCTCATCCCTGGTGATGAAGATCGATGCTTGGTTTGCTCCTGAGGAAGCCTCTTGACTTCCTTCGTGCTGACTTCTCTCAGCTCTTTGCCTTCTACTTGTTTGTCGGGTCATTGTCTTTCAAATCTTCAAGCTTTCAGATCTAAACTTCAAATCTTGTGTAGCGGGTGCGAGTTCAACTCTCAGTGAAAGCACAAAAGTGTTTGCGCCAAAATTGGTCACAAACCCCGAATGTTGTGAAAGCACCAGTGTATGAATATAAATCAACAATATTCACACACAAATCTCAAATCTAAGCAAACAGAGTATCACAATTCAGAAACAATGAACATAAACACGAGATTTATAGTGGTTCGGCGATCTTGCCTACGTCCACTCTGAAGTTGATGATTTTATTGATGTTCACTTGATGATTACAATTTCTTCTGATGTTGTACAACTGATTATATGATTATAATCTGAATCTAAGGAAGCAGTGGTGATTCTGAGTAAACCTGGCAGAGTCTGGGCGCTCTTTAGCTCTCAAAATTGTTTGAACCCTTTTCTGAATGGCCAGGGGCTCTATTTATAGTTGTAGGAGGCTGATATTTCACCTAAATTGAAGGGAGACCAGTTCTGGCACGTGAGGGGGCCCATATGCCCGCTTTCAAGAAATCCGGGCCCACTTCGGGATCGATTCGAACTCAACTTCGAATCGATCAAGATTTGCTCTGATTGAGATGAAATTTGGCATGAACATTCCTTAGGTTGCCAGTAAGCTACTGTGAAAATTTCATAGCATTTGGATTTGTAGATCTTGAGATATGATCGATTCAAGGTTGTATTCTTCGGTAGGACGTCTCGTTCGAATCGATCAACTTGCACCGGTAGCTTCGAATCGATAGGGTCACGCGCTGTTGCGATGACGTGGAGCGCATTCTTCGAGTCGATCTGCATTTCACCCCGGTTTGATCGAGTCATCCCGAGTATTCTTCCGCTTTGACTTTGACGGATTCGAAGGTTTCAACCACACATGGATTCGGACAATGTCTTATTCGTAGCGACCCTGACTTGCCTCGGTCGATTGATACGAAATGACCACATTGGATGGATTCGAGGAGATGTTCTCTAGTGGATACGAACGTATCTTTGGTATATGGAGTCGAGATGGAGCTTCGTTCGTATCGATCATGATGCATTCCAGTTGATCGATACGAATAGGCGGTCATAGGATGGATTCGAAGAAGGGTCACTGGATGGATACGAAGTGGAGTGACTGCGTGGATTCGAAGGACTTCCAAGCTTGATGGATACGAGGTTGATGATATCTGATCGATGCGAATCGAGGCCAACTGTTGATGGATTCGAACAGGGAGGCGCTGATGGATTCGAACACAGGTGTTGCCTATGGATTCGAATAAGGGTATCCTCCTTCATTTTGCATCGATCATAACTTGAGCACACGAACTCGGATTAACCTGAAATTTGAAATGCTTGCTATCGTGGCTTTGCTTGTCATGTATTATCAATTGTAGCCTGATCTGGACTCGGGAAAAATTCATCGATATCCATGGTGAACTTGTGATGTAACTGTCCTACAGGATGGACTGTCATTGATTTCTAGTCAACTTTTTGGTGTCACGGCCTTGCCAAAAGGCGGGATAACAACAAATAAAAGTTGTGATTGAATGATGCAACTTTGTTATTTGAAATATGACATATATACATACACATATACATGAATAAACATCCACACATACAAATATACATTTAAATTTAGCATATAAAACAAAAATGGTTTACTTTGAAAAATTAAACCTACCATCACTTACACATAAGAAGACATGGCACATGGAGGAGGAGTGGGTTAGGCATATTGCTGAGATGATGTTGTATAAGACATATTTGTAAAATTTGCCTATAAATATCAAGGCATACTCTCTTCTTTTCTATAAATCTCATTCCACCTTCTTCTTCTTCTTCTTCTTCTCATCTTCAATGTCTTCTTTCTTTTCTCTTCTATGGCCTTCGGCTGTAAGCAATAATTAGGTGAAAATAGCTTGGGCCGAGAGCAAATAGAGGAGGGAAATTATGGTGATGGCCATGAGCAAAGAGGAGATGAAGGTGGTGGACCTGAGCTTTGGGAGGTGGAAGAACGGCCTTAGGCTGTGTGCAAAGGAGGGGGAAGGATGTTAGGGCGTAAGCAATGGAGGAAGGAGAAGGTCTTGGCTTTGAGCTAGGAGAAAATGGAAGTGATGATGGGAGTGCTGTGTTGATGTATTGAATGTTGGTCGGAAGAATTTGGTTTGAAATAAATGTGAGTTAATCACGCTTTGAAATGCTTGATAATATCACTTGATATTCACTTGTTAATCACTTGTTTATATTACTTATCAATCACTTAATATTGCTTACTATTAGTGTTAGTAGTAGATATTAACTATTTAAAGTTATACCGTTGATTATATGCTAAAATGATTGCTTATGTGGTTGTTTAATATGTTTGGATGATGATTGTTTGTGATATAAAAGTTTGCTTGTGATACATATGATCATTATGACTTAAAGTTGAAAATCATATATGATGAGAAATGATATCTATGTGAATTAACAACGCATATCTTGTGAAAAATTATTCACATTATACCAAAAAATAATATTATACTACCTATGTTAGGCCTCTTTGTTTTTAAAACCAAAAAAATGTCATTTTATAATATTGGAATTTACTTCGGAAAAGTAAGGAAATGAGAAAGTGCAGTTTTGAAAAAGATTTGGAATTTGTTTTAAAAAAGAAAGGAATAGGAAAAGTGAATTTAGTAATTAGTTGTAAAATAATTTTTATGATCTTATTTTGAAAAATAACGGTTTTAAAAGATGAAATTGATATGAAAATATCATATGGATTATATAAAAGAATTGAAAATGGAAAAATTGTAAATTGAATATTATAATGATATAATATCATAATTTTTAGAAACAAAGTGAAAATGGATTTTGGAATCAAGTAAAATAGTAAAATATGGGCTTAAAATGGTTTAAAATGTTATATAAGAGTTTTAAAAGTGTTTCAACAAAGTTTGGTGAAGTTTGAAAATTGAGTAAAAATGAGCTCGCCGCGTAGCGATAGTTCGAAATTTCACGCGTAAAAATTTAAATCAATGTGCAGAATGAAATATAAGTCAGAATTTATTGAAACAAGAATTTTCCACCCTTATAATAATAGTTTTCAAATGAAAAGGAAAAATCAAGATTCCATTTAGTACAGTTTGAAATATGTCCAAATAAAGTTTTTAAAATCATTGTGTTTTGGTAGTTCATAAAATATTGTTTTCAACCCTTTAAAATGGATGTTTTTAAATCTTTAAAAATTTGAAATGAATTCCATAAGTATGTTAAAATATTTTAAAAGGATTTCGAATTATAAAATTGGGCATATATGTAATGAAATTGGTATTTTAAGTTATAAAGCTTTAAAATCACTATTCACCGATAATTTAGAAATGGAAATGGGTAACCAATAAATAAATGATTTAAACTTGGTTTTTCTTCCAAAATCTTTTTGAAATGTTTTTCAAATGGTAAATCGGGTACTTTTAAAAATTTAGAGTCGATCAAATAACTTGACCACCTTATGTGTGACAGAGAGATAGTCTCTAGGTTGGAGTTTGGAAAACCAGTTGCCTGCGCCCCCTAGTTATCCGACTGGCCTGATGGAGGGAATAGTTAATTTGATTTACTCGGATCACATTTTTTTAAGATAAAAGAAAAGTGATTTGGATTTTTCCAAAAAGATTGAATAAGATTTAAAATAGGATTTTGATGGTAAAGAGAACATTCTAGGATAACTCTATATTAAATTCCAAGGTGGGAACTTGTACTTTTCGTGTGAATTTAAAAGGCGATTTCACCGTTACTCGACGAATAGTACAGGTAGAATACTGAAATTAGTATTGATTATAATTAGTCTAAAATTTATGGATCCCTTTTATTCAATATTAACTGGTTTGGGTTGACAGTAAACGATGTCTTAAATAACATTGTTTTTAGCCCGTTAAAGATATGTTTTCGGAATATGAAAAGATTGGTGTTATAATAATATTAGAAGATGGAAATATTTCCCTAAGTATTTAGAAAGAAATGATTTGGTATTTCCAAAGTTAAAAAGAGGCTTAATAATCCCATATGTACTGAAAGAAATAGAAATGGTTTAAAGCTTATATCTCTGAAGAAATATTTATTTGGATGAAAAGATTTATTAATTAGATGATGTTTAATAATCACCCACATACTTGACATCTTTTTATCGATAATTGGTTCGGAGGGACCGAGATCGAATTTGGGTGATTCCTATTCGAAAACCACTTCGAACCAATATACGTGTTCGAAAGTGAAGACATGTTGGAGATAATAATTTTTGAAGACATAGATTTTCATAATGTAGGGCTTCTTGCCATTAATCTCTAGGGTGATTCGCATATTATATATATGGTGGCAATAGTACCTTCATTCTGAAATCTTCGATATAAGGACTGCTCGCTTCTAATCTTAGGGGTGATTCCTAAACAGGTTGTAGCACGAGGGTGCCTTCGGTTTGTCCTTCACCTGGACACTTATATGGACGAATGTCTGACATTGCATTTCTAAGACTGTGCAAATTGGTTTTTACAAATGTACATCTGTTTGGTGGTGTAGGAGGTAACCCCTCTTATACTTAACACCCTTCCCTAGGACGAATGAACTTGGAGGTTGTACTTTTGTGGAAATCAATAGTTTGTTATTAGAAATGGAAATGTAGTACTCTAAGTGGAATTTGCTTTATGGAAAGTAAAGCGTGGCCTCACGAGCCTCACATCCGGGAGATGATACGGGAAACTATGTGGTCCGAAGGAAATATTACAATATTACAGACTATCGGATAATCGCGGATAAAAATGGTGTTGCAGCCTTAGAGGTTAAATGAATAGGTATAATGGTGTATGAGTCCCTGTACGAAAAGCCACCGGATATGCCGATTCATAGTAGTGTAGCAATATGGTATGGTGGTGTATGGATCTTTGTACGAGAAGCCATCGGGTACTATA
This sequence comes from Allium fistulosum, assembly GCA_030737815.1. Lineage (NCBI taxonomy): Eukaryota > Viridiplantae > Streptophyta > Magnoliopsida > Asparagales > Amaryllidaceae > Allium > Allium fistulosum. The sequence goes on from CM060901.1 coordinate 1,260,772,509, forward strand.
AGTGCTATACATGGAGTCCGCAAAGGAAGCAAAAAGCCACCATTTCCCTATCATGTCGGAAATTTGGTCCCAATTCGAGCTTTACTATTTTTATTGTATTCCCAAAATAGCCATAATGCCTTAGAAACATTTTAGCTACATTTTGGTGTCATATACTCCATCGACTTGTCCATGTATTGGTAATTTCTTTGTATATATTTATTTGAAAAGTGTTTTCAAACCAATGCTATTAAAGATAATATCAAAATGTTTCGATATAAAGTATTTTGGTTATCGTAAGGTAGTCCATTGAGCTGAGTCCATATAAGAGTGAATCCGTGGAGCTAAGTCCACTGTAGAGAACAGGAAAGTAGCAAATCCCCGAAGTGAGATAGGATACGGCATAAATATTCTGAAGCCGGCATTAGATACTTGTGGAAGTGTCTATGTAGGGTAGTTACCTTAGTCAAGCCATTTTAGCTAGAAAAGCTTAGATTACCTTTGAACTTAGGATTTAGTTGGTATACCCTTTAGGCAGTGACCTTTGGATGATAGCAATGGCTGTAAACATGTCAATAGGACATATTATGTGTTATGGATGCTAATGGATGTAAATGCATGTAATTGGTTGCATTTCCATAAGTTAGGATAGTCGGTCATATAGGTACATACATTCATATCATGTGCATATTATTTCTTGATTTGTTGCTACATATGGATGTTGCATATGGTTGTATGGTTGGTCATGAATGTAGAATTACCAGTTTATCGCTAGGATTTTGCATACATTTGGACACATAACATAAGCATTCTTGCATAAACAGAAGGTCGACTTAATCAGTAGACCAACTACTCTTTTGCATTAGTTTAGGTTCATCTGCATTCCTCGTTGCATAAATACATAATTGCATTAGAAATTATTGAGGGTTGTGGTTGCCATGGATAATGGATGAATAGATGTATGTAGAATTGGTTGCTGGTTGTAAGTTGCATTTTTCTGTCCCTAGAGATTTTGGGGATGAAATCCTTTTAGTGGGAGAATGTGACACCACAGAGTTTTTTTGGATTAAATAAGAGAATTTAAAATTAAATTAAACAAGTTCTTAAAAGTTAAATTTTCACAATTATCCGAATCTGGCTATGGGAATTGCACTATTGGGTCCGTGACAATTTTCTGGACAATTTTCATACATAACTTGTCGCGGTCCAAGTTAGTATGAGAGAGTTACGAAAAGGAGAAGATTAAATAAAAAAATTAAAATAGAAAATAAGAAGAAGAAGAAATATACAAGTGGTTAGGTGAACCCTCATTGAGGTCAGGTCGACCTTAGGTGGTCGACCGAGCCCTAGAGGCGGTCGATCCATTGTGGATCGCAGGGTTGTGATTCTGTGTCACTCTATTTTTGCGGTCAAGATCTGTTACTTCAAGGCCAAGTTTTTGAGAGAATGGTTTACATAGGATCCGATGTAATCTGATGGCTGATATTGCTGAGGTTCCCCTATAAATTAACATCCAATTCTAGGCTTTAATCCAAATTCTCAGACGTGTTAACAAGGTGCTGCCAAAATCTAAACTCAACTCTAATCTCTCTCTAAACCCAAATTCCCAAATTAACCGAAATCTCAATCCCAAATCGGTTTAAAGAAAAATTAAAAAGGTGATCTAGCAATTAATGAGGAGTCCAAGAAGATCTAAGGGAAATACGCTGTTTGAAGACCGGATTTGAAGCTTAGAACTAAGGTGAGTGGGCACGGATCTAATAAATTGGTTAAATTGGTTAATTTTAATTTTATTTTAAGTTGATTTGACCTAGAAACACCTAAATTAAATTGTTAAATTCAAGAATTGTAAATTAAATAGAATTTGATGTTAAATCTAATTATTTGGATATGTAAACTATAAACCCTTTTATTTAAGTTGAATATGTCAGAACTATGATTTTTATGTAAGATCTGAATCATATATGTTAAGAATTTAATTGAGCATGCGTATGGATATGAATAATAGGCACGAATTGGATAATTAATTGAACATGCGTATGGATTAGAATAATAGGCATGAATTGGATAATTAGATTGGATATAGTAAATCTAAATTGAAGATGGATAGGTTATTGAATATGTTAGAAACATGACTTGAATATGTTAGATAACTGTAAATTTAATATGTTAAGTTAAAGTGAATATGTTTGAAATTTAGATCGAATATGCCAAAATTCTAAATTTAAAGCTAAAACCATAAAATTTGAAGTACATTAAATTGTTAACCTATTATATCATCAAAATGTAAACATTAAACAACAAATCCTAAATTGTTATGTTTTAATTGTAAATTCATAATTAGACCAAAGTTAGGATTCACTAATATGTGTACAACTGTATAATTAACGGGTGAACAAAAAACAATTCAAAAATGATGATTTGAACCTCTTCCTTTGTCCTAATTAAATAAAAGAAATTTTAACGAGTAATGAATGGTATTTTGCACTATTTTGGGCCATAATATATGTGTGAGGGTGTAGGGAAGTTAGTTCCCTATTTGAGTTGTAGGGCGAATTTACTTTGCTAAGTGGATAAGATTCAAAAGATCCGTAAATGTAGACAATTAGGCAGTCCGTTAGGAGGATTCGAAACTTGATTTAGTGTCACGAGGGTGATTTATTCATGTTAGTTCCAGGAAGTATTACGTACGGGTGGGCACAGCACTAGTAGTAACACTTCCTAAGGAGGCTCAGTCCTAACAGGAGATTCATGTACGACACATTTTCGTACACAACGTGGTACTGGTAGACGCTGGAGATGGACAATAAGTGGCCATAGGAATCATGACATACTAGGTGGAAGCCTGGTCCTGCCAGTGATTCGCATATGGTGAACACCGGATTAGGCAATAAGAGGTAGTTTGCCACTGCAGTCGAGAGATGAGTGCAGGCGCATAGGATGATTCACTATGCAAGTTTGCATACCGTGTTCTCCTTCTTCAGGCATAGTGTGAGTAGATAAGGGACATTAGATCCCCATTTGGCCGATCGATAGTGTGAGGTTATGACCTATAGATCTAAGCTAGTGGGTTAGATAATTATCCTTAGGTATATGATCTTAGGAATGCAGAGACACGCTATATTTACGCTCCATGACACTTAGAGTAGATTTAGAATTAATTGCACTTAATCGTTTTATTAGTCTTCTTCTTATTCACCGGACTTTTGTAACCCACCCTCTTATTTCATTTTCCCCCACCATAGGATGACATGATATAAGTGATTTGTTATAGCACGGAGCAGAGAGGAGCTCAACGATGGAGTTCTAATATTCTCCATTGTTCTCTTATAGTTACTCATTGCATTAGAAGTCTGAAAACTTATATTGTAATTTGGAAACAATGTTTTTTGTAAATCAAGTATTTTAGAGAATGTTTTTATGAAATGTCTATTTTTCTGTATTTATATTTCTAATTCCTTCCGCTGTGAGATCTAAAAGTGCATAATGTCTTTGAATTCTATCTCTGTAATTATGATATGTAATGTTTTTAAAAGCCAACAACTCGTATTTTTTCGGCCTGTTTCATGTCGGAAAGTGAGGGTCGTTACATGTCGGCCTTTATGTCAGACCCATGTTTTTATTATTTCCCATAAACTCATGGGTACTCATTCGAGAAGGCTGAGTTCATGGATTAGACACGTATCTATTGGAAGAACGGATAAAGGTTTCGAAGACAAAGCAGGAGGCTTATCTAGAGAATAATTTTTTAAAAATTTCTATTATGTAAAACCAAGAATTACAATTGGTTATGTGTTATGTTGGCATCTTCATATGTCGGACACAACACTACTCTTATTTTCTATTCTATTTACCTCGACGTGGGTATGAATTGGGTTAAAAATAATGTAATGAATTATGTAGTTCAAGTTGATAAAATGAAAATTTTATTTAGCTCCTTTGTTTACTTACATTGTGCAAAGTAATACCTAAACCCACTTTGTCGACAGAAAATGACTCTGGTGATGACTGAAGTCATTGACACCTTTTTTTTGTCTACGAGTGGGGGGATATTACAATGTGGTATCAGAGCTTAGGTTGGGGAAACACTTAAGTAAAAACAGAGCTAAATAGAAACTTATTAGTAGAAAATGAACACCGTAGGGAGGGTATAAGCTATATATATAGCATGCTTATATTATGATATAGACATATATCTATATATATATATTAGAATATATCCATCCCTCAACGATTGATCTCACTCTCTTTACTTCTATTTCTTACGTACCTATACTTATGTAGAAGGCGAATATTGATTTACGTAATCGATGTTTGATCATAGGAAGTATAAGAGTGAATGCTAGTAGAGTAGATGACAATAGGTAAGCTAATAATTAAGGAGGGAGGCAAACCTGAAAGTTCATACTTATGTCGATAATCAAGTGCCAACCCTAGCTAAAGGAGGAACGGATGTGAATGTCTTGTTCTACCAGTTTATGATGAGGATGATGAGTCAACAGCTAGCTGGAGTTGTTGAGCCGCGACAGGAGGTAGTAAAAGAAGAAGACTTCTCTAGGATGAATAAAGATTATAAGAGCTATGGAGGAAAGGAGTTCACAAGGAAGGAGTCTGCCTTAGAGATTTTAAATTGGTCGAAAGTATGTGAATGTATTTTTGGAGACTTAGGACACAATAATCCTCAAAAAAGGAGGATGGATTCTTGTCGGCTTCGGGAGGATGTATTAGATTGGTGGGAGATAATTGCTGAGGCCCTATATGAGCTGATAACTTGAGATCAGTTTAAGGAGTGATTCGAGGCTTAGTTCATCCTTGAATCTCAAAAGGTCTAGGAAGTTTCTTGACTTGAAGCAGGGAGAGATGACTTTGGCAGAGTACATCTGACGCTTTAATGCTTTATTGAAGAATGGAATGGAGCATACCAATACTCAACTAAATAAGAATGAGAAGTTCATTGAAGGTTTGAGAAGGGGCTGAATCATAGGGTAATGGTTCATCTATTAGCTCCATTCGATATGGCGGTGGAAATTGCAGGGAGATATGATTGGATGTTTCAAATGGAGAAGAATGCCGATGTTAGATCAAAGGGTGGGTAGAGGAAAAGATTGAATCCATATCAGAAGGGTGGAAATAATTTGAAGGGAGGAAAGACTTGTGGAGGAAGGATCCAGAAGCTGAATCTAGCTGACACCACCTGATTTCACTACAGCCAGAAGGGGCACTACTCCACTACTAAGTATACCCAACCGGAGAACAAGGACAGGGACAAGTGCTTTATCTATAATAAGTCAGGCCATAAGAAGAGGGATTGCTCGGAAGAAAAGCGGGGAAAAGTTTATGCTTTAGAAGAACCTTCGTTTAGACTGACTGCTGTCAGTTAGAGTTCTGCTTGATACTGGTGTTATTCACACTTTCATTTCAAGAGATTTGGTTGATAATTTTGAATTAGACAATGCCTATTGATTACACCCTTTCGTGTGGTTAATCTGATTGGTGGGTATGCCACTCTTGGATTAAGGTGCACTAACCTAGAATTTTATTTGTGTGGACATTTGTTTGTTTGAGACCCATATGAGTTTTACTTCATAGGGTATGGGATGATTTTGGAAATGCACTGGTTAGGGTGTAATGACTCCAGGATTTGTTTTGTGAATAGGATCACTGTCATGCAAAATCCAAAAGAAGGAGAAATGATTATGATAGCATTGGATGTAATGATGGAAAAGTCGGACTTAATGCTATATACTATGGAAAATGACAATGAGATCTGTAGAATACATGTAGTTCGAGAATTTGTAGATGTTTCCGAACCTGTAGCAGGATTACTACCAAGAAGGGCAATCGAATTCCAAATAGATTTGATGCCAGGGACGCAACCTTTTAATAGACCACCTAGCAGAATGCCACCCAAGGAGATGGAGGAACTAAAGAAGCAACTAGTGAGCTTGAGGATAAAAGTTTCATCATGCCAAGTAATTCATCATGGGGAGCATTCGTGATATTCATAAATAAATCGATAGATCTTTACGAATGTGCATCAATTGTCGAAAGCTGAATGAGTTAACAGCGAAGAATCATTATCCTTTGCCCAGGATAGATGACTTGCTTGATCAATTGAGTGGAGCTCGAGTGTTCTCACAAGACATGGCAATAAGTTTCCATCAGCTGCGAGTAGCAGAAGATAGTGTTCCATTGATCGCATTTCGAATAAGGTACGGTTCATATGAGTGGTTTGTGATGTCGTTTGGACTAACTAACACATCTGCATTCTTTATTGATCTTATGAACTAAATCTTTAACGATTAGTTGGATAGATTTGTGTTGGTTTTTATTGATGATATGTTGGTGTATTCTAAGGATGAAAGAGACCATGAAGTCTATTACATCTTAAATATAACAGCCATGCCTGTCATTCTTGACTATTAAAGTACATTCGTCGTTGGAAGTTCATATAGCCATCGCTTTTTATTTCCAAGTACCAAAATATAGCCGTCGTTGAAAGTTCCATGTGCATTAAAGTATAGCCGTCGTTGGAAGTTCCATGTGGCCATCGCTTACTATTTCCAAGCATTAGAGCATAGTTGTCATTGGAAATTCCATGTGGCCATCCCTTACTATTTTCAAGTATTAGAGCATAACCAACACTGGATGTTCCATGTGGTCGTCGCTTACTATTTCCAAGCACAAAGGAAAAGCCATCGCGAAGAGTTTCTAAAGGCCGCTGCGAAGAGTTTATAGAATAAACTGCAAGGAGCTTTTATATGATGACTTTAAAGATCAAGCTATCGTGATATGTTTGTAAAGCCATTGCTTAGCAAAGTAAAAGAGCCATCACAAGAAGTCCAATAAAGCCTTCATACATTATCTTACAAGTAACAAACCAAGCCATAAAAGAGAGTTTTCTTATACATCAACAAAATGAAGCTGTCGTGAGGAGTCCAATGAAACCGTCACTTGTATTTCCAACATTCCATTAAAAGCAATCGTAAGATAAGTATAAATAGGTAATTCAAGCTGTCGAGAAAGATTTCCCAGAAATTGGCATGCCCGATTCACAAGCTAAAGTCCATGACAAATCTATGCTATTGTGGTGAGTTAGAGCCATTGCTTGCTATTTTGGAACAAGAAAATGGAATTATCACGTAAGGTTTCAAGAAGTGTTATCACATACAATCTTGAATTGAGAACTACTACCAAATAAATGTGCTACATGTTATTTCAGTCATGTGCCACATGGATTAATCATGACCGCTGACTTCAATAGGATGATATGTGTCAAGGATCTAAAAACTTCAATTCTCTATAAATATAAGGGTAACCCCCCTAAAGAGGGTCGCATTCCTCAAGTCTATTTTCTTCTTCATTTTCACAATTTTTCCACTTTGTAAAAAAAGCTTTGAATTTTGGGATCCATAGATGTTAGGGAAAATTATAATTGGGAATTTTATAATAAAGGACAAACATTGGAGTAATTTGCATAGTTGCTTCTATTGAGTATATGATGGCATTATTTTGTGAACTATACGATGATGATGATTTACTTTACTATTACTTCCCCTTAACTACTAATAGCCTAGCCTAATTTCTACCCTAACATTTTTTATGCTTTCTTAAGAGTTGAATTCAGGGATCGCCCTTATCCATTCTCTCCTCAAAGATAAATTAAGCTGCTTGGGCTTACTTTATTTCAACTAAGGCGATTATGTCTCAACATGGGTCTTCTAAACCACGTCCAAACCATTCACCTTATCCAATAAGCAAATGACAATTTGATGAAGAATGAGAATTGAATTTGAGAGGACCAGCTCTTTAAAGATTGTGGGAAAAGAGAAGTATTTCTCAATACAACCCAAGTAAATGGAGCTTAAACCCATTTCATATTGGAAAAAAGCAAATTTTTCCATAGCCAACAAATTAAGTTTAGAAAGGTCAAACCAAGGGAAAAGCGATAATGTATAGTTTAAAAACGATTTTTTTTCTCAGATTAAGTGAAGCATTCAACTTTAAGCACGAGGCACCACCATCGAAACTAAAATGAATCATGATATCGAAATTTTTTCTCAAAAATGGAAAAATACGGTTCAATTGGAATTTTTATCAAAGAAACAAAAGTTGGAAGAGGTTCATAGAATGCAAAGCTCCTATAAAAATATAATGATGAGCAAGGGATTCCTAGAGTAAGAGGACAAAAGGCTAAAATCGTCTCTCCCCTTCTCTATACCACAAGAGGAAGTGTACTTAAGAACTAAGAGAAGCCTAAACTATTGGATTTCCAACAATGTTACAAGAAAGGAAGAAAGGCATAAAGAGGGTTTATACTGTTACTATCATAAGGCTAATTTATACCACACTTATGTTTGTCGAGCTTTATTTAGAATCATCGAGTACTATGTAAGGAAGGAAGACCTACACGAGTTTTTAGAATCCTAGAATTCAAGAAATGAGAATTAAAGAAAGCAAAACCAAGTGTAAAGGATGATAGTTATTAGAAATTATATTTTAGAAAACCAAAAGAGTCGATAATGGATCTTTTAAAATCCTTTTGGTCCCGCCATCGGGCTTGGCCAAAGTTACCATCCAGAGAGTGATGGTAAATTAAGCTTTTGATCCCGCCACCGGGCATGGTCAAAGCACCCATCTAAGGGAGATGGACGAAAAGCCTTTTGTCCCACCTTCAAGCTTGGCCAAAGCAACCATCCAAAAAGTGATGATCAAATAAGCCTATGATCCTACCATCAGGCCTGGTCAAAGCACCCTTCCAAGGGAAATGGACAAAAAGCCTTTAGTCCTACCTTCAGGCTTGGTCAAAGGAACCATGCAAAGAGTAATGGTCAAATAAGCCTTTGATCCTACTATAGGGCCTAGTCAAAGCACCAATCTAAGGGAGATGGATGAAAAGTCTTTGGTCCCACCTTCTGGCCTAACCAAAGCAACCATCGAAAGAGCGATGATCAATTAAGCCTTTGATCCAGTCATTGAGATTGGTCAAAGCACCCATCTAAGAGAGATGGAAGAAAAGCCTTTGGTTCCACCTTCAGGCCTAGCCAAAGCAACCACCCAAAGAGTGATGGTCAATTAAACCTTTGATCCAGCATACATACATTATAAAATGTCCTACAATTTCATATAGAAAGTTATATTCAATATAACTTACAAAAGACGCGACCCAACTATTTTAAGCACAATGAATCCTTTTTATGATTGAAATATTATTGTCTTGGTGGACGACCAATCAGGATATTGATATATGAGTTTCTTCCCTTTCCCCTCCACTCCAAAGTACAGGAGTGTTATTCGCTAGTTGAGCCCACTTCCTTATACAAAATAGTAGGACCGTAATACCTTTCAAAATTTTGGGACATCCATATATAAGAAAATGATAATATCGTTGATAGCTAGGAAAAACAGCCTTCCTCAATCTGCTATCTCTCTCTTCGCATAAAAATGCAAAGTCTATTTTTAAGTTAAAAGCGACTATAACTTCGATTAAGTAATTGACAAGAGAGTTAAGCTGGGAAGCGCTACTAGAATAAAATTGCATTAATAATAAGTGGTCTTCTGGTTCTTTTACCTCATTCATAAGAGTCTCAAGCATAGAGGGAGGGTCGACAATGTGTTGGAAGGCCACAAGAAGGTACTTCTTGAGTTTTCACTCCTTATGATGAATGATGTCAAGAGGATCAATGGAATCAATTTGGACTAACAAGGCCCTTTCATAGGTTTATTTTTGCACCCTTTAATTGAGAAATTCTATGTTTCAACTTACTGATATTGTCTTCAAGAACCTTGATATTCGCTGGTAGTTCATTCTTTTGGCATTCTAACGCCTCAATTTCATGTCTTTGCAAGGAGATTGTTTTAGTAAATTTCTCATTCCACATATCTTTGACTTTTAGGATACATTCTAATCTAAAGGTTCTACTAGATCTTGCAAGGTCCCCTAGTTTTTCTACCATGGTAGAATCGATCGCACCTTGACCTTGAGCTAATCGCCCTTGGGACATAGTAGTGAGACATGTTGATTTTCTTTGAGAAGATTCAATTGGAATAGGGTTGGACAACCCTTCTTCATCTTCAGTCAATATCAACTCATAAGATTACCACTCATGTTTTAATTTTACCACTTCAACTTCCAAGTCATAGATGTCCTAATTTAGTTTAGCAATCTTTTTGTCAAACTCTAATTGTTGTTTGAAATTAGTACATAAACTGGGCAGATTCGATACCCGGCTAAAAGGGTAATCACTTTGGCAATTTCAACATCCTTCTGTATGATTTTCTTCTCAACATCTTTTACTATCTCTTGAGTAGATTTTAGAATAGATCTCTCCTTAAGGTATTTCTCATATCACTTTTTCACTTCATCGTTGCCTATGGCTGAAGAACCAAATATGAAATGAGATGATCGTTCTTTCAGTGCTGACGATAATCTAGCCTAAATATTCTCAAGGCATTGGTGGAAATCAGGAGCAATAATCAATAAAGACAATCCCTCATCCTAATTAACGAAATAGGAAGCAAAAAAATTTCAATAAAAACGAAGAAAAAGATAATAAAGTTTCCATTAACAACAATCATGTTCTCATAAGAGAAATTACATCCACAGGAAACTATATTAATACAAGATACAACCTAGATAGTCTTTAAAATTAGATAGGACATAATGAATTTTCTAAAAAGAGGAAGGCAAATATAAAACATCGCACTAAAAGGAGCATCATCACCAGGAGGGGTATAGATTGGAGGAACCCCACAGTAGTTCCATTCCTTAGGAGGGGCTAAGTCCACTATACGGTAACTTGGCATAGTTGGTCCGAATTTTATAGAGAAATTGGTCTTTAAGACTACCCGAGAAATTGATATCTAAGTTCGAGAACTGGGTGTATAACTGATGAATATCTTGGAGAAAGCAGTATTTTGATAAGCATGGCTTGTTTATTAAGGCGTAATTTTCTTTAGAAGTCCTTTTTAACCTAACAAATTTACTTAAGTTCTCCCTCGATTAAAAAATATAAGTGTTTGTACCAAAATTGGGCACAACACTCTTCGGAAGTTTTTGAAGAGATAAAATGAAGAAATTAAATGGAAAGAGAGGAATTATCTAACAAAAACTCCAAATTTCAGATATGAAAATAATTAAAATGTAAGGAGACACAAGAATTTAGAGTGGTTCGGCGTATCGCCTACGTCCACTATGAAGTTGATAGCTTTATTGATCTTTCTTTGATGTTTACAATTGATTTCAGCAAATTACAGCAAATAACAATGATTTGCAGTAGTGAAATTTGTTGGTAGCACCAGCAACGGAGTTCAGATCTGGATCCGGCAGAGTCTGGGCATTGGAGATCTCAAAGAAGAAGAAGAACCCCTTTTCTGTTGGCATTGGGGGTCTATTTATAGGTGTGGGAGGCTGATATTTCGCTCAGATCTCGGGGGACTTCTTCTGGAACGTGAGTAAGCCCGTGCGACCAAGCCCGTGAAGTTTCGGCCCGATCTGTGATCGATACGAACGAATTTCGACTCAGTCATGACTTGCTCCGATCGAGTCGAAATTTGGCAGGGACATTCTTCATGTTGTACTTAAGCTGCTGTGAAAATTTCATAGCATTTGGACTTGTAGATCTCGAGATATGATCGATGCAAGTTGGAGTTTTTCCATCCGCGATCGATACGAACGAATTTCGACTCAGTCAAGACTTGCTCCGATCGAGTCGAAATTTGGCAGGAACATTCTTCATGTTGTACTTAAGCTTCTGTGAAAATATCATAGCATTTGGACTTGTAGATCTCGAGATATGATCGATGCAAGTTGGAGTTTTTCCATCCGCGATCGATACGAACGAATTTCAACTCGGTCAAGAGTTGCTCCGATCGAGTCGAAATTTGGCAGGAACATTCTTCATGTTGTACTTAAGCTGCTGTGAAAATTTCATAGTATTTGGACTTGTAGATCTCGAGATATGATCGATGCAAGTTGGAGTTTTTCCATCCGCGATCGATACGAACGAATTTCGACTCGGTCAAGACTTGTTCCGATTGAGTCGAAATTTGGCAGGAACATTCCTGAGGTCATACTTAAGATCGTGTTAAAATTTGGTGGAATTTGGACTTGTAGATCTCGAGTTATGATCGATGCAATTTTGGATTTCTCAACCGTGATCGATCAATTTCTTGAGCATACGAACTCCGATTGACTTGAAATTTGGAACGTTGGCTCTCATAGCTTTGCTTGTCATGTCATATCAATTTTAGCTCGATCTGGGCTCGAAAGAAATTCGTCGACATCCATAGTGAGCCTACGTACAACCGATCTCCAGGATGAACTGCCCTTGGTTTTTAGTTAAGTTCTTGGTGTCACGGCCTTGCCAAAAGGTAGGATAACATTTGCCCCCCAAAGTACGTCTTGTGTGAACATGACGTGCTTTGAAATGCTACATCCTTCATTCTGAAAAAGTTATATCTGATTCGTTGAGTAGTTGCTATCTTTTCGTCAAAAGATGTAACCTTCGATTGATTTCCAGTAATATAAATGTTGATTTGTTGACTACCAATGATTATGTAGTGCATTGTTGTAACTGAGTGTCGAGTGCTAGCGATTTGTTGTTCGCTGTTGTAATTGTCATCAGGTGAGCATTCAATTCCTGTAAATTTTGAAAATTGAATATTAGTTCGTCATACGTGTGCGTATGTTAACCTGACTCCCGTCAACGTTTGCACGTTCATGGGTCGTTGTCAATTTTTTTTTTATCAAGTTTCGTAACGATCCTCTCCTGGGTCGATGTGAAATTCGAGCTGTAACAACATTCAATGGTTGTTTTAAGTCCTTCCTTTGTATCGATCCTCTCCTAGATCGATCTAAGATGTTGGAATGTATGCTCCGTATCGATGGATACATCATATTGGGTCTCGGACTGACGGATACAGGAGTAATGCTTTGTATTGATGGAGTCAAACGATCGAGACATAATCATGCAGTGATGCTTCATGGAGGATATGCCATTTCTCATTCCTTTATTCAATAAGAATCCCCGATTGTGGATAATCTTTGATAGAAGTCATCCATGACTCTTTTTCTAGATATGTCCCCAAGATCTAGTTGATCTTCATATGTCAATGCTTGGAATAATAAGCATTTCAACTGAGACAAAGTCTATTTGTCGTGCATCCCCATAATTGGCTAGCTTGGCGAGTGATTCGGCCTTTTCGTTTTGTTCTCTGAGATTTGTGTAGTGGTGCAACAGTCGAAGTCGGCTAGTAGCTTTTGGACCCGGTTAAGATAAGGAGCAAGACGTTGCCCCCTAGTCAGATAATCTTCCCTGACTTGGCGTACTACTAACCAGTAATCACATAAGACATGTAAAGTTTCCACTCCTAGTTTTCTTGCAAGTTTGAGCGCCAAGGCTTCATACTCAGCTTCGTTATTTGTTGCGGGGAAGTTGAGTTTCAGGGCGTAGCAGATCGTTCGTTCCTCAGGAGTCATTAACGCAACTTCGATCTTAGAAAGCCGATTATTGGAAGTTCCATCGGTGTACGTTCTCCATCGATTGGACGGTTCTCCACTGTTCTTCGGATAATCGTCCGATGTAGTGAATTCAGATATGAAGTATGCTAATGTTTGACCATGGAGAGCTCTCCGAGGGAGATAAGTGATATCAAATTGGCTTAGCTTGATACTCCATTTGAGTAACTTTTCAAACATCTAAGGTTTCTATTGGACCTATCTTAACGGTTGGTCGATATGGATGTTAACGGGGTGAGCTTGTTAATATCCAGCCTCCATCATATACGGGTCTTTGGATTCGTTTCTTTTCACATAGCATTGCGACGCTTATGGCGTGTGTTGACATGGCCTAATTGATGTATAAATCTTCGCGGTCCAAAAGTTTAGGTAAAATGGGAGGTCTCTTTAAGCGATCAATCAGAGCTGCTTGGTTGTCCTCGGTACATGGGTGTCTCTAATTGTTGGAATTTTCTAGAAATTAGTCTTGATTCCATGAGAATTGATGATGAAAACAAAGAATCTTTCTGATGTAATGGTGAAAGAGCATTTCGAAGGATTGGGTTTGATCCTGCATTTTCTAGAGAGCACTGAATATCTCTACCAAGTCATCGATGTGGTTGTTTGATAGTCATGATCTCACAAGCATATTAACCACATCTACCTTTATCGATCGGTCGATCTAATTTTTGAATGATCTATTAATCGTCCTTTTGTAAGTAGCACAAGTGTCCTTAAGTTTGAATCTATAGATTGCAGCATAGCACTATAGGCCCAGGTTAGTAGCGAAACAGTTGTATTCCTGGTCTGGGACATGCTTCAGTATCTGATTGTATCTGGAGTTTGCATCCATGGATGTGAGTAATTCATGTCTGATGGTCGGGTCCATTAGTTGGTTGATCATTGGAAGTGGAAAGCTGTGCTTTGTCATACCCCATGCAAATTTGAGTAGTTGACGTATGTCCTCCACTCCCTGTTTTTTTTCTTATAAGTAAAGGATTGGATACTCATTTTGGTTGGAGGGCATCATGGATAAACCCACTGGTTTTGAGCAGATTCGCCTCCTTTTTAAGTGTAACAGATCTCTCCGGATCCATGTCGCATCGCTTTTGTTCACCGAGACATGCCTCGGGTCGACATTTAATGTAGGGTTCTTCATGTCTGGCGAGAGTCCATATATATATATGAGATCGAGTCCAAGCGAACACATCAAGATTCACCTGAAGTAAAACAGTTGACTCTTTCTTCATCATTGTGCAGAGTTGTGATATGATCTACAATACTCGTGATGGGTTGTAGGCGCCTCATGTGTTTATTTGCAATGGTAAATGATCAGGCTTATAAGGATGTTGAATCAAAGGATTAGTTGAACTTAGCCTTAAACTGCATGCTGCTACATAGCTGGCTCCAGCTTTGAGATTGAATTTACTTATGTTTCTGAATGATGCGCTTTTCATGCAATGTACCTGCGATCCATTGCTCATTGGAAGGGTCAAAATGATGATCAGTTGCCCATAAGTCCGGGTATTGATCTGATGACTCTATCTCTAGGCATCCTTTCGGCCGCAACCTAGAGTTGTTATGAATATCAGGCATGGGTCATAGGTTCAAGTTGTCATAGTCAACTCTCGGATAATTACTCTTTTGCCCCCCAGTCTCGGGTTGGCGGATGCATTACGCGGACGGTCTAGTCTCGTCCTAGCTGTGTCTATACTGTAGTTCAAGCTTTAAGAACCAGAGTTGACTGATGAATGGTTGAATCATATTATCTTATTTTCTTGTTCATGCCCCCAAGTCTGGGGAATATCTCGATAAGTGGTAGGGTAGATAATGTCCGCTTCAATTTTGTATTCTATCCCATTGAACCATGGGATCAAGTTAACCGATGGAAGGCTGAGTCGTGCCTATCCTGTATTATGTTCTAGTTCTTTCCTCTTAGCGGAATACATTGTTATTTTGCCAACATTCAGACATAAACTAGATTCTGGACTGTCAAAGACATTCACTTCGCTGCCTAGGTCGCCATACTTTGGGCAAAAACTGAAGAGTGAATCGTCCAATCAGATCCAATGCAGGATTGATGCTTCCCTTGTCTAATCCAGGGTAAGAATCAGTGTGCAGATGTTTAGGTTGCACTTGTTTTGAATTGCTCTTTTAGTCGGATCATGGTAAGAGTCAATGAATGAATGGTCGCATTGCATTCATTTGGAGTTGGGTGATCAACCATGTCCATTTCGATTTATGTTCTCCCGTCAGATCTAGGGATAAAGTCAGCTCAAATGCAGTCATGTCATGCTCATTTGGTCTCATGCTCTTCCTGACGGATCGAAGGAAGGCAACGGAGGACGAATGGTCAAGTCACACTCATTCGTGGTTTATTCTTCTATCCATGCTCTGTTAGTCAACGGTATTCGAGGGACGTTCGGGTCACATCGATTTGTAGTGGAAGAGGACCGATATTGACCGTCGATTCAATGGTACGATGTGAAAGGTGTAGATCGATATTGCCCGTCGATCCGGCAGTACGATATAATTGGTTGCCCAGAACTTCGGGCATCATTCTGATTGGTTAGCATTAAGGTCTCCTTGTAGTCATTTCCTTAAGTTGTAAAGGATGCTAAGCTGGAGATGTGGCGAGTCACCTTTCTCTTCTTTCGGTGATTTGTACTTCTGCCCCCAGTCTTGGGTTAGCAGAGTTAGTTCGTGGATGGTCTAATTGCACCTGTGGTGAGTTTATACTCCTCATGTCGAGTTTAGGTCAGAGTTGGTGAATGAATGGTCGAATCACATTCATCCGTTTGTCTATTCTTGTAGCCCACTGTGGGGATCAAAGTAAGTTGAAGGGCCATTAACCACACCTATTTGATGTTTATACCCCTTTCCACACTCTGGGGACTAAGTTTTTTTTGTAGAAAATGGTCAGACCGTGTTTTCCTCGGTCAATTCCTCTGCCCCCCAGTCAAGGGCAAAAGTCGAAGTGTGGCCAGTCAAATTACAACAACTTTAGTTTAATGCTTCTCCCACTGAACTGTAGGAAGGAATTGATTGGCGGATGGTTAGGTCACATCCGTCCATGTTGCACGCACAACCCGTCGGTTCACTGGCGAGAGTTAGCAGATGAACGGTCATGCCATGTTCATTTGCGGTTGGATGGTAGTAATATCAATTCAGAATGGGACATCCAGCTAGGTCTGTTTTTCGAATCTACGCCTCCCTGTCGAATCAAGGAAGAAATTTTGTCTTGTAGGGTTAGAGTGCATCCCTATAAATTTACGTTATAGGTCCCATGCCGGGGACAAGAGTTAATGCATGAACGGTTGTGTCACACCCGCTTAGTGTTGGATGGTCGGATCGCATCCAATTTTGTGTGTTAAGTGTGCCCCCGTGTCAGGGGAAGATGGGAGAGCAGACGGTCGAACCACATCCGCCTTTTGTACTATAGAACTTGATGAGGAACCATAGCCGATAAATGGACAGTCGAATCACATTCCTTTTGGTATTCATATTCTAAACCATGCTTTGAGGACTGGAGTTGGTTGATTGGGTTGTTAGTCACACCCATTTGGTGTTTATACTCTAGCATGTGCTCTTTGGATCGAAGCAAGTTGATGGGTGGTCATTCGCATCCAATTGGTGTTTATACTCCAGTCCACACTCTGGGGACTTAGAGTTAGTTGAAGTTTATTCTCCAGTTCGCACTCTGGGAATCTTGATTTGCTGATGTTTATACTCCAGTTCGCACTCTGGGAATCTGGAGTTAGTTGATGTTTATACTCCAATTCGCACTCTGGGAATCTGGAGTTGTTGATGTTTATACTCCAGTTCGCACTCTGGGAATCTAGAGTTAGTTGATGTTTAAACTCCAGTTCGCACTCTGGGAATTTGGAGTTGTTGATGTTTATACTCTAGTTCGCACTCTAGGAATCTGGAGTTAGTTGATGTTTATACTCCAGTTCGCACTCTGGGAACTCGGAGTTGATGTTTATACTCCGACTCGCGCTCTGGGAGTTCGGAGTTGATGTTTATACTCCTGTTCGCACTCTGGGAACTTGGAGTTATTTAATGTTTATACTCCAGTTCGTGCTCTGGGAATCTGGAGTTAGTTGATGTTTATACTCCGGTTCGCACTCTGGGAACTCGGAGTTGATGTTTATACTCCGACTCGCGCTCTGGGAGTTCGGAGTTGATGTTTATACTCCGGTTCGCACTCTGGGAACTCGGAGTTGATGTTTATACTTCGACTCGCGCTCTAGGAGTTCAGAGTTGATGTTTATACTCCGGTTCGCACTCTAGGAACTCCGAGTTGATGTTTATACTCCGGTTCGCACTCTGGGAACTCGGAGTTGATGTTTATACTACGACTCGCGTTCTGGGAGTGTGGAGTTGATTTTTATACTTCGGTTCGCACTCTGGGAACTCAGAGTTGATGTTTATACTCCGGTTCGCACTCTGGGAACTCGGAGTTGATGTTTATACTCTGGTTCATACTCTGGGAACTCGGAGTTGATGTTCATACTCCGACTCGCACTCTGGGAGTTCGGAGTTGATGTTTATACTCTGTTTCGCACTTTGGGAATCCAGAGTAGAACGAAGGATTGTCGTGCATCAATCCTTTTCCGACTTTGATGTGATGGATTGTCCCTGAGCTCGAGGTTTCACTTAGCGAGTGATCGGTGGGATCCCAATTAACTTCCACTTAAATGCCCCTCAACGAAGGATGAGATTTAGTTTATGGACGGTTGGATCACATCCATGTTTAGATTCCACTTTTGCTAAGCCTAAGGAGTAAGATTAGTGTTCTGGCAAGCTTTGTGCTCGAGCATAGGAAGGGATGGTCGAACTACATCCACTCTGAGTTGTGTATTTTTCCTTAAGTCGGGTGCAAGAATTGGAGAGTAGACAGTCGAGTCACGTCCAATTTATACTTTGATTCTTTCGATCGAGCTAAGGAAGAGAGTTGAAATGACAGCTCGTGACGGTTAGCGAGTAGGCAGTCAGTCGTTGATGACTTTAAATTGAGGGTTGGCCCTTGATGAAGTCGGTTTAAGGCATGATTGTTGTACCGAATCACAGACGAAAACTGGGAAGTGAACAGTCAAATCATATCCACTTTAAACATGTGTTCTCAAATAACCCCAAGTGTCTAATGTAGGATTGGATGCATGGATGGTGACGTTGCGTCCAGCCTTGGTGTGATTACGATTTTATCGGACATCAGAAGAAGCGTAAGTATGTTGGCGAGCTTCAAGTACGAGATGGAGAGTACATTGTTGGGATATATCACTCCAAGTCTTTCCCAGATCTCTAATTAAATTGCATAGGCGGATGAGGGGATGGTCGATTGCATCCACTTTGTACTAGAGTCCTGACCTTGTCGGTCTCTTCCGCTTTGATGCCTTGCCCCCAGTCAGGGGCATATAGTAGCCGATGAGTGGTTGAATCATGCTCGTCACGATGATACCTCAATGATTTGATCATAGTCCGCGGAGGTTATTTTGCACCCAATCTTAAGTACTCGATTACCTGCATCATTTGCAAGTAGTTTAATTCAAGTAGGTCATATTTCGCAACGTAAATGAAATTGAATTAGAAATAATTCAAAAGGGATCAGGTCAAATCTCATTGATAAGTGAGGCAGCGTCGTATGCTCGCTATTGCACTTCAGTCCAGCCCTTCTCAGTTGGAAGTCTAACGCAAATGGTTCAATTTGATCAAAGTCCTTGATCGATAGGGGTCGGATGTTCCCGATCCTTTGTTTTATAGGGCTTGCACATATTGTTGGAGCTATCCTTTATGGAGCAGCCTTATGGCGTTGGTGTTCACGGTAGCCACCTAGAGAAGAGGAGTTTTTTGATCTAGAGTATGGAGTAGGTCCCCTCCTTATCTTGCTATGTTGATCCTTCATCCGATTCATCAACTCAATATTGGCATAGACATGTTGGTGTAGTCGTCGGCGGCTATCCACCAATTCTCTCATCAAAGTCGTGATTGACGGTCTTCTTTGAGGAATAAGGGAAGACATCTGCGTTTGATGGCATTCATCGCCCTTGGAGACATCCACGCGCCATTCCCACTTTATAAGGTAGTGTCGAGGGTTGTATTTCCATAGTGCACCGACATAGTTAACATGTTGAATTTTCACTGGAAGTTCTGTATGTAGGATGGTTTCAACGAATAGGTCTCGACTGGGAAAGATTCTCCAATCGACATTATGATCAGGTCCATTTTATTGCCAAGGGCTCTTGTAACACTGGTGAATGATGTATGCACGATTGTCCAACGTTTGAGTGGTTGGTAACGCCGATTGGACAACGAGTTGGTTAAAATGGGCTAATAGATTGGTATTTATCCCAAACTTCCATCCAGATAGGAGACCTATATAGGGTATTAAGGAAGTCCTCTTGAGGTTGTATGGCATGCTTTTAGTCATCTGGACGTGGAATGATTAAGATGCGGGCATTTGAAGATGGTTCAGCGGCAACTAGCTATGTTTTGAGTTAGTAGAGTAGACAGTGTAGGGGAGTCATCATATTAACCATCGTACCATAGCCATTCCTTGATTTCAATTCAGCATTTGTTGTTGTGATCTCCTGTGTCTTGTTCAGTCATGGAACAATCAGAAGCACGGATGGAATGTTCCTTCATTAAATTGAACAGTGTGTGAAAATCGATACGAACAGCGTATGAAAATCAATACGAACAGCGTGTGAAAATCGATACGAATTGGGATCTTCAGTTGGCTGTTTCGTTCGACTCCCTTATTTCGACTCGGTCCTGTTTGACTCGGTATTGTTCGAAGCGGAGCGAGTCGAACAGGGGCTCACTGAATGATGCGAAGCGGAGCGATTCGAAATGTGGCTCTCTGATGGATGCGAAGCGGAGCGAGTCGAATAGACGCTCTCTGATGGATGCGAAGCGGAGCGAGTCGAATAGAGATTCTCTGACTGATGTGAAACGGAGCGAGTCGAAATGTGCTTTCTGATGGATGTGAAGCGGAGCGAGTCGAAGTATGGCTCGAAGCGGAGCGAGTCGAAGTGTGCACTTCCGATGGATTCGAACTGGAGCGAGTCGAAGAATGGCTCGGAGCGGAGCGAGTCGAAGTGTGCACTTCCGATGGATTCGAACTGGAGCGAGTCGAAGAATGGCTCGGAGCGGAGCGAGTCTAAGTGTGCACTTCCGATGGATTCGAACTGGAGCGAGCCGAAGAATGGCTCAGAGCGGAGCGAGTCAAAGTGTGCACTTCCGATGGATTCGAACTGGAGCGAGTCGAAGAATGGCTCTCTGATGGATGCGAAAATGATCATATTTTCTGGATACGAAATGATGGATACGAAAATGACCATATTTTCATGGATACGAAAATATGGACACGAAAATTACCATATTTTCTGGATACGAAGTGATGGATACGAAAATGATCATATTTTCTGGATTCGAGAGCATGGATACGAAAATCCCCATATTTTCATGGATACGAAAATATGGACACGAAAATTACCATATTTTCTGGATACGAAGTGATGGATACGAAAATGATCATATTTTCTGGATTCGAAATGATGGATACAAAAATGATCGTATTTTCTTGGATATGAAAGCATGGATACGAATATCATCATATTTTCATGGATATGAAAACATGGATACGAAAATCTTGATGAATGCAGTTCCTCTTAGATCTGGAGCAATCTGAATAGAATAGAAGGAACCACTTGACGACAGATCTGGATCTCCTCCTTAGATTTTTGCAATCCAACTATGGTAGTAGATCCACAGAGCAGGAGAAAAGAAAGGTTTTCTCAGTGAAAGCACCAAAGTGTTTGTACCAAAATTGGGCACAACACTCTTCAGAAGTTTTTGAAGAAATAAAATGAAGAAATTAAATGGAAAGAGAGGAATTATCTAACAAAAACTCCAAATTTCATATATGAAAATAATTAAAATGCAAGGAGACACAAGAATTTAGAGTGGTTCGGCGTATTGCCTACGTCCACTATGAAGTTGATAGCTTTATTTGTCTTTCTTTGATGTTTACAATTGATTTCAGCAAATTACAGCGAATAACAATGATTTGCAGCAGTGAAATTCGTTGGTAGCAGCAGCAATGGAGTTCAGATCTGGATCTGGCAGAGTCTGGGCGTTGGAGATCTCAAAGAAGAAGAAGAACCCCTTTTCTGTTGGCATTGGGGGTCTATTTATAAGTGTGGGAGGCTGATATTTCGCTCAGATCTCGAGGGACTTCTTCTGGCACGTGAGTAAGCCCGCGCGACCAAGCCCGTGAAGTTTCGGCCCGATCCGTGATCGATACGAACGAATTTCGACTCGGTCAAGACTTGCTCCGATCGAGTCGAAATTTGGCGGGGACATTGTTCATGTTGTACTTAAGCTGCTGTGAAAATTTCATAGCATTTGGACTTGTAGATCTCGAGATATGATCGATGCAAGTTGGAGTTTTTCCATCCGCGATCGATACGAACGAATTTCAACTCGGTCAAGACTTGCTCCGATCGAGTCAAAATTTGGGAGGAACATTCTTCATGTTGTACTTAAGCTGCTGTGAAAATTTCATAGCATTTGGACTTGTAGATCTCGAGATATGATCGATGCAAGTTGGAGTTTTTCCATCCGCGATCGATACGAACGAATTTCGACTCGGTCAAGACTTGCTCCGATCGAGTCGAAATTTGGTAGGAACATTCTTCATGTTGTAATTAAGCTGCTGTGAAAATTTCATAGCATTTGGACTTGTAGATCTCGAGATATGATCGATGCAAGTTGGAGTTTTTCCATCCGCGATCGATACGAACGAATTTCGACTCGGTCAAGACTTGCTCCGATTGAGTCAAAATTTTGCAGGAACATTCCTTAGGTCATACTTAAGCTCCTATTAAAATTTGGTGGCATTTGGACTTGTAGATCTCGAGTTATGATCGATGCAAGTTTGGATTTCTCAACCGTGATCGATCAATATCCTGAGCATACGAACTCCGATTGACTTGAAATTTGGAACGTTGGCTCTCATAGCTTTGTTTGTCATGTCATATCAATTTTAGCTCGATTCGGGCTCAAAAAAAATTTGTCGACATCCATAGTGAGCCTGCGTACAACCGATCTCCAGGATGAACTGCCCTTCGTTTTTTGTTAAGTTCTTGTTGTCACGGCCTTGCCAAAAGGCGGGATAACATACAAGGTCCATAAACTCATTACAAACCCAGCTTAAAATAAAAGGCTGAACAAAATACAACATAACAAAGGCTCATAAATCATAGATTCTTTATAATACTATGTAACAATCTTATCCTTGTTATACTTAACTTTATCTAGAGGAAGAGAATCAATAGCAACGGTGCAGTAAAAACTAAGCATGGTTGATAACATCTTCCCTTATAACCTCGTCATTTGGTAGTATATCCTCAAACACCAATTACTAAGCATGGTTGATGACATCTTCCCCCATAACCTCAGAGAAGTCGGTAGGAACATTCCCCAATAAGATGTCGAATCTCTTCTTGTAGTTCACACCTGACCCACCAAATGAAACAAAACCCATGCCTAGGCATTGATCGATGTTGTCTTTATAAGTGAGGAACATGACCGCTTCTGCATGTTACCCTTTCCACCAAGGAAGGAGATCATTCAAGAAAGAGGAGACCTTAGATTTCATGGCATGGATAGATGATTTGAGCTTGCCAATAATAAGGTTCTTTTTGTCCTAATCCTTTTCTAAGCCAGGAACTTTTGTCAAGGATGTTCTAAGAGTTGAGTTCTCTGATTGCACTCAAGAGTGTTCATCCTCTAAAGACATCGCTCTCTAATCCAATTCCTAATGGTTCTTGAGTTTTTCCTTTAGCAATTTGGCTTCCTCATCTAACTTCTGAGACCTTTCAGTTTCTAGCTCCAGCAAAATCGTGGTTGTCTTCTTATTAAAAGATAGTGATTCATTAGAAGAACAAAGGTTACTAAGTTAAGTCTCGAGGGAAGACACTTTCCAAGACAATAAAGAATTTGATTCTTGCAATTGGGACGCATCTTAAGAAGAAGATGAGGACGACCATTGAAAGCCAAATAAATCATGAGCAATCTAAAAAAATTAGTGATTCAAAGTTAGGAACCAATACAATAACTAAACTCGACACTTATAAAGCAATTAAATATGAAAATTTTACATAAATAAGGTTATGTAAACAATTTCAAAAATAATTTAAGGAAAAAGAAAGAGTAGAGTCAGAAAAGCTTCAGGAGACGAACGTAGAAGAATGAAAATCATAAGAAAATCCATAAAGATGGTAGGATGGGGAGATCTCGATCCAAAAAGAAAGGGAGGAACATCCTCAAGCGGAGTGTCGAGCCCTGGAGATTGATGCAAAGAGGCCATGGACTCCTTAAGGGTATGATCAAAAGTCTTGGTAGTAGAGTCTTTTGTGGAAGAGTGGGTACAATGGCAACAACACTAGAGGAAGGAGCAGGAATAGGGGGTATAGTAGATCTGGTCACTTTGGACTTCTTTGGAGGCACCTTAGATGGAATAAGATCAACCATAGAACGTTTTCTTTCATAACCTCCTTGGCCTTTGCTATGATACCTTGAGAGTTGGAAATGACAAATATTAAAGCACCTTTTGAAGCCGTCGTTTTATCTATCTCATTAGATGGAGTGGGCAGATCAGAAACACCCTTAGTAGGCGGTAAGGCAACTACACTTACAAGGTATACATTAAAGGGACCTATTTACAAGAGAAATGCTTTTGAAAAATGAATTTCATCATACAAAAAGAGAAGGAGATTAAGAAACAAAACCTAGAGAATATCTAGGACTTTCAGTTGTGGGGCACTGTATTGGTGAATTTGTGGAAACCATGTCTAGCTTGTCAATAACAAGGGTTGGCGGATTATTCCTTTTCTTTTTCATCGCTGGAGGTTTGCCCAAAACTCAGTGGGTAGGAAAAAACAGAATGTATTTCTTTAACTTCTCTTCAGTAAAAAACCTTAGTTGGCTCCTCAAGAACATGATAGCATCTTCAAAACTATGAATCTTAACCAAGACTCAAGGGTCAATGTTCTTTGAATCAACAGTTAAAATTCATCACATGAAATGTAAAACGATAAAATTAATGTAAATATTTAGTAAATACAAACTAGTAGGAATGCGCATCCAGAATTATGAATCTTCCAGTAATTTTTGAAGAAAACATTTTACAAAAAAGAACTGTTGAATCTAGTCTCGAGGCTTATTAACAGAGTCAATCGCTACTCCATTACCAACAGAACTAAGATAAAAAAAATAGGCCACTCAGGCTGGTTCTTTGTTCTTTGAAGTGTAAATAAAGACTTATGCTCTTTGAATAGAATGCTAAAGGAATTGATACAACTATAGGAGCTAGAGGTCAGCTGAATATGTGCAATCGGGTAATCTTCAAGAAGGCCAAAACCTAGTGAATAATGGAATTGAAGGGTAGATAACATGAGTGGTAGATGTAAAGGGAAGTAAAGGCAAAGAACCCTACAGAAGGAGTGTTGATTCGGCCATCTAGGCTCGAAACCTTCATCTCAATCTTGGAAATACCGAAGAGGCAGAGAATGGAGTCAATGCCTTCATGTTTCATAAAATAAGACTGATGAAAGGTATAAATATTTTCTTCAAAGGATGACACAAGCTTAGGATGCTTGGGGGATTTTGATGCTTCCTTTAAATTTATTTTCTTACCTCCGGCCATGAAATCTACAATAAAGTAATTTCACTCACTTACATAAATTCCTAAAGCCTAAGAATGGAGCCATCCTATGTTAAGAATGAAAAATGACACCATTTAGCATTAAAAAATAAAAACAACCACACATATGTTGAGTTAGTGTTCAAATAATAAGGAATGTGAGTCCATAGGTAACAAGGGTTAGGACTTGTTAATTTTCCCATAAGAATATTATATATCAACATGCACTGTAAAAGTTGTAGGAATAACTTCATCACATCATATGAAGTTTTCTTTTAGAAATCAACTTCCAAATTTGAACCCACAATAATTCATGAATAAAGCTTGTAGAGTTCTCATATACAAAACTTCTTTTGAGGACTTCAAATAAAGCCATCGCGAGACAACATCCTAAGAAGTAAAACTCTTTGTTATGACTTTGAACTTAGCCATCGTGAAACATGAAACTTCCTACGATAGGGTTTGAACTTAGTTGTCACGATATATATATATATATATATATATATATATATGTCTTTGCGATGGGTTCTAAACATTGCGTCGTGAAGAATACTAAACATAGACATCGCGAGTAAAGCATAAAATTAAGGCTTTGTAACAAATTGCATGCGATGGCTTAGTCTTCAAGCATGAAGCCATCATACAACAATGGTTCAGGTTCGTTTGATAATGTGCACATAACTTACAAAACTCACAAACAATAAAATGGCGGGATAAACAGCCAAATATAGATCAAAGCAAAAAAAAATTTCAAGGAATACAGTTGTGTAGTGCAATACTACACAGCTAGCAAAATAATAGTAGATAATAATAAAAGTTTTTTTGACCGACAAGCTTGATCGGTAACCATAACAAAAGAAGTGAACTAGTTAAAAAGATAATCTAAACACATAGAAACATATAAACATAAACATAAACTTAGACATACACATCAGTAAGCACAAGTACCATCTACAAAGGTTAAAAAGCATAAACAACCATAATGCAAGAACGTAAGACGAGCGCAAAAAATCAACAAGCATGATGTAGGTGGATAGCACTAGCATAGGGACAAGATGAACCACCAGCCATCCATGAAGGGAGCATCCGAACTATCAACAAATTCATTATATGGGGTTGCAACATCAGTGGGGGAGGACCTCCACTTGTCCAAATAGAATAAAATAAGCAATTGTATTGCATAATTGCAGCAGGGAGCGAGAAGCGTTGTTAAAACATCTAGAGTTAATTTCGAGCCAAGTCACCTAACTGAATGCTGAGGGGAAGATGTCAGTATTGGAAGAGTAGGAGTTGAATTGCCAATGGTCGAAGAAATAACAAATTATAGGGATGTAACCAAGGAGGTGAATAGTTGAGGTAGTCCGGACATTGTTGGAGAAGTCACAGTTGAAAGAGATATGAAAAATACTCTCCATTGCCGTGTAACAGAGAACATAGGATGGATTGAGGTTAATGCCTTTGCAAATCGGTCTATCTTTATTATTGATCTTTTTTGCACTAGAAGCCACATATGGAATTTAATAGGGGGATGTTTCATTTCCAAGGCGGGGGAAGGAGAAGAGTCTCCATGAGTGTGATAGGTTGGAATAAAGGGAACAGACAGAGAAGAACTGTTATCCATAAGTCCTTAGGAGTGACGATCAACCGATAAAGAAATGACAAGGCCATAAAGCAAGGATTAGATGTGAAGAAGTTGGGATAGGGAAAGACTAGTAATAACATGGTCAGATTGAAAACACAAGGTACCTAGGTTGATAGCATCGAGGATAGTAGAGGAGCAGTTAGAAACAATTACGAAGAGTCGGGGAAGGTAAGGCAAGGAGGGGTAAAGTAAAGCCATGAGTCAAGTGAAAGATTGCAGAAAGCGCCATTACCAATATGAACAGAAATAGATTTCTTAACCTAGAGTGAAGAGCAGAGGACACCTGTCCAAAATGGAGAGATGGGCTCAAGCGGGCTGGCGTAGAGGATGTGGAAGGGGTTCAAATTATAATGCTTAAATATAATCCAACTTTTCTAGAAGGAGGATTCATCAGAGAGGCAACAACAAATCCATTTCGCAAGGAGGGCTAGTTGAAGAGTTTGATATCTGGAATACCCAAACCCGCTTGAGAAACAAATTTGCACGCAATAGACCAGTTAACTAAATTGTTCACTTGGGATCCATGCTAAAGGAAGGAATGACAGAGTTTATCAACGGATCTGATCAATCAACATGGGGCTTTATGGAAGGAGAGCCAGTAGGTTGGGACAACGGATAGGATATAATTAATTAGAATGAGTCTACTAGCTTTAAAGAGGAAGGAGGCTTTCCAAATAGCAAGATGATTAGAGATTCTGGTGATAAGTTGCTGCCAGTAAGAGCGATGGAGTTTGGATGGGCAAATGGGAATGCGAAGGTAGGAGATGGGGAAATGCTCAAGGCTGGAGTTTAGGGCATGAGCTACATTATGACCTATAAGGTCAGAACCACCTAACAGAATAATTGAACTTTTGAAAAAAAATTAATGGAGAGGCCAGAAACAAGCTCAAAGACATACATGAGAAGCTTGAGGTTATGGATACAGAAGAGGGATGGAGACGAAAAGAGGATAGTGTCATCAACAAACCAAACATTGGAAATGTTGAGGTTTGAGGTGGGAATACCAATGCCAGACAAGAGGTTGTGGGAGATTGCAAGCTTGTTCATTCTGTTGAAAATGTCAACTGTTAGTATAAACAAAAGATGAGAGATTGGGTCTCCCTAGCGCAAGCCATGTATTGATTTGATGAGACCTCCACGAACACCATTAACAAAGATAGAGGACATATTGGAATGAAGGATACTACTTATCCAATTAATCCATTTCTCAAGGAATCCACGATGAACCAGAGTTTCCAGAATAAAGGGCCAGTTGATGGAGTCGAAGGCTTTGGAAAAGTCGAGCTTGAAGAGGACACCTGGGGTGTTGGAATGGTGGAAATAAGAAATGTTCTCTTGAGTGGTAGCAACATAGTCAAAGATGTTTCGCCAAGGATGAAGGCGGATTTTTCAAGCCCAACAAGGAGAGAGATTATGCATTAAAGGTGGTTGGCAAGGACTTTGGTAGTGAATATGAAGGTGGTATTGAGGAGGCTGATAGGGTTGAAATCGAAGAGACGGTTAACACCAGGCTTTTTGCGAATAAGAATCACATTAGCGTAGTTAACTCTGGCAATCAAGGAAGGATCTGAGTAGAACTCATTGAACAAGGCAAGGATATGGAAATGGATAATAGGTCAGAAGCGTTTGAAGAGTAAAGGGTCGAAGCCGTCTAGGCTTGGAGATTTGTCATCATCCATATCATTTAGGGCGGCAAGGATATCAGGTTCCTCGAAAGGATGATTAATGAGGATTGGAGAAGGGTCACTGTATAATTCTCCCTAAGTAGTCTGGAAAGAAGGGGATGGGGGTGGCTAAGAATGTTCTTATAATAGGAAATGAAAATTCTATTGAGGTTGAATTGATCTTGGAAAACAGTACACGCATGGTGGATCTCAAAGATGAGGTTGGATCGCTCTTCTGCCATCACCCAATCTGTGAAAGTAAGCAGTGTTACGATCGCCATCCTTCAACCAGTTGGCTTTGGACCTTTGTTTCTAGGTAATCTCTTCTTGCTTCAGGAGATTTCAAGCTCAGCTTCAAGGGAATGGAGAGAAGGACTCAGAATCGGAATGTGGATAGGATTCTATACGGATGTTAAGATCTAGGATGGCCTCTTAGAGGGAGGAAATACGAGATCCCCAAATAGACCTTGACTAAGGGCGCAGGATTTTGCGAAGGGATCTGAGTTTAGAAATCGCCGTAGAGAAGGCAGAAGGCTCGGGAGGGAAATTCGACCAGGTAGTCGAGATAAAATCGTTGAAGCTAGGATCTAGGAGCCAGAATCACTCAAATTTGAAACAATATTTAAGGGCTAAAGAGGCACCAGAATCCAGAAGGATGGGGCAATGGTTGGAGAGGAAAGTAGGGAGACCATGAACGAAGGAGAGTGGATGGGAGTTTTCCTAGGAAGAATTGAAGAGGAAGCGGTCAAGTTTGACTAGAGTAGGAGAATGACAATAGTTTCTCTAAGTAAAAAGACAAATGGAAATATGGGGATCAATGAGAGCACATGAGTTTATAAAGTCACTGAAGGAATCCGAGTCAAAACAAGAGGACGCAGGGGAATTACGCTAAGAAAAATCATACGTATTTTGCCTCCCAGGACCGATAGGCCTTGAGAAAAACTAGTAACTTCAGAGCATTTAGCATAAAGAGAGAGTCGATTAGGGCTAAAGTAGGGACCATAGATTTTTAAAAATAAATAGATGACTCCCAAGGAAAAGTGTTTTAGAGCGACATGATGTAGAAAAAGGTGTTTAATGACCTGAATGAGAGACCAATTAGATTAATCCCAGGCAGTAAGAATACCACCCCGAAAACTAGTAGCCTTAATAAATTCCCAACCAGAAAAGAACGAGCCCCCAAGGTTGCGGAAAAGAGGGGGATTGGGGTCACCAATTTTGGATCCATGGATAAATAAAACATCAAGATGAAGAGGGGATAAAATGGACAAATTAGTCAGCATTTTTCGGGGTCCCCCAAACCCCATATACTAGGAAAGAATCTTCATGAGGAAAAGGAGATACGCTCTTTTTCCAATACATGCATGGTTGAATAATGCTCGAGTAATAAATTAATACCCATGCAGCAAGCTAATTTTTTGTTCACATTTGAATTAGAAAAGGTAAAAATAGCAGGTTGAAAGATACTATATGCGGTAGAAGGTGGGGTTCCAACGGATCTATGCAGTAGTCTGGCATTGCACCTAACTGTGGTTGTAGAAAAAGCATGGAGTGGTTATGGAGGAGTGGCAGGGTCAGGTTGCGATTGAGGTGGAGGGCTGTGAGGCCAAGGTCAACAAAAGGGTCAAAGCTCTCTTGGGGTAGGGAAGGCTAAAGGATAAACCGGCTGGTCCCACCACTTCAAAAGGGGCATTAGTCTCAGCATTGTTACCATTATCTCTATCAGCAGCTAAGTCGGCCTCCAAGTGCATAGTATTGAATCCCGGTTCAAGGAAAGGGAGATATTGGGAGAGGAGAGGTTCAGGATATTAGGGATGGAGCCATAGTTCACATGCCAGCCACTTGCGAAATCATCTCCTATAATAAGGTTTGGAGGGTAAAGGGTAGGAGATGGTGGGCCCAATGGTAGATGAAAAGCCTGAAATCTGGGTTTCCCAGAGAGGCTATGAAGGTGCAGGGTAGGGAAATTGCCTTGTTAAGGCTCATTTGGGCGAAGATGAATCTATGGTCTATAGCAGCCCAATGATAGGTGTCAAAATCTAGGAACATGCCAAAGGGTTTGAGGAGGGTGAAGAGGTCATGGTGGGAGGAGCGAACGTGCCATGGAATGCCATGGATCCAAACCCAAAAAGGCGGGAAGTACTCATGAATGTAAGAAATAGAGGAGGCGGACCATCGAGCGACATAAAGGACGCCACCAGGCTGCTGGAGAAAGTGGCGATTGATGGCTGCAGTAAGAGAGCGGGCTGAAGGGAAGAGGATAATAAAAATGCGATCATAGAGAAGGGAAATATCCCATTCGTCGTAGTGGAGGGCGGTAGTCTAATTGCTTGCAATTATGGTTAGGACATCAATGTTGGAATGCTTTACAGGAGAGGACATTTTGGCGTCTGCTGGAGTGGAAAGCTGAGTGGGAAATGATGAAGATTTGCATAAGGAAGACGGAATGGGATAAAATCCCGAGGAAAAAGGTGGTGGGGCAGAGGGAATGATGGAAATCTGGTCTGAAGATTTGGAACCGAAAGAGTTTGTCTCTGGAGCAGAGGAAGAATGTAAAGGCACTTTCTGCTCCAACTTTTTATGCTTGCAAGCAAAGACCTAATGCCCAAAGAAGCCACAAGAGAAGCACATGTAGCTATTCCTACAATATCGTGTCACATGGCCTAGAGAGGCACAACACATGTAATGTTTTTTTTAATTTTAAAAAGTTAACCATTTGAAAAATAGATTTGAAAAATGGAAGGTGACCACGTTTCATTACAGCTGAAGGTTTGATAGAGGAAGGAGGGGTAGGCTGGAGGGTGGAGGGGTGGCTCTTGACCACCTTGACGAACGAACACTTAGGAGAGGCGGTAGTTAGGGTAGGCAGAAGGGAAGAAGAAAAGCCTATCTCCTTGATCAATGAAAGCTAGAAAGCTTCCTCCAGCATTGGATCAGAAGAAGCATTGAAGAGTGAAGGAGGGGGAGATCAAGAAACCAGGAGCAAAGGAAGGTTGGAAGAGGAAAGCGATAAGTGAGGCGAAATGATAGAAGAAGGAGAAGGAGGAGAGATGGGAGAGGAGGCCATTACTTTTCAATTAGTTTGATCAAAGGAACAAGTGCATAAGAAAACATGAAGAACTCATTAAGATTGAAAAAATGGAAAATAATCCTTACAAAATTAAAATTAACCAAAGCAGAATGTAAATCGCAATAATGAAAAAGAACAAGATAAGCAAATCAATAACAAAACTTTTACAATATGGAAATCAAAATAGTGAGATCTGGTTTTTGGAAAATGTATTTGGAGCAGAAAAATGTGGATAAAGGAGTAAAGAAGAAGAGCCGCTTTTTATAGGAGAAGAAGGAAAGTAAAATTACCATTGATTTAGAAGGAAATGAAAATCAATGACCAAGATGTGTGCTTTTTGAATATGAATCGATTGCTTATACTATAGTATAAGAAGAATTGTAATAAGGAAGCCAAGTGTTATATCTCAAATGTAATAGTCATTGCTGGAAGTTCAAGGTCATCGCTTGTCATTCTTATGTGTTAAAGTATAGTTATTGATGGAAGTTCATGTAGCCATCACTTGTTATTTCCAAGTGTCAAAGTATAGCCTTTGTTGGAAGTTCCATGTGTAGTAAAGTATAGCCGTCGCTATAAGTTACATTTGGCCATCGCTTACTATTTCCAAGCATTAGAGTACAGCCATTGCTGGAAGTTCCATGTAGTCGTCGCTTACTATTTCCAAGCATTAGAGCATAGCCATCGCTGGAAGTTCGATGTGACCTTCGCATACTATTTCAAAGCAAAATGGCAAAGCCATCGTGAAGAGTTTCTAAAATCCATCATGAAGAGTTTATAAAACAAATTGCAAGGAGCTTTTATATGATGACTTTAAAGATGGAGCTGTCATGATATGTTTGTAAAGCCATCGCTTAACAAAGTAGAAGAGCCATCATGAGATATCCAATAATGTCTTCGTGCATTATTTAACAAGTGACTAACCAAGCCATCGAAGAGAGTTTTCTTATGCATTAACAAAATGAAGTCATAGCGAAGAGTCCAGTGAAACCGTCACTTGTAGTTCCAACATGCCATCAAAAGTAATCCTAAGATAAGTATAAAGAATTAATTCAAGCTATCGTGAAAGGTTTCCGAGAAATTGGCATGCCCATTTCACAAGCTAAATCCCATCACAAATCCATGCTATCGCGGTGAGTTGGAGCCATCTCTTGCTACTTTGGAATAAGAAAATGGAACCATTGTGAAAGGTTTCAAGAAGCACCATCGCATACAATCTTGAATCAAGAACCACTACCAAATAAATGAGCTACATGTCATTTCAGTCATGTGCTACGTGGATTAATCTACCCACCGATTTCTATAGGATACCATGTGTCAAGATCCAACTGCTTCCGTTCTTTATAAATATAGGGGTAGCCCCCCAAAGAGGATCGGATTCCTCAAGTCTACTTTCCCCTTCATTTCCATAAAATTTTCACTTTGTAAAGAAAGCCTTGAATTTGGGGATCCATGGTCATAAGGGAAAATTGTAATTGATAATTTTATAATAAAGGAAAAACATTGGTGCAATTTACATAGCTGCTTCTATTGAGTATTTGATGTGATTATTTTGTGAACTCTATGATGATGATGATTTACTTTACTATTACTTCCCCCTAACTACTAATAGCCTAGCCTAATTTCTACCCTAACAAAGACCATCTTACATTGGTTTTGGAGATGTCGAGACAATACAAGTTGAAGGCAAAGTTTTCGAAGTACCATTTTTGGAAATGAGAATTGAAGTTTCTCATGCACGTTATTTCAAAAAATGGATTGGTTGTGGATCCATCGAATATAGAGACTATTAATGGTTGGAAAAGAATAGAGATAGTCATGGAGATGAGAAGTTTCTTGGGATTGGCTAGCTATTACCAAGATTCATTAAGGATTTCTTGCGTATAGCAGCATCCTTCACTAAGTTGACCAGGAAAAATGAGAAGTTCGCATGGATAAATAAATGCAAAGGATCATTTCATGGGTTGAAGAAGTTATTGACCAATTCTCCTGTGTTTATTATGCCTGAAGGAAATTAGGAGCTGGTGGTGTATACAGATGCTTGTGGAATAGGTTTGCGGGTGGTGCTGATGCAAAAAGGGAGGTTGGTTGCATATGAATCAAGGCAATTGAGGCCACATAAGGTTAGATATTTGACTCAAGACTTGGAGTTGGTAGCGGTGGCATTCACATTGAAGATTTTGAGACGTTACTTATTCGGGGAATGGTTTGAGTTAAATATGGACTTTAAGTCCCTTAACTACTTATTCTCTCAGAAGGAGTTGAATATGAGACAATAGAGATTGCTAGAGTTCTTCGCGGCATATGGTTTTGGAATAGAATATACGCCAAGAAAAGGGAATAAGGCTACCCATGCTTTGAGTAGGAAGCATCATAATGGAGTGCTTGCCATGATTGAAGAATGAAAGGCATTAGAGATATTAGCCACTAGCAAAGTGCATTATAGGTGAAATATTGGATCGTGTAGAGACCCAGGCCTGTTAGCAAGTTTCGAAGTATCTCTAGCACTTGTGGATAAGGTAGCTGGAAGGAAAAAAGGACCCACTAATTATCAAAAGAATTTGGTGGTTAGAGATGGGGGAAAATTTTGAGGATCTGAAAGGGTTCAAGACAGATTCGAAGGGATGGCTAAGAAAGAAAGGAAGACTGTGTGTCCTGGAAGTAGGAGACCTTCGAAAGAAAGTTTTGGAGGAAAGTCATCGGTCAAAGTTGACTATTCATCCCAGAGGCACGAAGGTGTATCGTGATATGAAGAAAATCTTTTAGGAAGGAATGAAGAAAGATTTTGTGACAGCCCAACTTTTCGACCCTTAGAAATCGACACTAATACATCCACGATATTCACGTGCCGCAATCCCAAGTGCTGGAAAGACGGGCAATCAAGGGTAGAAAGAAAACAAAGACGGAACAGAATCTTACTCGAATGGAATAACATATATTATTTCAATATAAAATCTTTACAATAGAAAATCTTTTAAAACATATATTAGGGTCTAACTTAGATTCAGCTTGGATAGTTATAAACACCTGTCCTTACAAATGCAGAAAAACATCAAATAAATGCAGTGGAAATAGAATTCGTTCATACATTGGTGAAGATCTCCAGCTCTCCCATGGAAACTCCATGCATCTTTAGCTAACCCTGAAACTACTTAGATCTGACTCGAGTATAAAAATACCCGGATCAGTCTGGCAAACCAGCATGAGAAACACGAATCTTAAATGACAGTGTCATAGATCAGAGAATGGTGACAAAAACCTTTTGAAAAGGAAGAGTGTCTCATTAGACCACACCACACATAAACACATACGGGTTTTACCTTATGATAACTAAAACATTTTTACCAAATCATTTGATATTATTTTTAATGACGTTCTTTGAAAAGACTTGTAACAACCCGCATATTTTACGATTATATATTTAAATGTTTTATTTAAATATAGCATCGTTTGTTGAATTTAAAGTCCGAAATGTGACTTTTTGTAAATAGTCGAATCCGGACTCGAGACCACTTCCATTGGGTACAAAACGACGTTTACAATTTTTTTGAGTATAAACATCGATATGTTTGGAGTTGATTAGGATTTTGGTATTTTGTTTGGGCTTTGGGTTGTATTCTAGCCCACTAACCCAACAAGAGAACCCAAACCTTCTACCAAATACCTCCCACTTCACTCCTCTTCATTCATTCATTCATTCCACTTTCTAAATTCCTAACACTCAAGCCCTAGAAAATGGGGGAAAAGAATAGAGATTAGAAATTCCTAAGCCCTAATTCTCTTAGGAAATTCAACTTCAAGTTATAAATCAAAGAGTAGATTAAGTAAGCATCCTCTTCATCTTCTTCATCTCAATCTCTCTTCAATTTTTAGAAATTTCTATAACCTAACTTAGGAAATTCATTTCATTTGATAATAGATTGAAGATTCTTGAAGTGTTGTTGAAGAGAAATCGATCTTGCTTTGTTTTAGAGCTCCTCGTTTCTTGTTTTTGGGTTTAAAGGTGAGTTCTTGAACTCACATCTATGTTTATACCTTTGATAGTTGTTAGGTATGAATTCCTAACATCTATTTCATGTTCATTTGCTTTTGATTTGAATTGGTTTGGTGAATTTTCCAATTTTTGCTATTTTGAAGTCAAAATCTATGAAAATCCTACTATGGATGTTTGGACATGTTGTTTGGAGTGTATTGAAGAGCTTATAGGGCTGGGTTGTCACTTGGCATAAATCCCTAGCCACCATCGCTCATCCGATCGCTTCCGAACCGATTTGGCCATTAATGGCCTAGGCTGATTTTTTCTCTATGCTTAAGCTCAGACGTTTGGGAAAACACTCAAACGTCTGGGCCATCGGAATAAAAATTCCAGATGTACAGCTCAGACGTCTGAGGTTATTCCCAGACGTTTGGGCGATCTGGAAGAAAATTTCCGGATTCTCAGCTCAGACGTCTGGTGCTATTTAATTCAGCCAAATTGCCTATTTTTCAGTAGATTTCCGTTTCAATCGATTTTTGTTGATCCGGTTGGTTGCTTTCATTTATTATCAACTTTAATGACTTCTTTTCTGGATTTTTGGGAATATCCATTTGATGGATTCTATATCAATTTTCATGGTTTTAATTCACGTCGTCATATGTGAATTTTGGTGATAGATTGTTTTTTAAAATTGTTTCTGTGATTTGTCACTTTAAAAGACAAAGATTTCTATACTAGTAGTAAATAATCAAACTCTTTCAAAAGAAAAAACGATTTCAACACTACTTTTAAATACAAAGCTCGTTTTAAAAACCATTTTCCAATCTATTAGTATATACAAACATTTACCTCATTCGTACGAGAAATCCAATTAAACGACTTAGCAAAACAAGTGGTATGAAACGCTTACGTTTACTTCGTCGGTTAATTCTTAGACTTGTTCGATTGAAATCTTGTGACAATTTTCGAGTGGAAATCTACAATTTGTTCGTAAATATTTAAGTTAAGCTAGTGGTTATGGGACATGAAGCTAAACACGTCTATTTACTAGCTTTGTGTATTTTACACTTTTATTGATCTATGACGATCATTTTATGGTTTAGACTAGCGATATGTGATGTCTCTTTGTCCGCGTGGGGGACTGTACCCCGTTCTGTTGAGCTTCGTCTCATTTTTTGTAGGCTAGCGACCTATGTGTTTTATGGAGTTCGATTCATCTGGCGTACCATTGTACAACGTCGTTGTTCCGGCTTATTTGAGTTTCAGGTTCCTCGGGCGTACCGTTGTACTACGTCGTTGCACCAGCTCTATGGGTTAGCGACCCATGGGATAGCGTCACATTTGTGATACACGTGTTGGAGTTTTCATGCTCCCATTTATGATAGGCCTCCCCCCTTTTTGTGATTTCTGGATTTCTAGTTGATGATTTCTGGAATTTGTGTTTCACCAAGTTTTGTGATTTGCATTGATAAGCTTTATCAATATTTGAGGCTTGGTGAATAAAAATAAAGAATATGACATTCTTTTTGGTGTATGAGAAAATTTGAGATATTGTATGATTTTTGTGGTTATCCTATATATTTGTCATATCTTTTATCCTATCTCATCTTATCTGATATTTATAGCTATACTGATCCGTTTATTATTTTTCTTCTTAAATAATACTTGGGTCAAACCGACGTTTTTCGGGTGCTTCCTCTTGACTTCTTATCAGAGATCGTCATCTGACTTTTGGCTAACTACTTTAGTCTAGTAGTTTTGTATTTATACATTCGAGATAGAGACTCCTTGATTTCCTCTTGAAATGAAATGCATGACATACTCTCTGACATATCGGTACTCGCACAAAGCAATTACACATATGGTCGCTCCTCAACAGCCTTATTCTTCGTACTAATTGACGGCATTACCCAGTAGTGTCCTTGGTTAGTGTGAGTATAGAGGTGGGGCATCACAACACTTTTCAATTAAATATATTCAAATAGCCGAAATTATTACCATTATAAAATTCCAGCATACTAGGCTTTACAATCAAAATGGCAGGCCCGTATTGGGGAATGGATTTCCAAAAAAATGACCAGGTAAGGGACTACCTTTCGGCAGTGCATCTCTAGAGGAATGTACCGAGGCCCAATTAATGGTCCTCTACCAACACAAGACTAACTATATAGTACCGAATATGTTATCACCACAGTCATTAGTGACCTATCCGAGAGCTCTCTTCACATGCACCAAATTAATTTAAAACCATATGTCATAACAGGAATAAATATATCTAGAGGGGATGATCATACACTAATGGTTACAAACCACATAGCCTTGCAGCATCTACCCTGTTTTAGTCATTTCCGGGTGCGAGGCCAGAGGTAGTGATTACCTTTCACATAGAACATCAACTTTCCAATTTGAATGCCACATTGCCATTCCATAGTCACAAAACTGATTTCTACAAACGTATTATTCTTGAGCTCGTACTCTTAGGAAAGGGTGTTAAGCTAAGAGAAGTTGCCTTCTCCGCCACCAAACAGATGATACGTTTATAGAGATCAATCAATGTGCTCCAGGTTTGTACTTTAGTGGAAATCAATCAGTGTGTTGTTAGAAATGGCAATGTGGCATTCAAAGTGGGATATGCTGTTTTGTGAAAGGTAATACATTACCTCAGTCCTCACACTCGCAAAAGGGTAAAATAAGGTATTCCACAAGGCTATGTGGTTCACAACCATTAGGACATGGTCGTCGCCTTTCTAGATTACTCTCTATATATTGCGTATGTGGTGTATGCTATGGGATCCCGTTAAAGGTTGGTCACAACGAGGGTGATGCATTATTCGGTACCATCTAGGATCATTGTGTTGGTTGCTGGAAAGGGGTAGGCCGGGCTTGCCAGATGTAGAGGATCATTGTGGGTCCTCGATACATTCCCCTAGAGATGTACTGTACGTAAGGTGGTCCCTTACCTTGCCATTGTTGGAAACCAATTTCCAATATGAGCTTTACGAACTTAGTAGTGCCAATACTGGAATGTGAGATGCAAGCATTTCAGCTATGTTATTTATTTATTTGAAAGGTGTTTTTCAAAGAAAGTCGTTAAAAATAACATATCAGATTTCATGTATGAAATGTTTTGATTATCATAAGGTAAATACCCATCTGTGTTTATGTGAAGCGTGGTCTTATGAAATACCCTTTATTTTCAAAACTATCAATGTCTTTAGTTTTCTCAACTAGTCCCATGACTAACCTGGAGTTTATTTCTTTTCCCTTAAACACTTGGGTACCCTAATTTTTCGGACAGTCAAGTAGCCAAATCTAGCCTGTAGAATTTTGGAGGAGCCTGGAGTAGAAGATTACTCTGTAGATAGTTATCCATTTCAATTTCCGTTGTATTATGCCTAAGTATATACCAGCACCTGTGGGGATATGCAGTTATAACAGTCCCTAGTTGGGTTAGTACTTGCTGTGACTCTGATATGTCAGTTTGAGAGTAATTGTATGCACTATCTTTATGTATAATCATAAGTTGTTAAATGCGATGTGTGACGAACGAGATTTTCGACTCTTGAAAATCGACACTAATACATCCTCGGTATTCACATGCTGCAAATTCAAGTGCCAAAAAACCCAACCGCTAAGGGAAAGAAGAAAATAAAGACAGAACATATATAATCTTACACGAATGGAATAACATATATTATTTCAATATATAATCATTACAGCGTGAATTTTAAAATATATTTATTAGGGTTTAGCTTAACATAAACATGGGCAGTTATAAATATCTGTCCTTACAAATGCGAAATACAATAGTACATGAGTGTGGTGGAAATGAATAACAATCTTCAGAAGAATCTTCTAACTCCATGCTCCATGCTCTTCCAAAATGCTCCAAACAAAACCTGACTACTAGGCTGCCCAGAAAAATAGGGCACCCGAAGTTTAAAGGAAAAGGAAAAGAAAGTTCGATTCGGTCATGGTACTGGTGTGAGAAACTCAAAATACAAGTTTTTGAAAACAAAGGGTATCTCATTAGACCACGCCGTGCATAAACACGGAACAGATTTTCACCTTATGATAACCAAAACATTTCCACGCGAAATCCAGTGATATTATTTTTAATGACATCTTTTGAAAGCACTTTTCAAATAAATATATTCAAATAGCTGAATTGTTACATTTGTTAAATTTGATGGCATAATAGGTTTACAACTAAATCTGAAGGCACTTATTGGAGATTTGGATTTCCAATGGTAAGGGACTAGCTCCCATACAGTACATTTCTAGAGGAATATGCTGAGGATCGACATATTCGAAACCTCTACAAATTAAGACTGACCTACCCGAAACCAACAGATGGTATGTATAGCAACGAATATGATATCACCCTGGCCGTTCTTGACCTATGCGAGAGCTCTCATACCATACAACACATATTTTTTTACCCAACGTTATAGCGGGCGCAAAATAAATCTAAAAAGGTGATATCATACCCTAATGGTTGTGAGCCACACAGCCCTAAAGCAACCCCTGTTTCATAATTCCCCGGGTGTGAGGCTAGAGGTAACGTTTACCTTTCTTAGAACGTTTTCACTTAAATGCCACATTGCTATTTCCAACAACACACTATTGATTTCAACAAAAGTACAACCTCTAAGCTCGTATGTCTAAAAGAAGGGTGTTAATTATAAGAGGGGTTACCTCCTACACCACCAACAGATGTACGTTTGTAGAGATCAATGCACTGTGATCTTAAAAATGCAATGTCAAACATCCATCCATACAAGTTGTCCAAGAATAGGACAAACATAAGCACTCCCTTGCCACATCCTGTTGGGCATTACCCCTAGCATTAGTAGCGAGCAGTCCTTGCATACGAAGATCCTAAAAGGAAGGCACCACTGCTATTTATTTATCTCGAGAGATACTCCAAAATTATCAACAAGCAGTCCTTCCATTATGAAAATACCTGCCTTTAACTTCATTTTCTTCAACATATCTTCACTTTCGAACTCGAAAATTTGTTCGAAGTGGTTTTCGGATAGGAACTGGCCAAATCCGACACCGGTTTTCCGAACCAATTACCGATGAAAAGATGTTGAGTTTGACGGTGATTATCATTTCATTCATTAACATCTTTTGTTATCCTGCCTTTTGGCAAGGCCGTGACACCAAGAGCTTAACTGGAAACCGAGGACAGTTCGTCCCGAATATCGGTTATATGCAGGCTCACTATGAATATCGACGAATTTTGTGCAAGTCCGAATCAAGCTACAATTAACATGACACGACTTGCAAAGCTATGGAAGCCAACATTTCAAATTTCAAGTTGATTCGAGTTCGTATGCTCAAGATATGATCGATGCAAGCCAAGAAAATCAATTCATTCGTATCCATCATTTCGCTCTCTTTGCATCGATTCCATTCGCTCCCATCTGGAACTGCACTCTTCGTATCCATCAACTGAAAGGCCTTGTTCGCATCCATCAAGCTTCAAAAGTTCATATCCATCGTCTAGATTAGCTCGTATCCATCAAATGGTCGTTACTTCGTATCCATCAGGTGACCATTGGTCCACATCCATGAAAGTGCACCGCACTTCGTATAGATCACATTTACCCCAGTTTGTATCCATCACCTGAAGACATATCGTATCGATACGAGGAAGCTTCAGGTGAACGATACGAATGGAACGATACGAAACGACGTCCATCTATCGATACGAAATGACCGTTAAGCGATCGATACGAACAAAACAATGACAATCGATATGAACAGAGCAATAACGACCGATACGAACAAGGCAGTGGTGATCGATACGAAGAAGATACCCTCCTATGAAAGACTCGGACATGCGGCATGAAAAGTGGATCAATTCGAGGAGTTAGCACCACGTCAACTTGTGAGCACGTGCCTAAAAAGCGATACGAACAGATCGATACAAAGGGAATCGATACGAATTCAACAGCCTTTAATAAATTCAAACTTGCATCAATCAAACTCAAAATCTACAAGTCCAAATGCCACCAAATTTTCACAGTAGCTCACGTACATCCTCAAGAATGTTCATGATCGATTTCGACTCAATTGGATGAAATTCCGATCGATGCGAAATTCATTCGTATCGATCACGGATCGAGTGCAAAAGTCTTGGGATCGATCGTGTGGGCCCACCCACGTAAGAGAAGAGGTCTTCCAAGATCTAAGCGAGATATTTGCAGCCCACACCTATAAATAGCAGCCTAGAACCTACAGAAAAGGTATCTTTTGGCTCTTCGATGTCCAGACTCTGCCGAAATCATTGTTGCACTCGAAAATCATTGTTGTACTCGAAATTTATTATTGTAATCTGCTGTAACCACCAAGCAAAAGTTAATAAAAGTCAATCATTTCATAGTGGACGTAGGCAACATGCCGAACCACTCTATATCTCTGCGTTCTTTTGTTGTTTTTCTGATTATTGTTTTCAGTGTTTGTCAGATAATTCACTTTTTACATTTACTTTCTTCATTTTATCTCTTCAAACACTTCCGAAGAGTGTTGTGCCCAATTTTGGTACAAACATTTTGGTGCTTTCACTGAGAGAACCCAGTTTTTCTCCCGCTAGTTGGATCTACTATCGATATCAGATTGCATAAATCTGAGAAGAGGATCCAAATTCAAGTTAAAAGTTCTTCCATCCTATTCATATTTGCATCAAGTTTAGGAAAGAGCTTCGCTATCCATCATGGTTAACACAAGGACTACTTCAACTGCCGCCGATCCAAAAGAACGGGACAGGCAGAATCCCGTACAGCTACCTCCTGCTGATCAGAATGCTGCCGGACCATCAGATCCGCAAGGCCCTATCACCAGGGAAGAATTCCAAATGCTAATGCAAGAACTGACTCAGAGCCGCCAATAGCTCACTCAACAGCTCCATGCTATTGCGGAATTGACTAACCAACTAAACCGTCAGCGACGAAGGAGAACCAGAAGGGATCATGCTTCCTATTCATCCACCGAGAGTTCAGCCTCTTCTGACTACCATCATAGATCCACGCACCCACGACTGGATGGAAGTTACACACAGGCCACTGGGCATCAGCATACATTGAATCTTGGGCAACCGAGAGTTGCCCTATCAACCAGCCATCAGACTGGACCCTCCTCCCGAGGAGGCGCTACCCCATACCATATTACTAACAACCGCACTACCACTGCTACCGATTTGGGAGTTGATGCTAGGAACCAAATGGATCCGACCCACCACCAATGCAACCATACTCCTGAGCCTTATATCCTCGAAGACATAGAACCAAGGAGGTGATACATGGACCGTCGACAGCGACCGGCCCCTCCTCGCATTATGGAACCCGACCACACCTTGGCCCAACTTGCTCACAATGTCCAGATGCCCGACATTCCGACGATGATCCGTCAAATAATCCGTGAAAGTCAAGGTCTTACCAATGACGACTGGGGAATCTCCCAGAGTCATACCCCTTTTACTGATGAGATACTCTATGCTGAACCACCTTGACGATTCAGGATGCCTACTTTACCCGTATATGAAGGGAACTTTGATCCCAATCAACACATCTTAAAGTATTGAGTGGTTGATGAATGCTGCACGAGCTGATGATGCAATTAAGTGCCGAAGCTTCCCGATCTCTCTGGGGGCATAGCGACTATGTCGTTTACCCGTTTACCACCTCGATCTATCTCTTGTTTTGACCAGTTGGCAACCAAGTTTATTGAGCAGTTTCGCATGCATGTCGTAAGACCGAAAGATGTTAATACTTTGTCTAGTGTCACTCAAGCTCCTGGAGAGACACTCAGATGTTATCTGGAGAGATTTCATAATGCATGCACTGAAATTAGTAACCCCAATGATAATTCGATTTTGATGACACTGACTAAGGGGATTAATCCCGATTCTGAGTTCGGTCACTGGTTGGCCGAAAAACCTCCTACGTCATTGGACTGTTTCTATTCCAAGGCAGCCCAATTCTTGAGAAGGGAGGATGCGAAATAGTCTAGGAAAAAGGATGACGCAGGACCTAGTAAGAAAGGAATTCAGAGCAATGTTGTTGTTAAACAAACCGGAGAGAGCCCCGAGAAAGTGCAACTGAACATTCAGAATAAACAGAATCAACAGAAAGGCAATGGGGACCAAAATAGGAAACGGGATCAGAATCGTGGTCCACGACGTAGGGCTCCTATGTTTGACAATTACACTCCTTTGAATACGTCACTGGAAAATATGTATTTACAGACCTGCAATACTATTCAGCATAAAAAGCCTGCTCCGAAACAGTCATCGAAAAAACAGATTCAGACAGGAAAGTTTTGTAGATTCCACGAAAGCTACGGCCATAACACGAATGAGTGCCGTCACTTGCAGGATCTCATTGAAAAGTTGATAAGAGAGAGAAAGTTGGAGCAGTTTGTATGGGCACCGCAGCTTGGAGGTGCGGGCCCATCAAATCAGAATCGTGTACCGAATCAGGCAAGACAGGAGGAACCCGCACGTATTGGCGAGAGGTTAGTGATAAATACTGTTAGTGGTGGTCCTCATCCAGCAGATCGAAGCTGGAAGGAAATGGAGTCGTATGCCAGTTCTATTAGGCATGTGAGCTTCGAGTGTTGTAGTAGTTTGGAAGATGGGGCCCCAACCAAGCAATAGAAGACGATGACTGACGACATCCTCTTCCGAGACAGAGATGCCGATAGGATCGAAGCCCCAACCTTCGATCCACTTGTCATATCAGCTCAAGTGGTCCTACTTGGATGAAGAGGATCTTGGTAGATAGTGGAAGTTCTGTGAATATATTGTTCAAGCGAGCCTATGACCAGATGAAAATGGAAACTAAATATTTGAAGCCTTGTCAGTACCGTATCCATGGTTTCAACGGAAGTGCTACTATTCCCGCTGGAGTGGTGGAATTGACAATGGAGTTAGGGATTGGAGAACGCCGGAGAGTCCGGATTTTACAATTTGTGGTGTTGGATATAGACTCGCCATATAATGCTTTCTTGGGCCGACCGGCCCTAGCTGAGTTTAGGGCTGCTATTGCCTTATGGTGTCGGACTCTAAAGTTCCCCACCGATTATGGGGTTGGAGTCGTTCATGGAGATCAGGGTGCTGGACGA
Organism: Allium fistulosum; assembly: GCA_030737815.1. Classification (NCBI taxonomy): domain Eukaryota; kingdom Viridiplantae; phylum Streptophyta; class Magnoliopsida; order Asparagales; family Amaryllidaceae; genus Allium; species Allium fistulosum. The sequence continues at coordinate 1,260,817,177 of CM060901.1, forward strand.
GCCTGTTATGTTGCCGAGCTATGAGATGTGCAACGAAGAGAAAAAGGAAAGGGCGTAGAGGAATCTCTCTGCGTCTGCTTTGTCGAAAATTGACGCCTAGGCCAAGGCCCGGGCACCCCAACCAATTCCAAAGAGATCTTGACCCGAGGGATACCGAAAGTGAAGATGAATGTAAAGATAGTCAAGCTTCCCCGGCCGAGCTGACGATCGATGTTCCGATCGACGATAGTGACGATTCTAGAATGTTAAAGATTGGATCTCAGCTAAGCCAACAAATGCAAGAGGAATTGGTTGAATTTCTCCAGTCAAACCTCGACGTGTTTGCCTGGACGCACTCTGACATGTGTGGAATCTCCCCGGACATCGTGAGCCACACATTGAACATTGACCCGCGGCACGTCCCGGTCAAACAAAAAAGGCGTGGTATGGATCTAGAGAGATATGCCGCCCTTAAGGAAGAGGTAGATAAGCTAAAATCAAATGGATTTATTCGAGATGCATTATACCCAGAGTGGGTATCCAACCCTGTACTTGTCCGAAAACCAAATGGGAAATGGAGAACATGTGTTGACTACTCAGACTTGAATAAAGCTTGCCCCAAAGATAGTTTTCCACTTCCTTGAATCGATCAACTCGTAGATTCAACGGCTGGACATGAACTCCTATCCTTCATGGACGCGTATTCAGGCTACAACCAAATATCCATGCACTTGCCCGACCAGGAGCATACTAGCTTCGTAACCAATATGGGGCTTTACTGCTACAAAGCTATGCCTTTTGGACTCAAGAATGCTGGGGCAACTTATCAACGGTTAGTTAATCGAATGTTCGCTAACCAAATTGGAAAAACCATGGAGGTATACGTGGACGACATGCTGGTCAAGTCCCGATTCTTCACTGATCATATCAGAGGCCTGGAGTCAATGTTTAATATCCTACGAGAATACAGAATGAAGCTCAAATCATTGAAATGTCACTTTGGGGTCGCATCAGGAAAATTCCTTGGGTTTATTGTCAACGCTCGAGTAATCGAAGCCAATCCCGAAAAGATTTGGGCAATCAGAAATATGGAAACTCCAAGAACTATAAAGCAAGTCCAGAGCCTCAACGGGAAAGTAGTAGCATTGAGCAGGTTCATTTCAAAATCCACTGGCAAATGCATTCCCTTCTTCGATTTGATCAGAAAAGGGAGACAGAACTTTGAATGGACTACGGAATGTGAGGACGCGTTCCGAGCGCTAATTCAACACCTCTCCAAACCGCCAATTTCGTCAAAGCCTATCAATCACGAGAAATTATACATTTACTTAGCGGTATCAAAAAACACAATCAGTGCTGCCCTAATTCGGGATGAAGACCGAATACAAAAACCGGTCTACTATATTAGCAAACGACTAACCAGAGTTGAGAGAAATTATCCGAAGCTAGAGAAGTTGGCTTATTATCTTGTTATTGTCACAAGGAAGCTCCATCCGTATTTCCAGGCTCATCCTATCATCGTTAAAACCGACCAGCCGTTACGACAGGTCCTTACGTGGCCTGAGACGTCTGGTAGGTTACTTAAATGAAATATCGAGTTAAGTCAGTTTGATATTACTTACACTCCAAGGCGAGCCATTCAAGGACAAGTCTTAGTAGATTTCATAGCTGAATTTACCATCCCAGAGGACTTGCCCGAAACTAGTGAATCTCCCAAGTATATTTGGAAGCTGCATACTGATGGTACATCAAATGACCGTTTCTCAGGTGCAGGGGTTATACTTGAAACTACTGAAGGTCGGTCTATATGCTATGCTTTAAATTTTTATTTTCACATGACTAACAACGAAGCTGAGTATGAAGCCTTACTTGTCGGATTGAGACTTGCCAGAGATTTGAGAATCATTGCTGTGGAGATTTATTATGATTCACAATTGGTCGTGTGTCAAGTTCGGGGGGAATACCAGGCCAAAGACCAAAGGCTGGCTACTTATTTAGCTCGAGTTCAGGAGGTGCTAAATCAGTTCGATTATTATGCCCTCTATTGCATACCCCGAGAGCGCAATTAGAAAGCCGATTCATTAGCAAAGTTAGCCAGTACAGGCAAGGCACAACAAATGGGACTCGTTCCCGTAGAGACGTTAGCTTCCCCAAGCATCGACCGAATGGAGACAGATTGGATATTTGAGGTTATTCCCGATAAGGAGTCATGGATGACTCCGTTTAAAAATTATCTTAAGCATGGAACCTTGCCAGAGCGCAGGAGTGAAAAGAGACAGATTCTTCGAAAAGCTTCGCGGTTCACTATTCAGAATAGAGTCATGTATAGAAGAGGATATTATGTTCCTCTACTCCGATGTATCGGTCATGATGAAATCAAACGCGTATTGCATGATGTGCACGAAAGAGCATGTGTCGATCACACCGTGGGGCAAGCCCTTGCTAAGAAAGTGCTCCGATAGGGATACTATTGGCCAACCGTAAATCGTGATGCATCGGATTATGCCAGAAAATGTGACAAATGCCAGAAGTACGCTCGGATTCCGAGAGCCCCACCTAACGAAATAACTTAGATGGTTAGTCCATGGCCGTTTGTAGTATGGGGCATTGACATTATTAGCTCTCTGCCTCTAGCCAAAGGTGGTGCGAAATATGTCATCGTAGCAGTTGATTACTTTACCAAGTGGGCGAAAGCCGAACCCCTTGCTACAATCACAACAAAGAAGGTGATCAACTTTGTAGTGCACAACATCATCTGTCGATTTGGTCTCCCACATACTATCATGACTGATAATAGGACCCAATTCGATAGTGTTGAATTTAAGGATTTATGTCAACGATTCCACATTCAGAAGAAGTTCTCCGCAGTTGCACACCCTCAAGCGAATGGACAAGTCGAAGCTGTTAATAAAGTTATAAAGTCTATTCTGAAGAAACGACTGGAAAAAGCCGGGGGCAAATGGGTCGATGAACTTCCTATGGCCTTATGGGCCTACCGAACAACCCACAAGTCCGAGACCGGCCACACTCTGTTCTCCCTTTCTTATAGTTCAGAAGCTATTATTCCAGTCGAATTAGAAGTGCCTCCTCATCGTGTGACATACTATGATCCGAAGACAAATGCTATATTACTTGCCGAATCTCTGGAATTACTGGATGAGAAGTGTGAAGAGGCTGATTTGACGGCAGCCGCATACCGAAGTCGAGTCACTCAATTGTACAATGCCAAGGTCCCACCCCGAACCTATCAACTCGGCGATCTCGTCCTCAAGAGAATTTACCCGGTCCCTTCACATATGAAGCCAACCTGGGAAAGGCCATATGTTATTGAACGGAAGCTCGGAGATGGCACATTCAAATTATCGACCGTTGACTGTCTCACTCTTTCGAGAGCCTGGAACAACGAAAGTCTTCGTCGCTACTACACATGACAGGCTCTTTTTATTTATTCAGTCTACTTTTCATTTGCAAATTATTTCTACATTTCGAAATTTTAATTTGTAATAAGGCAACTGATTTTTGCCGTATTTTCTTATTTCAGCAATAAAATGCAATCTCTTCGAGCTAGAGCTGTGATTTATTGAATGCGTCATGCAACTATCACTATGCATGGAGAGCTAAATTCCACCCGATGGTGGAATTTATTCAAATAGGGAGTGACTGTGATATGACCGGTTACTTGCTTAGTAAAACCCAAGCTCGGGGGCAAGTCATCACACTGAACTCAAAAAAGGATTGATACACGACAATCCTTTAACCAATTCCAAATTCCCAGAGTGTGAACTGGAGTATAAACTTACAAATACAGTCTCGAAGAGGGTGGATCCATCCACCTAACGACTTCGCCCGTATCTTGACCAAGTTTGAGGAGGATGGATCCATCCATCTAACGACCTCGCTTATTTACTCGGGGTGGATGTGAACCGACCATTCACGATCCTGATAGATTCGTCGTTCCTGGAGTGCGAACGAAATCCTAAAGCCTGAACAGATGTGACTGACCATCTGTCGTCCAACTCCAAGTTCCCAGAGCACGACTGGAGTATAAACATCGACTAACTCCGGATTCCCAGAGTGCGAACCGGAGTGTCAACATAAACACCAACTCCAAATTCCCAGAATGCGAATCGGAGTATAAACGTTAACTCTACATCCCCGGAGAGTGGATTAGAGTTTAAACACAAATCGGATTGGAATCGACCATCCGTAAAACAACTCTGAGTCCCCAGAGCATGGTCAGAGTGTAAATGCAAATCAGGTATGACTGACCACTCGCGAATCCATCTAAAGTCCCCAGAGTGTGGACATGGTTAAAAACATTAAATGGGTGTGACTGATCGCCCGTAAAAATGACTTAAGTCCCCGGAGCGTGGACATATCCTTGAAACTTAAGCAAGCGTGACCAACCGCCGATGTTAAAATTCAAATCCCCGGAGTGTGGATGCAATCGTCAACAGATGAGCGAGTGTGATCCGACCACTCGAATTTCCTTATTGTAGCATCGATTCAATGACGTTAAGCTCGATGCGTTGAAAATGAAGTACGATTGCTAACTGATTTTTACAATTCATCCCTAGAATTGGGGGCAGAACTTAAGTGCCAATCACTGACTGAGACAGTGCAACATCGGAGTTCGGCTTAACTTTGGTCATGACCCATAGTTGTGATTTCAAGACTTAACAAATAAACTTAGTTCCAATCCAAAGGTCAAAACTTCACAAGCATACTAGATTGGAGTTCAAATGCTGAAACACTTAAGCAAATAAACGAAAATTGAGTTGAAGACAAAATGGAATTTCATTTCAACTATTTGTGGAAGAAAACTAAGTACAAGTTTATCCCAAAAAATCCTACTAGTAGGGGCCAAACCCGCATCTATACACGGCCAACAAAAGCTAAAGAAATTCCTATCTACTGAAAAATGAGCCGAAGAAATGTATATACTCTTTTTTCTTTCTCGGTTTCTTCTTCGATGTGGACCCGCTGGAGCTGTCACTTGGTTTTCTCTTTAAGCCCTTGCCTTTCGGCAGTCGATCTCCAGTCGAGAGCATTATATCAATTTCCTCTTCCGAACTCAAATGTATTGGAAGGCTTCCTGAAGGCGGAGTCGGAGGGACAGGATCAACAGTAGGAGGAGGGATATGCACACTTGTCTCAACGACTGTTCCTCCCGGAGAAATCATCCGTAAAGAGGCTGGACCAGGTCCCGCCATTCCACTTCCAAAGCCACTGCCCCGCGCGGTTGCCTCCATCTCAGCGTTGATTTCAGCTATAATTTCCTCATCGTGAAGTGTTTGCGCATCGTCGGGGACTCCCGCAGTTTGGGCCGAAGAACTTTTCATTGGTACGCTTCCACCCTTAACGAACGGCAAATCTGCAAAGGGGTCACTGTGATGACCAAGGAGTTCCTCCATCATCTGCTCATCAAAAATAAGTGTGCTTCCCTGTGCTCCATCAGTTAGTGTCATGGTCGTTGTGGTGGTCGCTTCTGTTATAATGGCCTCCTTCACATGATGTGATTCTTGAGTTGCAAGAGACATGACCGATGTTGCTCCGATCACTGGATAAGAACAAAGGAAGGACTGTTAGTAATTATTTCAAGCGACGCTTCCGATTTGGACAAACACAGAAAATGTTCGGAGTACCTTCCTCATTTTGGCTCATGGGTGGCGGATCAGCTTCAGAGACTTGCTCACGGGCTGGAGATATCTGCGGTTGATCCGGGTTATAAGCAGGAACGGGCTGGGGATCAACCGCAGGTGTAGATTCAGGCTGAGTCAGCGCAAAAGTTTCGAAACTTATATCATGGTGCTCGACACCAGAGCCTTCTCCAACCTCCGAGTGTTGAAAGCCAAGTTTTTCCTTTTCATATGAAATAGCCGTATCATGGAGAACTTTCCATTCGTCTTCGTTCAACACCCGGTTCTCGAGCTCAAACTCATCAACCGATTCCGCATGTTGCCCAATCTTTTCATGCTGCACCAACCGGCCCTAAGCGTTATATAGATGTGTTGGATAATTGTCGAGCCAGGTTAGATCCCTGTACTTCAGCACCCTGGCATTGTACGTAATCAAGAGATCTTCAATGTCTGCCTCTAACTTGGCTTCAGCCATTTTAACTCCCTCCTAAACCTTAGCCTCGGCCTCCCGAAACTTTAAGTGCGGCTACATCCTTTTCATCCCGTAGCACCACCGCTTGTTTGCACGCCTCCTGGGCTGCTTTGTTCGCATCATCTTTTTCTTTAATGATTTCAAAAAATTTGGCTTTAAGCTCATTGAGTTCTTTCAGAGCAGCATCCCTTTCAGCGGTAACTGTGGTGTTTCGGTGGCCCATCTACTCCACCAGAGCGAAATGCGTTTGTCGCATTCTTTCCATAGATTGAGTCGCCTCATCAGCTTTTTGGGTGGCCTCTATTTCAGATTTTTGAGAGGATTCCGCTTCATCATTGAGCACTTGGATAATATGGTCTTTTTGAGCTAGGTCGGTTTCTAACTTCTCAATTATTTTTGCTCGCTCAAAAGCCACCGCCGACGCTTTATCCGCGGCTTTCATCCACTCCTTATATTGGGTATAGATATCATGAATATAGTCGTGCATCGTTTGTTCAGCCTCAAAGGGGATTTTCTTTAAGTGAGGAGGGAAGATAAAGCCGTCGAAGTAAATGTTCAAAAAATCTTTTCTCAACTGAGCGATTTTAATTGCTCCTTCCCCAGTAGGCTCAGTAATTTCTTGTTCAGTGACAAGGGGAGGTTCGGCCTCAGTTCTACGATGTTGTGATTCGGGCCTAGGAGCTTGAGATGATGGTTTTTGGCGTGGAGGCTCCGAAGGATGTGTGCTGTGAGTAGAAGGTGTATAGAGACTTAGGGAGGTGGGGAACGCAATCGGCATCGATATCTGTAGTCTCCGTCTCTATCCCTCTCATAACGTTCTTGACTAGAATAACCACGATCATAGTTTCTATCATCCTCCCTCTGGCGGGACTCATAATATAAACTCGATGACTGGCACGCTGAGTGGAGACTTCCAAGCATAGAATCTCACCTAGTCATTGTATCTGTAGAATAAAAGAAAAACAGAGTTAGTGATCTCCCAAAACAGGCAACTTGAGACTGGAAATCGTGTAGTGCCCTGAAGTGTATATGTGTGTGCAACCCCCCGACCAGCCGGTAATGTCGGCCACACTTGTGGGAAGAGACTCGCTTAAATCTAGAGCACTTTGAAGCCCCTCCAATCCGGTGTCATATTGAAGTGACATATAGTCCGGAATCGGAATATCAGCAAGTCCTTCAAAAGGATTCTCTACTTGCGAGGGAGGAGCCTTCGAAATTCTAACACCGGAGGCTGGCAGGGACACAATTACGGATTTCCATCTCAAAGATTTGTAACACATGTGTGCTACTGCCTTGCCTTTTCTCCTTCCCTCTGAACCCTGAAAACTATCAGAAGGCCCGACTGCGGGTTCATCGTTCGTGGGCATGTATTCTTCCTCGCCCTCTTCAACTATTACAACCCCAGGAGCTTTATGCTTCACCTGCTTCGTCGGGACTGCCCTAAGCGCTACTTCCAGTCTAATACTTTGGTTTCATTCGATTAACCCAAGAATTCTTAAGTTCCTATCGGTGAGCACCGACTCAATCTCTCTTATCTCGCACGGTACTTCTTGAAGGACCCGTACTATTTCTTTAAAGTATGCCCCTTCAGGTCAAGGAATTGCAGCTGTAAAAGTAAGAAAGTATTAGTCCCAATACCAGTTGCAACTATCTTGTTAACTACCAGAAAAGTCAAAGCACTTACGTCTGACCAACCACCGATTGGTGAATCCTGGAGGACATCAAACATAGAACCATTTTGTCTTAAAGTAGCTGAGCCTGGTCCAAGAGCCCGTCACCACTTGACAGTTCCTAATTGCCTCCAGGAATGTGAACGAAGGACTATCCCCTCGACTCTTAACATTAAATAGATATCTGATTTTTTTGGGGGTTGGGGGGTGGAAAAGATGCTCCATGAATACAATGAATAAACTGTTCAGCAGCGCGTATCCAATGGGATGTAATTGTGAGGGGGCAATTCCAAAAAAGGCCAACACTTCCCGAATATATTGATTGAATGGAGGAAGCGTCCCAGTTGTACATGAATGCCTGTTGAAGGCAGTAAACCCTTTCGGGGGAGCATGCGGTCTATCATTCGGTCCCGATAATAAGACGTCGTCCAACGGCAGACTGTGCCTTAGGCATATCTGCCCCAACATATCTTCGGAGACGTTGGACAGCACAGAATCTTGTGGGTTCCCGATAAACCTGGCACCTGGCAGCTCATCCGGAGCTGGATCTATAACTTCGGCCACGATAACAGGTATCTTTATGACTAAGGGAGATGAACTCTGAAGCTCCTGCCGTTGAGAGCTTGTAGACTCCATAACTAATCAACTTATCAAAAACCATCATTAGATTATAATAAGTCCGTGTGTTCCCCAGTGTGAAGTGAGTAAATATGTTGTGCAGTGTGATGCTACATATTACTTGAGAAATTCTACAGAGTTTGAGAAAATATTTGAACGACGAGACTTCGAAATTAAACTGGAGTGACCGTCATCGCTGACCGTCACAACCATGCCATTCAGATTTTTGGAGACCGATTTGAGTTAAAATTTGTTAAAATTTCATCAAGTTGCAGTTCCATCGACAAGCTTCGAAGGGTAGTCAATTATACAGTTTAAAAGTTAAGTCCAGATATGCAGGGCAGAAGCTCATCGGGGTCGAATATTCAAGTGCATAGGAATTTCGTATTCATCGAAGTTTGGACTCGGGCCGACCACTAGGAATATAATTCGTATAGATCATGGTACGCCCCTTCGTATCGATCAACCAAAGTTATTTCGTATTGATCGATATTCCTCATTTCGTATCGATCGATATTTTCCATTTCGTATCGATCGCCAATCCAAGACTACGTATCGATTGCTCCGGATCGATACAAGTATTGATCGGCAATCTATCGATATGAATATTCACTTTCCATCGATACAAAACAGTTTTGTCAACCGATATGAAGTCGTGTTCCATCTGAATCGATACGAACCCACCCTTCATCCATCATTGATACGATAGCTCCCAGACTTCTTCTTCTCCAAATCGACCAGAGCTCCATCTCCTCCTTCCTCGACCTCGCTCTATCTCACCTCCGGCCTCTTCACAACCAGAATCGGCCGCGAGTATGGGAGGAATGGCATTATAACTTAAGTCTCGTCATTTTAATGTGAATTTATTAATCAATTACCTAATAAAAGTAATTAGTTCGAAGAAATGAGGGGTTATTCGATTTGGGACGAAGGTAGTTCTCGTTTTTCTTTTGCTTTGATCGACACGAAGGCAGAAAACAAAATGAAAGCAAGTGGAATTTTGTTCTAAGCCCCAAACGTATTTATATGGTCTTGTGTCCAAGAAAGAAACAATTCCTCTCCAGGTGCCAACGGTCGATAGAGGCAGTTTGCACATCGTCGATACGAAACCTCATGTTCGTATCCATTTTAGTCAATCTGAAGCCATAGCTATTCGTATATGTCAATGATCCATCGATGCGAAGAAGCCTTCTTTATGTCCTTCCATTATCCATCTTATGCAACAGCCGTTCGTATCCATTGGTTCCCATCGATACAAAAACCACTACCAAGTCATGTTTGGACTGCCCAACCCCATCAATATGAAACGCCTATTTCGTATCCATCAGCTTGGAGACCCTGAGAACTCGTATCTATCGATACGGATTACATTAAAACAACAACTACAATCATGTCGATCGACATCGATACGAAAGCAATAAATCGAATTTCACATTGATTCAGGAGAGAGTCAATACGGAGTTCGATACAAGAAAAAAAATTGAAAAACTGATAACAACTCGTGAACGTGCGAATGTTAACGGGAGTCAGGCTAACATACATTCATGTATAATGGACTAACATCCAATTTTTAAAATTCACAGGAAGTGAATACTCGTCTGGTGACAATTACAACAACAAACGACAGATCACTATCATACAACACTCAGTTACAACAGTACGCGGTACAACAATTGGCAGTCAACAATTCATGATTTATGTTTCTATGGACCAATCAAAGGTCACAGCTTTCGACGAAAGGACGACAACCATTCGGACAAGCCAAATAGAAATGTTCAGAATGAAGATTGCAACTTTTCATAGCACGTCATGTTCTCACAAGACGTACTTTGGGGGGCAAAATGTTATCCCGCCTTTTGGCAAGGCTGTGACACCAAGAAATTAACTGGAAACCGAGGACAGTTCATCCCGAAGATCAGTTATATGCAAGCTCACAATGAATAGCGACGAATTTTTTCCAAGTCCGGATCAAGCTACAATTAAAATGACATGACATGCAAAGCTATGGAAGCCAATGGTCCAAATTGCAAGTCAATCCGAGTTCGTATGCTCAAGATATGATCGATGCAAGCCAAGGAAATCAATTAGTTCGTATCCATCATTTCGCTCTCTTCGCATCGATTCCGTTTGCATCCATCTGGAACTTCACTCTTCGTATCCATCTACTGAAAGGCATTGTTCGCATCCATCAAGCTTCAACAGTTCATATCCATCGGCTATATTGGCTCATATCCATCAAATGGTCGTCACTTTGTATCCATCAGGTGACCATTGGTCCACATCCATGAAAGTGCACCGCACTTCGTATCGATCACATTTACCCCAGTTCGTATCCATCACCTAAAGACATATCGTATCAATATGAGAAAGCTTCAGGTGAACGATATGAATGGAACGATACGAAACGACGTCCATCTATCGATATGAAATGACCATTAAGCGATCGATACGAACAGAACAATGACAATCGATACGAACAGAGCAATAAAGACCGATACGAATAAGGTAGTGGTGATCGATACGAAGAAGATACACTCCTATGAAAGACTCAGTCATGCGACATGAAAAGTGGATCGATCCGAGGAGTTAGCGCCACATCAACTTGTGATCACGTGCCCAAAAAGCGATACGAACAGATCGATACAAAGGGAATCAGTACGAATTCAATAGCCTTTAATAAATTCAAACTTGCATCAATCATAATCAAAATCTACAAGTCCAAATGCCACCAAATTTTCACAGGAGCTCGCGTACATCCTCAAGAATGTTCATGATCAATTTCGACTCGATTGGACGAAATTCAGATCGATACGAAATTCGTTCGTATCGATCACGGACAGAGTGCAAATGTCTTGGGATCGATCATGTGGGCCCACCCACATGAGAGAAGAGGTCTTCCGAGATCTGAGCGAGATATTTGCAGCTTACGCCTATAAATAGCAGCCTAGAACCTACAGAAAAGGGATCTTTTGGCTCTTCGACGTCCAGACTCTGCCGAAATCATTGTTGCACTCAAAAATCATTGTTGTACTTGAAATTTACTGTTGTAATCTGCTGTAACTAGCAAGAAAAAGTTAATAAAAGTCAATCATTTCATAGTGGACGTAGGCAACACACCGAACCACTCTAAATCTCTGCGTTCTTTTGCTGTTTTTCTGATTATTGTTTGGAGTGTTTATTAGATAATCCCCTTTTTACTACTTTCTTCATTTTATCTCTTTAAACACTTCCGAAGAGTGTTGTGCCCAATTTTGGTACAAACATCTTTTATCAAATAAAATATCTCTTTTAGAGTTATAAATTTTTAAATCATATTCTTTTTCAGTATATATATAGGATTATTAAAGCTCTCTTATCAAATCCTTTGGTTACTTAAAACCTTTTTAAATCTTGGAATAATTCTAAATTATTTCATCCTTTACATAGGAAAATATTTCCAAATCATTTATTTAAATCTTTAACAAAGATTTCTTATTTTCAACACATATCTTTTTTAGTTGGTTGAAACTATGTTATCTAAGATGGTAAATCCAAATTAGTTAGTACTCAAGAAAAACGGATCCATGGAAACTATATTAATTATACTCAACATCAATTTCTATATTCAACCTTTACTATCTGTTTAATAGCGGTGAAATCACCTTTTAAATTCACATGAATAGTACCTCTCATCCCCTTAGTTTCAAGAAGATTATTTCTATACAATCCAAGTTGTACTAAATTTAGAAAAATTAAACCTTTTGTACTTGCCTTGTTTCCGACATTTTGACCTTATCTATTCCTCGCCTTGGAAAGAGACCAAGTGAGCCAGGGCACTGGTTGCTCCTGAACATCTCCTTAGTTTAAGCACCTCCCATCCGAATCTCACGAATAGAAGAATCCAGTCTACTCATCGGCTTTTAGAGCCAAGATTAAATCACTTAATTATAACAGCTTTTCTTTAAATCATTTATTTAAACTCTTTTGAAATAAATTATAATACCTCCACATTATCTTTAAATACTTAATTATTTATTTGAAAATATTTATAAAAGATTTAGGAAAGAATAATTAAGTTTAAAGCCATATTTCAAAAGTTATTAAAAGCGCTGCAAAAAGTGTTGCGAACGAATAGTGTTTTTAAGGCTTATTTGATTAAAACAACTTTTTAACCATTTAGAAATCCATTTGTATAAATCAAGTCTCATATAAAACAATTTAAAATATTTATAGAGTTTATTACATATTTTAAAAAATTAAAAATATCATTTTAAAAGAATTTATCGCTTTGGTTTTCGAACTGCCAAGCCACGACTATTTTGAAAACTTGTTTTGCTCATATTTCAAAATTTACTAAACGAAATCTCGACCTTATTCTTTTTTTTTGAAAACTATGATTATAAGAGTTTGGAAAATTCTTGTTATAAAGAATTCCGACTCCGAATCCATTGTGTAAATGGATTTAACTTTCTGTGGCGTGAAATCGCGAACTGCCGCTACGTGACGCGCCTATTTTTGATTCAATTTTCATAACTTGTTAAAACTTCATGAAATTGGATTTTAATGCTTATAAAACACTTATAAACAATTTTAAATCATTTTAAGGGGTTTAATGATTCCATATCACTTTTATAACTTGTTTCGAAAAGTAATTTCCTTGTGGAATATCGACGTGTATTTAATTTGACTTGTTTACACAATTAAACACTATATTAAAACAACCAATACTTGATGATAAAAGAATAGTAAACATCTATAGAAATCATATCACATCATTATTATATATATATATATAAAGTTTCTCACCTTCACTAGTTTCGAACTTCACGAAAATTCGTTATAGCTTCTCTATGATCGAATCAAAGCATACAGAATCAAGTCTTGGACCTTTGAATGGGCTTAGCCTATGCTTACAAATGGAAGTGGGCTCGGCCTTGGTGGTGGATGATGTAGACATGGGTTTGGAGTAAAGAAAGGAGTGGATTTGAGCTTGTTTTTAAGTGGATTGCAAATGTATATATACTTATATAAATTTATCTTCTTTTTGCTAATTTCTTTATAATTTCCTTATGGTAGAAATCCATTTCTTTATAATTTCTTTATAATCTTCTTTTTAAAAATAAATATAATTTATCAAAGTGATAAATTTGCAGGTCGTTACACAATGTAAGAATCTATTTTGTTCTATCTTATTTTCTTTTTACCCCTGATCATCTGCCTCTCTGGCACTTGAATTTGTGGCACATGAATACCAAGGATGTATTAGTGTCGATTTTCGAGGTTGAAGAGATGGGTTGTTACACTTGGTATCAGAGCTTAGGTTTAGCGAACACCTAAGCCTTAATGGGGTTGACTCATTAGAGATAGGGTTAGTATACCCTAGAATGAGTTAAGTCAAGAAGAGTGCATATTTTTAATTTTTATTCGAATAAAAATGTTCGAGTATTTTATACCCATCCCCTAAGATAATCTCGTCTATGTATTCTAAACCAATACTTACTATATTCAGATAATATGAAATGAGTAACTGAAGAGGACGTAGAGGGGGAAATAACAGCACAACGACCACCAATGGTCGAACTCCAAATGCTGCAGTAGTTGAAGAAATAGTAGTTCCTATGCAACCTCGGGTTAACTTTGCCACACTACGCAAAGATTATACCAGCTTGGGAGGAAAGACATTTAAGGGCACATAATCTATTATCGAAGTTCAATCTTAGCTCTGATCATGTGAGAAAATCTTTAAAGGATAAAACATCGATGATGATTGAAAAAGGTTCTTTGCCTCCTGGTAATTGAAGGACGGGGCTCTAGCTTGGTGGGAGTCCATTACTCTTAATGAATCAGAAGATAATTTCCCGTAGGCAAGGTTTAAAGAAGTTTTTGAAGAACAACACATGCCCGCTGTTGGAAAGTCCCGCCTCTGTAGAAGTTTCATGGATCTGAAGCAAGAAGAAATATCCATAGAAGAATATTCAAACAAGTTCAATGAATTATCTCGCTTTGGGCCTAGACTGATAGATATTCCTCTAAAGAAAAATGAGATGTTTTTTTTTGGGATGAAGGAGCAGTATCATTATATGATTATCGCTCATGTGAAGGGAAGCTTTGTAGATCGGGTAGATATGAGTTTCCAATATGAAACTTCGGACAAGAAGAATCCGCCCACAACTCAAAGCAATCACAACAATTGGAAGAAGAGAAAATTCAATCACCTAGGGAAGTAGCCATATCAAGGCAAGTCAGGAGAAGGATCTCAAGAGAACCACTTGAAAGATGTTAATTGTTACAATTGCAACCAGAAGGGCCATCTTTCCACCAACTGTAAGAATCCTAAGGTTTAGAAAAGAAGTTGCCACAATTGTCACCGACCAGGGCACATGATAAAAGATTGCCCGCTAATAAAGAAAGGGAAGCAGGTAAGAGTTTTTTCTATCAAGGATGAACCCTCAACCTCCACTGATGTAAAAGGCAAGGGAATCCTGGAAGGTAATATTTATGCTAATAAAAATTTAGTTAAAGTATTATTTGATACTGGGGTTTCCCATAGTTCTATTGCTAAAGGATTAGTAGATAGATTAAAACTGATCACAAAAATATTGGATAACCCTATCCGTGTGTCAAATCCCATAGGCGGTACAACTAATCTTTGTATTGTTTGTGAAAAGGTCCGAGTTACCTACCTATCCCAAAAAAATTTGTGTGACCTAATTATCCTTGATTTTATTGGATTTGAGGTTTTACTCTGTATGGATTGGTTGTTTGAGTATAAAGCTGTTCTTGATTGTGTAAAAAGGATGGTGCTATTGCAAAATAAAAGAGGTAAACATTTTAAAATAACATGTGAAAACTTAGTCTGGTAAGGGATAGTTTCATGTATGCACTTAATTTGTTCCAACAATGTCTAGAAGAAATTCTGATTGTTAAGGAATTTTCAGATGTTTTCGAAGAAGTGAAAAGTTTACTCCCATAATAGGAAATTGTATTTCGAATTGACTTGATTCCTGGTCCAAGGCCTTTTGTTCACCATATTCGTAAAATGGCTCCAAAAGAGAAGGATGAGTTGAAGGATCAAACTAATGAGTTGTTAAAGAAAGTGCTGATGAGACCGAGTTGCTCAAGTTGGGGAGCAGAGGTAGTTTTCGTTGCAAAATCAGATGTCTCCTTAAGGCTTTATGTAGATTATCAAGACCTAAACAAGCAGACGACTAAGAACAAGTATCCTTTACACCGTGTTAATGACTTATTTGGTCAACTTCATGGTGCTCGAGTATTCTAAAAAATGGACCTGGTTACAGAATTCCATCAACTAAGGATAGTAGAAGATTGCATTCCTTTAACTACATTCAGAGGTCCGAGTGATTTCTTCGAGTGGTTAGTTATGCCTTTTGGGCTGACCAATGCACCTGCCTGTTTTGTAGACCTTATGAATAGAGTATTTAGAGATGTACTCAACAACTTCATGTTGGTTTTTATTGGCTATATTCTTATATATTAAAAGACTGAGGAAGAACACGGAAGGCGGTTAGAGATTGTATTAGGAATATTGAGGAGGAATGTGCTTAAAGCTAAATTCTCAAAATGCCACTTTTGGGAGAAAGAGGTAAGGTTCCTTGGACATGATGTGTCTAAGGATGGAATTTCAGTTGATCCAGGGAAAATTACAGCCATTCTAGACTGGAAGCAACCACAAACTCTAAAGGAAGTCCGCAGCTTTTTAGAATTGGCAGGATATTACCGGAGGTTCATTCAGGAGTTCTCAAAAATTTCCTCTCACCTAACAAAGTTGACTATGAAGAATGTTAAGTTTGAATGGACACCGAAGTTTGAGGAAGCATTCAAGGAACTCAAGAAAAGATTGACTAGCGCTCCAGTCCTAGCTATTGCTGATGAAAGCAGTGGTTTAACTGTATATACTGATGCTTGTGGAGACGGAGTGGGTGCAGTCCTAATATAGCATGGAAACGTAATTGCTTATGCAAGCAAGCAGCTGAAGCCTCATGAGCAAAATAATGCAACACACAGCTTTGAACTATTAGCTACTGCGTTCGCATTAAAAATGTGGAGGCATTATTTACTAGGTGAAAAGTTTGATCTCTTCACAGATCATAAATCCTTGAAATATCTTTTCACTTAGAAGGACTTAAATAGGAGGCAACAACGTTGGTTATAATTTCTTGCATTGTATGATCTTGATATTTTATACATACTTGGGAAAGCCAAAGTAGTAGCGGATGCATTAAGCAAAAATCATGTCGTTACATCTTATTTGGAGGTGACTCCAAGTCTTCTGGAAAGAATTGCAAGTAAGCAGAGAGAAGCTCAATAACTAGTGGAGTTCATTAAGGGAGTTGACGAACAAAGGAATTCAAGCTTTGAAGTTGATAACCATGGGATATTACGGTTAAATGAAAGAATTTGTGTTCCGGATGTTGACAGTCTTAGGCAAGAAGCATTAACTGAATGCCATTAATCCAAGCTTAATATTCATCATGCAATTCAGAAGATTTACAAAGGCACGAAGAGAATGTTTTGGTGGAAGAGTATGAAAATAGACATCTCTACTTATGTTATCAGATGTGCCAATTGCCAGTAGATCATAAGAGATCAATAAAAGACTGTAGGATTACTTCAATTGCTTGAGCTTCCCAAGAAAAAGTGGGAGAAAATATCAATGGATTTCATAGACAACTTGCCTCGGACGAGAAAGGAAAATGAAGGCGTTTGGGTTATCATAGATTGATTAACTAAAAGCGCACACTTTATTCCAGTAAAGCCAATGAGAATAACCCCAAGCTTAGCTGAAATATACATGAAAGTGATTGTTTGATTTCATGGAGTTTCGACCAACATCATGAATGATCGGTATCCAATCTTTACCAATCAGTTCTCGGAAGCATTACAGATAGCTTTAGGAATAAAGCTAAGTATAAGCACCGCATATCATCCCCAGACTGATGGGCAAATAGAAAGGGTAAATCGAGTGTGGGAAGAACTTCTGAGAGCTTGCATATTTGACTATGGAGGTTCATGGGAGAATCATTTTCATCTAGTAGAATTCTCATATAATAACAGCTACCAGGCAAGTATTGATATGGCACCTTATGAAGCTTTATATGGTCGTCCATGTAGATCACGGCATGTTGGATCGAAACCAGAGATCAGTTAGTACTTGGTCTTGATATGATTCGAGAAACCTTGGAGAAGGTAAATATGATCAGGAAGAAGCTAAATGAAACTCAAAGTAGGAAGAAAAGTTACGCCGATTAAAGGCGTATGAATTTAGAATTCTCAATTGGAGATTTTGTATTTTTGAAAGTCTATCCAATAAGGAAAGTAGTAAGATTTGGAAGGACTGAGAAGTTAGCACCTCGATATATTGGACCTTTTCCTGTTCTTGAGCGGATTGGCCCACTAGCCAATCGAGTAGAATTACCAGAAAAGTTATTAGGTGTACACAATGTTTTTCACGTATCTCATCTACAAAACTATGTGTATGACCCAGAACAAATTGTGGAGATAGCTGCCAAAGAAGATATAGAGTTAGAGCCAAACTTGTCTATTATCAGGCAGCCTATTCGAATCATGGATCGGGATAAGAAGTGATTAAGGGGAAAGGTTGTAAGGTTAGTTAAAGTTCAATGGAGTGGTGATGTTGAAGACTGCACTTGGGAAACTGAGGATAGAATGAGAAAGGCATATCCTGAGTTTAGGATGGATGTATAGTCTGTATATATATCATATCAATGTAGTTATCATATCTTTGTATATATTTCATCGTATATAATATATTCCTTTTTGAGTTATCTTCTTCTTATCATAAATTTCAAGGACGAAATTTTTTTAAGGAGGAAAGTATGTAACGACACGTAACTTTATCACTTTTGAATTAGAATATTTAATTAATTTTAAATATTCAAATATAGTTTTATTAAAAATAAATAATCTTGTTTTAGGTGATCAATAATAATAGTGATCTTGTTTCTAAAAATTTATTTTCCAAAAATAAGGATTTTGGATTTTCGTCTAAAAAATATCGATAATATGACCGAAAATCGTTTTATCGATATACAGCTTTTTTTACCATCGGAGCCATGCACGATTTTTATACATACACTTAGTTAAATATTTAAAAAATAAGGAATAAAAATATTTTTTCTTTCTTGGAAATAAAAATAATTATGATGTCATTGATGACGTCATTATTTTAAAAAATGAGCATTTTAGGGAAGTTTTGGAATTTTGGGTATTTAAATATTCAAATAATTGATTTAAATGATAAATAATTCATTTTAATTATTATATAATGATAATAATAG
The DNA here is from genome assembly GCA_030737815.1 of Allium fistulosum. NCBI lineage: Eukaryota > Viridiplantae > Streptophyta > Magnoliopsida > Asparagales > Amaryllidaceae > Allium > Allium fistulosum. The sequence continues at coordinate 1,260,835,853 of CM060901.1, forward strand.
TTTTATAAAGATTTAAACTTGTTTTATAAAACATACAAAATTCATCGCACTTCGATAGCTTGACGACGTAATTTTGCAGCACTTGTTAAAAGTGATATATAATGATTTAGTAATTATTTTAAAATCAAATGAGGCACTTTTAATTATTAAATGATAATAAGAAGTTCATTGTAAATTTTTTTTACATTTATATGTAATTTAATTTATAAGTGAAAATATGACCGAAAATCAGATTACGGATTTGTAACGGTGTAACTAGAGGAAGTTGAGCAACACTATATGTTATATGTGACATACATGTGTACATATACATATATATCATCCATATATACATACACACACATTAGAATTATGTTTACATTAAAAAATTACTAATGGTAAATAAAACAAAATATCATGATATTTTCTATTTTTTTGAGAAAAAATGTGTGATCCTCTACGAATAGAGGAGAGCACACATGTGAATTTATATATCACGTAAATAAGGTGCTTCCAACATGCCTGGTAGGTAACAGAAAACAAAAAACATGTATCAAAACTCAGGTACTCCTAAGATGAGTTCCGGCAAGGCCACCACCCATCACATCCCAATATCGAGCTCCAGCAAGACCACCGCCCAATATTGGGGTGTTAGAAGTACCTAAAACACTAAAGAAAAACAAAGACTACTGGATGACGACACACACTAATAAGGAAGCTCCAAAACATCTGAATCAGAAGGGGTGAATAAGCATCTGCTCTGAAGAGGATCTACTGAAGAGAGAGACCACTCAAAAATGGTAAACTGAAGAATAGATCCTCCTAATAAAAGTACTCCATAATGAAGATAGCAGTATCCTATATCTGAACAGATAACTGTTAGTGGTCATGGATGAAGAAACTCTGCTCTGATGACCTCTCTGCAATCTGATATCCAGCAATCTAAAAACAAGAGTACCTGCAAAAAGAAACTGAAAACCTATCTCCCGTACCTGTATCTGAAACACGACTAAGGAAAAAATTAGTAAAAATACATATATATGTATATTTGTATAATAAATATACATATATATGTATTTATAAGAAAAAAAACAAACCCTTAGTTTTTAATATACTTAAAATCTTTGAAAATTCTTTTCAAACATGTTTAATTAAATTAAACAATTATTTATCTTTGAAATAATTATCATATCCTTTAAAAAAAAAAAACCCTTAATTTTTAATATACTTAAAATCTTTGAAAATTCTTTTCAAACATGTTTAATTAAATTAAACAATTATTTATCTTTTAAATAATTATCATATCCTTTAAGCTTATCTATTTGAAATATATTTGAAATCTAATTAAACATTACTTTATAGTTACTTTGAATGTAACTTTATAACTTGAAACATTCTTTTTTAAACTTGTTTGAATTTCTTAAAAACTTTGATCTAATATTTAAAATATCATGATATTTTCTTAAGTGAAATTCTAAGTAATGATGATGTATCCTCTCTTTAAGCCATGTTATCATCCAAATGCACTTCATTAGAGTCAAAGAAAAATGCATGAAGTGATGGAGGTGGTGTCTTGGGGGGTGTCGAGCACATGAAGGGTAGGGAGGTGGAAAGTGGTGATGTGACTAGTAATGATGTTGTCTTTATATATTTACAAATTTTGCCTATAAAATGAGAGGCATACCCTCTCATTTATTCACACTTTCCTTCACAAATTCTTAAGCTAGCTTCATCTTCTTCACGAGTCCACTAATGGCTTCCATGGTCTCTTAAAAATATTCCAAAGTCGAGTTGAAGTTTTGCCAAAATAAATCATAATATATATATAGAGATATACCACCTTAGTTTGGAATTAAAGCAAGTGATCTTTTCCTCTTCTCTTCTTGCTTGGCTAAGCTCATATAGGCACCTCCACCCTCCCAAGTTCAAAGCCGAGCACACCTTAAGGTCCCAAGGCAGATAGCATAAACTTTGGTGTGGGAATAGTGGAGCTATAGTCGATTTTGTAGCACTACAAGTTAGCTCAGGAAAGCATTTAAGTGAGAATTACTCCGCTAGTGTAACACCCCCTAATTTTTTATAATATTATTCTGGAAATTTAATTAGATAAAATAAATAGAATAATGTAAATGTTAAGTGATTAGGGGATTGGACTTGAATTAATTCATTAAGGTCGTGCCTAATAAACTAACTAATGGGCTTAAGAATGGTTTAAGGTTAAACAAATTACATAAGGGTATAATAGGAATTTTCCATCCAATGACCCTTACCCTTATATATATTTTGTTCCTACCATTTCATCCCTTATTCTCATCATTTGAAAACGCAAATCAAATGAGAATGGAACGGCCGACCATTAAAGAAGAGGAAATCAAATTAAAAGCTAGAGAATCAAGCTTAGTGGAAATCAATCTCAATCCAATCTCCTTATCTAGATCAATGTGAATAATAATTCCATCTCTATTTTTGTATGAATCTTATGCTTTGGATTTAAGGGATAAATTCATTTTTAAGATGAATTGGATGATGATATGCTTGAGATTTGAATTGTATAATTTTAACAAGATGTTTAAAAGGAATTTTCAAAGGAAATTATGGTTATTTGGGTTTATAAATTTATTATGGAAAATATATTGAGAATTTGAGTCTGGAATTTTGATATGTTAGATAACATGAATAAAGTGAATTTCTGGAATTTTTGGTGATTTTTCTAAAGTGATTTGCTATGCAAAATAAATTGTTTTAGAAGAGGGACTTCTTAGTAAAAATTTGGAAGGATTTATTTGATTAACTTAACCATGGTTTAGATCTAGATTAGCGGCAGTTATTTTTGGAAAAGAATTTGAAAAAGTTAAGGCAACCAATCTGGTGTTGACACGTGGCTGGTTAGTTAGAGAAAGTTTACTTTAATAAGAACTAAACCAGGTTTACATCAGAAAATTGGTTCCACCTACTTAGGAAAGCAACTTTGAACACAGAAGCTTCTGCCTTCATCCTTGTCGAAACCAACTATGCCGAAGCCAATACACAAGGTATCACCATGGTGGTAAGCAGTGGATTAGAGATAGGCGAAAGGTTAAGTGTCGAAAGCCTAGCTTTCGAAGGAGTCGAAACCTTGGTTTATTTTTAAAAGAAAAGCGCCTGCCTTTGTTTTGTTATAAGCCTTCGACGAAGTCGTAGCATATGGTTCCGAAAGAGGTTTTAAAAGGTTTCGAAAGGGTTTCCATTAACTTAAGATTGCTTTCGACTAGGTTCCTTTACTTATGAAAGAATGTTTTAAAAGAAAGGGTTCCGACCTAGTCGATACCTTGCTGTCATTCTTTAACCTTTTGATTATGTTGAAGATATTAACGCTATCGAAAGGGCATTTTTTTTATAAGTTAGAGCCACTTCCTATAGCTTTCGAAAGTGGTTAGGGGTTTCGAAGGTGATGGTTTCGAAAGGGGTTTCGATGCCAACCTTCTAATATTTTTACCCAGATGTTAAATGCTTTCGAAAGTGATGGTGCCGATGCCATCAAGTTTTCCCCAATATTTTTATATAATAAAGGATGGTTTTGAAAGATTTACTTTCGCCTATATTCACTTTGACCCAAATGATGTTTTAAGTATAAACTTAATGCTTTCGAAAGGGGGAATTTCAATGATTTCGGAAGGGTTACTTCCATTTGTTTCGAAAGGGGTACTTTCTACTAGTTTTGAAGCTAAGCTTCTAAAAGTTAAATATTAATACTTTACTACAATCTAAAGGTTTTGAAAGGATGGTTTTAAAGTATTATAAGGAAGGAGCCTAATGTATTGAAGATAGATTTTTAAGGCTTTCGAAGTAGGTCATCCTATGAAGTCGAAAGCTAGGTTTCGACGGTATCGAAAGGCTTTATAATTTATAACCCAAACTCTATTTTAAAAGGAAAAACCCAAGGCTATATTAAAGGAGTTTTTATAATGGTTTTAATAAGAAGCTATCTTTGATAAAGCAATAGGTTAAAGGGATTAACCATATTTTATATTAAACCCTTAGGAGTGGTATTGCTATGTTGTTATGTTGCTTCTTCAAATATGAATATATTCACTTTATAATGGACCCATAACTGCATTTTGGGGATAAAGGGTAGAAGAACTAGTTAGGTTAACCTAGTAGTGAATATAAATTGATTAAACCCGTGAATGAGTAGAATTGCATCCAGGAGGTCGGGAAGACCAAAATATAGGATGCAAAAATATAAAAAAAGAAAGATATTGGCAAGGGCCAATAGGTTCTCGGTAAGCCCATGAAAACTGTGTAAAGGAAAAGATATTGGCAGGGGCCAATAGGTTCATAGTTAGCCCATGAAAACTATGTATAAAGGTAGATGTCAGAAAGCCAGGTTCATAGTAAGTCCATGAAAACAATGATTGGATAATGGCAAGGGCCAATAGGTTTGTAGTTAGCCCATAAAAACTATATCCAGATTGAGATATTGACAGATGTCAATAGGTTCCTAGTCAGCCCAGAAAACTAGGGTAAAAAGAAAGAATATTAGGGTTATCAATAGGTTCCTAGTCAGCCCAGAAAACTAGGGTAAGAAGAAAGGATATTGGAATCACCAATAGGTTCCTAGTCAACCCATGAAAACTAGGATAAGAGTAAGATATTTAAGTTACCAACAGGTTCGTAGTGATCCTACGAAAACTATGTATTTGGACAGGGAGTCCTTAAATGTTTAACTAGTTATTAGTCAACCCATGAAAACTAATAGGTTAATAGTAATCCTAGAAACTATAATTGAGACAGATAGTCTAATATGAATGGGGATGGGTAATCCAGAATTGATTCATTTGTTTTGCATATCATCGTATTATACTGTTTTGAATTGATTTAACCATTATGGATGCAGGAGAACAATATATGGTTTTATAAAGGTTTTGAGATACTAGTGAGGGGAAAACCCGTTCCACTAAGCGGCGTAGTCTCACTAGATATCTAAATGATTTGAGATGGTAGATTATTATTCATGTTAGGCTTTATGTCTGACTCGAAGTTTATGTTTTCCCCTTAAACTCTTGGGTACTCAATTGATTTTAAGTAGTTTAAGAGTTGAGGTTTTTAGGTACCTCTTAATACGAATAAGCTTCCAGAGATGTGAAGGAGGCATGATAGCTAATTAGCGTTTTCTTTTCTTTTGATTCCGCTGTGTTGTTTGTAATGGCAAAGTTGTTATATTGCCTGCATATAGTCTGATCATCCAAGAGGGCATCTTCATATGTCGCTCTTAGTTTATGTTGTAATAAATATATTTTCCCTGAACGGGATTTGCGAATATGGGATTATGTAATGAATTGGAAATGTTTTGATATGGAATGTGATTTTGTTTGAAGTTTAATTTTTTTCCATATTCATGTGTTTCTGTGTATCAATGAATCTAACTTCACCGTATTTGGTCGCCGATAATTAATAACTATGGATGACTGCAATATCCGTAGCCGTTAGTTTTGGGCCTCCAAGTAGGGGGATGTTACAAGTTGGTATAAGAGCATAGGTTTATGAAACTATAAATGAAAGTTAAACCTAAAAGTTTTTGAAACATAATCCAATGAATTTGAAAATATGATCCTGGTTTGGGTTAACACTATAGTAACGTACTTGTATTTGATATATATATATATATAAGTACATCTTCCCCTCTCTTTTAGACCGTTCTTCTATATCTTACTAAGGCTCGTATATAGATTTACGAGAAAGAAGATATGGAAACAGGAAATGGAAGAGGAAATCTAGGTGGAGGAAGCTCCACAACCAACTGAAATGTTTGACCTAGTACCAGGAGGAATCAAGGTCGACGGGCTAATGCTAATCCAAATGCTGAAGCCAATGTAGGTGATGGAAATCCGCTAGCAGATCCGGGGATGGTGTATCAGTTGTTAGCCAATCTTTTGCAAGCTGGAGTTGCTGGTAATGTTGGAGGAGCTAATCCTATGGCCCCAGTTGGGAATATCTATGCTAAGCTAAGCAGAGACTACACTAGCCTTAGTGGAAAACCGTTTGTTGGAACGGAGGATGCAGTTGAGGTTGAGAATTGGCTATTGAGCTATGAAAGGATCTATACTGATCTAGGCTTGGATGATGGGCAAAAGAGGAGGCTGGCCTCTAGGCAGTTGCAAGGGGCAGCGCTTCACTGGTGGAATAGTGTGACCACCGGAGTTCCGGAGGAAGAGCTAACATGGGCTGATTTCAGGAGAAGGTTTGAGCAGAGGTTTCTGTCTGAGGTTGCTAAGTTTGCATTGATGAGGAAGTTTATGGATCTTGTCCAGGGTGATATGTCAGTGATCGAGTGCACTGCTAACTTTGATGAGCTATCTTAATATGTGCTATGGTTGACACTGATGTCAGAAGGAATGAAATGTTCATTCGAGGATTGAGACCTGAGCTTGCTAGAATGACCATGACCCATATCTGAGAACCTTGTAATGTGGTAGTAAAGATGGCCATTCACCGTGAGGAGATGCTTGATGTTTCAGCTAGAGAGAAGCCAGTTGAATCCCAGGGTCCTTAAGGAAAGAAGAAGAAATTCTTTAAGAAGAAGGGAGCCCAGAAAGGGGAAGATGCTAAGAAGGCAAAGGCTGATTTGGTATGCTACAAATGTGACAAGAAGGGCCATTATGCAAGTGAGTGCCGGTCAGGCAAGGGGAAGAAGGTTGTAGATAAGAAGAATGTGAAATGCTTTAACTGTGATCAAGTGGGGCATTATAAGAACCAGTGTCCAAAGCCAGCTAGGGTAGATAAAGGAAAGGTTTTTGCTGTTGGATCATCAGCTAAGCCTACTGCAGCTGATAAAGGAAAGACTGTGATGGAAGGTACGTTTTTGATTCAAAGTACTCCAATTAGGATACTTTTTGATACCAGTGCATCACATTCATTTATATCCAAGTGTTTGGTTGATAGGTTATGCTAAGAACCCACATAGCTTATTACTTCCTTAAGGGTTGCGAATCCAATAGAAGGGTATGCAACTTTGGAGATGAGATGTGACCAGTTAGAACTTGATTTGTTAGGTCATAAGTTTGCATGCAATTTGTATGTTTATGAATTCATAGATTTCAGAACCATTTTGGGTATGGATTGGTTGAGGAGGTGTGAGGTCAGGATATTCTGCCAGGATGGGGAGATATCTTTAAGACACCCTGATAGTCATAACAGAATTATATTCTCAGTAGAGAATTCAGAACGTAGTAATTGTGTCTTGTTAAGTGCAATGGAAGTGGAAGAAGAGCTAAGGAAGGTTCGAATTGCAAGAGAGTTTGTAGATGTGTTTGAGCCAGTCACAGGACTACCACCGAAACGAGCTATTGAGTTTTGGATAGATCTCGTGCCAGGATATGAACTTGTGAGTAGACCACCTAGCAGGATGACACCAATAGAGATGAAGGAATTGAAGGTACAACTAGTGGATCTTGAGGGAAGGAATTTTATTAGACCAAGCAGTTCGCCTTGGGGAGCAGCCGCAGTATTCGTGAAGAAACCACATGGGTCGTTGAGGATGTGTATCGACTATCGTAAGCTGAATGAAAGGACGATAAAGAATAAGTATCCTTTGCCGAGAATTGATGATCTGTTTGATCAGTTCAGTGGAGCCAAAGTGTTTCCCAATTGGATTTGGCGACAGGGTTCCATCAGTTGAGAGTGGCGAAGGACAATATTCCTTTGACAGCATTTGGGACTAGATATGGTTCAATGAATTGTTAGTAATGTCATTCGGGTTGACGAATGCACCTGCTTTCTTTGTGGATTTGATGAATCGAGTCTTCCGAGAGTATTTGGATAGATTTGTGTTGGTGTTTATAGATGACATTTTAGTGTACTCTAAGGATGAGAGAGAGCATGAAGATCATCTTAGAATTGTGCTAGAGACGCTGAGGCAGAATCAGCTAAAGGTGAAGTTTTCCAAGTGTCGTTTTTGGAAGAAAGAGGTTAAGTTTCTTGGTCATGTGCTTTTAGAGAAAGGATTCTCAGTCGATCCAGATAAGATCGAAGCTGTGAACAATTGGAAGAGACCATAGACAGTGACCGAGATCAGAAGTTTTCTTAGACTTGCTGGCTATTACTGGAGATTCATCAAGGAATTCTCACGGGTAACAGCGTCTTTGACTAAGCTTACCAGGAAGGAAGTGAAGTTTGTTTGGTCCGAGAAATGTGAGGAGGCATTCCTTAAGTTAAAGCATTTGTTAACCAATGCTCCATTGTTAGTAGTTCCAGATGGAAACCAAGGATTGGTAGTATACACCGATGCATGTGGGACTAGATTGGGAGCAGTTTGATGCAAAAGGACAAAGTCATTGCTTACGCATCTAGGCAGCTTAGACCGCATGAAGTAAGATAACCTACTCATGACTTGGAGTTGGCTGAGGTGATTTCTACCTTGAAGATTTGGAGGCATTATCCCTTGGGGGAGAGATTTGAGTTGTATACCGATCATAAGTCTTTAAGATACTTATTCTCTCAGAAAGAGTTGAATATGAGACGGCAGAGGTGGTTGGAATTTTTGGCTTCTTATGATTTTGGTATAGAGTATACCCCAAGGAAAGATAATAAAGTAGTAGATGCTTTTAGCAGAAGACATCAGAATGTGGTGTTAGCTACGTTGGTAGAATAGAAGGATCTAGAAGCTTTGGCCAATTGCGGTGTGCAGTTAAGATCGACTGCTAATTCTAGTCAGAGTACTGCCATGTTGTCCTATTTAGAAATTCGACCAGTGTTGATCGAAAGAATTGCTTCTAAGTAGAAGGAGGATCCAATATTAGCCGAGAGTATTAGAAGGCTTGAAGTCGAAACTAAGGTCGATGATTTGAAAGATTTTTGTCTTGACCAAAGAGGATGGTTGAGAAAGAAGGGACGGTTATGTGTTCCAGATGTGGAGAACTTGAGAAGAGAAGTTCTTGAGGAGTGTCATTGATCCAAGTTTATGATTCATCCTGGAGGGACTAAGATGTATCAAGATATGAAGAGAAGCTTCTATTGGGAAGGCATGAAGAATGATGTTGGCTTGTGGGTTAGGCAGTGTGTAAACTGTCAATAAGTGAAGGCCGAACATCAGAAGCCGAGTGGGTGAAATGACCCTCTCTTTTTATACCTCAATTTGTAAGGAATTTTTTTTTACATAGAGATATATACATATATTTATTATCATATATATATTTCTGAAGCCTAGAGTCATTTTTCCTTTCATCAAATAAACAATTTATCCAGGATCAAAATTTCTACCAATATAAATATATCAGTGTATTCATAAAGATATGCACATACATATGAGGATGCATGTGTCCCTCTTGTTTAAATCAGAGTTATGGTAAACAAGAGGATAATTTGATTGATTAAATTTAATCAATCCACCCATAGTTCAATTTAATTCATACAACAAAATTCCATCCATATATGTATTGGTAAGATTTTAACTCTTGATTTCTTGCTGGATTCTCTATGAAGGGTAATTCCTAGAAACAAGGAAATTGTGTTATGATCACATATAAATGTTTGGTGTAGTGCTTATGTCCTTAAAATGATATAAGTTTATATCATTTTCTATGTTTGATTTTCTATAAAATCAGCCTTAGATACAAACTCTTTTCTGGAATATTTTTAAGTGAGATATCATGTTCCTAAAGCTTAATTCTTTGTTGTCATGATGCTATGCTAAATGAAATGCAAGCACGAATGAGTTTCCTGAGACCCTGAGGATCCAAAACATGGTTTTAATGGTAAGATGATTTGCTACAAACCAGATTCTTTGTTCTGATATAAGCCATAGGGCTTTAAAATGCATTTGAACAAAGCTTTAGTAAAAGGAGTTCAGATTCATGTTAAAATGCAAAGGTAACTGATGTGCAAATATTCGAACAAAATATGTTTAAACATGCATATATACAAACTATCATGTACATGGCTTTCAACTCCTATAGATACAGATTCTTCCTTTATTCAAGAATGAGGTATAAAACATTTGCATAGTACAAATTGAATTATGAAAACGTGCAGACACATAATACATTTTCCCTATGCCTTTAAACTCTTGTATGCAAACGTCATGATGAAAGAATGAACCATATTGTTTATTGAGACTCAACTATCCAGATTTCCAATACTTATTCCTTTTCAAAGACTCAAGATTGACTAATACATTTATAAAATATAACCATCCTTTTTATCATAGTATTCTTGCTCAGATTTACATACAAAATCATAGGTTAACTTCTTCAACTTTTCAGATAATATCCAAATTTATAAACTCCAGTTACAAGTCAATTCCTTAGCAAAATACTTAGCAAAATATCCATCCATCATTCAGTACTTAATACAAGTGATAATTTAAAAATATCAATACATGCAGATTTCATCTTTTAAGCTCTTATCTAACTAATTTTAGCATGCTATAATCTTCTTCTCAAAGCCTTACTCCTACTCCTACTTAGTTGCTGCAATTCCTGAAAAAGCATTTGAAGCTGCCCCATATTAAATGAGACCCCCCATATGTCATTAGCACACTAGGGTCAGACACATGTCTGGTATGAGAAAATCCACTAAAACAATTGGTAAATCAAGTTAAAGTTGAAACATATATAAATCAGTATATCCTGCCTTTAGAAGACAAGTAAGTCATAGTGTGCATGTTCTGTGTCAGTGTGCATGTGCACACTTAAATCTTTCTTTCCAGAAACCTTATAAAGATATGGAACATGCATACATTCATACAAATCAACCATAAATCAAATAAGCATCCATACAAAACAGGGAAATCACCAAAATGAATTAAATCATTTATTCCCTACTCAGATTTCATCCAGGAAAACTCTAGTTCCTCCTTTTATCAAATTTTCTTACATTGATATATTTATCTATCTTGGTCTCATCTGCAATCATATGAATCAATGGACACATTGTAATGGACTAATTCACTCCATTACACAAAGATCTCAGGACTTAAACAAGCCATGTGTCAACTTGTATTGCTCAAGAACACAAGTCATTCCTGCAGTGCTCTTGACCCCATTTCCTAGTTAGTTTTAAGTTGATAATAACTCTTTTGATTTTTTCATGACTAAACCATTCAGTGAATCATTTCACTAAAACAAACATCCATGTCATGGCATTTCATATCTTTCATAACCAAACAAAGACAAGCATGCAATCAAACATAGGTGTCTAATAAATAAGATTCTGCATCCATATATATATATATACTTGCATTTTGAAAGGGGTATAGGCAACTAACATTGGCTTATGGCTTTTGAGAGAGTTTTTTTTTTCATCTTGCAAACATTTGTGCTTAAGTTAAACTCAGAATGATCAAGTTTCACTGAATCACAAATTTATTTGCTATGTATATGGCTATTTATATACTTTCATTGAATTAGGAGCATCAACACATAGGCAACCCTATGGCACCCCTAATTCCTTTTTGTCTCAAGCCTCAGCACCTATACACAAGTATATTGCAGCTCAACATGTTTATATTCTCTGGGTTATGCCAGAACCAACACTACTTGCCTATATTCATCATTTGATTCTCTGGGTGTTCACTTATTTTTCCTAATATTAACATATCAGAGAGATCTGGGTTTATAAAAACATATTTACTAATAATACTTAGAACTTTCACATGATAGATCAAGCAGAACAACCAAACTAAAGATCAAAACATTTTAATCTTAGAAATCAAAGAAAGATAACCACATATGAAAATACATTTTAAGAAAGATCAAATTATAAACTGGATGCCTTCATTAGGACTTAGTGCCTTAGATTTTTGAGTTAGTTTTCTCACCTAGTTCTCCTTCACTTCTTAGTTGATTGATAAGCTTCTGCCTTTGCCCCCAAACCCTTTTCTTCACTTTTCTTATATATATATATATGATATATTTTTTTTCAAAAGCTATCCGGGAAGAAGAGAAGGCCCCTCTTATCACTGCTTATTTATGCAGGGTTGTTCTAGGGTTTAAGGTGCTAGCTAAAGTCATTTTTTCCCACCCAAAATCATGCCATTTGCATTTAGTTCAAACCCAAAATCCTACCCTCCCCGGCTCAAGTTTGTGGAGAGAAAAGAGGTTTTATCATTTTGGTTATTTTCAGAAATTTGCTTTTCCAAAAAATGCTTTTTCTCTTATGTAATATCATGCTAAAGGTGTGACTTGATTTCCATTATATTATCATATATATATGCCAAGGGTTCTTCCTAATTCTGCCTATACAAAACATATCACTAGTTTATCTTACTTTTCTATTTTTAGCTTTCACTTAAATAGCATGTGCTTCCCTTATTTATGTATAAAAGGATTGCTCCTTTTATATCTTCATTCTTGCTTTCTGCCTATAGTTAAAATACATTTGTGTATTTTTATTTTACTGATTTGAACACTTGCATTTGATTAGCATACATATATGTATATATATGTCTTACAAAAATAATTAATACATATATATGTCTATACATTATCTTTACTAAACACATATGCACATATACACTCAAATACAACCAGTAGCATCCATATATATTTATACATATAGCTTTTAAGGATTTAATCTATTTATCTGTATATATATATATATATTCTTACACATCAACATATGTTCATTCATATCATCCAGGAATTAAGCTTATATTCATGTGTATTTCCTGTGCACACATGTACACATATAGCTACACCATATCAATTCCTTTTCAAAATTAGTTTAAAAATTATTTTAAACTTATTTTATATTTTCAAAATAAATTCCTAAAATCTTGGGTCATTACATATACCCCACCTTTTAGAAATTGTGTCCCACAATTTTTCCTAAGTTTAAATAAAATTTAAACTTAATTCAGAGAACAAATACATTCTCAACCAAATAGATTTTCAATTCTGTCACAATAACTAAAAATACATGCATCCAAAAGGAAAACAAATTAAAAATCAGAATTACCTTTAATCTGAAAATAGCTTAGGATAGTTCATCCTAACCTTGTTGTAACGCCCCACTCTGAGACCCACTGTAACAAAGAGTATTACGGGAGTAATACTATCTGTTAAAGCGGAGAATAGAGTATAGTGGAAGCGACCATTTGTAATCAAGCTATAACTATCTACTGAATACGTCGAAAGGATGGTATCTATATTTTTTTCAAGTGGTTTGACATATTCAATAAATATTCATAACGAAATTACAATGGCTAAAGACCTATCAGAACAAGCATAGTAATAAATGATAAAAAATCACAGAACAAAATCACATAACAGATATAAAATCCCAGAACAATACATCGTCAATACAGATCCAAATACTATAAGTGGGTACAAAGCCACTGCCCACACATGTAAGTCAAAAATATGTACATATCAAAGTCTGAATAATAACAGAGTAGCGGAATAGTGGACAAATAAAAGCGCTGTCTATCAGCATAACAGATAATGTCCAAGCAGAAGCACAGAAGCTAAGTCTAGAGACCTAACCTGAAACAACTCGGTCTGACCCGAGCGAAAACACTCGGGTCAGGCTAGCTAAACAATCAGTATTAACTGAGATATATAATAATGCGGTACATAAATAAAACAGTACTTTTCCTAAGAGAAGAGTATTTTGGACCACATGAATATAATGACGGTCCCTAATCATCAATCAACGGTAAAAATCTCCAAAGAGAATATCAGCACCAAAGTGTTGAATAAATAAAATCGCCTCATATCATCGGCATAACCAAAGCTATATAAAGTTGCCCATAGGCAATAATCCCAAGAGTGACCAGAGTCTGTAATCAATGCCCAAGCAAAGATCGATGCTCCAAAGAGCAATGGGGATATACTGAAAAGTCAATGAAATCAAACACTGAAAAGCAGTGTCCAGAGACACTGTGAATCCACAAGGTAATCGCACTTACATCATATGGTTCCATAGAACCAACACCGAATGGCAGTACTCGAATGGATATAAAAATCATCAAATAATACAAGTATAGCACGTGCACCGAATTGAGTCGTTATTGCCAAGTACTGTAGAGTTGTGATCGATCACTTGCACAGATGTGGAACGCGCGAGACGGCGAGATCCTTCCCAGAAGGATAAAGGCCCAGAGGCACACACCGACAAAGTAACTACTCCATAGAATAGGTGTCCAGAGACGGTTTCCCAGAGGCGTGGTGACCCAGAGGTCCAGTACTGGCTGCCCAGAGGCTAATGTGTCACAAACTTCTTAGAGAGGAACCCGTAAAGTGTTAACAATGAGTCCCATACCCCACGTTCGCACTAAACGGTTTACTAACCAATAGCAAGCTCACATTCCAAACAATAAAAAGTCCACCTCGTATCATCGGTAAACTAGACCCAAAGGTCAAAACGATCAATCGAATAGGTCGGGGATTAACCGGAAAGAAAATACACACTGTTCCATAGGCCGAAGATTTTCTAACCGTTTAAGCACCTTTCCACGTCGCTCGACATGCTAAAAGTGAGTGTGAGATTTTTATTATAGAAAATAATGGTTCGAAACGGATTTATAATTGATTTTGAGAACACTTTAAAACGGCTTTTGAAAACTCTCCTATTATGGAGTAAATAGTTTACTAATTAAAAATAATATTATATAATAATTTCTAAAGCCATTTCGGAGTGAAAAATCCTTTTAAAACCTTTTTATAAGGCCCGTATAAAATCCAGAGACAAATCTCAAAGAAATCGATAAAACCGGAAAATCACTGGAAATATTCCAAGTGTTGGAAAATCGTCCAAAACTGATGCGAACCCAAGTTCGGAAAATTATTCGGACCAGCAAACTGAATTTGAATGGCATGAAACTTTTTTGGAACTTAGTCCGACATTCCTACTTCAGAACGCAAAAGGAAGTACTCGATTCCGACTTGAAACGAAGAAACGGCGTCGTCTCAAAGTCGGACAAAAATCACAAAACTCTACTGTGTCAAAACAATGCAAAGGTCCCACTTCGACGACATGGTTGAAGGGTCACATGAACTCAGATCTTGATAAAAATTTGCAGGAGCGTAGAAAAGTACTCCTACTTTGATATGCAACAAGAATCGTTCGGTTCCGACTTAAAACGAAGAAATGACAATGTTTCAAAGTTGGTCCGACGATAACTGAAAATGATCACTATTGTAAAACAATTTCTGGGTGCTACTTCGGCAATAGAAACAAAGTATCTAATGCACCCAGATCTAAACCAAACTTTGCACGGTTGAAGATCTCGACCTCATATTTTTAACGAGACCAAAAACAATGAAATCCGACAAAGGACGAGCCCGGTATGGCGTTGCAAAGTCGGGGGTTCTGCGCTGAAAACAACGGGAGCAAAGAGACTAAGGCTTGTAGCTATGCACTAACAGACCAGAGATGAAAAACCACAATTTTGGCATAGTAAACTTCCAATTCTGGCAAGATGAATAAAATAAAAGTTATAGCTTAGTTTCTAAGCTTTCCGGACTGTCCAAGATCGTCAAATTCCGATCGGGGATGAAACTTCTATGACTAAACAATTCTCAGATCTAAATTCTATATCACTGTCGTTGTGCTCTCGGGACAGTTGTAAGAATGCACAGTTTTAACGAAATTAACTTCGAAATTTCATGAAACTCAAAACATGTAACTTTTAGCCCTAAATCTATGCTTTCCAGAACATCCAAAATTATTAGATTTGGATAAGAAACGAGTAACTTATGGCCAAATCAATTTCAGATTTTTATTTTCTCAACCCTGTAGTTTGTTGTCAGGTCAGCGACAAACAAACGTGATTTCGACCACTCAAACCTCAAAATTAGGCAAAGCACAAAACATAAAAGTTATAAGCTATAGAATAAGCTTTCCAGAACATCAAGAAAATCTTAATTCCGACTTAAGATGAATGAGATATTCCTAATTTACTAACAGCAATAAACTAATTATAATTTCAGCTAGCATATATTATAAGCACCTTATGTGCACACCCCCAAAATGAAAGCAAAGATGATCAAAGAGCTATGATTCACATGTTACATAATAAAACATGTGTTACTAACTGATTACTGAAATCAAAAGATGATTAAACACATATTAGAAGAGGTTTTTAGCAATATACCTCTCTAGAAAGCAACAAAGACCATTATAGTATCAACCCAAGTTAGCAAAAGATGATTAGGAGGCTATAAGATCAAAAAAACACATAAAACATGTGTTACCAAATAAATTTCAGAAATGAGAAAGATATAAAAACTAATTTGAGGTGGGTATTTGCATTATCTTTGCATAGAATGACTTGCATAAGCTAAAACTAGAAGGAGATGAAGATAGAGGCCATTTTTGTTAAGAAGCTTTAGGAAATGATTAGGGTTTTGATTAGGGATGAATGAATGAGGTTAGGAGAGTTTGAGATAATTTATAGAGGAGGTTTAGGGTGGGTTATTGGGCTAGGTTTAGTAACCCAATAAGAAGAGAGTTATTTACATATTTTCAAAATTTAGTCTAAGTGTTCATATATGTTTATAAAACTCATTTTTCTTATCCAAACCCGTTTAAAAATCTCTCCTAAAATATTTAGCTTTCCAAAAATAACATTTTATCCTCATTTTAAATCTCATATTTCCCATTTAATTAAAATATCCTTTTTCAAATAAATTTTTGTTTTTCCAAATCCTTTTATGCTTCATTAAAATAAATAAAAATCCTAACTTTTATTTATTAATTGGTAATGCAAATCCCGGGTTGTTACAGACTCCCCCCCTTAAGAAAATTGCGTCCCCGCAATTCCTTAAGATAGATGTCGTCTATAACGTCACATCCCCAAAAGAAGTGGTAGAGATAAAATAGAGAATTCTCACCCGCAGAAGAAGATGGGAGAAAGCCAGGATAAGAGCGTTCGATAGTCTCTCTGGTCTCCCAAGTGCAGTCCTTAGGATTCGGTGACCATTGAATCTTCACGAGTGGAACCTCTTTGTTGCGTAGGCGTCTAACCTCCGAATCAAGCACACGAAGAGGTTGCTGCTCCAAAGATAAATCAGGTAAGATCTCTAAATCAGGCACAGCATGCGGCTCAATGATAGAATCAGGATCGCGGACACACATGCGAAGCTAGGAAACATGGAACACGTCGTGTATTCCAGAGAAGTGAGCAGGTAGAGCCACACGATAAGAAACGGGCCGATGCGTTCCGTAATAGGAAATGGTCCAACATAGCGAGGAGCCAACTTCCCTGTAGAGCTGAAACGCACAACCCCTTTCATAGGAGATATCCGAATAAAGACATGATCACCAATGGAGAACTCAAGAGGCTTCCTACGGTTGTCCACGTAGGATTTCTGACGGTTCTGCGCCTCTTTCATTCTCTGACGAATAAGAATAATCTTCTCAGAAGATTCCCGAACTGAATCTGGACCAAGAAGGAGCTTCTCGCCAGATTCTAACCAACACGAAGGAGAACGACATGGCCTTCCGTAAAGAGCCTCGAAAGGAGCCATGCCAATACTAGACTGAAAGCTATTGTTGTAGGAGAACTCTACAAGCGGTAAGTGATCCTCCCAACTACCTCCGAAATCCAGAATACAACAGCGCAAAAGATCCTCTAAAACACGATTCACCCTCTCCATCTGACCGTCGGTCTGAGGATGATAAGCAGTCGAGAAATTCAGCTTTGAGCCCAAAGTTGTCTTTAGGCACTTCCAGAAGTGACTAGTAAAGATAGTGTCTCGATCACAGACGATAGAGCTAGGAATACCATGAAGTCGAACGACTTCCTTCACATATAGCTTGGCAAGCTGAGGAGCAGTCTAAGTGGACTTAATAGGAATGAAATGAGCTAATTTGGTCAAGCGATCGACGATGACCCAAATAGAAGTATGGCCTGACCTCGATCGAGGCAGACCGTCAATAAAATCCATGGATATCTGATCCCATTTCCACAATGGAATCTCTAGCGGCTGAAGAAGACCAGATGGACGCTGATGCTCAGCTTTGATATGTTGACAAGTCATGCAACGACTTACATAACTTGCAACATCACTCTTCATGCCCTCCCAATAAAATAGGCGACACATGTCGGCATACATCTTACTCGACCCGGGATGTATAGTGTACTTAGTGCGATGACACTCGTTTAGAATGTCACGCCTAAGTGATAAATCAGATGGTACCAAAATACGGTTCTTCCTACGAAGACACCGATGAGAATCAATATAATAATCTGACAATGTCTCATCACTGGATCCCGACTCAAGGAGATGAATATATCGCAACAAGTCTGGATCCTGCCGCTGAGCATGGGCAATGCGATCCAATAGAATAGGTCGAGCTTCCAAGCTGAATAATAAGACCGGAGAATCAGAAGATGGAGCTCGATCTCTAATATCACACAAAGATAGGGTCTCAAGAATATCACACTCGGCAATCATCATAGAAACTACCGCCGAGTGCTTACGACTGAGCGCATCTGCAACACGATTACCCTTGCCAGGGGTATACTGAATATCTAAATCATATGAGGCGAGAAACTCAAGCCATCGCTGCTGCCTCATATTGAGATCCCTCTGACTGAATAGATACTTCAGCGACTTGTGATCGGTGTAAAGAATGAAGCGTTCGCCTAATAGAAAGTGACGCCAATTCAAGGCAAAGACGAAAGCTGCTAACTCAAGATCATGAGTAGGATAGCGAACCTCATTCGGACGCAGTTTCCTGGAAGCATAAGCAACTACCTGATCCTTCTGCATAAGCACAACACCGAGGCCGCTACCACAAGCGTCGGTGTAAACAACAAGATCCTGGTTACTCTCAGGAACCACAAGGATAGGAGCATGAGTGAGAAGTTCCTTCAATCGCTGGAAAGAAACTTCACACTTATCAGACCAAATAAAGCGAACCCCCTTACGAGTCAGAGTCATGAGGGGAAGTGCAACACAAGAGAAATACTTGATAAATCGACGGTAATAACCCTCCAGACCAAGGAAGCTGAGAATATCATGAATGTTCTCAGGCTGCTTCCAATTCTGAATAGCTACAATCTTTACAGGATCAACAGAAATACCCTCAGAAGAAACAATATGACCCAAGAACTTGACCTTGCTCTCCCAGAAATGGCACTTGGAGAGCTTGGCCCTAAGCTGATGCTGACGAAGAGTATCCAAGACGATCCGCAGATGACGAGCATGCTCTGCCTCGAATCTAGAATAAACAAGAATATCGTCGATGAAAACCAGAACGAATCTATCGATGTATTCCCGGAATACTCGATTCATGAGATCGACAAAGAAAGCCGGAGCGTTCGTCAAGCCGAACGGCATGACCAACCACTCAAAAGAACCATAACGAGTGCGAAATGCTGTAAGAGGAATGCTGTCTTCTGCGACTCGTAGCTGATGGAATCCGGTGGCAAGGTCAAGCTGAGAGAAGACCTTCGCACCGCTCAATTGATCAAACATATCGTCTCTCCGTGGCAATGGATAACGATTTCTGATGGTCAACTCATTAAGCTTGCGATAGTCAATGCAAAGCCTAAGAGAGCCATCGGGCTTCTTAACGAAGACCACAGCAGCACCCCATGGCGAAGAACTGGACCGAATGAATTGCTTCGCCTCAAGCTCTACTAACTGCTTCCTGAGTTCCTCATTCTCTTTAGTAGACATCCTCGTGGGAGGACGCCCAACTGGGTGGTAGCCTGGAATGAGATCAATGCGGAACTCAATGGCCCGCTTTGGCGGCAGGCCTGATACTGGCTCGAATATATCGGGGAAATCCCGAACAATAGGAATACGAGATATGTCCACATCCTCATCTCGTGAATCAAGAGCAAATAAAGTAATATCAGAAATCCCAACATCCTGAAGAGTAATAGCTAACGGAGCGGATGAGTCAGGATGACGAAGAAATAATATCCGCTCCGAACAAATGATTTTGGCGTCGTACTTAGCGAGCCAATCCATGCCAAGAATCATGTCAAAGCCCAAATACTCCATAACGTGCAGATTCGCACGGAAAGAAAATCCACAAAGATCAATATCTATATCCTCACAAAGCAAGCTAAGGGTCATGGATCCGTCGATGGGATTCACAATCCTTAGTGAAGAAACCAAACGAGTCACATCCAAAGATAAAGTATCAACTAGTTCCTTTGATACGAATGAGTGAGAGGCACCCGTATCAAAGAGAACACTACAAGATCTACCATGAAATAAAATAGAACCTTCGAGAACGGAAGGATGCGTACCTCGAGGCTGAGCTGAAGATTTAGGAGCCTTGGCAGCATTAAGCTTGCCAGATCTAGGAGGTGTAGTAGGACAATTGGAATAATGATGACCCTCCTTCTTACAATAGCGGCAGAAAAGAGGCTTGGGACACTCTTTAAACATATGATCGGTAGATTTAGTTAAGAACGATTCAAAGATAGATAATTCATTAAGGAATATTACGGAATATAATAGATTCCTACACATATTCCTAACTTATTTATCTAAAGGTGGATATGTTCAATTTGGATCGTATTATAACGTATTGTACTACGTGTCTGTTCTGTGTTTGTTATGCTTAATTCTGAACCTTGGCTCTGATACCAAACTGTAACGCCCCACTCTGAGACCCACTGTAACAAAGAGTATTACGGGAGTAATACTGTCTGTTAAAGCGGAGAATAGAGTATAGTGGAAGCGACCATTTGTAATCAAGCTATAACTATCAACTGAATACGTCGAAAGGATGGTATCTATATTTTTTTCAAGTGGTTTGACATATTCAATAAATATTCATAACGAAATTACAATGGCTAAAGACCTATCAGAACAAGCATAGTAATAAATGATAAAACATCACAGAACAGAATCACATAACAGATATAAAATCCCAGAACAATACATCGTCAATACAGATCCAAATACTATAAGTGGGTACAAAGCCACTGCCCACACATGTGAGTCAAAAATATGTACATATCAAAGTCTGAATAATAACAGAGTAGCGGAATAGTGGACAAATAAAAGCGCTATCTATCAGCATAGTAGATAATGTCCAAGCGGAAGCACAAAAGCTAAGTCCAGAGACCTAACCTGAAACAACTCGGTCTGACCCGAGCAAAAACACTCGGGTCAGGCTAGCTAAACAATCAGTATTAACTGAGATATATAATAATGCGGTACATAAATAAAATAGTACTTTTCCTAAGAGAAGAGTATTTTGGACCACATGAATATAATGACGGTCCCTAATCATCAATCAACGGTAAAAATCTCCAAAGAGAATATCAGCACCAAAGTGTTGAATAAATAAAATCGCCTCATATCATCGGCGTAGCCAAAGCTATATAAAGTTGCCCATAGGCAATAATCCCAAGAGTGACCAGAGTCTGTAATCAATGCCCAAGCAAAGATCGATGCTCCAAAGAGCAATGGGGATATACTGAAAAGTCAATGAAATCAAACACTGAAAAGCAGTGTCCAGAGACACTGTGAATCCACAAGGTAATTGCACTTACATCGTATGGTTCCATAGAACCAACACCGAATGGCGGTACTCGAATGGATATAAAAATCATTAGATAATACAAGTATAGCACGTGCACCGACCGGAGTCGTTATTGCCAAGTACTGTAGAGTTATGATGGATCACTTGCACAGATGCGGAACGCGCGAGACGGCGAGATCCTTCCCAAAAGGATAAAGGCCCAGAGGCACACGCCGAAAAAGTAACTGCTCCATAGAACAGGTGTCCAGAGACGGTTGCCTAGAGGCATGGTGACCCAGAGGTCCAGTACTGGCTGCCCAGAGGCTAATGTGTCACAAACTTCTTGGAGAGGAACCCGTAAAGTGTTAACAATGAGTCTCATACCCCACGTTCGCACTAAACGGTTTACTAACCAATAGCAAGCTCACATTCCAAACAATAAAAAGTCCACCTCGTATCATCGGTAAACTAGACCCAAAAGTCAAAACGATCAATCGAATAGGTCGGGGATTAACCGGAAAGAAAATACACACGGTTCCATAGGCCAGAGATTTTCTAACCGTTTAAGCACCTTTTCACTTCGCTCGACGTGCTAAAAGTGAGTGTGAGATTTTTATTATAGAAAATAATGGTTCGAAACGGATTTATAATTGATTTTGAGAACACTTTAAAACAGCTTTTGAAAACTCTCCTATTATGGAGTAAATAGTTTACTAATTAAAAATAATATTATATAATAATTTCGAAAGCCATTTCGGAGTGAAAAATCCTTTTAAAACCTTTTTATAAGGCCCGTGTATGACATCCAGAGACAAATCTCAAAGAAATCGATAAAACCAGAAAACACTGAAAATATTCCAAGTGTTGGAAAATAGTCCAAAACTGACGCGAACCCAAGTTCGGAAAATTATTCGGACCAGCAAACTGAATCAGAATGGCATGAAATTTTTTAGGAACGTAGTCCGACATTCCTACTTCAGAACGCAAAAAGAATTACTCGATTCCGACTTGAAACGAAGAAACGGCGTCGTCTCAAAGTCGGACAAAAATCACAAAACTCTACTGTGTCAAAACAGTGCAAAGGTCCCACTTTGACGACATGGTCGAAGGGTCACATGAACTCAGATCTTAATAAAAATTTGCAACAGCGTAGAAAAGTACTCCTACTTTGATATGCAACAAGAATCGTTCGGTTCCGACTTAAAACGAAGAAATGACAATGTTTCAAAGTTGGTCCGACGATAACTGAAAATGATCACTATTGTAAAACAATTTCTGGGTGCTACTTCGGCAATAGAAACAAAGTATCTAATGCACCCAGATCTAAACCAAACTTTGCATGGTTGAAGATCTCGACCTCATATTTTTAACGAGACCAAAAACAATGAAATCCGACAAAGGACGAGCCCGGTATGGCGTCGCAAAATCGGGGGTTCTGCGCTGAAAACAACGGGAGCAAAGAGACTAAGGCCTGTAGCTATGCACTAACAGATCAGAGATGAAAAACCATAATTTTGGCATAGTAAACTTCCAATTCTGACAAGATGAATAAAATAAAAGTTTTAGCTTAGTTTCTAAGCTTTCCGGAATGACCAAGATCGTCAAATTCCGATCGGGGATGAAAATTCTATGACTAAAACAATTCTCAGATCTAAATTCTATATCACTGTCGTTGTGCTCTCGGGACAGTGGTAAGAATGCACAGTTTTAATGAAATTAACTTCAAAATTTCATGAAACTCAAAACATGAAACTTTTAGCCCTAAATCTATGCTTTCCAGAACATCCAAAATTATTAGATTTGGATAAGAAACGAGTAACTTATGGCCAAATCAATTTCAGATTTTTATTTTCTCAACCCTGTAGTTTGTTGTCAGGTCAGCGACAAACAAACGTGATTTCGACCACTCAAACCTCAAAATTAGGCAAAGTACAAAACATAAAAGTTATAGGCTATAGAATAAGCTTTCCATAACATCAAGAAAATCTTAATTCCGATTTAAGATGAATGAGATATGCCTAATTTACTAACAGCAATAAACTAATTATAATTTTAGCTAGCATATATTACAAGCACCTTATGTGCACACCCCAAAATGAAAGCAAAGATGATCAAAGAGCTATGATTCACATGTTACATAATAAAACATATGTTACTAACTGATTACCGAAATCAAAAGATGATTAAACACATATTAGAAGAGGTTTTAGCAATATATCTCTCTAGAAAGCAACAAAGACCACTATAGTATCAACCCAAGTTAGCAAAAGATGATTAGGAGGCTATAAGATCAAAAAAACACATAAAACATGTGTTACCAAATAAATTTCAGAAATGAGAAAGATATAAAAACTGATTTGAGGTGGGTATTTGCATTACCTTTGCATAGAATGACTTGCATAAGCTAAAACTAGAAGGAGATGAAGATAGAGTACATTTTTGTTAAGAAGCTTTAGGAAATGATTAGGGTTTTGATTAGGGATGAATGAATGAGGTTAGGAGAGTTTGAGATAATTTATAGAGGAGGTTTAGGGTGGGTTATTGGGCTAGGTTTAGTAACCCAATAAGAAGAGAGTTATTTACATATTTCCAAAATTTAGTCTAAGTGTTCATATATGTTTATAAAACTCATTTTTCTTATCCAAACCCGTTTAAAAATCTCTCCTAAAATATTTAACTTTCCAAAAATAACATTTTATCCTCATTTTAAATCTCGTATTTCCCATTTAATTAAAATAGCCTTTTTCAAATAAATTTTTGTTATTCCAAATCCTTTTATGCTTCATTAAAATAAATAAAAATCCTAACTTTTATTTATTAATTGGTAATGCAAATCCCGGGTTGTTACACTTGTCTTCTAATTCCCATGTGCAATCACTGGGATCAAGACTCCACTGTACCTTCACAAGTTTCAGTGATTTATTCCTCAACTTCTTCACATCCTTTGCCAAAATTCCCACTGGATCCTTTTCATAAATCAAATTAGGATTTATTTGCACTTGGGTTGGGGTCTCAAGAATTTCTGCCTTATCATGAACCCACCTTCTCAATTGTGATACATGAAAAACATTATGCATTGCTTTCATTTCCTCTGGTAGTTCCAATTTGTATGCTAAAGAGCCTATTCTTTCCAGAATTTTATAGGGTCCAACATACCTTGGTGTGAGTTTTCCTTGCTTGCCAAATCTCAAGACCTTTTTCATAGGTAAAACCTTTATAAAAACAAATTCTCCTACTTCATATTCCACCTGCTTCCTTTTCATGTCTGCAAATTTCTTTTGCTTGTCTTGAGCTGCTGCAATTCTTCTCCTTACCAGCTCAATTTTTTCTTTAGTTTCTTGTATGTACTCAGGCCCTAAAATAGCTCTTTCTCCTGTTTCTACCCAACATACAAGTGATAAACATGGCTTGCCATATAAGGCTTCAAATGGAACCATCCCTATGGTGCTTTGATAGCCTTTTGAAGCTTTGTATGGAAGGCCATGCAAATCCCCTGCATATTGGTTGGAGACTGGAGACAGATTGGTCTTAGGTCCAGATTTGGTTAGGGAGGCGTCAGAGAAGATTGAGTAAATCCGAGAACGGATGAAGGTAGCTCAATCCAGACAGAAGAGTTATGCAGATAAGAGGCGTAAAGACCTAGAGTTCTCAGTGGGAGACAAAGTTTTCATAAAGGTATTACCGATGAAGGGTGCGGTACGGTTTGGGAAGTCAAGGAAACTAGCACCAAGATATGTTGGTCCATTCCAGATTAAAGAAAGGATTGGAAAGCTCGCATACAGAGTTGAGTTGCGAGCAGTATGGCAGGTATCCATAATGTATTTCATGTGTCTCATATTCGCAAGTATGTTCATGATCCAGAGGCTACTATTCCTCAGACAGAGTTGGAGGATTTAGTAGTAGAGCCTAATTTGACTTTTGTTAGACATCCAGTTCGGGTTGTTGCGAGAGATGAGAAAAGATTGAGAAACAAGACAGTCAAGTTGGTGAAAGTTCAGTGGAGTGACAACGAGAAGGAATGTACTTGGAAGACAGAGGACAAGATTCGAGATACTTATCCTGATCTTCTTTGAAGGTATGTCTATATAAGGTTTATATAGATAATTCCTAGTCAGGTTGACTAGTATGGTTGTTAGGAGTCGTTACAGATGATTGCCATGTTTGGTATTTAGTCCTTACTGAATTTCGAGGACGAAATTCTTTAAGGAGGGGAGCCTGTAACACCCCTAATTTTTGATAACATTATTCAGGAGATTTAATTATATAAATTAAATAGAATAATGTAAATATTAAGTGAGAAGGGGATTGAGACATGAATTAATTAATTAAGGTCGTGCCTACTAAACTAACTAATGGGCTTAAGAATGGTTTTAGGTTAAACAAATTACATAAGGGTATAATAGGAATTTGTCGTCCAATGACCCTTACCCTTATATATATTTCATTCCTACCATTTCATCCCTTATTCACGTCATTTGAAAACGCAAATCAAAAGAGAAAGGAACGGCCGGCAATTAAAGAAGAGGAAATCAAATTAAAAGCTAGAGAATCAAGCTTAGTGGAAATCAATCTCAATCCAATCTCCTTATCTAGATTAAGGTGAATAATAATTCCATCTCTATTTTTGTTTGAATCTTATGTTTCGGATTTAAGGGATAAATTCGTTTTTAAGATGAATTGGATGATGATATGATTGAGATTTGAATTGTTTAATTTAAACAAGTTGTTTAAAAGGGTTTATACGGTTTTAGGCTAAAAACCGAGATTTAGTGATGATTAAATGCCATGGGAAAATTTTATGTTATGAGAAACATGATTTTGGAGGTGGGTTTCAATTTTCGATAATTTTCCAAGCTACGGAAAGATTATTATGAATTTTCAAAGGAAATTATGGTTATTTGGATTTATAAATTTATTATGGAAAATATATTGAGAATTTGGATCTGGAATTATGATATGTTAGATAACATGAATAAAGTGAATTTCTGGAATTTTTGGGGATTTTTCTAAAGTGATTTGCTATGCAAAATAAATTGTTTTAGAATAGGGACTTCTTAGCAAAATTTGGAAGGGCTTATTTGATTAACTTAACCATGGTTTAGATCTAGATTACCGGCAGTTATTTTTGGAAAAGAATTTGAAAAGGTTAAGGAAACCAATCTGGTGTTGACACGTGGAAGGTTAGTTAGAGAAAGTTTACTTTAATAAGAACTAAACCAGGTTTACATCAGAAAATTGGTTCCGCCTACTTAGGAAAGCACCTTTCGACACAGAAGCTTCTGCCTTCATCCTTGTCAAAACCAACTATGCCCAAGTCAATACACAAGGTATCACCATGGTGGTATGCAGTGGATAGGAGATAGGCGAAAGGTTAAGTGTCGAAAGCCTAGCTTCCGAAGGAGTCGAAACCTTGGTTTGTTTTTAAAGAAAAGCGCCTGCCTTTGTTTTGTTTTAAGCCTTCGACGAAGTCGAAGCATATGGTTTCGAAAGAGTTTTTAAAAGGTTTCGAAAGGGTTGCCATTAACTTAAGATTGCTTTCGACTAGGTTCCTTTACTTATGAATGAACGTTTTAAAAGAAGGGGTTCCGACCTAGTCGATACCATGCTACCGTTCTTTAACCTTTTGGTGATGTTGAAGATATCAACGCCGTCGAAAGGGAATTTTGTTTTATAAGTTAGAACCACTTCCTATAGCTTTCGAAAGGGGTTAGGGGTTTCGAAGGTGATGGTTTCGAAAGGGGTTTCGATGCCAACCTTCTAATATTTTCAAGCTGTGACGCCCCACTCTAAGACCCATATTAACAAAGAGTATTACGAGGTAATACCGTCTGCTAATGCGGAGAATAGAGTTGGATAGGAGCAACCATCTATAGCCTTGTCTTAACTATCTACTGAATACGTCAATAGGTGCTATCTATTTTTTTTCTTCTCAAGTGGATCCACATATCCAATAAATATTTAATACAAAACTATAATGGCTAACGGATCTATCAGAACTAAACATAACAACTTAAATGTAAATAACATCACAAAATAGCAGAAATGCATACATATGCATAAATACAGATATAATCACTAGTACAATCCAAAAAACCCAGATGTTAAATGCTTTCAAAAGTGATGGTGCCGACGCCATCAAGTTTCCCTAATATTTCTATATAATAAAGGATGGTTTCGAAAGAGTTGCTTTCGCCTATATTCAGTTTGACCCAAATAATGTTTAAGTATAAACCCAATGCTTTCGAAAGAGAGACTTTCAATGATTTCGGAAGGGTTACTTCCATTGGTGTGGAAAGGGGTACTTTCACCTGGTTTCGAAGCAAGGCTTCTAAAAGTTAAATATTAATACTTTACTACAATCGAAAGGTTTCGAAAGGAAGGTTTTAAAGTATTATAAGACATGAGCCTAATGTTTTGAAGATAGATTTTTAAGGCTTTCGAAGGAGGTCATTCTATGAAGTCGAAAGCTAGGTTTCAAATGTATCAAAAGGCTTTATAACCCAAACTCTATTTTAAAAGGAAAAACCTAAGGCTATAGTAAATAAGTTTTTATAATGGTTTTAAGAAGAAGCTATCTTTGATAAATTAATAGGTTAATGGGATTAACCATGTTTTATATTAAACCCACATGAGTGGTATTGCTATGTTGTTATGTTGCTTCTTCAAATATGAATATATTCACTATATAATGGACCCATAACTGCATTTTGAGGATAAAGGGTAGAAGAATCAGTTAGGTTAACCCAGTAGTGAATATAAATTTATTAAACTCCTAAATGAGTATAATTGCATCCAGGAGGTCAGGAAGACCAGAATATAGGATGCTAAAATATAAAGAAAGAAAGATATTGGCAGGGGCCAATAGGTTCTCAGTAAGCCCATGAAAACTATGTATAAAGGAAGATGTCAGAAAGATAGGTTCATAGTTAGCCCATGAAAACTATGATTGGATACTGGCATGGGCCAGTAGTTATGTAGTTAGCCTATGAAAACTATATTCGGATTGAGATATTGACAGATGTCAATAGACTCCTAGTCAGCCCAGAAAACTAGGGTAAAAAGGAAGAATATTGGGGTTACCGATAGGTTCCTAGTCATTCCAGAAAACTAGGGTAAGAAGAAAGGATATTGGCGTCACCAATAGGTTCCTAGTCAGCCCATGAAAACTCGGATAAGAGTAAGATATTGGAGTTACCAATAGGTTCACAGTGATCCCATGAAAACTATGTAATTGGACTAGGAGTCCTTAAATGTTTAACTGGTTATTAGTTAGCCCATGAAAACTAATAGGTTAATAGTAATTCTAGAAACTATAATTGGGACAAATAGTCTAAAATGAATAGGGGTGGGTAATCCAGAATTGATTCATTTGTTTTGGATATCATCATATTATACTGTTTTGAATTGATTTAACCATTGTGAATGCAGGAGCATAGTATATGGTTTTATAAAGGTTTAGAGATACTAGTAAGGGGAAAACCCATTCCGCTAAGCGGCGTGGTCTCGCTAGGTATCTAAATGATTTTAGATGTAGATTATTATTCATATCAGGCTTTATGTCTGACTCAAAGTTTATGTTTTCCCCTTAAACTCTCGGGTACTCAATTGATTTTGAGTAGTTTGAGAGTTGAGGTTTTCAGGTACCTCTTTAGACGAATAAGCTTCCAGAGACGTGCAGGAGGCATGATAGCTAATTAGAGTTCTCTTTTCTTTTGATTTCGCTGTGTTTTTTGTAATGGCAAAGTTGTTATATTGCCTGTATATACTCTAATCATCCAAGGGGGCATCTTCATATGTCGCTCTTGGCGTATGTTGTAATAAATATATTTTCTCTGAACGTGATTTTTGAATATGGGATTATGTCGTGAATTGGAAATGTTTTGATATGGAATGTGATTTTGTTTGAAGTTTAAATTTTTTCCGTATTCATGTGTTTCTGTGTATCAATGAATCTAACTTTGTTGTATTTGGTCATCGAGGATTAATAACTATGGATGAATGCAGCATCCATAGCCGTTAGTTTTGGGCCTCCAAGTAGGGGAATGTTACAGCTAGCTTATTTTATTAAACTATATGATGATATTATATGTTTTTCCATGCACTACAAGAAAATCAACCTTTGGTTGCATAAAATGGTGGCCTTTTTTCGTAAATGCAACTAATAACATTTCACCCTATATTATAAACGCGGCAAAAAAATTTCACTATCCCGCGCATACCAAAATATTTCTACGTAAATACAATAAACGTAACCAGTACATTCCCTATGTTAGCTCTCTCTCACTTAGAATATTTTAACCTAATCCCAAATTGCTTCAACAAAAGCAAACATACGTCAATTCCCATTCTTCTCCCCGCATCATCATTGTAGCATGTCTCCATATTGTTGTTTATTGTCATCGTTGCTTCTACCCTTCTGCGGTTTTCTCCTCATCGACGATTTACTCCTCATCATAGAAAATTTTAGGTATGATTTTTATAAATCGATTTTGTTATTGTGATTAAAGTTAATCGGTTTTGTGATTAGGTTAATTAGCTTCTAATCAAGTGCGGTTAGGTTAATCGCTAATTCTGTGATTGTGGTGTGTTATTCAAATGGTCGAATTAGTCATTGTGGTTGTGGTTGTGGTTAGGTTAATCGGTTTGGTCAATTCTCTTACAATATTAAAATGTGAATGTGTTTTGAGGTTTTATGTAATAAGCACCAATATCAGTGAGAGTATATGGAGTTAACTGAGTTTATAAACTAAGTTTATAAACTCGATGATTATCTATTATTTTAAGTTTTGTAGAACTATAATGTGTGGTATCCTCCTGGTTTGGTTATCTATTATTTTGACATAATTAAGTTCTGTGAAGCGAACTGTGAACTGTAATATGTGGTATCCTCTTGGTATGGTTATCTATTATTTTGACATAATTAAGTTCTATGAAGCGAATTGTGAACTGTGAACTGTAATGTGTGGTATCCTCATGGTGCATACGTTTCACAGTTGCCTTGCTTCATTATTAATGTTTTGCATTCTATACACTTCATGACCAAATATTAGTTTATGCATTTCTGACTTGTGTGTCGACTG
The DNA here is from genome assembly GCA_030737815.1 of Allium fistulosum. NCBI lineage: Eukaryota > Viridiplantae > Streptophyta > Magnoliopsida > Asparagales > Amaryllidaceae > Allium > Allium fistulosum. The sequence continues at coordinate 1,260,866,326 of CM060901.1, forward strand.
CTCCAGTATCATTAATAGATTATTACTTAGTGCTTCTGCAGCTAACTGGATTATTAAATCTGATAATATATAATTTACAAGATAAAGCCTTCTACATGATTGGGATAGATGTAAACCAAAGCTGGGCTCTAGTTATTTTGTAGGATTGCTCTTGAGGTAAGGATAAACCAGAAGTATCTGGTTTTTTATGGTACATGTTGGGGACCAATTAGCATGTTTATTAATCATATAGAGCCATCTGTTACCATAATTGTCCTATATTAACACATCTGTGCTCTCTTTGGCATAATAATATTGGTTCATTCACATCTTGTTCATATTTTGATGGAAAAACTTTTAACAAATCCGTATCTGATGAGGATAAGTATTTCGACCATGTCTTAATATAAAAACATGTAACTTATGTTATTATTTTAGCTGTGTTGGTTTCTATTGCACTTTAAGTACGGTTATAGTTGTGATTTTATTATATTCATTTCTTGATCATACCTACTAAACCTTGATCCGAATCGCGGTCTTATCAAAATATCACCTGAAGCAAATCTTACAAATATATTGTTGCATATCTTCCTGCCTTATTATTCGTTAGACATTCGAATCTTGTCCTAGTTAAGCTTACAACTTCCCGCTATAATGTTTTATTCTTTATAAAATTCTATCAGCCTAGATAGGCTCAGCATGTAATTATTTTTGGATGTATCTTTGAGTATATTTCTTTACTTTATAGGAAATGGCACCGAAGGAAAAATCAGGAATTAACGTGGAAGCTAGATGTTCACATGAAACTATTGCTCACAGGATGTAAGTTTAAATTTGATTGTTTCTACTGACTTGTGGTGTAGGATCTTGTTTTACTGATAAGGATAATCAAATTAAAAGACGATTTAACTTGATATAGGATCCTGTTTTACTGTGGTGTGCACTGCTGTCTTTACACTACTACCTAGTGAAGCAGTGTATATTGTTACACTACTGCCCAAGGCAGTAGTGTACACTTTTACACTACTGCCCATGGCGGCAATGTACACACTGCCTATAGGCAGTAGTGTGGTATACATATTGATGCCACGAGGCAGCAATGTACACATTGCTGCCACAACAGCAGTGTGAAGTACACTGCTACCTAGTGGCAGTAGAGTATATTCTTACACTGCTGCCATTACGCAGCAGTGTATGCACTGTTGTGTATAGCAGTGCACAGATTTGTGCACTACTGTCTACAGCAGTGTACCGTTTGTTTCGAACTCTGTCCGAGGGGGCACCAAGCTCCGACAAGGTCGAGGTGAGGTTCAAGTTTTATAAAATTAAACAAATTTTATAAAATTAACTAAGTTTAAGTTAACTAAATTTTATAAATAATAATAATATAGCTAATTTAAAAAGGTTTTATAAATAATAATGACGATGGTGATAATGAATTAACTAAGTTTATAATAATAATAATAATATAATTAAGTTAACCGAGTTTTAATAATAAATAATTTAAATTAACTAAGTTAACCAAGTTAATAAAAATTAACTAAGTTTTGTTAAAATTAAACAAGTTTTATAAAATTAACTAAGTTTAAGCTAACTAAATTTTATAAATAATAATAATATAACCAATTTAACAAAGTTTTATAAATAATAATAATGATGATGATGATGAATTAACTAAGTTTATAGAAATTAGCTAGATTTATAATAATAATAATAATAATATAATTAAGTTAACCGAGTTTTAATAATAATAGTATAAGTTAACTAAGTTAGCCAAGTTAATAAAAATTAACTAAGTTTTGATAAAATTAACTAAAATTAAGTTAACTAAATTTTAAAATTAATAATAATATAACTAATTTAACAAAGTTTTATAAATAATGATGATGACGATGATGATGAATTAACTAGGTTTATAAAAATTAACTAAGTCTATAATAATAATAATACAATTAAGTTAACCAAGTTTTAATAATAATGATGATGATGATGATGATGATGATGATAAATTAACTAAGTTAACCAAGTTAATAAAAATTAACTAAGTTTTGTTAAAACTAAACAACTTTTATAAAATTAACTAAGTTTAAGTTAACTAAAATTTATAAATAACAATAATATAACTAATTTAACATAGTTTTATAAATGATGATGATGATGAACTAACTAAGTTTATAATAATAATAATAATAATAATATAAGTAAGTTTATGTTAACTAAATTTTATAAATAATAATACTATAACTAAGTTAACATAGTTTTATAAATAATAACGATGACAACGATGATGAATTAACTAAGTTTATAAAATTAACCAAGTTTATATTATTAATAATAATAATAATACTAATAATAATACAATTAAATTAACCTTGTTTTTTAATAATAATAATAATAATAATCATAATAATAATAATAAATTAACTAAGTTTTGTTAAAATTAAACAAGTTTTATAAAATTAGTTAAGTTTAAGCTAACTAAATTTTATAAATAATAATATAACTAATTTAACAAAGTTTTATAATAATAATAATATAATTAAATTAACCGAGTTTTAGTGATAATAATAAATTAACTAAGTTAACCAAGTTAATAAAAATTAACTAAGTTTAAGTTAACTAAATTTTATAAATAATAATATTATAACTAATTTAACAAAGATTTATAAATAACGATGATGATGATAAATTAACTTAGTTTATAAAATTTAACTAATTTTATAATAATAATAATAATAATAATATAATTAAGTTAACTGAGTTTGAATAATAATAATAATAAATTAAGTTAACCAAGTTAATAAAAATTAACTGGGCTTTGTTAAAATTAAACAAATTTTATAAAATTAACTAAGTTTAAGCTAACTAAATTTTATAAATAATAATAATATAACTAATTTAACAACATTTTATATATAACTGTAAGATTGGACTTTTTATTTCATTTCATTTATAACTTTGCTTATTTATATGACATTATTTATAATATGATATACTCGTACAATGTTGTAGATATTTGATATTAGATTTGAAGTCCTACGAATTAACATAATTGTTTGACTATATGTTATGCTTTCACTTATGCAGGCATTGGATTTCTGAAGAGAGCAAGGTTGGACTTTCATGGTGCTAGCTTTCACTTGTGCATGCAACAAAGAATTATGGGTAATCAAGCATTTTGTAGCACTAGTTTGGTATAACATTTTATTAGTACTAGGTGTGTAAATTTATATACGAATGGTTATTGTATGTGAGTTTGGTCATTTTATCAAAAAATTATTGTATTAGAATGGTTATGGATATCTTATTTGATTATATGATTAATGTGTTTTTTTAATTGTTTGAAGATGATGATTATGTCAGTGATTGTTGATTGATATAGTAGAAACAAAATAAACCATCAACAGAAAATAATAACATGAAAAAATGGTGCAAAATGATCAACAACTTTTAGTAGCGTTTCAAAAATGCTACAGAAATACATATAGTGGCATTAAGGAAACGTATCGTAAAGTAGGAGTAAAGTTGGAAACTATATTGGTAGTGCCAAAAAACCTTTTGGCGGCGTTTTGAAAACGCTACAAAAAGATTTATGGCGGCGTTTGAGAAACACTACAATAAAAGGATTTATAGTGGCGTTGAAATAAATGCAGCTAAAAATCATGGATTTTTAGTTGCGGACTTTATCACGGCGTTTATCAAAACGCTACCATAAGTTTTGGTAGCGTTTTTTGTGCACCACCAAAAATAAAATTACTTGTAGCGATGCTTGTTTCATATGCTTGATCCTCATGTTTTGGATGCAATAATATGTTTGCTTAGTTGTAGAAATAATTCACGGATAATACACGTCGAATTGACACGAAGAAATCACTTTCTTTGTATAAATTACAAAGGTGTATATAGCCTTGTTAACCTCTCTAAACATAAGAAATATTATCATAAATGGTTTGAAAATGATTCATAATGCTTTTATAAACATTTACAAATGTTTCGGCAAAGTTTTAAAAAGTTTGGAAAATGAGTCAAAATTGATAGCATCGCGTAACGGCAGTTCGCGATTTCACGTCGTAAAAGTTAAATCAATATGTAGAATGGAATATAGCTCGGAATTATTTGGAATAAGAATTTTCCAGACCCTTATAATATAGTTTACAAATTAAGAAGAAAAATCAAGATTTCATTTAGTAAGGATTTATATATGTCTGGCAGTTCAAAAACCAAAGTTTCAAATTCTTTTTAAATTGATATTTTTAATCTTTAAAAATATGTAATAAATTATAAAAATAATTTAAAATAATTTAAAAGAGTTTTAAATAGAAAAATTGGACATATAAAGGTTTAAAATGGGATTTGTACTATGAAGCCTTTAAAAGCACTATTCATCGGCAATTTAGCAAAGAAATTTGGAAATTTCGGAAATAAGATTTAAACTTGGGTTTTTCTTCCCGAATCCTTTATAAATGTTTCCAAATAAGAAATCAATTATTTTTAAACGGTTTAGAGTTGATCAAATATCTTCATCGCCTTATGGGTGACAGAGAGATATTCTCTAGGCTTGGGTTTGGAGAACCAGTTTCCTGCTCTCCCTAGCTATCCGGACTGGCCCAATGGAGGGGATATTTAATTTGATTTACTTGGACCATATCTTCCTAAGAAAAAGGATGAAATTTATAGTTTTTCCAAAGGTTGAACCAAATTTTAAAATAAAAATATTTTGGTGATATAGAAAACGTTCTAGTTAAATTCTGCATTAAATTCCGAGGTGGGAACTCATACTATCCGTGTGAATTTGAAAGGTGATTTCACCATTATTCGACGAATAGTACGAGTTAAATACGTAAATTAGTATTAAGTATAATTAGTATAAATTCCTATGGATCCTTTTTTACTCAAAACTAACTAGGTTGGGATTGTAATCTTAAATAACATTGTTTCGACCTATTAAAATATATGTTTTGGAAATGTGGAACTTCTATTAAGATTTAAATTATACTAATAATATAATAGGGTAATATTTTCCTATTAATTAAAGAGAAATGATCTAGTACTTCCAAAGTTAAAAGGTGGTTTAATAATTCTGTATACATTGCAAAAGAAATGATTTAGAGATACATATCTCTAAAAGATATTTTATTGAAATAGATTGATGTTTGGTAATCACTAACTTACTTGACATCTTTTGTCAATAATTGGTTCGGAGAGACCGGATTGAATAGTTGCCTCAACTCCTTGTTGTTTGAAGAAACCCTCCCCTTCAATTGGCCTTTTTTCACGAAAAGCAGACATGAGATAACAAATCAAGTCTTTCCCTAAGATTTCGTATAGCTGTCCCGAATTCAAGTTGATTATGTTTCGCTTCTTCCTCGGAGAAAGACGATCAAACAATTCCCAATCTGAGATCGAATTTGGGCGATTCCTATCCGAAAACCACTTTGAACCAATATACGCGTTCGAAAGTGAAGATATATTGAAGATATTGATTTTGAAGACATGGATCTTCATAACGTAGGGCTGCTTGCCACTAACCTCTAGAGTAATTCCCATATCATATATATATGGTGGTAGTGGTATCTTCATTTTGGAATCTTCGATGCAAGGACTACTTGCTACTAATCCTATGGATGATTTCCAAAGAGGAAGTAGTAGAAGGGGTTCCTTTGGATTTTTCTATTCCTGGACAACTTGTATGGACGAATGTCTGACATTGCATTTCTAAGACCAAGTACATTGATTTTTAACAACGTACATCTATTTGGTGGTATAGAAGGTAACCCCTCTTACACTTAACACCCTTTCTTGGGGCGTATAAACTTTAGGGTTGTACTTTTGTGGAAATCAATTAGTGTGTTGTTTGAAATGGCAATGTGGCATTCAAAGTGGGATTTGTTGCTTTATGAAAGGTAATACGTTACCTCGGTCCTCACACCCAGAAATGGCTAAAACAGGGTAGTAAAAGTTGGTAACAACTGGGGTGATGTCATATTCGGTACTATCCAGGATCATTGTGTCGGTCGTCGAAAAGGGGTAGGCCGGTCTTGCCATATGCATAGGAACATCTATAGGTCCTCGGTACATTCCTTTAGAGATGTACTATATGGAAGGTAGTCCCTTACCTTGCCGTTGTTGGAATTCAATTTCCTATAAGAGCTTTACGAACTTAGTTGTGACAATACTGGAATGTGAGATGAAAGCATTTCGGCTATGTTATGTATTTATTTGAAAGGTGATTTTCAAAGAAAGTCATTAATAATAATATATCTGATTTTACGTAAGAAACGTTTTGGTTATCATAAGGTAAAAAATCATCCGTGTTTATATGTGGCATGGTCTTATGAGATACCCTTTGTTTTCAAAAATATCCATGCCTTGATTTTTCTCACACCAGTCCCATGACTGACCTGGAGTTTATTTCTTTTCCCTTAAACTCTTGGATGCCCTAATTTTTTGGGCAGCCAAGTAGTCAAATCTAGCTTGGAGCATTTTGGAGGAGCCTGGAGCAGAAGATTCCTCTATAGATAGTTATCCATTTCCATTTCCGCTGTATTATGTCTAAGTATATACCAGCACCTGTAAGTATAGGCAATTATAACTATCTTTGGCTGGGTTAATACTTGTTGTGAGTCTGATATGTCATTTTGAGTGTGATTATATATACTATCTTTATGCATAACTATAAGTTGTTAAATGCAATATGAGAATATATTTTGTTCCATCTTCTATCTTATTTTCTTTTTACCCCTGATCATCTGCCTCTCCAGCATTTGAATTTGTGGCAGGTGCATACCAAGGATGTATTAGTGTCGATTTTCGAGGGTCGAAGAGATGGGTTGTCACACGTATATAAAGGGAGAATTAGGCTTCATAGGCTTAATTAAGGACCATAGTACAAAAAAATTGAAATCTACCTATTCCAGCCGCTTCCGACTGGCCCAATTCATTCACATATTGCTCGACCAAAGTATTTAATGTCCTGGTTGAGTATCCTTTAGGTTGGGGATATTCTAAAGAATGTCTTGAGTAGATTCAATACCACTATGACTGAAGTGGGTAATGCAAAGGAAGATGTCGTGTTGATTGCATTGATTCGAGGGATAATTACGAACATGGATTTTGGTAGACTGCTGAAGATGAAGTAAGCACCCACTATGGAAGTGTTCAATCAAAAGGAGACCTGGTTCCTATGTGTGGAAGAGGCAGATATGGTCAACGGAAAGGCAGTGGGAGACTGTTCATTGAGGTTGTATAGAGCAATGTTGCTGTGAAGCAAACTGGCGAAAGAGCTGAAAACATTGTGATCAATTTTGGAAACAAAAACACTAATCATAAGAGAGGAAATCATGGTGTTGGAGGAAAGAAGCCAGATTTCAAAAGGCATACGATATATTTGAGACCTGAAGATTATATTCGTTTGAACGAAACCGTCGAGAATACCTTACGACACTAAGTATAGAAAATTATAGAAAACTGGCTCAAAAAGAGTCCACTGAACGAGAGAAGCTCCCAGGGAAGTATTGTCGCTTCCATGAGACCCATGGACATAGTACCAACAAGTACTGGCATTTAAGGGATATAATCGAAGATCTGATTAGAAAACAGAAACGGCAATAGTATGTGAAAGCGGGCAAATGAACAATCGATCCCATGGGAAGATGTGTAACGTCCCCTATCTGTAGGCCCGAAGCTAAGCGCTACAGATGCTGCAATCATCCATAGTATTAACTTTCGGTGACCAAATATGGTAATGTCAATTGTATCCATAATATCAGAAGCACTTGAATATGAAACAAAATCACAGATTTGAAAAAACAACTTTTTGGATTACATTTCACAAAACATGTTTCATAATCCATTACATAATCCCAATCATTTCCCACTTTCAGATTAAATATAATTATTACAAATACGCAAAGAGCGACATATGAAGATGCCGCTTCGGTTGACCAGAGTACTACAAAGTCATAACTGACGTAATACAACACAGCAGAATCAAACAAAATAAAACAACAACTCCTAAAAAGATATCCATCAGCCATCTGCTCGACTCCGGAAGCTATATTCACCAACCTACTAAAAACCTAAAAATCTGAAACCCTTGGTATACTCAAATCAATTTTTAACACTGGAGAGTTTAAGGGGAAAATCATAAACTTCAAGTCGGATATAAAGCCTGGTGTGAATAATACTATACATCTCGGTTATTTGATATTAAGTGAGACCACGCCGCTTATCGGAACAAATTTCCCCCCACTAATATCCATTTAAAACATATCTTTTGCAAATCATAATCCTGCAACCAAAATTGGTTAACTATAAAGCATTATCATGTAATCATACATATCAGGTAACAAATGGACTATCTGTCCGAATATTATAGTTTTGTTTGGCTAACTACTAACCTTTGGCTGACTCGGGCCTACCAGACAAAATAAATAAATAATCAAACTTCTGTTAGATACTTCTCTTTTGGACGGTCTGTCCCTAACTAACTTTCTCCAGGTCAACCGATCCTAATGGTTTTGCGGGCTCATCAATAACCTATCTATGTACAAATATATTCCTTTCTGTGGTAACATCATTTTAGTCTTACCTGTGACAAAGCCCTACACATTGGAATTTTGGACTAAATAGCTAGGGCTAATAGATAATGTATAGAACGCGACCCTAAACCAGTCGCATCTGGTATTCTAATATCTGAGTCATTTTACTTAGGGTTAACTACCCATAAATTTTCCTTGAAAACCATTTCTTCCAAATTGATTTAAATCTTTAAATCATTCTTTAAACAAGGAAAATATACTCTATGCTTTACTCAAACCATCTTGCCATGTTATATATAATTTACACAAAACTTTGTTGATGAAAACATTTAAACCTTTGAAAGTACCCCTTTCGAACCCATTGAAAGTACCCCTTTCGATATAAGTGAAACCCTAGGCCGAAAGGCCAAAACATATCCCTTCGAAACCCTTCATAATAAACCTTTCGAAACCTTTGAAAAACATTACCTTCGAAAGCTTAAAAACCTTTGACATCCTATCTTTAATACACTTAACATTGCCTTTCGAAAACAATAGGAACCGCCCTTTTAAACCTTTCGAAATCATTAAGGAACCACCCCTTCGAAACCTTCATTAAAAACCTTTCGAAAGCATTAAAACAACAAACTTTTCGAAACCATTTGGGTTCAAGTAAAACATATGGAACAACCTTTCGAAACCACTTAAACTATCTTCTTCGAAACCTTTGGATTCTACCTTCGACGGAGCAAAAGGGTCGTAAAACATTTAAGTTGAAAGCACTATTTCGAAAGCATTTCCTAAGTAAAGAAGTGATGGTGCTGAAATCAACCTTCCGAAAGCATTGGAAAAGCAGCTTGGGTTATACAAAACAAAATAGCCATTTCGAAGGCATCGCTTCGAAAGGTAGAAAGCAACAGAGAAAGGGGTTTCAACCCTGATGGAAGCATTTACTTAAACAAAAGGCGCAACCTCTTAGAAACCATTCCTTTAAAACATTTAACCCAGTCGAAAGCCAACCAATTCGAAAGCATTCCTTTCGAAAGCAAAACGGGCGCGTTTCATTTAAAACAAAGTAAGGCTTCGACCTCTTTCGGAACCCCCCTCCCCTTCGACTTCATAAATTTTGCCTTAGTCCAATTCTCTACGTACCAAGTGTTGATACCAGGTGCATTGGTTTCGACTTGGATGGAGGCGGGAGTACAGGGTCGAAAGCAAGGTGCTGAAAGTGGCGAAACATGTAAAAAGCATGTTTAAACTGATTTTTAGCTTTTTAGAGTAATCTTTTCAACTACCTGCCTTGTTTGTCAAAATATTATTATTGCTAATTTCTTTTATAAAAGTTCTGCCGAAATCTTAAAAATAAGCAATTTAATTTATTTACAAAATACCCCTTCACCTTTTATAAATATTTAAAGCATTTAAGTCCCATACCTTGAATAATTTTATATATCTAGTAAAACACTTAGGAAAATTCTATGAAAATTCCAGAAAATCTTTTTTAATATGTTTTCTAACATATAATAATTTCAAACCCAAAGCATATATAATTTAACCGTAAATAATTTGTAAACCCAAATAATCAATTTCCCCACTAGAAAATTAATATTCATTCCAGATTAATTCAGAAAATTAATATCATTTCTGACTTAAACCTAAAATCGCAAGGCATTTGGATGTCATTTAATAGGGTTTTCACATCAAACATATCATAAAACCTATATGAATAAACATAAATCATCAACAAGCATATTTCTCCATTTCTATAATCAAAACATGGCAAATAACTTTGAAAAATAATTCGGATTTCATCATAAAACCGAAAACAAGAAAAATACGAGATGTAGTCATTATTCACCTTAGCTTTAAGATTAAGGAGTTGGAGATTTGAATGGATTTGATTTTGATTAATCTTCCTTCCTTTGATTTTTTATCTTCTTCCTCTTGCTCTTGCTAATGGTGGCTGGCCTCTATTTAGTTTGGTATTGCAAATGAACATATGAAATGAATTACTATGGGTTTAGGGTATTATAATATTCTTATTCCAACTTTGCCCCTCACCTGTTTCCTTTACCTATTTTATTTTAGTTCATTTATTCTCTTAGGCATGGCTACCCCTTATTAATTACAAATCTCAATCCCCTAATCATCACATTATTTTATTTAATTTAGCTAATTAAATATCCTAAATAATGTTACTAAAAATTAGGGTTATTACAAACTCCCCTCCTTAAAGAATTTCATTCTTGAAATTACGATAAGGTACTCATACCAATCAAACATAAAGGTAAAACATACCATCAAACAGGTCAGCATAAGCATCTCTAATCCTGCTCTCAGTCTACCAAGTACAGTCTCTCTCATCGTCGCTCCATTGGACTTTAACTAATCTGACGGTCTTGTTCCTTAGCCTTTTCTCATCTCTTGCGACTATACGAGCTGGATTTCTAACTATAGTCAAATTCGGCTCTACTACTAAGTCCTCTAAATCAGTCAGTGCTATAGTAGTCTCCGGATCTCTAACACACTTCCTTAAATGAGAAACATGAAAAACATCATGGACTCATGCCAAACTGTTCGGTAACTCTACTCTATATGTGAGTTTCCTGATACTCTCTACAATAGGAAATAGTCCTACAAATCTCGGTGCCAATTTCCCTGACCTTCCAAATCTGATTACACCTTTCATCGGTGACACCTTAATAAAAACATGATCTCCAACAGAGAACTCTAAGTCTTTCCGTCTTCTATCTGCATAACTCTTCTGCTTAGACCGAGCTTCTTTCATCCTAGCCCGAGTCTGCAGCTTATCTAACTAAATCCGGACTAGGAACTAAACTATCACTGGTCTATAACCAACAAACTAGAGATTTGCGTGGCCTTCCATACAAAGCTTCAAACGGTGCCATCCCTATACTAGTATGATAACTATTATTACACGAAAACTCGACGAAGTGTAGATGGTCTTACCATGATCCTCCAAAATCTAACACACAAGCTCGTAACAAATCCTCCAAGATTTTGTTAACTCTTTCCGTTTTCTCATTGGTCTATGGATGGTAAGCGGTACTCATCTTGAGCTTGGTTCCTAAGGTATACTGTAGACTCTTCCAGAACTCACTAGTGAACAATGAATCTCTATCACTTACTATACCACTAGGAAATCCATGAAGTCTAACTATGTTCTTCATAAATAACTTAGCTAGGATAGGTGCCGTCCTAGTTGACTTAACTTGAATGAAATGGACACTCTTGGTCAACTTGTCCACTATGACCCATATACTTCCATTTCCTTTGTTAGATCTTGGCAACCCGTCTATAAAACCCATAGAAATAGAATCCCACTTCCATACTGGAATATCTAATGGCTGAAGCAACCCACTTGGCTTCTGATGTTCGGCTTTTACCTATTGGCAGTTAAGGCATTGCTTTACCCATAAGCCTGCATCCCTTTTCATACCTTCCTAGAAGAAACTCCTCTTCATGTCTTAGTACATCTTAGTTCCTCCCGGATGAAGAGTGAACTTCGAACAATGGCATTCCTCCAAAAATTCTTTCCTTATGTCTCCTATATTCGGAACACACAACCTTCCTTTCTTTCTCAACCACCCGTTCTGGTCAAGACTAAAATCCTTTAAGTCATCTCTCTTTGTTACATCCCTTAACTTCCAGATCCGCTCAGCTAATACTGGATCCTCCTCCTATTTAGAAGCAATCTTTTCGACCATCACCGGTCGAACTTCTAAGCAAGACAACACAATAGATCCTCCACTAGACCCAGTTTTAGATATCCACTACACTCTGCAAGTCGACAACGCTTCCAAATCCTTTCACTCTGCTATCATTGCCAACACTACATTCTGATGCTTTCTGCTAAGCGCATCTGCAACCTTATCAACTTTCCCTGGTGTGTATTGAATTCCAAAATCATAAGCGGCTAAAAATTCTAACCATCTCTACTGTCTCGTATTCAGCTCCTTCTGAGAGAATAAATACTTCAACGACTTATGATTTGTATAAAGCTCAAACCTCTCTCCCAAAAGGTAATGTCTCCACACCTTCAATGCAAATATCATCGCAGCTAATTGCAAATCATGCATTGAATATCTAACTTCATGCATTCTAAGTTGTCGAGAAGCATAGGCAATCACTTTACCTCTCTGCGTTAACACAGCTCCTAATCTAGTTCCACGCGCATATGTATATACTACTAAATCCTGATTCCCTTCTGGAACAACTAGTAAAGGTGCATTAGTCAATAAGTGTTTCAATCTCTGGAATGCTTCCTCACACTTACCGGTCCAAAAAAACTTCACGTCCTTTCGCGTTAGCTTAGTCATCAGTGCTGCTATCCGCAAAAAATCCTCAATGAACCTCCTATAGTATCCAGCCAATCCAAGAAAACTCTTTATCCCAGTCACTTTCTCGGGTCTCTTCCAATTATTTACTGCTTCAGTCTTAGTCGGATCTATAGACAACCCTTTCTCTGAGACTACATGACCAAGAAACTTCACTTTCTGCTTCTAGAAATGGCACTTCGAAAATTTTGCCTTTAGCTAATGCTGTCTCAACGTTTCAAGCACCACTCTAAGATGAACTTCATGCTCCCTTTTATTCTTAGAGTATATCAAAATATCATCTATGAACACCAACACAAACCTAATAAGTGCTCTCGGAAAATTCGGTTCATCAAATCCACAAAGAATGTTGGTGCATTAGTTAGTCCGAATGGCATCACTAACCATTTGTACGATCCATTTCTAGTTCTAAACGTCGTCAAAGAAATACTATCCTCTGCTACTCTAAGCTAATGGAAAAATGTTGCTAAATCCAACTGAGAAAATACCTAGGCTCCACTCAACTGATCGAACAAATTACCAATTCTAGGCAACGGATATCGATTATTTATTATCTTCTCATTCAACTTACGATAATCGATACATAACCTTAACGATCCGTCCGGCTTCATGGCAAACACCGCGGCTGCTCCCTAAGGTGAACTACTTGGCCTAACAAAATTCTTGCCTTCCAAGTCTACCAACTGCGCCTTTAGCTCCCTCATCTCGGTAGGCGTCATCCTACTTGGAGGTCTACTCACCGGTTCAGCTCCAAGCACCAAATCTATCTAAAACTCAATGGCTCGTTTTGGTGGCAATCAACCTACAGGTTAAAAAAAATCTACGAATTCTCTAACCACGAAAACTCGGCTCAACTCATCTTCTAACACCATGACACCCAACAATGCATTCACCTCATAGTTTGGGTTTTCTACTGAATATACAATCTGATCGCTACAATCAAGGTTCCTAAGTGATATTTTCCTATCATGGAAAAATATCCTAGCATCGTACTTACTTAACCAATCCATGCCCAAAATAATTCCGAACCCAACAAAGTCAAACACATGCAAACTGCAAACAAAGGTATGACCTAACAAATCAAACTCTAGGTAGTCACACTTCATCCCAAGTGTCGCATGCCCTCCTATCGGATTTGCAACCCTTAAGGAAGTAACTAATTATGAGGGTTCTAGGTTAAGCTTATCTACCAAACAATGAGATATAAAAGAATGTGATGCACCAGTATCAAACATAACGCTAACAAACATATCATGGATCTGAAGTGTAGCTCTCAACGCTGCCTTTCCTTTTTCCTCTGCTGTCGGCCTCGAGGTAGCTGGCTCCAATGCAAATACTTTGCCTCTTCCATCCTTAGCAGGCTCTTTGCACTGGTTCTTGTAATGACCAATCTGATCGCAGTTGAAGCATCTAATATTCTTCTTCCCGATCACTTCCTTTGCCTTTCCAATACAACATTCATTATAAAAATGCCCCTTCTTATCGCACTTATAGCAAACAACTTCTAACTTTCCTTTATTTACGGCTCCACCTTTCTAAGCTCCATTCTTATGGAAAAACTTTCTTTTCTGACTCTGCCCCACCTGGACTTCCTTTGCCTTGTCCTTCTCCAAAGAAGAAAGCACCTCCTTATGTCTCATTGCCATCTCTACTACAACATCACAAGGATCACTAATATGAGGTAATGTAGCCCTTGCCAACTCAGGCTTCAACCCCCTTATGAACTTCTCGTTTAGCATACCCATACCTACCCAACTCCTCAAACCTTCTAACATACTCCAACACAGTCATCTCCTCCTGCTCCAACTCAGCAAACTTTCTAAGCAAGGTAGACTTCGCCATCACAGACATGAACCTCTCCTCGAATCTCCTCCTAAACTCCAGCATTTCCTCCAACCACTCCAGTAGCAACAATCGCCTGCATCATGTTGACAAAAAACTGATACATAGCTCCCATGTCAACTTGCGGGACTTTAGCACCCACATTTCCAGCTTGTGTCTGACCTTGGTTTCTCCTCGTATTTGGTCTGGCATTTCCGTTTGTGGTGGTGCTTCCCCCTCCAAGGTTAACTCTTCCACTTCTAGCATCCATATCTGTATTCAAGCCTCATGAGATATATAAGAATAGCCTAAGAGATATAGGATAATAGAGATATAGCGTATACTTATAAATAGCAAATACAAGTACGTTACTATAGCGTTATCCCATACCCCGATCTTATCTCTAATTCCTTAGGATTAAGTTTTCAAAAAACTTTTTAGTTTAAAGTTTTTCATAAACCTATGCTCTGATACCAAGTTGTAACATCCCCTATTTGGAGGCCTGAAGCTAAGTGCTACAGATGTTGTAGTCATCCATAGTATTAACTTCCGGTGACCAAATACGGTATGTTAATGGTATCCATAATATTAAAAGCACTTAATATGAAACAAAATCACAGATTTCAAAAATAACTTTTTGGATTACATTTCACAAAACATGTTTCATATCCCATTACATAATCCCAATCATTTCCCAGGTTCTGATTAAATATAATTATTACAAATTCGCCAAGAGCGACATATGAAGATGCCCCCTTAATTGACCAAAATACTATATAGTCATAACTGACATAATACGACACAGCGGAATCAAACAAAATAAAAAAGAAACCCTTAAATAGCTATCCGTCAACCACCTACTCGCCTCTGGAAGCATTATTCTCCAACCTATTAGAAACCTAAAAATCCACAACCCTCGGTCTACTCAAACCAGTTTTGAGCACCTAAGAGTTTATGGGGAAAAGCATAAACTTCGAGTCATACATAAAGCCTGGTGTGAATAATACTATACATCTCGGTTATTTGATATTAAGTGAGACCACGCCGCTTAGTGGAATGGGTTTCCCCTCACTAATATCCTTTTAAAACATATCTTTTACAAATCATAATCCTGCAACTAAAACTGGTTAAAACTGTAAAGCATTATCATGTAAACATACATATCAGGTAACAAATGGACTATCTGTCCGAATACTATAGTTTTGTTTGGCTAACTATTAAACTTTGGCTGACTCGGGCCTACTAGACAAAATAAACACATTATCTAACTTCTGTTAGATACTCCTCTTCTAGACGGTCTATCCCTAACTTACTTTCTCTAGGTCAATTGATCTTAATGGTTTTGCAAGCTCACCAATAACCTATCTATGTACAAATATATTCCTTTCTACGTGCAACATCATTTTAGTTTTACCTGTGACAAAGCCTTATACACTAGAATTTTGACTAAATTAGCTAGGGGTTAATAGCTAATGTATAGGGCGTGACGCTACACCATTCCCATATGGTATTCTAATATCTGAGTGATTTTACTTAGGGTTAACTACCCATAAATTTTCCATAAAAAACATTTCTTCCAAATTGATTTAAACCTTTAAATCATTCTTTAAATAAGGAAAATATACTCTATGCTTTACTCAAATCATCTTGCCATGTTATATATATTTTACACAAAACTTTGTTGATGAAAACATTTAAACCTTTGGAAGTACCCCTTTCGAACCCATTGAAAGTACCCCTTTCAATATAAGTGAAACCTTAGGCCGAAAGGCCAAAACATATCCCTTCAAAACCCTTCATCATAAACCTTTCGAAAACCTTTGAAAAGCATTGCCTTCGAAAGCTTTAAAACCTTTGACATCTTATCTTTAAAACACTTAACATTGCCTTTCGAAAACAATAGGAACCTTTCTTTTAAACCTTTCAAAATCATTGGGGAACCACCCCTTTGAAAACTTCATTAAAAACCTATCGAAAGCATTAAAACAAAAAAAATTCGAAACCATTTGGGTTCAAGTAAAATATGTGGAACAACCTTTCAAAACCACTTAAACTATCTTCTTCGAAACCTTTGGATTCTACCTTCGACAGAGCAAAAGGGTCGTAAAACATTTATGTTGAAAGCACTATTTCGAAAGCATTTCCTAAGTAAAGAAGTGAAGGTGCCGAAACCAACCTTCCGAAAGCATTGGAAAAGCGGCTTGGGTTATACAAAACAAAATAGCCCTTTCGAAGGCATCGCTTCGAAAGGTAAAAAGCGACAGAGAAAGGAATTTCAACCCCGACGGAAGCATTTACTTAAACAAAAGGCGCAACCTTTTAGAAACCATTCCTTTAAAACATTTAACCCAGTCGAAAGCCAACCAAGTCGAAAGCATTTCTTTCAAAAGCAAAGCGGGTGCATTTCATTTGAAACAAAGTAAGGTTTCGTCCTCCTTTGGCACCCCACTACCTTCGACTTTATACCTTTTGCCTTAGTCTAATTCGCTACGTACCAAGTGTTAATACCAGGCGCATTGGTTTCGACTGGGATGGAGGTGGGAGTATTGGGTCGAAAGCAAGGTGCCGAAAGTGGCAAAACATGTAAAAAGCATGTTTAAACTGATTTTTAGTTTTTAAAGTAATCTTTTCAACTACGTGCCTTGTTTGTCAAAATATTATTAGTTGTTAATTTCTTTTACAAAATTTCTACCGGAATTTCAAAAATAAGCATTTTAATTTATTCACAAAATACCCATTCTCCTTTTATAAATATATAAAACTTTTAAGTCTCATACCTTAAATAATTTTATATATCTATTAAAACACTTAGGAAAATTCTACAAAAATTCCAAAAAAATCATTTTTAATATGTTTTCTAACATATAATAATTTTAGACCCAAAGCATATATTATTTAACCGTAAATAATTTTTAAACCCAAATAATCAATTTCCTCACTAGAAAATTAGTATTAATTCCACATTAATTCATAAAATTATGAAAATTGAAACCATCTCTAAAATGTCATTTCTGATCCAAACCTAAAATCACAGGGCATTTGGATGTCATTTAATATGGTTTTCACATCAAAACATATCATAAAACCTATATGAATGTGGGCTTCTTCGGAAAAAATTGGATGTGTTTTCCTAGAAACATTTGTGTGGAATATCATTGGGTATAGCATGCTATGCATTTGTGGGCCCACAATGCCCTCCTGTGAAGTAAAAGATGTACAGCCTGGGTCCGGAGTGATCCACTGCGTTAAAAGAATAAATGGATAAGATGAAGGCGAATAGCTTTATCCGCGATGCTAAATACCTTAAATGGATAAAGAATCCAGTGCTTGTCTAGAAGGCTAATGGAAAATGATGAACATGCATTGATTATTCAGATCCGAATAAAGTGTGACCAAAGGATAGCTTTTTGATGCCGAAGATTGACCAACTCGTGGACTCAACTATAGGACGTGAACTATTATCCTTCATGGATGCATATTTTGGTTATAATTAAATAGCAATGCACATTCTAGATCAAGAGCACATCAGTTTCATTACTAAGTCGAGACTATATTATTATCGAGTGATGTCATTCGGTTTAAAGAATGTCGGAGCTATCTACCAACGATTGGTGAATTTGATGTTCAAAGATCAGACTGAACGAACGATGAAGGTCCATGTAGACGGCATGCTAGTGAAGCCACAACGATCAGTGAACCATATGTGTTGCCTTTCAAAGATGTTTGATGTGCTTCAAAAGTATGGGATGAAACTCAATCTATTGAAATGTTCTTTCAGAGTCACATAAGGAAAAAATTTAGGTTTCTTGGTAAACTCAAGAGGCATAGAAGCTAATCTGAAGCAGATTAAAGCATTGAAATATGTTGAAGCCATTGAGATAATGAGGGAAATTCAGAGCTTGAATGGAAAGGTCGCCGCATTGACTCGATTCATCTCAAAAGCGATAGATAAATGTGTGCCATTCTTTAATGCTCTCAAGAAAGAGAAAAAGAAGTTTGTCTAGATAGGGGAATGTCAAAATGCTTTCCAAGCCTTATCCAATAACATGGAGAGACCACCAACCTTATCAAAGCCTTTGGAAGGAGGGGAGTTATTTATTTATTTTGTAGTGTTTGTTCATGCGTAGGGCGCAACTTTGGTTGTGTAGAGTCCAGATTCAAAGGCCTGTATCGGTAGATAGAAAAGAATTATCCAAAGTAAGATAAGCTAGCTTATCGCTTATCGAATGCTTCGAGGTAGTTGCGACCCTACTTCCATGCTTATTTAATTAGAGTGATCAACCTTTGAAACTGGTGTTGCACCAACCCGAGACTTTGGGAAGGCTACTGAAGTGAACATTGAACTGAGACAGTACGATATAACCTACCATCCTAAGTAGGTGATGCGAGGATAGGCATTGGCTCATTTCATTGTCGAGTTCACCGTCCGGGATGGAGAAATAGAGGATGATATGGTCTGGCTTGCTCAATTGAAATTGTATACAAATGGAGCATCTAATGAACATAGCTCTGAGGTAGGAGTGATCTCAATAACCCTAGAGGACTAAACAATCTATTATGCCATTAAGCTTGAGTTTCCCATAATGAATAATGAAGCTGAATACGATGCACTCATCGTGGGACTCAATATAGCGAAAGAATTAGGAGTCAGAGCATTGTATATATTCAACGACTCTCAATTGGTGGCTGTCGGGTGAAGATGGAATTTCAGGCTAAGGGAGTGAAACTTGCCCCTTACTTGATGAAGGTCTTGGAACTGCTGAATGATATAGAATACTATATTATTACACATATTCCTAAAGAGGAGAACATGAAGGTTGATTCACTAGCCAAGCTAGCCATCTTAGGGGATGTGCCACTTATCGGATTGGTTCCAATGGAGGTTTTGTCGGCTCCAAGCATTGAGCAGATGGATGTCAATTTGATCTTGGAGGTCGAAGTAATAAATGAGTCCTGAATGACTCCGATCAAGGAATACTTACTGAAGGGAACTCTCTTGAACGGGAGAGATGAACAAAAGAAACTCGTATGCAAAGTACTGTGATTTATTCTCCAGAAAAAAGTATTATATAGGTTAGGATTCTTGCTCCCCTGCTATGACTTGTCACCAAGGAAGAAGCCAAAAAGATACTGGCCGATATGCATAAGGGAAGTTGTTGTGATTATAGTGAGGGGTAGATTTTTGCAAGGAAGATTCTTCGTTATAGATATTTTTGGCCAACGATCAGCCAAGATGCAGCTGTCTACACTAAAAAGTGTGAGAGATGCCACAGATTTTCCAAGATTCCTATATCCATATCCATAGATCTTGCACAAATGATCAGCACATGACTGTTTGTAGTTTAAGGACTTGATATAATCGATGCGCTACCCGATGTCCAAAGGAGGACCGAAGTATGTTATTGTCCCAATTGATTCTTTCATAAAGTTAGCCAAAGCGAAACCGCTAGCCATAATCACTATAAAGAAGGTGGTCAACATTATAGTGAAGAACATTATATGCCGATTTGGAGTTCCTTAAAGGATTATCATCGATAGCTGAACCCAATTCAAAAGTGTTGAATTCAAAGATTTCCATAACAAGTATCCAATTGAAAGGAGATTTATATATGCAGCATACCTATAAGCGACTGGATAGGTGGAGGCGATGAATAAGATCATCAAATCCATTTTGAAGGAACGGTTGATGAAGGCTAAGTGCAATTGGGTTGATGAATTAGCCCTGGCACTATACGCTTACCAGACGAATCACAAGTCCACGATCGGCCAGACTCCATTCACCTTAGCCTATGGATTAGAGGCCATGATTCCAATTGAATTGGAAGTTCCTTCTCAACAATGAACTTGCTATAATCCCAAGACGAATAAGGAAATCTTGCTTGAGTCCCTTGAAATGATTTATGAGAAGCGAAAAGAAGCTGATTTGAGGGTAGCTGCTCACCAGAAAAGTGAGAATGACAATTCAATGCCAAGGTCATGAACCAGACCTTTGAGATAAGCAATCTCATTTTGAATTAAGTCTCTCCTGGTCTGAGGCACTTTGCCTAAATTGGGAAGGACCGTTTTCAATTGAACAAAAAATTAGAGATAAAACTTTCAAGCTGGCAACTATTGATGGTATTTCGATTCCAATAGCATTGAATAGCAAGCACATAAGACACTATTTCACTTAGACTTATCTATGTAAATATCTAACTAGACTATAATGTAATAAGGCAGAGTCTATCATTCTTATGTCTATAAAAGGAATTAGCTTTAGGAGTCAATGAAACTGTATTCTTCAAGTCCTGACTTTATGCTATGTGAACAACAACAAAATTGAAATATTCCTTGTTTTGAAAATGTAGATATCTAGGTACCCGGAGAAAGGTACTGATGGACTCCCTTGATCCATGATTGGATCAAGGGAATATAATTGCACTAGGGTTGATCGTGATGATTTTCTCTATACCCCTAACCTTTAACAAGTGCCTGGAGATAACTAGGGTCTAAGACCGTAGCCTGGAGATAGGCAAGGTCTAATGACGATGCCCAAAGAGATATGCATATAAAATATTAGGTCCCAGAGATAGGACTCGGTAGGAGATTGAATCACTTTTTGCAAGCAAGATAAGTATTTACGATCAATGCCCAAAGATAGGTGAGGTCAAGCATAGATCTCTAGAGATAGACGTTCAAAGTCTCACATCTCGGAGGTAGGAAGCAACGTGAAGATCCAATCTGTCTTTTGTCAAATGGAACTTAACCGAAGGTCAACAAGATAAACCATGGAGTTGGTTAGGCAATTACAATTATACTGGCCAACGAGGATGCGTTTTGGCAGAGATAAACAAAATGAAACAATGAAGTACTACTAAGCAATGGCAAAATCATTTATACATAAAGAGTAATGATGGATAATATCACTGTACTAATCCTGATACGATTATCATGGATATAAGTAAGTCAAGTATATAGGCAGTGAACATAATAAAATGAGAGTCTAAAAGAAAAAATGATTTTATTCACAACTGAAGAACTTTAGAAGAAAAAGCGGGGCCATACCCACACAATAATTGCCTATGTACACTAATCGAGACCAGAACAAAACAAACGACTGCACAAGAATATAACATCCAAGCAGTCTTCCTCCTCCTTATACTCTTCTTTCCCTCACGAGAAGATAAGGTTGGCATTTTGCCAGATCTACCCTTTCTCCCATCAGACAAGTAGCCTTTAGGATCCTTGTTCCAGTCGTAGTCGCTTTATGGAGACTCGGGAGTGTTAGCATGAACACCCATTTTTCTAGGACTGGAAGTTGGAATGATGATTGGGTTAGTGGGTAAAGGAACCAAGAAAGGGAGGAACATCATCAACTCTCTCTTTCTTAATCTCTTTCGCCTTCATTATTTGAGAGGTTTTCTTTTGCAACATAAACAGCCTAATTTTGTGCTCGTGGCCCTAGTAATAGCTATATCTTCATTGCCCTAAGATATTTGAGATTCATTCATATTTTCTTTAGCCAACATGTGAATCTTTTTGACGTTAGGATGAGAATAGGACCGGCTGACGAAGTTGGGATTAGAGTTGGTGCAGAAACGATGATCGACTCAGTCATCGAACCTTGGTGCCTGAAGCAAGATTATCCTCTAGTAAGAGGGCAAGGGTAAGTGGACCTAAAACTTGAGAAAGTAAAAAATAGAGATTAGAAACATCCGTAGGTGTCATTTAAGCCTTCTCAAACACAGGAGAAGTTAGTGATAAACCTCCAAAAGAAGCGGAGATGGTTTGGGAAAGAGTCCCCGTATAACTCCCCTCAATGATTAGGGATATAACAGATAGTTTTGGATCATACTTGAGCATTGTATAGCCAGGCTCCTCGAGACTGTATTGGACATTAGCTAAAAATGTTGAAGGAGGTGTTGCCTCAAAAGTTTCCATGGTAATTGGAGTTGTAGTGATACCGTAAGAAGGAGTAATAAACTAAGAAGTGGGAGGCACCAATGTGGAAGAAGTGACGACACCAGAAGTAGTCATCGTTAAATTAGAAGCCCCAATTAGGAGTCCCTAAGAAGCAGGAGTTGAACTTTCCCCCAAATCCTTATAATTGGATTTGTGAAGGACCCCAGTAAGTGCATCATCAAAAGCAGAAGACTCAACGGCTAATATTATCTTCACACAACAATGGAATCCAGATCTTGACTCTCTAAGAGGTCAGCTTTTACCTCCTCATCAACATCAGCTTAATTTCCCTTCTCTTGCCTGGTTCTTTCTTCACATGTCATGGATAAAGCTCTAGGGTACCCTCATCAAGTAACCTTAAATTTTCAAACTTAATGGCATTCACATAGAAGAAAACAAGAGTGGGCTCTATTTCGGACTTGATTATGCACTCAGCATTTTCCACATGAGTTCTTGTGTCCTTTTGTGCTTGGGTGAATCGAGTAGTTACCCTACGTACTCTTAAGCCTAGTCGAGGACTTCATCCTTTTCTCAACCTCAAACACGACATCTGATTTCCGGATTCTTAAAGTTTGCTCATTAATAGTCTTTTGAAAAAAACTCTTTTCTATGGCAAGGTTGTGGCTCCTGTGATGTGCGTACTCGAGTTGAGTTTGTTGCACTTGAGATTTATCTTCGAAAGATTTTTCTTTCCTCCTCTAACTTTTCCTCCATAGCCTCGTGCGACCTCTTGATCTCCTCTACCTCCTTACCCAAAATAGCGATAATTCACTCATTGTCTTTTTTTCTATCTCTTTCTTTTGATGAGCTAGCTGCTTCTCCCTGTTAGCAACAGATAGAGCTTGTGCAAGTGTCTCCATATAAAATACCTATCGTATACATCTTTCACACTAGACATGAAGGTTTTGGCCACATAAATAAGAATGAAAGATTCCCAAATTAGTATACTTGGCTGTTTGACTAGCTTTTTAACAAGAAGAGATTCACTCTATTAATATACTGACCATAGTCACTTCCTTCCTTCGGGCGCCTAATGTCAGGCACATACCTTAAGTCACCTAATCCAACTATAGGTCCAGCCTCACTTTGCTCGCCTTGGTTACCTAATGGATTCTCTTTTGCAGAATCTCCCTACCGCTATACAAGGTCCATAACCTTGAGGTCAAAGGTTCAAATCTTGTCCCCATTTCACACTTATTTTTCGGTATGCCGCTCCATGAGTAAGGAGCAGTGCAAACAGAGCGAAAGAATGTAGTTTTCTTTTCATGACAAAAGTAGAAATAACTACAATTATTTTGTTTGGTTTCGTCTGACTTTCCACATTGCATTTCGAACCACGCGACATATCAACTTTCAGTCATTGACTACAAACCCTAGGAAGATAGCCATTGAGCACATGGAAGACGCGGTAGACGATGTACTGATGGAAGGGGTCCAGCAGAAGCTAGACATCCTCTGTGACAAAACTTGGGTTTCCCTACCTAGTTGATAAGCGAATTTAACCTCATCGAAGAAGAGCATAGGAAAAGATCTTTATAGCTTAGCTAGTTATCAATTTGAGGCAGATTCTATCATTACCAAAGGAACATGAGTAGGAGCATGCTTTTTTCCAGATCTTCGTTTGGAGGGATTAGAGGTTGTAGACCAAGATGATTGAGTGGCATGTTTGGAATTAAGAGAGGACGTTACTGGTTATGTGACAGTCAGGGCAGAAGTAGGTGCATTCGGAGCCTTCTAAAAAGAAACATATTCAGATTTTAACGAGTACTGATCCATACTTACTACCAGAGTGGAACAGATGCGACATTGCGAAAGGGATGTCCTACCTAACCCGGAATGGTCATGTGATCCTCGATCATGATCATTATGATGTTTGCATTTTCCTTTTTGCCTTTCTTTTTCTTTCCTATGATGACTCATGATAGCGGCATGATGAATCGTGCCTATGATAGCCTATAGAGTGTCCTTGGAGCTCATCAAAGAGATACAGGTATCCCATTGTACTTACAAAGAAAGCACGACCAAGTTAAGTTTTGGAAGTCCAAGAACAACACACATTGTGTTAACGTGTGGTGACTATAAAGGTCATGTGGAATGTTAATATGATCCAGTTCTGCCCATGGACCATGCTCATGAAGTTTAGAGTTATTACCCCCACCGTGGTCGAAGGCATGTCAGCAATCACAAGAATGGTAGAGTCAATATCACCGAGATTGATATTGTCGAGACCATAAGAAGGAATTTTATCTGGAATGATCCTAATTGAACTATATATGTCACCAGTTGGTGGAGCCAAAGTTGCCTCCCCTACTGGAGCTTGATGTGTTGTGGACTTGGATAGGGCGAAATGATCTTTAACTTCAGATGATAGGGAGTAAGCGACAGTTATCCATCACCACCTATCTCTCCAATGGACTCATGAAAAAGGTACACTTGTCCACCATGTAACATCCCCCACTTGGAGACTCGAAGGTGAATGTCGATGATGCTGCAGTCATCAATGAAATTACCTTCCAGCGACGAAAGTGAGTTTAGTTTATTAGTTAAACACAAACAAAGTAAACAAAACAACTAAATACTTTTAATTACATCAAAATTTGCATTCTTTACATATACTTCAGTCACAATTAAACCCAAAGACGTGCTCGCGTAAGAGTCAAATATAATAGAAAATAAAATGGTGAAGAGTCTAGTCAACAGATGATGATGCAGCCCGCACTCCTTAGTAAAGTCGAAACAAAAATCTTTTTTACCTATAAGCCTCCTACTCCGTCTTCGATCTTCGTTCTGGGGGCCTTATTTCATACCTGTCTAATCCTATAAACTCAACGTACTCGAATGAGCACCCGTGAGTTTATATGGAAAACAATAATAAAAATATGGGTCAAACATAAAGTCCGGTGTGAATAATACTTACCCAATACAATCATATAGTGAGACCAAACAATACTGCACATATTGGGTTTCCCTGTCACTATTCAAACATCAAGAGTGGAACATTCAAAATACTGACGCAATTGGTTCTTGGCCACGTCAACATCTTGTGCTTCCCTAAGCGGCCCCCATTTACTGTTGCACCCCCGATGCAATCTCCACTCAATTCCTAATTCAATTTATTCTTTTAATTCAATGCAATACTTACTACTGTGCACCCTACATAGTCCCCACTCGGTTCCCATTTTAGATTATTCTTTAATCTACTGTAGTACTTTGTCGTTGTTCGATACTATGCCCCGTGTAGTTTCTTACTCATTCGTTGATTATATAATACTGAGCCCCACACAGGTGTTTCATATCCTTTTTAACTATTTAATACCACCCTATGAAGATTATACTTATTCTTCTTTAGCTACCTAATATTGCGCCCCACGCATGTCTTATTGTTCTTCTTAAAGTGTTAGTGCTGCGCCCCATGCAGTTATTATTATTTCCTTTGAAGTTTTTAATACTCTGCCCCACACAGTTCTTACTTATTTAATACTACACCCCATGCAGTTGAATGTCTTTCTTCACCTTCCCCGGGAGTGCATTCATAATTGCCTCTCCTCGCCTTCCCAAGGTGTGCATCCACTTTAAATATTTGTTTAATTTATGGAACTGCCCCCACAGTCCCTAAAAGGTTGAATACCTCTCCTCATCTTCCTAAGGTGTGCAATCGAGTGAGCGTCCCCACCCGGCTTCAACAGCCCTTCACATATTATTTCTAGCCCAGGATCTTATCCTATTACTAACCTGGCCTCTCCCCAAGTCCCACTTATCTTTTATTAGGTTTCATTTACTACTTTCTTGGCGCAGTACCACCCTGCTCCAATGCTGAGTGTTTCCCACTTTTCTTATTAAGCGTTCCCTTCCCAATTATGGTGCAGTATAATCCCTTCATGTTGCATGCGGTTCTTACTTATGAATATAGAGACGCCGCCCCAAGGCCATTTCAGAAAAACCCTGACATCTCTGACAATGTCTTTACACTTGTCGCTATCTCATTCATCCCTATTTTACTTTTTGTTATTTGCAGTGTCCTATTTCTTTCTTTTTAGCAAAATATTTGGATCTGGTTTCCCTCTTTCCCAACACCTATTAATATATTTTCTCATAAAATTTAATTTTCATGCATCCCCATAGTTCCTCCTTGCTTCAGCGTGGTTCTTAGTCTATTTTGGTTTATTTTCCTTATAGAAAATCCTAATGAATTCCTTGAAAATTTATGAACGCTTGTTCAAACATATTTAATCTTTATTTGGACTTTTAAAGGTGATTTACTTAATTATTTTCTAGTCGTGCGCCTTCAATATATCGTATCAAATCATATATGCTTAGGAAATTTCTCAAACTAAAAACTCATCTCTATATTCATGATTAGAACATCATAAAAAAATCACTATATTTTGAAATTGTTAAAGTACAAAAAACACATCTAAATATCCCATGTTTATCTATTCTTTCCCAAATCATTCATTAAGCTTTTATGTTTATTAGGAACCTGTATGAACTCCATCGTACTTAAAAACATACAAATCTAAATTGAGACCATATATTAGGGATCAGTGTAGATAGGTTAAGTTTTACTAACCTAGATATTTAAGATGTCTAGTTTTAGTCTTCTTAGTCCCCTTTAGCTCCTGTTTTCTTTATCTTCTTCCTATTTGCCTTCTCTAAGCCACCGCCATTAAAGTTCTCCCTTAACTTTTTATTATATTTAGGTAGGATGAAATGAATGAATAGAGAGGAATAATGCTTCCATAATAACTTAGGCTTGGGCTCTCATGCCCCTTTTCCATTTATTTATTTCTCATTGCTTCTCTTATCTAAGCCACCCTAGCATTTTAATTTTTATTTAATTAATTTAAATTTTGGGTTGTTACAATTTTCCCTCCTTAAAGGAATTCGCCCCCAAAATTCAGTATAGATTTAGTAGAGATTTGTCCTCTAGTTCATGCTTACCCTAAGCATACCCATGAATTCCCAATCATGCATATAAAATGTACTATTGCTATCTACTAATGCGGTAAACATCCATGATATATATATATATATGGTCTATAGCAGTACAACATCAATACATAGCTCATGCGCTAATCTATAACGAATAACTTTGGATATGTCTTCTTAACATTATCCTCTGTTTCCCACTTGCAGTGCTCCCGATCTGCACTCCACTAGACACAAACTAGCTTCACTACCTTGTTCTGAAGTTGCTTCTCATCCCAATCCACTATTTGAACCGGTTTGTACACATATGTCATATTTAGCTTTATGGCTAGGTCTTCTACTATGCTTTGGTTAACTACTGCGCCCGGATCTCTAATGCATTTCTGCAAACATGATACGTGAAACACATTATGGATCCCTGCAAAAACACTAGGCAGATCCACCTTACATGCCGCCTTTCCCATCCTATCTATGATCGGAAATAGTCTTACATATATGGGTACTAACTTTCTAGCTTTTTCGAAGCACATTACACCCCTTAGCGGAGAAACCTTCATAAACACTTAATCGCCTACTGCAAACTCCAGTTCCTTCCTCTTTGTGTCGGCATAACTCTTCTGCCTTGACTGCACTACACTGATCCTAGCTCGGATCAGTTCTACCTTCTTAGTAGAATCCTTCACCACATCTGGTCCCAATGCATTCCTATCCCCTGCCTCCAACCAAAATGTTGGCGACTTACATGGTCTTCCATACAACGCCTCAAATGGAGCCGTCCCAATACTGCTTTAATATCTATTGTTATATGAGAAATCTACAGTATGTATGTAATTCTTCCAAGATCCACCGAAGTCTAAAATGCATGCTCTCAGCAAGTCTTCCAGGACCCTGTTGATCCTCTTAGTCTGCCCATCTGTCTATGGATAGTATGCATTACTCATGCGCAATTTTGTACCTAATACCTTCTGTAAACTTTACCAAAATACACTAGTGAACAATGAATCCTAGTCACTAATAATAGTGCTATGCACCTTATGCAGTCTCACTGTTATCTTCATATATATTTTTGCTAAATTCGGCCCAGTCCTCTTAGCCATCACTAGAATGAAATGGGCACATA
Organism: Allium fistulosum; assembly: GCA_030737815.1. NCBI lineage: Eukaryota > Viridiplantae > Streptophyta > Magnoliopsida > Asparagales > Amaryllidaceae > Allium > Allium fistulosum. The sequence goes on from CM060901.1 coordinate 1,260,894,993, forward strand.
TAGTTAGTCTGTCAACTATGACCCATATGCTTTTACTTCCTGCCCTTGTTCTTGACAACCCATCTACAAAGTCCATAGATATTAAATCCCATTTCCAAATTGGAACTTTTAAAGGCTGTATGAGCCCACTTAGCTTCTTATGTTCTGTCTACACTTATTGGCATGTAAGACATCTTCTCATGTACTCTCTTACGTCTTTCACTACACCACAAAAGGCTTTTAACAGCGTTTGATAAACGCTGTAATACGATACAACAGCGTTAGTTCAAACGCTGTATAACGACATGCTGTCGTATATACAGAACTTACAACAGCTTTTCGATAAACGCTGTTGAAACATCACTTTGACAGCGTTTATTACAAGCTGTCAATAACGTTTTTACAGCGTTTTCAAACATGTTGTATTATGTTTCTACAGCGTTAATAATTTAGTTGTCGAACATGTTTTAATTCTACTTTAACTGTTTACAACAGCTTTTTATAAACGCTGTTATTGAATCATCAACTATTTCGACAGCATGTACTAAACGCTGTTATTGACTATTTTAAGATAATTACAGCACGAATTGAACGCTGTTGTTTCTTCATTGACAGCATTAATCAGACGCTGTCTTCTATTTATATGACAGCTTTAATATTCCACTCTATTTTTGAATATTCCAGAACTATATTTTGAGTATATTCAAGCAACTAGTATATATAACAGGTTTTAATAACTATTAATTAGTTACATAAACTAGTTAAGACAATATTAATAAACAAAAGACATCCATAAACCAAGTTTCAATAATATCCATAAACAAAAATAACAATAATATTCCACTAAAGCATTTACTACACACAAATCTTCCTCTAACACTTCTTTACTCACCAGCCCCCAACACCCCACTGCATTGCATTTGAATTCATCACTTCCTCACTTCAACAACCTTCATCACAACACATATAACATACAAACTTCCCTGCTTTTAACTAACTACCGTTCTACATTCATCAGCAACATAACAGCACGCAAATAACCACCAAACTACCTACATAACTTCCACGCACCAGTGCACATATACCACTGCTCTGCAAAACTTCCTGCCAACCCATCACAAGCATCCATTATGGAAAATTTCAGTTAACATATCACTCATTTACATACCAGTGCACATATCACCACATTTACAAGCATCACATAATTCATCACTTCATGTTAACATTACATCAACTCTCACTGACATCAGCAGCCAAACCACCCATATATTGTAACTGCACATCTGTCAACATATACCACCCAAATATTGTCACTAGCTTCAATACTTCATCACTCACAATCACAAACTTCCCCAAAGTTCATCACTGCTCATTTGCCTTACAACTATTCAACCTTCACTTGACTGTGCAATCCTTCATATCACTTCTATCATCTACAATTACTTCATCCACTGCATAAGCCTCTCCATACCACGGATACATTCACCACTCACACTTCATATCACATACATCCTCATTTAATATACAAATCCATATCTGGCAACTTCTTCCACTCGGTCACCTTCCACAGTCCACAACAACTCCCCAAACAAAACTGTCTACCTCCACCTCCACTGCCCCATCAACTGTTACACTGAAACTCCTCCACAACCCACCACTATAATCAATACAAACCACCCTGCCACTTCTAACATCCTCTGCCCCTTCATCTTACCATCACTCATCACTGCCACCAACTTGCCTGCCTGCACTGACCCAACGAGCTTGTCACCATACCTCATTGCATTGCACTTCATCCCCTGCCCATCTGATCAATCAACCTCCATCACCATAACCTGCCTTCAATATAACAATTGTTGCACCTCATTGCCTGCACCACAAATCTTCCACTATCATACAAATCCGCCAACAAGCTTCACTTCATCACTGCAACATCTCTTCAGACTGCACATTCATCACCACACTTCATTTCATCAACTACCAGCGCCACAAATTCCAGACTTCTCCACACATTCACAAACCACATGTGCACATCAATCGCCGGGCATACATATCTCCCAAAACTATAACACTCCCCTTTTCTTACAACAGTCCCTTCACCGCCACACTTCATCTGTCCACCATCCAACCTCTCATGTCAACACACTCTTCATTTTCCACCCTCTGCGCCTCAAAACACTGCTGCAATTTCATCCCCATATCACGGCTCCATTCACCTCCCCCTACGACCACTGTCCATACTCACAAAACTGCTACTATCACTGTGACAACTTCCACTGTAAACTTACAACTGCAGTTCACCAACCGTGCCAGACAACTTCATTAAACCATTCTCAGTAGTAGGTGGAAGCAGTTGAACATTTAAAAACAATTGTGTATTGCTGTGATTTCGGTAGGAAAACTGATCAATCATCAATTTATTTAGTTAAAAAGCTCCACTTTCAAGTTTCAACAGCTGAAATGACAGCTTCTTTTTCACTAGTAAATTACATTTACTGCTTAGTTTTCCCTTTCTAAATGCTATGAGCTACCGCAGTCTCCCATAAGATATCATCATTGCAAACTCTTTTTCATATATCATGGATGTATACTATTTTTCTGATAGGGACTGTAATCAGCATATTAGTTTTGATACGCTATTGTAATAAAAACGTCTATATGTCAAAGATGGCACCAAAGATGTAGACGGTTAGACCAAAGACTTAATGATCAATTGATGCATTTTTGTTGATCTAATATTACTAAATAACATGCATTGGTTGCTCCTAGCCATTCGATCTGTAGGTGAACTCCTACTTGGGTTTTCAAACATAACAGGCGATTGATTCTTTTACTATTTAATTGGTTGTAGACATTCACCGTTGATGCTACAATTTAAGTTAAATTACATATAATATTGGAAGGAAAAAAAAAATAGTTGCAGATGAGATGGTAGTGCAAAACCTGTGATGCCCATTGATGCGCCAAAATCCCCTTCCCACTTTTTCCGATTCTCTCTTCAAAATTGTCCGGGCTCTTCCAAAATAACCTATTTCAAACGCAGAACCCGTAAACATACACCCCGTTCAAAACTTAATACGAAAATAAGCACTTTTTCTACTTTACGTCTACGCACTTTGAATTTGCTCGAATACAGCTAAAATTTTGTTTTTAGCATTTTCAGAATGCACTAAATGTAAAATGATGACAAGTAAAAAACATGCATATTCTTATAACAAAATTCGAATGGAGAACTAAACTTGTAATAACTTGTTTTCTTCTAGCCTTTTTTACTTTTTTCTTAATTTTTTTCATGCTGAAAATAAACTTGCTTCATGCAAGCCATGTAAATCATAAAAACTTTACATTGTTTAATATTTAAGCCATTTGAAAATTTTGAGTTTCTTTATTGGACTGTAAAAAGGGAATCCTGAAAATTTTGAGTCTCTTTGTCAGGCAATGTCAAAAGGAAATACAATTTTAAATAATGAATTATACCATAAAAATTGCCTCCTCCATCCCTTCCATAAAAATTTCTGCAACCTCTTTCACTATTTCTAAGACCACCTACCGACAGATCATCTCCCATCAAAAAGACTATGTCAACCGAAGAGACTACCAATAGAGCTACTAGGTGGAACCATCAACTTCTCTTTCTGTCTTTCTTCTTCTTGTTTCTGTAAAATAGACTATCAAAAGATATTTATGTTTCAGTTATAGTAGCCAAAAAAAGACTGTAAAACTGGATGTACAATGGTGAGTGAACGACGGTAGTTAAATAAATTTTATTTCATCATTATCTCACTCATTTACCACTTCTACACTGATGTAGGCTAATGTACACATATAAAAACAAATTAGCGTCCGCGTCACATTGATAACACCATTGATACTTATAGCAGCAACTGCACAGTGATTTTTAGGATGAGGAGGAAGCATAAAAAAAGTCAATTCCTCTCAGTTCTAAATAAAGGGTTCATCAAACCTTGATTTTACATTTATTTTACTTCATTTGTTTTTAACTGTTCAGAAATCAATTTACAAAGAAGAATTGATGATCACAACAATAAATAGGTTAGATAGGGCATGATAATATTTACTTCATCAGGTTGCTGGATACACTATAAGACAGACACTCATATAAGTGTTATATATTTACAACTAAGCAATTTGATAGATAGGTTTAAAACTGTAACATTCTATTTATGTCATGATCTGATAGATAATAAATTTGACTTTTAACAAAACTAAGCAATTTGATAAGTCGTAAATCTTTTTGTACATGTCCAAGCAATTTCAAAACAAATCAACTTATTAAGTGACAGTTAGTTTATATTTAAGCTCTAATTTATTCACTTTTGAAAAATGTGAGTTAAACACTGATTAGGGAAAAAGGGTAAATCATATTTTCCTTCCCGAAACATGAGTTCATGCTCTCTAATTCACCACTAATTTTGTCTCAAAGCTTCTCATTCATTATTAAATGCACGCTTATTCATTACAACTAAGAATTTCATAATTAAACTATCTCAGATCGAAAATTGAACACAACTGCAGTTTTTTTCCAAAAGGTTCATTTGGTTGTTGAAGATAAATGGAATTAATACAGTATCATGTTAAATCGATACTAAACTATAACAACCACAGAAGAAAGGGAAAAACTCACCATGTGAATTGGGTGTATTACATTGCACCTTGATACTTTGTTGTTGCGTCTGTTGTTTTGGTTGTTGCTGTACAAAATCCATCATCTTACAAGCTCCAGCAGTCTCTCCCATGCCTAAAGGGATTTATTTGATTCTCGATTTGATTGAGCTCATTAGTGTTGGGTTGGCCGAGGTCCTCACCAAGTAAATTTCTGATATTACAAATTCAGTTAGGAAAAAACATCGTATTATTAACTTTAAGGTTCATTGCTGATGCCAACTCTGGGAACGCTGCATAAGCTCAACTCTAGTTTTTAACTTTGGACAGTCCAGGTAACTGCTCTGCACTGTAAAACAAGATGGAGACTAGTTTAAGGTATTAATTTTCCTTAGCAGTGCAATATTTAACTCCTTGCTGCTGATAATTCGCGTAGACTGTAAAATAGGCATTTGTTCACTTTGATACAATCGTGCAATAAATGAAACATGATTTTATTAAATAGATACAAAAAAATATGTGAAAACTATGCCATCATGAAAATAACCATTACAAAGATATAGTTTGATACCATGTTGTTTTGCCCACGCCCACATACAACCAACCATTTCTTTGGTTTGATTCGGAAACCATCATGCAATAACTCAAACATGATTTTATAGAGTTTTTTAGATGAAGCGTGGAAAAAATAATGTCTGTATATATCTTAGCATGTGAACTTATGGGGCATGCATTCAATTTTGTTATAACTTGCATATACATGTGCATCATACAAAAAATGACAAACTTTGAAAAAAAAATCAAGGCATTGACGACTAGTAAAACATTGGTTAAAAAACTTTGAGATGCAAAAGAGCATAGGCTATAACAATGTTTGGGCCAGACAATAAATTATATAACTAGTATTTGAACTTATGACTTTAGCCAGAGCTGTAGCCTAGAGCCTGTCTGTGCTATATCTATTCCAGTTGCTATATCCATTTTAACCTGATGGACATGGTAATATAATGTACTGGGTCCATTAGTGTACTGAATTAATTTCTGTTTTCACTTTGCAATACATAGGTCCATCAGAGTATATTGAATTGATTTCTATTTCCACTTAGCAATCCTCTATTTTTAGAAGATAGAGCTGCAAGCTTTTGTCTATCCTTAAGAAATGAACAATTTGATGCAATACGATTCAAATAAAAAATACGAAAAAAAATCCAATAAAAATGTATGTTAAATATATCTTTCCATTTTTGTTTATTGTGCTTAAAGTTTTATAACAGTGTGTTTTCTCGCAGGCACATGTTTAACTAGAAAGATTTTCTATGTTTGATTTTTTTAATTCAACCATACATGTAATTAAGTTTATATAAAGGTTTACCGTGACATTTGAAGAAGATTTAGTCTCCAATCTAAAAAAAATATTAACCCGAAACAAACATTGCATTAAATATTGATGTAGGACATAAGGCTGCACCTGAAAATTAATTAGCAATGAATTTAGCTATACGGTCAAATACTTAAAATGAAATTTATCAATAAAATACCTTGCATAAAGTGTAAGGCAGAAGTATGAACTGAACAACAAAAAGCTTCCATGCAGAGAGATGATACTAACATTGTTAACGAAATAGTTACTTCAATATAACAGTTTACAAAGTAACCGTGTTAAGTTACCATAACAAATACTCCCAATCAGAACCATGAAAATGTTTTAAGAATCCATTATCAAGAATGATATGCATATTATAATGCAAGTTTTGTATATGAACATCATGCATCATCATTTATACCAAATAATTATTTGGAATATTAGGCACTGGAAACACACATTCATAGGATATGAGTAAAAATCTAAAAAAGAAAAGGAGAAAAAAGGCATGTCTTCTGCACTTGCGTAAATACCTGAATGTAGCTCGATACACTTTGGTTTTTGAATCTAGCAGTAACCAATACGCTAAATACACATCTTCATAGATAATATCTTTTGTAAGTTAGACATGAGATGTGATAAATTGTAAAAATTAAAGGAACGAAAAAATCAAATGTGTCTCATTTATTATTTGCGCAAATGCATTTTTTTCAACATAATCATGTCAAAGAGAATAGATAACAAAACTGTATATAAACCAATATGTCATATTAAACTACAAAATACCTTGAGCCTTGAGAATACACAGAATCTTGCTTTTGGTGATGCTCTTAACCTGAGGGATACCAAAAGAATCATGAAGAATGCAACAATTTGAGATGGAGTCGGTCCTTGGCAAATTTGCAAATTTTCTCTTAAACCTAAACATTGTATTTAGAATTATATTAAGTCGGGATTCCACGAAAAGAATTACTGGTGTATGATAACAAAAGGGAAACTGTTTCCAGGCCCTATAAGTTATAATGACTTGTTTTAAAGACTATGTTGCCGTAAAACAAACATGCCTAGTAAAACAGTGCCTTATACAGTTTGTTTATTTATTCAATGAACAATGCTACTTTTGTATCATGGAATTAAACTTCAATCTACTCGTGGATATTTTCTAAATGCCCTAATGCCTCTTCAAACTATGTCTGATTTATACATGGTCATATTTATCATATTATTTTGTCCCTTGTGCACTACTTTGAAGAATTATATGCAATTTGTATAAAAAATGAATCGATGCATCTTACATTTAATTGATATAATTTCTCCCAGCCTAGACCGTAATACAATTAGATATTTATGTGAAGCGGTGTTAACTGATATTACATCGTTGACTAATATATGAACTTCCATCTTTTATGATTCCTATTTATATAAAACTATAGTGTTTAGTTCACGCATTCATTAGCTTTGTAATTAATCAATACAAGAAGAAGAAAAAATAGTTGAATGTATCTCAAAAGCTCAAATAGACATGCTTGATTAATAGCCACATTAGGCATTTTATTTGATATCTTATGAGTGAAACAATTAGTAAACAAGGGTGATATAAGAATTTTGTAAATGCACTAGCATATGGTTTATAAGGGACTCGAAGGAAATTCGGTAATAAAAACAAATTCATGTCATTTATTTATTCATCAATGTCATATGAGTTATGAGGGGGGACGCCAATTATAACAAATAAATACCCATTTATTTATTCAGCAATGTCGTGCATTTGTATTTATCATAATTCAATGCTAATATATTTTCTATTCAAATATCATAAATATATTCTATATTACTCTAATAATTTCACCTAATAAGTTTTACTTTTATAACTTATCACTATGAAATCCCAATTTAAATTATAGTTATTCATTCTTTATGAATATCGAAAGTCTGCATACCGAAGTGTGACATTGGAGTAGATTGCCAGGTGTTTTATCTCCAAAATCTACATACCGAAAACCTCCATAACAAAGATAAAAAAAGTAGTAATAAAGATATATATCATTGACGTTCTCTTCGTTGTTTTGTTTTCTACTGGTGGTGATTTTAGTGTATCCTTCGTTTGAGAAAAAAAAGTTTATAGAAATTTATTACATATTCATCTCTCCAGGTGGAAAAATAAGCAACTTCTGCTATTTTTTACCTAGACTTTAAGTAAAATATGTGGGTATGGATCAGGAAAATGCGATGTCACTAGGCCTGAAGATAAAACAATGTTAAAGATTTGTGTATACTTAGCAAAACCACAACAAATTAAAACAAAAAAAATCAGATATATGACATGAACCCATATACCCTAGTAACTAGATTAGAACCAAAGTTTACAATGTGTTGTACTGGTAAGATATTATGATTTAATTCAAGAGCATGAAATAAGGATTTGCCAACGTAAAACAAAATATAGAAGGGAAATAATCAAGCAGGTGGAAAGTGTAAACAAAGCTTAGAAGGGAAATAATCAAGAGCATGATTATATTACTCATATTTTCCAGTATAATACTTGACCAAGCACGGCTAATCACAGTAACTAGATCACATATAAAAGTACATTTTAAACCTAAATAACAAAATCGAAATTGATGTATGAATAAAGAAACACATACTGAAAAAACAAAATCGAAATAGACGTTGATTAAACTAATCGAAGAACCCATTTTAAACCTAAATAAAATCGACAAATCGCTGGAAACAGGTACCTGCAGAGGGAGCAACTAGCGGTGATGATTCAAATTCGAAAACGAAAGAATGGTGAAGGGAGATGTCTGAACGACAGAGCGGGGGTGATGAAGGCAAATTTTGGTGATTGGAAGAGAGATTTAATTTGGTTTTAGGTGGTGAAGGTGTTAACGAGATGAAAGGCTAAGAAAAGTAATTTGGAGAAGTGAAAAAATGAGGCGGCAAAGTTATATTATTTACGTTTTCTCAGCGTTCGGACGTAAAAGTTTCCCTCCAGTATTATTGTCCACCGCACTCAAGTCACCTAATCCAACTATAGGTCCAGCCTCACTTTCCTCGCCTTGGTTACCTAATGGATTCTCTTTTGCAGAATCTCCCTACCGCTATACAAGGTCCATAACCTTGAGGTCAAAGGTTCAAATCTTGTCCCCATTTCACACTTATTTTTCGGTATGCCGCTCCATGAGTAAGGAGCAGTGCAAACAGAGCGAAAGAATGTAGTTTTCTTTTCATGACAAAAGTAGAAATAACTACAATTATTTTGTTTGGTTTCGTCTGACTTTCCACATTGCATTTCGAACCACGCGACATATCAACTTTCAGTCATTGACTACAAACCCTAGGAAGATAGCCATTGAGCACATGGAAGACGCGGTAGACGATGTACTGATGGAAGGGGTCCAGCAGAAGCTAGACATCCTCTGTGACAAAACTTGGGTTTCCCTACCTAGTTGACAAGCGAATTTAACCTCATCGAAGAAGAGCATAGGAAAAGATCTTTATAGCTTAGCTAGTTATCAATTTGAGGCAGATTCTATCATTACCAAAGGAACATGAGTAGGAGCATGCTTTTTTCTAGATCTTCGTTTGGAGGGATTAGAGGTTGTAGACCAAGATGATTGAGTGGCATGTTTGGAATTAAGAGAGGACATTACTGGTTATGTGACAGTCAGGGCAGAAGTAGGTGCATTCGGAGCCTTCTAAAAAGAAACATATTCAGATTTTAACGAGTACTGATCCATACTTACTACCAGAGTGGAACAGATGCGACATTGCGAAAGGGATGTCCTACCTAACCCGGAATGGTCATGTGATCCTCGATCATGATCATCGTGATGTTTGCATTTTCCTTTTTGCCTTTCTTTTTCTTTCCTATGATGACTCATGATAGCGGCATGATGAATCGTGCCTATGATAGCCTATAGAGTGTCCTTGGAGCTCATCAAAGAGATACAGGTATCCCATTGTACTTACAAAGAAAGCACGACCAAGTTAAGTTTTGGAAGTCCAAGAACAACACACATTGTGTTAACGTGTGGTGACTATAAAGGTCATGTGGAATGTTAATATGATCCAGTTCTGCCCATGGACCATGCTCATGAAGTTTAGAGTTATTACCCCCACCGTGGTCGAAGGCATGTCAGCAATCACAAGAATGGTAGAGTCAATATCACCGAGATTGATATTGTCGAGACCATAAGAAGGAATTTTATCTGGAATGATCCTAATTGAACTATATATGTCACCAGATGGTGGAGCCAAAGTTGCCTCCCCTACTGGAGCTTGATGTGTTGTGGACTTGGATAGGGCGAAATGATCTTTAACTTCAGATGATAGGGAGTAAGGGACAGTTATCCATCACCACCTATCTCTCCAATGGACTCATGAAAAAGGTACACTTGTCCACCATGTAACATCCCCCACTTGGAGACTCGAAGGTGAATGTCGATGATGCTGCAGTCATCAATGAAATTACCTTCCAGCGACGAAAGTGAGTTTAGTTTATTAGTTAAACACAAACAAAGTAAACAAAACAACTAAATACTTTTAATTACATCAAAATTTGCATTCTTTACATATACTTCAGTCACAATTAAACCCAAAGACGTGCTCGCGTAAGAGTCAAATATAATAGAAAATAAAATGGTGAAGAGTCTAGTCAACAGATGATGATGCAGCCCGCACTCCTTAGTAAAGTCGAAACAAAAATCTTTTTTACCTATAAGCCTCCTACTCCGTCTTCGATCTTCGTTCTGGGGGCCTTATTTCATACCTGTCTAATCCTATAAACTCAACGTACTCGAATGAGCACCCGTGAGTTTATATGGAAAACAATAATAAAAATATGGGTCAAACATAAAGTCCGGTGTGAATAATACTTACCCAATACAATCATATAGTGAGACCAAACAATACTGCACATATTGGGTTTCCCTGTCACTATTCAAACATCAAGAGTGGAACATTCAAAATACTGACGCAATTGGTTCTTGGCCACGTCAACATCTTGTGCTTCCCTAAGCGGCCCCCATTTACTGTTGCACCCCCGATGCAATCTCCACTCAATTCCTAATTCAATTTATTCTTTTAATTCAATGCAATACTTACTACTGTGCACCCTACATAGTCCCCACTCGGTTCCCATTTTAGATTATTCTTTAATCTACTGTAGTACTTTGTCGTTGTTCGATACTATGCCCCGTGTAGTTTCTTACTCATTCGTTGATTATATAATACTGAGCCCCACACAGGTGTTTCATATCCTTTTTAACTATTTAATACCACCCTATGAAGATTATACTTATTCTTCTTTAGCTACCTAATATTGCGCCCCACGCATGTCTTATTGTTCTTCTTAAAGTGTTAGTGCTGCGCCCCATGCAGTTATTATTATTTCCTTTGAAGTTTTTAATACTCTGCCCCACACAGTTCTTACTTATTTAATACTACACCCCATGCAGTTGAATGTCTTTCTTCACCTTCCCCGGGAGTGCATTCATAATTGCCTCTCCTCGCCTTCCCAAGGTGTGCATCCACTTTAAATATTTGTTTAATTTATGGAACTGCCCCCACAGTCCCTAAAAGGTTGAATACCTCTCCTCATCTTCCTAAGGTGTGCAATCGAGTGAGCGTCCCCACCCGGCTTCAACAGCCCTTCACATATTATTTCTAGCCCAGGATCTTATCCTATTACTAACCTGGCCTCTCCCCAAGTCCCACTTATCTTTTATTAGGTTTCATTTACTACTTTCTTGGCGCAGTACCACCCTGCTCCAATGCTGAGTGTTTCCCACTTTTCTTATTAAGCGTTCCCTTCCCAATTATGGTGCAGTATAATCCCTTCATGTTGCATGCGGTTCTTACTTATGAATATAGAGACGCCGCCCCAAGGCCATTTCAGAAAAACCCTGACATCTCTGACAATGTCTTTACACTTGTCGCTATCTCATTCATCCCTATTTTACTTTTTGTTATTTGCAGTGTCCTATTTCTTTCTTTTTAGCAAAATATTTGGATCTGGTTTCCCTCTTTCCCAACACCTATTAATATATTTTCTCATAAAATTTAATTTTCATGCATCCCCATAGTTCCTCCTTGCTTCAGCGTGGTTCTTAGTCTATTTTGGTTTATTTTCCTTATAGAAAATCCTAATGAATTCCTTGAAAATTTATGAACGCTTGTTCAAACATATTTAATCTTTATTTGGACTTTTAAAGGTGATTTACTTAATTATTTTCTAGTCGTGCGCCTTCAATATATCGTATCAAATCATATATGCTTAGGAAATTTCTCAAACTAAAAACTCATCTCTATATTCATGATTAGAACATCATAAAAAAATCACTATATTTTGAAATTGTTAAAGTACAAAAAACACATCTAAATATCCCATGTTTATCTATTCTTTCCCAAATCATTCATTAAGCTTTTATGTTTATTAGGAACCTGTATGAACTCCATCGTACTTAAAAACATACAAATCTAAATTGAGACCATATATTAGGGATCAGTGTAGATAGGTTAAGTTTTACTAACCTAGATATTTAAGATGTCTAGTTTTAGTCTTCTTAGTCCCCTTTAGCTCCTGTTTTCTTTATCTTCTTCCTATTTGCCTTCTCTAAGCCACCGCCATTAAAGTTCTCCCTTAACTTTTTATTATATTTAGGTAGGATGAAATGAATGAATAGAGAGGAATAATGCTTCCATAATAACTTAGGCTTGGGCTCTCATGCCCCTTTTCCATTTATTTATTTCTCATTGCTTCTCTTATCTAAGCCACCCTAGCATTTTAATTTTTATTTAATTAATTTAAATTTTGGGTTGTTACAATTTTCCCTCCTTAAAGGAATTCGCCCCCAAAATTCAGTATAGATTTAGTAGAGATTTGTCCTCTAGTTCATGCTTACCCTAAGCATACCCATGAATTCCCAATCATGCATATAAAATGTACTATTGCTATCTACTAATGCGGTAAACATCCATGATATATATATATGATCTATAGCAGTACAACATCAATACATAGCTCATGTGCTAATCTATAACGAATAACTTTGGATATGTCTTCTTAACCTTATCCTCTGTTTCCCACTTGCAGTGCTCCCGATCTGCACTCCACTAGACACAAACTAGCTTCACTACCTTGTTCTGAAGTTGCTTCTCATCCCAATCCACTATTTGAACCGGTTTGTACACATATGTCATATTTAGCTTTATGGCTAGGTCTTCTACTATGCTTTGGTTAACTACTGCGCCCGAATCTCTAATGCATTTCTGCAAACATGATACGTGAAACACATTATGGATCCCTGCAAAAACACTAGGCAGATCCACCTTACATGCCGCCTTTCCCATCCTATCTATGATCGGAAATAGTCTTACATATATGGGTACTAACTTTCTAGCTTTTTCGAAGCACATTACACCCCTTAGCGGAGAAACCTTCATAAACACTTAATCGCCTACTGCAAACTCCAGTTCCTTCCTCTTTGTGTCGGCATAACTCTTCTGCCTTGACTGCACTACACTGATCCTAGCTCGGATCAGTTCTACCTTCTTAGTAGAATCCTTCACCACATCTGGTCCCAATGCATTCCTATCCCCTGCCTCCAACCAAAATGTTGGCGACTTACATGGTCTTCCATACAACGCCTCAAATGGAGCCGTCCCAATATTGCTTTAATATCTATTGTTATATGAGAAATCTACAATATGTATGTAATTCTTCCAAGATCCACCGAAGTCTAAAATGCATGCTCTCAACAAGTCTTCCAGGACCCTGTTGATCCTCTCAGTCTGCCCATCTGTCTATGGATAGTATGCATTACTCATGCGCAATTTTGTACCTAATACCTTCTGTAAACTTTACCAAAATACACTAGTGAACAATGAATCCTAGTCACTAATAATAGTGCTATGCACCCAATGCAGTCTCACTGTTATCTTCATATATATTTCTGCTAAATTCGGCCCAGTCCTCTTAGCCATCACTAGAATGAAATGGGCACATATAGTTAGTCTGTCAACTATGACCCATATGCTTTTACTTCCTGCCCTTGTTCTTGACAACCCATCTACAAAGTCCATAGATATTAAATCCCATTTCCAAATAGGAACTTTTAAAGGCTGTATGAGCCCACTTAGCTTCTTATGTTCTGTCTACACTTATTGGCATGTAAGACATCTTCTCATGTACTCTCCCACGTCTTTCTTCATCCCTTCACAGAAGAAACTCCACTTCATATCTCAGTACAACTTTATACCTCCAGGGTGTTTGGTAAGCATTGCATGATGACATTCATCCAATACTTCCTTCCTCAGTTCTTCAGTACTTGGAAAATATAACCTACCATTCCTCTGCAGTCTATCGTCTTTATCAACATTGAATCCCTTCAGCTCTACTGCTCCGACTCCTGAGCCAAAATCTTTTACCAGTCTGAATAGAACTTGTCTCCCTTCTATAATTCAGTTGTCCTTTGTACTAGTGTAGGCCTGACTTCTGGGCACACTAGTATTTTGGACATACCGCTCGAATCTGCACTAGACTGAAACTGCATACCATATGCAGACAATGGTTCTGAAATGGTTTGTTCCTCTATCATTGCCAAAACACAACTTTGTTATTTTCGGCATAAGGCACCGGCTACTTTGTTGCCTTTTCCTAGGGTATACTCTATCGTAAAATCACTTAATGTTAGAAACTCTAACCACCTCTTCTGCCTCATATTCAACTCCTTTTGAGAGAAAAAATATCTTAAGGACTTATTATCGGTATACAACTCAAACCTCTCCCCCAAGAGATAATGTCTCTAAATCTTCAACACGAAGACAACTGCTGCCAACTCCAAATCATGTGTTGGATATCGAACTTCATGGGTCGCAACTACCTAGATGCATAAGCAATTACTCTACCCTCCTCTATCAACACTGCGCCTAACCCCAAACCTGGCGCATCAGTGTATACGGTCATACCATTATCCGCTTTAGGTATTACCAACATGAGCATTCGTCAATCTACACTTTAGTTTATGGAATGCCTTCTCAAACTCCTGGGCTTAAACAAATTGCTTAGCCTTCCGGGTCAGCCTCATCATTAGCGCACCTATATAGGAGAAGTCTTTAATAAATCTTTAGTAATAGCTAGCCAATCCCAAGACTTCACAATTCCATCACAGTCTCAGGTCTCTTCTACCAATGTACCGCCTCTACCTTCGACGGATCTATAGACAACCCTTCTTTCGAAGTCATATGGCCTAGGAACTTCACTTCCCTCCTCCAAAAATGACACTTAGAAAATTTCACCATCAACTCATGTTGTCTCAACGTCTCCAGCACAAGCCTTAGGTAAACTGTGTGTTCCTCCTCATCCTTAGAGTACACCAAGATGTCATCTATGAACACTAACATATATATATATATATATATATATATATATATATATATCCAGCTTATCTCTGAAGATCCTGTTCATTAAGTCCACAAAGAATGCAGGAGCATTAGTCAGCCCCAAATGGCATAACCAACCACACTTATGAACCGTACCTTGTTTTGATGCAGCCAAAGGAATGTTTTCCTCTACAACTCTCAACTGATGGAACCCTATAGCCAAGTCCAACCACGAGAACACCTTAACTCTACTTAACTGATCAAACAGATCAACAATTCTTAGCAAGGATACCAATTCTTCATCATCCTTTCATTCAGCATATGATAGTCAGTGCACAGTCTTCAAGACCCATCGAACTTCCTTACAAACACTACTGATGCTCCCTAAGGTGAACTGCTTGGCCTTGTGAAGCTCTTTCCTTCAATCTTTGCCAATTGTCTTTCCAACTCCTCCATCTCATTTGGAGGCATTCTATTTGGGGTTCTACTAAACAGTTCGGTCTATGGTAGT
The DNA here is from genome assembly GCA_030737815.1 of Allium fistulosum. Lineage (NCBI taxonomy): Eukaryota > Viridiplantae > Streptophyta > Magnoliopsida > Asparagales > Amaryllidaceae > Allium > Allium fistulosum. Next base: position 1,260,910,853 of record CM060901.1, read on the forward strand.
AAATCTATTCGAAACTGCACTGCTCTAGGGGGTAGTGATCCCAAAACTGGCTCAAACATGTCTCGGGACTTCTTTACTACACATACTGATCCAAGATATTCTTGTTCCAAAGTTAGAGCAAATAAAACACCCATGCATAGTTCTTCACATTCTTTCAAGACCGTATACACTCTATCTCTATGGTTCGGATGACTCAGAGTAATTATCCTCTCGGTGTTGTGCACTCTTGCACTATATTTCTCCAACCATTCCATCCCTAGAATAACTACGAAGCCTATGAACTCAAACATGTGGGGATCATAAGAAAACTTACACCCACCTAACTTGATTACTAGGTTATTCCATCTCAATATGAGAGTGGCATACCCTTTTATTGGATTTGCTGCACGTATGGAAGTGACTAAATAGGTAACCCCTAGCCCAAGTCTATCAACCAACTCTTTAAGTATAAAGGAATATGTATCTCTAGTATTAAATAGTTCTCTAACTGAAATACCAAAAATCAAAACCATACCTTATAAGACTTTCCCTTTGCCTCTTTCCTTGGCAAATGTTCTTTCCCTTGGTCCCTCTAAAGCATAAACCTATGCTTTATGCTTTGGGAAGTCCTTCTTCAAATGTCCTACTTTGACACACTTGAAGCACTTCATCCTCCCAAATTCTTGGGTATAGGGCACCTCAAAGCATAATGTGCCTTCTATCCATAGTTAAAGCAACAACCTCGGTGTTAGCAACTACACCCCTCTTCCTTTTCTGCGCTCCTTTCTTGTCTTTCGTATATGGGGTGGACTTATTCTGCTCTTCTTTGAGTCTTGCCTTTACTTTTCTCTGCTCTTGGTACATCCCATTATACCTTCTAGCTAAGTCAACTACAAACTCAAAAGGATATGCTAGATGAGCCATCACCTTATGATCAAGACCTTGCTTCAAACCCCTAATAAACTTCTCATTCTTCTTCATCTGGACATTGACGATCTCTATGCCATACTTAGACAATGACTTCAACTTCTGGATGTACTCCTCCACTGTAAGGTTACCCTACTTCAGATCAATAAACTCTCTCAGCAGCATAATATGTTGAGACTCTGATATAAACTATACTTCAAACTTCTCTTTAAACTGCTCCCAAGTGATCTCCTCCTCTGGGGTCTCAGCAACTACTGTCTCCCATCAGTCCAGCGCATTTTCCTGCAACTGTCTTAATGCCAAACTTCTCTTATATGCATCATTCAATCCTAAGTCTCCAAATATGCGCTCATAACTTCCTAGCCAATTTAGTACTTCTACTGTAGGCTACATCCCTGTAAATGCCTTCCCTTCCAGGTTTCTAAAGTCTTTTTTCACCTTTGGGAAATCCTCTCTTGCCACCATAGGTTTGGCTAAACTAAATCTGGTGCAACATCCCTCGTCATTTTAGTCATGAACTGCCTAAATAAGACATTCACATTCATGCATGCCTTATTTGCTGGCTATGCAGCATCCTCTCCTACTGCTTTTGGGATTTCTCCCTCATTCCTTCCATTGGTCTACGTATCTTCAGCCTCTCCTCTTACACTTGCTCCCCCTATCATAACTCGTTCACTTCTCAAATCCATCTTGCTTTTCTATTATGCAAGTCTTCATCAGAAACGAAAAGCTAAATAGTGGAACAACAATAGAAGGATAGATATATCTTTCTATATATCTACAAGCAACATACAAGTACGTTATATATACATATACATACATATATATTTATACTAGTGCATCCCCTCCATAGGATGTTCATTTTATCCTAAGTACTGTTTCTATTTCCTAGATCTGTTTTACTTAAGCATCTTTAGTCTATGCTCTGATACCAAACTATAACATCCCCAACTTGGAGACTCAAAGATGAACGCCGATGATGCTATAGTCATCACCAAAATTATCTTCCAAAGATGAAAGTGAGTTCAGTTTATTAATTGAACACGGATGAAGTAAATGGAGCAGCTAAAAACTTTTAATTACACCAAAATTTGCTTTAGCATTCTTTATATATACTTCTATCATAATTAAACTCAAAGACGTGCCTACATAGCGGTCAAATATAATAGAAAATAACATAATAATGAGTCAGGTCAACATATGATGATGCGGCTCGCATTCCTTAGTGCAGTGGAAATAAAAAATCTTTATTATCTACAAAGCACCTGCTCCATCTTCGATCTTTGTTCTATAGCCCTTATTTTATACTTGTCTAATCCCATAAACTCAACGTGCTTGAATGAGCACCCATGAGTTTATGGGAAAAACTATAATAAAAACATGAGTTGGACATAAACTTTAGTGTTAATAATACTTACCCAAAACAATCATATAGTGAGACCAAACCGTACTTCATAGATTGGGTTTCCCACTTACCATTCAAACATCAAAAGTGGAACATTCAAAATACTGATACAATTAGTTCTTAATTATGTCTACATCCAATGCTTCCCTAAGCGGCCCCCTTTTACTAATGCACCCCAGATGCAATCCCCACTCAATTCTCAATTCGGCTCATTCTTTTAATTCAATACAATACTTACTATTACGTACCCTACATAGTCCCCACTTGGTTCCCATTTAGATTATTCTTTAATCTAATGTAATACTTTGCCGTTGTTCTATACTATGCCCATACTTATTCATTAATTATTTAATACTACACCCTGCACAGGTGTTTCTTACCCTTCTTTAACTGTTTAATACTATGCCCCATGCATATATTACTTAATCATTAACTCGAGTTGTGCATACATAATTCATGAAATACTATGATCCAATTTCATGTTTTCAAGGCTAAATGCAACTCCAAGTCTTCTGTATATCATGGCCAAGTCAAAGGGAAAAGATGAAGTCTCAGTCACGGCCGAGTGCAATCAATGGTCATGAGCCAACACCAACAACCCCCTAAATAGCCTTGCCACCTACTTAGTTTGGGAATTGATGTAAGAGGTGGCGGCATGCAAAGAAATCAAGTTGAAACTCAAATGAAATTAAGACAAGTATTTTTGAAATGGAGTTGAGCTGAACAAATCAGTGCAGGCTGTAGCAACAGATGACCTACGACAAAGTCTTAAGTTAGCAGCGGTGGAAGTTGAGGCTGGAACTAAAGGTTGATGAATTTTGAAAGTTAAAGTTGCAAAAGGAAATAATAGGCAAAGGTAAAGGTGAAGAAATGGAAGTGAAAAATTACTTAAGTAATTTTAGGCACTTGAAATACATAGTTAAAAATGGTACCAAGTCAAGGCTCATGAGTCGATACCGAGTTATAAAAAAAGGAAAGAATGGAAAAAACAAAGAAAAGGGATGGAAAGTAATCGGAATATAAATGGAAACAAGCAAAATAGAAAGATAGAACCCTATCCGACCGACTGATTAAGAGAAAGCACTTCCATAATGTCCAAACCTGAATGGCAACTCTGAATAAAATATTGCAACTCTTATACCATCTTATCAGTCCACAACAATTGAATGTGATGTGGCGATTCATAGAATATGTAGTGTTTATGAAAATAGTTCAGAGGATGGGGATATCTATTCAGATCAAAGTTTGATGTCGATAGCTTGTCTTGTTCCAAAGCATGCCTTGTTAATACAAGACATACTTTAGGAGGCAAGTGTTATCTTGCTTTTGAACCAAGCAATATCAACAAGAGTCAGAACCATCAAATGGTCGTGAAATAACTACAAATTTAGAAGTACGAGTCTGCAATCTAATGAATTGGTGCTAAACCTTGATTGCCACTAGAAGACACTTAGTCATTTTCTAGATGAATCAACTGGTGAAGAGCAAGTCTAAAAACTTACAAGTGCAAGTCATAAGTCAGTACTGAGTTGAACCCCTCAACTTGGTACCGAGTCAAGAACCTTGAGTCGGCATACCCACTTCAAAAAAATCAAGGCAAAAATAGAGCATAGTATTCGAAGTTGGAAAGCCTTAACTCGTCACTGAGTTATGGATCATAACTCAGTACTGAGTTGAATACCAAATTGCCGAGTTGACCATGATCTTCCTTTAGATACTCCTACTAAACTAGGAGAACATGGGGAGAAGGTTTTGGACAAAAATTCATTGATCTTCATCTATAAATAAGAGGAGAGGTGTACAAAAACAAGATCATTCCCTTACTTCTAAATTATTAGATTTTACTCCGCCACTCTGTTGGATTCTTACCCAAGTTATAAGCAACCGAGTTGTAAAATAACCATAGTAAAAGAAAGTCAGAATCATTAACAAAGTTGACAGTGGATGTAGGCTTTTGTTCTTAACCGAACCATTATAAATCTTTTATGTTATTTCCTCATTTTGAATTTCTTTATTTCTATATCTACCGCTTATATATTAATTGGGTGTTTGTCCTAGTTGGTGCAAACAAAATACCTATATTTTTAGGAAGGAAATTTTTTGATGAGTATTTATGTGAACAGCAATTGTTTTATGAAGAGAGATTTTCAGAGTAAAATAATAACAAAACAAATGTATTTTAATGATTGACATGTGCAACTATTGTCATAAAGTAAGGAAAAGGAATTTTGTAAATTTGATGTCGAGAGATAAAAAGCATTTTTAGGGAAATTATGTACTACACTATTTGAATGCATTAATAAAGTTTTCTTATTAAAGAGACGAATATGTATAATGTATGGAGAAATTGACTTTTGGAGTTGTGTGTTGTTAGCAAATAAATTTGCTAACCCCAAAAGTGCTTGGGAAATTGAGTTCAATCAAGAAGAAGCCTTGTAGAGGCTTGTCGGAGCTACTAATGCATTAAGAGTTTCCATGACAATGCTTGGAGTTGTAGTCATAATCATAGTCATTCGAGTAATTCGAAGGCACATATGCTAGGCAAGTACAAGTTTGAAGTCCTTGGATCGAAGTCCATTATGCTATGCCAGCCACAAAGTCACAATGGTTCAAATATGCAATATGCAAAGTCACAAGCATGTTCAAATCATAGGTTCGAACTAATTATACATATGATATGCTATGTCATTGTTCAATATTCAAAATCCAATGTGTTGATATTATGCTCTAAAAATCCCCCGAATTGATATAGGGTTTACAGTTTAATTAATAAGAAAAGGGAAAAATATGTACCCCAAATGTTACCCCTGGGGTTATATTTATAAAGGTCCGCGGCCGTCACTTCGCATGTTTGGTCTTCGGTGGGTTTTGACTTTGTCGGTGCTAAATTTTGGCCTCTTCGCAAGTATTCCTTTGGCGGGATTAACATCGAAGAGGCTTGATTTTGGCTGGTAATTCTTGCTTTTGCCTTCATAGCTGAATATAATATGTAAGAGAGGGCATTGCCTCAATCTTGATGTCTTCGAAAGCCTGTGATATACATAATGCCGCTTTTCCGTAGCATGAAGGCCTTCGCAACGGTTGATGTCAAGCTTGTCGCCAGGCTTTGGTTCTTCGCTTCATTCTCTTAGTAGGAATAGGTGCAAATTATGGGGGTGGCTTTGATTATGACCATCGAAGTTCTTCAGGAGATGATGATGACTTTGACAATAGTATTCATCAAACAAGGCTAATGTTTCCTATGGATATTGATGGTGTTTGCCATCAACACCGCTTATTCAATGTCTTCAGTATACAATACCTTTGGAGAGCTTCCTATAAATGGTGCGGGTTGTATATTCTTCGAAGTGCTTGTAAGATACAATGTGGATAGGGTCGTATATCAATGAAATATACTTTGACCACTTCGACACTCTCATACAGCTTACGAAATGAATTGTACGAGGCCTCTCGCTTATTTGATTACATCTGTCACTGCGTATACTCTGTTATGGCTGAAGTGTGACATTATGCCTCTTCAACACTGTCTTGTAAGTACTTTAATGGCTTTATATCTTCGACAATGGTTATGTCATGTGAAGTGATCAAGAAACAATTACTGATGCTGACGTTATCACTTTGTTACTGCTTATTAGTGCAACGCCATAGCACATTGAACTTCTTCGATAAGACCAGGAGTAGTAATAATCAATTCACCAATATTAATGGTTTATGAAGTCATGACACTCGGATCTCCTTTGGAAAGAGTTATTATTGTAACATTTGTCCCCTCTAGTGTAGATGAACCATTGACTTTTCAAGTAAATGGTATTGGAATTATCCATTTCTCGCCTTTTAGTATTCTAGCATTGATCATAACTTTTCCTTTAAAATCAATCTAAGGACTCCAGTAAGCTCATCTCCTTCTACAAATACATGGGCTTCCTCTTCTTTTCCTTTTACCTATGATTCGAAATACTCAAACAAGAATTAAATCTTCTAAATTAGATGCAAGTCCAAGCTCCTCGATAGTGATTATCTTTTCTGAACTAAGGTATCATTATTGCTTAATAATTTCATAAATTAGTTTTCACAATTTTATGTGGGAATCACTATTTGGCTTTAACCTAGATCCTGACTTCACGAATCGACCATCTAAGCTTGATTATTTGACTTTAGTTCTTCATGTTTTGTTGTTGAACATCATTTGTTATTCCTGTTAATGTTAAATACATAGCATCGTTTTGATAATTTTAAGTTAATAAGTTATTTAGGAATTTTGATTTAGAAATTTAGGGATCAGGAAATTATTGTCAAGGACAAAATTTCTCAGCATTTTAGCCTCAAGGACAGACCTTCAGTATTTTAGCCTAAAGAACAACCTTTTTTAGGTATTAGTTTTTAGTTATTGATAGCAGTTTTTAGGTATCAATTTGTAGTTATCGGTAACAGTTTTTAGGTATCATTTTTTAGTTCGGTAGCAGTTTTGGAAGAATGTTTGTCCTTATGAATAATTTTGGAAGAATGTTTGTCCTTATGAATAATATTTAGAAGAATGTTTGTCCTTGTGTTTAAAATATTGGGGTCGTGTTCTTGAGGCTAAAAATATACAAATTTTTGTCCTTTAAATTAATTCCCCCTTTAGGGATTCTCGTCATGAAGCTGGTTACAAACTGAACTCGAACCCATTATCGCCTCATCAACTCAAATTGGCACTAATTCTTACTAACCATTGGTTTGTGTTTGAATTGCTTAATCGAGCCTCAATTTTGATTAACATTGATATATAATTTGTCATCATTTTGGAGTTCAATTAACAACGAAGATGTCCATGACTTCGAGCCTTACCACTCCATCCTCAACCTTTATCATCACTGTTTCTATTCATGAGATCATTGGGTTTCCATAGTTGATGAAAACTTTATGTTATTCCTCTAAAAGTTTTATGTTTTAAGTGATTACAGTAAAGCTCGTCGAAATGGTTGAAGTTATTGATTGTATTGCCATTAGGTTACGTAAGTTGATTTAGGGCGGTGTTAATTGGTTCGATACTAGTCTTATGATAACTATTAACACTCTCTGAATAGTTAAGGTTGACGATGTTGATGTCATTCACTTTTCATTTATTAAGCGAAGTGCGGTTGCTTTTAATCGAAAATTTAGAGGTTATGAAAATAGATTTCTCAGTTTACCTTGTCGACCCCTTATTAGTGCACTTATCGACGATGTTTGCTTCGTCAAGATACAGCACTAACAAGCTTACCGACAATAGCAACTACCTTGTTGTTTTTCCTTTATTTTCCACAACTATTCTTAATATGTAAGTAAGGCTTTATTTGACTTCAATACTATCGACATCATTTTGCTTTGAATTTAGTACGACCATAAGGTTCATTTGTTATTTGTCTTGATACAGACTGAGCTCTATATTATATTACTACTCCCGATACTCACATTACAATGAGTTGCAAACCGTTCGTCTCATAAACTCATAACTATCTCATGCTAACTCCTATTTTAGCTTTTCCATGAAGTTCCTTATAAAGACTGAAGTTCATGTCGTTTAATACTTTTATCAAATGTTATTTGAGTGTCATTGTTTCATACTAATATGCCAATAGCTACTTTGGCAAATGGTAGAATATCGAAACAACAATTTCTAGATCTAGTATTAGCATGCATGAAAATTCTTATAAACAACGATATCTTCTTAAGTATGGAGTACTATCACTTGGTAAGAAAATGGAAAGTCAACGGTCTGAAAAGAAATCTTCGAAGAGAGCCACCAAAGAGACAAATCCTTCACCCACATTTGACTAGAAAGAAGACCTTGTTTCCAAACCATTATATATCACCTCCCAGGTAGAAGTGGGCTCCTTCTTAGCTAGTTCAGAATAACTGGGGTTAAAGCTATCCCAGCAAGGTCCTTAGATAGTATTTACAACCCATCAAAGGGATATTTTGCCTTCTCCGCTATACATATCTGCCATACTGGATATCTTCCTTTCCCTAGATTTCTTCTGAGATACCTAAAGCATCTGGATATTGTGTTAATCGAGTTCTTACCAAATTCTTATACATATTTGACTTGCCTGAAAGTTTTGGCTCGAGAAGCTAGTCTTCGGTCTCTCAATCCCAACATCCTTCACCATATAGCTGGCCTTGCTAAAGTTGGTGATCAACCAGGCCATCAATTATATCGGATATACCCTCATCCAGAAGGCCTAATTTTTTAGACTCTTAATAAGGAAAAAGTATGGGAGACTCGGTTTTTCTTTGTAAAATGCTTATTAGGTCTTAAGGGAAGGTTTTCTGCTGTTGGTGAGCCTCTCTTTTTCTTTTTCTTACCTATATTGATTTGCTATTTTTTATTGACTAGTATTTCTTTTTCAGACTCTACCCCCAAAAAGTAGAACTTGGAAGATCAGAAACTTGTATGGTGTTGACCAAAGTAGCGGATGCAATAGGGAACGGGCTCATGCTGCTAATCCCGGCCAAGCTTCGCCAACACTCTATCACTTCAGATAGACATGATCCTAGGGGAACATCCAATGGTAAAACATAACTCCAAGGGCAAGGGTTCGTTGGTAATGGGCAAGTTCATAATTTTTTCATATAATTCCCCTGTTCAGCATGGGATTCCGGTAAGATATCATTGTTGTTACTTACATCATTGTCATTGAGAAAGTATTGCAACATTCAGCCTCGACATCTTTAAGTACAGTGATATCGATGTTAACATGGCTGCATCAAGGGTTATTACTATCATCATCGTCATCAAGGAAGCCTCGTGCATCAGCCAACCTCGACATCATTGACACGATGATGTCGACATCGATAAGCATAGTCAGAAGGTTGTTAAAGACATCTTCAATCGACATCAAAGCCATTAGACTCGTTGAGGAACACCAAGCTTCCATTTCAACATCGCCACCAATCCACACAGTTGTAGTTAAAGCTCGTCGAGGATTATCATCGAGCCTAATGGGAAGAACTACATATTTGCACAGGTGATGTCGATATCCATCAATATCGATGTCCATAGAAAATTTTATTGTTACATTCTGAATTGGTGTCAAGTATTGGAACAATAAGGGTCATGCCGAGAAAGATGCAGTTATACAAACTTCGATGCATAACAATGCAGTTCATCTCGAGGCCGAAAAAGGTGTTCATCTTTGAAACCCGGTAAACCTAAAGATGCCGAGGTTTGTGGATGTCTAAGCTCACTTCCTGCCAAACCCTATAAATATGGATCCATGGGTCTTCATTTGAGGGTGAATTTTTCTTTTCTCGCTTCTTACTTGTTTAAAACCCTAAATTGAATTGAAGATTTTGCTCATTGTAAAATCGAAAGTGTTGCATTAATAAAGATTTGTTCAATAAGTATGAAAATTAGCATGATTTGATCTGCAGTTTAAACATATTCATTTCATATCGAGTTTTAACTAGGTTTATAACATCGACATCACTGCACACATCGTCATGAACCTCGTCGAGCCTCGTAGGTGTTTTAAACCCTCAATGACCTTTATATTAACTGCCCATTGAATAAAATCATCCCTGATAACATCACAGACCTTGATATCAAATTTGGAACTTGACATAAGCTAATACACCACCTCAATGACTAGGATAGCCACATATCCAACCTCATTGACTCAAATACCTTCATGTCTAACCTCATTGACTTCTATTGACTTCGACAAAACTCTCCTCTAAAGCAGTTCCTTATTTTACATTTTGAAATGTTAACAAATTTATTTATTAACATTTTTGGCGCTAGAAGGAGGGCCAAAACCTTTGACTTCATCGAAAGCTTGCACATAGCTTACCCCTACCAATTCTATTCCTACCACATTCCAAGTAACCTAAATCTTTGATATAATGATGTTTAATCATGTTTAGCAATCTGAGCAAGGCTCCTCTTACCTCGAGCAATTAGTCTCACTTATCGAATTGATATTGATCCTTGATACCACGAAGAACAAGCGATAAAATTGAAGGCCTTACAAATAATAAATAAAAATAAACAAACACCTCTCTATGATCCAGATAATTAGAGCATAAATCCATTCCATGTGGGCCAAACTCCAATTTTTGCCTTGGGGAAAAGTACTCTAGAGAAAAATAATTTGTTTGTATGGGTGAAAAGAGTCGTTCAACTCCAAGCCAATGGACTATGTTTGAAGATAAGATAACAAGTGACTTCTATGTCTTCGCTCAAAAGTGGCATGGAGTAATCAATCAGTCATTAGCTCTCGATGAAATTCAAAGAACTTTAAAGAGGAAGCTGATAATAAATGATGAAATACCAATGGTAAGCAACAAAAAGGCTAGGCAGCAATCCAAAAAGCCAGCATTCAAATCTAGACACCCGAAGAATTGTGTTCTTACTACTTCTCTTGAAAACGTTTACTTCCTTGACAGAGGATGATCTCAATTATTGGCCTCCATAGAAGAAAAGGCCTAAACTTGAAAGGAACCTCGGGAGTTTGTACTGCCATTACCACCTTTCAAGCGGACATGACACCAACCAGTGTAGAGGCTTAGAGGGAAAGATCATCAATTTTCTAAGTCAAGGCAAGCTCAATCATTTTGTAAAAAGATATTAAATCAATTTAGCAATAAAGAATAAGTGATTCTACATGGTCAGGAGTAAGATTCTCCTTAAACATGGAAACTGCCTAAGATAAACTATCTAAGATGGTACAAAGCCTTCGACCGCGCCAAGATGGCCAGGTCAAAGCGCCTCCTAGAGGAAGGTCAGAGTAAGCCTTTAGTCCTACCAAAATGGCCAGGCTAAAGCATGTTCAAGCACTTGATACCGCCTACGTGGCCATATCAAGGGACCTCCTAGAGGGAGGATGGAGTAAGCCTTTGACATCGCCTTAACCAGCTTGGTCAAAGCACCGACCAGGCTTCATTCCCGTCTATAAAGCCTATATGAAGCACCTCTTAGAGGGAGGATGGAGTAAGCCTTTAGTCTCGCCTAACAATGGCCTAGCCAAAGCACTGAACTATCCTTCATTCCCACCTATAAGGCCTGTGTGAAGAGTCTTCTAGAGGGGGTTAGTTAAGTCTTTAGTCCTACTTGATGAAAGCTAACCAAACGCACCGGATGACCTGCTTCATCACCTAAGATGGTAGTAAGGGGTCACAACAAAGGATTAACAATATCCAAAGCCCAAAGAGTGGCACAAAAAGGATTAACAGTATCCGAAGCCCGAAGAGTGGAACAACAAAGGATTAAAAATATTCGAAGCCCAAAGGGTGGCATAAAGTAAAGAGAATTAATCAATTAGTCTTCTATAGGAAGATCAACCAAAATTAAGAATTAGAAAACACTCCAAGCTAATTAACATCTACTATTAACCATCACCAAATTAGAATTTCTGGTCGTCTGCTATTTTACCAGATAAGATAATTGGTCTACTGTTTAATTCTGCTTCAGTACGAAAGACAAAATACAATTCAAAAACCGCAATTGAGGCTCTATTACATGTACAAAAAGGTCAAATAAACAAGCTTTCAATTCAGAGGCTCTGTGCTGCTTTGTCAAGATTCTGAGAAACCAAAGGATTGATGACATGACGAATAGTGAGAATTTCTTTAAGCTTTTTTCTTTCTTCCAGAACATGTCGGCATCATCAATGACCTCAATATGAGTCTTCGGAGCACGATTAAAAGCTCTATTAGCACCATTTAAAGTCTTGATCTTGCTTTCCAGTTCCTTAACTTTTTGCTTAAGAAACTATTCTTCACGCTCCAGTCTTTGGACCTTACCTTCATATTCAATATAGTGTTGAGATGTCTTTTCTTTCCATTACTTGTCTAAATGCTGCATGATTTCAAACTTAGCCTTTCCACTCCTGTCGATGACCTCGTTACTTATACCCAGAGGGGGGTTTATCAAAATTAGAAGTTCTGGAATCGCCAAGGAACGAGATCTTATTGTCCTGCCGACATTTGGAGTAGCAGGAGTAGTGGGAGAAGGTAAGTTTGGGGTTCTTTCACCCATAACAAATTCCAGAGATTTACGTTAGGCCTGACTATCTGATAATTCTATCTTTAGATCACTTATTCATTGGTGAAGCTTATCGATTTCAATATCAAAGTCAACCGGAGACTTGGATTTTATTTGAGCCTCTAATCTTGAAATTATTTCATTCTTCTTCTTGGATTTAGCTTCCAAGCTAGTGATTTGTTCCATAAACCTTTGACGATCACTCTTTGAAGTAGAAACTTCCTATGCCATTCTTGTTCTTCTGAATTATCTAGAAATTTAGTGGCAGAGGCATCCTTTCAAGAACTCCTCTGTTCGAGATCAGCTACCAGTCTATCCTTGAGACCAATCAGCTGAGATTCTATATGAGCGGGCGTAATTGATAATTGCATTTCCTATTCAAAAATATATAAAATAATAAGAATTAATACATGCAAAAATAATTTCTTTCTTTACAACAACATAGAGTTTACAAATCAAAGAGAATAAAAGTCAAGATTACATAACATTTCTGTCAGAGATAGGTCACACTACAAATTACATAGTGGGAATTAGCCACAAGGGCCTCTTTAGCAAGTGAAATTAATTTTTAGGACACACAGCTAAAATAATTACTTTTAAGGACAATACGCAAAATAATTAGTTTTTAGGGCCTAAAAACCTATGAAATTATGTCCTTGAAAGTAATTGGACAGCTGACTTTGTCCTTAAAAGTAATTATTCTGCTGACTTTGGCCTTGAAAGTAATTATTTCAGATGTGTGTCCTAGAAATTAATTGGACTGCAAAGTTTGTCCTTCTGGTGAAATGCCCCAATTACATATCACTAGTATTTAGAGTTTTGAAACTACAATTTAGCTTTTTCAAGCGATCTAGCGGCCAAAGTAAGCGTAGAATTGAAAGCAGCCTTAATGCCTTCTGGGGTATAAACAGGAGGATATTGGCCATAATCCTATTCTTCGACTAGAGGGCTATCATTGCAACATATTAATTTTGCATGGTATGATCGAATTTTCTTAAGTATCCTATCTTCTTTATTGCCCAGGAAGTCAAAATAAGAAACTAAGATACCGCATATAAACTTCCTGCAAACCTTGGAGGAAACGATGTCTGTTTAACTTCGACATTTTTAAAATAGAAGTTTTTTTTTGAAAACTCTCTCCTTAACCTAACATATTCACTCAAGATATCCTTAGGAGCAGGGCTGCTTGAAAGACCTTTATTCTATGCAATATGTTAAAATTAAACTAAGAATTAAGAAACAGAAATAATAACATTCATAAAGTAAACCCAATAGTGAACAACAGTTATACAAGTTACTCTGGTTCATACAAAATAGAATTCTTATACACTTCAGAAATGAATCTCTCTTTATTATAGTTAAATTTTTCCGAGGGAAGAGAGAGAAATGAGAGGGGAATAGGATCGACCAAATAATGGTTCCAACACTCCTCGAGGTGAGAATCGGGAGGTCTGAATTCATCCAAATATCTACGATGTAGTCATCTGATTAGTCCTCTGCTTTTCTCGCCTAAATAAGAGAAATCACTGATTAGATTCATGTAGTAAGTTATTTATATAAACTCCACTAGAGTATCCCTATTATCTAAAAGGGTTACTAATCCAACATTTTCCTCCAAAAGTTTTTCCCGATGTTCGCGAGCCTTCTTTATCCACAGAGCAATTTCGTGTTCTTTAAAATGTCTCAGTTTTAGTGGGCTCCCGACAAAGTCATGGTATTTTCTAGATATGTTGTTGTACTCCATCACCTCTTATTCATTTCTCTTTTTAACCGGTCTATATCCATTTATTTCTTCTCAAGCAGAGCATCGTAATAGTCTTTTGACTTTCTCTTTAATTAAAGTAATCAATGAATTAACTAAAATATTTGAAAATCAAAAGCATTTGTATAAACTAATTCATACCTGAGAAAAAGAAACCAGAGGTGATGGAATTTTTCTCTTCACTGGCTTCTGGCCTTGAGATGCACAGCCTTAACCGGAAAGATCTTTCTATAAAAGGCTAGTAGTAGTAGAGTTTCAACGTCTTGAGCGGATGGGCTTGATTACCATCACCGGTTCCATCTTTATCATCTGGCTGGACTGGTTGGTTCACTTCACCACTCCCATCGCTTCCACTATAATCATCATGGCGATCATCATCATCCTTATTCCCATTCCCATCATTTCCAGCTCCCCCATTACTGTCATCGTTATATCATTATCATCATTGTTCTTTTCATTATGTCCATCTCCTTTATGTTTAGGTTGTGATTCTTCACTACTAGGATCATTATCAAATGCTAACCACTCCTAAGCCTTGATCCCCTCCACAGTAGGGAATTCGCTATTGATGGCCTCCTTTTTCTTTCTTCAATTTCAAACTGAACTTTCTTTTGCATATATCATTGATAGTCGGTAGAGATGGGAAATCTAGATCCAAATACTTCCAGATGTTATTGGAATATGCAACAGACAAAGCATCTTTGTAACAATCTTCCTTGATCCTCGAAAGAGCAACATCTAGGAAATTGGCAACCTTATTTTTGGCATCGATAATAGTATCATTCGAATAATCCAAAAGGCTGGATTTTCTCTCAAGCCGTTTGCTTAGCAACTCACTCTCTTTAACTAGCTTGGTATTCCTTTTTGTAAGATGTCACAAGTTCAGCCTTTAAATTCTTTAATTTTAGAAGATGTCGCAAGTTCAGCCTTTAAATTTTTTATCTTCTCCTCTAGTAGATTCTTAGCTTTTTGCTCCTCATCAAGCGAAGAAGCTAGTTTGTTCTTTTTAGAAGTAGCTCCGTCCCTCGTAACAGCAATATTTATTTTCCCCTTCTTAAGAGAAAAATTGAGTTGTCTTTTTCAACAAAAGCGGTGTCTCTCTTGGCAGTGATATCCTTTGTCTCATTTTAGAGCAAATAAATTTTACCATTGAGCACTACAACTTCTTCGGAGGGTCCTTAGAAGGCATTTCGAAGAAGGAACATGTGTTTCCCCACCTAGAATATACAATTGTTTAAGTCAAAAATCGCAAACTGTAAATTTAACCAAATAAGTAAGAAAACATACACATAGGAGCTGTTTAAGAATTAGAAGGAGATGACCATTTGAATAGACTGAAAGCTTTGATGAACCAAGGGAGGCAAAGGATGGAGAATGAATGGCCATCTTAACAAGTTCCTCAAAGTTCATTATAGAAGACTAAGCTTGAGATTTGGAAGGAGAGGGTTCGGCCGGAGAGAAGAGCACACCAAATTCAGCAGACATACAACTAATGGTAGTTGGAGAAGTAGGGAATGAGATATTGACAAGAGGATTAGGAGTCTAAATTTTCTGAGGCGCCTCAACTGGAATTTCTTTTGACTTCTTTGGAGCCTTGTCTACAGCTGCTGCTCCAGGAGTTCAATCAATGTGTACCTCCGCTAACTCATCGATAATGTCAGGAGTAAAATCACTCACAAGTTTAGGCCTTTTGACTTGAGGAGAAGGAGGAATATCAGTAATGACATTGCTATCAATTATCTCTTTATCCAAATTTTCAAGGGCTTGACCAATTGAGTCCGCATAAATGTTTAGTTCAGATGACTCTGTAGTAGTCAAAGCAATATTCTTCCTCTTTTTAGACACAACAACTTTGGTTTTGATTTTTCAAAAAGGACAGGAACTAACAAATCTAAAGATAGTAATAAGGAGTCAGAAAGTATGAAGTATTGAAGATCCCATTTTTAATTTCCTTTAAAGCTTATCGTCGGTACCAGGTTGAATTGGAGAATTGGAAGTAAAAGTGTTCGTTTACCCATTACTAATGAGCTTCCACCACGAGGGTTAAGCTTAACTTTCGAAGGCTCCCCTAGAACCCTATGGCGATCTAAGATAATAGAATGCTTATGAAGTCTCCTAGAAGTTAGCAAACTAATTTTGTTCCCTATTCTTTCTACTGCTTGGGTCAAAGATCGAACAATTTCTTGATCTTTGGGTTTTAATTTCTTAGGAGCGTCATCTATAAGGAAACATCCATTAGTAATAATTATAATAATGAGTAAGCATAAAAGGAGAAAAGAAGGACTTACTTGGAGTATAGAAAGTTCCCTTGATATTAGGAAAGCACTTAACGAAGAAGTATTGCATCTCCCATTCTCTTGCCCCGTTAACACCCTTTGAGATTAAGCTGTTTAGTTAAGGGCAGACTCTGTATAATTGGTGATTTGAGTGATCACGGGACTTGGCAGGAACTGCAATATGGTGGAGAACTTCAGTGTTAAGAGAGGAAAGGCCTGCTTCTTGAGCCAAAACCTCTAAGCAGGTAAAGTATATGTATAAGTTAGGAAATAATTAAATGGGAGCAACTCCTATATGATCCAGATATTTGGGAAAGAAACAGGAGGATGGAAGATAGCCAGAGTGCTAAATGTGCACTGCAGTGAAAAAAAAATATCCTTCATATGGGTTGGAGATGCTATGTGAAGAGTTTGCTGGAAGAGCTTCTACTCCAGTGATACCAAATTAATCCAAGATAGAGTCAACTTCCTCTTGGGTTGTAATATATGATGACTATGGACCATCATCCTCTTTTTTCAGCAAAAGGAGATGGCTTGGGTCTCTGGCTAGGCATCACGGAGGATTTTTTTTCCCATTTGTTTGCTTTCCATAAATCTACTAGGTGATATTGTTCTTAACTTGAGATAATAGTTATAATTGTATTATATAAAATCTCACACATTAATGTCATTGAATAAATTCCTTCTATAATTTAATATATATGTTCCTCGACAATAACAGGAAAAAGTTCAATAGGCAACCAAGGTCATAGTGATATTACAATACAACTTTAATAAGAGGTCGAGATAGGATGATGTCACACTTAATCATTTTTGGACTGTCCTGATGATAGAGACCTTCTAAATTCTGATGATATTGTGGTGTCTTACCCCCATTACTTAAGCATTGTGTTGAAAATACCAGTTAATCTCGACATCGCCATTTTAACGATGTCGAGGTTATGATGTTGTCGAGTGTAATGATGTCGCCGAGGTTCACTGTGTCGAGCCTTATGGTGAGAGAGAAAAATATTATCGATGTCGAGTTCTAAAATCAAAATGGTGTTTTTGTCAGTAATTAGGCATGCCAGATTTTCATGAATCAAACGTCAAAGTTAATCACAGTCCATTAATCACATAAAGAATTCTTGATATTAACGACTAGGGTAAAATAATAATCAGGTTTATTTCCAAAGACCCGCTTCAATGAAAATCCCTAAATCAAAAATAGACATTAATCTGGAGTCGATTGGTTCAGCAAATTTCAATCGTCAAATTTTTAGCAAAAATCTCAAATCAAATTGGCAAACTTGTGATTTTAATCTAGAACATGCTAGTGATTAGAACAAAATTTGCAAACTCCCAAAACTAAACCCTAATAAGATTTCAAAGATTTAATCGAATCTAGTAATTAATGAGTCGAGAGTGATCAAAACCTGAATAAGAGTTGATAATTGAGAATTTGAGATGCTAAAAATATTCTTTGAAAATTTTGATTTCTTGTTTGAGTTATTTGCTCGTAGGAAGAAAGAAGAAGAATAAAGGCTTGTGTATTTATAGAGAAGATTGGATGCAAGGTGGTCGTCAGATTCAATGAACGAACAGATTAGCTTTGGGAGACAAATAGGCGGCAACAGGGGATGTCAAGACTTTTGACTTAAAAATTCAATGCATTTTCTCATAATAGGGGGTAAATGTTTCTACCATTATCGTCATCGAGAAACTCTTGCAACGTTCAGCCTTGACATCTTTAAGTGCGGTGATATCGATGTTCACATGGCTGCATCAAGGGTTGTTGCTATCATCATCGTCATCGAGGAAGCCTTATGCGTCAGCCAACCTCAACAACATTGACACAGTGTTGTCGACATCGACAAGCATAGTCAGAAGGTCGTTAAAGACATCTTCAATCGACATCAAAGCCAATAGACTCGTCGAGGAACACCAAGCTTCCGTTTCAACATCGCTACCAATCCACATAGTTGCAAATGAAGCTCGCTGAGGATCAACATAGCCAAGTCATCGAGCCTAACCGAAAGAACTACATATTTGCACACACGACGTCGATATCCATCAATATCTATATCCATAGACAATTTTAATGTCACATTCTAAATTGGTGTCAAGTATTGGAACAACAAGGTTCATGCCGAGAAAGATTCAATATACAGACTTCGATGCGCAACAATGTAGTTCATGTCAAGGCCGAAAAAGGCATTCACCTTTGACACTCGATAAAGCTAAAGATGCCGAGGTTCGTGGATATGGAAGCTCGCTACCTACCAAACCCTATAAATAGGGACACATGAGTCTTCATTTGGAGGCGAATTTTTCTTTTATCCCTTCTTACTCATTTAAAATCCTAAATCGAATCGGGGATTTTGATCGTTGTAAAATTGAAAGCGTTCCATCAATATAGATTTGTTCAATTAGTATGAAAATGGCTTGATTAGCATGATTTGATCTGCATTTTACACATATTCATTTCATATCGAGTTTTAACTAAGTTACAGCATCGACATCACTGTTCACATTGTCGTGAACCTCACTAAGTCTCATAGTTGTTTTAAAGACTCGATAACCTTCATATTAGCTGCCTATTGAATAACATCATCGTCGATAACATCACAGCCCTTGATATCAAAACTGGAACTCGACATAAGCTAATACACCATCTCGATGATTATAATAGCTACATATCCAACCACATTGACTACAATACCTTCATTTCCAACATCGATTGCTCCACCCCCAACCTCAATGACTTCTATTGACCTTATCAAGACTCTCCTCTAAAGAAATTCCTTATTTTACACTCCGGGGTGTTGACAAATTTATTCGTAAACAATTGAAATCACTCAAAATTTATTGTAATATCATCTCAAAATTTTATTCCTTTGTTCCAGGTTCATCCGCTTTGGTTGTTGCTCCCACAGGGAAAGAATTCACTGTTGACACCTCCAATGATAAACCAAAGAAGTATGATACCTCTATTTCGGTTCAAGCTCCTAAGTCTCAATCACTTAAAGAGGCTATTTCCAGCTTGTTTTCTCTTATCAAAAGACAGATGGTTGATAGTTCGGTTGTTGCGTCGACTCCTAGCAAGAAGCCTAAGATCGGGGACACGCAAGTCCTAGCCATTATAGGATAAGATGGGTTGGTTGGTGCTGACTCAAACCTAAAATTCCAAATCTTGATGCAGCCGGAGACAAAATGAATCTTAATGCTGCCGCAGATAAGACCCTACAGGTGATTGAAGTAGAGGGTTATTAGGACTTACTCCACCATATTACGGTATCAAGCTCAACAGAAGCCTTGAATTGTATTTGCGAAGAGGTTGAGGTTTCTTTTAGTCTGAGAAGCTCTCTTCCTTCTATGCCTCACTCGTCAGCTTCTATCAATAAATTTAGTGACCTTCTTCACTCGTTAATTCAATCTCCGTTTTTTGCTGCTTCCCAGCCATTGCAACCTTCTTTCTACACCCAAGACCATCGGTTTGCTCTCCTTAGACAAAATTTGCTCGTACGTACCCTTTTTGTCTAATTGCTTTAAACTCTTAATATCTCACATATTGCATTCTAACTCAAGCCTCATTATTTGTTTCAGGTTGCCAAGCATCTGCTTTCACTTCAAGATGAGGCTTCGATGTCGTCAAGTGAAATATCTAAATTTAAGGAGGAAAACTCCTCACTTAATAAACATGTTATTGACTTAACCACCGAAAGAGACAAAGCTGTGAAGGAGAAAGAAAAGCTGGCCGCCTCTCTTGAAAAAATGAAAATTCTACTTCGAACTTCAGATGATAGGGTGATGGCTTTAGAACTTGCACTTAAGGAAGCTGAAATGAAAGAAGTTAAGCTTGTGGCAGAGAATGCATCTCTTAATAAAAAAACCAAAGAGGAAGGAGGATCTCCTAGGCAAGTAGGCAGTAGTGATTAAAGATGCAAAGCAAAAAGTGTCCTATTTTCTTAGCACGTCCTTTGGTACCATTATCGAGAGATCTCATGAGAAGGCACTCTTCATTGCTTATGTTAACAACCTATAAGTGTCCAGACTTCGGTTTCCCTCCCTTCTTTCAGAATGGAATGACAAGTTCATGAGCAAATTAAAAGAGATGTCACAGGGATCTCATGTTCCAAAGGAAGAGGAGGAGGTTGATGCTGCAAAGCTGCTAACTTTTGATGATCCTCCGGTTGATAAGGAGACTGATTTAGATGAAGAGGAGAAGGATGATGATGAGTACAGGTATGGGGGTAACAATGACAATGATAGTCCTGCTGACAATGATGATGATGATAATGACAACAATGGTGGAGGTGGTGGAAATGGAATTTTGGACCATTGGTTGATAAGGACAGGTCAAGAGGTGCTAATCCAGATCCAACTTCCCAAGTTATGAGGGCTGCCAAAATTCCTGATCCTTCATGGATAAGTTCACCCAATAAGGACAATGCTTCCTAAGGCCCAAAGCCCAAATACAAAGAGAAAATATCATCATCTACTGTTCCGCACTCTTAGGTATGGATCTCATTACGCAAATTTTTTCGACTACCAGATAACCTTTAGTTAATACATTAACTACTTTAGTTAAGGAGAAAGTGAAAATATCTTTATGGCGTCATACTCAAGAAGAAACAATTGGATATGGATTGCCTGAATAGGGAACTGGACAAACAGACAAAGGATTATAATAAGTGGCAATATGAACTTCCAAGGTTCCTTTCAAACTTGGGCCTTCTCTTTTGCGAAGGCCAATAATCAAGCTTATCCTTAGTCAAGAAGTAAATGTTATTAGAAGTGGTGAGAGTGAAATCTTTTGGAAGTCGGGATTTGAATGCCAGCCTTCTTAACCGCTGCTTGGTTCTTTTGCTGCTTACCATTAGTATCTCATCCTCCATAGCCAGCTTTCTTTTCAATGTCCTTTGAACTTCATTAGAGGCCAAAGAATGATTCATGACTCTGCCATTTCTGAGCGAAAATATCGAAATCATTTGTTATCTCTTTCTCGAATATAGTCCCCTTGGCTTGAGATTGGATAGCTCTCCTTATCTTTAGGAACAAATTATCCTTCCTTAAGGTATCTCTTCCAAAGGCAAAAATTGGAGTAGGGCCCACATAAAAGGTATTTATGCTCCAATTATCCGGATCATAAAGGGCCAACCTGCTTCTTTTCATTTATGATCTACAAGGCCTTCAATCTCAATACTTATTCTTCATGAAATCGTGGATCATTAGTGACTAGATAAGTGGGCCTAATTATTCGAGGCTTAGAAGACCCCTACTTAGACTTCTTAACATGATTAAGCAGCATGGTGTTAGGGATTATGGTTGGTTATCTTTGGATTGGTATATGCTTGGATAGGAATGTCCTTTATGCCCTAATATACAGGCATGGATAGTTCAATGTAGGTTGAAGTGGTTCCACTTAGGGTTTCAGCGAAATCAGAGGTTCGAGCCCTTCTTCTAGCGTCAAATGTTTGCAAATAAATTTGCTAAACCCAAAAGTGCTTAGGAAATTGAGTATAATCAAGAAGAAGCCTTGTAAAGGCTTGTCGAAGCTACTAATGAATTAAGAGTTTCCATGACAATGCTTGGAGTTGTCGTCATAGTCATAGTCATTAGAGTAATTTGAAGTTACATAAGCTAGGCAAGTGTAAGTTTGAAGTCCACGGATCGAATTCAATTATGTTATACCAGCCACGAAGGCAAAACGGTTCATATATGCAATATGCAAAGTGATGAGCATCTTCAAATCACAGGTTCGAACTGAATATACATATGTTATGCTATGCCCTTATTTAATATTCAAAATCCTATGTATACAATGTTCCAAAATTACAATATGCTCTAAAATCCCCCAACTTGATTTAGGGTTTACAATTTAAGAAATGAGAAAAGAGAAAATCCGTCCCCTAAATGTTGCCCATAGGGTCATATTTATTAAGGTCAGCGGTCCTCACTTCACATCTTTGGTCTTCGGCGGGCTTTGACTTCGTCTTTGTTCAATTTTAACCTCTTTGCAAGTACTTTTTGATGGGGTTGACATCGATGAGGCTTTATTTTGACTGCGCTAATCCTTACTTTTGTCTTCATAGCTGAATATAATATGTTAGATTTGGCATTGTCTCACTCTTGATGTCTTCAAACGGCTATGATATATATAGTGTCGCTTTTCTGTAGCATGAAGGTCTTTGCAGCTGTTGATTTTGAGCTTGTCGTCAAGCTGTGGGTCTTTGCTTCATTCTCTTAGTAGGAATAGGTGGAAATTGTGGTGGTGGCTTTCATTATGACCATCGAAATTCTTCAAGAGATGATGATGACTTCGACGATAGTATTCATCAAACAAGCCTAAAATTTCCTCATGGATATTGATGGTGTTTACCATCAACACCGCTTATTCAATGTCTTCGGTATGCAGTACCTTTGGAGAGCTTCCCACAAACGGCGCTGCCTATACATTCTTCGAAGTGCTTGTAAGATACAATGCGGATAGGGTCTTGTATCAACGAAATATACTATGACTACTTCGACACTCTCATATAGCTTACAAAGTAAATTGTATGAGGCCTCTTCACTTATTTGATTGCATGCGGCACTGCGTATACTCTATTTGGCAAAAGTGTGATATTCTTCCTCTTGCACACTGTCTTGTAAGACTGTGATGATTCAATATCTTCGAAAATGGTTATGTCATGTGAAGTGATAAAGGAACAATTACTAACGCTAACATTGTCGCTTTGGTATTACTTATTAGTGCGATTGCAATGGCACATCGAACATGTTCGATAAGATCTGTAGTAGTAACAATCACTTTGCTAATATTAATCGTTTGTGAAGTCATGGAACTCTAATCTCCTTCAGTAAGAGTATTGTTGTAACATGAGTATTTTGAAATAAATATATACAAAATTTTCCTTTTGACTGCTTAATAAAATAAGAGTAGTGGAATGATGTTTTAAAAGTATAAGTACTTTGGTATAGATGCAGTACATTTTCTACTGAAGCAGTGAATAAACATAAGTTATGGTAAAGTGATTTATAAATTAATTATGTATGAAAAATGTGCTTGTTTTGTAAATGGATATTATGGATTTCTATATGGTAAGTTTGTATAATGTTTTTAGGGTTGTAGATTTTCGGAATACACTTCGTACTTTAGGGACTGCTTTGAATTTTTCAAAAAAATTCAATGTCCAAAGCATATTTGGTTATCAAAATCTGGTATCTTCTTATATGAGTTGTTCAACCCATAGCCCATGACCACAGACGATCGACGAGGATGGTAATTTATTGTAGGGAAAGCCACTGTAAGGGTCTAGTACATGATGTGGTATTTTGTGAGTTTGAGATGGTTTTTTATTCGATATGATGGGTAGTATATGTCTACGTAGAGGCTAAAACCCCATTAGCGAATGTTTTTGAGTGTTATTGTGTGTTGCTCAGATTAATGCTTGACGGGTTGATGCATATAATCTACGTGCTAACCCAAGAAAGTGAATATATAGCTTTTCTGTGATATGTTCAAAATTTGTTCTAATGGTTGAATATTAATGCTTGGTTTTTATTATAGGCGGATGTAATAAAGCTAGAAGTATTATCTCATTATAGAGTTTTCCTAAAGAGGAACTCCGTAATTCTGTTAAAGGGGAGTTTGTAATAACCGAATGTTGAGAAGCAATCAGTTAAAAGTTAATAATAGAGTTTTAAATATTTAAATGGTTTTTAAATAATGACATGTGGGTAATTTGGGGTTAAATTATAAATATCAAGAATTTTAGATGACTTGAAATATAGAAATTTGTATGGGATTTAACTAATGAGGTCTTTTGTGAAGTTACGAATTTTAACGATAAAATATTTTGTTGAGATTTAAGAAAGGATAAATTGATTTTGAGAATTTTATTATGAATATTTTATTTGATAAAAATGGTTATTAAATGAATTGTCTTAGTGAAAATATTTTCAAAGTGATAAATTATTAATAAAGTTGATTTTGGATATTTTTGAATCGACGTGGATAATTTTAAACTCCAAATTATTTTGGAAATAAATTAAAAAGTGGTTAAATTTTTTTTATAAAGCTTAATAATGATAAATAAAAGAGTTTAGCAATTTTTTAAGGGAAGAACGAATTTTTATTTAATTATTTTAGCTAAGGAATGATTTTTATTAAAATGGGCCAAATACTGTGATTTATAAATAGTTATTTTAAAATGAGTAAATTGTGAAATAAAATTTTAATAAAAATATATAATGTTGGGAAAACACAATTATTTAGTAAATATGATTTTTGATAGAGATTTGAAGTTGTTTTGAATAAGAGGATAATTGTTTTGTAAAAGAGTATGGTGAAAGATAGATGAAAAATGATTTATTTTAAAGCACATTAGAGGTCCAAACCCTAACCTAAATCTAGAGCCAACATATTCTCTCTTAACAATTCTAGAGTGCTCCTTCCCTTGCATCAAAATAATCCCATAGCTCACTTTTACACATTTATCATCTTCCTGTAACAAAATTTCTAACTCCACCTTCCTCTTCACAAATTCATAGTAAATAAAATAAAATCCCAAAATTGTTAAAATTAAAATATGTGCTTCTCAACATGATGCCACACCAATAGGAGATTGCAAAATAAAGTTTTGATCTAGTTTGAAGATTTTGGAAAATCATAGTGAGCCAAGAATGAGGAGGAAGAAGAAGCAGTGAAGTGTTTTGTACAAGCTATATTTAAGGCAAGTGAATCTTCACTCACGAATCTATTTTTGAATATGTGAATATTTTCTTCTTGAAGTGTGATTTCAAATGATTATTCCCCTGTACTTCATTAAACCCATTACTATATAAGTTTGATTAATTCCATTGGCTATGAACCTTGCTTGATTGATGTGTGTTTTGTGTTTATGGGCTTGAACAAGTGTTTTTATTTATTGTAAAAGCATAGGAATCGAATAAGCAAAGAAATGGTGTGAAATAGGCACCAATGGTTCATGGCTTGGAGCTATATTACTCCAGGCCCATAATGGGCTCACTAAAGCCTTAGTGATGGGCGGTTAACCGGTGGTTGAGCCTGGAGTAGGGATGCTCCAAGCAGTGCGCCATATGTTGTCTTATTTTAAAAAAGTTTCTCAAATTTAAATGAAATATAACACCTTGAAGTAAAAATTAGACGCATTCAAAATTTGAAATTATTTTTGTGAAAACATTTTATATCAATCAAATATTAATTATTTAATTAATTGTTTTTTAAAAATAGTTAGGAACTGTTTTGGGGTTTAAACTTCATTTAAAAATTAAATTTGATTTTGTAAAATTAAAGGATGTTTTTAATATATAATAAATGATTTGAAATGGGTTTTCTATTGTTTTTAAATATATAATAGTGATTTGGAAATTATTTCCAAGGTATAAAATTCATATTTTGGGTTTAAATCAATGGTAGAAAAATGGTAATTCTATTTAATAAATTATAAAAAGGATTTTTAATTATCAAATATGCTTTTCCATGATTTAAAAAAGAAAGATGATTTTAGAAATTATTTATAGGCCTTAGACTCTAAATTTTGGGTTATAAAATGAAAATTTTGTTATTTAACTATAAAAATATTACAGAGGCTTTTGAAATAAATAAATATTTTCATGTAACTAATATCTCTTCTCTAAATGGTTTGTGTGTTTCATTCGTTTAAATTCTTTGCTGTGAGGGATTCGAATAAATGGAGTTATAATACCGTATGGTATGAAAAGTTTGGTAATATTTCTCTGGTTATTCTCTGTACTTACTATATGGAGATAATTATGTGAACCCGAATTTAATTTACGAGCATTGAGTAAACTGGCGAGTAACACCAGGTGGTATGGGACGGTTGTGCTGATATTTTCTTGTTTACTTGTTGTGAGTATACATCACTTATATATAGAGAATACAGGGTATTATATAAGGTTATTACATAGAGGTAGGTTGCTGAGTATTGGAAGGCTAAGAGCCTTATGTTTTTCTATTGTTGAAAGGTACACTCCTATTATCATGCGAGGAGAACCAAGTCAGGCCAGTATCCATCCTAACAGCCTAATTGCGGGGTCGCACCTTGAATATGTGACATACCTTATCGTATATGCCATGTCTTAGTGTTTCCGCCACGTAACACACATGGTGGTAATTTGTTTCCAATTGGGGCACTTAAAGGGTCGTGACCATTGCATAGCGTAGACTTGCATCTAATGGGTACTGGGTCACAATGACCATCAAAGTAGCTAAAGACTATAGGAATAACATTGAGAGCGTATGAGGAAGGCTCCTGGAGCAGGGTGAGAGCTGTCAATATCCCGTCTGGTTATGATGGACATGTGATACTACAATTATACCTCAACTGTATTATTATATTATTTGTAGTTAAGAGCCAATGAAAGGAGTTATAAGACTGAGAGTCAATTTGATCATCAGATGACGTTGATCTCGAAATAGTATTTATGAGGTTGAGAGCCATACGATTATTCATAGGACTGGGAGTATAGATGATTACCTATATGACTATGAGTCAAATAGGCTAATCAAGAAGCTGAGATCTTATTTGATTGTTCATAAGACCGAGAGTTGAGAGACTAACTACGGGGCTAAGTGTTGAGATGATCATTATATGTCATTGAGGATATTTATAAGGTCGAATGTTCATGTAATAATGTGACTCCGTACATACCTATTATTTGGTTATCTAAGAGATAATCCGACTGTTCAGAACATGCCTCATTTATACTTGATATATGTTTGCCTTGGATGTTTATTAGTTGTTTATTTTGCATGTTGTTATAACCAAATTTTCTTCTGTCTCTGAACAGACTAAAACAGATGAATTAACTACAAAATGATGTTGGAATTGATCAAGAACTTGGATTCATGCTTAGAATAACAAGATAAAGCGATTTAAGAAACTTAGGACCAAGACGAGCAATAAAAAGTGGTCGGTACTGACCACTATTTTATTAAGGTGAGGTCGACATTTGGTTTTGGAGACTCGAAAAGCTATCAAGAATGAAGAAATAAAGGAATATAAGAAATTGGAGTAAGATCAGAGCTAAGGAAAGTGCTCGATACCAACCACTTTTTGCTCGGTACCGGTCACTTTTATGCCTTATGTGGTGTTGGGAAGGACCATAGGAATAGACTCAAGAAATTAGAGCAAGATCGAAGGTAAGGAAAGTGGTCGGTACCAACCACTTTTTAATCGGTACCAACCACTTTTTATGTCACTTGTGGGTCTCAGGAGCTATGACACGTGGATGGTTGGCTTGTGTGATTGTCTCGTCGTACAAATAGAACAATATAAAGGAAGAAAAAGTGGTCGGTACCAACCACTTTTTGGTTAGTATCGGTACAATTTTACAACTGGGGGATTTCGTCTCCTCCTCCTACTTTCTTGGATCTAGATCTAGAGCTGATATTTCATGGATTTTCAATTTCATTGTGGCATTTTCCCTATAAATACAACACGTATGGCAATTGAGAAAGGACTTTTGGAGACTTTGATTCTTTTCTATCTTCTTCTTCCCTATACAATCCTAAATCTGATATCTACTAGATTATGGTCGAATTTGAGTTGTAATCATTATGCTTCAGAGAGAATCAATCAAATAATAAGATTATAGTGGACATAAGCCAGAGTATTTGCCAAACATCTATAAAAAGTGCTTGTGTGTTCTTATTTTCTTCTTGTTTTTGCTTGTTTGATTTGAATTTGTCTACATTAGGTTGTTGTGCCATTTTTCGGTGTAACATTTTTTGTCACAACATTTTTGGTGCATTCTTTAAGAAAGAGCTATATTTGACCACCTAAAGCTTGGATCTGAAGTTTGGAAGAGTTGAGTAGTACTTCTACCAAAGTAGTCATAGGACCAAGTCAACTAAAGCATAGGGCAGCCAGGAGGTGTCCTCAAGTTCAAATCCATCCATCTACGTGACCAAACAAGAGATGGAGAGGATATGAAAGTGATGCATGACGAAATAATAGCTTGACAACAGGAGATGCTAGATGGACTTTTCAAGAGAATGGATCAAAAAATAGCTAGAGCAATTGGAACACATAACCCAAGACCAAAAACCAATGCAGGAACATCTAGACTTGGAATAGTGCCAACTGGAATCGATCCCCCATAACCAGAATAGGTCAGTAGCGACGAAAATCACGTCAGTACCGACCTAAATGTACTGGGGGCGTGGTTGGTTTGAGCTTAAAGCAAGTTGGGATGTTGGGAGCAGATGATACCAGAACTAGAAATGCAAATTGAAACGCGAATGCATAGCAACCAGAGGAGTATATGCCAGAGTTTCCCCATAGGAATGGGGAGAACAATGAAGCTAAAGGTACAGATCAGAATGTAAATGTGTAGGCAGAGGAGTCCATACCAGAATTTCCCCATAGGAATAGGGAGAAAAATATAGCTATGGATCGAAGACTTCCATTAGACGACAACGACCAGATCGTTGAGATGATAAGATGAATAGTGAGAGGTGGACCCCTGAAATAGAGTTTGAAGGATGTAAACAGGAATCCACTCAGCCTTAACATTCGGCACACAAGAAATCCACCCAATTTTAAGCTATCGGTGCTAAAACTATAAAACAAAAAGACAGATCTGACCGTTCATCTGATGAGATACATCTAATATATGGACTGTTAGGTGTATCTGAAGAGGTAATGGGGTGATGCTTCTCGTTATACTTAATGGAGTTGGCTGCCATATGGTTCAGACAGTTAGAGAATGGGCCCATAAGCATGTGGATCGGATTGGTAGACAAATTCTTAAGACAATTCAAAGTTCATATCTCTCGACCAAAGAATGTAATGAAGCTTTCGAGCGTGAAGCAAAGGGCTAGAGAGACATTAAGAAGTTATCTGATGAGATTTAACGTAGCAGCCGTTGCAGTCGATAAGCTATATCCATCGATAGTCTTGATGGCGACAGTGTCTGGAGTCGCGAGCAAGACTGCCTTCAAAGTTGGATTGGAAAGTGATCCACCAATGGATCCCATGGAGTTTTATAATGAAGCTGAGAGATATTTGCATCAATAGGATGCTGAAGTTGATAATGCTAAGGTTAATGCTATGGATGATGGAGGACCATCCGAAGAAGGATATGGTGGAGACAAAGCAAAGCGAAAAGTGGATGTTGGATTTAGAGGACCAAAGCGACAAAGGAAGGAACATAAATTATCTTCTTATATCGATCTAACTGAAACTCTAGAGAGGATTTATCTTGATGCTAGGGGAAGATCCCCAATCGAAAGCCGGCTAAGTGGGAACCCACAGATCGGAAGAAATGGTCTGGAAGATTTTTCCTTTTCCATAATATGGATTGCAATGAAACGAAAGACTATAGACACCTTTATGACTCGATAGAAGAGCTGCTTAGAGTAACTAGCTACAACAATACATAAGGAACCAAACTGCAGTGGTGCAGCTAGAGCAGTCACCATCTGCAGCGAACACAGCAAGACACGACCGCGGATCTTGGTCGAGATTGATAATCCCATGATCGGGATGGATGGGAGTCAGGATCAATTCCCATGTTTTGATTTCTTTTTTGAAAGAATAACATAATAATAACCTCGGGCCTCTTACACGTGTATAGGACCTAGATTGGTCTCTAAGATGAATGTTTAGGATATTTGTTTACTTCTTTGATTTAGATATTTGATTTTTTAAAACCACTTGAATGTGATGACTGATATTGATTGAATATAGTTCTATCCGAAGAGATGGGGCAATGACCATAAGATACAAGTCCTCTTATCGGAGAGCGAGTGCATTGAGCTTGTATGAAAGTGGTCTCTCTACCGAAGAGTAACTAGATAGACTTGCTTGGACGGTGAGTCTCCTCATCGGAGAGTGAGTGGATTAGACTCGGCAAGGATCTGGAGAGATTGAACCTTAGATTGGTTGTTAAACGATTCAGAGAGATCGAATCCTAGGTCGGATATTAAGCGATCTAGAGAGATTGGACCCTAGAATGGACATTGACTTGATCTTATGATTTGAACACCTTATGATTAGACTAGAATAGATAAATCCTGGACGAACAAGGGACAATTTTGATATATGGTATGACAATTTTGGATGTAAATGGTCTAATTATGATTTATAACTAACACTTAAAAAAGGACTAGAGTCCTTAGCTATAATGGTCTAGAATGACCTTTAGTTTGTAGGTGAATCCGAAGGAACCATATGATTCACCACAACTTGGATAATGGATAGTAGGAGAGCTCGACCACCAATGATTGATCGCTACTTCTAAAGCTTGTTCTTGAGCAAAGCACGCCTTACATATTCATTAGGCGTATTTTGGGAGGCAAGAGTTATAACCAAATTTTCCACTGTCTCAGACTAGACTCAAATAGACGAATTAAACTGCAAAATTATGTTGGAATTTGATCAAAAACTTGGATTCATGCTTAGAAGTACAAGATAAAGCGACTAAGATACTTGGGAGCAAACTGAGCAACAAAAAGTGGTCGGCACCAACATGATTTTATGAACGTAAGGTTGACATTTAGTTTTGGAGACTTGTAAAGCTATCAAGAACGAAGAAATAAAGGAATGCAAGAAATTAAAGTAAGATCGTAGCTAAGGAAAGTGCTCGGTACCAACCACTTTTTGGTCGGTATCAATCACTTATATGCCTACCGTGGTGCTTGGAAGGACCATAGGAATGGACTCAAGAAATTGGAGCAAGATCGAAGCTAAGGAAAGTGGTCGATACCAACCTTTTTTTGGTTGGTACTTGGTACCGACCACTTTTTATGCTTCATGTGGGTCTCTAGACTATGACATGTGGATGATTGGCTTGAGTGATCGTCTATATGTATAGATGAAATAATATAAAGGAAGAAAAAGTGGTCGGTACCAACTACTTTTTGGTTGGTACCGATATGATTTTTTGACTTGGCGACTTTGTCTCCCCCTTCTACTTTCTCAGATCCGGATCTAAAGCTAATATTATGTGGATTTCCGACTTCACTAGGGAAATTTCCCTATAAATACAACTTCTTTGGCAATGGAGAAAGGACTTTTGGAGACTTTGATTCTTTTATATCTTCTTCTTCCCTAAACACTCTCAACTCGAGAGGATAGATTGTGGTCGAATCTAAGTTGTAATCATTATATTCTATAGAAAATAAGTCAAATAATAAGATTAAAGTGGATGTAGATCAGATTATTTTCCAAACCACTATAAAAAGTGCTTGTGTGTTATTATTTTCCTCTTGTTTTTGCTTGTTTGTGTGCCATTTTCCGACGTAACACATGTCGAGTTTGACAGACCCATATATGTCTACTTTATCACTATTTGAGAGATAATCTTAGGCCTTGTTGTATGCATACCATACGGTACTTAATGATTTCTTATGTATTGATGATGGTTGGAAGTGTGGATATTTCACCCATTTTGATATTATACTACTTCATATGTAGTTTTTCTTTACTTTTATATGTGTAATGATACTCATGCATGGTTTTGAGATATGTAATTATGTTAGAGATGTTCATATTCCATTTTGAGATATACTTGTTATACCATGCCAGTTATTATCATATATTGACATCTACAATCTAGACATATTCTTACCCGTGTGTTATTTACATAATACTTGGACCAGTCTAAGACATTTTAGGTTTAGGGATGAGGAGACCATTTGTGATTGTTAGGCATAGAGTTAGAGGTTAATTTATTAGTAAATTGGAGTATTATACATATATAGCCTCTTGTTTGTATTCATTGTTATGTTGAGATGTTGTATTGTACTTATGTCTTATATATATATATATATATATATATAAAGAGATTGTGAGTGACTTTTGTAGGCTCACTTACCCTTGTATATTTCACTTATTATATTTTATTGCTAAATTTATTGACCTTATACTCTCTATTATTTATTATATACTATGTATTGTTTTATCCTAGTAAACCTACATGTTTATTGCTTTATGCCGATACTGAGTACGAATAGGTGAGTTGTGTATGATTTTGAAATACATATTGATGTTAACCGAAGGGAATATTCAAGTATGACAGCCCAATTCAGCCTCATTCTCCATATTATCAGATAGTGTTACCTAGTAATACTCTTTAGTGGTATGGATATAGAAGTAGAGTGTTATAATATATACACATACTTTAAATATCGAAATTAGTTTCAGCTTCATAATTATATATATATATATGATTTTAATATTAGTACTTAATTCATTAAAGTGACTTTTACATCAATCAAAGGCAATGTAGATCTGAATTTTGAATAAAACATGCCAAACCAAATTCAGGTTATTAACTTAAATTTGGATTTTGAAAATTCCATTAGTCAATTTATGTTAAGTTTTGTCTACACGATCCTTTTCATTAATATCAGATTTCATAATATTTTGTAATCAAACACACACTTTATATTAATCAAATTAAATTGTGGCAATGATATATACATATAAATGAAGAATACATACATGTAGATATAAATCCCAATTTCTACACAAGTATATATTAATCTTGTTATAATGTGTTGTTATATGTCATGTTAAATATTTTATCATCACATGTTGCATTATGATTAGGTATAGTTTTAGTAGAATGTGTGCAAAAGAGGAACGTGTAATCAGTTGTTGATGCCTCCTTTTTATTTCTTTCCATTTAGATCTTGATGTGATTACATCAAGATATAATAACATGTTTGTTCCGTCTTTAAACACCTTTTAGTAATATAAATATATTTGATATATATATTTTGTAACAATCCATCCCAAAACAGACCTAATTTTCACCCAATAAAAGCCTTTCGAAACTTAGGCCCATCTTAAGACGAGTTGCTAAGTTGATAAAATTAAAACATTTACACAGTATACAGAGCTATCTATTAACTTTCAGAATCTCACAGTGGAATGGATAAAATATAATAGTAAAACACGTACCCATAAATAAAGGTCATTTCATGAAAACATAGAAACACAGTCATAAAACCTCAAAATATCCCAACATAAATGTCTCAATACATAAGTCTCAAACTGACAATAGAAATAGCAACAACATAGTCTCAAAGTCTGAGTGCATAAAAGAAAATAAACAAGTAGTAGCGGATAAAGACTGCCACATCGATCAGCCTTCCCACCTTTTGCTTCTCCAACAATACCCTACGCCCCTATCCTATTAGTTGAAATGAGGAGGGAGTCAGAACAACAAATTCTAGTGAAAGAAATTCCAAGTTTTAAAATAATAGTAATCTACGTGGTATTATCCAGAAATGTAATATGTCCTACATATTAAAATTATCATATACGTATGAGTCAACTATAGGCCAAAGGCCCTTCCAGCCTAACTACACAAAAGTCAACTGTAAGCCTAAAAGCTCTTCCAATCTGACTCTATATTCTTCATAACTAGCGCATTCGATGTATAAGGAAATACCCAAACCACTTAATACTTTTTTAATGGGGCTTACATAAATTCTGATCATTTAAGATCTATAGAATAGGCAGATCCTTGTTATTTAAGACCTAACCCAAAGGCGGGTCCCTGCATTGTTCCTCCTCACTAACATCGTAAGAAATTCTAATAGGTCAATTATTACTTCACATAAGAAAGAGGCGGACCCTACCATGGCCACTTAATACCTCAAACCCGAAGCAGACCCCTCCTAAGGATTTCATATACCATATCGAAAGCACAATTTATGACCCATAACCCACATGTGATATCTCACATTAGTCTGAATATTCGTAGGAACTGATAGCCAGATTAACTGGTCAGGTTTACCCTATACAATTGGGACTAACCTCACATCCACTGGAGTTATTTATTATAGACGATGTCCTACATTAGTCTGGAAAGCCACACCGCTGGTAGCCAGATTTAATTGGCAGACTTTCATGTAGCTTTGGACTAACCTTGCATCCTTATAACTTAGTCATAACTTATATGTATGTCCACTTCTTACATATATTACCCTACACGAAAACTAATTGAGGCCATATAATATATCCCCTTATTTAGCCCCTAGTTAGGGACTGATTCCCTAATTTACCCTAACTATCTTTCTAAGATTAATATTACTTCACTATTCTACTAACACTAATTATTACGTTCAATGTGTTATAATTAATTTGCTATAATTAATACGTTATATCTCACACACACACATATATATGTTATATTTACGGTGGAGTTTTGGGTCTAATTTCTCCTTTAAACAATTTGCTAATAATGCGCTTAACGTAATGTGAAATATCAATCTCATACAAATTTACAATTTCCACATGAACTGCTTCTACCATTGCCAAATAAAATAGATTTGTATAAACATGGAATATCTACATTTTCCCCATATTAAAACACTATAATCCACTTTTCTGTTTTAAAGAACAAATCCTCACAAATTAGATCGTCTATATTCAATTCAACCTTTTTTAGACAACATTTTGAAGTGGGAAAGGAGTTCTTTATTCGTTTAAGTGTTAGAAATAGGCAGTGCAAATTACAAACAATTCAACTCATAATTTACACACCATATTATATTCTTTTTGAATCCTTTAACACTTAAAGTACAAAAGGGGGAAAATATGTTAAATTGACCACAGATTATCTAATTCTAACAACTCCTTAGATTATAATTTACCAATACCAAGAACAATTTAAATTCCAACAATTACAAGGATTGATATTTATCAAGGAAATTCTAGGGTTTTATTATTTTAGGGTTTTGCGTTTTTGGAATTTCCCAAGGCATATATCAGATCCAAATAGGTACAACACAGATACTAAAATGGAAAAAAGTGAAATTCCACTCACAGATTGTTCCTATATTTTGGGCTTAGATCCGATTTAAACTGCTTTTAAACCTCTAATATATCTCCATATTTTTAATACATAAATAGATTGTATATGGATAGATTAGGTTTCAGAATTCAAAAGATAGAAAGAAGGAAGATTGGAGGTTGAATTTGAAATAGATATTAGAATTTTGAATTACTTACTTGTACTTTAATGTTTTCTGAAATACTTAGAGAAATATTTTGAGAGAGTCTCGACGTAGTTAAAAAATTTGTGTGAAAAAGAGGAGAGTCTCTAGGTCTATTTATTGAGGTAGGAAGAAACGAGGACCGTTAGGTCAAAACCAAACGAACCAGGACCGTTCAGCCAGCTCATTTCTAAGCTAAACCGACCCAACTGGTCGACCGCTATCATAGGGGTGGTTGACCACTAGTGGTCGACTGGTCCTATAAATGCAGTTGACTGGCCTCCTTTTAGCCATCGATTTTTGATTGTTTCCATTTTCGTTTGATTTATTACCCGATTTTAATTCCAATTAAATCACTGTAACTTTAATTTCTCCTTAACGTTAGTTCCGGCTTAAGTAAATGTTTCAATTAAAATTTCAAACTTTTGAAATTCTCCCAAAATTCAAATTTTAAATTTCAAATTCATTTTAAATTATTTTAAATCTAAAAACTTCAAACGCCGAAACTTCTCCATACTGACTCTGTTTTCAGCATATTATATACGAAAATTCATCAAAAAATCGCCATGGACGCAATGGTGCAACTCCCGTGGTCAAGTTCCCACATTTGTAAATTTCCATTTTTAACCTTATTTTAAATTACTTAGTTTCATATTAAATTTTACAGGGTGTTACATTCTCCCCCTTTGGAAAGGATTTCGCCCCCGAAATCACCAAGGGAAGATAGTGTAATGTGTGCTCTACAACCATGTTATATAGCCAATTTATTTACAGTAATCTACATAACCATCTAATCAACCAAAAATGCAATGTGATTATGTATGCAAACATACTATACGTGAGTTAATTCCTAACGTGAATGCAAGATCGTGACAAATAGGCATGTATGCAAGCATTCTAAATATACATAAAATTCTATATGAGTGCAAAAATAATAACAAAAAGTGTGGTAACCATCTTCTACCATCCTATCTAGCAACCACGATGCAACCAAAAACCTATATTTTCGGAGAGAAAAGTTTGCCAGAGAAAAGCTCGGAATGAGAAACCTTCACCTTTCCTTTGGTTTCCTATGTGCTTTTCACTGGGTTATCTCCCCATCTACTCAAATCAACTTAATTCTTCATTATGAAGCTCTTAATACCGTGCTCCTCTATGCGGGAGGGAGCATGAGGAGGCGATAGGCTCCAACAAACGAATAATTTATTGGTACACCTCAACATCAATTAACTAATCAGGCTCTACTACAGAGGCCATGTCGTGTAGACATCTCCTCAATTGTGGGACATGAAAGACATCATGGACTCATGCTAACTAGTCCGGAAGCTCCACCTAGCAAGCAAGTTTCCCTCATCTACTCCAAAATCAAGAAATTCCCCATGAACCTAGACACCAACTTCCCAAAGTACCAAACCTCATAACCTTTCTAAGAGGGGAAACCCTAAGGGATACCATGTCCCTAACTAAAAATTCCAATTCCTATCTTTGACTATTAGCATAGGACCCCTAACTGTCCTATGCGGTCTACATTCTCACCTCACACTTCCACCTTCTCCGAGGCCTTCCAAAATCCATGATGCAAACTTCCTACAAATCCTTAAAAATCTTGTTCATCCTTTCCATTTAACAGTCGGTCTACAGGTGGTAAGTGGTGCTAAGTTCTAAAGTCATTCCCAAAGCAAATTGCAAGACACCTCCAAAATTCCCTGATGAACAAAGGGTCTCTATCACTGATAATGCTAACTGGAACTCCATGCAGTTGCACCACCCCTTTAACACAATATGTGCTAGGGATGCTACAATCCTATTACTTCCAATGGAAGTAAAATAAGCCAATCTACTATAACCTATATAACTTCATTTCTTCTAGGCAACCCATCTATAAAGTTGATTGATATATGCTCTCAATTCCAAGTTAGTACCTCCAATGGTTATGACAATCCTCCGAGTTTGCCTAGTCTTAGCTTCAATTCTTTGGCACATCAAACATCTAGAAACTTATTCAATAGCTCTTTCTTCATCCTTGACCAATTAGAAAATTCTCTTCATATCCTTATACAACTTATCACATTCGGGGTGAATGGTGGCACTCCACAAGCTTTGGGTTTGAAGCATTCTAATCTAATTTCTTACTAACTTCCAGTCTTATCTTTGGTTCATCGCTAGTTTAAGTGTCCTAATTAAATTACCTTATTTATGATGTTCCTTGATATATTTATGTTTAGTGGTCTAATCTCATCCCTAAAATCAACACAGTGATAAAATAGGAACATGTTGTATACCATATCAAATACTTTTCCTTGAAGGAGACAACTAGCGATTTCAACCCAAAAGCTCTAAAAGAAAACTTTTCCCGGAAGCTACCCTTAATCATTAACTGGTGCTAATGATGTTAGGGTCCTAATGCATCTTGCTAATTTAAGATGTACATTCCTAGAGCTAGAATGTCATTCCACCATTACCCACCTTTCTAAATTTTCCTTCTTAGTTCCAATAATTATCCATTACTCATAATAACTGGTCATTAATGTCAAAAATGACAATCTCCAATTGATTCTTATTTAATCTCATTAAATCCATTTACCAACTTCAAAATCTACTCAACCCTTCCATAAATACCATATTAGATTCCTTAATCAGTCCCTCATTTAATTCCTTTTTTATCCTTTACTAATTACAAATTTATTGCCCATTAAATCTATAATTAATGTCCTTCAATTCTATACTTACTATGTTGTTTATAATTAATACGAATACCGTTGTAAATTATGCTATTTATATGTTTCTTATTTCTAACTATTAATTTCTAAACTATAACATTCTTTTCTATATTTTATTTTATTAGAGACATCCCTTCAAAAAGGATTTTCGTTAAAAGTTTCCATAAATCAACCACAAGTGATATTTTTTGCTTTGTTTGAAATTACAAGGGATGTTTATTGAAGCAGACAGTGTAAACCACAGAAAAGAATATTAATATCTTACACATATCTTTCCTTTTTGTATATCCCTGGTCAATTCAAACGCCGCACTTTTATGCATTTAAGAAATTAGGTAATTTATGGAAATTACACGGAGCCTGCTCCTAATAAATCAAAATATGGAAATCCACATTACAGGGGCAACCTAACTTACAACCCAATTATAAATCTAGAATACCTTTACAACCTTACCAACGTTCTACAAATAATTTCTTTGGAATGATTTCAAATTTCCAGATCCGGTTGTAAATACTATTCTTATTTTATTCATATCTTGAAACCTTTAACCCTTCTTACTTAGATATTGATCTCTATCTACTCCATAAATACAAACTTAGAAATCCACATTATGTTAGTATGCGACATTTGAAATTCAAACTTACAAAAGAATTTCCACATCTCACAAGAAAACTTTTAAGCATATTTTTCAAAAGAATTTCCAATTTCCAAAAGTAGTTTGGGGAAATTGGATTCTTAAAATCATCTAAACACCATGTTTTGTTTTGTTTCATATATCTATTCCATTTTTATTAAACATTTGGACAAATCCTTTCGAAAATATTTGAAATCAACTTTTCACGATTTTCAAATCATTACCACTTTATTTTTAACCCTAAATTCAAAGGTTATTTAGTAAAATAATTTCCTTTCTCAATCACTTTTGCCTTAAAAACCTTCTTCTTTAAAAGTAGGGTCTGCTATTTGGCATTTTGACCCAACTATATTAAACTGGTTGCACAAGTTAGATTCAACCTCTATCAAGGTCGATGAGTCCAGAGTAACGGTTGTGGGTCCCATAGGTCAAGTACAGATGATAACACGAAGTCAAAGTTGAATGGAATTGATGGATATGCATGGCAGAATGTTCGAAGTATGAAATATGGTTCAACATATAGAAGGGATTGGTATAAATTGGCTTCCATCATAGGGATCGGTATGTTTTAGGGTATAGGAGCATTTCAGTAGAAAACAAGCAATATATGGAGGCCCTAGGGAGCCTACTCTAGGGATCGCACCTCAAGAAGATGAAGTTAGAGGGTTTGGCATTCTTCCTTTGGAACGGATCGGCAGGAACCAGCAATCAACCCATATTGAAGCAAAGGTCAAGTAACTCGAGTTCTACTGATCCAATTGGCATGAAATTTGGAGGCTAAGCATATTTTAGCATGAGGGAGCTACCATAGAGATCACACCCTAAAATTCCACCAAAGTAGGGATCGGTACCAATCCCTCTTCTTTGGGAATTGGGCCATGTGATCCCTCTTATAGGTCCATATGATTCTGAAGGTCCTTCTACTGAATTTTCAGGGAGATATTTCACATCTTCGCCTATAAATATTGGCTTGGTTGTTCATTTTGGGACCTTTTACGCTGCTAGTTGCTTTATGCTCTTTGGTAACTAAGGATTTTCATTTGATCCCTATGGTACTCAGTTTGTAAAGTAATTAATAAAGAAATTTATTAAAAGTGAACGTAGGCAGACAACGTTGAACCACTATAAACAGTTGTATGCATGTTATTCTTTTGATTTACTACTATTTTATTGTTATTGTCCTCTGTTTTCATTTTATATTCTTCATTTATTTCTCTTCAAAGTTTTTATTGGGTGTTTGTGCTAATTTTCGGTGTAAGCATTTTGGTGCTTTCACTGAGAACATTAATTCTCAGCTTATTAGGATCCATTTATTGCTACTAGATTGCATAAATCCCCCGCAGGGGATCCACGGTTATCTTCAGGGAGTTTGCTCATTCTATTCAAATTTGAGAAAATCTAAGCAAAGCTATCAATAATGGTGAGGAACGCAGAAGGAAACGAGAATGCTAGCATCCAGCAAGGTGGCCCTAGTAGTCAACCAATGGATGTGAATGCTGATTCAGTTGAAGTTTGGAATCCAACCGATTCCATTACAAGAGCTGAATTCCAAAATCTGACGAGAGACCTAGTGGATAGCCATCGACAATTATATCAGTAGATTCAAGCTAATATCAACCTAATGAACCAACTCAGTCAGTAACAGTGAGGGAAAGCTAGGAGGGACCCTACCCCTTACTCAGCATCGGAGAGTTCTAGTTCATCGAATGAGTATCACAGGCACATGCATCACAGAATAGACGGATATTGCATAGAAACTTCGAGACGTCAACAGGCAGACCTTCTTGGTCTGCTAGGACCGATCAGTGTCGATCCCTTGATAGGGATCGGTACTGATCCCTCCTCAAGAGGAGGGAACTTACCTATAAATGCTGGGATTCAAGCTGGTACTGTTGCGGCAGATTTGGATGATGGAGTCCATTTGAATGTTGACTAGTTGCATCCCCGAAATGATGATGAAGTGAATTTATGAGATATATATACGGGGAAGATGTTGAACCAAAAAGGCATGGAACATCACTTAGACATCGACCAAACCATTCATGTGAGGTAGAACACGACCACCGCTTGGAACCAACTATCCAAACGCTGGATTTGTTGGTTATGGTTAGACAGTTAGTGAGAGAGTGCCAAGGCTTGACCAATGATGACTGGGGAATCTCGAGAAGCCATACCCCGTTTATTGATTATGTCCTATATGCAGAGTATCCAGGGAGATTCAACATGCCATCAATGCCTTCCTACGAGGAAAAAACCGACCCTAGGCAACACATCATGAGATATGAAGGGCTAATAGATTCCACACGAGCAGATGATGCAACCAAGTGTAGATGTTTTCCTATAACCCTCTCTGGAATAGCAACAATGTAGTTTACGAGGTTACCCCAACGGTCGATCTCTAAATTTGATGATTTGGCAATAAGGTTTATGGAGCATCGTTGAAAGATTACTTGGAGAGATTCCATATAGCTGTAACAAAAATCAGTAATCCGAATGACCAAGCAATATAGATGGCTGTAACAAGAGGGATTGATCCAGTGTCTGAATTTGATGATTGGTTAGCTGGTAAGCCACTTGCAATGTTGGAGCGCTTTTACACAAAGGGGGCTCAGTATTTGAGGAAGGAAGAAGCCAAATGCTTAAGGAAGAAGAATGTTGCGGGATCAAGTGGACAGGGAGTTCGGAGTAATATTGTAGTAAAGTAGTCTGATGATAGCTTTGGAAAAGTTTAAGTGAATGTCCAAAACAAACCGAATCATCAAAAGAAAGGTAGAGCTAGGAGCTGAGAATGAAAGAGGGATTCTAGAACATGAAAGCCTAGGATTTTGATGTACGATACTTACACGCCAATGAATACATCACTAGAGAATATCTATTTGTCTACCTGCAACACCATGTAGTACAGGAAGCCCCCTCCGAAAGAATCAATGGAGAAGCAGATACATATTAGAAAATATTGTCAATGCATGAATGTTATGGTCATAACACAAATGAATGTAGGCATCTCTAGGATATTATCAAAAGGCTAATTCGAGAAACAAAGTTACAACAGTTTGTAAAAACACCGCAAGATGGTTGGCAAGGGACATCCGACCCCAACCAAGGATAAGGACCACATAGAGCTGAGGAGCCTGCTCAGACTGGTGGAAGATTGGTAATCAATACTGTAACGATCCCGAATTTTATATAAATTTAAATTGATAATTAATTTAATTTTTGAGTTAAAATTGTTAAATTAATTGTAAATTTATCTGAGTTTCCCCGAATCCAAATAAAAATATATTAAATCATTTAAATTTAAAAATATTGTATATATATGTGAATGTATATATATATTTGGGCATATATGAGTAAATTTGAAATTATATGTATATATATATATATTTGATTTGAATTTAAATCGTAAATAAATGGTTTAAAAATAAAATAGAAATTATCTATATTACAAAATAATAAGAGATAAATTAGATAAGTTATAAAAATATCCATTAAATAAAATTTGACAACAAATTAAAATAGAAATTTAACAATATTATAAAGTAATATTGTAAAGGCAAAGTGTAAGTCAAAAAGACAAAGCAAAAGGAAAGATGGAATATATATACACATTCAAATAAGGAAAGAAGGGATATATATACACATTCAAATAAGGAAAACAAATTGGAGTTGTATATGATATCATCTATTTATTCCAAAACTATTTTGGATTCAAGAATTCAATCTTTACAATTTGTCAAAAATCTGTGACTTCACCGATTTCCTCGTGAAATCCATATTTGTATGTGTAAGAGTGTGGTCCAGGGGTTTCACACAGTAGTGCAACATCATTCAATCATCACAGATTAAAATACAGCAATATATTTGATAAGCGGTATAAACTATAATGCTTATCTTTTATTCACATATCACAGATATATAAATTACAGATAATATATTACATCATAGATAATTAACTACATTACAGATCACACACAAATCAGAATATATCACACATCATCACAGATCAGGGGATATCAACAATTCAATCATTCAATACAATCCAAACATCCATAGGTAAGATCAATTTAATTATCTGATTGATTTAAATCAGATTAATTTCTATGAATGTTATCCCGCTTTTTGGTCAAAGCCGGAATATCAAACAAATCGACAAGAAAGGATGGGTATCAGGATTGGAAGTCGATTAGAGACAAGGTTGTGATCGATGTCGTCAAAATTTGACCGGGTTCCGATCGGGACGAAATCGATAGGAGATGATGATAAGGACTGGGAGAGGCTATATTTCAAATTTCAGGTTAATCGGAGTTCATATGAAGGAGATATGGATGGATTACGATGTACAGGGAATGGTTCGAATCGATGTGCTTCGCATCGATCAAGAGGATGATGGTTCGAATCGATGCATTTCGTATCGACCATAAAGTAAGGACTTCGAATTGATACCGTTCGTATCGATTGGCACAGGTTCGACTCGATGGCAACACACCCAGGTTGTTAAACAAGCATGCAGAGGTTTGTTCGAATCGATAACCTTCGTATCGACCGGCATGGACTTGGATTAGTAGCTTCGTATCGATAAGAAGGCAAGGGTTGATGATACATTTCATATCGATCGTAGCTAGAATTGATACGAAGGACGGACAGATGCGTATGGATACGAAGGACTTAGGGACAATGTTCGTATCGATCTTATTCGAGTCGATCGATACGAAGGAAATAGCCGGAGCAACACAAATGGATGGATACGAACGAGTCTCAGTTCGAATCCATGATATGGTTGAATCCCTCGAATCCACTAAGTCACAACAGCTAAAAACTAGGATTCGACCCGGTCAACTCGGAGAAAAAGGGGATCGACTCGAAGATTGCGCGCCACATCACCACGAGCGCGCGTGCCATGATCGATTCGACCTAATCGATTCGAAGGAAGATCGATTTGAACAGAGCACTGCAACCAGAAAAGTGACCTTGAATCGATCATAACTCGAAATCTACAAGTCCAAATGCTATGAAATTTTCATAGTAGCTTGGACACATGTCGAAGAATGTTCACCCCAAATTTCAGCTTGATTGGACAATTTCTTGATCGATTCGAACATAGCTTCGAATCGATCCCAAAGTGGGCCCGGATTTCCAGAAAGCG
Organism: Allium fistulosum; assembly: GCA_030737815.1. Classification (NCBI taxonomy): domain Eukaryota; kingdom Viridiplantae; phylum Streptophyta; class Magnoliopsida; order Asparagales; family Amaryllidaceae; genus Allium; species Allium fistulosum. The sequence continues at coordinate 1,260,954,684 of CM060901.1, forward strand.
GGCATGTGGGCTCCCTCACGTGCCAGAACTGGTCTCCCTTCAATTTAGGCGAAATATCAGCCTCCTACACCTATAAATAGAGCCCCTGGTCACTCAGAAAAGGGGTCGGACAATTTTGAGAGCTAAAGAGTGCCCGGATTCTGCCAGATTTACTCCAGATCACCATTGCTGCCTTAGATTCAGATTATAATCATAAAATCCATTGTACTACGCGATAGGAAATTGTAATCTTCAAGCATCGATCAATAAAAGATAAAAACTTTGGAGTGGACGTAGACCGGAGATAGCCGAACCACTATAAATCTTGTGTTTTTGTTCATTATTTCTGGATTGCTATTTGTAGTTTGTTTAGATCTGAGATTTGTGTTTGAATATTGCTGATTTGTATTCATACACTGGTGCTTTCACAACATTCGAGGTTTGTGACCATTTTTGGCGCAAACACTTTGGTGCTTTCACTGAGAACGACTAGCACCCGCTACATCGGATTGAAGTTTAGATTTGAAAGTTTGAAGGATTTAGATTGACTCGGCAATGACTCGACAAACAAGTAGAAGACAAAGAGCTGAGAGAAGCCGACAAGGAGGAAGTCAAGAGGCATCTTCCGGAGCTGGAGAAGGACAAGCTTCGATTTACATTACCAGAGACGAGATGGAAGCTATAGCGAATTCATTACACGAGAGGTTGCTGAAGAGTCAACAGGATATGATGCAGACTTTCTTCGAGCAGATGAGAGCTGCAGGAACACAGAATCTTGGACCAACCATAGCGACTGCAAATGTGGAACAAGGAACTAGGGTTGCGGAACCCAATGGAGGACAGAATACAGAACCGGAAGGCAATCAGCAAGGGCTTGGGGGTAGGCCCGCCGGATCCAACGCAGAAGGACCTTTGGAAGGAGTTCAGCAGGCTAGAGCCAACGTTGCGGCTAATGAGCCACATGAAGAATATGTGCCGAAGTTCCCTCGGGAGTATGGGGGGCAACCCCTAACAGGCAACGCTGGATTAATGGAAATCATTAGGAAGACTATGCGTGGAGGTTTGACCAATAAGGATTTAGAAGGGGTGAACAAGAGTCCGTTCGCTCGGGAAATCAGGGTAGCTTAGAATCCACCTAAGTTCAAGTTACCTAGCGTGGAAGCATATAATGGCAAGGCTGACCCGACAGATCACTTGATGAGATATACTAGACACATGGAAGTGCTGGGGGCATCGGAGGAAGTGATGGCCAGATGTTTCCCTTTATACTTGACAGATCTAGCGGCAATGTGGTTTAGGCAGCTGGAAGAAGGATCTATCAGGACTTGGAGGGAATTGGTGGATAGGTTTTTGGGACAGTTTCGGGTTCATATCAAAAGACCTAAGAACGTGATGACGTTAACATCGGTAAAGCAAAGAACGGATGAATCGCTTAGAGCATTTTTAACTCGATTTAATGCGGCGGTTTCCTCGGTGGATCGGCCGGATCCATCGATGGTTTTGATGGCGGTAGTGTCGGGAGTCAGAGAGGATTCAGATTTTAAGGTATCTTTAGTACGAGACCCACCACTGGATCTCGGGGAATTCTTTCACGAAGCTGAAAGATTTCTTCGGCAAGAAGATGCATGTATGGACTTAAAGTTAAAGGAGGTGAATGTGACTGGGGGTGGAGGACCATCCAACGGAAGCTCGGATAAAGATAAAGGAAAAAGGAAGCTGGATGACGATTCAGGAAAAACCAGGAAGCAATGGAAGGATCCAAAGTTTTCCACATATACAGAATTAAACGAGATGCAGGAGCGGATATACATGGAAACTCGGAATCGCCTTCCTTACCGGAGGCCGGCTAGGAGAGAACCATCCGAGCGGGAGAGGGCATCAGGAAAGCATTGTCTCTTCCACGATTTGGACGGGCATGATACCAACAGCTGCAGGCATTTAAAGGACATAATTGAGGAGCATGTGAGGAATGGACAGTTGAGGCAGTATGTTGGAGTACGGAATGCAGCGGTGGAGCAGGAGCAACCACCGCTTACCTCGAGCCATGATGGTACGAGGCCCAGGAATGATGGTCGATTGGTCATCCATTGACCAGGATAATATGAAATAAGTAACAAACCATTGGCGAGCAACTGAGCCATTTACACATGTATGGGGACGGAGATAGCCCCTAGGCATGCTCTGAATGATGATAAACCGCAAAGCCATGGTTTGCGAAATCTGTTTTTTGTTTTTGATTGGACACTTGGTTTTTGTAACGTATCGGGTTTTGCCCGCTCGAAAATCAACATCCGTACTTCACATTGTACTAGAATGCCGCAGATTCGACCGTTCAAATCCGATTCGCCGGAGCTATAACACAATTAAGTAAATAACACAGCGGAAGAAAAGAATAATACACTGATATCATATACAACTCCAATGAATACAATATCCAGAATGATATACAACAATGATATCAATATGATACAACAATATCAGAGATAAATAATGATACAGCGGAAAACAGAAATGATAACTCCAAAATGATCTTCAGACAAGAATGAATCCACAACTCCAAGATAAGCAACTCCGATGAATGAACTAGCTCCAGATAATCTACTAAACCTGAATATCTGAAAAGAAACCCAACTCTAGACTGCCCGTGTGGAAAATAGTGGGCACCCAGAGTTTAGGAAGGGAACAATAAACTCCGGATCAGTCATGGGACTGGTGTGAGCAACAAAAACAGTTTATCTTTAAACAACAACAAAGGATTTTAAACATAGAAATCCGCAATGCTTTTGGAAAATGAAACTACCATAAGACCTCCCGCCACACACACAATGCAAACGCAGAATTGGAGGAGATTTCTTCTTATGATAGTCAAACATGCTTACTACGCAAATCATTGAATTATTATTATTAGTGCATAGTGGAAAACAATTCGAAAGTATAATATTAATCTTAGCCAGCATAGACATTTCGAACTATGCCTACTATAGCTACCATCTAAACAGTGGGGCGCCACCATAAGTAAATGGCAGGTTCTACAACTAAAACCGTACAAAGTTCGTATTGGAGAAATGGATTTCCAACAAATGGTCAGGCTAAGGAACTTCCTTCCGCCGCATGGGATCGCCTCTGGCGGGACGTCCCGAGAGACAAACTGCTCTCTGCCAAACAAGGCCGGGTTACCCCTGTAACAGGTAACTCACGAATATGCCACCTCCCGGTCCTTTGGGACCTTTATCCGAGCGCTCGATATCCAACATCACACATAATAAATAAGTGTATCCACATGAGTAAGTATCAGGGCTCCATACCATAATACCACCCCTTTCCAGAAGGAAATGACATACCCTAAAGGGCGCGACCCTCATAACCTTGCCGCAACATTCCTGTTTCGACCATTTCCGGGTAGTGAGGCCCTGACGAAGTCTCGTCCACAAAGCTACGCTTTTTCAAAAAGCCACGCTTTGGGTCAACAGATGATCAACCTATGATCACAAAGATAAATGATCAAACAAATGATCATATCACAAATGATCAAACACTGATCATCACACAGCAACACTCAGCATGTCACATTACCAAATTGGGAATATATCGCTGATAAAATTTCAACTACATAACCTCTGAGCTCGTACGTCTCAGAGAAGGGTGTTAAGCTAAGAGAATAAATTCTCCGCCACCAACAGAAATGTATTTGAAAGAAATCGACTTTATATCTCAAAGTGTAATGTCAGACATAAAATCCATACAAGTCTGTTCCGGGTTCGAACAGAACCGAAGGCACTTCTCACGAAGCCCTTGCAAATCCGGATAATTTCCAATCACGTCCGGACTTCCCGTCACTAAGGGTGATAAAACCTCTATATCGGGGATCAGCCGATGCAGAGTAACTCGACGGTAATCCTTCCGTTTTCAAAAATATCCGGTCTTCAACACCGGTCTTCAAATGCTATCCATATCGACGTATCACATATTCGGAATGGGTTATACGACCCAAAGGTCCTCTCCCGGCTAAACCGAATAGTGAGCGTAATATTTAAAAACATATGGATATTGGGATTTCAATTAAGTCACAACTTATTACCCAAAATCTTTCTTTTCAAATGGTTTAACAAATTACCATTTTTTAAATCTTTAAACAAAAAGATTCAACCTTTACGGTTTAAACAGTTTTCACACTTTAATCTTTTAAACAAAAGATTCATTCACAGATTTTCCAAATTAATTTCCATTTCAATTTGATTAACTCGTTAAACCTTTAAATCAAAGATTTAACTTATAGCTTTCAAAACAATTTTATTTCGAATGATTTAAACCAATCATTATTTTAAATCTGTTAAAGATAACAGATTCAAATCATAGCTTTTCAAAACAATTCATTCATAACTTGGAAAACCATTTTCACTTCAATATTGAAATTCCTTTAATTAAACTGGAATTTCATTTCTTATCTGAAAGCTTTTATTCTTTTAAAACAACAGTTTCATTTCAGAAAATCTGATTCATTCATACGAGTTAAAGTCTTTGGGTTAAATCCAAATTCTCAAAATTACATTTTTAAATGGTTTAAATTCATACAAACACATTTATATCATCTTTAATCCCTAGTTTCAAATCATAGGATTCAATTTCAAACTTGAATTCAAATTTAAATCAAATTATTTAAATTTTCAAAACTCGATTAAGTTATTCAAAATAACTTTTATCTTTGAAATTCTATTTCAAAAGCTTTTTCACTTTAAACCTAAATTTCTAATTTCAAAATCAATTGAAATTAAAATTTCAATTTCAAAAACATCAAATTTAAATTATCTGTGACTTAACCGATTTCCACGTGAAATCCATATTTGTGTGTGTAAAAGTGTAGTCCAGGGGTTTTACACACAATAGTGCAACATCAATTATCACAGATATATCGATAAGCGGTAAAATCGATAACGCTTATCTTCATTCACAGATTCATAGATAAAATAAATTTATCAGTCACACAGATTCACTATTACAATTCGATGTGGGTTTCGGATAACCAACTGGAATCCGACTCCCTGTCGCATCGAAATTCAAATGCCGTTTTCGGGTCAAGGGTTTCATATTCACAAAGTAATATATCACAGAAATAGAAATCACAGCTAAGTAAATTACAGATCACAGCATACATCAGGGTATATCACAAAGCATCATATATCAGGGATATCAAACAATTCAATCATCCAATAGAATCCAAATATTCATAAGTAAGATCAGTTAATTTTCTGATTAATTCAAATCAGATTAATTTATTATGAATAAACTACAAATCTTGGTTAATTAATCATTAATCAATTATAAACCATTTCAATTAATTAATCTTTAATCATTTATTAATTAACTTTTAAAAATAAATTAATTAACCTTTAATTATTTATTCTCAGATTTATTACCTTAATTAATAAATCATATTAATTATTTAATCTTTAAACCAATTACATAATTAACCAACCCTTAATCATTCAATTATTCTTAAATTAATCATCTCTGTAATTAATTTTCATTAACAATCTTTAATTCTTAATAAATTAAATTGCTTAATTATTAGTTTACCAATTTATTAATTACTCTTAATCAATTACAAATGTTTATTATTAAATAAATTAATCTAATCAATTTTAAAAAAAATCAATTACATTAATTAATTATAAGATAATCTATGATCTTTAATTATATGATAATTACTTAATTCATTATTTAAACTTAATTGATCACATTTACTTACATTTAATCAATACCAATTTACCAAATATCATTCTAATTATTTCTATAGTAAATGAAGGTAATCCTTAATCTTAATTACTTAAAGAAACTCATTTTCATTCTTTATTCAATTTTCACTCTCAATATGTTTGAAAAACATATATTTTACTTTTCCTTTAAAATCCATTTAAATTATAAATTAAAAACAATTCTTTGTTATGAAAGGAATTTTTTTAAACCAAATTTTCCTTAAATTCTAAATATTTAAACTTATTTAAAAGTATTTAAATTAAAACTTTCTTTCATTTTAAATCTGGAATTTAAACTTAATTTAACCTTTGATTTAAATTTTAAACCCAACAGTTTAAAATTGTTTACTGGAACCAGTTAAAATCTGGAAACAAAAAAAACTACTCGAGTTCCTCCTGTTCCAGCTTCGAGTCCACCACGTCAAAACTTCGAGTGAAACCCCAATCTACTCGAGAATTTCCCGAGACCATCCTTCTTCCCCAAAGCCAAAATCGAAACCCAGACCCACGACACGAACGTGTACGTGTGCACGTGTACGGCGCCGCCATCACCTCCGGCCCCTCGCAGATCATCAAGACGAGTCGACGATCCTCCCCTCATCAGTTGCCGATTATCGAAATGCGTCCAACCACCGGAAATCGAAAATGAGCTCCCCATTCCATAACCTGAAACAAACTAAACGTCCCAACCCCCAAACCTGGAAAATGCATCGCCCTCCACGCTCCGACCACCAGAAAAGCTGCAACTCCGGTCTCGACTCCATCAACCACCCAGCTACCAATCCCCGAAGTACCATCACGCTCGATCAACTATGCTTGCCACGGATGGTCGATTCATAAAGAGCAGAAAAACTAGGGTTCCTGGAGGGATTTCTCTGCCGCAATCTCCACGGCGAATTTCATCGCCATCCCACATTTTTCCTAGCATCCCTGATTGCTCCTCCACCAAAAGAAATAAGCTCGACCCCTCCAGTCACCATGATCATCAGAAGTCGACCAAAAATCAAATTCCAGGCAAACCAAAATTTCACATTCGATACTTCACTTTAAATTGTGGTTTTGATTTTAAAAATAATGAGTTTGTATGATGATTCAGATCCTAACTCTGAAACATCAAATCATGGTATTTGAATTTTTACTTATTTAAAGTTCATACTGCTGTAAATTTATTTCCAGAGGCCATACACATTTTTTTTAATTCAAACAAATTTTTAAACCCAAGCTTATGCTATAACAAACATATTTGGTTTAAGGCTTAAGTACTAATAAAGATGTGATCAAGTGAGATTGATTCAAGAGTAGATTTAGAACCTAGAAACTAAACAGTTTAATAACATGTACACAGCATTCATCCATATACACACAGGAAAATACTTATATACAAAGCATACTGGCATCCAACAATCACTTTTCACAATCTATTTCAAACATTAACTCAGACATCAAAATATATAGATGGGTTTTAAATAAGTTTGCTCACCTGACTTAAAAAAACAGAGGGCTTGCTTCTTTTGAAAACTGGAAAGGCTTGCAAACTGGAAATTTGAAAACTTGAACACTTTCATCTTTGTTGTTCTTGTTTTCCAGAGAACAAAAATCTTGCATTGACTTAAAAACTGAAAGCTTTTAAAAGCTTAAAACTTGAAACTTTGAACTGGAAGCTTTGAGATGTTTACTTCAGTTTCTCTTTTTAGTTTCGAATGAATAAAAACTGAGATGAAATGAAGAGGTTGACATATACAAGAAGTTGACAGGTTAATATGTTTGTACAGGGTAATGTTATATTATTATTTTTCCTGTTTGGTACAATTCATTTCAGAGATTTTTTCTTCTTTCTTTTGCTTGGTGGCTGATTCGTTCACTCTGGTGGCTGAGAGGATGATGGCATTAATTGCCAAGTACTTTGTGTTTCTTTTGTAAGCTTTTGCTTATACTTTGTTTTATATAAGTATGTACATATGTACTTTGTTTATTTCTTTGTCCACCTTTTCTCAATTCGGCTGAGATGTAATTGGTGCTGGCATTTATGATGCTTTGACTTGTTCATGCTTATATATATATTTGTTTAAGAGTTAATGAAAACATAATTTTGTTTTAGTCCTTTGTATTTTAGTTGTTTAACTTATGTATTTTTTATTTCTATGTCTACTTATCACAAAAAAATCTTGTATGCCTATATGTACATTTTTTTATTTATTATTTTTAAAGTAATTTACACATTTAACAATTCGAAATGATTCATTCAGAATATACTTGAATCCGGGGAAACTCGCTCCATTTTATCGATTTAAAATAGATTAAAATTCGGGGTCGTTACAGTTTTCTGATTTGGTTTTTGGAGTTTGGATTGAACTCTTGATTTTGCTTGTTTTTCTATTTTCAGCATTCATTCGGATGATTGTTCTCCGTTTTGGATGATGATTTCGATTTTTGATATGGATTTCCGGTTTTCCGATTTGATTTGGATTTTGGATTGGATTTCTGATTGGATTTTGATTGGATCCTTTTTGGTTTTTGATAAACGGTCGTCGGGTGTGGATTACGCCTGGCAAGGGATGAGTCTTTTTGCCCGAACGCGGTAAATTAACTCATTCAGGTCGTCGAGTATGGACTATGCTCGACAAGGGTCCGGAGCGACCAGGATTCGGCTTAGGACTTAAGCCATGGCATTACTTACGTCCAGGGACACTGGACCACGGTCGTCAGGTGTGGATTGCGTTTGGCAAGAACCCGGAGAGGTTAGCTCAACGTCCAGGGACACTGGACCACGGTCGTCAGGTGTGGATTGCGCTTGGCAAGAACCCGGAGAGGTTAGCTCAATGTCCAGGGACACTGGACCACGGTCGTCGAGTGTGGATTGCGCTTGGAAAGAGCCCAGAGAGGTTACAGATTTGGATATCGACCCGGAGAGGTCTTGGATTCGGTTGTTGGATAAGGATGGATTAATAACTCAGTCTACGAGTTCGGATGGGCATGGAATTTGCTATGGACTTTAGATATCGGATACAGAATTATTCAAAACACGCCTTCTTATCACAAGGCATGTTTTGGGGGGCAAATGTTATCCCGCTTTTTGGTCAAAGCCGGAATATCAAACAAATCGACAAGAAAGGATGGATATCAGGATTGGAAGTCGATTAGAGACAAGGTTGTGATCGATGTCGTCAAAATTTGACCGGGTTCCGATCGGGACGAAATCGATTGGAGATGATGATAAGGACTATGAGAGGCTATATTTCAAATTTCAGGTTAATCGGAGTTCATATGAAGGAGATATGGATGGATTACGATGTACAGGGAATGGTTTGAATCGATGTGCTTCGCATCGATCAAGAGGATGATGGTTCGAATCGATGCATTTCGTATCGACCATAAAGTAAGGACTTCGAATTGATACCGTTCGTATCGATTGGCACAGGTTCGACTCGATGGCAACACACCTAGGTTGTTAAACAAGCATGCAGAGGTTTGTTCGAATCGATACCCTTCGTATCGACCGGCATGGACTTGGATTAGTAGCTTCGTATCGATAAGAAGGCAAGGGTTGATGATACATTTCGTATCGATCGTAGCTAGAATTGATACGAAGGAAGGACAAATGCGTATGGATACGAAGGACTTAGGGACAATGTTCGTATCGATCGTATTCGAGTCGATCGATACGAAGGAAATAGCCGGAGCAACACAAATGGATGGATACGAACGAGTCTCAGTTCGAATCCATGATATGGTTGAATCCCTCGAATCCACTAAGTCACAACAGCTAAAAACTAGGATTCGACCCGGTCAACTCGGAGAAAAAGGAGGATCGACTCGAAGATTGTGCGCCACATCACCACGAGCGCGCGTGCCATGATCGATTCGACCTAATCGATTCGAAGGAAGATCGATTCGAACAGAGCACTGCAACCAGAAAAGTGACCTTGAATCGATCATAACTCGAAATCTACAAGTCCAAATGCTATGAAATTTTAACAGTAGCTTGGACACATGTCGAAGAATGTTCACACCAAATTTCAGCTCGATTGGACAATTTCTTGATCGATTCAAACATAGCTTCGAATCGATCCCAAAGTGGGCCCGAATTTCCAGAAAGCGGGCATGTGGGCCCCCTCACGTGCCAGAACTGGTCTCCCTTCAATTTAGGCGAAATATCAGCCTCCTACACCTATAAATAGAGCCCCTGGTCACTCAGAAAAGGGGTTGGACAATTTTGAGAGCTAAAGAGCGCCCGGATTCTGCCAGATTTACTCCAGATCACCATTGCTGCCTTAGATTCAGATTATAATCATAAAATCCGTTGTACTACGCGATAGGAAATTGTAATCTTCAAGCATTGATCAATAAAAGATAAAAACTTTGGAGTGGACGTAGGCCGGAGATAGCCGAACCACTATAAATCTTGTGTTTTTGTTTATTATTTCTGGATTGCTATTTGTAGTTTGTTTAGATCTGAGATTTGTGTTTGAATATTGCTGATTTGTATTCATACACTGGTGCTTTCACAACATTCGGGGTTTGTGACCATTTTTGGCGCAAACAATGAATAAATTACTAATCCTGATTAATTAATCATTAATTAATTCACCTTTAATCATTAATTAATTAACCTTTAATTAATTAACAAATCAACCTTTTAATTACTTTCATTGAGTAATTAACTATCCTTTAATTACTTACATTTAATTAACCTTTAATTAATTACATTAAGTAATTAACCTTTAAGTAATTATCACATTAAGTAATTATCCTATTAAGTAATTATCCTTTAATTACATACATTAATTAATCAACCTTTAATTAATCAAGACTCTAATTAATTTAAAATAAACCCCTTTATCTTAATTAATTATTTAATCATCATTTAAACCTTATTAAATAAACCTTTGAAATTAATTATCATTAACATATGAAGTAACTAAGATCTTTAAATTAATAATTAAAACATTTACCTTAAACACTCACTTAATTACATCATAAAATTGTTTGAAAACATTTAGGAATTTATTCGATTAATTAACCTAATAATTATTTAAAATCAAAACAATTTAAATTCAAAGACATTTGGGTTTATAATTTAATTCTTTTAACTTTTTTGAGAAAACTTGATCGATGCCTTTATTTAAAAACTTGTTCAATTTACTTTGGAACTTGGTTTAACAATTTGCTTTACACTTGCATTTGCTTTTAAAAGCTGGACAAAATTTACTTTATAACTTTAAAACCTGTTATATTTTTAAACCTGGTATCCAACAAAACAAACCCGAGCCAAATCAAACAAAACCCCGAGCCAGATTACAAAATTCCCGAGCCAAACCCTAAGTCATTTTTTTCTATTTTTTTAAACTTTATTTTGCTTTAATATTTAAAACTGTTGCAACCAGCTACCCATGCAAACACCTAGGTATGAAACTCGAGAACAACTCTTCTTCCCCGATCCCTTTGACACATAAATGCCTGTGCACATGCACCGTGGCTCTGGCCATCTCCGGCCATCCACCAGCACTTCAATCCATCAACGACCATCACCTGACAACATCACAGCCCTCCAAATCCACCACATTTTCTCGAATCAAAATCGAGCTCTCAAATCAAAACCTGGAACACAGACTGCCTTCAAATACCCAACCCTGGAAACTTCGCCGTACTCCAAATTCCGACAACCTGAGAGCCACCAGCACCGGCCACAGCTCGTCTACCTCCCCTCTACCAAACCCCAAAAGCACGTGACACTCGATCGAACGGTGACGTCAAACGAAACAAAAAACCACGACACCTCAAAATTAGGTTTAAAAACTACAAACGTTCGCCGCCGCCACCACGTTCAACTTCATACCATTTCTCCATTTTTCTTGCAACCCCCGTACGCTCCACTACCATCTCAGAAAACCCCAACCTCTCTCATCAACGTGTTCGCCAGAATTCCTCAAAACAAAGAAGTTCGAACTAACCAAAACTGCTCTTGAATTCTTGATCTAAAAATTATAATTCTTGTTTTAAAAATCAAGTTAAAGTATAAGAATTTAGATTATATACCTAAATTCCTAAATTAAAAGGTTTGGATTTTAACTTATTTAAAAAATTTCTCAAGCATTTTGGTTTCCAGAGTCATTAACAGGTTAGTTTAACTCAAATAAATTTTTAAAACGTAGTTTATAACCAGACAAACAACATTGGTTTTAACACTAAATCCTAACATCAAATAGATTGTGAAGAAATGATTTTTGAAATCAATTTTTTGTGTTTTTAAGTCTCAGAACAGTGAGCCTGTATAAACACTTCCAGCTTTTAATTTATATTCAAAAGATCCATGCATATATAAACAAGCTTATTCACAGAGATATATATATACAACAGATTTATACTTTTAAAATTTAAGAAAAATGTGTTACTCACCTTGATTTCCAGGAAGAACAGAGTTTCCCTTTTATGCTTGAAACAGGCTTGAAAGTTTGCAAGCTGGAAACTTTTCTTTTCTTTGATCTCTGATTTGTATTGATTTATATTGTTTGTTTTAATTGAAAGTTTTGTTTAAATTTAAGATAGTGTTTGCCTCAGTTTGGAATGGAACGAATCTGAAATGAAGAAAGGTGATATATGAGAGATGAAGTTACAGGGTATCGATATTTGTTTGTACGATTGATCAGAGATTTTTTTCCTTGCTTGGTGGCTGATATGAAAATACTTGTGCATGCATTAATTACCTTGTACAACTTTGCTTATTTTATTTTCTTTTACTTCATTTCGGCTGTACAAATGAAGATAGTTGTGTGGCTTCATTTTTGAACATATGATGTTGTCTCCTTATGCAAGCTATTCACATACAAATTTTATTTTTTTTCTTTATTGTCTGGTTTCATATTTGAAGATATTTTGTTTGTACTTGTTCAAGCCTACATACTTATGTTCTATTACTTTGTATTGTTTTCTTTCTTTTTAACTTTGTCTTTTATAATATTACTTTATAATATAAATTTCTATTTTAAATTTGTTGTTAAATTTTATCAAATATTTGTTTACTTTATATTTTTATAGTTATCTTATATATATTTATTTCTAGCTTAAATATTTGTTTTATCTTCATACAAATTGTCTTGTATTTTTCTATATTTTTATTTCAATAGTTTATATTTTATAATATATCTTATATACATCTATTTCTATTTTTATTTAATCTTATATTTCTTGATATATATTTATTTTCATTATTTTGTAAATATATTCTTATAAACTCAAATATTTATTAAACCATCAATTCTAAGTTTAAATCATTTATTTATTTCCTTGTGTCCAAAGTCTATATTTTTATATTTATTTCTAACCCATTTATTTAAGATTTAAATTCAAATGATTTAACACATTTTATTTGAATTCGAGGAAACTCGCATCAATTTATCGATTAATTTCACAATTTTTATTCAAAAATTAATTAATTATCAATTTAAATTTATATAAAATTCGGGGTCGTTACAGACTTCCCCCCTTAAAAAAATTTCGTCCTCGAAATTTGCCAAGGAGACACAAAGATAGATGAAGATTATTTCATCAAATCAAACTGAATATCTATTCTGCATTTGGCTTACCAAATCAGAATATCTATAATAGATACAAGAACGAATCTTTTTAATTTTTCCATAAGATACTCGGGTTATCCAGATCTACGAAATATGCAGTGGCATTGGTTAGTTCGAAGGGATAACTAACCATTCGTAGAACATATCCGGACCCAAAATAGATAGATATATGGATACGATTTCAAAACTTTCAGTTTAGAAACTAAAGTATACCTTCAACCATAGCAACCAAAGCAACCAATTCATCCAAACAAACAATTTTGGTCCATCCGGAGTTTATGTCCCATATTAATATATCGAATCTCCTTCCTGGAACTACCAGGAACTATCGAAGAATTGAGAAAAGATGATGAACAAAAGAGATTGATAGAGAAAAGATTGTTTCCTTGTTGTTACAGGGCATTGACCATTTATAGTCGTATTCCCCTGTCCCCTATCTCATCCTCTTCTTGCACTCATACTCACTATTGGTGGATAGCAAGAGAATTTACTAAGGCATACAGACAGATATCTTAGGGATCACTCATTCTAGGGTATACTTCACCCTATCTCTAATGAGCTACTTAATGTGTTATACTCCTGAGCTAAAGTTCAACCTTAGCTCTGATACCAAATGTGATGACCCTGAAATCGGCCTTCGAAAATCGGCACCCGTACTTCACTTGTACTCAAAATGCCGAAGATTCAAACGTCGAATCTGGTTCACCGGAGCTTATAACACCATTAAGTATAACAACACAGTGGAAGAAAGAAAACAATTATATCATATACAACTCCAATGAATACAATATCCATAATGATATACAACAATGATATCAATATGATACAACAATATCAGAGATAAATAAAGATGCTACAGCGGAAACAACAGAACTAATAGCTCCAAATGATCTGAAAAGGAGCATGAGTCCAACCACTCCAATATCAAGCTCGAACCACCATCACGTTGCATAAAGATAGGCAATTGCAGTCATGGACTCCGATGAAGTGAACTAGCTCCAGATAATCTACTAAATCTGACTATCTGAAAAACCCAACTCTAGACTGCCCGTGTGGAAAATTGTGGGCACCCAGAGTTTAGGAAGGGAGCAATAAACTCCGAGTCAGTCATGGGACTGGTGTGAGCAACAAAAACAGTTTATCTTTAAAACAAACAACAAAGGAATTTTAAACATTGAAATCCGCAATGCTTTTTGAAAATGAAACTACCATAAGACCTCCCACCACACACACAATGCAATCGCAGACTTGGAGGAGATTTCTTCTTATGATAGTCAAATATGCTTACTACGCAAAAAAAACTCTTTTGATATTATTACTAGTGCATAGTGCAGAAAATCCTTTCAAAAATATAATATTAATCTTAGCCAGCATAGGTACCATTATATTATGCCTGCTATAGCTGCCGCCTGAGGAGACAGGTTATACAACTGCAATCGTAAAGGGCTCGTATTATTTCTTTGGATTTTCCAACAAATGGTCAAGCTAAGGAACTTCCTATGCCACATGGGAACGCCTCTGGCGGGACGCCCCGAATACCACCCGGCTCTCTACCAACACAAGGCCGGTTACCCCCTTCTCAGGTAGTAAACCTGAGATATGCCACCCCCGGTCCTTTGGGACCTTTATCCGAGGCCTTGGTCACAGAGCAACAATCACACAGAGTAAATGAGATTGGAGCAACCACATAGGTAAATATCTGGGCTCCATACCATGATACCACCTTTTTCCAGAAGGAATGGTCATACCCTAGGGGAGCTACCCCTGAAACCTTGTCGCATCTTTCCTGTTTCAACCATTACCGGTCTGTGAGGCTCGATGAGGTCTCGTTCACAAAGCTACGCTTTTTCACAAAGCCATGCTTTGATCAACAAATGATCAGTAAATGATCATCAACACACAGCAACACTTAGCATGCCACACTACCAAATTGGGAGTATATCGCTGATAACCTTCAACTACATAACCTCTGAGCTCGTACTTCTCAAAAAAGGGTGTTAAGCTAAGAGAATAAATTCTCCGCCACCAACAGAAATGTATTTGAAAGAAATCAGCTTTATATCTCAAAGTGTAATGTCAGACATACAACCATACGAGTCTGTTCCGGTTCGAACAGAACCAAAGGCACTTCCGAAGAAGCCCTTGCGATTCGGATATTCACAATCCCGATCGGATTTCCCATCACTTAGGAAATCTCTATACCGGATCCACTCGGTGTAGAGACAATCGATAGGTTATCCTATCGTTCTCGAAAATACTCGGTCTTCACCACCGGTCTTCAAATGCTATCCATTTACGTCGTATCACTATTCGGAATGAGTTATATGACACAAAGGTCCTCTCCCGGCTAAACCGAATAATGAGCGCGATATTTAAAACATATGGATATTGGGATTTCAGTTAAGTCATAACTTATTACCCAAAACTTTTCTTCAAATGGTTTAAACACATTACCATTTTAAATCTGTTAAAAATAAACAGATTCAATTCACAAAGTTCACCTAGTTTCACAAAGATCTATTCATAGATTTCCAAATCAATTTTCATTTCAATTGGATTAAATCATTAAATCTTTAAATAAAGATTTAATTCATAGATTTCAAAAATAATTTACTCATAATTTGGAAAACCATTTTTCAATTCCTTTAACTTAAATTGGAATTTCATTTCTTATATGAAAGCTTTTATCATTTGAAAACAAACAGTTTTCATTTTGGAAAACTAATTACAATTTACATAAGTTAAAACCATTCAAGTATAAAACTTGGATTTAATTTCTTAATTTCCAAAACCATACTTTTAAATGGTTAAAAATCCCTATAAAACACATTTATAACTGGTATGGTCTTTTTAGACCATATTTTCAAATCATTGAATTCAATTCCAAATATTGAATTCAAATTTAAATCAAATCATTTAGATTTCAAATTTTATTAAATCATTTGAACTCATTTTCAAAAACTTTCAATTCCAATTCCAAAACTATTTTGGATTCAAGAATTCAATCTTTACAATTTGTCAAAAATCTGTGACTTCACCAATTTCCTCGTGAAATCCATATTTGTGTGTATAAGAGTGTGGTCCAGGGGTTTCACACAGTAGTGCAACATCATTCAATCATCACAGATTAAAATACAGCAATATATTTGATAAGCGGTATAAACTATAATGCTTATCTTTTATTCACATATCACAGATATATAAATTATAGATAATATATTACATCATAGATAATTAACTACATTACAGATCACAAACAAATCAGAATATATCACACATCATCACAGATCAGGGGATATCAACTATTCAATCATTCAATACAATCCAAACATCCATAGGTAAGATCAATTTAATTATATGATTGATTTAAATCAGATTAATTTCTATGAGTAAATTACTAATCCTGATTAATTAATCATTAATTAATTCACCTTTAACCAATAATTAATTAACCTTTAATTAATTAACAAATCAACCTTTTAATTACTTTCATTGAGTAATTAACCATCCTTTAATTACTTACATTTAATTAACCTTTAATTAATTACATTAAGTAATTAACCTTTAAGTAATTATCACATTAAGTAATTATCCTATTAAGTAATTATCCTTTAATTACATACATTAATTAATCAACCTTTAATTAATCAAGACCCTAATTAATTTAAAATAAACCCCTTTATCTTAATTAATTATTTAATCATCATTTAAACCTTATTAAATATACCTTTGAAATTAATTATCATTAACATATGAAGTAACTAAGATCTTTAAATTAATAATTAAAACATTTACCTTAAACACTCACTTAATTACATCATAAAATTGTTTGAAAACATTTAGGAATTTATTTGATTAATTAACCTAATAATTATTTAAAATCAAAACAATTTAAATTCAAAGACATTTGGGTTTATAATTTAATTCTTTTAACTTGTTTTATAAAACTTGATCGATACCTTTATTTAAAAACTTGTTCAATTTACTTTGGAACTTGGTTTAACAAATTTGCTTTACACTTGCATTTGCTTTTAAAAGCTGGACAAAATTTACTTTATAACTTTAAAACCTGTTATATTTTTAAACCTGGTATCCAACAAAACAAACCCGAGCCAAATCAAACAAAACCCTGAGCCAGATTACAAAATTCCCGAGCCAAACCCTGAGTCATTTTTTTGTTCTTTTTTTTAAACTTTATTTTGCTTTAATATTTAAAACTGTTGCAACCAGCTACCTACGCAAACACCTCGGTACGAAACTCGAGAACAACTCTTCTTCCCCGATCCCTCTGACACATAAATGCCTGTGCACATGCACCGTGGCTCTGGCCATCTCCGGCCATCCACCAGCACTTCAATCCATCAACGACCATCACTTGACAACATCACGACCCTCCAAATCCACCACATTTGCTCGAATCAAAATCGAGCTCTCAATTCAAAACCTGGAACACAGACTACCTTCAAATACCCAACCCTGGAAACTTCGTCGTACTCCAAATTCCGACCACCTGAGAGCCACCACCACCGTCCACAGCCTCGTCTACGTCCCCTCTACCAAACCCCAAAAGCACATGACACTCGATCGAACGGTGACGTCGAACGAAACGAAAAACCACGGCACCTCAAAACTAGGTTTAAAAACTACAAACGTTCGTCACCGCCACCACGTTCAACTTCATACCATTTCTCCATTTTTCCCGCAACCCCCGTACGCTCCACTACCATCTCAGAAAACCCCAACCTCTCTCATCAACGTGTTCGCCAGAATTCCTCAAAACAAAGAAGTTCAAACTAACCAAAACTGCTCTTGAATTCTTGATCTAAAAATTATAATTCTTATTTTAAAAATCAAGTTAAAGTATAAGAATTTAGATTATATACCTGAATTCCTAAATTAAAAGGTTTGGATTTTAACTAATTTAAAGTTTTTCTCAAGCATTTTGGTTTCCAGAGTCATTAACAGGTTAGTTTAACTCAAATAAATTTTTAAAACGTAGTTTATAACCAGACAAACAACATTGGTTTTAACACTAAATCCTAACATCAAATAAATTGTGAAGAAATGATTTTTGAAATCAAATTTTTGTGTTTTTAAATCTCAGAACAGTGAGCCTGTATAAACACTTCCAGCTTTTAATTTATATTCAAAAGATCCATGCATATATAAACAAGCTTATTCACAGAGATATATATATATACAACAGATTTATACTTTTAAATTTTAAGAAAAATGTGTTACTCACCTTGATTTCCAGGAAGAACAGAGCTTCCCTTTTATGCTTGAAACAGGCTTGAAAGTTTGCAAGTTGGAAACTTTTCTTTTCTTTGATCTTTGATTTGTATTGATTTATATTGTTTGTTTTAATTGAAAGTTTTGTTTAAATTTTAGATAGTGTTTGCCTCAGTTTGGAATGGAACGAATCTGAAATGAAGAAAGGTGATATATGAGAGATGAAGTTACAGGGTATTGATATTTGTTTGTACAATTGATCAGAGATTTTTTTCCTTGCTTGGTGGCTGATATGAAAATACTCGTGCATGCATTAATTACCTTGTACAACTTTGCTTATTTTATTTTCTTTTACTTCATTTCGGCTGTACAAATGAAGATAGTTGTGTGGCTTCATTTTTGAACATATGATGTTGTCTCCTTATGCAAGCTATTCACATACAAATTTTATTTTTCTTCTTTATTGTTTGGTTTCATATTTGAAGATATTTTTTTTGTACTTGTTCAAGCCTACATACTTATGTTCTATTACTTTGTATTATTTTCTTTCTTTTTAACTTTGTCTTTTATAATATTACTTTATAATATAAATTTATATTTTAAATTTGTTGTTAAATTTTATCAAATATTTGTTTACTTTATATTTTTATAGTTATCTTATATATATTTATTTCTAGCTTAAATATTTGTTTTATCTTCATACAAATTGTCTTGTATTTTTCTATATTTTTATTTCAATAGTTTATATTTTATAATATATCTTATATACATCTATTTCTATTTTTTTTAATCTTATATTTCTTGATATATATTTATTTTCATTATTTTGTAAATATATTTTTATAAACTCAAATATTTATTAAACCATCAATTCTAAGTTTAAATCATTTATTTATTTCCTTGTGTCCAAAGTCTATATTTTTATATTTATTTCTAACCCATTTATTTAAGATTTAAATTCAAATGATTTAACACATTTTATTTGAATTTGAGGAAACTCGCGTCAATTTATCGATTAATTTCACAATTTTTATTCAAAAATTAATTAATTATCAATTTAAATTTATATAAAATTCGGGGTCGTTACAAATTCAAAAGTCGAAGGACCACATCCGACTGATAAGAGTTGGCATGAGATGGAGCACTATGCTAGCACGGTTAAGCATGTGAATCTTGAATGTTGTTACAGTACGGAATATTGAGCTACGAAAAAATAGCAACGTACAATGGCAGATGATATTGTGTTTAGAAACAGAGATGCAGACAGGGTGGAGGCTACGACAATCGATCCAATGGTCATTTCAGCCATGATCGGCCCCGCTTTACTGAGAAGGATATTGGTTGATTGTGGAAGTTCTGCAAATATAATTTTCAAAAAATCTTATAATCAAATAAGAATGGAAGCCAAGGACTTAAAACTGTCTAAAGCACGCATTCATGGATTTAACGGTGCTGCAAACAAAGTTATTGGTTATGTTGAATTTCCTGTAGAATTGGAAGAAGATAACCGAAGGAGAGTGCGGATTCTGCCATTTTTTGTTTTGGATGTTGATTCTCCATACAAGGCCTTTTTGGGCCGACTGGCCCTAGCTGAGTTCCGGGCAGCTCTTCCCCCATGGTGTTTGACTTTGAAGTACCCAACAGATAATGGTGTTGAAGTTGTTCATGGTAATTAGGCAACTAGACGTGCCTGTAATGTAGCTGAATTGAGGGATGCTCAACGAAATGAAAAGGGTAAAGGTGTGGACAAGTCTGTCCGCATCTAAGCTATTCAAGATTGACAACCAGTGCCTTAGCCTTGGCTCGGACGCCACAGTCGGTTCTATAGGGACATAGATCCAAGAGATGACGAGGAGGAGCCCAAAGACACCATGGCTGCACCGGTTGAACTGACGATTGACATCATAGTCAGCTACGACGACCCGTCATGGGTCCTAAAGATTGGATCACAACTTATCCCCCCAATGATGAATGACCTTGCTGGATTTCTCCGAGAGAATCTCGACGTGTTCACTTGGACCCACTCTAACATGTGTGGGATCTCGCCTACCATCACGAGCCATGCATTGAATATCGATTTGAGGCATGTATTGGTGAAACAAAAAATGGCATGGATCCGGAGAGATCCGCCTCTCTTAAAGAGGAGGTGGATAGGCTCAAAGACAATGGGTTTATTCACGATGCCCTCTAACCTAAGTCGGTATCAAATCCTGTACTTGTGAGAAAGGCAAATGGGAAATGGCAGACATGCTTTGATTACTCATACTTGAACAAAGCATGCCCAAAAGATAGCTTTCCCCTTCCAAGAATCGACGAGCTGGTACTCAACCGTGGGACATGAATTGCTATCTTTTATAGATGCACTCTTAGGATATAACCAAATCCCGATGCATATTGTTAATCAAGAGCACACCAATTTCATTACCGATGTTGGATTATATGGCTATGTGATAATGTCGTTTGGACTAAAAAATGCAGGAGCAACCTACCAACGCCTAGTCAACAAAATGATTAAAGATCAAATCGGAAGAACAATGAAGGTATATGTGGATGATATGCGTGTGAAGTCACGATGGTCTAGCAACCACAATAGAGACTTGGCAGAAATGTTCGATATTCTACGATACTACAAAATGAAGATTAAGCCTTTGAAGTGTTCTTTTAGCATAGCATCAGGAAATTTCTTAGGTTTCATCATTAATGCCCGCGTAATCGAAGCTAATCCTGAAAAGATCCAATTTATTCGCAACATCCAAGCGCCAAAGACTATCAAACAAGTGAAGAGCCTGAATGGGAAGGTTGCCACCCTAAGTCGATTTATTTCCAGAGCTACCGATAAATGCATTCCTTTCTTTGACTTGATTAGACAAGGAAAAAGGAATTTTGAATGGACATAGGATTGTAAAGACGCCTTCCAAGCTTTGGTGAATCGCTTAGATCATGAAGATTTGTATATCTACTTGACCGTGTCGGTGCATGCTATAAGTGCCGCACTACTTCACGAAGAGAATAGGATCCAGAGATCAATCTATTATGATAGCAAGCAATTAACAGGAGCCGAAAGTAAATATCCAAAGATAGATAAACTGGCATACTGCTTGTTGATTGCATCGTGAAATCCCCGCCCTTACTTTTAGGCATATCCTATTAATGTTTATGTCGACCATCTATTACGACAGGTCCTACAACGACCTAAGACGTTTGAAAGGTTACTCAAGTGGAATATCAAACTTAACCAATTCGACATCACTTATCTTCCTTGGAGGGCTATCCAGGATTAGGCACTGTGGATTATATAGCAGAATTTACTGCGCAGGATAATGTCTCAGAGAGCGGTGAAACCCTACCATACGGTGGAGGTTATATACAGATGGAGCATCTAATGATCTTTGTTTTGGAGCTAGGATTGTGCTTGTAAGTGCCGAAGGTCGGTCAATTTTCTATGCTTTAAAGCTCGATTTCCCAGCAACTAACAACAAAGTCGAGTATGAGGCTCTGATTACTGGATTGAAACTCGCCAGAGAAGAATAAAGTCTCTTGAAATCTTTTGCGACTCACAATTGGTAGTATACCAAGTCAGGGAAGATTACCAAGCTAAAGGACAACGACTTGCTCCGTACCTTAACCAAGTCCAAGAATTGTTGATTGACTTTGAGTACTATAATAATACACACATTCCTCGGGATCAAAACAAAAAGAGTTATTCATTAGTAAAGTCAACTAACATTGGGGATGCACAACATATGGGCTTTGTTACAGTCGAAGTATTAAATGCTCCAAGCATAAGCCCGACCAGGTACTGGAGACAGAGCTTGAGAAGGAGTCATGGATGACTCAGATTAAAGAATATTTGTTACAGAGGATCCTTCCCGAATGAAGGAATGAAAAATGAAAAGTCCTTCGTAAAGCTTCACGATATATCCTACAAGAAGGAGTTATGTACAGAAAGGGTTTTTCCATTCCCTGCTCCGGTGTATCGCTCAAGATGAAATAAAACGAGTCCTAAAGAAAGTTCATAAAGGATAATGTGGCGATCACACTGGGGAAAACTCTAGCAAAGAAAATAATTCGTTACGGGTATTATTGGCCAACAGTCAATTGTGATTCTGCTTATTATGTAAGGGGATGCGATAAGTGCCAGATATATGTAAAATTTCCAAGAGCTCCACTGACGGAAATTACACAAATGGCCAGTCCATAGCCATTTGCCATATGGGGCATAGATATTATCGGTTCCTTACCGATCTCCAAAGGTAGTGCGAAGTACGCCATCGTCGTAGTTGATCACTTCACCAAATGGGCCGAAGCGAAACCATTAGCTACGATCACAATAAAGAAAGGAATCAACTTCATCGTTCAGAACATTATTTGTCGTTTCGGTTTTCCACGAACTATTGTAATAGATAATGGGATTCAATTCGATGGTGCTGAATTCAAAGACTTCTGCCGTCAGCATCATATTGAAAAGAGGTTTGCAGTAGTCGCTCGCCCTCAAGCCAATGGACAAGTCAAAGCTGTAAAAAAATCATAAAGTCCATTATGAAGAAGTGTTTGGATAGAGCCAGAGGTAAGTGGGTAGATGGACACCTCGACAGTACTATGGACTTATAGGACCACCCACAAGTCTGTGACTGACCATACTCCATTCATCCTTGCTTATAGTTACGAAGTTGTTATTCCTGTTGAGCTCGAAGTCCCTTCTCATCGAGTGACCTACTACGGTCCCAAAACAAATAAAGATCTCCTCTTGGAATCTCTAACTTTGTAGATGAGAAGCATGAAGAAGCTGATTTGAGGGCAGCTGCGCACCGACACCGAGTCGCCCGATACTACAACACCAAAGGCCGACCTAGGAATTTTGAAATTGGCGATCTCATCTTGAAACGGGTTTTTCCTGCCTTGTCACATATGAATCCTACTTAGGAAGGACCATACGTCACTGAACAGAGGCTTGGAGAGGGAACTTTCAAGCTAGCGACTGTTTATGGCATCACACTTCCAAGGGCATGGAATAGCGAGCATTTATGATGCTATTTCACTTAATTTATTCCTTTTCATTTAGTTGTATTCAATTTCCGAATTTGCTTTAGCATTTGATTTTCCAAATATGTAATAAGACAAATTATGTCATTTCTTTCCATTTGGCAGATAAAGTTTTAAATTTCCTTCATGTTTGTGTTTGATGTAGCATTACATATTAGTTACGATACATGACTAACTAGTATTGACATGTCCAAGCAAGTTCCCATAGTTTGGAACTAGCCGATTACATAAGTTCATGATTGAACTGAACGAAATGAGAATGGTCTGACCGTTTATTTGACGATTCACGCTCACAACTCGATGGACGGAATGCTTAATAAGGAATGGATATGGTACGACCATCCAATGACCAACTTAATCCTATCAGATGATGGGACAATTACTAATAAAAAAACACGACTGATCGCTTACTAAGTTAACCCCCAGACTTGAAGCAGATCAATCAATTAAGGAAAATACGATCCGACGATTTTCCGAAACAACTTTAAGTCCCTAGAGTGTGGACTGGAGTATAAATGCAAACCGGGTGCAATTCGACCATCTGCTAACTAACTCTTATGCCTAGAGTGTTGATATGAGTATAACAAATAGACAAGTGCGGTTCGACCACTCACTATTCTGTGAACTCCAGCCTGAAACTGACAGGAGGAGTATAAAGTCCCAAAGAATGGAGTTTGACCATCCACCGTTTAACTCCGCTAACCCAAGACTGGGGGCAGGAGTATAATCATTCAAACCACTGAATTCGATAGTGTAACATTAGGGCTTGAGCCTCGTGTTTGGTATGACTCAAGACCATGACCACATGGATGCCTTGGGATAAAACCAACTAATTATCATCTAAAGCCACGAGTAACGAATTACAAGTACATCGAATGGAAAGTAATAGCTCGACCACTTAAACAAAAACTCACATAAGAGTTTGATAGAAAACAAAGAACTTTTATTTACATAATAAACATAAAAAATGGTGATAAAAATTTATTCAAGAACGGGGTTTGCACCCGCACAGTCACGGCCGACGGAAGAGAAAAACAGTTATGCAAACTTTATACAGGCTAAGTCGGGGTGATGAGTTTTTATTTTGCCCTTTATCCTTTCTGGATCTCTTAGGAGTACCACCACTCGACCCGTTCTTATCCTTGATCCTATGTCGCCCTTGGCAGGAGTACTTTCGAATGATGGAGGGAGTTCTTAAGGAACTGACCTGCCAGTTTGGATGACTTGTAATGGGACGAGACTTGGATCGTCAATGTCCACGTCGGCAGGTTCAGCCTTAGCTTTTTTCTTTAACAATTCCTCCCTCTCGATGCACTCTTTTAAGACAAGCCTGTATATAGTTTGCAAAAGAAATGTCGACTGTATACAGGCTCGAAGATACATGCTTGATGATGATAAAGTTGAAGACTCGGTCATCAAGCTGACTTTCAGTTGTTGTCGAGACAAAAGCTGAAGACTCAGGTACTAGAGCATCAGTGGACGTCAGAATCCTAGTTGATGTCGATTGTTGCTCCATGGTGGCACCACTTTTTGGAGTTCGGCTGGGACCCGGAAGACATATAAATTCGCGGAAACAAGAAGATAAGCACATGACTATTAGACATAAATAATGAAATCTCTAGAAAAGTGGAGAATAGAGCGGAATACCTACGTCCGACCGACTTTCAGTTGTCGCCGGAGTCCCTCTTCTAGAATAGGGGTTAGCACCTTTGATTGATAACCGGGTTTGTTCGGATTGTAGCTTAGATCCTATCCCAGACCAAGAGAAACTGATGCTCCGGCTGCTTGAAAAGAAAATGGGCCTTTGGGATCGGACTCCGAAGACTCGGCAGTGTTATCCCTTTGCCGGTGGGTGCTAGAATGTCAAAATATTGAAGTCTCGCAGCAACAAGGTCTAGAGGCTCATCCCCACAGAGAATCTCCCATACTAGTTTTATTTGTCTAAATTAGCTTCGCCGAGGGTTCTCTTTTTCATTTCAACAATGTACTCCCAGGCCTCGGCAAGTGACTCAAGATAACCCTCACCAAGAAAGCTCGGATCACGGTGGATAAGGGCTTTAACATTGTATTCAATGATCAAGGGATCAAATAAGTCTTTAATTTCATTTTGAATGGCTTCCTTAGCATCCTCTACCTAGGCCTCGAGCTGTTCTCTTATCTCATTGCAGCCCGCTTCCCTCGCCTCTTCTTTGAGGACTTCAATTTGAGCAAGTTGCTTATTAAACTTAATCTTTAAAGTCTGGGCCTCAACAACCTCTTCGCAATATCTTTGCGATTCTTCTTGATTTCCAATTTTCTCTTCCCTCTCTTTCTTAAGAAGTTCTTCAAGCTCCTCAACGCAGATGGTCAAAATATTTTTCTCCATTTGCAATGTATATTTTTCCAAGGTAAGTGCACCGCTGCGGTTGAGAGCAGCATCAAGTTCCTTTTTGTGGGCAGCCTCTAGACGACTGACTGCTTCAGATGTTTACCTAGCACTTTTTTCTGCCTCGTTTAGCTTCACCATTAAATCCGAGATCTCAGTATCTTGGTGTTTAATTATATCTTTATCATGGATCGCCTCTAGCTTGAGACGATCAATTTCATGTTGTCTCTCGATGGAGACCTCGGAGATCTTCTCTTCCAAGTGCTAGAATGATTCATGTTGAACAAAAACGTCGTTGATGCATGAGAGAGAACTTGCCTTCACATTCCCTAGGATTGTATGAATGGAGAGGAGAAACTTAAGCCCGCCAAAACAAATCTTTGGGAAAATGACATTAAGTTCGGCCAATTTTTCTACTGTAGAAGCTTTACGAGTTGCAGTCGACAAAGATGGATCAGAAGCGACGATTGGACATTTGCTTGACCTGCAGTCATAGGACTGCTTGGAGCTAGAGGAACCGGATACTGCTCAAGCGGTATGGAAACTTGGGGACCATGGAAAGAGGTCCGATCGCCACTGTACATAGGAAGATTAGGTTAAGCTTCCTGATGGGACGACTGAGACTGGGACTTATGCTTGGAAGAGGAAGATTCCCTCGAATTATGACTTCTTTCTCGGTCGCCATCCCTCTGTCTACGCCTACCCGATTCTGAATTACGTTTGGATCCGTATTGCATCGAGGAGCCCCTAAGCGATCAAAAGCTCGAGATCTAGACATCGCACCTGCAAAAACCAAACAAAAATGTATAAGTGACAATTCTACAAAAGGTAGATGGAGATCATGTGGTGAAATGCATGTGATTGTGAGTGTCCTAGTGTCCCACCGATGGACCAGTAGCTGCAGTCTTGCTCATAGGAGTTTTATCTCCTTTGCCGGTGGGAAGAATACCATCACCACTTCTGGTAGGAGAATCTAGCCCCTCAATATTGATGTTGGGGAAGTCATAAGTTATGATGTCATCAGGGATTTGGAGATTTGAAAACCCTTTCATCGAGCTCTCTAAACGTTGGGAAGATGACTCTTCCTCGATGGAAGTGATAATAAACTCAGGCTCCTTAGCAGTTTTCCTCCTATAAAGCTTATATGCAAGATTCTTTCTTCTCTTAGCTAGCGTATGAGGTTATGCGCCTTGTGATGGTTCGACCACAGGTGCGTTGTCAGGACCTGCATCAGCATTGCCAGGCTCGTTGATCTCAGCACCCCCTAATTTTGCCTTCTTCGGCGTCATCCTGAGCTCCCTCGACTGGGGCACAACAAGGTTATTGATGTCACCTTCTTGTTCTGCAACATATCCTGGTAGCACAGTGCTTCCTGGAAGCCCAATGCTACGATCTTCCTCCAGCAATCCGAACATAGATAACCATTCGTTGGTTTCAAGAAGTCTAATATCCTTGTCTTCGACTGGAGTGGCACAAATTATAGAGATTGCCCATGAAAAAATATCGCCCTTTGGACGTGGATGGACACCTGTAGATCTTCGAAATGTTAGTTGATTTAGGATGTGACCTAGGTTAAAGAATTTGATAATAGAGCGAAGACGACACTTACGTCCTTATAACCATCGTCTTGCAAAGCCAGGCGGACATCGGGCATAAAACCATTCGTGTTTGAAAAGACTGAGTTTGTAATAAGCACCCGTTAAGACTTGGCAATTAGGTAATGGCTCGAGGAAAATGTAAGAAAGGCTCCATGTCCGTCATTTGAAGTTATAAATAAACCTTATGTCCTCAGGAGTTGGCAGGCGGAATAGAACGCTCATGAATAATAAGAAAGTGCCATGGAGAAAGGAATAGCTGTTCGGGTGCAGTCGAGTAGGGGCTATCCCAAGGTATTTTAGCATCTCCCGGATAAAAGAATTGAAGGGTGGCACGCATCTAGCCTAGCACATGAACTTATTGCATGCGGTATACCCCTCCGAAGGCAAATGAGCCATGTTGTTTATCGAAGGAACCAGAGCGTCTTTGAATGGAATTCCATGTCTAGAACATAGTCTGTGAAGAGCGACCTCACTGATTCTAGAGGCTTTGGAATCTGTCGGGTTATCTAAGAATATATCGCCTTCTACAACGTCATGGGTAGGACTTATATCTTCCGTTAGGAGGACAGGAACGTCAGAGAAAAGGTTAGCCAATGGGCCGAAAACTTCTGGTTGTTTAGCTTGACAACCAGGGGATAACCTACCAGATATAATCGTGGAACTTGACTCAGCTTCGGGATTACTATGTTGTCAGGCTGGTCCGAAAGACATTGCAGCTAGATGCTCTGAACGTCTGAAGTCCATGTCAACTATACTCAGTGGATAATCGAGATTAGGAAATTTTACTTATCCCCATGTGCTAAGTGTAATCTAGTGTGGTGCAGTGTCGTGTAATGCAAAGATAAGCAGTTTAAGATAAGAAAACAAATTTAAATCATGAGATTTTGGATTCCAACAAGAGTGATCGTCATCGCTAACCGTCTCAACTGGCGAAGATATTGATTGGTTGTGTAAGCTTTGGGATCGACTATCGGTATATCAAAGTGTGAAATCAGTTATTCAAGTCCATATGTTCAGTTTAAGTTCATGTTCTAAGTCCCATGGATTTGGTCGTTCAATTTCGAATTCATTAGTGGGTATGCAAGCCCTATTCTTCTTCATTGTCATATGTTCAAGTTCATTGGAATGAGATTGGTTTTGATTGTTTAAACAAGTGATTATGGATTGGTTTTTAAGTTTAATTCGAAGACTAGAATTAGCCGATTCTTATATGTCGATCCTTATCCCAAAGCAAAACACAACCGATTCCCTTTCTCCACATGATCCTTGCCGATCACTTTGCTTGGCCAGAGTTACCGATCCCTCCTCACCAAATTCCAACCGATCCCTCTACTTTACCGTTTTCAACATTCCACCAAATTTCCACTACCGACCCTCTATCCTAATCAACACTGTCGATCCTTTTTCTTAGCCATTCCAATCAATCCCTCCTCTATCCATGGAAACTACCGAACCCTCCATGCGAATCGAAGACGACCGATCTCTCTCCACTTCCACCTTCTTGTACTTCCCTCCAAACTTTTTAATGAATCCTACCACATCTCACTTCTCGTCTCCTCCAAGTAGCTTCGGCCTTTAATTTTCCATCATGTCAAACTCCAAATTATCGCTAATGGAATAGAATCCATCATCTCGTTATAAAATTCAAATTTAATGGCAAGTAACCTACCTAAATATGTCAGAGGCGGGTTGTTCGAGGAGAAAGAATGAAGTATGGTTCGGATAGAAGGAGAAATTACAATCTAAAGCCAAATTGGATGTTCGATTTATAGATGAAGGCTATGTTTTAATGGAAAGGAAGGGTTTGGGTTTTAGAGGCAAGGGAGGGTTCGGTCCTAAGGATGTATATGGGAAGAAGATAGAAAAGTTGGAAATGCGAAGGTTGGAAAGAAAGAAGGTTAGTTTATATATGGAGACAAGGAGATCGGCCCACGATTTCGACTCAAAGCAAGGGAAGAGGGATCGGTTAAAACAATATCGATCCCTATGAGCATGCGTATAAAAAGAAGAAGAGAGAGGGATCCGCAAGAAATATATCGATCCCTATAAAATTTAAAAGAAAGGAGAAGGGTCGGCTCAACATATGCCGATCCCTACAAATGCTTAAAAAGGATAAAGAAGAGGGATCAGCTATGAGCTTGTATGCAACCAAACATAGGCATGGAACTTATTCAAAGCACGTATGTTCAAAATGCAATGAAATTGCATCTTACTCAATGAAAATTGGCAACGACCCGTGAGCACACAAACGCATCCGGGAGCCAATGACAAGAACGCGTATCTAAATGTGCACGTGTATGGTCAAAAGTTCAAATTTTGAAATCGAAAAAAATTGAAATCAAACCTGAAAAACTTTAAGTTCAAGGCTGGACTTGATAACCAAAGCTTATTAATCTCATGGAACCAGAATTATATATCAACTGACAAAATATAACCCTGGATTTATACTATCGGATATCGACTAAGCGTCACGATGAACGAAGAGGGATACAATACTTTGGAAAATTAATTCAATGGCAGGATAACGACTATTTGGAAAACTGGACGAGTTTCTTTGTGACGACTCTTACTTGCCTCGGTTCAAAGCACGTCATGTTCAGCACAAGATGTACTTTGGAGGGCAAGCATTATGTGGCATTTTGACCCAGCTATATTGAACTGATTGCACAAGTTAGATTCGACTACTATCAAGGCCGATGAGTCCAGAGTGATGGTTGTGGGGTCCAGAGATCAAGTACAGATGATAACACGAAGTCGAAGTTGAATGGAATTGAGGGATAAGCATGGCAGAATGTTCGAAGTATGAAATATGGTTCAACATATAGAAGGGATCGGTATAAATTGGCTTCCATCATAGGGATCAGTATGTTTTAGGGAATAGGAGCATTTCTATAGAAAACAAGTAATATCTCAAGATCCACAAGTCCAATGCATATCAAATTTTGTGAATAAGATATGGAGGCCCTAGGGAGCCTAATCTAGGGATCGCACCTCAAGAAGATGAAGTTAGAGGGATCGGCATTCTTTCTTTAGAAGGGATCGGTAAGAACCAGCAATCAACCCATATTGAAGCAAAGGTCAAGCAATAACTCGAGTTCTACTGATCTAATTTGGTATGAAATTTGGAGGCTAAGCATATTTTAGCATTAGGGAGCTACCATAGGGATCGCAGCCCGAAATTCCACCATAGTAGGGATCGGTACCGATCCTTCTTCTTTGGGAATTGGGTCATGTGATCCCTCCTGTGGGTCCATATGGTTTCGAAGGTCCTTCTGCCGAATTTTCAGGGAGATATTTGGTCATCCTCGTCTATAAATACAGGCTTGGTTGTTCGTTTTGGGACATTTTATGCTGCTAGTTGCTTTATACTCTTTGGTAACTAAGGATTTCATCTGATCCCTATTATACTCAGTTTGAAAAGTAATTAATAAAGCAATCTATTCAAAGTGGACATAGGCAAACAACGTCAAACCACTATAAATTGTTATGTGTGCGTTATTCTTTCGATTTACTATTATTTTATTATTATTGTCCTCTTTTTTCATTTTATATTCTTCATTTATTTCTCTTCAAAGTTTTTATTAGGCATTTGTGCCAATTTTCTGTACAAACAAGGTCTTTAACCTAGAACATTCAAAAACTCAATTACTGAACAAAACTTATTATTAGATTAAAATTTAGAAAGGATAGCTTAATTCCCAAAAAGAAGCAAAATAAATTCCCCCTTTCAGCACTTTCTTTATCAAAGATTTATTCCTTTGGAAGTTAGTCATTTAATTAAAAATATTCAAAGACATCTTCTATTATTTTAAACAATAAAAAGTGGAGTAGACACGGTAAACTCCTATCCCAACATTTTCCTATCTCACTCTCATTATTTCTCTCCTACATTATTTCTAGCTAGATTGCTAATCACTTTCATAAGTTCCTAGCGTTATTCCCATCTACATTTCCCACTGTTGCTTTTGTTTATATTTTTCCTACTTAAATGGCTTTTTCATCATTTTTAATCAAGTTTCATTTCTATTTTAAAGAGAAGAATTTCCAAATTTATGAAATAGAATATCATTAAGTTATGCTCTATCTTACATTTTTTCGAAAAGAAAAATTCATTTTATTAAAAAATCTTTAAATTGGAAAATTTTAAACTAAGAGCTTCAAAAATGAAAAACCCTTTTTACCAAAAACCTTTTAACCAAAACTTTTGACTCCACATCATCTTTTTATTCACAAACATTAGCCTTAACAAAATTTCTAAGTTATAAATTTCCAAAATTCCATTTTTTTTCAAAACAGAAGCTCCTCGATAAATCTTTTGAAAAACTTTTCAAAACATTTCAAGGAAGTTTCCAAAGAAAATCTTTTTATTGAATCCTTCACGTGGAGTTAAATTTTAGAAAATCTTTTCCAAATCAACTTTTTTATAATTGTCTTTTCTATTACATTTTATTCTTCTTTCATCCCTTACTTCCAGATGTTTACAACTACCTTACCTTATAATATTTAATCAATACTTAACATTTTTACTTATCATTCCCATAAATGTCACTTGGTTTGTATTTAATGGTTATTACCTTAACGGATGTTTTCAAAAAACATTTATTTACTTATTCAGCTTTTACCTTAATAGTCTCATTAATCTATTTAATTCCTTATAACTCCTCACTTATTACACATTCGTTGTCTATTAAAATTTTGAAGTTACAACCTTTCCACTTTATAATCCCATAATTACCGTAGCAGCCTCTTTAATTAGTCCATTCATATCCTAATTAAATTATTGTAACCCCCTATTTATTTCACATTTATTGTCCTATAAATTTTAGAGTTACAATCTTTTCCATTTACATTCTTTGCAATATGACCTTGTCGCCCATTCCCTACTCCATTCATTTTCCAACCCATAGACGCCTTGTCCATCCTTTTGGAATATGGTCACAATTACTTCTACGGTCGGAAACTATAGAGTACATTCAAATTAAGTACACACACACACACATATATAGTAGATTTTTGAAAAATAATTTCAAAAATAACAAGTATGTCACTCATACATATATCTATCCCCATTGATCGAGTAACATAAGCTTTGATACCAAGTGTAACAACCCGCCCTAAAACTGACCTAATTTCGATCCAATAAAAGCCCGTCGAATCTTAGGCCCATCTCAAGGCGAGTTGTTAAGTTGATAAAATTAAAACATTTACACAGTAAACAAAGCTGTCTATTAACTTTCAGAATCTCACAGTAGAATGAATAAAATATAATAGTAAAACATGTACCCATAAATAAAATCCATTTCAGTAAACATGTAAACATTGTCATAAAATCTCAAAATAACCCAACATAATCGTCTCAATACATAAGTCTCAAACTAACAATAGAAATAACAACAACATAGTCTCAAAGTCTGGGTATGTTACCCCGCCTTTTGGTCAAGGCTAGGATATCAACAAATTGACTAAAAAATATGGATATCAGGATTGGAGATCGATTGGAAGCAAGGCTATGATCGATACCGTCAAAATTGGACCAAGCTCTAATCAAGATGGTATCGATCAGGAATGATAAACAAGCCTCGCTGAGGCTATACTTCAAATTTCAGGTCAATCGGAGTTCATATGCTCGAGTTATGGATGGATCAATATTCATATGATCGATTGGAAACAAGCTTATGATCAATACCATCAAAATTGGACCAAGCTCCAATCAAGGTGGAATCGATCTGGAATGATAGACAAGCCTAGGTGAGGCTACACTTCGAATTTCAGGTCAATCGGAGTTCATATTCTCGAGTTACGGATGGATCAATATTCATATGATCGATTGGAAACAAGGCTATGATCGATAACGTCAAAATTGGACCAAGCTCCAATCAAGGTGGAATCGATCAGGAATGATAAATAAGGCTCGGTAAGGCTACACTTCGAATTTCAGGCCAATCAGAGTTCAAATGCTTAAGTTATGGATGGATCAATGTTCGTGAAAAACTGGCCTGTATTGATGCCTTCGTATCCATCACTATGGATACCAGATGATGGATATGAAATGATGGATACCAGATGATGGATACAAAATGATGGATACCAGATGATGGGTATGAAAAGGATGGATACAAGATGATGGATACGAAAGGATGGATACCAGATGATGGATACAAAATGATGGATACCGGATGATGGATACCAGATGATGGATACCAGATGATGGATATGAAAGGATGGATACCAAATGATGGATACAAAATGATGGATACCAAATGATGGATACGAGGTGATGGATACCAGATGATGGATACGAAATGATGGATACGAGGTGATGGATACAAGATGATGGATACCAGATGATGGATACGAGATGATGGATACTAGATGTTGGATACAAGATGATGGATACCATATGATGGGTACGAGATGATGGATACAAAAGGATGGATACGAGATGAAGGATACCAGATGATGGATAAGAAATGATGGATACTAGATGATGGATGCGAGTTGATGGATACGAAATCATCAGCCTACACTCAAAAATGCAAACTTGGATCGATCATAACTCTCAAACCATAGATCCAAATGCTATGAAATTTTCACTGGAGTTTGCTTGTTCGCTCAAGAACATCCATGATCGGTCTCACCTTCATTGGACTACTTTTGGATCGATACAAATTATACTCGGATCGATCCAAAATCACTCCGGATCGATCTGGTGGGCCCACTTGTGCAAGAGAAGAGGTATTCCAAGTTTTAAGGCGGATATTTTCAGATTTACACCTATAAATAGCGGTCCTATGGCAACTAAAAGGGGGATCTTTTTTGCTCTTTACGCCAACACTCTGCTATTTTGTTCATTGATGTTCAAAGGCTTGTAATTGTAATCTCAATACAAAAGGAATAAAAAGAGTCAATTCAAAGTGGACGTAGGTCGGAGATAGTCGAAACACTATAAATCTTGTGTTCTTTCTTGCTTTCTTACATTTTAATTTTGCTATTTCTTCATTTTTATTCCCTACATCATTTGGATCTGAGATCTGTGACTGGATACTAAGGATTTGTTTGTAAACACTGGTGCTTTCACTACTTTTGGGGTTTGTGACCAATTTCGACGCAAACAGGGTACATGAAAGAAAATAACATAAACAAGTAATAATGAATAAACACTGCCACAACGATCAGCCTTCCCACCTTTTGCTTCTTCAGCAATATCCTACGCCCCTAACCTGTTTGTTGATATGAAGGGGGAGTTAGAACAACAAATTCTAGTGAAATAAATTCCAAGTTTTACCATAATAGTAATCTGGGTAGCATTATACGAAAATGTAATATGTCTCACGTATTAAAATTATCATGAACGTATGAAGTCAACTGTAGGCCCAAAGGCCCTTCTAGCCCAACTACACAAAAGTCAACTATAAGCCTGAAAGCACTTCCAATCTACCTTTATATTCTTCATAACTAGCACATACGATGTATAAGGAAATAATCAAACCACTTAATACCTCTTTAGTAAGACTTAGGTAGACTTTGATTATTTAAGACCTATAAAATAGGCAGATCCTCATCTTTCAAGACCAACCCAAAGGCAGGTCCCTACATGGTTCCTCCTCACTGGAACGTAAGAAATCCTAAAAGGCAGTTAATGCTTCACCTAAGAAAGAGGCAGACCCTACCATGGCCACTAAATACCTCAAACCCGAAGCGGACCCCTCCTAAGGATTTCACCTACCATATTTAAAGCACAATTTATGACCCCTAACCCACTTGTGACATCTCACATTAGTCCGACTATTCGTAGGGACTGGTAGCCAGATTAACTGGGAATGTTTATCCTACCGAATTAGGACTAACCTCGCGTTCACTGAAGTTAATTATTATAGGCGATATCTCACATTAGTCCGGAAAGCCACAATCCTGGTAGCTAGATTTAATTGGACAGGATTTCATGTAGCTTTGGACTAACCTTGCATCCCTATAACTTAGTCATAACTTATATGTATGTCTACTACATACATATATTACCCTACACGAAAACTAATTCAGGCCATATAAGGTATCCCTTTATTTCACCCTTAATTAGGGATTGATTCCCCAATTTACTCTAACTATCTTTCTAAGACTAATATTACTTAGCTATTCTAGTAATACTAATTATTACGTTCAATACGCTATAATTAATACATTATATTGCATGCACACACACACAAATACACACACACACACACACATATATATATATATATTATATTTACGCGTGGAGTTTTGAGTCTAAATATTCCATTTCCATAATTTGTTAATAAGGTAATGTGAAATATCAATCTCATACAAATCTACAATTTCCACATTAACTGCTACTACCATAGCCAAATAAAATAGATTTGTATAAACATGGAATATCTACATTTGTCCCATATTAAAACACTAGAATCCACTTTTCTGTTTTAAATAATAGATCCTCACAAATTAGATCACCTATGTTCAATTCAACCTTTTTTATACAACGTTTTGAAGTGAGAAAGGAGTTCTTTGTTCGCTTAAATGGGAGAAATAGGCAGTGCAAATTACTAACAATTCAACTCATAATTTACACACCATTTCTAAATTATATTCCTTTTGAATCCTTTGACACTTAAATTTCAAAAAGGGAAAAATTTGTTAAGTTGACCATAGATTATCTACTTCTAATAATTAACTAGATTCTAATATACCAATATCAAGAACAATTAAAATTCCAACAGGTACAAAGATTGATATTTATTAGGGAAATTCTAGGATTTTATTATTTTTGGGTTTTGCATTTTTAGAATTTCCCAAAGCATATATTAGATCCGAATAGGTACAACACAGATACTAAAATGGAAAAAAGTGAAATTCCACTCACAGAAGATTCCTTTGTTTTAAGCTTAGATCTGATTTAAACTGCTTTTAATCCTCCAGTACATCTCCCCCTTTTTAATATACACAAATAGATTGTATATAGATAGGTTAGGTTTCAAAATTTAGAAGATAGGAAGAAGCAAGATTGGAGATTGAATTTGAAATATAGATTAGAATTTGAATTACTTACCTGTAGTTTACTGTTTTCTGAAACCCTAGGAGAAATGATTTCGATAGAGTCTCGGCGTAGTTACAAAATTTTGTGTGGAAAAGGGAAGATTCTCTAGGTCTATTTATAGAGGTAAGAAAAAATGAGGACCATTAGATCGAAACCAAACGAATCCGGCCCGTTCGGCCAGCTCATTTCCGAGCTAAACCGACCTGATCGATCGACCGTTATCATAGGGGTGGTCGACCTCTAGCGGTCGACCGGCTCTATAAAGGCGGTCGACCAGCCTCCTTTTAGCCAGCGACTTTTGATTGTTTCCATTTTCGTTTGATTTATTATCCATTTTTATTTCCAATTAAATAACCATTAATTTTAATTTTAATTTCTCCTTAACGTTAGTTCCAGCTTAAGTAAATGTTTCAATTCAAATTTCAAACATTTGAAATTCTCCTAAAATTCAAATTTTAAATTTTAAATTCAATTTGAATTATTTTAAATTTGAAAACTTCAAACGTTCGTAACTTCTCCATACACACTCTATTTTCAGCATATTATATATGAAAATTCATTAGAAAATCGCCACATATGCAATGGTGCAAATCATATGGTCAAATTCCCACATTTTTACCATCTTTAACCTTATTTTAAATTACTTAATTTCTTATTAAATTTTACAGGTTGTTCTGTATTCAAATTTATTCAAACTTTATATTTAGTAAACATAGATTTAATAAATTAAATTAGAAAGTTAAATAAAATTGGATTTTATGCGAATTAAGTAGATTGGATCTATTAAAACCCGTTAGGCTTCATAGACCCACTATCATCCAAATGGGGAATTCTTTATTTAAATCTACTCGTTTCACCCGCTGCAAATCAGGCTAGTTCCTTCGGTTTATTATGCTATAATAAATACCAATGTCTTCCTTAGAAAAAGTTGTTGGTATGATCTTTTAAGTGCGATGTGAACATGTTTAAAAACATTATGACATTTGGGATATTGTACCTTTGGATATAGAAATGTTATAGTGATAAACTAATCTAATAGGATGCTGAATAAGATAATTAATAAAATAATTAAATCATTAGAAGTTATTAGCATAAATCCTACTTTAAGTATGATTTCCTAGCCAATTTCCAAGTTAAATCTCACAGGGTGTAAAATTTATATGATCGTTCAATATCAATTCGTGTTCGAAATCGGAAAATATTTATTCGTATTAGTTGGATTTTCATTCAAAACGCGAATTAAAATAAAATATATGTATAAAATCTTGTTTATTCGAGTCGTCCGATTATTTTATTACCGTTTATCCATTGTCTTATTCGTCTGTGCAGTGTTCGAGCTAAAAACTCGTTTGATCCATTTCCATCCGAGTTCCTTATAAGATAGAGTTGGATTCTAAAAGCTCGTCTGATCCATGTCCCCGAATGTTGTGTACTATTTGAGTGCTACTATATAGACCCACAATACACTTAGAAAGATACTAAATAAATCAAATAAATCGCTTCAAGCACCCACTGCTATAGCTGACGCATAAGATTTAAATTTTTACACGTTTTATAGATAATTTCACATCGAAATTATTTCTCAACTTGAGCAATTGCTTTTTTGCAGCTCATCCTTACTATATCTTCAAATTTTACTATTTCAAAAGAGATTTTAAATAAAGTGGTCAAACATCCTAGTATAGTTCAAAAAATATCAAATTAACTATAATTTTCTAATCAAATTTCGAATTAATAAGAATTTGTAGAAAAATGTATTGGAGTCAATAAGATTTGAGTTTGCAATTGCTGTTTATGAATTTATTTTTAAAAAGAATAGATAATGGAAAAAATAAATGCTTGGTTTAACTTAACAAGATTTCACCAACTTATTTGACAAACTCGTCCTCAA
The DNA here is from genome assembly GCA_030737815.1 of Allium fistulosum. Classification (NCBI taxonomy): domain Eukaryota; kingdom Viridiplantae; phylum Streptophyta; class Magnoliopsida; order Asparagales; family Amaryllidaceae; genus Allium; species Allium fistulosum. The sequence goes on from CM060901.1 coordinate 1,260,993,171, forward strand.
CTGCGCCATTACTGCGCCATTAAATTCAGATATTACCGTCTCGCGTTAAAACATTTGATCAAAAGAGAAAAAATAAAATAAATTTAAAAAGTATTTTTCTTGCTGCTCACCACATCCGACCAAAACTCGCTGACAAAAAGATAATTCCAGAAAAAATTAAGTGATTTGGTAATTTTCTTTAATGCATAAGATTCTATTTTTTTTCCAACAAAATTATTTAATGGCAATTGCGCTATATAGCAAAATACAAGTTCTGCTAGTTATTCATTGAGATTTTGGTTGCACTCAAGAATTGATTTCTTTCTACAAATTTGGCAGAAGGTAAACAAAACCCATCTTTTTTCTAATACTTTACTGTTATTTTTGTTACTAAATTTTCTTGCTATGAACCGCCAAATTTGTCATCTTGGGCAACAAACTTGTGTAATCATGACATGGGGTTTTTGTTTTTTCTTGTTCAATCTGTTTAATATACTTTTTTTTTTCACTTAGCATGCTTCTACAGCTATTAGTTCTGCAAGTCGAAGTTAAAGATTTATTCTTCAGCCGTATTTCGGGAATTCTTTCCTTCTGAATTTATTATGTGGGTAGTTCGTAATCCTGTCAAATTCGCTGAGTTAGATAATTTCATCATGTGTGTTGGCCAGCTAAAATTAGACATTTAGGTTGGCTTAATTTGGAAATATCATTCTCGCCATTCTTTGCATTGTGATTGTTGTGTTGTAATTTGATGAAATGAAATATGGTATATTGTTGGTGAATTTCGATTCCTAATATATGGATTTTAGTGTTATGATCATGAATAAACTCTTATTGCTGCGATAGGTGAATTTGATACCAAATCCTTGGTTTTTAGTGTTATGATCATGAATAAACTCTTTTGCAGGATAGGTTTGTACAGCGGAGTGTGCTGCATTTTTTGCTTATTTAAACCAAAAGTAAGGATCTATAACTTTCTATATTACTAAATCCTTGTCTAATTTTGAAGCAGATTTCATACGCACAATTATTTAGCTATAAGTTCTAGTTGATGAAATTATGATGAAGACTAACACGGTTTTTGACACATATCCTAAATGGCTGGCTAACTGTATCTAATTAACCTTTACATATTACCATTTGCTTCATTATGCGGATCAGCAACAGCTCAATCTAGTTTAGTGTTTGGTGACTTTCAATATAACTTGCTTATATATTGAATGGCTTCTAATATGAACTTATTTATATAGCTCAAATCCCCGAAGACCTCAAATCTCATATTTTACCATCGTTTACACGAGTAGTATTTTGCATATTTAACGTCCATCGTCTTCTTATAATCATACAGTAGTGTAGGTAAATTCTTAATCTTTAGACCAATCAAAGGAAAAACTAATTTTTACGTAAATCATAATAGGCTAGATCTTTGAACAAAATGATTTTCACAATCACATAACAGATTAAGAGTGCGTACCTTGATTCATAGTAAAAGGAATTAATTTCTATTGAATAATTTTTTAGGATTGTATTTCTCCATTTTGATCCCTTTAGTTTGACAAGCTTTCTTGATGTAGAGGAAAACTAGATGAGTGGGTAGAGGGAGAGCCAATCATATTGGGGTTTACTATTCTTTATATACACCCACCATCAAGATTGTTAATAGGAAATTACTTTTTTATTCACCAATATGAATTATTCTTTTTATTTTATTAAACATAATTTAATACTTTTTACTTGGACCAGTTAACTACCCACTTGGCATATATATAGGCTTGTGGGTAAGTCCAACATTCTTTCTTCCACTTTGCACATATGATATTATGTACTTTAATGGTTTAATAATAAAATATAATGCGCATAGTGAAAGAAATAAATCCATTCTCATATTAGTCATATCATAAAAGTCATTATTAAGCAGAGAAACTAATAAAATCATAGCGGTCGTATATTAATTTATCGACATAGTTCCTTTTATGTATCACAATATTTGTCTACCACATAACATGACACATAATAAGGTTTTCAATAACAGCTCAACAGTAATGTCTTTGTCAGAGATAAAATCTTGTTTAACTTACGTAATGCATTCATGTATATATACTAATCATACGAAACATGATTCATAAATTCATATCAGAAACAATAAATAAACTAGTTCAAATTGTCAAATTCATAATAACATAAAACATAATATAACATCAATGATGGTATCCAATAATGTCAATTCTTTCGACCTGTTCATTAAATGTCTTTGGGGGCGATCTTTTCGTCAACGGATCCACAATCATAAGGTTTGTGCTAATGTGTTCGATGGACACTCTTTGTTTCTGAACTTAATCTTCAACGGCAAAGTATTTTAATTCTATATACTTAGCACCTTTCGAATACTTGTCGTTTTTAAAAGAGTATACTGCTATAGAGTTGTCATACTAAATTTTCAACGGTTTGGCAATAGTGTCAACAATTCCAAGTCTTGAAATGAAGTTCCGTAGACATAAACCATGAACTGTGGCCTCAAAGCATGCCACAAACTCAATCTCTATAGTGGATGCAGCAATGACAGACTGCTTTGCACTCGTTCATGAAATTGCTCCTCCAGCTAATAGAAACAAATAGCTGAATGTGGATTTTTCTGGTATCGACATATCCAGCAAAATCTGAATCTGAATATTCGATCACCTCAAGATGATCAGATCTCTTATAAGTGAGCATATGATCTTTCGTTCCTTGCAAATACCTCAACGCTTTCTTTACAGCTTTCCAATGATTTACTCCTGGATTACTTTGATACCTGCCCAGCATGCCAACAACAAAAATGATGTCTGGTCTGGTACAAATTTGGGCATACATCAAGCTTCCAAAAATATATGCATAAAGAATGTGTTCCATTTGACTACGTTTCAATTCTTTCTTTGGACATTGCTTGAGATTATCTCCTATTCTCCTTTCTGAATTGGAATGACATTTGCAGAGCTTTTTTCAATCTTGAATCTCTCCAAAATTTTATTAATATATGCTTTCTAAGACAATCCCAACAATCCTTGTGATTTATCACAAATATTTCTATTCCAATCACATAAGATACCTCATTCATATCTTTCATTTCAAGGTTCTTAGGGAGAAATTCCTTGGTTTGATGTAATAGACCAAGATCATTAGTAGCAAGCAAAATGTCATCAAAGTACAAAATCAGAATTATAAACTTACTTCCATCGATCTCCCACTGATCTTCAGATATATTACGTCGATCAATGATGTTTTCCTTAAATCCAAAAGATATGATGATATCATTGAACCTAAGATACCATTACCGAGAGGTTTGTTTAAGTCCATATATTGATTTCTTAAGTTTACACATTATATGTTCTTTTCCCCCAACCACAAAACCTTTAGATTGATCCATAAAAACCTCTTCATCTAAATTCTCATTCAGAAAGGCTGTTTTTGCATCCATTTGATGGAGCTCTAAATCAAAATGAGATACCATTGCTATAATAATTCTTAAGGAGTCCTTTTTAGAGACATACGAAAATGTCTCTTTATAGTCAACATCGTTTTCTAAGTAAAACCATTGGCAACGAGTCTTGTCTTGTAACGTTCGATATTGTCATTTGAGTCACGCTTGTTCTTGAAAACTCATTTACACCCAACTCTTTTACAACCTTCTGACAATTCAACAAGGTCTCAAACTTCATTGTGATCCATTGATTTTAGCTCTTCTTCCATGGCATTTAACCATTTCACAAAACTATGACTTTCTGTAGCTTGTGAAAACGAAACCGGATCATCATCAATTCCTAAGTCAAATTATGAATCTTGCAGATAAACCACATAATCATCAGAAATAGCAGATCTTTTTTGCATATAAGATCCTTTAATGTGATTTCTTGTGGTTCATCTATCATAAGTTCATTCATGACAACTTCATTATGTGGTATTTGATCATTAATTTGTTGTTCTTGCATATCATTAACATGATCAACATGTAGAGGAACAAAAACTTAAAAAGAAGCTACAAGCAAAGGATTCGCACTCTAACTTCTTGAATTTCCACTTTACGTGGTTCCAAAATCCCACTAACTCCATCATTCTCAATGAACCTAGCATTTTCATTTTCAATAATTCTTGTAATATGGTTAGGACAATAAAATCGACACCATTTAGATTTTTCTGGATAACCAATGAAGACACCACTAATTGTTCTTGAATCCAGTTTTTTTTCTTGTGGATTATAATTTCTACTTCCACTGGGTAACCCCAAACATGCAGATGCGTTAAACTGAGTTTCCTTCATTTCCAAAGTTCAAAAGGTGTCTTTGGAACTGTCTTACCAAGAACCATGTCCAACAAATGTACATCGGTCTTTAAAGCATGCATTCATAATGATTTGGGTAAAGATGAATTGCTTAACATACTTCTAACCATATCCACTAAAGTACGATTGCACCTTTGCGTAACACCATTTTTTTGTGGTGTTCCTGGCATTGTATATTGAGCACATATGTCATGACTTTCTAGGAATTTAGCAAATGGACCAGGACACTATTCGCTTTCATCATACCTTTCATAATATTCACCATCTCTATCAGATCTGACAATTTTCGTCTTTCTATCTAATTGCCTTTCAACTTCATTGATAAACACCTCTAAGATGTTTATCGATTGTGACTTTTTATGTAACAAACAGACATAAGCATAACGTGAAAAATCATCAATAAAGATGATAAAATACTTCTCTCCACCACGAGATGGAACATCAAAAGGCCAGTGTGCTTCATTTCAAAAAGCTGTGCGCTTCTTGTGGCTACTTTCTTAACTGTGTGTCTTGTGTATTTTCTCTTAATACATTTCACACAAATTCCAAGATCAGCAAAATCCAAATCAGATAGGATTTCATTCTTTACTAATTTTTGGTTCATTCTTTGGATACGTGACCCAAACATTTATGCCATAAACAAGCTGATGATTTATCAATTAACCACTTTTAGTACCAATATTATGATGCGAGGTTAATAGAGTTTCAACAAAGAGAGTATCAAGCTTTAATTTGTACAAACCATCATAAAAAATATTCGGAACCAATAAAATGATTTTGTTTAAACAAATTGAAACATCCATTTTCAAATTTAAAAGAGTATCCAACAGTATCAAGTTTAGACAAGGAAATCAAATTGCGAGAAACAAAAGGAACATAAAACGTCTGAAAAAAGATCTAAATGAAGTCCTAAAATTAAACGATAGGTTCCAATGGCTTCAATTGAAACTTTGACTCGGTTTATCATAAAGATAAAAAAATTAATTTGGACATGTGGTTTGGATTGTAAGGAATCACTGCATCGTATATGAAACATGAGGGATACAACTAGAATTTAGCCAACAAGTATTACAAGAAACTTCAGCTAAATTTAATTCAAAACATACTAAAGCACTAGGCTTACCTTTCCTTTCTAATCGTGCCTTACGTTTTAGGCAATCTTTCTGATAGTTTCCGATCTTTCCACAGAAATGACACTTATCTTTGCTTGGTTCCTTATGAATTTGGACAGATAATTGATTTAACTTTGATAGTCCTTGGTTGCCTTTTCCAACATTCTTTTTTGTTTCTTTCCATCTTCTTTCTGATTCATGAGATTTGTTAAATGAATTTCTGATTTTTTTAAGCCTTGCTTCCTCTTGAATGAGCATACTTTGCAATTCATGCACATTCTATTTATCCTTCGGAGTATCATAGTTCATATGAAATGGACCATACTCGGAAGGTAAGGAGGTAAGGATGAACGTTACTAAAAAAATTTCATTCACTTTCATTTCAATGGTCTTTAATTTTGCTGCAATATTCGGCATTTCAATGATATGCTCATACATAGTATGAGAACCATCAAACTTAATTGTGGTTAAGACACCCATTAGTGTCCAAGCGACTTATCGGCAGACTCAGATTGGGAGTATTGTTACACAAACTTCATAAATTCCCCATCACTTTCAGTTTTCTTAATTGTGGATTTGGTTGTTTTCTACAGTCATTCACATAAACGTTAAGCTCAATCTATTAGGTATTTCCCTAGCTTTATACGAAGATCTCTGTTCAGCGCTGTTAGTAGCAGTAACTGCAGCTGGTTTTTCACTTAAGAGTGCCAAATCAAGATCCAGAACACCGAGGTGGAACTGAACTTGTTCAGATCATTTAGAGAAATTAATCCCATTAAACTTAATAACAGACATGACTTGCGAATGTAAAGAAATATGAACAGATGCTACAAAAATATATAAAATACGCTCACGTTAATGCTTTAAGCAATAAACTTAAATCTATAACACAGGTTTATGTTCAGCCAACAAACATAAAGTGTATATTGAAGTACTCCTCTGAGTGATACAACAATATGTAATAAAACAAACATAATTGATGCTCAATAAAGTTTTACATAATTGGCAATTAATATGCTCCAGTTAGATATGTTTGCTATCTTTGGATGTACAAAACATACCTAACCAAGCACATCAATATTCCTCGGTAATGTTCATAGGTTATAAAATAAGTGATCAATCTTTGGACAATCCAAAACATTTTATAACTATGAACTCAATATACTTATGACGGATCTTTAAAATTATACATAAATCATAATGTTATTCATTCATAAGCATCACATAAACATGAGTAAATGAATTTCCTTTAATTTGACATTTATAAACTTTTCTAATTTGGCCACTTTGATGACTAATAAATTACACATAATATAAATATCGAATTAAAATACCACTTTGTTGGTCGCGTTGGTGACCAACAACATACGGTATAATCACTTTAATTCAAATAGCGTACTGATAATACTTTAATTCAAATGACAGCATACTTGTATTGTGAACATAATCATAAGACATATAATTCATATATATATATATATATATATATATATATTAACCATTTACAACACTGTACCATAATCCATAACGTTACATACAAGCCGAAATTGTTATAGCAATAAAACAATACACATTTTCATTATGTGAGACAGAAGCAAGTATGCACACAACCATATATAGCATAATTTACTTTACAATTAAGTCATTAATTAGAGTTACGGAAAGTTTCATAGCTTGGTTCACACACACACGCATATATGTGTGTGTATATAAATTGTAAACGAGTAATGATAAAGAAAAACAAACATCAATCGGTAAACACAATAATATAGCATATGTTGATAAATTTAAAATATATCACAGCGGAAAGAACAAAAATCATTCATGGAAAATCATCGAGTTCTCAACCTAAGCTTCGATACCACATGTAAATTCTTAATCTTTAGATCAATAAAAGAAAAAACTAATTTTTGCATAAATCATAATAGGCTGGATTTAAATTATAATAGGTTGGATCTTTAAACAAAATGATTTTCACAGTCACATAATAGATTAAAAGTGCATACCTTGATTCATAGTATAAAGAATTAATTTCTAGCGAGTAATTGTCAACTTGGCCTACATATGGACTTGTGGGTAAGTCCAACAGTAACTTCTACACGGAGCATATTTAATAATAGTCGGTTAAAATTTGTCTATTGGTAACTTATCAAATTCTGGCATAGAAGTTGTAAACCACAAATCTGTTGCTTCGCTAGATAATATAATAAGCAGCTTAAAGTTCCAGTTGTATTAAACACTTGTTGGATGAAGTTGCTTAAAAGCACAAAAAAAGTAGTTAACTTACAAGTACGTAAGTGGTATTCAGATATGCATATTGTTTTATTTTTTATCATCTATCGATGGAAATGAAATCTCTTAAACATTGCCCTTTCTTATTTGATTTTCATCATGCTCTATCATATATTTTAAGATTGCTTCAACATATCGTGCCTATAAGTATTTTTTGCTTACAATTCGTTATTGTGCATTTGTTTGATTCTCATTTTTTGCTCCAACCTTTTTATGCTGTATTTTATGTTATATGTTGTAATATAATCTGATTCTAGTTTTACCTGCATACGGTCTAACTTCTTTAAAGTAACAAATATTGCATGCATAAAATCCTTACATATGTAAAACATCTAAATCACTATCACTCTATGCACGACTTGGGCATTACTGTATGCATATGCATGATGTAGTATTTGCTATTACAACATATTACCCCCTTATCTTGGATTCTTCTAATTTGATGTGCGATGTAATTAACAGAATTTGATGCAAGCATATATGGTTTCTGATATGGAAACATATAGGGATTCAGCTGAATCATTTGTCAAAAACTACTTGCTTTCGGACTCATTTGTTCCATACACTTCTGTTTTGTGCGGCATTTTCATGTGCAAGCTGGTATGTCTTATTTTGAAAGTCTTTGATGTACCTTTTACTTCCATTTCATTTGAACCTACCTTTTACTTGTTTTCAGAACCAACCCTCATATATGATTCTAGTCGTACAAAAGAAGTCTTCTTCTCATGGAGTGTTGTGACATATGCCATAAGTTACAACTTACAAGTATAATGACTAGTTCTTTAAGTCACTGCTGTAGTTTTGCCTAGCTTTAAAAGTGGTAGCTGCTATTTCTAACTTTTTTTTACTGCAAATTAGCTTTAAAAGTCAATTTCATTACTTTATATGATATTGACACTAAATAGAACATAGAAGTAAGTCAATATCCATGGCTTATATTTTTGATAATACTTAACTAGGTTCATATATGTTTTGTTCTGTATTTTATTATAGAAATCATTCTTTGTCTTTAGTGGAATGATTTTTTTTTAATTACAGTTAAAGGGTAACTATTTTGCTTTTGTCAATGCAATTTTGCAAATTTTGTTATATCGTTGAGAAGATAATTTCTTATTTCTTCTGTTTTTATTTTATCCAATCCCATAATAAAAGTTATTTTTTCACAGGCGTATGATCTTACTCAGTTAGTTAGTTCTCTCTACTTCAAGAGCTATGTTTCTCTAACAAATATTCAAAGAATCGAGTGGAACAATCGGTAATTACCGGATTTTATAACATGAATTTCGCATATACTGTTTTTTATTCTTAGCAAACACATTCCCTTAAAATCCTTATTGATGTTACTATCAGATTGTCAATGCGATCTAGGACACAATATAATATTTCCCTCAATCAAGTTTTCTTTTTCCTTGCATGCTTTCGTCTATTTATCCATGTATACTTTATAGGGGAATGTCCACTGCCCATGCTGTCTATATCACGATAATGTCACTCTACCTAGTCTTCATTTCAGATTTATACTCTGATGATCGTGAAGGGGTTGTTACATTTAGAAGCTCTTATATCTCAACTTTCGCTTTAGGGGTATGTAATATTTTCGAGATTTAATGACAACCAGAGACCTGGTTATGCTTATCAGTCTCTAAATATTAGTTGTTTTTCAGGTGTCTGTAGGGTACTTCATTTCAGATCTTGCGATGATATTTTGGTTATATCCTTTGCTTGGAGGAACGGAATATGTAAGCACACTTTCTTTGCATACTTACTAGAATTAACACGACATTTACGATCCTGATAGCCTTTTATACTACCTATATCGCATGGCAAGTTATATGCATGGATGAAACTACATACAACTCACCCTGGTATCTAGCACAGTATAAAACATTCAGCAAACAGTTTGCCTAAAGATAGCTATTTAATTTAATGGGTGCATACTACATATTATGCTGATATGCTTTAACCTACAGCAATGTTTTATTTATTTATTAAAATATTTGTTTTTTAATTCTAGGTGTTTCATCACCTACTGTCTCTTTGTGCTATATCATATGCCATGCTGACTGGTGAGGGGCAGCTATATACTTACATGGTGTTAATATCCGAAGCAACCACACCAGGGATTAATTTGCGATGGTATTACTTAAACCCCCCCTCCCACATGGTTTATGCAAAAGTGCATCATAATTCTGTAACATTTATGTTTATACATTGTTGTTTTGAAGGTATTTGGACACAGGAGGAATGAAAAGATCCAAAGCTTACCTTGTTAATGGCGTTGTCATGTTCTTTGCTTGGCTGGTGCATAAGAATTCCTTCTACATTGAATCTATATTTGCTGTATAATTGTATATAGCTCGCATTATTCAACTATCCTTTGTCATTTTGATTCAGGTTGCGAGAATAATGTTGTTTGTTTACGTGTTCTATCACATATATTTACACTATTATCAGGTACAAATCTTACAACAAAAATCTGCTCAAAAAAGTTTATTATTCATGGTAGAATCATTATTTTCTACAATATTTTTCAGGTGATGCAAATGCAACCATTTGGATACATGTTGGTATTTGGTGTGCCTACTGCGCTGGGAGCAATGAATTCTATGTGGTTTTTGAAGATATTAAAGGGACTCAGAAAACAATTGGCCAAGAGACAGTGAGGAAATTGTGAAAAGGAAATGGTAGTCTTATTTTAGGGAACTGCTACTCTTTTTGTCCATAGTCAGTCATGAATCATATATCATGCATTTTGAAATGGAAAGAAGGAAAACTAAGGAAAGTGGTCCGGGGGTAGTTTAATGAATTTTTTCTTTTTACCTTGTGCTTATACAGTGCATCTATATTTGTTCATCTACTTATATTTGCAGTAAAATATGGCTTTGATTTGGCCTGTTTTATCTCAAAATCCCATCTTCCAAATCAATGATACTACTATGAAATTTATGCACGTTGCACAGCGGTTCGTATTTATTTTTATCCCTTGTGATCATACATTGAATTTGCAACACACAAACATATAAATGTAGGAGGTATGTGTTCATTTGGTATCGTAGTATGACTTGCAGTAAATCAGACTACCAGTCGCCTATAGAATTTGCATTTTCCTCCTTGTCAAAATAAGCTTATTTTCTTTAAGGTACTAACTACACACGTATACATACATAAACAGAGATCCGTATAGAGACCAACTTTGTCGGGCCTCCATTTGTGAAAGTATTTGTTGGAAATATTTGATGGTTCGAGTATGATGAGGATGTGTATTGTACTTCTAACTTCAATGTTCTTTGTAAAAGATTCTTTTAAAGTTTCTATTAAACAATAATTTAACAACCTCACTACAGATATGTTATTAAACTATTGACTTCAGGATTCAACAATGTTATCGAATTCAAAGTCTGTACTATTTTGATCCGATCAAAATAGTTTTTTTAATTAGAGGCTGATAATACAATATAGAATATAGAATATAAAAATGAAGAATTTTTTTTCATAATTTGAAATGAATTTTGCCCTTGCGTTTATATAAGCAGTCAAGAGACATGTCCAAACATCAACTGGCGCTTCTTTAATGATCGGACGAACGGCGACGCACATGTGTTGGGATGCATGACCTCACTTTTCAACCTAAGAGAAAAACAATTGGACACCCAATGGGCCTAACTTTCTCATTAGTCTTATATTTAAAAAAAATATACACGACGTGGAACTAATATCCTTTCTCTGTTTCTTTTTTTATTCGAAAACAATAGCTAAAGCCCCCAATATTGTGAAAATACCCAATGGTTTCCGCATATTTTCAAAATAAATAAAAATGAATGGTTTCAACACTTAGGTGACTGCCTAAGTACTCAAGATCAAGCCGACGTTCAAAGATCGTGAAAACTAGGCCTGCATTCGATTCGCTACCAAAAATTTATATTCAAAATCATTATCATACTGATTTATATAGTAAAAAAAAAATCATACCATTACCAACCAAAGTAATCAGAAAACCAATACTTTGATTCATGGTTGGTAGAGGGCGGTAACAAGCATTTACCATTTACAAACATGATATTTATTTATTTGCAATATTTCATCTTAAAAGAGTAAATATTAAAAGTTGTTATTTTTTATTACATGAAAATTTATTAATTTCATTTTGCGTAGTCAAATATATAAGGAAACGTTGTGGAAGAAGCTAAAATATTATATGAAATCATATTATTTTATAAAATACACGATAAGAATTGCATTTAATCTAATATCATAGTAGCATTTTGCTAGATTTTCTATTAAATCATTACACATTAGATGTCAGATGCTACATAATAATATATAATTGAAATATAAGAAAAAATAATATTGGAAAGGTAAGTGGTAGGTATGATAATTACCATTATTAGTAGTTGATTATCATTACCGTATTGTGTATTTTCATATGGTTCGGCAAACCGTACCAATCAAATCGGTTACCATTTTAGTTAGTAGCGGTTGATAATGATTATAATATGATAATATGGTAAAAATGTCCAGCCCTAGTGAAAACTAATACATAAATGAGATGTATTATTAATATTTTAACCTTCACTTAGTGTAAATACTAGAGGTCTTTGGTGAACCGATATTGAACTAAGTGCCTCTATGATAGAATCTAAACAAGAACGATAAAACTAGAACAATAACACATATTGATTTCCGTAAGTAGAGCGTTCTTTATGCTTCACACATTAATAGACATGTGCTTAAATTCTGAGTTCAAGAGAATACTTTAAACAATGGTCTTATTTTCTTAGGAAATAGCTTGGTTCCCATACTCATATATCTAAGTCTCTTACGGTGTTTTTGCGATACACCTTGTTAGTTATCTAGACTTATTAAGGATTTTCATTCATCCTAGTTCATGCAAAATCCAACGCTAATTCATAAATGGGTAATTTGTTTTAATGTTCCATAGTCATTCACTTAACTTATATATACTCATTGGACCTTGTTTGTTGTAACTTCCCACCGTTTTGATCCTCGGGTACAAACCTAAACCAACATCAACAACTCGAGAACCGTAAAGGATGAGCCGTTGGGGTAGGATAAAAATAAACAGATATAGTTCTAACTAATAACTTCTAGATTCATAGCGAAAGAAAATAAAATATAATACAACAATAATCACATCACCATAACATATCTAGCTATTAGTACATATGTTTGAACAATACAAATCAATCAAAGCATATACCTAGTCAAATCCAGGTTACAACATTTATTTACATTATATACAGTATATACAAATAAATCCCTGTCTCCAATACCATCTTGTCTCTAAACTCTATCAACCTAATACATAATTAAAAGAGAAAAATAGGAGAGGGTCGGACTTATGTCTACTGAGTGAGCCATATTTTACTCTACGTATAGTACCAAAATAATACTATAACATGATATGAGTCTAATGCTCGGCCCCCTCACGTTCTATTGGTTACTTCATATCTAACTACCATATACATCTAGCCATATCGTGTCACATATGCATGGACTCACTTTCTTGGACCCACCTCATGCACTACAAGACCATCCATTGTCCAGTGTTACATCAATCGCATATAGGACTCACTTCCTTGGACCGTCCGAGGCCTACAAGACTGCCTGTTATCCTCGTACTAAATAGACTCACGCCTTGGTCTTCCCATAGCCTATAGGTCACATAACATCCACCTCCACACTGGTACACCAAAGCCTTCAAGGGAGGAACGCAATACCTATACCACCTATTTGTGTTACGAGTCTGTATCCATATCTGTATCCATATCCGTACCCATATTCATTTCCATATATGTATCTGTATTAGTATCGAGAGCAACCTACTTGTGCCATAGGTTCGTTCATGTTCACGCCATCATCGCTTCACTTTACATATTACAACAACATACATATCCATTTCAAACAACAGTCAATCACCCAAACATTCACTTGAATTCATAATGCCATCACTTGCCTCGCCAGTAGCCTCCAAACACCTTTAGAAAATGTAAGGAACAAGGTTTGAATCGATAGAAGTTATTTTGTTTATGCCCAAATGGGTCTAGGTTCAACCTGCCCTGAAATTAGGCCATTGGTGCCCTATTTGCACCCATTGGTGGACCGGATATGTGAAGAGTCTGTAATTTTTCGATGTGGATTTGGGTGTTCCATCGCATCGTTTCACCTCCACTCGCTTCCACTCCGCATCCGATCGCTTGAGAATGTCCCCAGCACCTATCCATATATTTCTTAGTTTGATTTTATAGTTTATTTTATCAACTCAAGTGTATAATTATCAAATTCCAATAATTAGGTGTAAACATAGTTTTAGTTTATTGTTTATTAAAAATTCCCTCCCAAATCTCATTTAAATCTAAATTTAATTACTTATAAATGATGATCTACATTGTTATAGCCTACATATCATATTTATAGAATTAAAATTGCATTATATCAAAAGAAAAGCATGACTCACTTACTGAATTCATTGTTCATTGCCTGAATCTCCATAGTTTGACCTGTTGTGTCTCCGTGCTTTAGAATTTCGCTTTTGAGTTGATGTAGATGCATGGCCTTCCTTGCTAGCTTCGCGATGCTGTTGGTGTTACATGATTTCATTGAGAACCGAGAGAGATATTATCGTTTGATTCTTTGTATGTTAAGAGGAAAAGAGAGGAAAAAGAAGAAAGAGAAAGGGCATCAGTTGATACAGAAAAGATACATGAATTTCGTTCTTTTAAGTGGGAAGAGGGAAATAACCGGGAAATAATTGTCGGTTTGAAATTCAAATTCTAAGTTTTGGAAGCCAGATCGACGTCGTTTCCGCCATTATTCCTCCATACGTACTCCAAATGAGGCAAATCAAAATACTATGTGAATAAAAAAAATGAGATGGTCGTAATGGCGCCGATTTCGTCATCAAATTCCAAAGTTGAAAAAATAACCATTTTGCCGCTCTTTGTTTTTAATTTATTTTATTAACACGTTAAATTCAATTATTTCTACATTATTTTAATGCTAATATTTAATTAAAATATTTATCAATTTTTTTAGGTACTACATTTGTCCTTTTTAGAACATAGGTTGAGTTTCTGTTAAGGATGATTAGCCTTCATTCGCAGACCTTAGTCTCATCTCTTTTACTTTTATAGAAACCGTAAACTTTGTAAGACTCTTATTTAGTTGATCAGCCAAGTGTTTCTTTTTTCTATGTAATCAACGGTAATTAGTCATCTTTTGATTAATTGTCTTACCATCTGATGTCTAAGACTTACATGTTTAGACTTTCCATTATATGTTATGCTAGAAGCATTATAAATCGTAGCCTGATTATCATAATTAAACATGACCGCATGAGATGGCTTTTTCATAAAAGAATTTCTGTTAAAATATTCCAAAGGCATTCAGCATGTTTAATACAATTGCTAATGCAATCAATTCTAATAATATTATTGAGTCATAAATACACGTCTGCTTCTTAGATCCCAAACATAGTAGCAGTTCCTATGTAAAGATCCATTTAATTGTAGACGTGGGTTTGGATTCTACATTATTCTAGGTCGCATACTATATCTTTCTTATACAACATGATACCTTCTATAAGAAAAACCATACTCTATGATTCCTTTCAAATAAGCTAAAACTCTTTAAATAACTTTCAATGTTCTTAACCTGGATTACTCATAAATCAATAAGACACTTTTATAACATATGATATTTTGGGTCTAGTACATAAGACTTCCAATAAACTAGATTATTAAGTTAAGAAATAGTACGTTCAATATCTTCACTAATTTAATACTAGGACCTAAAGAAGTTAGATTAGGACTGCCATTGTAATGACTGTACTTCTTGAGGAACTTCTTGATGTAGTGAGATTGGATTAATGTCAAATCTTCATCTTTTCTTATGATTTTGATTCCTAAGATCAAATCAACCTCTCTTAGATCTTTCATTTCAAATTTAAAGGATAGAAACTTCTTTGTATCATTCACACAAGATATATGAAAATAAAATATTAACATGCCATCAACATACAAACACATTATAACACAAATAGTTTTATCTGATTTGCTATAAATGCATTTATCAATGTCATTAACAGTAAAGTCATTTGATAGTGCAAATTTATAAAACTTCTTATGCTATTGCATGTGTGCTTGTTTTATACCATAAAGAGATTGTATCAACTTACAAACTTTCTTTTCTTGACCTGGATTTATGAAACCATCCGGTTGTTCATATTTATCTCCTTTTCTAAATCACCATTTAAAAAAGTAGTTTTCACATCCAATTGGTGTATAACTAAATTATTAATGGATGCAAGTGCTATCAAACGACAAATATATAGAAGAATTAAGAGCAACTATAGCATAGTATCAAAGTAATCTACTTCATGTCTTTGTTTATAACCAATAACAACTAATCTGACTTTATATTTATCAATGGATCCGTCCATGTTCAACTTTTTCTTGAATACATTTACATTATTTTGGTTTAGCATCGGAAGGTAAATCGGTCAAAATCCAAGTGTTTTTTTTATCAAAATTGAATTTATTTCAACATTGATAACTTCTTTCCAAAAAACAGTTTCCCTAGAACTCATAATCTTGGAATAATTTTAGATTCATCATTGACTTTCGTTACTTATCTTGTTATATTAAGAATTTTATCCTTACTTCATTCTATTGGATATGTAATGAAATTAGGACTATAGTCCTTTTCTATTCTCGCTTTTTTGCTTTTTCTTCTTTGAGTATCGAGATATTCTCATTGTTTTGAGAAGAGGTATAATCTTCACCATTATTATCATTAGTTTTAACTTATTATGGACTACGTGATACCAGTGGACTCTCACCAGTTTGATTTTGAGAAATACACTTGTTTTCAAAAAATTATACATCTGCAGATTCTATTACTTTAAAAGTATCAAGTATTATAAATCGATAAGTTTAACCATTAGAAGAATAACTAATAAAAGCACACTTAAATGCTCTATTTTCTAATTTTGGTCATTTTGGATCTGATTTTCTAACATAAGCGAAACAAATCCAAACTTTAAGTTTTGATAAATTGGCTTTCTTTTAAACCATAATTCATAATGGGAAACATCATTCTTTTTCAAAGGAACTCTATTTAAACTATAACAAGCAGATAATATAGCATTACCCCAATAAGCATTAGATAAATTAGAACTAATGAGAGCAACATTAACCATTTCTACCAATGTCTAGTATTTTGCTATTAGTGACTCCATTTTGTTGATGTGTATAAGGAGTAGTACATTAGTCAAATTAAACCACATTGTTTACAAAATAATGTGAAATCATTTAAAAAATATTTACCACCACTATCAGAATGCAACACTTTTATTTTAATTTCTAGTTGCATTTCTGCTTCCGCCTAATTTTTTAAAAAATTATCAGAAACTTTATCTTTATTTTTCATTAAATAAACATAAGTATATCTAGAATAATCAGCAATAATCAATGAATTGACATAATATTTATTACCACCATAAGTTATATGAGCCTTTAAGTCACCAACATCATAGGCAAACTAGTTTTCCTTTTATAGATTTAAAGGATTTCCTATGTACTTTTGCTTGAACACATATTATACATTTATTGATAGATTAAAAATTGCAATCAATAATCAATATGAAGTTTTTCATGCTTTTAAGTAAACCATAACTAACATCCTAATCTAGCATGCAATAAATCAACAGAGTCAACAATATAAGCAGAAATGTTCTTTATTAAATTCATCTTAATCATATCATTACAAGAATATCCTTGTTCAACAAACTTGTCATTCTTGGATAACACCAACTTGTCAGACTCATATACCATCTTGAATCCTCCTTTATTAAGAAGATATCCAAAGACCATATTCTTACAAATATCAGGTACATGAAGTACATTAATCAAACTAAGTACCTTTCTAAATGAAAGTTCTATATTACCTTTTCCAATTTCTTTGCCATGAATATTATTTGCCCCAGTAACTTGATTGCCTTTTTTGCTAACTTCTTTGTAACTCTTGTGGAGACTACGATCTTTGCATATATGAATGATTTCTCTGGTATCAAGCCACCAATCATTTTCTATACCATCAATGGAGTTTGCTCCATCAAGTGAGTTTTCAACTACATTTGTTTTGAGTAATTTCTTTCGTAGACGGCAATCACGGGCATAGTAGTCTATCCTATTATAAAATCACAAATGCCTATCTTTTCATTGACCTTTCTTCCTAAACCGTTTCTCATTCAGCTTTAACATATTTGTTATTTCAACATTATTATCCTTAGAATGAAAGTCGGTTTCTAGACTACTATTTAATTCTTATTAGGAGAGTCCTCTTTTATGCGAAGGTGACATTATATATCCTCTTTAAATCATAGTATTTTTCTGCATGTTTTAATTTTTTTTCTTATAGTAATTCCAAGAATACAAGAGTCTAGAAATTATGGCTACAACTGTGAATGACTCGTGGAGACCAATCTTGGCATCTTTGAGTCTGTTTATTATATATAATATTCCGTAAGCTTGTCAAATAATGGACTTATATTCAGTCATTTTAAAATCCATAAAAGTGCATACATGGAATTTTTTGTAACTTGCCTTCGATATATGGTATTTGCTTTCCACTACCGTCTCGAGTGCTTTTGCTATTTCTGAGCTTTTGTGCATTATAGACAGAAGTAGATAGTGCATTCAAAATGTTTCTTCTACACAGAAAGTTGTCATGAACGACATAATCTGTACTCTCACCATTAATGTGAAACCTATAGTATCTCTCTAATGCATGAGATTCCCTATTAGACCTTCAAGAACGTTGCATATTTTAAATGGATGTTAAACTATTTTAAATATATTCAGTCTTAATGGAATTTTATTAGATCTTATCCAAGTCTGTCTTCTATTACTAATTTCTTTGAATAGAATTTCTTTTTCTAAAAAGGTGGCATGTCTAGAAACAAATTTTTTTTGTTCCTCGATATTATAGAATATGTATCCATGAGAATTTCTTGGATACCTTATAAACTTACATAAGACTAATATTGCCCTAAGTTTATAGGGGATTTCATTCTTAACGTAAGTCAGACAACCTTAAACCTTATGGTGATTAAGGTGGGATTTCCTCCCGTTCCATAACTGGCATAGAGTCTTATTCATAGATTTAGATGATGCTCCGTTCAACATATATGCAACCATCTTTAGCGCATATTCCTAGAACGAAAGAGGCAACTTAGTGTCACTCATCATTGATCGAACCATGAGCAACAAGGTTCAATTATCCTTTTCAAAACACCATTGTGTTATAGAGTATATGGAGGAGTGACTTGAGAGAGAATCCCATTCCCTTTTAGCTACTCTTGGAGTTCAGATCCAATGAACTCACCGCCTCAATCAAATCAAAATATTTTTATTTTCCTATTAGTTTGGTTTTCTACTTTGTTCTTATATTCATTGAATTTATCATAGACCTTTTAATTGTGTTTCATAAAATACACATATACCTGTCTGGATAAAATGTCTGTGAATGTTATAAAGTATGAGGTTCCACCTTTGATACTTATGGGCATCAAACTACGTACATTAGTATGTATAATCCTAAGATTTCATCAAGTGTTTTATTGCTCCCACTAAATGGGCGCTTGGACATTTTAGCTTAAGGACATGATGCACAAGTATCAAATGATTCAAAATCAAATGATGGTAACAACTCTTGGTTTCTTAACTCTTTATTTATTTCTTACTAAAAAGACCTAGTCTACAATGCCAAAGGTAACTATCATTTACTTTAGATGCATTATTATTTTTAACAACAAATACATGATTCAAATTAAGAACATAAATACCATTATTTAAAGCACCAAAACCAACTATTTTAACTCCATAACAAATATTCATAATTTTGTCATTATAAATAAAACTATATCTGTTCTCTGTCAAACGAGAGACAAGAATTATTCCACTACAAAGTTTGGTACATAATAGCAATTGTTCAAAAATAAATTATGTCGACTCCAAGCTTCACATTGCAACGATAGTTACTTAGCCGCATTTGCAACCTGAAACTCTATGCTCCCTCTTTCTTTAGGCCGCTTGCTCATTAGTTTGTCTAAAGAACTAAATAAATGAGTTCCAAATCCAACATCTAAAACCCAAAAAAAACCACAAATAGATATAAAAAATTCTATATGAAAAATACCTTTAGGAGCAGAATCCGATTCCTTTCCATTGAGCGTCTTTGAGAATTCTGGATGGTTCCTTTTTCAATGTCTCCTCTTCGAGAAAAAGTGACTTTACCTTTTCTTATGCTTTTTCCACTCTTAGACCTATATTTTCTCTTCTTCGAACTATTGAAGGATGAGCTACCATTTACAATGAGCATTGCATTCATTTCCTTCGTGAATGTACTCTTGTCTATCCTTAACATATTAAGGAGGTCCATGGCAGTACACTTCAATAATTTCATATTAAAGTTCAATATGAAATGATTAGACCGTGGGTTAATAATCCAAGATATAAATCAGTTTAAAACTCAGTATCAAGCGTAGTACCTAGCTCGGCCGAACTTTCAATGTACCCAATCATATTGAGTATATGATCTTGGATTAAGGTGCCCTTGGTCATCTTCGTATGAAACTGTTTCTACAAAATCTTATACCTCATGATACGAGACTTCTCACCGTACAACCATTATAGGCGTTTGAATATTTCACGAATATTCATATTATCATGCTATCTTTGGAGCTCAATGCTCATAGTTGATAGCATGCAGCAGTGAGCTAGTTTGCTGTCCGTTGATCGATCATTGCAAGCCTTAATTATTTCAGATTTAGCATCCTTATCGAGTTTAGTTAATTGCTTGTTTGCAAGTACATACTAGAGATTTTCATAGATGAGTGCTATCTAACATTTATTGGTCGGTCTTTATAGTTTGTGCTAATTAGCATGTTCTTTCAAAAAATAACTTCATCGTTGCCTTTTGATCTATGTAAATTCGTTAGAGTAAACTAGATAACAGTACACATGTTCTAATATTTACTAGAATGGCTTATTATATTTATCTAGTAAGGCTTCGAATGAATTTTTCATCCCTTAAAAGATCTTAAATAGATAAGGAAATGTCATAAATTCCTTCAGTAGGTGTCAGGATCCATTTACCCTATTACTACAACATTGAGTTTGCTCTATATTTTGTAATTCCCATAAATGGTACGTAACACTTTACTAGTTATATATGTATATAACACCTAATATACTTTTAAATTTGCTCCTGATCATCTTCATGACCCTGGTTTTGCTAAACAAATCATAAAGTACATTATATATCCTAAACCCATCATTTTGCAATATCTTAATGGAAGTTATAGAACCCTTGAGTTTGCTAAACAAAGTTATATAAAATTCTTTTTTTAACAAAGGTACTTCATTTACAAAAGCCAAAACCTACATATGATAAAATGCTAAAGCTTCAAATAGGTGGACAAGTTACAACAGAACAACATACTCAAAAACACTTCTATGAAATATCTAGCATTTGGTAAACAACAAAATATACAAGAAAAAAATAATGCAAATACAAAGTAGGGCTTAATAAAGCAAGGTCCAAAAAATAGTTATACCCGCCCTAACCTCAAATTCAGTGGAGTAGAAGACACAAACCCAAAACCAAATAGCTAAAAGCTTGAAGAGAACAAGAATACTGTCCATGACAACCCAAAGCATCATCAACATTAGACTTTGAGACATAAAAGGAGAGTTGGTATTCTATCCAATTGAGGAGGAGAGGATAAGTCAGGTAGCTAGTTAAATCTTTGAAAGATAAGTTCCAAACTTTTTACGTCATTTGAAATATCGTATAATAACATCCTATCATTGACACAGAACTTGTAACAACATATAAAAAACACTGTTAAAAATTAAGTTTGACGGCATTTATATTGAGCTATTAATAGTTTTCTACATCGTTTAATGGCTTGTTGTTTTAAACTTTATAGAGTGTCTACAATTTGCAGTCAAATTTTTTTGCATTTGTATTTTACATTTTCGATAGCAATCAATAAATGTTAATAATATGCATGTACTCTTAGAGCATCTCCAATAGCTAAAAGGCTGAATATTCAGCCCTTTAGATACAGAGGGTGCCAATTGAAGGACACTTATTTAATAAGCGCCTAACATTGGGTGTCTATTAAATAAGCATCCTTTCCTAGGCACTAATTTAATAGGCACCCAAGCATTGATGGCCTATTAAATAGGTGCCTGATGCTAGGCACTTATATAAGCTGCGCCCATCCCTTCCCCCTTATAAATTTTCATATATATTTTTGTTTTAACCCAAAATACGATAGAAATGCCACCTCGCTTTACCAAAATTGCAATACGTATCATTCAACAATAGATATAGAGCTAGCCGGTCCACTTCATATTGCTCCTAGGCCTGAGATGACGGTTCATGATTATGGATTTTGAACGATCTACCTAAAGGATACAAGCATCGCATGTCGACAACTTTGAATACAATTGTGGTACAATTCTAAATATTAAATAACTATTAGTACATGAATATCATGTTAATACTATTAATCATGAACTATTGTTTATTATATAGACTTGTTACTTACCCAACATATTAATGGATGTTATGTCGATCGTATATTAATCACGAACAATTATTTATTTTTAGACCCAGTGTATCAATTACCAGGGCAGTTGGACAAAGTGTATAGCATAATACTACGATATACTTCCTGAGGGTCTAGTAGATAGGCTATAGGAAAATCCTTTTGCCTTTTTTCTTATAGAATCGACCCTCCAGTCATTTGATCATTCACTGATATTTGTCCTAGTTGAGAGGTGGTGACCTACAACACACACTTTTCATTTTTCAAATTTTAAGCTCGGGATTAGCACTATCGATTTTTATATGTTGACTAGGATTGGGATAAGAGGCCTAGATAGGTTGTCATTTCCTTTTGATCATTCATTTGAGATTCCTGAGATTTTCACCGTATATTTACCATAGTTTGGCTGTGGTCATGTTTCTTTCGGTGTTGTTCCCTTGACATATTGACATGAGTATATTACAGCTTATATGGGTACTGATGCTATGAGTGATACTGTCTTTAGGGCATTTCATATATTTATTTTTAGCTTCTTTTAGAAACAAAAGAGTACCATTAGGTTAGGGAATCTTGCAGCAGTAGTCGATCCAGATTAGCTCCATACTATAGACTGGGGGTCTTCAATACTTGGATGTTTGTAAACCGCTCTTGATTCTTATGCTCTTGGGTATGTGGATGTTTGGCTTATGGCATATTTTGCCATACTAGTACTATGAGTACAAAGGAAACATGCATCCCCGCATTGTTATAATAATTTGCCATGCAACAGAGATGTACTTCTTGCATATGAGACAATGAGAGTGTCTTTAGTTGGTTTCTCATGTGTCTATAGGGGTTAAGCATGACCTGATAGAGACCCGATCTCAGATTGATTTGAGGTGTGAGGCTAATCTTTTACGGGCACCATGGGATTCATATTGTATCGCCATAACACAAACTGACCGGATGTATGATAATCATCCTCTTTCTATTGCATATCACTTGTATAGATGGAGGATTGTTAACATACACCAGCCTTTCTTCCTATTTGATATTTGGGAGAGAGATGTTGGTATCAAACCATTGGGGAGTTACGTATTCATGGATATCCATTATATTACGTTGACAAGTTCAATAGACGTCGAACTATTGGATCATAGTATATACTGGGATTGAGAAAGGCTGGACAGGTAGAATTTCGACATTTTTCTTAGCCAGTAGGGAATTTGAAGTATTTTGCGTTAGAGTTTCTCCTCGGCGCTATATGTTACCCGACTACACTCGAGGAGTGAACTCTGATCATATAGGTCCACATCTAGTCACCGGTAGAGTTTAGTAACCTCGATTATGGATCGATACCACTCCATCCTAGCAAACTCATCATTACATGGACTTCGGTCTTAATGCCTATTTTAGAGCATATGATATCAATGGTACTCTTATTGAGTAGTCGATAGTTTATCCATAGGATCAAGGTATTGCTAGTATCCCTACTGTTGGATTATACCCACCTTTCGACGTAATTCAATAAATTAATAATTCATTATATAGTATTAGTTAAGTAGATGTATAATGATATATTATTTGCTATCACAGTACATAGGTAGGTTGGACGAGCATAGATGATATATTGCCGCTATTCAGCATAAGACACGTTCATACTCAAATGCTTAATCAACAGGCTAAGTAGGCGATGCAAGCACAACTTGATGATTTGCAGGCTCAGCTACCTACATTCCAAGTTGACGATGGCAGTCTTGCTTATTTTGATGATGTAGCAGACGACGACGATGACTTTGATGGCGACGATGATGACGATGGTGTAGTACACTTAGGATGGTCGTTGATTCTATTATTTAGAGACATATGTACTACTTTTATATTCCAGTTGATTCTATTATTTTGACATTTTTCTGTTAATGTTTATATCCCTATTATTGTTCTTGTTTATATTGTTTACGTGAACATTGTTTGATCATACTATGTGGTCATTGTTGGCATGATTTATAGTGATATTTTTAATATGACCATTGTTTGATTCTGTTATGTCATCGTTGTTTGATTCCATTACATGATAGTAACTTATTCTATTATATAACCATTGTTGGTATGATGTGTATGCGGTACTGTTTATATGACCATTACTTATTTCATTATATGACCGTTGTGAATTCCAAGACCCTATAAATATCACTGTTAATGTTCCTCACATTGAAAACACTTCTCCAAGGTTATATAAGGAAAAAACCAAATTCATTTATCATACAATATCAACGAATGTTCATGCAAACCCTTATCCTCTACGACCAACAAAGGTAGAAATAACACATCAACAAAAGCTGCAAGAAGGGGTTATAGCAGGGGACTTGCTAATAATATATTATTTCTCTGCATATGAATCTTTAGTGGCCATTGTGAGATACAGTCTTCATGTTGGACGTTGTTATCTAAGAAGTTAATTCTACAGATGTGGATTGCACGAGTGGATCGACGATGCTATACCTCAACATGCAGTTAATTACATAACGAAATCGCAAAGGAAATTAGCTTTACTAAAAAATCAAGTAAGTCTAGCAATGGTTAATGAGTGAGAGTTAACTCTTGTCGAAGAGGTGAGACTCAACATCTTTTTCTGCAGCTGTAGTTTTAAGGCTAACATTGACATAGTGACAACAGTTAGTACAGACATCAGACATCGTTATTATAAATGTCTCGTAGGTCGATGCGGGGTCCGTTACTTTGGAGATCTTATGAATCATATTTGGAATTACTTTGGCGAGACTGTTAGTTCAATTTTACATCTAATTAATCTTTTGTGTATGTCTTTGCGATGTATTTATACTTTAGTTAACATATCAGTTTTATTGTTTCCTTCAAAATATTATTTAACTTGGGTACACACTTTGTTTGAATGGAAAAAAAATAGTAGAACATTAATTAATAACCAAATACAACATATTAATAAAACAAAAGGTACATTGAAAATAATACAAATTGGAAAGTGCTAAGATTAAAAAAGACTACAATTGTGGGAACCTAGATATAATTATTTTTCTTTCACTCCATCCAATATTGCATTTGAAATTCATCCATTTCCATCAAATCTTTATCCATAATCGATAATTTGTGTTTTTATTGTTCTGTTTCGGCTTTCAAATGTTCAAGATCCAACTTTTGTTGCTCAATATCTGCAAACTTACACATTATATCAATCTTCTCATGTGCTTGCTTGCTTCTATCTTGACGTCTTCTTTCATGAATTTCATAAGCGGCATTCACTTTAGCATTCAAACTGGCTTTAGTTTTATTCTTTCTCTTTGATGCTTTGGAGCCCATTTGTATATTACCTTCATTAGTTCTCTGGGTGAGTACATCCACCTCATTTTCTCCCTCAAATAAGGTTTCTCTACCAGATGTATCTCTTGGACTAATGAGTATGTTGATTTTGATTCTTTATTCCTTTCCTTCCCTTTGTTTGAACTTCTCCAAGGTTGTTTGCATTATCAAAGTTCCACATCGATTAGCTCGTCAGCAACTCATAACAATTCAGGAATTGATAATAGTGTGGTTTATTAACATCATTTTCCCTTACAAAAAGCTTTCAGAATTCCTAGTTCGCCAGTCTTTTTTTGATAACCAAAAAAGAGATAAATAAGTAATAAGATTATACACTAACAAACTAATATAATCAAGAAACATACTAAATGTTATTTGTCTCCAGTTCCACTAGGATTTTCTTTCTTTACTTTATAAATCTGCAATTCATAAAATTTAATTTGGCGGTTGATTTTTCTGAATCGACCTTGAATCTCTGACCAAAAACATGTGTTTTCATGATCTTTATGTTAAGGTATTCATTATTTTCTTTCAAAACCTATCGCTGCTTTCGTCAGTACCCCTTATCTAGTCTTTGGTATAATGGCAGTAAATGTTACACAGATTAAAGTCCTCATCGCTTTGCCATGGGCTGGATAGATTATGCCTTGGAGGAGTACCATGTTGTTGCTCGTTATCGTCTTCGAAAACATAGCTTTGAGAGGGCAAAGGATACATAAAATCTTCTAATGGTGAAAATATTAGGAAGATCGGTTTAATTTGAAAAGAATGTGGTTTAGAAGAGGAGATAGTGAAGAATTTGGTGTGAATAGGAAGATTGAAAGTGTGGGTTTTATGGAGTTTGGGGGTGATATAGCCGTTATGGAATAGTCATTGGATGATAATCGTTACCACTAAGGCGCCTCAACTTGGGAACCTATTTAAGAGGCGCCGATGCTTATTGAAGACCGGAGATCTACATTAGCGGAAGGACTGCTTGTTGACATTCTCTGGATAGCTCCCAATATAGAGACATTTATTATAGCAGTGGTCCTATCGTATTTTGAA
Organism: Allium fistulosum; assembly: GCA_030737815.1. NCBI lineage: Eukaryota > Viridiplantae > Streptophyta > Magnoliopsida > Asparagales > Amaryllidaceae > Allium > Allium fistulosum. Next base: position 1,261,019,869 of record CM060901.1, read on the forward strand.
ATCTTCGGATTGCAAGGACTACTTGCTACTAATGGTAGTAGGAGGAGTGCCTTCGGTTTCGTTCAGTTCCACAACGAAATTGTATGGATGAGTGTCTGACAGTGCATTTCTATTCACATAAATTGATCTCTATCAACGTATTATCTGCTTGGTGGTGGAGAAGGCAACTTCTCTTAACTTAACTCCCTTTTCATAGAAGTATGAACCTGTTATGATCAAAGCATGGTTTTGTATGAAAAGCGCGACTTTGTCTAAATTGAGCGTAACATCACTCCCAAGCCTCACATCTCGGAAATGATACGGGAAGTATGTTACATATTCCAGGCTTAGTATGACGAGTGTGGCGTATGATCCCTCAATGTGACTGGCCGCGTATGATCTAGGTCACCAAGGTGTTCAGACGGGACCCATATTGTATGGTATAGTGGCGTGTGAGTCCTTGCATGAGAAGCCACCGGATATTAAGAAGCGTGGCAATATAAGGAAAAGTGATGTATGAGTCCTTGCACGAAAAACCATAGGGTTCCGGTTGCTATGCGTGGTTATCGAGGTTCCCTATCATGTTGGAAAATCTAATTCTAATACGAGCTTTACAGTTTTGATTGTATTCCCAAAATAGCTGTAATGCTTTGCAAACATTTCAGCTACTCCTTTTGGTATCATATATTACGTCTGGTATATTCTGTTTGACCTAGTCTGGATATATTCCCTTAGACTTAGCCCAGGTATTGATACCTTATTTGAATAAGTTTATTTGAAAGATGTTTTCCAAAAGAATGTCATTAAAGATAATATTAAATTATTTTGGTAATAAAAGTCTTTTGGTTATCATAAGGTAAAAACCTGTCTGTATTTATGTGTGGGCATGGTCTTATGAGACACCCTTCTTTTCAAAGCTTTTGATAACATCATCATGAGCTATACATTTAAACTTTCGAGTATCGCACGCTAGTTTATCAAGCCTGATCCGGGTATTTTTAATACTTGGGCCAGATTCGAGTAGTTTTAGGATTAGTTGAAGACGCTTGGAGTTTTCAGAGGAGAGCTGGAGATCTTCATCATCGTATGGATGTATTCTATTATCCGCTGCATCTATTGCATTTGTTTTGTCAGCATTTGTAAGGGCAGGTGTTATAACTATCCAGGCTGAATCTAGGTTAGATTCTGATATATGTTTTAAAATTTTCCACGGTAAAGATTATTGTTGAAATAATATATGTTATTCCATTCGTGTGAGATTCTGTTTTTCTGTTCCGTTCTATCTTTATTTTTCTTTCTACCCTTAATGATCCGCTTGTTCGTGCAATGTGAGTTGGACATGTGTGGTTTATTGTCGATTCAAAGGGTACGGAAAAATGGGTCATTATATTTGATATCAGAGCTTAGGTTGAGCGAACACCTAGGCTTTATTGGGGTAACACTCGTCAGAGATAGGGTTAGTAATACCCTAGGACGAGTAACACATTATGGATAAGGGTTAGTAACACCCTAGAATGAGTTTGAGAGTATTATATATGAGTGCGTATTTGTTAGTAACTAATAATATATTTTGTGTTGATTTATCTATTGAGTGATTTATGGATCCTGATCAATGCATTTGATCACCGTTATCGATAAGGGTTCCTAAACATTTAAACAAGGCGAACTGACACGCTGATTTTGAAAATTTTGGGTAAACAAAATAATTTTACCTAATCTTATGTATTATTTATAAAGAAATAACTTTCGAAAATGGTTTAGTTATTAATAGTGTGTTAGCTTGTAATTAAGGGAATGATAACCTTTAAGTATTATCATCCGTTGATTTAACAAACACCTTGTGAATTAAGTTGCATGACTTGACTATAAGATGTTTGATAATAATACTGGGTTAAGATAAATGAATTAATATAAAATAATAAATGAGCATGTCTTATAAAAAAAGGAGGTGCTTTACAAGATAAGATAATTTTATAAAAGGTAGATATGGAAGATATGAAAATTTAAAGGTGATTAAAAGAAAGTAAGTTAATATAAGATGTATTTATAAAATAGATTTTAAAAGTAAGGTAATCTCTAAAGGATTTTGAAAATAATAATGGTATTATTTCAAATAAAAAGAAGTATTTTATGATAACTAGTTTGAGCGGCTCGAAAATAAACTAAAAATGGGCAAGAGATGTGTTCGGATGGTAAACACTTCTCTTAAGTATTACTCTTCTTGTTAAAGGGATATGTGATACTATTGGTAGTACCTAGTTCCTTGGTATGGTTTTGGATAGGCCAATCAACGGATGCAGATATGGCTATATCCGCATCTGCATCCAAAAATTTAAATCTGCATCCGAATCCGCATCCGATATCCGATATCCGCGGATATCATAGAATCAACATTCGCATCCACATCCGTGGATTTTTTCGGATATCCGAAAATATCCACATCCGAAAATAGGATGCAGATATTTTCGAATATCCAAAAAAGTCCGAAATATCCGCATCCGAAAATTTAACAAGGATTTTGATATATGAAATTTAACCTAAAACATTACAATTTAAATTCTTCATTTTCTTAGATAACATTCAAAAAAGAAACTACAATACCTCATCAATTTTTCAAATAAAAGAATAACAACACATAATATTAAATAATATAAGTTCAAAGGACACTACAATTTAAATAAACAAAAACATAGGAAAACAATAAGAAGTAACATGCAAGTTTTAACTTTTTGTTCTTTCTTCCACTCACCATAGCTATAAATGGTTCCTGCAAAGAAAAGCATAACCAAGTCATTAGATTAAATAGATTACAACGGAGCATTTCATCTATCTAGTTTCAAAATATTTAGAATTCTAAATATGACAAACTTCAGACCAAGATAAACTTTAATCCATCTTTAACTTATATTGTGTGAAATATATATAGACACACACATATATACACACACGCACTCCATCTGTAACTTATATAGTTAGAGTAATACTCACACTACATCACAAAAGAAAGTAGAGTTTCCATAGTATTATAGATAGGTTTGAAAGCCAATTAAACAACAATTTGGATATTCCTTTTATTATAAATGTTCCGTAATTGTTCTGACATTTTATCCAGATTCGGTATACATAATCCAGGTTTTCAAATATAGTAATTATAAAAATTAGTGATGTAATTATGATTATAGAAGTTATTAACATAATCAAAAATTGCCAACACAAAAATATTATTTCCCTACAAATATGCCTGTTACTTTACTTCTGAATTTACACAAAACTTACTTTAGAAAATTAAAATGATTTAGATCAAAAAAGTTACTTTACTTCTGAATTTACACAAAACTTACTTTAGAAATAGCGGCTGTAGTATCAGTTTATATTTCAACCAATGAATACAAGTTAGAGTTGGCATTTGGTTGGATGATTGTGATCTCCTAAGTAATCACAATTGCCTAGTGACATAATTGTTTATATTCATGACTAATCCACGTTCATCAACCTTAAAGCATGAGCTGCTGTGCAAACATAAACCTTAATTAAAACATCTCCAAACATCCAAATAAATGTTACTCTGCTCGTCATTCTATTTCTCTACCCAGTCTGTTCTCAAAACTTAACCATTCTACCAAATGCTCCCAAGATCAAAATCTGACTATATATGATTAAAATTCATACTAGTCTTACATATTAAAAAAACTATGTAGCTTAAAAGATGTCTTTTGCTATTTGCAACACTGTAATCTGTAGTTATCTAGCACCGTGTCATATTTTACTTGGATTGATTATATTATGTACTTCTTCAAACTGCCAGTAAAACCCATGATTGTAGGTTGTGCGCATGTTGTGCATGTATATGAAGTGGATATATAATGAAATTGAGTCAATACAAATTTGACCAGCAGCGACTTAAACATTGTATTTCCCAAAATGTATAAACAACAGCGACTTAAACAGTAGCAATAACTAACAGTACATAATGACACGAATGTTAATAAACCTAATAAAACAATTTACAGTTTACTAGAAGCAATACTCAAAATATATATTAAAAATTAGTTATACAAAGATGAAGTTCAAGTAAAAGATATGTATGTTCAAAGATACTCATGTGCAAAAAAAACCCACAACATACTCGAATAAGCACATGAATTAAATTCAAATTGGCTAAAAATGAAAATACGAGACTGCAATAAACACATGAATTAAACCCAAAACATCATTAGGCTAAAATTTCATGCAAAATAAGTATTGCTTACACGATTGTCCAGAATAAGTATCGGCTTATGCTATTCGTGTAACAAACACCTGTAATAAGCACATGAATAGCCAATGGAAATGAAAAATAAGTATCAGATTGTTGAAACAAAAACCTAGCTCCAAAATGGGAAACAAAAGCATAAAAATGGCTTACGCGATTCGTGCAGGATCATTGATGAATATCCATGCCTTATGCGATTGGTGGGACGAGGGCAGATGGCAAATTTGGGGTAGAGCTGAGGCATCTTTAGGTATGCGATTGATCGATATAGGGTTTTTCAATTTTTTAGGTGCGGATATGTGAATGGGTAGAGAAGCGGCTGTGTGAAAAGTGAATATAACTAGGGTTTTAGTTTGTAAATATAAGTTGGCTGTCAATTTAATGTAGCGTTTATTTAAAATAATCATTATTATAAATGTATTTACTTTTGGATCGGACGGATATTTTTTGGATATGGATACAGTCATATCCGCATCCGCATCCAATTTTTTTTCGAATATCGGATATCCACATCCGCTTTTCGGATATCGGATAATATCCTTATTTTCGGATATGAATTCGGACGGATTATGGATTTTTTAGGTATCCATTGATAGGCCTAGTTTTGGAGTTACTCGATCTATATAATTTTCTTTGGTTAAAGAGATAATGTGAATCGTTAATTGATAAATTGATCAGTAATCTTTATAAAAGTGCTTAGACCAAAGATAAATTGAGATCACCAATTGATAAGATAGAGCAGAATTTTTGATGATTTTGGACAGTTGAAATTTTTTGACTCATACCTAACTCAGAGCTTAGAAATTGATGAAAAGTTTTGATAAAAGATTGTGAAATATGTTGAGTAAACGAAATTAGATAAGTACAATTTATAAATATGATTTATAGATAAAAAAGATTTGAAAGCTGAGAATTTGATGATTTAAATACAGGTACTTTTAAAATTTGTTTTTCAAAGCTAGAAAAATAATAATAGTATTAAATAAAAAATAAGCTGTATAACTTATGAATTTAAGATAATAGTAAATTACAACAAAAGTTTAAATTTGTTAAACAGACGAATTTAAGTAAAATCAATTTGAAATTTGAGATTTGTATATACTCTTAGGATGTAAAGGTATATCATACAAATATAGATTTAAGTCATGAACTATTTATACACTTAAGTAAAATAATGAATCTTTTAAAAAATAATTATAACCTGGAAAATGTTTTCTAGCATAAATTAAGAATTTGGACTTAAAAGTTATTGATTTGCATAAGTTGTAAGATATAATAAACTTAGGTAATAGTTTTACGAAATGATTCATAAATAATATTAGTATTAAAGGAAATATACTAGGTAAAAATGATTGGGAATAAAAAAAACAAAAAACAAATTTTTTTATATTAAAGATAAATTATCTATTGAGTGAAAAATGGTTCCTTTGAAATATTTTCCTTTAATAATTTTTTTTGGAAATAATTAATTAAAGGGATTATATAAAGAAACATCTTTATAAAATGTTTGAACTTAAGATAAAAGTTTTTATGAAAAGTTTTTGAAAGTTAATAAATACATATGTTATATGTAGATCATTTCATTACATGAATTTAAGATTCGAGTATGGAACTTTGAGGTGTTTACACCAATCCGAAAATGGATTTATCACTCAATTCTTGATGGCGAACATTGATGAGAGTTTGTGGTTAGGTACTTTAGTTTTCTATTATAGTTGAGAGCTATGCAAGAAAAGCAAAGGTTTATGATCTAGAAGACTGATTAGAGTCTGCACTAGAGGATTGGGGGGTCGATACTAGTTCAGAAGAGAAGTTGTGAATTCAAATAAGAGATCAAATCATATATTGCATACAAATGGTCTATGTATATCCTAAAGAATTAAGGTTAAAGATAAATATTTTTGGTAAATATCTTTGAGGTTTGTTTTGGGGTAATTTCGGGGACGAATTCTTTTAAGGGGAGAAGTCTGTAACGACCCGTAATTTTACCACTTTGAAAATGAAACATTTAATGTATTTAAATATTCAAATGTATAATTTTCAAACTTAAATAATCATGTTTTATATAATAAATAAGAATGGTGAACTTATTTTTAGAATTGAATAAAGATTTTGGACTTTTACCGTAAAATTGACAAAAGTTGGTTTTCTATAAAATTGAATATAAAGTCCAATAATTATTTTAAAGGATAAATAATTTCTTTTAAAATCATTATATAATTGGTTGATAAAAGTTTGATAAATGTATATATACTTATGTTATAGTGATTGACAAATTTCATCGCGTATTGACAAAATCAATGTCATATATTTGCAAATGAATTTTGATATTGTTTTATATTATTTTATAAGTCAAATACACTCGTTTTAATTATTTAAAGATGATAAGAAATTTATTTTTAAGTTTGGTTTACATGAATAAATAGTTTAACAAAAACGTCAAAATGTGACCATAAAACATTTTGTCGAAAACCAACGTTTTGTCGAATAAAAGTTGCCGCAACGTTGTTGCACCTTTATGTACATATACATGTACACATTTTTAAATATGTTAAGTATTAAGAATTAACTAATCAAGTTTACTTTTGCTAATTAAGGTTAGAAATTTTTAGAAAATCATTAAGAAAAAGTAAATATAAAAGAACAAAATCAAGTCAAATCAAATAAAATCTTTACTTTATTTTCCTTATGCATTAAGTGATTAAGACATAAAGTAGTGATATGAAAAAGTGATGGTAAGTTTTGAAAAAGTAAGATAAAGTAAGGATATTTCGGTAATTTTGTAAAAGGTTAATTTTGTAATTCACCACTCCTTACTTTTCCTATAAATACCCATCCATTCTTCTCATTTTCTTCACATTTCTCATTCTTCTTCTTCTTCATTTTTGAGCTTTTTTTGCTTATTAATTACTTCTCTTCTCATTCTTCTTTTTCTTCACACTTCTTTAAAAGATTGTGAAACTTTTGAAGATCTGGGTCATCTCTTCAGTTTAGTTCGAAGGAACAAACGTACTCCCAAACATCGTTTTCAAGACAACTTCGAACTACCTTTGTTCAACAAATATGATTGCCTATCTTCGAGTCCAGAAGTAGATAATCAGGATAATGATAGTGAATTACCGTATATCACTGAGCATTTAGTCTCGAGTAAGTGCTTTTCATTTTCTGGTAAGAGTGGCTGTGTTAATAATTGCAGTTTTTCGAGTATGGGTGTGATAGATTGGTCTGATGATCTTGGTAATTTTGATCTCGAATTAATGGATCCAGAATTAATAGATTTAGGCAATAACTGCTCTGGGGCTCAAATGTTGTTTGGAATTAAGAGTTTTGCTGTTTATCCTAAGATTGAAGAGTTTTATAGGCTTGACTCTGTTTTAAATTCTCTAAAGTTTTGTGAGTCTCCTTCATTAAAATTGGATGCTTCTTCAGTAAGAATTCAAGATGATTTCCTATCGGATAGTCTCTCAGAATTGGATAATGTTGTCAACAGCAATTTTTTGTGTTACTCACAAGCATTTTCAAAATATGAGGTGGGTATAGATGATTTTCTGGAATGGCCTGATGATGCTGTGGTGTTTGAAGATTTTTTTGAAGAAGAGTTGTTTGTTCCATTTGATATGCTGGAGATTAGCGATGGTAAGGAGATGTTTTCTTCTGAGATTCATCCATGCACAATGGACATGCACACCTATCTTCGTGCACCCATTGTGGTCTTCAGTGATGATTTTCAGAATTAGTAGTCAGAGGTCTTGTCTGAGAATTTAGCTACTAGGCCTGTAGGCTTTATTTCAGAAATTGAGTCAAGTGATATTGGTTTAGCTGTGAATAATTGTATCAGTGGTTCCGCTTCTTATGATGCTTCCTTTCCATCAGTCGTAAACAGGAATGAATACAATTTTGAAGCAGTTTTTGACGAATTGGATTATCTGCTGTCCTTTGATCATCAAAAAGATAAAACTGCTGTTGATTTAGAGCCCAGACTTTCTGATGTTTCTTCATATACATTATCTGCTTCCTTAGATGTTTTACACGATGTCTCTGTTGTATGCCGAGAGAACTTTTATGTTGCTTCTAAACCAGAGATGAAAGATGAGTTAGTAGTAGTTGCTTCAGATGTTTTGAAGTCTGACAAGTTGGAGAATATTTGTTGCTCTATGCCTAACTCCACATCTTCGAAGAGAGGAAAGCGTAAGCGATCAGTAGCTTCTAGCGGTTCAGTTCGTCGAAGTGCTAGAATCTGAAACTGTCAGTCTTCTCCTATAGGTGAGTTACCTGGATCGAGTGCCACGAGTGGCACTTCGTATCCAGGCTCAGGTATGAGTCCTACTTTGGGTAGTACATTTTCTACTTATGCTTTAGGTAGTCTTTCTTCTGCTGAGTTTAGTCAGCTATCTCATGACACATATTTTATTTTTACTGATATTGAGTTAGATCGGGAGTATATTAGTGTAAGGAATTAGTGAGGGCTAGTTCAGTTCATATATGAGGATCATGAGTTGGAACATTAGAGGTTTGAATGATTTAAAAAAATGTGATAAGGTTAGAGTATTTTTTAAAGACTACTCTATAGATATTGCTTTACTTCAAGAAACTAAAATTGACTGTCCTAATGTTCATTTCTTTAGAAGATTAGGTGGTTATCACTTTAGAAAATGGGTTTTTTTTTTACCTTCCGTTGGCTCTTCAGGGGGATTAATGATAGGTTGGCGAGATAGTTGTTTTAAATTACTTCAATGTATTGTTAAGCAACATTCTCTTTATGTTATTCTTATTAATCTTTCTGACAATTCTTTATTAAATATTTCTAATGTTTACGGGCCTAATTCTAAAATTAATCGGAGATTTTTATGGAATGAATGCCTAGAATTTAGATCCCTGGCCCCGGGTTCTTGGATTATGGTGGGTGATTTTAATGTTACGCGTTTCATAGGTGAGCGTTTTCCTAGGGAAGGGGATTACTCTGCTATGGAGGAGTTCGATCAATTTATTTTTAACTCTAATTTGATTGAAATTCCTCTGTCTAATAGAGAGTTTTCTTGGAGTAACGCTAGAGAGTATCCTTCAATGGCTCTTCTTGATAGATTTTTTGTTAGTGATGAAATTGAAGACAAATTTCCAATCTGTAGAGTCAATGGCTTACCTTATACCTTCTCTGACCATTTTCCAATTATCCTCTCTTGTGAGTTTCATAGAGTTATCATGAACAATTTTAATTTTGAAAAGATGTGGCTTTTGGAATCTAACTTTGTAAACTTAGTTATATGTAAATGGAATTCTTTGGGTTTCCATAATTTCAGAAATAAGGAAAATTCTGCAAAAGCTTTTATTTCTAAACTTAGAGATCTTAGGATTTTTCTCAAAAATTGGAACAAAAATGTATTTGGCAATTTAAAAATAAAAAAAGATAACATTCTTAATGAAATGCTTAAAATAAACAAGATAGAAGAATCTAGACCTCTAAATCTAGGTGAACGTAATGTTCTTTCTAATTTAAAAGATGATCTAAATTCTATTTTAGAAAAAGAGGAGGTGATGTGGAAGCAGCGATCCAGAATTCAATGGATCAACGAAGGTGACAATAACACCAAATTTTTTCATAATATTGCTAATGGTAGAAAATGTAGTAATACAATTAACTCTATATTTGTTAACAATATAGAATTAGTTGATCAAAGTGATCTCAACAAGGCTTTTACAGATTATTATAAGGATATTTTTGGTTCTAAAATCAAACATAGAATCAATGTTAGATGGACAGATCTGTATCTATCGGATTCTATTGTTGATTTATCAGAGTTAGATAAATCTTTTACAGAAGAAGAAATTAGGATAGCAATTAATGATTTGCCAAGTGATAAATCTCCGGGACCAGATGGGTTTCCTATTTTATTTTATAAAACTTTTTGGGATGTTTTAAAATTAGACTTAGTTAATTTGTTTAATGATTTTTATAATGGTAATTTTCAACTAGAGAGATTTAATTTCGCAAATGTTATTTTGCTTCATAAAAAAGTAGGAGCTAATAACTTAAAAGATTTTAGACATATCTCTTTGATTAACTGTTCAATAAAAATCATTTCTAAAGTTCTAGCTAATAGACTTAGTTCAAAAATGAATGATTTAATTGATTGTTCACAATCGGCTTTTATTAAAGGGAGAAGTATCACTGATGGAGTGGCTGTTGTACAAGAATATATTAATTAATGTTGCAAGAACAACATAACCTGTGCGATTTTAAAACTTGATTTTGCTAAAGCTTTTGATTCAGTAGATTGGGATTTTCTTGTAGATATTTTTCATGCTAGAGGATTTGGAAAAAGATGGATTAGTTGGATTTTGACTTTGCTTAAAACTGGAAATTCTAGTATTATGGTTAATGGTATATTAGGTAATAGAATTCAGTCAAAGAGAGGATTAAGGCAAGGGGACCCATTATCACCTTTGTTGTTTAACCTAACCGCTGATGTTTTTGCTAAAATTATTAAAAGAGCAGTGGATAATGGATCTCTAGGAAGTGTTGTCAATGACATATCGCGTAATGGTATATCGGTTCTGCAATTTGCAGATGATACCTTACTTTTTTCTTCTCCTCTTCCTAGACACATTATTACTCTCAAGTTTATTCTTTATAGTTTTGAGCTTTTATCTGGTTTAAAAATAAATTTTGAAAAAAGTTCAGTTTTAGTTTTAAATGATTTTGAAAAAGTTGAAAACTTAGTTGCTAATACTCTTTATTGTAAAATCCTTGGTTTTGTTATTAGACCCACCAAACTCAAACATGATGATTGGATTATTATTATAGATAAAATTAAAAATAAGATTTCTAACTGGAATGGGAAATTTTTATCTAGAGCAGGTAGACTAGTTTTAATAAATTCGGTTTTATCATCCCTTCCGATTTATTGGATGTCCATGCATCTGTTTCCGGATTGGGTTATTGATAAAATTGATAAAATTAGAAGAGACTTCTTATGGAATGGGGAAAATTTTATTAATAATATAAAATGTCTAGTAAATTGGGAAACCATTTGTAAGGCCAAAAAGGAAGGTGGTTTAGGAGTTATTAATTTGCGTAATATGAATTTGTCTCTTTTAGGTAAATGGCTTTGGAATTTTAAAGATATAAATGATAACGCTATTTGGAAAGAGATCATCTCCAAATATTACTATAACGGTTATACCAATTTATATCAAATTGCTCATCCATATACTCATAATTTATCTAATTTTTGGAAAAACATTTTAAAATGTCATGAAATTTTTAACTTAGGAATTAATACGATAGTACATTCAGGTAATTGTACTTCTTTTTGGCACGACCGTTGGATTTCGATCTTGCCTCTAAAGTTAGAATTTAAGGAGCTATATGAAATTTGTAACTTTAAGTATGCTTTAATCAATGAAGTTTATTCTCCTGAAAATGATCCTTCTTGGAATTTCAGTTTTAACAGAATTTTAGTTGATTCAACCCTTAGGCAACTTTCTTTGCTTTATGCTAGATTAAATCTTTATAATATTGATAATGATAATGATTTAATTAGCTGGGAATGAGATAAGAGTAAGAAGTATACTTCTAATTCTTTCTACAGATTTATTAATTTTTTGGGTACTATAAATAACTCTTTTAAATATTTGTGGAAATCTAATGCTCCTCCTAAATCCAAAATTCACATGTGGTTAATAATTCATGGAAAACTTAATACAATAGAATTTTTAAAAAGAAAAAACATTCAAAATGATAATAAATGTTATTTTTGTAATCTGCATCTTGAGGACATTAATCATTTATATTATGATTGTTTAGATACTAATTACATCCTAATTAATACTCTTAAAATTTTTAACTTTAATATAATATCTAAAATTTCGAATTGTGAATTTTACTGGAATAATTTTAGATTCAAATTCAAAAAGAATATTAGATTTTTACTAGACACTTTATTCATTATTATTAGTTGGTTTATTTGGTTTGAAAGAAATCAATTTTTTTTTAATAATAATAACAATCATTTAAACAAAATAATTTTTTTCAATTTCTTCATTTTGTTTTAATTGGATTTCTAACCCCAAATATAAATTAGCTAAAATTATTCATTTCAAACGGTATCTTAACAAAGTCAATCATAATATTAACTTTTTTAAACACAACAATAATTTTTTTAACATTAATAATAGTATTATTAATCTTTTCTCAAATTTATATGATGATTTCACTTTTAATCATAACTTACTTATGATTAAAGAAACATAATATAGATCTGTCTTAATTTTTGTACTAGTCTCTGTTTGGTTTTAGTTTAAAGACATAATTAGATATGTTTTTTTTAATTATGTTATGCTATCAAAAATTCAATATCTTCGAATCAAATCCATATTAGCCTTGGGTATTTAAATGAAAAATGATTTGTAAATGTATAATGAAGATTATAAAATAGTTTCAGGATTTTTAAATACAACAAATAATGTTTAAAATGAAAATAACAGAGGAATTCATAATTATGATAAATTTCACTCAACTTAATTTTATATTTGGATGGCATGATGGTATTTGTAGCAGAAAATCTTGAATTTTGATAGTATAATCATGATTTTAGTGTAATATTCTTTGGGATATAGGGAGAAGTGTGGTTTCGACATTTTCGTCGATTTGAGGTGATCGGCGGCAAGGATTCCGATGAGGGTTGGGCTAGTGATGGACGGGGTGTCGATGCACTCAGGAAAAATACTGGAAGTATTTTTTCATTGGCCGAGGCGAGTGGATTTTAGCGAACTAGGGTTTAGACTGGTATTGTACTCGACGTGGTTGTCGGGTAAATTCCGACGCATGCGAAGGTTCGGAGGGAATCACGATGGTGGGGATGGTTGCTGGAAGGTGTGTCGAGGCTATAGTGAAGAGGTCTGGCGATCTCGTGGTCGGAGGCGAAGGGGATGTATGGTTTTTCGGAAAGTATCGTTTCCTGATGGTCGAGATTTTTGCTCGATTTTGTTTCAGTGGATTTTCGTGCGATCTGGGTTCTCGCTTGGGGTCGCGAGGGTTCGTGTGATGGTCGAGGGTAGCCATGTTGATCACCGGAGTTCGGCGACGTCGGTGCACGTGCACCGTGTGCACGACGAGTCTGGGACGTTGGGTTTTAGTGATTGGCTCGGGTAGTTCTCATGTGAACTAAGGGATGACTTAAAGCTGATGAAGAAGATGGATGACTCGGGGCAGGCGCGGGTTGAACGTGGGTTCGACTTGAGTTTGTATGTTTTAGGGTTAATCTGTTTTAGTATAGTAAAAACAAACTTGGAAAAGAGAATCAAGCTTAAGTAAAGTTTTGAATAGAAAATCGGTTTAAATTTTAAAAGGCAAGATCTTTTTAAATAAATGGCAAACTTAGTTTAAGAGTGTTTTAGTATAATATATTTTAAGTTTTGAAAGGTTTAAAATAGTTGATTTTAAAGTAATTAACTAAAATTTATTTTTAAATTAAATTTAAAGGTATTTTCAATTTAAATATTAGATCAAAGTTTTTAAGAAATCCAAACAAGTTTTAAATAAGAATGTTTCAAGTTATAAAGTTACATTCAAAGTAACTATAAAGTAATGTTTAATTAGATTTCAAATATATTTTAAATAGATAAGCTTAAAGGATATGATAAATATTTCAAAGATAAATAATTGTTTAATTTAATTAAACATGTTTGAAAAGAATTTTCAAAGATTTTAAGTATATTAAAAATTAAGGGTTTGAATTGTTTTAAAGTAAAATTATATTTCAAATATATAATTGATTTCAAAATTGGTTTAATGAAGTAAATTTTTTTTCCTTATAAATACATATATATGTATATTTATTATAAAAATATACATATATATGTATTTTTACTAATTTTTTCCTTAGTCATGTTTCAGATACAGGTACGGGAGATAGGTTATCAGTTTCATTTTGTAGGTACTCTTGTTTTTAGATTGCTGGATATCAGATTGTAGAGAGGTCATCAGAGCAGAGTTTCTTCATCCAGGACCACTAGCAGTTATTTGTTCAAATATAGGATACTACTATCTTCATTATGGAGTACTTTTATCAGGAGGATCTATTCTTCAGTTTGGTATTTTTGAGCGGTCTCTCTCTTCAGTAGATCCTCTTCAGAGCAGATGCTTATTCACCCCTTCTGATTCAGATGTTTTGTAGCTTCCTTATTAGTGTGTGTCGTCATCCAGTAGTCTTTGTTTTTCTTTAATTTTTTAGGTACTTCTAACACCTCAATGTTGGGCGGTGCTCTTGCCGGAGCTCGATATTGGGATGTGATGGGTGGTGGCCTTGCCGGAACTCATCTTAGGAGTACTTGAGTTTTGATTCATGTTTTTTGTTTTCTGTTACCTGCCAGGCATGTTGGCAGCACCTTATTTACGTGATATATACATTCACATGTGTGCTCTCCTCTATTCATAGAGGATCACACATTTTTTTCCCAAAAAAAGAGAGGTGGGAGGGTTAAAAATTGTGGAGTGCTTAAGCACCAATCCACTAATTACTCTCTAACCTCTTCTTAATTCTCTTCTTCTTCTTCTCTTCTTTTAATGGCCTTAGGCCATGAGTATTGGAATGGGGAGGCTATGGCCGTGAGCTATGGAGGTGGGAGGAAGGTTTGGGTCGAGAGAAAAGTGGAGGAGGAAGCATGGTCGTGAGCATGGGCAAGGAGGTGGAGTTGTTTATGGATGTATTAATGAATTATAAGTTAGTTTAGTGAAGTGTGATTGGATAAGAATGTTGGTAGAAAGTTAATAAATTTGGTTAAAGGTGAGTACTCCATATTTATTAAATAATATTTCATCTCTATAAATATTTTTAAGTATGATAATATGACCATTTAATCTCTTAATGATTTGTATAAATAGTTGATAACTTGAATGATTTTATGGTTGATTAAATGAATGTTGATATGATTGATAACTGGTTTGTGATAAATTATGAGAAATCATAATAAAATGATTAATTAATAGAAATGAATTCAAATAATATGTGTATGGAGTTTATTTAGCAAATGGTTTTGAAAATATAAAAAGGTTGAAAATGAATATTATAATAATATAATATTATGAAATGATTTAAAAGTGAAAAAGAGGTTTAATATAGAAAAATATTGGTTTAAATGTTTGAAAATGATTTATAAATGTTTTACAAACATTTAAAAGTGTTTCCGTGAAGTTTGAAAAGAAATTGAAAAATAAGTCAAAAGTAGGCGCGTCGCGTAACGGTAGTTCGCGATTTCACGCCATAAAAGTCAAATGAGAGTATAGAGTGGAATATAGCTCGGAATCCTTTGAGATAAGAATTTTCTAGACTATTATATCGATGATTTTCCAATGAAGAAAGAAAATATAGATTTCATAAAGTAGATTTTGAAATATATCCAAAACAATTTTCTAAATACATCGCGGTTTCGCAGTTCGGAATCCAAGAAGGAATTTCCTTATAAATGATATTTTTAAATGATTAAAAATATGAAGTAAATTTTATAAATCTATTAAAATGGTTTGACAGAGATTTGAACTGAAAAATAAGAATTTTCAAACATTAAAAAGTTGTTTTGGTCAAATAAGCTGTTTTAAGCACTTTTCGCAGCACTTTTCTGCTGCAGTTTCTATAACTTTTGAAATAAAGATTTAAACTTAACGATTCTTTCTAGAATCATTTATAAATGTTTTTAAATAAATAATTAAGTTTTTTAAACATAAATGGGAAGTTCTATAAGTCTTTTAAAAAGAGTTTAAACAAATGGTTATTATAACACTTAAACAATATAATAGAAATCATTTCCTTGAATGTAATAACAAGCTGAGTATGCGGAAATGACTAGTATATTTGTCCTGCTTGTGAGATCTAAACGGTAAAACAAGGGGTGTAACTAATGTTAAGAATGGAGAACCAATGTCCTGAACTTACCTGGCCCTTGTTTTCTCTTTTAGACGAGGGACGAAACAAATCGAAAGGAAAGCCCAGATGCTCTAAAAAGGTTTTACAAAGTAAAAAGTGAAGAGTTTTCCAAGAGTTAAACAAGGATTTGAATAAAATGGTTTTCGGTTTGTTGTAACGATGTTTTGCATAACATCATTTTTGACCCATTTAAAAGTTATGATTTGAAATGGAAAATCTTTGTTAAAGAGTTAAGTAAATGATTTGAAAATATTTTCCTGAGTAAAAGGTGAATTGATTTGGAATTATTCCAAGCTTAAAAAGGTTTTAAAATTAAACAAATGGTTTAATAAATGAAGCTTAATGATTCCATATACTCTTGAAAAGGAAATGGAATAAATTGAAAAGAATATATCTAAGAAGGATATTTGATTTAAATAAAAGATCAAGTAATTGATTGATGATTGATATCCATACATAGACTAAACATCTTTTTATCGATAACTGGTTTCGAAGGAACCAAGGTCGGATTTGGGTGATTCCTATCCAAAAACCAGTTCGAACTAATGTATACGTTCGAAAGTGAAGACGTGTTAAAGATGATGATTATTGAAGACCAGAGATCTTCATTAGCCGAAGGACTGCTTGTTGACATTCTCTAGGTAGCTCCCAATATAGAGACATTTTTTATAGTAGTGGTCCTATCGTATTTTGAAATCTTTGAATTGCAAGGACTGCTTGCTACTAATGGTAGTAGGAGGAGTGCCTTCGGTTTCGTTCAATCCCAGAACGAACTTGTATGGATGAGTGTCTGACAGTGCATTTCTATTCACATAAGTTGCTTTCTATCAACGTATTATCTGCTTGGTAGCGGAGAATGAAAATTCTTTTAGCTTAACACCCTTTTCTGAGACGTATGAGCCCACGAGTTATACGGTGGTAGAAATCAGTTGTGTGATTAAGGAATGGCAATGTGGCATTCAAAGTGGAACCTGTTATGATCAAAGCATGGTTTTGTATGAAAAGCGTGGCTTTGTCTAATTTGAGTGTAACCTCACTCCCAAGCCTCACATCTCGGAAATGATATAGGAACTATGTTACATATTTCAGGCTTAGTATGACGAGGGTGGCGTATGATCCCTCAAGGTGATTGGCGACGTATGATCTAGGTCACCAAGGTGTCCAGACGGGACCCTTATTGTATGGTATAGTTGCATGTGAGTCCTTGCATGAGAAGCCTCCGGATATCAAGAAGTGTGGCAATATGAGGAATAGAGGTGTGTGAGTCCTTGTAGGAAAAACCACAGGGTTCCGGTTGCTATGCATGGTTATCCAGGTTCCCTATCATGTTGGAAAATCCAATTCCAATACGAGCTTTACGATTTTGATTGTATCCCTAAAATAGCTGCAATGCTTTGCAAACATTTCATCTACTCCTTTTGGTATCATATATTTTGTCTGGTATATTCCATTTAACCTAGTCCGGATATATTCCTTTAGACTTAGTCCGGGTATTGATACCTGATTTGAATAAGTTTATTTGAAAGATGTTTTCCAAAAGAATGTCATTAAAGATAATATCAAATTATTTTGGTAATAAGTGTTTTGGTTATCATAAGGTAAAAACCCGTCTGTATTTATGTGTGGGCATGGTCTTATGAGACACCCTTCTTTTCAAAGGCTTTGATAACATCGTCATGGGCTATACATTTAAAATTTCGAGTATCTCACGCTGGTTTATCAAGCCTGATCCGGGTATTTTTAATACTCGGGTCAAATCCGAGTAGTTTTAGGATTAGCTGAAGACGCTTGGAGTTTCCAAAGGAGAGCTAGAGATCTTCATCATCGTATGGACGTATTCTATTCTCCGCTGCATCTATTGCATTTGTTTTGTAAGCATTTGTAAGGGCAGGTGTTATAACTGTACAGGCTGAATCTAGGTTAGACTCTGATATATGTTTTAAAATTTTCCACGATAAAGATTATTGTTGAAATAATATGTTATTCCATTCGTGTGAGATTCTGTTTTTCTGTTCCGTTCTATCTTTATTTTTCTTTCTACCCTTAATGATCTGCTTGTTCGTGCAATTTGAGTTGGACATGTGTGGTTTATTGTTGATTCAAAGGGTACGGAAAAACGGGTCATTACAATAGTTATTCTCGTTATTTCTAATAAAATAAAATAAACTATTAGTTGCAACTTCTCATTTCAAACAATAAATCTCAATATTAACATTTTACCTTAAATGCCAAGTTTAACTAACTGATTTAATTGTATCTAAAATTTAAATATAAATCCTCTTTAAGGGATGAAATTCTTTCTCAAATAAATCAAATCAACTATTCTCAAAGACTAGATTTAATGTCATAATTAATTTTACACAAACCACAAATTAGAATTAATTAGCCACAATTAAACTTAATTAATTAGGTAATTAACAACTGGATTGTTATAGACTCTCCAATTAAGAAATTGCGTCCCTGCAATTTCCTTAATGAAAGAAATCTATAATTAAAATTTCAAATTTCAAAAAATCTCACAAGAAATTTTTAATTATTACTCTTTACCACCCCAAGGTTTGAAATAAAAGAAAACCCTTTTTTAATTTAATTCTTTCTAAATTTCATCCTTAGATTCCAAATTTTAATTATTACTTCCAAATAACTCTTTCCAAAATTTATATCTTTCTAAACAATATAAGCTAGATCATCAAATATAAGGTTCCAATTCCTTTTCCCCATTAATATCTTATTTAAAATTCCAAAATTTTATCATCTGTCTAAATCATAAAATGAGATATATAAAAAATAAAAAATTATCACATATTATTCTTTTATGCATATATCTAAAATAAACATTCACAATTTACAAATATTAAATAATAAAATGACGTTGACTTGCCATCTATTTATAGCAAATCACTTGATCAAATGGATGCGATGTTGATAGTGAAGTCAACATGGCCTCGCCACAGACCTTTGTTATTGCTAAGGTTCGTTGGATGCACACATCTTCCAAAATAATACATATATTATGCACTTTTATAATTTCCATTATCATTTTCTAAATCATCAAACTCAAACTTTTAAACTATAATGACCCGGAATTTTACCCCCTTGATTTGCGATTATTTAATATATTTTTAAATTTAAAATAATAGGTTTTATAATTAAAGTATAGCTCTTTTAAATAATAACAAATGATGGTAAAATAAAGTTGTAACGACCCAGGATTTTGCCACATTGAAATAGGCTATTTAAATATATTTTATATAATCAATAAATGGATTTTTATTGACAAATAAACCTAATTTAATTAATAATGATGATAAAAAAGTATTTAAAATTTGTTTACAAATATAGATAGTTTATAGAAAAATAGAAAATGTGACCGAAGAACGTTTTCCGAAATTTCAAATTTTCGACACCCAAAAGTCATCGGGAACATTATGCACACTTGGTGCAACATGCACACATTTATACATGTTAGGAGTAGTATTAATTAAGCATACTTATGTATAATAACTTATATATATTTATACATAAGCATGGATGTGACAAATTATGTTATAAAAGGCATATATATAAACACACTTATATGTACACAAATCACCTCCATATCCTTTGTACACACACATGGAAGCTCTAGCATTGATTCAAGGCATGAAAAGGGGAAGGGAGAACGTGTACAAGTGACGGGAAGGAGGTATGGAGTGCATTCATGTGTATATAGTTAATTATAAGTACTTTATATTATAAAAATATATTCCTAAGCCAATAAATACTCCTTCCATTTCATAATTTTTATTTTACAATCCTCTTCTCCACTTTTAAATTCCTAAAAGCTTAAAACATATATCCATGGCTTCTCTTCATAAATTTTAAAGTAAGAAAAATCGCCTTTTTTACTCAAAATCTTCTCTTTAGTCCACTAAACCACTTCTACATATACATAACCTCCTCTCTTCCAAGTTGCAAGCCCATCCACCCAAAAACATCCATGACCAAGCCTAAATTGTCCAAGGCCAAGCCCATTTTGGGCGTGTAAGCATCCAACGACTTCATTTTTGCAAAGTATTATCTTGTATTCAAGTTCGTTAAAAGTTTGCCTTGATTTAGTGAAAGTTTGGTGAGTAAAGTTCGTGTTTTAAAACTCAAGTTACTAACTTTTTAAAGTTGTAAAATTTACGGGTTAAAATGTTGCTCAATTATGTGGTAATGTTATATGTTGTGTATGCATGCATAAATGTTGATTTGGTGTTGATTGCTTATGCCGAAGTTTGAGTAGGCGATAATGATTATAACTTGAATATTTGAAAAGTTAGTTAGTATTGTGAAGTAATAATTTGTCTATGATGATGCTGTAATGTTATGATGTGATATTATGTTGAAATGTCGTATTTGTTGTATGTGGGTTCATGACACAAAGGTAGCGATTTTCTAAACAAAAGCGACGTAGAAATCCGCTTTTTGTCGAAAATTTAATTTTTGTTTCAAAGTGAAAAAATTTCAAGTTTCAAACTTTGATTTGGGTTTCAAAAGTTTATTTTCATGTATCAAAGAGGATAAGAGTTCAAAAAGGGAAGTTTTAAAAGTAAAAAAAGGAAATTTCAAGTTTTTGAAATTATGGGTCTATCTAGCGATAGTCGCAATACGCGTAGTTCGAAAAAGCTGACTATATTTCTAATCTAAACTTATTTTCACTTAAAATCATTTTGGAAATGTTTTCTAACTTTAATTTACTAATTAGTGAGCAATTATTTAATTATTTATTCTTTTAATGATTAATTAATTAATTAAGGTAATTAGTACTTAATCATTTGTTAATAATGGTATTTATACTTAAATGTTAATCAGTTAAGTTAATCATGATTTTTTACCTAATTAAAGTTAATTTTCATTTAATTATTAATTAAGGATTAATTAATTATTGTTAATTATTTATTTAAGATAATTATTAATTAATTATTATTTTTAAAAGGGTTTTATTTAAATTAATCTTCGATTAATGTTAGTTATGTTTTATTAATGTTTAATTACTTTTTATTAGAGTTTAATTACCATTTAACAAGGATTTGACTCTCGTTTACAAGGGTTTTTAATTCAATTTAAAATCGCTTTGAGCTCTTTAAATGTTTATTTTTCAAGTAAAAGGGATTTCTATGTTGCTTACCCTTAAGTAACCCCATATGATTATGAAAACTAACTGACATCTATTAGCAGAACGAAACACCATTCTGCTATTACAATTAACTTGGATATTTACTTAAGTTGATTGATTTTTATGTGTTGATCCCTTATATACCTGTTGTTATGTGATGCCATGTTAAAATGGATAAGTAAAATCAAAATAAAAGCACCACTGTGGTCGCTAAGCCTCTGTTTGATTATGTAAAGATAAATATTTCACTTTATTTTTGTAATGGTTTCAAAGTTATTTTAATTTGAACAAGATATCTAAACAATAATTTGACAAATGGTTTTTACTAAAGATGTTTTTTTAACTAATGGGAATGGTTTTCCAATTATAAAAAGAAGTTTTTATAAAGAGTTTTATAAAGGAATTTGGGAATTTATAAGGTGTTTGGGTAAACAGATTTGAGTTTTTAAGAAAAGAAGATTTCATAAATAAGGAGGATTTATAAAATGGTTTTGCTTATAAAGGAAGCTAATTCGATTTTGAGTTATTTAAGAAGTTGTTTAAACAGGAAAGGTTTGTAAAGAAGTTATAT
This sequence comes from Allium fistulosum, assembly GCA_030737815.1. Taxonomy (NCBI): domain Eukaryota; kingdom Viridiplantae; phylum Streptophyta; class Magnoliopsida; order Asparagales; family Amaryllidaceae; genus Allium; species Allium fistulosum. The sequence goes on from CM060901.1 coordinate 1,261,041,732, forward strand.
AAATGATTTTGAATATTTATAAAAGGGTTTTATAAATGAACTTGGTAGTTGGAAATTGGTTTGAAATGGATTTGGATAGTAAAATAGATTTCAGGAATGAAATAGGTTTGATTAAAAAGGATTTATCTAAAGAAATATAAAAAGAATTTGAGATATGGATTTCTCTAAATTGACCTTTTAAAAATGGTTGTATGGAACATCCGTTCCACACTTAACACTGAAGGAATATTGTTTAGGGTTGTCCTTACCTTCTATTTAAACAACATTTGTTTAATCCTTTTTAATATAATTTGGAAGTAAGAAGTTATTCACAAATGTTTTGTGTATATACTTTTTCTAAGAGATAAGTATATGGATGTTTTAGATAAACGTTTTGAAAAGGGATTTATTAAATAAATATTTGTTCTGAGGCTTAGTGGTTGCTATGGATAAATAAATTTCAAATGGAACTGGTTATTATTTGTTTATTTGATAGTTAAATAACCGACTATCAAATATGGACCCAAAATGTAACTTTCGAAATATTTAGGAGAAACACGTAAGTTATATAGCACAGTCATTCCCGATGATGTTGTACAGTGCGTATAGATCTCATTTCGCTCTCCTAGGACAAATGATAAGGTCCGTCCACTAACGGTTAGGAGGTGATCTCCGCTCTTATCTTTGATTGTTTATTTCCTAAAGAACCGGGGTTGGGTTTACCATAAACTATCGAATGTTGTTTCGAAGAGACTGGGATCATATATGTTTTTCGAAAACAACTTTGATCTAACTCAAGCGTTTCGAAGTGAAGATATGTTGAAGATGATGGAATTGAATACGAAGCACCCAAGCGTTTCATTCAGTCCCAGAATGAACTTGTATGGATAAATGCTTGCATTGCATTGCTGCTTGGAGGGCAGTGCTAGCATTCCAAGTGGGAAGTGCTATATAAAAAGGTAAAATATAGCCTCAAGCCTCATAAACTGAGAATGACTAAAACATGGGAGATGCAGCGCGGCTAAGGGGGTCGCTCCCAATCAGGGTATGATCATCCCTATCTAGAGTCGATATTATCTCTTAGTTATATACTTTTAGGCCCATTAACCAAGGGGTGATCATATTTGGTACTATTAGTCAAGTGGTGGGCCATTTTTGTGTTGGCAGGGGTTCCAACGAGGTCCTCGGTGTTATTTTAACTAGAGATGCACCATGACGGGCGATACCCCGGTAGCCCAGTCATTGTATGGAATCCATTCTCCAATAAGCGTTGTATGGACTTATTTGTGCTCAACTATGTTCAAATGTGAGGTGTAAGCATTTCAGCTATATTCATATTTTACTTTGACCCTTAGACATTATTATAATATCAATTGATTTTCTATAGAAAATGTTTGGTTATCGTTAAGGTAAAAACCCATCCATGTTTATATGCAGTGTGGTCTTACGAGATGTCTTTGTTTTAAAGGTTTTTATAAAGTTAAAGACTTATGCTTTACTCACACCAGACCCATGTATGACCCAGAGTTTATTCCCTTTTTCTAAACTCTTGGGTGCTCAAATTTGAATGGGTATCCAAGTAGTTCAGGTGTTCCGCAGATTCATCTTGGAGGAGCATGGAGCAGGTGGCTTCATTGATAGCTAGCTATTACCTTGTTTTTTGTTGTATTATATGTATATTGTATCTGTTAGGTAAGGATAGGCTATTATAACTGTTCTAGGCCAGAATTTATATTAAAATGACTCTGACGTAACATTTTTGAAATGACTTTGTAATATATTATGTTGACTAATATATATTGTTTGGTTGCATTGCGAGATTCTATGTTGTTAGTTTCTTCTCTTCTACCTTATCTTTCCTTTTCTTTTACCCTTAATGGCTCGTCTTACGAAGTAAGAAAGGCGGTTCGTTACATTTGGTATCAGATCTTAGGTTGAGTGAACTCCTAGGCTTTGTGGGGTAAACTCATTATAGATAGGGTCAGTAGTGCCCTAGAATGAGTCTGAGTGTAATATATATACGAGTGAATATTTATTAGTCAATAAAAAATGTTTTATATTTTGTTGATTGACTTGTTGAGTGGCTTAAGAATTTTGGTCGATGCGCCTGATCAACGTTATCGATAGGAATTTCCTAAACACTTGAACAAGTTAAATTGACATAATATTGTTTGAAATTGGGTAAATGAATTAATTTTACCTAGGAATATATTTTCTATATATAAAAATGGATGATTTTCAAAATCTATGTAGTTATCTATGAGGAGAGTGAGTTAGGAATTAATAAAATTTAAATTGTTAGCATTTAGGTTTTAACTAGTCATGCTCGTCCAGTTTTGAGCAGTGCCTATTGTTAGATTTAATAGTTGATTTCCTTTTTTTCCATCATGGGTTGGGTAGATAGAATTTGTAGGAACATTGAATCGAACACCTTGTGATTTAAGTTTCATAATTTGACTATAAGGCGTTCGACGATATGTAGGGTTAAATAATTGAATTTTAATGAAGGTGTGTATTAAAAGAAAATATTCAGGTAATTTTATAAGAGAAATTAAGAGAGATGATTTTACAGATTAGAACTACTAGATGTGTTTTAAAAATGAAAAGGGTTTTGAGAACGTTAAATCCCGATGGCTTTGATAAATTCCAAATGATTTTGGGAAATAGCAGTAATCTTTCTTAAAGATATTTTAAGATATAGATATTTTAAAATAAAGTTTAAGAGTAAGGTTTTCTATAACGACCCACTATTTTGGACCATTCAAATCGACAATAATCCACACATGTCTGACTTGAATAATTCAAAATAACAGATTGTAAATAAATTTGGAGCAAATGAAATCAAATACACAGAATCACAGACACAGAACATATCAGAATAACTCGCAGCGGAATATAAAAACCATAGTAGTTCAAGAAGCTACTATAACAAACTCTCAAAACATAATACATAATATCTGTTTGAAAACATATACAATAGAAATCTCAAATAAATAGAAGTTTATGAATACTAGAACTGAAATAGAACAACTGAACTGAAAGGAATAGATAACTAGACAAGCAGAATCTCCAGCGATTCCTAGCTCCAGAAAAGAAATCCAAAGCTAAGCTGTAAATACTCAGGCTGACCCGAGCGTAAAGCAAAAAAAAAACACTAGAGTCAGGACAATATATACTTATATAATGTAAACAAACTCAAGTGAACTGTAGTAGAAATGCATAATAACTCAAAGGATGCTTGGGACCGCCCATCCTTTAAGGATCAGTTAAACTATAAATTAAATACATCCCGTGGTTAAAATTTCAAAATGGTATTTTATACTTCGAAATCAAATATCATTTCAAAATTCAATATCATTCAAAAATCCATTTCAAAATATCAAAATATCGTATCTTCCAAACCACATTCATTTATTTAAAATACCACTTCAACACACATTTCGAAATAGTTTATATTCAAAACAAATTACTTCATTTTAAATCATAAAATGAAGTTATTATATTTAATAATTAAATTATTAAATTTCCAAAAATTTAACTTTTCAAAGTTCATTCATTCACTTAATTTTATCAAAACAGTGAAAATTCACCTTTCGTAGCATTTAGAAATTGCTACGGAAAGTCATATTCAAAACAGTTCAATTTAACAAAAGACAACATTTAAAAATGCTGTAATAGGGTTACATTAGTTCAAATAAACTTAGTTAAATTCATCAATTATAACATTTACAAAAATTCTATAATAGCCTTTAACTAAATTTAGCCATTTGGTTCATTATTATCAACTACAGCATTTACAAATGATGTATTATCATTTACATTAGAATTAATAGCATTTCAGAAATGCAGTTAATTAACTTCAAATATTCAGTATAATTTCACAAACAATTATATTTTTATTTAAATAAATTTTTTTAACTTATAAAATCATATAATTTCACTTTTATAGTCATCATTTAAATACCCTTATATTCATGATTTTATAAAGTTAAATTTCCATTCAAAAATCAAAATTTAATAATAATTCACTTATTCAATTCCAACATTAAATTTTAAATTCATTAAATTAAATTTAACTTAACACTTAAGTTTAAATTCTCAAATATAACTTAATTTCATTTTTATTTACTTAACTTAAAATTCACTTTTAAGCCAAATTCATAAATTTCCAATTTTAGTTATATTTCAAAATTTCAACTTAAATATTCATTCATTTCACATTTTAACTTTATTCAAAAATCATTAATATATTATAAAATCATTTAAATTCACTTTAATCCAAATTATCATGAATTTATCATATTTCATATTTAATTTAAATTCCAATTATCACCAAATTAAAATTTCCCAAAATAACTTACATTTTAGATTTTCTAACTTTACCATTAATTTATTTCACTTATAAATTTTCAGAAAATCAATAATTCTTTACAAAAATCATTTTTAATCAAATTTAAATCAAAATATTATAATATTTACATTTCTAAAATATTTTAAATTTTTTAGAAAAACATATTTTAACTACGGGTCTATATTTCATTTTTTTTGCCTAGGTAAAGTGATACGGGTAATATATCATTTCAACCCGTAATTTACAAAGAAAACCCGGGTTTGATCATTTCAAACCCGCATTCCCAAGTAAATGAAAATAATTGAAAATCATTTAGGCCTATCATTTCGGCCCATAACAATTTTCTTCTATTCTAAAGTCCGTTCGGGTATGTATCATTTCAACCCATAGTGATTCTAATCTAAAGGGAACTTGCAGTGTGATAAACTGATAAAAATAACAGAACAACATAATATAACAGTAACATATGATATAACAGGTGTTTAAGCATGGGTGAACATCATATAATCATAACATAGCAGATATAATATGGTGATGCATTTTACAGATTCAAAAGTGGTCAATTTACTAGTGATATAGGTATACACTGTTTGGTGAGAATAACTCACTGGTATAAGCTGGAGACGACAACTGAAACACACAAACTAAGATTTTCGAAGGCACAAAAGCACGAATAAGATTTGAGATTAGGAGAGCCAAAGATTAATCACCTTGAATACATTCAAGCAAACAAAACAATCTATATAAGTTTTCAACCCGAATATAATAAAACAATGTTAGAAATGAATGTACAAAACATCACCAAAGTATTTGCACTTGCTTTAACCACTTGTGCTTCAGTCTAGGGTCAGAAACACATGTCTAAGAATGGGTTAGGATCTGGTCTTTGGGTTCAAATGGGTCGGGCTAGCATAGATTTAATGATAGTGCAAAGGTATGGCATGAAACTACACAAAACAAGGCAACACAACATGGTTCCAAGCAAACAAAGGCTCGGCCAAAGCAATCATGGCACGACCAGGTCTGGTGGGGTCAGGGGATGACGTGGAAGAGGGTGCAGGTCAGGTTGGAGGTGGTGGTGGTGTAGGTCGCGGCCAACGGGGTGTTTGAGGTGGTGGAACATCATGGTGCATGGCTATGTACATTCAAGTGGAGTTTGGTGCATTTTCATGTGGATCTTCAACCTAGGGACCATGGCAGGGCTTGGGGTTGGACTGGAGGTGGTGGAGATTGGTTGAGGTGATGGTGGAGGCAGCCAAGGTGATGGTGGTGGCAGGGGCCGAGCCTAGAGATAGAAGAAGCAAGTGCAAATTCGTGAAAACAAGTATAAAAACAATGAAAAGAAAAGAGATTTTTACCAAACTTTTTTACAAGGAAGGAGGCCAAATTTTTTTTTTGTGAGATGAGAAGAAAAGAAATTCACGTGAAATGGAAATGAAATGGTCGGCTGAAAGGTAGGAGTTAAGGCAGCAAAATGAATTAAAGTGTTGGTTGATAATGAAAAGACAAGAAGTCAAAAAGCCTTAAGCAAATCAAAGGTCACAAACTCTTCAATTTACCATATTTCTTTTGGAATTTTTAAATAACTGAAAAATACATATAAATTCAGATAAAACACGAAAATTTAGTAAATAAATAAAAATAAATAAATAAACATTAATTATATATAATTAAATTAGGAAAAATGGCAAAAATTGTAAACTAGTCTAGAAAATTTGAAAATAAATGGAATAAACCTTGGAAAATTTTTATGTACTTGAAAAATATTTATAAATAAAGATAAGAACACAAAATAAAACTGCATTCACAAAAATAAATAAATAAATTTTAATTAAATATAATTTAAATGAAGAAAATAGTAGAAAATGGAAACTAACCTTTAAAAATAGGAAATAAATGCAATAAGTTTTAGAAAAATTCTATTATCACTTTAAAAATATTTTAAAATAAAATATATACCTAACATGTCATATAACACATATTAGAACATGATTTGACAAATAAAAATATTATTTATATAAATTAAAATAGATAATTTTATTAAATAAATCAATATACACCCAATATTGTAAAAAGCATAACTTTCACAATATAAATCAGATTTCAACGAAATGAAAAGTAGTATTCTTAAAATTTAATCTATTTTCATAATAAAAGATAAAATTCATGAATTCAAATATTTAAATTTTAAATGTAAAAGTCAAAGTTTGACCAGATTGACCAAAAATCCACTTTTTCTGGAAATATCCTATTTATTCAGGTTTGGAATTATAATTCACACAAAAATCAAAATATACTTTAAAATAACAAAAATTATTCATTTTAATAAATATAATAAAGTTTTTTTTAAAATCAAAATTCAAATAAAATAATCAAAATAAACAATTAAAATAAATCACAAAATACAGGGTTGTTACACTCTCCCCCACTCAAAACTTTTCGTCCCCGAAAAGGAATGAGGTACGGAAAACACAGAAAAGATAGAATGGAATAGGATTAAGACAAGATGACAAGAAGATTAAAATTATACCTGATAACTGTTGTTATAGGTAAGTTTAACAAGGTGGAGAATAGGAATAGCTAGAAGGGAAAATAGGACGAAAGACAAGGATGAGCCATTAATTTAAAACCATATAGATTTCAATTGGAATTCTTTAATACTTAATAATTTGGTTAAATCCATTTTATCATATTTGTAAAAGTCATTTAATTCAAATTGTTAGTTAAAGAGGTAAACAATATTTAAAACACTTTAAAATCTTTAGAAAAAGAAATAACTGATCAAATATCCTTTATATAATATTTTATCAAAATACTTTTATAACTCGATGTCTTAACAAGTTTATCCTCGTTCCTGTAGACTTTGGCAGTGCGTTGATCAGGCGCAAGGCTAGAATTCTCCAGGTACTTAGTAGACTTGTTTCAACACCCAGTGAAAATACTGGAAAACTTTTAAAAACAGATATGGAAAGTACAATCCAAAAAAACAAAACAAACAAAACCTTTGTCTAACCATGGATCGCAGATACACAAAGGTTACGCCTGGGTACCCCAGGAAACATCCGTATCCGTAAGCTTTCTCAGCCCTGCGAATTGCGCCATGATGACTAGTAGACCGCAGATACACAATGGTTACGCCTAAATCCCCCAGGAAACATTCGTATCCGTAAGCTTTCTCAGCCCTGCGGATTTCACTACTAATACGACCTACATAGATCACATGATACACAATGGTTACGCCTGAATCCCCCAGGAAACATACGTACCCCTGGGCCATCCAGCCAGGTGAATTACGCTATGTAGTCGCGCTCGTAAGACCATGGGTAACACCATGGAATTCGATGGACACTCGAGTATCATATCCGGAAAACCAAAAATCAGAGAAATATCGATAGAATGAACCCACAATGTGGCCACAAAGCGGATATCAAGCAGAAGGCACTTTCCATATCTTTACTTCGAAAATATGTATCATATAGTATCCTTTTCAAATCACTTTCAAATATCATACTTATATAAAGTCCATTATATATAAGATTTCATTTTCAAATCAAATATTTTCCAAAATCAATAGTATATCAAATCACACTTATATAGACTTCTGTTATATAAGATTTCACTTTTCAAATTGAGTACCTTTTCAAATCCATTGTTTTCGAATCAACATCATACTTATACAAACCAAATTTTTATATAAGTTCGATAACTCCTGTAACAACCCTGTATTTCACAAATATTTTTAAATTGATTTTTCCAGATTTAAAAGCTTTATTTATGAAAAAGAATAAATTTTGTTATTTTTAATATAAACTTTGACTTTGATGTGGATTAGAATTCCAAATATGACTAAATTTAATATTTCCTGAAAATGTGAATTTTGGTCAATAGTCAAACTTTGATTTTTAAGTTTAAATTTTTAATAGTTTGAAATTATAAATTTTATCTTTTATTATGAAAATAGATTTAATAACTTGAACACCACTTTTCGTTTCGTTGAAAACGGAGTTAAAATGTAAAAGTTATGTACATTTCAATTTTTAGTATAATTTGTTTATTTGTGCAATTTTGCCTATTTTAATTTTTTTTAAATCATATTTTCTTTCTTATATTTTGTTTTATATGTGTTGATATTTTATTTTATGTATATCTTGACTTTTAAATATTTTTAAAACGATGATAGAATTTTTCCAAAATTTACTGTATTTATTTCTTATTTTTAAAGGCTGTTTCTATTTTTCTGCTATTTTCTTCATCTAAACTATATTTAAATTAAAATTTATTTATTTATTTTTGTGAATTCATTTTATTTTGTGTTCTTATCTTTATTTATAAATATTTTTAAGTACATAAAAAGTTTCCATAGTTCATTGCATTTATTTTCCATATTTTCAAGACTAGTTGCAAATTTTGCTGTTTTATTTAATTAAATTATATATATTTAATATTTAGTTATTTTTTTTTTGTTATTTACTAAATTTTCGTATTTTTATCTGAGTTTATATTTATATTTCAGTTATATAAAATTAAAATAAAATAAGTGGAAATTTGAAAGGACTTAAGTTGTAAATTGTGTGACTTTTCATTTAACCAAACCCTTCATTTTTCCATAACGGCTCATTTATTCTTTTGTAACCGTGTATGCCTTATTGTTTCACGTGAAAGACTTCCCTTTCATTCACAATTCACGGCCAAAAACATTTCTGAAGTTGTTTGGGTAATGGCTTCATCTTCTCTACCTTTCTCTTCTTCATTTCCTATTAAATTTTCTATTGTTTTGCTTGATTCTTCCATAGCTTTGCTCGGCTAAACCCTCCACCATCTCCACCATAGCCTCAACCACCATCCCCTACCACTCTTCCTTGGCATCATCTCCAGCCATCATTTCAGATCCATCCATGGTCGTGACCTCTCCTTGAAGCTAGCACCACAAAACAATGTCAAAAACTCCAAAACAATGCACTAGTCACCACTATTACTTCACCACCTTCATCCACCACCTTGGCCACCATCATAGCCAAGCACTTGAATGGTTGAGGAAAGGTCAAGTCATCTATTTCTTTGTTGCTCCTTATTTAAAATTGTTTCAATATTGTTTGTGTTGAATATTTATGTATACATTGTCTTGTTTTGTTTATATGTATACAAGGCAATTATATTTGGCTCTCCACTCTCAAATCATATTCATGTTGTCGTGCCTTCAAAGATTCTGTGTTATGTGTTTGGTCGTCATCTCCAGCTTAAACAAGTGAGTTATTCTCACCAGACAATATGTACATATATAACTAGTAAATTGACACCCTGCGAATCTGTAGAAATATATTATCATGTTATATATGCTTATATTATTATCATATGATGTTCACACCTGTTATTACATCTGTTATATCATATGTTACTGTTATTTAATGTTATTCTGTTATTTATATCTGTTATCACACTGCAAGTTCCCTGTAGATTAGAATCACTATGGGTTGAAATGATACATACCCGAACGGACTTTAGAATAGGGAAAAATCGTTATGGGCTGAAATGATAGGCCTGAACGATTTTTATTTAATTTTTTTTAACTTGGGATTGCGGGTTTGAAATGATGGAACCCGGATTTTTCTTTTTTAACTCCGGATTGAAATGATACATATCCGTATCACTTGACCTAGGTTAGAAAATTATATACAGGCCCGTGGTTATTTTATAAAGTGTTTTGAATATTTTTAAGTATTTTAAAAATATAAATTTATGAAATTTGATTTAAACAGATTTTGAAATATTTTGAATTAAAGAAATTATGATTTTTCTATGTGTTAAAAATGTAATTAATGAATGGTTTAACTGGATTTTTGAAATATAACTTAAGTTGGAAATTTGGAATTTTGGTTAAAAATGATATTTAAGTTATATAAATAAAATGGATATTAAATTTTATTTGGAAATGGTAAATATGATAATTTGATTAAATTTGAATTTAAGTGATTATTAAGTATTATTGATTTTTCTATAAATTTAAGTGGTTAAATAAATGAATGTTTAAAAGTGATCTTTTAAAATATAACTTGACTAGGAAATGTGAAATTTGGTTTTAATTAAAGGTTTAAGTTAATTAAATAAAATTGGAAATTTTGTTAAATTGTGAAATGGTAATTTAAATTTGAAGTGTTGAGTCTATTTGTTGAAATGTGAAGAATTGGAACTTTTACACTTAAACTTATTAAGTAAATTGTTGAAAATTGGATTTAATTATAAGAAATTTATTGTGAAAGAAACGTGTAAAGTTCTAATTAATGAAAGAAATATGTAAAGTTTAATTTATGAAAGAAACGTGTAAAGTTCTAATTAATGAAAGAAATATGTAAAGTTTAATTTATGAAAGAAACGTGTAAAGTTCTAATTAATGAAAGAAATATGTAAAGTTTAATTTATGAAAGAAACGTGTAAAGTTCTAATTAATGAAAGAAATATGTAAAGTTTTACCTACTGAAAGAAACATGTAAAGTCTTAATTAATGAAAGAAACATGTAAGTCTTAATTTGTGTAATATTGATTTAAAATAATAAATGCCCCTTTTGTAATAAAACGTAAATTAAAACGTACATTCGATAATGTAAGTTTAATTAGTGTAATATTGATTAAATGATAAATGCTCTTTACTGTAATAGGAATGTAAGTTAAAAAGTACATTTAATATGTAAGTTTTAATTAATGTAAATGACATATTTTAATGACTAAAATAATAAAGTTTCTTTATTGTAATGATAATGTAAGTTAATAAGGTACTCTTAACTTAACATAAGAATTTTAGCATTAAATTGGATATTACAGTAACAAAGTTTATTTAACTATAAGGCTATGATAAAATGACCATGTTAAAAATTTGTAAGTATATAAATACTTTGATTATATAAAATGTTAAATTGGGAAGTATTACATTCCAAAAATGCTATGATAATTTAAAGGAAGATTTCAAGTTTAATAAATTAAAGGAAATATTCAGTGATTTTGAAATTTGGGTTTTATTGAAATGATATATTATTGAATTGGTTTTGAAATGGAAATGATATATTTTTGAATTTGTTTTGAATAGATATGTTTTGGGTTTGAAAGTATGTATTAGTTTGAAATAAATGATATGATTTTGAAATGGTTTAAAGGATGTATTTTGATTTGAAACATAAACTATTTTTAAAAGTTATAACCACGGGTTATAATAACGATTGGTTGGCAAAGAGACCGGGATCGGATATGGACATACTCTCTGTCGATACCGAAAACCACTTTGACAACCGTGTACGCGGTGGAGATTCCAGAATGAAGTAGGATGGTGGCGACGTTCTTAAGGTATGTTACGTGGACCCAACTCCCGTGAGTTGGCATAAGGTGGCTAAAACAGGAGCGATCTCGGACCAGTGAGGTAGCACCTCTTCTCGGACACATTTCTTCGATATTATACTCTTACTTGTGATTTGACTAGATGGCCATCCTCCGATTTGGGAATGTTGTTCGAGGTGGAACGGTAGTGGCTGCTATGCGTATCCATCAGTCCGTGTGCGTAATTGGTATATCTACCCTGGCATTGCCTAGTTGTGCCGTGTCACCTACCATATCGAGCTTTACTACGATTATGATTTTAAGATCCGACCGCGTTAAGGTTCTCCATCCCCTTAACGCTATTTTCCGATATGATTATACTTTACTTATTTAGACACTATTATAATAGCGAATATTACTACATAGTAGATATTTTAACGGATCCTTAGAGGATGGGCGGTCCCAAGCATCTTCTAAGTTACTTGTACCTTTATTACAGTTCACTTGAGTTGGTTTACATTATATAAGTATATATTGTCCTGACTCGAGTGTTTTGTGTTTTGCTTTACGCTCGGGTCAGCCTGAGTATTCACAAATTTGGATTTCCACCTTCTGGAGATTTGAATCGCTGGAGATTATTTGCTAGTCTTGTTCTATCAACTTCGGTTCCGTTGTTCTATTCAGCATGTACTTGGTTATTGTATTGAGACTTCTGCTGTACTTTATTTCTTATGTTGTATCTTATGTAACTCTGATATATTTTCATAGTAGCTTCATGAACTACTATTTCTTTTACTTCCGCTGCATTATTTTACTCTGTGTATGTGATCTGTGATTATATTTATTTACTGTATATTCTGAGATTTGCCAAATTTTAATTACAACGCGGTATTTTGAGCAATTCAACTCCGGCATGAGTGTCTACCTATACACTTATAATGGATGCGAATGGTTGAAAATATCGGGTCGTTACAGTTGGTATCAGAGCTTTGGCTTTGAGGAAAAACTCAGCATATGGAGTAGATTTATTTACAGAATCACTTTCGTTCGAGTTTGAATCTTTTCCTCTTGATTCGAATTTCCTTTGAATTTTTGGAACGTTCCCTACGGTTCCAAAATTCATTCTTGTCCCTCACTATTCATCTTCTTTTGATTTTGGAGTATCACATAACTCCACTTCGAATGATCTTTATAGTAAATTGGCGGTCTCGCCAATATTCTAATTTTCTTGTAAAGGGGTGAAAATCCTTTACAATCAGCATCGATTAACCAGAGATTTATATTTATCCTTGGTTTAGATGCTAATATCTTTTGTTATTCCAAACTCTATCTCTTGAGATCGAAGGTAGATTTACCCCAGAAAATCCACATTTGATCTTATCCATTAAGTCACGGTTGACCCGGTTAAGGTTGTCCGCGATTTATCTAAGCTTACCCATCTCTCTACTCTGTTTAATCATCTTGTCTCTTGTTCCAATCTATCTTCCAAACATTTTGAACTGTACTTGTAAATTAATGTTTTGTTTTATATTGTGTTGTTTGAGTTGTTGATGTTGATTTGGGTTTCCGATCGATTCGTCTGATCAACGCTATCGATAGGATTTCTAAAACACTTTGACAGAACAAATTGACACAATATTATTTTAAAATTTGGTTAATGAAATAAATTTGGATATATAATTTTATGGAACTTAATAAATTGATTTAAATTGATAATTTGAAATGATAATACTTGATTTATCATTTATTGTTCTACAAATGAATTTATAAATAGTTGTTTATAAATTTATTTGGGAACTGAAATGAATTTAAAATAAGAAATTTAAAGAATTTAATTTCCGATGGATTTCAAACTTTGTGTTTAAAATTTTTAAAAGGATATTATTTAAAGTATTTTTGAATAAAAATTTGTCTCTAAAGGATTTTAAAGTTTAAAAATTTAGTGCTCTTCTCTTTGTCGCTGGAAAATAATTTCGGTGATGACTGCAGCATCATCGACATTCATTTTCGAGTTTTGAACTAAAGAGACCGTTCTGTAGTCTTACTACAGCTTTGTTTTGAAAGATTTAATTTATTTGAATTTCTAAATATGATTTGATTTATAATATATATAGATAAATGATTTAAATTGATTTGACATATTATGTACATATATTTATTTATCTCTAAATGGTTTGAAGGAAATCGGAAATTTAATTCTTACATTTTTTTTCTTAAAGAATAATTCAATTATAAAAAGAAAAATCAAAATTTTGGATAAATGATTCAAACTTGAGATAATTGAATTGGATAGTTTTATTTGTATATTACAATTGCATTCAAATATAACTTACCTTAAATTTTTTTTAGAAGTTAACAATGTAATTGGATAATATACAATATAAAAAGGATTTTATACACTTAAATTTTAGTTATAAAAGATTAACAGAGGCAAATAGTGAAAAAGGAATTTAAAGAGATTTTATTTAAATAACTTAATAATCAAATTTGATTTAATATGGAACCTTAAGTGTAACATAGGAATTTTAATAAAAGTTATTTCCTGAAATGAATATGTTGTATAATAAATAATGTATCTTTGAATAGATAAAATAAATTACATTGGAATTAGACATTTTGTAATAAAGCTTATTTAACTTGAATTCATAGTTTAATTGATGTCTAAATGAATAAATATGTAAAGAAATTTGATTGTTATATTTGCTATATAAATATTTTATTTATGTAATAGATATGTCTTGGAAATTGAATAATTATGATTTAAATAGTTAAAATGTATTTTAACATCACTAAAATTTGATAATTGAAAATTTGGTTTTCAAATGGAATTTTAAGTGTAACTTATTAAAGGAATATCTATTTATGAAATGGGTATTTCAAATAAGTGTTAGGTTATGTGTTAAATTAAGAGCTAACTAAAATAGTGAGCTTTTGACTTAATAAATGAAGTATAGTTTATTTGGATATTTCATTCATAAAGGTTTGTTTTAATAAGTCATAAGTTAAAAGATATCCAAATGAATATTTCTGAAATTGAACTAATTTGAAATACTAATATATCTACTGTAGCATTTTATAAGTGCTGCTATTTTGAAAAGACAATGTTTTGGAAATTTTTATAATTAAATGAACTTAGAAATGTTACAACTTTAAAATGAATATTATTTGACCTTGAATTAAAATGGTTTAAATGAAGATTTTTTTTTAGGGTGTTATGATTTTCTAAGTATTATTTTTTTTAAAAGGATAACTTGTCCAAAGTGTTATGATTTTAGTAGTGTGATTTCCAAATGATAAACATCCCTAAATTATTATGATTTCAAAGCATTATGGTTTTAAATTTATTATCTTATTTTGTTTTTCAAACTACCTTTTGGTTGTCCTTATTTCTCTTATCTTGTTACAGAATGGGAAGGCTATTGCTTATACCAGTCCGTTTAGAAATCTTTCTGTAATCTTTGATAATCTTTGTTACTCATCTGGATCTGAACACTGTTTTTCCATTCATAGACCGTCGGTCAAGTGAAAAAGGAGATTCAGACTCTAGAGGATCTTTTTCGTGCTTATATTCTTGATTTGATCACCTCAATCTTGTTAAACTTACCTATAACAATAGTTATCAGGTGTAATTCCAATCTTCTTATCATCTTGTCTTAATTCTATTTCATTCTATCTTTTTCTGTGCTTTCCCGTACCTCGTTCCTTTTCGGGGACGAAAAGTTTTGAGTGGGGGAGAGTGTAACAACCCTGTATTTCACAAATATTTTTAAATTGATTTTTCCAGATTTAAAAGCTTTATTTATGAAAAAGAATAAATTTTGTTATTTTTAATATAAACTTTGACTTTGATGTGGATTAGAATTCCAAATATGACTAAATTTAATATTTCCTGAAAATGTGAATTTTGGTCAATAGTCAAACTTTGATTTTTAAGTTTAAATTTTTAATAGTTTGAAATTATAAATTTTATCTTTTATTATGAAAATAGATTTAATAACTTGAACACCACTTTTCGTTTCGTTGAAAACGGAGTTAAAATGTAAAAGTTATGTACATTTCAATTTTTAGTATAATTTGTTTATTTGTGCAATTTTGCCTATTTTAATTTTTTTTAAATCATATTTTCTTTCTTATATTTTGTTTTATATGTGTTGATATTTTATTTTATGTATATCTTGACTTTTAAATATTTTTAAAACGATGATAGAATTTTTCCAAAATTTACTGTATTTATTTCTTATTTTTAAAGGCTGTTTCTATTTTTCTGCTATTTTCTTCATCTAAACTATATTTAAATTAAAATTTATTTATTTATTTTTGTGAATTCATTTTATTTTGTGTTCTTATCTTTATTTATAAATATTTTTAAGTACATAAAAAGTTTCCATAGTTCATTGCATTTATTTTCCATATTTTCAAGACTAGTTGCAAATTTTGCTGTTTTATTTAATTAAATTATATATATTTAATATTTAGTTATTTTTTTTTTGTTATTTACTAAATTTTCGTATTTTTATCTGAGTTTATATTTATATTTCAGTTATATAAAATTAAAATAAAATAAGTGGAAATTTGAAAGGACTTAAGTTGTAAATTGTGTGACTTTTCATTTAACTAAACCCTTCATTTTTCCATAACGGCTCATTTATTCTTTTGTAACCGTGTATGCCTTATTGTTTCACGTGAAAGACTTCCCTTTCATTCACAATTCACGGCCAAAAACATTTCTGAAGTTGTTTGGGTAATGGCTTCATCTTCTCTACCTTTCTCTTCTTCATTTCCTATTAAATTTTCTATTGTTTTGCTTGATTCTTCCATAGCTTTGCTCGGCTAAACCCTCCACCATCTTCACCATAGCCTCGACCACCATCCCCTACCACTCTTCCTTGGCATCATCTCCAGCCATCATTTCAGATCCATCCATGGTCGTGACCTCTCCTTGAAGCTAGCACCACAAAACAATGTCAAAAACTCCAAAACAATGCACTAGTCACCACTATTACTTCACCACCTTCATCCACCACCTTGGCCACCATCATAGCCAAGCACTTGAATGGTTGAGGCAAGGTCAAGTCATCTATTTCTTTGTTGCTCCTTATTTAAAATTGTTTCAATATTGTTTGTGTTGAATATTTATGTATACATTGTCTTGTTTTGTTTATATGTATACAAGGCAATTATATTTGGCTCTCCACTCTCAAATCATATTCATGTTGTCGTGCCTTCAAAGATTCTGTGTTATGTGTTTGGTCGTCATCTCCAGCTTAAACAAGTGAGTTATTCTCACCAGACAATATGTACATATATAACTAGTAAATTGACACCCTGCGAATCTGTAGAAATATATTATCATGTTATATATGCTTATATTATTATCATATGATGTTCACACCTGTTATTACATCTGTTATATCATATGTTACTGTTATTTAATGTTATTCTGTTATTTATATCTGTTATCACACTGCAAGTTCCCTGTAGATTAGAATCACTATGGGTTGAAATGATACATACCCGAACGGACTTTAGAATAGGGAAAAATCGTTATGGGCTGAAATGATAGGCCTGAACGATTTTTATTTAATTTTTTTTTAACTTGGGATTGCGGGTTTGAAATGATGGAACCCGGATTTTTCTTTTTTAACTCCGGATTGAAATGATACATATCCATATCACTTGACCTAGGTTAGAAAATTATATACAGGCCCGTGGTTATTTTATAAAGTGTTTTGAATATTTTTAAGTATTTTAAAAATATAAATTTATGAAATTTGATTTAAACAGATTTTGAAATATTTTGAATTAAAGAAATTATGATTTTTCTATGTGTTAAAAATGTAATTAATGAATGGTTTAACTGGATTTTTGAAATATAACTTAAGTTGGAAATTTGGAATTTTGGTTAAAAATGATATTTAAGTTATATAAATAAAATGGATATTAAATTTTATTTGGAAATGGTAAATATGATAATTTGATTAAATTTGAATTTAAGTGATTATTAAGTATTATTGATTTTTCTATAAATTTAAGTGGTTAAATAAATGAATGTTTAAAAGTGATCTTTTAAAATATAACTTGACTAGGAAATGTGAAATTTGGTTTTAATTAAAGGTTTAAGTTAATTAAATAAAATTGGAAATTTTGTTAAATTGTGAAATGGTAATTTAAATTTGAAGTGTTGAGTCTATTTGTTGAAATGTGAAGAATTGGAACTTTTACACTTAAACTTATTAAGTAAATTGTTGAAAATTGGATTTAATTATAAGAAATTTATTGTGAAAGAAACGTGTAAAGTTCTAATTAATGAAAGAAATATGTAAAGTTTAATTTATGAAAGAAACGTGTAAAGTTCTAATTAATGAAAGAAATATGTAAAGTTTAATTTATGAAAGAAACGTGTAAAGTTCTAATTAATGAAAGAAATATGTAAAGTTTAATTTATGAAAGAAACGTGTAAAGTTCTAATTAATGAAAGAAATATGTAAAGTTTTACCTACTGAAAGAAACATGTAAAGTCTTAATTAATGAAAGAAACATGTAAGTCTTAATTTGTGTAATATTGATTTAAAATAATAAATGCCCCTTTTGTAATAAAACGTAAATTAAAACGTACATTCGATAATGTAAGTTTAATTAGTGTAATATTGATTAAATGATAAATGCTCTTTACTGTAATAGGAATGTAAGTTAAAAAGTACATTTAATATGTAAGTTTTAATTAATGTAAATGACATATTTTAATGACTAAAATAATAAAGTTTCTTTATTGTAATGATAATGTAAGTTAATAAGGTACTCTTAACTTAACATAAGAATTTTAGCATTAAATTGGATATTACAGTAACAAAGTTTATTTAACTATAAGGCTATGATAAAATGACCATGTTAAAAATTTGTAAGTATATAAATACTTTGATTATATAAAATGTTAAATTGGGAAGTATTACATTCCAAAAATGCTATGATAATTTAAAGGAAGATTTCAAGTTTAATAAATTAAAGGAAATATTCAGTGATTTTGAAATTTGGGTTTTATTGAAATGATATATTATTGAATTGGTTTTGAAATGGAAATGATATATTTTTGAATTTATTTTGAATAGATATGTTTTGGGTTTGAAAGTATGTATTAGTTTGAAATAAATGATATGATTTTGAAATGGTTTAAAGGATGTATTTTGATTTGAAACATAAACTATTTTTAAAAGTTATAACCACGGGTTATAATAACGATTGGTTGGCAAAGAGACCGGGATCGGATATGGACATACTCTCTGTCGATACCGAAAACCACTTTGACAACCGTGTACGCGGTGGAGATTCCAGAATGAAGTAGGATGGTGGCGACGTTCTTAAGGTATGTTACGTGGACCCAACTCCCGTGAGTTGGCATAAGGTGGCTAAAACAGGAGCGATCTCGGACCAGTGAGGTAGCACCTCTTCTCGGACACATTTCTTCGATATTATACTCTTACTTGTGATTTGACTAGATGGCCATCCTCCGATTTGGGAATGTTGTTCGAGGTGGAACGGTAGTGGCTGCTATGCGTATCCATCAGTCCGTGTGCGTAATTGGTATATCTACCCTGGCATTGCCTAGTTGTGCCGTGTCACCTACCATATCGAGCTTTACTACGATTATGATTTTAAGATCCGACCGCGTTAAGGTTCTCCATCCCCTTAACGCTATTTTCCGATATGATTATACTTTACTTATTTAGACACTATTATAATAGCGAATATTACTACATAGTAGATATTTTAACGGATCCTTAGAGGATGGGCGGTCCCAAGCATCTTCTAAGTTACTTGTACCTTTATTACAGTTCACTTGAGTTGGTTTACATTATATAAGTATATATTGTCCTGACTCGAGTGTTTTGTGTTTTGCTTTACGCTCGGGTCAGCCTGAGTATTCACAAATTTGGATTTCCACCTTCTGGAGATTTGAATCGCTGGAGATTATTTGCTAGTCTTGTTCTATCAACTTCGGTTCCGTTGTTCTATTCAGCATGTACTTGGTTATTGTATTGAGACTTCTGCTGTACTTTATTTCTTATGTTGTATCTTATGTAACTCTGATATATTTTCATAGTAGCTTCATGAACTACTATTTCTTTTACTTCCGCTGCATTATTTTACTCTGTGTATGTGATCTGTGATTATATTTATTTACTGTATATTCTGAGATTTGCCAAATTTTAATTACAACGCGGTATTTTGAGCAATTCAACTCCGGCATGAGTGTCTACCTATACACTTATAATGGATGCGAATGGTTGAAAATATCGGGTCGTTACAACTCCCAAATCAAGTATTTAGTAACATAAGGTTCTCAAATTTCAATTTGTTTCAATATCAATACAATTTTCAAAATCATATACGCTTTCACCAAATTATTCTTCCAAATCAAATATCTTCAGTTCCAAAGTTTCCAAAATAATAAATTTAGAAAATAAATCCAAATTTCCAAATCAATATAATTTAAGTCAAACAATTCATTTCCAAAATCATCTTATATTTACATAAAGTCCATCTTATATAAGGATCAAAATTTTCAAAAATCAATTTCGCTGCATGAAGAGTCATATGGGATTGAACATCTTCGCTTTATAAAAGATTTTTAATTTAGAATAGTTTGTAAAATAGTGTGCATATAAAATAGTTTTGAAAAAAATAGTTTTGTATAAAAAAATAGTTTTTTTTGGAAAATGGTTTTAAATAAAATAGTTTTGTATGTAAAATAGAATAAAATAGTTTGTTTAAGAAGAATAAAAGGAAAAATAGTTTTGAAAAATGGTTTTAAATTGATAATAGTTTGCATAAAAGAAAAATTCCAATTAAATTACAAAGATATCCAACCCAACAAATTCCAATTTCAGCGTCAAGTATATCAATGATATTAGAATATAAGATGTACATATGTCATCATTTCGCAAAATCACATTCGATCGCTCGCTCGATCACACCAGTTTTCTTTCGAACTAGTATTGTCCATTCGACTTCCCTAATGCGGATTTCGATATGGTTTCTCGATTAGAAACCATCAATCTCCTTGCATAGCCATATACTATGATAGAGAATTCTAGAATCAAGCCCAAAATCCAAATCAAATATTCGCCATCAAGAATCAAATAAAAAAATCCTAACACGAAATGGTGTAATTCACCTCGAACTTGTGTACTCAAACTTGGATCAATTTAATTATGCGAATAAAACAGCATACGTACAACTTATGTATCTATTCCAACTTATTCAATATACAGTTTTATAAAGATGTTACCCAGTTAAAACATTTAACTAAATTTTATTCAGAATATATTGAAGACCAAATTCTTTTTAAAACATTTCAAATCTAAATTTCATATTAGAAAAAAATTCAAAATAGCCTTAACCATTTACTTAACAAAACATTTTCAACTTATTTAAATCATATTACTACATACTTTAAACTTACATACCAAACATATACTTTACTCTTTAAAATTACTTAGCTTTGGAAAGTTAACCTTGATTTGGAAGTGTTCGAGCCTTCAAAATAGTCGAAGAAATCATATTTCAATCCAAGAGTTGGAAATCACCAACAAATCAGTAAATCAATTCCAAAAGATAGGGTAATATCAAATTAGATCCAAAACTCAAGGACCGAACACCGGCTCATTTCAAATTGTTTCAAATATATACACATATATTGTAACGTCCCGGATTTTCGCGCTCGAAAATCGACATCCATACTTTACATCGTACTCGAATGTCATAGATTCGACCGTTCAAATCCGATTCGCCGGAGCTTATAACAACATTAAGTAAAACAATACAGCGGAATAAAAAGAATAATACATTGATATACAATATCTGATACAACAGAGTGATACAATGAATATCAATATACATCAGAGATATGATACAACAAATAGCAGCGGAAAAGAAAGCAATAAATAACATCAGCAACAGATAGAATATCTCCAATAGAATGCTCCAATCCATAGCTAACGAAAAGAAAGGTCAGTCGTCCAAGGACTGACTAGCTCCAGATAATCTACTCAACCTGAATATCTGAAAAACCCAACTCTAGACTGCTCGTGTAGGAAATTATGAGCATCCAGAGTTTAGGAAAGGAACAATAAACTCCGGATCAGTCATGGGACTGGTGTGAGCAACAAAAACAGTTTATCTTTAAAACAAACAACAGAGAATTTAAAGTCAATTCGCAATGCTTTTGGAAAATGAAATTACCATAAGACCTCCCACCACACACACAATGCAAACGCAGACTTGGAGGAGATTTCTTCTTATGATAGTCAAAGATGCTTACTACGCAAAAATCAAATCTTGATATTATTATTAGTGCATAGTGCAGAAAACATTTCGAAAGTATAATATCAATCTTAGCCAACATAGACATTTCGAACTATGCCTACTATAGCTACCATCCAAACAGTGGGGCGCCACCATAAGTGAATGGCAGGTTCTACAACTAATACCGTACAAAGTTCGTATTGGAAGATGGATTTCCAACAAATGATCAGGCTAAGGAACTTCCTATCCACGATGGGTACGTCCCTGGAATAGACGACCCGAGAACCTAACCGGATCTCTGCCAACACAAGGCCGGGTTACCTCTGCAAAAATAGGTAACTACTGACACGCGTATGCCATCCCCCGATCGTCACCGATCTTCCCGAGGATCCCCGATTCGCAACAAACCACATAGATAATAATGCAGCAACCACAGAGGTTAAGTATCTGGGCTCCATACCATGATACCACCTTTATCCAGAAGGAATGACATACACTAAGGGGCGCTACTCCCTAGAACCTTGCTGCATCTTTCCTGTTTCGACCATTTCCGGGGTGTGAGGCTCGACGAAGTCTCGTCCACAAAGCTACGCTTTGTTCACAAAGCCATGCTTCGGGTCAAACAAATGATCAACCTATGATCACAAAGATATAAGATCAAACAAATGATCATATCGCAAATGATCAAACACTGATCATCACACAGCAACACTCAGCATGCCACATTACCAAATTGGGATATATCGCTGATAAATTTCAACTACATAACCTCTGAGCTCGTACGTCTCAGAGAAGGGTGTTAAGCTAAGAGAATAAATTCTCCGCCACCAACAGATATGTATTTGAAAGAAATCGGCTTTATATCTCAAAGTGTAATGTCAGACATGTATCCATACAAGTCTGTTCCGGGATCGAACAGAACCGAAGGCACTTCTCACGAAGCCCTTGCAATTTCCGGATAACTTTCAATCACGTCCGGACTTCCCGTCACAAAAGAGTGATATAAATCTCTATACCGGCGCGACTCAGTGCAGAGACATTCGACAGGTTGTCCTTTCATTTTCGAAAAATATCCGGTCTTCAACACCGGTCTTCAAATGCTATCCATATACGACGTATCACTATTCGGAATGAGTTATACGACCCAAAGGTCCTTTCCCGGCTAACCCGAATAGTGAGCGAAATATTTAAAAACATACGGATATTGGGATTTCAATTAAGTCACAACTTAAACCCAAACTTTCTCTTTCAAATGGTTTATCAAATTACCATTTTAATCTTTTTAAGCAAAAAGATTCAATTCACAAAGTTCACTTAATTTCACAAAGATTCATTCTCAGATTTTCCAAATCAATTTCCCTTTCAATTTGATTAATTCGTTAAATCTTTAAATCAAAGATTTAACTTATAGCTTTCAAAACAATTTCATTTCGAATGGGTTAAACAAATCATCATATTAAATTTGTTAAAAATAAACAGATTTAATTCATAGTTTTCGAAAAGAATTCATTCATAACTTGGAAAATCATTTTCCAATTCAATCTTGAAATTCCTTTACCTAAATTGGAATTTCATTTCTTATCTAAAAGCTTTTATTCTTTTGAAAACAACAGTTTTCAAATTTGGAAATCTGATTCATTCATACGAGTTGAAATTCTTGGTTTAAATTCAAATTCCCAAATTAATACTTTAAAATGGTTTAATTCATACAAACACATTCATATCATCTTTTATCCCTAGTTTCCAAATCATAGATTTAATTTCACTTGAATTCAAATTTAAATCAAATTATTTAAATTTTCAAAACTCGATTAAGTTATTCAAAATAACTTTTATATTTGAACTTCCATTTCAAAAGCTTTTCAGTTTAAACCCGAAATTTCCAATTTCAAAAACATCAGATTTAAATTATCTGTGACTTAACCGATTTCCACGTGAAATCCATATTTGTGTGTGTATGGTGTAGTCCAGGGGTTTCACACACAATAGTGCAACATCAATCATCACATAACAAAATACAGGATATAGTTGATAAGCGATATAAACTATACGCTTATCGTTCATTCACAGATCACAGATATATATCACAGGTAAGTAAACTACAGATCACAACATGAATCAGGGTGTATCACAAAGCATCACATATCAGGCATATCAAATAATCAAGTCATTCAACAAAATCCAAACATCCATAAGTAGAATCAATTAATATCTGATTTTAGTTAATTTATACCAGATTAATTACTTATAAATAAACTACAAATCTTGGTTAATTAATCCTTAATAAATTATAAACCGTTTTAATTAATTTACCTTTAATAATAAATCAATTAACCTTTAATTATCGATTAATTCTTTAATTAATCATCTTAACAAATTTACCTTTAATTAATCACATTAATCACATTAAATTAATTACCATTTAATTAATTCTTCTTACTTAATTACCATAAATAAAAATGAATCATTCTTAAGTCAAACCCATAATTAACCCTTAATTAATTAATTATCCCTTGGTTAATTATCTTCATTAACTAATAACCCTTCTTAATCACCTTCTTAAGAAATTATCTTTGATTAATTCACTATTAATCATTCCAAATTATAAATTAAATCTAAATTATTTATTTATAAATTTAATAAATCATTCTTTAATTACTTTTCTAAAGAAATTACTCGCATTTAACATTATTAATTTAAAATTGATTAACCATTAATACTCGTTAATTAACCCAACCATTAATTAACCATTTTAATTAACTTAATAATTTATGAATTTCAAATCAATAAGTTTCATTAATCTTTAAAGAAAACTTATTCTTATTAGTGATTTTTATTTATCGCTTTCTTTTATTTGAAAACATTTATTTCAAATTTACCCTTAAAATTTCATGTTAAAATCATATTAGTCTTATAAAAGAAATTCAAAAGAGTTTAAAACTAAATTCAATTAACACTTTAAAAAGTTTGATTAACTTTTACTTACAAAGAACAAGTTTTAACTTTAATAAATTTGTTTTCAAAAAAAAAAAAAAAACTTAAGCATTGATTTTATTATTCAAAACAACAAGTTTTGAAATTTATAAACTTTACATCATTATACAGTAATAACCAGAAAAGCCCCACCCAAACCAAAACGAGACTGCCCTGAGTCAAAACCCAGACTCATTTACTTCGAGTCGTCACTGTGAAAAACCCGAGCTTCTCCCTGGTCTTCACGCAAGTTTCCCGAGTCATCTTCCTCTTCTCTGTCTTCCCCGATTAACAACACAACCCAGACCACCAACGTGCACGTGCACGTGCACATCAACGCGGCGCCATTCTGGGGGCCATCTCGACCCTCAACATGTCGCAAACGTCTCCTGTACTCGAAATTTAAATTTGAATCAACCCAGAAAACTCGAATTCGAATTTGAGTGTTTTGCTCGACACTGTAATATGAACACACCTAACGAAATTGCCTCGCTGCCGCTCTTTAGATCACCAGAAACGCTTCCACTCCGGCCCCAGCACGACAACACGCCCCTCTTCCACTTCCTTGAATCGCGTGGAGCTCGATCACACATAGGAGCCGCTTCGATCAAAATTCCAGAGCTCTCCAAAACTAGGTTTAGAAACATAAAACTGCCGCCGCCGCCACCACCGTCACCGATAGTACCTCCACCTATTTTTTCCATTACCACTATAGGCTCCTCCATCCCCATCAGCAACCCCGGCCCCTCCAGTTGCTCCGACCACCAGAGAATGGTAAAAACCCATTTCCAGTTCAACTTCGAACTGCACTTAACCCCTTCCACTAAAAATTTTAATTTTCATTTTAAAAATCATGTTTTGGTTATCGTATTCGAATTATAATCCGGGAATTTAAAAATAACATGTTTGAAATTTGGCTTAAATAAGAAATCTCTTTTATCATTTTGATTTCCAGATAAGTTACCAAATATTTTGACTCAAATAAATTATTAAACTCTTGTTTATACTAAAACAAACAGTTGACGCTTTAAATCCTAAGTTCAAAAATAACTAGATCAAAAGATAGGGATGGGTTTTGCAAATTTGAGTCTTGAAAAAATAAAGAACAAACATATCATAATAACAGACATGCACACATCATATTCAACTGTCCACAGATATGAACTCATAAATATACTCTCAACAACATTATTTCTAGAGATGATCAGGCAACCAAATCATGCTTAAGTCTTAAGGAGAAAAAGTGTTACTCACCTGGAAAAGAAAGAAATAGAAACCAAGAAGAACAGAGGAAGATTGAGGCTTGAAGGCTGCAGTTTTTATTTTCCTTTACAAACTTGCTTTGTTTTGTTGTTGAACAGCATTCCTTTCTGATAATACTCCTTATTGTTTAAGCTTTGAGATGATGTGATATTTGATTTTGCAGTTTGAATTCTTAAGTGATGCGTGCTTTATATTTTCTCAGTTTTGAAAATAAATGAATTGAAAAATGAAGAAGGTGATGTATAAGAAGATTTCAGGCTGGTATAGTTAGTATAGTGTATTATAAAAATTTGTATAGTAGGCATGGTTGAAGTGTTCATGTATTAATGAGGTATGGCAGATCTTTGCTTTGTCTAGTTATAGGACATGGCATTTACTACTTGTACAAATTTACCTATTTTATTTTCTTTTACTTCATTCGGCTGTACCAACACATGAGATAGTGGAGGCTGATAGGTACAAAAATATATGGAGATGTTTGGTGGCTTGCATTAATGACTCGGCTGGGATGTGATGATGTTGGGTTTTACATTTTTATTTATTTTAAATCTACTTACTTTGTTTATTTCTTCTTTTGCCTTTACTTACTATTGTGCAGATGATATGGTATTTGGTTTGTTCACTTTGTATTTGTTTTGCTTCCATTTATTTATTTCTACTTTGTTTCATATTTTAAATGTTGTTTCTTTTCTTATGTTTTATTTACTTGTTTGAATTTTTGTATTGTGAATAAATTTCCATTTTAATTATGTTGTTTAAATTTAACTATATGTTCTACTTTTCTATTTTCTAGTTTAAATATTAATTATTATTATTTTACTTCATATTTCAACTTAATATTATCATCTTCATTTATTTATAACCCAAATATTTATTTTATAAACTCAAACCCTTTATTTAAGTTTTAAATTCAAATAGAAATATATATATCTACATATATATATTAAATTTACTCTTATATACCTAAATATGTATATATACATTCAATATACAAACATATACTCACATATACACTATTTATAATATTTTAATCCCAAATGATTTATACAGAATATACTTGGATATCGGGGAAACTCGCTCCATTAAATCAATTTAATTTCACAAATTTTTATCAAAAATTTATTTAATCATAAATTTAACTCAAGAATTCATTTAATTATAAATTTAAATAAATTTAAATTTCAGGGTCGTGACAAATTTCCCCCCTTAAAAGAATTTCGTCCTCGAAATTCGCAGGCACGAAAACAACGAAGAGATAGACAGATTCGATCTCCTATACTTCTTCGAACACAAGATACGGATTCCGAATTCAAGTCGGAATATCTCAAAATACATACCAATTCGTCCATCTTCGGACTTTGGTATTCACAAGAAATTAGAATAGAATTTCAAAATTCGGTTTTAAACGATATCGTTTCATTGATTAAATTCAAATTTTAGCTTCATATCCTATTAATCAATTTAACTCAATTTATATTTCCCAATTCCAAATTTCATTAAGGTTTAAATCAAAAAGCTGATAAGAAATTGATGAAGATACGAAGTAAAATCGTCTACAACGATTCGTAGAGCCATCATCGTACTGAACTTCTTCTTGTAGCTGATACGAAGCAATCAAAAGAATTTGGAAACGAATCAAAGAAAATTGATAAGAAGGTTATTTCCACTGTTGCAGGGTATTGACCATTTATAGTCGTATTCCCTCGTCTCCTATCTCGTCTTCTTCTTGTACTCATACTCACTATCAGTGGATAGCAAGATAGTTTACTGAGACGTTCAGACGGATATCTGAGAATACACTCATTCTAGAGTTTACTTCACTCTATCTCTAATGAGCTACTTAACGTGTTATACTCCTGAGCTAAAGTTCAACCTTAGCTCTGATACCACTTGTCACGTCCCGGATTTTCGCGCTCGAAAATCGACATCCATACTTTACATCGTACTCGAATGTCATAGATTCGACCGTTCAAATCCGATTCGCCGGAGCTTATAACAACATTAAGTAAAACAACACAGCGGAATAAAAAGAATAATACATTGATATACAATATCTGATACAACAGAGTGATACAATGAATATCAATATACATCAGAGATATGATACAACAAATAGCAGCGGAAAAGAAAGCAATAAATAACATCAGCAACAAATAGAATATCTCCAATAGAATGCTCCAATCCATAGCTAACGAAAAGAAAGGTCAGTCGTCCAAGGACTGACTAGCTCCAGATAATCTACTCAACCTGAATATCTGAAAAACCCAACTCTAGACTGCTCGTGTAGGAAATTATGAGCATCCAGAGTTTAGGAAAGGAACAATAAACTCCGGATCAGTCATGGGACTGGTGTGAGCAACAAAAACAGTTTATCTTTAAAACAAACAACAGAGAATTTAAAGTCAATTCGCAATGCTTTTGGAAAATGAAATTACCATAAGACCTCCCACCACACACACAATGCAAACGCAGACTTGGAGGAGATTTCTTCTTATGATAGTCAAAGATGCTTACTACGCAAAAATCAAATCTTGATATTATTATTAGTGCATAGTGCAGAAAACATTTCGAAAGTATAATATCAATCTTAGCCAACATAGACATTTCGAACTATGCCTACTATAGCTACCATCCAAACAGTGGGGCGCCACCATAAGTGAATGGCAGGTTCTACAACTAATACCGTACAAAGTTCGTATTGGAAGATGGATTTCCAACAAATGATCAGGCTAAGGAACTTCCTATCCACGATGGGTACGTCCCTGGAATAGACGACCCGAGAACCTAACCGGATCTCTGCCAACACAAGGCCGGGTTACCTCTGCAAAAATAGGTAACTACTGACACGCGTATGCCATCCCCCGATCGTCACCGATCTTCCCGAGGATCCCCGATTCGCAACAAACCACATAGATAATAATGCAGCAACCACAGAGGTTAAGTATCTGGGCTCCATACCATGATACCACCTTTATCCAGAAGGAATGACATACACTAAGGGGCGCTACTCCCTAGAACCTTGCTGCATCTTTCCTGTTTCGACCATTTCCGGGGTGTGAGGCTCGACGAAGTCTCGTCCACAAAGCTACGCTTTGTTCACAAAGCCATGCTTCGGGTCAAACAAATGATCAACCTATGATCACAAAGATATAAGATCAAACAAATGATCATATCGCAAATGATCAAACACTGATCATCACACAGCAACACTCAGCATGCCACATTACCAAATTGGGATATATCGCTGATAAATTTCAACTACATAACCTCTGAGCTCGTACGTCTCAGAGAAGGGTGTTAAGCTAAGAGAATAAATTCTCCGCCACCAACAGATATGTATTTGAAAGAAATCGGCTTTATATCTCAAAGTGTAATGTCAGACATGTATCCATACAAGTCTGTTCCGGGATCGAACAGAACCGAAGGCACTTCTCACGAAGCCCTTGCAATTTCCGGATAACTTTCAATCACGTCCGGACTTCCCGTCACAAAAGAGTGATATAAATCTCTATACCGGCGCGACTCAGTGCAGAGACATTCGACAGGTTGTCCTTTCATTTTCGAAAAATATCCGGTCTTCAACACCGGTCTTCAAATGCTATCCATATACGACGTATCACTATTCGGAATGAGTTATACGACCCAAAGGTCCTTTCCCGGCTAACCCGAATAGTGAGCGAAATATTTAAAAACATACGGATATTGGGATTTCAATTAAGTCACAACTTAAACCCAAACTTTCTCTTTCAAATGGTTTATCAAATTACCATTTTAATCTTTTTAAGCAAAAAGATTCAATTCACAAAGTTCACTTAATTTCACAAAGATTCATTCTCAGATTTTCCAAATCAATTTCCCTTTCAATTTGATTAATTCGTTAAATCTTTAAATCAAAGATTTAACTTATAGCTTTCAAAACAATTTCATTTCGAATGGGTTAAACAAATCATCATATTAAATTTGTTAAAAATAAACAGATTTAATTCATAGTTTTCGAAAAGAATTCATTCATAACTTGGAAAATCATTTTCCAATTCAATCTTGAAATTCCTTTACCTAAATTGGAATTTCATTTCTTATCTAAAAGCTTTTATTCTTTTGAAAACAACAGTTTTCAAATTTGGAAATCTGATTCATTCATACGAGTTGAAATTCTTGGTTTAAATTCAAATTCCCAAATTAATACTTTAAAATGGTTTAATTCATACAAACACATTCATATCATCTTTTATCCCTAGTTTCCAAATCATAGATTTAATTTCACTTGAATTCAAATTTAAATCAAATTATTTAAATTTTCAAAACTCGATTAAGTTATTCAAAATAACTTTTATATTTGAACTTCCATTTCAAAAGCTTTTCAGTTTAAACCCGAAATTTCCAATTTCAAAAACATCAGATTTAAATTATCTGTGACTTAACCGATTTCCACGTGAAATCCATATTTGTGTGTGTATGGTGTAGTCCAGGGGTTTCACACACAATAGTGCAACATCAATCATCACATAACAAAATACAGGATATAGTTGATAAGCGATATAAACTATACGCTTATCGTTCATTCACAGATCACAGATATATATCACAGGTAAGTAAACTACAGATCACAACATGAATCAGGGTGTATCACAAAGCATCACATATCAGGCATATCAAATAATCAAGTCATTCAACAAAATCCAAACATCCATAAGTAGAATCAATTAATATCTGATTTTAGTTAATTTATACCAGATTAATTACTTATAAATAAACTACAAATCTTGGTTAATTAATCCTTAATAAATTATAAACCGTTTTAATTAATTTACCTTTAATAATAAATCAATTAACCTTTAATTATCGATTAATTCTTTAATTAATCATCTTAACAAATTTACCTTTAATTAATCACATTAATCACATTAAATTAATTACCATTTAATTAATTCTTCTTACTTAATTACCATAAATAAAAATGAATCATTCTTAAGTCAAACCCATAATTAACCCTTAATTAATTAATTATCCCTTGGTTAATTATCTTCATTAACTAATAACCCTTCTTAATCACCTTCTTAAGAAATTATCTTTGATTAATTCACTATTAATCATTCCAAATTATAAATTAAATCTAAATTATTTATTTATAAATTTAATAAATCATTCTTTAATTACTTTTCTAAAGAAATTACTCGCATTTAACATTATTAATTTAAAATTGATTAACCATTAATACTCGTTAATTAACCCAACCATTAATTAACCATTTTAATTAACTTAATAATTTATGAATTTCAAATCAATAAGTTTCATTAATCTTTAAAGAAAACTTATTCTTATTAGTGATTTTTATTTATCGCTTTCTTTTATTTGAAAACATTTATTTCAAATTTACCCTTAAAATTTCATGTTAAAATCATATTAGTCTTATAAAAGAAATTCAAAAGAGTTTAAAACTAAATTCAATTAACACTTTAAAAAGTTTGATTAACTTTTACTTACAAAGAACAAGTTTTAACTTTAATAAATTTGTTTTCAAAAAAAAAAAAAAAACTTAAGCATTGATTTTATTATTCAAAACAACAAGTTTTGAAATTTATAAACTTTACATCATTATACAGTAATAACCAGAAAAGCCCCACCCAAACCAAAACGAGACTGCCCTGAGTCAAAACCCAGACTCATTTACTTCGAGTCGTCACTGTGAAAAACCCGAGCTTCTCCCTGGTCTTCACGCAAGTTTCCCGAGTCATCTTCCTCTTCTCTGTCTTCCCCGATTAACAACACAACCCAGACCACCAACGTGCACGTGCACGTGCACATCAACGCGGCGCCATTCTGGGGGCCATCTCGACCCTCAACATGTCGCAAACGTCTCCTGTACTCGAAATTTAAATTTGAATCAACCCAGAAAACTCGAATTCGAATTTGAGTGTTTTGCTCGACACTGTAATATGAACACACCTAACGAAATTGCCTCGCTGCCGCTCTTTAGATCACCAGAAACGCTTCCACTCCGGCCCCAGCACGACAACACGCCCCTCTTCCACTTCCTTGAATCGCGTGGAGCTCGATCACACATAGGAGCCGCTTCGATCAAAATTCCAGAGCTCTCCAAAACTAGGTTTAGAAACATAAAACTGCCGCCGCCGCCACCACCGTCACCGATAGTACCTCCACCTATTTTTTCCATTACCACTATAGGCTCCTCCATCCCCATCAGCAACCCCGGCCCCTCCAGTTGCTCCGACCACCAGAGAATGGTAAAAACCCATTTCCAGTTCAACTTCGAACTGCACTTAACCCCTTCCACTAAAAATTTTAATTTTCGTTTTAAAAATCATGTTTTGGTTATCGTATTCGAATTATAATCCGGGAATTTAAAAATAACATGTTTGAAATTTGGCTTAAATAAGAAATCTCTTTTATCATTTTGATTTCCAGATAAGTTACCAAATATTTTGACTCAAATAAATTATTAAACTCTTGTTTATACTAAAACAAACAGTTGACGCTTTAAATCCTAAGTTCAAAAATAACTAGATCAAAAGATAGGGATGGGTTTTGCAAATTTGAGTCTTGAAAAAATAAAGAACAAACATATCATAATAACAGACATGCACACATCATATTCAACTGTCCACAGATATGAACTCATAAATATACTCTCAACAACATTATTTCTAGAGATGATCAGGCAACCAAATCATGCTTAAGTCTTAAGGAGAAAAAGTGTTACTCACCTGGAAAAGAAAGAAATAGAAACCAAGAAGAACAGAGGAAGATTGAGGCTTGAAGGCTGCAGTTTTTATTTTCCTTTACAAACTTGCTTTGTTTTGTTGTTGAACAGCATTCCTTTCTGATAATACTCCTTATTGTTTAAGCTTTGAGATGATGTGATATTTGATTTTGCAGTTTGAATTCTTAAGTGATGCGTGCTTTATATTTTCTCAGTTTTGAAAATAAATGAATTGAAAAATGAAGAAGGTGATGTATAAGAAGATTTCAGGCTGGTATAGTTAGTATAGTGTATTATAAAAATTTGTATAGTAGGCATGGTTGAAGTGTTCATGTATTAATGAGGTATGGCAGATCTTTGCTTTGTCTAGTTATAGGACATGGCATTTACTACTTGTACAAATTTACCTATTTTATTTTCTTTTACTTCATTCGGCTGTACCAACACATGAGATAGTGGAGGCTGATAGGTACAAAAATATATGGAGATGTTTGGTGGCTTGCATTAATGACTCGGCTGGGATGTGATGATGTTGGGTTTTACATTTTTATTTATTTTAAATCTACTTACTTTGTTTATTTCTTCTTTTGCCTTTACTTACTATTGTGCAGATGATATGGTATTTGGTTTGTTCACTTTGTATTTGTTTTGCTTCCATTTATTTATTTCTACTTTGTTTCATATTTTAAATGTTGTTTCTTTTCTTATGTTTTATTTACTTGTTTGAATTTTTGTATTGTGAATAAATTTCCATTTTAATTATGTTGTTTAAATTTAACTATATGTTCTACTTTTCTATTTTCTAGTTTAAATATTAATTATTATTATTTTACTTCATATTTCAACTTAATATTATCATCTTCATTTATTTATAACCCAAATATTTATTTTATAAACTCAAACCCTTTATTTAAGTTTTAAATTCAAATAGAAATATATATATCTACATATATATATTAAATTTACTCTTATATACCTAAATATGTATATATACATTCAATATACAAACATATACTCACATATACACTATTTATAATATTTTAATCCCAAATGATTTATACAGAATATACTTGGATATCGGGGAAACTCGCTCCATTAAATCAATTTAATTTCACAAATTTTTATCAAAAATTTATTTAATCATAAATTTAACTCAAGAATTCATTTAATTATAAATTTAAATAAATTTAAATTTCAGGGTCGTGACATATATCTTTTGAATATCACATCACACTTCGGAATTTTAAATCAAAAATTGGTTTCACAAATCAATCGCATAGCAAAGCTACCGAAGTGGCCTCTCCCCCACTCTGAAACTCGAAAATCAATGTCGATGATGCATGCATTCATCACCGAAATTATTTTCCAGCGACATAAGTGGGTTCTGGACTTCTATTTTCTCAAAATACTTTTGAAATTTCTTCGAAATCATTTGAAACTCATTAAAATCATTTGAAACATTTCATATTCGGAAAATACTTTCAAATCATATTATTTTATTTCAAAATCTTAAACCAGTTCCAAAATGCCGGAGTTCAATCACTCAAATTCAGATTCAAAACCTTCAGTTATAAATTATTCTATATGAAACCATTTCTTATATAAATTTCAAAATTTCAAATCCATTCAAAACTTCAAATTTTGATTTTAAAAAGGTATATAATCCTTATCGAAAACATTTCATCTTTATATATAAAATATGGTCATCCTTATCAAAATAACAACTACGATGAATAAAAAATTTCAAAAGACAATCAATCACAAATTTTCCAGCGGAGGATTCAATGATGAATTTCAAAACAAAACAGAGATTCAAATTTAGAGGAACTCTTAATCAAATAGAATTCTGATTCAAAGATAAGCTCAAACGGAGATAAGATAATTAAATTACCAAATAGAAGGTGGATAAGCCTATATAAATCGCGGGCGACCTTAACATGGTCAACCGTGACTTCAAGAATAATCGATGCAAAAATCTAAGGCAAATCGACCTTCGATCGCCAGCGGTAGAATCTAAATATAGCAGAAGATAGAAAACATCATAAACCGAGGATACAGAAATCTCCGGTGAATCAATGCCAATTATAAGGGAGTTTCACCCTTTTACAAATCATTCAAAAATTGGCAGAATCGCAACCCTATCAAGGTCATTCAAAGTGGAGTTACGGAATGCTCCATAGATCAAAGGAATACAAATAGGGAAGACATGAATAGATTTCATAACAAGTGGGAGCATTCCAAAATTCAAAGGAATCCTAATCGAAGAAATTACTAACAAGGTGGATACGAAAGGAATGAAGTTTAGAAAATTTTACTTTCAAAGCAAGAAATTTTATATCAAAATAATCTTTGAAAATTCTTTAAAAAAATTATTTGAAAATCATTTTATACTTCGAAAATACGTTCTCGCACAAAGAAATGATTCTGAGATTGATTTCACTCATTCTAGGGTATTTCTACCCTATGTCTAATGAGTTTTTGCTCCATATGCTAAGGTTTGCCTAAAACCAAAGCTCTGATACCAACTGTAACGAACCACTATTTTGGACCATTCAAATCGACAATAATCCACACATGTCTGACTTGAATAATTCAAAATAACAGATTGTAAATAATTTGGAGCAAATGAAATCAAATACACAGAATCACAGACACAGAACATATCAGAATAACTCGCAGCGGAATATAAAAACCATAGTAGTTCAAGAAGGTACTATAACAAACTCTCAAAACATAATACATAATATCTGTTTGAAAACATATACAATAGAAATCTCAAATAAATAGAAGTTTATGAATACCCGAACTGAAATAGAACAACTGAACTGAAAGGAACAGATAACTAGACAAGCAGAATCTCTAGCGATTCCTAGCTCCAGAAAAGAAATCCAAAGCTAAGCTGTAAATACTCAGGCTGACCCGAGCGTAAAGTAAAACACAAAACACTCGAGTTAGGACAATATATACTTATATAATGTAAACCAACTCAAGTGAACTGTAGTAGAAATGCACAATAACTCAAAGGATGCTTGGGACCGCCCATCCTTTAAGGATCAGTTAAACTATAAATTAAATACATCCCGTGGTTAAAATTTCAAAATGGTATTTTATACTTCGAAATCAAATATCATTTCAAAATTCAATATCATTCAAAAATCCATTTCGTAATATCAAAATATCGTATCTTCCAAACCACATTCATTTATTTAAAATACCACTTCAACACACATTTCAAAATAGTTTATATTCAAAACAAATTACTTCATTTTAAATCATAAAATGAAGTTATTATATTTAATAATTAAATTTCCAAAAATTTAAATTTTCAAAGTTCATTCATTCACTTAATTTTATCAAAACAGTGAAAATTCACCTTTCGTAGCATTTAGAAAATGCTACGGAAAGTCACATTCAAAACAGTTCAATTTAACAAAAGACGACATTTAAAAATTCTTTAATAGGGTTACATTAGTTCAAATAAACTTAGTTAAATTCATCAATTATAACATTTACAAAAATGCTATAATATTCTTTAACTAAATTTAGCCATTTGGTTCATTATTATCAACTACAACATTTACAAATGATGTATTATCATACATTAGAATTAATAGCATTTCAGAAATGCAATTAATTAACTTCAAATATTCAGTATAATTTCACAAATAATTATATTTTTATTTAAATAATTTTTTTAACTTATAAAATCATATAATTTCACTTTTATAGTCATCATTTAAATACCCTTATATTCATGATTTTATAAAGTTAAATTTCCATTCAAAAATCAAAATTTAATAATAATTCACTTATTAAATTCCAACATTAAATTTTAAATTCATTAAATTAAATTTAACTTAACACTTAAGTTTAAATTTTCAAATATAACTTAATTTCATTTTTATTTACTTAACTTAAAATTCACTTTTAAGCCAAATTCATAAATTTCCAATTAGT
Source organism: Allium fistulosum (assembly GCA_030737815.1). Classification (NCBI taxonomy): domain Eukaryota; kingdom Viridiplantae; phylum Streptophyta; class Magnoliopsida; order Asparagales; family Amaryllidaceae; genus Allium; species Allium fistulosum. Next base: position 1,261,078,580 of record CM060901.1, read on the forward strand.
TATATTTCAAAATTTCAACTTAAATATTCATTCATTTCACATTTTAACTTTATTCAAAAATCATTAATATATTATAAAATCATTTAAATTCACTTTAATCCAAATTATCATGAATTTATCATATTTCATATTTAATTTAAATTCCAATTATCACCAAATTAAAATTTCCCAAAATAACTTACATTTTAGATTTTCTAACTTTACCATTAATTTATTTCACTTATAAATTTTCAGAAAATCAATAATGCTTTACAAAAATCATTTTTAATCAAATTTAAATCAAAATATTATAATATTTACATTTCTAAAATATTTTAAAAATTTTAGAAAAATATATTTTAACTACGGGTCTGTATTTCATTTTTTTAGCCTAAGTAAAGTGATACGGGTAATATATCATTTCAACCCGTAATTTACAAAGAAAACCTGGGTTTGATCATTTCAAACCCTTAATCCCAAGTAAATGAAAATAATTGAAAATCATTCAGGCCTATCATTTCGGCCCATAACAATTTTCTCCTATTCTAAAGTATGTTCGGGTATGTATCATTTCAACCCATAGTGATTCTAATCTAAAGGGAACTTGCAGTGTGATAAACTGATAAAAATAACAGAATAACATAATATAACAGTAACACATGATATAACAGGTGTTTAAGCATGGGTGAACATCATATAATCATAACATAGCAGATGTAATATGGTGATGCATTTTACAGATTCAAAAGTGGTCAATTTACTAGTTATATAGGTATACACTGTCTGGTGAGAATAACTCACTGGTATAAGCTGGAGACGACAACTGAAACACACAAACTAAGATCTTCGAAGGCACAAAAGCACGAATAAGATTTGAGATTGGGAGAGCCAAAGATTAATCACCTTGAATACATTCAAACAAACAAAACAATCTACATAAGTTTTCAACCCGAATATAATAAAACAATGTTAGAAATGAATGTACAAAACATCACCAAAGTATTTGCACTTGCTTCAACCACTTGTGCTTCAGTCTAGGGTTAGAAACACATGTCTAAGAATGGGTTAGGATCTGGTCTTTGGGTTCAAATGGGTCGGCCTAGCATAGATTTAATGATGGTGCAAAGGTATGGCATGAAACTACACAAAACAAGGCAACACAACATGGTTCAAAGCAAACAAAGGCTCAGCCAAAGCAATCATGGCACGACCAGGTCTGGCAGGGTCAGGGGATGACGTGGCAGAGGGTGTAGGTCAGGTTGGAGGTGGTGGTGGTGGTGGCGGCCAAGGGGGTGTTTGAGGTGGTGGAACATCATGGTGCATGGCTATGTACATTCAAGTGGAGTTTGGTGCATTTTCATGTGGATCTTCAACCTAGGGACCACGGCAGGGCTTGGGGTTGGACTGGAGGTGGTGGAGATTGGTTGAGGTGATGGTGGAGGCGGCCAAGGTGCTGGTGGTGGCAGGGGCCGAGCCTAGAGATAGAAGAAGCAAGTGCAAATTCATGAAAACAAGTATAAAAACAATGAAAAGAAAAGAGATTTTTACCAAACTTTTTTACAAGGAAGGAGGCCAATTTTTTTTTGTGAGATGAGAAGAAAAGAAATTCACGTGAAATGGAAATGAAATGGTCGGCTGAAAGGTAGCAGTTAAGGCAGCAAAATGAATTAAATTGTTGGTTGATAATGAAAAGACAAGAAGTCAAAAAGCCTTAAGCAAATCAAAGGTCACAAACTCTTCAATTTACCATATTTCTTTTGGAATTTTTAAATAACTGAAAAATACATGTAAATTGAGATAAAACACGAAAATTTAGTAAATAAACAAAAATAAATAAATAAACATTAATTATATATAATGGAATAAACCTTGGAAAATTTTTATGTACTTGAAAAATATTTATAAATAAAGATAAGAACACAAAATAAAAATGCATTCACAAAAATAAATAAATAAATTTTATTTAAATATAATTTAAATGAAGAAAATAGCAGAAAATGGAAACTAGCCTTTAAAAATGGGAAATAAATGCAATAAGTTTTGGAAAAATTCTATTATCACTTTAAAAATATTTTAAAATAAAATATATACCTAACATGTCATATAACACATATTAGAACATGATTTGACAAACAAAAAAATTATTTATATAAATTAAAATAGATAATTTTGTTAAATAAATTAATATACACCCAATATTGTAAAAAGCATAACTTTCACAATATAAATCAGATTTCAACGAAATGGAAAGTAGTATTCTTAAAATTTAATCTATTTTCATAATAAAAGATAAAATTCATGAATTTAAATATTTAAATTTTAAATATAAAAGTCAAAGTTTGACCAGATTGACCAAAAATCCACTTTTTCTGGAAATATCCTATTTATTCAGGTTTGGAATTATAATTCACACAAAAATCAAAATATACTTTAAAATAACAAAAATTATTCATTTTAATAAATATAATAAAGTTTTTTTTAAATCAAAATTCAAATAAAATAATCAAAATAAACAATTAAAATAAATCACAAAATACAGGGTTGTTACATTTTCCTTTGGATAGTTCAAGAATAAATCTTGTTCTGTTTTGTGATGATCAGAATAATCATCTAAGTGGTAATCGAATGTTTGTTTAGGCAGATATGATGGTGCACTTAGTAAATTATCCTCTTTGTCAATGTACAGTTGGGACGAGTTCAAATCCGAATGAATCCAAAGCAAGTGGATGATTTTTTTCAAAAAACTATTTGTCTATAAATAGTATTGTTTCAAGAGGAAATTTGGAAAAGAAGAAATTTATTATTATTATTATTATTATTAACTAGTTCTAGTATCTTAGAAATGACTAAAAATGGGTAAAAGATGTGTTTGGATGGCAAACACTTCTCTTGAGTATTGCCCTTCTTAGTAAAGGGGTATATGGTACTTTGGTAGCACCTAGTTTCTTGACATCGTTTTAAAGTTACTCGGGCTATATGTATGATTTCAAAAAGGGTTTTTGAAAACAAACCGGGTATTGTGTTCTTGGATCCCTTAAAAGGAGGAGTTTACAAAATAAAATGATATTTTGATTAAAAGGGTAGATTAATAAATGAAGTTTTAATTAGGTAAATTTAATAAGGGGATTTAATAAAATTTGTTTATTTAAACTGTGTATTTTGATTTAACATCTAGGATGTGAAGAATTATTTGATGTTATTAGGCCGGCTAATAGACATTTTTACCTTAGTACTGTCTAAGAAAAAGTAAAATCTAGGATGAAGTTTGGATAGCATCCTACTCTTCTTAGCTACTTACCAGACCAATTAGGGTAAAGGGGTTGATTTTGTCAACATAGTTTCAAGATCCAAATTATTTTTGGCCTACATCTAATAGTTAAAATTAAATAGAATTAAAAGTCAAATGTTTGAATATACTCTTAGGATGTAGAAGAGTATTATATAAGTTAAAATTTTTAAAATCGATTCTTATGAAGCATGGAGGGAGGGTAGAAAGTAGTTAGATAGTAAGAATCATTAGATCACTACGTAGGATGTATGAAGGTCATTTCTTCTTTTTACATAGTTCTTGATCCTAGATTCGAGTATATGACTGGAGGTGTTTTACATCATTTCGAATAAGGGTTTATCACTCGATTTTTGACGACGAGCATTGGTGAGGGTTCTTACGTGGAACCAAAAGTTGTTTACCATAGTTTATGGCTATGCACGGAGAACAGAGGTTTCTATTTAAGAGGCCTGATCAAAGTTCGCACCAGGAAGTCGGTTGAGCGATACTAGTTCGAAAGTGAAGTTATGTGTTCGAGTGAATAATCAAATCAGATTTTACATAGGAATGATCTATGTACATCATATAGACTGATTAATAATTTAGTGTTTTTGGGAATTAGCATTGTGGTATAATTTCGAGGACGAAATTATTTTAAGGGGAGAAGAGTGCAACGACCCGGAATTTTACCACCATGATTTGCAAATATTCAATATATTTTAAATATTAAAATAATGCATTTTATTATTAAAATATAACTCTTTTAAATAATAACAAATGATGGTAAAATAGATTTGTAACGACCAAGGATTTTGCTATTTTGAAATAGGCTATTTATTCATATTTTATATAATCAATAAATGGATTTTTATTAAAAATAAACCTATTTTAATTATTTAATAATAATGATAAAATAGTTTTCAAAATTTGTTTACAAATATAGATAGTTCATAGAAAAATAGAAAATGTGACCGTAGAACATTTTTAGAAATTTTTACTTTTCGACACCCGAAAGTTGTCGGGAACGTTGTGCACACTTGGTGCAAAATGCACACATTTATGTGTCTTAGGACTAGTATTAATTAAGCATACTTATGTATATTAACTTATAAATATTTATACATAAGCATGGATGTGACAAATTATGTTATAAAAGGTATATATATACATCTAAACACACCTATATGTGTACAAATCACCTGCATATCCTTAGTACACACACATGGAAGCTCTAGCATGATTCAAGGCATGAAAATGGGAGGGAAGAACGTGTACAAGTGATGGGAGGGAGGTATGGAGTGCATGCATGTGTATATATTTAATTATAAACACTTTATATTTTGAAAATATATTCCTAAGCCTATAAATACTCCTTCCATTTCATAATTTTCATTTTACAATCCTCTTCTCCACTTTCAAATCCCTAAAAGCTTGAAAAAATATATATCCATGGCTTCTCTTCATAATTTTAAAGTACGAAAAATCATTTATTTTTACTCAAAATCTCCTCTTTAGTCCACTAAACCACTTTTACATATACTACAACCTCTTCTCTTCCATGTTGCAAGCCCATCCACCCTAAAACATCCATGGCCGAGCCCAAATTGTCCAAGGCCGAGCCTATTTTAGGTGTGCAGGCAGCCAAAGACTTCATTTTTGCAAAGTACTATCTTGTATTCAAGTTCGGTACAAGTTTGCCTTGATTTAGTGAAAGTTTCCTGAGTAAAGTTCATGTTTTAAAACTCAAGTTACTAACTTTTAAAGTTGTAAAGTTAACGAGTTAAAATGTTGATCAAGTATGTGGTAATGTTATATGTTGTGTATGCATGCATATAGGTTGATTTGGTGTTGATTGCTTATGAAGTTTGAGTAGGCGATAAAGATTATAACTTGAATGTTTGAAAAGTTTGTTAGCATTGTGAAGTAATACTTTGTTTACGTTGGTTCTATAATGTTATAATGTGATATTATGTTGGAATGTTGTGTTTGTATGTGGGTTCATGACATCAAGGTCGCGATTTGCTAACCAAAATCGACGTAGAAATCCGCTTTTTGTCGAAAATTTGATTTTTGTTGAAAACTGAAAAGTTTTTAAGTTTAAAACTTTGATATGGTTTTCAAAAGTTTATTTCCATGTTTCAAAGAGGAGAAGAGTTCAAAAAGGGAAGTTTTATAAGTTAGAAAAAGGAAATTTCAAGTTTTTGAAATTACGGGTCCGTATAGCGATAGTTGCAATACCCGCAATTCGGGAAGGCTGACTATTTTTCTAAACTTGTTTTCACTTAAAATCTTTTTGGAAATGTTTTCTAACTTTAATTTACTAATTAGAGAACAATTATCTATTTATTTATTTGTTTAATGATTAATTAATTAATTAATAAAGGTAATTAATACTTAATCATTTGTCAACGATGGTATTTATACTTAAATGTTAATCAATTAGTTAATCATGATTTGTTACTTAATTAAAGTTAATTTTTATTTAATTATTAATTAAGGATTAGTTAATTATTATTAATTATTTATTTAAGATAATTATTAATTAGTTATTATTTTTAAAAGGGGTCTTATTTAAATTAATCTTCGATTAAATTAGCTATGTTTTATTAAGGTTTAATTTAGTTTTAATTACTTTTAACTAGAGTTTAATTACCATTCAACAAGGATTTGACTCTCGTTTACAAGGGTTTTAAATTTATTTAAAATCAGATTTGAGTTTAAATAATCTGTTTTGCTTAAACTATTTCTGTTTCAAGTAAAAAGGATTTCTATGTCGCTTACCCTTAAGTAACCCCATATGATTATGAAAACTAAATGACATCTATTAGCAGAACAAAACACCATTTTGCTATTACAATTAACTTGGACATTTACTTAAGTTGATTGATTGTTACGCGTTGATCCCTTATATACATGTTGTTATGTGATGCCATGTTAAAATAGATAAGTAAAATCAAAATAAAAGCACCACTATGGTCGCTAAGCCTCTGTTTGATTTTATAGAGATAAATATTTCACTTTCTTTTTGTAATGGTTTCAAAGTTATTTTAATTTGAACAAGATATTTAAAGAACGATTTGACAAATGGTTTTTACAAAAGATGTTTTTTTAACTCATGGGAATGGTTTTCCAATTACAAAAAGAAGTTTTTATAAAGAGTTTTATAAAGAAATTTGGGAATTTATAAGGTGTTTGGGTAAATGGATTTGAGTTTTTTAAGCAAAGAAGATTTCATAAATAAGGAAGATTTATAAAATGGTTTTGCTTATTAAAGGAAGCTAATTTGATTTAGAGTTATTTAAGGAGTTGTTTAAACATGAAAGGTTTGTGAAAATGTTATATAAATGATTTTGAATATTTACAAAATAGTTTTATAAATGAATTTGGTAGTTGGAAAGTATTTTGAAATGAATTTGGATATCAAGTAAAAGAGATTTCAGGAATGAAATAGGTTTGATTAAAAAGGATTTATCGAAAGAAATATAAAAAGAATTTGAGATCTTGGTTTCTTTAAACTGACCTTTTAAAAATGGTTGTACGGAACATCCATTCCATACTTAACACCGAGGGAATATTGTTTAGGGTTGTCCTTAACTCCAATTTAAACAACATTAGTTTAATCCTTTTTAACATGATTTGGAAGTAAGAAGTTATTCACAAATGTTTTGTATATATACTTATGTCTAAGAGATAAGTGTATGAATGTTTTAGACAAACGTTTTGAAAAGGGATTTATTAAATAAGGATTTGTTCTGAGGCTTAGTGGTTGCTATGGATAAATAAATCTCAAATGGAATTGGTTGTTGTTTGTTTATTTGATAGTTAAATAATCGACTATCAAATATGGACCCAAAATGTAACTTTCGAAATATCTAGGAGAAACACGTGAGTTATATAGCACAGTCATTCCCGATGATGTTGTACTGTCCGTATAAATCTCGTTTCGCTCTCCTAGGACAAATGATAACGTTCGTCCACTAACGGTTAGGAGGTGAACTCCGCTCTTATCTTTGACTGTTTATTCCCTAAAGAACCGGGGTTGAGTTTACCGGAAACTATATCAAATGTTATTTCGAAGAGACCGGGATCATATATGTTATCTGAAAACTACTTCGATCCAACTCAAGCGTTTCAAAGTGAAGACCTGTTGAAGATGATGGAATTGAATACGGAGCGCCCAAGCGTTTCATTCAGTCCCAGAATGAACTTGTATGGATGAATGATGGCATTGCATTGCTGCCTAGAGGGAAGTGTTAGCATTCCAAGTGGGAAGTGCTAAATAAAAAGGTACAACGTAGCCTCAAGCCTCATCAACCGGGAATGACTAAAACATGGGAGATGTAGTAGGATTAAGTGGGTTGCTCTCAATTAGGGTATTATCATCCCTATCTAGGGTCGATATTATCTCTAATTTGTATGCTTCGGGGCCCATTAACCAAGGGGTGATCATATTCGGTACTACTAGTCAAGTGGTAGGCTGGTTCTATGTTGGCAAGGTATCCCAGCGAGGTTGTAACGACCCAGAATTTCGAACAAATTAAATTGAGAACATTTAATTAATTTTAAGTATTTGAACGACGATTTAATTTGAATCCCCAAAATAACTTTGAATTTGGCAATTAAATATTAATATTTAATCTATTGTAAGGTGAATAAAAATTTGAATCTTCAATTTAAAGCTGAAGAAAAATATTTCAAAAGCTTTTAAATTTTATTTTGATGATACTGAAGATAACGGAAGCTTCAGAATTTAATTTCAAACCGTTTTGTTCAGTTTTAAAATTCTATCGTTCGTATCGATATTTAAAATATAGCCGTCCGAGGCGCAGTCTCGGAATTCGACGAAACCAGTTCCATTGGGTCCGTAATATTGTATTATTATCGGATTCCAAATTTCGTATTTTTCGGTGTTGATACGTGAGCACACGATGAGTAATCGCGTCGAAAATTTAAATTGAATTCGATTGAAAATTTAAACTTTGAATTTTGTCACGTCAGTTGCTTTTCATTCCTAAAATCACGCCTACCATCGCGCAGGGAATCACGAAGAAAAGATCGCGCAACCCATCCTTCTTCATTTTTAAAATGTTCCTCTCCCTCCGTTCAGTTCAAATCTAACGAAAGAAAAAAAAATGGACGCTCTTCGTTTTCCCTTACTCTTCCCAACTCATTCGAACAAAGCCTCATTTCTATTCCTTTTTTTTTATCGTTCGAGAATTTTTCCTGAGTGAGACTAGGGTTCGCGAGGATAAAGGTCGCGATCTCGTTCTGGGTGGGATAGGGCTAGGACGTGGGGCGACGTTCTGATGGATGTTGGACTTTGGTGGTTGTGGTCGCGATTTAGATAGGGGCTGGCGGCCGCAAGTTTGATTTGGGCTTCGACCACGGCGAGGTTTGGGGCGCGTTCCAGGCACGCGCACGTGGCTCGTGGACGCGATGGTGGCAGTCGCGAGCACGGCGAAGAGTGGCATCAGATGGATGGTTTGCAGGGAGGCCGAGGTGTTCAATTTGAAGCCTGGTAGCAGGTAAGGTCGAGGCAGTGATGGAAGAAGTCAGGGGTCTCGGTGTAGGTGGGTTCGAACTTGTATGTGAGAGGTATCATTTTATTTTGATTTAGTTAAGTAAATTAAATTTTTACAGTAAAAGAAAAAAAAAGGAAATTTAATAATTAGTTAGATAAATTTAGTAAAGGAGAAAGTTGGTTTAAAAAAGAATTATCAGCTAAGAAAAAAAAAAGAAACAGTTTTGTATAATTTATATACATATATGTATAGGCAGGAGGAAATTTATATACAGTAAGTGTTATAGAAAATATATATATATATATATATATAAGTATAAAAGTTTTAGTTTGCTTTAAATAATGATGTTAGTGGATAGATAATTAAATTTACTTATTAAATTTATTTTAGTCATTAAAGGAAACTTAGTTTTAAACCTTAAATTGAAATTTAATAAAATTATTGAAAGAGAAGTTAGTTAATTAAACAATCAAAAATGAAAATTAGTTATTTGATTGGTTTGAATATTGATTAATTTATATAATTGTTATACAAGGTATAAATCAAGAGAACAATTCAATTTGGAAATGGAATTGCAAAATAAAAAGGCTAAGGTGAGATTTTCTCACTCGAAGGAAAATTGTGTTTTACAGTTATTGATTGATGATATGATTGCTATGTTGATGTGATATTAGATATGATAGGATATATCTATATATATAGCAATATATACATATTGGCATATGTATATATTGGATTGATGATTTCCCGCCTCGTATAGCGGATGAGACCCTATTGCGCCGTTAGTAAGCGGATTTATAAAAACCTATATACCGTGATAATTCCGCACTGGAGCGGAATTGGTATTGTGCTAACATCTTTGGATGCAGGGAAACAGGTTGGAGGGATCCAACTGGACCCCTCACATTGATTGAATTTATTTCTATTGTGATATGAATCTGTGAATGATTATAGTGATGCTATTAATCATATTGATATCTGGAAATTGTTTGAAAGCTAAAATTTAGCTGAATGGATGTTTTGACATCGTTGGATTCCAAAGATAAACGAAATTGAATTTTTGAAATTCAAGTAGAAAATTTCTAAGTGAATCAATTTTTGAAATTGAAGAAATTTTTAAGAAAGGAATTTTTAAAGTATAAAAAGTAAATTTTTATAATCGTATTGAATAAATTCCAGAATCAAGTGAAAACGTTAAATAAATGAATTTCGTATAATAGTGATTTTAAATTGAAGAATTTAATTAAAATTTGGATTTCTAAATAGTTGGAAAAAGATAAAAGGGATTTATTTTCTTTAAGAGGAATTTGTTTAAAATGAAATAAGTTGGAAGTCCAATTATAAATTTAATTGGCAAATTGAAACAAGTTTAGAAAAAAATCAATATAAAAGGATTTGGGATGGGAAATTAATTAAGAAATGAATATTGAAATTGATTTGGTATTGAAGTAAAATTAGAAATCAATTTGGGATTTGATTTTGGGGTTAAAAGTGAATATTTGGGAATGTGGATTTAAAAATGGAAATGATGTTAAAATGGGTTTATTTACAGTTTGTAAAGTTTAAAAGAACGATTTCTTTTAAAATAAATAAATTATAAGTATTTTAACTTATAATATGGATTTTTGATGTATACGTTGAGTTATAAAATTGAATGGGTCATTAAAGGAAATTTATAAAATCGAAGTTGTTATAGAATAGAGAATAGAATTTATAAACGTTGTTTTATAAATTCGAAATCAATTGGATTTGATAAATTAAATATAGAAGGACATTAAAGAAGATATATTCGCGATTTTAAATAGCGAATTTTTATTGAAATAAAATGTGTAGAAAAGACTGAAATGTGGTTAGTGAAGTATATTCACGATTTTGGACAGTGAATATATTTTTAAGTAAAATGGATAGGGTTTTGGGAAAGCGATATTATGAAATGAAGTTAATTGTTTTAAAAGATGTTTTAAAACGTGTGAACTATCGAAATCATAGATTTCAACATTTATTGTTGAAATAGACGTTTTCGAAAAATAAGGAAATGGTGGACTATAACACTGTTGTTATAGTAAATGATTTTCGAAAGAAAATGTTTTATATAGTATTGGGATTTATATATACCTATCTTAATTCCGAATCCCTATACTATTGATTTCAAGTCGTCGTAACGATGTTTTACGCAACATTCGTTTTGACTCAAAAAGGTGTTAAAAGAATGTTTTCCTTAAAGAATGAATTTATACTTAATTTGATTTAAGTATATCGAATATTTTCAAGTGTTGAAAATAAATGATTTGTGAATTACTTATTTTTAAATAAGTATGGAAATGCTTTTCCAATGTGAAATGAACTGTTTGAGTTTTTATCTTTTAAAGATAAATTGAAAAGTGAATATTTGAAATTGTTTTCAAATGATTAAGTGTGGAAATTTTATATCTAGTAAAAGATATTTTGGAAGATGAAATAATTTGGAAAATTATTTGGAATCTGATGATGTTGCGCATCTTTATTGATAGTTAAATAACCGACTATCAATAATTACCTTGAGTAGGTATTTGTTGTGAATTGGATGAATTTGAATGCCACACTTATTTTTGAATAAGCGCTCACTATTCGGGTTAGCCGGGAAAGGACCATGGGGTCGTATAACCCATTCCGAATATGTGATACGTCGTTATGAATCGCATTTGAAGACCGGTGTTGAAGACCGGATATTTTTGAAAACGGAAGGATTACCGTCGAGTTACTCTACATCGACTGATCTTCGATTTAGAGGTTTTATCACCCTTAGTGACGGGAAGTCCGGACGTGATTAGAAATTATCCGGATGTGCAAGGGCTTCGTGAGAAGTGCCTTCGCTTCTGTTCGATCCCGGAACAGACTTGTATGGATTGTGTGTCTGACGTTACAATTTGAGATATAAAGCTGATTTCTTTCAAATACATTTCTGTTGGTGGCGGAGAATTTATTCTCTTAGCTTAACACCCTTCTCTGAGACGTACGAGCTCAGAGGTTATGTAGTTGAAATTTATCAGCGATATATCCCAATTTGGTAACGTGGCATACTGAGTGTTGCTGTGAAATGATCAGTGTTTGATCATTTGTGATATGATCATTTGTTTGATCTTATATCTTTGTGATCATAGGTTGATCATTTTTGTTTGACCCGAAGCAGGGCTTTTTGAGAAAGCGTAGCTTTGTGGACGAGACTTCGTCGAGCCTCACACCCCGAAAATGGTCGAAACAGGACGAATGCGGCAAGGTTCTAGGGAGTAGCGCCCCTTAGTGTATGTCATTCCTTCTAGATAAAGGTGGTATCATGGTATGGAGCCCAGATACTTAACCTCTGTGGTTGCTGCAAAATTTATTTCTTTGTGGTTGTTGCGAATCGGGGATCCTCGGGAAGATCGGTGACGATCGGGGGATGGCATACGCGTGTCAGTAGTTACCTATTTTTGCAGAGGTAACCCGGCCTTGTGTTGGCAGAGATCCGGTTAGGTTCTCGGGTCGTCTATTCCAGGGACGTACCCATCGTGGAAAAGGAAGTTCCTTAGCCTGACCATTTGTTGGAAATCCAAAGAAACAATACGTGACTTGTACGGTTTTAGTTGTAGAACCTGCCATCTAATATGGCAGCTATAGCAAGCATACTATAATGGTACCTATGCTGGCTAAGATTTATATTCTACTTTCGAAATGTTTCTACACTATGCACTAATAATAATATCAAAAAGAATTTGATTTTTGCGTAGTAAGCATCTTTGACTATCATAAGAAGAAATCTCCTCCAAGTCTGCGTTTGCATTATGTGTGTGGCGGGAGGTCTTATGGTAGTTTCATTTTCCAAAAGCATTGCGAATTGACATTAAAGTTTTCCTGTTGTTTATTTTAAAGAATAACTGTTTTACGATCTCACACCAGTCACCATGACTGACTCGGAGTTTATTGTTTCCCTTCTAAACTCTGGGTGCCCACAAATTTTCCACACGGGCAGTCTAGAGTTAGATTATCAGGATATTCTGGATATTCTGGAGCTTTGGAGATAAGCTGGAGGACGAGACGTAGTATTTGTATCTGCTAGTATTTATTCCGCTGTGTATTCTGTATGAGGACAAGTTTATATAACTGTCCATTGTTGTTTATTGACTCTGATGATATGATGTGATGTAATGTAATAACAGATATAATTCTTTTGTTTTTAAATGATATTCATTTATCTATTATATATTGTTCCGCTGCGATATGTGAGATTCTGATATTGTCTCTGTTCTGTATCTGTTGTTGTTTTGTTGTTCTTCTTCTCTTTTTCTTCTATCTTCTTCTTCTTCTACCTTTTTCTTCTTTCTAAAACCCTCACTACTGGAGTTTCCGGCACTCGATTGCTCGGCAGTCGATAAAGTGAGTATCGATGTTGAATTTTCGAAAGTCGAAAATTTCGGTATGTGACAAAGTGGTATCAGAGCATATGGTTAAGCGACAACCCTGCTCTGTTGGGTGTTACTCATTAGAGATAGAGTCAGTAGTACTCTAGAATGAGTTGAGTGTAATAATAGATATGAGCGCGTATTTGTTATTGAATATAAAATTGTTTTATATTGTGATGATTGGTTTATTGAGTGGTATATGAACCTTCGTCGGCACAGTCTTGCAAAACTGTATCGAAGGGGTTTCTAAACACTTGAATAGAACAATTCGGCACAGTATTGTTTTGAATAGGGTAAATGAAATAATTTTACCCAAAACTATTTTTGTATAGAAAAGAAATAATTTTCTATGAATTATCATAGTATATGGATGTTTGGTTGTTATAAAATAATAACATGGAATTATTATCATTGTTATATGAAATGGAATGAGAAATTAAAATAATAACCAAAGATTTGGAAATAAATCCATTTAACGAATGAAATTTATAAATGTGAATTGAAAGATAAAGAGATGAATTCACATACTAATGAAATTTAAAGAATATAAATTATAAATGTGACTTATAATTTGAAACGGAATTCCAGAGAAGTATTTGGAAATGTTTTGAAAATGATTTGAAAATTTTGGAGATTTGGAAGTTTAAATCATTTTTGATTTGAAAATGGATTTCGAAGGTTTTGAAAAGTATTTGGAGAGTTGAAAGCTCTAAACTCTTTTCGGTCGCTGGAAAATAATCCTGATGATGGTGGCCACATCATTAGAATTCATTTTCGGGTTTCCAAAAGAGAAATTGCTGTCAAATTGTTTTAAATAGGAGTTGTTTGAAAATTTGGGTTTTTGTTTTGGAAATTCAAATGGAATTTGAATTGTTTTCAAATGGTTTTGAAAAAAATGGAAACGACTCTGGAATCCTATTTAAAATACTTACGAAATATTAATAAGTTAATAACTTATAGAATATTTGAATTTTGATTAGAATGAAATTCAAAGTGAAAACGAATGAATTAGTGAATGAATGAATAAATTGCGATTGCAAGTTCCAGAAAATGAAATTGAATGTTAAAATTCATTTTGAATTTGTAAGTAAATAAAACTGCAATTGAATTTGATTTGTGGAAAACGAAGTGAACTATTAAACTAAAATTAGTAAGTGAAGCTAATTGAATATTAACCAAATGAATAAGGTTTGGAACGAATTAAATTCAATAATTGTAAAAGAAAGATAAATTGAATTCGAATTGGAAATCCAGTTAAATGTGAGTGGTTATAAACCAAAATAGCAAACTGAAAATAAATTTTGGAAATGAGCAAAAGAATAAAACTGGAATTAAAACTGAATATTGAAAATGAAGTTGAATTGTGTGAAATTAAATGAAGTTTTGAGATTAGTTTGAAGTGAACTAAAGTTAATTGATAAAATTCAATATCCAGAAGTAAACTAAATCCAAATTAGATTGGAATTGTGAATTGAATTCGAATGAGAATTGAAATGTAAAATTGAATGAGAATAGATATGTAACTTCAATAGTAAGTTAAAAATGTGTAAACAGTTTATATTTGAAATTTTGTAATAGAATTTGCAAAATAGTTTGAATGCTGTAACTAGATATAATGGCTAGTAGATATACAGGTGTAAAGGAATTGGGATTTTAATTTAGAAGAGAATTCGAATTGCTCGAAAAAGGTATGTATTTGAGTTTTAATATGAGTTTTTGATGATTTCTGGTCTAGCCGCTTGGCTTTTTCTTTTTCTTTTTGAAATCTGAGAATCCGTAGGGACGTTTTGTAGTCGTGCCGTATTAGCCGCGCAAAGGAGACGCTGGCGAAATTTTTCGAAAATTTCGAGTGTTAGAAAATTTTTGAGAAATTTTGAAAGTTTAAAATTTGAATTTAAACTCGAATTTGAATTTAGAAGTTGAACAATGTTGTTTGAAACTTAAAATTGAAGTTAGAAATTTAGTTGAATGATAGCGAATCTTTAGTAGAAAGATTTGTTTTGAAAAGTGATAAAACTATTTGGATTGTGAAAAATAGTAGACGAGTTAAGGACCTTTCTTTCTAACTTGTAATTTCGAGGACGAAATTCTTTTAAGGAGGGAAGTTTGTAACGACCCAGAATTTCGAACAAATTAAATTGAGAATATTTAATTAATTTTAAGTATTTGAACGACGATTTAATTTGAATCCCCGAAATAACTTTGAATTTGGCAATTAAATATTAATATTTAATCTATTGTAAGGTGAATAAAAATTTGAATCTTCAATTTAAAGCTGAAGAAAAATATTTCAAAAGCTTTTAAATTTTATTTTGATGATACTGAAGATAACGGAAGCTTCAGAATTTAATTTCAAACCGTTTTGTTCAGTTTTAAAATTCTATCGTTCGTATCGATATTTAAAATATAGCCGTCCGAGGCGCAGTCTCGGAATTCGACGAAACCAGTTCCATTAGGTCCGTAATATTGTATTATTATTGGATTCCAAATTTCGTATTTTTCGGTGTTGATACGTGAGCACACGATGAGTAATCGCGTCGAAAATTTAAATTGAATTCGATTGAAAATTTAAACTTTGAATTTTGTCACGTCAGTTGCTTTTCATTCCTAAAATCACGCCTACCATCGCGCAGGGAATCACGAAGAAAAGATCGCGCAACCCATCCTTCTTCATTTTTAAAATGTTCCTCTCCCTCCGTTCAGTTCAAATCTAACGAAAGAAAAAAAAATGGACGCTCTTCGTTTTCCCTTACTCTTCCCAACTCATTCGAACGAAGCCTCATTTCTATTCCTTTTTTTTTATCGTTCGAGAATTTTTCCTGAGTGAGACTAGGGTTCGCGAGGATAAAGGTCGCGATCTCGTTCTGGGTGGGATAGGGCTAGGACGTGGGGCGACGTTCTGATGGATGTTGGACTTCGGTGGTTGTGGTCGTGATTTAGATAGGGGCTGGCGGCCGCAAGTTTGATTTGGGCTTCGACCACGGCGAGGTTTGGGGCGCGTTCCAGGCACGCGCACGTGGCTCGTGGACGCGATGGTGGCAGTCGCGAGCACGGCGAAGAGTGGCATCAGATGGATGGTTTGCAGGGAGGCCGAGGTGTTCAATTTGAAGCCTGGTAGCAGGTAAGGTCGAGGCAGTGATGGAAGAAGTCAGGGGTCTCGGTGTAGGTGGGTTCGAACTTGTATGTGAGAGGTATCATTTTATTTTGATTTAGTTAAGTAAATTAAATTTTTACAGTAAAAGAAAAAAAAAGGAAATTTAATAATTAGTTAGATAAATTTAGTAAAGGAGAAAGTTGGTTTAAAAAAGAATTATCAGCTAAGAAAAAAAAAAGAAACAGTTTTGTATAATTTATATACATATATGTATAGGCAGGAGGAAATTTATATACAGTAAGTGTTATAGAAAAATATATATATATATATATAAGTATAAAAGTTTTAGTTTGCTTTAAATAATGATGTTAGTGGATAGATAATTAAATTTACTTATTAAATTTATTTTAGTCATTAAAGGAAACTTAGTTTTAAACCTTAAATTGAAATTTAATAAAATTATTGAAAGAGAAGTTAGTTAATTAAACAATCAAAAATGAAAATTAGTTATTTGATTGGTTTGAATATTGATTAATTTATATAATTGTTATACAAGGTATAAATCAAGAGAACAATTCAATTTGGAAATGGAATTGCAAAATAAAAAGGCTAAGGTGAGATTTTCTCACTCGAAGGAAAATTGTGTTTTACAGTTATTGATTGATGATATGATTGCTATGTTGATGTGATATTAGATATGATAGGATATATCTATATATATAGCAATATATACATATTGGCATATGTATATATTGGATTGATGATTTCCCGCCTCGTATAGCGGATGAGACCCTATTGCGCCGTTAGTAAGCGGATTTATAAAAACCTATATACCGCGATAATTCCGTACTGGAGCGGAATTGGTATTGTGCTAACATCTTTGGATGCAGGGAAACAGGTTGGAGGGATCCAACTGGACCCCTCACATTGATTGAATTTATTTCTATTATGATATGAATCTGTGAATGATTATAGTGATGCTATTAATCATATTGATATCTGGAAATTGTTTGAAAGCTAAAATTTAGCTGAATGGATGTTTTGACATCGTTGGATTCCAAAGATAAACGAAATTGAATTTTTGAAATTCAAGTAGAAAATTTCTAAGTGAATCAATTTTTGAAATTGAAGAAATTTTTAAGAAAGGAATTTTTAAAGTATAAAAAGTAAATTTTTATAATCGTATTGAATAAATTCCAGAATCAAGTGAAAACGTTAAATAAATGAATTTCGTATAATAGTGATTTTAAATTGAAGAATTTAATTAAAATTTGGATTTCTAAATAGTTGGAAAAAGATAAAAGGGATTTATTTTCTTTAAGAGGAATTTGTTTAAAATGAAATAAGTTGGAAGTCCAATTATAAATTTAATTGGAAAATTGAAACAAGTTTAGAAAAAAATCAATATAAAAGGATTTGGGATGGGAAATTAATTTAGAAATGAATATTGAAATTGATTTGGTATTGAAGTAAAATTAGAAATCAATTTGGGATTTGATTTTGGGGTTAAAAGTGAATATTTGGGAATGTGGATTTAAAAATGGAAATGATGTTAAAATGGGTTTATTTACAGTTTGTAAAGTTTAAAAGAACGATTTCTTTTAAAATAAATAAATTATAAGTATTTTAACTTATAATATGGATTTTTGATGTATACGTTGAGTTATAAAATTGAATGGGTCATTAAAGGAAATTTATAAAATCGAAGTTGTTATAGAATAGAGAATAGAATTTATAAACGTTGTTTTATAAATTCGAAATCAATTGGATTTGATAAATTAAATATAGAAGGACATTAAAGAAGATATATTCACGATTTTAAATAGCGAATTTTTATTGAAATAAAATGTATAGAAAAGACTGAAATGTGGTTAGTGAAGTATATTCACGATTTTGGACAGTGAATATATTTTTAAGTAAAATGGATAGGGTTTTGGGAAAGCGATATTATGAAATGAAGTTAATTGTTTTAAAAGATGTTTTAAAACGTGTGAACTATCGAAATCATAGATTTCAACATTTATTGTTGAAATAGACGTTTTCGAAAAATAAGGAAATGGTGGACTATAACACTGTTGTTATAGTAAATGATTTTCGAAAGAAAATGTTTTATATAGTATTGGGATTTATATATACCTATCTTAATTCCGAATCCCTATACTATTGATTTCGAGTCGGCGTAACGATGTTTTACGCAACATTCGTTTTGACTCAAAAAGGTGTTAAAAGAATGTTTTCCTTAAAGAATGAATTTATACTTAATTTGATTTAAGTATATCGAATATTTTCAAGTGTTGAAAATAAATGATTTGTGAATTACTTATTTTTAAATAAGTATGGAAATGCTTTTCCAATGTGAAATGAACTGTTTGAGTTTTTATCTTTTAAAGATAAATTGAAAAGTGAATATTTGAAATTGTTTTCAAATGATTAAGTGTGGAAATTTTATATCTAGTAAAAGATATTTTGGAAGATGAAATAATTTGGAAAATTATTTGGAATCTGATGATGTTGCGCATCTTTATTGATAGTTAAATAACCGACTATCAATAATTACCTTGAGTAGGTATTTGTTGTGAATTGGATGAATTTGAATGCCACACTTATTTTTGAATAAGCGCTCACTATTCGGGTTAGCCGGGAAAGGACCATGGGGTCGTATAACCCATTCCAAATATGTGATACGTCGTTATGAATCGCATTTGAAGACCGGTGTTGAAGACCGGATATTTTTGAAAACGGAAGGATTACCGTCGAGTTACTCTACATCGACTGATCTTCGATTTAGAGGTTTTATCACCCTTAGTGATGGGAAGTCCGGACGTGATTAGAAATTATCCGGATGTGCAAGGGCTTCGTGAGAAGTGCCTTCGGTTCTGTTCGATCCCGGAACAGACTTGTATGGATTGTGTGTCTGACGTTACAATTTGAGATATAAAGCTGATTTCTTTCAAATACATTTCTATTGGTGACGGAGAATTTATTCTCTTAGCTTAACACCCTTCTCTGAGACGTACGAGCTCAGAGGTTATGTAGTTGAAATTTATCAGCGATATATCCCAATTTGGTAACGTGGCATACTGAGTGTTGCTGTGAAATGATCAGTGTTTGATCATTTGTGATATGATCATTTGTTTGATCTTATATCTTTGTGATCATAGGTTGATCATTTTTGTTTGACCCGAAGCAGGGCTTTTTGAGAAAGCGTAGCTTTGTGGACGAGACTTCGTCGAGCCTCACACCCCGGAAATGGTCGAAACAGGACGAATGCGGCAAGGTTCTAGGGAGTAGCGCCCCTTAGTGTATGTCATTCCTTCTGGATAAAGGTGGTATCATGGTATGGAGCCCAGATACTTAACCTCTGTGGTTGCTGCAAAATTTATTTCTTTGTGGTTGTTGCGAATCGGGGATCCTCGGGAAGATCGGTGACGATCGGGGGATGGCATACGCGTGTCAGTAGTTACCTATTTTTGCAGAGGTAACCCGGCCTTGTGTTGGCAGAGATCCGGTTAGGTTCTCGGGTCGTCTATTCCAGGGACGTACCCATCGTGGAAAAGGAAGTTCCTTAGCCTGACCATTTGTTGGAAATCCAAAGAAACAATACGTGACTTGTACGGTTTTAGTTGTAGAACCTGCCATCTAATATGGCAGCTATAGCAAGCATACTATAATGGTACCTATGCTGGCTAAGATTTATATTCTACTTTCGAAACGTTTCTACACTATGCACTAATAATAATATCAAAAAGAATTTGATTTTTGCGTAGTAAGCATCTTTGACTATCATAAGAAGAAATCTCCTCCAAGTCTGCGTTTGCATTGTGTGTGTGGCGGGAGGTCTTATGGTAGTTTCATTTTCCAAAAGCATTGCGAATTGACATTAAAGTTTTCCTGTTGTTTATTTTAAAGAATAACTGTTTTACGATCTCACACCAGTCACCATGACTGACTCGGAGTTTATTGTTTCCCTTCTAAACTCTGGGTGCCCACAAATTTTCCACACGGGCAGTCTAGAGTTAGATTATCAGGATATTCTGGATATTCTGGAGCTTTGGAGATAAGCTGGAGGACGAGACGTAGTATTTGTATCTGCTAGTATTTATTCCGCTGTGTATTCTGTATGAGGACAAGTTTATATAACTGTCCATTGTTGTTTATTGACTCTGATGATATGATGTGATGTAATGTAATAACAGATATAATTCTTTTGTTTTTAAATGATATTCATTTATCTATTATATATTGTTCCGCTGCGATATGTGAGATTCTGATATTGTCTCTGTTCTGTATCTGTTGTTGTTTTGTTGTTCTTCTTCTCTTTTTCTTCTATCTTCTTCTTCTTCTACCTTTTTCTTCTTTCTAAAACCCTCACTACTGGAGTTTCCGGCACTCGATTGCTCGGCAGTCGATAAAGTGAGTATCGATGTTGAATTTTCGAAAGTCGAAAATTTCGGTATGTGACAGAGGTCCTCAGTGTTATTTTATCTAGAGATGCACCGTGATGGGAGGTACCCCAGTAGCCCAGTCATTAAAAGGAATCCATTCTCCAATAAGTGCCGTATGGACTTAGTTTTGCCCAACTATGTTAAAATTTGAGATGCAAGCATTTCAGCTATATTCATATTTTACTTTGACCCCTAGACATTATTATATTATCAATAGATTTTCTATAGAAATTTTTTTGGTTATCGTAAGGTGAAAACCCTTCCGTGTTTATGCGCGGCGTGGTTTTATGAGATACCTTTGTTTTAAAGGTTTTTATAAAGTTAAAGGCTTATGCTTTACTCACACCAGACCCATGTTTGAACCAGAGTTTATTCCCTTTTCCTAAACTCTTGGGTGCTCAAATTTGAATGGGCAACCAAGTAGTTCAGGTTTTCCGCAAATTCAACTTGGAGAAGGTTGGAGCAGGTGGCTTCATCGATAGCTAGTTATTACCTTATTTTCTGATGTATTATATGTATATTGTATCTGTTAGGTAGGTACATGCTGTTATAACTTTACTAGGCTAGAATTTGTATTAGAATGGCCCTAATGTAACATTTTTGAAATGACTTTGTAATATATTATGTTGAGTAATATATATTATTCTGTTGCATTGTGAAATTCTGTGTTGTTAGTTTCTTCTCTTTTATCTTGTCTTTCATTTTCTTTTACCCTTAATGGCTCGTCTTTCGAAATAGGAAAGGCGGTTTGTTTCACAAACACATATATACTAGAAGATAAATTTCCCTTTAAATTTATTTCCTAAAAAATATTTTTCCCAAAATTTTCATCTTTCACAATTAATAATATCAAGTTTCAAATCATTTTCTTAATACTATTATCAAAACTACAATTAATATTTACTTTTAAACTTATCACATTTGTATATACTTTTCTACAAAATATCCTTTTACTTTCAAAATTATTTTCATAATTTCTTAATTTTTTTAACTTCTTATTAAATGAGATTTATGTAAAATAATTTACTTTCATTTAAATCAAAGAACTTGAAAGTTAAACTGACAAATGGAAGCATATTTTCAATTATTCTCTTTTCAAAAGTTTTCCAATTAACTTCCATTTAACTTTAATATATACTAATTCCAAAATTTAAAACATTTACCTTGATCTTATCTTATCATATAAAATAATATTTAGCCATGAAATTTTAGTGAATCATTTCGTCACTTTGCTGCAAAGTTGATTACACAGAATATCAACATTACCTCGCCATGCTCTCCACTTTTAACAATTTATTCGATGGCTACAATATCATTTTAAATTATTTTTAAACTCGATTATTTTCCAAATTTCCTTATTTCTCATGTCAAAATGTCTCGTTCAATGTTTAGGAACTCCTATCGATGACATGGCGTCCCATATATTAATCAGAATCCTTAAACGTTTTCTGGACAAGTCAACACAATAAATAATAACAAATTTTCCTTAATTATATTTATTTTATTATCGCTAGCATCCATGCACCCAGTTTAAATAAATACAACCAAGCAATCAAAAACTAACAACCAATCAACCAAAACTAAATAGTCACTTATATTAGAATAATTCAATTTCTAAAGTTCTGCTGCGCAACTCTGATCATTATAAGATTATTTAAATTTTAAACTTATTTATTCAAATTTCCAAAATTAATTCACTCCAATTCATCTCTTTTAAAATTAATTTCCCAATAATCTAAAAGTAAATTTCCAAACTCTAAAGGATTTTAACACATTACTTTCCAAAAGTTTAATATCACAAATTTTAAATTACTAATTAAATTTTTTAATCAAATTATGTCTCAATTGATTATCTCAATAATCAGTTTATATACCTATCCCTAAATATATATTTAATGTAACTATCTATCACACACCTTAGGGGAGGGGACTCTAAATCATCTAGATCTCAGATTTGTGATATTATATGCTATAATTTTCTTATTTAGCTCTGATACCAAACTGCAAATACTCTACCACGATACCCATATTATTAAAGAATATTATAAATAATGTCGTCTAATAATACCAAGAATACGGCTCAATAAGGGCGAGTGAATATATATTTAAACTAACACTGACAAATCGTACTTATGGTCTATTTAATATTTGGAATAAAATCCGACGTGTACATTCTCGGTTCAAAGTAATAATCACACTAGTTTCTCAAAATTGGAATAGCATACCATATAAACAATAATCATAGATCATAGCAGAATAATAAACATCATATACATATACAAAAATGGGAGTCTATCAAATATAACACTAGACTCACATAATATACATATGATACAAATCTCTATCTCAATTATACATCTCATAAACAGACACGAATCCGAAATGAGATAAACTAAAAGTCAAAAATGTTTGTCTCCTTGCTAGCACAACCTTCCAAAGATCAATCCATTCTGTAACCTGAAAAGTCTCGGCCTGACTCGAACATTAAAATAACACCCGGATCAGACTATCTCTAAATGTCCAAAAGGGTGAGAACAAGATATAACACATAAATAAATAACATATAAGTAAATCTAGATGTCTAAAATATAACAAGTCACTTAATCAATTTAACTCAGAATTTACTTCAAGGCATAGTCATATATATTTGGTCACAAACACACATTATCCACTAAACACACAATCACATAATAAATCACAATATTCCTAACATAAAGAAACCAATTCCATACCATGGAAAACAAATCAATTCAATACTATGTGTGGTATCACACATACCAATATGATATGAAAGAGCAGGAACACAGAATCTCGACATGATCACAAGGATCGGGGGATACTGAATCTCGACATGATCGCAAGGTTCGAGAAACACAGGATCTCAACGCGATCACAAGGATCAGGGAAAACCAAATCTTGACCGGTCAAGACGATCGTGGCAACCATAACTCGAAAACTTTAGATTATTCAATATTATTATATATTTATGTTCGAAAAGAAATCCATGAGTATAACTCTTAAGGATTAATCGCCCCCCAACCGAACCCTAAAAGGAAATACTCTAAAGTGCCAAATACTATTGCTGTCAATACTCACTAGAACTTAACCAAAATGTCCCATATCGCCTGGTGAAATTCAAGTATTTACTAGAGGCTAGTAAATCTCACTCTTTATGGATACCATTGGAATACCTGAACTATATTCTCTTAAGGATCTATAAGTCCCACTGAAACCAAAAGAGAATACAACTCTAAAGTGTTAAATTCTTCCTAATAGCAATCACAAGAATTTAACCAAGGCATTCCATACTACGCGGTGAAATTCGAGTATTCACTAATGGGCTAGTAAGTTCCACTCAAACATTCTATTCAATGAGTTTATACTATATTCGATGAAGCGTTATTCGAAAGCATTTAAACCAATCGATAACGCTAAGTCGATTATCAGTACTCCCCACATTATAGAACTAAGGTTCTCAAAACATTTTTCTTATAAGAGTTTATAATTTAGTGATTTAATATTATAATTTTCCTTATAGGGAATAATTTCCAAATACTTTGTTTATCATAAGATAAATTAAACCATATATTTTGTTTGATCTCAATATTCATATAGATGTAGTTATCTCAAATTCCATAAAAATTATATTATTCAAAAACCATATTCCAAAGGCCATATTTATATATATATATATGACCATATATTTATAAAACTATATTTATTACTCTTTCAAACCCAATTTGATATATATATATATAATCATTTTATTTAGAAATAAATTGGGTTTATATTTCCAAAATCCACAACAGTTTATAATAACAATACTATATATATAAATATTTGTAGAGGTCACTTATAAGAAGAACTAGATTAATTTAGAAACAAGTTTGATATTTGTAACATAATTTACTCTCTTTTACAAAATTATTTATACAAAATTATGTATATTCTTGTTTAGAAAATAAATAGATATAAGTTTATAAAATTCCAAACCTTTGAATCAAAGTAATTCAAAATCCAAAGAACACAAGAGAATTCACTACAACAAATATTAGGTCATCACAATCTTATTGCCATGAATTAATTCCATAGGGTTCTAACTTTATATTGTTTCTAAATCTAATTTATAGTTTAGCAAATCATTGGAAATGAACACTAGAAGATACGAAAACAAACACACAAATCAAAAGAAACAACAATAACAAACAAGGCGACGGACGAACGAGTAACTGCGGATCAGAGGGTGTCTCCTGGTGCTGAAATAGCACCAAGAGTGCATGCTATCGATGCACCAGTGGAGCGCACCGGTGGATCGGTGTGGTCGTGACCTAGAGCTATTTCAGCTCTAGGTCGCCCTCAGATCGGTCCCTTACGATGGCGTTTTTTTCTGGTGTTTTGTGCAGTTAATTTAAAGGTGTTCAAGCAAGCCTTTCAAGTGATTCCAAGGCATCAAAATATCAATTTGATTAGCATGTTTGCTAATTATATACAACCATAACTTTCAAAAAACAGAAACTGGAAATGAGGTTAAAACATCATAAGAAATTAGATCAAATCAATTATAGATTCATCCAAACCAATAATAGCAACATGCACTCTATTTAGAGATAGTAGTGTGAGGTAAACTCACCTTTATAAGCTTAAATTTGATGATAAAAACCCGGATTCTCCTAGGTTAGCTTCTCTCATCATTTAGACCTTCTTATTATCTCTAATAGAATTAGCCAAAGTCCCTTTGATTTGGTTTAAATTTGGGGATTAATTTAGCTTCTAGGGTTTGATAGGGAAGAGGAAAAAGTTTACAATTTTTGGCTGAAATTAAGTGAGAAAAAAATGTACGTATTTCCCATTTCTTTCACACTAATATCTCCTATATTAGCAAAGAGGGTTGAGATATAAATACAATAACAAGGTGTTAAAATTTTTCTAATAGCAGTGTTACTAATTTTATATTTGGTTTTATCACTTATAAAACACCAATTTACACTAAGCATCGGTTTATTTATCATACTTTGATTTTCCAGAAATTTCCCACAACCAATGCAATAAGTTAAAAAAATCCCATTTCTATTAATATTGAGATATTTTATAAAATGAAATTTAACCTTTGAAAATAAAAGTTATTCTTATTATTTCTAATAAAACAAAATAAACTATTAATTGCAAATTCTCATTTCAAACAATAAATCTCAATATTAACATTTTACCTTAAATACCAAGTTTAATTAATTGATTTAATAATATCTCAAATTTAAATAAAAATCCTCTTTAAGGGATGGAAATCATTTCTCAAATAAATCAAATTAACTCTTCTCAAAAACTAGATTTAATTTCATAATTAAATTTCCATAAATCACAAATTAGAATTAATTATCCATAATTAAACTTAATTAGGTAATTAACAACGGGGTTGTTACAACTCAAATTCCAATAGAGTCTATCATAGGATTAATCCAAGCCAGTTTAACTTGAACTATGGATTCATGAAAAGACCAATCCATCGCTTCCAGAGTTATATATGGTGTTGAGAATGTTGACCCTCAACATGTGGAAGAGGTTGCACAACAAACTACTACTGAAGTTCAAAACCCGTTGGAGGTGATAACGAAAGTTGGGATAGAACGTATGATGAAGCAAACAGAGGACAA
Organism: Allium fistulosum; assembly: GCA_030737815.1. Lineage (NCBI taxonomy): Eukaryota > Viridiplantae > Streptophyta > Magnoliopsida > Asparagales > Amaryllidaceae > Allium > Allium fistulosum. The sequence goes on from CM060901.1 coordinate 1,261,104,954, forward strand.
GTTTCAGGAGAGGCACAATGAGATGAAGCACCAGATGCAGGAGAGCATCGATCTACTAAATGAACTGGCATGTGGCCATGGAAGAAGAGGGAGGGAGTTGATGCCTTCCAATTCAGAGTATGATAGTTTCTCATCATCAAGCCAAGACAGAGGGAAAAGAAGCAAAAGATGGTCAAAAAGGAGACCGAGACTTCAAGGCAGAGGCTGGAGACCAGTCGTTGACAAAATGTGGAGATCGATACCAAACTCCACGTAGGGATTGGTACTGAACCATCTTTTCCCAGTTTGGTGAGTCAACGAGTTGATGTTGGAGGTACGTCTAGTCATACTATTGATGGCCAGAATGCTGGAAATCAGGCGGTTGTTGTCGATCCTCCACATAGAAACTGAATAGTAGAACTGCTAGACGAACGGTTCTCCCAGAGTCAGGAGAACCCAGGTATCAAAAACCTAATCGAGAGCCTTTGCTAGGCTAAACACTAGGGGTGGACCATGATTATCGTCGTTCAGCAGATCCCGTAGAGCAAGAGTATTAGGCTGAAATAGTGAGGTGGTTAGTAAGTGAAAAACAACATCAGAGTAATAATGAATGGGACTCCTTCCCTAGTCGGAACCCATTCACCGAATAGATACCACATAAAGAATACCCTAAAAGTTTTGTGATGCCAATGATGCCGTTGTATAATGGAAGGACGGATTTGAGGCAACATTTGATGAAGTACAAATGACATATGGATTCGGCCAACGCAACCGATGTTGTGACATCGTTGTTTCTCGATTTTCCTTGAAGGCGTTATGACAACGTGGTTCGCCTGGCTTCCACCAATATCCATTTTGTCTTTTGGTCTGTTAGCATGGAAGTTCATTGAGCAATTCCGTTTACATACCACTCATCCTAAGGACATAATGTCTATCAAACCTCTTCTAGGAAGTAGGATAGTCATTGGACGATTTCTTGAGTAGATTCCATACGGCTGTGATGGAAGTTAGTATTGCACAGGAAGGTATTATTCTGATGGCTTTAATAAGGAGGATTCATCTTGATGCTATTTTAGGAGATGGCTGAAAATGAAATCCCCGCCAATGATGGATGTGTTTTATAGAAAGGAAAATCAGTTCTTGAGCTTGGAAGAGGTAAACACTACGGCTAGGAAAGTCTATGTCGGGCAATCGGCTGAGGTGATTCAGAGCAATGTTGTAGTGAAGCAATCCGGGTAGAGTTCTGGGAATGTTGAAGTGAAAATCAAGAACAAGAACAGTGGTCAGAGGAGGAACGATCAAGGGGCTAAAGACAGAAAGCTTGATTCCAAGAGACGCCCTAGGTTCATGAAATATAATAGTTACACCCAAATGAACAATTCAATCGAAAACATCTACTCGCCACCTAAGGTATGGAACAATATAAGATGCCGGCTCCGAGGGAGTCGATTGAGAAGGAGAAGATGTTTGGGAAGTATTGCAGATTCATGAGACCCACGGTCATAACACAAATGAGTGCAGACACTTACGCAATGTGATCAAAGATTTGATAAGTAAGAAGAAGTTACAGAAGTTTTTCAAAGTCTTATATGATTGTGGGCAAGGAAGCTCTAAGTCTCAAGTCCATTGTTGCAATGGGGGCAAGCCGAGCCTAGTGAGGACGAGCCCAGTTGGATTGAAAAAAAAGATTGGTTATTAATACAATTTCTGGAGGACCATATCCAACTAAGAAGAGCTGGAATGAAATGGAAAGATATGCAACCGCTTTAAAGCATGTTATGAGCAAGAGTTGCTATACCGTCAAAGACGGAGCTTCGGCAAAGCAACTCAGGATGATGGCTGATGACATTATTTTTAGGAACATGGATGCTGATGAGGTTGAATCCCCGACATTAGATCCTTTGGTGATACCAGGCATGATTGGACCGGGGACTGTGAGAAAGGTGTTAGTCGACCGTGGCAGTTCAGTCAATATTCTATTTAAGAAGGATTTTGATCAGATGGTGTTGGATGGCAAAGATCTGAAACCATGTAAATCTCATATCTAGGGATTTAATGGTACGATGAAGAAACTACTGGATGTATTGACCTACTAGTGGTGTTAGAAGAAGGCGACTGCATGAGAGTGGGGGTTGTGACCTTCATCGTGTTGGATATATTTTCTACTTATAATGCACTTTTAGGCCGACCAACCCTAGCCAGTTTCTGAGCAGCCATTGCCCTGTGGTGTTGACTATGAAGTTCCCCATAGATAATGGGGTAGGAGTTATCCAGGGAGACCATGGGCCTAGGAATGAATGCTACGTCATGGAGCTGAAAGAGGCGAGGCGACTTGAGAAGGAAGAAGATGTGGAGAAGACTCTCTGCATCGTCACTGGGTGCATAACAACCACCGCCTAAGCTCAGGCTTTGGTCACATAACCCGTTCCATCAAGATATGGACCCCAGGAAAAAGCCAGAGGATGTAAGGGTGGCCCTTACCGAGTTGATGATCAACATCCCATTCATTCAGGATAATCCTGGACAGGTCCTGAAGATCGGATCTCAACTCAGCATGAGAATGATGAAAGAGTTAACGCATTTTCTCAGGGTGAACTTGGATGTGTTCGCATGGATGCATTCCGATATATGTGGAATATCGCCAGAGTTAGCATGCCACATATTGAATATGAACCCTAAATGTGTTTCTATGAAACAGAAATGCCGCATCCTGGGTCTGGAGCAATCCACTGCACTGAAGGAGGAGGTGAAGTTGAAAGATAATGGCTTTATTCGCGATGCTCTATACCCTAAATGGGTATCTAATTCGGTTCAAGTTAAGAAGTCTAACGAGAAACGGAGGAAGTGCATTGACTATTCTGATTTAAATAAAGCATGCCTGAAGGACAACTTTCCACTCCTGAAGATTAATCAACTGGTAGATTCAACCGTCGAGGCCAAACTATTATCATTCATGGACGCCTACTCCGGCTACAACCAGATTCCAATGCATGTCCCAGACTAGGAACACACTAGCTTCATAACCGACCTATGACTATATTGTTTCCTTTTCACGCCTTTCGGTTTGAAGAATGCAAGTGCAACGTATCAAAGATTGGTCAATTCTATGTTTAGGAAGCAAATCAGACGTTCAATGAAATTGTATGCCAACGATATGCCGGTAAAGTCGTGATGGTCGATTAATCACGTGAAGGTTTTGGTGGGGATGTTTAGTATACTCCGAAAATACGAAATGAAGCTAACCCTTTTAAATGCTCATTTAGAATTGCGTCGGGGATGTTCTTTGATTTCATAGTGAACTCAAGATGAATAGAAGCTAACTCGGAGAAAATAGCAGCGTTGAGGTACATTGAAGCCCCAAAGTCAATAAAAGAAGTTTAAAGCCTAAATGGAAAGGTTGCCGCTCTGAGCCAGTTTATTTCAAGGGTCACAGATAAGTGCATCCCTTTCTTTGACATCCTCAAGAAAGGACAAAGGAATTTCGCTTGAACATAAGAGTGCAAAGATTCTTATCAGGCTTTGGTAGATCACTTAGACAGACATCCCATCCTATCAAAGCTACTGGAAGACGAGGAATTATTTGTTTACCTGGCAGTGTCGATGCACGCTTTGAGCATCACACTTGTGTGTGAGGAGTTTCGAATCCAAAGATCAGTGTACTACATTAGCAAACAATTGATAGAGGTAGAGAGGAACTACCCAATGTTGGAAAAGCTGGCGTAGCGCCAATTGATCACATCGAGGAAGCTTTGCCCATACTTTCAAGCTCATCCGATAAAAGTGTCGACTGATCAGCCTTTGGGACAGGTCATACAGTTACCTAAGACCTCTAGAAAGCTACTAAAATGGAACATCGAACCGAGCCAATACGATATCACATATCATCTTCGAAGAATAATCCAAGGTCAAGCATTGGCGGATTTCATAGCTGAATACACTGCTTGAGATGGTATTCCAGAGACAACTGGAGAGTAGAATGCTGGATGGAAGATGTATACTGATAGAGCATCCAACGAGCGTTGATCTGAGGCAAGTGTTGTGTTAGTGACCTTCGAGGGACTTTTAATCTGTTACACCCTGAAATTTGATTTTCCCATGAAAAACAGAGGCGGAGTATAAATCTTTGATCACAAGACTTAAAATTATGAAAGAGTTGGGAGTCAAAACTTTGCTCATCTTTTGTGACTCCTAACTAGATGTGTACCAAGTGAGGAAAGAGTTTCAAGTGAAAGGGGTGAGACTAGATCCTTATCTGAACAAAGCCCTTGAATTGCTTAACAATATTGAGTATTGCACGATAACACATATTCCTAGAGAGGAGAATGCGAAGGCTGATTCGTTGGCCCAGTTGGATAGCTTAGGAGATGCGCAACTCATGGTCCTGGTCCCGGTGGAAGTACTATTAGCTCCGAGCATTGACTATGTGGATGTCGATTGGATCTTGGAGGCTGAATGTAGGGAGTCATGGATGACTCCAATCAAGAATTATTTACAGAGATGGATCCTTCCTAACAAGAAGAACGAGGGATGACAGCTCCTTCACAAAGCTTCAAGATTTATTATGCAAGGAGTGTTATATAGGAAAGGATTCTTCGTCCCCTTGCTTCGACGTTTTGCCAATGATGAAGCTAAGCGGGTCCTTATCGAAGTACATGATGTGGCTTGCAGTGACCACACTAGGGAGAAAACCTTAGGGAAGAAGATTCTTCGCAGCGGATACTTCTGGTCGACCATCAACCAAGATGCAGCTGATTAAATCAGAAGGTGTGATAGATGCCAGAGTTTTGCCAAAATTCCTAGAGCCCCACTAATAGAGACAATGCAAATGGTCAGTCCTTGGCTTTTTATAGTTTGGGGGATTGATATTATTACTGTTCTACTGATGTCCAAGGGTAGCGTGAACTACGCCATTTTCTGTCGACTATTTTACAAAGTGGGCTGAAGCAGAGTTGCTAGCTATGATCACTACTAAAAAGGTGATCAACTTCGTAGTCAAAAACATCATCTGTCGCTTTAGGGTCCCACAAACGATTATCTCTGATAACAGAATCTGTTCAAAGACTTCTACCGCAGGCATCACATTGAAAAGAGATTTGTAGCGTTAGCGCACCCACAAGTAAATGTATAAGTAGAAGCCATGAACAAGATAATAGAGTCCATTCTAAAGAAGCAAGTGGATAAGGCCAAGGGCTAGTGGGTCGATGAATTAATATTGCCACTTTTGGCCTGCAGAACGACCCACAAGTGTGCAATTAGCCACTCTCCATTTGCTGTAGCCTATGGATCGGAGGCTATGATTCTAGTCAAACTCTAAGTACCTTCTCATCGAGTAACTTATTACAACCCTCAAACGAATGAGGAACTCTTATTAAAGTCTTTGGACTTGATTGATGAGAGGCTTTATGAAGTTGACTTGAGAGCAGCCGCACACCGAAAATGAATCACTCGATATTACAACACCAAGTTCAGGAGCGGGACCTTTAAAATCAACAATCTCGTTCTCAAACGAATTTTCCCACGCCCTTTGAATATGGGCCCCGACTGGGAAGGTCCGTATGTAGTCGAACATAAGCTTGGAAATGGAAAATAGAAGATGGCAACCGTAGAAGGGATCTTACTCCTACGGGCGTAGAATGACGAACACTTGCGATGCTATTTCACTTGAGTTTTTACTTTGTAAATATTTAGTCAACTATGATGTGACAAGATAGAATCTATCATTTCCTATTAATATAAAACATGACTTCTTGAATCTGTGACTTTCTCTCCATCTTACCATAACTTGTGAATGATAGTGAATGTGAATGAATCTGCATAAGTATAATGCAGGTACCCTTAGATTGGTGCCAACTAAACTTCTACATTCCATGATCAGACCCTTGAAGTAAAACCATTCTTGGCGGGCAGAGATAGATACCTACTAACTCCTTCAACCTTTGACATAGGGGCAGAAGTATAAATACTCGAAGGTGGAACGAGATAGTTCATCCTAAAATCTTATGCCTAGAGTTTGGCAGAGCGCCAAAACCTTGTCCAGAGGATGGAAAGATGAATGGTCAATGCCTGGAGTAAGGAGAGACCTTGTACAACAACCCTAACACCTTGCCCAAAGGAAGGCGAGCCTAAAGATTGTTGCCCAAAGTTAGGCGATATCTCATTCAAACCTCGATCGATGTCCAAGAGTCAGGCATGGTCGAAAACTAATGTCCTAGATAGGGATGACTAAACCACCATCCTAGGTGCTCAACTCCTGGAGTCTGGCATGGTTGGAACAAATATCCTAATGAGGGATATCTGAATCACTATTCCAAGTGATTGACTTCGTTCGATGCCCAGAGATAGGCACGATCGAGGGCCAGCACTCCAAAAGGGGATGTTCGAACCACCATTTTAGGTGATTAAAATTCAATCGGACCCTAGAATAAGATACGATCAAAGAAGGGTATGCAAAGACTGGCACTTGATCCAGTAAGCTCCTGATGATCGATTTAGCATAATGCAATCGCTATTGCAATTTAAACGGACCTTGGTTAAAATCAAACAAGACAGGCCAATAATTTGGTCAAGTGACAACATAGAAATGATTCGCAAGTATATAAACAAAAATATTAAGTGTGTTTCTCATAACTGAAGCTAGTTAACATACAGCTTGAAAGAAAACCATGTTTTATTAACACAACATCCAAAGAAAAAGCGGGAGCCAAACTTGCACAAAACCGGCCTAAATTAAAGCAAATCCTACAACTATACAATAAAAGAAAACAAATAGTCGCATCTAATGCTTAGGTTCCTTCCTCTTCTTCCCCTTGGCTCCCTCTCCGGAAGAGTGTGCACCAGGCTCCTCTAGTTTCTTTCTGCTCTTACCTATGCTTCCATGGCCCTTTGAAGGAGTAGTTTGTGGTGATCCAATGGGAATACTTTGTGTGCCTCTAGGAGCGGAAAGAGTGATTGAATCAAAGATAGTCTGGTCAGACAAAGAAATGGACGAAGGAGGAGGAATGAATTTAACTGGCCCTTTCTTGATCTCTTTAGCCAATAAAACTTGAGTTTGAAGCATCTCCTACATGTTGGGCCCTGTAAAAGGCTTAGAAGACCCAGTTCCGAGGACATCATCCTCAGCATGATTTCAAAGGAAGTCACCAGTCATCTCCTCCTCCAAAGGATGAATCATTTGTGAATTAGGTCAGAGGGCTATGCTAGCTGGAAAATTCGAAATAGCCTGAGAGGCAGACATGTCACAAACTTAGTCGTTGAAGCTTGTTGGCCCAGATGCGAACCTCCCTCAAGAGGAGGAGCAACGAGAGGTTGATCTAAAATTTGAGAAACATAAAAGGAGAGGTTAGCAATGTCATTTAGTGTCATGTGAGCCTTCTTTAATATAGGTGAGGTAAGTGAGATACCTTTGCCAAATTTGGACTCAGTGTGAAATGGGATGCTGTTAAAATTACCCTCCAAGATAGGGGACAGAACTGCTGTCTTTTGCATGTGGGGTTTATTCGGATTGTGTTATGGATCAGATAGGGAGACAGATACATCTGGAAGTCCGAAAGTAAGATTTGTGGTGGCATCCTGAGGAGAAAACCTGGAGCCTTCACCTTGGTCTTTTTGGGCCCTGATAGCAAGATCTAGGTGCAGGATGAGTTTGCCAGTCCTAAGTGCTCCAACCTCATTTGCACTTTGAAGTTCATGCTCTAACTCCTCCAAATCTACTTTGCCTCCTTCTAAGGACTCATGTTCTTTTTTCACAATCTGCTCTCATGCCAAGGCCAGAGCCTTAGGATAATCATTGTCGACCCATTCCAAATTTATGAATTTGATTACGCCCAGGCCAGAGTCTCGAATTTCTCTTTAATCCACTTCTCCATGGCTTTAGTTTGTTTCTCTACATATTTGGCACAAGAGTCTACCTTATCTCTCACTTAGCGAGCATCCACCAACTCTTCACAGTAGTAGTGAGCATCCAAGATAGCGTTATCTTTTTATTTCTTCTCTTTATCTAGCCATTTCTTCATCTCATCTGATTCTTTGGTTAGACATTCATTTTCCAACGACAGATACGTTCCTATGATGGGCAGTCTCAATTTGCATTCCATGGCACTATTTCTCCTACTTGACTGACTTAGTCAGAGCGATAACCTTTTTCTCTACTTCTATCAATGACTTTTTCAGCCCTACGACTTCCTCATTGAGATTGCCTATAGTTTCCTTATCATACCCTACCTCAAGCTTCAATCCTACAACCTCAACCTTTTGCTTTCAGCAAACTCGAAAATCACCTCAGCCAGTCTCTTCCATTTAAAATACTGTTCATAAGCATCGTTGACATAAGCCATGGTTTGACCTTGGAATTCTGGAAGGCTATCTTTCAGGTCAGGAGCAAACTTAACTCCATCAAAGCATATATTCGAAAATCGACGCTTCAGGTTAGCTAAATGAGGATTGGGCAACTAATTTCTCCGTTGTGACAATGGGGGTTTAACAATTTTCTTATCTACCCTGTGGAAAGAAGAGTCAGGGGCAACAGGTTTAGATGACTGCTCAGATTGCTAATGGGTATGGGGTGGCACCGTCTACTTTGCAGAGTGGGAAGCCAAAGAGGGGGCATGTGAGACATCCATGGGCGGAATATCATCGGGTTGGTTGGAGAACTTGTCCAAGCTTTTGGGTAGAGGAGATCTAGATCTAGATATGTGCCTTTAGGATGAATCGTGAGACTGATACCCCCTGTCTCAGCCCTCTCAATCTCAGCTTGGTCGCCTACCGGTGTCTAAGTCATGGCCGGTACTATGAGAGTGTGCGCATGAGCTCCGCCTCTTATGCTTACCCATCTTATCCTAGATGGAATCAAATAGTCCTATGCTCCATTTAACCTTCAAGTGAAACAGGGACAAGTTAATCCTAGCAAGATAAAGCATGGTGCAAAATATGCAAGTTGTAGTGCGTGCGTGTCCTTGTGTTACCCTAACAGACCATGGGTCTAGGATTTGCTGACATGGATGACCTCCACCGCACATGTAGTTGGAAAGTCACCCTGTATGTGGATAGGGAAGTCGATATCCCCGAGGCTCATATTGCCTAGACCAATAGAACCAAACACATCCAAAATTGGATCAAGGTCCCGGTAAATGTTGTCTGAAGGAAGGATAGGAGTCTCCTCTATTACAGTGGTTGGTGGAGGTCGTGTCGGGGTTCGCATTGGAAGGATCCTTATCTTAGGGCGCTGCTTCAAGAGAAAACCCTGGTCATCATTGCCATCGTCATTAAAGGACTCACGACCCATGTCAACATCATAATGGTCTACTCCACTACCTTCACCTTCTTTAGCGTGCTCGTGCACTTCTTCAGCTCCAGCAGTAGGACTTTGGACCGGGGCATTCCTGGATTCTTATTATCATTTCTGCATGAAGAGTTATCCTGATCACTATCGCTAGCTACTAGTATGTAACCTATGCTACGGTCTTCTTCTAGTAAGTTGTAATTCCGCAAATTTTTATTGGTGAGAAGTGATCTCGCCTCTCTTTGTCCGATCGAAACTTGAAGGAGAGTTATGAGGGTGTCTACTAACGCCGCACTACTAGGTCTTCTTGGTACATCCGAGAAAACAAGACAGAAAAGTTTGAGCCAACGAAATCCCGAAATATGCTGAATGAAAAGGAATGAAAATAAGACTCATATCTAGACAGCTACCTCTGCGTGAATTCGGGCGGGCAACGAACAAAGAAGAACTCGTCCTTGAAATAGCTTAATTTATTCCAAGTGCCTATCACTATCCTACAACCTCTAGAAGGTTCCAAGTATGTAAGAGAAGGATTTGAAGCTATATAAGTAACGGATCTCCTCATCACTTGGGATGCGATTTAAGTGTCGGGCAAAGATGATATATGCGCTATGTAGAAAAGCGTAGCTGTTAGGATGCAATTGGGCCATAGCTAGCTTTATGAATTGTAGGACACAAAATGAATAGGTTAAATGGTGGGACACACACCGCCCAGGACATGTATCGATTGCATGCTGTGTACCTTGCTGGAGGATTATGTGCCTGCTGATGGCGTGTGGGAACCAACACATCCTCGAACGGGATGCCATGTTTTTAGCAAATTCTTCTAAGGGTTCCTTCTTCGATTTTCGAGGTAGTAGAATCCAAAGGGTAATCCAATATAACTGCATCATCGAGACTATCCATAGCAGCCTCTACTTCCGAACCTTCTACCGGCTTAGGAATAATCTTTTGGAAGGTTGCTCAGCTTGGTGACTAGCAGGTTGAGATTTGGGTCGTGTCGGAATATATCTTGCAATAGGAACTATGGTTGAGCTAGATTCAGTGTCAGATTCAGCATACTTAGAGGCTTAAGGGCCTACAGCTGCTGTGGAGAGACGCTCAGAACATCTACGATCCATAGTTATCAAAACTCAACATACAATTGATAATAGAAGTATTAACCGCAATGCTCCCATGCCGAAGTTAAAACCCAGTAATGTGTGATGCAAGTTACATTGTTGTGCGCTGTCGTGAAGTATATGCATTCATGAGTGTGAAGTGTTAGCATCAAATATTGTGCAATGGTTCGTTCGAAGGCCAGCTTATTATCCGAAGTGACTGTCATTGCTGACCGTGCCAACATATTTTGTATCATCGACCACACATTGGCAATCCTATAACAGCACACGAAAATTTAACTTGAAGAACCCTAATTGTTTATTCAGGTTACATAAAGAAATTTCAGTCATTTAAGTGCACAAGTGAAATTCCCAAGTGCATGATCTGTTCCGATCCTCAAGGTATGGATGTGACTTCCCATCTTCTTCCTCCTCATCGTTGTCCTAAGCATAGCCTGATGCAAGTCGCTACCAACTTCAAATTTCGACATCGCTGCCTACCTAGAAAGATTGAACCCGAGGACGGTGAAGGATTTTAGGTGAAGGTTCGAGATCGTTCGTGCTTAGGATGAGCAACGTGGAAAGCTCAAGGCCGAGGCAATGGACAACAGCGATCAGAGGGAGGCGTTAGAGTTGAATTCTTTGATTTGGGGGAAGAAAGCTTCAATGGTGACCTTAGACTCTAAATCTTCAAAGCGAGAACATATAAAAAGTAAAGAGGAAAGAAGTGTTAGGTCGGTTTATAAGACCCTGAACCTAGAAAGATAGGCTATAAAGTTGCCTAATATTGCGAATTTTGGGGTCGGTACAGATCCCTGGCTAGGGATCGATGCCGAACCCTAATATATATGTGTATGTATGTATGTATATGTATGTATATATATGTATTTATGCATGTGTGTGTATACGTGAATATACATACACATACATACATATATATATATATATATATCTGTGTGTGTATCTGTGTGTGTGTACGTGAATGCATACAGGTAAGTTTATATGTGCCTATGTGAAACATGATGGCCAATCCACATATGTGTATACATGCATACACAACACTTGACTGCCGGAATCACAAGGTAGTAGGTTCAAACCTGTGGAATCCAAGCAGAAAGTCTATTGAAAGCTTCCAAATTTGGAGTAACAAACTATGAGAGCACACTCCAATTTTTATAATGCCAAATATCGACAAACATGAGCCAAGCAAAGCATTGCAACGAATGGTTGAAGACGCCGCACTTCACTGAAATAGTCCGAAGGAAAGTCAACAACCATTAGAAGTGGGATTGTTATCCAGCCTTGTAACCAGGCCATATTTGGATAAATCATACTAGTTGAACTTGAAGGTTATCGAGGCAGAGAGCCTAGAGCAATAGTCAGCAAACTCAAACGTTAAGTATGACCATGAGAAAAACCTAAAACATAGCCATCAACTTCCAAAAGAAGGACAACATCCCATGCATCAACAAGTAACAATTCAACATACATCAACCAAAGAAGTGATGGATCAGTATCGATCCCCGAGTCAAGGATCGGTACCGGTTCCTAAAATTTGCCTAAAACCAGATGTCATCCCATCCAAGTCCAAGCTAAGATGCTCAAGACCCCTCTTCAATGATTTTTGATCGTTCGCATGCAATTGCCATCAAGCATCTCATGTACATGAAGCCAGGAACTCCATTCCACCATCAATCCAAGTAATTCGCCAAGAAATAAGCTTCTAGCAAAGAAATCAAGGCGAAAAACATGCCATAGGCAAATCACACCTACCCAAGACCACGAGAAAGATCCATGATGCAATCTTATAGATCAATACCTACCCCGACCATGGGTTGGTACCGATCCCTGAAAATGGCTGATGTGGCCACGATCTTCCTGTCTTTCTGGACGTGGGGAACGTGGGTCTGAATGTGGTGGAAGAGATTTCAATGACCTTCAACTATAAATAGAGGGGTAGGGTGATTTTTTAAAGGATCTTTTTCAGCCATTTACAAATTTTCGTATATCTCTTGTAATTTTGGGGATCATCACCAATCCATAAGAACATCTCTTTTTGACAACAATCAACTCAGAAACAAAGTTACGTGGATGTAGGCAATGATTAACCTAACCACTATAAAGTTTGTGTGTATTGTTTTTTTCTTATTTTCATTTAATTTCTTCACTTATTTCTCTACTTTAATTCTCTAGGTGTTTGTGCCACGTTTTGGTATAAAAACACATACACACACATAAGTAATGCAGCGGAAAAAAATACTATGGTAGGCAGTCATTTAGCCCCTCCTTAAGAGCCTAATGAACATCAACAAAAACCTGCCTTCCTCATAACGCTCGGAAGAGCACCCATGGAAATGAGGGAAAAATAAAAAACACAGGTCATACAAAAGTCTGGTGTGAGAAACTCAAGAAATATGTGCGACATAAAATAGCACATTTTATACCAACCGAATCCCAGATTAGTTTTCCCCTCAAAGAGCCAACCATCTAATGGTTAAATATTTGATATAAAGATAATGTTTAGGTTGATGAAAATAAATAAGAAGTAGCTATGATGTATGTATACCACAACAACAATATATGCACAACTAAAACCGCTAAGACGAGTTTACATAACTATGTAGCATTCCACGAGGTGCCCTTAGTACTTTGAGAATGGTCCTCCTGCACAAGGATCAGAGATATCCTTCCAAAGTAGCGTACATCTCTAGTGAATGTTCCATAGGAAATACATAGCTGGCCCTCACAACATGAGGTCGAGTGCATCACTCCCACATGCGTATCTATAAGTATCTCTAGAATGGAGTCGATTGCACCCTCATGGGTTAGCTAAACCCGGCTGGCTATGCATCCTATATCTGGTTTCTGCCATAATGATGGTGAAGTCACATTCAGCATGTCAACACATGAGCCACAACTTGAATAGATCTCGACACAACAGGCTCAACTCGAACAGATCTTAGAACCACACGTGGATTCCCGTATCTTAATAGTTCTCGCAAACATACATGGATTCCTACATCCTGAATAGATCATGAACTTCTAAATGGTTTGAGCATCTCAATCAGATGTCGAATCTCCAAATAGATTCCAGCATCTCAAATCTCCTCATCGATTCTCGCATCTCAAATAGATCGCGAACCTCTTCCCAAGCATAGAATGGTATATGGTTTTGAAGTGGTTATGGTTCTGAATCATCTCATATAAGTACACTCCCCTGTTTACCAAATGCTCAAGAACCAGTTGATAAATTTTTTGTAAACTCAACTTCGGTTCTTTCAGAAATAAACAGACAATGCATAAGGGTGGAGATCATCTCCTATCCGGATGGATTTCCTTATCATTTGTCCCAGAAGAGAAAAACAAGTTTATACGTAAAATATAGAATCACCAAAGATAACTCCTTCTCTCTTTTATAATTATATTCACATATCATTTAACATGATTTAATTACATTAAAATATAATAAAAGTGGTTAAAAACAAATGCTACTAAAACATTATTACTATAAACTCCTTCTCTCTTTTATATTTTAAACATATATTTGTTCTATCTTTATTCCAAAAGATTCCATACTTGTTATTATCTTTAAAATTCCACTATTAAAGATCTAAGTATATCCATAATCATTTAACAATATTTTTCCACTTTAAAATATAATTCAATGGTTTAAAAAAATTGTTACTAAAACATTGTTTACTACAAACCCAAAACATTCCATATTTAAACATTATCTTTATAACTTGCTTTTTAAAGATTTAATTATATTTATAAGGGTTAAAACAAAAATTACGTAAACATTGTTTACTACAACCCTAACACCTTTCAGTTATAATTATCTTAAAATATTCCTTATTTAAGCCCTAATTATAATTCTAATTATATTAAAAGTTTTAATTCTAATTATATTCCTAATCATAATTCTAATTATATTCTATCTTATAATTCTAATTATATTCCTAATTGTAATTCTAACTATATTCCAAATTATAATTCTAATTATATTCCAAGTTATAATTCTAATTGTATTCCTTTTATATTTCTAATTATATTTACTTATATCTAATCTAATCTAACAAGTTAACATACTTTTACTTAATTTTATAAAACCATTAAGTTTATCGTAAGCATTTTGATCCAATCTTCCTTTAGTACTTTATAAAAGACTTAACTTATTTTTCCCAACTTATGTATTTTCTAAAAATCCTTTTAAAATGATATATATATATATATATTTACACACACAATAATTTATTTATAAGATAAAATATTAAATAACAAAAACAAATTAAAAAGATATTATATTACATAAGCTTCTATTTATTTTAATGAAATATTTAACTAATTTTTAAAAAACTATATATATATATATATACCCTTAAGAATACTTATACTCTGGTTTAAAACATTTTAATTAAAAACTTAATTAAAAATACTTATTTTATAACTTATTTATAAACCACAAAACATGTTTTATAATTTAAAACCCTTTGCTTTAAAAATTCATAAATAATTATTAAAAACCTATTTAAACTTGGATATTATTACTTTAATAAGTACACTTATAGTACTTATTAAAATTCAAAAGAAGCCTCTAGAATGTCTTTTAAAGTTAACTTTAAAAATTACTGAACATAACGCATTTTCAAAGTGCATCCATAGCGACCTTTTCGCTTCAAATTTTCACAACATTGTTTCACAATTTCTATAACTTCCCAAACCAATTCCTTGCCGTCAAACACACCAAATGTGTGTAGAGAACAACCATAGTATATTATATAACAATATATTCACATTTTAACTAATTTAACATATGTCAAATATAAGAGATTTCAGAGTGTGTTTATAGCGACTATTTTGCTTCAAACATTCACAACACACTTCAACTTCACATAGAAATTTATTAAACCTGTAAACAATAATTCTTGGCTATATTACATATTTTAAAGGGTTATAAGAGAGATTATACTACATATAATGCTGTCACTTGCTTTCCAAAGCAAGGAGGGATCTAAAATTAATAATTGGTACTGTTCTTTATACTATTTATATTTCAACATAGCAAAAAACAATATCATAACATACACAAATAAAATGATTCGCAAAATCATCTAAGTCTAAGCCAAACCATATAATCTAATTACGACCGCAATGGTGAAGACGGCGTCTTGATTGGACCTCGTATACAAAAGTTATGAATTTTATAAGAATTCGAGTTATATACTTTAATCAATTAACCTAAATTTATAAATTTATACCTTAACTACCTTATAATCCTTCTTCCCCAAACCTAACTACTCCCTACACACAACCCAACACAGTCACACCTTCCTTCCTCCATTGCTCGAGCTCCAGTCGACGAAATCGACCATCGTCACCTTCGACGAACTCCTCTTCGCAAGTGCTCCGTGATGGACCCAACCAAGTCAAGCATGATCGCATCCACTCTAATGCGACTTGTAGATACCTTACCACTGTTCATGTGTCACTTTTTGGCTCGGCCCACTCTAGCTCTTTCGACTAATGCCATAAGACACCACTTTCCACCAAGAGTTCAATGCCACCTTCGATTTCACCTCTAACGCTCCCCTAGCATCGTGGTAGAGCCCCCACTAGCGTTAAACCTAAAGTCGCAAATCACCATACGCAGCCGCACCTCACCAAACAATCACCGCCCACTCGTCTTCATAGGTGAAGCTTGAATCCACCATCGCCTTGGCCAAATTTAGCCTCTAGCTTCATCTAGCCTCAACCCTAGGCATGGCCAGCAAATGTCGACTTTGACCATCGTCAGCGCATGCCCAATGACACACACAGATTTGAAGCTCTCCTCCATAAAAATTCAACAAATCCAAAATCGTCGACTTTCTTGGCCTGTAGCTCTCAAAAAAATTCATTAAAGGGTGGCAATTGTTATGTTTACTGAAGGAAAATAGAAAAATAAAAGAGGAAAGGAGGAATAGTTCTAAGAGAAGTGAAATTATGAGGGGTTATTTATAATATAATATACATTATGTTTTAATTTTCTAAAAAAAATCGTCATACGTTCTGAGCTCGTACGATCATACATGAGGTTGAATTGCTATGAAATTTGTCGGTGCACAATGCCTTCTTATTTCATTTTTGATGATATTAGTTTCATAAAAATTAGAGACAGTTCCCCAGGAAGATAATTTCATGTGTTTTGGTGTCGTTTATCGATAAAACAATTTTTGGTCATATTATCGATATTTCTTCAAACTATATTTTTGTAAACAAATTTCAAAAAAAAATTACCATCATTATTATTATTTAAGAGGGGTTAACAAGGTTATAAATCAATTTAATTACATTAAACCCAATATTCAAATACGAAGTGTTTGAAATTTCGGATCTGTATATGAAGAACATGCCATCTTGTACATTTTTATACCAAAAGTCTTTAACTGCCTATAACAAAGATGAAATACAATTATTGATTTATGTAGGAAAATATTTTAGTTTTTATCCCGTCATTACATACTTTGAAAAATTCCTTTTCGACTCCTTTTTAGAAAAAGAGATCAAATACTTATCCAAAAATAAGTGATGTTAATTATAAATATAGTGTTTTTGTCTAGTTCCCAATTATATAAAAGTAATTTTTTTATGTATATAAATAAATGATAAGGATTAAAATATAAATAAGCATACGTCTCCATCTATATGATTCATTATAAAGAGTATTACTTTTAGTATGAATAAATATCAACATGTAAATTTAAATGTAGAAAAAATAACTTGTATAAAAATTTCAATTTTTAGGAGCATTAATGTAAAATAGCTGGAAAACAGAAGAGCATTGAAAATACATATGCTCTATCATTATTTAACATATTTAGTAGATATACAATTTTTTTGTTTATTATAGAATATGAGTTCAGAATGAAGAGAATTATATTAATTCAAGTGTAAATAGTAAAGAGAAAATCAAGAATTTTGTAAATTATTTTAAAAATTATTAGTTATAGGTATTTGATTGTTAAACGATTGGAGGGAATTAAAGAGAGGGGAGAACATTTCTACAATTATTGAGAGGGATGGAAATTCATTTATATTATTATTATTTAGTAGATGTAACTCAAGCATAGAAATGTTATTTTTTTAGATTTATTAATTCATATGTCTATAGAAAATATAAGTTTTATGAAAGAAGAATGAAAAGCAGAGGTAAATGCTCTCCTTGTTTGTTCTTCAGAAGTTTTTGTGCTAGGCTTCAATTTTCTATTTATACAAAGAATGAGCCATGAGTACCATATTTTAACAGAGAATCAAAGTATGATAAATATAGTATTATGATACCTTGAGATAATGATCTAATAAATATGAAGAGACTTTGATAAAAGATTGCAAATTGAATCGGAAGCATTATCCTTACTGAACAAGTACACCACTGGATATCCATGAAGCCATTTGAGATATGGTCATAGTTTTTTATGCAAGTATGCAATGAAATAAAAATTACAATGATTTAATCTGTAAGCAATACATTAATTATTTTTCCTTTAATCAAGTATTATATTTACGCTTGAAAGTGTTTCTAAGAGCATCTCCAATAGTTTTGGAGTTAAATCTTACATTTTGTACAATAATAAAATGTAAGGCGCTAGTTTCCTCAATAGATCCGGGGACGAAGCACCTCATCCTTAGGTGCTAGTTCAGCATGCGCTGAAGACGCAGCGTTTGTTACACAAGCGCCATTCTTTTTTAGGGCTTAGGCACTGGTTCAACAAGCGCGTAAGCCCAAATGCCTATATAAGGTGCTTTTCCCTTAAAACTATCATTTTTCACCTCCTTTCCCCCTTTTCACTTTCTACTTTTATTCACCAATATGTTGAAATGCCGCAACTACCCATCAAAATTACTAAACGGACTATCCATTACACAACTGATGTTGATGGTGGTGCAACTCATATCATTCTAGATACTACTATGATTGAAAATGATCTACGATGCTTGCACGAGCTACCCTCGACAAGGGCATATCGACTAAGTGTAGCACTAACGATCCCATATGTATATTTTTAGTAAGTAATTATTAGATAAACATGCCTATCGCAAACTATAAATGTTATTGTTTTTCTTATTTTACCATTAACGTTAAATAATTATTTATATAGGTCAGTTACATAGCTATGTGCGGAAATTGACATAGATGCATTACTGAGTATTTTTCCATGTTACCTGAGCCGATTAGGACTAGGACGTATGCATCACCTTTAGGTGATTTTCTACAGTGACCTACATTTGCACTTGTCGACCGTTGTATAGTAGAGGCTTTTGCTAAGAGATGATATACCTTCTACTGGATTATATCATCCACATCAGGTACGTAAGAATTTTAAATTTTTGTATAGTTCACTATTAATTACATTGTGTAACGACCCACTTTTCCATACAATTTAAACTGACAATAAACCAAACATATCCACCCCAAATCGAACGAAAAGGTGGATAGTTAGGGAAAAGAAATAAGAAAGAAGACAGACGAACTAGACAACACAAGATCTCACAGCTGAATGAATAATTTATAATATATAAAAATCCATTACACAAAAACAAAACTGTAATATATATATATATATAGACATCAATCAGAGTGCACTAACCTATCTCAGCATGGACAGTTATAACAATATGTCCTCACAATTGTTGATAAACACAACCATCTAAGCAACAGAAATATAATCATCTTTGTGAATACATCTCTGGGCCTCCAGCTCCTCTCTTGAAGTTCCAAATATCCATCTAAACTTGGAGAATATGCTCGGTCTGACCCGAGCATATAGGAAAAACCACGCCCGCGTCAGTTTGGTTAAACCAGCGTGAGAAAACACAATCAACTTGATTCTTAAAGTTTAATAACCTTTTCAAAACAAAGGTATCTCGTAAGATCTTACCGCAAATAAACACGGACGGGTTTTTACCTTACGATAACCAAAACTCATTTATAGAAAATCATCTTATATTATAATAATGTCTAATTTCCAAAGTAATAATAACAAGTAGCAGTGATGCATGTGCTGTGTACATCACAATGATACTAGTCATAAAATAAAAATCTAATAAGGCTCGTTCGTTAATTGTGTAGGATTTCCACGGAGGTGCCCTCAGTACTTCGAGAACGGTCCTCCTGCACAAGGATCAGAGTTATCCTTCCGAAGCATCATACCCGTCTAGCCGGGGTATTATAGGAAAAGCATAATAGGTCTTGCTAAGACCGAGTGCATTGCTCCGGCATGCCAAAACAACTGAAGGTATCTATATTGCTAGAAAAGGAGTCGAGTACACCCTATGGATTTGCCAACCCTACTGGCCATGCCTCCTATCTCTGGTTTTAGCCATTTCCGCTGATGAGGCTACATCCGGATTTCCAGCTTATGCACCATTCCAAAAAATAGATATCGGAATCCCATATGGATTCCCACACCACAATGGCCTTGGAATCACATATAGATCCCCACATCTCAAATAGATGTTGGAATCACACATGGATTCCCACACTCCAAAGAGTCACAGAACCACACATGGATTTCAACGTCCAAAAATATAATGCATCTCCTTCATTTAACCGTATATGGTTTCGGAGTGGTCATGGGTTCCGAGTCATCTCTTACGAGTACACTCTCCATTTCCTAGGTGCTCCAAAAATCATTCGTCGTCTTTCCAGAATACTCAATAACGGTTCTTTAGGAAGTAATCTGACAATACATAAGATCAAGGATCACCCCCTAACTGTTTAAGTGAACGGATCCCCTTATCATTTGTCCTAAAAGATCCACAAGTTTATACGTGCAGTATAGCAACCCGATGGTAATCGTACCATATATTTCTCGCATTTCTCCTAGATATTTCCAAAATTAAAATCCTTCAGTGTTAAGTAGGGAATAATTATGTACCACCAAAATTAAGAAGGATTACATATTTTGGCCAAGATTTGATAGTCGGTTATTTAACTATCAAACAAACAAACATTCAAATAGATATCACATTTCCCACTGTAATCACCAAGCCTCATTTAATTTAACTTTTGATAATTTGATTCTCTTTATCAAAAATAGTCATATACTTATCTCACCAGAATAAGTATATTCACAAATCATTTTTTTCCCAAAAATACTTGAAACTATTTAAAAATAAATATGGAAAGTACTCTTCGGTATCGACCATGGATCGCAGCTCAATGGTTACGTCTTATCCCAGAAAAACCAAACTTAACTTAGGCAATCTCTGCCTCCCGATTTACGCCATGCAATCAATTATAGATCGTAGTTTGCACAATGGTTATGTTGCTATCCCAACAAAAACATCCCAACTATAGGCAATCTCTTCCCTCGAATTACGCTATGAAAATATACCATTACTTCCCGAAATCTTTTATTTCAATAATTGTCTCAAAATAATGCTTATATAGTTTCTATAATAATTTCCAAGTTTAATTTAGGAAAATACTCTTTAATAACAGTTTACTATATAATATTATTTTTAAAAACAATATTAATATTTGAACAAATATCTTGAAATAATAATATTTTAATACTGATTAATTCTTAAATAATAATTAACTTTAAATCAAATCATTATAAGATAACTTAAATTAATAATTAAAATATACCTTTAAACATTTTAAATAATTGAACAACTTTGAAAACAATAATTAAATACTTAGAAATAACCTTTAAGAATCATAAAATAATTAATGTTAAATCATTATCAAATAATTATTAATTATCCTTAAAAACAACTTTTGTTCAAAAATCAATTTCCAAGTTTGGAAAGAGCTTAGTAACTCCAATGGTACTTAATCAACTCACCATTAATTTCAATAACTATCAAGTTATAATCCAAGTATTCGCATAACATCACATATGTAAATTAAATTCATAATTAACAATTAATCGTTAATACAACACTTATCCAATACTTATCGATGGGAATGTGCTTAAGTGTCCATACAATTGTAATAACAGAACGGGATTTATTTCTGCTAAATAAATGTCCAAATTAACTTATCTAATTAATAATAGCAGAACAATGATTTATTCCGCTAAACAGGGTCCAATTAATTTAATTAGCAGAATAGTGATTTATTTCCGCTAAACAAAGGTCCAAATTACCATAGTCAATTCAATTTAACTCAACAGTATTTTATTTGGCCAAATAACATTTCTAATTAAATTATATAAATTTAAATGTCATCTTTAATTTAAATATCGTAATTTAAATCCTATCCCTTTTTATATGTCATAATTTTATACATGGCCTAAGCTACCAACAATTCATATTAAAATTTTGTATTCGATATTACGAGTCCTACGCAAAAATTCGGGGGCTAATTGGACTTAAAATGAGCTAGATATCACGTTTTAATCTTAATACCTATTTTAAAACAATTAAATATATATAAAATAGTTTCTCACCCAGCTAAACGAAACGGCCCAAGGCCCAACTCACACATGACCGCACCCACCTAGCACACTATCTCCCCTTCTCCTCCAAAACGCACACGCTATGAAACTTCCTGGAACCACATAAATTCGTGCACGCCGTGCACGTGCACGGGCACTCCGGTCATCGATGGACACAACTAGGACCACCAACACATCGCAACTCACAAGCTTATCCATCTGCACCTGTCACTCCAACTCCACTTCCCTTAACCCTCCTCCGACCATCCAATCACACACGAAATAAAATTCGACACCCAAAACTACTTCTTGCCACCACCTCGCCCCCTAGAACAGGCACTGCCACCTCCACTGTGACCCCTATCTCCAGCGCTCCCCCTCACCAATCACGGCCCCACTCGATGCCGGGTCTACCTTCCAGTTTGAAGAAACCCGAACCCGCCCTTCAACACGCTTTAAACCCTAATTTGAATTCGTCTAGCCCACTCACACATCTAAAAATTACTGCACTATTTTTCCTAGATGTCGCATCAATCAACGCTCCTCCACGCCAAACCCTGTGCCACAACATCGACCAAATCACGTGAATTTGACCAAAACCCCAATTCCGTTCATCTCAAGATTTCTACTTCCACATAACGCTAAAAATTTCCAAATCATTCTTTGGCCCTGAATCGGGGTGTTCAAGAGGAACAAGTTGTTCCACTCTTTCGTCTAAGGATGCCTAACCGCCGCACCGATCACTTCCAAAAATCATATTTTCAATGATAAACACAACTATATGACCTATTCATTAAAATATGAAAGTTAAATTTCGACCCTATATGACCATTCACTGTTAATTATCGATTTCTCTCTCTCTCTCTCTATTTGTTGTTTTAGATGAAAACAATTTTAAAATATTCTATATTTCAAAACAAATAATTTTTGTTTTGGTCTCAAGTTGTAAAACTAAATGGATGATTAGATATTGACTTTTAAAGTGGAGAGTTAACTATTTTAACCCAAAAGAAACATGAACATAGAACTTTGGAAGCAGAACATTGGTTTGGTGGAACTGCCTATGTTGAGCATGAACATACATACACATGTTTTTGTAACAACACATATATATTTGTTATAGAGCAAAGCTTCATCCATATTCATAGATATATACCCATATAAGTAATAACTTGTTAGCAAAATAAAAGTGTTTACTCACCTGTTTTAAAAATTTATGAAGTGCTGCTTATCCTTTTCTCTCCAAGCTTCAATCACTTGCCTTTAATTTGTTAGCAGATCTTTGTTTTGTTTCTTTTTTTATATATGTGTGAACAAGAACAAGTATGGCTATATATATAGGAGAATGGAAATGTACAGTGCAAGCAAGAAAGAGGCCGAGATATGTACATGTATAGGTTTTCATCTTTTTATTTTCTTATATATTTTTTCTTTTTCTTATGTGGGCTGATTTGATTTCATTATGTGCTTGATTTTATTTTATGGGTTGAATTGATATATGTATACTTGATTTGATTTTATTTGTGCTCGATTTTAAGTTTTGGTGTGCTTGATTTGAAGTTGTCATCATGAAGCATGTATATACATTTATATATATATATATATATTTATGTTTACATATACATATTTTTTTACCATATACATATTTACATATACATTAGATATATACACATTTACATATACACTATTTTGTATAACATACATACATATATATATATATACACTTATATATATTCTAAGGGCGGCCCCGAAGAAGCAGTTTAAACGCAAAACACCCGGGTTCGTAATAACTGAAGGGGGTGATGAAGAGAGAACGCCTACAGATGATGAACTTGTTGCTGGGTCTTCAGCTGGATTTCAAGCGACAAAAGGAAGAAGAAAAGGCAAGGCTGCTGCTTACAAACGTCCTAAGTCTTCGAGGTGGAAATCATTTGTGGTTTCCTTGCCGGTTCCCGGCATTAGAATCTCAGAGGCTCCTTCCTCGCCAACAGAGAGTCCTTTTGAAGGGCTTGCCGATATTCCGATTCTGGATTATGTGTCACTTCAACACGACACCGGGTTGGAGGAGCTTGATAGTGCTCTTGACCTAAGCGAGTGGCTTCCTATAAGTGCGGCTGACATTTCTGGTTGGTCGGAGGGGTCGCACATACATAGACACTTCACGACACTACACGATTTTCAATCACAAGTTGTTTAATTCAAGAAACCACTAAGTCTGCTTCTCTTTCTTTTTACAGGTACAATGTCCGGACGAGGGTCGATGTTAGGGAGTCTTCGCTCAGTTTTCCAATCTTCTTCATATTATGAGTCACGTAGGAGAGAAGAAGAAAGAGACCGCGATCGTGGGTACTCTAACCAGGAACGTCAAGAGAGAGACAGGGATAGGGACTACATACATCGATCCCGATCCCACTCTCCTCCTCCTAGACTCCCTACACAACCTTCGGGTCAAGGGAGACAGCCAGTAGAGCCCCCTCGTCACAAACCATCTTCGCATGCTTCTCGGTCTGAGTCGCAACGCCATAGAACTGAGGTTGAGCCTCCCATCGTCATTGAGCAAGCTATCACTGAGCCCACCGGGAAGGGGCTATTAAAATTGCTCAGGTGAGGAAAGAGCTCCCAAATATATGCTTCGATGGCTACATTTTCCCCCTCATTTAAAGAGAATTCCATCGGAGGTGGAGAACATAATGCATGATTACATTCATGATATTTATTCCCAGTACAAAGAGTGGGCGAAGGCTGTAGAGAAAGCGTCGAAGGTGGCCTTCGAGCGGGCTAAATAATCGAAAAGTTAGAATCTGATCTCGCTCAAAAGGACCGCATCGTCCAAGTGCTTACTGATGAAGCCGAGTCCTCTCGGAAATCAGAGATAGAGGCCACCAAAAAGGCCGATGAGGCAAACTTGGCCATGGAGAGGATGAGGCAGACACACTATGCCTTGGTGGAAAAGATGGGCCATCGCAACACTACTGTCACTGCTGAACGGGACGCCGCTCTAAAAGAACTTGCCGAACTTAAAGCTAAATTTTCCGAAATCATCAAGGAAAAGGATGATGCAAACAAAGCCGCCCAGGAAGCATGTGAACATGCTATTGTGCTTCGGGATGAACGGGATGCAGCCACGGCTAAGGTCCGAGTGGTGGAGACTGAGGTCGAGGAGAAAGTCCGAATGGCTGAGTCTAGGCTAAAAGCTGATGTTGAAGATCTCCTCATTATTTATAACGCTAACATTTTGAGGCATAGAAATCTAGCCTGGCTCGACAATTACCCGACTCATATATATAATGCTTGGGGCCGATTGGTTGAGGAGGAGAAGGCGGTGCATCTTGGTGAATCAATCGACAAGTTTGAGCTTGAGAATCGTATGTTAAATGAAGATGATCGAAAGATTCTCCATGAGTCGATGATTTTGCACGAAAAAGAAAGGCTCGGCACCCAACACTTGGAGGTCGGAGAAGGTTCAGGTGTTGAGCATCATGATGTGAGTGCTGAAGTTTTTGCGCTAGCCCAGCCTGAATCTACACCTGCGGTTGATCCCCAGCCCATTCCTGCTTACAATCCGGATCAGCCGCAGTTATCTCCAGCCAGAGAGCAACTTTCTGAGGTTGTTCAGCCGTCCACAAGCCAAATTGAGGAAGGTATTCTGAACATTCTCTATGCTTATCTGAAGTTGGAGTCATCATCCGAATTAGTTATTAACAGTTCTTTTTTGTTTTTGTCCAGTGATTGATAATGCACCGTTCGTGCCTCCTGCCACTCAAGAATCACATCATATGCAGGAGGCCATAATAACCGAAGCAACCACCACAACGACCATGGCATCGACTGATGGAACGCAGGGGTGCACTCTTGTTTTCGATGAACAGATGATGGAGGAACTCCTCGGTCATCACAGCGATCCTTTTGCGGACCTGCCAATTGTTATGGGTGGAAGCGCACCTGCTATTGGCTCTTCAATGCCAACCACTGATGCTCCCAGCGAGGCCCAAGCAATTCATGAAGAAGAAATATTGGCCGAAATCGACGCTGAAATGGAGGCAGTGGCTCATGGTGGTAGTTTTGGAGGTGGGATGGCGGCACATGGTCCAACTCCGTTAAGGATGATATCACCTGGTGGTACAGTTATTGATACTAGTGCTCCTATCCTGCCTCCTATAGTCGATCCAGTTCCCCCGATTCCACCTTCAGGGAGCATTCCCGTTAACTTAAGCTCGGGCAAGGAAGTTGATACCATGCCCCCTACTGGAGACTGACCGCCAAAAGATAAGGGCTCGAAAAGAAAAATAAGTGGCGGCTCCAGTGGGTCCACACCGAAGGGAAAGCTGAAAAAGAAGAGAGAGTAAACGTGCTTCTTCGGTTTATTTTTGGTAGGAAGATTGGAATCTATCTTCATTTTTCTTTTGTAGGCCGTGTATAGATGTAGGTTCGGCCTCTACTAGTAGGAATTTTGGAATCAACTTGTACATAATTTCTTTTCACAAATAGTTGAATTGAAACTTTATTTTGTTTTGAACTTGATATGTGTTTATTTGCTTAAGTGTTCTAGCATTTGAATTCTTCGTTCAGTACGCTTGTGAAGTTTCAACTTTTGAATCTCGTTTGAGTATATCCGTCAAACTCTGAAATCACGGTCACAAGTCATAACTGGATATTAATTTGAACTCCGATGTTGTACTGCTTCAGTCAGTGATTGACACTTAAGTTTTGCCCCCAGTTTAAGGGATGAAGTGAAAAGATCGGCTATCGGTCGTATCTTGCCTTCAACGCATCATGCTTAGCATCGTTGAATTGATGCTGAAACCAGGAGAGTTCGAGTGGTCGAATCATACTCGCCCTTTTATCAGTGGTTGTATCCATACTCCGGGGATTTAAGTCATTTTCGCGGGCGATTGGCCACGCTCGTTTGACACTTAGCATTTCGTCCGTACTCTGGGAATTGAATAAATTCGTGGGCGCTTAGTCACACCCGACCTGAGTTTATACTCTGGTCTGCGCTCTGGGGACTTAGAGTCAATTGGTATTTTACACTCCAGTCCACGTTTCGGGGACTTGGAGTTGGTTGACGTTTACTTTCCGGTTCGCACTCTGGGAATCCGGATCGTTTCGATGCCCGTACTTCGGTTCGCACTCTGGGAATCTGGAGTTAGGTGACGTTTATACACCTGTTCGCACTCTAGGAACTTAGAGTTGGTTGATGTTTATACTCCAGTTCACACTCTGGGAATCCGGAGTTGGTAAATAGAAGGTTAATCACATCTGTTGTGAGTTTTTTTAATTTTGTTCGCACTGCGGGAATGAGAGATGTATCATGATCGTGGATGATCGAATCACATCCACCCTGAGTTAACAAGTGAGGTCGTTAGATGGACAGGTCCATCCTCCTCAAACTTGGTTCGAATACGGGCGAAGTCGTTAGGTGGATGGATCCACCCTCTTCGAAACCGTATTTGTAAGTTTATACTTCAATTCGCACTCTAGGAATCTGGAGTTAGGCGAAGGATTGTCGTGTATCAATTCTTTTTTGACTTTAGTGTGATGGCTTGTCCCCGAGCTCGGGTTTCACTTAGTGAGTGACATGTCGTATCACAGTCGCTTCCTATTTGAATAAATTCCACCTATGATGGAACTTAGCTCTCCATGCATAGTGATGGTCATATGAAGTATTTCAAGTCACAGCTCTAGCTCGAAGAGATAGCATTTTATTGCTGAAATAAGAAAATATGGCAAAGTCAGTTGCCTTACTACAAATTCAAATTTCGAAATGCAGAAACAAATTGCAAATGAAAAATAGACTGAATAAATAAATATAGCCTGTTATGTTTAGTAGCGATGAAGACTCTCACTGTTCTAGGCTCTCGGAAGGGTGAGACTGTCTCGATAATTTGAATGTGCCATCTTCGAGCTTTCGTTCAATAACATATGGTCCTTCCCAAGTTGGCTTCATACGCGAAGGGACTGGATAAATTCTTTTGAGTATGAGATCACCAAGTTCAAAGGTTCGGGGTCGGACCTTGGCATTGTATAATCGGGCGACTCAACTTCGATATGCGGCTGCCCTCAAATCAGCCTCTTCACGCTTCTCATCCAATAAATCGAGAGATTCAGCAAGTAATATAGCATTTGTCTTTGGATCATAGTATGTCACACGATGAGAAGGTACTTTTAATTCGACTGGAATAACAGCTTCTGAACCATAAGATAGAGAGAATGGAGTGTGACCGGTTGCGGACTTGTGGGTTGTACGGTAGGCCCATAAGGCCATAGGAAGTTCATCGACCCATTTGCCCCCGGCTTTTTCCAGTCGTTTCTTCAGAATAGACTTTATAACTTTATTTACAGCTTCGACTTTTCCATTCACTTGAGGGTGTGCGACTGCGGAGAATTTCTTCTGAATGTGGAATCGTTGACAGAAATCCTTAAATTCAGCGCTGTCGAATTGGGCCCCGTTGTCAGTGACGATAGTACATGGGAGACCAAATCAGCAGATGATATTGCGCACTACAAAGTTGATCACCTTCTTCGTTGTGATCGTAGCAAAGGGCTCGGCTTCCACCCACATGGTAAAGTAATCAACTGCTACGATGGCGAACTTCGCACCACCTTTGGCTAGAGGTAAAGAGCCAATAAAATCGATGCCCCATACCGCGAATGGCCATGGGCTGACCATATGTGTTATCTCGGTAGTTGGGGCTCTAGGAATTCGAGCACGCTTCTGACACTTTTCACATTTCTTGGCATAATCCGATGCATCATGATTTACAGTCGGCCAATAATATCTGTATCGAAGTACTTTCCTGGCAAGAGCTTGTTCCCCGGTGTGATCGCCACATTCTCCTTCGTGCACATCATGCAATACCCGTTTGATTTCATCGTGAGCGATACATCGGAGTAAAGGAACAGAATAACCTCTTCTATACATGACTCCATTCTAAATAGTGAACCGCGAAGCTTTTCTAAGAATCTGTCTCTTTTCACTCCTACGCTCTAGCAGGGTTCCATGCTCGAGATAATTTCTGAATGGAGTCATCCACGACTCCCTTTCAGAAATGACATCAAATATCCAATCGGTTTCCATCTGATCAATGCTTGGTGAAGATAATATCTCTACAGGAACTAGTCCCATTTGTTGTTCTTCACATGTACTGGCCAACTTTGCCAACGAATCAGCTTTCTGGTTGCGTTCTCGTGGTATGTAATAAATAGCATAATAGTCAAATTGATTCAATGTCTCCTAAACCTGAGCAAGTTAAGTGACCAGTCTTCGATCCCTGGCTTGGTACTCCCCTCGAACTTGACACACGACCAATTGCAAATCACAATAAATTTCCACCGCAATGATTCTTAAATCTCTGGCAAGTTTCAATCCAGCCAGTAGGGCTTCATACTCAGCTTCCTTATTAGTTGCATGGAAGTTGAACTTTAGAGCATAACGTATAGATCAACCTTCAGGAATTTCCAGTACAACCCCTGCATCTGAGCAATGGTCATTTGATGCACCATCTGTTTGAAGCTTCCAGATATACTTGGGAGATTCATTGGTTTCGGGCAAGTCCTCTGGGATGATAAATTCAGCAATGAAGTCTGCTAGGACTTGTCCTTGATTGGCTCGCCTTGGGGTGTAAGTAAGGTCAAACTAACTTAACTCGAAATTCCATTTGAGTAACCTACCAGACGTCTTAGGACGCGTAAGGACCTGTCGTAACGGCTGGTCAGTGTAAACGGTGATTGGGTGAGCCTGGAAATATGGACGGAGCTTCCTCGAGGCAATAACAGGACAATAAGCTAATATCTCTAGCTTCGGATAATTTCTCGTAGCTCCGATAAGCCGCTTGCGTATGTAGTAGACCGGCTTTGTATTCGGTTCTCCTCCCGAACTAGGGCAACACTGATTGTGTTTTCTGGTACCGCCAAGTAAATGTACAATTTCTCGTGATCGATAGGCTTTGACAAGATTGGCGGTGTGGAGAGATGTTGAATTAATGCTTGGAATGCACCCTCACATTCCGTAGTCCATTCAAAGTTTCGTTTTCCCTTTCGAAACAGATCGAAGAAGGGAATGCACTTGTTAGTGGACTTTGAAATGAACCTGCTCAGTGCTGCAACTTTTCCGTTGAGACTCTGGACTTGCTTTATAGTTTTCGGAGTTTCAAGATTTCTGATTGTCTATATCTTTTCGGGATTGGCTTCGATTCCTCGAGCGTTGATGTTAAACCCAAGGAATTTGTCGGATGCTACCCCAAAATGACATTTCAATGGGTTGAGCTTCATTCTGTACTCTCGGAGGATATTAAACATTGACTCCAGGTCTCTGATATGATCGGTCGAAAATCGCGACTTGACTAGCATGTCGTGCACATACACCTCCTTGGTTTTTCTAATCTGGTTAGTGAAATTCGATTAACTAACCGTTGATAAGTTGCCCCGGCATTCTTGAGTCCAAAAGGCATAACTTTATAGCAATAGAGTCCCATATTGGTTACGAAGCTGGTATGCTCCTGGTCGGGTAAATGCATAGGTATCTGATTATAACTAGAGTACACATCCATGAAGAATAAAAGTTCATGTCCAGCCATTGAATCTACAAGTTAATCAATTCGTGGAAGTAGAAAACTGTCTTTGGGGCAAGCTTTATTCAAGTCTGAGTAGTCAACACATGTTCTCCATTTCCCATTTGGCTTTCGGACAAGTACAGGATTGGACACCCATTCCGGGTATAATGCATCTCGAATGAACCCATTCGTCTTAAGCTTATCTACCTCTTCTTTAAGGGTGGCAGATCTCTCTGGATCCATACCATGCCTTTTTTGCTTGACCAGGATGTATCGCAGGTCAATATTTAGTGTGTGGCTCGCGATGTCCGGCGGGATCCCACACATATCAGAGTGCGTCCAGGCAAACACATCAAGGTTTACCCGGAAAAATTCAACCAATTCCTCTTGCATTTATTGGCTTAGCTGAGATCCAATCTTTATCATTTTTGAGTCATCATTATCGTCGATTGGAACATCGATCGTCAGTTCGGCTGGAGAAGCTTGACTGTCTTTACCTTCATCTTCACTTTCGGTATTTCTCAGGTCAAGATCTCTTTGGAATTGGTTGGGGTGCCCGGGCCTAGGTGCTAATTGTCAATTATCAGCAAAGCGGATGTAGACAGATTCCTCTATGCCCTGAATTCAGCTAGGGCTGGTCGTCCCAAGAAAGCATTGTATGGGGAGTTTATGTCCAAAACAACAAACTACAGTATTCGGACTCTCCGGCGTTCACCAATTCCTAACTCCACTGGCAATTCCACCACTCCAGTGGGTATAGTTGCACTCCCGTTGAAACCATGAATGCAAGACTGACATGGCTTCAAGTCTTTAGTCTTCATTCTCATCTGGTCGTAAGCTCATTTAAACAAAATATTCACAGAGCTTCCGCTGTCTACCAAGATCCTCTTCATCCAAGCAGGACCTACTTGAGCTGATATAACAAGCGGATCAATAGTGGGGGCTTCAACCCTGTTGGCATCCCGACCTCGAAATACGATGTCATCTACCATCATTATTTGCTGTTTGGCCGGAGTCCCATCTTCAGAATTACTACAACATTCAAAGTCCGCATGCCTGATAGAGCTGGCATACGACTCCATTTCCTTCCAGCTTCGGTCTGCTGGATGAGGACCACCACAAACAGTGTTTATCACCAACCTCCTGCCAGTACGAGCGGGTTCCTCCTGTCTAGCCGGATTCGGTACATGATTTTGATTCGATGGGCCCGCACCTCCAGACTGCAGCGCCCGCACAAACTGTTCTAACTTCCTCTCTCTTATCAACTTTTCGATGAGATCCTGCAAGTGACGGCATTCATTTGTGTTATGGCCGTAGCTTTCGTGGAATCTACAAAACTTTCCCATCTGAATTTGCTTCTCCGATGACTATTTTGGAGAAGGCTTCTTGTACTGTATAGTATTGCAAGTTTGTAGATATACGTTCTCCAGCTACGTATTCAGAGGAGTATAATTATCAAACATTGGAGCTCTACGTCGTAGACCACGGTTCTGATCCCGTTTTCTATTTTGGTTACCATTGCCTTTTTTGCCGATCTTGTTTATTCTGAATGTTCAATTGCACTTTTCTGGAACTCTCCCTGGATTTTTTAACAGCAATATTACTCTGAACTCCTTCCACACTAGGCCCCGCATCATCCTTCTTCCTAGATTGTTTCGCATCCTCTCTTCTCAAGAAGTGGGCTGCCTTGGAATAGAAACGGTCCAATGATGTAGGGGGTTTTCCGGCCAGCCAGTTGTTGAATTCAGAGTCGGGTTCAATCCCTTTAGTCAGTGCCATAAGAGTAGAGGTATCATTTGGGTTGCTGATCTCAACACATGCAGCATGGAATCTCTCTAAATAACGCCTAAGTGTCCCTCCAAGAGCTTGAGTGACACTAGATAAAGTATTAACATCCTTCGGTCTCGTGACATGCATACGAAATTGCTCAATAAATTTTGTTGCCAACTGATCAAAACATGAGATAGATCGAGGTGGCAGTCGGGTAAACCACATAGTCCCTATACCCCCCCAATGAAATCGGGAAACTTTGGCACTTGACTACATCGTCAGCTCGTGCAGCATTCTTCAACCATTCGTACTTCAGAATATGTTGATTAGCGTCAGAGTTCCCTTCAAAAACGGGTAAAGTCGGCATCCAGAATCGCCGAGGTGGTTTAGCATAAAGTATCTCATCAGTAAAAGGAGTATGACTCTGGGATATTCCCCAGTTGTTAGCACCAAAATTGGTCACAAACCTCGTTGAGAAAGATTGTGTAGAGAGATAAATGAAGAAAGTAAATTTGAACAGAGAACAATATGCTAAATTAAATGCTGAAAATGAGAACACCAGATTTATAGTGGTTTGGTGTAACCGCCTACGTCCACTTTGAAGTTAATCTTTATTGCTTTAATTGATAATCGATTACAGATACAATCCATACCCCAATTACTTGAATGCAATTGCTAAGTAAAAAGGACGAGTCTTGAAAGCGGCAGAGTCTCCTCAGTGTTCTTCAAAAAAGGTCCCTTTCACTGTGCCCCTACCCCTCTATTTATAGACAGAGATGGGTTGGACTTCCCACTTGGGCCTAGGAGTGAGATGCTTCGGCCCGTGGCGAGTGACTTTTGCATGCCGAGCCACAAATGCCAAACGGCAAATGCCGAGCCATGCTCCAAACCGAACGAGGCAGTGTGTTGAGTGAAATGTGTAGGCTGAACGAGGTATGAATGCCGAGCGAGGTATGAATGCCGAGCGAGGTATGAATGCCGAGCAAGATATGAATGCCGAGCGAGGTATGAATGTCGAACGAGGTTCGAATGCCGGTCGAGGCTGGGATGTCGAGCGACCTCTGAATGCCGGACGACCTCTGAATGCCGAACGACCTATGAATGCCGAACGACCTCTGAAATGCCGAACGACCATTGAATGCCGGACGACTTCTAAAATGCCGAATGACCATTGAATGTCGAACGACCTCTGAAATGCCGAGCGACCTTTGAATGCCGGACGACCTCTGAAATGCCGAGCGACCTTTGAATGCCAGACGACCTCTGAAATGCCGAACGACCACTGAATGCCGAACGACCTCAACCACTGAATGCCGGACGACCTTTGAAATGCCGAACGACCACTGAATGCCGGACGACCTCTGAAATGTCGAACGACCACTAAAATGCCGATCGAGCTTGAATGCCGATCGACCTAGTTGCCGGGACAAACCTCCAGGTAACACTTGCCCCCCCCAAAGTGCATCAGGTGGTCGAACGTGATGCGCTTTGAATCACGAGTTCTCCGTGCTTTCCTTTAAGCCCTCGTTCTGTCTTTTTGATAGCGTCTTCCTGAATGTCGAGCGAGGCATTAGATGTCGAATGACATATAGATTTCGAACGAGATTGGATGTCGAACGACACATGGATGCCGAACGACACATGGATGCCAAACGACATTGTGCCTTGACCGGTTCTACCGGCCACTGTCCCTTCACCTTCTTTCCTTCCTACTATAAAAGTCGGTACTTCTCTCCTTCTTCCCTTTTTACCTTTTACCTCTGCTCTAATATTCTTACGAGCTTACCTCCTTCCAGATTTTTGCCAACACCCCAACCTCCTTTTTGACTCCCGAATCCTACACGTTACTTCTCGACTGCTCTCAACCACAAATCTGAGAAGATTCCACTTCTAAATCGAGCACCCCATTAGACTTCGTCCCCCTCTACTAGGTATGATTCCTTCACTTGCTCGACTGTCTCCAAATATGGATTTTGAACAACTCTTGTATTTACGGCCTTCCTCTAACCCATGAACACGCGTTCATAAGGAAGATGTATTTGAGGTTTAAGCGAGCCTCAGGATTAGATGGATTGGAGGATGGAAGAGGGTGTCGGCTCTATAGGAATCGGCGAGGGTCGAGATGGTCGGTCGAAGGTGGCGTGTGAATTAGAGTGGTGATCGACTGGCCAACCAGGAGGGTATCTAGTTTATTCGAAGAAATGGGTTGGAGGAGAACATATGGCTATGGCTCGGCATGAATTCCGCATGCTGAACGATGTAGAGATGTGCAGGAGTGGAGTTGTACTTGGTTGATGGTGCCGAGCGATGAACTTATGCCGGACGACATTTAGGCCGAGTGGGAT
Organism: Allium fistulosum; assembly: GCA_030737815.1. Taxonomy (NCBI): domain Eukaryota; kingdom Viridiplantae; phylum Streptophyta; class Magnoliopsida; order Asparagales; family Amaryllidaceae; genus Allium; species Allium fistulosum. The sequence continues at coordinate 1,261,139,403 of CM060901.1, forward strand.
TGAGGCCGAGCGACATTTAGGCCGAACGGCAGTTAGGCCGAGCGACTTTTAGGCCGAACGACATTTAGGCTGAGCGGCTTTTCGGCCGTGTGTTTCAAGTGTCGCTCGGTCTTGACCTTTGATGAATAGATAACGACAGTCGAAATCATTCCAACTTGAACATAACCCTTGTTGAACTCACTTATTTCCCATGACTTTTCATATGACAAAAAACAAGGACAAGGACTTAAGCAAACCAGCGTATCGAACTAATCCGGACTAATGACTCCCCGGTTTCGACAAGTATAAGTTTGATTTTAAATCGATAAAAACAGATGATACCTTTAACATATAGTGCCAATGTCCGAGTCCAAAATTGAAAAACGTTTTAAGGTAGGTTTCCGAAGACGGTCAGCAATGACGGTCTCCGAAGATGACAGTTCAAAGTTCAACTTTATATCATCAACTCTGTGACTTTTAATTTCTCAGCACTTATATTTGAATGATCGCACTGGTTCACACACCACACGGGAGGGGGAATATCTATGTTGTTAAGTCTAATGCCGATTATTTTCCAAGTATAGTTTAAACAGGTGTTCTGTTGGATTCGATCTTCATTAGAGATGTTTAGAAAATCTAGCTCTGCTACGATCTCAGACAGATCTGGGCCATCCTCCCGACAAGAAGTTGTTGATACTTCGAATCCGTCAACTACCCCTGCTCAAAACTTACCGAGCGCTGCGATAGCATCCGTCGACTTGGCTCCTGATGCTCTGGAGGCAGCTATTTTCTTAGATGACCCAGCCGACTCACATACCTCAAAAATTAACGAAAGTACACTCCGTCGGATATGCTCTGTCCATGGAATCCCTTTCGACGATGTGTTAGTTCCTTCGGGGAATGATCGTCCGCATTTGCCCCCAGCCGGGTATACAGCCTGCAATAAGTTCATGTGCTGGGTTGGCAGCGTTCCACCCTTCAACTCCTTCCTTCGTGACTTATTGCAATATATCGAGATCGCTCCTTCACAACTGCCTCCGAACAGCCATGCTTTCTTATATGGCACTTGCATCCTCTTTATGAGTGTCCTCTTCAGGCTTCCGACTCCAGGCGATATCCATTATATTTATCGCTTCAAGAGACGGTCAGATAGCCCATCTTTCGTATTTCTGGAGCCATATAGTAAATGCCAAATCCTGACTGGGGCATGGAGCAAATTTGCCCTGTACAAGCAAGAGTGGTTCTACGTGCGTTGTCCTCTCGGTTTCGCCAGGAGATGGGTAGAAGGAAGTAAGTTCACTTTCTAGATCAACACTTGAATTTGGCGAAATCTGCATCTTTTCTGACTCTCTATCCACTTTTTCAAGTATCAATGCACGTCCCGAAGGCGCAGGGTATTCTGAAGCTGTTGCAGCTATCCGGGCTCTCCCCGCAGAAGATCGGGACATCCGATCTCTCATTTCAAATGAGTCACTTGCGAGATTCGGGCTTCTGGCGGAGGGCCGTCGAATAAGTCTTCCCTAAGGCATCACTCTATCCAGACCTGCTCCAGGCAAAGGAAAAAAGCAGGCTGGGCCTTCAGCACGTAACGCCTTCGACACGCTAGAAGAGGGAGAAATCAGAGAAGGCAAAACGCCCGAAGTACTGGGTGAAAATGTTAGTCCCCTTCAGGACCCGATAGTCAAAGTCCACGATATTGAAACGTCATCTTCCCCTTCGAAGGGAAAAAAGAAATTGACGTACAAGTTGAGGAGGAAGAAAGTAGGTGGAACTTCTAAAGTTACTCTTATTCCAGAGGAGAGAGAATCTTCCCCCCAACTCTTAGAGAGTTCGCTAAAAGGCTTGTCAAACCTCACCATCCCTGATGATCCACTCAATTATGGTTTTGACGACTCAGAGGAGCTTAAACTTCATTCGCCCACCAGAGGCAATGCAGGCGCTCAAGCTCCTGCTCAGGGAGAAAAAACTCCCATTAGTAAAGATAAAGAAACCGGTCCATCGGGGGGAACACTAGGACACACACGGACACATGCACTTCACCCTACACTTCAGTTTTTGCCATCACCCCGATCTTTTCTAACTTTTCATCATTCTCATTCTATGCAGGTGACATGGGACGCTCCCACGGATTCGATCGTCTCCACGGCTTATCCATTTTTCATCATTCTGGCCGGGATTCGGGCTCCGGCAAGCGCCGGGACAGAGATGACTCCGAAGACCGAGACAACCGTCCCCTAGAGTTGACTTATCAAAAGAAATCATACAGCCAATCTTCATACTCCTGTGATCTCCCTTCTCAAACAGAGCAAGGTAGAGAGAAGTTTTCGTAGAAGGGGCCTCAACCTGATGTTTCCCATGATCAACATTCCGGTTCATCTAGCATACGGCAGTCTCGGGAACATCGTAAGAGAACGGAACTTTCAAAGCCACCCCCCTGTTCCTGCAGCAGACCCGACGATATCGGAGAAGCTGGCCGAGCTTAAAGTCAAATTTCCCAAAATATACTTTGATGGTCTGAAGTTTCTTTCAGCAATTCATCATATTACGGGGCAAGTCAAGCAGAGTGACATCGCTTGCAACAACGACGTTTATGTTCAACATGACGCATTTGCTCATTTAGTCGAAAAAGTCTCGGAAGTCTCTGTCGAGCGTCAACAGGAAATCGACTGCCTGAAACTTGAAGCTATCTTCGATAAGGACATTTTCAAAAATCAGGACGAAGAGTTCTCTTCGTATAAATCCCAGCTCGAGGCTGCCGAACAAAGTGCTAAGGATACTGCGGAGGCCGTCACCCACTTAGAGATGACTCATAAAAAGGAAGTTGCCGAAGCGGTTCAACGCTGTGGGGCCCTGGCTTTAGAAAAAGACTCTATTCAGAAAGAAAGGGATGCACTCGTCCTGCAGGTCAAAGAGTTGAAAGAGCTATTCACTAAGGAGAAGGAAGAGAAGATAGCTGCTCAAGAGGAGTCCCAACGGTACTGCAACGGGATTGTTGCTACATGTCTCTTGAAGGCAAAGCTCGACGATGAGATTTCTAAGGTCGGGACAATAAAGGATGAACCCCGTGAAGAGGGCAAGAGAATAGCTTCCGTGGAGATTGACTCTCGCCTTGAGGCGGCTACAGAGGCCGGCAGAGAGGAAGTCAAGTGCATGTTTGACCCGCTGATAGCTGAATACAACGCCCGTGTCCTCATGCATCGGGACTTGACTTTCTTAGGCGAAGGCTACCTTGAATCCCTAGCCGAGGCATGGGAGACTTTGATCAAGATTAGAAAGGTGGAATCGGGCACCGAGGAGGTCGACGAGGATGCTTTAGTAAAAGAGTTTCTCAGGGGGAACGAGCCATCAGACTTGTCTGCAGCTATGGTTCTCTTTGGTAAAGGCCCTTCTTTATCAAAGGAGAAAAATGACATAGTTGGCTCGTTTGGAACCGGGCCTTCAGCTCCTCCTCCTACTCAATCGGTCGATCGGCCAGTACTTGATCCATTCGAACAACACGCTGGCTACGATCCAGAAGCCCCTGGTCTCGGCATTCACGTGCTATCTCCCATTCTAGAGGGTGAGACTCCTCGGACGGTCGAATGCCAGCAAGAAACCAGTATATAACTCTTTTTCTTAAAGTTCGACGAACCGTCGCTTCTGGTGAGAGGTTATTGTATTCTAACGTTCGTCCTTTGTGTTTTCACGCAGGCCGCTCCGATCCTGAACCAACTCTAAGGAGCGATGACGCCAAGGAGGAGATGGGGAAAGCGAGTGATGCTACTCACGCGGGAGTAACCCCCGGTCCTGATGCTCAGGTGATTGGGGCGCTTGATGATGATAAGTCTGAAACTTCGTCCCCCATCGAAGGGAGTTATGAAATTGACATCACGGGCTCCTCAGGACATACTTCGAAAGTGAGTATGAAGGAGCAGCTTGCCGAAGGGAAAAAGAAGAAGGTTGAGATCAAGGCCGAGTCCCAAGTAGTAGAACTTGATGACCCGTTGAACATGCCTCTAAAAGTCATTCTTCCTGGCAAATCCAAACCACCGGATGTTCCTCCTCCCACTCCTGACTCCGCTTCTTTGGTGAGAAAAACGTCCAAGAGAAAGCGTGTGGGAGAGGAGTCATCCGAGAAAGCAAAGGAGGAAAAGAAACTAAAGAAGTCGAAGAAGTAGCCACTACACTTGTTCAACGAGGTTTAGCTTAGATCATGTAACTACTTTTTACTTATTTATTTTTGTAGTCAACGTAGACAGACTTTTGACTCCGAGTTTTGGAGGAGTGGTTGTATAACCCCATTTTGGATTAGTGAATAAAGTTTAGTTTCGTTGCCTTTCAAATGATTCCTTCTTTTTAGCTTTCTGTATAACTGTGGACGAAACTCAAATTCTCGTGAGTTACATAAATTCCCAATCCACTTTCACATTGCTCGGATATTCTTTGGAATTAGACATATCTTGTTTCACATTTTTGGTACTTAGAATATTTTTTAATCCGCATTCTAGGGGCTTAAAGTACTCCAATCCGCGTTCAGGGGACTTGGAGATTTAAGTCGTTTATACTCTAGTCCGCACTCCGAGGACTTAGAGTACTCCATTCCGCATTCAGGGGACTCGGAGATTCAAGTCGTTTATACTCTAGTCTGCGCTCTAGGGACTTAGAGTAATCCAGTCCGCATTCAGGGGACTTGGAGATTTAATTCGTTTATACTCTAGTCCGCGCTCCAGGGACTTAGAGTACTCCGGTCCTCATTCAGGGGACTCGAAGATTCAAGTCGTTTATACTCTAGTCCGCGCTCTGGGGACTTAGAGTACTCCAGTCCGCATTCAGGGGAATTGGAGATTTATGTCGTTTATACCCTAGTCCGCACTCTGGGGAGTTAGAGTACTCCGGTCCGCATTCAGGGGACTTGGAGATTTAAGTCGTTTATACTCTTGTCCGCGCTCTGGGGACTTAGAGTAATCCGGTCCGCATTCAGGGGACTTGGAGATTTAAGTCGTTTATACTCTTGTCCGCGCTCCGGGGACTTAGAGTACTCCGGTCCGCATTCAGGGGACTCGGAGATTCAAGTCATTTATACTCTAGTCCGCGCTTTGGGGACATAGAGTACTCTGGTCCTCATTCAGGGGACTTGGAGATTTAAGTCGTTTATACTCTAGTCCGTGCTCTGGGGACTTAGAGTACTCCAGTCCGCATTCAGGGGACTTGGAGATTCAAGTCGTTTATACTCTAGTCCGCATTCCGGGGACTTAGAGTACTCCGGTCCGCATTCAGGGGACTCGGAGATTTAAGTTGTTTATGCGAGTTCGTACGTCAGACAGAATAATGCAACTCCAGTTGTTTGTCACCAGACTATAAGGTACAGAAACATCAATAATTCATAGAAAGGATGGCTTCAAGCCTTTATTAATGAAAACAAACTAAATCATCCGATTACATGCTAAAAAGGAAACTAAGAATCAATGGAATAAAAACATACGGGAAATAATTGCACCTAAAACATGAAAGAAACAGGCTAAATATAATAACGTCGCAAATGTTCACTGTTCCACGCTCGAGGGAGTGTCACACCATCAACGGTCGCTAGCTTGAAAGTTCCCTCTCCAAGCTTTCGTTCAATAACATATGGACCTTCCCAATTGGGATTCATACGTGATGGTACCGGGAAAACTCGTTTCAAAACGAGATCACCCACATCAAAGATTCTTGGGCGGACTTTTTCGTTGTATTATCGCTTGACTCGGTGCCTATATGCTGCCGCCCTTAACTCGGCTTCTTCACGTTTTTCATCAACGAAGTCCAGTGATTCCAACAAGAGATCCTGATTCGTCTTAGGATCATAATGTGTCACCCGATGTGATGGAACTTCAAGCTCCACGGGTATAACAGCTTCCGAGCCATATGCCAATGCGAATGGAGTATGGCTAGTCACGGACTTGTAGGTAGTTCTATAAGCCCATAGCGTTGTTGGAAGTTCATCTACCCACCTGCCTCCGGCCTTTTCCAAATGCTTTTTCAATATGGAATTGATTATTTTGTTGACGGCTTCAACTTGTCCATTAGCCTTCGGATGAGCAACTGCGGCGAACTTCTTCTCAATGCCGTACTTTAAACAGAAATCTTTGAATTCCTTACTTTCAAATTGAGTTCCGTTGTTTGTAATGATGGTTCGCGGGAGGCCAAAGCGGCATATAATGTTTCGTAGAATGAAATTAATGACCTTCTTGGAGGTGATTGTGGCTAAAGGCTCTGCCTTGGCCCATTTGGTGAAGTAGTCGACCGCAACTATCGCATATTTCGCACCACCTTTGGATATAGGCAAAGAACCAACTATGTCGATTCCCCAGATTGCAAACGGCCAGGGACTAACCATTTGCTTGAGTTCCGTTGGTGGAGCTCTCGGGATTTTCGCGTATCTTTGACACTTTTCACATTTTCTTACATAATCTGCAGCATCCCGATTCACAGTTAGCCAATAGTATCCATAACGGAGGATCTTTTTTGCTAGTGTCTGCCCCCCCAGTATGGTCGCCACATTCTCCTTCATGAACTTCCTTCAAGACTTGCTTTGTCTCATCATGGGCAATGCACCGTAATAAGGGGACCGAGAACCCCTTATGATACATTACTCCATCCTACACCACATATCGCGCGGCTTTGCGAATGACCTGCCGTCTCTCGCTTTTTCTTTCGGGCAAAGTCCCGTTTACCAGGTATAGTTTGAATGGGGTTATCCATGACTCCTTCTCGACTTCTGTTTCCAACACAAAATCGACCTCCATCACATCTATGCTTGGAGCATGTAAGGTTTTGATGGGAACTAATCCCATTTGCTGTGCATCACCAGTACTTGCGAATTTGGCCAACGAGTCGGCTTCCTAGTTCTGTTCACGCGGGACATGCGAAATGCTATAATGTTCAAAGTTTGCCAATAGTTCCTGAACCAGAGCAAGGTACGGAGCATGCTTTTGTCCCCTTGCTTGGTAATCTCCTCGCACTTGGTACACCACCAGCTGCGAGTCATAAAAGATTTCAACTGATTTTACCCCGAGTTCTATAACGAGCTTTAAACCAGCAATCAATGCTTCATATTCTGCTTCATTATTCGTAGCTGGGAAATTGAGCTTCAAAGCATAACAAATCGATCAATTTTCTTGAGTTACAAGAACTACACCAGCCCCGGAGCAACGGTCGTTTGATGCCCCATCGGTGTAGAATTTCCATTGAATGGGGGGAATGATACTGTGACCATCTGGTTCGTCTGATACAGTAAACTCAACGATGAAATCTGCTAATGCTTGCCCTTGTATGGCTCTTCGTGGTAGGTTGGTAATATCGAACTGACTCAATTCGATATTCCATTTTAACATCCTTCCAGAAGTTTCTGGTCGTTGGAGTACCTGTCGCAAGGGATGATCGGTATAGATACTGACTGAGTGTGCTTGAAAGTATGGACGCAGCTTACGTGATGCAATCACCAAGCAATAGGCCAATTTCTCAATCTTAGGATAATTTCTTTCTGTCTCCGTTAAACGTTTACTAACGTAATACATCGGCTTTTGAACTCGGTCTTCCTCGCGAACCAAAGCCGCACTTATAGCATGCGGGGATACGGCCAAGTATACGTATAACATTTCATGGTCTACTGGTTTCGACAGCACTGGAGGACTTTCCAAATGCCTTACCAGAGCTCGGAACGCTTCCTCACAGTTGGATGTCCATTCGAAATTTCCTTTTTCCTTTCTTTATTATATCGAAGAAGGGAATACACTTGTCTGTGGCTCTGGATATGAATCGACGCAGCGCAGCCACCTTTTCATTCAAGCTTTGTACCTGTTTTATAGTTCTGGGCACTTGTATATCTCGAATAGCTTGAATCTTTTCTGGGTTAGCTTCAATTCCCCGGGCATTAACAATGAATCCCAAAATCTTCCCGGACGCAACGCCGAAGGAACACTTCAGAGGGTTGATCTTCATCCCATAATATCTAAGTATGTCAAACATCTCTGCTAAGTCTCGAATGTGGTCGTTTGACTGCCGTGACTTCACGAGCATGTTATCCACATAGACTTCCATTGTTCTACCAATCTGATCTTTAAACATTCGATTCACCAAACGCTGGTACGTCGCCCCTGCATTTTTCAATCCGAAAGGCATTACTACATAGAAATATAACCCGACGTTTGTGACGAAGCTGGTGTGTTCCTGGTCCGGAATGTGCATCGGGATCTGATTGTATCCCGAGTACGCATCCATGAATGACAACAACTCGTGTCCTGCAGTGGAGTCGACCAACTGATCAATTCTAGGTAATGGGAAACTGTCCTTAGGGCACGCTTTGTTTAAATTGGAATAATCTACGCAAGTCCTCCATTTTCCATTCGCTTTTTTCACCAGCACAGGGTTTGATACCCATTCGTGGTAGAGGGCGTCGCGGACGAACCCATTAGCTTTGAGTTTGTCCACCTCCTCTCTAAGAGCAGCGGACCTCTCCGGGGTCCATTCCTCTCCTTTTTTGCTTAATTGGGACGTACTTCGGGTCTATGTTCAACATATGACTCGTAATAGCGAGAGAGATCCCGCACAAGTCGGAATGTGTCCAAGCGAAAACATCGAGATTCGCTCGGAGGAAATCACTAAGGTCATCAGTCATTGAGGGGCTGAGTTGTGATCCAATCTTCAGTACTCGCGATGGATCATCCCGGCTGATTGAAATATCAATCGTCAGTTCAGCCGGTGCTGCTTTTTCTTCCCTGGGTTCCTCATCGTCGTCTCTCGGATCTATGTCTCTGAAGATCCGAGAATTTTGCCCGAGCCAGGGCTCGGGCATTATTTGTCAATTGTCAGTATTCTGAATGCGGACGGAATTGTCCGCAACCTTTCCTTTTTCCCTCCGCTGGGCCTCCCGGAGCTTAGCCACATAACATGCATGACCGGTCGCCTGGTCACCATGAACAACACCTACTCCTTTGTCAGTCGGAAATTTTAAAGTCAAACACCATGGGGCCAATGTTGCCCTAAACTCAGCCAGGGCCGGTCGGTCCAGAAATACATTGTATGGAGAATCTACATCCAAAACTACGAAAGGTAGGATTCACGCCCTCCTATGCTCACCTTGTCCCAGTTCAACTGGCAACTCAACATACCCTACTGCATCAGTCACTGTGCCATTAAAGCCATGTATATGAGCTTTAGATGGCTTCAAATCCTTCGTCTCCATCTTCATTTGGTCATAAGCCTTCTTGAAAATGATATTGACAGAACTTCCACAATCAATCAAAATTCTTTTCACAAAAGCTGGCCCGATCTTCGCAGATATGACCATCGGGTCAATGGTAGGAGCCTCCACTTGGTCAGCATCTCTGCTCATGAATATTATATCGTCTGTCATCATGCGCAGCTGTTTAGGGGGGGGTCCCATCCTCCACGTTGGAACAACACTCAAAATCTGCATGCCTCAAGGAATTAGCATACCGCTCCATTTCTTGCCAGTTCTTATCTGCAGGGTGTGGTCCGCCGATGATCGTGTTTATGACCAGCCTACCCATGGTCCGAGCAGGCTCCTCGGGGTGATGTAGAGCTGGTGCATGACCGGGATTGGACATTCCATGTCCACCTTCTTGCGGATTCTTTACAAACTCCTACGATTTTTTCTGTCTAATCAACTTCTCTATAGCATCATGTAGGTGTTTGCACTCTTTAGTATTGTGCCCATAAGTCTCATGGAAGTGGCAATACTTCCCAGTCCGCTTTTGCTCCTCGGTTGACTCCTTTGGGCGCGGCTTTCTGTATTGAAAGGTATTGCAGGTTGATAGGTAAATGTTCTCAAGAGATGCATTCAGTGGGGTATATTCATTGTAGGTTGGAATTCTCGGCTTCCATTTCCCCGCTTCTCTTTTCTTCCCTTGATTTCTTCCTCCGGATTCCTTAGCCGGTCCGGGCTTGTTCTGGACATTGACCTGAACTTTCCCCGAGTTGTCCCCGAATTGCTTCACAGCGATGTTGCTTTTCATGGTCTCCTGAACGGGCCCCGGTGCTTTATCTCGCCTTATCCACCTGGCTTCCTCTCTTCTTATGAACTGATGAGCCTTCGAGTAAAAACGCTCTAGCGTAGTTGGAGGTTTTCCTGCTAACCAATCTCCAAACTCTGAATCCGGATCCACGCCTCGCATCACAGCCATAAGAATTGCGTGATCATTAGGGTTGCTAACCTCCATAGCCGGAACATGGAATCTCTATAAATACTCCTTCAACGACTCCCCAGGAGCTTGGATTACGCTTGATAGAGACATCACGTCCTTTGGACGAGTAGTATGTATTCTGAACTGTTCTATAAATTTCGTTATCAACTCTTCGAAACTAGATACGGGCCGCGGAGGAAGTCGGGTGAACCACATGGTAGCTATTCCAGATAGAGTTATCGGGAAGCATCTACACTTGGTCGCATCATTCGCTCTGGATGAATCCATCATCCATTCGTACCTCATCACATGCTGCCTGGGATCAATCTTTCCTTTGTAAGCCGGGATAGTTGGCATGCTAAACTTCCTGGGGTACTCAGCCCGTAAGACAATATCTGTGAACGGAGTATGACTCCTGGATAACCCCTAATCATCATTCGACAAGCCTTGATTCTCCTTCATCAACTGTCTGATCATAGCCGTTAGGTCTGGGGTTTGTATGGAAGATGGAAGGTTAGAGTCTGTCCTAAGAGATTAATCAGGTTGATGCCTCCTCTGCTGGCGATCTACCAAACGTGCATCTTGAGGTTCGGCATCATTGGCATCTTGGTGAGCCAGGCGTCTAGCCTCCACCTGCGCTCCAGCTCCTAAGTTTCCCGTTCCTGCTCGGTTGCGGTCTCCGAGGTGTAAATGATCCCTAGTTGTTTGATCGGCAGCACCTGCCTGCGTAGTTTCAGTCTTGCGGCGTCTACGCTTGGGAGGTTCATCGGATGAAGTCGAGCTGTCAGATGAAGAGTAAGGAGCAGGACTACCCCCAGCATTCTGATGCTGTTGTTGATTGAGTTGAGCCATAAGGTTGGAGTTAGCTTGCATCTGCTCTCCAAGTTGTCTCCTGCTTTCCATGAGCTCTCTCATCAAGTCGTTGAACTCTGTTCTGGTGACAACTTGCATTTGGTCCTGGGCGGCAGTCCCTGCACCTAGATTTGCTTGCTGATTGCTAGGTCCTACTTGTTGTACACTAGCGGTCTCATGGGCATCCGCATTGTGAGAGGCTGATCTGGTACGTGGTCTTCCAATTGTAGAGTTATTGATAAGAATTCTGAGTAGAATCAACGGACGTCTTATGAATGACTCGGATATCCTTCGGGGGATTTATTCAATCCAGTAGCTTCAAAGTAGATCCTTATGGCCTGAGAATTCGATTCTCAGTGAAAGCACCAAAGTGTTAGCACCAAAATTGGTCACTAACCTCGTTGAGAAAGATTGTGTAGAGGGATAAATGAAGAAAGTAAATTTGAACAGAGAACAATATGCTAAATTAAATGCTGAAAATGAGAACACCAGATTTATAGTGGTTCGGCGTAACTGCCTACATCCACTTTGAAGTTAATCTTTATTACTTTACTTGATAATCGATTACAGATACAATCCATACCCTAATTACTTGAATGCAATTGCTAAGTAAAAAGGATGAGTCTTGAAAGCGGTAGAGTCTCCCCAGTGTTCTCCAAAAAATGTCCTTTTCACTGTGCCCCTACCCCTCTATTTATAGACAGAGATGGGTTGGACTTCCCTCTTGGGCCTAGGAGTGAGATGCTTCGTCCCATGGTGAATGACTTCTGCGTCCCAAGCCACAAATGCCGAGCCATGCTCCAAACCGAACGAGGCAGTGTGTTGAGTGAAATGTGTAGGCCAAACGAGGTATGAATGCCGAGCGAGGTATGAATGTCGAACGAGGTTCGAATGCCGGTCGAGGCTGGGATGCCGAGCGACCTCTGAATGCCGGACGACCTCTGAATTCCGAATGACCTCTGAAATGCCGAACGACCACTGAATGCCGAACGACCTCTAAAATGCCGAACGACCACTGAATGCCGGACGACCTCTGAAATGCCAAGCGACCTTTGAATGTCGGACGACCTCCGAAATGTCGAGCGACCTTTGAATGCCGGACGACCTCTGAAATGCCGAACGACCACTGAATGCCGAACGACCTCTGAAATGCCGAACGACCACTGAATGCCGGACGACCTTTGAAATGCCGAACGACCACTGAATGTCGGACGACCTCTGAAATGCCGAACGACCACTAAAATGTTGATCGAGCTTGAATGCCGATCGACCTAGTTGCCGGGTAAAACCTCCAAGTAACACCAGTCGTCATTGCTAAGCCCTTGACTTTCATGGATCATCTGACGGATCATCGCCGATAGTTCGGGCATTTGGGCATTAAGAGCAGGTTGGGCCAAGGTGTGGTCGGATTCCGCAATGCGAGGATGGGCCGGTCGCTGTCGACGGTCCCCGTCTCGCCTCCTTGGTTCTATGTCTTCAGGAACATAAGGCTCAAGATGATTCTCACGCTGGTGATGGTTCGGATTTGTCCGATTTCAGGTCTTAGCACCCAAATCAGTAGCTGTCGTGGTACGGTTATCAGTAATATGGTGTGGGGTAGCACCTCCTCGGGAGGAGGGTCCAGTCTGATGGCTGGCTGACGGGCCAACTCTCAGTTGCCCAACATTCAATGTATGCTGATGCCCAGTGGCCTATGTGTAACTTCCGTCTAGCCGTGGGCGTGTAGATCTGTGATGATAATCGGAAGAGGCTGAACTCTCGGTGGAAAAATAGGAAGCTTGATCCCTCCTGGATCTCCTTCGTCGCTAACGGTTCAGTTAGTTGGTTAGTTCCGCATTAGCATGGAGCTGTTGAGTGAGCTGTTGGCGGCTCTTAGTCAATTCTTGCATCAACATCTGAAATTCTTCTCTGATGACAAGGCCTTGTGGATCTGATGGTCCGATAGCATTCTGATCAGTTGGAGGCAGTTGTACGGGATTCTGTATGTCCCGTCCTTCAGGATCTGCAATTGTGGAAGTAGTCCTTGTGTTAACCATGGTGGATGATGAAGCTCTCTCCTAGACTTGTAGAAAATATTAATAGGATGGAAGAACTTCTGAAATTGAGATCTGGATCTTCTCCTTGGATGTTTGCAATCCGGTATCGGCAGTAGATCCAACGAGTGGAAGAAAAAAACTGTGTTTTTTCTCAATGAAGGCACCAAAGTGTTTGTACCAAAATTGGGCACAACACTCTTCGGAAGGGTTTGAAGAGATAAAAATGAAGAAATTAAATGGAAAACGAGGATTATCTAACAAACACTTCAAAAACAAATAAGAAAGTACGCAGAAACATGAAGATTTAGAGTGGTTCGGCGTGTTGCCTACGTCCACTATGAAATTGATGATTTTATTGATGTTTTCTTGTTGATTACAACTGATTACAGCGGATTACAGTGATGAAATTCGAGTACAACAGCAGCCTTGTAGTGCAAAAATGCTTTCGACGGAGTCTGGACGTCAAAGAGCCAAAAGATCCCTTTTATGTAAGCTCTAGGGTGCTATTTATAGGCGTAGGATGCAAATATCTTTCTTAGATCTCGGGAGACCTCTTCTGGCACGTGGGTGGGCCCACGCGGTCGATCCCACGTGATTTGCACTCGGTTCGTGATCGATACGAACGAATTTCGTATCGATCAAGATGTGGTCCAATCGAGTCAAAATTTGGCATGGACGTTCTTTGAGTTGTACGTAAGCTCCTATGAAAATTTCATAGCATTTGGACTTGTGGATCGCAAATTATGATCGATACAAATTCGAGTCTTCGGTAGGCTATTTAGTTCGAATCAATCCTTTCGCATCGCTCTGTTCGAATCGATGTTGAGCATGCGCCTGCGAGTTGACGTGGCGCTTGATTTTTTGATCGCCCCACTTTTGATACCGAGTTGACTAAGTCATCCCAAGGTTTTCACTTTCTTCGTATCGAAGACCGTTGCCTTGTTCGTATCGATGGAAGCAGCTCAGTTCGTATCGATGGAAGTAGCCTTATTCGTATCGATAGATGCAGCTCGGTTCGTATCGATGGAAGTGACGCAGTTCGTATCGATGGAATTGACTTAGTTCGTATTGAGCACTATGGCTCTGTTCGTATCGATTGTGTGGTCTTGTTCGTATCGATCGAAGTTGTTCCAACTTGATGGATACACACAACTGATAATATGATGGATACAAACAGATGGATGTGAGATGATATCGATGGATGGATACGAAGAGTCAACGCTGTATGGATACGAAGAAAGCCCTTTGGTCGATGGATATAAAAAGTGCAGTTCTTCTGATCGATACGAAATCGCGCACCTCTGATCGATTCGAATAAGATCGATACGAAGTCAGATGTTCCTTGGCTGCCTTATGGATACGAACAAGGTGGATATCGATGGATTCGAACAGATGGATGCATGAGGATGGATACGAAATGATGCGACTGTGTTGATTTCCTTAGTTTGCATCGATCATATCTTGAGTTATTGACTTGAAATTCAGAACGTTGGCTTTCATAGCTTCGCTTGTCATGTCTTGTCAATTGTGGCTCGATCCGGACTCAGACAAAATTTATCGATATCCATAGCAAACCTGCGTATAACCGATCTCTGGGATGGAATTTCCTTGGTCTCTAGTCAAGTTCTTGGTATCACGGCCTTGCCAAAAGGTGGGATAACAAGAATAACTATGGAAACTTTTCTTTTATATATAAAATATATTTCCAAGAAAAATTATTTCACTTACCCATTTTAAAACTATACTATGTCAATTGGTCTTGTTCGAGTGTTTAGGAAATCCCTATCGATAACGTTGGCCAAACGCATCGACCAGAAATCTTAAGCCACTCAACAGATCAAACAACACAAAACATTTTTGTATCACTAACAAATACGCGCTCTTATATATAATACACTCAAACTCATTCTAGGGTGCTACTGACCCTATCTCTAATGAGTTACCATTCTAGGGCATCACTAACCCTATCTATAATGAGTTCTACCCTACCAAAGCCTAGGTATACGCTCAACCTGGATATGATACCACTCTGAAATGACCCACTTTTCCGTACAATTTAAACTAACAATAAACCACACATGTCCAGCCCAAATTGAACGAAAAGGCGGATAGTTAGGGAAAAGAAATAAGAAAGAAGACAAAAGAACTAGACAATACAAAATCTCACAAAGGAACGAATAATTTATAATATATAACAATCCTTTACACAAAAACAAAACTATAATTTATATACATACAGACATCAATCAGAGTGCACTAACCTATCTCAGCACGGACAGTTATAACAATCTGTCCTCACAATTGCTAATAAATACAATCATGTAAGCAGCAGAAATATAATCATCTACGTGAATACATTTTTGGGCCTCCAGCTCCTCTCCTGAAGCTCCAAATATCCATATAAACCTGGAGAATATGCTTGGTCTGACCCGAGCATATAGGAAAAACCAAGCCCGGGTCAGTCTGGTAAGACCAGCATGAGAGAACACAATCAACTTGATTCTTAAAGTTAATAAACTTTTCAAAACAAAGGTATATCGTAAGACCTTACCGCAAATAAACACGGAAGGGTTTTTACCTTACGATAACCAAAACTCTTTTATAGAAAATCATCTAATATTATAATAATGTCTAATCGCCAAAGTAATAATAACAAGTAGCTGTGATGCATGTGCTGTGTACATCACAATGATACTAGTCATAAAATAAAAATACGATAAGGCTCGTTCGCTAATTGTGTAGGATTTCCACGGAGGTGCCCTCAATACTTCGAGAATGGTCCTCTTGCAGAAGGATTAGAGTTATCCTTCTGAAGCATCATACCCGTCAAGCCGGGGTATTATAGGAAAAACATAACCGGTCTTGCTAAGACCGAGTGCATCGCTCCAGCATGCCGAAACAACTGAAGGTATCCGTATTGCTAGAAAAGGAGCCGAGTACACCCTATGGGTTTTCCAACCCTACTGGTTATGCCTCCTATATCTAGTTTTAGTCATTCCCGCTGATGAGGCTACGTCCAGCGTAACATCTTACGCATCGCTCCAAAAATAGATCACGGAATCCCATATGGATACCCACACCACAATGGCCTTGGAATCGCATACAGATCCCCACATCTCAAATAGATCTTGGAATCACACACGGATTCCCATGATCCAACGAGTCATGGAACCACACATGGATTTCAACATCCAAAAATATAACGCATCTCCTCCATTTAACAATATTTGGTTTCGGAGTAGTCATGGGTTCCGAGTCATCTCTTACGAGTACACTCTCCATTTCCTAGGTGCTCCAAAAATCGTTCGTCGTCTTTCCGGAATGCTCAATACCAGTTTTTCGGAAATATTCTGACAATACATAAAATCGAGGATCACCCCCTAACCGTTTAAGTGGACGGATCTCCTTATCATTTGTCCAAGAAGATCCACAAGTTTATACGTACAGTATAGCAACCCGATGGTAACTGTACTATATAATTCTCGCATTTCTCCCAGATATTTCCAAAATTAAAATCCTTCGGTGTTAAGTAGGGAATAATTCTATACCACCAAAATTAAGAAGGATTACATATTTTGGCCAAGATTTGATAGTCGGTTATTTAACTATCAAATAAACAAACATTCAAACAGATATCGCATTTCCCACTGTAATCACCAAGCCTCATTTAATTTAATTTTTGATAATTTGAACCTCTTTATCAAAAACAGTCATATACTTATCTCACCGGAATAATTATATTAACAAATCATTTTTTCCCAAAAATACTTGAAACTATTTAAAAATAAATATGGAAAGTACTCTTCGGTATCGACCATGGATCGCAGCTCAATGATTACATCTCTATCCCAGAAAAACCAAACTTAACTTAGGCAATCTCTGCCTCCCAATTTACGCCATGCAATCAATTATAGATCGTAGTTTGCACAATGGTTACGTCGCTATCCCAGCGAAAACATCCCAACTGTAGGCAATCTCTGCCCTCGAATTACGCTATGAAAATATTCCATTACTTTCGGAAATCTTTTATTTCAATAATTTTCTTAAAATAATGCTTATAAAGTTTCTATAATAATTTCCAAGTTTAATTTAGGAAAGTACTCTTTTATGACAGTTTACTATATAATATTATTATTAAAAACAATATTAATATTTGAACAAATATCTTGAAATAATAATATTTTAATACTGATTAATTCTTAAATAATAATTAACTTTAAATCAAATCATTATAAGATAACTTAAATTAATAATTAAAATATACCTTTAAACATTTTAAATAATTAAACAACTTTGACAATAATTAAATACTTAGAAATAACCTTTAAGAATCGTAAAATAATTAACGTTAAATCATTATCAAATAATTATTAATTATCCTTAAAAACAACTTTGGTTCAAAAATCAATTTCCAAGTTTGGAAAGAGCTTAGTAACTCCAATGGTACTTAATCGACTCACCATTAATTTCAATAACTATCAAGTTATAATCCATGTATTCGCATAACATCACATATGTAAATTAAATTCACAATTAATCGTTAATACAACACTTATCCAACACTTATCGATGGGAATGTACTTAAGTGTCCACACAATTGTAATAGCAGAACGAGATTTATTTCTGCTAAATAAATGTCCAAATTAACTTATCTAATTAATAATAGCAGAACAATAATTTATTCCACTAAACAGGGTCCAATTAATTTAATTAGCAGAACAGTGATTTATTTCCGCTAAACAAAGGTCCAAATTACCACAGTCAATTCAATTTAGCTCAACAGTATTTTATTTGGCCAAATAACATCTCTAATTAAATTATATAAATTTAAATGTCATCTTTAATTTAAATATCGTAATTTAAAACCTATCCCTTTTTATATGTCATAATTTTATACATGGCCCAAGCTACCAACAATTCATATTAAAATTTTGTATTCGATATTACGAGTCCTACGCAAAAATTCGTGGGCTAATTGGACTTAAAATGAGCTAGATATCACATTTTAATCTTAATACCTATTTTAAAACAATTGAATATATATAAAATAGTTTCTCACCCAACTGAACGAAACGGCCCAAGGCCCAAATCACACGCGACCGCACCCACCTAGCATAGTATCTCCCCTTTTCCTCCAAAACGCACACGCTCTAAACTTCCTGGAACCACATAAATTCGTGCACGCCGTGCACGTGTACGAGCTCTCCCGGTCATCGATCGACACAACTAGGACCACCAACACATCGCAACTCACGAGCTCATCCGTCTGCACCGGTCACTCCAAAACTACTTCCCGCCACCACCTCGCCCCCTAGAACAGGCCGCCACCTCCATTGGGACACCTACCTCCAATGCCTCCCCCCAGCCAATCACGGCCCCACTCGACGCCGCGTCCACCATCCAGTTTGAAGAAACCCGAACCTCCCCTTCAACATGCTTTAAACCCTAATTTGAATTCATCTAGCCCACTCACGCATCTAAAAATCGCTACACAGTTTTTCCTAGATGCCACATCAATCAATGCTCCTCCACGCCAAATCCTATGCCACGACATCCACCTAATCGCCTGAATTTGACCAAAACCCCAATTCCGTTCATCTTAAGATTTCAACTTCCACACAGCACTAAAAATTCCCAAATCACTTCCAAAAATCATATTTTTCAATGATAAACACAACTATATGACCTATTCATTAAAATATGAAACTTAAATTTCGACCCTATATGACCATTCACTGTTAAATATCGATTTCTCTCTCTCTGCTTGATGGTTTTCGTTGAAATCAATTTTAAAATATTCTATATTTCAAAACAAACAGTTTTTGTTTTGGTCTCAAGTTGTGAAACTAAATGGATGATTAGATATTGATTTTTAAAGTGGAGAGTTAACTATTTTAACCAAAAAGAAACATGAATAGAGAACCTTGGAAGAAGAACCGTGATTTGGTGGAACTGTCTATGTTGAGCATGAACATACATACACCTATTTTCATAACAACACATATATATTTGTTACAGAGCAAAGCTTCATCCATATTCATAGATAAATACCCATATAAGTAATAACCTGTTAGCAAAATAAAAGTGTTTACTCAGCTGTTTTAAAAAATTTATGTACTACTGCTTATCCTTTCCCTTCCAAGCTTCAATGACTTGCCTTTAATTTGTTAGCAGATCTTTGTTTTTTTTATATGTGTAAACAAGAACAAGTATGGCTATATATATATATATATATATATATATATATATATATATATATATATATATATATATATATATATATATATATAGGAGAATGGAATTGTACAGTGCAAGCAAGAAAGAGGCCGAGATATGTACATGTACAGGTTTTCATCCTTTTATTTTCTTATTTTTTTTCCTTTTTCTTATGTGGGCTGATTTGATTTCATTGTATGCTTGATTTGATTTTATGGGTTGAATTGATATATGTATACTTGATTTGATTTTATTTGTGCTCGATTTTAAGTTTTGGTGTGCTTGATTTGAAGTTGTCATCATGAAGCATGTATATACATTTATATATATATTGATTTATGTTTACATATACATTTTTTTACCATATACATATTTACATATACATTAGATATATACACATTTACATATACACTGTTTTTTATAACATATATACATACATACATATATATATATACTTATATATATTCTTGTCATCATAAGTTTGAAATTTGCATCATGAAGCTTTGTATATATACATATAGATATTTTATCTTAAATTTGAAATGGTGAAATACACACACACACACACACACACACACACATATATATATATATATATATATATTATCATATTCAGAAATTAATGTTTAAAAATTTATATAATCTAATTTATATATTCAGATATCTCCAATATCAGAAAAATCAAACTATTCGACTTATAAAAATTAATATTCCAATATTTAAAATTAGTTAATTATTTCAATAACAGATGCTAAAAATCCCGAGTCGATACACATTCATGATATATGTATAATTTTCCTTTTTTACATCATAGTTTGTTCAATACATAGATCAGGATGAACGAGTGATTACTGCATTTAAGTGCACGACTTTTGATTAAACTTGGCTTATGTATCAGGATTATCAAACAGGTATAATGGAGTAGAAAACTTCGTATCTGACCCCGATGGCTTAGTATGAAGCTCACATACATGATTACCAAGCTCAGATTCGGCGGCTTTAGCAGCATCATCAACCGCCACCAGAACCACATGACTGGGATGACGTCAATGATGATAGCGACGATGATGGTAGCGATGAAGGAAGTGGTATTGGGTCACCTCACATAGACTAATGTTTTTTTGTCGTTCATACATTTTTACTGTTTCATAAATGTACCTCAGACTAGTCTATTTGGGACGCTGATGATGATATTTATGTACGCTCATGTATATTAGTTGTATGATGATGGTCCATATTCTGTTTTTATTTTATAATATATTCATAGCATAAATAAAAGAAATGTACTGCTATTTAGTTCATAAACAAAAATAGTTGAGAAGAAAGAAACACACTTATGTTTGTTTCTTCAAAGTTCATGGACATTTTACTACACGGTCGCTCAGATGGCACTTGATTCATATGACGTAAATTATGAACTTTCTATTTAAATGAAAATTTTATATTAAAAATTCACAACATACTCGATGTTAAATAAAAGTTGGACTCCACAAGATTATTTGGTACTAATTAAAGCGTACATAGAATTCGACCATAGACATATAAAAGAGGAGTTAAATCAAGATTTTTAGATTACTCTAAATGAAGCATTTAATAATCATCATGATTTTAGATTAAATCGAAGGATTTTGAAAACTCAGCGTACTTATGTCGCGTTTACTAGAGCTTGTTGAAGATACAAAAGCATTATAAATACAGTGGAGAAAGAAGCTTATTTCAGTTAACACGATCTACGTTTGATTCTCGATATTCTTGGGAGTATTGTACTTATTTTGTTGGACAAGCTGCATATGATCTTTGGGTTATCTATGTTAGACAATCTGAATGATCTTTGGGTTAGCTATGTTAGACAAGTTGTCTTTACTTTCGAATAAAAGTGAAGTAAGTTAATTAAGTGATTTAACTTCAGTAAGTCTATGTACTTTGGAATTAAAGTAAGTTAGTTAAGTTATTTAAATTACGTAAGTTGTACTTACTTTCACATTTAAGTAAGTACTTTAGATAAGAAACCGACAAATACCAAGTAAAATGGTACAAACAAGACAACATACATTGAAATAGAAATGACAACAAATATTGAAAATAAACACAGATATATTTTAAAACTATATGGGACCACCTGATAACTGAATTGAACCCAGTATCCTATGAAGCGTTTCAATTTGTTCTTCAAGTTCAGTGGCATACACAACTGCTAGATGAGGTAAAAGATCATCAAGCCATTGCCAAAGTTCACATCCATTCAGAAAATTATGGCATTTATAGCGACGTCAATCGATGTCAATTTTTTTTGATGGAAAAGAGAACATAAATTCCACAGCTACAATACATTGCACTTGAATCAACCTCTTGATCTGTTTGAGGTAGTTAGTGGCGTATTTCATGCCTTCTTTGCCCTTTTCCATTATGGCTACTCCTCCCTTCTCTTTCTCTTCTTCCATCCTCTAGTAGCCTGCGCCTTTGAAAATCTCTCTTATGCTCTCTTACACCTTCATAGTGTCTTTCAACTATTCAACATACCACTTGGTTAGTGGTTAATGGTTGGAGGGGAAGACGTATTCAGCAAGGTATCGTCGCTTAAAGGACCTTCATATAATTATGTGGAGGGCAAGGAAGTATGGTTGTAATCCCCATTTTTATATACTACTTGGATGATATGAGTGCAAAGCAGTATGGCAAGCAATACGATATATATAACATAATACATTAATCAAGATGACATGTCTGGAAAGTTGTACAACGTGGCCATCGTGTTTGATATGATGAAACACCAAACCACTCTGTCTCCATTAATCAAGATGACATGTATGGGATGCTGTATAATGTGGCTATAATGTTTGATATGATGGGGCACCGATACACACCATCTCCATTAATCAAGCTGGCATATGTGGAAAGTTGTACAACATGGCAACAATGTTTGATGCGACGGTACAGTGAACCAGTCTGCCTCCACTAACCAAGCTTCCATGTGTGGAAAGTTATACAACGTGGCTATAATGTTTGTTATGATGGGACACCGAGCCATTCTTGTTTCTGTTAATCAAGCCGCCATGTTTGGAAAGTTGTATAATGTTGTTATAGTATTTGATACGATGGAACACCGAGCCACTCTGTCTCTATTAATCAAATTGGCATGCGTGAAAAGTTATGTAGCATCGTTATAGTTTTTGATCCGATGGGACACCGAGCCATTCTATTTCCGTTAATCAAATTGGCATGTGTAGAAAGTTATACAATGTGGCTATAGTGTTTGATATGATGGGACACTAAGCCACTCTGTCTCTATTAATCAAGCTGGCATATGTGGAAAGTTATACAACGTGGCTATAGTGTTTGATATGATGGGACACTGAGCCACTCTGTCTCCATTAATCAAGCTGGCATTTGTGGAAAGTAAATCAAATATTTTGGCAACTATAAATACCTATATTAATCTTGTTCATTCATGCTCTTTTAGATCTTATGTTTTGGCAACAACAAAAATAATGTCAGCTGAAGATCTTATATTTTTCAACAATAGCGATGATAGCTTTAATGCAATGATGGAAGATCATTTTTTCATGAAAGAGAGCTAATAGCTATGTCGGTGCTACAAGTTGGTCAATTCAATAGATAATATGGTGGATCGGTTGTTGGTCCTCACTACAAAAATCGCAAACATTCCTAGTATAATAAAGGACTGATGAAAGGCTATTTTATTCCAAATCCTACTTTTATCAATGGTGATTTTAGAAGAATATTTTGACTGCATCGACTTTTATTTCTTAGGGTTCTACAATCCATTAAACAACATGATAAATACTTCATCTTGAAACCCAATGCATCTCGTACTCCAGGATCAACTAGTCATCAAAAAATGATTACTGCATTGAGAATGCTTGCATATGCACGACCAACAGACGCTCTCTATGATAATTTTCATCTGGGGGGAAGTACGACACTAGAATCTTTGGACCATTTTTTTCTATTTATCGTTGACATTTATGACAATCAATACTTAAGAAGACTGAATGAAGCTTACATAGCAAGACAAATGGGGATGCATGGTAGTAGAGGATGGCCAGGAATGGTGGGTGGTATAGATTGTATGCATTGGAAGTGAATAACTGTCCAAAGGCATATGCCAGAGCTTATCGATATAAGTCACATAGGTCGACAATTATTCTTGAAGCGGTAGCTTCATATGACTTATGGTTCTGGCATGCCTTTTCGGAATGCCAGGTTCTAACAAATGACCTAAACATAGTCGAACGATCTACTTTATTTAATGATTTAGCTAATGTAGGTCAACTTCGTGTTCCTTTAGTTTAGGAGGTAACACGTACGATCATGGATATTATCTTGGCGATGGTATATACTATAAATGGAGTACCATTGTCAAGACAATTCCTGACCCATTAAACAATAAACAATCAAAGTTTGTGGTAATGTAAGCAGGACGTTGAAAGAGCATTTGGTGTTCTTCAATCAAGATTTTCCATAGTCGGCAATCCATGTAGACTTTGGTTACCACTTAAAATGACAAAAATAATGCACACTTGTGTTATTTTACATAATATGATTATTGAGGATGAAAGAGACATGGAAGATGACTTTTTCTACGAGGGTGCTTCAGCAATACTGAATGTATGGTACCATAATATGATTGGAAACGTTATAGAACTCGAGTTTCATATTTCTAGCCAAATGTCATTTCGTAGTGTTCGTCTCCACAAAAGACTACAAATGATCTAGTAAATCATCTTTGGAGTTTTTGTGGCAATTGGTAAACGTTTGTTATTGCTGTTAAGCTAGTTATTGTTCTTACTGTTATTGTTGGTCTTAATGTTGTTGTAATATATTTTAGTTGCATTTCATATTAAGTAATGTATCACAATTTCATTTGGCATTGTTGAAAAGTGAAACAAGCTTATTTGGTTTTAACACTTTTAAAATTACTGGATTAAGTTCAAATCAGTACATCAACTAAAAATTTATACAATAGTTCTAAAAATACAAATGCAACTACAGCCCTTCTTCACGCCTATGTTTTATAATTTCTCTTCTCCTAGATTCTGTATGCTCTCATTGTTCTTCAGACATATTCGACGTATCCACAAAATTACTGCATCTTCATCTCTTTATTTGTTTCTAGCAGGAACGATCCAATTTCAACATTTTTTTTTGGTGTTGAGCAGCCCGAGACTCCATTGCATAATTATATTTATCTTCAGATTCCAGTAAGAGTTTTTTTTCTACTTAATCTGTCCTAGCAGTCTGCTTCTTTTTGGCTGCTTTGGCTCCTTGAGGCTTAACAAAATCATCTTCGATAGAGGTTAGCTTCTCATCCGACCCCGTCCTATGATTTTTAGTGATTCCAAGGCTAGAGCTTTTTCCAACTCTTGGGGTTTTACCTCGGGACTAATTAGGTTGGATGTCTTGAACAGTTTTTTGAAGAAAAGATGTCTATTTTACTCAACTAGCAGGTCATAAATATGCATGAACTAATAAAAATGAATTGTTATTCTCAGATCTGTTGATTTGTTTAAACAATTTATTTACGCCATCCTCTACAAAAAAATCACTTAAAAATTTAGAGAACCGTGAAAAAAATTATAGACATATGAGAATTAGGAAATCTTACCAAATGCATTTCATTTTCAAAGCCATTAGGATTCGTTTGCTTTAACTTTGACATTTGGGAATCAAATGTTTTTGTTTGACGATTAATTTTTCCATAAGAACATTTGGTTGAAGATAACGATCTTTTGCGATCAAAATTCTTTCGACTATAGCAACTTATTCTGCCCCAAAAAGTTTCACCACTGTGGTTGGCACCTCGGATCGGATAGCTTGAGAGTGCACACAAAATGTAACATAAATCATAGTCTTCTACCGAAGTCCAACTAGCAGTAGTGAATGCTCCGCCAATCGAAACTGTATTGTCTTCTAAATCGAATCTCTCAAAACTGCATCTTGCGCCATCGATGTCGAAATCATAAAATATTATGAAATGAGAGAAGCGAGAGTAAAATAATTTTTGAGGTTGTAGAATGTTGTGTGAGAAGAGAAAAGAGTGAAGATAAATGGTATTTGAAGGTGAGGGGGGAGAGAGTCGTTGGAGTGCAGTCGTTTGGAGGAATCTATTTGGACGCTTGTTAATATCAACCGCTTATTTAATAGGCGCCTCAAACGAGGCGCTTGTCACTTGAGCGCTTGTATCAACAAACGTCCAAATAAATTACAGATCTTGGACTAAAATGATTAAATAATATAACCAGTTTATTTTGTACACTCTGCTGCAAGGCTATTTAGGGTTGAACCCTACATTTTGTAACTTGTAGAAATTCCGTTGGAGATGCTATAAGATAATGTAAATTGTAACTTGGTTTAAGCATGGCATAGTAGCCCTCTATTCTGCATAGTAATATCTTTAAAGAAAGATGTCACTACTGGATCCATGGTTAGATAGAGATTTCAACCAAATAACATTATATGATGCTAGAAGTCTAGTGCAGTACACAAAATAATTACCCAATAGCATGACTGGTTGTACATAAAATAGCTTGGAGTAATGCTACTCAGTAAATAAAAAGGCAAGCTAGGCAGATTCAAGGACCAACACAACCATATGGTAAAGTAAGTCTGCAGGAAGTATAGAAATGGACATCAGAATACTTGAGCGCTATCAAGAAAACAACGTTGCACATGTCATCATTCTGCACTTTGCACAGTTTTTGTTGTATTTTTTTCCTTCTAGTAGCGTCCGAGCAGGAAAGTAACTTTTGTATACTATTATTTGATAATATTTTAAACATGTAATGCAAATGGAATTTGCTACGGATGGCTATGTGGTACTTTGATGTATATTTCTTTGGACATTGTGCGCATGTTTCTGTAGATGATTTTGGCATCAACGAATTTTACAGCAGTTATCATCATGTATTCTGATTTAGTAATAAAATATCTTTAGTAAATTCTTGTGAGCTGTGTCAAAGAAAACTGGTGGAGTACAAACAGAGTCGATTCTTCATTAACTTACAGTTTCCCAAAAAAAACTTGCTTTTTCTTCCAAATGTTGATATTTCATTGAAGTTTCTTTTGTTTCAGAAAAGTAAAGTTACAAAAAAATGTAGTCACAAAATGTTGATATTGCACACATTTTGTGATACTTTCCTCTCCATAAAAAGTTAGCGCATTTACTTTCCAATTTTTTAATGGATGCAGCTGGAATATGAAAAGTTTGAAGCCAATATAAGATAATAGCATAAATCACAGTCTTAATAAGTTCCAGTCTTCCTGCAATGGAAAGTAGTTTACAGGACCAAGTCTCCATTCTATCTTGGATTTTTTCAAATAAAATAGAACAATCTGAATCCTTAATCTGATTTGTAGAAAGAGGCAGGCCTAAGTATTTGATTGGGAGACTTCCCTCTTCTATTTGTAAAACATTTAAGAATTCTTTTTTGTACTTACATGATTTACTAAAGTAAGCTTTGCACTTGTTAATGTTAAGTTGAAAACCAGCATATATTTTTAGTTTATCAAAAACTGTTTTTAAAGAGTCTGCATTATCTTTATTAGCTTTAATAAACACCATGAGATCATCTGCATAAATCAGATGATTTATGCAGGGCTGAATTCTGTTTATAGGGTGAACATTACCTTTAATATTTTCTATTTCCATAAGAATAGAAAAATATTCCATTACAATAGCTAAAAGGTAAGGTGATAAGGGGTCACCCTGTCTTAAACCCCTGTTACTCTTAATAAACCCTTCAGCCCTACCTTGAATAAGGATAGAAAAGGTAGGAGTGTTAATACATTCAAACACCAAATCACAAAACTTAGTAGGAAAACCCATGCATTTCATAATATGATGAATAAAGTATCTATTTAACTTATCATGTGCTTTTTGTAAGTCAATCTTAATACATACTTTTTCACCCTGTTTTGTGTTAAATTTTCTGACCATCTCATGTGCTAAGAGAGAGTTTTCATAGATAAGTCTACTAGGAACAAATGCACTCTGATTTTCAGAGATAAGAAAAGGCAGAAAAACTTTTATTCTATTACTAAGAACATTAGCAATAATTTTGTAAATAAAGTTGCAGCAAGAAATAGGTCTATAACTACCAATATCAGTGGGATTTTTATTTTTGGGATAAGGGTAATGAATGTGTGATTAATACTTTATAGAATTTTCCCTTTGTCCATAAATTCATCAACCACACCCAACACCTACTGTTTAATATTATCCCAATTATTTTTAAAGAATTTTGCATTGAACCCATTAGGGCCAGGACTTTTATTATCCCCAGCATTAAACACAATAGCTTTTATCTCTTCTAAACTAACAGGGGCAAGTAGGATCTCAGAAGCATTCTGATTTAAAATATTTTTACAAGTTATATGAGGAAATTCCTTTACATTAATTTTAGTAAAATAAAGTTCCTTATAAAAATTGATTGCTTCTGAAGTAACTTTATCATATGCATTAGTTAAATTACCCTCTGTATCAATGATACAACTTATATTATTTACATGTTTTCTATTACTCATTTTAGCATAAAAGAATTTGGTACAGTCATCACCTAGAGTAAGCCAATCAACCTTAGCTTTTTGTCTAGCATTGACAGATTCTTTATGCAATTCACTAGACAGTTCATTTTGATTATGAAAAAATTTATTGATTGTACTAATATCATTAGGCTTATTGTCAGAATTCAGTTGTAACAGTTTACCTTCTTTTCTCAATCCAATAATCTTATTTTTATTCAAATAGTTATTTTTGTTCCAATTTTTAAGATTATTTTTAGTGTACTTCAAAAACATATAAAACTGATATTGCTTAGTTCCTCCACAAGAAAAATTAAGACTGTTTTCCATTAAGGTTTTATAATCTTCTTCAAAAACCCATCTATTTTTGAATCTAAAAGGAGGAACTTTACTATTGAAATCACCATTGACAAAAAGCTTAACCAATAAAGGAGCGTGGTCACTTAGATTTTGTTCTAAAGTGGAACAAATACAGTTAGGAAATTTTTCTGAAAAATCCTTGTTGTACAAAATTCTATCTAACTTACAATGAATATTTTTAGCTATACCAGATTTCCAGGTAAATTTGTTCCTACTGATAATTGGTTTAATAAGACCAGTTTCTAATAGAAATTTATTAGCCCTATCCAATTTATTTTGAGGGATTTTAATTCCTCCAAATTTTTCATTAACATGAAAGACTGTATTAAAATCCCCTAACACAATCTAGGGGAAATCATATGTGAAATTTAAGGATTTAAGTTTTTGCCATAAAGCATTTCTTTCATTCTCAAAATTACTGCCATATACATTAGTAACTTGTAAAGAAAAACCACCAATGTTTTTAAATTTGCAGTTTATAAATTGACTATCTTTGTTAATACTTAAATTAGTCCAGATATTGGAATCCCAGATAACTATGATTCTGCCTTTGCAACCACAATCATTGTTATGAATAGCTTTCCAATTACTAGACATCTTAAGACAAAAAATTTCAATATTCTCATCATTCTTTTATTCTCAATTAAAGCAATAATGGAAGGTTTGTATAGATTAATCATATAAAGGATATCAGATTGTTTTACAGGGATATTCATTCCCCTAACATTCCAAGCAAATATAGTCATATATAATTAATAAAAAAATAATATAAGAGTTTAAATTGTACCTGACACTATAGTGCCTTTTCCTCTCCTTTTAGTATCAACACCTTTAGCTTTCAATCTGGTAGACATTTGGTCCCATTCTGGATTGATCGAAATGTATTTTTGCTTGAAAGCTTTTTTCTCTTTGCTACTCTTTATCTTACCTGATGCTTTTGTTTTAGTAATATGAAGATCAGATAAGTCGAATTCTTCTATTTTATCCACTTTCTCAGATTTATCTTCCTCCATTTGTGCAGAATCTGGAATCTTGATTAAGGAAATATCAAACAATGCTGTGCGAGGCATGGCTGACTCATTACAGTCAGTCACTGCAGCCTGCTCTATGGGAGGAGAAAAAGCTGTGTGAGGCATGTCTGACTCATTACAGTCATTCATTGCAGCCTGCTCTGGGGGAGGATCACCCTTGTTCAGATTTCTATCCTGATGAAAATTATTCACTATTTTTGTAATGTGATGGTCTGTAATTAAACATGACTCTGAAATAGGGGGGTTTTCAGAGTTAAAGAACTTATTATTTTTACCCTCCTCTCTATTAGTCGGAATCGGAATATTTGATTTATCTTCACTTCCTTTATGCTGATGAACTTCCATTGCCGTGATCTGATCACTTTGATCAGTGAGCTCTCTTATATAGTTTTCTTGATCGGAGATGACATCTTCTTGATAGATTCGATCATTGTCCTTTTGGATTCTTGATTGGTTTTTTGTATTTTTACTTATACTCATTTCTTGAATGATTTCAGCTCTATTTTCTTGAGAAATAACTCTGTCTTTATCACTATTTTTGGGGATCCACATCTGTTTCGGGTTGCATTGCTCTCTAGTGTGACCAAAGCATTTACAGATGCTACACTTTGGTGGAACCCATTCATATTCAACTTTTTGTGTTATGACTTCACCATTATAAAGATTGACACTGATTTCATCTGGAAGTTCATTAGTCGCAAAAACTTCCACAAGAAGCCGAGCGTAATTCAATCTCGTCTTCATGGTTGTTGCTGCATCCATTTTTATGGGTTTTCCGATAATACTTGCCATAATACTGAACGCCTCTCTATCCCATAACTTGAGGTTTACACTGGGTAATCTAACCCATATCGGCATAGTTGACAGAAGATCTCTGTCCATCTTCAATGATTCAATCCATCGTCTCATGATGATGAGTTTGCCGTTGTAGAAATAAGGGCCATTCTGGATAATCAAATTGCAGTCTTGAGAATCATTAAATTTGATTAGAAAAAACCCATTTTCTCTTGAATAGATTTCGAATTCTCCTTTCGGTTTCCATACCCTTTTAATATATTCTTTGAAGAACAAGAAATATGGTTTGCTACTAACCACATAAACCAAAATGGAGTTATTCCAACACTCCATTGCTCTTTTACATACTGCCTCCTTTACCACACCATATTTCTTGTTGCTGATTTGAATAGGAGAAATGGTTTCAAGATTGCATTCTTCATCCCTTGGTTCTTTTGATTGCTCTGAGACGATATCAGCCTAGGATTTTTTTCCCCAGTTCTTTATTCAGAGAGAACTTTGCCGTGTTCTTGACTTGTATCAGTTTGGTCTTATCTTGAGAGGAGTTGGTCATCTGGCCCTCCTTTTTCCTTTGATCTTCATTAGTCTGAGACCGGATCTGATCATTTCTAGGCTGATATCTTCTTTGTGATCTTGGCTGAACCAATTGGAAGCCCTCTTTATCGATGATGACATTATTCGGCTTTTTGAAATGAGATTCAGGTGGCCTATCTTGAGGAGAAGGACGAGAGAGAGAAGGAATAGATTGGGATTTGAGAGGAAATTTGTTTTCTCCCATGGTAGAAGAAAACCCTAGATTTCAAGTTTATTCAGATATTTTAATATGGATTAATAGGTCCTTTATTACATATTCATTCAAAATTATCCAGGAGTTCATAATTTTTAATTAATACATATTTATTCAGATATTTTTAATTTGGAACTAACTTGACCATTTTCAAGAAAATCCAAGACCCGGTGAGGCATTACATATTCATTCAAAATTATGTATTAATGTACATACATTTATTTATTTTATTTGTAAGAGGGATTGTCACTAAATGATAAAATAAATAGAAATATCAATATGTTTACAATGATAAGTAAGGTAATAAAATTAAGGTGTATGATAATGGTTCAAAAAAAAACATGCATACGATTATTATATAATTATTAGTGATGCAACTTAATATCATAAAAATTATATAACTTATTAAATGGAACATTAGAAAATCCATGTTATTGCTGCTTATGTATAAAAGGATTAACAAATCATCATTATCGTAATAAAGCGATTTTATGAAATCTCAGTAGTGCGCAGGTCGGCCAAGCTCCAACCCTACCCTAGATCCGGAGTTCTTAAGAATGGGTCATTGGTCTACCCGCTCCAATGATCCAACGAGATGGGTCTTGGCAGGTTGAAACAAGAACGGGTCTACCGGGTTTAGACCTAGAGCCATTCCATTGCCTTACCCGCGCCTGATGGTGAGCAGCATATATGAGTAGCTATGAGTAAATCCTCATTTGTACTCTTTGAATCTTCTAGAATGCCGAAGAAGGTTATTTTTAAGTTTCTATTCTAAACTACCAACCAATTAAGCCTAAATCCACTAACATTAAAAATATTTTCTTTGTTAATATTAAGATCATATTTGTTCACAAACGTGTGTTAGTGTAAAATCTGTGTGGAACTGGCAACAATGTTAACATTATAATTTTAATATGGATACACCATTAATTTGATATGGCTGCACCATTTAGCCTACAAGTTAAGGCAAATAACGTTTTAACATAAAGATATTATATGCAAACAGAGGCAATAATGTAAATGTACAACTGCCAGCTGTATTATACTTAGTGAATAGGCTTATATTAAAGGGAATATTAGACTCGGGTCCCTAATAAGTTTAACAATGCACAAAAACCTCAGTAAAAAAAAGTATGTAAATTAGGTTTCTAGAATTAAGTTACTAAGTAATTGCATATAGTTATGCAATTATTCACTGAATACTTGCAGATATTTATGCAATTATATCCAAAAGTTGCATAAATTTATCCAATTTTTTCGGTGAATAATTGCGGAAATTTCCGCAATTTTTTTGGTGAATAATTCCGGAATTTTTCGCAAATTTTTGAAAAAATTACGGAAATTTCTGTAATTTTTGGTAAATAATTATGGAAATGTCTGCAATTTTTTGATATAATTGCATAAATGTATGCAATTATTCACTGAATAATTGCATAAGTGTATGTCATTATTCGGTAACTTAATTCTAGGACCTAATTTACAAACTTTTTTTTACTGTGGTTTTTGTGTATTTTGAAACTTATTAGGGATCCGTGCCAAACTGTCCCTATTATAAAAACCGAAGTATCACTGTAAACAGTACGAAAATTTTATCCATAAAATAAAGCATTAACCTTCTCTCTATTATCAAATAATCAAATATATCATCTTATCAATTTCACTCAAGAATCTAACTTGGTATCAGAATGAACAAGCCTCACGGCATAGGATTTCACTAAGGCTTTCATCAGAAAAGGTACCATCACCTGAAAACCTGGATGCGTCAATTTTCTCATCAGAATCTAAGATAATCATTTGAGAAGGCATAGATCAAGTGCATATGTGCATATCAGTTCTTGAGTATCTGTCTATATAAGTGTATCAGTTTCTTGAGCATCTACCCACATCACTTTTTCTCTAGCACTCTAAACAAAAGCTTCGCCACAAGATTCGTCAGATCCCCTGAATTGTAGCTGCTCTTATCAGAGATCATATCAGATTAGAGAGCCATGCTAGAGAATTTCATATCAGCAGTTGAATTCTTGATATCAAGAACTAGAAATCATCATTGATGGCTGGAGAAGATGATAACTTCGGCAACAACTTGTAACAACCCAACCGCGATACAGTTTGGTATCAAAGCTAAGTCAGAACATTATAGCGTATAATATCACAGATCTAGACCTAGTGAGACTTAGAGTCATCTCTCCTGAGGTGTGTGGTAGATAGTTATACTAATCATCTAGATAGAGATAGGAATATACAATGATTATCAGATAATCATTTGGGATGTAATTTGATTTTAAATTTAAACTTTATAAATTGGAATTTGTGATATTAAAATTTTGAAAAATAATGTGTTAAAATACTTTAGAGTTTGGAAAATTATTTTGAGATTTTGGAAAATTAAGTATACGAGTTTAAATATTTAAATGATCATGGATTGATCAAAGTTGCGTAGGAGAAGCTAGTAGACTGTTTTCGCTGAGCACAGTATTTAGTGGTCTATATTTGTGGTTAATTGGATTGTGTAAGCATGGTTGATTGGTTGTTAGGAGTTGATTACTTAGTTGCATTTATTTAAATTGGATGCATGAATGCTAGTGATAATAAAATAATTGCAACTAAGAAAAACTTGTGATTATCTATTGTGTTGACTTGTCCGGACATTGTTTAAGGATTCTGATCGTTATGTGGAACGTCACATTATCGATGGGGGTTTCTAAACTTCGAACGAGACATTTTGACATGAGGAATAATTAATTTGGGAATTTAATTAAGTTTAAAATAATATTGTAACCATCGAATAATTGTGAGAAGTGGAGAGCATGGTGAGGCAATGTTGATATTCTATGTAATCAACTTTGTAGCCAAGTGATGAAATGAATAACTAAACTTCATGGCTTAGTAATATTTTACATAATGTGATAAGTTAAGGGTAATGATTTAAAATTTTGGAATTTGTTATATTATATTTAAATGGAAGTTATTAAAAAAATTTGGGAAAGAGAATAATTGGAAATCAACTTTCATTTATGAATTTAACTTTTAAGTTCCTTAGTTGAATGAAAGTGAGTTTTTGTATTTGAACCTTAATTAAATGTTAAAAATTATGAAATAGTGAAAATGATTTTTTGGTAATGGAAAGATATTTAGTCGAAAAATATGTATTTTGAATATAAATAATATTTTGGAATGAAATATTAATTGGAGTTTTGATAATTATATTAACTAAATGATTTGTAACTTAATATTATTATTTGTGAAGATAAAATATTTTTGGAAAAATATTTTTGGGAATAAATTTGAAGGAAGTTATCTACTAGTATATATGTGTTTAAAAGTTTTGGAGGTTTAGAAAATAATAATGGAAATTATAATAGTACATCACCTATGTATTATTTTGGATAATTTGGATTTTATTTTTTGGGAAGATGTAAAATTTTGGAAAAAGTTATTTGGAAGTAATAAATAAAATTTGGGAATTTAATTTTTTTGAATTCTTTCGTAAAGAAAATTGTAGGAATGCAATTTCTTTAATCGGGGAAGTCTGTAACAACCCTGTTGTTAATTAACTAATTAATTTTAAATTGTACTTTGTGGAATTTAATTGTATAATTAAATCCAGTTTTGAGAATAGTTGATTTAATTTACATAACAAATAAGTTTCATTTCTTAAAAAGGATTTCAATTAAAATTTGAAATATTATTAAATCAATTATTTAATTTTGGTATATAGAGGAAATGTTAATATTGAGATTTATTGTTTGAAATAAGATTTTTCATCTAATATTTTATTTTATTTCATTAAATTAAAGAGAATAACTTTTATTTACAAAAGTTATATTTTGTTGAATAAGATATTTCAATATTAATAGAAGTGGGAATTTAAACTTGTAATTGGTTTTGGTAAATTTTGGGAAATCAATCTATGTTGAATAAAACATTAAATAATGTAAAACAGTCTTCTATCATTAGCAACACTTTTCTTAGGAATTGAATTAGCAACACTTTCCTTGTTGGATCCATACCCAAATCCTCTTGGCCCAAATAAGAGATGAGAAAGATATGTACGTTCATTCTCCTTCTCATTCTTACTTTTGCAGAAACCTTGAGAAACTAAAATCTTCTAAGTAGAAAACCCTAGCTCCTAAGCCATCCCAAATCTAGTGCAAATCAATGGGCTTTTTGATAATACTTATAGAAATCATGATAAGGTAACCTTCTCTGTCTTCTAGTGTGTTTAATTCTATTATTAATCTCAGTTTTGGTCATGGTCAGCAATTTTGTTTTGTAAATTTCTGAGTTTGACTTAGGACTTGTGGTTGAGAGGTGTTTGCTTAGGAGAATCTGGATCTTTGGTGATCAATTCAAGCTTAAAGTTGAGCTGAAAACTCACACTACTATCATGAAAACTTGGGTGTATAATTGTAGTGCTGTTTGGATTGAATTGGATGATTATTGGTTGTATTGTTCTTGTTTATTTTGGTTCAATTACTAAAACTGCTGAACCCTAATCTTTGATCACATATCTTTACTACTAATAATGATACTTCGTCCAATAACCATCAACTGTGTCTCTATGAGATGACCAAACTACCCTTCTGTTTCACGCTCTTTTGAACACGTTCTTCTGAGCGCGATGCTCCCTCTCGCTTCCACACGGAAAAAAAAACTACATCCATGCTCTACTGTCTACTGGCGAATTATCGAAAACAGTTATTGAAAACCATTTCTCTTTTGCTTACTCCGCATCCTAGATCGGCGATTATCGAGCATCCTAGATCGGCGATTATCCAGCATCCTAGGTCGGCGATTATCCAGCATCCTAGATCGGCGATTATCGAAAACTCTAGACCAACGATTGTCAAAAACCCTAGATCGGCGATTATCAACCACCAAGTAAACAGTTAAGCATCCCCAACCGATATCCATCAAACTTCAGCCTCAGGTAATAATTTGTCGATTTTCATTAACTGCTTAAAAGTAATTAGCTTTAAGTGAGGATGATGACTAAGTCTTGATGGGAATCTCTCTAATGCTTCTTTTTTTATTTCATGATCTTTTGGGCATGTAATCTTCATCTACTGATGCATTCATTGCACGTATTAACAGATAATACATAAATGATGATTCATTACTATGTTGTCACTACCACTAAGCACGCAAGTTTTCATGCCGATGATTTAAGTTATTTGTCTTCTGTGATTTCAATTTCTGCCTAAAATTTTATATTGGTGAATTGTTGATTGCAAGTGATGATAAAATAGACAGGGACTCAGAATGCATGCTCATTAATCGTTAGCCAGTTGAGCAAATTTGCTAGGGTAGAATTTGCTGAGAGCTGGAAACTAGATAAAGAACGGGATGAATAGTAGTAGGGTCATTAATCGTTAGGCAGTTGAGCAAATTTTAAACCGTGGGTCTAAGGTGAATATGGTTGCTGCATCCCATAACCAAAAGCAAAACTTAATTAATTAATAAGCAAATCCACAGTGGTCTATCTTAAAATAATTAATGGATTAACTTAAAAAGTGGATAAGCTAATGGAAGCCTTGGATACAAATAAAACTCACCATAATTATACTGTCAACTAGATATGGTATCAACATATTTAACGGAAAGAATACTGAAAACATGGCCAGGTTTGCTGTTTTGCATTTTATAACATGTATAGGTAATACTATGAACACATGCACTGTGTAGCTAAAGGAGTTTTCTCATTTGTAAGCTTCTCAAGAGCAATTGCAAGCTCTATTGCTATAAAGAAATTTAAATTCATAACAAATTTATGTCATATGCAGTTATTAATATATAAATATTTAGTGCATCACCTTTGTCGGAGTTATCAAATTTGATACGGGTGCCATTAACTGCTTAAATTTTGATTACTGCGATTAACAGAGAATGTAAATAAGAAATGAAATGCAACTCAGTGCAGTGCAAGAAAACAAAGTAATAGAATATATATTTTAATTATAATAGAATCATCAATTTTCAATATGTTGTCTTTGCTATTGTCCATGGCTGTGTCCCATTAATATTTTAGTTCTGTAACCTTTATGTGCATCGGAACGGTCTCAATTTATAGCTAAATTCTCCATTACTTTTCATTTGATATATCTAACTTAATTCAGAGGTGTTGTCTCATTACTTCATCTATTTTTTGATTTTGTTTCATTTGTTCAAAAATGTTTGAATGACCATTTTATTCCTAAATTATTCATGTTTACCCTTTTTATAAAGCAGGTAGCTTAAGGGGTCTAAAAGATATTCATCCAAAAAAGTTAAAAAGATCACCGAAGGAACAAAGTAAGCATTGTTTTCTTCTTCCCACTTTCCGTAACGTTTATTTGTTACGTTGGCATGATTTTTCTCATTATATTTAGTGTTATTAAGGATTATAATGAAATAATAATTATGTATCATAAGGTACAAACAGCGTACATTTATGAATATAAGTTTAAAAGGTTATTAATGACAATTTTCATCTCCTTAGGAGAAGAAAATTGTAGATCCTATTAAATATCAAAAGATTGTGCAAATGTCAGGGTGATATAAAGTAGCTAGGAATTAGAGTTTGAAATTAAAGATTTTAATACTGCAAAAATTCACTAATTCGAAGAGTCATGGGTTTATTTTTGTGGAATTGTATGTGGGTGTGTGTAGTATGTGTATATATATAGCTACCGACTTAATTGGGTAGTTTGAGCATTTCCGTTTGTATTTATAGTTATCATGTGCTCTGTACTAACATGTTAATTATGCCTACCTATCATAATTTGACAATACAAGGCATCAGCTATAGCTTTTTGACTGTACTTGATAAAGAACAATCAAGAAGGTCTGTATATGAACATGCTGACCATTCAGTAAACTAATGAACTGCACAACATATATGATACTAATAATTGGTAACCTTGCAGTTCCATGTTATCCCGTACATGAAAAATAAAATAAAATGTTAAATGATAAAATGTTGATAAATTATGCGGGTGATACAACTATGAATGTGTACTGCTAATGTAATTCAACATCGTGCTGTTGTTTATATATTGTAGAAAATATTACAGTCTGAACAAAAAAATATCTACAAACTTACGCATGGATTATTACCATAAAAAAATATCTATTTAAGAACATGACTAATTTTTTGATGACTTTGTTGATCATTATGTCACGATTGTTCTAGACATAGAATTAAGAGCTAATTAAGGATTACAATAGTAGAGATTATAGGTTTCTCAAAGTTCGCCAGAGGACTAATGATCAACATCATTGTTGTTGGTTGCTTCCTTGGTGCAGGAGGCTGTCTAATCTTCAAATTTCCATTACATTCTTCAACTTAGTAATCCTGCCCAAGTTTTTCATTAGTACATATATCCTTTGGTTAACATTATTATATCTACTTTCTTTCTGTTTTATATTTTCATGACAAGTAAATCGTAAAGTGTTAATTAAGTACATGTGTTATTTTAACTTTTACTTTAGTTGATTCAGTAACATATCAAGTTAGCAAAAATAAATGATAATTTACATAAGAAAAATATTTATGGTCATAGAAATATATAGATGGTGAAACTGCATTAAGTTCACCTCTGCTTTCACATAAATAGATGGTCAAAGGAGTAAATACTAGGCTTAGATCAATGACTCCATAAGTTTCTTTAAAATGTAAATAACTAAAGGGCAAAAAATATAGAATTTTACTTGCTGGCTTGCAGTAGTTGGCAAAACTTGCATGTACGGTAGGATCAGAACCTATAGTAAATCAAAGCGATATTATTGTATTGTGTTCATTATACAGGCCTGTAATTTATTTATTTTTTATTGTAATAAAAAACAGTATGTTGGTATATGTCAGGATAACCAATAATTTGATTTAGACAAGAAGGAATGAAACTTGAAGAAATAGTTGATATTAAGTTTAATGGAAATCTGATTATTATTTTTCAAAAATAAAAACCCCTCAAGTCATAGTTTTGCTTAACCCAATGCTCAAATATGCTTCTTAACAATCTTTAATGCAATATCAGGTAAGGATGTAGCATTATCCATGGTAACGCTACAGTGACAACTAAAAAAGACTAAACATGCTTAATTGCTTTGTCAATAATACTACAGTTGTAAAAGTTCATAAATTACTCTATTATGTGTAAATAATTTTGTTCAACTTTCTTACATGTAAATAATTGTTTGACAGTGTTTAATTTTGATCATTGGTTTTACAACATCAACTCAAAATTTATTTGCAAGTTAATCAAAGAAAGTTTCAACAATTCATTTAAACGTCTAGAATTTTTCCTATTTAGTTCAAACTGCCTTTTAAAGTGTTCCCTTTTATCTTGATGTCATTCTAGAGTGTTTCACTACATTGGTTAGCATGTTACTTATCCTTTGTTTGAAATAGACATTTTTGTTGTACTTGAAAAATACAAGCATTACTGTTCATTATTGAACCTATATGCTAAGAACTTAGCTTTGATTTCAAACCAATGAGTTTGTTGTCTTATTTTAGTTTTCAAACATATAATTCTTTTTATTTCCAATTAGTTTATATTTG
This sequence comes from Allium fistulosum, assembly GCA_030737815.1. Lineage (NCBI taxonomy): Eukaryota > Viridiplantae > Streptophyta > Magnoliopsida > Asparagales > Amaryllidaceae > Allium > Allium fistulosum. Next base: position 1,261,178,705 of record CM060901.1, read on the forward strand.
ATTTGGGATAAATATTTAGGATTTAGAATGTTATTGTTATCAAAAGTCAAAGCATACAAATAATGAAGTATCATAGTGAGCCATATGAAACTGTTTTAATTTTTAAAGGACGGCTTTTCTTTATGTATCTATACTTTTTGATTATTTAAGCAACGAATATGGTGTATACTTTTGTCATATATGTTAATCAAGTTAACAAAAATTTAGCTAAAATCACGGCAGTTGCGAATTTTGTCAACGTGAAATAAAATGAACCAATATAGAAAAATTATATCAAGATCTAGCTCAAAAACACATTAGCTTAGAGGTGTATTCAATATGTAATATGTTGCTGGGTATTTGGAAAAAATCTCACATTCCAAATGCAGTGAGTGAATCTTTGGTGACTAGCTTGGAGATGCATTTTTTAATAAAGTAATTTTTTAATTTTTTTAAATTCCTTATTGCATGTTTAGATGCTAAGTTTATAAGTATTAAGTCACCATGTTTAAGAATTTCCTTGGGCTATCCGAATAAATTGTCAATTGGAAGCACTGAACATGGAAAAGCATAAAATGTTGAGTATGAAATCCTATCTATTGTTGACCTTACTATTGGCCATATTGATTTTATAGATAGAAATCAAGTATGAATCCAACTACATCTTTTGCAAAAAAATTGGTACATCAGACAGGGATCCAAACAGATTTTTTTTTTATTTAGTAAATTATGTAAGAAAGGTAAATTTTAGTAGAGCATAATACTTTTGATAATTAAATTTTGGATTCATCAAGAACCAGACCAATGACTAAATATATTATTTAACTTATCTAATTACTAAGAAATATGTTATTATACTTTGAGAATGATTTCTTATTCAATGATGTTGATTAATTTCACATATTTCCACAAAAGTGTGATCCAACTGTTGCATTAGGAGCTTTATCTATCATTACCCTTTTACTTTGTTCTGCACTTGGTGTGGGTTCTATATTTACCCCCTACAACGGCAAATTTGTACCAAGACAAGCGTTGTTGAGTACAGTACGTTGAAATCATACTTCTATATTGTAGTGTGAGTTTTCTGTTTTCCATTTGAGCTAGATGTGTTATAATATACTTTAAATTACTTGAGCACTATTTAGTTTAGTTTTACACTGTGGCTTCTTTAGTTGATTTATGCATATGTATAATATGATGTTATACATAACATGGCATCTTAATTTTTGTTTCTTCACTGATATTTAACACTTCCATCCTACACAGGTAAGTAGAATATATCTTCTTAACTAAAACATTTGCATCCTTACCTAAAATTTGAATAGTAAATAGTAAAAGTGGTCAGAAATATTAAACTTAATTTTTTTCGTAGGTCTACGAGTACCACATTGTCCTCTTCACCACTACTAAAATCTTAACAAGTTGAAACTGCCCATACCCCTGTACAATCATATAATTAAGCCAAAACAATGATTTATGTCAGTTAATTTTTCTTTCTTCTTTGAATACTATTTTAAAAAATACAACAACAAATTAAAGTCTTTAGTCCCAAAAGGATTTAATTTATTTTAGAAAATACAACGACAACACACCCCTTAGATGCAAAGTTATGCGTACAAGAGAAAGAAGTGAAGTGCTGTCGAAATTAAAGCATTTAGTCCCAAAATGCTGTAATTTGTTTTAGACAGAAATGAGGTGTTGTACACATTTTTATAAAGGTGTTTGGACATCAGCAAACAAGGCAACCAAATATCTTTCATTCATTGAAAACAATTATAATTATTTTAACGTACATCCTTTTTTACACTCGACTATATAATGCATGAGTTGGGATTAAAAACTCTAGGATAGTACTTACATTTGATACATCTACTGATACATGCACTAAAAAGGATATTTATTTGTAACTGAAAACAAAAAAAATATCTACAAACTTATGCATGGATTATTACCTTAAAAAAATTTCACATAAATATATAATCACAACAATACTTTAGAAATTTTTTATATAAAAATACAACATTTTGTTCAATAACGCACTAATTGGAATAAAAACTTTTGAACTGAACATAAGTGGTATTATTTGTAGAATTGGTTGAAATTTGAGAGATTATTAAAGATATTTTTTTACGCCGATTTTAACTCCTACTGTATGCTAAAAATTTGAAAATACTTTGAAGTAGTATTTATAAACATTATATCAATATATTTTCTTACCAGGAATGGTTATGTTATTATCGCAAATTAAGTAAACAACATAATTTACTTAACAATTAAGTATTTTTTTATTATTTTTGTACATACCTTAGTTCTTACACAATAATGGTTTATAATCTTTACTTCTTCCTAAATCCTAAATTAATTAAACATGGTAAATGTTCTATTTTTAGGGTCAAACAATTTCAATCTTGAATCTGTGCATTTCACTACCAAACTATGGAAGTTAATCAACTTCCCGAATCAAAACCACGTAGAAGTCCTAGAATAATCGAAAAAGCTCAACTTCAAGCAATGGAAGCCAACGAAGTTGTTCACTTACAAAGGACAACGAATACCAATAGAATTCAACACAACCCAATGGAATCAAACTGCAGTTCTCAGTTACCACCGCGTAGAAGTCCAAGAATCCTTGAAAGAAACCAATGTCAAGCAGGAACATCTAATCAATCGCCATCTTTGATACTTCGTAGAAGCCCTAGAGTCATTGAGAAAGCTAAAAAACAAGCATTATTAGATGCTCAAATCAAGGTAGAAAGAAAACGACAACGTCGATCTGAATTAAATATAGAACAAAGGGCTCAACAGTTAGAGCGTCGTAACATTTATGAGAGAACGAAAAGAAATTCAATGACAGAAGCTGAAAAAGAAGCAAAAAGAAAGCAAGTTCGCTCTAATTATCATATTAGAAAATCCAGAAGATGTGAAGAAAATATCAATGATTACGAATCACAAACAAGCACAGATAGTTCCTTTTCTTTACCTTGCACTCGAAATATTGAAGGTATTACTAAGAAAACCATTTACTATAATTCTTTATTATATATATATATTAAATATAATAAAATATATATTTGAATTAAATGTTAATAAATACTTATAAATTTTATTTAACAATAATTTGTATAGATCAACATATCGATGAGTCAGTGAACAATGAAGATGAACAAAACACTAATACACCATCTTTTGAACAAAGAAACATCAATAGAAACACAATACACAGAGTTACTCAACCATGTCGAAGTGCTACAGTAAGACATAATTGTGCAAGAAACTTTATAAATCATTCTGGTTTTCAAAGATTCCATTTGCCACAATCAAGAATATGCAGACATTGTCAAGCAAAACTCTTTCACCGAGAATCAAATAACTTCTTCTATCTAAATGGAAAAATCATTTTACAATCAATTTCTTCACCTGATGAGATCTTCAATTTGTACAATGACCAATCAAATGAAGGAAAAGAATTTAGAAAAAACATACGAGCTTATAACCACATGTTTGCATTTACATCGATGGGAGTTCATATTGATGAGAACCTGGCTACCGGTAAAGATGGAGTATACACATTTCGAGCTCAAGGAAGTATCTATCATAAAATAGGCAATTTAGTACCTACATCTGATAATCGTCCAAGATTTCTACAACTTTATATTTACGATACAGAGAACGAAATTGATAACCGATTGGCTGAAAATAATACTTTGAGTCGAGATATCGTAGAGAAATTACAAAAAACTCTTAGTACACATAATAGATTTGCAGTTGTATTTCGACAACTTGGACAAAAACCAAATATCCAACATTGTAAATTGGTCATAAAAGAACAATCTTCAAATCAAAAACAATATACTCTCCCAACTTCTTCACAAGTTGCTGGAATTTGGGTAGAAGGAGCTGAAAATGAAGAAATCCATGAAAGAGATATTGTAGTTGAGACAAACTATGGACAACTCATAACTATTCCTGAAACAGCTGGTTATTATGATCCATTGCAATGCCCACTTTTATTACCATATGGAAGTTACAGATAGGATATAAATAGTCAGGATGAAAATGGCAATAAATTTTCATGTCGTGAGTATTATGCTATTATTCTACAGGTATATACAATTTAATATATAACACATTTTATATATTTATATTTTTTACTTCTTAATATTCATCAATATGTAATGTTCTTTTATAGATTCGAGAAAATGATAAATCGCTTTTTCTTCGAGGTGGACGATTGTTTCAACAATACGTGGTTGATAACTATGTTAAGATAGATACCAGCAGGCTAAGATGGTATAGGAGTAATCAAAAAACCATCAGAGCTGAAATGTATCAAGGATTACAAGATGCTTTAAACGCTGGGGAAAATGATGCAAGTGCGTAGTTTGTGAATTTGAAAACCCACTCTTATATTAAGTACATTTTTATACCTTTACGTAATTAAATTTCATATTTATGAAGTTTTTAACAAATTCTCTTATTTAGGTAATGTTGGAACACGAACAATACTACCTTCTTCTTATATTGGTTGTCCACGTGATATGTATCAACGATATCAAGATGCAATGGCTTTAGTAAATAAGTATGGCAAACCCGATTTATTCATTACAATGACATGCAATCCACTTTGGGATGAAATTGTTAGCGAATTGCTACCCGGTCAAGACCCTCAAGACAGACCAGATTTGACGACAAGGATATTTCGTGCAAAATACGAGGAATTAAAAAAAGATATTTTTACTGAAGGAGCACTTGGAAAAGTAGCTGCTCATGTCCATGTAATTGAATTTCAAAAAAGAGGTTTACCACATGTTCATATGCTAATTATCTTCAAAGATGAAGACAAATTGACTAACCCGGATGAATATGATGAAATTGTTAGAGCAGAAATACCCGATTCTAACGAAGAATCAGAATTACATGTGGCAGTAATGAAGTGGATGTTTCATGGACCATGTGGTACTCAAAATCAAAATTGTCCTTGCATGAAAAATGGTAGTTGCAAAAGAGAGTATCCAAAACAATTTTCAAATGTGACTATTCAAGGCACGGATTCATACCCAATTTACAAAAGACGCGATACTGGAAAATCTATTCATATTGATAGAAATGAAAAGTTGATGGTAGATAACAGATGGGTTGTACCTTACAATCCTTGGTTACTACGCAAATATAACTGTCACATTAATGTAGAGATATGTAGTAGTATAAAAAGCGTTAAATATCTTTACAAGTATGTCTACAAAGGTCCAGACCGCGTTTCAATGCAAGTTCGACCTGGACCTAACTATGATGAGATACAACAATTTATAGATGCAAGGTGGATTTCTGCTCCAGAAGCATTATGGAAGATTTTTAGGTTCTCTCTTAGCAAGATATATCCATCAGTTGAACGTCTTCAAAAACATCTTCCAAATAAACAAAGTGTTAAGTTTTCCAATGATCAAACCATCAATGAAGTTTTGGCTGATGAAAGCAACCTACACACAATGCTGACAGAGTTTTTCTATACAAATTCAATTGATGAACAAGCAAGGAAACTTTTATATCGTGAATTTCCAGAGCACTATTGTTGGATTAAAAATGAAAAAAATTGGAAAAGAAGAGTATCTAATGTAAGGGTAATTGGTAGAATATACACAGTTCTACCTACGGAAGGAGAACGTTTTTTCTTGAGAATACTTTTGAATCATATTAGAGGACCGACTTCTTTTAATGATTTACTTACAATTGACGAAGTTAGAAGTCGAACATTTAAAGAAGCTGCTGAGAAAAGAGGGCTTTTAGAAAACGATGATAGCATTAAAGAATGTTTGACTGAAGCCTCAACTACAAAGATGCTAGTTTCTTTAAGAGCGTTATTTGTTACTATCTTGGTTTTCTGCAATCCATCAGGTGTGCGAAGGTTATGGGATGAGTTTTTCGATCATATGGTAGAAGATTACCGAAATTCAAGTATTACTAACCAAATGCTTCTAACAAATCGTCTTTTGAAAGATTTAGACATGTTACTTCTCCAACACAATAAAAGCACAACGGATTATGATTTACCAAATATCTCAAGAACATATGATTGTGATGAATGTGATAAAATTTTAGAGCTAATAGAAGAAGAGTTAGCAATTCCTATTTCCGAGGATGATTTACTAGCTATTGAAAAATTAAATGAGGAACGATTGAAGGCCTACAATACAATTATGAATGCAATTGTAAAAAAAGAAAAATGTTTGTTTTTTATAGATGGTCCTGGAGGGACGGGAAAAACATATTTATACTGTGCTATTCTGTCAACGGTTAGAAAAGATGGTGGTATTGCAATTGCAACAGCTACATCTGGTATCGCTGCAACTATACTACCTAGTGGAAGAACTGCACATTCAAGTTTTATCTTCATTGTTTTAGATACTCTTACGGGGACCTTATTGAATTTTATCATTAATTGCTTCTTATATTGGATCCTCTAAACATGCGTTTTCAAAAAAAATTAATTTTTTAATAGAGATAATATATTTTAAGCCATTGCTATTTTAACTTCATTAATATCAACCAATTGCTGAGTTGCCTAGCAAAATTTTAAAATAGTGAAAAACCCCTCAATTGCTGAGTTGCCCTCCGTCGGAAAAAAAAATCAAAATTACTCCCACGTGGTGGCACCACTTGGTGCATTCAGTGCACCATGCATTGCCACTGCGTGGTGGATAGAAAATTTGAAAAAAGAAAAGAAGTAAAACATAAATTAAGCAAAAAAAAAATTAAAAGGGTTATTTTTGTCATGAAAGTTTTTGTGAATACAGAGGGCAACTCAGTATGCATCATAAGGGAAATTGTTCATTATATATATATATATGCTAATATATCAACCCAATGACGTAATGCCAAAAAAGACAGTGGAAACAAATCAAGTTCCCAACAACAAGAATGCTGGGTTTGTCCCTAATAACTAGGTACACATTATTGTTGCTTATTGTATATTCCACTCAACCTGTTATTACCACACTGTATATATGCCGAAAGAGACATTTAATGTAGCATTGTCTAGCTTAAAAGTTGTTATATTTTGATCAGTTTACAAATTTATGTTTCTCCATAATTTATTCACCTATCCATCTTACTATATTCTTCTTTTGTAGTATAGAAAGCTTGATATTTGACTTAAAAAACCAACCTTTTCAATTATTCATTTGTGCATTTTTTCTTCTCCTCAATGCTTGCTGCTGATACTGGACAAAATTTCAGATAATATTCTGCTTTTATTTTAGTATATGTTATTTTAATATTGATTCCTTATGTTACCACACTTCGCTTGATGCAACCACTGGATCGCAACTATCAACTACATGCAGTGCATAAGTTGCACTATGCTCAATAACCCATCAGTTTTACAATTTACTTCGGCATGTCCTGTTTTGCAAGAATATGCATGCATATAGAAATTTTCCACCGCATGATATACTAACAGCACATGATATGCATACATGTAAAGATATCCCTGCTTGCTATGTAAGATGCTTGATGTTCACTATTTGTCACTATATGACCATATGCTACAGGAATTAAAATATGATAGGCCATTATATGTCAACTCATGAGATCCCCATGTTATCACATTCTTGCAATACAATATTAGGCACATGAATAATTTACACATCAAATGGGTAAAAATTACACACTCTGGACTAGATGATTACACAAAACCTAGCATTATTCATATCAGTATGATGCATTTTAGACGCTTCTTTGTTTATTGTCAACAATGCAACTTTTGAATTGCTCGCAGATGTCAGGAACATCACATAGTTTGATGTTTCCCTATTTCAGATTTTATGGTTTAAGAGCTTTTGTTAAGAAATAGTGGCAAGTTGAGGCATTTTAATCTTTGGTGCAGGTTGAAAATGAATACGGAGACATTGAAAAGGTATGCGGACATTAAAAATAAATATGGAGACAAAAATCACATAGTTTTGGGTTCAGGAAACGACAAAGCTAAGGTAGTTAATGTTTTTTGGAAATTAGTTGGATCAGATGTCTAGGACTCAACAATGAAGTGGATCAACTTATGAGATCCCCATGTTATCACATTCTTGCAATACAAATGAGATGCTTGCTGCTTTACACTATGTGACCACATTCCTACAACCCACATGATGAGGTGCTTCAACTCCAGATGCTTACTTCAGAAATTCTACATTCGAGTTTAAGAAGATAAGATTTATTAAATATTGTGTAGATGGTTTGACTCAATTATGTGATATTCCTTAATACTGTTATGTGGTCGCATGAGGTTTAACAAAGTAGAAGAAATCAAAATCTTGAGAAGCCTAATAGGCTAAAGTGGCAAAGAATGAAGAAAGGAGGATGACAAGTAGCGGTGACTGGCCTTTCATGCTTGCAAATAATATTTTGAAAGTCTTTAGAGTTTTTGTGATATAGAAATTGTCTATTATTATATTTATTTATAGATGAAAATTTTGGGCTGAAGTGTAGAGTATGACAGTACAAAGCATAAGTCATGAATGGTAACAAATTGATTAATAAATAATTATGAATCTTTTATTTTGATGCATGAATCTTCGAGAATTATTTCAAAATATGATCGTTGGTTTCATATTTTTAGCTGAATGTGAAAACATAGTGATTCTTTATTGGTGGAGTATTTATTAGTCTTTTTCACGTACAGATTCATTCTATACATCTTGAATTGGTTTAAAACTGCTATTTAAATATATATATATATATATTTCAGTTTCCATGCCTTTTTTTTGTCACTAATTTTGTTATCAATTGTTTTTTTCATTGTACAACTACAACCCACCTTGGTTTACTAAACATTGATGACAGAACATTCAACACAAGGCAATGTTCTCCTTACGTGGATACATAGAAAACAATCACAGCCGTTTGCTTTGAATCTTAGCCATATATATAGTAACCAACTTAAAAAATAAATGTTATATCGGCATGTGAAACGTTGCCTAAAAACACACTGTTATGAATTTGATGCATACAAACTTGGCTATATCTACCAAATAGGATAATTTACACCGTTGAATTAATGCATATATATTATGATTAGATGCAGGCCCACCTGGGAGTGCATACATACTCGTGGTTAATAATTAGAATTGTTAATATGAATGCATGCTAGTTTTCTGAGATCATATGGCCCATATCAGTCGTGGGGACGAATTGGAGTCATGTTGGAGCCGGTGTGCTTCGTCGAAGGAGGAAAATGGTACTTGGAACTCAAGTTCCAAGTCTCCAACCGGTGGACCAGTTGTGATGACCGGTGCACCGATCGGTGCTTGGAACTTGAGTTCCAGGTGACCGTAAACCCTTCCCGACCCATCGTTTGAACTCGTGTTTTGCTGCTTTAGTTGTGGTACTGTTTCTTTGTGCTTTGAGTGTTTGTTTGTTGCAGTTTTGACATTTATTTCCAATGATTTGTTAAACTATAAATTTGATTTGGAAATAATATAAGGTTAGAACTCTATGGAATTAGTTCATGGCTATAATCTTATGATGACTTAATATTTTGTCATAGTGAATTCTAGTGTGATTTATGGACTTTGAATCATTTTGATTCAAAGCTTTGGAAATTTATAAATTTATGTCTATCTATTTTATAAAAATAAATACTTAGTTTTGCAAATAAATAATTTTGTAAAGAGAGTTTATTTAAGTTATAAATATCGAACTTGTTTTCTAAATTGGTCCAGTTCCTTTTATAAATGGTTTTAACAAATAGTTATATTTGTATTAAGTATTACTAATATAAATAGTTATGGGTTCGGAAATTTGTTTGGGAAATATAAAATTAATTTATTTCTAAATAAAATGGTTATGGGATTTAGAAACATGGTTTTGTAGTATAAACTTAAGTCATTTTAAACTAATGTATAAATGCTAATTTTGGATTTGTAATAAGAGTAATAAATACGGTTTTATAAAGTAAATGACCATTTAAATATATATACGGTCTTTGGAATATAATTTGTGAACAATATAACTTTATGGAATTTTTAAATATTAAACTATGAAAATCTCGATTTCATAAAATAAATGCATTTGGAATAGTTCGGATTAATGGAATATTTTTAAAAAGTGATAAATCAAATAAATGTTTTGAGAGCCTTAGTTCTACAATGTGGGGAGCACTAATAATCGGCTTAGTGTTATCGATTGGTTTAAATGCTTTCGAATAACGTTTTATCGAATATGGTATAACTCATTGAATATTATGTTTGAGTAGAATCTACCAGCCCATTAGCGAATACATGAATTTCACCTGGTAATATGGGAAGCTTTGGTTAAGTTCTTGTGATCGCCTTTGGGAATGTATTTGACACTTTAGAGATGTATTCTCTTTTAGTGTACGGCATGAGGCTGCTAGATCCACAAGAGAATATAATTTAGGTTTTCCATTGGTATCCATAATGAGTGAGATTTACTAGCTTCTAGTAAATACTGGAATTTCACCATGTTGTATGGGACGTTTTTGGTTAAGTTGTAGTGATTACTGAAAGTGATAGTATCTGGCACTTTAGAGTATCTCCTTCGGCCTAGAGCCGATAAATCCTTAAGAGGTATACTCCTGGATTTTCCACGTTCCTTGTGATCGATCGAGATATATAATAATAATACTAAATAATTTGAATTTCTCGAGTCATGGTTTCTTAGTTGCTACGATCATCTTGATCAAATGATCGATCGAGATTTTTTTTCCTCAATCCTTGTGATCGTGTCATGTTCCTTGATCCTTGTGATCGTCTCGTGTTTACGATCTTTGGTATCAGATCGGTTTAAGTTATACCACAAGTATTTGTTGGCCATTGTATAAATTGGTTTTTTTGTGTTAGGAATGTCGTGATTTTTTCTGTTAACCTTTGTATAATGACTAATATGTGTTGTGACTTAAATATATAACTCTGTTCTGAATTAAATTAATTTCATGACTTGTTATTTCTTAGATATCTGGATTTATTTATATGTTATTTATTCTCGTGTTATATCTTGTTCTCACCCTATTGGATACTTAGAGATAGCCTGTCCCGAGTGTTATTTTAATGCTCAGGTCAGGCCGAGACTTTTCAGGTTACATGACAGGTTGACCTTTAGATGGTTGTACTAGCAAGGAGATAAACAAATTTGACTTTTAGCTTATCTCAAATTAGGAAGTTGTATATATGTTTATGAGATGTATAATTGAGTTAGAGATTTGTACCAGTTGTATATTATTTGAGTCTAATGTTATATTTGATAAACTCCCAGTTTTGTATATGTTTAAATTGTTATTATTCCGTTGTGATATGTGACTTTTGTTTATATGATATACTGTTCTGATTCTGAGAAACCGATGTGTTAATTACTTTGAAACGATACTGTACACGTCAAAATTTATTCTAAAGATTTAGTAAAATGGTAAGAATGGCGTGCCAGTGTTAGTTTAAAATTGTATTCACATTTAGTCACACTTAACAAGCCGTATTCTTCGTATTATTAGACGACATTATTTATAATGTTCTTTAATAATATGGGTATTGCGGTGGGGTCATTGCACACCTCATTAACAACTTCACCACATCAGAGACTAAATCAACAACATCAATCATCTGTGATGATTTAATCAAAACTATCATAAGCCAACAAATTCAATTAATCACTATGCATTTAGATGAAAGCAATTATCTACTATAGAAATTCCAAATTGAAACAGCCATTAGAGGGTATGGCATGGAGGAGTTTATTCTTCTAACATTACACCACCAAAATTCATCTCAGATAATGAAGGAAAGTTAGTTAGTAACAAAGAATATGTTACTCATCAACAGCAAGATAATCTACCGAGTTCTTGGTGGTTATCTTCGATAAGTACTGAATTACTACCCTAAATTTTTGGTTGCAAATCATCAAATGAAATATGGACAACAGTTGAACATATTTTCAACTCATAGTCAGTAGCAAAGATAGTGCATTATAAGAGGCAGATGCAAAATTTAAGAAAGGTTAATATGTCAATGAAGGATTATTTGACTAAAATCAAGAAATACTATGACCTACTTGAGGCCACAAGGCACAAAATCTTAGACATGGAACAAATACTAACAATTATGAATGGTTTAGACAATGAGTATGAAGTAGTGGTTATAGTCATATCATCTAAAGAGGATATACCCTCATTTCTGTATGTTCACTCTACCCTCCTTGCTCATGAAGGTAGAATAGAACAAAAGAAGTCCTTTGATAATGAACTCGCAATCAATTATGTTGCTAACTCAAGAAACAGAAGTCAAGAAAGGAATTACAATAATAAGAATGATGGTGGAGCAAGAAATGATTAGAACTTTGCAAAAAATTAGTCAAGATGAAATAGAGGAAGGGATGGTAGATGGAACAACAGTAATAGACCAAAATGTCAAATATGTGAAAAGCTGGGACACTCAACCAACAACTGCTACTTCAAGTTTGACTCAAATTTCAATGCATCTCAAAACTCAAGCAACTAGAGAAATCACAGTATGAATGCAAACATGGAAAGTATGCAACATGAGGCAAGAATTGTATCGGAGGATCAAGGAATTTATAACCTGAACATGTGTGAAGCAGCTAGATTAGAGGACATCCAGAATGAATGCTCGTATCCAGATTTAGGTGCAACTCATCATGTAACCAACAGTCTACAAAATATGAACATTGGCAACAAGGAGTACAAAGGTAATCAATCTATCTGTATGGGAAATGACACTAGCATTAATATTACACACTGGAATTCCAACAATTATAGGTCAGAAAAATCTACACTTGAATAACCTACCAAGAGTTCCAAAAATAAGAAGAACCTTATTAGTGTGTCACAATTTGCACAAGATAATAATGTCTTCTTTGAGTTTTACCCAAAATATTTCCTAGTTAAAGATATTTAGACTAAGAAAATTTTACTACAAAGTGTCACACATAAGGGTCTATACAGATTCAATCTATCAAAAGTTAATCATACAAGTAATTCAAGGAAATGGTGCAACTTAACAGATTCAGGTTCATTGGAAATTACTATAAGTATTTTTTGACATTTGGCATAGCAAGTTGGGACACCCTAGTGTAAAAGTTGTAAAGAATATATTAAATTATAATAAAATTGATGTTAGTGATTTACCTATCTCATACATATTACTGTCAAATGGGAAAAAGTCATAAATTGGCTTGTTGACAAGCCTTTGCAATTGATTGCGACTGACTTGTGGGGTCCTGCACTAATCAATTCAGATTATGGATTCAATTATTATATCTCCTTTGTAGATGATTATTCCAGATATACTTGGATATTCTTTGTAACAACCCTATTGTTAATTATTGATTAATTAAATTTAATTATGAATAATTAATTATGAATTGTGAAATTTAATTGTAAAAATTCTCTCGAATCAAATTCCAATTCTAAAGGTGCTATCTCCCGAATTTCAAACCACCGACTATCGAATAATATTTATTTTAATTTGATTTGAGCTTGGAAATAAAGAGGAGAGGAGGATGAATTATGGCCAGAAATGAAGGGGTTGGAAGCTTCAAAAAGATAGAAAAAGAATAAGAGTTGTGATTTATTTATAGAGGAGAGAGTAGATAGACAAGTTAGGATCCAGATCCATTATTCTCTCTTGAAGGGTATTAAGGGCTCTCCACTAGGGGAAAAAAAGAGCCTCTAATACAAATGAATTAGAGGAAGATGTAAGAAATGTCTCCGCTGATTCTAAATAAAGACATTCTAAAATGTCCCTAATTCATATTTTATTTTGTTATAATTTAATGCTATAATTAATGGCGAATATTGCACCGTGACGGAACTGAAAATTAACAACATGGACTTTTTCCTAATTCCTCTTAGATTATCTTTATTACTTCCACCTTCAAACCCTAAAACCCATTTTATTTAATGGACACCGTCATCACCTCCACTAAAAACTACAGTGGCAGTGGGATCAATCATTGATTTGTGGGTAGCAATCATTGATTAATGTTGAATGTGTCTATCGTTGATTTGGGGAAGCAATGATTAAATTGACTCCATCTGTTAAAGTCGTAAGCAGACTGGCAATGCGAGCTACAGGGGGAACAAAAAATATCGAGCTTCTCATCCTTCAACCTCACGCACAACAGTCTTCCACTATCGCGCAACCTCAGGATACTCCACTCAACAATTACGCTTGCTTAGTGCTACGTATACCTCCTCACCTCATGCTTGTTGGTGTCTAACTTCTACAGTACTGCCTTGATTGATTTGCCCTAGTTGTTGATTTCGAATTACTACTGAGTCGTGAGTGCTGCTTTCTCCTTAAATCATGCAAGTCTTTTGGTTAATTAATTGTGTTTTCAAATATTATTATTCAAAATAGTGAAATCTGTTATTGAAGTACTATAAACCAATTTATGAATCATAAGTAGATATCCTTTTTTAACGAAAACAAGGAATCCCTTTAAAGCTAATTTTTGATAAAGTATTGAATTTATCTTGTGATGAATTATATAGATTTCATTCATTTTGTGATTGAATAACCCCTAAAACATAAATCCTTCTATTCAATATATCGATCTCATAGTTTGTTAAATTCAAATAATTAGTAACTGAGTTGATTGAATTATGATTGTAATAGACATTTGGGCTAACTTGATATAGTTTCTCTAGATAGGATTTCTCAACCAACAAATCCTGGATGTAAGAAGGATTTTGGCTTCACACTAACAAACTTGGCACATGACCAGCTTGTTTCCATAACTGCTCTTCAGGTGCATAATTTGTTAAAAACTTTGCATTGTTCTATTTTCTATATTGGTTCTTGGTAACCTTTTACAATTAGGATGTGGAAGTGATAAAACAGAAAAAAAGTAATTTGTAAGATATTGGTAGATGATATTGTTAAATATTATAGTTGAAACTTAGCTTATAAAATCTCAAGTTGAACCAAATCATTTCCCGTTTGCTGCTGTGAATTTACATTGACTATATGTGAAATTATATTGGATTCAATTGTTTTCATGGATTTTGGTTGTAGGATGATGTGGAAATTGTGACTCTGATACCATGCTTTCTTAAAATGTGAAAGGTCGGTAATCTCTCACATTATCTATCCTAGTTATATTAGCATTATAGTATGGTATTATTGTACAGTATAGCGATAGAATAATCAATGTATAACACATAATCGACCTAAATTAAAACATGGCACATCAAATTGACCAAATCATACCAAACTACAATGGATTAAAGTGTATACCTATTTAAATCCATTTGACGATTTCACTCTAATGTCATGCATCAGATTATCTTGAATTTTGGCGCATGTACCAATTACTGTCCTAGACTTAAAAGAATTAACTACTTATTTCGTACTCCCATTTTCTTTTGTTTCATCGGTTTCATCTTTTTTTTCAAAAATTAATTTTTTTTTGTAATGAACAATAATCATTATACGAACCATAACATACATTGATTTCACTGATGGTCAATAATCGCCTAATACGAGCATTTCAAAAAAATTCTACGTTTTTTATCATTGTTCTAAAAGATTTTATAACCAATTTGAGTAATTCACTTCAAAAAAAAAGAAATGTATCTCATGTAGTTTTTCAATTCTAAAAGACATATATAGCTTCAAACCTTATTGATAATCTTTAATAGCTAAAAAATAGTAAATCATTACATGTATTAAGGATTTCCTAATTTTTAGTTAGTTATAGTACTATTTTTGTAGTTTTTGCAGTTGAAAAGTAATTGTGCATAGAACCAGTAGAAAGTGATTTAGTAAGCAGTGACCACTGTTAGGCTTATATAAATATAGATTTCACCCTCCTACAACTAGTGACTATATATTATTATCACCAAATGACATGTTATCTTTTTTAGGAAACTGGTAGATTGGTGGAAGTAGTTGCCAATGTTTTCAACTATGGCGCTAGTGATTTCTTACAAGTAAAGCTTTGTTCAGCTGATAAGGATGACAATTCATCAAATACAAACATACAATTTAGTTATGGTCAGACGGTGTGGTTTCCGTTTGTTGAAGAGCTTATTTTAGAAGTTTATGTGGAAGGAAAAAAAAAGAAATGTACATCACACCTACAAAGGGACTACTGGAACTCAACTTACGAAATGAAGTGAGATCTAAGAAAGAATGACGTCAAATGGTTAGTTTGATTCCTTTTAGTTTCTTTTTTGTAATTGTCTCTTTATGTTAGAATTTTATTATGTGTGTACATGATACAACGTGTTAATGAATGCGGAGTATATGTTTATTGATTGCACTTTTACATTGTATATTGCTTCTAAAAATGACATCCACTTCCTCCCTTTAGCCTTAGAGGGTTTCCATAAACTCCACTCCTTGGAGTATTTTTTAAACATCTTAGTTACAAATGGTATCAAAGTTTGATTTTAACCGAAATTGTGAGTATTATTTTTTAACATGGATGCAATATGTGTGGACGAATATGTAGTATTGTTAGTTGACAAACTACTACATAGATACTGCATTAGTGAACTATGTTTATGTAGTATATTCATTTTAGGGTATTAAGCAACTACTATAACATTCTACGGAATATACAGAGCTAAGGTTTGGATGAATTTTAGATATATTTTGAATGTGAAATTAATGAGTATTAGGAATTTATGAATCCAAATACTCGTTAGCTAAAAAGCAATTATACGGGGGGAAACTAAGGTTAAACACAATTAAACAGAATAAGGAAATTAAGGTTATCTCTATAGTCAACTTAACATATAAAAAAAATCAAAGAAAAGGCTAAGCATAACTATAATTTGGATTTTACATATCAAACTCTTCATTCAAACAACATTGTGAGATTAGAGCAAAAAATCTCAACACTTGACTTGGACTATATGACGGATGAGACAAATTCGAGCACAATGTTTGCATTGTTTGTACGCATGGATTGCTACAGCCGACCCTTATGTACATGTTTGTGTTTGTTAATTAAAATCATGAATTTGCAGGACCCTAAACTCAAAAGTAAATAATCTATATTGGAATACCTTAAATGCATGTAAGCATAAAATCAGTGATTATGGAAAGAAGCAAAAAAGAGAAAAATGAAGAGTACTAGATATTCTGTTATTTTCTGTATTTTGAAGAATTTGATTCACCGATTATCAAACCAAAGAGACTCAAATGCATTAGCATAATTCTACATACAAATCAAATCTTGATTGGTCCGTTTCAAGAATCAAGATGATAATGAAGTTAAGGTAATTTTTGGTTTCCTGTTTTGGTCACTTCTCTATATTTTGAAGAATTTGGCTTAATGATCGTCAAACCAAAGAGACTCAAATTATAATAATAAATATATAAAACTACATAACAAGTCAAACCTTTATTTAATTTTAAGGTAAATAGCTATTTGGGAATATGACTTTCAATGAATTGGACTATTATATTTAGTAGAATTAAAAGTTTAAATTCTCGATTTATTCTAGTACTATGCAGAAATGTTTCCGAGACTAATTTATCACATAGATATTATAATTTGTGAATAGGTCATCATTTTCTACCCTTACACCTCATGCTTAAAACCTTAAATACTAGTGTTCTAAAATTTAATATCTATGAGGAGCTCAAATATAAAATAGCCTCGCTGCCATAAAATCAGGTGACTATCAAAACTGTATTTTAATAGTATCAGTTTTTCAGAAATTATTTCATATTATAATATACTTTTCTTATGTTGATAATTTGGTATTGTTATTGTTTGCTTATAAATTGTATTTGATAGTCTAAATATTAAACATTATGTTAATACATACGTCTCTTTTGATAACACTTTGTGTACTCTTCTTTTCCAGAACATCATTGTAGATAGAAGAAAAAGCTTTTGCATAATGAAAATTATATGTTACAAGTCCGTTCCAAATTTCAAGTATTCAACTCTTTATTTACTATGTGGATTTGCATGTGGAATGTATAAATAAAAAAAATAAACTCTATATTTACTAGGTGATTGTATGTGAAACGTATAAATAAATAGAAAATATCTTTACCAATGTAAGTATCAGGAAACAAGTTCAAAAAATGTTTCAAAAGTTTAGTAGATGAATATTTTAATACACTGCCTGTATGCTTAAGCAAGATAGCTTGTTTTAGGTCATCAAGTAAGAAATCTACTTGGGCAGTTGTTTATTAGCTAAAATTTTCTTAAACAAACTTCATGAATATGTACATTCCTGCATCGCTGGAACTGGATGTGGATGGACTGGAATAATATCATCCAATGCATAGCCTGGAGCAATATCCTGGAATTCAAGACACAGTAGTTTTGTGAGACCGAGCTATTGGGAGCATGGACCCTTAAATCTGCTATAATCATACGATGCAGCTGAAGAAGAAAGAGTAAATATTCAAAGGAAGACGTCTCATCATCGTTTTTGGCTATAACGTCGACCACGAGGTTGATTTTGGCCATGACGTGGTGGCTACGGTTGTTGTAGTATAGTTTGTCTAGTCGGGCATTGGTTATTTCAACATAAGTTGAAATTGGCCTGTAGACTTGAGCTTTGAATATCGTATTCATATATTTTGCTAAAAGGCATCCAAGCCGGATAATTGATGCGACAGAAAGTATTTTGGCTACGGTGCATATTCATGCTCTTTGCTCTTCCCTTGCCATTAAAATTTCCTGCACTTTGCTGCCTATGGCTGTGACTGGAGTAATTTTGCTCATCGTTTTTGGAGATGAAACCTGAGATTATAGGGTCTAGAATATATACAGTGGAAGGTGAATTCGGTGTGATTCGGGTTTAGGGTTTATAATGCAACTTCGTAGGTGTTAAAAATCACTGGAACATGAAGCTGGGTTTGAGCCTACCTGATTGAATCATATTCTAATTCTGACAAGGTCTTAGACTGTCTTGAACTACTGGTTAATGTAATGTTTTCTACTATTGTTTTGTATTTGAATTGCTTTGGTTAATGTTTTTTTTCTTGATAATTTATGTTAGCTGTACAATTAAGTATTTAAAATTTATTTAATATATAATTACATAGGTTAATTTGAGATTCCATGGTTTAATTTTTTTTAATAATATAAGTTATAATAGGGGCACTTATTGGTACCTCTACAGGTTTTTTGTATTTACTAATCCTACGTAGCAGGAAAAGCGATAGAGGCAAAATTATTGTACAATTTGCCCCTATTTGTTATTTGGGGCTTTGCTTATAGAGGCAAATACTAATTTGCCTCTCATTCTTTTAGAGGCAGAATAGCTAATTTTTTTGCCTCTAGTTTAACTAATAGAGGCAAACGTATTTGTCATTATTATTTTAAAATTTTACCGATTCTTTTCTCTTATCTATTAAGGCCTTGTCCTTCTTGCCTTCAAACGGCTGACCCTACTGGTCATGTCATAGACGAAACACACATGCTCTCATATGGGCTTCAAACCGAGCACGTACAATATTCGTCGCATTTAAACCCAATTTAAATGTGTATCGATATTGTATATCGATTAATATATTTATACCTATTATAAACATATTAATTAATATTGTTTAAAAAATCAAAATATAATATTATAAATAATATTTCATAAATATTAATTAATTATATTAACTTGCAACTATTATAAATTAATTAAATCATGTGGTCAAAGGAGTATTCAACGATTCGGTTGTGCGACTCTTTAGGTGTAAATTTGGTTAGTGATTAATATGAACTATTCGAATATTAACGTTCATACGTCACTTAACAGGTGGTGTGACATTTTGGCCAAATTTGTCGCTTACTTGGTTTCGGTAAAATCCAATTTTACTTTGTTAAGCGTGACCCGGTAGTGACTATTATTTATTCTGATTCTCTTCGTCAATCTATATCAATTTGGACTTATGGAATTTGATAATGGTCAAAATCCTAGTATTATCCATATTCAACTCTTTAGTACAAACACAAAGTCTTTGGTTCAATAATAATAATCATTATTAATCGAAATGCTCTAACCATAGAATTTGACTTTGATACTAACCTCCTATAACTAAGTAGATGAATCCTCTCTTGAATAGTGTTTCACTTTCAATGCTTCCACTAGATCCAACTATGGTTATTCGATGGATGTCGTACCACGATTTAACTATAATCAAGGAGCTTCTACATCGAAGATCAACGGTATTCTCAAGTCAAAAGAACTGTGTAATTTTGTCACATCGATATTTTCTTGTTGACCTTAGTCATATTAACCAACATAAAACTATTGAGTAAGTCATTCCATAATTACCTAATAACTATCAATACGTAACTCCTTGGTACCCCCAACAGTCATGAGTCATTCCAATATTTTCTCAACGGATGCATCGATATCCAGTCTCGATACATCTTGACTAGGAATATTTAAAATGGTATGTTTATTTTATTGTGATAAATCAATCATGTTACAACGCATTGTAACCACTATCATAAAACTTACCATTTATGGATTTCTATTAAATATTTTAATTAAACTAATTAATATATAATACATTATATCAAGTATATAATAGAAAGAAAATGCCTTTTATTTCAAATATGATTGATTATTGAGTTAGATATATGTAATAATTATATAATTATCCCTAGGCGTACCACTAGCTCTATCAATCACCCACTTGCACTTTGAGGCAATTATGGAATCTCAATACCATCCCTTCAATCAGTTTGATTAGAGTAGATTGAGTTAGATCCTTTGTGAATGGGTCTGGTATGTTGGTTAATTAATTACTCTGTCAATCAACCCTCTTCGATGATGAAAAAATACCTTTATCCTTTGGAACTATTCGAAGTATGTTTCTCGACTTCTAGTTAGCTCTTATTATTACATTGTTATCATATAAAAATGATGTCGTATTCTTAATACTTAGAATCGCCTTAGCTGAGTTATGAATTTGTGCATTTATTTTTATATACATTACTTTTATTGCGACGCTATCCAAGGTGATGTACTTAGCCTTTTGTTGAATCAGCCACAACCTTTTGTTTGGGACATTTCCAACTTAAAACTTCTTGATTAAGGTTTGAGCATGAATTTTATATTGACATATTATACTTGATAACACCTATGAAGTTAGAGTCCGAACACTCTTTCATAAATAATTCGTTGTTTTGTAAACAATCCTCTAGTATTTAATAAATACTCGAGAACACTCTAAAATACCATATAATGACCTTAATTCAGATTTGGTATTTGTTTCATGCATCAAATACATAAGCAAGGTACGATATTGTAAGCAATACAACATGTATGGTAATTCCTATTGTCATTGCATACGAATTCCATCTTACATGTTCCATATTAAACATATTTATATGGTGTCTTTGCATATCGTTTGGGACATTCCCAAAATCATTTATACTTATTATAAAAGAAATATTTTACAAATCCAATATTGAGTATTTAAAAACCAAACTACTACTGATTTTAACAAGTATATCGTTAATAATCAACAGTATAATGTTTATTTATAATTTATAAATATCTATGTACCTTTTGGTATTCTTTCTTATGGAGACACGCTTCCTCTACATTTTGACAGAAAATCAAACTATTCGATATTCCTATCAAAATACTTATTTAATTCTGACGCTTACTTACATATTATTTCTTGGATCATATCCTAAAACCTACAAACTTAATATTTCTCCCACTAACTTCGAGATACTTTGGTTGTTATGTGCAAATAGTCTAAATCATTATTTAGACTTTTCCATTTCAACACATATGTATCAAACACAAAGTCATTCCAAACAATAATTTTGTGAGTAAATCCGAATTAACTTGAGCACGTTGGATAATGAATCTATTACGTTATGTAACGACTCAAAATTTTTAACGTTTCAAATGGGAATATTTAATTTATTTAAATATTCAAATTTTATTTGAATATAGTGAATAATATGAAAATCAAAATTTAAATAAGACGAATTGATTTTTAATAACGTTTTTTTAATTTAATTTATTGGATTTTCCATAATTTTTTCGAAAATATTTAAATTTATCGTTTGACATATTTTACGGCAAACGCTGGTATTTTTGAAATTTCACAGAATAAGTTAACCAGTGTATTTTATTACCATTTTGGGATTGTGCCGCAGTATTGTGTGCGATTGTAATATTATTTCTGTCATTCGTGGCTGTACACGAATGGAATATTGTTTAGCGGAATACCATAAAGTTTTCTTTTCAAATTTGTTTTCAAATAAAATCAAATTCAAAATTTACAAAAAGGTATGATTTGATTTTGATGGGATGTTGGTTATGGTTTACTTATTATTGAAGTAATGTTGTTGTTTTGAAAATAAGTATGCATCATCTCTTCATTCCAGTCTTCACTTCACTTTCCTTTCTCTTCCTTCTTCTTCCTTTCTCATTTTTCTTCTTCCTATGAAATAAAATAATTGCACCCTCCTTCTTCTGAAATCTACATCTCCATAACTAAACAAAATTGGCCAAAGCGATGTACATAAAAGTAGTGTGTTTTGATGTCAACTTTTTTTGAACATAGCAACTCTTCCTTTCGTCCAGTAGGGTTGTTGGAATTGTCCTATATCGTTGGCGGTTAGATTTTGGTCATTTTTTGATGAGTGCAGAATGAAGAATGGAGGACATGGTCGTGTTCGTATCGATGAACCATGATTTTTGATGTTGGTTGTAGGGTTTATAGTGGCCGAAGTTGGGTCGATGAATGTTTTCCATTCATCTTTAGTTTTCCATTGAACTGTAGTTGAGGGAAGGGGCGGCGTTCATTGGAAGGAAGTTTGGGTCGCGAAGTTTGGGTCGCGACCGAGGTGGGGGGACCGGTTGGAGTTGGTCTGGTGGACCATGGTGGCGACAACAAGCTCATTTAGGGTTTCGGCCTTAGTTTTTTCGCCTTCGGGTTTATGCATGGTGATTATAGTGGATGCGATCGAGTATGGTATGGAGCAGGTCGTAGGTGAGGGAGGAGGCCGGCGTTCCATGGTAGGGGCGGCGTCGATCAAAGGGTGGTCGTGGCGGTGTATAAGGAAGGCGACGTACTCGAGTTCGAAATTCTGGGCGATTTAGAATATTTCGAAAGATGGATACTATTCATTATGGAGCTGGTTAGATTGGAGTATATGGGCTTGGGCCGTTTGTTTGGTGAGAAATTGTTTTTAATTTATTTGTTTAAATAATATTAACTAAGTATGTTAATTTTAAATTACTATATACCGTTCATTTTAAATCTGTTTAACCTGTGGATTTTTGCATTAAACTCATATTGACGAGTATAACACTATGGTATAACCTGTTGATAGTTTGGATGAAGTATGAATTTATGATATAATAGTAGTGATTGAATATAATTACATTATTTTAAATAATAACGCGGTTAAATTAATTTTACTTCATTGGTGATATCTATTTGGCCAAATGAAAACACCATTCTGCTAATTTAATTGGATTATAATTTTGGGCATCTATTTAGCGGAATAAGTCACCGTTCTACTATATTTATTGAATACATTATTTTGGACATCTGTTTAGCAGAATAAGTCACCGTTCTACGCTACTTAACTGAATATATTTTGGACATCTATTTAGCAGAATAAATTGTTGTTCTGCTATGTTTAACTGAATATATTATTTTGGACATTTATAGAGCAGAATAAATCCTCATTCTGCTATTAAGTTAATTTAGACATTCATTCATATGCCAGTTAATTTACATGAGGATTTATTAATATCAGATAGGTGAGGTATTAGTTATACACTGTTAATTATTGTTTTATTTACATAAATGCTTGCTTATGTAAATACAAATAATATGACTTGGGTGAATTAAAATAAATGGTGACTTGTTTAAGTACCATAGTGGTCGCTAAGCCTCTTTTCAAATCTGAAAGGTTATGAATTTAAATTAACTTCAATTTTGTAACAATTTGAGGTTAAGTGTTTATTTAATTATAAATGATTTTAATTATTTTTAATAATAATGTTTAAGTTAATTAATTATTTTATTACTGATGTTTAAGTCATTTAGTCATATTATCAATGTTGTTTAAAGATATTTAATTATATTTTTAATGAAGTTTAAGTTAATTAATTATTTTAATTAATGGTGTTAAAGTTAATTAAATATTTTAATTAATAGTGTTTAAGTTAATTAATTATTTTATTAATGATATTTTAAAGTTAATTATTTATTTATTTACTGATGATATTTTAAGTCAATTAATTATTTTAATAATGGTATTTAAAGTTAATTAATCGATGTAATTAATGATGTTTAAAGTTAATTAATTGATCTAATTAATTGTGTTTAAGTTAATAAAGAGTGATTTATTAAAGTTGTTTATATATAATACATAGAGTTATAAAAGGAATTTTACTTAATAAATGATATTTTGTAAAGGAAATTTACAAATGATATATTGTAAAGGGGATTATAAAACAATATTTTGTAAAGGAGTTTTATAAGAGATATTTTGCAAGAGAGATTTATAAATGGTATTTTATAAATAAAAGAGAGATGTATAAATGGTAATTAATGAATAAAAGTATGGATTTAAAAGTGATATTTTAAAGATAACGAAGATTAGTGTTAAATATACAAGGTTTATAAAAATGTGTTTTAGATTTATAAAAGGATTTTTACAAAGGATTTTATAAAAGATTTATATAAACGAGTTTATAAAGGAAGAAATAGAAAAGAGTTTTACTAATAGAAAGCGAATTTTATAAATAGATAGGAATTTTGTAAAAATATGTTAGAGATTTATAAAAGAAGTTTTGTAAATTAATTTGGAGATTTATAAAAGGATTTGTAAATATGTGATGGGTTTATACAAAAGGAAATTTTATAAAAGGGATGTTTAATTTTGATAAATAATCCTTCTTAATTATGATGGTATGGAAGCATTCATTAATACTTAACACCAAAGGAAAACGTGGTTTGGATTTAGAGTAAGTAATGTTTTAAATGATATTTGTTTTCGGCCTATTTAAATATGAATTTGGAAATGAAGAAATCTTCCTTAAGTTTTGTTAATATACTTATACCGTTGAGATGAGTATATGGATATATTTTCTAAGTATTGAAAGTATAATGGTTTGTGAATATACTTATGCCAGTGAGATACGTATATGAATGTTTTTCCAAGTAATTAAAGGAGTATAAGGGGTTTGTGAATAAATCTTTTGTGAAGGTATTTTGAATCAAATAATTGGAAAGATATTTAATTAATGAAAGATAAATTAATACAAGCTTAGTGGATCCCACATGGAATTTAATCTATGTGTGTTTGTTTGTTTGTTTGATAATTAAATAACCGACTATCAAAATGTGGCTAAAATATAACTTAGAAATATCTTAGAGAAACAAGGGAGTTATATGGAACAGTCATCTTCAATGATGTTGTATTATGTGTATAAATCTCGTTTTTCTCACTAGGACAAATGATAAGGAAATCCATCCACTTAAACGGTTAGGAGGTGATCTCCACTCTTATGTATTGTCTAATTATTTCCAAAAGAACTGGAGTTGAGTTTACTAGAACTATAGATTTGGTTTTGGAGCGACTGGTAACCGGGGGAGTGTACTTATATGAGATGACTCAAAACCGTAACCACTCCAAAACCATATGCGCGTTCTACGCTTTGAAAGAAGTTTGCGATTGGTTCGAGATGATGGAATCAAAGATGGAGTTCTTTGAAGTGCAAGGGCTACTTGCTACTAATCTTGAGGGTGATTCCAAAATGGATGTGGTAGAAGTGGTCCTTTCTATTTTTTCATATCCCGAACAATTTGTATGGATGAATGCTATCATTACATTATTGCCTAGAGGATGGTGTTAGCATTGCAAGTGGGAATTGCTGAAGGAGGAAAAAGGTAATCATGACCTCACAAGCCTCATAACCCGATAATGACTAAAACGGGGGATCTGTAGTAGAGCTATGTGGTTAGCTACCATTACGAGCATCATTCCTCGATCTAAATTCTATATTTATGGATTTTGGTATATGTGCGCACAGGAAGAGTGGGGCTAGGTGCAAATGTTTTGCAGACTTGGTGCCCGAGGGACGATGTAATCCGGTATGCCATGTTAAAGGGGCAGCCGGCTCTATGTTGGCAGGGGTGCAAGATGTTCTTGTTGACCTCAGTACATTTTATCTAGAGATATACTGTGACGGGCGGTACCCCACTAGCCTAGTTATTGATGGAAATCCAATCTCCAATACGGGCCTTCACGGACTTAGTTGTATACCTATTATGCTGGAATGTAATTAATATAACCATTTCGACTATGATTAATATTTATTTTAAACTCTAGACGTTATTATAATATCACTGAACCATCTAATAAAATGGTTTGGCTATCGTAAGGTAAAAACTCATCCATGTTTATGTGCAGCGTGGTCTTACGAGATACCTTTATTTTTCAAAGGGTTTTATAATATTAAAAATCCATATGTTTGTGTTTTCTCTGATTGTTATAACTATCCAGGCTGATGATAGGTTAGTTTGCTCTGATTGTTGTATGTATATTATAGTTTTCTTTTGTAAAGATCATTGGTATAATATAGATTACTCATCACACTGTGATATTCTGTTCTGTCTTTATTTCCTTTCACCCCAATAATATGCCTTTTGGACACTCGGATGCTCGACACGTGAATACCATGGATGTATTAGTGTCGAATTTTGAGGATCGAAAAGGCGGATCGTTACATGTTAATTTCAATGATCGAAATTTACGGTGTTATTCTTATCAACGTTGCTCATTATATTCCCACTGCATTAACTTTTCTCTAGAAGACACATTCAGGCCTATGGGTCATATACCTTTGGGTATAACAATCAAAATCTTATTCTCATAGGGTACTTGGAATTCTTTTTGGATTTGTTCATTCTTCCATATCGTAGAGTCGATACTCTAAATGGTTTAGTTGACAACCGACGATCATCTATTCTCGAAATTAATAAACAACTCTTGGTTTCTCATTATTTTGTGAGAATACTTATTAGACACTCTAATGCGATATGTTCATTTAGGTTGGGTTGATTTCATTTCATAACACGTAATTAGTTTTATCTTTAGATCGTATCCAAATCCATTTTAATACCAATAATTTCTAAAAGAAATTCGTTTGCTACGAAGTTGGCATTTCTTGAAACAACAGTTGTTTCTTAATGCAATGGAATATGTATTCATAACACTTTATGAACTTTCATGTATATAAAACCAGTTTGGTTTTAGTTTACAATACTTATGTTCAAAAGATAAATTGTTATCTAATGACAATCGTTCTTGTTATCCGGCATTCTAGCCCGGCTATATTGAACTGATTGCACAAGTTAGATCCAACTGCCATCAATGCCAATGATTTCGGAGTGATGATTGTGGGACCTAGAAGCCAAGTACAAATGATTGTATAAAGTCAGGATTGGATGGATTTGATGAGTGTACAATGTAGAATGCTCAAAGTATGGAATATAGCTCAGTAAATGGAAAGGATCGGTATAGATTGGCTCATTGAGAGGGATTGGCGTACTTTGGCTCAAAAAAGAGGGATCGACATACTTAATTGAGAGGGATCGGCTGGCTTCATTGAAGAGGGGTCTGCATGCATCAAAGTCAAGTGCATTTTTGCATACAATGATCAACATCACGAGATCTACAAGTCAAATACCTATGAAATTTGGAGAGCAAGGTATATGGATCCTAGGAACTACTCTAGGGATCACACATCAAAAGGACGGAATGGGAGGGATTGGCGTACATCCCTTTAGAGGGTTCGACAGCAAGCAGTGCACAAGTAATATTAAATCAAGGCTTAAGCAATAACTCAAGTTCCATTGGTCCAAATGACATGAAAATTGGAGGCTAAACATATTTTTGCATGGAGAAGCCACCATAGGGATCGCTGCCCAAAAATCGACCAATTAAGGTATTGGTACCGATTCCTCTTCATTGGGAATTAGGTCTAGTGATCCCTTTAGTGGGCCCATGTGGTTTAGAAGGTCCTTCAGCCGAAATTTTAGAGAGATACATGGTCGTCTTCATCTATAAATACTGGCCTAATGGGTCATTCTGGAGACCTTTCCACTGCTTGTTACTCTAGACTCTATTATAATCAAGTGTTTCCTTTTTTCTACGACTGTAATTAGATTTATAAGTGATTAATAAAGGATAATCTTCAAAGTGGACGTAGGCATACAACACCGAGCCACTATAATTTTTTGTGTCTCTGATTATAGTTGATTCTCCGTTACATGCTGATTTATCCACTCAGTTTAATTGTGTATTCTTCACTTACTCTCTACAAAAAACTGTTCTTGGGTGCTTTTGACCAATTTAGTTGCAAACATTTTGGTGCTTTCACCGAGAGGCTTAATTCCCAGCTTGCTAGGATCCCTTTGTTGCTACTGGATGGGATAAATCCCCAAAAGGAGATCTATAGTTATCTTCAAAATGTTGCTAATGCTACTCAGATTTGTAGAAATCTAAGCAAGGCTATTAATAATGGTGAGACATACTAGACCTACTTCTCAGAGAGTGGAAGGAAATGAGGATACTAGCATTCAGCATGGAGACCCAAGCAATCAACCAACAAATGTGCATGCTGATCCGATTGAAGTTCAGTATCCCACTGGTTCTATTACAAGAGCTGAATTTCATAATTTAATGAGAGAGCTGACAGAGAGCCATCGAGAATTAAATCAACAAATTCAAACCAATATCAACTTGATGAACCAAATCAATCAGCAGCAATGAGGGAAAGTTAGGAGTGATCCCACTCCTTATTCGGCATTAGAAAGTTCGAGCTCATTAGACGAATACACCTTGCGAATCGAGTTGGAGCTGCTTCTATTGGTCTGGATGATGGAGTTTGATCGAATGCTAACCAGGTACTTCCCCGTAACGATGACGAAATGAATGTACAAGATGTGCATCGGGAAGATGGCACGTAGACATCGACTGGACCATTCACATGAGGTGGAGCATGACCACTGCTTGGAACCAACCATCCAAACGCCAGACTTATTGATAATGGTCAGACAGTTGGTGAGAGAGATCCAGTGCTTAACTAACGATAACTGGGGAATCTCGAGAAGCCATACCCCATTCACTAATAATGCTCTACATATGGAGTATCCGAGGAGGTTCAACATGACATCAATGCCTACCTACGAGGGTAAAACCGACCCTAGACAGCATATCATAAGATACGAATGACTAATGGATTCTACGTGAGCAGATGATGCGACCAAGGGTAGATGCTTTCCCATAACGCTCTCTGGAATAGTGATAATGTGGTTCATAAGACTACCCCCACGATCAATTTCTAGATTCGAAGATTTGGCAACCAAGTTTGTGGAGCAGTTCTGGATTCACGCAACTCATCCCAAAGATGTGATGTCCCTATCCAGCGTTATTCAGGCTCCAGGAGAGTCGTTGAAAGATTATTTGGAGAGATTTCATACAGTTGTTATTATGGTCAGTAATCCGAATGACTATGCTATACTCATGGTCGTGATGAGAGGAATCGATCTAGAGTCGGATTTTAGCGATTGGTTAGTCGGTAAGCTGCTTGCAACGTTGGAGCGCATTTACGTAAAGGCGGCATAGTATTTGTGAAAGGTGGAAGCCAAGTCCTCTCGAAAAAATAATGCGGCGGGACCAAGTAAAGAGGGAGTATAGAGTAACATTGCAATAAAGAAATCTGACGACGGTTCTGGAAAAGTTCAAGTCGATGTCCAGAATAAACCAAATCAACAAAAGAGAGGTGGAGATAGGAACCGAAAATGGAAGAGGGATTCTGGAAGAAGGAAGCCTAGGATTTAGATGTATGATACTTACATGTCGTTGAATAAGTGCTTGGAAAATATCTATCTGTCTACTTGCAATACCATGCAGTATAGGAAGCCGCCTCCAAAAGATTCAACAAAGAAGAAGAAACAGACCGGGAAATATTATTGATTTCACGAGTGCTATGGGCACAGTACAAACAAATGCAGGCATCTCTAGGATGTTATAGAAAAACTGATTTGAGAAAGGAAATTACAAAAGTTTTTGAAAGCCCCCGTAGGATGGTGAGCAGGGGACATCTAACCCTAATCGAGGACATGCACCGCGTTGGGCTGAGGAGCCTGCATGGACTGGTGGAAGATTGGTGATAAATATGATAGTTGGAGGACCGCACCCTGCATCTAAGAGTTGGCAAGAGATGGAGCGCTATGTTAGCGTGATTAGGCATGTGGATTTTGAATGTTGTTTGAAAACGGAAGATGGAGCTCCAAAAAACAGCAACGTACTATGGCGGATGATATTGTGTTTAGGAACAAAGATGCAGATAAGGGAGAGGCTCCGACGATCGACCTAATGGTCATTTCAGCCATGATTGGCCCCGCATTGGTGCGAAGAATACTGATTGATTGTGGAAGTTCAGTAAATACAATTTTCAAAAAAGCTTATGAATAGATAAGGATGGAAGCCAAAGATTTAAAACGGTCTAAATCCCGTATACATGGTTTTAATGGCGTTGCAACTAAAGCCGTTGGTTATTTTGAACTACCCATGGAGTTGGGAGAAAGTGAACGAAGGAGAGTGCGGATCTTGCCGTTTGTTGTTTTGGATGTTGACTCTCCATACAATGTTTTTTTAGGTCGACTGACCATAGCAGAATTCTAGGCAGCTCTTGCCCCATGGTGTTTGACTTTCAAGTTTTCGACTGATAATGGTGTTGGAGTTGTTCATGGCGATCAGGCGACTAGAAGTGCCTATTATGTAGCTGAGTTGAGGAATGCTCAATGCAAGGAGAAGGGTAAGGATGTGGATAAGTTAGTCCGCATCCATGCCACTGAAGATTGACAATTAGCGTCTGAGCCTTGGCTCGGGCGCCACAGTAGGTTCTATAGAGATATAGATCCATGGGATGATGAGAAGGACTCAAAGATACCAATGCTGCACTGACTAAGTAGACGATTGATATCACGGTCAGCTACGACGACCCATCACAAGTCCTAAAGATTGGATCACAACTCAGCCCCCCGATGATGAAAGAACTTGCAGGTTTTCACCGAGCAAATCTGGACGTGCTCACTTGGACTCACTCTGATGTGTGTGGAATCTCGCCTGCCATTGCGAGGCATGCACTGAATATCAACTCGAGGCATGTCCCGATAAAGCAAAAAAGACGCCGCATGGATCCGAAGAGATCAGCCACTGTCAAATAGGAGGTGGATAGACTCAAAGACAATGGGTTTATACGCAACGCCCTCTACCCTAAATGGGCATCTAGTCCCTTATTTGTAAGAAAAGCGAATGGGAAATGGAGAACGAGCATTGATTATTCAGATTTGAAAAAGGCGTGTCCAAAAGATAATTTTCCCTTTCCGAGGATCGACCAACTGGTGGATTCAACTGATGGGCACGAATTGCTATCTTTCATGGATGCGTACTCGAGTTATAACCAAATCCCGAAGCATATTCCCAATCAAGAGCACACCAATTTTATTACCGATGTTGTATTATACTGCTATGTAGTAATGCCATTTAGATTAAAGAATGCAGAAGTGACTTATTAGCGCTTAGTCAATAGAATGTTTAAAGATCAGATTGGAAAAACGATGGAAGTCTATGTGGATAATATGCTCGTGAAGTCATGGCGATCAAGTGACCACATTAGAGACTTGGCAGAAATGTTCGACATCCTCCGATAGTACAAAATGAAAATTAATCCTTTGAAGTGTTCTTTTGGTGTTGCATTAGGGAAATTCTTAGGCTTTATTATTAATGCCCGTGGAATAGAAGCTAATCCTGATAATATTCAAGCTATCCACGATATCCAAGCGCCAAAGACTATTAAACAAGTACAAAGTCTGAATGGGAAAGTTGCTACCTTAAGCCGATTTATTTCTAGAGCTACCGACAAATGCATTCCTTTCTTTGATTTGATTAGGGAAAAGAAACTTTGAATGGACACAAGATTATAAAGATACATTTCAAGCTTTGGCGAATTATTTGGAGAGACTCTCTATCTTTTCAAAGCCAGTGGACCATAAAGATTTGTACATCTATTTGGCCTTATTGGCACACGCTATAAGTGCCTCATTGCTTTGCGAGGAGAATCAATCAAAAGGCGGGTGTATTACGTTAGCAAATGATTGACGGGAGCTGAAAGGAACTATGTGAAAATAGAGAAACTGGCATACTTCGTGCTAATTGCATCATGAAAGCTTCGTCCATACTTCCAGGCACATCCAATCAATATTTACACTGACCAGCCATTACGACAGGTACTATAGCGACCCGAGGCGTTTGGAAGGTTACTCAAGTGGAATATTGAGCTCAGTCAATTCGATATTACTTATCTCCTTCAGAGGGCTATCTAGGGTCAGGCGCTGGCAGATTTTATAGAGTTCACTGCGTAGGATGATTCCCCAGAAGGTAGCGAAATCCCTACCATACAGTTGAAATTGTATACTGATGGAGCGTCCAATGGTCATTGTTTTGGAGCTGGGATTATGCTTGTAACTTCTGAAGATTAGTCAATCTGTTATGCTTTAAAGCTTGATTTCCCAGCAACAAACAACGAAGCTGAGTATGAAGCTCTGATTGCTGGACTTAAACTCGCTAGAGAACTCGGAATAAAGTCTCTTGAAATCTTTTGCGATTCACAGTTGGTAGTGTACTAAGTCAGAGGAGATTATCAAGCTAAAGGACAACATCTTGCTCCATACCTTACCAAAGTCCAAGAGTTGTTGGAAAAATTTGAGTACTATGACATTTTGCATATTCCACGGGATTGAAATAGAGAGGCTGATTCATTGGTAATGTTTGCTAGCACCGACGACGCACAGCATATGGGTTTGGTTTCGGTCGAAGTATTAAATGCCCCAAGTATAAACATGATAGAAATCGATCGGACACTGGAAGCGGAGCCTGAGAGGGAATCGTGGATGACTCCGATTAAAGACTATTTGCTACATGGAGTCCTACCAGATCAGAGAAATGAAAAGCGACAATTCCTTCATAAAGCTTCGCGATATGTCATGCAAGGAGGAACTATGTACAGAAAAGGTTTTTCAGTTCCCCTACTCTGGTGTGTCTCTCATGATGAGATAAAACGTGTCCTAAAAGAAGTTCATGAAGGGGAATGTGGCGACCACATTAGAGGGCAAACTCTAGCAAAGAAAATAATCTGTTACGGGTATTATTGGCCAACTGTTAATCGAGACGTCGCTGACTATGTAAGATGATGTAATAAGTGCCAGATATATGCAAAAGTTCCAAGAGCTCCATCGATGTAAATCACACAAATGGTCAGCCCATGGCCATTTTCCATGTGGGGTATAGACATTATCGGTTCCTTACCGATCTCTAAAGGTGGCGCAAAGTACGCTATCGTCGCAGTTGATTACTTCACCAAATGGTCCGAAGCAGAACCTTTAGCCACGATCACAACCAAGAAAGTAATCAAGTTTATTGTCCAAAACATCATATGTTGTTTCGGTCTTCTGTGAACTATTGTAACAGATAATGGGACTCAATTCGACAATGTTGAATTCAAAGACTTCTGTCGGATATTTCATATTGAAAAGAGATTTGCAGCAGTCGCTCACCCTCAAGCAAATGGACGGGTTGAAGTTGTGAACAAAGTTATAATGTCCATTTTGAAGAAACGTTTGGAAAAGGCTAGAGGCAAGGTAGATCCGACTGCCATCAAGGCCGATGATTCTGGAGTGATGATTGTGGGACACAGAAGCCAAGTATAAATGATCCTATAAAGTCGGGATTTGATGGATGTATAATGTAGAATTCTCAAAGTATGGAATATAGCTCAGTATATGGAAGGGATCGGTATAGATTGGCTCATTAACAGGGATTGGCGTACTTTGGCTCATAAAAGTGGGATCGTCATAGTTAATTGAGAGGGATCAACAGGCTTCACTTTAGAGAGGTCGGCATGCATCAAAGTTCAAGTGCATTCTTACATACAATGATCAATATCACGAGATCTATAAGTCAAATCCCTATGAAATTTAGAGAGCAAGGTATATGGACCCTAGGGAACCTACCTTAGGGATCGCACATCAAAAGGACAGAATGGAAGGGATCGGAGCACATCCCTTTAGAGGGTTCGGTAGCAGGCAGTGCACAAGTAATATTAAATCAAAGATTAAGCAATAAATCGAGCTCCATTGGTCCAAATGACATGAAAATTGGAGGCTAAACATATTATTGCATGGAGAAGCCACCATATGGATCGCTGCCCAAAAATCGACCAATTAAGGGATCATTGCCGATCCCTCTTCATTGGGAATTGGGCCTAGTGATCTCTCTAGTGGGCCCATGTGGTTTAGAAGGTCCTTTAGCCGAAATTTTAGAGCAATACATGGTTGCCTTCATCTATAAATACTGGCATGATGGGTCATTCTGGGGACCTTTACGCTGCTTGTTACTCTAGACTCTATTGTAATCAAGTGTTTGTTGTTTTCTATTGCTGTAATCAGATTTATAAGTGATTAATAAAGGATAATCTTCAAAGTGGACGTAGGCATACAACGCCGAACCACTATAAATTTTTGTGTCTCTGATTATAGTTAATTCTCTATTACTTGTTGATTTATCCACTCAGTTTAATTTTGTTTTTTTCACTTACTTCTCTACAAAAAAACTGTTTTTGGGAGTTTGTGACCAATTTAGTTGCAAAGAGTTCTCAAAATCTCTTTTGGGTGATTCATACAAGATCCCTCACGACCAATTATTACATGTAGTCTTTAGACTCGCACAACCCGCCAACTCCTTGGCCTAGGATATGCTGGGGTTTCCTATAAACCCTAATCTTATACAATTTTGTAAACTATTTTTTAGATGGAACTAATTTTAATCTTCCGTACTACTCTTAAGTACATGACCTTATAGAAAGAAGTTAACTCAAGTTCACTCACAATTAATCATACTTTGTTAGTTCAATTACTCCCTATCAATACATCATTATGCATCATAAAGAGGAGCAACTTTTGAGATTGAATCTCTATTCATTTTAGGTACTTTTTTTAGGCTGGACCAGACAACCAAATCTTATTAGTCTTGTGGAACCAGACTTATATATCAACTGATGGAATATAACCCTGGATTTAAACTATCGAAAATCGATCAAGCGTCATGACGAACAAAGAGAATTACAACACTTTAGAAAATTAATTCGACAGCTGGATAGAGACTATTCAGAAAACTGGACAGGTTTCTTTCCGACGACTCTAACTTTCTTCCGTTCAAAGGACGTCGTGTTCAGCACAAGACGTACTTTGGGGGCAAGTGTCATCCAGCATTTAGACTCGGCCATATTGAACTGATTGCACAAGTTAGATTTGACTGCTATCAAGGCCGATGAGTCCAAAGTGATGGTTGTGGGGCCCAGAGGTCAAGTACAGATGATAATATGAAGTCAAGATTGAATGGAATTGATAGATATGCAAGGCAAAATGTTTGAAGTATGGAATATGGTTCAACACATAGGAGGGATCAGTAGAAATCAACTTTCATCATAGGGATCGGTATGTTTCAGGGAGTAAGAGCATTTCAATAGAAAACAATCAATATCTCAAGATCCACAAGTCCAATAGATATGAAATTTTGTCAGCAAGATTTGGGAACCCTAGAGAGTCTACACTAGGGATCGCACCTCAAGAAGATGAAATTAGAGGGATCGTCACTCTTCCCTTGGTAGGGATCAACAGGAATCAGCAAACAATCCATGTTGAAGCAACGATCAAGCAATAACTCAAGTTCTACTGATCCAAATGGCATGAAATTTAGAGGCTAAACATATTTTAGCATGAGGAAGATACCATACAGATTGCACCCTAAAATTCCACCGAAGTAGGGATCGATACTGATCCCTCTTCTTTGGGAATTGGGTTGTGCGATCCCTCTTGTGGGTCCATGTGGTTCTGAAGGTCCTTTTGTCGAATTTTCAAGGAGATATTTGACCATCTTCGTCTATAAATACAGGCTTGGTTGTTCATTATTGGGATCTTTACGCTGCTAGTTGCTTTATATTCTATTGTAACTAAGGATTTTATCTGATTCCTACTGTACTTAGTTTATAAAGTGATTAATAAAGAAATCTGTTCAAAGTGGATATAGGCAAACAACGCCGAACCACTATAAATCGTTGTATGCGTGTTATTATTTCAATTTACTGCTATTTCTTTGTTATTATCCTCTGTTTTCATTTGATATTCTTCATTTATTTTTCTTCAAAACTTCTATTGGTGGTTTGTGCCAATTTTGGTGCAAACAATAAGTAAATATATCTCTAAGGTATAAGGTTACCTCCTCCACGCATCTTATCTTTGTCATACTACCTACTATCTAGTCATCCTATAATAGGTATAAAATGTAAAAAATAGAGGGGATCGTCAAAAGGCTGGATAACATTTGCCCCCTAAAGTACATCTTGTTGTAAACATGATGTGCTTTGAATCAAGGCAAGTTAGGATTACTGGAATGGATTTCACTCAATACCTCGAATTATCGTTATCCTTTCGTCGAGTAGATTTCACGAAGAGTTGTATCTCTAACTGCCCATTGTGATTCTTGGTAGATATATGACATTGTAAAATTGGAATGTATTCTCTCAGCAATTGTCTGTGATTGATTCCATTGAGCTAGTTGATTGGAATAGTAGATCTCAGTTATCTGAACTGGTTTCTTTTCTAAAAGTCTCAGGTAAGAATTTGATTTTCGTCGATTTATGAAATTACATGTCAAGTATGCATAAGCGCTCGTATGCTCATGCACGTATTTTTGCCGTTGGCTCCCAAGCCCCTTGTCGGATCAAGGGTAGGAGTTAGGAGATGGATGGTCGAGTCACATCCATTTTAGGGTTGACGATGGACGGTCGGGTCACATCCTTTTGTTTGGATGGTCAAAGTTGGCGAATGAACGATCATGTCACATCCATTCTAATTTCATACTAGATTGATGTATGGTTGGATCACATCCATTTAGGATCAGACGGTCGAGTTACGTCCGCTTTATGATTTGTGCTCTTCTTATTGAGCAAAGGAAAAGTGCTAGGAGCTGGATGGTCAGGTCGCATCCGTTTCAAGTTCGACGATGGATGGTTGGATCACGTCCTTTTGTGTTTAACCTCCCCCTATTGGGTCGAGAGAAAGAGTTAAGTTGATGAATGGTCAGTCATATACATTTTGGTTTGAACTCTACCTATCAATTCAAGGGAAAGAGTTTGGGAATGGATGGTCAGTCACATCCACTCATTTGTTGGTTAGCTCCGCCTATCGAGTCAAGGGAAAGAGCTAGGAGATGGATGGTCAGTCACATCTATCTCAAATTATGTTTTGTGCCCCCTATCAGGTCAAGGGAAAGGGCTAGGAGATGGACAGTTAGTCACTTCCATCTCGGATTATATTTTGTGCTCCCTTGTCGTGTCAAGGGAAAGGGCTAGGAGATGGACGGTCAGTCACATCCATCTTAGATTATGTTTCATACCCCCTTGTCGGGTCAAGGGTAAGGGCTAGGAAATGGATGGTCAGTCACATATATCTCAGATTATGTTTTGGGCCCCACATGGAGGTAAGAGGTAATGTGTGGACGGTCTTGTCACGTCCATGTTGGATTGGATTTCGAGCCTATTGAGCCTCGGGCAGGGCGTAAGTGATTTGGTAAAAAATTTGGGCATGAAATTGAGAGTGGATGGTCAAGTAACATCCACTTTTAATCACGGTTTTGCCCCCGAATCAGTGGGAAGAGTTGGCTAAGGAGTAGTCGAATCATGCTTATCTCGGTAGAGCTCCGAAGGTCGGGCCATGGGCTATGGAGATTTGGTGGGCGCCTGAATCTAGGTACCTGAACACCTGCATTGTTTATGTGAAATCTCATTTAAATCGGTTGCATTTCATGACACATATAACACACAAAGAAAAGTTGCATGATTGAAAAGCAAATCTATTGAAAATAAAGAAATAACAGAGTCTATTTTATGATAAAGTTCAAAGAAAATGAGAAAAAGAGTTTATTCTAGGATGAAATGACGTCGTCACGCTTGCCATTCCGTTTTGTTCCGGCTCTTCTCAGCTAGATGATGACAGTCTGCGGTCTAGTTTATAACCAATCTTCCCTCGGGCTGCCTAGATCCGTCAGCACTAGGAGTGGCCTATCCTCGCTGTGGGTCGGATGACCCCTGCCCGCCATCCTGCGGGGCTTTCACAAATTGTTATAGCCTTTTATTCCGGATCAGCTCTTCCATTATATCTTGGAAATGTCACTATTAGTTTGTGTTGTGACCGTGGGTCTCGTGAAATCTATATAATTTTTTAGACTTCCTCTGGCTTTCATTGGACTGTCTTGGTGTTGGTTTCCTATATTGCTCTGAATCACGAGTGGTTAAGTAGAAGTTTTCAGTTGTATCATTCAAGGGGTGTAGGTGTCAAATCTCAGGACCCTCAATCGTCTCCTAGAATCCGAGTTCTCATCTCGAGCCCTTCTACGACCCTTGTTTTTATCACTACTCTTGTTTTGAACATACACGGGTATGTTCCCTGAACTCGCTCTAGATTATTTCACGGCAACATTGCTTTAAATTCCTTCATCCTAATGGCCTATTCTATCTACTTGTCTAGTCCATAGAGCCTCCTCCTTGCGCAAATACTGGGCCGCCTTGTTGTAAAAGTGATCTAGGGTAGAGGGAGGCTTCCTTGATAAGCATTCTCCGAAATCCATGTCGGGGTGGATCCCTCTGATCAAATCCATTAAGATGATATTCTCACCTTAGTCACTATGGTATTGAATCTCTATAGAAAATCCTTGAGTGACTCCCCCGATCCTTGGAATAAGATAGATAAAGACATGACATCCTTGGGGTGAGTCGTGTGCATCCTGAATTTCTCGATAAATTTCCTTGCCAGTTGATCAAATGATAAGATGGACCTTGGTGGTAGTCGAGTAAACCACATGGTCGCTACTCCTTCTAGGAAGATTGGAAAGCACCTGCACTTGATTGCGTATGACGCTCTAGCAGAGTCCGTATGCTACTCGTGCTTCATGAGATGCTGTCTCGGATTAGTCTTTCCTAAATATGCCGGCATGTTTGGCATAGTGAATCTCCATGGATAATCTTCACGCAGAATGGCTTCAGTGAAGGGATTTTGACTAGGGGAAGTACCCCAGTCGTCGTTAGTCTATCCTTCGCTTTCTCTCATAACTTGCATTACCATCTCAGCCAAGTTTGGCTCTTGAAAACCTGCCAGGTTGCGGTAATCATAATTTATTCCTTGTGCTTGTCCTGGTAAACGATCTTAATTCTCCTAACTTTGGAAGAACCATGTACCCGACATCTCCTCGTTCATTCCTTGGCGGCAATTCAATAGCAAACTCTCGACTTCCGATACTATGGTCAACCACATTACGCTCGTGTTGCACGTCGCCTCCAAATCAAAGATTCGAACCATAGTGAACAGGTTCTGTACCGACCCCAAGACAGGATCCGTACCGACCCCAAGGAGGGATCAGTACCAACTCCTGCACTTGGTTGGGGTCGGTTCTCAACTCCTGCCTTGATATCTCTGCTTCATGTGCATCCGTCTATTGCCTTCTACTTCTTTGCGATAGCCATATGATGAGGAACTTCCTAATTCCGAGTATGGAGGAGTTGGCTTTCACCTAGTCCTTTTGCGTCCATTGTTCAGCTGGTTCATCAAGCTCTTATTCTCTTGGATTTTCTGGTTCAGCTCTGCATGGCTGTTTTGTAGTTCTTTCATCATCCTTTCAAAGTCAATCTCGATGATGAGATCTGAGGGATTCTGGGTATCTATAGGATCTTGTTGTGAAGCTTCATCCAGAATTTGATGGTCAGCGTTCTCTGCTTCATCGGTAGCTCTTGAGGAGGCAACATCTTTGTCTTTCTTAAGGGCCATTGAATATAGCTTCCTATAGAATTTGTTCAAATCTGAGTAGTAGGGAAACTAGTTCGGAATTGGATCTCGTCCTTGGATTTTAGGCAATCCAATAGTAGACAATGATACAAATAGCCTGAGAGTCGATTTCTCAATGAAAGCACCAAAATATTTAAACCAAAAGTTGGCCAAACATCCAAAGATTATATAGAGAACAAAAGTGAAGAAATATAACAGAAATATAAATGAAAAATAGGAAAGAAAAGAGACACAGTCGTTTATAGTGGTTCGAAAAAGCAAGGCCTACGTCCACTTTAAGATTTTATTGCTGATTTACAACTTGAGGGCATAAGTTCTTAGGACTCGGTACAACTCTAGCACTTAGAATTTCAGAGTTACAAGCATATAAAGTAGAGAAGAGTTAGAGCCAAATAATCCCCAAAAATAAGCTCTGCCTTCCTATTTATAGAGGTAGGGAGTCAAAAATCTCACACCAAATATCTCCTAGCTGTTAGCCATGATTTAGACTAGTTCTTCCAAAATTGTAGGCGCCATGTCATCAGTAACCAGGAATCGTCAGTTGGGAGTCGTCGTTTGGGAGTAGTCATTTTAAGAGTCGTCATTTTGGGAGTCGTCATTCAATGAGTCGTTATTTTGGGAGTCGTCATTTTAGGAGTCATCGTTTTGGGAATCATCATTGGTCCCCAAGATGGCCATATTTGCTATCTTTGACTCTTCACCTCGACTTGTTTTGTGGTTAGCCTCATGATTTCATAGTTGTTTGCATCAATAACAGCTTGTTTCAGAGTCCAAATGACAGAGTTGTAGAAGAACAAAGTTGCAGATTCAGGAGTTCGTGGAGACCGATGGAGAATTGCATTAATTCAATAAAACAACCTTGGAAATAAGCTTTTGGCGCCGCGTAAGACATATAGGCAGAAGATGTGGTCAACCCCAGCTATATTTGGGAGTCGGTACCGATCCCTAGGTAGGAGTCGGTACCGATCCCCCACTTGGGGGATCCTATTATTTTGTTGTCTTGATTTGGGTTGTTTTTGCTTTGATTGAACTTGCTTGGAGTCCGACTCTAGAAGTTTGAGTGTTTGCTTTGGGTTCCACCTGAGATTTTCTAAGATTTTCGTTTTCTGAGTTTTCCTTCGTCTGCTTGGAATCAGACCCGAGTTTTTTGAGTGTTTGCTCCAAGTCATCAGGAGTCGGTTCCGAGTCGTGCTTGGGAGTCGGTATCGAGTCACGCTTGGAGTAAGACCCAAAATTTTTGAGTGTTTGACTCGAGTTTTCAGAAGTCGAGACCGATCCCTAGGTAGGACTCGATACCAACCCCTGACTTAGGGTCTCTCCATGGTTTGCTCTGGGTCACGCTTAGAGTTTTTCCAAGATTATCCTGCTTTGAGTCAAACCTGAGGATTTTGTGGGTTTGCTTTGAGTCAACCCTTCCAAAAACTTGAACTTCCAAATTTTCGACTTTTTCACTTATTTTTTTATATTTCTTTTTTCTTGCCTTTTTATGATGTTCCCAAAGTCCTTGGGTCATTTCTTCATCATTCACTCATCTGAGTCGATTGTTTAAGTCTGTTCGAATACTGTCTGGTAAAAAAGATGGATAATATGTTATAGATTATAATCTGTTTATTGAGATATTCTATTTAATATAAATCATAGTATAGGCTCGTAAAAATCAAGAAATTCTTATAATGTACATCGTTTTATTTTCTTCATTTATATACTGTATTCATTGTTTCTTCAGTCATCTAATCATCTATATTAGTTTTCTATTTTTCCATATTTATAATTTCATCGTTTTCATTTTCACTTAATTTATCGAGTAGGCAATGTCGATTTGGTACCAATTGCTATTTTAACCATTCCTTATCGATATGTCAAATATGTAACTTTACTCCTCTTCAACTTGGTTTTGCTTGCATGATAATAACTAATAAAATGAATTTTCATAAGCTAAATTACCAAGTAGAAATGGAATACAAAATATAACTAAAAAGAGAAGTAGCTCTTTCATGATCTTGCCTTTAGTGGTAAAATATTTAAGAAAAATAAAACATATAAAATAATGGAATAAGTAGAGTTTTTTTTATTGAAAGATAAATGAAGAAACTTAAAACTATATAGTTAAAACTAAAAAATTAATGCATTGGGATTTCTAAAATTATCATTCGCTATAAAAGGAACAAATATTGAGAATGTGAAGGTATTATTAATAAAGATATGTTCTCTAACACATACAATAATGAACGATATTCTTAAAAAATATCGGGTATTTTACATTAAACAACGGATCGATATATCAGCATATATCGAGCGATATATCGGTAATGATAATTCAAGTGATATTTAAAAAAATTAGCTTATGAGCGATATGAGATATATCGACGATATATCAACGATATTATCTGATATTAACTACATAGATATAGACTCACTTTTATTCATCTAAATTAATTCAAATATATTGCATAAAATCATATCTATATGATTTCAAAGCTATATTTACAGATTCAATTTATTAATCTGAATTAGTTCAAATCTATTACACAAAATTAGATCTATATGATTTCAAAACTACACGTATAGATTCACTTTTATTCACCTAAATCAATTCAAATATATTGCATAAAACCATATCTATATGGTTTTAAGGATGAACTTTATTCAATCTACCATTCCCGTAATTAATAAGAATTTATATTATCATAATAATATTCTACGATTTTCCAAATTATCCAATTCATATAAATATTTAATTGAAAATCTTTAGTCCAATTTAAAAACCATATTCTAAATCTAAATAGATATATAAATGAAATCTAAATACTTATTTATATCATATTCATTTCGTAGATAAATCCACTCACCTGTATATGATGTTTTGACAAGTTTCCGCTAGTAATATTTGGATTTCCCTCCTCTGATTAGATTTCTCTTCTTCTATCTGGCTTGCTTGTATTTTGATTTGATTCCTATTTTTTTGAACTTTTGATTTTGAATGGAAGAAGTCGAAGAAGAAAAAGAGAGTAAAATTTTAGATTTAGATGTAGTGGCGGTTGTGGATGAAGGGAAGTGGAGAATGAGGTGAATTATGGTTAGAAACCCTTTTTATAAAGGCACAAACCCCGAAATTTCCCCTCAGTCCACATAAGCCTTAACCCATTTCTCCTCGCAACACATGCAACGGTAAATGATTTGTATGTCCTTTATGCAGTATCCATTTTTGATGTTTTATATATGAATCTAGGCCAGAAAAATTTATTGAGGCGATGGAAAAGTTGGATCTTCCAAATTCCTTCATTTGTAAAAATTCTATTTTTCATCTTTATGTAAAATTACCAAAATTCCCTTTTAATTAATTATTTATTTCCGTTAAAATTTTGGGTGTTACATATGTCATGGTTTTCTTCCCTATCATCATTCATGAAATCAATGCTACCAGTCTTTGTTATGTATTCTTGCTTGTTCTATATGATAAAATTGACCATTCCTTAGAATTATTTTGTTCACTTGTTGCTTTTTCCCAAATAAAACTAAACTAAAAAAACCTCAATAACTAGAAACAACTAAATTAATCTTGACCGCAGTAAAATAACAGTAAAATCCACTCAATTTTTACAAAAAAAAAGACATAGTATTTGTCATTTTATTAGAAAAGTTACACTTGCAAATAAAATAACAAACACTTTGTTGTTTTAATTCATTTATTAGAAAACCCACTCATTTTTTATAAATAAGATGGCATATTATTCGACATTTTATTTGAAAGAAATTTATAGATTTTCAATTATTATAAAAATGGTTATAAATAGATATATAAATATTTAAAAAAATATAACCAAAAAAATAATTTTTTTACAAAAAAATATAAATTTTTTATAACAAATAAATGAATATATCAACATAGTTAATGTATAACTA
The DNA here is from genome assembly GCA_030737815.1 of Allium fistulosum. Lineage (NCBI taxonomy): Eukaryota > Viridiplantae > Streptophyta > Magnoliopsida > Asparagales > Amaryllidaceae > Allium > Allium fistulosum. The sequence continues at coordinate 1,261,222,534 of CM060901.1, forward strand.
AATATAAAAGCAATGTTTTAGTATCGATTTTATTTTTTATGTTTTTCATGGCTAAAATATATGTGTGTGTGTGTGTATATATATATATATATATATCTTTGTGTGTGTGTATACAAATAAATGAACAAATATATTAACATAGTTTATCTATAAATAAATATAAAAATAATATTTTAATATCGATTTTATATTTATATTTTTCATGGCTGAAATATATGTGTGTGTGTGTATGTGTATATATATGTGTATGTGTGTGTATTAAAGCTGGCATATGGATGATGAGATAAATATATAAATTTATCGTAAATTAGAATTATTACCTTTCTCTTTGAGATCTAGCCAACAGTCGAACACATTGTTTGTTATTTATTTTGTACTCCAACTTTCATTCTCCTCTTTGGTTATAGTTTGCAAAGCTGTCACCTTGGCTTCAACGATGGTCAATAGGGTCTAGAGTTGTATTAAATCTCTATGAAAGAAACGAATAGAAGGCCATCTATTTATAGCCAAGGAGATACCCAAATATCTTCTTTCTTTTAAACCATAAATGACTAGGTCACCTTGCAACCTTTCAAACATGACCAGCCCTATTTATTGATTAAGCATGGTCAAATGCCCATTGACTCCTATTTGCAATCATATAATTGATTTATTCGAGCTTCTTTCTCAATCAAATCGACGTATATAACCTTTATATATCGTTCTGATCGGTTTTAAGCTTCAAATAAATAATTAAGACTGCAATAAAATTTTAATATGACATTTACATTAATTTATTATTAATTTATAACATTTATAAATTTATATTATCATTGGTCAAATATGGAAATAACTAAAAACGAGGTTGTGTTGACTCTCTGGTGTGCACTCGGTCCTTGGTCAATATTTAAACAATTTAAATACTAAAGCATGTACGAACTTTGTTACAATATCATGCACAAGTTCTTACAAATCATTTAAATGGATTCCAATTTCTAATCTATAATAAACTTACATAGTAATGACATTTTGTACAGGTATTTTTTCAACATCACTGTATCACTTAAATATATATAGTTTGGTCTAAGGTCAAAAACTCTGCTAATAACCATATTTAATTGCATATGCAACTTTTAAGTCCTTGGTTTAATCCATTAACAATTACCGATTAACCGATATACTCTTGCCAAAGATTTTGACTTTAAGTTGAATACCAATAACGGTGATACTAACATTCTACAACGAAGAAAACAAATCCTCCCATGGGTAGTTTTCAATTTAAGTAGTTGAACATATACCCAACTGTGGTTGTAACAAGGTCGTCAGGCCAAGTGTTTAACCATAATCAAAGTATAGCCAAGCTCTTATGATTGATACTACCCTTAGGTTAAAAGACTATTGTACATCGTTACCTTGAGACCTTCTAATTTGACTTTGTTGGGCGAGATTCTACCGAACCAACCTTCATTCATCCCTGCCGAACCAACTCGAAGTAACACCACCGAATCACCTAGCGCCTACCGAACCAACCTATACTGGACCAACCTACCCACCCATGCCGAACCAAAGTACACGAGCTCCACCGGTCCACCATACTCCTACCACCGAACCAAAGTACACGAGCTCCACCGGTCCACCATGCTCCTACCACCGAACCAAAGTACACGAGCTCCACCGGTCCACCGTACTCCTACCACCGAACCAAGGTAAAACCGGACCAACTCCACCAGGCCAGATTACATCAGCCCAGGCCCGCCAGCTGCTATATGCATCCAAGACCCCTGCCCCCAACCTCACTCTATAAATAGAGGGGTAGGGGTACAACAATGGGGGACAAGTTTGAGAGCTCAAGCACGGAGAGAACTTTCAAACAACTTTCAGATACTAGTATCAAAGCTTTGTACTTGTAATCTAAACAAGAATAGAGAAATAATATATAAAGTGGATGTAGGCACATTCTGGCTGAACCACTATAAATCTGCGTGTCTTTTACAGTTTAGTCCCTGCTTTTCATATATTTGCATGAATCACCCAAATCACTAAGAACCACGTAAAATCAATTAAATCATACGACTTTGAGGTGCTTGTCCGTTTTTTGTGCAAACATTTTTGGTGCTTTCATTGAGAGCTAGAAGCTCGAAGCTTCAGCTTCTTCCACTTAACCTTTTTCCTAACAGCATCGTTCATCGCTTGGAAAACATGCCTCCCAAGCAGAAGAAAGATGTTAACAAAGGAAAAAACATCGCAACCAGCAGTCTTCCAAATCCAGTGGTCACAGATCAAGTAAATCGTCCTCCTCCAACAGCAGTACCAAATGAAGGTCAGGCTAATCCGACCACTCCTGCCGCAGAACAGCCTGCAGCAATTACTAGGGCAGATCCAAACAGGGTTGTGGTTGAAGTAACTAACCGCTTCACGTCCCAGCAGGAAGCCTTGGTGGACCATCTCATGTCACGCTTAAGGGATGCTGAAGAGTCCAACCGCAACACTGAATCATGGGGTGAGTCCCAGTCTGGAGGATCTCAGAGACAACAAAGATCTTCCTTCTTCGAAGGAGCTAACGGCAGAAGCAGCCATGGTAGGAGCCGAGATCGAGCATAGCCCGAAATTAGGCCTGAGGAAACGCTTGGAACCGAACCCAATGGGGGAGGTACCGGGCGGAGGTCAACTATAGCTGAGCCGGTTGTACTGCCTAACCACGGAAACGCCAGCGAAAGGGGCCGAGCTAGAGTCCAGCCCGAAGTTGGACCCAAGGAAGTGCTTAGATCAGAACCCAGCAGGGGAAGATCAAGGCAAGGGCCAACTATAGCTGACCCTAGCATGCTCCTAGAAGACCAAAGGCAGCCACTGGAAAATATGAGGAATGATAGACGATACCATCCCTACAGTTCTGGACGGAATCAATCCCACAGAACAGAACCGAACTCATTTCTATCTGCTCCAAATTCTGATGAAAGGATGGCACGCTTATTCAGAGAGTGCGTCCAATGGGAGCAAAGAGATCGAGGGATAGGCGCTAGGATAACCAGCCCTTTCGCCCGTAATATCGAAATTGCTATCACCCCCCGAGAATGGAAGATGCCAACAATGGAACCTTACAAAGGAACCTCCGACCCCATTGTACACTTACAGAGATACACACAGCATATGCTCATGAGTGGAGCAACAGAGGGAGTATTGTGCAAATGCTTTCCACTATTCTTAGCAGATCTAGCTACCTCCTGGTTCTGTCATTTACCCCAGGGATCCATCAGCTCGTGGGAAATGTTGAAAGAAAAGTTTATCAGTCAGTTCCACATTCATGTGGAACAATCCAAGGACACTTATTCCTTATCCAGCATCAAACAGAAACCTGGAGAGAAGCTGCAGCAATACCTAACCCGATTCAATGCCGCAGCGGCCGCAGTCCAAGATGCCGATGAGAAGCTTATCCTAATGGCCCTCTGTAGTGGTGTGCATCCGGATACTAAATTTGCTAGAAGGTTGACAAAAGAAAAACCAGCTACTTTACCCGATTTCTTCCATGAAGCCGGGACATATATGAGGCTTGAAGATGCTGCCACTGAGGGGCAGTCAGGGCAACAAAACAAGGCGGCTCACGGCAACACGCCCACTGCAGCGAGGGACGTTCGAAGAAATGATTCTAGAGACAACGCTGGGGGCAAGAAGGGAGAAAAGCGCCTATATCGGCCAGGGCCAAGATTCGACACTTACACTCCTTTGAATGAAACCATTGAAAACATCTTCCTTGCCACCCAAGACGAAGTTAGATATAAATGCCCATCATACAAGAAGGAATCAGATAACGCACAGAAGTCTGGAAAGTTCTGCCGCTTCCACGAATCTCATGGGCATGATACCAATGAATGCCATCATCTCCGGGACTTGATTGAAGAACACATTAGAAGGAAAAGACTGGAATGCTATGTAAGAGGTCAGAACAGGGCTCCAGCTTCTGCCAATGAGAACCCAAGGCTACCCTCACCAAAGATAGGCAAAGGAAATCGCAACACTAGCGGCTCTAGTCAAGAGAAGATAGTGGTCCATACCATCTCGGAAGGGCCGCACATCGTCGACAAAAGCTGGGCAGAGATGGAAAGATATGGAAAGTCGCTTAGAAACAATGAAGACTGTGTTAATTCTGTTATAGAAGAGCGCCACCCGAAGCGGAAAGAGAATCATGACATCACATTCGGTAGGCATGACCTAGAAGGAAGGCAATACCCTCACATGGATCCCATGGTTATCTCTGCCCAACTCGGTCCAGCCGAAGTTTTCCGAATTCTAGTAGACACTGGAAGCTCGGTAAATATCCTATTCAAGCATGCGTTCGACAAAATAAAACTATCAATGAAGGATATTTCTCCCTGCAATAAACCACTACACGGTTTCACTGGGGATGCGAAGATGCCCCTCGGGCAACTGGACCTCTTTGTCGAAATTGGAAGTCATCCTCGCTCTGTGGTAAGGAAACAGACATTTGTGCTGATAGAAAACCACTCGGCTTACAACGCTTTCTTAGGAAGGCCAGCCTTGTCTGACTTCCAAATTGTCCTGGCCCCATGGTGCCTAAAGATGAAATTTCTGACGGACGATGGAGTAGGGGAAGTAGAAGGAGACCAGGACGTTGCTCGAGACTGCTATGTGACTGAACTTCGCAACAACCACAGGAAGGATAAAGGGAAAAGTGTAGAGGTTGCCCTCTGCACAAAAAGTTTGGAAGCATAGCAACTAAAGAAAGCCCCTCCTCTATGATATACCAGTGACCCTTTCAATGAATTAGACCCCAGAGACAAAGAGGAGGAGGCCACCGCCGAGCCTGCAGAGGCTATGGAATTTGTATATGTAGACAAGCATGACTCGAGTAGACTATTGAAAATCGGGTCCCAACTAAAAGCTGAGTTGAAGGAGCAACTCATTGACTTTCTCCGCCACAACTTGGATGTATTCGCATGGTCACATGCTGACATGACCGGAATCTCCCCTGACATAGCATGCCACGTACTAAACATTGATCCTACCAAGGCGCCCGTAAAACAAAGAAAGAGAAGTATGGGGGCAGAACGATCAGCAGCCATCGATGAAGAAGTAAAGAATCTACTTTCCAATGACTTTATACGGGAAGCCATCTACCCAGAGTGGATCGCCAACCCGGTGCTGGTAAAGAAGGCTAATGGAAAGTGGCGAACATGCATTGACTTCTCCAACTTAAATGACGCCTGCCCGAAGGATTGCTTCCCACTTCCCCGAATCGATCAACTTGTAGATAGCACAGCCGGACATGAACTCTTATCCTTTAAGGACGCGTACTCAGGATATAACCAAATTTCTATGCATACTCCCGATTAAGACCACACTAGTTCCATCACTGACCGGGGTTTGTACTGCTATAAGGTAATGCCTTTCGGACTTAAAAACACAGGAGCCACCTACCAGCGCCTCGTCAACAAGATGTTTGCAGGGCTAATAGGACAAACTATGGAAGTGTATGTAGATGACATGCTGGTAAAGTCAAGGAAAGCTGACGATCACGTAAGCCACCTGGGCGAGATGTTTCAAGTACTTCGCCAGTATGGAATGAAGCTTAATCCTCTAAAATGCTCCTTCGGTGTATCATCAGGAAAGTTCTTGGGATTCATCGTCCATGCCAGAGGGATTGAAGCAAACCCTGAACAAGTCCGAGCTCTAAAAGATATCAAGATACCTTCCACTCGAAAGGAAATGCAAAGCCTGAATGGGAAAGTGGCCGCCCTAAGCCGATTCATCTCCAAAGCAACGGACAAGTGTGTCCCCTTCTTCGAAGCTCTAAAGAAAGACAAAGGAAAGTTCGAATGGACTGACGAATGCTTAGCCGCTTTCCTTAACTTAATCGAACACCTCCAGAAACCATCGGTACTCTCGACTCCAAGCGAAGGCGAAGAATTATACCTATACCTTGCTGTGTCATCTCACGCCCTAAGCACTGCTTTGGTAAGAGAAGACAACCGCAAGCAGCGGCCAGTTTACTTTGTAAGTAAGAGGTTTACGGGGGCAGAAGTCAGATATCCAAAACTTGAGAAGCTAGCATACTGTTTTCTGATCACGTCACGGAAACTGCGTCACTACTTCCAGTCCCATTCCATCAAAGTTCTGACCGATCAACCACTGAGGCAGGTACTCCATCGTCCCGACACTTCTGGGCGACTACTTAAATGGTGCATTGAACTAAGTCAGTATGATATCACCTATCATCCTCGCACCGCCATCAAGGGACAAGCCATGGTCGATTTCATTGCAGAATTCTCTACCAACGAAGGTAAGGAGCAATCGGAAATAGCAGAAGACATCAAGTGGAATCTCTTCGTGGATGGGGCGTCAAACGATCAAGGCTTGGGGATAGGTGTGGTAATAGTCACTCCTAGGGGAAATAAGCTGCAATATGCTATAAGGTTGGAGTTCGCTGCCACCAACAACGATGCAGAGTATGAAACAGTGATAGCTGGATTAGAACTTGCCTTAGAAATCGGAGCCAATTCTTTGTGTCTTCATAGCGATTCTCAACCTATTGTTAATCAAATACTAGGAGAATTCCAGGCTCGAGAAGAACGACTCATAGCATATTTAAAGAAGACCAAGTTACTTCTCAATCGATTGGACCACTACTCAGTCAAACACATCCCTCGGGAAGAGAACCGAGAGGCTGACGAATTGGCGAAGCAAGCAAGCGTGAGAGACGACGCTATTTCTGGAGCAGTAGCCATCTCAAAGCAACTGACCCCAAGTTTTGAGCAAGTGAATCTGATAACTGCAACCGAAGAAGCAACTTGGATGACTCCCATCCGAGACTACTTACAAAGCAGCACACTGCCCAACGGGCATAACGAAGTCAAGAAAATCTTGAGGAAAGCTTCCCGCTACACAATACAAGAGAACATCCTCTATCGGCACGGATTCTCTAACCCCTTATTAAGGTGTGTCGCTGGAAGGGAAGCCAAGGAAATCTTATCCAACATTCATCGAGGAAGCTGCGGAGATCACACCGGAGGGCAAACTTTAGCAAAAAAGATACTCCGATATGGATATTTCTGGCCCACCTTAAGCAAGGACACCTTAGATTTCGTCAAAAAATGTGACAGATGCCAGAAGTTTGCTAAGATTCCGCGGCTACCAACAACTGGGATTACTCAAATGACCAGCCCTTGGCCCTTCGCAGTATGGGGAATTGACTTAATCGGCGAACTACCAATGGGCCGAGGCGGGGCCAAATATTCTATAGTGGCAGTCGACTATTTCACCAAATGGGTAGAAGCAGAACCTCTGAATAAAGTATCTTCAGCAAAAGTTATTAACTTCTTGATCAAAAATGTTCTGTGCAGGTACGGAGTCCCATTCAAAATCATATCAGACAATGGACTTCAGTTTGACAGCGAGGAATTCGCCAACTGGTGCCGAGAGCACGGAATTCACAAAAGCTTCTCATCCGTAGCGTATCCCCAGGCAAACGGACAAGTCGAAGCCGTCAACAAAATTCTGAAAACTCTAATCAAAAAGAAACTCGAAAAGTCAAAGGGCGCTTGGGTGGATGAACTCCCTACGGCACTGTGGGCCTATCGCACATCTTTCAGAACATCAACAGGGCATACTCCTTTCTCTTTGACATACGGATCGGAGGCTATGCTCCCAGTTGAAACCGTCGTGCCTTCCCACCGTAGGATCCACTATAACCCAGAAGAGAACGAAGAACTCCTTCACATGTCTTTGGATCTAATTGAGGAGAGAAGAAATGATGCAGTCCTCAAAGCAGCAGCCCACAAGCAAAAAGTGGCAGCACAATACAACTCCAAAGTCAAGCATCGTACCTTACAAGAAGGGGATCTTGTCCTCAAGCGAATCTTCCCTCGCCCCGGAGCACTAGATCCAATCTGGGATGGACCATATGTAATTCATAAAGATCTCCACAATGGAGGTTATATTTTGTCAACGGTGGACGGAGAGGTGTTCCAGAGGGCATGGAACATCCAACACCTCCGTCGATACTTTTCTTAACTTGTACTGCCCATATGAAGTGAATTAACAAAGAGAATCAGTGGACGTAGGCATTTTCATGCCGAACCACTTTAAAAAACCTTGTCTCTTTTTTAACTTGTCCCTTTATATCTTGGCTGCTTGTTAACTTTATCCTTTTCTGTTGAACAAAATCCTATGCATGTAGCATTTCCATTCAAAGCACTCCACAACACAACTTCACCTGGACAAGACCTAACAGGTACTATGCGAATCTATGCCCTCGCCAATGAGACACTTTTGCTCCGACATCCCTCTGCTGCGGGTTAACTCATTGCTCGCGACGGCCCTTAAAGCCAACTGTAATGAGCCGATTATAAGCCACCGAGAAGGCCGACTATAGCCGAGGCAGCTCATTACGGCGTTTGGCTCGCCGGCAACTGTGAACCGACTATAAACCCCAACATAAGGTGTGGCCAGCCAGGGGTAGTTCACGGTTGACGATCGGCACCCACGCTAGCCGGCCACAGTAAATCGAATAATACCCACGATTACGGGCCATAATGGCCCGGGTAGTTACTGTGCGCGATCTCGGCTCCGATGTGTCTTAAGTGCGGCTGTGGTAAAAAAGAATTAACTCCCCGCGGAAGCGTAAGATGGGTGACAAATGTCTCCAAGACCCACAGCTAGGGAAAGTGACTACAAAGCCCATTTGCCATGAACTTAAGCACATCGAAGGCCTTCCGTGATTGGAAGTTTTACTATTTCACATATTTCAATTTTATTTAAGAAACTTTTCTCCTATCCTCTGTAACAATCCCTGAAGTACAGGACACAGAACAAGAGACATTCGCTAATGGAAGCAGATGCTCACAGCAAGATACTGGACCGCATCCCATACTCGGTCACACAGGACATTCAAAGCTGCCATCTACAAGCAAAATATAAAGGGCGGTATTTCCTTCTTTCATGAGTAAACACGTGACTATAATTTATTCACACCTCACGCTAACATTACAAGTCATGAAATTATGTTTTAAACAAGAACTTAACGTCAAACACAATTTAATTACAAGAGTATGCATAGCTATATTTCTCATACAACATGTCAAAATAGCAAAAACATTCAAAAGACGACAGAATCAGCTTAAGTTAAAAAATTACACGTCAAGAATAGTGTTGTTTGTTACAAGTAGCATAATTACAACCTAAGAGTTATGTTATTGTTTTGAGACTAACATATACAACAATGTCAAGTCCACAAAAAGATATCCAGGTCCAATCAAGGAGCCGGCTGCGTCGGAGTCTTATCCTTGTCGTGTTGCCCACCTACCCGGTCAGAGAAAGAATTCATTAGTGATAAGCAACCAAGTTAACGGAAAGACTAGAAAGGAAGACTTACCAGGATCTGCTCCTTGATCATCTTGATCATCATCCTCTACTTGCACACCTACCTCCTCAGCTGCAAGCAACCGCATACCCTCCTTCACAGCCACCTTCTCCTCCTTGGTGAACTGGGCGGTAACCACATCCATCCCGAAGGCCACTCCACCCTCCTTATCCGCCTCAGCCTTGGCCTCCTCTAGAGCCCTGAGATAGATCCTAGCCATAACCCGAGGGTAATCATCCATCAAGGACAAGTTACCCTGCCTCCAAGTACGGAATTACATATCCTGGAGCATCCCATCCATCATCCCCTCATTCTCCTCAAACTCCCTCATTCGGACCTCAGAAGCCCGCAGCTTTGCAACAACAGCATCCCTCTCTGATCGATACCGCAAACGGTCAGCCTGAAGGGACCTCCTCATCACCTCCATCTCCTCCTTCGACTTGGCCTGAGCAAGCTCCGCGGCCTCAAGTCTCCCCGATAGTTCCTCTACCCGCTCGAGGTCCGCTTGCCGAACCTCATCCACCGTGGCAATGGCCATGTCAATCCGCTCCATACAGACGGCCTCCATCTTCCGCAACTCCGCCCTACTGGCCTCTTCAATAGTCTTCCTCAATTGTCTGGAGGCGGCCTCATGCTGGGAGATTTGGATGGCTTGGTCGGCAAGTTGTTTAGCCTGGTCGGAAACCATCAACCGTAGCCGAATGTTGGCGCTTCCTATATCTTCCCCAGCCTTGACCAGTCGGGAGTGGTGCCCTATCAATTTCCTGGTCTCCTCAGCAACCCGGTCAATATTTGCCTTAGCCTCATCCCCCAGAGTTACGACCCGGGTAGTAAGCAGATCAAGGTCCAGGGACTTAGCTTCGTCAAGCACCCGTACCATAGGATTACGAGGAAGGAGATGCTCACCAGTAACCTCATCAAAGGAGATGTCATGAGATGCCGGGTCCAGGTCCGGATGATCCGCAAACGGATTGCGTACTAAGCTAGGATGATCTATCGGGATGACGGTCGGATTCTCAGACGGATGGGGGGAAGGCATAAGCTCGGTATCCTCCTCCGTAATGTCGTGAATAGGATGGAGTGGGGCCGGAGGGCCAGGAAGAGATTCAGACGAAGATCGACTCCTCTTCCTCTTCTGTATATCTTCTTCAATAACTCCAAGAAGAGGACGATAGCCGACTACGTCTCCAGGGCGGTTAGTAGAAGGCTTCGGCTTGGCGGAAGCTTTGAGGAGTTTGTACTGTTCAAGCCTGTGCCGAAGATTTGAGGTCTTGGCCGTTTTGCCCACTCCTGGAGTTAAAACCAAGTGTCACCAACATGTATTGAGCCATCATTCGAGAACTAAAAAGAGTAAAGAGAAATTCACCTTGAACCGCCGAAGTTGCTTCAGTAGAGGTGCTCCCGGAAGATAAATCGACGCCGGTTCCAACTTTATCAGCTTTCTTGGACTTTTCCTTTCCCTCCAAACCTTCAAAGGCTTGGCGGAAAGCGTCATCCGTCCACTCTTGCATCTCGCCTACTTGCCCGGAAGACAAAGCCCTGGTGCCATCACCACCCTGTCCTTCGCCACCATCATCACCGTGACGATCACCGTCACCCTCTCTACCACTTCCGCCCTCAGCCTCACCGCCTTCGTCCTCACCTTTCTCCTCCTCCTGAACATCCGGATGTGTGCTGGGAGAAGGTCCATCGGACTTCCTTAGCTTCTTCCCCCCGGCGATTGGATGCGCCGAGAAGGGTCTCCTTTTGCCGCTCTTCGCCGTGGCCCCTCCCGTGACTTTGGTAGCCCTCTCCTCCGTCGTGTCTCTCTGCTTGACCACGGACTGATGTGGTAGGATCAGGTTGTGTCCTAGAAGTGTAGCGTTCCTTATCAGATAAGAGGCCGACCTATCCCTTCCCGAGATGGCTTCTATTTCCGCAGCCATCTGAACCAGGCGGTCACTCTCTACGACCGCAAAGCCACCTGTCGCTAGCAAGAAACAAAAACACATAAGAAGAGGTATTGCGGTCAGAACGGAAATCATAAATAAGCTTAGGACTTACAGCCAGAAGTGAAGCGATGGATGGAAACAGAGTCATCCTTGATAAAAAACCATTCCTTCTTAAACATGCTGAACTTCGAGTATAAGTCCAGGACCGGCTTGAAAGATACGGCTGATTCCAAGCTAATGTATAGAGACCCCTTCTTATAGCCCCTCAGGTTGTACAAATACCGGATCTCCCGGTTGGAAGGAGGACGCTCATATCTCCTCTGGAAGATAACAAAGAGGCTCACTAGAATGGCGTAGGAGTTAGGCTGAAGCTGGAATGGAGCCAACTTCAGATATGTGGCAAAGCTGACTATCCAGGCATTGAGAGGCGGGATGGCACCACACATACAGTGATACCTGCTGTAAGCGAAATATCCTTCGGGGGGATTATATGGCATCACTCCTTCCCCCGGCAACAGCATACGCGCTCTGTCAATCCCGAAAGAGCGAGAAATGACATCAAGCTGCTCGTCTTTGAGTGAGCTAGGGAAACAATCAGGAGGCGAGTTCAGGAGCTCTTGAGGACCGTACCCGTCCACTAGCGATCTCGGGGTAGGTCCATGTCGTTCTGGATTCAGCTGAACTGGGGGCACGATTGGAGATTCTCTTCTGTCCGTAGATCTTTTCTTCTCTGATCGGGTTTCCACTCTTTGAGACATTTATCTGCAGACACAAGAAAGTATATCGTTAAGACACATAAACTATGTAATCTAGAGTTTCACTGGTGATTCAGGTACAAAAGTCCATCCGGTAAGGGGTTCATTCAACACTCGGAATCCCCGAATTCATTCAGTAAGGCCCAACCAAGGGTTCGTTCGGCATTCTTAGTATAAGATTCGTTCGGCATTCTCAGTATAAGATTCATTCGGCTTCCTCGGTATAAGGTCCATTCGGTATTAAAACTTTATGTTCATTCGGTAAGACAAAGAAAATCAAAAAAGGCCATCCGACAATCACCTGATTCGGCAACACGTCTGATTCGGCGATATGACTGATTTGGCAATAAGAACTGATTCGGTTGTCTCGTTCGGTAGGAAGTAACGGAAGCCCTAGGCCCTTACTTATAGGCGAAGGTGAACCACCGACCAACTGGTTCGGCACTAGGAACCGGATGGGAATGACAAAATCGGATAACCTAAAACAAAGCATGACATGTGCATGCACATGCCCTACTTTGGGGGGCAAGTGTTGGGCGAGATTCTATCGAACCAACCTTCATTCATCCCTGCCGAACCAACTCGAGGTAGCACCACCGAATCACCTAGCGCCTACCGAACCAACCTATACCGGACCAACCTACCCACCCATGCCGAACCAAAGTACACGAGCTCCACCGGTCCACCATACTCCTACCACCGAACCAAAGTACACGAGCTCCACCGGTCCACCATGCTCCTACCATCGAACCAAAGTACACGAGCTCCACCGGTCCATCGTACTCCTACCACTGAACCAAGGTAAAACCGGACTAACTCCACCAGGCCAGATTACATCAGCCTAGGCCCGCCAGCTGCTATATGCATCCAAAACCCCTGCCCCCAACCTCACTCTATAAATAGAGGGGCAGGGGTACAACAATGGGGGACAAGTTTAAGAGCTCAAGCACTGAGAGAACTTTCAAACAACTTTCAGATACTAGTATCAAAGCTTTGTACTTGTAATCTAAACAAGAATAGAGAAATAATATATAAAGTGGACGTATGCACATTCTGGCTGAACCACTATAAATCTGCATGTCTTTTACAGTTTAGTCCCTGCTTTTCATATATTTGCATGAATCACCCAAATCACTAAGAACCACATAAAATCAATTAAATCATACGACTTTGAGGTGCTTGTCCATTTTTTGTGCAAACAGACTTAGTTGTATTAACTAATAGATTACTCTCATCGAGTCATTCTATGATTGTTGCAAACAACCATAAGTACGTAACCCCTTGGTACCCCTAACGATCATGAGTAAATCAACATTCATCGTATGGAGAGTGATACGTATACTAATCTCAACAGATGTATCGATATCCTTTTCTCAATACATCTAGACTAGGAATATTTATGGAGTAACACTTGTATATTTATTGACTCAATACTCACAGTTACGAACACATTAGTACATATAATCGATAAAATGTTTCTTCTAAGGATTTTCTATTATATATGTTAAATGTATTTGATTCATTATATATATCACCATATAACAACATATATAAAAGAAAAGAAAACTAGATGCAAAAATCATTTTGAATAAGGTTCTTTTATAAGAGTTAAGTTACGTAATAAATCACATAATTACTCTTAGGGTATACCCTTAACTCTATCAAGAAAGTCTTTGATGTTTTCAAGTTATATAAGGAAGATGTTTTTGTGTTCTCGCTCTATCTTGTTGATCTTCTCGAGACTACTAATTATTTCATCATTTGATTAGTATCATCAAGAGTGGGCTTGCTATCCTTGAGATTTTTCTTGTCGAAAATAATTATCCCGCTGTGTGAAAAATACAAAAATATAATTCGAAGAAATACTAAAGAGACCACTGTTCACATAGCTAATTGGTTTTTTGAAAGATGAGTGGCTTTTAATTTTAACATGGTATCAGAGAAATGTCTTGCTCCTTAGAGCTTAACTACCACATGAACTTAAGTAAAAAAAAATATTCATGTTTTTGTCTTAACATACACCACACGTGAGAAAGTGTATTTACAATAATCGCACAGCGTGAAAATTATAAAATGAAAATTTTGTAAATACTAAAGAGAGCAACGTTCACACAACCAATTAGTTTTATGAAAGATGAGTGTATAAGAAAATAATAATTAAAAAATAGAACTTTCTCATATCTTTATGTTAGGAAAATTTAAACTAACAATTCATGTACGTATTAAACATAAAAATATAGATCGCATACCTTTTCCCTTGTCACAGATTTAATTCAGACCATTTTCCATAGATTTGAAAGAAGAAAAATATGATTTACACTATTTCAGTTTCTTGCTTACAGCTTCTTTATCATGACCTCTCTTTGATAGAAAAGAGAACCATAAATGCATTAATAATTTATTATATTTCTGTCATGGATAAATGAATGTAGACAAGGGACTTTTTTTATAACGCTCCAACCATCATGCAGTTGTTATAACTAACATAACACATATCATGTCTCATGCATACATTCTATGTTCAAATGACAAGTAGCTAGACACATGTCACATTGCATGTGCATGATTCATATTTAAATGACAAATGTCTTTAACTCATATATGACAAGTGTCATCTCTTTTTTTTGTGAAGTGGCACATGTAACATGATATTTTATATCCAATGAATGCTAACTATGGTAATATTAATGCATACAAATTTATGTTAACAATATAATAATTTAGAGTCACATTTAGTAAATAAAATTTCAATAGAGTGATTCTCACAATTCTAATGTTTCTTTTACTTCACAACCTCGTCATCGAGCTCTTTCATTATTATGGAATTTTCTTCTTCTATATTCTTCGCTATGGCTTCGATGATGGTGACTTTAAGACAAGATCATTCTTCTAACTCTCCAGTGCTGAATTTTCTTTTCAAGATCATTCTTTTCTTTTTCTCACTAGCTCGTTATTTTACTTTCCAATTTGTCATCCATTGATTTATTATGTATCTTTAATAAAATATTTTCAGTGGTTAAATTTATAATATTGAATAAGCCAGTGGTTGATAATGATACCAAAATTTGTAAAGGTGATCTTGTATGTAGTAATAAACTATCGAACAATTTTGAAAATATATTTTTAGGTGAAAATTTGGCACAGTTTCGAGATAAACAGTTGGTAAATATAATTAAGGCCGGGAAATGCAATTTGGCCCTCTGCCTAACCGATTTGGGAACATCTTGGTTCGCTATTAGCTCTACCACTCGAATGGAACATATGAAGGCTCTGGATCATTCTATTCAATGATACGGAGCTATTAGTACAAGTTTCATTCAATTTTGACTTAAAATGATGATGATGTGACACAAAGGAGATCGGTTCGGAACAAAACAATAGGAATGGCCCAGTAATGAGTAAGTGTTGTAAAGGAAATATGGTCTGGTACCAAGCTTGCCAAACCGAATTCTACCGAATCTACTTCCATCAGACCGAACTTTACGAACGACTTCGATCGAATAAACTTGGTCTTAAAACGAAAATGCATATTTTGGTCGAACTTCGTACCTATAAATATCCAATGGATGAACAATAATGACAAACAAGTTTGGAGCATTAGAAACTATAAAACCAAATTAGTCGAACTGAATTTCTCGAGCACTCTTGGCCAGGGGTGAATCATTTATACCATATCTAATCATCTTCAATCATCCAATCAAATATCCAACATCGAGTTATGGTGGACCAACCACAAGATCTACGACAGTAGAGGTTTTCTAATCATAGATCTAATAACTCACAATTGTTCTAGCTGATGCAGAGAGATCACGCGATCGTTGTAAGAATTGTAAATCGGATAACCATAATAAATATGTATGGTGAACGTAAGCCAGAGATTACCAAACAACTATAAAAATTACATATGCTTTTACTTTTTCTACACTTTACTTCATACATTCTCGAATATCTGCCAGTGATTTGTGATCCGAATAACAATAGAAACCCAACATAACCGACGAATAGAGATCCCATCTCCTAAAAACTAACGCTAGAATCACACCCATGATACAAGGCTCTATCAAATCTCTATTTTGAGTGTTTAGTCATTTTTGACGCAAACATATATGATATAATTGGATGTGCATCCTTGTGCTCTACATACACACACAACACCTTTTTTTAGATTATTGCAATTAACACAATAAGTAACACTCATCAGTTCTGTTTACATGATGCGTAGGCAACGCAATAATATATTACCCATTACTTTAAATATCAAAATATAATTATAATATATTTTTTGAACATTGCCTACCAATGTCAACAACTGTCGATCTCGAAGATCGACCTCGTGACATTTAGTCTTGTAGTGAAAAACTAGCAACCAATTGAACCAAACCTATTAGCATATCAAAATATAATATTAGCATTACCATAAATGTAAAAAAGCATTCAGACAACTAAAGTACCCATATCTTCCTGCATTTATTCTAGTTAATTTGAATTGCATGGTATGAAAACAAATTCAACCTTTCACAAAACCAGCTGCTGCATTATCTCAATGGAAGGTGGTGCCAAGTTGTTTCTGAAGTATCATGCATTCCCATTATACATAATAAAATCAAAAACAAAAATGTATATTAATTATGTTACATATATTTATTCTTACTTCTGTCATCACATAAAATTAAGGTCAAGTTTTGGCTTTTTGGAAAGAAACCGCACGGGTAGGTATAAGTCACATTTGGGGCATTTTGGGTTTTCCTCAGATACTAAAACATACATCAAACAACTGGAACATCCTGCTGCTATCAGTGTGGAAGAACTCGAACTATCTATCGACTCATGGACTTCTTCATCCAATGCTTGTCTCTTCAAAGACGAAGATGAAGATGATGTTGAATATTCCAATATTTGCTTCTTGTTCTCAACTCCTTGTCCAACACGGTCAAGTGCAGATTTCACTTTCTCAAGTGTACAAACGCTATGGTTATTTGTGCATGGCGGCGACATATTTAGATTGATCAACTCTTTTGATACGTCCTCTTTCAAGCAAGTTTTGCCTCTCTGAAATCAAACATTTTGAATTTTAGTAGAATATGCTAAAATTTATCTACTCTTACTTACAAACTATATTCTAAAGCAGGTGTACACTTTAAAAAGTTTTAAGTTTATTGCTCAAAACTACAGTTAAAATTCCAACAGAATAAAAACAATTAAAATACACTGTTTGATTAAATTAGGGCTGAACAAATGAGCTCTATACATACCCCACAAAATATATTTCACATACACACATGCATTGAATAGAAATATAGTTCAATATAAAGTATAAACAGAAGCAGAATATACAAGCGTGAGATGGAATCATACTAATAAATCGAGTCTTCTTTGGAATCCAGTTACATTCGGGTCGATATTCAGCTCATTGGATCCGATAATAGCACTAGTAAGAAAATCTCGAGTAACCAAATTGCATGCGCTGAACTCCGTCTTCATGGATAAAGTTTGATTGTTCGATGGAATTAACAGGTATACAGAATATAGAAAGAAATGTGCAGTATATATAAAAATAAGGTACAATAAAAGGAAGCATTAAATGATAGAGGAAAAAGATGGAGAAGCCGTAACTAACGCATTAAAAAATGAAATTGGAAATCAGGGTTAGCATTTAATGTAGCGCGTCTCTGGGTCTTATGTTTTAGTTGCAATTATTGCTGGAAATGGTCCTTCCCTTTGTTTCTTCTATTGTTTTTATGGTGGATTATTTTGTGGACCTGTTTATTGAATTTAACTTGTGGTTTCCGCATCTGAATATGACAAAATTATTTAATGAAGTTGTACAAATTATAATTTAAGACAGTAAATTTCTGTCAATGATGTGAAAGAAAATACGCATATGAATTGATAAATAAATAAATTCAGTAAAGCATATAATGTTAATTTATTATTTGGAATGTATCTGTGCACGCACATGTAGTAAAATGATAAGACATGTATGAGATAAATTTATTACCTGTTGTGAACGGGTGGTAAAAAATGGAAAAAGAAAAAAAACCTCAGAGAATAAAATTAACGTAAATGATGTCGCCTCACCATTTCACTGCGCCATAATTTCCTTCTCTTACCGTACACCATCACCAACCATTGATGATGCCAAATAGTAGCAGCAAGTTAAAAAAAACTGCTATTGTATAATAGCTTTATATAAACCATATAGCATGCATCATAGTGGAAACTACTATTGTATAACTTTATTTTTTAAGAACCGGGCCTATCGGATAATTTGAGCGAGTCTCGAAAGAATTCTCTATATACACCATAGTGGGCCGATTAACTCTAATATTTACACTAAATCCAAATCAGCGTTTTTGGCTAAAGGAGAAAGTTGAAGAAAAATTTAGTTTTAGGGACAAGAAGTTTGTTTTTTAGGGTGAATGACACTTTCTAATGTAAATCACAGAATGATAGTTATAACTATCATTTTCCGATTACACTGAAAAGTGTCCTTCAAACTAAAAAACAAACTTGTTGTCTCTGAACTATTTTTTTTTCAACTTCTTCCTTGTGCCTATTTTCCTGTTTATATTAATAACTTTGATTTAATACTTAATGTCTATTAATTAAAATTAATACTTACAAGTAATAAATATATTAATATATACTCATGTGTGAATATATATAGTGTGGAATGTGCAACACAACAAACGTGTGCATGGACAAAATATATATAAATAGATGTTGGAATTTATATTTACTATTATGTAAATAGCATTTATATATGTGTGTGTATGTCAATTGCCATAAATAATTAGATGTTAAAACTTCTCTCTCACACACACATATATATTTGCGTGCGTGCGTGTCATTTTTAAAAAAAATTGTATATATTTTAGAAATATTTTGATGTTTAATAAATATAATTTTAAAATATTTAATAATATTTTGACCATGCTTCAAGTTTGAAATTGAATTTGAATAAAATATCTAGTTTAAGGTGGTAGACAAATATTTAGATTTCAAGTATGGATCTAAGATATTTTTTTGAAGTTGAGAATACTTTGTTCGACTTAATAGATTTTTTATAAAATTAACATTTATTATTTCTTGCTGAAAATAATTTTAATTTTAATACACTTCTAGAAAATAAACAATATACCTACGAAGAATTACCGACGACATAGACGGTGTCGTCAGTAGATTGGAAAAACGTATTATTCGTCGGTATGCCATCGAAAATTTCAATAACGCAACGACGACTTATTTCCACTAGTACAACCAGACCCGAATACCTTTCTCATTTCATTCTCCACCCCCCCGCCCCTCCAAAAAAAAATCAAAAGTTAAAACTCTTTCTACCTTCTCCACTTCCTTCTGCCACGAACCTGTACTACAACAAGTACATCTTTTATCCAGCCTTTTGACCAGGCAATATCTAGACTGACTTGACGAACAGAACTTAAAAGCTATCAAGGTAGAAGGCCTAGAGAGAACAATTAGATGGATCGACACAAGCATCCAAATCACACCATTTTTCCCATGCCGCGTAGTATTGATGCCAAAAGTCCATTTACAATTCTGTAGAACGTTTGCATGCTTTATGCTATTGAATGCTTCAAGTATCAAAAATTAACAAGTTAACCCCTCCGCGATCCATCAGATTGACTTAGAAACAGGCCCAAAGCAATGCAAACAAGTGGAAAAACATCAGGCTATCGATATGGTGATCCATCTCAAGGCGAAAAAACAATCCATAACCAAGTTTTATGGATTCTTACCGATCCATGGCCATGGATCGGTACTGATGGTTGTTGAGCTGGCCACGTCTTCTCTTGAGCAACTGTCGGGAGATCATGGAGAACGTGGAGGAGGACATGCTGGAGTCTTTCCCGACGACCTACAACTATGAATTGGGCTTGGAGGGCTTCATTTCAGGGATCTTTTGACTCTCAAACAACTTTGTACTTATTTCTTATAATTGGCTACCGAGCGATGCCAAATGATAAGAACAGCAGTTGTAAAATAGAGACATTATCAATAAATCTCAAGTGGGCGTAGGTAACGATTAACCGAACCACTATAAACCTTCTATGTATTGTTTCTACTCATTTTCATTTACTTTTTCATCACTTTTATTATCTACACAATCTATTAGGTTTTTATGCTAATTTTGACGTTGACATTTTGGTGTTTTCATTGAGAATCGATTCTTAGACCTGTTTGGATCTATAATTTACTATTGGATTTAAATTCGAGAGATAGATCTAGTTTCCTTTATTTTTGGAATTTTTAACTACTCGTATTTTCAAGAATCTAGACAAGAGCTTTCTACAATGACCCCTAGACGAGACCGTTCTAACACTTCATGTACTGCCAGAGATATTGAAGAGACCGATCTCTAGCAGGTTGATGAGGTTGCGCAGCCAACCGCTACGGATATTCAGAACCCAGTTGATGTGGTCACCAGAGTTGAGATGGACCGCATGATGAGACAGATGGAAGACAAACTATAGGAAAGACACAATGAGTTGAATGCGAAAATGAAGCAAGGCTTGGACTTGTTGAATCAATTGACCAACAGTCGTAGGAGGAGCCGAAGAGATAGAGCACCTTCTGATTCATAATTTGATAGTTCCTTGTAGTCAGAGAAAAGGCAAAGGGACAAAAAGCAAAAGTCGTTAAGGAAACCGGGAAGTCGAAACAAAAGGCGAGACCGAGCCATGGCCAAGGCTTATGGATCGTATCGAACCATTAAGAGGATTCAGTAGCGAACCATGAAGCTTGGGTCCTGGTCCTCGACTCTTGGGTGATGCTGCCGGTTTGGCTTCTGGGCATGCTATCGACGGTTAAAATGTTGGGACACAGGCGGGTACTACAGATCTGCCATAGAGAGATTGTACGCAAGGGACTACTGAACAAACGGTTCCTCCGGAGTCAGGGGAATCCAAGTATCATGGCACTAATGGAGAGCATTTGCTGGGCAAACACTTGAGGAGGATTATGTTTACAGCCGTTCAGTAGACCCACGTGAACCAGATTTGACTGAAATGGTCAAGAGACTGATAAGTAAGAGTCAACACCAAATGAATGGTGAATGGGGTTCCTCCTTAAGCTGGAGTCCTTTCATATAAGATATCTTGCGTGAGGAATACCCTGTTGGTTTGTGATGCTAACGATGTCGTTGTATAATGGAAAGACGGATCCGAGGCAACATTTCATGAAGTATGATTGGCATATGGATTCGGCAAAGGCTACTGATTCTATCATATGTAGTTTTTTCCAATATTCCTAAAGGGGGTAGCCACCATGTGGTTCACTCGACTGCCATTGAGATCCATATTGTCCTTTGATCAACTAGCGTAAAAGTTCATAGAGCAATTCTGCATGCATAAAACATGTCTGAAAGACGTGATGTCACTTTCTAACCTCTTCCAGGAAGTGGGAGAGTCTTTGAAGGATTTTTTGCACGGATTTCATACTACAATGGTGAAAGTAAACAATGCTCAAGAGGACGTCATATTGATGGCACTAATCAGGGGAATTCATCCCGATACTGATTTCGAGAGATAGTTGAAAACAAAACCCTCGTCGACGATGTATATCTTTTACAGAAAGGCCAATAAGTTCTTATGCCTGTAAGAGACACATACTCATCCTTGAAGGGATGATGCTAGGCATTCATCTGAAGTGATACAGAACAATATTGTGGTAAAGCAGTTTGGAGGGAGTTCTAGGAATGTAGATGTAAAAGTCAGCAACAAGAATGATGGTTGGAAGCATAATGATAATGGGGCTAGGAAGCGAAAGCCAGATAATAGGAATCGTCATGGGATTCCTAAGTATGATAGCTATACCGTATTGAATAACTCGATAGAGAATATCTATTTAGCAACTCAAGGTACTGAGCAAAATAGGAAGCCGGCTCCGAGGGCGTCGACTGATAAGGAGAAAAAATCTGGCAAGTTCTGCAGGTTTCACGAGACACGTGGTCATAACACCAATGAATGTAGACATTTACGTGATGTAATCGAGAAACTGATTCGTAAAAAGAAGTTGCAGCAGTTTGTGAAAGCCCCACAGGATGGGGGGTAAGGAAACTCTAACCCTCATAAGTTGACATCCCAACGGGGGCAAGCCGGGCCCAGTGCTGATGAACCTAGGTGGCTTGCGAAACTTCTTGTGATAAATACTATAATCGATGGACTACATCTAGCTGAGAAGGGTTGGAATAAGATGGAGCGGTATATTGGTGCTTTAAAACATGCAGTGAATGAGAGCTGTGTTGCTGTTGAAGACGGTACTCTGGCAAAGCAACTGAAGACTGTGACAAATGTCATTTTTCGTAATAGAGATGCTGATGGGGTAGAGGCTTCGGCTATTGATCCGCTAGTTATTTTGGCCATGATCGGACCTGCTGTAGTGAGAAAAATTTTAGTTGACTATGCGTAGTCGACATTCTATTTGAAAGAGCCTATGACCTGATGCTTCTGAAGGCAAAGGACTTAAAGTTGTGTAAATCTCGGATCCAGGGATATAACGAGGCGGCTACGGCGCCAGTAGGATGCGTGGATCTATTGGTCTTTCTTGGAGAGGTTGATCGTAAGAGAGTGCGAGTCGTGCCTTTCGTTGTGTTGGATATTTACTTTGCCTATAATGCTTTTTTGGGCTGACCAACCCTTGCGAAATTCAGAGAGACCATCGCTCCTTGGTGTTCAACGATGAAATTCCCAATCGAGAACGGTGTGGGGATAGATCAAAGGGATCAGGGGCTAAATCGCGAGTGCTACGTCGCCGAATTGAAAGAGGCAAGGAGGAGAGAGAAAAGAAAGGGTGTAGAGAGAGGACTCCCTGCATCAAGGCTCTGGACGCATAGCAACCACCGCCTAAGCCCAGGCTCAGACAATACAGACAGTTCCATAATGATATAGATCCAAGGAAAGAGCCGTTGGATGGAAGGGCAGTTCCTGCCGTTCTAACGATTAACATCCCAATCAGCCACGATGATCCAATACGGGTCTTAAAGGTCGGATCGTAGCTCGACGCAAGGATGATGAAAGAATTTGTTGCTTTTATCCGGGCGAACCAGGATGTGTTCGCCTGGACACATACAGACATGTGTGGAATTTTGCTGGAGATAGCGAGTCATGCATTGAATATAAATCCAAATTACGTTCCTGTGAAACAGAAACGCCGTAGCCTGGGTTCGAAGAGATCTGCTTCACTTATAGAAAAAGTGGAGAAGTTGAAGGATAATGACTTAATCTGCGATGCCCTACACCCGGAATGGGTATCGAATCCGGTTCTGGTGAAAATGTCTAATGGGAAGTGGAGAACATGCGTCGACTATACTGACTTAAATAAGGCATGCCCAAAAGACAGTTTCCTACTCCTAAGAATAGATTAGCTGGTGGATTCAACGGTTGGACACGAGTTGCTATCGTTCATGGATGCATACTATGCATATAATCATATGCCGATGCATATACCAGACTAGGAACACACCAACTTCATTATCGATCTAGGACTGTACGGCTATCCTGTTATGCCATTCTAATTAAAAATGCCAGAGCAGCTTACCAACGGCTAGTGTGTTACCCGGCTACTTGGCTCGGCTATGAGACGATAGTTGCAGAGAAAATAGTTGGACCTAGACGAGACTCAAGCCAAGAAAGGATGGGGGATTGGTGTGACTTGTTTGGGTCGGCTTGTAAATGTAGTTCTATATGTGGCTATTATGGAAAAGCATGTGTAGGTCGTCCTTAGTGGGTCGGCCATGATTGGTTTGGTCTAGGGTGTTCGGTGTAAATTGGATCGGCCTCAAGAGGATTGGTATAAGTGGTTCGACATATTCATAAGTGGTTCGGCCTATAAACGTGGTTCGACGTGAATGGTTTGGCATTAGTGGCTCGGTCATGATAGTTAAGCAGGGCTGGATCGGTCGTGTTGGGTCGGTCTTGATGGGTCTGTCAAGGTAGATGAAATATAAGTGGGTTGGCCGAAGTAGTTAGGTCGGAATGATTCGACAATGTTGGATTGGCCTGGGTAGATCGACCTAAGGGGATCAACCATGGTGGATCAGTTTAGGTGGGTCGGCGTAAGTAGTTCGGTATCGTAGGATCGATCACCACAGTTCAGCATGCCTGGGTCGGTGCACCCTAAGGAAGTTGGCAAGTTGTTTGGTCTACGACATAGTGATGCGACCGACATTTCTTTGCTTCGTGTCAAACCACTACTTGCTTCGAGTTACTTGAGAACGAGCTTCGAGTCACCTACGAGGAAACCTAAGCTCGACTACAGTGGTTCGGCAATCGGTGTACCTGGATCGGTCGACCTGAACAATTACTTGTGGGCCGAGCTGTCTTGGCCATGGGCCTACACAGGGGAACCAACCTATCTTCGTCTATAAATAGAGGGGCATGGGTCCAGTTAAAGGGACCTTTTTTGGGAGAACTCCAGGGAGACTCTGCTATTTTCTGTACTCAACATCTTCTTACTCAAACTTGTATTCAAGCCGTTTGTTTACGGATTATATCTGTATTCAATTATTTGAAGAAGCAATAAAGATTGCATTCAAAGTGGACATAGGCAGTTACGCTGAACCACTATAAATCTGGTGGTCTTGTTTCTGTTGTTGTTTTTGCATTCTACTGTGATATTCCTCTGTTTTAATTTACTTTCTTCATTAATCTCTCTACATAACTCTATTCATGGGTGTTAGTGACCAATTTTGGTGCTAACATTTTGGTGCTTTCACCGAGAAGGTGCATTCTCAGGCTATTAGGATCTACTTTGTCGCTACTGGATTGAGGAAATCCCCCGAAGGAGATCCGAGTTTATTCTCTAGAGTTCATAGACTCTACTCAAAGTTCCTACGGATAACTCTAAGATGGCAAGACCACATACCAGATCCACCTCCCACAACGCGGATGCTAATGAGACCGCCAACATCCAGCAAGTAGGACCTAGCAATCAACAAGCTAATGCAGGTGCAGAGCCCACCACCATCCCAAACCAACCAGAAGCTGTTACCAAGGCAGAGTTCAATAAGCTGATGAGGGAGCTCGTGGAAAGTAGGAGACAACTTAACGAGCAGATTCAAACGAACGCCAACCTGATGACCCAGATCACTCAGCAGCAGCGTCAGAACGCTAGAGGAAGCCCTGCTTCCTACTCATCATCCAACAGCTCCGCTTCGTGAGATGAACACCCCAGGCGTAGACGCTGTAGGATCGAAACGGCACAAACTGGTGCAACAGAGCAATTGGTGACGACTCGCCAAGAGCAAACCAACAGAAATGGTCCAGATTCCCTACCTGGAACCGTGGCCCCTCATCTGCACCTGGGGAGTCTCTCCCAACCTGGTGTGGGAAATATAGAATCTGGAGTATGTTTGGTAGCTGGTCCACCGCCTCGTCAGGGTCGTGGTGAAGCAGGTCCTCGGGATGCACACTTAGATGATCGCCTACCAAGGAGGCACCAGCTGGAACGATCGCACAGGACAGATACTGACTTGCCACCTCCTATCCAAACTCCGGATTTGTCAGCTATGGTCAGGCAACTTATGAGGGAGAATCAGGGCTTGACCAACGATGACTGGGGCATATCTAGGAGTCATACTCAGTTACAGATACCATCCTACAAGCTGAGTACCCCCGGAAATTCAGCATGCCTACTATTCCAGCTTATGAGGGGAAGACCGATCCTCGACAACA
The DNA here is from genome assembly GCA_030737815.1 of Allium fistulosum. Taxonomy (NCBI): domain Eukaryota; kingdom Viridiplantae; phylum Streptophyta; class Magnoliopsida; order Asparagales; family Amaryllidaceae; genus Allium; species Allium fistulosum. Next base: position 1,261,248,266 of record CM060901.1, read on the forward strand.
CATAATGAGATACGAGTGGATGATGGACTCGGCTAGGGCAAATGATGCGACCAAATGCAGATGCTTCCCAATAACCCTATCTGGAATCCCTACTATGTGGTTCACCAGACTTCCCCCAAAGGATGTGATGTCGTTGTCCAGTGTGTTCTAGGCTCCGGGAGAGTCGTTGAAGGATTATTTGCAAAGATTTCATGTTGCTACTACCGAAGTTAGCAATCCGAATGACCACGCTATCCTTATGGCCGTGATGCGAGGAATAGATCCGGACTCGAAGTTTAGTGACTAGCTGGCAGGCAAACCATCGACTACCCTGGAATGCTTTTATTTATAGGCGGACCAATTTATGCGAAGGGAAGAGGCCAGGTGGTCAAGACAAAGCAGTGCACCAGGGCCCAGCAAGGAAGTGGTGCAAAGCAACATTGCGGTAAAGCAATCTGGCGAGAACTCTGGCAAGGTCCAAGTCAATGTTCAAAATAAGCCGGAGAAGACTAAAGGATCCGGAGGAGGAAATTCCAGACGAAAGAGGGCGGCAGGAAAGTGGAAACCAATAATCCTAACCTATAGAGAATATACTCCTCTGAATACATATTTGGAGAATATTTATCTATCAACTTGTAATACATTCCAATACCGAAAGACGCGCCCAAAGGAATCCACTGAGGAACAAAAGCAGATAGGAAAGTATTGTCGGTTTCACGAGACCTATGGGCACAATACTGAAGAGTGTAGACACCTCCATGGTGCTATAGAAAAGCTGATTCGCCAAAAGAAGTTACAACAGTTTGTCAAGAATCCGCAGGAAGGCGGATAGAGGACATCTGACCCCAACCACAGGCAAGCTTTACATCGACCAGAAGAGCCCGCTCGGACTGGAGAAAGGCTGGTTATAAACATGATAGCCAGTGGACCTCATCCGCCAGACAAGAGTTGATAAGAAATGGAACGCTATGCTAGTTTCTTGAAGCATGCAGGTTTCGAATGCTGCTCGAACACATAAGACGGGACTCCAGCGAAGCAGTAGCGAATGATGACTGATGATATAATATTCAGGAGCAGGGATGCCGATCAGGTGGAGGCACCTACCATTGACCCGATGGTTATCTCAGCTACGATTGGACCAGCGCTTGTGAGAAGGATACTGATTGATTGTGGGAGTTCTGTTAATATTATCTTCAAAAAAGCGTACGACCAAATGAAGATGGAGGCGAAGGATCTGAAACCATCTAAAGCCCGCATGCATGGCTTTAATGGTGCGGCTACTGATGCAATAGGTTTTGTTGAATTGCCAGTTGAATTAGGAGAAGGTGAACACCGGAGGGTACGGATCCTACCGTTCATTGTTTTGGATGTTGATTCCCCGTATAATGTTTTTCTGGGCCGACCGGCCCTAGCGGAGTTTAGGGTAGCTTTGGCCCCGTGGTGTTTGACCTTGAAATTTCCAATGGACAGAGGAGTTGGTGTAGTGCATGGCGATCAAGCAACCGGTCGTGCTTGTTATGTGGCTGAATTGAGACAGGTCTAATGAAGAGAGAAAGGCAAGGGTGTGGACAACCCTGTCCGCATCCATGTTGCTGAAGATTGACAAGTAGCGCCTGAGCCTTGGCTTGGGCAACACAGTCGGATCTATAGAGACATAGATCCGAGAGATGATGATGAAGAACCCAAGGAGGCCATGATGACCCGTCACGGGTGCTTAAGATTGGATCACAGCTCAACCCCTCAATGATAGAGGATCTTAATGATTTCCTCTAAGCGAATCTAGATGTTTTCACTTGGTCCCATTCTGATATGTGTGAGATTACACCCGCCATCGCAAGTCATATGTTGAACGTTGATCCGTAGTATGTGCCAGTGAAACAAAAGAGGAGAGGCATGGACCCGGAGTGGTCCGCTGCTCTTAGAGAGGAGGTGGATAAACTCAAAGCCAATGGGTTCGTCCACGATGCCCTTTATCCTGAATGGGTATCTAATCCCGTACTGGTGAGGAAGGAAAACGGGAAGTAGAGGAGCTATGTTGATTACTCAGACCTGAACAGCGCCTGCCCTAAGGATAGTTTTCCTTTGCCCAGAATTGATCAACTGGTCGACTTGACAGCAGGACACCAATTGTTGTCATTTATAGATGCATATTCGGGGTACAATCAGATCCCAATGCACATTCCTAATCAGGAGCATACCAGTTTTGTCATGGACGTTGGACTGTATTGTTATGTGGTGATGCCTTTCGGGTTAAAGAATGCAAGGGCAACTTATCAACGTTTGGTGAATTGGATGTTTAAAGACCGGATTGGTAGAACGATGGAAGTCTATGTGGATGATATGCTCGTGAAGTCACGACAGTCAAATGACCACATTCGAGACTTAGCAGAGATGTTTGATATATTCAGATTTTACGGAATGAAGATTAATCCACTGAAATGTTCCTTTGGCATTGCGTCGGGGAAGATTTTGGGTTTCATTATCAACGCATGGGGAATCAAAGCCAACCCAGAAAAGATTCAAGCTATTCGACATACAAGCACCCAAAACTATAAAACAAGTGCAAAGCCTGAATGGGAAAGTTGCCGTGTTGAGTCCATTTATATCCAGAGCAACCGACAAGTGTATTCATTTCTTTGATGTGATAAGGAAAGGGAAAAGAAATTTTGAATAGACGCCGAACTGTGAGGACGCGTTCCGAGCTATGGTGAGACACTTGGATAGGCCCCCGGTTCTGTCAAAGCCCGTAGATCATGAGGAGTTGTATGTTTACTTGGCCGTATCCCAGCCTGTGCAGTCAATTCCCCGATATTGCCCTGATATATCATGTAGCAGACTTTTGGGGCAACGACATTCCTATAAAGCGGCCCAATATAGCGGATCCGCTATTATCCCCGATATTGGGGCAATAATCCGCTATATCCCCGATATTGTTGCCCCGCTATATCCTCCTTTCCTATAAATAAGCATTTTGCATGATGTCTTGCTTTTAAGTTTTATGGTAACTTCAAAGTTGATGTAACAATGATATACGCTGTTGGTTATTATAACTAGTTCTAAATTTTTAAGTGTCAACTTTGTTTATCTTTACTTTATTATAACTTGTTTTGCTTGGTGGGAAATAATAAGTAATAATTGTTCCTCTTTTTAATGTAGAATGTTCATCATTCCTCTTTTTAAAGTCATCCACTATATCTTGCTATATCCTTGATATATCTCCGCTACAACTTTTCGCACCTCAAACGCTATGGAATGGCAGGGCGCTTTAACTGCATAGATCCCAGCATGCCATCAGTGTAGCTTTGGTTTGTGAAGAGGAACGAATCCAAAAGCCAGTGTGCTATGTTAGTAAGCGTTTAACGGGGGCAGAGAGAAATTATCCTAAGATTGAGAAGCTAGCCTACTTCTTGGTGATCGCATCACGCAAGCTCCGTCCGTATTTCCAAGCACATCCGCTCAGTATTTATACCGATCAACCTCTGCGGCAGGTGCTCCAACGACCGGAGACTTCTGGAAGGCTACTCAAATGGAACATTGAGCTGATTTAGTTCGATATCACTTACCTGCCATGGAGGGCTATCCAAGGGCAAGCGCTAGCATATTTCATTGTAGAGTTCACCATATCAGACGAGCCAAGTGGTAGTGATGTAGTTCCCATTGTTCGATGGAAGCTATATACCGATGGAGCATCCAACGACCATTGTTCTGGGGCTGGTGTTATTCTTGTAACTCCAGAGAACCGATCGATTTTTTATACTTTGAAACTTGATTTCCCCGCTACGAACAATGAAGCTGAATATGAAGCATTGATTGCGGGCTTGAAGCTTACCAAATAACTTGGAGTGAAATCGATTGAAATCTTTTGTGACTCACAGTTGGTGGTGTACCAAGTACGGGGGGACTATCAAGCAAAGGGGAAAAGGCTTGCCCCATACCTCGCTCGGGTTCAAGAATTGTTGGAGGACCTCGAATACTATGATATTTCGCACATTCCGCGTGAACAAAATGGGGAAGCCAACTCCTTGGCAAAATTTGCAAGTAATGGTGATGCACAACAGATGGGCTTGGTTCCCGTCGAAACCTTACGTGCCCCGAGTATAAATAAGATGGAAGTAGATCTTGTGTTAGGGATGGAAACTGAAAGGGAGTCGTGGATGACCCCGTTCAAAGAATACTTGCTACATGGAACCTTGCCCGAGAGAAAGAACGAGAGACGACAAGTCATTCGCAAGGCCTCACGGTATATAATGCAGGATGGAATAATGTATCCGAAGGGATTCTCTGTTCCCTTACTTAGGTTCATCGCCCACGACGAGATAAAGCGGATCTTAAGAGAAGTCCATGAAGGAGAATGTAGCGACTATACTGGGGAGCAGACGCTAGCCAAAAAGATCCTCCGCTATGGATACTATTGGCCGACCGTGAATCGGGACGCCACAGACTATGTAAGGAGATACGACAAATGTCAAAAGTACGCAAAGATCCTAAGAGCACCGCCGATGGAGCTTACGCAAATGATTAGTCCATGGCCGTTTGCAACATGGGGGATCGATATAATCGGTTCCTTGCTAATCTCTAAAGGTGGTGCGAAATACGCAATCGTTGCGGTCGATTACTTCACCAAGTGGGCAGAAGCGGAGCCATTAGCTATGATCACCACCAAAACGGTTGTTAATTTTGTTTTGCGAAACATTATATGCCGCTTCGGCCTCCCACGGACTATAATTACTAACAACGGAACTCAATTTGAGAACAGAGAATTCAAGGAATTCTGCCAAAAATATTGCATTGAGAAAAGGTTTGCAGCCGTCGCTCACCAGAAAGCTAATGGGCAAGTTGAAGCTGTAAATAAGATAATCAAGTCCATCTTGAAAAAACATTTGGAGAAGAGTAGAGGCAAGTGGGTGGATGAGCTTCCAACAGCACTCTGGGCCTATAGAACCACCCACAAGTCCGCGACTGGTCACACTACTTTCGCCTTGGCATACGACACTGAAGCTGTTATACCCGTGGAACTTGAAGTTCCCTCTCACCGGGTAACTCATTATGATCCTAGAACGAACCGAGATCTTTTACTGGAGTCGTTGGACCTTGCCGACAAGAAACGTGAAGAAGCTGATTTGAGGGCGGCTGCATATCGGCACTGAGTCGCCCGATATTATAATGAAAAAGTTCGACCATGAACTTTCGATGTGGGCAACCTAGTTTTGAAGCGACTTTTTCCAGTCCCGTCACATATAAATCCCACATGGGAAGGTCCCTACCTCATCGAACGGAGGCTTGGAGAAGGAACCTTCAAGCTAGCGACTGTTGATGGCGTGATGCTCCCCAGAGCTTGGAATAGCGAACATTTGCGCCATTATTATACTTAATCTATTTCTTTTGCATTTTCCTAGCGATTGTTTCCAGTATGTGTTTCTTTTGTTGTTCTCTGTTTCTGACATGTAATAAGACAATTCAGTTTGTCCCTATTTTTTATAACTAATAAAGGCTTGAAGCTGCTTTTCTATGAACTATTGATGCTCCGTGTGTTATAACTCCATAGCGAAGTAAAATTGCATTAATCTGTCTGGCGTATGAACGCACACACAAAATTAAAATTCGATCAATAAACAATTAAAAAACCTCTAAGTCCCCGTAGCGCGGACTAGAGTACTCTGAGTCCCCGGAGTGCGGGTTAGAGTATAAATAATTCAAAAAACCACTAAGTCCTCGGAGCGCGAACTAGAGTACTCTGAGTCCTCGGAGTGTGGACTATAGTATAAAAGATTCGAAAAATCTCTAAGTCCCCGGAGCGCGGACTAGAGTACTCTGAGTCCCCGGAGTGCGAACTAGAGTATAAACGATCCTAAAAATCTCTAAGTCCCCGGAGCGCGGACTAGACTACTCTGAGTCCCCGGAGTGCGGACCAGAGTATAAACGATTCAAAAAATCTCTAAGTCCCCGTAGCGTGGACTAGAGTACTCTGAGTCCCCGGAGTGCGGACTAGAGTATAAATGACTCAAAAAATCTCTAAGTCCCCGGAGCGCGGACTAGAGTACTATGATTCCCAGGAGTGCGTACTAGAGTATAAACGGTTCAAAAAATCTCTAAGTCCCGGAAGCGCGGACTAGAGTACTCTGAGTCCTTGGAGTGCATACTAATGATTCAAAAAATCTCTAAGTCCCTGGAGAGCAGACTAGAGTACTCAAAGTCCCCATAGTGCGGATTAGAGTATAAACGATTCAAAAGTCCCCAAGTCTTGTGAAAGCGGACTGGAGTTCGCATGACCCACAAGACTCTGGATTTCAATCACAGATTAAATTATAAGCTAAGCGATGAGAGTCTGAAAATTCAAAGAAGCAAAATTTTATTTACTAATCAAAAAAGAAGTTTCATTACAACTTCTCCGAAGTCCGGAGCCAAAATCTATCTACGATAAAAAAAGAAGGGGAGGAAAACAAATGCATGGTACTACGTTACTTAAGTTGAGCAAAATGTAGCGAGGCAACAGTTACTTCTTCAGTTTTCTTTCCTTTTTTGGCTTCTCCAAAGTTTCCTCATCCGAGCGCCTCTTTTTGGACCCTTTCCTTCCCAGCGACGAAGTACTCGAGGGAGGAGGAGGAAATTCCAAAGGTGTGGTCCCACCAGGGAGAATGACCTTCAAGGGCCTATTTAAGGGATCGTCAAGTTCCACCACCTGAGATTTTATCTTAACTTTGGTTTTCGTTTTCTCCTCTTCCTCAATTTTCTCTTTCATGTTGAGCTTGGAAGTATGCTCGGAAGCGCCTGTGATTTCAACCTCGTCGTGTTCATCTACAAGTGAGGGATCTTCAAGTTTATCCTCATCTAGCGCCCCGATCACTTAATCATCGGGACCAGGGGTATCTCCGGTGTGAGGTGCCTCAGCCTTTTTCTCTTTCCGCTCCATGGTGACATCGCTCCTTGGAATCGGTTCGGGTTTAGAGTGACCTATATGAGTTCATGAAAAACAAATGTTAGAACACATTCGTCACTCTCCAAAAGCGATGAATTCCTAAACTCTAGAAGATGATGCTACATACCAGCTTCCAACCGACTTTCAGTGGTCCTCGGAGTATCGCCCTCAAGGATTGGAGATAAAATGTGAATGCCAAGTCCGGGCTTCCCCGGGTCATAGCCAACGTGCTACTCGGGAGTCCCAAGTGACGAACAATCTGTCAATTGAATGGGAGGAGGAACTGGAGACTCGGTGTCGGATGGGCCAGCGTTATCATCTTTACCCTTCGATGATGGGGAGTTTCTTCTAAAGAGGGATCTCGCCGCGGATAAGTCTGAAGCCCCATTTCCTCGGAGCACTTCCCTCATGAGAGCCTCTTTATCAACCTCTTCGACGCCTAGCTCCACTCTCTTAATTTTTATCAAATTATCCCATGCTTCGGCCAATGATTCGAGATAACCATCGCCTAAGAAAGATAGGTCACGATGAATGAGGACTCGTGCATTGTACTCGGAGATGAGCGGGTCTAATAAACACTTGAGTTCTTCTCTGCCGGCTTCAGTAGCTTCCTCGAGTTGAGAGTTGGCCTCTGTGAGCGCTATCTTCTTGCCCTCCTCACGAGCTGCTTCTTTTAGTGCTTCAACCTTGGATAGCTCTTCGTCGAGTTTTGTCTTTAGATGCTGTGTTTCGACAATTTCGTTGCAGTATCTTTGTGACTCTTCCTGGGCTACAATTTTCTCTTCTCTCTCTTTAAAGAGCAACTCTTCTAGTTCTTTAACCCGTCGAGCGAGAATGTCTTTCTCTCTTTGGATAGAGTCTTTCTCCAAATCCAGAGCGCCGCTGCGTTAGATTGCCTCATTGAGTTCTTTCTTGTGAGTGGCCTCCAAGCGACTAACTGCCTCGGCTGTCTCCTTAGCATTTTTCCGGACAGTCTCAAGCTGAGATTTGTATGAGGATAGCTCTTCGTCCTGGCCCTTAATGATGTCTTTGTCATGAATAGCTTCGAGTTTGAGGCGATCAATCTCATGCTGGCGTTCAATAGAAACCTCTGAAACTTTCTCCACCAAGTGCGCGAACGCATCATGCTGAAAATATACATCATTGTTACAGGCAATGGTGCTCTGTTTGACATGTCCAGGGATAGGATGTATTGTGGGGAGAAATTTTAGTCCATCGAAACATATCTTTGGGAATGTAGCCTTGAGCTCAGCTAATTTTTCCACCGTCGACCGATCATGAGCGGAGGCTGGGGGAGTCTGCCTAACCGGGTTCACGGATTTCTTATAAGGCTCACGCGATTGCTTGGTACTCGAAGAGCCAGGATGTTGGTCGTGAGGAATTTTAGACTGGGATCTCTTTTGAGCAGACTTCTCCCCACTATGCTCCGGAGGATGGGGAGGATCGTTTGGATATAAAGAATGGCTGTGAGTTCTCCGTCTAGAAGACGACGACTCTCTGGAACGATAATCTCTATCACCGCTGTCGTCCTTGTCTCACCGTTTGCCTGATCCTAAATCTCGACTGGAATGGTAAAAGATAGAGGATCCGCGAAGGCAGTCAATGCCATGTGTATGCCCCATTTCTCATACACATTAAGTCAAATGAGGACAATTTAGTAGGAATCGCACGATGAATGGAATTCAAGTGCATGATGGAGTGTAAGTGTATGTATGTGTCCTAGTGTAACCCCGCAACGGACCAGTGTTTTTCTCTTTACTCATTGGAGTTTCCTATCCCAAATGATGAGTCTGAGCGCCTTCATCGCTTCTCACGGGCGAATTGAATCCCATAGCCTCAGGGTTATTGAAACCATAATTCAGTATATCGTCAGGAATGGTCAAGTCAAATAGGCCTTTTAATGAGCCTTCTAAGTTTTGGGAAGATGACTTCTTTTCGATCGAAGTTATCGTAACCTTTGAAGTTCCGCCAACCTTTTTCTTTTTCAGCTTGTAAGCTAGACTCTTTTTATTTTTCGAAGGAGGCGTTGGTTCGTCAGTGCCGGGTGCATCAGCTACTGGCGCTTGGCCGGAACTTACATTCTCGTTAGCCGCCGTTGGAACCTCAGTTTCTTTAATCTCGTCTTCCTCGGTAGTATCAGGGGCCCCTATGGCAAGGGGCACCGAAGGTCCAGCTTGTTCTTTGCCCGTTTCCGCATTCGTTCTTGCTATAGTGGCTCCAAGTGGAAGGCTAGTCCGGCGGGCCCTCTTCCAGTAATCTAAACTTCGAGAGCAATTCGTTGGTAATTATAGATTTAATGTCACGATCCCTCACGGGAGTAGCTCAGATAGCCTCGTCGGCCTCAGAATACCCGACGCCTTCAGGTCGTGGGTGGATATCTATAAGAGCTGAAAGAAGTTTAGAAAAGATGCACTTTGAGCCTTAGGACAAGGACTGGGACAAAAATGAGACTTACTCCCTTCTAGCCATCTTCTCGCGAAACCGGGAGGACAACGCACGTAAAACCACTCTTGTTTATACTGAGAGAATTTGCTCCACACTCCAATCAGGATTTGGCATTTGGGGTGTGGCTCGAGGAATATGTAAGATGGACTGTCGGTACGTCTTTTGAAGCGGTAAATATAACGGATATCCTCGAGAGTTGGAGGTCTGAATAAGACGCTCATGAAAAGAATGCATGTACCATGAATAAATGCATGGCTATTATGGTGTAGTTGTGTTGGAGCAATCCCAATATACTGCAACACTTCACGGATGAATGAATTGAAGGGTGGCACACTTCCAGCCCAACACATAAATTTGTTGCACGCGGTATATCCGACTGGGGGCAAGTGGGGCCGATCTTGTGCCGACGGAACCAGAACGTCTTCGAAGGGGATTCCATGGATAGAACATAATCGACGGAGAGAAGATTCACCGATTTTCAAGGCTTGAGAGTCGATGGGGTCATCCAGAACGACGGCCCCGTCTACAGCATCGGGAACCGGGCCTATAACCATTACAGGTGTATCCGGGATGCCGGGTATGGAGGCTGACGATGGGTTCAGAGTCCCCACTGCCTCCTGCCGAGAACTTGGCTTGGGCTTGTCAAAAACAGTAGCGGAGCTTATTTTTTGGACATCTTCAGAGAGCGATTGGTGTGAATAGATACATGTTTAAACTATACTTGAAAGATAATAGATATCAGATATAACAACAAGATATTCCCCCCATGTGGTGTGTAGACTAGTGCAACCATCCAAGCATGAGTATAAAGGAATTAAAGATCTAAAGACCGGTGAAGCATGATTGAATTTTATACTATAATCTTCGGAGACTGTCATCGCTGACTATCTCCGGCAACTTGTCCTATGTTCGGTAGTAGGGGTCTCAGAATCGGACATTGGCATCATATATTGAAGAATGTTATTTGTTTTTTTTGAGTTAGATTCGTGTTCAGAATTACATGAACTATGGAATTGTTAGTTTGAATTAAGTCCATGGGTCCATATGCTTTGATTCTTGTCGTTGTCCATTGTCTTATGCTTAAGCATGGGAAGTATGATCCTAATGTATGCCATGTTCAAGTTAAAATGGTCCTGGTTGCCAATGCCGACCCCATCACTCCATGCCGATCCAAACAATAAACTATCTACACCGATCGTCCTTCAAAACTAGGTTATCGACCCACTCTCCTACGGACTACCGACCGCCTCTCTAGAACAAAGCGACCGACCCACTCACTCCATCAAAAAAACCACTCCACTCATTCTCCTCTCTCACTCTCTAATCACCAAATAGCCCTCTAGGTCTATACCGACCCACATTCTTGATTTCCTACCGACCTATGATCCCCCTCAATACCGGATGACTCCTTCGCTCGGAAAACCGACCCACTCCTTTGGACTCTGACTGACCTACAATGTCACGCATAGCTACCGAACCACACTCTTGTTTCTCTCAATGTGGCTAGCCCGCATTACTCTTGAATCACCGAACCCCTCCTTTTCCTTTTGAAGTCTTCACCAAGCGACATCTTCCTTCCTCCTCCTAAGTCCTGCTTTCGAATTATAAAAACAACAACTACTCCTTCTAAGAGACTATTTCCATCGACCATCAAAGATGGCTGAAGCCCTAACTTAAAGTCTAGTCTTCCTCTTGATCTGTCTCTTCCTCTCTTCTCAATTATCCTCTACCTATTACTATAACCAAAGAAAAGAGGAGGCCATCCACTCGAGCACTAAAACTTCATATGCGATTTCGAGTTAGAAAGGAAATTCATACCTATGGAGAAAAACTCGAGGTTTGCAGCAGCTTCGAGGTGCTAGGTTGAGGAGTTGATCAATTTCGAGAACAACTGAAATCACGAGGGGAAGGGTACAGGGTTCGATGGGAAGCAAGTTGGCAAATTTGGGAAAATAGGAAAAACACAGGCTTGTGGAAGTAGAGTGAAAGTAAGAAGGGTAGAAAGGAGAAAAGGCTGGAGCTTTTATATGATGAGGGGAGAGGATGAATTGGTTATACCCGGTGGAACCGTTCAGCACTTATTTACTTGGTCAATGAAGCAAGTACCGAACGAGTGGGCCAGCCTCCATATGCCGACCCAATTTTGTTAAAAAAATGATGATGAATAAAATGACGACGAAAAAAAAATACAACGTGTGTACATGAACCTATACACAAATCATGGCAATGAAAGATGAAACTGTACGAAGAGACAGATGCCATCGAGTCGTTAGAGAAATATTGGTTTATGAATTCTAGCATGGTTTAACCTTCGAAAGGTTATGTACATTTAGCTTTTGAAAAGTTAAAACAATATTTTGAAAATTTCTTCGAGATTGAACTAGTACGATTGAACAACATGGAAATTCGTCAAAAAACCGATGAAAAGGCGACAACCAATCATCATTCCGTACGAGCTAGTTTTGGAAGGCGGAGATTGCTCGCTGATTCAAAGTGCATCAAGTTAATTCACATGACACACTTTGGGGGGGGGCAAATGTTACCCGGCTACTTGGCTCGGCTATGAGACGATAGTTGCAGAGGAAATAGTTGGACCTAAACGAGACTCAAGCGAAGAAAGGATGGGGGATTGGTGTGACTTGTTAGTTCGATAGGTGGTTATTATGGAAAAGCATGTGTAGGTCGTCCTTAGTGGGTCGGCCGTGATTGGTTTGGTCAAAGTGGTTCGGTGTAAATTGGATCAGCCTCAGGAGGATTGGTATAAGTGGTATGGCATATTCATAAGTGGTTCGACTTATAAACGTGGTTTGGCGTGAATGGTTTGGCATCAGCGGCTCGGTCAGGATAGTTAAGCAGGACTGGATCGGTCGTGTTGGGTCGGTCAAGGTAGATGAAATAGAAGTGGGTCGGCCGAAGTAGTTAGGTCGAAATGGTTCGCCAATGCTGAATTGGCCTGGGTAGATCGGCCTAAGGGGATCGGCCATGGTGGATCGGTTTATGTGGGTCGGCGTAAGTAGTTCGGTATCTTGGGATCGATCACCACAGTTCAGCATGCTTGGATCGGTGCACCCAAAGGATGTTGGCAAGTTGTTTGGTCTACGACAGAGTGATGCGACCGGCTTTTCTTTGCTTTGAGTCAAACCACCACTTGCTTCGAGTTACTTGAGAACAAACTTCGAGTCACCTACGAGGAAACCTAAGCTCGGCCAAAGTGGTTCGGCAATCGCCGTTTAGTAGTGGAGGGTCGGTGTACCTGGATCGGTCGACCTGAACAATCATTTGTGGGCCAAGCTGTCTTGGCCATGGGCCTACACAGGGGAACCAACCTATCTTCGTCTATAAATAGAGGGGCAGGGTCCAGTTAAAGGGACCTTTTTTTAGGAGAACTCCAGGGAGACTGCCATTTTCTATACTCAACTTCCTCTTACTCAAACTTGTATTCAAGCCGTTTGTTTACGGATTGTATCTGTATTCAATTATCTGAAGAAGCAATAAAGATTACGTTCAAAGTGGACGTAGGCAGTTACGCTGAACCACTATAAATCTGGTGGTCTTGTTTCTGTTGTTGTTTTTGCATTCTAATGTGATATTCCTCTGTTTTAATTTACTTTCTTTATTAATCTCTCTACATAACTCTATTCAAGGGTGTTAGTGACTAATTTTGGTGCTAACATGGTAAACATAATGTTTGAAGACCAGATCGGATGCTCGATGGAGGTATACATGCACGATATGCTCATGAAGTCAGGCGATTGGAGAATCACATTGATGACTTGGCTGAGATGTTTAGTGTTCTTTGAAAATGTGGAATGAAGCTCAATCCCTTGAAATGCTCATTTAGTGTTGTGTAAGGGAAATTCTTAGGCTTCATAGTGAACTCCCATGGGATCGAAGCTAATCTGGAAAAGATCAAAGCATTGAGCAGCATCCAAGCCCTAGAGACGATAAAAAACATCCAAAGCTTGACTGAGAAGGTCGCCGCCCTAAGTCGATTCGTCTTCAGTGCCACTGACAAATGCATACTTTTCTTCGATGTGATCAAGAAAGCGAAAAGGAATTTTTCTTAGATGCAAGAATGTATAGATGCATTCCAGGCTCTGGTTGATCACTTAGAGGGATCTTTTGTTCTGTTGAAACCGTTGGATAATGAGAACTTGCTTATCTATTAAGAAGTGTCGATGCATGCTTTAAGCGCCACACTTGTACTGAAGAATCTCAAATCCAGCGGCCAGTGTACTACATCAGTAAGCAGTTGACAGGAGTAGAAAGAAACTATCAAAAGCTGGAAAAGCTCGCGTACTGTCTGTTGATTGCCTCAAAGGAGTTCCATCCCTAGTTTCAGGCTCATCCGATCAAAGTTCTGACCGACCAGCCTTTAAGACAGGTCATGCAATGACCCGAGACCTCTGGAAGGATGTTGAAGTGGAACATTGAATTGAGCTAGTATGACATTACTTGTCACCCTAAGAGAGCCATCCAAGGTCAATCTTTGGCGGACTTTATTGCTGAATACACTGGGCAAGATGATACTCTGGAGAGCAATGGAGAACACATTGCCAAGTGGAAAATATACACGGATGGTGCGTCTAATGAATGTCGTTCTACTACCAAAGTCATGTTAGTGACTTCTGAGGAACATCTGATTTGTTATGCCCTGATACTCAACTTTCCCGCAACAAACAACGAAGCAGAGTATGAGGCCTTGATTATCGGACTCAAGATTGCGAAGGAACTGGGAGTTAAAATTTTGCATATCTAATGTGATTCCCAACTGGTGGTATGTCAAGTACGGAGGGAGTTTCAAGCAAAAGCAGTAAGGCTAGCTCCTTATCTAAACCATGCCCTTGAGCTGCTTAGTGATATTGAATATTACACGATAATGTATATTCCTAGAGAGAAAAATGCGAAGGCTATCTCATTGGCTAAGTTAGCCAGTTCCGGGGATGCACAGCTCATGGGCCTGGTTTCGACGGAAATACTATCAGCTCCGAGCATCGACCATATGGAGTTCAATTGGATTTTGGAGACTAAACCTTAGAAGGAGTCATGGATGACTTCGATAAAGAATAATCTACAGAGAGGAATCCTTCCAGACAGGAAGAACAACAACATTAACTCCTTTGTAAAGATGCAATTTTTATCATGCAAGAAGGGGTACTTTACATGAAAGGATTCTCTGTCCCTATGCATTAGTGTGTCGCCAATAGTGAGGCTAAGCAAGTCACGAAAGAAGTTCATGAAGGGGCCTATGGAGACCACACCGAGTGGCAAACCCTAGCGAAGAAGATCCTTCGGTACATGTATTTCTGGCCGACTATCAACTGAGATGTAGTTGATTACACTAGAAAATGTGATAAATGCCAGAGATTTGCCAAGATACCGAGAGCCCCACTAACAGAGATAACTCAAATGGTCTGCCCATGGCTGTTTCAAGTCTAGGGAATCGATATCATTGGTGTATTTTCGATATCTAAAGGCGATGCAAAGTATGTCATTGTCGCAGTTGATTACTTCACCAAATGGGCTGAGGCGGAGCCGTTAGCTACAATCACCATAAAGAAAGTAATCAATTTCATGGTCAGAAACATCATCCACCATTTTAGGATTCCATGAACGATCATTTTCGATAACGGGACCCAGTTTGATAGTGTCGAGTTCAAGGACTTCTGTTGTAGGCACAACATCGAGAAGATATTTTCCACAGTAGCACACCCACAAGCAAATGGATAGGTTAAAGTAGCGAACAAGGTTATCAAGTCCATTCTGAAAAAGCGGTTAGAGAAGACTAAGGGAAAATGGCTCGATAAGTTACCGTTAGCACTTTGGGCTTATCGAACGATCTACAAGTCAGCGACTAGCCACTCTCCATTTGCCCTAGCTTATGGATCAGAGTCTATGATCCTGGTTGAACCCGAAGTACCTTCTCATCGAGTGACTCACTATAACACCCAGATAAATGAGGAATTCCTGCTAAAGTCTCTTAACATGATTGACGAGAGGCGCGACGTACCTGAGTTGAGGGCAACTGCACACTGAAACGGAGTTGCCCAATATTACAATACCAAGGTTAGAACTCGGACCTTTGAAATCGGCGACCTCATCCTTAAATGAATCTTCCCTAGCCCCGGGAACTTGGGCCGGATTTGGGAAGGTCCATATGCGATCGAACAAAAACTTGGAAATGGTACGTTCAAGTTAGAAACAGTGGATGAGATCTCACTCCCACGGGTGTGGAATAGCAAACACTTACGACGTTATTTCACTTGAATGTAACTTTATACATACTCTATCAAAGTTGTGTAACTAGATAGAATTTGTCATTTCTGACGTTTTATAAACGAAATGATTTTCGAAGGTTATAAACCTGTCTGTACTCAATTTTACACCATGAATGGTGTTATATTTAAATAAAATTGCATGTGCAAAGCGCATGTGTGCAGTTACTCAGAGGTAGGTGTCGATTAGACTTCCATAGTCCATGATCAGGCGCATGAAGTTTAACCACATTTGGTGTCCGGAGATGGACGCCAAGCAACTCTTTAACCCAGGACTTGGAGGAAGGACTATAAATTCTCAGAGGATAAACGAGACGGTTCAATTTTATTTCTCATGCCCAGAGTTTAGCAAAGCATCCACATCTTGTTCGGAGTAGAAAAGACAAAGGATATGTGCCCGAAGATAGGCAGGACCTTGTTTGTAAGCTTCGATCAACGCTCGGAGTTCAGTATGTTCGAAGGCGAACATCCTGGATAAGGATGTTTAAACCACTATGATTAAGCGGTTAACTCCGACCAATGAATGTGATATACATTCCGGAGATTATTTTTAACTCATAAGTAATGAGACGGACTAAAAACTTAGTCCGACTCCGATGAAAACTACAAGAAGTGGATCGCAGACACTTTGAATGTAAAGTGCACTTCTCAAACAATTAGGCAAATTCACACAAGACTTGAAGAAAAAAGGTCATTTTATTCTTATCCAAAATAAATACAAGGGTTAGTAATGTTTCAGCTAAGAAGCAAAATCGGAGGCCGAGTCCGCACAACACAAGCCGGAAAAAAAACCAAAAGCATCTAAGTACTTCTATGCACCAGAAAACATAAAGGAGATAAACAATTACTTCTTCGGTTTATGCTTCTTTCCTTTCTTCCCACCATCGGAAGACTATCTGCCCGAGCCATCATTCTTCCTCTTACCTCCTCGCCCCCCACTTCCTTGGCCCTTCATCGGAGTGCTTTGTGATGAAGTGATGGGCATGTTTTCAGTGCTTCTGGCCATGGAAATCATGGCCAGAATGAAGCTAGGATCGTCGGGTAGAGCGATGGATAAATGAGCATGGAAGAAGTCGATTGATTCTAGCTTGATTTTAATGGCATCCAAGGCCTTTTCATCATGGATCTCTTGCATAGTGGGCTTTATGACAGGTCCTAAAGTCACTTTCATTAAAACATCCTCGTCCATGGAGTCTCTTTACCGGCACCTTCTTCATCCAAAGCCTGGGTCTTCTATGCACCGGGACTGGGAGTATCACTGACCATAATGCTTGATGTCACTCCAGAGATAGTCACAACTATTGAATTGGTCATTATTGCAGTTGGCCGTGGTTGGGAGCATTCTTTGTGAAGAGTTGGAGTCATAGGTTGACCTGTAATTTAAGATAGATGAAAAGAGAGATTAGCGACACCGACTGTGTCATGTATGCCTTCTCAAATATGGATGAGGTCAGTGATATACCCCCACCAGATAGAGGTTATGTGTGGGTAGGCATACCATCCAAGTTTCCCTTCGGGATTGGAGATAACATGTTTGGCTTGAGAAGCTGAGGTGTCTGGATTATACCTAGGGTCTGATGAACTAACAGAAGCAGCTAAAGGCCAGGGAGTAAGACCTATCGTGATATTCTAAGGAGTGGTGCCAGAGCCTTCAGCTTGTTCTCTCCGAACTATATCAACCAATTATGGATGCAAGATAAGTTTGCCTAATCTGAGTGCCTCGATCTTCTCTTCTCTTAAAATCTCATTCTCTAGCTCCACCAAGTCTATTTCAGCTCCTTTAGAATGTTTGCGCTCATCCTGCATGATTTTCTCCCACGCCATCGCCAAGGTACGAGGATAAGCTTTACCGAGCCACGCTTAGTCTAGAAATTTAAGAACATTAGCATTGTAGTTAGTGATGAGTGGATTAAAGCTATCCTTAATCCGTCTTTTCGCAGAAGCCACCAACTCGTCCACTATTTTCGCCTTGTCTAATGCATCATCTATTTCCTTATGCATATTGTCTTTATCATTGCCAGCACCAACCAATTCTTCACAGTAAGTTTGAGTAGTCCAAAGAGCATCATCTTTTTCTTTCCTTTAACCTTCAAGCTATGCTTTGAGTGCTCTTACATCCTCGGCCAAAGCATTATTCCTATGGTGAATAGAATCCACTTCGGTCATGTGATTCTTTCTTTCTTGCTCGATCATAGCCTTCAAATCCCTAACTTTTTGATCGGCGTCCTCTTTAGCCTTCTATAACTCAGCAACTTATTTGTTGAGGTAAGCGACGATCTCATCATTCTGAATCGCTATGAGTTTCATTCTTGCTGTTATTCGGTCTTTTAGCCTGACTATATTCAAATTGACTAGACAAGTTAGACTGGACGATCATCGAGGAAGACAACCCGGAGAGATGAGTATTAGGCTTAGAGATCAAGGACATGCAATGATATGAAGCGATGATCAACCGAGATCAAGAGATAGACTTTCCATAATATTCTAAGTATGGAATAATACCTCCCCTAGGTAGGGGATCAATGCCTATCCCTTTCCCTAGAGGATCGGTATCTATCCTTAATTTTTTGTCCCAAACTGGGTGAGATCGATATGGAGTGACAAGAAAGGCCCCATGAGGCTACATTTCAAGTCATTTGGAGTTCATATGCTCAAGTATGGGCAAATCACTTCACCTATAAAAAGGGATCGGTATAAAAGGGATCGTATGAAAAAGATCGGTATAAAAGGGATCAGCCATATTCAACTTTCACTACATATTACAACAATGATCGGTCAATAATTCAAAATCTACAGATGCTATCAACATGAAACTTGGAGATAAGCACATTACAACATGGAGAACACCCCCTAAGGATTACATCCCAATCAAAGGAGATTGGAGGGATCAGTCTTTATCCATCTAGAAGGATCGGATGAAATTGGAATGCATGCAACACAACTTTACGGAAAACACGATATCTCATAAATAGTAAGTCGAAATGGCACGAAATTTGGAGGGCAAGTAGCTAACATCATGGGAGACCAGCTAGAGGGATTGCACCCCATTTGGACACCAACATAGGAATTGGTATCGATCCCTATTATGGGCCCCAATGAGCCTCAAAATTCTTGTGTGGCCTCGTCTTGGCCTGGAGGTTCTTCTACTGAAATTTCAGCCCGATCCGTGCACGTCTTTCCCTATAAATACAGCAAGCATGGCCTTAGAAAAGGGGCCCCTTCTTTCTGCTACAAAGGCTCTTCCATTGTTATTCTTCATTCCTGTACTAATGTATCCCAACTGATCCAAACATTCTTGTAATATAATCAAGTGCAAGATCAATAAAAATATAAAGTGGACATAGGCCAAGATTACCGAACCTCTATAAAAAATTGTGTGTTCATTTATGATTTTTGGATTTTTTATTAATTTCATTCTTCATTTAATCTCTACTAGATTCTATTGGGTGTTGATGCCTATTTTTGATTTCAAACCCGCAATCTCAGGTACCTCCTCCAAGTGAAGTACTGATCGTACACATCCTCAACGTATGCTACCATCTGACCCTTGACTTCATACGGGATGTCCTTTAGATTAGGAACAAATTTGTAGGCTTTAATGTTGATCTCTAGGAAATGACGTTGTAATTGGACAGTTTGAGAATTTGAAGCGATCGGCCTTTCCTTTTTAGTGAAAGGCTGCTCAACTGGCTTCTTGACAGGTGCTTTATCGTGTCTGCATTGAAAAGAATTAGATGCAATGGATTTTGATGGACGTTGAGGCTACTGAAAAGTGTGGGACAATGCTGGCTACTTAGTGGAGCAAGAAGCATGAGATGTTTCATCGCATGGACGACCGTCTTGACGACTAGAATACCTCTCTGAACCCTTGGATGAGGGAGATCTAGATTTAGAACGGTGCCTAGACTATGAATCATGTGTCCTATAGTATTTCTCTCTACCCCACGATTACGGCTTGAACGCTGGTTGGAATTGGATTCATGACTGGGCTTGTGAGGTCGCATTGTTGGTTTTCGCCTTTGCTGATATCACATTTTATGCTAGAAATCATCGTATAATTCACGTCGCTTCATGGAACCTATGAGTAAAATGAAGATAAATCAGCTTTGACAAGACAAGATCACTACATGAGTTGTGCAGAGTACAGTGCATGTGTGTGTGTGCGTACAAGTGTCCTAGTGTCCCCGCGACGGACCGTGGGTTTAGATTTTTCTTACTGAGTTAATTTCCTCTGCTTTGGTAGAAGGCACGTCCTCCTGTAAACGAATGAGGGACCCAACATTCCCAGTACTTATATCATAATTGCTAAAAGAGTCGATTTTATCTGGAATTAGCCCGAGGTTAGAAAGGGATCCTCCAAAGTCTGTACAGGAGTCTCAAACGTGGACGTAGTCGATGGAGGTGGTGTCGGAATCCGCTTTTTAGGAAGCTTAATTTAAAGGATTTTTCTCTGAAGAGGTTGCTGATCATCGTCGCCTTCACCCTCTTCGCCATGTTGTGCTGATCCTTCACCTTCATCCCTAATTTTGCCCTCTTCGATGTGCTCTTGTACATGCCCAGCCTTGGTCAGTGAACTTTGAACTGGAGGCACCTACAAGTTATCTCCATCACCTTCTAATGAATAATCATCCTCGCCATTGTCACCATCTTCTGGAGCAGCACCAACACTGTGATCTAATTCTAACAAGTTATAAGAACATAGATTTTCATTGTTGAGCAACATATTAGTCTCTTTCTCCTCCTTTGAAATTAGATGGAGTTGTCTAACAGTCTTTACTAATGTTGCATTAGAGGGACTGCATGGTACATCGATAAAAAAATACATTTAGAAGTGACAAAGTTATGGATGCAGAACCACATGATAAAGGCTAGAGTGGAGCTTGCGTGGAGATATCCATCATTGAGCAAACCTGAGAAGACATCGAACAAAGAAGAATTCCTCCTTGAAATAGCACAATTTATTCCAAGTGCCGACTATGATCCAACAACCTATGGAAGGCTCTAGAAAGAGAAAGGAAGGACTTCCCTTGCGAAGCTAAAAGTTGAACAAATGTAAATATCTAAATTGTTAGGAACTCAGTCGAAATGGAGAACAAATATAATAAACAAACTATGGAGGAAAGCATTACTATTCGGATGAAGCTGTGTTGAAGCCAGTCACATGAAATGTAGAACTTGTCGGATGAACTGATTAAATGGCGAGACGCATCCTACCAAACATATATATATATATATATATATATATATATTGCATGTTGAATATCCATTTGGCGGATGGTGTGCTCTTTGATGGCATGTCAAAACTAATACATCCTCAAATGAGATTCCATACTTTTCACAAATTCTCCTAAGAGAACCATCTTCGACTTTGGATGTAGGAGAATTTACGGGGTTGTCAAGTATGATTGCATCTTCAAGAGTATCGAGGGCAGGTTCAACTTTTGGACTTGGACCTTCTGCGGGCTCAGCCTCCGGCCCTCCTATAGACTCCATTTGAACTTTTAGAACATATTGTTCAGCTTGTAGATTTTTTGGTGGAGGTATGGGCTGCTCCGAAGTTTGTTGTGGTAACAAAACCATAGTCGACCTTGACTCAGTATCTAATTCATTATATCTGATAGTTGATGGACCAGCAGCTTAAGTAAAGAGATGCTAGGAATGTCCATTAGCCATAGCTATCAAAAGTCTACACATAAGCAATATCAGATTGATTTAAAGTAATGCCCTATGGTAGAATGTAGGCCTAGCGCAGTGTTGTGTAGTGTAGTGCATTGTTGATTTTTCAATATTGTACAACTTATTCAAGAGTTTGGAATTTTCCGAAGTGACCGTCATCGTTGATCGTCCCAACGAGCTTCGAGTCAGAGGCCATGTGTTCATGATATCACAAACTCAAGGGATTTCGTTCCAAGGTTTTGGTTTCAAGTGGATGTGCTTGGATTTCTCAAAATCGAGCAAGGCAGAAAATCCCAAGGGAAGGTTCGGTAACGAACGATAGCCCTTCAGGAAATCCTAGCCTTGGTGATTTGGAACCCTATCCTTGAGTATGACCATTCGTCCTTGAAGTAATCCACCCTTCTCATCGTTTATCTTCACCATCGCCACCTACCTATGTATGCTAAGATGTCACTCTAGTAGCCTCATTCAAGATATAAGGCTCGAATCTAGGTTTATGGCTCGAGTTCACTTAGTTCGGGCACGATCTGAAAGCGCGGATCGGTGAAGGCTATTCTCAGGAAGGGTCAGATGGTGGTGTTGGTAGCTAAGGCGAAGGGCAACGGAGTTCAACTTGGTTTCAAGGTTGAATTCTTAATGGAAGACTAAGGCTTAGAAGCAATAACAAATAAATTAAAGGGAAGAAATGAAATGATTTGGGTTATATAAAACCCAATCCATGAAAGTAGGCTGAAAAATTGCCATACTCAAAGGTTATCAATCGGTATCGATCCATCCCTATGGTTCAGTAATGAACGATCAACACTTAGAGGTAAAAAAGTTAAAAATATGTACATGTATGTACATATATATATGTATATATCAAGTGCTTCACAGAAACCAATGTATATATGGAACCAAGGCATGATGGAAAATCAATGCACTTAAATATGCACATGCTCAACATTCAATAATTAGGACCAGAAAAAAGCATAGTCAAACCTGAAAATTCAAGGAAAGGAATCAGTTCAAAATTATCGATCTCGGAATAACAGGTCATGGGAATACACTCCAGTTTTATAATGCCAAATGCTAGTGAAGCGTTGTGACAAATAATTAGGGTCACATTTCATTGAAAAGGTCTGAAAAAGGACAACAACAATTCAAAGCACAGATTCGAGTCTGAGATGGCAATCCCAACTTGTCTCGATTCAAACTACATCATGTTTGCAACAAGATGCACTTTGGGGGGCAAGTGTTATCCAGCCTTTTGACCAGGCAATATCTTGACTAACTTAACGAATAGAACTTGAAAGCTATTAAGGTAGAAGGCTCAGAGAAACAGTCGTAGAATCTAGAAAATTGAGTACTATCAAGATCATAGGACAAAGTCAAGGCCAACATGAAAGTTTCAAGGCTCAATTCCTCAATTAGATGGACCGGTACCGATCGATGGAAACACATCCAAATCACACCATTTTTCCCATGCTGCCTAGTATTGACGCCAAAAGCCCATTTACAACTCCATAGATTGTTCGCATGCATTATGCTATCGAATGATTCAAGTACCAGAAATTAACAAGTCAACTCCTCCGCCGATCCATCAGATTGACGGGTCCAAAGCAATGAAAACAAGTGGAGAAACATCAGGCTATTGATATGGTGATCCATCTCAAGGCGACCAAAATGATCCATAACCAAGTTTATGGATCGATACTGATCCATAGCCATGGATCGATATCGATCGATCCACATTATTGAGATGGCGATGTCTTCTCTTGAGCAACTGTTGGGAGATCATGGGGAACGTGGAGGAGGACGTGCTGGAGTCCTTCCAAGCAACCTATATCTATAAATAGTGCTTGGGAGGCTACATTTCTGGCATCTTTTGAATCTCAAACAACTTTGTACTTATTTCTTGTAATTGGCTACCGAGTGGTACTGAATGATAAGAAAAGCAGTTGTAAATTAGAGATATTATTCATAAAATCTCAAGTGGACGTAGGCAATGATTAGTGGCACCACTATAAACCTTGTGTGTACTGTTTCTACTTATTTTCATATACTTTTTCATCACTTTTATTCTCTACACAATCTATTGGGTCTTTGTGCCAATTTTACATAACAACCGCTTATTACAACACTTGTTTTATAATGTGTGTATTTAAAACGTTGTAAAAAATCCTTTTATAACATTTTCTAAAACACGTTGTAAGAAACATCCTTATTACAACGTTTTAATAGAATACGTTGTAAAACATGACATTTTACAACGTTTCCTCCAAAATCATTGTCACAATACCCTTTTAACAACAATTTTATAATGTTGTAAAAACAAATTTTTTTGTAACTAGATATTAATTAACTATGACTTTTTTAAAATTAGTTTTACTTATGGATTTTTGTTAATTTTTTTAAATATGTTTAATCTTGCTTAAAATATTATAACAATTTATAATTAAAACCAAATATTTAGTACTTACTTAAATAATTTATAAATGGTAGTTAATAACTAATAATTTATAAATAAAAACTTATATAGAAAATTATTTATAACCAATGATTATTTATAAATAATCTATAATTAGTAATTATTATCTATCTTTATTAATAGTTGGTTTGGAAGCGCAAACTTTTGGTCCGACCGCGAACTTCCAAAATTGCCCTTTATATCTTTATATATTCGATGTCACACTTTTTTGGTATCAACATGAAATACCAAAAATGCCTCTCTACAGATATTATTAAATTTTAGCATCGCTTAAAATTAGGATCTGACAATTAAGCTTCTTTTATAAATTCAAAATTTCGTCTACAAATATTTACTTAGTCTTAATATCACTTAAAAATAGGATCTAGCAAATAAACTATTTTACAAATTTGTTTTTTATTAATAATAATATAAATAAAAATTTAAACTCACAAGAAATTAGATTGCAACTTAGAAATAAAATTTCACCCATGTATGATTCAACACTAAAATATGACTAAATATATATGGAAACCATTTTCTTTTGAGCGTATTAAATAAATACAATTTGTAGAAAAACAATTCAGCCTTCTTTATCACGCGCGAAGCGCATGCCGTAACGCTCGTAATCAATAATTATTGTTTATATTTAATAATTTATTATATTAAATTCTTAATAATTTGTACATTACAGTCAATATTCATTAATTACATTGAATAATTAATGAATATAAATAATAATTAATATTGAATTATAATTAAGTAATAAGTAATAATTAATAACTAATAACTAATAAAATAGAAGTAATATTTTATAATTAATAAAAGGCTGAATTAACGTTAATTTTTTGAATAAATTTACTATTGCTTTAAATATTATAATAATTAATGGTTAGTAATTTATAATTAATAACAATTATATTTAATATGGCTTTAGATATTCACAACTTATATATATATAGGGCATTATTTAAAATTTAATATACTTAATGATTATTAATAAATATATAAATAATTTATAATTAATAATTATCATCTATAACCAATAATTATTTTTTATATTTAATAATTTATTATGGGTAATTATTAATAATTATTAAATTACATTTTATATATATTAATTACATTTTATAATTAATAATTAATAATTAGTATTAAATAGTTATTATTATATAATTAATATTAAATAATTAATATTCAATTATAATTAAGAGTAATAAGTAACATTTAATAATTAAAAATAATAAATAAAAGGTAAAATTTAATAATTAATTTTTAATAATTAATAATAATTATTAAATAATTAATAATTATAATTAAATAATTAATAATTAATATTTGATAGTTAAGATGCAATATTTATTATTTTGTATGTAATATTTAAATACTATAATTATATTTAATATTCCAAAAAATTTATTTTTTTTAAAATATTTATAAAATTTATAAAAAAATTTGAAATTTTCGTAAAATTCAAAATAAAAGGATTCAGGTTTAAAATTAATTTAAAATTCTATAAAATATTTAAAATTTCATAAAATTTAGAAATGTTAACCAAATTTAAGCTTTTATATTATTTAAATTACTGCAACTACGAATGATATGAAGTATTACTGTCATATGCATTTAGAGATTTCATTTTCTAACATTATTTTTTGGCATACACAAGTTTTTATTTTAGCTCCAACCCAATTTACTTTTGGCTCCAACTTAAATTTTTTTTGGTCCAAGCCAAATTTTCAACCATAAGTTAAGTACTAAACACACTTCCCAAAACAACGATCACATTCCCCACTTTCCAACAATAAAGAAAACTTTAAATCTATTTCCCAAATTTCCTCGCAACCAAAGTGGAGGTTGCGATTCTTCTTGTCATTCGCAGAACTCCTCTTCCCAGTTGATTCAGATCCAGATCTATCTTGGAGGTCGTGATTCTTCTTCTGCCATTCGTAGTTTTATATCTACATCTATAGTGAAGGTTGCAATTCTTCTTACCATTCGTAGAACTCCTCTTCCCAGTTGATTCCTCTCACAGACTGACTAATCTATGGTAGAGGTTGCGATCCAGATCTAGATCTTTGCACTACAAGAAACAATAGTATTTTCGACAGCTCAGAACCATTAGCGGTCGTCAGAAAAGCCGTCGGCATGTAGACCGTCGAAGAATGTTATTTTCGATAGTTTTTCGACGGCTCCGTCATTTTATTTCCGACAGCTGACGAAAGCTTTACCGACGGCTTCCCACGCCATGTCATGTACACATGGAAGAACACGGTTGTTAGCACCAAAATTGGTCACTAACCTCGTAGAGAAAGACTGTGTAGAGATATAAGTGATGAAAGTAAATTTAACAGAGAAGACAATGCTAATTTAATTGCAGAAAGTAAGAACACCAAATTTATAGTGGTTCAGCGTAATTGCCTACGTCCACTTTGAGGTTAAACTTTATTGATCTTCTTAGTTGATGATTACAAATACGATTCGTGAATCAAATGCTTGAATGAAGTTGTTAAGTAGAGAAGATGAGTCTCAAAAATGGCAGAGTTTCCCCAGTGTTCTCTCCCTAAAAAAGGATCCCTTTCACTGTGACCCTGCCCCTCTATTTATAGGCAAATATGGGCTGGACTTCCCAAATGGGCTGGATGGCCGAACACTCTAGCCCCAGTACAGTGGTCGCTGCATGCCGATCCTGGTATGCCAAACGCTCTGATGCCGAACAGTCCTTCTATGCCGAACGATACGCTGGATGTGTGGGAAGTGCAGGATGATTGTCAATTGAGGCCGAACGTGTCTCTATCCGAAGCTCTTGAACGAGAAGTGCACGCTGGCCGAACAACATTGTCACCTTGAGTAGTTGTGCATACTGAATGTCTTCTGGATGCCAAGTACTCTCGTTGCCGAGTACTACGCCGAGTACCTTGGAGTGCCAAGTACTCCTATTGCCGAGTACTACGCCGAGTACCAAGGAGTGCCGAGTACCAAGGAGTGCCGAGTACTCCTGTTGCCGAGTACTACGCCGAGTACCAAGGGATGCCGAACGCTCTTGTTGCCGAGTTCTCCTATCATCGAGTTCTAATGATGCCGAACGCTAGGGATGCTGAGCATTGGTTGTCGCCGAGTGCCAGTTGACGCCGAACACTACTTGATGCCGAGTCTCCTGGTCGCCGAGCATTACGGATGCCGAACGCTATGGATGCCGAGTCCCATTGGATGTCGTGCGCTTCGCCGAACACTCCTGGATGCCAAGTGCTTCGCCGATCACTCCTAGATGCCAAGTGCTTCGCCGAACACTCCTGGATGCCGGACACTTTCTTGTTGCCGGGTGCTACCTGATGCCGAGCACTAGTTGCCTGGTCAAATCTCCAGGAAACACTTGCCCCCCAAAGTGTATCATGTGACCGAACGTGATGCACTTTGAATCTGGTTCAATTTCCCTTGATGATGCCTTTTCGAGAATGCTTGTGACGGAGGTGCGTGACGAGCGTGGTTTGGACGCCGAACGATACGTTCGAAGCCGAACAGCCCTCATGTGCCGAACGACACTTCGTTTTGATGCCGAACACTCTGGTATTGACCGGTTCTACCGGGTATAGCCTTTTCAACTTCTACCTCCCTCTATATAACCAGGTCCTTCCCGTCCCTTCTCCTTTACCTTTTCATTTCTGTCACTCTTCCAAGATTTGCAATTTTCTCTAGCCGAACAGATTTACAACTTGAACATTCCTTCCTAAGCTCCTAACTGCAATCTAGGTACTGCTCCTCGTATAACTCGAATATATTTCAAATGAGATGGTCAAGTTTGTCATGTAAAAAGCTTTCGAGTAGGTTGCCCTCATTGCCGAACGATAATGCGAGGCGAGGAGGAAGGATTTGAGGTGTTTGCACATGTGGCTTTAGCTCCATCGCGCCGAACCAAAGTCAAAAAAGAAGGAAAAGGAAAACGTTGGAGGTGGTAAGGGTGTTGGATGGCATAGCTATGGTTCGGCGTATGTTGTCATGCGCCGAATGATATAGGCTGCCGAATAGTATTTCGTCTGAATAAACTAAGGCCGAACACTCGCTAGAACGCCGAACAACAACTTAGCCGAACGAACCAAAGCCGAACACTTACTAAAATGTCGAACAATAACTTAGCCGAACAAAACCCAAGCCGAACAATAACTTAGCTGAACAAAACCCAAGCCGAACATTCTCAGATGCCGAATAGTATCGAGGCCGAACAGAACTTAGACCGGACAATGACTTAACCGAACGAGGCCTTTAGCCAAACACAGACTTAGCCGAATAAGGCCTTTAGCCGAACACTGTGGCATGTCGAACAAACATACATGCTGACCTATACTTAGGATGAACAATACAATTGCCGAACAACATTCAAATGCCGAACAGTATAAACGTCAAACTACACTTAGGCCGGTTACTTTATAAATCATATGTTTTCTGAATCTGGAACTGTAATCACCACCAGGCGGGCTCTTTGAGACGGTCAGCGATGACGGTCTTCGAAGGCAACGATTCGAAGCTCATTTTTATATCTTTGAAATCTTTAGATTCTTATCGCTTGTACACAATTGCTTGCACTAGTTCACACACCACGTAGGGGGAAAACTCGTGTTGCTAATTCTAATGTTCAACGTTTTTTAAGTATAGTTTTCTCAAGCACTTAGCCAGGTTCGTTATTTATTGGGGATGTCGAGAAAATCTAGCTCTGCCACCATATCCGACAGGCCTGGGCCGTCATCAAGGCAAGGAGCCGCTGATACTTCTAATCCGTCGATTTCTCCTGCTCATAACTTGGCACCTGATGCTCTGGAGGCAACCATCCTACTAGACAATCCGATCGATTCACAAGCCTCGAAGATCAACGAAGCTGCTCTGCGATGGATATGCTCCATTCATGGGATTCCTTTTGCCGACGTGTTAGTTCCTTCAAGACATGATCGTCCTCATCTGCCCCCTGTCTGGTACACTACCTGCAACAAGTTCATGTGTTGGATGGGCAGCTTGCCTCCATTCAATTTATTTCTCCGAGATGTACTGCAGTATATAGACATAGCTCCATCGCAGCTGCACCCGAACGGCCATGCATTTTTATATGGGACTTACTTACTTTTCATGGCCGTCTTCTCCAGACCTCCAACCGCCGGTGACATCAGATACATTTATATGTTCAAGAACGGAAAGACAGTCCTTCCTTTATGTTCCTCGAGCCATACCACAAATGCCAGATCTTGACAGGGGCATGTAGTAAATTCGCCCTGTACAAACAGGAATGGTTCTATGTGCGCTGCCCTTCTGGTTTCGCTAGGAGATGGGTTGAAGGCAGTAAGTCTCTCTGCTGAGTCACTATTCGTATTTAATCGGAGTCATGCTTTTCCTAACTCTTCATTTCATCTTTTCAGGTATCAACCCGCGTCCGGAAGGCCGAGGATATTCTGAGGCTATTGAAGCCATTAGAGCTCTTCCTGTTGAGGATCGAGACATCCGAACTATCATTTCAAATGAATCACTGTCGGGGTTTGGCTTGCTAGCCCCTGGTCGTCGGATTAGCCTTCCAGAAGGTGTCACCATTCCCAGACCTCCGTCCGGTAAAGGGAAAAAACAGGCCGGATCGTCGTCGCGCCGCACTCCCGATACGCACGGAGAAGGTGAGCGCAGAGAAGATGATGTTCCTGAGACTCTAGGCGAGAACGTGGGTCCCGCTTGAAATCCGGCAATCGAAGTTCAGGATATTGAGACGTCATCCTCCCCTTCGAAGGGAAAGAAGAAGTTAAAATATATAGTTCAAAAAGAGAAAGTTGGTGGCACTTCAAAAGTTACGCCTATCCCGCCTGAGAAAGAGGCTTCCTCATAGCATCTGGAAAGTTCTCCGAGTGGTCTGTCCAACCTGTCCATTCTCGATGATTTACTTAATTATGGGTTCGATGATCCTGAAGCTCTCAAATTTTCTTCGCCCGCGAGAGGCAATGCAGGAGTTTAACTCCCGGCCCAAGGAGACACCACTCCGATTAGCAAAGATAAACGAACGGGTTCGTTGGGGGGAACACTAGGACACACACGCACATGCGCATTCCATAATATACTTCAAGCCTTTTTTTCTTATCTCGTGAATTTTTCTTAACTCGTTGTTATCTCCATTCTTTGCAGGTGATATGGGGCGTTCTCACGGTCTCGATCGCCTTCAGGGCTCTTCTGTATTTCATCACTCTGGACGGGATTCTGGTTCAGGAAGACGCAGGGACAGAGGCGATTATGAAGATAGGGACAATCGTCCTCGCGAGTCGTCTCACCGCAAGAAGGCACACTCTCAATCTTCCCAGCCCCGCGATCTTCCTCCTCCAACTAAGCCGGATAGAGAGAAGTCTTTACAGAAGGGTTATCAATCTGATGCTCCTCGAGAACAACACTCCAGTTCATCGAGTATAAGGCAAGTTCGAGAGCAACGGAAAAGAGCGGAATTCACAAAGCCTCCTCCTCCTACTCCTGCGGTGGACCCAACTGTTGCGGAAAAGATGATCGATCTTAAGGCCAAGTTTCCAAAAATTTGCTTCGATGGTCTGAAGTTCCTCCCGGCCATTCATCACATTCCCGGGCATGTGAAGCAGAGTGCCATTGCCTGCAATAACAACATTTATGTTCAACATGACGCGTTTGTGCACTTGGTAGAGAAGATCTCGGAAGTATCCGTTGAGCGTCAACACGAGATTGATCGTCTGAATCTGGAGGCTGGCAGCGATAAGAAAATCATCAAACTCCAAGACGAAGAGCTCGCTTCGTATAAGTCAAAGCTGGAAGCTGCCGAACAAAGCGCAAAAGATACTGCTGAGGCAGTTACTCGTTTAGAGGCG
The DNA here is from genome assembly GCA_030737815.1 of Allium fistulosum. NCBI lineage: Eukaryota > Viridiplantae > Streptophyta > Magnoliopsida > Asparagales > Amaryllidaceae > Allium > Allium fistulosum. The sequence continues at coordinate 1,261,278,854 of CM060901.1, forward strand.
ACCCACAAAAAAGAGCTTGACGAAGCAGTCCAGCGCAGCGGTGCCCTCGCCCTAGAGAAAGACTCTGTCCAAAAAGAGAGGGATGCGCTCGTCGTGCAAGTCAGAGAGCTGAAAGAATTACTCTCCAAGGAGGAGGACAGGGTAGCTGCTCAAGAAGAATCACAACGATACTATGATGAAATCGTTGCTACTCGTCTCCTGAAAGCGAAGCTCAATGACGAACTTGCCGGGGTTGAGAAAATGAAGGATGAGGCCCATGAGGAGGGTAAAAGAAAAGCTGCAGAGGAGATTGACTCTCGCCTCGAGGCGGCCGCGGAAGCCGGAAGGGAAGAGGTCAAAAGCATGTTTGACCCGTTGATTGCTGAATATGGAGCCCGCGTCCTTATGCATCGCGACTTAACATTCTTGGGCGACGGCTACCTTGAGTCCCTAGTTGAGGCCTGGGAAACTTTGATAAGGGTCCGGAAGATCGAGTCAGGCTCCGAAGAGGTCGATGAGGAGGCCTTGGTGAAGGAGTTCCTTAGGGGAATGAGCCATCGGATTTATCTACAGCATTGGCACTTTACAGCAAAGGCTCTCCCCTTCAAAAAGAGAAAGATGATGAAGCTGGCCCGTCTGGGGCCAATATTACTGCTCTTCATACTGCTGCTCAATCCGCTGCCCAATCGCCCGGTCGGCCGACACTTGATCCATTCGAGCAACATGTTGGTTATGACCCCGAAGACCCCGGGCTCGGTGCTCATGTGCTATCCCCTATCCTGGAGGGTGAAACCCCACGCGCCACCGATAGCCAACCGGAACTTGGTAGTAAATTCTTCTTTCTCTAGAAGTTGAAAGATCTCGTCTTTTTTCAGCAGTGGCTAATCGTTCTAACGCTCATTCTTTATGTTCCCGTGCAGGTTGTTCTGACGCCGAGCCAACTCCGAGGAGCGATGACGTCAAGGAGGAGGCAGGGAAAACAGGCGATGCTGTCCATGCGGGAGTACTCCCTGGTCCCGATGCTCAGGTGATCGGGGCACTGGATGATGATAAGCTCGACGCTTCATCTCCTGCCGAAGGGGATGATGAAATTGAAATCACCGGCGCCTCTGAGCATACCTCGCATATGAGCATGAAGGACCGCCTTGCCGAAGAGGAGAAGAAAAAGGCCGAGGTCAAAGTTGAACCTGGAATCCTGGAACTTACCGACCCGCGGAACAGACCTTTGAAAATCGTCCTCCCGGGCAGGTCCAAACCACTAGATGTTCCGTCTCCTACTCCTGACTCCGCTTCCTTAGCAAGCAAGAAGTCCAAGAAAAAGCGTGAGGGAGAGGAGTCATCGGAAAAGACGAAGGAAGACAAGAAGAAGAAATCGAAGAAATAATCGATATACTCGTTCAACGAGCTTCTTGCTTAAGTCTTGTAATTGCTTTTATCTTCCGTAGCTTGTAGTTTGTATAGACAGGTCTGAATTTTGTAGGAGTGATCATGTAACCCTATTTTGGACTAATCGAATAAAGTTTTTAGTTTCTTTTTCGTTCGAATGATTCTCTTGCTTTTCTTTGGTTTGATGACTAATTGCAGCCATAACTCAAGTTCTTATGAGTTGCCTTATCTCCCAGTCCATTTTCATGTTGTTCAAACATCTCCGGACGTGGCATACTCCTTATTCCACATTTCTCGAGTACTTGGACCTTTTATCTAAATCTGCGCTCCGGAGATTTAGAGTAAGTTGATCCGCGTTTAGGGGATTCGGAGGTTCGAAATCGTTTATACTCTAGTCCGCGCTCTGGGGACTTAGAGTACTCCGATCCGCGCTCTGGGGATTCAGAGATTTGAAATAGTTTATACTCTAGCCCGCGCTCTGGGGACTTAGAGTACTCCGCTCCGCACTCTGGGGAATCAGAGATTTGAAATCGTTTATACTCTAGTCCGTGCTCTGGGGACTTAGAGTACTCCGCTCCGCGCTCTGGGGATTCGGAGATTTGAAATCGTTTATACTCTAGTCCGCGCTCTGGGGACTTAGAGTACTCCGCTCCGCACTCCGGGGATTCGGAGATTTGAAATCGTTTATACTCTAGTCCGCGCTCTGGGGACTTAGAGTACTCCGCTCCGCACTTCGGGGATTCGGAGATTTGAAATCGTTTATACTCTAGTCCGCGCTCTGGGGACTTAGAGTACTCCGCTCCGCGCTCTGGGGACTCGGAGATTTGAAATCGTTTATACTCTAGTCCATGCTCTGGGGACTTAGAGTACTCCGCTCTGCGCTCTGGGGACTCGAAGATTTGAAATCGTTTATACTCTAGTCCGCGCTCTGGGGACTTAGAGAACTCCGCTCCGCACTCCGGGGATTCGGAGGTTCGAAATCGTTTATACTCTAGTCCGCGCTCTGGGGACTTAGAGTACTCCGCTCCGCACTCTGGGGATTCGGAGATTTGAAATCGTTTATACTTTAGTCCGCGCTCTGGGGACTTAGAGTACTCCGCTCCGCACTCTGGGGATTCGGAGATTTGAAATCGTTTATACGAGTCCGTACGTCGTACAAGATAATGTAGTTCGTCATTCAATTACGAGATATAGAAACGTTAGTGATTCATGGAAGGTATGGCTTCAAGCCTTTATTAATGAAAATCAACTAAACTGCTAGATTACAACTTTTAAAAAGAAACTAAGTTATTACTGAATGGAAAGATGCAGGAAATAACAGTACCTAAAACAAGAAAGGAAACATGCTAAATGTAATAGTGCCGCAGATGTTCACTGTTCCATGCTCGGGGGAGTGTCGTGCCATCAACGGTCGCTAGCTTGAATGTTCCTTCTCCAAGCTTCCGTTCAATGGCGTACAGACCTTCCCAGCTGGGATTCATACGTGATGGTACCGGGAAAACTCGTTTCAGAACGAGATCACCCACATCAAAGATCCTTGGGCGGACTCTGCCGTCGTAGTAGCGCTTGACTCGGTGCCTATGCGCTACCGCCCTTAATTCGGCTTCTTCATGCTTTTCATCGATGCAGTCCAGTGATTCCAACAAGAGATTCTGGTTCATCTTGTGATCATAGTATGTCACTCGGTGCGATGGAACTTCAAGCTCCACGGGTATAACGGCTTCAGAGCCGTACGCCAAGGCGAATGGAGTGTGGCCGGTCGCGGACTTGTGGGTAGTTCTATATGCCCATAATGCTGTCGGGAGTTCATCTACTCACTTGCCTCCAACCTTCTCCAGACGCTTCTTCAGTATGGACTTGATTATTTTGTTGACGGCCTCGACTTGCCCGTTAGCTTTCGGGTGTGCCACGGCGGCAAACTTCTTCTCGATGCCATACTTTAAATAGAACTCTTTGAACTCTCTGCTTTCAAATTGCATCCCATTGTCCGTAATGATGGTGCGTGGAAGGCCAAAGCGACATATAATGTTTCGTACAACGAAGTTAATGACCTTCTTAGAGGTGATTGTGGCCAAAGGTTCCGCCTCAGCCCATTTTGTGAAATAGTCGACTGCAACTATCGCATATTTCGCGCCACCTTTGGATATAGGCAAAGAGCTGATTATGTCGATTCCCCAGATCGCAAATGGCCAGGGACTACTCATTTGTGTGAGTTCCGTTGATGGAGCCCTCGGGATTTTCACATATCTTTGACACTTGTCACACTTTCTCGCATAGTCTATGGCGTCCCGGTTTACGGTGGGCCAGTAATATCCATAGCGGAGGATCTTCTTTGCTAGCATCTGCCCCCCAGTATGGTCGCCACATTCCCCTTCGTGAACCTCTCTCAAGACCCACTTTGTCTCATCATGAGCGATGCATCGCAATAATGGGTCTGAGAATCCTTTCCGATACATTGACCCATCCTGCATTACGTATCGCGCGGCCTTTCGAAGGACCTGCCGTCTTTCGCTCCTTTTTTCTGGTAAAGCCCCGGTCGTCAGGTACAGTTTGAATGGGGTTATCCATGATTCCTTCTCGATCTCCGTTTCCAACACGCGATCGACTTTCATCTCGTCTATGCTCGGGGCATGCAAGACTTCGACGGGATACAATCCCATTTGCTGCGCGTCGCCGGTACTCGCAAACTTAGCCAGTAAGTCGGCTTCTTTGTTCTGTTCGCGCGGGATATGTGAAATGTCATAACGCTCAAGATTTGATAGTAATTCTTGGACCTGAACGAGGTACGGAGCGTGCTTTAGTCCCTTTGCTTGGTAGTCTCCCCGTACTTGGTAAACCACCAACTGTGAGTCGCAAAAGATTTCGATTGACTTGATCCCGAGTTCCCTGATGAGCTTCAAGCCAGCGATCAGTGCCTCATATTCTGCTTCGTTATTTGTAGCCGGGAAGTCGAGCTTCAGGGCATAACAGATTGATCGGTTTTCCGGAGTTATAAGAACTACGCCCGCACCAGAGCAACGGTCGTTTGATGCACCGTCAGTGTATAATTTCCATCGAACGGGGGGAATGATGTCGTCGTCATCCGGTTTGATGGGTATGGTAAACTCAGCGATGAAATCTGCTAATGCTTGCCCTCGGATGGCTCTCCGCGGTAAGTATGCGATATCGAATTGGCTCAACTCGATGTTCCATCTTAGCAATCTTCCAGAAGTTTCCGGCCGTTGGAGTACCGGTCTCAAGGGTTGATCGGTATAAACACCGATTGAATGTGCTTGAAAGTATGGGCGCAACTTACATGATGCAATCACCAAGCAATAAGCCAATTTCTCGATTTTAGGGTAATTCCTCTCTGCCCCTGTTAAACGCTTGCTAACATAATACACCGGCTTCTGGACTCGATCCTCCTCACAAACCAAAGCCGCACTTATCGCATGCGGGGATACAGCCAAGTATACGTACAACATTTCGTGGTCAACTGGTTTTGATAGCATTGGTGGACTCTCCAGATGCCTCACCAGATTCCGGAATGCTTCCTCACAACTAGACGTCCATTCAAAATTTCTCTTCCCTTTCTTTATTATATCGAAGAATGGGATGCACTTGTCAGTTGCCCTGGATATAAATCGACTTAGCGCAGCTACTTTTCCATTCAAGCTCTGTACTTGCTTTATAGTCCTGGGCGCTTGCACATCTCAAATAGCTTGGATCTTTTCTGGGTTGGCTTCGATTCCCCTAGCATTGACGATGAATCCCAAAAACTTCCCCGATGCAACGCCGAAGGAACACTTCAAAGGGTTGATCTTCATCCCATAAAACCTGAGTATGTCGAACATTTCAGTCAAGTCTCGAATGTGGTCGTTTGACCGTCGTGACTTCACGAGCATGTCATCCACATAGACTTCCATCGTTCTACCCAGCTGGTCCTTGAACATCCGATTCACTAAACGCTGGTAAGTTACTCCTGCATTCTTCAATCCAAAGGGCATTACTACATAGCAATAAAGCCCGACATTCGTAACGAAACTGGTGTGTTCTTGGTCTGGAACATGCATCGGGATTTGGTTGTACCTGGAGTATGCATCCATGAATGATAACAGCTCGTGTCCTGCAGTGGAATCGACCAACTGATCGATCCTAGGCAATGGGAAACTGTCCTTAGGGCATGCTTTGTTCAAGTCAGAATAATCTACACAAGTCCTCCATTTCCCATTCGCCTTTTTTACCAGCACGGGGTTGGATACCCATTCCGGGTAGAGGGCGTCGCGGACGAACCCATTTGCTTTGAGTTTGTCCACCTCCTCTCCAAGAGCGGCGGACCTCTCCGGATCCATTCCTCTCCTTTTCTGTTTAACTAGAACGTATTTCGGATCTATGTTCAACATATGACTCGTGATGGCAGGGGAAATCCCACACATATCAGAATGCGTCCAGGCGAAAACATCAAGATTCGCCCGGAGGAAGTCACTAAGGTCTTCAGTCATCGCGGGACCAAGCTGTGATCCGATTTTCAGAATTCGCGAAGGGTCATCACGGCTAACTGAGATGTCAATTGTTAATTCAGCCGGTGCCGCCTTCTCTTCCCTGGGTTTCTCATCGTCGTCTCTCGGATCTATATCTCCGAAGATCCGAGAACTATGCCCGAGCCAGGGCTCGGGCACTACTTGTCAATTATCCGCATTAAGGATGCGAACGGGATTGTCCGCAACCTTTCCCTTCTCCCTCCGATGGGCTTCTCAGAGCTCAGCCACATAACAGGAACGACCAACTGCTTGATCGCCATGAACAATACCTACTCCTTTGTCAGTCGGGAACTTCAAAGTTAAACACCAAGGGGCTGATGCTGCCCTAAACTCAGCCAGGGCCGGCCGGCCCAAGAAAACGTTATATGGAGAATCCACATCCAAAACTACGAAGGGTAGAATCTGCACCCTCCGACGCTCGCCTTGTCCCAGTTCAACTGGTAACTCATCGTACCCCACGGCGTCGGTTGCCGCGCCGTTAAAGCCGTGTATACGAGCCTTGGACGGTTTTAGGTCTTTTGTTTCCATTTTCATCTGGTCGTAAGCCTTCTTGAAGATTATGTTGATAGAACTCCCGCAATCAATCAGAATTCTTTATACATATGCTGGTCTGATCGTTGCAGATATGACCATGGAGTCGATGGTCGGAGCCTCTATCTGATCAGCGTCTCTACTTCTGAACACAATATCGTCTGTCATTACGCGCTGCTGCTTAGCAGGGGCCCCGTCCTCCATGTTCGAACAGCACTCAAAATCTACATGCTTCAGGGAACTTGCATATCTCTCCATCTCTTGCCAATTCTTATCCGCGGGGTGAGGTCCGCCGATAATTGTATTTATAACTAGTCTGCCTACGGTTCGGGCAGGCTCCTCGGGATGACGCGGAGCTGGTGCACGACCTGGGTTGGACATTCCCTGTCCTCCTTCCTGAGGATCCTTCACAAATTCTTGCAATTTCTTCTGCCTGATCAACTTCTCAATAGCTTCGTGTAGGTGTCTGCACTCCTCCGTATTGTGCCCATAAGTCTCATGGAAGCGACAATATTTCCCGGTCCGTTTTTGTTCCTCGGTCGATTCTTTCGGACGTGGCTTTCTGTATTGAAAAGTATTGCAGGTGGATAGGTAGATGTTCTCAAGTGGGGCGTTCAGCGGAGTATACTCGCTGTAGCTTGGAATTCTCGACTTCCACTTTCCCGCTTCTCTCTTCTTCCCTTGACTCCTTCCTCCGGACTCCTTGGGTTGCCCAGGCTTGTTCTGGACATTGACTTGGACCTTTCCCGAGCTGTCTCCAGATTGCTTCACAGCAATGTTGCTCTTTATTGACTCTTGGACAGGTCCTGGCGCCTTATCTCGTCGTACCCACCTAGCTTCCTCTCTTCTTATGAACTGGTGCGCCTTTGAGTAGAAACACTCTAGTGTAGCCGGAGGTTTTCCTGCCAGCCAGTCTCCAAACTCAGAGTCTGGATCCACACCTCTCATTACAGCCATCAGAATTGCATGGTCATTGGGATTACTGACTTCAGTTGCTGCTACGTGGAATCTTTGTAAATATTCCTTCAACGACTCCCCGGGATTTTGGATTACACTTGACAGAGACATCACGTCCTTTGGGCACGTAGTGTGTATCCTGAACTGCTCAATAAACTTCTTTGCCAACTCCTCGAAATTTGATACGGATCGCGGAGGAAGTCGGGTGAACCACATAGTAGCGATCCCAGATAGAGTAATCGGAAAGCATCTACACTTGGTGGCATCGTTCGCTCTAGCTGAATCCATCATCCCTTCGTACCTCATGACATGCTGTCTGGGGTCAGTCCTCCCTTCATACGCAGGGATAGTAGGCATACTAAACTTCCTGGGGTACGCCGCTTGCAACACAGCATCCGTGAACAGAGTATGACTTCTTGACACTCCCCAATCATCATTTGATAACCCTTGATTTTCCTTCATCAACTGCCTGATCATGGCTGTCAGATCTGGTGTCTGTATGGAAGGTGGAAGGTTAGTGTCTGTTCTACGCGCCTGTCCATGCTGATGCCTCCTCTCCTGGCGGTCTGCCAATCGTGCGTCTTGAGGTTCGACATCGTTAGCATTTTGATGATCCGGGCCTCTATCCTCCGTCTGTACCCCGGTCCTGAAGTTTCCAGCTCTTGCTTGGTCACGGTCTCCAGTTGTTTGAACATCAGCTTCTGCTCGTGCAGCGTCTGCGCCTGGGAGGTTCATCAGAGGAAGTTGAGCTGTCAGATGAAGAGTAAGGAGCGGGATTGCCCCCAGCATTCTGTTGCTGCTGTTGAGTGAGTTATGCCATCAGGTTGGCGTTAGCTTGCATCTGCTCTCCTAGTTGTCTCCTGCTTTCCCTGAGTTCTCTCATCAAGTCATTGAACTCTATTCTAGTGACAACTGGAGTCTGTTCTTGAGCGGCAATTCCTGCACTCGGAATCGCTGGTTGATTGCTAGGTCCTGCTTGTTGCACACTAGCAGTTTCGTGGGCATCCGCATTATGAGAAGCTGACCTGGTACATGGTCTTGCCATTGTAGAGTTATCGGTATGAACTCTGAGTAGAATCAACGGATGTCCTATCAGTGAGTCGGATTTTCTTTGGGGGATTTGTTCAATCCAGGAGCTTCAAAGCAGATCCTTGAGGTCTGAGAATTCAGTTCTCATTGAAAGCACCAAAGTGTTAGCACCAAAATTGGTCACTAACCTCGTAGAGAAAGACTGTGTAGAGATATAAGTGATGAAAGTAAATTTAACAGAGAAGACAATGCTAATTTAATTGTAGAAAGTAAGAACACCAAATTTATAGTGGTTCAGCGTAATTGCCTACGTCCACTTTGAGGTTAAACTTTATTGATCTTCTTAGTTGATGATTACAAATACGATTCGTGAATCAAATGCTTGAATGAAGTTGTTAAGTAGAGAAGATGAGTCTCAAAAATGGCAGAGTTTCCCCAGTGTTCTCTCCCCAAAAAAGGATCCCTTTCACTGTGACCCTGCCCCTCTATTTATAGGCAAATATGGGCTGGACTTCCCAAATGGGCTGGATGGCCGAACACTCTAGCCCCAGTACAGTGGTCGCTGCATGCCGATCCTGGTATGCCGAACGCTCTGATGCCGAACAGTCCTTCTATGCCGAACGATACGCTGGATGTGTGGGAAGTGCAGGATGATTGTCAGTTGAGGCCGAACGTGTCTCTATCCGAAGCTCTTGAACGAGAAGTGCACGCTGGCCGAACAACATTGTCACCTTGAGTAGTTGTGCATACTGAATGTCTTCTGGATGACAAGTACTCTCGTTGCCGAGTACTACGCCGGGTACCTTGGAGTGCCGAGTACTCCTGTTGCCGAGTACTACGCTGAGTACCAAGGAGTGCCGAGTACCAAGGAGTGCCGAGTACTCCTGTTGCCGAGTACTACGCCGAGTACCAAGGGATGCCGAACGCTCTTGTTGCCGAGTTCTCCTATCACCGAGTTCTAATGATACCGAACGCTAGGGATGCTGAGCATTGGTTGTCGCCGAGTGCCAGTTGACGCCGAACACTACTTGACGCCGAGTCTCCTGGTCCCCGAGCATTACGGATGCCGAACGCTATGGATGCCGAGTCCCACTGGATGCCGTGCGCTTCGTCGAACACTCCTGGATGCCAAGTGCTTCGCCGATCACTCCTGGATGCCAAGTGCTTCGCCGAACACTCCTGGATGCCGGACACTTTCTTGTTGCCGGGTGCTACCTGATGCCGAGCACTAGTTGCCTGGTCAAATCTCCAGGAAACAACGGTTACCCTAAATTAGTGTCGGCAGCCATCAAAAGCCGTCAGAATACCTGGAAAGTAGGCCCCGGTTGGTCGTTGAAATACCTGGAAGGGACGGTGGGTACGGATTGGAGTGAATTTGAGGGTTTAGGGTTTTTAGTTTTAGATTTGGGATTGTGAAATGAGGAAGAAAACAAGTTCGGCTTCAGTTGTATATGCGACATTCCGATGTTTTTCGACGGCCGTCGACGGCTATTTTTTCGATGGCTTTCGACGACTTTCTACTCCTGACTTCTATTTCACCATCTTCTTGAACTCACCTCTCTCCCAATATTTCAAGAATTACTCGTATATCTCATGGGCAAGGGATGGATATTTTATCCACTCGTACGCATACCATGCGTCCATTTCTGGCATTTTTAGATGTTGCGATCGCCCATATCCTCCTTACAAGGTTATTAGAAATGCCATCTCTCCAAGCAAATTTCCGTTACAAATGCAAATTGGATATATTACGAAAAATGATATATATTTATATAATGTGTTGTGTGAAAAAATTATTTTACCATAAATTCCTCAAACATTATTTTCTTCATGTTACCGGGAATGTCCCTAAATCTAAGCCAGAATGCCGTGATCCATGCAAGCAAGCCATCATGGATAGCGATGGATGTGGCGTCGCTGGTTAAAACATACCTATATATTTGTATGTATATATGTAACATCTCGTATCTGGAGGCCATTAGCTAAGCGCTAAAGATGCTATAGTCATCCATAGTATTAACTTCTGGTGATGAAATACAGTAATGATAATGGTATCCATAATATCAGAAGCACATGAATATGAACAAAATCACAGATTTTAAAGAACAACATTTTGCTAATTACATTTCAAAACAATAATTCATCTCCATGTTACATAATCCCATATCGTTTCCCAAGCAATGATTAAATATATCATTTACAAAATACACTAAGAGTAACATATGACGATGCCCCCTTGGTTAATCAAAGCAATATAGTCATAACTGACTTAATATACACAGCAGAATCAAAAATGAAACTCCTAAATAGCTATCCGTCAACCACCTCTTCGTCTCTGGAAGCTTTATTTGCCAAAAGACTAAAAACCTGAAAACCTCAACCCTCAGCCTACTCAAATCAATTTTGAGTACCCGAGAGTTCAAGGGTAAACAAAAACTTCGAGTCAGGCATAAAGCCTGGTGTGAATAGTTCTGTTACATCTCGGTTTACTGATATTTTGTGAGACCACGCCGCATAGCGGAACGAGTTTCCCCTCACTAATATCCTTTTCAAAACATATATTTTGCAACTTTCCTACAACCAAACTAGTTAATCAAACTGATTATATCAAAATAGCAATATCCGTTATGCTAATTAAATAGACTATTTGTCCATCAAACTTATTATATCAAAATAGCAATATCCGTTGTGCTAAATAAATGGACTATCCGTCCGTCAAAACAAGTAATATGTGAGCTACCTGTCCACACATAATAGCAAGGTCCATTATGCTAAAAATGAACTATTTGTTCATAAAACTGGACTGACTGGCCGCAAACTGGACTACTGTCCGAAATCTAGATTGACTGCCTGCAAAATGGACTAATAGTTCGAATTACTTTCTTAGGGTTAACTACCCTTTAAATTTTCCTTGAAAACCTTTTCAAAATGATTTAGTCCTTCAAATCATATATACATATATACAAGGAAAATACATCTTTAGCTTTACTCTAAGCAAATTTGCCATGATATATACACTTTACTCAAAATAATGCTGATGAATTTTAATAAGGATTAGCTATCCTCTCAAATAAGTTAAAGTCCTTTTTAACTTGCAGATACTTAGGCTAATCTGCCTATAAAATATATTCGAAACCTTTGTTTAAACCTTTAAACAACCCATTCGAAACCCCTTGAAGGTAACCCCTTCGAAACCAAGTAAAACCTTTTACTTAATCTAGGCTGAAAGGCCAAACCTTACCTTTCGAGACCATTGAAAACCTCTCTTTCGAAACCAATAAAAGTCCTTCCTTTGAAAACTTTAAAACATTTAGACATCCTTCTTTAAAACCTTTAATTATTGCCTTTTGAAAACATAGGGAAAAACCTTTTCCTTCATCCGTTTCGAAACCCTGGGGAACCACCCCTTTCGAAACCATTCATCAAAACCTTTCGAAACAGTCAAAACTCAATCCTTTCGAATGCACTTTGGGTTCAATTTTAAAACATGTGGAAACCTTTCGAAACCATTCAAAATTTCATTCCTTCAAGGCCATTGAAAACGTCATGGTCGAAACCGCTTGGATTCTGCCTTCAAGTAGAGAAAAAGGATCAGAAACCCATTATAGTCGAAAGCACCTGTTTCGAAACCTTTCAAAACTATCTCTTTCGAAACCATTTGGGTTTTACTTTACTTAATGAAAAAGGGTCCTTTAAAACATTTAGGTCGAAAGCTACTTCTTCGAAACCAATCCTAAGTAATGAAGTGATGGTGTCGAAACCATCACTTCGAAAGCATTGGAGAGGTGGCCTAGTTTTTAGAAAACAAAACAATTATTTCGAAACCATCTGGGTCGAAAGGTAGGAAGCGGCAGCTAAAGGTTTCGACCTAGTCGAAAGCAGTCATTTAAAAACAGAGGCATAACCCAATCGAAACCATTTCCTTTAAAATCACTTGACTTAGTCGAAAGCTAATTAGTTGAAAGTCATTTAGTCGAAAGCAAGCAGGCGCATTTTTAATTTAAAAACAAAGCATTGCCTCAATCCCTTCGAAACCCCTAGTTTCGACTCCAAACCTTCCGCCTACATCCAATTCATTACGTACCAGTAGACTGATACCATGTGCATTGGTTTCAACTGTGTCGGAAGTGAAGATAAAGAAGCGGAACCTGGTGCCGACGGTGTCGAAATAGTGAAAATCACATAGCAAATAGTTCTTTTCACCTAGCCTGCTTTACATGTCTAATTGTGATTGGTAGCCTCTTTCTTTACCAATAAAAAGTACTGCACTTTGTCAAAAGTGCTGCCGACTTTCTAGATTTAACAATTTAAATTATTTTACAAAAAACCCCTTCTCCTCTTTAAATTATATAAAACATTTAAGTCTCATACCTTAAATAATTTTATATACCCATCAAAATACTTAGGAAAAATCTGGAAAAATCTCTTTTGATATGTTTTCTAACATACAAAAATTTTAGACCCAATTCTTTTATTTTTTACCCGTAAATAATTTATAACCCAAAATATCATTTTCTTTACTAGAAAATTCATATAAAATCCACATTAATTTCAAAAATTCTGAAAATTGAAACCCATCTCTAAAATAATATTCATGACCTTCATAAAAATTCGCAATTCATTTGGATATCATTTAATAGGGTTTTCATCTTAAAACATATCATAAATTCAATATGAATAACCATAATTCATCAACAAGTATATATATTCAGTCTATCATTCAAAAACATGGCAAATCATTGTAAAATATTCGAAATTCATATTAAAACCAAAAACACAATCAAAAATGAGATGTAAAATTATTCACCTTAGCCTTTGTGATTAAAGAGATTGAGATGTGAAAAGATTTGATTTGAATTAGCTTCCTCCTAGCTTTTCTTCTTCTTTTCCTTGTTAATGGTGGTCGGCCTCTAGTTATAAAATTTGAGAATGAAAAATGAACGTGTAAAATTTTACATGGCCAATGGAAAGGGTATAGGAATGGCCTCTTTTCTATTTTACCCCTCTTCTATTTCATATTAAACTCTTCTTTTAGTTCAATATTAAATGGCACGGCTACCCCTTAATTAAAATCAAATCTCAATCCCCTAATCAACACATTATTTTATTTAGCTAATTAAATATCCTAAATAATGTTACCAAAAATCTGTGATGTTACATACTACCCTCCTTAAAAAATTTCACCCTTGAAATTACGATAAGGTACACAACAAATCAAACAAGAAGGTAAAACATACCATCAAACAAGTCTGGATAAGTATCTCTAATCCTGCTCTCAATCTCCCAAGTACAGTCCCTGTCATCGTCGCTCCACTGGACTTTGACTAACCTGACTGTCTTGGTTCTAAGCCTCTTCTCATCTCTCGCAACAATGTGAACTGGTTTTCTCAATATAGTCAAATCCGGTTCTATCACTAAATCATCTATCACAGTAGGTGCAATAGTAGTCTCCGGGTCTCTAACACACTTCCTGAGATGAGAACCATGAAAAACATCATGGACACCTGCCAATCTGCTCGGTAACTCAACCCTATATGCGAGTTTCCCGATCCTCTCAACAGTAGGAAAAGGTCCAATGAATCTCAGTGCTAACTTTCCTGATTTCCCAAATCTAATCACACCCTTCATCGGTGATACTTTGACTAAAACCCGGTCCCAAACCGAGAACTCTAAATCTTTCCATCTCTCATCTACATAACTTTTCTACCTAGACCGAGCCTCCTTCATTCTTGCCCGAATGACCTCAATCTTTTTTGCAACCTCTCTAACCAAATCTGGACCAAGAACCAACCTATCCCCAGTCTCCAATCAACAAACGAGATATTTGCATGGCCTTACATACAAAGATTCAAACGGTGCCATCCAAATACTAGTATGATAACTATTGTTATATGAAAACTCGACTAAATGCATATCGTCTTCCCATGATCCCCTGAAATCTAAAACACAAGCTCTCAACAAATCTTCCATGATTTTGTTAACTCTTTCCGTTTTCCCATCTATCTGCGGATGGTAAGCGGTACTCATCTTGAGTTTGGTTCCCAAAACTTCCTATAGACTCTTCTAGAATTCACTAGTGAACAAAGGATCTCTGTCACTAACTATGTTACTAGGAATTCCATGCAGTTTAACAACATTCTTCATAAACATCCTTGCCAAAACAGGTGCCGTTCGGGTTTACCTAACTGGAATGAAATGGGCGCTCTTGGTCAATCTGTCCATTATGACCCATATAATATCATTTCCTCTATTCGAACTTGGCAACCCGTCAATGAAATCCATAGAAATAGAATCCCACTTCCATACTGGAATATCTAATGGCTAAAGCAACCTACTTGGTTTCTGGTGTTCGACCTTTGCCTGTTGGCAAATCGTGCACTGCTTCACACACAAAATAATATCCCACTTCATACCTTCCGAGAACATACTCCTCTTCATATCCTGATACATCTTAGTACCTCCTGGATGAATAAAGAACTTCAAACGATGGCATTCCTCCAAGACTTCTTTCCTTATGTTTCCTACACTTAGAACACATAACCTTCCTTTCTTTCTCAACCTCCCATTCCGGTCAAGACTGAAATCTTTCAAGTCATTACTCTTGGTTCCATCTCTTAACTTCCTTATCCGTTCAGCTAACATTGGATCCTCTTCCTGTTTAGAAGCAATCCTTTCGATCAACACTGCTAGAACTTCAAAACATGATAATACAACTGTACCCCCACTAGACCCAGCCTTGGATCTCCACTGCAATCTGCTAATGCTTCTAAATCTTTCCACTCAGCAATCATCGTTAACACTGCATTCTGATGTTTCCTGCTAAGTGCATCTGCAACCTTGTTGCCTTTTCCCGGTGTGTACTCAATCCCAAAATCATAAGCGGCAATAAACTCTAACCACATCTGTTGTCTCATGTTCAGCTCCTTCTGATAGAACAAATACTTCAGTGACTTATGATTGGTGTATAACTCAAACCTCTCTCCCAAAAGGTAATGTCTCCACACCTTCAAGGAAAAAATAACAGCAGCAAATTCTAAATCATGCATCAGATACCTGATCTCACGCGGTCAAAGCTGTCTAGAAGCATAGGCAATCACTTTACCCCTCTACATCAGCACAGCTCCTAATCCTATTCCACACGCATCTGTATAGACCACTAAATCCCGATTCCCTTCTAAAACAACCAACACAGGTGCATGGGTCAATAAGTGTTTCAAACTCTGGAATGCTTCCTCAGACTTATCAGTCCACACAAACTTTACATCCTTTCTTGTTAGCTTGGTCATCGGTGCCGCTATCCGTGAAAAATCCTTAACAAATATTCGATAATAACCAGCCAACCCAAGGAAACTCTTTATCGTCGTCACTATCTCGAGTCTCTTCCAACTATTTACTGCATCGATCTTAGTCGGAACTACTGACAACCCTTCCTTTGAGACTACATGACCAAGAAACTTCACTTCCTTCTTCCAGAAATGACACTTCGAAAAATTTGCTTTCAACTGATGCTGCCTCAGCGTCTCAAGCACCACTCTAAGATGAACTTCATGGTTTCTTTCATCCTTAGAGTAAATCAAGATATCATCTATGAAAACCAATACATACCTATCCAAGTGCTCTTGGAAAACCCGGTTCATCAAATCCACAAAGAAAGCTGGTGCATTAGTCAGTCCGAATGGCATAACTAACCATTTGTACGACCCATACCTGTTCCTAAATGCCATCAAAGGTATATTATCCTCTACTACCCCGAGCTGATAGAAACCTACCGCTAAATCCAACTATGAAAATACATTGGCTTCACTCAACTGGTCGAACAAATCGTCAATCATCGGCAATGGATATCGATTCTTTATCATCCTCTCATTCAACTTATGATAATCGATACATAGGCTTAACGATCCATCCGGCTTCTTAGCAAACACTACTGCTGCATCCCAAGGCAAACTACTTGGCCTGATCAAACTTTTGCCTTCTAAATCCACAAACTGCTCCTTTAACTCCCTCATCTTAGTAGGAGTCATCCTGCTCGGTGGCCTAATCACTGATTCTGCTCCCTGATCCAAATCTATCCAAAACTCAATGGCTCGTTTCGGTGGTAATCCAACTACAGACTCAAAAACATCTGCGAATTATCTAACCACGAAAACTCGGCTCAACTCATCATCTGGTTCCATAACACCCAACAAAGCATACATCTCACTGCTAGAACCTTCTACGGTATAAATAATCCGGTCACAATAATCAGGGTGTCCAAGGGATATTTTCCTATCTTGGCAAAATATCATAGCATCGTACTCACTTAACCAATCTATACCAAGATTAATTCCAAACCCCACAAAATCAAACGCATGCAAATTAAAAACAAAAGCATGACCTAATAGGTCAAACTCTAACTGGTCACATCTCAACCCTAGAGTTGCATACCCTCCTATTGGATTCACAACCCGTAAGGAAGTAACTAAATATGTGGGTTCTAGGTTAAGCTTATCTATCAAACATCTAGATATAAAAGAATGCGATGCACCAGTATCAAATAGAACGCTAACATACATACCATGAATCTAAAGCGTACCTCCCAAGACTGCCTTTCCTTTCTTTTGGGCTGTTGGCTTAGAAGCAGTAGGCTCCAATGCATATACTTTTCCCTTTCCATCCTTTGCGGGCACCTTGCACTGGCTCTTATAATGGCTAATCTGGTCATAGTTGTAGCACCTGATACCCTTCTTTCCAGCTACCTCCTTTACCTTCCTAGCAAGGCACTCATTAGCATAGTGCTCCTTCTTATCGCACTTGAAACAGATAATCTCAGACTTCCCCTTCTTAGCTGCTCCTCCCTTCTGAGCACCTTTTTTTGGAAAGAACTTCCTCTTCTGATTCTGCCCAACCTGGACTTCTTTAGCCTTACTCTTCTCTAGAGAATCAAGAAACTCCTCATGCCTTAAGGCCATCTCCACTACAAAGTCAGAAGGATCTCTAATATGAGGTAATGTGGCCCTAGCTAACTCAGGCTTCAACCCCATGACGAACTTCTTATTCCTCATTATGATTGTTTCTACTTCATACCCATACCAGGCCAACTCCTCGAAATTTCTAGCATACTCTTGTACTGACATCTCTCCCAGCTCTAACTCAGCAAACTTTCTGATCAAAGCTAACTATGCCATTGCTGAAATAAACCTCTCGTGGAACCTTCCCTTGAAATCATCCCAGGTCATAGTTTCCTCATCCATCGTCACAGTCACACTATTCCACTAGAACGGAGCTGCTCTCTAAAGCTATCTAGATGCCAACCTCCTCTTCTACTCATCATTGAGCCCCAAATCTACAAAAATCCTTTCGTAGTGCAAGAGCCAATTCTCTACCTCAATGGCATCTTCTGTTCCAACAAACGGTTTCCCTCCAAGCTTGGTACAATCTCCACTTAGCTTAGCATAATGGTTAGCTACCGGAATTTTCGGAACTCCTCCTCCCATTACTCCAGCAGCAACACCAGCCTGCACCATATTCACGAAGAACTGATACATAGCTTCCATTACAACTTGCGGGACTTCAGCACCCACATTTCTTGCTTGTGCCTGACCTTGGGTCCTCCTTGCACTAGGTTCGGCATTCCCTTCGGTGCCCTTCCCTCCGAGGTTAACTCTTCCTCTTCTACCTTCCATACCTGTATTCAAACCTCATGAGATACAGACAAATAACCTAACAAGGACAGGAGACTAGAGATAAAGCGTATACTTATATGTAGAAAATACAAGTATGTTACTATAACATTATCCCATACCCCAATCTTATTCTAATTCCTTAGGATTATGTTTTAAAAACCATTTTTATTTAAAAGTTTTTCATAAACCATGCTCTGATACCAAGTTGTAATATCCCTTATTTAGAGGCCAAAAGCTAAGCACTATAGATGCTGCAGTTATCCATAGTATTGAATTCTGGTGACGAAATACTGTAATGATAATGGTATCCATAATATCAGAAGCACATGAATATGAACAAAATCACAGCTTTTAAAAAACAACATTTTTCTGATTACATTTCAAAACAATAATTTATATCCATGTTACATAATCTCATATCATTTCCCAAGCAATGATTAAATATATCATTTACAAAATAAGCCAAGAGTGACATATGACGATGCCCCCTTGGTTGATCAATGCAATATAGTCATAACTGACTTAATATACATAGCGGAATCAAAAAAGAAACTCCAAAATAGCTATCCGTCAGCCACCTACTCGTCTTTGGAAGCTTTATTCGCCAAAAGACTAAAAACCTCAACCCTCAGCCTGCTTAAATCAATTTTGAGTACCCGAGAGTTTAAGGGGAAACAAAAACTTCAAGTCAGACATAAAACCTGGTGTGAATAATTATGTTACATCTCGGTTTACTGATATTAAGTGAGACCACACCGCTTAGCGGAACGTGTTTCCCTTCACTAATATCTTTTTCAAAACATATATTTTGCAATCATTTCCTGCAATCAAACTGGTTAATCAAACTGTTTATATCTAAATATCAATATCCGTTATGCTAATTAAATAGACTATTTGTCCATCAAACTTATTATATCAAAATAGCAATATCCATTATGCTAAATAAATGGGCTATCTATCCATCAAAACAAGTAATATGTGATCTACCTGCCCACACATAATAGCAAGGTCCATTATGCTACAAATGACCTATATGTTCATAAAACTGGGCTGACTACCCGCAAACTGGACTACTTTCCGAAATCTAGGCTGACTGCCTGCAAAATGGACTAACTGTCTGAATTACTTTCTTAGGATTAACTACCTTTTAAATTTTCCTTGAAAACATTTTCAAAATGATTTAGTCCTTCAAGTCACATATATATTCAAGGAAAATACATCTTTAGCTTTACTCTAAGCAAATTTGCCATGATATA
Source organism: Allium fistulosum (assembly GCA_030737815.1). NCBI lineage: Eukaryota > Viridiplantae > Streptophyta > Magnoliopsida > Asparagales > Amaryllidaceae > Allium > Allium fistulosum. Next base: position 1,261,298,177 of record CM060901.1, read on the forward strand.
TACACTTTACTCAAAATAATGTTGGTGAATTTTAATAAGGATTAGCTATCCTTTCAAATAAGTTAAATTCCTTTTTAACTTGCAAATACTTAGGCTAATCTGCCTAATAATATATTCGAAACCTTTGTTTAAACCTTTAAACAACCCATTCGAAACCCCTTGAAGGTAACCCCTTCGAAACCAAGTAAAACCTTTTACTTAATCTAGCCTGAAAGGCCAAACCTTACCTTTCAAAACTGTTGAAAACCTCTCCTTAGAAACCAATAAAAGTCCTTCTTTCGAAAGCTTTATAACATTTAGACATCCTTCTTTAAAACCTCTAAGTATTGCCTTTCAAAAACATAGGAAAAACCTTTTCCTTTAATCCTTTCGAAACCCTGGGGAACCACACATTTCAAAACCATTCATCAAAACCTTTCGAAACAGTCAAAATTCAATCCTTTCGAAAGCACATTAGGTTTAATTTTAAAATATGTGGAAAACTTTCGAAACCATTCAAAATTTCATTCCTTTGAAACCATTGAAAACGTCACGGTCGAAACCATTTGGATTCTGCCTCCAAGTAGAGCAAAAGGATCAAAAACCCATTATAATCGAAAGCACCTATTTTGAAACCTTTTAAAACTATCTCTTTCAAAACCATTTGGGTTTTACTTTACTTATTAAAAAAGGGTCCTTTAAAACACTAAGGTCGAAAGCTACTGCTTCAAAACCAATTCCTAAGTAATGAAGTGATGGTGTCGAAACCATCCCTTCGAAAGCATTGGAGAGGTGGCCAAGTTTTTAGAAAACAAAACAATCCTTTCGAAACCATCTGGGTCGAAAGGTAGGAAGCGGCAGCTAAAGATTTCGACCTAGTCGAAAGCAATTATTTAAAAACAAAGGCACAACCCAATTGAAACCATTTCCTTTAAAACCATTTGACTTAGTTGAAAGCTACTTAGTCGAAAGTCATTTAGTCGAAAGCAAGCAGGCACATTTTTAATTTAAAAACAAAGCATTGCCTCAATCCCTAGTTTCGACTCCAAACCTTCCACCTACATCCAATTTACTACGTACCAGTAAACTGATACCATGTTCATTGGTTTTTATTATGTCGGAAGCAAAGATGAGGAAGCGGAACCTGGTGCCGACGGTGTCAAAACAGTGAAAATCATGTAACAAATAGTTCTTTTTACGTAACCTGCTTTATGTGTCTAATTGTGATTGGTTGCCTCTTTCTTTATAATAAAAAGTACTGCACTTTGTCAAAAGTGCTGCCGACTTTCTAGATTTAACAATTTAAATTATTTTACAAATAGCCCCTTCTCCTCTTTAAATTATATATAACATTTAAGTCCCATACCTTAAATAATTTTATATACCCAACAAAATACATAGGAAAAATTCCAGAAAATCTTTTTTAATATATTTTCTAACATATAAAAATTTTAGACCCAATTCTTTTATTATTTACCTATAAATAATTTATAACCCAAAATATCATTTTCTTTACTAGAAAATTCATATAAAATCCACATTAATTTCAAAAATTCTGAAAATTGAAACCCATCTCTAAAATAATATTTGTGACCTTCGTAAAAATTCCCAAGGCATTTGGATGTAATTTAATAGGATTTTCACCTTAAAACATATCATTCATCAACAAGTATATATATATATACATATATATATATATATATAATCATTATATCATTCAAAAACATGGAAAATCATTGCAAAATATTTCGAATTCATATTAAAACCAAAAACACAATCAAAAATGAGATGTAAACATTATTCACCTTAGCCTTTGTGATTAAGGAGATTGAGTTATGAATAGATTTGATTTAAATTAGCTTCCTCCTAGCATTTCTTCTTCTTTTCCTTGTTAACGGTGGCCGGCCTCTAGTTATAAAATTTGAGAATGAAAAATGAACGTGTAAAATTTTACATGGCCAAGGAAAAGGATATAGGAATGGCCTCTTTCCTATTTTACCCCTCTTCTATACCATATTAAACTCCTCTTTTAGTTCATTATTAAATGGCACATCTACCCCTTAATTAAAATCAAATCTCAATCCCATAATCAACACATTATTTTATTTAATTTAACTAATTAAATATCCTAAATTATGTTACCAAAAATCTGCGGTGTTACAATAGATGTATGTTGTTGCTGAGATTTTTGGTCTCACAACACGTCAAATGATCATTAAAGTAATTGTAGCATACTTCCATGGATTAGAATTAACAAACTTAAGTAATATTAAATTTACCTTTAGGTAGTAATTATGTTGCTGGGAGCTTACACAATTATGTTGTTGCACTTTAACTGCTTGTTAAAATGTTAAGTTGGGTTTATATCCAATTCGAGTAAAAGAAAGAAAACAAAGTAGAAGAGAATCTAACGCCGAATACTAGGTAGGTAAACTAAAGGAAAAAGGTAAAGACACGGAGAATTTTATGTGGTTCGGATGAAAAAGAATCCAACGTCCACGTGGAACTTGACTGGGTTTTTGTGCTTGGATATTCAGATCTTAGAGTTGTGACGTTTCTAACCTGGATGTCGAGATCTACGTTGTATTTTGCCTATAGATAGCAAGCTGCCTACAACTTTGTAACGACTCGGATTTTTCGATGTTTGATTTTGAATATTTAAATGGTTTTAAATAATGATTTGGGATACAAATCGATTTTGGATATGAAGATTTTTGGTTGGGATTATAGAATGAATTTAAAATTTAAATATATTGATTTATCGAAATACGGAAATAGTGAATAATTGAAAATTGGAGTTGAATATGAATTGAAACGATTTCTAATGTCGATGTAAAATTCTATTTGAACTAGAATTTAATTAATAAGTTTTTAAAACTAAAATTCAAGTAAATTAATAAATTTTTGAAAATCATCGATTTAATCGACGCGTTTAAAATAGCGATCCAGGACACAGTCTCGGAATTCGACGAAACTAGTTCCGTTGGATCTGTAATAATGTATTATAATCGGATTTCAAATTTCACAGCGTTTGGATTTACCGTTTGGTCGTACGATCTGAAAACGCCTAGAGATAATTTAATTGAATTTAATTTAAATAGTCGATTTAAAAAGCTATCTTCCACATACGATCGATTTAGGTCTCTGAACTTGTTCCATTGGATTCAGAATAGCGATATAACATTATGAACGCCAGCCGGCACGCCTAAATAGGAGTTCAAATTTTTACAGTATATAAAAAATAATTCGAGATATTTTGAAAATAAATGTTATAAAAATCAAATCAAATCAAATCCTCGAGCCACCCTAAAAATCTGAAGGGATCGTCCTATAGCCAACCTACCCATTCGTACCCGTACCCTTCCCCTTTTATTATGTCCTTCATCAAATTCCTCTCCAACAAATTCAAATCGAAATAAAATTCAAATTTTCAGAAAGAACGAAAACATAAATTGATCGAATTAAAAACATGTCCTCCCTCTTATCTCAATTCAGTTGAACGAATCGAAGTATGTTCGTTACAAAAAAAGAGAAGTCGCGGTAGAGAGGAGTCACGATCGTGAGTAGAGGAAGATTGGTCGTGGAGCTTGGCAATGGTGACGTTCAAATTGAGGGTTGTGGATCGATGGAGGCTCGACTTGATGGCCGCGTTCGTATTCAAAGGTCGCGTGCGAGTGAAGGCTAGACTTGATGGCCGCATGCGTATTCAAAGGTCGCGTGCGAGTGGAGGCTCAAAGTGGTGATGGAAGCTCACGTGGTGATGTTGGGGTTCTCGATCGTGAGTGAATCGCGTTGGCAAGTGCTCGCAAGTTGGAGGGTCGCGTGCCTGTGAAAGGTTGAGGCACGTAGGCACTGGCGATGTAAAGCTCAAAGCAGAGTGAAGACAGATGCCGCGATTTGAAAATGGGAACTTGGGTGGACTTTTACGGTTTGGGCGAACATAGAGGACTTGCAAGGATTGATGACCCACGTCAAGCGCAGGGGGTGGCGTTCGACGAACTCGATTTTTAGTTAGAAGCCTGGTGGGAGTGTGGGCAGGCGAAGTAGGGGCTGTGATGTCGAACAGTGGTAGCATTGAGGAGGATGTGGCGTAGCCAATTTTGGGACAGCAAGGTGGTTGGTTCCAAGCAGATGATGATGGGGGCAGTCGCGTATTTCTGGCAGTGCGTAGAGGGTGAAAGATAAGGTCGAAATGGCATGATACCGATAGTGTGGGATTCGTAAGGACATAGGCTACGACCTGGGATTTATTTGGAACGATTGGCCATTTCAAAAAATAAACCATGGTGAGAAATTCTCACTCATTTGGATTGCAGAAATAAATTTTAAATAGTTAAAATAGATTATTGGATGCCTGGTTGAATTTATAGATTATTATCAGTTTGGATGTTATATATATGGACTATGAGTTATAATTATTGAATGAAATCAACTCAAGTATAGAGTTTATGAGAATTTGAAAAATTTGTTGTGTAACTTATTAATTGGAAAAGTGGAATGGGAAAACCAAAATAAAAATGGTTGTATATTTGATAAGGGAATAAAAATCCAAACTTGAATTATAAATTGAATTTGAACTCAAGTCAAACCAATTGAAGTGATTTTTGAAATAAAAATCAGATATTGAATTATAAATTGGAAGTGAACTAATTACATAAATCAATTAGTTAGTTGAATACACAAATGGAACTTAACTTGGTTAAGTAAAATGGATTGTGAATTAAAACTGAAATTAAATGTGGAACTTGAGTTATAAATAAAATTCGACTTAATTGTAAGCGAATTAAATATATTTTGGAATGTTGTCGAATAAAATAGAAATGGATTGAAATGGCAATAACTTAAGTTATAAATAAATTCAAACTTAGTGTAAATAAAGTGAATATGGCTTTAGATACTATTTAAATGAATTCGAGTATGAAACTGAGTTTTTGAGGGGAAATGAATGTATGTGTTGCATAAAACGGTTATAATAAACCTTAATACTAATTTTATGAAATGATTCTCAAGTAATATAGCAAAAATTGAGATATGCTAGCAAATGGAAATGCTAATTAATTGACGGTAAATAAATTGAATAACAATCAATTTAAGATGAAATGGAATTTGATTGCAATGGAAATGAACTTTAGTAATATGGTTGAAATGATTGAAAGTATACAAATTAACTTAAGTTAATATTTTTGGATGGAAGCTTGGCTTAAATAAATTTTTGAAATGGTTATTTAATAAATTAGCATGGAATGATTCCGAGCTTAATAAAATGGATTTGAATATAATGAATGTGGATATGAATGGAATGCAAATGAATTGACAGAGAATCGATTTGAAATGGAATAAAATTAGATATAAATTGATTTGGAATCAATTTAAAATAGCTATAAGCTTAAGTGGTTATTTTATTAAATGAATATCACCAAATTTGTACAGAAAAATTTACGTTTGTCGTAAACGGAAGCAAACGAAATTTTGTGAATCAATGAAAAATGAATAAATTGATTTTAACTCAATTTGAATGAACATGAATATGGAAATAATATGTGTTGATATGAATTGAATTCTTATAAATAAGTGGTGAAGCATTTGGAATTGTGTAAATGGCGTATAAATTGAATTTGAAGTGAATAACTAAATGATTGAAACATTGTATTGTGTATACCTTCTAAAATGGGTGATATGCCATGTTTGCATTCTGAAATTATGTGTTTAAAATAGTTAAATGCGTGCAATGCTATTGAATTTCATATATATGAAACAAATGTACTATACTTGAGTAAGTACAGATACATGGGGCTATTGGGCTAGATTTGGGTTGCGAAATTTGCATATAAGTAAGCTCGCTCGCTTAAAATGCTAAATAAATGTACGATTTTGGATTAAGTACCGCAATAATATAAATATTGATATATATATTGTGTTTTCTGACCATGTGGATCGATGCATATATTTGTATCTCTCTCGTCATATTGCAAAAGGCTCTCTGTACAAAGGAGATTCTGCCAAAATATTTCGGAAATTTAAGGTGTTAGAAAAAAATTTAAAATGTTTGAAAATTTTTGTTAACTAAAAAGTTGATTTTTGAATTGTAATTAAAATAAAGGGTTTCGAATCAGAAAAGGGAAAACTAATTGTTTGGTTAGAAATAAAAGACTAGAAAAGTGGAATGTTTATTTTTAACTAAGTGGGTTTTTGAAAAGTAATGGGTTTAAGATCATTCGTCCTACCATAGCAATTTCGGGGACGAAATTCTTTTAAGGAGGGAGGAATGTAACGACTCTGATTTTTCGATGTTTGATTTTGAATATTTAAATGGTTTTAAATATTGATTTGGGATATAAGTTGATTTTGGATATGAAGATTTTTGGTTGGGATTGTAGAATGAATTTAAAATTTAAATATATCGATTTATCGAAATATGGAAATAGTGAATAATTGAGAATTGGAGTTCAATATGAATCGAAATGATTTCTAATGTCAATATAAAATTCTATTTGAACTAGAATTTAATTAATATGTTTTTAAAACGGATATTCAAGTAATTTCGTAAATTTTTGAAAATCGTCGATTTAATCGATACGTTTAAAATAGCAATCCGGGCCACAGTCTCGGAATTCGACGACACCAGTTCCGTTGGATCCGTAATAGTGTATCATTAACGGATTTCAAATTGCATAGCGTTTGGATATACCGTTTGGTCGTACGATCTGAAAACGCCTAGAAATAATTTAATTGAATTTAATTTAAATAGCCGATTTAAAAAGCTATCTTCCACATGCGATCGATTTAGGTCTCGGAACTTGTTCCATTGGATTCGGAATAGTGGTATAACATTATGAACGCCAAATGGCACGCCTAAATAGGAGTTCAAATTTTTACAGTTTAAAATTTGAGATATTTTGAAAATAAATATTATAAAAATCAAATCAAATCAAATCCTTAAGCCGCCCTAAAACTCTGAAGGGGCCGACCTATAGCCAACCTGCCCATTCGTACTCGTACCCTTCCCCTTTTATTACGTCATTCATCAAATTCCTCTCCACCAAATTCAAATCGAAATAAAATTCAAATTTTCAGAAAGAAAGAAAACAAAAATCTAATGAATTAAAAACACGTCTCCCTCTTATCTCCATTCAGTTGAATGAATCGAAGTATGTTCATTACAAAATAAAAGAGAAATCATGGCAGAGAGGAGTCATGATCGCGAGTGGATGATAATGGGTCGCAGAGCTTGGCAATGGCGACATCCGAATTAAGGGCTGTGGATCGATGGAGGCTCGACTTGATAGTCGCGTTCGTATTCAAAGGTTGCGTACGAGTGGAGGCTCGAAGTGGTGATGGAAGCGCACATAGGGATGTTTGGGTTCTTGATCGCGAGTGAATCACGTTGGCAAGTGCTCGCAAGTTGGAGGTTCGCGCGCGTGTGAAAGGTTGAGGCGCGCATGCACTAGCGATGGAAAGCGTGAGGCAGAGTGAAGGCAGATACCACGATTTGAAAATGGGATCTTGGGTGGACTTTTGGGGTTTGGGCAAAGACAGAGGACTCACAAGGACTGATGATCGAAGTCAAGCATAGGGGGTGGTGTTCGATGAACTTGATTTTTAGTTGGAAGCCTGGTGGGTAGGCGAAGTTGGGGTTGTGATGTCGAACGGTGGCAAAATGGAGGAGGTTGTGGCGTGGCCAATTTTGGGACAGCGAGGTGGTTGGTTCCAGGCACATGATGACGGGGAAAGTCACATATTTCTAGAAGTGCGTAGAGGGTGATTAAGGTCGAAATGGCATGATACCGGCAGTGTGGGATTCGTAAGGACGTAGGCTACGACTTGGGATTTATTTGGAACGATTGGTCATTTTAAAAAATAAATCAAGGTGAGAAATTCTCACTCATTTGGATTACAGAATTAAATTTTAAATAGTTAAAATAGATTATTGGATGCATGGTTGAATTTATAGATTATTATCAGTTTGGATGTTATATATATAGTATTATATATATTAGTAGTTGGATATATTTCCCATCGTTGGAGCGGATGAGACCCTATGCGCCCCGCATAATAGCGGATGACCCTATATTACCATGATATCCCACCTAGAAGCGTGATTGGTATTTTATGTATCTAACATCTGTGGATGCAGGGAAACGGGTTGGAGGGATCCAACTGGATCCCTCAAAAATATATTGATTGTTCATATATATTGACATACGATGTGTGTGAATATCCTGTTATGGATTGTGATATGTTTGATTTATTGGATGCTATAGTAGTATTGGCCTTGATTTTGGTATTTTAAATACCATAAATATTATTTTTAAATTTGAAGGAATTAAAAAGAATTTTGAATATAAAATTATTTATATCGAAATTGGATTATTTAAAAGAAATTGATTTGGATAAACAATAATTGATTTTGGGTTGTACTTAACTATTCGTAAAAATATTCTAAATAGGAATTTTCAAATAATTTATATAGAAGATTTTAAACAATGGATTTTAAAAGGATATTTCTAGAAAATATGGAAATGAAGTTGAAATCGATATTGAAAATAGAGTTGAAAATTAAAGATTTATAAAGAAATGAATTTATAAAATGAGATTTTTAAATGAGATTATTTTCATAAACAAGTGAAACCCAAATGAGTTTATAAATAAGGGAAAAGATATCAGTTGATAAATTGGGAATATAAATTCATAGTGGGAATTTATATCGAGATATGGATATAGGTTTTGGGAAAAATAGTGAATTCTACTTTGAAAGTGAGAATGGTTTGGGAATCAGAATGAAATCGATGTGTTGTGAATCGAGAGGGATTTATAAATGGAAATTGGTTATTGAGATTTTAAAAATATATTCTTATTAAAAAGTTAAGTTTGTTTCAAAAAGGAAAATTTTATTTATTAAACTATGTAATTTAAAACTAGTTAGTATTGAAATACTTCGGAAAGTGGATTTTTCAAATATTTAATATTACTTGAAATAAATTCTAATTTTTATAATCAGCTTTGAAAATTGATTAGTTATTTAAAAATGAGTTGGAATTGAGTTATTGATGTTTTATTTAAAAAAATTTCAATATTTTAAATAATTATTTAAACTTGTTTTTAAAAATAAATTATTATTCTTTAAAAATACATATCATATATATATATATATATATATATAGATTTTTGAAGTGATTGAAATTTATTTATAAATTCTCTCGAGATTTGTAAATGGGGTTTATAAAATGGATATGATTTTGATAAGAGGAATTTTTTAAGGGACTTGGAGAAAATAGAATTTCAAAAATGTGAATATGGGAACTTCGAAAATGAAATCTGAATTCATAAAAGAAGTTCTAAATTGTTAGTTGGATTTATAAAAGAGTATAAATCGGTTTTAGAAATTGGAAGAAGGAATTTATTAATGATTCCAGAGACTTATGAGATAAGTTACAAAATATTCTCTTAAGTGTTGATATTTGAAATGATTTTGGAAAATAAGACTTATAATATTCCTAAGTATTAAAATGGAAATTTGGAAATATTTCTAAGTGTTGAGATGGTCTGGAAATATCCTGTTATGGATTTAAGTATTTGAATTTGTTTCCAAATATTGAAATAAATTTGAATATATTTCTTTGTAAAGATATTATGAAATAAATGTTTGAAGATTTATAAAATAAGGCCTAGTGACTGCATATGGATGTTATTTAATAGTTAAATAACCGACTACCAAATTTGGCCAAATTCGTTGATCGTTTCAAAGAGACCGAGATCAGATTTAATTATTCGAAAATCACTTTGATCTGGTTTATGCGTTACGAATTACAATATCTCGAAGATAATGGAGATGGTGATATTGAAGGAGATTCGATTTGTTCAGATCCAGAACAACTTGTATGGATGAATGTTATCATAGCATCATTGCCAAAAAGGCAGTGTTAGCATTCCAAGTATGAATGCTATTCTAAAGGTAAAACGTACCCTCAAGCCTCATTAATCGGGAATGACTAAAACATGGGAGATGCAGTAGGGCTAAGTGGGTCGCACCCATGTAGGGTATGTTATCACTTTTCAAGATACCCTCGGAATATATTATAATTATGGATATGGTTGTGCATGGAACAGAGAGCACTCAATTAGGGTGGGAACACCCGGGGTGATAACATATTCGGTACTATCCAGGTTAGGGGTATGCCGGTCATATGTTGGTAGGGGGTGCTGTCGAGGTCCTCAATACTTTTTTCTAAAGGTGTATTGTGGCGGGCGGAACCCGGGTAGCCCAGTCATTGTATGAAATCCAATATCCACTATGAGCCAGTACGGTTTTGATTGTGCCCAACTATGCTGAAACGTGAGATGCAAGCATTTCAGCTATTTTCTAATTTACTTTCTATAGACACTATTATAATATCATATGCTGAAATGTTTTGGTTATCGTAAGAGAAAAACCAGTCGTGTTTATGTGTGACGTGGTCTTACAAGATACCTTTGTTTTTCAAAGGATTTTGAAAATAATAAAAATTCAAATTGAGTGTGTTTTTTCACACTAGTTTTCCAGACTGGCTCGGGAGTTATTTTATTATAATGCTCGAGTCAGACTGAGTATTACTGATTAAGGATAGGATGATATGGCGCTCAGGAGATGAGCTGGATGACAGAGATGTAACAATCCAAAAGTTAAGAAGGAATTAATAAATAATTATAAGTGAAAAGAAATAGTGTTTATAATTAGAATTCGTTTGAAATTAGTATTGAAATTAATTGGCAGTAGATTTATTGAAATGTTTCAATTAGAAAGGGAAACATGAATTAAATTGTAATGATTGAGTTTAATATAAGAACTTGCATTTGTGTCAAAATGGAATGAACATTTTAAATAAAAATAAATGCATGTTTTGAGATAAATAAAATAAACTTCTCATTTTTGAATATATGTACGATTTTATAAACAGGGAGTTTGTTTTGTTACAAAAGAGAAAAAAAAGGTAAAACAGTGTATTTAAAAAGAAGGCATCCACTTTTATAAATTTAGATGACGATGTTCAAATGAGATGGGTTATTGTAAATGAGAGAAAATGTAACCATATATTTATAAAAAGAAGGCATTTAATAAAATAAACGTTATATTTTGAAAAGAAAAGGCAAGAGTGTATTATGAAAGGATTACATTTCTCACAGAAAATATAAGGTATGTTATTTCTTTGTTAGTAAAGAATAAGGATCAGTTTGATTTTTAAACATAAAAACATTAATACTAATCAATTAATGTAATTGATTGCTCAATTTAAATGTAAAGAATTAGGTTACTAATTAATACACAACATACATACACGTTTGTAAACATATGTTATTTATCTAATTACAACAGATGTGAATATGGAAAAAAATGTAGACATGACAATTCATATGTTATTTAATGAATTCAGATTTGAATATATAGAATATTGACATAACAATTCACATGTTATTCATCCAAGTAATTCAAACGTGAATATGTACAATACTAGCATAAGAATTTCTAGTTATTTATTAATTTATTTTAGACATAAACATAGAGAAATATTGACATGTTAATTTACTTATTTCAGATGTAAATGTGGAAAGATATTGATATGTTGTTTGTTTGTTTATTTATTTCGGACGTAAACATGTAAATTAATGGGATGTTGAAAACTGAAATGAAACATGCGAATGAAGAGAGACGCATGGTAGTTTAATATGAAATAAAATGTCACAAATTAGAAATTAATTGGGAGAAGAAAACATTATTTATAGTTTGTATATTTTTGAGGGTGTAATTAATTAAATTAAATATATGATAAGGCGTTGACAAGGCGCATTATAAGATTTGACACAGCAGTGAGTCGACAGAAGTTTCTAGAGATTCTAATTACGGTTGAAAGCACAACTAAAACACTATAAATAGGACCTAAACTAACCTAGGTTTTCACTCTAAAATCATAACCTAGCCTCCATTTCTCTCTCTCAAATATTTACCTACATTCTTTATTTGTAAAATAAAATTATATTATATATATATACATTCAAATAATAGATGGAGATTGTACAAATTAGAGGAGATTTCTAGAGAATTTTGGTTGCTGTAAAAAAGAGATTCTAGCTTTTGTCTTAGGTGAGTGATTGTAATTATTTAGATTTTAAGTAATTTAAAATAATAGGGTTTCCAATAATTGTAGTTTTACTACGATTTCTGGAATAACCTTTTTAGTAGTTTATTTACAGTTTTTAGAATTATTTTCAGTCTATTTCTTTTAGCTATTCTTTTCAGTTGATTTTAGTTCATTTCTGTTAATTATAGCCTTTCCATTTAATTACAGTTTATTTACAGTATTTTAATTTATTTACTATTATTTATGCGTTATGTACATCCTTTTCCTATGCTTTGGATTTTCTTCTATTATCAGTTTTCTTTTATTTCTCCTTCTTCTTCGCGTATGGATTAGAATAGATTAAACGCGAATATGGATTTAAATTATAAGAATACCGAAATAACGGAAGATAAGATGTAAATTGTAAAGACTGTAATAAAAATGGAATTAAGACTGAAATGGAGCCTAATTATGATATTAATGTTAGAATTTGACTAATTAAAGATAATTGGCCTAGTTATAACTTAGAATTATAACTAAAAAGAGTATAAGATGAAAGAAGCTTATTTTTATACTTAGACCTTGGGTTAAGTAATAAGCATGATTATAACATAGGTTATAATAAGAAATAGAACAGAATGAGGCTTATTTCAAGACTTAGGATAAATTAATAAGCAAAGATAGTAGAGATAAATTGTAAAGGCTTATTTAAATAATTTATCTAAGTTAGTAAGCAAAGATGAAAGTATGAGCTGTACCAAATAGCATTCCCCTATTATTCTATGGACACGGTGTTTCATATAAACCTGAAGTGAGACGAGAGGCACGCTTATGCTAATAATGTTAATAATTGGTCAATATGTAGAAGTCCAAATCATTAGGACTTTGCCAAAGGGTGCAACTAGATATTGTTTGGATGACGGGCAGTACCAAAAATATTTCCTCTATTATTTTTATGGACACGGTGTTTCACATAATCCTAAAGTGAGACGAGGGGAACGCTTATGCTAGAGCTTGAGTTAATAAGAAGACCCAATAGGTGGAACAACAGGTAACGCGTGCTTAGTGGTGGTCACGCGTGCGACTTCTAGTGATGGCTCATAAATCGTTATGAGTTCCAAGCGCTTAGTATGTGTGTCTTTCGTAGACACCATTGCCTTCTGTATGGGGAGCTATATAACGTCTAGTCCACAATAGATACTTTGTGTGTCATTCGTAGACACCATTGCCTTCTATGTAGGGAGTTATAAAGCATCTAGTCTGCAGTAGGTCTATGGAGTAGCAGGCCGATCAAAGGGTAGAATTAGGACTTTAGCCTAATTATAGGATTAGGAATTCAGCCTAATCAAAGCAGCTATCAAAGACAAGTGCAAACAATCAAAGTTAATCAATTATGTCAATTTAGTTAATTCGTATTTATTTCCAGCTTATTCCTTCTCTCTATTTCGTTTCTTTCCTTTTATACACTAGAACTGTTGTAAAGTCTATTACTTTTACTTTGCTTAAAGATTCTAGTAATTACTATCATTCACCAGACTTTTAGTCTGACCCACTCCTCCATTTTCCCCTTTTACCCCCGTAGGCTAGCAAGAGCAAGGACGATAGATTGTAGACACTTGGAGACTTCTTTGGCAGAGATTTCTTATGTATTTCTCTTCTTTATTTTCAGTTTTTAGCTTATTCCATGTACTGGCACTTTGTGAGGGATAGTTTGTACTCTGATATTTATGAGACTGAGGTTTTGACTTCATGAGACATATATTGGTATTTTGAGACATATGATGTATTTGGTTTTATAATTCTATATTATGAAGTTTGACTTTTAGCAAATTATTATTTTAATTGTTTTCGCTGTTTTTATCTATTTTGTCTTGTGAATCTTAGTTTCTGCTAGTTTTAGTTAAACCTATAATGCATCACATCTTTTAGTGTGTCCTTTTGGGTATACTATGGGGTGTGGGGTGTTACACTTGGTATCAGAGCCTAAGGTTCATGATTCCTAATTTTTTTTAAAGTAAAGTATTTTTCAGAATAACTGGTTTTAATAGTATTTTTTAGAAAAGAAGCTGTTTAATTTAGAATTAGTATCAAATAATAAAGAGTTTTTCTTAAAAATCCCCTCAAAGTCCAGTTCAAACTCCTTTCGTGTCACGGCCCACTTTTTTGCGTACAGTTCGAACCGACATTTTACCACACTTGTCGAGTCCAAATTGAATAGAAAAGCGGATAGTAAGGAAAGAAAGTAAAAAGAAGATAGAAAGAAAATAGAACAACAACACAGAATCTCACAACGGAAACGAATAATCTATAATATAGAACAAGTCTTTACATAAAACAAAACCGTAATTTAACTTATACAGACATCAATCAGAGTATACAACCTATTCAGCATGGACAGTTATAACAACCTATCCTTACAATTGCTGATATACATAACTAAATGCAACGGAATATAATCATCTATGTGAATACGACTTTGGGCTCCAAATTCCTCTCCTGAAGATCCAATCCCTCCAGCTAAACCTGGGAATATGCTCGATCTGACCCGAGCATATAGGAAAAAACACGTCCGGGTCAGTCTGGTAAAACCAACGTGAGAATTTAAATCATAAGGAATTTTTATTCGTTATAACTTTTGAAACCCTTTTGAAAATCAAAAGTGTTCCATAAGACCACGCTACACATAAACACGACGGGGTTTTCCCTTACATTAACCAAAACACTTTCATAGAAAATCCGATGATATTATAATAGTGTCTAAGTACAAATACTTATTCAAATAGCTGAAATTGTTACATTAATTAAATTCCAGCATACTAGGCTCTATAACCAAAATCGTATAGGCATGTATTGGAGAATAGATTCTATACGAATGACTAGGAACTGGGGTACCACCTACCACAGTACACGTCTAGAAACAGCGTACTAAGGACCACACTAGGATCCCCTACAACACAAGACTGGACTATCCTTAACCTGGATAGACCGGATATGCTATCACCCCGGGTGTTCCCACCCTCTCTGAGCTCCTTCCATGTATCGTACTGATAAAATGATATCCGAGATTATCTAGAAGGGTGATAAACATACCCTACTTGGGTGCGACCCACTTAGCCATGCCGCATCTCCCCTGATTTTCAATAATTCCCGGTTGATGAGACTTAGAGGCTATGATTACCTTTTTAAGGAATATTTACTTAGAATGCTCATTGTCCTCCAATGACAATGTACTGATAGCATTCGTCCATACAAGTCCGTTCTGGGTCCGAACGAAACCGAAGGCACTATTCCTACTACATCCGTTTTGGAAAAACCATCAGGATTAGTAGCGATTAGCCCTTGCACTTCATTGCTCCATCTTCGAATCCATGCTCTTGTCTTCATTTGAAAACGTACTCGTTGGATCGAAGTGGTTTTCGGATAACTTATCAAATCCCGGTCTCTTTGAAACAACGTTCGATATTTCCCGGTAAACTCAACCCCGATTCTTTAGGAAATAACCAGACGAAAATAAGATAGGAGATCACCTCCTAACCGTTGTTGGACGGATTTCCTTATCATCATCCTAAAAGAACGAAACGAGTTTATACGTACAGTATAGCACCTCAAACGATAACGGTACCATATAATTCCCGTGATTCTTTTAGATATTTCCAAAGTTATATTTAGGTCCAGATTTGATAGTTGGTTATTTAACTATCAAATATACAATCATTCAAACAAAGGTTTCATTTCCCATTGAAAACATTAAGCCTTATTAATTTAAATTTCAATACATTAAAAATTACTTAATCAAACAGCATATGCTTATCTCATTGGATAAGTATATTCACGAAACCATTCATTTCAAATATTTGAAAACCCTTTAAAATAAATCTAGGAAAGAACCATTGCGGTATCAACCATGGATTCATAGCTCAATGGTTATGTCTCTATTCCAGAGAAATCCAAGACTTAACTACAGGCACTCGCTGCCTCCGATTACGCCATAAAAGCATACCATTACTTTCTGAAAACTTTATTTACTATTTTTTTTTCAAAATAATACTTATAAAGTTTTCCAATATAGTCTTTCCAAGTTCTAATCAGGTAAAATACTTATTTATAAAAGTCTACCATACAATATACTATTTTTAAAACATTGTTAATATTTAATAAATTTATCTTTGAAATAAATATACTTTAATACTAATTAATCCCTAAGTAATAATTATCCTTAAACAATCACTATAAAATAACTTTTAATTAATAATTAATATGCCTTAAACAATTTAGATAATTAATAACTCTAAACAATAATTAATATTTTAAAATAATTTTTGAGAATAAAATAATTACTTTATATCATTATCAAAATATTTACCCATTAACCTTAAAAATATCATTGATAAATAATAACCATCTTTAAACAATTTTGGTTCAAAATTAACCCAAATCGGAAAAGAAGGCTAAACAATTCTAATGGTACTTAATCAAGCTACCATACAATTTCATAATAGTCTAGAATAACAGATGTAGATATTCATATCGATCTGTTTTTAACGATCAATTCAACATCGTATTGCCAATAAAATTATCAGGGAAAAATAAATAGATGTCCGTACAAATAATAAATGCCCACAAATAGATATATAGTAGAACGGTGACTTATTCGGCCAATAGGGGTCCAATCAAAAAATTAGCGGAACGAAGTTTTGTTCCACTAAACAGATGTCAAAACATCGTAATTAAATTAAATTAACTTGTCATTATTTTTATCTGGAAAAACACTTCAATATTTGGGTCATATAAATTCAAACGACGATATTTTTTAAATTGATTACTTAAATATTTGTCCGTTTCAAATTACTATAAAATTTCACCTATTCAAACTCGATAACGGATCATACGACGGTGCAATGTCCGTCGATACGAAACCGTCACAACAAATCTCGCATAAAACGGGATTTGTATGAATGTTTTATGATATTTCAAGTTTTGCTAGATATAAAGATATAATTTAAAACATTTTAAAATACAATGTTCCCCTTCACGATTCTGGGCCGAAGCCCAATACCTATGAACCTTCCCCCTTCTTCTTTTCTTCCCTTTCTCTTCCTCAATCACCTGAGACTTCCACTTACTAGATTCAACCCAAACATTCATTTCCACACCTCGTTCGATCTTGCCGTTCCCTCCGAACATCTACAGAAACTCCTCGCAAGACCCCAACCAACCCAACTATAAGCAACTAGCTTCATCCCAGGCTGCCGAACCCAGAGACGTGCACGCAGAAATGCACGCGTGTACGTGCACATGAGCTTCCAACCTCCAATGGCCCCGGCGATAACGACATCAGACCCCACTTGCCATCTCGATGTGCCTCTACCACTGCCTTAGCCCCGAGCCACTTCGTCCAAATTTTCGAGCCATCGTCGAGAATCCAAAAGTCCTGGCGAATGAACACGAGACCATCGCCCCCCTATCCTTCACTATTTAACCTGGCACTACTCCCAAAGGAACCGTCAACCTCCGCGCCTCCTTCCAGCCAACACCGGTCGCCTCCGATGACCCCAAACCGACGCGGTGACGTGATGACCGAAACCCAATTCAACTCTTCCTTAAACCCTAAAAAACCGACGCCAACCCAAAACACAGCTAATTCCGACAAACGGCCACGGTGAACCCCTCGGCCTTGACACAACGTTCCTTTTCGGCCAACCCGCACAACCTATCATTGCCTAGATCGCCAGAAAACATTTTTCCAACCAATTTCGGTCATCTCGAGATTTCACATGATTTAAGCCACTAAAAATCATGATATTTTCACCAAAAATCCTATTTTTACTTAACAACCATGATAGTATATATGATTCGATGTTTTAAACATGTTCGTTTTCATCAAAATCCAAGTGGTTTACTATATTTTGTTTTTTATCTCAATATATAGAACGAACTGACCCCAAATCATTTTTAACATGATCTATGCTAAAAAACAAACACTTTGTTAGTTTACCTCGCTTGCAAATTCAAATTGAGGAGAGAGATATTGATTTTGGATGTTAAAACATACATAAGTTTTCTTCAAAAACTGTTGAGTATACAAAGTGTAACAACCCACATATTTTAACGATTTTATATTTAAATGTTTTATTTAAATATAGCATCGTTTGTTGAATTTAAAGTCCAAAATGTGACTTTTTGTAAACCGTCGAATCCGGACTCGAGACCACTTTCATTGAGTTCAAAACAACGTTTACAACTTTTTTTGAGTATAAACATTGATATGTTTGGAGTTGATTATGATTTTGGTATTTTGTTTGGGATTTAGGTTGTGTTCTAGCCCACTAACCCAATAGGAGAACCCAAACCTTCTACCAAATACCTCCCACTCCACTCCTCTTCATTCATTTCTTTCATAATTTCCTAACACTCTCAAGCAAAAGGAAATGAGGGGAAAGAGGGGAAATCAAAATTCCTAAGCCCTAGTTTTCTTAGGAAATTCAAATTTAAGTTCCAAAATCAAGGAGAAGCTTAGGTAAGCATGCTCTTCATCTTCTCCATCTCAATTCCTCTTCAATTCTTGATTTTTCCTATAACCTAACTTAGGAAAAAAAAACTTTGCATTTGATCATAGATTGAAGGTTCTTGAAGTGAAGTTGAAGAGAGATCGATCTTGCTTTGTTTTAGGGCTTCTCATTCCTTGTTTTTGAATTTAAAGGTGAGTTCTTGAACTCACATCTATGTCTATAGTTTTCATTGTTGTTAGGTATGAATTCCTAACATGTATTTCATGTTCAATTGCTTTTGAATTGAATTGGTTTGGTGAATTTTCCAATTTTTGGTATTTTGAAGTCAAAATATATGAAAATCCTACTATGGATGTTTGGACATGTTGTTTGGAGTGTATTGAAGAGCCTAGAGGGCTGGGTTGTCGCATGGCATAAATCCTAGCCACCATCGCTCATTCGATCGCTTTCGAGTTGAATTGGCCATCAATGGCCTAGACAAATTTTGCCCTAAGCTTCAGCTCAGACGTCTGGTAAAACACTCAGACGTCTGAGGCAAAGGAATAAACGTTCCAGACCTACGGCCCAGACATTTGAGTGATCTGGAAAAATTCCAGACCTTTTGCTCAGACGTCTGGGGGAACCACCAGACGTCTGGCGCTGTTAAAATCAGTCAATTTGCCTGTTTTTATGCAAATTTCCAATTTTAATCAATTTTTGTTGATCCGGTTTGTTGTTGTCATTTATTATCAACTTTGATGACTTCTTTTCTGGATTTTTAGGAATATCCATTTGATGGGTTTGATATCGATTTTCATGGTTTTAATTCACGTCGTCGTATGTGAATTTTTGGTGATAGATTTTTTTTACAATCATTTCTGTGTTTTGTCACTTTAAAATAAAAAGGTTTTTATACTAGTAGTAAATACTCAAACTCTTTCACAAAAATTATTTCAACATTACTTTTAATACAAAGCTCGTTTTTAAATCCGTTTTCCAATCTATTAGTATATACAAACCTTTACCTCATTCGTATGAGAAATCTAATTAAACGACTTAGCAAAACAAGTGGTATGAAAAGCTTGCGTTTACTTCGTCGGTTAATTCTTGGACTTGTTCGACTGAAATCTCGTGACAATTTTCGAGTGGAAGTCTACAACTTGTTCTTAAATATTTAAGTTAAGCTAGTGGTTATGGGACATGAAGCCTAACTCATTTATTTACTAGCTTAGTGTAATTTACACTTATTTTTGAGTGGAAGTCTACAATTTGTTCGAAAATATTTAAGTTAAGCCAGTGGTTATGGGACATGAAATCTAACTCATTTATTTACTAGTTTAGTGTAATTTACATTTCTTTTTGATCAATGATGATCATTTTCTGTAGAGCATCGGCTCAAATTTGGTGGGGTAGCGACCCATGGTCTTCGGGCCATTCGTGGAGCAATCGGCTCAATGAGTCTGTGCATGAGGCGTATCTTTTTATGTGCGTCGATGTTCGTCTCAATTAGTTTGTGCATGGGGCGTATATTTTTAGGTGCGTTGATGTTCGGCGGTGCATAGGGCGTATCCTTTTAAGTGCGTCGATGTTCGGCTCATTTTATGGGTTAGCGACCTATGGGATAGCATCTTGTTTATGATACACGTGTTGGTGAGTTTTCATACTCCCTTTTGTGATAGGCCTCCCCCTTTGTGTTTTCTGGATTTCTAATTATTGATTTCTAGAATTTGTGTTTCACCAATTTTTGTGATTTGCATTGATATGTTTTGTCAATATTTGAGGTTTGGTGAATAAGCTAAAGAATATGATATTCTTTTTGGATATTTGAGGAGATTTGAGATATTATATGATTTTCATTGTTATCAAATATATACTTGTCACAGTATGGCATTATTGTTATCATATATTTTTGTCTTATCCCTTATCTTATCTCATCTTATATGATATTTTTAGCTAGACTGATCCGTTTATTATTATTCTTCTTAAATAATACTCGGGTCAGACCGAGGTGTTTCAGGTGCTTCCACTTTACTTCTTAGTAGGGATTAGCTTCTGACTTATGGCTAACTACTTTAGCTCAGTAGTTTTTTTGTTTTTATGCATTCGAGATAGAGACTCCTTGATGTATACATATTCTTTTGTCTAGCACTTGTACCTATTCTTTTGTGATGTAGTGGATCTTGTATGACCACTACTTTGATGTGCACTTCTATGTGTTATATTCATATCTGTTTCCGCTTTAATGATATGAATATCTGTGACTGATTTGTGTTATGCTTATTTTATATTTTTTTTCGAAGACCACATAGCCACTGTGTAGTAGCTTTGAGTTTGTATTTGATATGTCGGATTTCCTCCTGAAATGAAATGCATGACATACTATCTGACATATCGGTACTCACATAAAGCAATTACACAGATGGTCGCTCCTCAACAGCCTTATTCTTCGTACTAATTGACCGCATTACCCAGTAGTGTCCTTGGTTAGTGTGAGTATAGAGGTGGGGCGTCACAGCTTGGTATCAGAGCCAAACTTCAGAATAATATAGGATATTATAACAAGAATCATTTGTTAGGAACTAGAGATAGTGGTTTTAATGACAACAACCTTTGTAACTTATTTTATTATAACTTTACTAACACTATTGTCTAGATATATATGAATGTTAATATGCAGGATGTATATAAGGCAGGTACTGATTATTGAAGACTGTACAATATAAAGATCAAGAATGAAGAAATCAAGTTTGAAGACTCAAGATTATTAAGATCAAGATTTCAAGATAAGTGTCTAGTTTTTGTTAAAACTTCATAATAGCACAGAAATCTTCATTCCAAATTTCATTTGGGATGGAACCCATTTCTATCTTCTTAGTGGCTTACAAACCCACGACAAGTAGCTTACAGACCTACGACAAGTGGCTTACAAACACACGAACATCCTGGTTTTGTACAAGTTCTCGAGTCCCGATGTGATGAGATATTCTGCAGGAAGAAGCTTGTAAAACTACTTCAAAATGATTTTTCAAAATGATTTTCAAAACTGCTTTTCAAAATGTTTTAGCCTTAAAATATTCTTTGTTTTTGTTTTTAAATAAACTCTTGTTTTAAACTTTGTTTGTTTTTAAAACTATCTTCTGATTTTTTTTAAATTCTTTTATAATACTTGAGATTTAAAATCAAATTTATATATACATTCTAAAAATATATTTTTCTACTCTTCTTTATTTTAAAACATAGGAAAATTAGTTTATTTTACTCCAGAATCATTTCATCTTGTTTTCCTTTCAATACCTTTTTCAAAACATATTTTACACTGTTTTTAACTGAAGGATGTCGACATCATGGGATACCCCATGTCGACATGGTGGCCGTTAAATTCAAAAGTTTCAATTTTCAAAAGAAGTGTCTATTCGTTTAAATCTCTTCACGAATGGTTATGACCGTTACTGGTCTATAAATAGCCTTCACAAACGAATTTTTTAACTAACTAATTTCTTATTTTCTTCACTCCTTCTTCTCCACAAATCCATATTCTAAAATTTTCATATTTTTAAGATCGTGCCGAAATTCTACCAAATTCTTAAGTGAATCAAATTAGAATCTCATTCTTGTTTGATTCTCTGCCCACTCTCGAAGATCAAAGTGCTATTCAGAGTTATAGGATCAATTTTGAATCAAAAGTTTATTGAGTCTCTCCATAAGGTGTGGTTGTGCTTGGGAATCAATTGGGTGATCTTGTGTCCTGTAAATCAAGAGAGTTTACCCCGGACTCGATGATAGGAGGGTACCTCAAGGACTTTAGAAATTGAGGATTGTAATCTCGACATGGGTATAATAAAAATCTGTATGAGGTGTTTGCCTTGGTACAGGACTGGACGTAGGGTAACTCCGAACCAGTATAAAATCCGGTGTGTTCTTTCCTTTTACTACTTTTTATTTACTTTCTGCATCCGTGTTTGATTCTGTGATTGTTCTGTGATTAAGTTCTGCATTTGTTTATATCATAATTTTTAATTTAGTCCATATAAGTCTTAGAATCCATTAAACAGTATTCACCCCCTCTAGTGTTAAATTAGCCTTCAGATCCTTAATCCGCACTACCTTTCAATTGGTATCAGAGCATAGGTTTTCATAGTTTTCATAATCTGAAACTTGAAAAGTTAAAAATGGCATTTTAAAAAATATTTGTTAATACAAGTTTGAATTTATTCATTTCATCAAAGTATCATAAGTCTGCATATAGTTTTTATGAAAAATCAAGTTATCTACCAGATTGGTTTGTTATGCAGGAACAGATATGTACATGGCTTTTGAAGAATCAACAACCAATGGACAAAGTGTGCAAATTGAGAAAGATAAATGGATACTTGATAGTGGCTGTTCAAGGCATATGACTGGAAATCCCGAGATAGTCAATGACATTATATAACAAGATGATGGATTGGTCAACTTTGGAGATAATTCAAAAGGATATGTGATTGGCATCGGCAATGTTGGTAATTCTAAAACTCCTCTTATTTCTGATATTTTGCTAGTTAGGAATTTAAAACATAATCTATTTAGTATAAGTCTATGAGAAATGCGGATTACGGATCTTAAGGCTGGAATAACACTAGAGGGAGGGGGTGAATAGTGTTTTGTGGAATTTCTAAATCTTTTTGAAACTTATGTAAATTTAATTACCAACAAATGCAATTCACAAACACAGATATAATCACAGAATCAGACACAGATGCAAATAATAAATAAAAGCAGCAAAGGAAAGAACACACTGGATTTTATATTGGTTCGGAGTTACCCTACATCCAGTCCCGCACAAACGTACGCATTTCTTATCAAAAATAATCTCCTAGATTACACCCTCGATTTCAAGGCCACGAGGTACACCCTCCTGTATTCGAGTCCAGGGCAAACTCTCTTGATTTACCTGGCCACAAGATCACCTAATCGATTTCTGGGGCAACAATCACACCCAATTGATTTCAAGGCTCAACCGCACCTTTTACTCAATAGTTTGATTTACAAATAATCCTATAACTCTGAATAGCACTGAGATCTTACGGAGAGAGTGGCAGAGAATCAAACAAGAGACAATCAAGTTTGATTCACTTGGTATTTCGGCAGAGTATAGTTTGGAATTCTTTAGAATAAATGTGGAAGATGAAGAGAAGAGAAAACAAATGAAATCTGGTTAAAAATTCGTTTAGAACTACTGGTATTTATAGGAAATCAACAGCCATATCTATTCGTGAAAGGATACGACGAATAGACACTTCTTTTGAAAATTTGAATTTTGAATTTAACGGACACCATGTCGACATGGTGTATCCCATGATGTCGACATACCCTTGTTAAAAATAATGTAAAATTTGTTTTGAAAATTATACTGAAAGGAAAACAAGATGAAATGATTCTGGAGTAAAATAAACTAATTTCCCTATGTTTTAAAATAAAGAAGAGTAGAAAAATATATTTTTAGAATGTATATATAAATTTGATTTTAAATCTCAAGTATATATATATTATAAAGAATATTTAAAAATCAGAAGATAGTTTTAAAAACAAACTAAGTTTAAAAAAAGATTTTATTAAAAACAAAGAATATTTTAAGGCTAAAACATTTTGAAAATCATTTTGAAAAACCATTTTGAAGTAGTTTTGCAAGCTTCTTCCTGCAGAATATCTCGTTACATCAGGACTCGAGAACTTGTACAAAACCAAGATGTTTGTGGGTTTGTAAGCCAATTGTCGTAGGTTTGTAAGCTACTTGTCGTGGGTTTGTAAGCCACTAAGAAGGTAGAAATGGGTTCCGTCCCAAATGAAATATGGAATGAAGATTTCCGTGCTATTATGAAGTTTTTACATAATTCTAGGCTCAATACTTATCTTGTACTATTAAAATCTTGAACTCTTGATAACATGATTTCTTGATACTCATGAGTCTTCAATCTTGATATCTTTGATCTTTAAATTCATAAGTCTTGTATCTCTATACTGTACAGTCTTAATTCTTGGTACATGCATGTTTATATCCTGCATATACATATATACATCTAAACTATAATGTTAGTATTTATATTTTATAACAAGTCCTAAGGTTGTTGTCATCAAAACCATCCTTCTCAAGGACTAACAATCTCCCCCTTTTTGATGATGACAACCTATGTTTATAAAATATACTTCTCCTTCACATTAACTCCCCCTAAATCTAAGCCTAACTACTCTAGCTAATCTATTTTATATTTCTCCCCCTTTGTCATCAACAAAAACTAATCCTAAACTCCCCCTAAACTAATAAGGAAGTATAATAGTAGAACAAATATATTATTATGATGTTATATTTACATGTATATATGAAACATAAGCATACAAATATATTTAAGTACACAAATTATAGAATAACAATACTAACGAGAGTTTTTGACAATCGGAGATCTGCGAATCGAACAATTTGGATAATGAAAAAAAAGTTTCCACGTTGTTCAACCAAATTCCAATCTTTGTCAAAACATACTTCGCCTACACAAACCACATTGTCGTCTTCTTCCATAGGTGCCACTTCCTCTTCTTCTTCTTCTTCTTCTTCTTCTTCTTCTTCCTCTTCGCTGTGCTATAAAGGATTATGCACGTGAATGTTGGGAGAATCTTCTTCAATTACGATAGGATTTACGTGATTATCCATTAGGAATTTTTGTAAATTCCAAAGAATTTTGCCTTGCTTTTCCTGATCTTTTGCCATCCTTAGTTGCACAACTTGAAATTCAGTCAACATTTGCATGGCATCCTTCATAGATTCCTCAATCTTTATCACACGTGCCAGTGTACTGCGTTGGAAAGGACCAGAATGAGGAGAAGGGAAAGAAATGGTGTCAATTTGGTTTGATTTAGTGGAGGAGGCCATTTTAATTTATAGAAGTTTTATTTTAGAGAAAGAAAAGTGAGAAGACAGAAAAATTCAAAATACATAGGTTTATATAACTACCAAACTGATTTTAGTGGGAAAATCAAATTTTAAAATTTTGTCGTTGTATGTCGACATGGGTGGTAGGGGTATGTCGACATCCTTATGAAAAATTTGATATTCTTGTATATATATGTTACTATATCTATATTCTATATCTCAGTTATTGAACAAATGCCTAGTTCTCTTCTTAATTTAGTAAATATAGGTTGATTTAAGGGTTTGGTGAAAATATCAGCAATTTGATTCTCAGAATTAATATATTCAAGAAAAATAATTTCTTTACTTATATTATCTCTGAGAATATGATGTCTGATATCAATATGTTTAGTCCTAGCATGATGAGTAGTATTTTTAGACAAATTTATTGCACTAGAATTATCACAATAAATTGGTGATTTTGAAATTGTTAATCCAAAATCTTTTAGAGTTTGTTGCATATAAATGACTTGGGAGCAAGCCAAAGCAGCAGAGATATATTCTGCTTCAGTAGTTGATAAAGAAACAGTATATTGCTTTTTGCTAAACCATGACACCAGAGAATGCCCCAAAAAGTGACAAGTTCCACTTGTACTTTTTTGGTCAGATTTGCAACCAGCATAGTCAGCATCACAATAAGAAATTAAATCAAATGAATCATTTTTAGGGTAAAATAAACCATAGTCAAAAGTATGTTTAACATATCTTATGATATGTTTCACAGCTTTTAAGTGAGTTTCTTTGGGTTGAGATTGGTATCTTGCACAGAGACAAACACTATGCATGATATCAGGTCTACTTGCAGTGATATAGAGTAGTGATCCAATCACTCCCCTATATAGTTTTTGATTTACATCATTTGAAAGATCTTCTTTACTTAAAGCTTCATTGGTTGCCATGGGAGTGGGTTTTCCACTCGCAGTAGTCATACCAAATTTACTCACTAGATCCCTAGCATATTTTTCTTGACTAATAAAGATACCATTATCTAATTGTTTATTTGTAAACCTAAGAAGAAAGTATGTTCACCCATATGACTCATCTCAAACTCTTTTGTCATTATTTCAGAAAATTCTTTATTCATTTCATGATTAGTTGAACCAAAAATAATATCATCTACATAAACTTGTGCTAGTTGAATATCATTTTTATTTCTTTTAATGAAAAGAGTATTATCTACTTTACCAATTTCAAAATTTGATTGTAATAAAATAGATCTTATTCTGTCATACCATGCTCTAGGAGCTTGTTTCAGACCATATTGAACTTTCTTAAGTTTAAAACAAGGTTTGGAAATCTTTCATCTTCAAAGAGTGGAGGTTGTTCAACATAAATGTGATGCCCCAACTCTATACTCACACTAGCCAAGGACACTACGGGGTAATGCCGTCGACTAGCACGAAGAATAAGGCTGTTGAGGAGAGACCATCTGTGTAATTGCTTTGTGCGAGTATCGATATGACAGATAATATAACTTACATTTCATTTCAAAAGGAAATCCGACATATCAAATACAAACTCAAAGCTACCACACAGTAGCTATGTGGACTTCGTAAACAAATATAGAAATAAACATAACACAAATCAGTCACCGATATTTATATCACTAAGGCGGAAACAGATATGAATATATCACATAAAAGTGTACATCAAATTAGTGGTCAAACAAGATCCACTACATAACAAGAGAATAGGTACAAGTGCTAGCAAAAGAATATGTATACATCAAGGAGTCTCTATCTCGAATTTATAAAAGCAAAAACTACTAATCTAAAGTAGTTAGCCAAAAATCAGATGATGGTCCCAGATAAGGAGTCAAGCAGAAGCACCTGAAATACCTCGGTCTGACCCGAGTATTATTTTTAAGAAGAAAATAATAAACGGATCAGTCTAGCTATAAATATCTTATAAAATGAGATAGGATAAGAGATATCACAAAACGTATGATAACAATAATGCTTTACTGTGACAAGTATACATCAGATAACAACAAAAATCATACAATATCTCAAATATTCTCAAACCCCAAAAAGGATGTCATATTCTTTAAATTATTCACCAAAACACAAATATTGACAAAAACATATCAATGCCAATCGCAAAAATCGGTGAAACGCAAATTCTAGAAATCATCAACTGAAAATCCAGAAATCACAAAAAGGGGAAGGCCTATCACAAACGGGAGCATGAAAACTCCCCAACACGTGTGTCATAAACGGAACGCTATTCCATGGTCGCTAACCATCAAGTTTGAGCTGAAAACTCCACAAACGGCCCGAAGACCATGGGTTGCTACCCCACCAATTTGAGTCGAAGCTCCACAAACGGCCCGAAGACTATGGGTCGCTACCCCACCAATTTGAACCGAAGCTCCACAAACGGGGTTTTTAGTCCCCCACACACAAACAAAGAGACATCGCACATCGCTAGTCTAAATCACAAAATGATCATCAATGATCGACAAGTGTAAATTACACTAAGCTAGTAAATAAATGAGTTATGCTTCATGTCCCATAACCACTAGCTTAACCTAAATATTTACGAACAAATTGTAGACTTCCACTCGAAAATAAGTGTAAATTACACTAAGCTAGTAAATAAATGAGTTTAGCTTCATGTCCCATAACCACTGGCTTAACTTAAATATTTACGAACAAATTGTAGATTTCCACTCGAAAATTGTCACAAGAATTCAATCGAACAAGTCCAAGAATTAACCGATGAAGTAAACGCAAGCGTTTCATACCACTTGTTTTGCTAAGCCATTTAATTAGATTTCTCATACGAATGAGGTAAAGGTTTGTATATACTAATAGATTGGAAGATAGTTTTAAAAGCAAGCTTTGTATTAAAAATAACGTTGAAATCATTTTTGCGAAAGAGTTTGAGTATTTACTACTAGTATAGAAACCTTTGTAATTTTTAAAAGTGACAAATCACCGAAATGATTGTAGAAACAATCAATCACCAAAAATTCACGTTCGAAGATGTGAATCAAAACCATAGAAATTGATACCAAACCCATCAAATGGATATTCCCAAAAATCCAAAGAAAGAAGTCATTAAAGTCGATAATAACTGATAACAACTATCCGGATCAAAAAAAATCGATTAAAATAGGAAATAAACTCACATACATAGGCAAATAGGCAAAATGCACAGTTCAAGACATCTGGTTTAGAATCCAGACACCTCGATTTGTTTTCTAGAAATTTTCAGAAAACCTCCCAGACGTCTGAAAATTTCGAAGCAGACGTCTGAGCCCAAATCAGATGCCTGAACCTATATTTCAGATGTCTGAAATTAGTCTCTGCCATTTTTATTTTCTACGTGCTTATTATTTTTCCTCCAGGTCTATAACCAGACGTCTGGACTTGATAACCAGACGTCTGGTCACCCGGTCTGGGCAACAATTTGCCTAGGCCAAGATGGCCAAAACGTTTCGAAAGCGATCGAACGAGCAACGACGACGAGGGATTTATGCCAAGCGATAACCTAGCCTTATACGCTCTTCGATAAACTCCAAATATCATGTCCAAACATCCATAGTAGGATTTTCATAAAATTGGACCAAAACACCAAAATTTGGAAAATTCACCAAATCAATTCAAATCAAAAGCAAATGAACATGCACAAATGTTAGGAATTCATACCTAACAACAATGAAAGTTATATACGTAGATGTGAGTTAAAGAACTCACCTTTAAAACTCGAAGACAACGAATGAGAAGCTTTAAAACAAAGCAAGACCAATTCCTCTTCAATATACCTCTAGAATCTTCAATCTATTATCAAAGGTGAAGTTTTTCCTAATAGAAATTTCTGTAAATTGAAGAGAGATAGAGATGGAGAAGATGAAGAGGATGCTTACCTAAGCTTCTCCTTGATTTTGGACCTGAATTTGAGTTTCCTAATCAAAACTAGGGTTTAGGAATTTTAATTTCCACATCTTTCCCCCATTTTTACTTTAGCTAGAGAGTTAGGAAATGAGGAATGAAATTAATGAAGAGGAGTTGAGTTAGAGTATTTGATAAAGGAGTTGGGTTCTCTTATTGGGTTAGTGGGCTGAAACCCAAACCTAGAGCCCCAAATGAAAACATCAAAATTCTAATCAACTCCAAACATATCGATGTTTATACTCAAAAAAGTTGTAAACGCCATTTTGGACTCAATGGAAGTGGTCTCGAGTCCCAATTCGACTGTTTACAAAAAGTAACATTTTGGACTTTAATCCGATTAACGATGCTATATTTAAATAAAACATTTAAATATATAATCGTGAAATATGCAGGTTGTTACAGACTCCCCTCCTTAAAGAAATTGCGTCCTCACAATAATTAAAAGGAAGATAAAAAGTAACAACCATACTAAGGCATAACAACACAAAAGAAGAAATTTTGAAATGAGAAGTTCACCTTAAGGAGCAAGAGAGAGTATGTCCGGATGTGTTCGCTCGATGAATTCTCTAGATTCCCAAGAGCAATCCTTAGGATTTGAGGACCATTGAACCTTCACAAGAGGAACATCTTTATTTCGAAGGCATTTAACCTCCGTAGCAATGATACGAATAGGATGTTGCTCATAAGTCAAATTAGGTGAAACCTCAATTTCTTCAATAACACCGAGCAAGAATAGAATCGAAATCCCTAAGGCATTTCCGTAGTTGAGAAACGTGGAACACGTCATGAATAGCAGAAAATTGAGCCGGTAATAAAAGGCGATAAGCCACGGAACCAATGCGTTCGGTGATGGGAAATGGACCAATATATCGAGGTGCTAATTTTCCCGATCGACTGAAATGCACAACACCCTTTATAGGTGAAACACGAATGAACACCAAATATCCCACAAAAAAATCTAATTTCCTTCTTCGGTTATCGGCATAGGATTTTTGTCTACTTTGAGCTTCTTTCATCCTATGACGAATAAGGTCAATCTTTTCTCTGGAAGCACGAATAAAATCTGGACCTAAAACCAGCTTCTCACCGGCTTCAAGCCAACACAAAGGAGATCGGCTTGGCCTTCCGTAGAGTGCCTCGAAAGGTGCCATACCAATACTAGATTGGAAGCTATTGTTATAGGAAAACTCAACAAGAGAAATATGATCTTCCCAACTTCCACCAAAATCAAGAACACATGCACGAAGAAGATCTTCAAGAGTTTGATTCACACGCTCGGTTTGTCCATCAGACTGAGGATGATAGGCGGTGCTAAAATTAAGCTTTGTTCCCAAAGCTTTTTGAAGACCTTTCCCAAATCCACTAGTAAATAATGGATCACGATCACTAATAATAGAAGTAGGGACTCCATGCAATTTAACAATTTCTTTAACATAAAGTTTGGCCAAAAGAGGTACGGTCCGATTAGACCGAACGGGAATGAAATGGGCAGATTTTGTAAGTCTATCTACGATCACCCATAAACTGTCATGACCCGAACGAGAACGGGGAAGACCGTCAATAAAGTCCATGGAGACTTGATCCTACTTCCAAACGAGAATTTCCAAAGGTTGCAATAACCCACCGGGGCTTTGATGTTCGGCTTTTACGAGTTGGCAAGTCATGCAACGGTTAAAAAAGTTAGCAATATCTGGTTTCATTCCATCCCAATAATAAAGTCGCTTTATATCCTGGTACATCTTACTACTACCGGGATGAATGGTAAATTTAGAATGATGAGAATCTTCTAAAATATCTTTATGAAGATCACTAATATTTGGCACGATAAGTCTACCAAACTTTCGAATACCGCCACGAGCATCAATGTCAAAGTCTTTCAAACCTTCAATATCAATTTTATCCCTACAACTTTGGCTAAGAAGAACCTGTTAGTCCATGAGATGATGGTTTTGATGACAACAACCTTAGAATAGATTATAAAATATAAATACTAACATTACAAGTTTAGATATATATGTATATGCAGGATCTAACCATGCAGGTATCAAGAATGAAGACTATACAGTATAGAGATTTAAGATATAGAGATAGAAGACTCATGAGTATCAAGATTATCAAGAGTTCAAGATTTCAAGGTTAAGTTTGTTTTATTAGGAATATTTGTTAAAACTCGTAGAAAAGCACTGGCATCTTAATATCCAATTTATTCGTGGAATGGAATCCACTTCGAGCCCGTTAAAGGGATGGAACCCTAAGTAGGATGGAACCTACGAAAATCTAGTGGGACATTGTTTTGTATCCACTAAGCTTAATTCAAATGATTTTTAAAAATTATCTTGTTTTCGAAATAATTTCAAAACTTTCCTTTTAAAAGATTCAAAACTCTCTATCTTGATTTTAAATAATTATAGTTAAATAATTTATATATATTGTTCTTTATATTTACTTATGAATTTCAACTATATTCAAGTATAATTATAAAGTTTTAATATAAGATAAATATTATTTTTATAGAAATTCAAAACATCAAATTTGGCTGAGGGATGTCGACATGCCCATAGGCACCATGTCGACATGGTGACAGTTTTAATTCAAAATTCAAAATTCAAAAGAAGTGTCTATTCGCCATAACTTTTCATGAATGGTCATGACTGTTGTTCTTCTATAAATAGGGGCCAGTTTCAACGAATTTTTAATCACTTTTTCTCTGATTTAACTTATCTTCTTCTTCTCCACTTTCTTATTTACAAATTACACCATTACTCTGCCGAAATCAATATCGAATCTAACTAGATAATTTATGGTTTTGATTCTCTCCATTATCTCTACAAGATCCAAATGCTAATCTGAGTTATACACTTTTTGTAATCAATTGAGCGAGAGTTCTTAACTGTTTCCCTGGTTCACACCACGTGATGCTTTACTTTGTCATCCCGAGAATCAGAAGAAGCTAGGTCTCATCTGATTCCTGAGCTTTCGATTGTGACTTTATGAACATAGAATCAAACACATATGCTAATATAAAGTAAAAGCAGTAAAGGAAAGAACACACCGGATTTTATAATGGTTCGGAGTTACCCTACATCCAGTCCCGCACAACTAAGTACGGATTTCCTTTCAAACTCAATTAAACAATTACAACCCTCGGTTTCAAGGCTACGAGGTACACCCTCCAGAATAACAATCCTCTGGGTAGAGATACTTGATTTTCGGGGCAACAAGTTTACCAAATTGACAAATTAAGATAAACTCAAAAACATTAACAAATTTCTTAAAACACTATTCACCCCCCTCTAGTGTTGATTCTAGCCTTAAGATCCTTAATCTGCATTTCTCACATTTGGTATCAGAGCCTTGTTTTCAAAAGTTTCATTATCTGAATTTTGAAAAATTTCAAAATGGCTACTAACACTAGTACTGCTATTACCACCAACACTAGTTCATTTGTAGAAGGTCAGTCAACTGCCAGACCACCACTTTTTAATGGCAGTAACTATGCATATTGGGCATGTAGGATGAAAATATATTTACAATCTGTAGGATTAGATACTTGGAATATCACACAAACTGAATATTCTGAACCCACAACTAATTTTGCACAGTGGATCACTAAGAAAACGACTGTTGCACAAAATAATTCTAAAGCAATGAATATTCTATTTTGTTCACTTGAAAGAAATGAATTTAATAGAGTGTCAGTTTGTAAGTCTGCATATGAAATCTGGAAAACTTTGCAAGTAACTCACGAAGGAACAAGCAAAGTTAAACAGACCAAAATTTCCATGCTCACAAATCAGTTTCAGTTATTTAAAATGAATACTAATGAGTCTATTTCAGATATGTATAGTCGATTTCAAGATATTGTGCATTCTTTAATTGGGAAAGGAATTTTAAGAAGAAGATCAAGTCAGAAAATTTTTAAATTCTCTCACTCCAGAATGGGATCAAAAGACACTAGCAATTGAAGAGGCAAATGACAT
Organism: Allium fistulosum; assembly: GCA_030737815.1. Lineage (NCBI taxonomy): Eukaryota > Viridiplantae > Streptophyta > Magnoliopsida > Asparagales > Amaryllidaceae > Allium > Allium fistulosum. Next base: position 1,261,331,558 of record CM060901.1, read on the forward strand.
CAGTACTTTAAAGATAGAAGAATTGATTGGAAATCTAATGTCGTTTGAAGTTCAAATGATCGGGAGAAGAGAAAGCAAAGCATCTGAAAAGAAAACAATGGCATTCAATCCATTAATCGACGGATCAGACTCAAACAGTGATAATGATGAAGAGATAGCATTTATGACCAGGAATTTTCGGAAATTCCTGAAGTACAGAAAATTGAATAGTTCCAAGAGAAACAACTTTAAGAATTCCGGTAATCAGACTACAGTACCAAACTTTATCAAAAGCTTCAATTGTGATGAACCAGGTCATATCAAAAGAGATTGTCCGCATCCAGATAAGCAAAACTCTCCTACAAACAATGCTTCTGCAAAGAAACGGAAAGGTGCATTCACTGCTACTCTAGATGACTCTGACTCATCCTCCAGCGACGATTAACAGAAGAAAGATAATTCAAATCTGTGTTTCACAGCAATTCTCGATTTAGTCAATACCAAAGACACGGACTCTGAAAAAGGTACACGTTTACAATACATTGGCTGAAATTGCATGCTTGAATTGATAGATTGATTGGTTGTTTTTGAATTGATTGATTGATTGATTTTGAATTGATATGTTGTTTGAATTTTAAAACTTATTTTCTATTTTTTACTATTATTTTATTATTATTTTTATTATTTTTGACACATTTTGAAATATATCATAAGTACAATAATATTTCAGAAATATAGACATTAATAATAATATTTATATATATGTATATTAGATAGCTTAGGAAAAATCATGTCATGAAAATTCAAAGCCACATGTCGACATGGCCCCTACCATGATATCGACATGCCTACCTGAATTTGAATTTCAAATTTGGAATTCAAATGTTTGAATTTCCCTCCACCTTTTCACTTCATTTATTTCTCTAAAAAGATACCTTTTGACCAGAGAATATGCCCTTTGAAAGTCTATTTATTCACTATCTTTTATCATATCTTTTCACTTTCATTTTGAAATTCAAACTCTCTCTTCATATCTTCAAACTCTCTACTCTAATGGCTTCTTCAAGCAACCCCTCAACCATGAGAATTTCCAGAAAAATCAAAGAGCAATTATTCAATGATCCGGAGGCAATTAAAGCATACATCAACTATGCTAATTATGCCAAAGTCCATTCCGGAAAATTTGCTATTTTTCAAGATTTTTCTTCTTATGAAATTGATTCTCTTTTTGCAAACAATAGTGTTTTAAGTCTTATTGACTCTTCTCAAAATGATTTTGTTTGCTATCCTAATCTTGTCAAAATCTTCTATGCTAATTTAAACCGTGGTTTTTATATTGGAAATGAGAATGAAATTTGGAGTAGTGTCAAAGGCACTCAAATTGTTTTGAATTGTGATCTTTTGGGTACCATTCTCAATTGCAAAAGCACGGGAATGGATCTTTCTAGTTTTCAAATCGATGAACATGATCGTGAGACATTTCATCATATTTTTGAAGGAGATGAAAACTTTGAATTTAAAAACCGAAACTTTCATCCTAAAGCAAGAATTGTCAATCTTCTCTTACAACATACTTTGACCCCAAGATCGGGAAATTTTAACAATCCTACTTCAAAAGTGTGCAAAGCACTTTTTGCTATTTTCGGAAATTATGATATCAATTGGGCGCAAGTTATTTTGGATGAACTTCGTCCTAAAATATTTGAAATGGGAGAAAACACTTTATATCATGGAATTTACCTTACTCGGATTTTCAACTATTTTGGAGTAAATTTCAAAGGAGAAGAATTTATTTCAAGAAAAGTTTTTAATATCTCAAACATTTCTCTCATGAAAATCCCATATGTTTTTCAACCTTATGAAACCCTTACCGAAAAGGAAGAGCGTTTGGCTCATGAGGAAATGGAAGAAGAGGAAGAGGAAGAGGAAGAAAGAGAAGAAGGGGATGAAATGGAAATTGAAGAAGAAGAAGGTGAAACCTCTTTAGAAAGTATTGAATATCCCTCCAATCCTTCCAACAAAACTCTTCTCAAAAACCAAAAGATAATTGTGGAGAATCAACGGACTTTAAAACGATCCGTTAGTAAGAAGTTGGATAACATTTCTTCGAAGATGAACAAGTTCTTATCAAAAGTCAGCAAGAAACCTGGACTATCTTCATCATCTTCATCTTCTAACTAGTTTTATCTTTTAGCATCTTATTGTATTTGTCTTAGTTTGTTTTTTCGAATGTTCGTGTAGTTCATTATGTTTAATCATTGTATTATCCTATTATGAAATGAAATTGAACTTCCTTTCTATTATCTAGCTTATCTTATCTCCTGAATAAATGTTAGTATATTATATAAATTTATATATATACACAATTATTCACAAAATCAAAGTTGTCATAAATTTTCACTAACCTATGTCGACATCCCCTAGAAGACCATGTCGACATGTACTGGTCAGAAGTGATTATTGATTTTGAATTTGAAAATTGAATAACTACCAAATGTCTATTCATTTCAAACAAATTTCTACACCTATATATACCTTTTTCTTCCAGAAATCTTCACTGAAATTTATTTCTCATTATCTATATCCTTCATTTCTTTCTCTAATTCAATTATGGCCAATCCTATTCACAATCTATCTGAAAATCTTGAAGAAACACTCAATTCATTCAAGAATATTCTCTCTTTTATTCTACGAAACCAGCGTCACTTAGAGTTGAGTCAAATGCAGATGATCAAGGAGCAAGAAAGACATTTCAATGCAATACGATGGATGATCTCCTCTCTACACAAGGATGATAATGAAGCACATCCTTCTGTCTCTCTCACCAATGACAATGAGAATTGGGATGCAATTAAAGCAGACCCTATATTTGGAGAAGATGGATGGGTAGATGTTCCTCGAAACGTTTAATTTTCTTTCTTTGTTTGATTTGTTTGATTTAATTTGTTTGATTTAATTTGGTTTGAATTGATACTTTGTGAGGATTGATTTTATTTGGTTTGAAGTTTGGTGTGTGAAACATATATATACACTGAAATGAATATAGTCTTTAATTAAGTTATTATGCTCATAAGTATCATTATTTCTTAATCTATATATTATATATTCCGTTGTATAGTTTATCAATGCAGGTACTGAAGTCCAAGAATAAGGGGGAGTAAGTTTTTTTGTTGATGACAAAGGGGGAGAAATATAAAATAGGGTAGTTAGGCATAGATTAAGGGGGAGTTGTTAGTTTTAGGGTGAGTTATTAGAAGTATTAGGATATAAGGAATATTTTATAAACAAAGGTTGTCATCATCAAAATGGGGGAGATTGTTAGTCCATGAGATGATGGTTTTGATGACAACAACCTTAGAATAGATTATAAAATATAAATACTAACATTACAAGTTTAGATATATATGTATATGCAGGATCTAACCATGCAGGTATCAAGAATGAAGACTGTACAGTATAGAGATTCAAGATATAGAGATAGAAGACTCATGAGTATCAAGATTATCAAGAGTTCAAGATTTCAAGGTTAAGTTTGTTTTATTAGGAATATTTGTTAAAACTCGTAGAAAAGCACTGGCATCTTAATATCCAATTTATTCGTGGAAAGGAATCCACTTCGAGCCCGTTAAAGGGATGGAACCTACGAAAATCTAGTGGGACATTGTTTTGTATCCACTAAGCTTAATTCTAATGATTTTTCAAAATTATCTTGTTTTCGAAATAATTTCAAAACTTTCCTTTTAAAAGATTCAAAACTCTCTATCCTGATTTTAAATAATTTTAGCCTCAAAAACATCTTTAATTTAAAGTCAAATTACTCCTGATTTTAAACTATCTTCAAATAATATATTTAACTTTTAAATTATTTATACTTTGATTTAAATTATAGTTAAATAATATATATATATATATATATATTATTCTTTATATTTACTTATGAATTTCAACTATATTCAAGTATATTTATAAAGTTTTAATATAAGATAAATATTATTTTTATAGAAATTCAAAACATCAAATTTGGCTGAGGGATGTCGACATGCCCATAGGCACCATGTCGACATGGTGACAGTTTTAATTCAAAATTCAAATTTCAAAAGAAGTGTCTCGCCATAACTTTTCATGAATGGTCATGACTGTTGTTCTTCTATAAATAGGGGTCAGTTTCAACGAATTTTTAATCACTTTTTCTCTGATTTAACTTCTCTTCTTCTTCTCCACTTTCTTATTTACAAATTACACCATTACTCTACCGAAATCAATATCGAATCTAACTAGATAATTTCTGGTTTTGATTCTCTCCACTATCTCTACAAGATCCAAGTGCTAATCTGAGTTATATACTTTTTGTAATCAATTGAGCGAGAGAAGGTGTGATTGTGGCCTTGGAAATCAATTGGGTGAACTTGTTGCCCCAGAAATCAAGTATCTCTACCCAAAGGATTGTTATTCTGGAGGGTGTACCTCGTAGCCTTTAAACCGAGGGTTGTAATTGTTGAATTGAGTTTGAAAGGAAATCCGTACTTAGTTGTGTGGGACTGGATGTAGGGTAACTCTGAACCAGTATAAAATCCGGTGTGTTCTTTCCTTTACTGCTTTTACTTTATATTTGCATCTGTGTTTGATTCTGTGTTCATATCTGTGTCTGATTAGTGCATACATTGTTAACAAATTAAGATAAACTCAAAAAGATTAACAAATTTCTTAAAACACTATTCACCCCCCCTCTAGTGTTGATTCTAGCCTTAAGATCCTTAATCTGCATTTCTCACAGAACCAATTCGGGATCTTGCTTTGGAGCTTCAAGGATGCAGTCCAAAAGAGAAGGATGAGCCTCAAGGCTGCATAATATAAGAGATGAACATAAATTGGATTCACGATCTCGAATCTCACAAGTGGATAAAGTCTCGAGACCATTCCATTCGGATATCATCATGGAAACAACCGCTTGTTGCTTTCGGCTAACAGCATCGGCAACACGATTTCCCTTTCCGGGAAATATAGAGAATATCAAGATCATAAGATGCAAGGAACTCGAGCCAACGTTGTTGATGCAAATTAAGTTCCTTTTGAGAAAATAAATACTTCAAAGATTTATGATCAGTGTAGAGATCAAATTTCTCTCCCAAAAGATAATGACGCCAAATTCTAAAAGCGAAAACAATGGCTGCGAGCTCTAGATCATGAGTGGCATATCTAGTCTCGACAAGCTTTAATTATCAAGAAGACTATGTGATAACACATTCCCTTTGCAAGAGAATGGCATTCAAACCAATACGACTAGTATCGGTATAAACAGTGAAGTCTTGGTTCCCATCGGGAATCACAAGAATAGCAGTATCGGAAAGGAGTTCTTTTAAATGATCCTCTTTCCCGAAAAGCTAAGACATTCAAAATTATAATTAACATTGTGTAATCATCGTTTTAGAAAAAATTACTTTTACAAGTCAATTTACTGTGTCTGACTGTCTCATCATAGCGTTTAGGAGATTCCTATCGATAACGTTGATCAAGCGCATTGACCAGAATTCTTAAAGCACTCAATGGGAAAAACAACACAAAATCATCTTCTATATGATAAACATGTCTCTTAAAAATTTTATGAATATTCTTTGCTCGTGTTATGAACAAAATCCAATTATACTTATAAATATCATATTAAAAAGATTTGTAAATTTTAAATTGTTTTTTTCATCCATAAGTAATAAATACAAGGATGGTCTCATCGAGATATTCGTAGAATACTCGATTCATAAGATGGATGAAATAAGCTGGAGGTTTCGTCAAACCGAATGACATAACGAGCCATTCATCGAATCCGTAACGAGTACGGAATGATATCAAAGGAATGCTATCCTTTGCAATACGAAGCTGATGAAAATCGGTGGTAATGTCGAGCTGAAAAGAACTTAGCACCACTCAATAGTTCGCTTAGGTGGTAATCCTAAGACAAGCTCAAAGATATCGGGAAATTCACAAACTACTTGAATGAGGGAAATAACATCTTCCTCATCATGTGGGTTTAAAGAATAAAATGATGCCACCGAATTTGGAAATCAAAATCATTAAGAACAATAGAGATCTGCTTAACAGATTGAGAATGTCAAAGATGGATAGTCCTCCTAGGACATAGGATGTAGTCTTAATATCGATTAAGCCAATCCGTTCCCAAAAATTATTCCAAAACCTAAGTAGCACATAACATGCAAATCAGATCGGAAAGCACAACTACATAAAATAATCTCGACACTTTTACAAAGTAAACTGAGTGTTGCAGATCCATCAATCAAATTCGCAATTCTCAATGAAGTCATCAAGCCTATAATATTAAAGAAAAAGTATCAACAAGTTCTTTCAATATAAAAGAGCGAGATGCACCCGTATCAAAAGAATTCGAATAGTATAATCACGAAACAAAATAATGCCATCAAGGATAGAATGAGAAATATCTTGACCAAGAGAAGTGTTACTGGGGCTTGCACAACATTCATCTTTCCCTCTCTCCTACTTTGAAGTTTGGGACATGAAGATAAAAGATGACCCAAACCTTTGCAATAGCGACAAGAAAAGGGTTTCGGACACTCATTCGCATAGTGGTCAATAGAACCACAATTGTAGCATTGTCCACGACTAGGGGTAGGAGTCTTTGCTACCGAAATTGCCTACTTCCCTTTCTTGTTGGGATTAGGGCTTTTGAACTTAATACGCCTCTTCTTGTTGTTATTGAGGCTCTTTTTGGAACCTCCAACATCACTATCACTTCCTTTATCGGCCTCTTCAATTCGAAGAGTGATATCTACAAGCTGATCGAAAGGAACTTCTAGTTTCAGAGGTTAAACCTTTTTGGGGTTCTTACTCAAAGCACAGATAAACCTTTGATTCTTTACAAGATCCAAAAGTTGTTGAGCAGACATGAATACGCCATCCAGAGAAGGACTACTGGATTGACCAGCGCTAGGACTGCCAGATCTAACCATTTCTCTTCTTTAAGAAAGAAAGAAAGAAGAGGAAAAAGGTTATTCTCAGAATGAATATCAAACAAAATTGATTAATAAATCAAGGCATCATAACAAAAAATAGGATAGAATGGGTCCTAAGACTCGGATAAATCCTAAGGCAAGACTCCTAAGAAAGACTTAGGATAATGATCCTTACTAGATTATTCTACATTGTTCCGAAGTCTGGCTCTGATACCAAGCTTTGATGCCCCACCTCTATACTCACACTAGCCAAGGACACTACGGGGTAATGTCGTCGACTAGCACAAAGAATAAGGCTGTTGAGGAGCGACCATCTGTGTAATTTCTTTGTGCGAGTATCGATATGTCAGATAATATAACTTACATTTCATTTCAAGAGGAAATCCGACATATCAAATACAAACTCAAAGCTACCATACAGTGGCTATGTGGACTTCGAAAACAAATATAGAAATAAACATAACACAAATCAGTCATAGATATTCATACCACTAAGGCGGAAACAGATATGAATATATCACATAAAAGTGTACATCAAATTAGTGGTCAAACGAGATCCACTACATAACAAGAGAATAGGTACAAGTGCTAGCAAAAGAATATGTATACATCAAGGAGTCTCTATCTCGAATGTATAAAAGCAAAAACTAGTAATCTAAAGTAGTTAGCCAAAAATCAGATGATGGTCCCAGATAAGGAGTCAAGCAGAAGCACCTGAAATACCTCGGTCTGACCCGAGTATTATTTTTAAGAAGAAAATAATAAACAGATCAGTCTAGCTATAAATATCATATAAAATGAGATAGGATAAGAGATATCACAAAACGTATGATAACAATAATGCTTTACTATGACAAGTATACATCAGATAACAACAAAAATCATACAATATCTCAAATATTCTCAAACACCAAAAAGGATGTCATATTCTTTAAATTATTCACCAAAACACAAATATTGACAAAAACATATCAATGCCAATCGCAAAAATCGGTGAAACGCAAATTCTAGAAATCATCAACTGGAAATCCAGAAATCACAAAAAGGGGAAGGCCTATCACAAACGGGAGCATGAAAACTCCCCAACACGTGTGTCATAAATGGAACGCTATTCCATGGTCGCTAACCATCAAGTTTGAGCTGAAAACTCCACAAACGGCCCGAAGACCATGGGTCGCTACCCCACCAATTTGAGTCGAAGCTCCACAAACGGCCCGAAGACCATGTGTCGCTACCCCACCAATTTGAACCGAAGCTCCACAAACGGGGTTTTTAGTCCCCCACACAAACATAGAGACATCGCACATCGCTAGTCTAGATCACAAAATGATCATCAATGATCGACAAGTGTAAATTACACTAAGCTAGTAAATAAATGAGTTAGACTTCATATCCCATAACCACTAGCTAAACTTAAATATTTACGAACAAATTGTAGACTTCCACTAGAAAATAAGTTTAAATTACACTAAGTTAGTAAATAAATGAGTTTAGCTTCATGTCTCATAACCACTGGCTTAACTTAAATATTTACGAACGAATTGTAGATTTCCACTCGAAAATTGTCACAAGAGTTCAATCGAACAAGTCCAAGAATTAACCGACGAAGTAAACACAAGCGTTTCATACCACTTGTTTTGCTAAGCCGTTTAATTAGCTCATACGAATGAGGTAAAGGTTTGTATATACTAATAGATTGGAAGATGGTTTTAAAAGCAAGCTTCGTATTAAAAATAACATTCATTTTTGCGAAAGCGTTTGAGTATTTACTAGTAGTATAGAAACCTTTGTAATTTTTAAAAGTGACAAATCAACGAAATGATTGTAGAAACAATCAATCACAAAAAATTCACGTTCGAAGATGTGAATCAAAACCATAGAAATCGATACCAAACCCATCAAATGGATATTCCCAAAAAATCCAAAGAAAGAAGTCATCAAAGTCGATAATAAGTGATAACAACTATTCAGACCAACAAAAATCGATTATAATAGGAAATACACTCAAAAACATAGGCAAATAAGCAAAATGCACGGTTCCAGATGTCTGGTTTAGAATCCAGACGTCTGGATTTGTTTTCTGGAAATTTTCAGGAAACCTCCCAAACGTCTGACAATTTCGAAGCAGACGTCTGTGCCCAAATCAGACGTCTGAACCTATATTTCAGACGTTTGAAATTAGTCTCTGCCATTTTTATTTTCTGCGTGCTTATTATTTTTCCTCCAGGTCTATAACCAGACGTCTGGACTTGATAACCAGACGTCTGGTCACCTGGTCTGGGCAACAATTTGCCTAGGCCAAGATGGCCAAAATGTTTTGGAAGCGAACGAACGAGCAACGACGACTAGGGATTTATGCCAAGCGACAACCCAGCCTTATAGGCTCTTCGATACACTCCAAATATCATGTCCAAACATCCATAGTAGGATTTTCATGAAATTGGACCAAAACACCAAAATTTGGAAAATTCACTAAATCAATTCAAATCAAAAGCAAATGAACATGCACAAATGTTAGGAATTTATACCTAACAACAATGAAAGTTATAGACGTAGATGTGAGTTGAAGAACTCACCTTTAAAACTCAAAGACAACGAATGAGAAGCTTTAAAACAAAGCAAGACCAATTCCTCTTCAATATACCTCTAGAATCTTCAATCTATTATCAAAGGTGAAGATTTTCCTAAGTTAGGTTATAGGAATTTCTGTAAATTGAAGAGAGATATAGATGGAGAAGATGAAGAGGATGCTTACCTAAGCTTCTCATTGATTTTGGACTTGAATTTGAGTTTCTTAATCAAAACTAGGGTTTATGAATTTTAATTTCCTCTTATTTCCCCCATTTTTACTTTAGCTAGAGAGTTAGGAAATGAGGAATGAAATGAATGAAGAGGAGTTGAGTTAGAGTGTTTGATAAAGGAGTTGGGTTCTCTTATTGGGTTAGTGGGCTGAAACCCAAACCCAGAGCCCCAAATGAAAACATCAAAATTCTAATCAACTCCAAACATATCGATGTTTATACTCAAAAAAGTTGTAAATGCCATTTTGGACTCAATGGAAGTGGTCTCGAGTCCCAATTCGACCGTTTATAAAAAGTAACATTTCGGACTTTAATTCGATTAACGATGCTATATTTAAATAAAGCTTCTAAATATATAATCGTGAAATATGCGGGTTGTTACAATAAAATTCCTCTTTAACAAATCCATTTAGAAAAATACTTTTAACATCCATTTGAAATAATTTGAAATTATTATAATTTGCGAAAGCAAGTAGAATTCTAATGGCTTCTAATCTTACCACGGGTGCAAAGGTTTCATAAAAATCTATTCCTTCTTCTTGACAATAACCTTGTGCGACTAATCAAGCTTTATTTCTCACGACCTCACCAAGTTCATTCATTTTATTTTTATAAACCCATTTTATTCCAATTATACTTTTATCCTCAGGTCTAGGAACAAGTTCCCAAACATCATTTTTGGTGAACTGATTCAATTCTTCTTGCATAGCAAGAATCCATGAATCATCAGATGATGCTTCCTTTGGATTTTTTGGTTCAATAGTTAATATAAAAGCTACATTACTCATGTTATTTAGTTGATTTCTAGTTCTAACAACAGATTCAATATTACATAGTATATTTTCTATAGGATGATCTTTTAATAGCCTAATTCTTTTATTAGGTTGAATGATTTCACAATTAATTTCATTAGGTTCATTATTTAAAGTTACAAAATCTTCTTCATCTTCTATTTGTACAGTATCTTTAAAAGTTTCATCAAAAGATACATGCATTGTTTCTTCAATAGTGTTAGTTCTTAAATTATAAACTCTAAATGCTTTACTTCTATTAGAATATCCGATGAAGATACCTTTGTCAGATTTAGATTCAAATTTATCTAAATTATCTTTTGTATTAAGAATAAAACACTTACTACCAAAAACTTTAAAATAAGCTATTATGGGTTTATTATTGTAAAGTAATTCATATGGTGTTTTATTAGTTAATGGTCTAATTAAAATCCTATTTAATATATAACAAGCTGTAGCGACTGCTTCAGCCCAAAAGTTTTAGGTAAGTTACTATCAGAAAACATTGTTCTAGCACACTCTTGAATCGTTCTATTCTTACGTTCTACCACTCCGTTTTGTTGTGAAGTTCTTGGAAAAGAGAAATTATGATTTATTCCCTTTTTATTGCAGAATCTCCCAAAATTTTCATTTTCAAATTCCCCATTGTGATCACTACGAATAGTTATAATTTTTTAAGAAAGTTCGTTTTGAAGTCTTTTTGTAAAAAATTTAAATGAATCAAAAGTATCACTTTTTTGTTTCATAAAAATTGTCCATGTAAACCTAGAATAATCATCTATAATTACAAATACATATTTTTTGTGATTTATTGATTGAATTTGAGATGGACCAAATAAATCTAGATGAAGTAACTCAAGAGGTTTTGAAGTTGAAATCATATCTTTTAATTTGAAAGAACTTTTCTTAAGTTTTCCTAATTGTCAAGCATCACATATACTATCTACTTTAAAGTTTAACTTGGGAAGACCTCTAACTAAGTCAAGTTTTGATAATCTAGATAACAGTTTGAAATTTAAATGACCAAATCTTTTATGCCAAATCCAAGGGTCACTTGTATTATCCAAAAGACATAAGTTATCATTTGAAACTTTCATACTAAGGATGTAAATATTTTGATTCCTAATTCCTTCAAATATAATATTTGAATTTTTATCTTCGATGTGACCCTTATCTTTTTCAAATTTAATCTTGTATTCTTTATCGCAAAGTTGACTTATGCTAAGCAGATTGTGTTTCAGATTTTTAACTAATAAAACATTAGAAATAGTAGGAGTTTTCGAGTTACCGACATTGCCGATGCCAATCACATATCCTTTTAAGTTGTCTCCAAAGTTAACCAATCCTCCATCTTTATAGATAATATCATTCAGCATATCTGGATTACCAGTCATATGTCTTGAACATCCACTATCTAGTATCCACTTATTCTTCTTGATTTGCACAATTTGTCCATTGAGTGTTGATTCTTCAAAAGCCATATAACATTTCTCTTTCTGCACAGAATAAAAACATGGAAGATAACTTGGTTTTCTATAATAATTATATACAGACTTATGAGACAATGATGATTTGAACAGATTTAAACTAGTGTTAACAAAATCCTTAAAATAGCCATTTTTTTAAAAAAAATTCAAAATTCAGATCATGAAAACTTTGAAAACCTTGCTCTGATACCAAATGTGAGAAATGCGGATTACGGATCTTAAGGATGGAATAACAATAGAGAGGGGGTGAATAGTGTTTTGTGGATTTTCTAAATATTTTTGAAACTTATGTAAATTTAATTACCAACAAATGCAATTCACAGACACAAATATAATCACGGAATCAGACACAGATATAATCACGGAATCAGACACAGATGCAAATAATAAATAAAAGCAGTAAAGGAAAGAACACACCAGATTTTATACTGGTTCGGAGTTACCCTACATCCAGTCCCGCACAAACGTACGGATTTCTTATCAAAAATAATCTCCTAGATTACACCCTCGATTTCAAGGCCACGAGGTACACCCTCCGTATTCGAGTCCGGGGCAAACTCTCTTGATTTACCAGGCCACAAGATCACCTAATCGATTTCCGGGGCAACAATCACACCCAATTGATTTCAAGGCTCAACCACACCTTTTACTCAACAGTTGGATTAACAAATAATCCTATAACTCTGAATAGCACTGAGATCTTACGGAGAGAGTGGCAGAGAATCAAACAAGAGATAATCAAGTTTGATTCACTTGGTATTTTGGCAGAGTATAGTTTGGAATTCTTTAGAATAAATGTGGAAGATGAAGAGAAGAGAAAACAAATGAAATATGGTTAAAAATTCATTTAGAACTATTGGTATTTATAGGAAATCAACAGCCATATCTATTCGTGAAAGGATACGACGAATAGACACTTCTTTTGAAAATTTGAATTTTGAATTTAACGGACACCATGTCGACATGGGGTATCCCATGATGTCGACATACCCTAGTTAAAAATAATGTAAAATTTGTTTTGAAAATGATATTGAAAGGAAAACAAGATGAAATGATTCTGGAGTAAAATAAACTAATTTCCCTATGTTTTAAAATAAAGAAGAGTAGAAAAATATATTTTTAGAATGTATATATAAATTTGATTTTAAATCTCAAGTATATATATATTATAAAGAATATTTAAAAATCAGAAGATAGTTTTAAAAACAAACTAAGTTTAAAACAAGATTTTATTTAAAAGGAAAAACAAAGAATATTTTAAGGCTAAAACATTTTGAAAAGCAGTTTTGAAAATCATTTTGAAAAACCATTTTGAAGTAGTTTTGCAAGCTTCTTCCTGCAGAATATCTCATCACATTAGGACTCGAGAACTTGTACAAAACCAGGATGTTCATGGGTTTGTAAGCCAATTGTCGTAGGTTTGTAAGCTACTTGTCGTGGGTTTGTAAGCCACTAAGAAGGTAGAAATGGGTTCCATCCCAAATGAAATATGGAATCAAGATTTCCGTGCTATTATGAAGTTTTAACATAATTCTAGACTCAATACTTATCTTGTACTATTAAAATCTTGAACTCTTCATAACTTGATTTCTTGATACTCATGAGTCTTCAATCTTGATATCTTTAATCTTTAAATTTATCAGTCTTGTATCTCTATACTGTACAGTCTTCATTCTTGGTACCTGCATGTTTATATCCTGCATATACATATATATATATATATATATCTAAACTATAATGTTAGTATTTGTATTTTATAACAAGTCCTAAGGTTGTTGTCATCAAAGCCATCCTTCTTAAGGACTAACAAAGTCAACTATGTGATAAAGGATTTAAAATTAAATTTGGAAAAGATAAGTGTCACATCGAAGATAATAAGTCAAATATTATCTTTGAAGGAATCAGGAAGAAAAACATTTACATCCTTAGTATGAAAGTTTCAAATTATAACTTATGTCTTTTGGCTAATACAAGTGACCCTTGGATTTGACATAAAAGATTTAGTCATTTAAATTTCAAACTGTTATCTAGGTTATCAAAACATGACTTAGTTAGAGGTCTTACCAAGTTAAACTTTAAAGTTGATAGTATATGTGATGCTTGCCAATTAGGAAAACTTAAGAAAAGTTCATTTAGATTAAAAGATATGATTTCTACTTCTAAACCTCTAGAATTACTTCATTTAGATTTATTTGGTCCATCTCAAGTTCAATCAATTAATCACAATAAATATGTTTTTGTAATTGTAGATGATTATTCTAGATATACTTGGACAATTTTTCTTAAACTTAAAAGTGATGCTTTTGAATTATTTAAGAATTTTGCTAAACGAATTCAAAATCAACTTTCTTTAAAAATAAAAACTATCCGTAGTGATCACGATGGAGAATTTGAAAATGAAAATTTTGAAAATTTCTGTAATCAAAAGGAATTACTCATAATTTCTCTTTTCCAAGAACTCCATAACAAAACGGAGTAGTAGAACGTAAGAATAGAACGATTCAAGAGTGTGCTAGAACAATGCTTTCTGATAGTAACTTACCTAAAAACTTTTGGGCTAAAGCAGTCACTACAGCTTGTTATATATTAAATAGGATTTTAATTAGACCATTAACTAATAAAACACCATATGAATTACTTTACAATAAGAAAGCCATAGTAGCTTATTTTAAAGTTTTTGGTAGTAAGTGTTTTATTCTTAATACGAAAAATAATTTAGATAGATTTGAACCTAAATTAGACAAAGGTCTCTTCATCGGATATTCTAATAGAAGTAAAGCATTTAGAGTTTATAATTTAAGAACTAACACTATTGAAGAAACAATGCATGTATCTTTTGATAAAAATTTTAAAGATACTGTACAAATAGAAGATGAAGAAGATTTTGTAACTTTAAATAATGAACCTAATGAAACTAATTGTGAAATCATTCAACCTAATAAAAGAATTAGGCTATTAAAAGATCATCCTGTAGAAAATATACTGGGAAATATTGAATCTATAGTTAAAACAAGAAATCAACTAAATAGTACGAGTAATGTTGCTTTTATATGAACTATTGAACTTAAAAATCCAAAGGAAGCATCATCTGATGGTTCATGGATTCTTGCTATGCAAGAAGAATTGAACCAGTTCACCAGAAATAATGTTTGGGAACTTGTTCCTAGACCTGAGGATAAAAGTATAATTGGAACAAATGGGTTTATAAAAATAAAATGAATGAACTTGGTGAGGTCATGAGAAATAAAGCTCGTTTAGTCGCGCAAGGTTATTGTCAAGAAGAAGGAATTGATTATGACGGAATTTTTGCACCCATAGCAAGACTAGAAGCCATAAGGATTCTACTTGCTTTCGCAAACTACAATAATGTAAAATTATATCAAATGGATGTTAAGTGCTTTTCTAAATGGTTTTGTAAAAGAAGATGTTTATGTTGAGCAACCTCCACTTTTTGAATATAATAAATTTTCAAATCATGTATATAAATTAAAGCTTTATATGGTCTAAAACAAGCTCCTAGAGCCTGGTATGAAAGACTAAGATCTTATTTACTACCATCTGGTTTTGAAATTGGTAAAATAGATACAACTCTTTTTATTAAAAGAAACAAAAATGATATTCAATTAGTACAAATATATGTAGATGATATAATATTTGGGTCAACTAATAACATAATGAATAAATAATTTTCTAATATAATACTAAAGAATTTGAAATGAGTCATATGGTAGAAGTAAGTTTCTTCTTAGGACTATAAATCAAACAATTAGATAAAGGAATTTTCATTAGTCAAGAAAAATATGCTAAGGATTTAATTAATAAAATGGGATTGACCATTTCTAGTGGGAAACCAACTCCAATGACAACAAATGTAGCTTTAAGTAAAGAAGATAAATCAAAAGATGATCAAATATTATATAGGGGAATGATTGGTTTGCTGCTTTATATAACAGCAAGTCGTCCTGACATCATGCATAGTGTTTGTCTCTGTGCAAGATACCAATCTCAACCTAAAAAAACTCACTTAAAAGCTGTTAAATGAATTTTAAGATATGTAAAACATACTTTAGATTATGGTTTATTTTACCCTAAAAATGATGTATTTGATTTAATTTCATATTGTGATGCTAATTACGCTGGTTGTAAATCAGACCGAAAAAGTACAAGTGGAACTTGTCACTTTCTAGGACATTCTCTGGTTTCCTGGTTTAGTAAGAAGCAAAACACTATATCCTTGTCCACAACCGAAGCAGAATATATATCTGCTGCTTTGGCTTGTTCTCAAGTTATATATACGCAACAAACTTTAAAAGATTTTGGATTAACTATAACTAAATCACCAATTTATTGTGATAATACTAGTGCAATAAATCTATCTAAAAATCCAATTCATCATGCTAGAACAAAACATATTGATATTAGACATCATTTTCTTAAAGATAATATAAGTAAAGAAGTCATAACTCTTGAAAATATTAATACTGAAAAACAAATTGCTGATATATTAACCAAACCATTAAATGAACAAAACTTTACTAAATTTAGAAGAGAATTAGGTATATGTTCATTAACTGAAATATAAATTATAAATAATACAAGTATAGTTAATATTAAATATAAATAAAAATTTAAAAAAAATAGAACTGGGCATGTCGACATGACCCATCCTCCTATGTCGATATACAGGCCGAGATTTTCAAATTTAAATTTCCCTCTAAAATGAGTTATTTGGTTATATATTTATATATTTCGACTTTTTCTCCTTTTCTCTATTCTATTTTCTGTAATAAACTTCTAAAACAATAAATTAATGGCTTCCTCTTCTAATAATGAACCTTCTTCACCCACTTCTCCTCATTCTAGCCCTTTTCAACGTTCCACACACGTATGAGTCATTAAATTACAAGAGAAGATGAAAGATTTGCTTCAAATGATGACGGAAATTCAAGTAAGTCAACTGTGAATGGCTAGAGAACAGGATAGGCAAGACAGAATCCTTAGGAATTTACAAAAATTCCTTATGGATAACCATGCCAATCCCATTGTCATCAAAGAATCATCACAAGCCATGGATTCTGAAGAAGAAGAGCCTCTAGAAGAACCACAAGAGGATCAAGAAGAAGAACATCCTCTACCGAATCCGGATGTTCATATGGACGAAGACGATGGCGTGATTTGTGTTGGAGAGGTCCTTTTTGACGCTAATGGGAACTTGGTTGAACAACGTGGAAAATTTTGTCTCCACTATCCAAATTGTTCGGTCCATAAATCATCAATAGTTAAGGGTCCTCGTTAAGCGTTTTTCGTTTTTCTCTTTCTTGATTATATATTGGGTTGTTAATTTGTATATAAGTGTTATCTTAATTAATGTTCTTCTAAAAACAATCTTTGGTGTATAAAATCTTGAATTCCATTTAACTGAGGATGCTATATCTCACTCATATATAGTTATTATTCTTATGTCATATGTTTGTTTATCTCATTTTCTATTAATTTCGAGGTTTATAGGCTATTTTTTGTTGATGACAAAGGAGGAGAAGTTATATAAAATAGTAGGCTTGGAGTAAGGGGGAGTTGTTGGTGTAAGGAGGAGTTAGTGTATGGTTGAAGTGGTAAGTATATTTTATAAGGTTGTCATCATCAAAAAGGGGGAGATTGTTAGGAACTGGAAATAGTGGTTTTGATGACAACAACCTTTATAACTTATTTTATTATAACTTATATACTAACACTATTGTCTAGATATATATGAATGTTAATATGCAGGATATATATAAGGCATGTACTGATTATTGAAGACTGTACAGTATAAAGATCAAGAATAAAGAAATCAAGTTTGAAGACTCATGAGTATCAAGATTTCAAAATAAGGGTCTAGTTTTTGTTAAAACTTCATAATAGCACGGAAATCTTCATTCCAAATTTCATTTCGCATGGAACCCATTTCTATCTTCTTAGTGTCTTACAAACCCACGACAAGTAGCTTACAAACCTATAACAAGTGGCTTACAAACCCACGAATATCCTGATTTTGTACAAACTCTCGAGTCCTGATGTGATGAGATATTCTGCAGGAAGAAGCTTGCAAAACTACTTCAAAATGGTTTTTCAAAATGATTTTCAAAAACTGCTTTTCAAAATGTTTTAGCCTTAAAATATTCTTTGTTTTTATTTTTAAATAAACTCTTGTTATAATCTTTGTTTGTTTTTAAAACTATCTTCTGATTTTTTAAAATTCTTTTATAATACTTGAGATTTAAAATAAAATTTATATATACATTCTAAAAATATATTTTTCTACTCTTCTTTATTTTAAAACATAGGAAAAATAGTTTATTTTACTCCAGAATCATTTCATCTTGTTTTCCTTTCAATACCTTTTTCAAAACAAATTTTACACTATTTTTAACTAAGGGATGTCAACATCATGGGATACCCCATGTCGACATGGTGGCCGTTAAATTCAAAAGTTTCAATTTTCAAAAGAAGTGTCTATTCGTTTAAATCTCTTCACGAATGGTTATGACCGTTACTGGTCTATAAATAGCCTTCACAAACGAATTTTTTAACTAACTAATTTCTTATTTTCTTCACTCCTTCTCCACAAATCCATATACTAAAATTTTCATATTTTTAAGATCGTGTCGAAATTCTGCCGAATTCTCAAGTATATCAAATTAGAATCTCATTCTTGTTTGTTTCTCTGCCCTCTCTTAAAGATCAAAGTGCTATTCAGAGTTATAGGATCAATTTGTAATCAAAAGTTTATTGAGTCTCTCTATAAGGTATGGTTGTGCCTTGAAATCAATTGGGTGATCTTGTGTCCCGTAAATCAAGAGAGTTTGCCCTGGACTCGAAGACAGGAGGGTACCTCAAGGCCTTTAGAAATTGAGGATTGTAATCTCGACATTGGTATAATAAAAATCTATATGAGGTGTTTGCCTTGGTACAGTTCTGTACGTAGGGTAACTCCGAACCAATATAAAATCTAGTGTGTTCTTTCCTTTTACTGCTTTTTATTTACTTTCTGCATCTGTGTTTGATTATGTGATTGTTATGTGATTAAGTTCTTCATTTGTTTATATCATAATTTTTAAATTAGTCCATATATGTCTTAGAATCCACTAAACACTATTCACCCCCCCTCTAGTGTTAAATTAGCCTTAAGATCCTTAATCCGCACTCCCTTTCATCATTGTCCTAAGTCCCTCTTAGGAATCGTGCCTTAGGATTAAATCCGAGTCTTAGGACCCGTTCTATCCTATTTTCTTTTATAATGCTTTGTTTTACCAATCAAGCTTATTTGAATTCATTCTGAGAATAACCCTTTTCCTCTTCGTTCTTTCTTTCTTTCTTGAAGAAGAAGAGATGGTTAGACCTGGCAGTCCTAGCGCTAGTCAATCCAGTGGTCCTTCCCTGGATGGCGTATTCATGTCTGCCCAACAACTTTTGGATCTTGTAAAGAATCAAAGGTTTATCTGTGCTTTGAATAAGAACCCCAAAAAGGTTTTACCTTTGAAATTAGAAGTGCCTTTCGACCAGTTTGTAGGTATCGCTCAGATGTGAAGATGTAAGGTAGTTTTGAATAGACCATTTGAGTCTTCATATACATACATATATACATATATGTATATATACATTTTTATTAGGGGCATTTCACCAGAAGGACAAACTTTGCAGTCCAATTAGTTTCTAGGACACACATTCAAAGAAATTACTTTTAAGGCCAAAGTCAGCAGAATAATTACTTTCAAGGACAAAGTCAGCAGTCCAATTACTTTCAAGGACATAATTTCATAGGTTTTTAGGCCCTAGAAACTAATTATTTTACGTTTTGTCCTTGAAAGTAATTATTTCAGTTGTGTGTCCTAGAAACTAATTCAACTTACTAAAGAGGCCCTTGTGGCTAATTTCCACTTTTTATTAAACATATAACTCAAGGCATTTCAAGTCTTGTCATTTCAAAATATATTATTTCTAATAATATATATATATATATAACCCAAGGCAAATGAAATTTGCTATTTCATTTTAAGTGTATAAAATAACATTTTTGTCAAGGCAAATGATTTTATAGATTTCCTTACTTCTACAATATAATATTATCATATATATGTATATATATTCCTACTTTTATATTATTTTTCAATATATAAAAAATATACATTACTTTTTGATAAACTATATTTGTCTAGTCCATATATATATATATATATATTACTTACCTCTTTGTATATTGTTTTTTTTCAATATACCATTTCTATTTAGTTTATAGCATACCATATTTATTTGCTTATAAATGCTATAATTTTACTTTTTGAACTTATATATATATATATGTATATATATATATGTATGTATGTATGTATGTATGTATGTATAAAATTCTTAATAACTATATTTATTAGTCCACAAATATGTATATTACATATATTGTTTTTAACCCACTAGCTTATTTAGTTTAGAAATATTGCACTCTTCTCAACTGATAGGTATATATTCATATATATAAGAAAAATCAAATTTTAAACTCTTTCTATTTATAATACGCTGTATTTTCCCTAAGTCATATCCTTTCTATTTATAATGTATTCTTCTTATTTCCTCTGTATTTATCCGAATTTAGTTTGTTTCCAATTTATATATATATATATAAATTCTATTGTTTTGAATATATATATATATATGTATGCATATATAAGAAATTTCCAATTAAACCAATTTCCTATTTTATAATTAAAAACCTGGAAATTCACAATATTACTTGGTTTGAAAACTGTGTATTATTATCAACTGTTATTTAACGGGGATTTTTATTGATTTAAAATACCGTATTATTGAATATTAAAAATTAATATTCAAACTCGAGACTTCAAAAATCTCGGGTCATTACATTCCTTCCCCCTTAAAAGAATTTCTTCCTCGAAATTTCCATAACCAAGCCAGTAAACAAAACTAACCAAATTTTAATTTATTAACGAATTAATAAACGCCCATATCACACAAGTCAATATATATATATATATATTCCCAAATATCAGTTACACCTAGTATCAACTAGAATACTTCCACAATCATTGTCATCATATACACATACATACATATATATATATATACACACACATAGTCATACCAAACATCTACTAAGATACCTTACTGGACTACAGTCCAACAAACATGACGTCTACAAGTTACTAACACATACTAATAGGGTATACATTACCTAGAGACCACTCGACCCAAACCAACACTCACTGCGGACTCTCTCCATCCGAGTCCTCCACTTCGGGTCCTTTTAATTCCATGGACTCAACATCGTTATCCGAAACCCATGCAAACACTAAACTTGGTTCCCTTTGACGATAATCTCTATCTACAACTGGCTCATTTTCAACTTCACCCATTTCCCAAACGGCAGCGTTGTCATTCTCCGATTCGGGTTCTTCCTCTGCTTCAAGCTCCTCTTCATCCTCAAATTCTTCTTCATCTTCGAAGTCTTCCTATTCTTTGAATTCTTCCTCAGGCTCCTCTTCTGCTTCTTCCTTAGGCTCATCCTCTTGATGCGATGGTTGCCCAGCAGGCTCTATTTCTTCCTCTAACTCTTCCACATAAATTGATGGCTCGTTAAGATCCTTCAGAAACCTTCTAACTAAGTCATGATTGCCATCTCTCCAAGCCTTCGAAAGTGCTCCTTCTCGATCGATACTACGGGTTCTCCACAATCAATTAACAAGAGCCAAGAATGAGATCTAAGGTTCCAGGAATTTATATATGCTAAAGAGTACATATATAGTTTCACACTTCAAATAACTTTTACTTTTTAAATTACTGTCACATACCGAAATTTTCGACTTTCGAAAATTCGACATCGATACTCACTTTATCGACTGCCGAGAAATCGAGTGCCGGAAACTCCAATAGTGAGGGTTTTAAAAAAAAGAAATAGAAGGAAAGATAGAAGAAAAAGAGAAGAAGAAGAAAGCAGAAGAAGAAAGAAGAACAACACAGAACAACATCAGAACAGAAAACAATATCAGAATCTCACATATCGCAGCGGAACAATATACAATAGATAATTACTAGTCTTTTAAAACAAAGAACTATATCAGTTTATACATACATCAATCAGAGTCAATATACAACAATGGACAGTTATATAAACTTGTCCTCATACATAATACACATCGGAATAAATATATCAGATACAAATACTACGTCTGGCCATCCAGCTTGCTTCCAAAGCTCCAGAATATCCTGAATATCCTGATAACATAACTCTAGGTTGCCCGTGTGGAAATTGGTGGGCACCCAGAGTTTAGAAGGGAACAATAAACTCCGAGTCAGTCATGGTGACTGGTGTGAGATCGTAAAACAGTTATTCTTTCACAAAGAAAATAAAACAAATTCGCAATGCTTTTGGAAAATGAAACTACCATAAGACCTCCCACCACACACACAATGCAAACGCAGAATTGGAGGAGATTTCTTCTTATGATAGTCAAAGATGCTTACTACGCAAAATCAAATTCTTTTTGATATTATTATTAGTGCATAGTGTAGAAAACATTTCGAAAGTATAATATTAATCTTAGCCAACATACGACCAGTATCGTATGCCTACTATAGCTACCATCTAAACAGTGGTGACCACCGTACGTAAATGGCAGGTTCTACAACTAATACCGTACAAAGTTCGTATTGGAGTTTGGATTTCCAACAAATGGTCAGGCTAAGGAACTTCCTATCCACGATGGGTACGTCCCTGGAATAGACGACCCGAGAACCTAACCGGATCTCTGCCAACACAAGGCCGGGTTACCTCTGCAAAAATAGGTAACTACTGACACGCGTATGTCATCCCCCGATCGTAACCGATCTTCCCGAGGATCCCCGATTTCCAACAAACCACATCAAAATAATAATGCAGCAACCACATAGGTTAAGTATCTGGGCTCCATACCATGATACCACCTCTATCCAGAAGGAATGACATACACTAAGGGGCGCTACTCCCTAGAACCTTGCTGCATCCTTCCTGTTTTGACCATTTCCGAGGTGCGAGGCTCGACGAAGTCTCATCCACAAAGCTACGCTTTCTACAAAGCCATGCTTCGGGTCAAACAAATGATCAACCTATGATCACAAAGATATAAGATCAAACAAATGATCATATCGCAAATGATCAAACACTGATCATCACACAGCAACACTCAGTATGCCACGTTACCAAATTGGGAATATATTGCTGATAAATTTCAACTACATAACCTCTGAGCTCGTACGTCTCAGAGAAGGGTGTTAAGCTAAGAGAATAAATTCTCCGCCACCAACAGAAATGTATTTGAAAGAAATCAGCTTTATATCTCAAATTGTAACGTCAGACACACAATCCATACAAGTCTGTTCCGGGATCGAACAGAACCGAAGGCACTTCTCACGAAGCCCTTGCATATCCGGATAAATTTCTAATCACGTCCGGACTTCCCGTCACTAAGGGTGATAAAACCTCTAAATCGGAGATCAGCCGATGTAGAGTAACTCGACGGTAATCCTTCCGTTTTCAAAAATATCCGGTCTTCAACACCGGTCTTCGAATGAAATTCATAACGACGTGTCACATATTCGGAATGGGTTATACGACCCCATGGTCCTTTCCCGACTAACCCGAATAGTGAACGTTTATTTAAAAACAAGTGTGGCATTCAAATTCATCCGATTCACAACAAATACCATTCAAGGTAATTATTGATAGTCGGTTATTTAACTATCAATAAAGATGCGCAACATCATCAGATTCCAAATAATTTTCTAAATTATTTTATCTTCCAAAATATCTTTACTAGATATAAAAATTCCACACTTCACCATTTGAAAACAATTTCAAATCAATTTCCACATTTCATTTTATCTTTGAAGATAAAATCTCAAAACAGTTCATTTCATATTGGAAAAGCATTTCCATACTTATTTAAAAATAAGTATTTCACAAATCTATTTATTTTCAACATTTGAAAATATTCGATATACTTAAATCAATATTAAGTATATATTTCATTCTTTAAGGAAATCATTAATTTTAACATCTATTTGAGTCAAAACGAATGTTGCGTATAACATCATTACGACGACTCGAAATCACTAGTATAGGGATTCGGATTTTAAGATAGATATATATAAATCCCAATACTACATAAAACATTTTCTTTCGAAAATCATTTACTATAACAACAGTGTTATAGTCCATCATTTCCTTATTTCTCGAAAACGTCTATTTCAATAATGAATGTTGAAATCTATGTATTCGATACTTAACACGTTTTAAAACATCTTTTAAAACAATTAACTTCATTTTATAATATCTCTTTCCCAAAACCATATCCATTCTACTTAAAAATATATTCACTGTCCAAAATCGTGAATATACTTCACTAACCAAATTTCAATCTTTTCTACACATTTATTCCAAGAATTATCCACTATCCAAAATCGTGGATAAAATTCCCTTAATAACCTTCTATATTCAATTCATCAAATTTGATTGATTTTCGAATTTATAAAACAACGTTTATAAATTCTATTTCCATTTTCTAACAACTTCGATTTATAAGTCTTCTTTATTAACAATTCGATTAATATTCCAATTAAAGGCAAAAATCCAATTTATAAGTTAATCTCTTATAAATCTTTTATTCTACAGTTTCATCCATTTTATAACTTCACAATTTATAAATCTATAAATTCCATATCTTCACGATTTATAATTCTATAAATTTCATTTTTAACACTTATAAACTCGTTTTAAAATTCCAATATTTTAAATTTATAAATATCAACTTTTTAAATCTTTTAAATAAACTGTTCACAAAAATTCGAAAATCTCAGGTCAAACCATTTTATAAATTGCTTAAACTATTTATTTAAAAAATCACCTTACGGTCATAATTCACAAAAATCTTAACTTTTATAACTTCAAAATTTTAAACGTTTATTTATTTAAAATAAGTCACTTCAAAAATTCAATAAAACGTCTACTTTCAAAAAATCACTTTAAAAATCCTTTTAAATTAAAAGTCGTTATTTTTAAAACTTGAATCCGATGATGCAACAGCACCAATTAGTCAATCACAACAACAAACATCATATATCAATATGATAACAGAATATACATCAATATCTGTAAATAAATAAATACTGGTGAGGAATCCAGTTGGATCCCTCCAACCTGTTTCCCTGCATCCACAGACGTTAGCACAATACCAATTCCACTTCGAGGTGGAATATCGCGGTATATGGGTTTTATAAAAATCATCCGCTTACTAACGGCGCAATAGGGTCTCATCCGCTATACGAGGCGGGAAATCATCAATCCAATATATACATATGCCAATATGTATATATTGCTATATATATATATATAGATATATCCTACTATATCTAATATCACATCCAATCATCAAACAAATCAATAACTGCAATCCAAATTTATTTTGAGTGAGAAGATCTCACCTTTGCCCTTTTATTTGAAATCCAATTTCAACTCCAGTTTGTTTTTCTCCAAATTTTAACCTTGTATAAATATTTACACAATTTATTAATATTTGAATCAACTGAACAATTAATTTCCGTTTAATAGATTTAATTAATTAACGATCTTGATTGTAAATAATACTTTAAATCTTACACAAATCCCTTTTAAATAAATTTTCTTTACTGTAACTAATTCCTGTATATATGAATTCAAACTTTGAAATTCGAAACTAAACAGTAAACATTCTTTTCTAAAAGTATATATATACTTTTATCTAATAAAACATGTCTGGGTGTCTGCGAGTATATATATATTTTCTTCACTTAAAACAGAATTTACATCTTCTGTAATTTTATATTTCCTTTTCTAAATTCCTGTAAATATATATATTTTTGTATAAATTAAGACTAATAAAAATTTTGAGGATACCTCACAGCCTATCGAACTCTAGATCGCGACTGGAAGACTGACCAATGCCAATTTGATTCCGAACTCGAACCATCTTCGCAGTCACCACGAATCACCATCGCGACTATCACCTGAATGAGATCGAGCTTCCCACATTCGTCATCCACAGCTTGACCATCCAAAAATCATGCCTTTCCCCTAAACTTCATCGCACCCCATACAGTTCTCGACCTCACTAGAAGAGCACGCGCTCAACCCAAAATCGCGTCGTTCCATCCTTCACCACGAACACCACCCATCCCACTCGAGTTGCCGTGCCCCAGCTCGCCTACGCTAATGACTTCGAGTTCGAGTCTCCGATCGCGTGCCGACCGATAGCTCGAGGTCGAGCTATGCCTAGGCGCCGCCTCGCCACGACCTTGCTTTCGAACGAAGACGTGGCCCCACCTATTTGCGACCAGGCGAGCAACTTGCGATCGAAGCTCCGACTCGGTTCGAATCGCAGTCGCCATTAATTGATTTTGTTTTTTTTTTTGGTTTCGTTCGTTTGATTTTGAACTGAATGGAGGAGAGCTTAGTTTAATTTATTCGCGTACAGATAGAAGAAATGGTTTGCACGATTCTGCATCGCGATTTTAGGCGTATTTTTAGGGAGGAATAGCATTTTGATTTTGACCAATTCGAATTTTAAATTCAAATTGAATCTCGATTTAATCTCAACGCGTTTACTTACCGTGTGCTCACACATTAACTCCGATTTCTACGAAAATTGAAATCCGGTAATAATTCAATATTACGGACCCAATGGAACTGGTTTCGTCGAATTACGAGACTGTGCCTCGGACGGCTATTTTTTAAATATCGGTTGAACGATATAAATTCAAAACTGAACAAATCGTTTTCAAACTCGATTCTGAAGTTTCAATTATCTTCAGTATCATCAATATAAATGTTAAAAACTTTTGAAATATTTTTCTTCAGCTTAAAACTGAAGATACAAATTTTTATTCAACATTCCATAGATTAAATTTTAAAGTTTAATTGCAAATTTCAAAATTATATCGGGGATTCAAATTAAATCATCGTTCAAATATTTAAAATTAATTAAATATTCTCAATTAAATTTGTTCGAAATTTTGGGTCGTTACAATTACTATCATTCAAAAACATTACATAAGTAATACCAAAATCATTTTCCTCAAAAATTATTTCAAACAAATTTTCCGAAATCACTGGAGTTCTTAATCCTCAAATACCTCTTTTATAAATAAATTATTATAAAATTAGCTTTTATCTACGAAAAACCTTCCTAAAATATTTATTTTAAAAATATTCCAAATTCCTTTAGTAAATTTATTTTACTAAAAATCCAAAATTTTCAAAGTTCCTACCTTACAGGACTCAGGTTTCTAAGGAAATATTCAAGTCAAAAGGACCGGCACTAGAGGATACTCAAAGCTAACTACTATGACCACTCAACTACTAGATGATAAAATATTATCATCACTTATCAAACAATACCTCAAAATACCATATATATTTTGAAATCATGACTTTAATATCTAAAATATATTCCGGATAAAATTATTCCATTTACCCACTTAAAACAATATTGTGTCCGTTGGCCTTGTTCAAGTGTTTAGTGATCCCTATCAATAACGTTAGCTACTCGTATTGACCAGAATCCATATGCCACTCAACAGATCAATTAACATAATATAAAAACATTTTTATATCACTAACAAATACGCGCTCTCGTATATATATATACACACTCAGACTCAATTTAGGGTACCACTGACCCTATCTCTAATGAGTAACCCCACCAAAGCCTAGGTATTCACTCAACCTAAGCTCTGATACCATGATGTCACGACCCACTTTTTTCCGTACAGTTCGAACCTACATTTTACCACACTTGTCGAGTCCAAATTGAACAGAAAAGCGGATAGTAAGGAAAGAAAGTAGAAAGAAGATAGAAAGAAAATAGTATAACACAGAATCTCACAGCGGAAACGAATAATCTATAACATAGAACAAGTCTTTACATAAAACAAAACAGTAACTTAACTTATACAGACATCAATCGGAGTATACAACCTATTCAGCATGGACAGTTATAACAACCTGTCCTTACAATTGCTGATATACACAACTAAATGCAACCGAATATAATCATCTACATGAATACGACTCTGGGCTCCAAATTCCTCTCCTGAAGCTCCTATCCCTCCAGCTAAACCTGGGAATATGCTCAGTCTGACCCGAGCATATAGGAAAAACCACGCCCGGGTCAATTTGGTAAAACCAGCGTGAGAATTTAAATCACAAGGAATTTTAGTCGTTATAACTTTTGAAACCCTTTTGAAAATCAAAAGTATTCCGTAAGACCATGCCACACATAAACACGACTGGTTTTTCCCTTATGGTAACAAAAACACTTCCATATAAAATCCGATGATATTATAATAGTGTCTAAATACAATTACTTATTCAAATAGCTGAAATTGTTGCATTAATTAAATTCCAACATACTAGGCTCTACAACCAATATCGTAAAGGCACGTATTGGAGAATGGATTCCATACGAATGACTAGGCACTGGGGTACCACCTACCACAGTACACGTCTAGAAACAGCGTACCGAGGACCACGCCGGGATCCCCTACAACACAAGACCGGACTTTCCCTAACCTAGATAGACCGAATATGCTATCGCCCAAGGTGTTCCCACCCTCTCTGAGCTCCTTCCATGTATCGTAGTGATAAAATGATATCCGAGGTTATCTAGAAGGGTGATAAACATACCCTACTTGGGTGCGACCCACTTAGCCTTGCTGCATCTCCCCTGATTTTCAGTCCTTCCCGGTTGATGAGGCTTAGATGCTACGATTACCTTTTTAAGGAATATTTACTTAGAATGCTCATTGTCCTCCAATGACAATGTACTGATAGCATTTGTCCATACAAGTTCGTTCTGGGTCCGATCGGAACCGAAGACACTATTCCTACAACATCCATTTTGGAAAAACCCTCTGGATTAGTAGCAATTAGCCCTTGCACTTCACTGCTCCATCTTCGACTCCGTGCTCTTGTCTTTATTCGAAAAGGTACTCGTTGGATCGAAGTGGTTTTTGAATAACTTATCTGATACCAGTCTCTTTGAAACAACGTTCGATATTTCCCGGTAAAATCAACCCCAGTTCTTTAGGAAATAACCAGACGAAAATAAGATCGAAGATCACCTCCTAACCGTTGGTGGATGGATTTCCTTATCATCGTCCTAGAAGAACGAAACGAGTTTATATGTACAACACACCTCGAATGGTAACGGTACCATATAATTCCCGGGCTTCTTCTAGATATTTCCAAAGTTATATTTAGGTCCACATTTGATAGTCGGTTATTTAACTATCAAATATACAATCATTCAAACAAAGGTTTCATTTCCCATTGAAAACATTAAGCCTTATTAATTTAAATTTCAATACATTAAAAATTACTTAATCAAACAGCATATGCTTATCTCAATGGATAAGTATATTCACAAAACCATTCATTTCAAAAATTTGAAAACCCTTTAAAATAAATCTGGGAAAGCACCACTGCGGTATCAACCATGGATTCACAGCTCAATGGTTACGTCTCTATTCCAGAAAAATCAAAGATTTAACTGCAAGCACTCATTGCCTCCGATTACGCCATAAAAGCATACCATTACTTTTTGAAAACTTTATTTAATAATTTATTTTTTCAAAATAATACTTATAAAGTTTTCAAATATAATCTTTCCAAGTTCTAATCAGGTAAAATACTTATTTATAAAAGTCTAATATATAATATAATATTTTTAAAACATTATTAATATTTAATAAATTTATCTTTGAAATAAATATACTTTAATACTAATTAATCCCTAAGTAATAATTATCCTTAAACAATCACTATAAAATAACTTTTAATTAATAATTAATAAACCTTAAACAATTTAGATAATTAATAACTCTAAACAATAATTAATATTTTAAAATAATTTTTGAGAATAAAATAATAACTTTATATCATTATCAAAATATTTACCCATTAACCTTAAAAATATCATTGATAAATAATAACCATCTTTAAACAATTTTGGTTCAAATTAACCCAAATTGGAAAAGAAGGCTTAACAATTCCAATGGCACTTAATCAAGTTACCATTCAATTTCATAAAAGTCCAGAATAACATATGCAGATATTCATATCAATCTATTTTTAACAATCAATTCAATATCGTATTGCCAATAAAATTATTATGGAAAAATAGATAGATGTCTATACAAATATAATAGCAGATCAGGGTTTTATTTCTACTAATAAATGCCCACAAACAGATATATAGCAGAACAGTGTTTTATTCTACCAACAGGGGTCCAATCAAACAACTAGCGGAACAGAGTTTTGTTCCGCTAAACAGATGTCAAAACATTGTAATAAAATTAAATTAACTCGTCATTATTTTTTTCTGGCAAAACACTTCAATATTTGGGTCGTATAAATTCAAACGACGATATATTTTTTTAAATTGATTACTTAAATATCTGTCTGTTTCAAATTACTATAAAATTTCACCTATTCAAACTCGACAACAGATCGTACGATGGCACAATGTCCGTTAATATGATACTATCGCAATGAATCTCGCATAAAATGAGATTCGTATGAATGTGTTATGATAGTTCATGTTTTGCTAGATATAAAGATATAATTTAAAACATTTAAAAATACAATGTTCCCCTTCACGATTCTGGGCCGAAGCCCAATACCTATAAACCGTCCCCTTCTTCTTTTCTTCCCTTTCTCTTCCTCAATCACCTGAGACTTCCACTTACCAGATTCAACCCAAACATTCATTTCCACACCTCGTTCGATCTTGCCGTTCCCTCCAAACATCTACACAAACTCTTCGCAAGACTCCAACCCAACCCAACTATAAGCAACTAGCTTCATCCCAGGCTGCCGAACCCAGAGACATGCATGCAGAAATGCACGCTTGTACGTGCACGCGAGCTCCCAACTCCAATGGTCATGGCGATGACGACATCAGACCCCACTTGCCTTCTCAATGTGCCTCTACCACTGCCTTAGCACCCGGCCACCTCCTCCAAATTTTCGAGCCATCGTCGAGAATCCAAAAGTCCGGGAGAATGAACACGCGACCATCGCCCCCTATCCTTCACTATTTAACCTAGCACTACTCCCAAAGGAACCGTCAACCTCCACGCCTCCTTCTAGCCAACACCGGTCGCCTCCGATGACCCCAAACCGACGCGGTGACATGATGACCGAAACCCAATCCAACTCTTCCTTAAACCCTAAAAAACCGACGCCAACCCAAAACAAAGCTAATTCCGACAAACGACCATGGTGAACCCTTAGGCCTCGACACAATGTTCCTTTCTGCCAACCCGCACCACTTATCATTGCCTAGATCGCCAGAAAACATTTTTCCAACCAATTTCGGTCATCTCGAGATTTCACATGATTTAAGCCACTAAAAGTCATGATATTTTCACCAAAAATCCTATTTTTACTTAACAACCATGATGGTATATATGAATCGATGTTTTAAACATGTTCGTTTTCATCAAAATCCAAATGGTTTACTGTATTTTTCAATTTTCTCTCAATTTATAGAACGAACAGACCCCAAATCATTTTAACATGATCTATGCTAAAAAAACACTATTTTGTTTGCAAATTCAAATTGAGGCGAGAGATATTGATTTTTGAAGTTAAAACATACATAAGTTTTCTTTAAAAACTATTGAGTAAACAAAGTATGTTTATAACAACTTCAGGTAGTACAGGTTCAAGTTCTCACCTTAAACATTTGTGAAATCTTTGAAACCTTCCAGTTTAACCTTAATCTTCGATCTGCACTTTGATTTCTGTTGCCTTGCTTTTGAATTTTGGAAGAACAAAGTGTTTCTTTTTTTTTCTTTTTTTTAACAGAGCCTTTATTTTATTTTTCTTCCTTTACAGTTTTAGTTTCAGGCTTTTTTGTTATTCATAGCTTTTTAAAACAAGTATACCCTAGCCTATATGTATACATATACACGTTTGCAAAGGAGGATGATGTATATGGTACATGCTTTGGCTCAAAGATCTGATATGCTGTACATAGTTTGTACAGTGATGTATGAAAAAGGCTTGAGGTGATTTTGAATTAACATTTGGTTTGAGCTTTGAAAAGAAGTTAAAACAAATATTTTAGTCTTTACTTCTTTTGACCAGACATATGTTAATGTTTATACATCTCCTTTCCTTGTTTAGCTTGACCAAGAAATGTTTACATATTTACTTTTTAATTTTCCTAGTTAACTTCCTTTTGGTTTGTTTATTTTTATGTCTTCCTCTTATTTACTTTTTACTTTCGTTTTACTATGTTTTTCATATGTATATTTTTAAACAAGATGTAAGGTAGTTTTGAATAGACCATTTGAGTCTTCATATATATATATATACATTTTTTATTAAAATATAACTCAAGGCATTTCAAGTCTTGTCGTTTCAAAATATATTACTTCTATTAATATATATATATATATATATATATAACCCAAGGCAAATGAAAATTTTCTATTACATTTTAAGTGTATAAAGTAACATTTTTGTCAAGGCAAATGATTTTATAGATTTCCTCACTTCTACAATATAATATTATCATATATATTCACACACATATATATATATATATATTCCTTCTTTTATATTTTTTTTCAATATATAAAAATATACATTACTTTTTAATAAACTATATTTTTCTAGTCCACATATACATATATATATATATATATATATATATATATTACTTACCTCTTTATATTTTTTTTTCCAATATACTATTTCTATTTAGTTTATTGCATACCATATTTATTTTCTTATAAATGCTATAATTTTCCTTTTTGAACTTATATATATATATATGTATAAAATTCTTAATAACTATATTTATTAGTCCACAAATATGTATATTACATATATTGTTTTTAACCCGTTAGCTTATTTAGTTTATAAATATTGCACTCTTCTCAACTGATAGGTAAATATTCATATATATAAGAAAAATCAAATTTTAAACTCTTTCTATTTATAATACGTTGTATTTTCCCTAAGTCATATCTTTTCTATTTATAATGTATTATTCTTATTTCCTCTGTATTTATCTGGATTGAGTTTGTTCCAGATATATATATATAAATTCTATTGTTCTGAATATATATATGTATGCATATATAAGAAATTTCCAATTAAACCAATTTCCTATTTTATAAATGAAAACCTGGAAATTCACAATATTATCTTGGTTTGAAAACTGTGTATTATTATCAACTGTTATTTAATGGGGATTTTTATTGATTTAAAATACCGTATTATTGAATACTAAAAATTAATATTCAAACTTGAGACGTCAAAAATCCCGGGTCGTCAAAAATCCCAGGTCGTTACATTTCGATTCTGGAATATCACACTCTTCCATCTCTTGTTCTTTGGTAGGTTGTTTGCACTTAGACATCTCTTTAGTAGTAGACCCCATTGTTGTTTCAAGCCCCATAGGAGGATCGGCACACTTGTCTATGATTTGTAGGGGTTTGAAAATTTTTATACTAGGCGTAGAGTTTGATTGTGAGGCCTATGTACTGTGATTTTCGGGGTATGGGATGGTTTTGGAGATAGATTGGTTATCCACTTATGGTGCGATATTAGACTACGAGAAGGGAGTCGTTAGATTAGGGACATGTAGCAGACAGACTCTCGAAGTTTCTTGCGACCCATAGGGGTCAGTCATGTTGAGCTTTCTTTATTCCCTTGATTCATCACTATGAGATCTAGATTTTGTTCTAGTCGTTAAGGATTTCGCAGACATTTTGAGGAGGTTCTTTGTACACTTTGCATTCATCGGTTAAAGGCAAAAAATTTCAAGTGTCACTTTTGGAGGAAGGAAGTGCGTTTTTTGGGGCATAGAGAAGGTCAACTCATGGAAAGAGTTTGAGAAATGGTTTTGTACAGTTAGGTTTAGATAAATGGATTTAACGGTAGTGAATTGGAATAAATATGAGCATAAAAGAGGAATAGGAGTAAAAGACTTTAGTAAGGAAATGAGATTTCCAAGATTTAGGAAGGGTACTCGTAGGGTAGTAAGAAGAAAATCCACTTTATGCCTAGCCTAATAAAATGAAATAGTTAGAATTGAAAAATTGAAAAATATAATTGTCAATATTTTTGAAGAAGTAAATATTGTTTTGAAAAAAAAGTGGTATGATATTTAAATTGGTTTTTATATGATGTAAATTTTGTTAAAAGTGAAATTCTTTTTGAAGAATTATAGAGCATATATTGCTCGTTGGTTTCTTTATAGATAAACAAAGATTTTAAATATAAAAGCCTAGAGTGTATTAAGTATCGAAAGCATAGGTTACAACATTTATTGTTATAATAGATGTTTTCGTGGAAAATAAAAGGAGCATAGGCTATAACACTATTGTTATACCAGGTGACTCCGAAAGTAAATGTTTTTACATAGTATATGAGGTTTATTAGTATTTTTTTAATTAAATTCATACACTAGAATTTTTGGGTTGTAGTAACAGTGTTTATGCAACATCTGTTTTAAACCCAAATAAAAATGAATTTTAAAATGATAATTTCTAAGAGTAAAAATAAAATTGATTTGTAAAATACACTTATTATAAGGAAATGTTTTTGGTTATGGACATATTAAAGCAGTTTTGGAGGTGAGTTTTTTTGAAAAGAAAAGAGCAAGTTAGATATTAGAAGATGTCAAATCATAAGAGAATGTAAATTAAACATACTTTAATCTATTGGAATGAAAGAAAAAAGTAATGGTATAATTTTCTATGAAACCAATAAAAATGTTTTGTGCAAGTATAAGGAATACATTAAAGAGATGTACAAGGTATGAGAAGCAACATATTTTGTATAGCCTATTTCGAAAAGTATAAAATAAGTTCCTTGTAGTTTCACCTAAACATGAAGTCCTCTTTTAAAAAGGTTCATAGAAGATTTTAGCGTTGATAATTTCTCATAGGAGAAAGTAGTTCCAATACATTAAGGTATGAGACTGTTAGGTATAATGAGAAGATGTTTTAAAAACACATAAGGATATTTCAGAGATATTCTAAAAGAAAATAGTTTGGTGAAAAAGTAAATAAGTGTTTGGAAAACTTAATAAAAGTAAAATTTGAAAATTCAAATTTTTATAGAAAACTAAAAAGGTCTTTAAAAGAAAACAAGGAATAAGTTTTGGACTTAAAAGTTTTTCCCTCTAGGTTTGGGAAATAATGTAAATTCA
Organism: Allium fistulosum; assembly: GCA_030737815.1. Classification (NCBI taxonomy): domain Eukaryota; kingdom Viridiplantae; phylum Streptophyta; class Magnoliopsida; order Asparagales; family Amaryllidaceae; genus Allium; species Allium fistulosum. The sequence goes on from CM060901.1 coordinate 1,261,366,887, forward strand.
AAAGGCTGGGAAGATGCAAGTCTAGAAAGATAAGATTTTAAGTAACCTAATATTTTGAATTTAATAGAAACTTAAAGACAACAATTTTAAAGAAAAAGGTTTTGGGATTTGATGTTTTAAAAATTTACAAACCTTAATTTTTAAAATGGAACTATGAACACCGAACGAAACTCCTAAATGTGAAGTAGATAGGAATCATTTCCTAGGTGTAACGAAAAAGGTGTAAGGCTACAAAGGAGACAGCAGTAATTACTTTTGGAAGTAATAATTGTTTCCGTAGAGTGTATAGGACCCTAGTGAGAACCTAGGAATGTAGATTCATGTGAGCAGACTAAAGAAGAATAGTAAAATGGAGTTAGTAAAATTGTAAGACACGCATAGTTGAGAATGGATATTCCTAATTTTGGAAGAACTTGGGAAAAACATCTTTCTTTAGTGGAGTTCGCATAAGATAATAGTTCTCAAGGTAGCATTGGAATGGCACATTCCGAATCTCTTTATGGAAGACCGCGCAAGTCGCTTTCGTGTTGGATAGAGTCTACATAGGTTAAAAAGACTTCGGAGAAGATTAATGTGATTAGGAGAAAATGCGTACTTCTTATCCACATCTCTCTTTGATAGTAAATTTTGAATAGGTTCTTTCCTTTTATCATCCCTTGGGAGGGTAGAACTTAGGATTTAACCTATGGATGATAGGATTTGATGTAAACATGTTACTAGAACATGTTATGTATGATGGATTCTAGTGGTTGCAAGTGTTTGCTAGCGGATGCTAATTGACGCATATACTTACACTAGGCACTATTATCTTTTAGGGATCGGCCTAACTAGGACATTAGAGCATATTCATATGGATGTATGCGCATTTGCATTTTATTTTATTCCATGGTTGCTATAAATGGATGATTATCATATGATTGTTGCATTTGGATGATGATTGCAGCACTAATATAGAACTATCAGTTATCATTAGGGAATTTTTGCATTCATTTGGATACATGACATGGACATGATTGCATAAAAGGAGGTCAACTGAATCAGTGGACTGCCTAATCTTTTGCATTAGTTAGGGACATTGACACTACACTAATTGCATAAATCATAAATCGCATTAGAAAAACTTAAGGACAATGGATGTAATGGGTGATGGTTAAGTAGTTGGTTGTAGAACTTGGATGAAAACTTTTATTTCATTCTTCTATCCTTAGAGATTTCGGGGACGAAATCCCTTAAGGAGGGGAGAATGTAACAACGCAAAATTTAAGGAGGAATTAATAAATAAGTATAAGTAAAAAGAAATAGTGTTTATCATTAGAATTCGTCTGAAATAAGTATTAAAATTAATTGGCAGTAGATTTATTGAAATGTTTCAATTAGAAAGGGAAAAAGGAATTAAATTGTAATGATTGAGTTTAATATAAGAACTTGCATTTGTGTCAAAATGGAATGAACATTTTAAATAAAAATAAATGCATGCTTTGAGATAAATAAAATAAACTTCTCATTTTTGAATGTATATATGATTTTATAAACATGGAGTTTGTTTTGTTACAAAAGTGGAAAAAAGGTATAACAGTGTATTTAAAAAGAAGGCATCCACTTTTATAAATTTAGATGACGATGTTCAGATGAGATGAGTTATTGTAAATGAGAGAAAATGTAACCATATATTTATAAAAAGAAGGCATTTAATAAAATAAACGTTTTATTTTGAAAAGAAAAGGCAAGAGTGTATTATGGAAGGATTACATTCTTATAGAAAATATAAGGTATGTTATTTCTTTGCTAGTAAAGAATAAAGGTCAGTTTGATTTTTAAACATAAAACATTAATACCAATCAATTAATGTAACTGATTGCTAAATTTAAAGGTAAAGAATTAGGTTACTAATTAATACACAACATATATATACGTTTGTGGACATATGTTATTTATCTAATTACAACAGATGTGAATATGGAAAAAATGTAGACATAACAATTCACATGTTATTTAATGAATTTAGATTTGAATATACAAAATATTGACATAACAATTCACATGTTATTCATCCAATTAATTCAAATGTGAATATGTACAATACTGGCATAAGAATTTCTAGTTATTTATTAATTTATTTTAGATATAAACATGGAGAAATATTAACCTGTTAATTTACTTTTTTTAGATGTAAATGTGGAAATATATTGATATGTTGTTTATTTATTTATTTCAGACGTAAACATGTAAATTAAATGGGATGTTGAAAACTGAAATGAAACATGTGAATAAAGAGAGACGCATGGAAATTTAATATGAAATAAAATGTCACAAATTAGAAATTAATTAAGGAGAAGAAAACGTTATTTATAGTTTGTATATTATTGAGGGTGTAATTAATTAAATTAAATATAAGATAAGGCGCTAACAAGGCGCATTATAAGATTTGACACAGCAATGAGTCAGCAGAAGTTTCTAGAGATTCTAATCTACGGTTGAAAGCACACCTAAAACACTATAAATAGGACCAAAACTAACCTAGGTTTTCACTCTAAAATCAAAACCTAGCCTCCATTTCTCTCTCTCAAATATTTACCTACATTCTTCATTTATAAAATAAAATTATATTATATATACACATTCAAATAAAAGATGGAGATTGTACAAATTAGAGGAGATTTCTAGAGAATTTTGGTTGCTGTAAAAAAAGGGATTCTAGCTTTTGTCTCAGGTGAGTGATTGTAATTATTTAGATTTTTAAGTAATTTAAAATAATAGGGTTTCCAATAGTTGTAGTTTTACTACGATTTCTGAAATAACCTTTTTAGTGGTTTATTTACAGTTTTTAGAATTATTTTCAGTCTATTTCTTTTAGCTATTCCTTTCAGTTGATTTTAGTTCATTTCTGTTAATTATAGCCTTTCCATTTAATTACAGTTTATTTACAGTATTTTAATTTATTTACTGTTATTTATGCGTTATTTACATCCTTTTCATATGCTTTGGATTTTCTTCTATTTTCAGTTTTCTTTTATTTCTCCTTCTTCTTCGTGTATGGATTAGAATAGGTTAAACGCGAATATGGATTAATAAAAATTCAGAAATAATGGAAGATAAGATGTAAATTGTAAAGACTGTAATAAAAATGGAATTAAGACTGAAATTGAGCCTAATTATGATATTAATGTTAGAATTTGACTAATTAAAGATAATTAGCCTAGTTATAACTTAGAATTATAACTAAAAAGAGTATAAGATGAAAGAAGCTTATTTTTACACTTAGACCTTGGGTTAAGTAATAAGCATGATTATAACGTAGGTTATAATAAGAAATAGAACAGAATGAGGCTTATTTTAAGACTTAGGATTAAATTAATAAGCAAAGATAGTAGAGATAAATTGTAAAGGCTTATCTAAATAATTTATCTAAGTTAATAAGTAAAGATGAAAGTAGGACCTGTATCAAATACCATTCCCCTATTATTTCTATGGACACGGTGTTTCACATAAACCTGAAGTGAGACGAGGGGCACGCTTATGCTAATAATGGTAGTAATTGGTCAATACGTAGAAGTCCAAATCATGGGGATTTGGGCAAGGGGTACAACTAGATATTGTTTGGAAGACGGGCCAATACCAACAGCATTACTCCTATTATTTCTATGGACACGGAGTTTCACTTAACCCTAAAGTGAAACAAGGGGCACGCTTATGCTGGAGCTTGAGGTAATAAGAAGACCCAATAGATGGAACAACAGGTAACGCGAGCTTAGTGGTGGTCACGCGTGCGACTTCCAATGATGGCTGATAAATCGTTTTGAGTTCCAAGCGCTTAGTATGTGTGTCTTTCGTAGACACAATTGCCTTCTGTGTAGGGAGCTATATAACGTCTAGTCCACAATAGATACGTTGCGTGTCATTTGTAGACACCATTGCCTTCTATGTAGGGAGCTATATAGCGCCTAGTCCACAGTAGGTCTATGGAGTAGCAGGTCGATCAAAGGGTAGAATTAGGATTTCAGCCTAATTATAGGATTAGGAATTTAGCCTAATCAAAGCAGCTATCAAAGACAAGTGCAAACAATCAAAGTTAATCAATTATGTCAATTTAGTTAATTCGTATTTATTTCCAGCTTATTCCTTCTCTCTATTTCGTTTCTTTCCTTTTATACACTTGAACTGTTGTAAAGTCTATTACTTTTACTTTGCTTAAATATTCTAATAATTACTATCATTTACCAGACTTTTAGTTTGACCCACTCCTCTATTTCCCCTTTTACCCCCGTAGGCTAGCAAGAGCAAGGACGATAGATTGCAGACACTTGGAGACTTCTTTGGCAGAGATTTCTTATGTATCTCTCTTCTTTATTTTCAGTTTTTAGCTTATTCCATGTACTGGCACTTTGTGAGGGATAGTTTGTACTCTGATATTTATGAGACTGAGGTTTTGACTTCATGAGACATATATTGGTATTTTGAGACATATGATGTATTTGGTTTTATAATTCTATATTATGAAGTTTGACTTTTAGCAAATTATTATTTTAATTGTTTCCGCTGTTTTTATCTATTTTGTCTTGTGAATCTTAGTCTCTGCTAGCTTTAGTTATACCTACAACGCACCATATCTTTTAGTGTGTCCTTCTGGGTATACTAAGGGGTGTGGGGGTGTTACAAGAGACGTATTCCCATACTTGATTTATATTCTGATGTGTGTGTTATACTGAATGTTCAGTATTTATGAGGACAAGTTATTTATAACTGCCCAGATTGATTGATTGATTATTGTACTTTTATAATTGTATATATATTAACAGTTACAGTTCTTTGGTAAAAAGATATGTTATTATATATTATATATTGTTCCGTTGTGTTTGTGAGATTCTGTGTTGTTGTTTCTGTTTCTTCCACTATCTCGTTCTTCTTCACCCCTAACAATCCGTCTTTTTGTTCAATTTGAGTTGACATGTGTGGTTTATTGTCGGCTTAGACTGTACAGAAAAGTGGGTCGTTACAACATGGAATCGGAGCTGAAGGTTAAGCGAGAACCTTGGCTTTGGTGGGGATTACTTATTAGAGATAGGGTCAGTAGTACCCTAGAATGAGTTTGAGTGTATTAATAGATACGAGCGCATACTTGTTAGTGAATATAAAATGTTTATATTGTCTTAATTTATATGTTGAGTGGCTTATAAATTCTGGTCGAATAGTGGGATGCCACGAAATTAATAGGAGTTTCTAAACACTTGAACACGGTAATTTGACACAGTATGGTTTTGAAGCGGGTAAATGAAATAATTTTACACAACTATATTTTCATATGAAAGAAATAATTTTCTAGAAATTATTAGTGTATATTGGAGTGTTCGGTTGATATTATTATAATCAAAAAAAGATTTATAAAATTAAAATTGTTATATATAACCATATGAAAATTGTATAAGTACGAATTATACAAATGAATTATAATTAAAATGGATTCAAACTCAAATTCAGAAATTTAAATCCCGGATGGGTTTGGATTATATTTTCAGAAGTGTTATGGAAATGAAATTAGTGTTATTTTGGAAATATTTTTGAAATAAATAATGGTGATATTATTTTTGGAATAGAAAATGCTTTAAATTAGATTTAAAAATGGATTTTGGAAGAGATATAGCACTGAACTCACTACAGTCGCTGGAAAATAATCCTGGTGATGACTGCACAACATCATCAGTATTCAATTTCGAGTTTCTAAGTGATGGATTGCTACCATAGTAATTTGATATGGAGATTTTTGTTTGAAAAACAAGTGTTATTTTGAAAATCCCAAAGAAAATTTATTTTGGATAAAACTAAGTTTGAGTTTAAAATTTTACGGAAATGGTTTGTTAAAAACTAAGAGCTATATATATATATTATAATTTCAAAATTATTTGAAAAAAAAATCAGGTGTTTGAATTCTGGAATTTTAATGTTGGGAAGAACATTGGGCAATAAGTTGTGAACTTATGAATGGAGAGTGATTTTAATAAGAAAGAAAGGTATGGAAATTGAATTTTGGGAATAAATTTTAACTTGAGTAAGTTAAAATGAATGAATTTTAACTTAAGCTAAGTTAAATAAAATCTGATTGGATTAGAAATAATATTGAATTGAATTGAATATCAAATTTGAAATGATGTCCATATTCAAGCTAAGCTACAAATGATTGTATAACTATGAGTTATAATTATTTAATGGAATCAACTCAAGTATAGAGTTTATGAGAATGTGGAAAATAAGTTGTGTAACTTATTAATTGGATAAGTGGAATGGAAAAACCAAAATAAAAATGGTTGGATATTTGATGAGGGAATAAAAATCCAAACTTGAATTATAAAATGAATTTGAGCTCAAGTCAAACCAATTGAAGTGAATTTTGAAATAAAAATCAGATATTGAATTATAAATTGGAAGTGAACTAATTAGATAAATCAATTAGTTAATTGAATACAGAAATGGAACTTAACTTGGTTAAGTAAAATGGATTGTGAATTAAAGTTGAAATTAAATGTGGAACTTGAGTTATAAATAAAATTCGACTTAATTGTAAGCGAATTAAATATATTTCGGAATGTTGTCGAATAAAATAGAAATGGATTGAAATAGTGATAACTTAAGTTATAAATAAATTCAATCTTAGTGTAAATAAAGTGAATATGGCTTTAGATACTATTTAAATGAATTCGAGTATGAAATTGATTTTTTGAGTGGAAATGAATGTATGTGTTGCATAAAAGGGTTATAATAAACCTTAATACTAATTTTATGAAATGATTCTCAAATAATATAGCGAAAATTGAGATATGCTAGCAAATGGAAATGTGAATCAATTGACGGTAAACAAATTGAATAACAATCAATTTAAGATGAAATGGAATTTGATTGCAATAGAAATGAACTTAAGTAATATGGTTGAAATGATTGAAAGTAAACAAATTAACTTAAGTTTATATTTTTGGATGAAAGCTTGGCTCAAATAAATTTGTGAAATGGATATTTAATAAATTAGCATGGAATGATTCCAAGCTTAATAAAATGGATTTGAATAAAATGAATTTGGATATGAATGGAATGCAAATGAATTGATTGAGAATCAATTTGAAATGGAATAAAATTGGATATAAATTGATTTGTAATCAATTTAAAATAGCTATAAGCTTAAGTGGTTATTTTATTAAATGAAAATCACCAAATTTGTATAGAAAAATTTACATTTGTCATAAACAGAAGTAAACAAAATTTTCTGAATCGATAAAAAATGAATAAATTGATTTTCACTCAATTTGATTGGATATGATTATGGGAATAATATGTGTTGATATGAATTGAATGCTTATAAATAAGTGTTGAAGCATTTGGAATTATGTAAATGGTGTATAAATTGAATTTGAAGTGAATAACTAAATGATTGAAACCTTGTATTTGCGTATACCTTCTAAAATGGGTGATATGCCATGTTTGCATTATGAAATTATGTGTTTAAAATAGTTAAATGCGTGTAATGCTATTGAATTATATATATATGAAACTAATGTACTTTACTTGAGTAAGTACAGATACATGGGGCTATTGGGCTAGATTTAGGTTGTGAAATTTGCATACAAGTAAGCTCGCTCGCTTAAAATGCTAAATAAAGGTACGTTTTCGGATTAAATACCGCAATAATATAAATATTGATATATATTGTGTTTTCCGACCTTGTGGGTCGATGTATATATTTTTATCTCTCTTATCATATTGCAAAAGGCTCTTCGTACAAAGTAGACTCTGTCAAAAATTTTTGGAAATTTAAGGTGTTAGAAAAATTTTGAAACTTTTTGTTAACTAAAAAGTTGACTTTTGAATTGTAATGAAAATAAAGGGTTTTGAATTAGAAAAGGGAAAACTAATTGTTTGGTTAGAACACAAAGACTAGAAAAGTGGAATGTCGAATTTTAACTAAGTGGGTTTTTGAAAAGTAATGGTGTGATAACCCTGATTTTTGTGAGCAATTTCATGATCTAAATTAGTTTATATTTGTTTAAAATTGCATTGAGAAAGATAGGAATGGAAATTGATTGCAAATGCATGGTTTAACCATGTACATGTGCACAAGACAGTGCACACACATGCACACAGTTTTTCTGTATAATAAAATAGGCAGAAATCAATATATAAATTAGAATAAATAATTTAGAAATACATATGTATGAAAATAGGATTATGTCTTTAATAAATCTGGCACAAAGAAATGTTAGGCAGAGATAAACTTAAAATTATTTAAAGAAAGAAAATAAGGACTTAGGCAAAATAGGCATACATATATTATATATGTGCACAAGCAAACACTTGCTGGAAGAAAACAGAAATTGCTTGGAAATGGCATGAACCCTTAAGCAAACACTTTATCCATTTCCAGTAATTTCTTTAATTTGGAAAATGAGAGTCATGCATATAACATGACCAGGGTAAAGGGATAAGGATTATTTCTAAAAATAAAACAAGGACCACATACCCTTTTTCTCTTGAATCAAATGAGAGGTAGACCATGTTTTGTATAGGGTAAAAATAACATTGGGTAATTTTGTTAAACCCTAGTAGCAGTCAGGGTTTTTTATAAGGAGGCTCAGTGTAGTGAGACCTTTCACATTGCTCTTCATCATTAAAGAAAAAAAATATAAGCCAGAGAAAAATAGAAGAAGGCAGAAGACTAAAAGGATTCATAAAGCTTAGGAAAAAGAAGAATTAAGGTGAGTAACCTCACTGGACACTTTGGCAATAAGTCCTGAATATTTAGGCAGCCTGATTAGATTTATATTTCACTTTTGCAAGCTATGTTCATTTTTATGATTTGATAACTTTGGCTTGTCATTGATCTGCCCAGTGCAAAACCCTCTATAGTGACATTTTCCAGTATAAAAGAGTCATGAATTTCATGTTTGAATATGATTATCTGTGTTGTGGTTTAACTATGAGATGAAGTAGATTTTATGGGTTTTCTTTATACATTTATTTACTTAAACACCCAAGATTGATGTTGTAGATATATGGTCTAAAAATGAAAGGAAATGTGGGGCTGCAACATTGTGTTGTTGCTTATGCTCACATCAACTAAAATAAAGATAAATGTAGAGGTGCAATGTTATACATGTGCTGAGCTTCTATGTTTTATGAACTCTCCAAATCAAAGCATATACTTGTGGTTTAGCCAGATCTTAAATTAACAAAGGTCTGATTGAACCAGAGGTAAAAAGGAGACAACCAGGAAACCATCTATGACCATATGTTTGTAACTTGATCTATTGAAACCCATAGGGAAAAATAATATGCTTAGAAATCACATCTGATTGCATGTTTAAATGCTTGCTTATGAGAATATGACTTACAAATCTCTGGATGAATACATGTTGGTTGGATGATTATTTCTCTGATTGAAAAATGATATGCAGAAGGGATTAGCATAGGAATGAGAAAAAGGAAAATAACACTTAGTAATTTAACTAAGGACTTTTAGATCTTAGGGCTACAAAATATGGCTTGGCAAGGTGAACATTGAAAGCTCAGACATGGTATGCTTATACCCAGGGGCCTGAGTGTGCTGGGTTAACAGTGATATGTCCCAGGTAGTGTGTGATTTAACAAGAGAAAGTAGCTAAAGACCATCACATACTTGATAGTGAATAATAGAAATAGGTTCATGAGAGGGCTTGGGTAAAATCCCTGATGGCCAGTAATCTGGTAGAAAAGACTTGATGATTGAATTGATGAATATGTTGATTGGTTTATAAAGTTTTATGGATGAATCCTATGATTGCTATCACTGAACTAAACCATTGAATCACATATAAGTTGTTGTGCACTGATGTATATACACATGTATCACAGAAACATGCACAAGAGTGATATTGAATTCCTTTATCCATTTTGAAGTTATTTGAATATGAATAAGTGTCATATAAATCATGTTTTCAGTTAGATTACTCATACCAGACTTTAGTCTGACCCTTGTGTGTTTTATGCACCATTGGGTGTCTCATGTTTATATGGGGGCAGTTCATGGTGATTTTGCAGGAAAGTAGGAATGATTTGATCAGGCTTTGGATGTTTAACTGCATAAGGAATTGGATGCTATATTCAATGATTTGCTGAAGTTAAAATAGATGTTTATGCTGAATTATGTTAAGCTATTTTGTTTAAATTTGCTTAGAAAACTAATGTATTGTTAGAAGTTCTGTTTTGCAAGTGTTGAACTCATATGTGTATCAGTTGAAACTTATGTGTTTTGTTTTGCAAAATGTTTTGCTAAGAAATGGAATTTTAAGCTTTAAGAACAATTAGTTTATAATGATAAAAAACCTGAGATTAAAAGGATTTATGGATTGAATGTATGTCCAAGTATTTAACATAAGAGAATCCATGTTTAAGTTAATATAAAATCTGGCAGAAAAGGTTTTGAGTTGCTTTGAAAAGAAAAAAGATTGACATGTATTCTTGCCTAAGAATAAGTGCAAGTGAATATGGCTAACATGACCACTTCATAGAGCCTGGGTTAAGCCAGCATTAAAAAGTTTTAAGCTAAATTTTCAATAAAGCTTTATAACCCAAATATAGGGTAGACTCGGTCACTTTTGATGACAAGAAGAAGTAGAAATTAAACACTTAAAGCTTCCTCTGACACACACATGCACAGGAACATGCACACATATGCACAAGCAAGAGCACAGTTCATACAGTAACAAAATTATGGAACATGCAAAATGCTAAGTCTTGAGACATGAAACCAACAGATATGCAATGATCTGAGCATACTTGGAAAACCTGGTTTTTAGAAACACTATTGCTATATAGGGATTGTTTCTTTTTAATAGTTCCCAAACAGATTTTACTTCCAAACTTTTATACTCTGATTCAAGTAGAAAGTAGCTTATATATCTTCATATATGTAAGTTTAAGATGATCTAAGCAAACCAATATTCTTATTGGCATAAAGATCCTGGATAAAAGAAAATATTAGGGTGTAATATTTTCTTGATTAAATGGCCACTGTATAAAAAGAAAAAAAAATTAGGAAATAAAAGGTGGGTCATTTCAAATGGGTTTAATGTCATTCGTCCTACCTTTGCAATTTCGGGGACGAAATTCTTTTAGGGGGGAGGAATGTAACGACCCAGATTTTTCGACATATGATTTTGAATATTTCAATGGTTTCAAATATTGATTTGGGATATAAATCGACTTTGGATATGAAGGTTTTTGGTTGGGATTATAGAATGAATTTAAAATTTAAATATATCGATTTATCGAAAAACAGAAATAGTTAATAATTGAAAATTGGAGTTGAATATGAATCGAAATGATTTCTAATGTTGACATAAAATTCTATTTGAACTAGAATTTAATTAATAAGTTTTTAAAACTGAAATTCAAGTAATTCCGTAAATTTTTGAAAATCATCGATTTAACCGACGCATTTAAAACAGCGATCCAGGCCACAGTCTCGGAATTCGATGAAACCAGTTCCGTTGGATCCGTAATAGTGTATTATTATCGGATTTTGAAATTACATAGCTTTTGGATTTACCGTTTGGTCGTATGATCTAGAAACACCTAGAAATAATTTAATTGAATTTAATTTAAATTATCGATTTAAAAAGCTATCTTCCACATACGATCAATTTAGATCTCAGAACTTGTTCCATTGGATTTGGAATAGAGATATAGCATTATGAACGCCAAACGGCATGCCTAAAAAGGAGTTCAAATATTTACAGTATATAATTCGAGATATTTTGAAAATAAATATTATAAAAATCAAATCAAATCAAATCCTTGAGGCTCCCTAAAACTCTGAAGGGGCCGACCTATAGCCAACCTACCCATTCGTACCCGTACCTTTCCCCTTTTATTACGTCCTTCACCAAATTCCTCTCCACCAAATTCAAATCAAAATAAAATTCAAATTTTCAAAAAGAAAAAAAACAAAATTCGAACAAATTAAAAACACGTCCTCCCTCTTATCTCCTTTCAGTTGAACGAATCGAAGTATGTTCGTTAGAAAATAAAAAAGAGAAATCGCGGTAGAGAGGAGTCACGATCACGAGTGGAGGAACATGGGTCGCGGAGCTTGGCAATGGCGACGTTCAAATTGAGGGCTGTGGATTGATGGTGGCTCAACATGATGGCCTTGTTCGTATTCAAAGGTCGCGTGCGAGTGGAGGCTCGAAATGGTGATGGCGGCGCACGTGGGGAAGTTGGGGTTCTCGATCGCGAGTGAATCACGTTGGCAAGTGCTCGCAAGTTGGAGGGTCGCGCGCGTGTGAAAGGTTGAGGCGTGCAGGCACTGGCGATGGAAAGCGCAAGGCAGAGTGAAGGCAGATGCCAGGATTTGAAAATGGGAACTTGGGTGGACTTTAGGGTTTGGGCGAAGACAGAGGACTTGCGAGGATTGATGACCGAAGTCAAGCGTAGGGGGTGGTGTTCGACGGACTCGATTTTTAGTTGGAAGCCTGGTGGGAGTGTGGGCCAGCGAAGTAGGGGCTGTGATGTCGAACGGTGGTAGCATTGAGGAGGTTGTGGCGTAGTCAATTTTGGGACAGCGAGGTGGTTGGTTCCAGGAAGATGATGTTGGGGGCAGTCGCGTATTTCTGGCAGTGCGTAGAGGGTGAAGGATTAGGTCAAAATGGCATGATACCGGTAGTGTGGGATTCGTAAGGACGTGGGCTACGACCTGGGATTTATTTGGAACGATTGGCCATTTCGAAAAATAAATCAAGGTGAGAAATTCTCACTCATTTGGATTACAGAATTAAATTTTAAATAGTTAAAATAGATTATTGGGTGCCTGGTTGAATTTATAGATTATTATCAGTTTGGATGTTATATATATATAGTAGTATATGTATTAGTAGTTGGATATATTTCCTACCGTTGGAGCGGATGAGACCCTATGCGCCGCATAATACCGGATGACCGTATATTACCGCGATATACCGCCTCGAAGCGGGATTGGTATTTTATGTTATCTAACATCTGTGGATGCAGGGAAACAGGTTGGAGGGATCCAACTGGATTCCTCAAAAATATATTGATTTTTCATATATGTTGATATATGATGTCTATGAATATCCTATTCTGGATTGTGATATGTCTGATTTATTGGATGCTATAGTAGTACTGGCCTTGATTTTGGTATTTTAAATACCATAAATATTATTTTTCAATTTGAAGGAATTAAAAAGAATTTTGAATCTAAAATTATTTATATCGAAATTGGATTATTTAAAAGAAATTGATTTGGATAAACAATAATTGATTTTGGGTTGTACTTAACTATTCGTAAAAGTATTCTAAATAGGAATTTTAAAATAACTTATATAGAAGATTTTAAACAATGGATTTTAAAAGGATATTTCTGGAAAATATGGAAACGAAGTTGAAATCGATATTGAAAATAGATTTAAAAAATGAATGGGATTTATAAAGAAATGGATTTATAAAATAAGATTTTTAAATGAGATTATTTTCATAAACAAGTGAAACCCAAATGAGTTTATAAAATTTATAAATGATGTTTATAAATAAGGAAAAAGATATTAGTTGATAAATTAGGAATATAAATTCACAGTGGGAATTTATATCGAGATATGGAAATAGGTTTTGGGGAAAATAGTGAATTCTATTTTGAAAGTGAGAATGGTTTGGGAATCAGAACGAAATCGATGTGTTGTGAATCGAGAGGGATTTATAAATGGAAATTGGTTATTGAAATTTTAAAAATATATTCTTATTAAAAATTTAAGTTTGTTTTAAAAAGGAAAATTTTATTTATTAAACTATGTAATTTAAAACTAGTTAGTATTAAAATACTTCGGAAAGTGGATTTTTCAAATATTTAATATTACTTGAAATAAATTCTAATTTTTATAATCAGCTTTGAAAATTGATTAGTTATTTAAAAATGAGTTGGAATTGAGTTATTGATTTTTTATTTAAAATAAATTTCAATATTTTAAATAATTATTTAAACTTGTTTTTAAAAATAAATTATTATTCTTTAAAACTTGTTGGTTGGATTTATAAAAGAGTATAAATCGGTTTTAGAAATTGTAAGAAGGAATTTATTAATGATTCCAGAGACTTATGAGATAAGTTACGAAATATTCTGTTAAGTGTTGATATTTGAAATGATTTTGGAAAATAAGACTTATAATATTTTCCTAAGTATTAAAACGGAAATTTGAAAATATTTCTTTAAGTGTTGAGATGTTTTGAAAATATCCTGTTATGGATTAAATATTTGAATTTGTTTTCAAATATTGAAATATTGAAAGAAATTTGAATATATATCTTTGTAAAGATATTTTGAAATAAATGTTTGAAGATTTATAAAATAAGGCCCAATGACTGCATATGGATGTTATTTGATAGTTAAATAACCGACTATCGAATTTTGCCAAATTTGTTGATCGTTTCGAAGAGACTGGGATTAGATTTAATTACCCGAAAACCACTTCGATCTGGTTTGTGCGTTACGAATTACGATATCTCAAAGATAATGGAGTGGTGATATTGAAGGAGATTCGGTTTGTTCAGACCCAGAACAACTTGTATGGACGAATGCCATCATTGCATCGTTGCCTGGAAGGCAGTGTTAGCATCCAAGTATGAATGCTATTCTAAAGGTAAAACGTACCCTCCTCATCAACCGGGGATGGCTAAAACAGGGGAGATGTAGAAGGGCTAAGTGGGTCGCACCTAAGTAGGGTATGTTATCACTTTTCTAGATACCCTCGGAATAAATTATAATTATGGATATGGTTGCATGGAAAAGAGGGCGCTCGATTAGGGTGGGAACACCCGGGGCGATAACATATTTGGTACTATCCAGGTTAGGGGTAGGCCGGTCTTGTGTTGGCACGGGATCCCGGCGAGGTCCTCGGTACATTTTTATAGAGGTGTACTATGAGGACGGTACCCCGGTAGCCCAGTCATTTTATGGAATCCAATATCCACTATGAGCCTGTATGGTTTTGATTGTGCCCAACTATGCTGAAACGTGAGACGCAAGAATTCCAGCTATTTTCTAATTTACTTTCTATAGACACTATTATAATATCATATGATTTTGATATAAAATGTTTTGGTTATCGTAAGGGAAAAACCCGTCGTGTTTATGTGTGACATGGCTTACGAGATACCTTTGTTTTTCAAAGGATTTTGAAAATAGTAAAAATTCAAATTGAGTGTGTTTTCTCATGCTGGTTTTCCAGATTGACTCGGATTTATTTTATTATAATGCTCGGGTCATACCAAGTATTACAGATTCAGGATATTATGCTACGGAGCTCAGGAGACGAGCTGGATGACAGAGACATATTCCCGTACTTGATTTATATTATGATGTGTGTGCTATACTGAATGTTCAGTATTTGTGACGATAAGTTATTTATAACTGTCTAGATTGATTGGTTGATTGTTGTACTCTAATAATTGTATATATATATTAATAGTTACAGTTCTTTGGTATAAAGATATGTTATTATATATTATATATTGTTCCGCTGCGTTTGTGAGATTATGTGTTATTGTTTCTGTTTCTTCTTCTATCTCTTTCTTCTTCACCCTTCACAATCCGTCTTTTTGTTCAATTTGAGTTGGCATGTGTGGTTTATTATCGTTATAAACTTGGAGATGACTTTTGGACTTTTCCCTTTTAGAATCCTTTTCCTATCTTCTTCTTCCCCAAATCCTTGTAAATTCGAGATCTACTAGATTGTGGTCGGATTTGAGTGACAATCTTTGTATTCCAAAGAGAAAACATAAGAAAATAAAATTAAAGTGGACGTAGGCTGGAGAATCTACTGAACTACTATAAAAATCATGTTCTTGTCTTTGTTTATTTTGATAGATTTACATTTGTAGCGCTTTCATATGATATTGACTGTTGTGCCATTTTTCGATGCAACATTTTTGGTGCTTTCACTAAGAAAGGACTTGATTTGAAGGCTCTAGGCCTGGATCTAAAGTTTGAAAGAGATCAGGCCTACTACCGGAGCTGTTACTGAAGGAAGTCAACCAAAGCATGGGGCAGCCAGGAGGTGTCTTCAAGCTTAAATTCATCAGTCTACGTGACCAATGAGGATATGGAGAGAATTATGAAAGAGATGCAAGATGGGATGATAGCTCGACAACAGGAAATGCTAGATGTATTTTTCAGAAGGATTGGATAGCAAGAAACAATCGATAGCCATCGGAAAAAGCCATTGGTATGTAGGCCATCGAAGAATGTTCTTTCCGACGGCTCCTTCGTTTTATTTTCGACGACTAATGACGGCTTTACCGATGGCTTCCAACGCCATGTCGTATACACATGGAAGAACATGGCTTGCCCAAATTGGTGTCGGCAACTATCAGAATACCTGGAAAGTAAGATGTCAGAAGCGGTCGGTTAGTCGTTGAAATACCTAGAAAATAAGCCGTCGGAAGCCGTCGGAAATCTGGATTTTTTTTTTAAAATTCAGCAGCATTTCACCCTATCCAATATATATATATATATCGCAACTCAATTTCATATATATCAAAGGCCAAATCACATATATAACATCAACAATAACAAAACATAAATATTTACATTAAATCAAACTCAAACAACCCACAACATACTCAAACATCTAATAACATCTCAAACTACATCCCAAAATGTATCAAACAAGTCTAACAACATCTCAAAGCAACTCAAATCAACCTCACATACATCAAACATCTCAAAATGTATCAAACAACTCAAATTAACCTCATCCAACTCAAACATATCTAAACATGCCTGACTTTGAAACACTATACCAACAAAGTCAAACTACCTTACCCATCTCAAAGTGCATATATGTACAATGTTCCTATACAAATAGAAAAAATCATACCTATTAATCTTGGTCATCGCCTCCGAGTCCACTTAATGAAGGAAATGTGCCATGCTCCTACACATATGCAGCAAGGCGCTCGTCCAACTTGGCCAACTCCGTAGCCCGATGCTTGTCTCATTCCTCCAACTTCCCAATCTTAGCTCTCAACTCTTGACTTTTCACATTATCCTAGGCTTTTTTGTAGGCTCTTTGCCTACGTTTAGCCTGTAACATTATTTAACATAGTGTATAAGTTTCATATATTATGATTAATAAAATCAATATGTTATTTGTTTCATAAATATAATACACATAAACATTACCTCTTGATTGCCAATACCATAACTCCTATTTTGTGATGCCGGCTGCATGACTGCATCACAAATTGCATCCTCCTCGTCAGCAGTTAGCTCTTCATGTCTCGATCCTTCAAGCACTTTCTCCCATTATCACATGAATTTTTCCTGCGATTCCAAATAAAATTAAAGTTGAAATCATATTTTTAATTATCTATAACTTATTATTTATAGTGACTATTAATAACATATAATTTAAAATAAGTTTACCATGGCCTGTTGTGATTTCGAGCCATGCCATGTGTACATTACTGTGTCATCTTCATTTTCATGCTTGATGGCATAAGTACGAGCAAACATGACCATGTACGAAACGGGTTGACCACTTTCTCTCTCTTTAAATAATTATTACGTATTATTATTATTATTATATATATAATTATACAACATAATAACTATTTATAATCGCAATTAATAAATTTACCAACTATTCACGGTAACACTGAAATGATTTCGAACCCCCGTGGTGTGTGGCTGGATTTTAATTTCTATTCGTAGAGTTCCTATACGAGTCTGCTTGTAAATTTAAAATTAACATTATATTTGATATTTGTAAATTGATGCAATTATTTTGCTAGTTCTACTAAATTTTTAATAAATATACGAAACTAGTAGACTTATCTTCACTTTGTCCTATTCCAGAAAGCAACCCAAGCTTGCCATACGCTTGCACTCATCCAGTCAGGCTTTTTCCTCCTTTTTGATGCTCTATATTGTATCACAGTAGTTTTTCCGCATCTTCTTCATCCAATAATTTCTGCATACGAAAAGGTCGGGTTCCTGTAGCTCCATCGTCTCCTGCACATTGAAAAAAATAAGTTATACATTTATACTTGGGGTTTTTAGGCTCAAGGAAAAAGTTGAAAAAAAATTTAGTCTTAGGGACAACAAGTTTGCTTTTTAGGCTGAAGGACACTTTCTAGTGCAAATCACAGAATGATAGTTGTAACTATCATTTTCTATTTACACTAAAAAATGTCCTTCAGACTAAAAAGAAAACTTGTTGTCCCTGAGACTAAATTTTTTAACAACTTCTTCCCTGTGCCCATTTTCCTGTTTATACTTAATCAACAAATTGTAAAGTGGTTATATATAAAATGAAATACAGATTTACTCTTATGATGAATTCCTGCTAGATACACTCTAAGATCTGAGGAGGAATCTGGTCCCACCTAGGCCAGCACCCAGTCATTCTGCTCTTGTAAGCAGCCTTGGAAATATCTAAAACAACTTCTGACGGCTCCAGCTCAAAACCCCTACTAAATATGTTACAGACTTTTAATAAATCATGAATAATATATCATACATAAAATATTTATGATGTTGCAATAAATTTGATGCTTACCCACTTACTTTAACTGTCAGTGTCACTACGGGATGCTCCGCCTGCTATGATGGGCGTCGCCATCACCTCCCACGTCGGTTCCTCTTTGACCAGAAGAGATGGGCCTGACTGTAAAGATCTACAATAGCGCCACGTAATATTTGTCATATACAATTCATTTTATTAAGCAAGAGCATATCATTTAATTATGGAAAAACATATCTCTTTTTGATAAAAATGTAACATTAATAATCACATAAATGACCTTCTATCAAAATGTACATTAATAATCAGTTTCGCCGTTTTTTGATTCGGACTCGGTCTCGTACTCTATATTGTTTTCCTTTATAGTCTCGAGTGCTTCTACTAAAATATTTGATTCATCGTTTTGAGAACAAAAATCAGTATGATCACCGGTTATTGTTATTTCATTATTTTCCTCGAGATCTGCCTTATAAGATTTTTCATTTTTAATTTAACCATATTAGGTTTCAAATGCTTCAAATGTTTGCAGTTATTACACGGGCAACAAATATCTTCGTCGTTTCCATTATTACTTAAAGTGAATTCAACAAATACGTGTACACCATTATAAAAATGTTCCTTTATTGAGCCTCTCATTCACTTTCGTTAATACATCGGGCTTCTCTGATCAACAAAATAATTGACAATTTTTTCCTATTTTAAAAAATATGATAAAAATTCAAAAAATTATTTATCATTTTATGGATTGACATTTAATTTTTCAATTCATTTATGAATTTTATTGTTTATTGATTATATAGTATGTTATTGTTATACACTAATTTATTTATATTTTAATGAATTATTAAATATATAATATTTGATTCTTTTAACCTTTTTTATAAAATCTTATATATTTTCAATTTTGAGAAATTATGAATATCATATTATATTTTTACTTTATTATTTTCTACTTTGATGGTCAGTCATCCTACTTCTGTGAGAAATGTGGATTACGGATCTTAAGGCTGGAATAACACTAGAGGGGAGGGGGTGAATAGTGTTTTGTGTATTTTTAAATCTTTTTGAAATTTGTTCAATTTAAACACTAACAAATGCAATTCACAAACACAGATGCAAATACTAAATAAAAGCAGTAAAGGAAAGAACACACCAGAATTTTATACTGGTTCGGAGTTACCCTACATCCAGTCCCGTACAATCGTACGGATTTCTTTTCAAAAATAATCTCCCAGATTACACCCTCAGTTTCAAGGCTACGAGGTGCACCCTCCTATATTCGAGTTCAGGGCAAATCTCTTGATTTAACCAGGCTACAAGATCACCTAATTGATTTCCGGGGCTACAATCACACCCAATTGATTTCAAGGCTCAACCGCACCTTTTACTCAACAGTTTGATTTACAAAAGATCCTATAACTCCGAATAGCATTGAGATCTTATGGAGAGAATGGCGGAGAATCAAACATGAGATAATCGAGTTTGATTCACTTGGTATTTCGGCAGAGTATAGTTTAGGATTCTTTAGAATAAATGTGGAAGATTAAGAGGAGAGAAAATAAATGAAAATTTGGTTAAAATTCGTTTATAACTTACTGGTATTTATAGTAAAGCAACAGTCATATCTATTCGTGAAAGGATACGACGAATAGACACTTCATTTGAAAATTTGAAATTTGAAAATAACGGACACCATGTCGACATGGGGGGTTGAGTGATGTCGACATGCTTAAGGCAAAATTGATGTTTTGATTTTCCTATTAAAATTGGTTTTTATAATTTGTCAAAACAATTTCTAAACTTTGTAAATATATTTGAATATAGTTTAAACATATAAAAGAGTTTAGAAAATAATTTTTAATATATATAATCTTAATCTATAAAGTGATTTAAAATCTGAGTGTATAAATATTTTAAAGCTAAATATTTAAAACAAGAGATGATTTAAAAACAAGGACAATTTTGAAATCAAAATATTAAAAATGATAAAAATAGTTTTGAGGCTAAAATATTTCAAACAAGAGAGATGTATTTTTGAAAAGAAAGTTTTGAAAACATTTAAAAAGACAAGAGATATATTTTTGAAAAACATTTTTATAAAATTAGTGGATATCGAAATAGGACCACTATATGTTCCACTAGATATTGTCATGGGTTCCATCCCTTTAACGGGCTCGAAGTGGATTCCATTCCACGAATAAATTTCGAATAAAGATGTAAGTGCTTTCAAGAAGTTTTAACATAATTCAAGATTGACTATATTATCTTGTACTGTTTGAAATCTTGAACTCTTGATAACTTGATTTCTTGATACTCATGAGTCTTCAATCTTGATATCTTCGATCTTTAAATTCATCAGTCTTGTATCTCTATATTGTACAGTCTTCATTCTTGGTACCTGCATGTTTATATTCTGCATATACATATATATCTAAACCATAACGTAAGTATTTATATTTTATAATAAGTCCTAAGGTTGTTGTCATCAAAACCATCATCTCAAGGACTAACAATCTCCCCCTTTTTGATGATGACAACCTATGTTTATAAAATATACTTCACCTTCACTATAACCCCCCTAAAACTAATAACTCCCCCTTAATCTAAGCCTAACCACTCTATTTTATACTTCTCCCCCTTTTTCATTAACAAAAACTAATTCTAAACTTATATAACTCCCCCTTAATCTAATACTATCTAAACTAAATGCTAATAAGTATAGTAAGTGAAACAAAAGAAATCTTATCATATACGATGTTATATCTACACACACATATATATGGAACATAAACACACAAATATATTCAAGTATATAAGTTATAGAATAAAACTACAAACGATAGTTTTTGACAATTGGAGATTTGTGAATCGAACAATTTGGATAATGAAAACAAAAGTTTCCACGTTATTCGACCAAATTCCCATCTTTGTCAAAACAGACTTCGCCTATGCAGACCACTTTGTCGTCTTCTTCCATAGGTGCTTCTTCCTCTTTTTCTTCTTCCTCTTCGCTGTGCTCTAAGGGGTTATGCACTTGAATGTTAGGAGAATCTTCTTCAATCACAGTAGGATTGCATGATTATCCATTAGAAATTTTTCCAAATTCCGAAGAATTTTGCCTTGCTTTTCTTGTTCTTTTTCCATCCTTATTTGCACAACTTGAAGTTCAGACAACATTTGCATGGCATCCTTTATAGATTCTTCAATCTTTATTACACGTGGTAGTGTAGTGTGTTGGAATGGACCAGAATGCAGAGAATGGAAAGAAATGATGTCATTTTGGTTTGATTTAGTGGAGGAGGCCATAAATGTTAATTTTCAGAAGTTTACTACAGAGAAAGAGAAGTGAGAAGACAGAAAAATTCGAAATACATAGGTTTATATAACTACCAAACTAATTTTAGAGGGAAAATCAAATTTTCAAATTTTATCGTTGTATGTCGACATGGGTGGTAGGGGTATGTCGACATCCCTATGAAAAATTTGGTTTTCTTGTATATTTTTGTTAATTAAAAATATATGTTACTATATTTATATTCTATATCTCAATTATTGAACAAATGCCTAGTTCTCTTCTTAATTTAGTAAATATAGGTTGATTAAGGGTTTGGTTAAAATGTCAGCAATTTGATTCTCGGAATTGATAAACTCAAGAGAAATAATCTCTTTACTTATATTATCTCTGAGAAAATGATGTCTGATATCAATATGTTTAGTCCTAGCATGATAAGTAGGATTTTTAAATAAATTTATTGCACTAGAATTATCACAATAAATTGGTGATTTTGAAATTGTTAATCCAAAATCTTTTAGGGTTTGTTGCATATAAATGACTTGAGAGCAAGCTAAAGCAGTAGAGATATATTCTGCTTCAGTTGTTGATAAAGAAACAGTGTTTTGCTTTTTACTAAACCATGAAACAAGAGAATGCCCCAAAAAGTGACAAGTTCCACTTGTACTTTTTCGGTCAGATTTGCAACCATCATAGTCAGCATCACAATAAGAGATTAAATCAAATGAATCATTTTTAGGGTAAAATAAACCATAGTCAAAAGTATGTTTAACATATCTTATGATATGTTTCACAGCTTTTAAGCGAGTCTCTTTGGGTTGAGATTGGTATCTTGCACAGAGACAAACACTATGCATGATATCAGGTCTACTCGCAGTGATATAGGGTAGTGATCCAATCATTCCCCTACATAGTTTTTGATTTACATCTTTTGAAAGATCTTCTTTATTTAAAGCTTCATTGGTTGTCAAGGGAGTGGGTTTTCCACTCGTGGTAGTCATACCAAATTTACTAACTAGATCCCTAGCATATTTTTCTTGACTAATAAAAATACCAGTATCTAATTTTTTTTATTTGTAAACCTAAGAAGAAAGTAAGTTCACCCATATGACTCATCTCAAACTCTTTTGTCATTATTTCAGAAAATTCTTTATTCATTTCATGATTAGTTGAACCAAAAATAATATCATCTACATAAATTTGTACTAGTTGAATATCATTTTTATTTCTTTTAATGAAAAGAGTATTATCTACTTTACCAATTTCAAAATTTGATTGTAATAAAAAATATCTTAGTCTGTCATACCATGCTGTAGGAGCATGTATCAGACCATATAGAGCTTTCTTAAGTTTGAAAACATGGTTTGGAAATTTTTCATCTTCAAAGAGTGGAGGTTGTTCAACATAAACTTCCTCTTTAACAAATCCATTTAAAAAAGCACTTTTAACATCCATTTGAAATATTTTAATTTGCGAAAGCAAGTAGAATTCTAATGGCTTCTAATCTTTCTACGGGTGCAAAGGTTTCATCAAAATCTATTCCTTCTTCTTGACAATATACTTGTGCGACTAATCGTGTGACGCCCCAACTCTTTGCTCACAATAACAAAGGTTATTATAAGGTAATAACGTCTGCTATTGCGAAGAATAAGGCTTGTTAGAAGGGACCATCCGTAAGTTATGCCTTAGACGAGTATTGATTACATCAATAGGAGTTGTGTAATTACTCCCATTGATATACATTCAATCAAAATCTAAAACGAAACCACGTTGGCTTATGAAAAATTCAGAGCAACTCATAATAACAACAACATAGATACGTATAATCACATCAGAACAGAAATATCATACATAGCGGAAGGTAAGTCTGGATACATGCTACAACACTCGATGGTTCACATGAACCAAATGTACATATACATATACATAGCCATCATAACATACATGAGATGAGAGTCAATACACCAAAAGTAACACCTCGAAGCCTAAACAAAAGATGAGGTGAAATCTCAAAAGCTGAAGCAGCAACTGAATCAGAGATAGCGATTATCCTGAAATAAGTCGGTCTGACCCGAGTATTATTTAAAAGAAAATAATAAACGAATCAGTCTAATTTAAACATAAAAATAAGTGCATGATAAACAACACTAAAGCAAGCTATCATAATCTCGAATGAGACTATTCAACATAAATAATCGTCATTGTTTAAATGAAGAAATCTCATTAAACACCATCAAAATCAACTCCCAAATTCAAAATTTAATTCAAAACAGCAACACACAAAAATCTAAAAATCAAAATAGATAACTAGAAAATCAACATAAAAGTGGATCGATCCCAGCATATGGCGAGTCTAAGCTACGCCGCACGTGCATCTCAAATGGCCGAAGCCTACCAAGTACTGTTAGCATAATATTTGGCACCCAACGAATGACCCGATGGTCCAACAAATGACCCGAAGGTCTAGTACTGGTAATTGACCCGAAGGTCCAACATAGTGGCTCGAAATCCCAACAAAATCATCAAAATTTTCAAACAACAACTCCACAGCAAATATTTCAATTAACGAGTCCGGAATTAACCGAATTAGTAAAAGCATGGTTACATATTCCGCACTTTTGCTAAGTCGTTTAAATCTCATCATCGTTTCCTTGAAAGTGCAAAATTGTGTATTTTATATAAATAATTTTTACATTCTCAAATGGACAAGTCCGGAATTAAGCGAATCAGTAAAAGTAAGGGTTCATAGTCCTTAATTTTGCTGAAGCGTTTAAATCGATTTCTCATTCCTTTGAAAGCGTAAACTGTGAAATTTTTTGAAACAATTATATTTTAAAATGATTTAAAAACATGTGATTAAAACAACAACTTATATAGCAATTTCGATAAGGAAATTGCGCTTCACAAAACACCATAAAAACGGATATAAAATCAGCGTTGCGGGTTTTCTTGATTGCAAGATAGCCGCTTGAAAATTCACTTTAAATTGACGGTTACTGGAGTCAAAACACCAGTAATTTTTATTCGTCAAAAATTCCATCAAAACAACACGCTTCAAATATAAACACCGAGGTAAAAACCCGTCATAAAAAAATAACGGCAACAAAATACGTTTGAAACAAAACCAAACACCGGTTCAAAGCAAATTAAATATTGGTCTACACTACTATATATGCATTAAATATAGCACTGCCTGGGCAATATTACCCTATGCATGCACGCAAGTAACAAACTAAGATACCTGGCAACACTACACTACAAAAGCTACAATCAATACACACTCCCACATGCTGACACGCAGTATGATGTTTTTAAACATTCTTGCCCAAAATTATGAAATAGACAAAATAAATAATATACCTAGACTTGTATCTCGTACGTAACTTGCTTGCATGCACTTATTTTACACGCACATGTGAAATACAGAGGTGAGAAAAACAATGGCCTGGACACAACAATATACATGCACGGCCAGTACAAATTGGAATTGAAAATGACCTGGCACTATATATACTTTACACGTACAAAATATAAAGGTTTTAAAGCATTTTCGTGCAATGTGACTTGCACATACATATCAAAATGATGGTCTGGGCAATACTACATTTTCTTGCAACCCGTGTATATCTGAAAAATGGTAGCCTGGGCAAAGCTATACATTTACACGCACGTACTTGTGCGTTACATACACACGGAAGTAATGAAGGGATATAGCCCAGCCAATACTTGCATTCACGCAAGTAATGAAGGAAAATAAATTGAAATGCCAGGACGTGCTCAGGTGTATTTAATACACACAAATGGTATCAAAGAACCAATTAACATATTAGAAAAGCAGACAGCAAAGTTTAATTAGAAGTGTGATTTTTGCACTCACTATAATTGTTTCTGACTCAACTAGCAACCAAGATCTGAGCGGAGCAATAATTTTGAAAACGCCATTAATGCCTTTGCAGTGCAACTGAGAAAATGAAACAAGAGAAAGGATGAAGGCTACTTTTCTTTTCTCTATTGGTAAGCGATAAGTCAGAAGAAAATGAGCTAGCAAGAGTTTTTAGTACATATGCATTTAAGGAAAACGTGCACTACAGAAGGAAAGGATGCAACTAGCTTGAAGATAATGATGGCTGCAAATTGTTCAAATATTTGCTTTTGAAATGGACCATTTCACATACACGTGAAGGCAATATGCAGTTCCTCTCAAATATGCTACCACCTAGATGTTCAACTGACTTTGCCATAGATTTCATTTTTTTTCGATTCTCAATTTAAAATTTCTATTTTAAAATTTTTATTTCGTCAGTAATCAAAATCACGGTTGTTACAAACTCCCCCCTTATAAAAATTGCGTCCCCGCAATTTTCATACTAGAAGTTGTTTATAACACAAATTATTCATCAAAACAATGATTAAAAATAGAAAAGATGAATTAAAAATGCTCGCCCCCACCCGAAGAGGAGAGAAAACTGGGATAAGAACGCTCGATGAATTCTTTGGTTTCCCAAGTGCAATCTTTGGGGTTTGCGGACCATTGAATTTTCACAAGCGGGACTTCTTTATTCCGAAGGCGTTTAACCTCCGAAGCTAGCACACGAATAGGATTTTACATGATAGACAAGTCGGGTGAGATCTCAAGACCTTGCAACACATGAGAATCAATAATAGAATCTGAATCTCGAAGGCATCGACGAAGCTGGGATACATGAAATACGTCATGAATTCCCGAAAACTGAATAGGCAGCGATACACGATAAGCAACAGGGCCAATGCGTTCCGTAATAGGAAATGGTCCAACATATCGAGGAGCCAATTTCCCGGAGCTACTAAAACGCACCACCCCCTTCATCGGAGAAACACGAATGAACACGCGATCGCCTACAGAAAATTCCAAAGGCTTCCTATGATGATCAACATAAGATTTCTGCCTATTTCGAGCCTCTTTCATTCTCTGTCTAATAATATCAATCTTCTCAGAAGATTCACGAATATAATCGGGGCCGAGAACTA
Source organism: Allium fistulosum (assembly GCA_030737815.1). Taxonomy (NCBI): domain Eukaryota; kingdom Viridiplantae; phylum Streptophyta; class Magnoliopsida; order Asparagales; family Amaryllidaceae; genus Allium; species Allium fistulosum. Next base: position 1,261,393,737 of record CM060901.1, read on the forward strand.
ACTTTTCCCCGGATTCCAACCAACAAGATGGTGATCGACACGGTCTTCCGTAAAGGGCTTCGAAAGGAGCCATACCGATACTGGATTGGAAACTGTTGTTATAAGAAAATTCAACAAGAGATAAGTGGTCTTCCCAACTACCTCCAAAGTCAAGAATACAAGCGCGAAGGAGATCTTCTAAGACTTGATTCACCCTTTCAGTCTGACCATCAGACTGTGGATGATAAGCTGTACTAAGATTGAGCTTAGTACCCAAAGCTTTCTAAAGGCTCTGCCAGAAACCACTAGTAAAAAGCGGACCTCTGTCACTAACAATGGAACTAGGAACACCATGAAGTCGAACGACTTCTTTAATAAAAAGCTTAGCCAACAAAGGAGCAGTCCGATTGGACTTGATAGGAATAAAATGGGCTGATTTGGTCAATCGATCAACAATCACCCAAACACTAGTATGGCCCGACCTCGAACGAGGTAGACCATCCATGAAGTCCATAGAAATTTGATCCCATTTCCACAATGGAATCTCAAGAGGCTTCAAAAGACCACTAGGACGTTGGTGTTCCGCTTTAATAAGTTGACAAGTCATGCAACGACTCACATAACTTGCAACATCATGCTTCATACCTTCCCAAAAGTATAAGCGTTTCATGTCGGCATACATCTTACTAATGCCTGGATGGATAGTATACTTAGAATGATGACAGTCCTCAAGAATGTCATTTCTAAGATTAGGAACATTAGGCACGATTAACCTTCCCTTCTTTCGAAAACAACCATGAATATCAATATCGAAATCCTTTAGATTATCACTTCGGGGTTCCGATTTACAACTCTGAATAAGATAAGAGATATCTAGATCCTGCTTCTGGGCATCGGCAATACGATCCAACAAACTAGGACGAGCTTCCATGCTAAATAAAAGCACGGGAGAATCAGAAACTGAAGGATGGTCTCTAATATCACAATGAGATATAGCTTCCAATATATTCCACTCTGCTAGCATCATGGAAACAACAACTTGCTGCTTGCGACTAAGCGCATCAGCAACTCGATTACCCTTACCAGGGTATACTGAATATCTAAATCATATGAAGCAAGAAATTCGAGCCAACGCTGTTGCCTCATATTAAGTTCCTTCTGAGTGAAGAGATATTTCAGAGATTTGTGGTCAGTGAAGAGAACAAAACGCTCGCCCAATAAATAATGTCACCAAATCTTTAGAGCAAAGACTATAGCGGCTAACTCAAAATCATGGGTAGCATAACGAATCTCGTTAGGCTTTAGTTGTCTAGAAGCATAGGCAACTACTCTATCCTTTTGCATGAGAACAGCACTGAGTCCAAAACAACTGGCATCGGTATAAACAACAAGATCATGATTCCCTTCGGGAACCACTAAGATAGGAGCATGAGTAAGGAGATCTTTTAACTTCATGAAAGAGAACTCACACTTATCAGACCAAATAAAAGGAACAGCTTTTATCGTAAGAGTGGTAAGCGGTAAGGCAATACGAGAAAAGTCCTTAATGAACCAACGATAATATCCCGCCAATCCAAGGAAACTACGGATCTCAGTAACGGTCTCGGGCATCTTCCAATTCTGAATAGATTCGATCTTGGAAGGATCGACAGAGATGCCATCAGAAGAAACAATATGACCGAGAAACTTTACCTTATTCCCCTAGAAGTGACACTTGGAGAATTTGGCATAAAGCTGTTGCTAAAGAAGAGTGCTCAAAACAATCTCCAAATGATGAATATGATCGGCTTCAGATTTGGAATAAATAAGAATATCATCTATGAAAACCAAGACGAACTTATCGAGATATTCCCGGAATATCCGATTCATAATATCAACAAAATACGCTGGAGCATTCGTCAAACCGAACGGCATAACAAGCCATTCGTAAGAACCATAACGAGTACGGAATGCGGTAAGAGGGATGCTATCTTCCGCAACTCATAACTGATGAAAACCGGTAGCAAGATCGAGTTGGGAGAAAAGCTTAGCGCCACTTAATTGATCGAACATGTCGTCAATCCTAGGTAATGGATACCTATTTTTGATAGTGAGCTCGTTAAGCTTGCGATAATCAATGCAAAGCCTAAGAGTACCATCTGGCTTCTTAACAAAGACAACGGCGGCGCCCCAAGGAGATGAGCTAGAACGAATAAAATGCTTGGCTTCCAATTCAGATAATTGTTCCTTGAGTTCCTCATTTTCCTTGGTAGACATCCTCGTGGGAGGACGACTGACAGGATGAGCACCAGAGATAAGATCAATACGGAACTCAATTGCCCTCTTCGGCGGCAAACACGAAATAGGCTCGAAGACATCAGAAAAATCACAAACAACCGAAATATTAGCTATGACATCCTCCGATTCGAAGGAAGAAATGAGAGCATTCGAAGCATGGTCCATGTCTCGAAATACAATAGATAACTGCTCGATAGCATTGGGATGCTTGAGATATAAAGTTCTTTCGGGACATATGATTTGAACTTCATAACGGACGAGCCAATCCATCCCCAAAATCATATCAAAACCAAGATGATCCATAACATGTAGATTCGCATGAAAGGAAAAACCACATAGAATAATCTCAACATCAACACATAACAAACCAAGAGTAGCGGATCCACCAATAGGATTCACAATCCTCAAAGGGTCGCAAAGACTAACAACATCCAAAGGAATAGCATCAACAAGCTCCTTTGACATGAATGAATGTGATGCACCCGTATCGAAAAGAACTCTAATAGAACGACCATGAAATAAAATAAATCCTTCCAAAACAGAAGGAGGAATACCTTTGGGCTGAGAAGAATCACCAGAGGGTTTAGCAACATTAAGCTTCCCAGATTTGAAACCCTTAGGAGCAGTAGGACAATCAGAAACCCAATGACCTTCTTTCTTGCAATAGCGGTAGATGCGAGGCTTAGGACAACTACGGAGAAGATGATCCAGAGAACCACAATTATAGCACGCCCTCTGATTAAAAGGTGCACTACTAGGCTGAGAACTAGAGGTAGCTTGCTTCTTCTTCTTCTTGTTGGAAGAAAGATTAGGCTTATGAAATGGAAACCTCTTCTTGTTGGGGTTCTTAGAAACCTCAACCTCATCACTACTATCACGTTCCTTTTCGACAGCTTCAAGGCAAAGTGCCGAATCAACAAGTTCCTCAAAAGGAAGCTTAAGCTGAAGCAAAAGGACTTTCTTCAAATACTTCTTCAAACCTTCTACAAATCTAAGATTCTTCTTACGTGGAGTGTTAATGAACTCAACTCCGTATTTGGATAAGGCCTCGAAAGATGCAACATAATCAGAAATAGAGGACTTTCCTTGTTTTAACTCAAAGAAACTACGAGCAAGATTGGCATTTTCTGATTCAGGAACGAACTTAAGTTCGAATCGTTCCTTAAACTGATTCCACGAGAGAGAGGACTCATCAACATCCGCAATCAAAAACTCATACCAATCAAGCGCACATTCTTGCAACATGGTAGATGCCACAAGAACGCGATGATGATCTGAAAGATCCATCCGAGAAAATATGCGCTCACTAGCGCGCAACCAAGTCTGAACCTCCAATACACTTTCCGATCCCTTGAAAGGTTTGCATCCAAGGTGGGAATAGTCACTACACATGCGGGCGAAGGCAGACTTGTGAGTAGGAGCTGCGGGAGTAGCAACAGAAGGCTGAGTACCCCAAAATAGCTCCATGAACTGATCAGCTGACATATAAACTCCGTCCGGATGAGAACCACTGGAAGGACCTGCAGTAGAACGCCTCCCTCTGCCTCTTCCAGCCATAGGCTGAGAGAATAAGAGAAGATAAGGATTAGTTAAAACAACACAAGATTGATAAGGAATTTAACAAATGGAATACTATGGAAATATGAGATTTATTCCCAGACATATTCCAATATGTTAGAGTGGATAAAAAGTTAAGAACAACGAAGGAATAGACTAGAAAGACACGAATAAAACCCTCGAATAGTTGTAACACATGTTCCATTCTACTTATGTTCCGTGTTTATTATAATTCGTTCTTAATCTCAGCTCTGATACCAACTGTGACGCCCCACCTCTATGCTTACAATAACAAAGGTTATTATAAGGTAATAACGTCTGTTATTGCGAAGAATAAGGCTTGTTAGAAGCGACCATCCATAAGTTATGCCTTAGACGAGTATTGATTACATCGATAGGAGTTGTATAATTACTCCCAGCAATATACATTCAATCCAAATCTAAAACGAAACCACGGTGGCTTATGAAAAATTCAGAGCAACTCATAACAACAACAACATAGATACGTATAATCACATCAGAACAGAAATATCATACATAGCGGAAGGTAAGTCTGGATACATGCTACAACACTCGATGGTTCACATGAACCAAATGTACATATACATAGCCATCATAACATACATGAGATGAGAGTCAATACACCAAAAGTAACACCTCGAAGCCTAAACAAAAGATGAGGTGAAATCCCAAAAGCTGAAGTAGCAACTGAATCAGAGATAACGATTATCCTGAAATAACTCGGTCTGACCCGAGTATTATTTAAAAGAAAATAATAAACGGACCAGTATTTAAACATAAAAATAAGTGCATGATAAACAACACTAAAGTAAGCTATCATAATCTCGAATGAGACTATTCAACATAAATAATCGTCATTGTTTAAATGAAGAAATCTCATTAAACACCATCAAAATCAACTCCCAAATTCAAAATTTAATTTAAAACAGCAATACACAAAAATCTAGAAATCAAAATAGATAACTAGAAAATCAACATAAAAGTGGATCGATCCCATCATATGGCGAGTCTAAGCTACGCTACACGTGCATCTCAAATGGCCGAAGCATACCAAGTACTGTCAGCATAATATTTGGCGCCCAACGAATGACCCGAAGGTCCAACAAATGACCCGAAGGTCTAGTACTGGTAATTGACCCGAAGGTCCAGCATAGTGGCTCGAAAGCCCAACAAAATCATCAAAATTTTCAAACAGCAACTCCACGGCAAATATTTCAATTAACGAGTCCGGAATTAACCGAATTAGTAAAAGCGTGGTTCCATATTCCGCACTTTTGCTAAGTCGTTTAAATCTCATCATCGTTTCCTTGAAAGTGCAAGATTTTGTATTTTATATAAATAATTTTTACATTCTCAAATGGACAAGTCCGGAATTAAGCGAATCGGTAAAAGTAAGGGTTCATAGTCCTTAATTTTGCTGAAGCGTTTAAATCGATTTCTCATTCCTTTGAAAGCGTAAACTGTGAAATTTTTTGAAACAATTATATTTTAAAATGATTTAAAAACACGTGATTAAAACAACAACTTATATAGCAATTTCGACAAGGAAATTACGCTTCACAAAACACCGTAAAAACAGATATAAAATCAGCGTTGCGGGTTTTCTTGATTGCAAGATAGCCGCTTGAAAATTCACTTTAAATTGACGGTTACTGGAGTCAAAACACTAGTAATTTTTATTCATCAAAAATCCAATCAAAACAACACGCTTCAAATTTAAACACCGAGGTAAAAACCCGTCATAAAAAAATAACGGCAACAAAATACGTTCAAAACAAAACCAAACACCGGTTCAAAGCAAATTAAACATTGGTCTACACTACTATATATGCATTAAATATAGCACTGCCTGGGCAATATTACCCTATGCATGCACGCAAGTAACAAACTAAGATACCTGGCAACACTACACTACAAAAGCTACAATCAATACACAATCCCGCATGCTGACACGCAGCATGATGTTTTAAAACATTCTTGCCCAAAATTATGAAATAGACAAAATAAATAATATACCTAGACTTGTATCTCGTACGTAACTTGCTTACATGCACTTATTTTACACGCACACGTGAAATACAGAGCTGGGAAAAATAATGGCCTGGACACAACAATATACATGCACGACCACTACAATCTGGAATAGAAAATGACCTGGCACTATATATACTTTACACATACAAAATATAAAGGTTTTAAAGCATTTTCGTGCAATGCAACTTGCACATACATATCAAAATGATGGTCTGGGCAATACTACATTTTCTTGCAACCCGTGTATATCTGAAAAATGGTAGCCTAGGCAAAGCTATACATTTACACGCACGTACTTGTGCATTACATACACACGGAAGTAATGAAGGGATATAGCCCAGCCAATACTTGCATTCACGCAAGTAATGAAGGAAAATAAATTGAAATGCCAAGACGTGCTCAGGTGTATTTAATACACACAAATGATATCAAAGAACCAATTAATATATTAGAAAAACAGACAGCAAAGTTTAATTAGAAGTGTGAGTTTTGCACTCACTATAATTGTTTCCGACTCAACTAGCTACCAAGATCTGAGCGGAGCAATAATTTTGAAAATGCCATTAATGCCTTTGCAGTGCAACTGAGAAAATGAAACAAGAGAAAGGATGAAGGCTACTTTTCTTTTCTCTATTGGTAAGCGATAAGTCAGAAGAAAATGAGCTGGCAAGAGTTTTTAGTACATATGCATTTAAGGAAAACGCGCACTACAGAAGGAAAGGACGCAACTAGCTTGAAGATAATGATGGCTGCAAAGTGTTCAAATATTTGCTTTTGAAATGGACCATTTCACATACACGTGAAGGCAATATGCAGTTCCTCTCAAATATGCTACCACCTAGATGTTCAACTGACTTTTCCATAGATTTCACTTTTTTTTTTCAATTCTCAATTTAAAATTTCTATTTTAAATTTTTTTATTTCGTCAGTAATCAAAATCACGGTTGTTACAAATAGGGCTTTATTTCTAACGACCTCACCTAGTTCATTCATTTTATTTTTATAAACCCATTTAGTTCCTATTATAGTTTTATCCTTGGGTCTAGGAACAAGTTCCCAAACATTATTTTTGATAAATTGATTCAGTTCTTCTTGCATAGCCAGAATCCATGAATCATCAGACGATGCTTCCTTTGGATTTTTAGGTTCAATAGATGATATAAAAGCTACATTACTCATGTTATTTAGTTGATTTCTAGTTCTAACAATCGATTCAATATTTCCTAGTATATTTTCTATAGGATGATCTTTTAAAAGCTTAACCTTTTTATTTGGATGAATAAGATCATTATTTGTTTCAATTGATTCATTATTTAGGGTAGTAATTTCTTCTTCATCATTAATTTGTTCAACATTTTTGAAATTTTCAACAAACGAAACATGCATTGATTCTTCAATGGTATTAGTTCTTAAGTTGAAAACTCTTTATGCTTTACTTCTATTAGAATACCCGATAAAGATTCCTTTGTCGGATTTAGGATCAAATTTATCCAAATTGTCTTTTGTATTTAGAATAAAACATTTACTTCCAAAGATTCTAAAATAAGATACCTTTGGTTTCTTCTTGTAAAGAAGTTCATAAGGTGTTTTATCAGTTAACGGTCTAATTAATATTCTATTCAAAATGTAGCAAGCTGTAGCGACTGCTTCAGCCCAAAAATGTTTTGGTAAATTACTATCTGAAAGCATTGTTCTAGCACACTCTTGAATCGTCCTATTTTTACGTTCTACCACTCCGTTTTGTTGTGGAGTTCTTGGAAAAGAGAAATTATGAGTTATTCCCTTTTTATTGCAGAATCACTCAAAATTTTCATTTTCAAATTCCCCACCGTGATCACTACGAACAGTTATAATTTTTAAACAAAGTTGGTTTTGGAGTCTTTTTGTAAAAAAATTAAATGAATCAAAAGTATCACTTTTATATTGCATAAAAATTGTCCATGTAAACCTAGAATAATCATCTACAATTACAAAGACGTATTTATTGTGATTTATTGATTGAATTTGAGATGGACCAAACAAATCTAGATAAAGTAACTCAATAGGTTTTGAAGTTGAAATCATATCTTTTAATTTGAAAGAACTCTTCCTAAGTTTTCCTAATTGACAAGCATCGCATATACTATCTATTTTAAAATTCATTCTAGGGAGTCCTCTTACTAGATCAAGTTTAGAAAGTCAAGATAAGAGTTTAAAATTCAAATGCCAAAATCTTTTATTCCAAATCCAAGGGTCACTTGTATTAGCCAAAAGACATAGATTATCATTTGAGATTTTCATACTAAGAATATAAATATTTTTCTTCCTAATTCCTTCAAATATAATATTTGAATTATTATCTTCGATGTGACAGTTATCTTTTTCAAATTTAATTTTGTATCCTTTATCGCAAAGTTGACTAATGCTAAGTAGATTGTGTTTCAGATTCTTAACTAATAAAACATTAGAAATAGCAGGAGTTTTAGAGTTACCGACATTACCGATGCCAATCACATATCCTTTTGAGTTGTCTCCAAAATTAACCGATCCTCCATCTTTATAGATAATATCATTTAGCATATACAGATTACCAGTCATGTGTCTTGAACATCCACTATCAAGTATCCACTTATTCTTCTTGATTTGCACCATTTGTCCATTGAGTGTTGATTCTTCAAAGGCCATATAACATTTTTCTTTCTGCATAGAATAGAAACACGGTAGATAACTTGATTTTCTATAATAACTATATGCGGACTTATGAGACAATGATGATTTGAACAGTTTTAAACTCGTGTTAACTAAATCCCCAAAAATAGCCATTTTCAAACTTTCTAAAATTCAGATTATGAAAACTTTGAAAACCTTGCTCTGATACCAAATGTGAGAAATGCGGATTACGGATCTTAAGGCTGGAATAACACTAGAGGGGGTGAATAGTGTTTTATGTATTTTTAAATCTTTTTGAAATTTGTTCAATTTAAACACTAACAAATGCAATTTACAAACACAGATATAATCACAGAATTAGACAAAGATGCAAATACTAAATAAAAGCAGTAAAAGAAAGAACACACCAGAATTTTATACTAGTTCGGAGTTACCCTACATCCAGTCCCGTACAATCGTACAGATTTCTTTTCAATAATAATCTCCCAAATTACACCCTCGGTTTCAAGGCTACGAGGTACACCCTCCTGTATTCGAGTTTAGGGCAACTCTCTTAATTTAACCAGGCTACAAGATTACCTAATTGATTTTCGGGGCTACAATCACACCCAATTGATTTCAAGGCTCAACCACACCTTTTACTCAATAGTTTGATTTACAAAAGATCCTATAATTCTGAATAGCACTGAGATCTTATGGAGCGAGTGGCAGAGAATCAAACAAGAGATAATCGAGTTTGATTCACTTGGTATTTCGGCAGAGTATAGTTTAGGATTCTTTAGAATAAATGTGGAAGATGAAGATGAGAGAAAATAAATGAAAATCTGGTTAAAATTCGTTTATAACTTACTGGTATTTATAGTAAAGCAACAGTCATATCTATTCGTGAAAAGATACGACGAATAGACACTTCATTTGAAAATTTGAAATTTGAAAATAACGGACACCATGTCGACATGGGGGGTTGAGTGATGTCGACATGCTTAAGGCAAAATTGATGTTTTGATTTTCCTATTAAAATTGGTTTTTATAATTTGTCAAAACAATTTCTAAACTTTGTAAATATATTTGAATATAGTTTAAACATATAAAAGAGTTTAGAAAATAATTTTTAATATATATAATCTTAATCTATAAAGTGATTTAAAATCTGAGTATATAAATATTTTAAAGCTAAATATTTAAAACAAGAGATGATTTAAAAACAAGGACAATTTTGAAATCAAAATATTAAAAATGATAAAAATAGTTTTGAGGCTAAAATATTTCAAACAAGAGAGATGTATTTTTGAAAAGAAAGTTTTGAAAACATTTAAAAAGACAAGAGATATATTTTTGAAAAACATTTTTATAAAATTAGTGGATATCGAAATAGGACCACTATATGTTCCACTAGATATTGTCGTGGGTTCCATCCCTCTAGGGTTCCATCCCTTTTACAGGCTCGAAGTGGATTCCATTCCACGAATAAATTTCGAATAAAGATGTAAGTGCTTTCAAGAAGTTTTAACATAATTCTAGACTGACTACATTATCTTGTACTGTTTGAAATCTTGAACTCTTGATAACTTGATTTCTTGATACTCATGAGTCTTCAATCTTGATATCTTCGATCTTTAAATTCATCAGTCTTGTATCTATATACTGTACAGTCTTCATTCTTGGTACCTGCATGTTTATATTCTGCATATACATATATATCTAAACCATAACGTTAGTATTTATATTTTATAATAAGTCCTAAGGTTGTTGTCATCAAAACCATCATCTCAAGGACTAACAACTTTCGATTACAAAAATAATAATAATTATATTTCATAATCATTTCATTTTAAACGATTCAACAAAATTTCGACGGTACTTCCTCTTTGTCCCATGTATCGTACACAAATGAGTGTACATAAGGAACAAAAAAGGAAGCGCTGTTGAAATTTTGTGAACCGTTTAAGTTGAAATGATTTACAAAATGTAATTACCTTATTGTGTTTGTAGCTTGTATAATACAGGGACATATCCGACAAATGTTGTATTAGATGAATATTAATTGATGTCTGTTTTGTAATAAAAATAAATATCTATATAATGATCATATACAATACTTGTTAGGCGGGGCCAAAAACTCTCTAAGGAATTTAAAAAATAAAGTACATTATACACTAATTTTGTTTATATTAGCATTAACACGAATTCATTATTTAAATTACTTAATGATTAAAACTTGATAAAAACTTGTTTTTTAACATATTTTAGCTAACATTAATTTCAATTTATTACATGGTAATAAAAAATTTAATTTATTCACTAATTTGTTTATATATATTACCACATACACGTAAACTAACTTTATACATAATTAAGGATATATAAACTAATAAAGGGATTATATTAATAAAAAATTTTTGTCAACATTTTAGATAACACATATACTAATTAACACTAAATTATGTTACATTAATAAACACATACACTAATTAACCCAAATTAGCCATAAGTATACATTAATTATCAGCTTTAAACACTAATAATCCTAATTAACATTTCTCAATCAACCAATATACACATTATAACCAATCAATAGGCTATTATCAACAAATATGCGCACAAACTAACACTAATTTTATCATAATTCAGACCAATTAGTTTAGGAGAAGAATATACCCGATTATTGATGAATTGAAGGCGTAGGTGGTTGGAGATTGCAAATTGACAAAGAATTTGACGGATTGCAATGGCACATGATAAGTAGGGACGGATTTGAGTGGATTTGGGGGTTTAGGGTTTTTAGTTTTAGATTTGGGATTACGAAATGAGAAAGAAATTGGATTCGACTCCTATTGTATATGGGACATTCCGACGGTTTCCGATGGCTGTCGACGGCTAGTTTTTCGACGGCCATTGAATAAAATAATTTATATTTTCTTCTTATTTAAAATAAATTAATAATTTAATTTGTTATCAATTTTTAATTTGCTATAAAAAATTTAAAATGTTTGCAACAACGTTAGTTTTGTTTCTAACTGTTAAAAAAGTTATTTTTATTCATTATACAATAGTTTTTTAATGATTTGATAATTAATTATGAGTTTTAAATGTATTTAACATAATAAATTCATATAAAATACAAATATTTAGTAAAAAAATAAATTTGTTGAATCTTATGTTCATCAAAGGTATTTTGGACATACGGTCGAAATATGAAAGGAAAATAAAAAGGTCTAAGATATCAAACTTAATTTTTCAAATTTATAGTCATCTTCATCATTCAGACTTAAACCTTTCGTTCGACGGCCAAACGATGTTCAAATGAGACGAAATTCAAACCGTATATTCTATATTACATATTTATCCAATCCGTACGGCTGGATTTAAAAAAAAATTATACAGAAAGAAATTTAGACTTCAAACAGGTCATTTTCATAGAAGTTGTCATAACAATACATATCAAGTGTTATACAATTTCTTGGAAAATGTCATATTTTGAGTCTAATTTTATTTTCCTTCTGTTTTCTCTCGAGTTGGCTATACAGATTGGATAAATGCATTATAAAGTATATCTGACCCGAATGTCTCATTTGAAGATCATTTGGCCTTGAAATGAAATGTTATTAGTCCAAATTTAGTCGAACGGCTATAAATTTGAGAATCAAGATCAGCATCCTAAATTTATTTACATTTTTATCATATGTTGGAAGTAAGTTCAAAATACTTTGGATCGACATAAGATTCAAAAAAATTAATTTTACATCGAATATTTTGTTTTATATGAATTTATAATGTTAAATACATTTAAAAATTCATAATTACTTATACAATGGTTAAACAATATATTTAATTTTATAGAATAGTTATGTATCATAAATTTCATTGAAGTTGTATAATGGACGGGCTAAAAGTTATATAGATTGATCGTTTTGAGTTTGATTTTCAATAAAGTTAAATACCAAATTACGTAACAAAAAATTATCGAGAACGCTAATTTAATTAACCACAAACTGTCACAAATTTACAGAACCGAATAAAAATATCTTCTTTAATTTTAGAAATTAAATTAGTATTTTTAAACAAATTTCAAACTTTGATAAATAATAAGTTAAAATAATATAATAAATTAAATTAATAAAATAGGCAGCTGTCGAAAGCCGTCGAAAACTATATAATAGGACGGTCATTGGAAGCTTCCGTCGAATTTGCTGTTGTTCCTTGTAGTGATATGGTGGAGGTCGTGATTCTTCTCTGTTCGGGTCTACATCTATGGTGGAGGTTACAATTCTATCAGTCGATCTACTTCTTTGTAGGTAAGTGAAGAAAGCAATTAATTTTATTTTGAAAAGTACTTTCACCACTGTTTTTTATGATCTGCAATTGATCTTCTATACTGAATTGCCCCAGATTTTGGAGTATTGCGTATATTTGTTGAAAATGATATTACCGTTTGTTTGGCATCTAAATTTATTAACTCATGTTGATGGGATGATTTCACAAAGTTTAGTTGGCAATTCATGAAACCAGAGACATATAATATTTGCTGACCAGTGGAATATAACCCAGCTTAATGCTCAGTGCGTTACCAGTGGACATTATAATGCAAAGTTTAGTATTGCGTAAAAAAGTATTGGTTTCATGAATTTTTAAAACTTTTATGGGATGATTTCACAAAAGTTTAGTTGGCAATTCATGGAACCAGTGGACATATCATATCTGTTGGAGTATTGGTTATATTTGCTGACAGTGATATTATGCGTAAATGAGTATTGGTTTCATGATTTAGTTGGCATTTCCATTATATATTTACGCAAATAGTTGATGGGATGATGTCAGTATTGCATGTTGAAATTTTGCTTTAGTTTTAGCTTAGAGATGTATATCGATATTGTCTCCATTGTAGATGTCAAGTACGTAAATTTTAAATGATATTCATGGTTTTCTAACTCATTTTTTACACACTCATAATCTGATCCAAACTTACAATTCATGTTCTCTCTTTCTCCTCTAGTATATATCAAAGGAAGCAAGCAGTTTGTTCGTAATTTATTTATTATTACTGCTATTAATTATACATCTCAAAAAACTTGAGTTGAAACTTTGCACAATATTTGCTTGCTTCCATTTTGTGCCTCATATCATACTGATAGTTAATATGGTAAAACTATCTTGAAGTACATTATATCGATATTTTAATTCGAATCAGTGTACTCAAAAACGTTGGTTGCAAATTTGAAAATTGCTTTAGGATTAATGCCAAATACCAATGTCTTTTATATTTGTGAATCTAAGTTAGTTCACTTGGTCTGCTTGTTAGCCTTTCATGGCAGCAAAACTAATAGGATATGTATATTAAATGCAGCTAGGCCATGCATATTATTTTACATGAAAGACGGGGCCAAGTAGGATGCCTAGAAGGCTGTTGAAGGTTGTTTATAGCATTTATTGATTTCTAAATATGCAATTTGTACACGATGGCTTCATATAATTTGTACATTAAGTATTTATGGATTATGTGTTGTATTACGTTAGAACTTTGTGAATATAAATTTATCTAACCTTTTGGAATGTATGTTAGAACTTTGTGAATGTAACTTGACATCCACAATGGTTGCAACTTTTTGGATTATGTATTGTATTACGTTAGAACCTTTTGAAATGTGTGTTAGAACCAGTTGTAGTCGAGGCATATTGCAAAGTTGAACGCCTGTTGTAGCTGAGGCATGTTACAACTTTTACTACAATTGGCATTTACAACAATTTTAAACAATTGTTCAATCCCATCGGTCTATTACAACTTCGCATAATTTGCAAGTCTGTTATTAAACACCTATTACAACTGACATTGTCTAAAAATGGTATTTTGTTGTAGTGTTGCCTCCATCGTCGTACTCCGCCTCCATCGTCGACGACGTTGGTCCAAAGTCGTCGTTGCCAACGACATTGCTCCAAAGCCCCTATCCCTCCATCGTCATACTACAACCTTCGACGAACCCATTGGTTGTCGATAGTGCCATCGAATACGGCGCTGCCATCGACGTTTACTTCGCTAAAGCCACTTTTTACAATTCCATCTCTGAAACCTCGCTTGTTCGCCTCTAAAGCCACTACGGTTCCAAAGCCACTATGGTTCCACTTCCTTAGGCCATGCAGCCGCCTCTAAAGCTTCATCAGTATAGTTCTTTCATATTCATAATATTCATTTATGATTCTCTAATTTTATTGATTCTAATGAGAATCGTTTGGTTGGAATGCATTAGTTAAGATAGAAATATGTGTTATCATAAATGCTTAATTACAAATGTATATGTATACAAAAGAATTTGAAACTACGTTATACTTTAATTTGGTAGTTTTAGTTCAGTTGATGAGAACTCATAAATTGTTAGCCCCGTTTAACGAATTTTGTATATGATTGTTATACCGATATTCGTTTTTACTAAAATGGAAATCAATATTCATTGGATCTGTCCCAATATTGGATAAGTTATAAACATAAAAATATATACGTAAGTCGTAAATTAATATTTTATTCTAGACGGTTCATAGAATTTTGACAGCCCTTCCTATTTTATTCACCAAGTATGGTTTTTTGTCTACGATAAGGGGAATAAAGGGAAGTGCTCCTGAAATTTTGTGAATTTTTTGTGATAAAGTATAGATTTATGAATTGCGTATATAATTTTGTGTTTGTAATGGAAGGTGGGATAGCTGGCCAGTTAAATAAAGATTTACTCTTGTCATTATCATTTACTTAATTGTGAAATTCATGATATCATAATATATGATAATGTAATAAAAATTAATGATGAATAAGTAGTAGTATATGGTTTTAATAAAAGAAAATAATATTGTATGATATTAAAAATTAATGGTATTATCAATAACATATTATAAAAGTTAGTGATCAATAAATAATAGTATAGAATATGATATTTTGTAAAAGAAAATTTTACTGTATGGTATTAATAATAAAAAAAATTAGTGGTATATTATGCTAATAATATTGTATAGTATTAATTATAAAATGATAACTAACTATATATGATATTAATAATAAAAAATAGTAAAAGAAAAAATATATTATATGGTGTTAATAATTAAATAAAAATTAATGGTATTATAAATAATATATTACTTAATATATTGTAAAAATTAGTGATTAATCAATATAGTAGTATATGATATCTGTAAAAGAAATTTTTTACTCTATGGTATTAATATAAAAATAAAAATTAACCATACATGATATTAGTTAATAATAAGAATTAACTGTAGAGGATATTAATAATAAAAATTAGAAAAAGAAAACAATATTGTATGATATTAATATTATAAAATAAAACTTAATGGTGCATGATATTTTTTTTTTCTTATTTTCATAGAGTACAAGATGAATTTTCTAAAAGCTCGAAGTTGGATGTATAAGAACATTGGAATAAAAAATATCATTGCAATTTAGTGAAGGTGTAGAAGCATTCCTAAAGGTTGAGTCTAATGATAAAACAGATATGAAAGCAATCCGGTGTTCGTGTAGTAGACGTCGTTGTGTGAAACTTCAGGAATAAGAAATCGTAGCTTTACATTTGCATACAAGAGTTTTATGCTTGACTATTGTGTGGAAATATCATGATGAAGTTGAGACAAGACGTGAATCGACTGTGGTAGTTGAAGGTGAACTCAAAAAACATTGATTTCGATTTTGAAAGAACCTAATAGAGAAGATAGAATGGCAGAAATGGTTCATAATGTCCCCGGTCTAAGTATATGGACGAATGAACCTGAAATAGGAGAGGAACTTGACCCAAAATTGAAAACAAATTCGATCTGTTAAAAGCTTCAAAAAGACTGTTATCAGCATTTGTGCAGTTGAAACTATAACAAATATGAGTACATGCACTGATAATAAAGGCAAAAAAGTGATGTCGAAATCCATTGCTCAGCAACATATGACCCGATCAGCATCTCATTCCACTAAGACATCTTCGGACCAAGAAGGGTCCCAGTCACCTGTTATAGGCAATGATCCTCAGCACATGTTATCCCCATTTATTGACTCCGATCATATTAATGAGCGTGATGATGTAGGTCCATCTATATGTGCATCTATTATAGATTTCAACGCATTTGTTCAGAGCCGGCGTTATTCATTGTGCCAAAGGAGGGTAAGTGATAAAATTGCAATTATATTCAAATAGCTTTAGATTAATTATATAATTTATGTATGGGCAGAGCCGACTTCAGCCGCGGAATCATGAGTAACATTCACAATTTGATTCTACACCGGTTGAACCATTCCAGCCTAGATTCTCGACTTTCCACCTGAAGTCAAAGACGTCATGTTTATTGATTTTATGGTAAAATAAATTTATTTCATATTTTATTTTTTGTATATATGTTCACAATTTGATAATATATATTTAAATACAAATGCAAAGTAAATATTAATCGAAACCTGACACATCTCAAATGCATATCGAAAAACTCTAGGTGCAGAAAGCAAGCATAAAATATAGAGAAATAGTGTACGGGATGAAGAAAAGCAGGAAGAAGTTTAAGGTGCTTACTCATGACATCTATGACCAGATCAAGTCATATTGGAAATGGGAAGATGTGCAGGCATGTGCAAAAATAAATGCAGCAAATATGGCGCACATTCAAAGTTCATATTGCGATGGCTCGAGATCTTTTGCGGATTACCAGAAGGATTTGGTATGTTTAAATCACTACAAAAATTACCTTTTACGCCAGAAAGGCATCGGTGCAACGTTGGTAAACCTTTTTTCCGACTCTGCTCCGACACCTTATAGGGCGTTGGTAAAAAGGGTGTTAGAAAACTGTTTTCAATTCCATGAAGACATCTCCCATGGGGTACTTACTAATGCCATACCGACACTTGTATTGATGCCCTACCTACGCCTTCTTTCTGATGCCTTTGCGACGCAATGTCGAAAAGTAGTTAAAAAAATTAGAATTGGATTTTCCGACGTCTTTTCAATGCCTTATTGACGCCTTACCAAGGCTTATTTAAAATGCTAAAATTTGATTTTTCAGCACCATATTGATGCCTTTATTGAAATATTTTTGCAGCATTCATGCTGCATTTCTCTCCTAAATCACAAATTCATATGTATTTCATATATAATCACACTAATATAACAAAATAATATCATAAATTCATATATAAGAAATATTATCCAACATCATGTGTGTGTGTGTATGTTTATGTGTGTGTTTATCACCAAACCATATAATCCAACATAAAAAATATCCAACCAACACAAATGTCTACCTTCATCATAAATCACATCGCATAAATGCAACCAACACTTATACACATCCATAAACATAAATATCCAACCATATGTCTTCTTATATACATACACATGTTGGACATAAAAAAATATCTAACAAAAAAAACCACCATAACCATCATCATCTCTAACACAAATACTACTCACTCCCGCAAACCAATCCCACCATCACCATCATTATCGAAAGAAGAAATGTCATGATATGTAGAATTCGCATAAATGCATCGGTAAGCTTATCGAGCTTCTTCTCTAGCTTACCAACATGTGACTTCAACCATCGATTTTCATCTTCTACGGCATTATTAAATGTTGCACATCAATCTAATGGTGTCTCTACATTTTAACCAAAATGTGTGTTAATAATAAGTAAATTTTTATTTCAATTGTTGTGTTTGTGTATTTAACAAAATTTATATTCTAACACAAAAAGCTTTGTTTAGTTTATTAAAACAAAATTTAAAATTTAACCTAACTATATATTTGTTTATTTTATCGTGTGATTTAACTTATATATTTGTTTAATTTATTGGGTGATTTAACAGAATCTGTGTTTTCACTTATATAAACTTGTTTAGCCTATTGATACAAAATTTATAATTTAACTTAATGATATATTTGTCTAATTTATTGAGTGATTTAACATATATATTTATTTTAAATTATTAGGTGATTTAACAAGATATATTTTACCTCAAATAAATTTGTTCAATTTATTAAAACAAAATTTATAATTTAACTTAATTATATATTTGTTTAACTTATAGAGTGAGTTAACTTATATTTTAAGTCAAACTTTATTTATTTTTATAATGATGATTTTTAACAGCTAGTTGAAAATGAGGATTAAATTAATTGATTGTACTAAGCATGCGTATAAAATACACAGACGTGTGGTTATTGAGATTTATAACCAACGTTACATACATAGTATATTAGACACACATGCACACAAATATATATGTATGTATGTATATGTATGTATGTATTTAGTTTTGTGTGTGTGTATATATATATATATATATAGTGTCATATGTATATAACGAATGTTTAAGCAATTAACTTTAGAATATTGTCGTAGTTGGGTTTACGATCTGCAGTATAGATAGCAGCTCTAGTGAATGTATGGAATACATCTTCGTCCACTTCTCTTGTTATCTCTACACCTTGATTCTGAAGCTCCTCAATCTTAGCCCGATATTCGCCTGTTTGGCATTTTGCATATTCATTATAATTTTATACATGTACATATACGTAGATATGTAAATAAAGTTTTATAGTAACATACCACAAACTCAGTGGAAGCATTATCCGCCTAGCTATTCATGGTGGACTCATTTGATGACTCAGTCTTGTGAGTCCTACAATAGACCTGCTAAGATGTAGGCTCACTATACTGCTCGTCATACTGAAATTTGAATTAAGTACATTATCACACATGCTTATTTTAATTTATCTAAAATGTTAAATAAATTTAACAAATAAATATATACCAGATCATTATGATCATTTGTGTATGATACGGAACCGCCGCTATATAACCTAGGATTTCTACTCCTTACTTCATTATTCTATTTAACCATCTTCTTGAAATCACCTCTCTCCCAATATTTTATGAATTACTTTTATATCTCATGGGCAATGGATGGATGTTTTATCCACTCCTATGTATACCATACGTCCATTTCTGGTATTTTTTAGATGTTGTAGTCGCCTATGCGCTCCTTACAAGGCTATTAGAAACTCCATCTCTCCAAGCAAATTTCCTCTGCAAATGCAAATTGAATATTTTATGAAAAAAATGACTTATATTTATTTAATGTGTTGTGTGATAAAAATATTTTACCAAAATTTCCTTAAACATGATTTTCTTCATGTTATTGGGAATATCCCTAAATCTAGGCTAGAATGTCATGATCTATGAGAGCAAGCCATCATGGATGGCGATAAATGTAGTGTCGCTAGTGAAAACATACCTATATGTACGTATGTATATTGTTGCTGATTTTTTGTCTCACAACACCTCAAATGATCGTGGAAGTAATTATAGCATACTTCCATGGATTAGAATCAACAAACTTAAGCAATATTAAATATGCCTTTACGTGGTAATTATGTTGTTGATAGCTTACACAATTATATAATTTCACCTTAACTCTTGTTAAAATGTTAAGTTGGGTTTATATCCAATTCGAGTAAAAGAAAGAAAACAAAGTAGAAAGAGTCTAACACTAAAAACTAGGTAGGTCAAATGCAGGAAAAAGTAAAAACATAGAGGATTTTACATGGTTTGGATGTAAAAGAATCTTACATCCACGTGGAACTTGACACAGTCTTCGTGTTTGGATATTCAGATCTTGGAGTTGTGACGTTTTCAAAACTGGATGTCAAGATCTATGCTAGATTTTGTCTATAAATAGTAAGTTGTCTACAACTTGGAGAAGACTTTTGGACTTTTACTTTTCGGAATTCTTTTGCTATCTTTTTCTTCACCCAATCCTTATTGATTCGAGATCTACTAGATTGTGGTCGGATTTGAGTGGTAATTTTTGTATTCTAGAGAGAAAACATAAGATAATAAAATTAAACTGGATGTAGGATGGATAATTTGCCGAACCACTATAAAAATCGTGTTCCTATCTTTGTTTATTTTGATAGATTTGCACTTTTAGTGCTTTCATATGATATTGGAGTGTTGTGTCATTTTTCGGCGAAACATTTTTTGTGTTTTCACTAAGAAAGAACTTGATTTGAAAGCTTGAAGCTTGGATCAGAAGTTAGGAAGAGATCAAGAGGCCTATTACCAAAGCCATTACCGAAGGAAGTTAACCAGAGAATGGGGCAACCAGGAGGTGTCCTCAGGTTTAAATCCATCAGCCTACATGACCAAAGAAAAGATGGATAGAATGCTGAAAGGGATGCAAGATGGGATGATAGCTCGAGAACCGGAAATGCTAGATGGATTTTTTAGAAGGATGGACAGCAAGGAATGGTCGAAGCTATTGGAACTCAAAAACAATGGCTAAAAACCAATGCTGGAGCATTTGGAGTTAGAACAGGGCAAGCTAGAATTGAGCCCCCATAAAAAATTCAAATCGGTACCGACCAAAATTAGGTTAGTTCGACATGAATATGCAAGGGGCATAGTGGATATGAACTTATAAAGAGCTAGTAAACTAAGAGCGGATGATGTTGGAGCCAAAAATGTATATCAGAATGTGAATGCACAGCAATAGGAGTTGGAACCAGAAGTTCACTATAGAAATAGCGGGCAAAATGAAGTTATGGATCGAAGACTTCCATTGGATGACAATGAACGAATAGCTGAGTTGATTAGAAGAACTATGATAGGTTGACCTTCAAACTAGAGTTTGGAGGATGTGAATAGAAATCAATTTACCCCTACCATTTGGTACGCGAGGATTCCACTCGATTTCAAGCTATCGACGTTGGAACAGTGCAACGGAAGGACAGATCCGTTCATTCATTTGATGAGATACATCCAACATATGGAGATGTTTCATGCATCTAAAGAGGTAATGGACTGATATTTCCAGTTATACTTGATGGAGTTGGCAGATATGTGGTTTAGAGATTTAGAGAATGGGTCTATAAGCATATGGGTCGGAATGGCAAAAAGATTCTTAAGACTGTATAGAGTTCACATATCTCGACTGAAGATTGTGATGACGCTTTCAAGCATGAAGCAAAGTGCTAGAGAGACCTTAAGGAGTTATCTGACTAGCCTTAATGTAGCAACCGCTGCAGTTCATAAGTTGGATCCATTGATAGTTCTGATAGTGGTAGTGTCTAGAGTTGCAAATAAGACTGACTTAATTATTTCTTTTGAAAGGGATCCGTCGATAGACCTTATAGAGTTTTGCCCTAAAGCCGAGCGATATCCACGCCAAGAGGACGCTGAAGCCAAAAATGCTGAGGTTAATGTTGTGGATGATAGAGGACCATCCAGAGTAGGATATAATAAATACAAAGGAAAGAGAAAAGCCAATGAAGGCTTTGGAGGACCGAATTGGCAAAGGAGGGAACCAAAATTCTCTTCATATGCTGATCTAACCGAAACTCCAGAGAGGATTTACCTAGATACTAGGAGGTAGATCCCCTATTGTTGGTCAGTTAAGAGAGAACCCATGGATCGGAAGAAAAGATCCATTAGATTTTGCCTTTCGCATGAGATTGATAGGCATGAGACAAAGAATGCAGGCATCTGTGAGTTTTGATAGAAGAGCGGGTTCGAAACAATCGGCTTCAACAATACGTTAGGAACCAAACTATAGTGGCATAATAGGAGCAGCCACCCTACGGAAAATACAGCTGGATACAACTGTGGATCTGGGTCGAGAATGATTATCCCATAATTGGGATGGATAGGAATCAAGTTTGATTCCCTTATTTTACCTTTTTCTTTGAGCAAATAAGACAATGTTACTCTCAGGCCGCTTACATGTGTAAGTGACCTCATTTGGTCTCAAGGCATGCTCCGAGTTGGATGTCTGGGAGTAATCATTGATAGGATGGATGTTTAGGATATTTTCTTGTTATTTTGATTGGATTTAATAAATGATCATTTGAACATGGTTTTCCTGACCGGGGAGATGGGGTGATTAACCATAAGGTCAAGTCCGCTAGCTGGAGAGGAGTGGATGGACTTGTATGGAACAGTAATTCCGCTCACCGAAGAGTGAGCGGATGGACTTGCTTGGACGTTGGTCCCCTCGCTGGAGAGCGAAAGGATTGGACTCGGCATGAATATACGATTCGAAGACATCATGAAATAAATAATATACAGTCCGAAGAGATCATGAATTAAATAATGTACGATCCATAGAGATCAAACCCTAGATCGGACGTAGATTGTAAGATCCGAATAGATCCAAACTAGACCTTGAGATTTGAATGTCTTATTAATTAATGATTGTCATCGCCTCGATTCGGTTGAGCTTACTTATGATGGGATGCTAGGCTATACTAGATGATTTATAAGTAAAGTTCCAATTAGTGGCAATGCACCCTTATAATTAACCTAAAACAAATAAATTTTGGGTAAACACAAGACGACATTGAAGAAAGATACTTAACTGAGGGCTAACACGGGATGGCTCTGATATCTATTTGTGCTAAGTTAACCTTGGGTGAACACGGAATGACTTAGATAGTGATATATGTAATATGATAACTTAACCCTGGGCGAACACGGGATGGCTTTGGTAATGATATTTCATACGATAACTCCAAATGAACACGGAATGATTACGATTTACAACTAACCCTTAAGCAAGACTATAGTCTATAGCTATTATGGTCTAGAATAACCTTTGATTTGCAGGTGAATTTGATGGAACCCGATGATTCACCATAACCTAGATCGATGGATTATTCCTGAAACTTGTTCTTAAGCAAAAGCACACCTTACATTCATAAGGCATGCTTTGGGGGCAAGTATTATAGCCAAAATTTCTATAGTCTCATAATAAACTCACACTACAAAAATAAAGGCTAACGGAGACTCTTTAATTTAGTATCTAATCAAAAGATATTATCTCTAATTTGTAGCTGAGACCCACTAGAGACAAATATTGTTGTCTTTAAATTCAGGTCTCAAAAAAATTACATACCAAAAGCATAGGCCTTAAAGATATTAAAGACCTAAATGGCGATTTCAAATTAGTTTCTAAATTGGGACTCTATTAAAGACAATTTTAGGTCTCTACACTAATAATAAAGACAACATTTGGAGACTCAAATCATTCTAGAATATCAGTTAATATAAATGCTACAATATAATTCATTTTACAAATTACTTTTAACGACCCGGAATTTTTTTCATCTTAAGTATGAATATTTGTTTTTAATATTCAATAATACGACCTTTTGATCAAAATAAAAATCCATGTTAATTGATAATTGGTAAAATTATATAGTTTTAAAACAAGATAATATTTTGAATTTCCAGATTTTATTTATAAAATAGAAAATTGGTTTAATTTGAATTCTTATACATGTAGGTATAACAACAGAATTTATATGTAAATTAAAGACAAATTAAAATAAATATAGATGAAAAGAAAAGAATATATTATAAATAGAAAATAATATAGCTTACGAAAAATAATGTTGTGTAATTAGAAACGAGGTTTAAAATTGGAATTTTCTTATATATGTACACATAAGTTTAAGGAAGAAGAGTGTAAAATATACATGAACTAAATAAATGTAGTTTATGAAAAAAACAGTATATATATATATATATATATATATATATATATATATATATATTGGAAAGTGGAAAAGAAGAAATATATAAGAAATATATATGGAAATATATATGATAGAAATGAGAAAAATTTAATAAAAACATTTAAACCATTTGTGAAAGAGGATCTTTTTACAAAATAGTGTTTCAAGTAAAAATGTTAGTAGCAAACTTTTAATTCCTTGAATTTTTAAATGTCTAAATATAAAATAAATAGGAATATGAACACTTAAAATTGTTTTAGTCAATACCAATTAACAATTGTTTAAAAATAAAGTGAAAGCATGTTTTAAATCAAAAGAAAATAGCTTATACATAACCAAAAGTAAAAACCATTGCCTGGTCAAGTAAACAAGTAAAAGTGAAAATATATATATGTATAAGCTTTTCCGGTCAATCAAACAATAAATGTGATAACTGAAAACTTCATATCATCTCAAACTTTATACTTCATCTTTTCATATCAAAGCCACCTCATTTCAAATCCATCAAAAACATTTTTACAACAACCTTAAAAAGATTTTTAAGTCTTTCTTGAGACCAAAATCTGTACGAACGCATCATTATATCTTATGCAAACTTGTGTATATATATAGGCATATGCATGTGATAATTCAGATGTTTTAAAACCTGTAGCAGAAACCTGTAAAGCAAAACAAAGGAAGAAAAAGAAAAAATAATAATAATACTGTTCTTTCAAAAATTCAAAAGCAAAAACAAGATTTTTCAAGGTTCCAGAAACTAGACTAAGATTCAAGTGGAAGTTTTTGGAAGGCCTAAGCATGTTTAAGGTGAGCATTTAAACCTGAAAGCGTTTTACTTTACTCTGTAAATGTCAACAGAGTTTAATAAGCATGTGTACCCTGTTTTTAAAAATCAATATCTCTCACCTCAGTTCAAATAGGCTATTGATGTAAACTGATGAAGTGCTTGTTTTTGAGTCTAGATTCCACTAAAAATAGTTTGAAGTTTGTTTATTTTGTATATGGTGTGGATTTGCAAAAATACAGTAAGTAACCCAGTTTTCGATGATTTTCAACATGCTCAAAACATCGATTCATGTATATACTTGTAATCGTCATACGAAAATAGGAATTTTAGTGAAGGAATCATAATTTTTAATGGCCTAGGTTGTGTGAAATCTTGAGATGATCAAAATCTAATCAAAACCTAATTTCGGCCGATATCGTCGACGAGGGAAGGTGCAGTTTGGTCATGGGGTAGCGTGATGACGAGGCCAAGGGTTGCACCGTGGCTGATTTTCGATTAAGGCTTTGTTTAGGGGTAGTGTGATGATTTTAGGGTTTAAGCCATGACTTGATTGGGTTCAAGAAATTGAGCTCGCGCGGGTACAGGAAAGTGTCGAGTGTGGTCGTGGTGGGCTTGGAGGTGCTCGAGGTGTTGGAGATTGAAGTGGCGCAGGTGGCATAGGTTATAGGTGAGCATGATGGCCATAGGAGGAGATTCACTGGACGCTGTTTGATTGTATACGTCAGTGGCTTCATTCGAATTTGTTCAAAAGGTGACGGGGTGGAACTGTAGGATGGAGATGGTCGAGCATGGAGAGGCGGATGTGCTGGTGGTTTCGATTGGTGGAATGGTGGCCTCGGTCGACTGTGCACGTGCACACGTGCATTGTGCGTGCACGGTTTCTTTGATACCCTAGAACGAGGAGGTGGAAGGGAACGAGGGTGCGTGGCATTTGTGAATGGGTCTCGAATCGCATGGAGGTATGGGTTTTGGTGATGGTAGCTAGGTCGATCGTATAGTTTGGTTTGGGATTGGGATTTTGGGTTTCGATTAGAATTTGGGTACTGGTGAATTGAGAGGAGAAGAGGGAGAAGGAAAGGGGGAAAAGGTTTTTGGGTATTGGGCTAGGCTTCGGCCCAATTTCATGAGGGTGGAATTTAATTTGATTTGATTTATTTATATATATTTATAGTTAAAAATTTTAGATTTCTATAACTCGTTCATATGAAACCCAATCAACCCGATTCTTTTTGCGACGGGTTCGTATCGTCGAGTCCTCCATTTTCATAAAGCCCGTTGTCTAATTTCACTTAGTGATGATTTATGGTATTTTAAAACATTCAAGTTTTAAATATAAAATGTTAATTTATATTATATTTTGTAAACTTTTAAAACGCGATAACCAAAGCATACAAAATCCAATTAACGCGAGATTGGTTACGATGAGTTCGTATCGACGAACACTAGGTCGTCGTATAACCTGTTGTCAAGTTTGAATGAGTGAAAAATTATGGTATATTAAAACAGACAGAAATTTAATCAACTGATTTAAACAAATATAGTCGTTTAAATTTATATGACCTATCTATTTAAGTTATTTGCCTAGATAAAAATAACGATGAGTTAATTCAAGTTCATTACGATGTTTTGACATTTGTTTAGCGGAATAAAACATTGTTTCGCTAATTATATTTAATTGGTCCCCAGTTGGCAGAATAAATCACCGTTCTGCCATTATCACTATATATGTGTGTTTTTGGACATTGACTAGCAAAAATAAAAACCTGTTCTGCTATTATATTTGTATGGACATCTATTTATTATCCAGATAATTATATTGGGCAATGTGATATTGAATTGATTGTAAAAAAAGGATTGATATATCTGAATCTGCTATTCTGGATTGTTATAGAATAAATGGTAACTTGATTAAGTACCATTGGAATTAATAAGCCTCTTTCAAATTTTGGAAGTTGATTTTTGAATCCGGGATTGTTTTAAGAGTAGTTATTTTATGATTCTTAAAAAATTATTTAAAAGTATTTAATTATGGTTTCGAAGTTATTTAATTATTTAAAATGAAAAGTATATTTTAATTATTAATTAAAGTTATCTTATAATGATTTGATTTAAAATTAATTATTATTTAAGAATTAATCAGTATTAAAATGTGATTGTTTCAAAAGATAATTTATTCAATATTAATATTGTTTTATATAATAACTTTTATTAAAGAGTATTTCCTAAATTAACTTGGAAATTATTATAGAAGCTTTATAAGCATTATTTGAGATAATTATTGAAATAAAAGATTTCGGAAAGTAGTGGTATAATTTCATGGCGGAACCGGGAGGCAGAGATTGCCTAAGTTAAGTTTGATTTTTCTGGGATAGAAACGCAACCAACGAGTTGCGATCCATGGTTGATACCACATGGTACTTTCCAAATATACTTATATCTATATATTTCTTAAAAGTTTTCAAGTATTTTTGAAAGGGATGATTTGAGAATATACTTATTCCGGTGAGATAAGTATATACCTTTTTGACAAAAAGAGATTTAATTTATTGAAATTAAACTAAATAAGGCTTGGTGATTTCAGTAGGAAATGAAATCTTTGGTTGAATGATTGTTTATTTGATAGCTAAATAATCGACTATCGAATCTAGACCAAAATGTAACTTTGGAAATATCTAGGAGAAACACAGGAATTATATGGTACGGTTACCGTCGGAAGGTGCTATACTGTACGTATAAATTCGTTTCGTTCTTCAAGGATGATTGTAAGGAAATCTGTCCACTAATGGTTAGGAGATGATCTCTGATCTTATTTTCGCCTGTTTATTTCCTAAAGAACCGGGTTTGAGTTTACCGAAAATATCGAACGTCGTTTCGAAGAGATCGGGATCGGATAAGTTATCCGAAATCCACTTCGATCCAACGAAAACGTTTTCGAAGTGAAGACAAGAGCATGGAATCAAGGACGGAGCAATGAAGAGCAAGGGCTAATCGCTACTAATCCTAAGGATGATTCCAAAATGGATGTAGTAGGAATAGGGCTTTCGGTTTCGTTCGGACCCAGAACGGACTTGTATGGATGAATGCTTTCAACACATTATCATTGGAGGACAATGAGCATTCTAAGTGTAAATTCCTTAAAAGGTAATCGTAGTCTCAAGCATCATCAACCGGAAATGACTAAAAATCAGGGGAGATGCAGCAAGGCTAAGCGGGTAGCACCCAATTAGGGTATGTTTATCACCTTTCTAGATACCCTCGGATATTATAAATACGATGCATGGGAAAGAGCTTGATAAGGATGGAAACACCCAGGGTGATAGCATATTTGGTACTATCCAGGTTAGGGGTAGGCCGGTCTTGTGTTTGTAGGGGATCCCAGCGAAGTCCTCAGTACATTTTTCTAGACGTGTACTGTGATAGGTGGTACCCCAATGCCTAGTCATTGTATGGAAATCCATTCTCCAATACGAGACTTTACAGTTTTGGTTGTAGAGCCTAGTATGTTGGAATTTAATTAATGTAACAATTTCGGCTATTTGAATAAGTATTTGTACTTAGACACAATTATAATATCATTGGATTCTCTATAAAAGGTTTTGATTATCGTAAGGGAAAACCCCGTTGTGTTTATGTGTGGCGTGGTCTTACGAGATACCCTTGATTTTAAAAGGATTTTCGAAAGTTATAATAAATAAAATTCCTCGTGATTTAAATTCTCATGCTGGTTTTACCAGACTAACCCGAGCGTGGTTTTTCCAATATGCTCGGGTTAGACCGAGCATATTTCCAGGTTTAGATGGATATTTGGAGCTTCAGGAGAGGAGCTGAAGGCCAGAGACGTATTCACGTAGATGATTATATTTTGTTTGCATTATAGTTGTAATTATCAACAATTGTGAGGACAGGGTGTTATAATTGTCAGTGCTGAATAGGTTAGTATACTTTAATTGATGTCTGTATATGTATAAGTTACAACTTTTTTCTGTGTAAAGATTTATTCTATATTATAGATTATTCATTTCCGCTATGAGATTCTGTGTTGTTCGGTTTTTTTTCTGTCTTCTTTCTATCTTCTGTCTACTTTCTTTTCTTAACTATCCCTTTTCTATGCAATTTGGGCTGAACAAGTATGGTTAAAATGTCAGTTTAAACTGTACGGAAAAGTGGGTCGTGACATCGTGGTATCAGAGATTAGGTTGAGCGAATACCTAGGCTTTGGTGGGAGTTAGTCATTAGAGATAGGGTCAGTAGTACCCTAGAATGAGTTTGATTGCGTGTGTATATATATATATATGAGAGTGCGTATTTGTTAGTGATATAAAATGTTTTATATTGTGTTAATTGATCTGTTGAGTGGCATATGGATTTTGGTCAATACGAGTAGCTAATGTTATTGATAGGGATCTCTAAACACTTGAACAAGGCCAACGGACACAATATTGTTTTAAGAGGGTGAATTAAATAATTTTACCCAAGATATATTTGATATATAAAAGGCAATGATTTTCAAAATATATAGTATTTTGAGGTGTTGTTTGATAAGTGATAATAATATTTTATCATTATCATCTAGGTTTTGTTTTGCCATATCCATTTAGTGCGGAGTATCCTCTATTGCCTGTCCTTCTGACTTGAATATTCCTTTAGAATCTAGGTCTTGTAGGTGGAAACCTTGGGAAAATTAATTTTTGAGTAAATTATGTTAACTAAAAGGAATTTAAAATATTTTAAGATAAATATTTTAGGAAGATTTTCATATATAAAAGCTAATTTTATAATATTTGATAAGAAGAGATATTTGAGAATTTAAAACTCTAGTGATTTCAGAAAATTGTTTTAAACAAATTTTTGAGGAAAAATAATTTTGGTATTACTTAAGTGAAGTTTTTAAATGATAGTAATTTAAAAGAGGATTTATATAGAGTATGTACCTATATGTATTATTTAGCATATGAAATTTTTGGAAACCTTAGGATCTCGTTCTTAGGTTGTGTTAATTGATTATAGAGGACTCGTAGTGTCGTCCGAGGAGAGCGGATGAAGATTAGGCAGTATTTCAGCAAAGAAGTGGCTAGAGAGATTATGGAACCTATTGAGCAGCCATCGCTATATGAAGAGGAGTCCGAGATAGAAGTAGAAGAGGAAATATGAAATAGAAGAGGTGCCCGAATCGGAAAACGATGATGCTATTATCTGGGAAATGGGAGAGATCATTACACTACAACAAAAAGACCCTATTACAACTATATTTTTACAACTGTCACGATTTGTCAGTTGTAATAGAGGTTTTTTTACAACTCTTTTTTCAGAAAGTTGTAATGAACTTACTTTCAACAACTCTTCTTTTTTGCCAGTTGTAATAGATATCTATTACAACCTTTCTTTTTTACCAGTTGTAATAGATGTCTATTTTAACAACTCTTCATTTTTGTCAGTTGTAATAGATCCTTGTTACAACATTTTTTTTGCTAGTTATAATAGATGCCTATTTTTTACAACTCTTCTTTTTTGTCACTAATAATTAATAATTAAGAAATAAAAAATAACGTTAATAATTAATAATTAATAATTGATATCAAAAATATAATAATCAATAATAATAATTAATAATTAATAAGAAAGTTAATAATAAACAATAAATACTATTAAATAAAAATAATTAATTTGAAATATGAAGTAATTATAACTAATAATTATATACTAACTATTTAATTGATAATTTATAAATAATAATTACTATCGAATAATAGTAACTAATTATTAAAAATAAATTTTTTGTAATAAGAATAATTAACTAAATAAAAATTAAATAGTAATAATAAAAGTTAAAAATCAATGTTAAATAATAATAATAATTAATAGTTAAATTAAATAATAATAAATAAAATGAAATAGTATTAATTTAATAGATGTCTATTACAACCTTTCTTTTTTGCAAGTTGTAATAACTTTCTATTTTTAACAACTCTTCTTTTCTGTCAGTTGTAATAAATCTCTGTCACAACATTTTTTTGCTAGTTATAATAGATGTCTATTTTTTACCACTTTCTTTGGGCTCCAAAACCAAATTTTCCATTGGCTCCAAAACCAAATTTTTGGGCTCCAAAGCTAAATTTTCACGTATAATCACAGCTCCTCTCTTCTCCCCTAGTAACCTAAATATTTGTTTTCCTCCATCTCGTCATTAATTTTCTTTATTTCGTTTCTCTTCAAATAGAAAAAATCAGTCGATTTCCTCAAACTGTGTCTCCTTCAAGACTGAATCGCAGTCGAAGCTAATCAATTTGGGTTTTTGAAACCGAGAGTAACCAAGTCGAATCGCCGTTGCCGTTATCGAAGAGCCTCTGGCCGAACTCCTTTGCTTCGTTCTTTGAAAATGGGATGCTCGTTCTTTTCTTCTTTGCTCTGAAATTAGGGATTTATAAATTGAGGCGCCACTTCAATTGATCAATCGAGTGTGTAATCTTCCGTTTGCTTGCTTCGTCGACTGATCGTCTCTTCTATTATACACACGGCTGCTTCAATCAAGTCGACTTTGTCTGTTAAATTGGTATGCAGTTTTTCCCTTTTTCGATATTTATAATACTCGACTTTGATTCGAGTTTAATGATTTATTGGTCTCTGTTTGCTTGAACTCGAATGATTTATTTGTCGATGATGTTCATCGTTTATATAGGGTTCGAACCCCTATATTTTCGTTCGTATATTTTATACGAATTCGTCAAATAATTTATCTCGGCCATTGATTTTCATATGGATGCTAGTGATGATTTCTAACTTGTTCCAATTCGTATAATTTCGTTTCTTGATTTACACGGCTTGATTTCTTACCTGTTCGACTTCCTTGTTCATCACGACATTGAATTCTCTATTGACATTGACTTTGACTTTGATCGTGTTGACTTCGCCCATTTTGATTTCTTAAAATTCTAGTGATATTGTTCGAACTGTACCATAATGTTCCATAATTTTGGTAGCCGGTGAATTCTGGTAGCACTTGAGTATTGCCTCTGTTTTGCTTGAGCTTGAATCTGCTTTGTTGTTCCATGGTTTCGACATTGTTTGAGTTCATCATGGTTTGCACTTTGATGCTGCCTGGATTGTGTCACTTTTATCTTGTATTTGATTCAATTGAGTCTGGTACCTTTTGTAGCATTGTTTTGTGATCTGGTTTCGTCTTGAATTGTGCGGTCTTGAGTCTTGTACAAGTCTTCACAGTGTAGTCTGCACATATTGATTCAGTTGAGCTGGTTAAGTGAAATATTCATTTAACTCACCACACATACTAACCGGATTCAATGCATTTTAGTACTCACATCATCTATTTGTCATTGTATACATACTGCTCATCTGTAATGACCCAAGATTTTAGGAATTTATCTTGAAAAAAATATATAAATAAGCTTAAAATAATTTTTAAACAGTTTTTAAAACCATGTTTAAGGGAAAGATGAGATAGCTTGATATGGTGTAATAAAATGATGTGCATTTGTGCACAGAAAATACACATGAGTAAAGCTAGATCCCTGGATACTATGAATGTGCACATGATGCTATGTATGGAAAATGTATATATGTATATATATATATATATATATACTGATAAAGAAAGAAAACCCTCAAATGTGCTATATGCAGAAATACACAAAATGTAATTAAGTATACATGTGCATATGTGTATCAGAATAAAATAATATAGAAGTATATATGGATATAAGTTATTGTCTGTAAAACATATATGTAAGTATACTAACTAAGTATTAGAATTTAAACTAGTAATAAGAGACACACAAATATGTTTTTCTCTGGTGGGTAAATAAGAAGAAAAACACCAGATAATAAAGTAAAGGCTAAAAATAGAAAATGGGAGGAAAACAAAAATGTATTTTGTATGGGCTGAATTAAGAAAGAAAGAAATATGTATATAATATTGCTGGAAATCAGATCACACATTTAGCATGCAAATAGACAAGAGAAAAAGCATTGTATGGAAAAGCAAGATTTCTGAAAATAACCAAAGTAGATAACCACTTTTCTCTTCACCAAATTAAGCCGGGGAGGGTAGAATCTTGGGTTCAAATAAAATGCAGATAACATGATTTTCTGGTGGGCAAAAATGGCTTTAGCCAATACCCAAAACCCTAAGGAGATCTCTGTATATTTATAAGCAGCAGCCTCCTCTCCTTCTCAAAAAAAGAACTTTGAAAACAAAACACCATATAAAAACATAAGGCAAGTGAAGGAAAAGAGCTTGAGGCTAGAGCAGAAGTTATCAATTAATTAAGAAAGCAAAGGAGAGAGCTAGGTGAGAAAACTCACTCAAAAACTTAAGGCACTAAGTCCTAAAGAAGGCAGCCTGTTATAAATTAATTTTTCTCAAAAGAGTATGTGATTGTTTTTTTAGAAATTAAGAATGCTTTAATGCTTGATGGTTGTTCTGATTGTTTTATTCTGTGAATATTCTTAGTATGATCAGTATGCATGAATAAGTAATTTAAAAATCCAGATCTCTTTCTGATATGATATTGGATAGAAATATAAATAAATACCCAAAAAATAAAATGTTGAATATAAGCAAGTAATGTTGGTTTTGGCTCAAACCAGAAGGACTGATAAGCATATGGGCTGCAATATATATATGTATATGTGCTGAGGCTTAAAATGAAAAGGAATTAGGAGTGCAATAGGCTTGCCTATGTGCTGACACTCCTGATTCAAAGAAAATATACAATACCCACCCAGCAAATAGATTTTGTGATTTAGGAAGCTTGGTCAATCTGAGTTAACTAAAGCACAGATGTTTGCAATAAAATCTTCCCATAGAGCGATAAACCAATGTTAGTTGTCTATATCTCTTTAAAATTGCAAGAACATGTTTTAATAAGTACCAATACTTAAATTGCTTGGTTGTCTCTGTTTGTTTATGAGAATGATGAGGAATGCTATGAGATGAATGCTTGTTTTTGTAAAGTGACTCACTGATTGGGTTTGCCCTGAAAAATCTAAAAAGAGAAAGTACCTAAGAACTTGATTAGGAAATGGGGTCAAGATTACTGCAGGAATGACTTGTGTTCTTGAGTAATACAAGTTGACACATGGCTTGTTCAAGTCCTGAGATCTTTGTGTAATGGAGTGAATTAGTTCATTACAGTGTGTCCATTGATTCATAAAATTGCAGATGAGACCAGAGTAGATAAATATATCAAGGGGAGAATATTTGATATGATGATAAACTAGAGTTTTCCCAAAAATGAAATATGAGGAAAGAATGAATGATTTAACTCATATTGGTTATTTTCTGTTTGGTAGGAATGATTATTTGATTTATATTGAATGCCTGAGTGTATGTGCCATATCTATACAAAGTCTCTGGAAAGAAAGGTTAAAGTGTACACATGCACAATGACACAGAACATGCACACAAGTATTACTTGTTTTCAAAGGGCAGAACTTCATGTATATGTACTTAATTCAATTTTAACTTAATTAATTAATTGCTTTAGTGGATTTTCTCATACCAGACATGTGTCTGACCCTAGTGTGCTAATGGCATCTGGGGTGTCTCATTTAAAATGAGGCAGCTTCAAATGCTTTTTCAGGAACAGCAGCCTCTATGTAGGAGTAGAAGCAAAGCATTGAGAAGAAGATTATAGCATGCTAGAATTAGATAGATAAGAGCTTAAAAGATGAAATCTGCATGTATTGATATTTTGAAATTTCCATTGTAGCAAGTACTGAGTGATGTTGGATATTTGGTTAAATATTTTGTTAAGAATTTAACTTGTGACTGGAATTTAAATTATCTGAGTTTCATTATCTGGAAGGTTGAAAGGTTTTATCTTTAATTTTGTAAGTAAACTGTGTAAGGATGTAAGCAAATAGTAGAATCACATTTTATAAATGTATTAGTCAAATCTTGAAGTCTATGAATAATTTTAAGGATTGAAAAAGTAGAAACAGTTGGGTCTTGAAGATCAACATAGAAAATCTTACTTAGTGAAAAATGTATCCAGAACATAAAGGCATGTAGTAAGAGAATTAGGAGTCTGCATGTTTTCAGAATTGCCATTTACCTCATGCCATTGTCTATACCTGGATTGCATTTCATTTAGCTTAGTATCATGGCATCAAGGAATCAAGCCTCTGGAATATGATAATTCATTTAAAAATACCCCAGATATGAGTTTGCATATAAGGTAGATTTATAGGAAAGCAAACATAAGAAATGATAGAAGCTTATATCATTTGCAAAGCACAGAAACTCTACTATTAATTTTACAGATAATCATAACATAATTATCTGGGTTCTATGGATCATATTTCATAGAGGGTCCAGCAAGCTATCAAAGAACAAAAATCATGTTGTTACCTATTTGAACAAACAATTTTATTACATAAACGAAATTTCGCTATGTGGGGATTGATTAAATTTAATCAATCAATATAACCTCTTATTTGCCATAACCTGATCTAACAAGAGGGGCACATGCATCTTCATATGTGTGTGCATATCCTTGTGGTTGCACTGATATATCTATATTAGTAAAACTTTTGATCCTGGATAAAGTTTGTTTATTGGAAAAAGAAAAATGACCCTGGGGAAAGATGTTTGTTAATATATGATATATATATATATATATCACTAAAAAAAAATCCTTACAAAATGAAGGTAGAAAAGAGAGGGTCATTGCATTTGGTATCAGAGCTATGTTATTAAACATAGCAGAAAATAAATATCAAGTTCTCTGATAGAAATAAAAATTTAAAGAGACTAAATATATAACAATGTTTTCAGTGTAAATAAAACCACTGAAATAATAAAAATTACCAATCAAACTAACCATCTATGTAAATTATTATTAGCAAACTATGGTAGGAAGACCACCAAATCAGGAAGCAGGATCTTCCAATGCACCACCAATGGTCAATCTGCAAGACTTGGTGAGAGCATTTAGGGATGGGGCAGGACAAAGGCAAGAAAATCCCTATGAAGAACTCTCAAAATTACTTAAGACATATACTCATTTAGGAGGCAAAAGCTTTGAAGGGACAGAGAGTATTATGGAAATTCAAGCATGGTTGAGAACATTGGATAGAATTTTCAATGACATGCAACTTGATGATCAAAGAAAGAGGCAAGTGGCTTCGAGACAGCTAAAAGGAGTAGCTTTAAGCTGGTGGGAAGTAATCATTGCAGGAAGAAATGAGAATGAAATCACTTGGAATCAATTCAAAGAGATGTTGGAAGCAAGGTTCGTACCAGGATCAGCTAAGACTACCTTGCTAGAAGAATTTATTAGGCTTAGGCAAGGAACTATGACTGTCACAGAATACACTCAAAAGTTTGAAGGGCTTTCCACATATGGAGCAATGCTTGTAGCAGATGAAGCATCCAAAAATGATAGGTACATAAAAGGTTTGAACCCAGGACTTAGCAGAGCCATGTTACCCTATGCTGACAGGACCTTTGACCATGTGATAGACTTAGCTTTGAGGTTGGAGCAGCATGACAAGGAAAGGGAAAAATTCAGAAATTTCAAGAACAATAACAGTAAGAAGGGTAAGGGGAGATATCATCCTTATGATAAGAAGAAAGAAGAGGCCAGTACTAAGTCTACTGGAGATATTAAAGCTAAAGAAACCAAGAAGATTGTGTGCCATTAATGTGGAAAAGAAGGACATATCAAACCAAGATGTCCAGAATTGAAAGGAGGAGCTTTCAAGTGTTATTTATGTGGGAAAGAAGGGCACATGAAAAGAAATTGTCCTGAGAATAAGCAGCAAGGAAAATTAGCAAACTTGGAAGAAAAAGCCAGAACAGTGGAGATCAATGCTGAGAAGCACAGTCAAGTGGAAGGTACACTATTTATTTGTAATGTACCCATAGCAGTAGTATATGATACTGGAGCAACTCATTCCTTAATTTCCTATGAATTAGTTAAAATGCTGAAATTAAGTTGCATATTGGTTGAAACCCCTTTACATATACAAAGTCCACTGGGAAATTCTAGTGTTTTAAACATGATCTGTGTGGATGTGGGATTAAACATAGGAGGAGATACTTTTATTTCCAATTTATATGTTTTAAATTACCCAAATATAGGTGTTATTTTGGAAGTAGACTGGTTAAGGCAATTCAAGGCCATGATTAACTTAGACTCATCCACCATATCATTGCAAAACCATGGAAACCAGAGGATCATAATTTTGTGTGAAGTGTCCAAGGGAAGAAAATTGTGTCATTTGATTGATTTGGGAAAAGATTTCAGTGAACATATTATTGAGGAAATTCCCATAGTCAATAAATACTTGGATGTTTTTGAGGAGGTTAATGGTGTTCCAAACCATAGGCCAGTGGAATTCCAAATTCATTTAGTCCCAGGAGCAAGCCCAGTGATTAAAAAGCCAACAAGAATGGGGCCAAATGAACTAAAAGAATTAAAGAAACAATTAGAGGAATTAGAAAATAAGGGTTTTATAAGACCCAGTAATTCTTGCTGGGGGGCACCAGTGGTGTTTGTTAAGAAACAAGATGGTACTTTGAGACTCTGCATAGATTATAGGGAATTAAACAAAGTAACCATTAAAAATAAATACCCACTGCCAAGAATAGATGATCTTTTTGATCAATTGGCTGGAGCAAGAGTATTCTCTAGGCTGGATTTAGCATCTGGTTTTCACCAAATGAAGGTGGAAGAATCAAGCATCAAGTACACTGCCTTTAACACTAGATATGGGTTGTATGAATTTTTGGTTATGCCATTTGGCTTGACCAATGCACCATCATACTTTGTAGATTTAATGAACAGAACCTTTAGAGATTATTTAGACAAGTTTGTGCTTATTTTTATAGATGACATTTTAATTTATTCCAAAACAATGGAGGAGCATGAAAGTCATCTACACATGGTTTTGTCTAGACTAAGGGAAAAAGACTTAAAGGCAAAATACTCAAAATGTGAATTTTGGAAAGAAGAAGTGCATTTTCTTGGCCATGTTATATCTGCCCAAGGAATTTCTGTGAACCCCAATAAAGTAGTGGCTATCCAAGCATGGAAGAGGCCAAGCACTGTGAGTGAAGTGAGGTCATTCATGGGGATGGCAGGGTATTATAGGAGGTTTATAAAAGATTTTTCAAAAATTTCTACACCGCTTACTAACCTAACCAGAAAGAACCAAGCTTTTGTTTGGTCAGAAAAATGTGAAAAGTCTTTTGAACAGTTGAAGGAGGCATTGGTGAATGCTCCAATTTTAAAGGTACCTCATGGAAATGAAGAATTAGTTGTATACACTGATGCTAGTGGATTTGGCTTGGGTGCAGTGTTGATGCAACAAGGCCAAGTCATTGCATATGCCTCCAGACAACTTAAACCCCATGAAGTTAGGTATGCCACACATGATCTTGAATTAGCAGTTGTGATCTATGCTTTGAAACTTTGGAGACATTATTTGTTAGGCACTAAGTTTGAATTTTACACTGACCACGAGTCTCTAAAATATTTATTTTCACAAAAAGATTTGAACATGAGGCAACATAGATGGGTGGAGTTCTTAGCTGCCTATGACTTTGACATACTCTATACACCAAGCAAAGCAAACAAAGTTGCAGATGCTCTAAGTAGACAGCATGCTAAATTGGCTATGATGATGATAGAAGAATTTAAGGACTTATCTTTGCTAACTGAGTTAGAAATTGGGGGGAATGGTTGTGTGCACATTGATGAGCAGATACATGGTGCACAAGAAAATAAAGGGAAGTTAAGCTTAATGACACTTCAACCAGATTTAATTCTGAAGGTAGAAAAAATGCAAGAACAGGATGCAAACTTATTAGAGAAGAAAATTCTCCTCTCAAAAGGGGAGGAAGTGATGAATTACCATATTGATAGAAATGGTTATCTAAGATACCAAAATAGGATGTGTGTGCCAGAGGACACCGAATTGAAGAAAGAGATATTGAATGAATATCACAGAAGTAAATACTCCATACACCCAGGCAACACAAAAATGTACCAAAATTTGAAAAGCGACTTCTGGTGGAAGGGGATGAAATCTGATGTAGCTAAATACATTGCCAAATGTATGACTTGCCAACAAGTCAAGGCTGAAACCCAAAGGCCATCAGGGTTGATGCAGCCTCTTAGTGTACCACAGTGGAAGTGCGAAGATGTATCTATGGATTTCATAGATGGGTTACCTAGATCTAAGAGAGGAAATACAAGTATATGGGTGATAGTTGATAGGCTAACCAAAGTAGCACACTTCATCCCAGTCAAGTCAGAAAGGACAGCACCAAAATTAGCTCAAATTTTTATGAAGGAAGTAGTAAAATTGCATGGCATTCCCAAAACCATTGTGAGTGATAGGGATACCATCTTCACTTCGAAATTCTGGAGAAGCTTTCAAGAAGCAATGGGAAGTGAACTATGTTTAAGTACTGCCTACCATCCTCAGTCAGATTGGCAGACTGAGGTAGTAAACAAGGTTTTGGAGGACATGTTGAGAGCATGTGTATTGGATTTTGGGAGCAACTGGGAAGATTATCTTCATCTAGTTGAATTTACATACAACAACAGCTATCAAAGCACCATAGGAATGGCTCCATTTGAAGCCTTATATGGTAAGCCTTGTTTGTCACTTGTTTGTCACCTGTTTGTTGGGTGGAAGTAGGAGAAAGGGTTATTTTAGGGCCTGAATACATACAAGAAACTAAGGAGAAAATTGAGTTGATAAGGAGAAGAATGGCAGCAGCACAAGATAGGCAAAAGAAATTTGCAGACAAGAAAAGGAGGCAGGTAGAATATGAAGTGGGAAATTTTGTTTTCATCAAAATCTCACCTATGAAAAATGTGTTGAGATTTGGGAAACAAGGCAAGTTAACCCCGAGATATATTGGACCATACAAAATTCTGGAAAGAATTGGTCCCTTGGCATATAAGTTGGAATTGCTAGAAAACATGCAAGGCATACATGATGTTTTTCATGTATCACAACTGAGAAGGTGGGTACATGACAAGGCAGAAATTCTGGAGACCCCAACCCAAGTGCAAATAAATCCTAATTTGATATATGAAAAAGGTCCAGTAGGAATTTTGGCAAAGGATGTGAAGAAATTAAGAAATAAATCACTGAAACTTGTGAAAGTACAGTGGAGTCTTGATCCCAGTGATTGCACATGGGAATTAGAGGACAAGGTTAGGATGAGCTACCCTAAGCTATTCTCAGATTAGAGGTAAATCTATTTTTTTTTTGCTTTTCTTTTGGATGCATGTATTTTTAGTTATTATCATAGAACTAGAAATCTAAATGGTTGAGGAGTACTTGTTTTCTGATTTAAGCTTGGAAAACTGTGGGACACAATTCCTAAAAGGTGGGGTGTATGTAATGACCCAAGATTTTAGGAATTTATCTTGAAAAAAATATATAAATAAGCTTAAAATAATTTTTAAACAGTTTTTAAAACCATGTTTATGGGAAAGATGAGATAGCTTGATATGGTGTAATAAAATGATGTGCATTTGTGCACAGAAAATAAACATGAGTAAAGCTAGATCCCTGGATAAAGGTATGTGCACATGATGCTATGTATGGAAAATGTATATATGTATATATATATATATATACTGATAAAGAAAGAAAACCCTCAAATGTGCTATATGCAGAAATACACAAAATGTAATTAAGTATACATGTGCATATGTGTATCAGAATAAAATAATATAGAAGTATATATGGATATAAGTTATTGTCTGTAAAACATATATGTAAGTATACTAACTAAGTATTAGAATTTAAACTAGTAATAAGAGACACACAGATATGTTTTTCTCTGGTGGGTAAATAAGAAGAAAAACACCAGATAATAAAGTAAAGGCTAAAAATAGAAAATGGGAGGAAAACAAAAATGTATTTTGTATGGGCTGAATTAAGAAAGAAAGAAATATGTATATAATATTGCTGGAAATCAGATCACACATTTAGCATGCAAATAGACAAGAGAAAAAGCATTGTATGGAAAAGCAAGATTTCTGAAAATAACCAAAGTAGATAACCACTTTTCTCTTCACCAAATTAAGCCGGGGAGGGTAGAATCTTGGGTTCAAATAAAATGCAGATAACATGATTTTCTGGTGGGCAAAAATGGCTTTAGCCAATACCCAAAACCCTAAGGAGAACTCTGTATATTTATAAGCAGCAGCCTCCTCTCCTTCTCAGAAAAAAGAACTTTGAAAAAAAAAACACCATATAAAAACATAAGGCAAGTGAAGGAAAAGAGCTTGAGGCTAGAGCAGAAGTTATCAATTAATTAAGAAAGCAAAGGAGAGAGCTAGGTGAGAAAACTCACTCAAAAACTTAAGGCACTAAGTCCTAAAGAAGGCAGCCTGTTATAAATTAATTTTTCTCAAAAGAGTATGTGATTGTTTTTTTTTAGAAATTAAGAATGCTTTAATGCTTGATGGTTGTTCTGATTGTTTTATTCTGTGAATATTCTTAGTATGATCAGTATGCATGATAAGTAATTTAAAACCCCAGATCTCTTTCTGATATGATATTGGATAGAAATATAAATAAATACCCAGAAAATAAAATGTTGAATATAAGCAAGTATTGTTGGTTTTGGCTCAAACCAGAAGGACTGATAAGCATATGGGCTGCAATATACATATGTATATGTACTGAGGCTTAAAATGAAAAGGAATTAGGAGTGCAATAGGCTTGCCTATGTGCTGACACTCCTGATTCAAAGAAAATATACAATACCCACCCAGCAAATAGATTTTGTGATTTAGGAAGCTTGGTCAATCTGAGTTAACTAAAGCACAGATGTTTGCAATAAAATCTTCCCATAGAGCCATAAACCAATGTTAGTTGTCTATATCTCTTTAAAATTGCAAGAACATGTTTTAATAAGTACCAATACTTAAATTGCTTGGTTGTCTCTGTTTGTTTATGAGAATGATGAGGAATGCTATGAGATGAATGCTTGTTTTTGTAAAGTGACTCACTGATTGGGTTTGCCCTGAAAAATCTAAAAAGAGAAAGTACCTAAGAACTTGATT
Organism: Allium fistulosum; assembly: GCA_030737815.1. Lineage (NCBI taxonomy): Eukaryota > Viridiplantae > Streptophyta > Magnoliopsida > Asparagales > Amaryllidaceae > Allium > Allium fistulosum. The sequence continues at coordinate 1,261,435,649 of CM060901.1, forward strand.
AGGAAATGGGGTCAAGATTACTGCAGGAATGACTTGTGTTCTTGAGTAATACAAGTTGACACATGGCTTGTTCAAGTCCTGAGATCTTTGTGTAATGGAGTGAATTAGTTCATTACAGTGTGTCCATTGATTCATAAAATTGCAGATGAGACCAGGGTAGATAAATATATCAAGGGGAGAATATTTGATATGATGATAAACTAGAGTTTTCCCAGAAATGAAATATGAGGAAAGAATGAATGATTTAACTCATATTGGTTATTTTCTGTTTGGTAGGAATGATTATTTGATTTATATTGAATGCCTGAGTGTATGTGCCATATCTATACAAAGTCTCTGGAAAGAGAGGTTAAAGTGTACACATGCACAATGACACAGAACATGCACACAAGTATTACTTGTTTTCAAAGGGCAGAACTTCATGTATATGTACTTAATTCAATTTTAACTTAATTAATTAATTGCTTTAGTGGATTTTCTCATACCAGACATGTGTCTGACCCTAGTGTGCTAATGGCATCTGGGGTGTCTCATTTAAAATGAGCAGCTTCAAATGCTTTTTCAGGAACAGCAGCCTCTAGGTAGGAGTAGAAGCAAAGCATTGAGAAGAAGATTATAGCATGCTAGAATTAGATAGATAAGAGCTTAAAAGATGAAATCTGCATGTATTGATATTTTGAAACTTCCATTGTAGCAAGTACTGAGTGATGTTGGATATTTGGTTAAATATTTTGTTAAGAATTTAACTTGTGATTGGAATTTAAATTATCTGAGTTTCATTATCTGGAAGGTTGAAAGGTTTTATCTTTAATTTTGTAAGTAAACTGTGTAAGGATGTAAGCAAATAGTAGAATCACATTTTATAAATGTATTAGTCAAATCTTGAAGTCTATGAATAATTTTAAGGATTGAAAAAGTAGAAACAGTTGGGTCTTGAAGATCAACATAGAAAATCTTACTTAGTGAAAAATGTATCCAGAACATAAAGGCATGTAGTAAGAGAATTAGGAGTCTGCATGTTTTCAGAATTGCCATTTACCTCATGCCATTGTCTATACCTGGATTGCATTTCATTTAGCTTAGTATCATGGCATCAAGGAATCAAGCCTCTGGAATATGATAATTCATTTAAAAATACCCCAGATATGAGTTTGCATATAAGGTAGATTTATAGTAAAGCAAACATAAGAAATGATAGAAGCTTGTATCATTTGCAAAGCACAGAAACTCTACTATTAATTTTACAGATAATCGTAACATAATTATCTGGGTTCTATGGATCATATTTCATAGAGGGTCCAGCAAGCTATCAAAGAACAAAAATCATGTTGTTACCTATTTGAACAAACAATTTTATTACATAAACGAAATTTAGCTATGTGGGGATTGATTAAATTTAATCAATCAATATAACCTCTTATTTGCCATAACCTGATCTAACAAGAGGGGCACATGCATCTTCATATGTGTGTGCATATCCTTGTGGTTGCACTGATATATCTATATTAGTAAAACTTTTGATCCTGGATAAAGTTTGTTTATTGGAAAAAGAAAAATGACCCTGGGGAAAGATGTTTGTTAATATATGATATATATATATATATATATATATATATCACTAAAAAAAATCCTTACAAAATGAAGGTAGAAAAGAGAGGGTCATTGCATCATCATTCATGGGATATTCCTATATTATCTCATAAATGGTACAAGAAAACCACATGGATGTATTTGGCTTTCCCAGTGTTATTGTATGCAACTGAGAGATTGATCGGGCATTCCGATCAAGCATAAGACCGGTTTAAATTCTCAAAGTCGCGGTATATCCAGGCAGTGTTTTAACCTTGCATGTCTCTAAGCCTCAAGGCTTCAAATACAGAAGTGGTCAATACATATTTGTTAACTGTGCCGCAGTTTCTCCTTTCCAATGGTAAAATATTCATCATAACGATTATCAGTACTTCATCCTTGAACGATAGTCTGACTATTTTTTCTTATATTTTGTTCTAAATTTTGTTACATAGGCATCCATTCTCGATTACTTCTGCACCCCAGGATGACTATGTTAGCGTCCATATTCGAACACTTGGAGATTGGACGCATCAACTTAAAGCTGTCTTTTCCGAGGTTTGGTCATAAACTGTTTTACCACATCATAGCTTTTAATGCTTTGATCAAACCCTGATTTGACTCTTATTTTATCAGGCTTGTCAACCATCAATGAATGGAAAAAGTGGACTTTTGAGGGCCGAACCTAGTGTTGATGGTGGAAATATTAGTCCAGTGTAAGTAACTACATGCAGTTCTACTTTGAAAATTTATTTTCTTGTTCTTTACCTACTCCTAAAACGCGTACCTTTTTTTAGTCTTCCATCTTACTACCGCTAATAGCCATTTTCTTCAAGTATTTCAGGATTTGCAAAGTTCATAGCTCTTTGTAATTTCCACTCGTTGAAGATTTCAGCTTCTACCGAAAATATCGAGCTCACTGGCCTGTGGTCCGAGAGGTCGGTTTCTGATCTCTGATATGAGAGTTGTTTTATTCCTTTCCCAAACCAAAGTATCCGGTCGCACCTGAATAAGCATTAAGGTTATTTTTTGTATTTCACTAAATGAATTTTTGAGGAAAAGGCTTAAAATATACTCAAGTGCACCAGATAAAATTACAATTACAATAATATGTCTTGTTAGTAACAGCAGATTAAGCTTAAAATAGTGCATGCGATGGAACTTTGGTCGTGCTTGAGATAAAATAAGTTTATTGTTATGCTAAATGCGCAAATTAAAATGATATTTAGATCTTTGATATAGATGCATTGAATTATTAATTGGGTGAAGCCAGCTCATGCTATAACAGTTGATCCGATTCCCTTTTGAAATATAATTTGTTTATGGATTAACTTGTTTCCTCTAGCGACATCTTTCAGACTATTGCATTGAGAAAGTCTTGTGTGATATTATTCAGGATATAATATGTAAAAAAAGAACAGTGAAAGCACGACAGTTTTAAACTTAAACATGCACGGGTTTGTTCAACAAAAGCAAAATTTACCATGAACTGTCGTGTAAGTATAGTAATATTCTTGTTCAATGCAAGTTGCCCCTTTGACATCCTTTCGGCTTAATTATATGAATACTGATGTTATAATTAGCTCTTGATTATAATGCGGTTACAATCTAAGTATACATTGCATGATCTTATGCTTGAAAGCACTCAACTAGATTGCACTCAACTAGATTGCACTCATAGGCTAATTCATATTGCATCATACGTCTGTACTATTGGACTCAACTGGATTTTTTAGAACTCAACTAGATTCTTAAGCTATTCCATATAGGCCTACTTCATACGTCTGTACTATTGGACAAGCGATTGGGAAGATTGTTGCTTAGCACGGGGAATTTATCTCTTTTAATTAGTACGTATCTATATTTATATTGACGTATGTTAGGGATTTAGTTATATTTTGTAATAAAATTATGAATTCAAAAATGGTGTAAAATTGAATTGTTTTAGATTTTATTAAATGTGAATGGTTCATGTTGTTTCAAGTAATGTTAACGATTGTAGTTATTATTAGTGAAATATCGGTTTTAATTATAATGTTGTGAAATTTATGGTTAATGGCAGTTGTCCGAAGATGAATTGCAATTGTTGGTAGCAGTTGTAAAAAGATTTATTGCAACTGTCAATAACAGTTGTAAATGAATCTATTACAACTGCCAAAAGCAGTTGCAAAAGTTATTGTTGCAACTGCTATTAGCAGTTGCAAAAGAGACCTATTACAACTGCCAATGCAACAGTTACGATAGAATTTACCACAACTTTCAAAAGCAGTTGTAAAAAGCTTTTTTACAACTGCTCCTGCAACTGTCGGCAACAATTGTAAAAATATTCAACTCTATTACAACTCCGGATATTAAGACTGGCGACCGCCCGTTGTAATAGACCTATTACAACTGTTTTTGGCAGTTGCGAAAAGGTATTTTTGTTGTAGTGTTAGCGAGCCACTTGCAGATGGGGATGACCTGCTGAGGGATGATTTATGGCCTAGGGCAAGGATGCTAGTGCCTCAGGAGCCAAGCCCAGAAATGGTATGGATTTCAGACAATGATGCTGAGATAAGGGAAATGAAAGGACCGGAAGTGGAGGACTCTGATGGAGAGAGTCCACTGTGAGATGTTAGTTTGGGTTGGGTTAGTTCTCTTAGAATGTACTTCCTATTAGACCTATTAGTAGCCCATAGACGTCATGGATGTGTGTTTGGATTGTAAGTTAATGAAGTATCTTAGTAGATACTGTTGTGTGTTATATATGTGTGTACAACTGGCTAGTGGTTACAGATATCTCGTGGATATGTGTATGTGTAAATGGTGACTGTAGTATTGAAGTGTCTTAGTTGATGCTCATGTATGACTGATATTTTGGGATATAAATATATATATGATTGAACTTGTGTGATATGGATGTTTATTAATTCGTTAATAAATTAAAAAATTCAGTTAGTTATATCTACTAACCTGGTTATGGCAAATTTCAAGGATGAAATTATTTTAAGGGGGAGGAATGTAACGACCCGGAATTTTTGTCGTCTTAAGTATGAATATTTGTTTTTAATATTCAATAATATGATCTTTTGATCAAAATAAAAATCTCTGTTAATTGATAATTGGTAAAAATATATAGTTTTAAAACAAGATAATATTTTGAATTTCCATATTTTATTTATAAAATAGAAAATTGATTTAATTTGAATTCTTATATATGTATGTATAACAACAGAATTTATATGCAAACTAAAAAAAATTCAAATAAATATAGATGAAAAGAAAAGAATATATTATAAATAGAAAAGAATATAGCTTATGAAAAATAATGTTGTGTAATTAGAAACGAGGTTTAAAATTGGAATTTTCTTATATATGTACATATAAGTTTAAGGAAGAAGAGTGTAAAATGTACATGAACTAAATAAATGTAGTTTATGAAAAAAAACAATATATATATATATATTGGAAAGTGGAAAAGAAGAAATATATATTGAAAATATATATGATAGAAATGAGAAAATTTTAATAAAAACATTTAAAACATTTGTGAAAGAGGATCTTTTCACAAAATAGTGTTTCAAGTAAAAATGTTATTAGCAAACTTTTAATTCCTTGAATTTTTAAATGTCGAAATATAAAATAAATAGGAATATGAACACCTAAAATTGTTTTAGTCAATACCACTTAACAATTGTTTAAAAATAAAGTGAAAGCATGTTTTAAATCAAAAGAAAATAGCTTGTACATAACCAAAAGTAAAAACCATTGCCTGGTCAAGTAAACAAGAAAAAGTGAAAAAATATATATGTATAAGCTTTTCTAGTCTATCAAACAATAAATGTGAAAACTGAAAACTTCATATCATCTCAAACTTTATACTTCATCTTAACTTCATATCAAAGCCACCTCGTTTCAAATCCATCAAAAACATTTTTACAGCAACCTTAAAAATATTTTTAAGTCTTTCTTGAGACCAAAGTTTGTACAAACGCATCATTATATCTTGTGCAAACTTGTGTATATATATATAGGCATATGCGTGTGATAATTCAGATGTTTTAAAACCTGTAGCAGAAACCTGTAATGAAAAACAAAGGAAGAAAAAGAAAAAATAATAATAATACTGTTCTTTCAAAAATTCAAAAGCAAAAAACAAGATTTTCAAGGTTCCAAACACTAGACTAAGGTTCAAGTGGAAGTTTTTGGAAGGCCTAAGCATGTTTAAGGTGAGCATTTAAATCTGGAAGTGTTTTACTTTACTCTGTAAATGTCAAGAGTTTAATAAGCATGTGTACCTTGTTTTTAAAAATCAATACCTCTCACCTTGGTTCGAATAGGCTACTGATGTAAACCGATGAAGTGCTTGTTTTTTAGTCTAGATTCCATTAAAAATAGTTTTAAGTTTGTTTATTTTGTATATGGTGTGGATTTGCAAAAATACAGTAAGTAACCCAGTTTTCGATGATTTTCAACATGCCCAAAACATCGATTCATATATATACTTGTGATCGTCATACGAAAATAGGAATTTTAGTGAAGGAATTGTAATTTTTAATGGCCTAGGTTGTGTGAAATCTTGAGATGATCAAAATCTAATCAAAAATTAATTTCGACCGATATCGGCGACGAGGGAAGGTGCGGTTTGGTCGTGGGGTAGTGTGGTGATGAGGCCGAGGGTTGCACCATGGCCGATTTTCGATTAAGGCTTTGATTTGGAGTAGTGTGATGATTTTAGGTTTAAGCCGTGACTTGATTGGCTTCAGGAAATTGAGCTCGTGATGGTAAAGGAAAGCGTCGAGTGTGGTCGCGGTGGGCTTGGAGGTGCTCGATGTTTTGGAGATTGAAGTGGCGCGGGCGGCATAGGTTATAGGTGAGCATGATGGCCATGGGAGGATATTCACTGGACGCGATTTGATTGTATACGTCAGTGGCTTCATTTGAATTTGGTCAGAAGGTGACGGAGTGGAACTGTAGGATGGAGATGGTCGAGCATGGGGTGGCAATGTGCTGGTGGTTTCGATTGGTGGAATGGTGGCCTAGATCAACTATGCATGTGCACGCATGCATTATGCATGCACGGTTTCTTCGATTGCCTGGAACGAGGAGGTAGAAGGGAACGAGGGTGTGTGGCATTTGTGAATGGGTCTCGAATCGCATGGAGGTATGGGTTTTGGTGATGGTAGCTAGGTCAATCGTATAGATTGGTTTGGGATTGGGATTTTGGGTTTCGGTTGGCATTTGGGTACTGGTGAATAGAGAGGAGAAGAGGGAGAAGGAAAGGGGGAACAGGTTTTGGGTATTGGGCCTGGCTTCGGCCGAATTTCATGAGGGTGGAATTTAATTTAATTTGATTTAATTTATTTATATATAATTATAGTTAAAAACTTTAGATTGCTATAACTCGTTCATATGAAACCCAATCAACCGATTCTTTTTGCAACGAGTTCGTATCATTGAGTACTCCATTTCATGAAGCCCGTTGTCTGGTTTGACTTAGTGATGATTTATGGTATTTTAAAACGGTCAAGTTTTAAATATAAAATTTTAATTTATAATATATTTTTTAAAATTTTAAAATTCCATAACCAATGAATACAAAATCCAATTAACGCGACATTGGTTACGATGGGTTCATATTGACGAACACTACGTCATCGTATAACCTGTTGTCAAGTTTGAATGAGTGAAAAATTATGGTATATTAAAATGGACAGAAATTTAATCTACCGATTTAAACAAATATCATCGTTTAAATTTATATGACCTGTCTATTTAAGTTATTTTCCCAGATAAAAAAAGTGATGAGTTAATTCAAGTTAATTGCGATGTTTTGACATCTGTTTAGCGAATAAAACACCATTCCGCTAATTATATTTAATTGGATCCTTGTTGGTAGAATAAGTCACCATTATGCCATTATCACTGTATATGTGTGTTTTGGACATTGACTAGCAAAAATAAAACCCTATTCTGCTATTATGTTTATATGGAAATCTATTTATTATCCAGATAATTATATTGGGCAATATGATGTTGAATCGATTGTAAAAAAATGGATTGATATATCTGAATCTGCTATTCTGGATTGTTATAGAATAAATGGTAACTTGATTAAGTACCATTGGAATTAATATGCCTTTTTCAAATTTTGGAAGTTGATTTTTTAATCCGGGATTGTTTTAAGAGTAGTTATTTAATGATTCTTAAAAAGTTATTTAAAAGTATTTAATTACAGTTTCAAAGTTATTTATTTATTTAAAATGTTTAAAAGTATATTTTAATTATTAATTAAAGTTATCTTATAATGATTTGATTTAAAATTAATTATTATTTAAGAATAAATCAGTATTAAAATGTTATTGTTTCAAAAGATAATTTATTCAGTATTAATATTGTTTTATATAATAACTTTTATTAAAGAGCATGGTTTTAAATCTCCTATATATCGCCCGAGATCTCCTCCGAGATCTCCTTTTCATACTTAAACGAGACGAGACATCAAATCTCCTCCATATCTCCCTCGACACTCATCTCGTTCGAGATATTCAAATCTCACCCGATATATGGATCAAAATCTCAATCCGAGATCTCACCCGAAATTATACATTTTTTTTATTTTCCATAATATTTTTTATTTTCATATTGATTCAAAAGAAACTACTCAATCCAATTATAATTACCAACTTCTTGAACATATTCTTTACTTTTTATCTTAATGAGTCATAGCGAAAGGTTTCACTTCTTTATTATGTTCAAATAAAAGAATATTATTCAATCATTACCAAATCAATTAAGCTAATCAAGCTACTACTCTTCTAAAAATATTCTTTTTTCCATGCAAATCAAGTATGTTACCATTTTTATTTTTACTAAGAAAGTTATAACTGTTAAATAAATTTTTGACACATCAATTTTAGACACATAAGTACATCCGAGATATTCCCGAGATGCATTATAAGACCCGAGATGTCAATCCGAGATGCACACCCGATATGTACTCATCTCGTCCGAGATCTCCCCCGATATGAGATAGCTTGTGTAAAAATTCCGAGACGAAACGTGACCGAAATCCGATATTTAAAACCTTGTTAAAGAGTAGTTCCTAAATTAACTTGGAAATTATTATAGAAGCTTTATATGCATTATTTGAGATAATTATTGAAATAAAAGATTTTAGAAAGTAGTGGTATAATTTCAGGGCGGAATCAGGAGGCAGAGATTGCCTAAGTTAAGTTTGATTTTTTTGGGATAGAAACGCAACCATCGAGCTATGATCCATGGTCGATACCAAATGGTACTTTCCAAATATACTTTTATCTATATATTTCTTAAAAGTTTTCAAGTATTTTTTAAAAGGGATGATTTGAGAATATACTTATTCCGGTGAGATAAGTATATATCTTTTTGACAAAAAGAGATCTAATTTATTAAAATTAAATGAAATAAGGCTTAGTGATTTCAGTGGGAAATGAAATCTTTGGTTGAATGATTGTTTATTTGATAGTTAAATAACCGACTATCAAATCTGGACCAAAACGTAACTTTGGAAATATCTATGAGAAACACGGGAATTATATGGTACAGTTACCGTCGGAAGGTGTTATACTGTACGTATAAACTCGTTTCATTCTTCTAGGACGATTGTAAGGAAATCCATCCACTAACGGTTTGGAGATGATCTCCGCTCTTATTTTCACCTGTTTATTTCCTAAAGAGCAGGGGTTGAGTTTACCGAAAATATCGAACGTCGTTTCGAAGAGACCGGGATCAGATAAGTTATCCGAAAACCACTTCGATCCAACGAATACGTTTTCTAAGTGAAGACAATAGCATGGAATCAAGGACAAAGCATTGAAGTGCAAGGGCTAATCGCTACTAATCCCGAGGATGATTCCAAAATGGATGTAGTAGGAATAGTGCTTTCGGTTTCGTTCAGACCCAGAACGACTTGTATGGATGAATGCTATCAGCACATTGTCATTGGAGGACAATGAGCATTCTAAGTGTAAATTCCTTAAAAGGTAATTGTAGTCTCAAGCCTCATCAACCGGAAATGACTGAAAATCAGGGGAGATGCAGCAAGGCTAAGTGGGTCGCACCCAATTAGGGTATGTTTATCACCTTTCTAGATACCCTCGGATATTATAAATACGGTGCATGGGAAGGAGCTCGATAAGGGTGGGAGCAGCTAGGGTGATAGCAATTTCGGTACTATCCATGTTAGGGGTAGGCCGATCTTGTGTTTGTAGGGGATCCTGGTGAGGTCCACAGCATATTTTTCTAGACGTGTATCGTGATGGGTGGTACCCTAGTGCCTAGTCATTGTATGGAAATCCATTCTCCAATCACTACACCAGAAATGCCATTTTGCAACGGTTTTTAGCCGTTGCAAAAGAGTTTCGCAACGGCTTAGAACCGTTGCAAAATTGGCAGTGGTAAAAAATTAGCAACGGCCTTCAGCCGTTGCAAAACTACAATTAGCAACGGCTCATAGCCGTTGTAAAATTATGTTTTACAACAGCTAAAAGCCGTTGCTAAGTGTAGTTTTGCAACGGCTGAAAGCCGTTGTGACTTGTGAACTCTTATTATACAACGGTTTTTAGCCTTTGTTAATTTCGTTTTGCAACGGCTCAAAACCGTTGCTAATTCTAATATATTTTATAAAAAAATATATTGCCTTTTCTGCCCTCTTATGGTAATAGTCATTTCATTATCAAAATCAATACAAACATTTGCAAATTTAACATAATATCACAAAAGAAAGATCATTAAACCAAATATTTTTCATAGATTCAATACAAAGACCAAACATAACAATTTTTTAATTACAATGTTCAACAACAACATATTACACTACATAGTTCAGCAGCAGCAGCAGCAACAATATTACAGTATATAGTACACAGTTTGGCAAGATCATCAAGTGTCCATTATACAGCAGCAGCAACAACAATATTACAGTGTACAGTATACAGCAGCAGCCATCCTCCAATCTATTCCTACTCCAGATCATCAATTGTCCTATTCTAACAAGTGAAAGTTTTATAGTTAGCACATTGTCTCCTTATAAACCAATTGAGTCAAGTTTTTTTGTTAAATACTTTATAATAGTATGATCTTCTATTAACTACAGGTTTTTTTCTCTTATTTCTAAATATTTCACAAAAACTTATGCATTTGTAAACTCTAAGTGAATAAACATATTAAGCATTTAGTATTAGCAAATATTTGTCAATGGAAGTATATTTTCAATTGCAAGAGGTTGAATCAGATCGAACAACCCAAACCTTTGCTTTTTTCAGTACAACTGAAGTTTCATTGTATACTAATCGCATAAACAGTGCGAGACCAGTAAATACTTAGCTCTGCTCACATGCCTTACATGTGTGCGCGTGCACAGTTTGGTTTCAAAAATATCAAAATTAATATAAGTTGAATAGTAGTAGACCTTTTTTACTCAGAAAGTAGAATCATGATTCATATGTTATAACAACATTTCTTACACGCACTACACATATTTCTATAATTCACAAAACTTATTGGTTATTACACTATATCAAGCGGTTGTATGGTAGTAATAATAATGAAAATATACATGGTAATAATAGATATCATCTAGCTTCAGTACTCTCCATTATGGGAGTCTTGCATTCACTTGTATACATTCACTTGTAAACTCTCTTAAGTATGCACTGAACCAAAAACAATACGTACAAGGCTAGAAGATGTAATCCCGTGAGGTTCTATTAAGTATATGATTATATCTACAACTATAATGACAATATTCATCCAACTCCTTTTGTTACTACTTTCAGGATAGTGTAGTTCAGAGAATACAAGTTTAATGGACCAGGTGCGACAACTAACCAAAGAGCCAGACATGCTAAAACGCTAATAAACTGTATGAATTGTATTTGTTGCAGCTCTTTGTTTAATTTCCTTCAATCCACTGTCTGAGGTTCTTGTAACAACCCGCATATCTATCGATTTTATATTTAAATATTTTATCGTTAGTCGGATGTTAGTCCAAAAAGCTACTTTTTGCATACGGTCAAATTAGGACTCGAGACCACCCCCATTGAGTTCAAAATGACGTTTGCGATCTTTTTGAGTGTAAACTTCGATATGTTTGGAGATAGTGAAATTTTCGACACTTTTTCCCGCCTTTGACTTTGGTTTGGACTGCACCCCTTTAGTTCAGCCCAACCCTCTTCCTCACTCTATCAAAACACTTTAAGCTTTGTCAAAAATGGTGGTGGGAAGTGGAAATTAAAACTCCAAACACAAATTCTATTGCAAATCCGAGATTCAACATCAAATTCACGTGAAGAACATTGATTCAAGCTTGTTGGTGTTCTTGCTTTGCTCTCAAATCTCCATTTTCATCAAATTCCTTGAAAAGGTGAGATTTTTGATCTCACATCTTGCCTATGATTGTCATTGGACTGTTGGGAATGATTCCCTATCACTCTAGCATCAACATTTGCATTTGGTTTGGATTGGATTGGCGAAAAACTTCAATTTTCAGTGTTTTGGTGATTTTTCTGGCACTAGATCGTTCTGGCCTTCGCTAGGTCGTACGCGAGTTAGGGCTTTAGGTCGCGCGCGTTGAAAAGTCACTGCCTTCGTATTTCTGTTCGCCTGCGCTAAGTCGTTCACGAGTTAAGTCATAGGTCGTCCACGAGTTAGTGTTTTAGGTCGTCCCCGACCTAACTCCACTAGGTCGTTCCAGGCCTTAAGTCGTAGGTCGCGTGGCACTTTAGGTCGCATGGCCTTGTTCCCCAGTTAGGTCGTAGGACCTTTTAACTGTTAGGTCGTATAGACCTTAGCTCGTAGCTCGTATTTGAGCTTAAGTCCTAGGTCGTATCGAACTTAAGTCGCTAGGTCGTACGCGAGTTAAGGCATTAGGTCGCTGCATTGAAGAGTCACCGCCTTCTTAGGTCGTTCACGAGTTAAAGGCTTAGGTCGTTCGTGAGTTAAAGAGTTAGGTCGTTCGCGAGTTAACTCCTTAGGTCGTAAGACTTTTCTTTTCCTTAGGTCGTAAGACCTTAGGTCGTGCACTTTTAGGTCGCGAACAACCTTATGTCGCGAACCTCTTTAGGTCGTATGACCCTAATTTTCTTAGGTCGTTGGACCTTTTTAACTCGTTAGGTCGTAGACCCTTAAACTGTTAAGTCGCGTACCTTCTTAGGTCGCGCATCCCACTTAGGTCGCAGAACCCTCTTAAGTCGTAAGTCGTTCGCGAGTTAGCACTTAGGTCGTTTGACCTGTTTTCCCCTAGGTCGTTCGACCTGTTCTTCTGCTAGGTCGCGTGGCAATCTTCCCTTAGGTCGAACCCCGTATTACTCTGCGTAGGAAATCTTATCTGAAAAGAATTCATCAGAACTTCCACTTTGATGCATTTTGAGCTGATTTCCTTGGATTTTAATCACGTCTCCGAATGTGAATTTTTGTGATAGATTGTTCCAACAATCGTTTTATGACTTGTCACTTTAAAGATATGAAGGTTTTAATACTAGTAGTAAATATCAAAACTCTTTCATCAAATCGATTTCAATACTATTTTTAATATCAAAAGTTCGTTTTCTCAAACCGATTTCCAATCTACTAATATATATAAGCCTTTACTTCACTCGAATGAGAAATCGACTTAAACGACTTAGTAAAACGAGTGGTATGAAACGCTTGCGTTCACTTCGTCGGTTAGCTCTTGGACTTGTTCGATTGAACCCTTTTCGTGATAATTTCCTAGTGAAGATTTACAGCTTGTTCGTAAATATTTAAGTTAAGCAAGTGGTTATGGGACATGAAGCTAAACTCATATATTTACTAGCTTGGTGTGATTGACACTTCTCGCTGATCATGATGATCATTTTATGATTTAGACTAGCAATTGTGCGATGTCTCTTTGTTTGCAAGGTTAGACTAGACCGCAGTAGTGTGATTCCGACTCACACATATCTCTTTGTCCGCAAGGTTAGTCTAGACCGCAGTAGTGTGATTCCGACTCACACATATCTTTTTGTTTGCGAGGTTAGGCTAGACACCACTTGTGTGATTCCATTCACACATACCTTTTTGCTTTTTGGTTAGCCTAGGCCTCAATCAGTGTGATTCCGACTCACACATATGGGATAGCGCCCCATGGTCTTCGGACCATCATGTGATAGGCCTCTTTCTCTTTTTATGATTTCTGGATTTCTTGTTTGATTTCTGGATTTTTATGTCATTGACTTGTTATGAGTACAAGTTTAGGGTATGATGCCCTCTTTGGATCTTTGAGAAGATTCTCGTGATATTGATCATTTCTCATCGGTTGATCTCCTGTTGATCATCATTTTCATACTTATAGTAGTATGTCAGTATGGATATTTTACGTTTATGCCATATCTCTTATTTTATATCATGTCATCTGATATTTATAGTTAGACTGATCCGTTTATTATTTTCTTAAATAATACTCGGGTCAGACCGAGATGTTACAGGTGCTTCTGCTTGACTTCCTTCCGGGATTTGCTACTCTGACTTTTGGCTGACTATTTAGTTTAGCAGTTTTTTGTTGTATACACTTGAGATATGGACTCATAGTTGTATTCTTTTGGTATAGCACGTGTTTCTATTCTTTTGTATTATTGTGGAACTTTTTGACCACTACTCTGATGTACACTTTCATGTGTTAGTTATATATTCATATCTTCTTCCGCCTTTGTGATATGGATGTCTGTGACTGCTTTGTGTTATGTTTATTTCTATGTTTGTTTCCGAAGATTATTTTATAGCCACCGTGTGATAATCAATTACATGGATGGTCGCTCCTCAACAGCCTTATTCTCCGTGCTAGTTGACAGCACTACATCGTAGTGTCCTTGGCTAGCGTGGGTATTGAGGTGGGGCGTCACAGTTCTGCAGTTTAACATCTTGCCAAAATATTGTATAGATAAGGATCATAAGTCAACAATTAAAGTCTTACCTTGGCAAACAATTGCAATCCTAGTGTATAAGCTATTACCCAACATTTTTTTTCTCCGTTTGCAATGGCGACATCATATGGATTCAGTTGTGCTAGAGCAATATTTAATTTTTTGACCAATGCTTCATGAATAAAATTTAGTAGATCCTGTGTCTATTAATATGTTCATGGTTTTTCCTTTTATACGTGTAATGAAATAGCTAAATTCAGTTGGATTACATTTGGACATGCTTTTTTAGAGTATTTTATAAATGTTTTGAAACAAAATCAATAACCACCACTAAATAGACATTACAAGCGCTGAATAATATCCATAGTGAAAAAATTCTAAATTCAGTCACGCTTGAAATTCAACTCAATTGAAGTACATATGAATAATATCCATAGTGAAAAAATACAATTAACTTATAAAAATATAGCGAACAATGTTTCTACCAATTTATTGTACATATGTTATAGAGTTTAGAGTCATTAGACTTGTGTCACATCCAATAGAGCTTAGGTCCAAGTAAGTGCATTTTCAATGGATAAACACCGATGCAATCATAGACCTAAGCCGAACATATACTAAAAGTCCACATCTGTATTAAAAATTAAAATTAAAAAATAGTGTGTCAATCATACAAATGTTGTAATGTCGGTTTTCCACCTCATCAACATTTGTGAACTTTAACATATATGTACATAGCTTCTTGTATACGATTGCAAATTGTTAACTATTTGAGTGTACATTGTCAACTCATAAAATTGGGGACTTTTGTAAGACACCCATTTTAAGTTTTAAAATACAGCCGCCCCTTCCAAAATACAAATTTCAAAAAGCACCTTTTTTTGTTTCAACCAAACTGCAAATATTTGCAGTGTGCAGTTTCTTGAACTGCATATGCAGTAAAAACTGCAAATATTTGCACTTTTGCAAAAGAAAAAAGAAAATTAGTTTAAGTTTGATCATAATAGCATGTTATTTCGTAAATGTCTAAGAAATCTAACGAAACCACATTCTTTGTGTGACAAGAGAAAAAGTATAGAAAAGGACAAAACTATAGTGCAATATCAAAGCTAAAACTTTCAAAAGCAACCGCTTGTCAAAAATTAAGATAACTATTGGATGTCGTGGTTTTTATTTCAAATTAATTTGTTGCCTGCAAGTCAGTACAGACGGACACTGGTAGATAATTATACGACTGCAATATGTTATTGCAAACTGCATAATTGCGGAAATGAAATAAAAGTATATACCATCTAATGTTGGGAACAAAAGAAAAAACTACTACAAAATTATTGAAAACCATCTCATATCCATCCCATCTCCGTACCAAAACTGTTGGTAAAAGGCGCTGGAAAAAAACTTAATAATTAAATATTTTGAAAACATTTTGGCATTAACCCAAAAAAGGCTACACGGCTGTTTTCAACATCAATAATTTAATCAAAGCAATAACCACGAGCACTGATATGTTATCATCAGCGTATTGAAGAGTTGAAACTCCATCTTCAACAATATCTTTCTCGACTCTGGGTAAGAAATTATTATTTAGTGCTAGTTTAATAATTTTATTAAAGATGTTTCTACCATGTTAAATATTATTGAATATCGTTAGGGAAAGTTGGTCCCTTAGATGAAAACTTTTTTTGAATTGGATTTTGTTACTCTTGCTCATATAACATAATATATTTTTTGGTTTCTTATCCAACTAACTTGATGATATTTGTTTTTCTATTTTAGTATATGAGCACTCTGAATTAAATGTTATTAATATGAATACTCTGATTTTTTTTTTCTATCAGATTCAATTAAGTTAAAGGTTAGAGAAAATAATTTTATGCCATATTATATTCTACGCTTAATTTCAGTACCGTCAAATCTGTGACAAGAAGATAATTTATCTCTTCCACCAACAAACATCATTAGTTTAGGATCAAAAACTTCTATCTGTAATACTGTAATAGAATCCAGAATTTTATGTCTGACTCGGTTTAAACAGTTATGCCAGCTCCAAGTAAATATGCACAAACAAAAGGAAGCAACAACACAAGTGCAAAATTTCACAAACATACACACACAACAAAATTTCCTATGTCCAAGATAACTAAATACAACAAAATTTCCCATATTTAACATAACTAAGCACAAAAACCACATCACAAAAGGACAAAAAAATAGAAGAAGAGCAAACAAACACTAAGAATACAATCATAACAAATCAGCAAAGGTACACATATCATATGTTAACACAAACAACCGGCTACACGTCTGTTAATGGTTATGGGTTTTTTTTGGGAATTAAGAAAATAAATATATGACTTATTTCCTTAATTATTCTTCCAGAACTTATGTTCCTATTCATGGTTTCTAGTAGCTTAGTTTCTATCAATTCCCAATAGATTTAAACAAAATTAGCACTAAAATCATCAGGGCTTGGACTACCATCACCATCAATTTGAAATGTTGATTATTTGAGTTCGTCTATATCAAATGGCATGTTCATTACTTCTCTAGCATTTTCTATTATTACCTTTTAATAAGTAATAACAGAAAAATCCCAATTTACTGATTGACAATTAAACAAATCTATGTAAAATGAAATAGCTTCATTAGTAATGGTTTCAGTGGATTCTGAAGCATTACCCTCTTGGTCTATAAGTTTAAAGGATTAACCATCTGAACATATTTTCTACAAATTTTGAATGGAAAATTGTGGTTGCCCTATCTCCATGGGTTAACCATCTGAACTTGATTTCCTGAAGAGTTTGCAATGATTTAAAGTACATATATTTCATACTTTGAGCACGTAATTTTAAATTTCTAAGTTTCAGAAATAAGTAGAAGATGTCATTCTTATATGTATGAGCAGCTGCATTAATAGACCTCGTCCACTTCTTCATTTCAGTATTCACGAAAATGACTATATATACAATTACTAATTTCCAAGCTATCATGCAAACAACACTCCTTTGTCTTTTTTTTTTCTTTTTTTCTACGAGCTAGAAGGATATAATGACTAGCGGAGAGCAATTGATGATTTTTTAACTGCGGTTGTGTTACATTCTAAGTTAACGTCATTTTCTTGAAATTAACAATCCATAATGGTTATTATATGTTAGTAACTAAGGCCATGCATTATATATGATGTAACTAAGGCCATGCATACTGATGTAGAAATAAATGAACTAATTAACGGTGAAGTGTCACAAGGCAAGCAATATATCATTCGTAGGTAGATTAAATATTGTTATATGGATTTGCAAGTAAATGAACTAACAATATTGATAACCATACCTCAGTTCTTAATTTGAATGGAGTTTAGTTAACTGTTGCTTTTAATTTGAATGGAGTTTAGTTAACTGTAGGTAGATTAAATATTGTTATATGAATGTATTAGTCAAATTAAGACTGGGATTTCATAAATATAATCAGTTATGTTATATAAAGATTTTCCTTGAGCTATATAATTCAGATAAAAAAATTAGGAATTACATGCTATAAACTCAATTTTTATCACTTTCCTTGAGTACTAATGGCAAATTATGTCCTGGACTACTTTGCTAATGCATGTACATTAATTTATTATATAGCTATAAATTTGCTCAAATGCTTGTAAACCAAAATAATAGTTCCTACTAAAGTTATAAACCCCAATATATTGGAAGATGTTATATTTTGTACAGAAAACACATAAATATGATTGATTGTAGGAAAAATGAACTTCATATCAAACTTTAAATAGGAGTTCTCATACATATCTGTATACATAATTTTGTTTATTTTCCTGTAACTTCAGGTGTTCTAATAGGTAATCAAATTTAAGTTTAACAAAGAATAGGTCTAGTATTCCTTAATTTCACCAAAAAGTGGACTTTGGATATTGCAAGATGAGTATGATGTATGTTAAGTCAAAGTGTTTCCAAACAAAATGATCATAGCAACAACATGCATTAAAATTTTAGATAGTTTTTAAGAGTGGTAAATAAAAGCTAGAAAAATTGAATTTCAAACATTTGGACAGTTAGCAGTTTCACCCATCTTGATGTATTAGTCAAACAGAAAAACATGCAACTGACTAAAAGTCTAAAATCAACAATAAGCAATAAAAATTGGAGCAAACAAAAGTGGGAAATCCTAACATCTTCAATCCTAACATATATACTAATTGAATATGAACCTCTAAACAACACCAATCAACAACCATAATTGCGTAAAGCAAACAGAAACTTATGTGGGGTTTGTAATATTTCATAAAATATGAGCAATGTGTGCGTTCATCTCTTAGGCTATTCTAGACCAACCCAACTAATTAATAAATAAATAAATAATTTAATACTATAAAACACAGATCAACCACAAATAAGAAAACAATTGCCTTCAACAAAAGAAATAACCTTCCTCCTCTCGATTTCTGGCTATTACGGGCTTGGACCTCCTGAGGACGCGACTAAAACCTTCCTCCTCTCGATTTCTGGCTATTACGGCTTGGACCTCCTGAGGATGCGACTAAAACCTTCCTCTTCTCGATTTCTGGACTGCTACAAGACAAGAGGAAACAAGATGACGCGTCGTATAATATCGATAAATGAAAGGGAGGGGGCGATTAGGGCAAACGCGGAGGGAAATGGGGAGGGGGCGATTAGGGCAAACTGCAGAGCTAGGGAAATTAAATGAAAGGGGCGTACTGTTTTGGGAACGGAGGGTTACGTACGCAAGTGGTCCAACAAATTTAAAAAAATTAAGAAAACTTCACAACGGCTTTGAGCCGTTGCAAAAGTCAAACAACCATTAGTCGTTCTTACTGGTTTTACAACGGCTCCAAACCGTTGCTATTTAGCAATGGCTAAGAACCGTTGCGATTCTTCCGCATGGGGTGTTACAAAACTGCCAATATGGTGTAGTGAATACGAGCCTTTATGATTTTGGTTTTAGAGCCTAGTATGCTGGAATTTAATTAATGTAACAATTTTGTCTATTTGAATAAGTATTTGTACTTAGCCGCTATTATAATATCATTGGATTCTCTATAAAAGGTTTTGGTTATCGTAAGGGAAAACCCTGTTGGGTTTATGTGTGGCGTGGTCTTACGAGATACCCTTGATTTTAAAAGGATTTTTGAAAGTTATAATGTATAAAATTCCTTGAGATTTAAATTCTCACGCTGGTTTTACTAGACTGTCCCGGGCGTGGTTTTTCCTATATGCTCGGGTCAGACCGAGCATATTTCCAGGTTTAGATGGATATTTGGAGCTTCAGGAGAGGAGCTGAAGGCCAGAGACGTATTCACGTAGATGATTATATTTCTGTTGCATTATAGTTGTGATTATCAGCAATTGTGAGGACAGGGTGTTATAACTGTCTGTGTTGAATAGGTTAGTATACTCTGATTGATGTCTGTATATGTATAAGTTACAGTTTTGTTTTGTGTAAAGATTTGTTCTATATTATAGATTATTCATTTCCACTGTGAGATTCTGTGTTGTTCGGTTTTCTTTCTATCTTCTGTCTACTTTCTTTTCTTAACTATCCCATTTCCATGAAATTTGGGCTAAACAAGTATGGTTAAAATGTCAGTTTAAACTGTACGGAAAAGTGGGTCGTGACATTACTTGGAATGAAATCAATTCATCATGCAATCCATACTATCAATTCACTTACAATTCATATCTTAAATGCAATACCAAACATTGTAAAGGCAAACTGCATACAAAATGAAAATGATCTTTTTAGTACACAACACAAGCTTAACATACTACCATTTGCTGAAAAGGAACAAGACCTTTCCAATACACAACACAAACAGAACTTACACCATCATTGGCAGAAAAGAAACTAGGCAAATAGACCATACTAGTTATCTAGAGAATACAAATATGTCCAAACCAAGAGCATATTATGTTATACAAACGCAAATCAAATTAAATCTAAACTTAAAGCTGTGAATACAAATCCAACTATAAAATAGAATTTAGAGTAGAAGTTTGAAAAGGAAAGTCATGTCGTAGTACTCTCTAGGATAACATACTTGAAATTTGAAAAGCTAGCATAGATGAAACTCGCATATAGTTTATATGTGTTTTCATTTTGAGATAAATGGTTTCCATAATGTGTTGATGCTTGAATAGTTCCAAGTTGATTTAGGTCAAGTCCATCTTGTGCTGTCGGTGTGGGTAGTTGCATAGCTGAAACTCACACTTTCATCTTCTTGTAGTTCATTCAATTTTACATGTTTCCTGAAGAAAAATGCTGAATATTATAACAAACATACAACATGGTGAAATTATATTGGCTATTAGTTTCATATTACGGCATCACAATAAGAAAAATTCTCTTTGTAAATGGAATTTGCTATGGAATCAAGATGGAGCCATGACTTTTAACTGAAACGTGGGTGATTTTGATGGATTAATTCTTACTATAATGGAATAATCCATTTTGTTATCCATTTCTAAATACAAGTGCTTTCTTTTTGACTTAGCTTGTAGAATTATAAAAATAACTTTGGAAACTACAATGTTGTTTATTAGAAAATAATAATTTGTTAAAGAATAACAATTTTATTCATACAACATTACAAACAATACTATTGCTCACTCTAGCATTGTAAATTATGTGAAATAACAAATATTTTCATCCTCCAACTCCTCTTCTGTCAAAATGAAAAGGTAAAGAGTCCAATATTGTTATTTTTTATGCAGATGCAGCAAAAATGATTTTAATTCAAAACTGAGCTTTACCAAATGGATTCATAAATTATAACAGTTCTAGCATAAAAGCTAATCAAAATAACAAAAACCACAATGATAACTTAATATTTCAACTCGAGAAGCAGTTAGCAAAGTTCAGCTAACATATAGTATAAAACCATAGCACTTTAGTGAATTTTTTTAATAAAAACATAAAATTTTGAATTTAAAGTTCATTGAATTTTTTCGAAATATAGTAAAGAAAGCATTGAGATTAAGCAATAACAAACAATATTATAACATGACCAATGCACTTGTGTGGCTCGCTCTTCTATTGAAACAAAATATGGAATTGTTGCTACCAAAAGGCCTATAATGCGTGAAATATGTTCTTAACTCACCGAGTCACAAGTTAGTCTACCTAACCTGTGTAGGATGGCAATGTTGACACATAAATACACTATGCCAAAAAATACATCAGATGGCAGATATGCTCCGTTGTCTAAAAGCATATCTATCCATCGTTAAATTCGATGCCGTCTCATTGCACATCAGACCACAGATATGCCCCGTCATCTAATATGCACTAACTCAGCAGAAGAAAAAAACCGTATGTTGTTTGATGTTATAGTATCATTCCCAGAATTGCCTATTAGAGGACATATAAATATTGACTAATATGAATACCAATTACACTTATGTGTTGTTCACAGAATGAAAAATATTTGCAAAATGAAATAAATGAATCAAAATTTTATTGAAACAAATATTTAATTTCAATTCAAATTCAAATATTACATATTTTGCTTCCACTATATTTACGTTTTCAAATACAATACAACTTTATCATACACTATTTCACTCTCATGTACAACATTTTTTACTCTCACTCACTCACGCTCGAATTTTTTTTGATATCTTCATGCTCCAGCCCTTGTCTAGCCATCCGCTATACCTGTTAAATAAACAACGTAGTAAAATGAAAAAAGAAACAACCTTAAATTACAAAAATAAAATTACAATTGAATATTGATATTGCGTTAGTTTATGGGTTTGTTTGTTTTCATAATTTAGACATGGACGAAAAATTAAGTATGCATGAGCATCTTATGATATGCATAGTGTCACTGTGAATATCCCAAGGCCGAGCCCCAATTAAATTTCAAGGGTAGTTGCAAAGGTCAAGCCCAAAGGCTCAACATAGTGCAAGTGTACACAAGGTCAGCCAAGTAAGTTTTAGCCTAACTCAGGTGCACCATATATAAGTGTCATCCAAGCAGTGTACATAGGGTTGAGAACCAATGGTGCAACGAACTGAAATGAAGTAGCAGTATATACAAGTGCACCATAATCAACGTGCAAGTGTGCATCTCAAGTAAAAAAAAGACAACAAAACAAAGACTAAAATAAAAGTTTCCAGAATCAAAGCTTCAGCAAAATGACAGTCAGGACAGATGAACACAATAGGGTGCATAGGCAGACATACACAAGTGCAAGAGATCAGTGCACCAATAAGTGAAGATAGGAACACAATGCAACATACAAGACCAGATCAGGTGATACAACATGCCCACAGTTCATACATATCAGAAACCAGGTCAAGGAAAACGAGTGTGTCAATCTACAATACAGTTACAATCATTATTTCATGTTATAATGCCAACAACCCAATAGTATCAGCAAGGATGAACAAAGCAACTGAAGCCATAGTAAACAAGCACAAAGATGCATGCAACAACATGAAAGTTGAAACACACAAACCAGGAATACTCACATCAAGTTCAAAATAATGCAGCATACCAATGGCAACATAAAGATAATACAACCGTGACAGTTCTCACATATATACATATATCTATGTATATACATGGAAGCTCAGGCATGCACATAGTAGTAACAAGAAAGAAGACAGGTTTCGAAAGAAACTCAAATGCAAATCAAGTGTGATGAATTGATACAATGAACCATAAGCACACTAGTTCAACAACTTCAAGCATCAAATCAGTTTACCAGAAAAAAGCAGGGTCAGAATCAAAAAGCCAACACAAGAGACAAAATATATTTGATATATATATATATATATATATCAGAGGATGCAGCGTATTATCACAAATAAACAAATCAAGGAAGCAAGGAAAATATATTCGAACATATATATTAAAGAACCCAAGTATATATCGGAGAAAAGATCAAGTCGAAACGAAACCATCGTTCATCAGAAAATCGATGGCAAAAAGAAATAAATTGAAAGTTCAAATTTAAATATACAACCAAAAAATATAGGGAATCAAACCCTATAATTAAACCCAATTCATCATTGGCATAAATATGAAGTCGAGAAATATATAGTTTCCCATAAGGTTAGAGCAACAAGTGCAAGTGCCAGCATAAGCAAATGCAAATGCAGTAAACAGCATACAATTAATTACAACATATACAAGTGATGGCAACAAGTATATCACTCAGTGTCAAGCATAAGCCAAAACAACACAAAGCACTGAGATTGATTAAAAATCTCAAAGTCAATAATCTAAAAGTCAGGAAAACAACCAATCTTAACTCAAAGTAATATGTTGACAATGTCAGGAATCAAAAATAAGGAATCAAAAATCAAGAATCTTAACTCGAAGTCGTATGTTGACAAAATCTCAAAATCAGGAACCAATAATCTCAAAGTAAGTAATAAAACCAAAGCATAAAATAGAAAACAAATTGAATATATATTTGAATGTTGACAAAGTCAAAAATCACAAAGTCATATGATCAAAAATCTACAACGGAAGAGAAGAGATTGAAGTTTCAAAGTCAAATATACAAATGAAATTATAGGACATTGATTTTTATATAAATCCCACTATCATCATTGGCAATAATTATGATTTGAGTTCAAGCGAAATCAGAGAGCAAAACTTAAATAAGTAATGCACCAATCTTAACTCGAAGCATCGAAGTAGAGAACAATATAAATAAAAAGGGGAAGAAATTGTACCAATACCAATCGAAGAACACTCGACAAGGAGGAGCCGCAACCATCAATAGCCAGTAAATCAAAGTATGCAATCAACAAGGATGGAAAGGAAAAGAAGATTCAAACAAATTTCAAAGCGGCTCGATTAGGAAAGGAGCCAGTGAGATTATGTTTGGAGAGGAATAAGGGGTGGCAGTGAAATCGAAGGTTGGGACGACAACGATTTTTCATGGAATAAGGGATTATGTTTGGAGAGGATGTTGAAGTAATGGATGAGTGGAAGGAGGGAAATGAATTTATAAGCGGTAATTTGTAAGCGGAAAATGAATTTGTAGGAGGGAAATTTTCACGACACTAAAATGTTATCTAAATGACTTTTTACATATGTTGTCTGAATGAATTTGTAGGAAGGCTATGTCAAAAATAGATGATGTTTCTGTTTGCACAAAAAATGGACAAACACCTCAAAGTTGTATGATTTAGTAGATCTTATGTTGTTCTTAACTATTTGAGCGATTTATGCAAATATATGAAAAGCAGGGGCTAAACTGTAAAAAGACACACAAATTTATAGTGGTTCAGCCAGAATGTGTCTACGTCCACTTTATATGTTATTTCTCTTTTCTTCTTTTGATTACAAGTAAAAGCTTTGATACAAGTAAAAGAAAGTTGTTTGAAAGTTCCTTCCGTGCTTGAGCTCTCAAACTTGTTCCCCATTGTTGTACCCCTGCCCCTCTATTTATAGAGTGAGGCTGGGGGTAGGGGTCTTGGAGGTATATAGCAGCTGGTGGGCCTGGGCTGCTACAATCTGGCCTGGCACTGCTCTGGCTCGGTAGGACTTTGGCTCGGTAGGATTTTGGCTCGGTAGGACTTTGGTTCGGTGGTTGGAGATGAGGCTTGGAAATGAGTTGGTTCGGCAGGCGGTGGTTCGGTGGTAGTTGGGAAGGTTGGTCCGGTTATGGAGTTAGGAAGGTTGGTCCGGTTATGGAGTTAGGAAGGTTGGTCCGGTTATGGAGTCTGCCGAATGGACATGGTGGGATGAGAATGCCGGATGGGCATTGTGGGATGAGAATGCCGGATGGGCATTGTGGGATGAGAATGCCGGATGGGCACTGTGGGATGGGAACGCCGGATGAGTTCCTTGGGACAAGATTGCCGAATGGACATTGTGGGATGAGAATGCCGAATGGGTTTAGGCAAACCTGGATGGATGGATCAAGCTCCTTGGTCTCGAGATCTTCTGGGTGAGAACACGCCCAACATTTGCCCCCCAAAGTGGGGCATACGCCAGGGTGTGCCGTGCTTTGTTATTTGGATAGCCCGTTCGGTCCAAAGTGCCAACCGTTTGGTCTGGTCGCCTCGTGCTCGCCTATAAGTACGAGCCTCACGTCACCATTTTTTTTATCAGCCGAATCATTCCCTTGCCTTTGCCGAACCACAGTGCTAGCCGAACCAAAGATTTTTGCCGAATCAGGTGTGTGAATATTCTGCCGAATGAGTTTTCTTCAGTTTTACCGAATGGAATATGACGAACGAAGCTTGGCTCAACAGAGTGCCGAATGAACCTTTTACTCGAATACCGAACGAAACTCCGGTATCGGGAGTACCGAATGAACCTTGTTTTACTAGACGGACTTTTGTGTTGGATGGATTTTACATAGACTCGCTTGTTTATATCCCCCGTTTTAACAACATGTTTTTTCGATGTTGCAGATAAATGTCTCGAAAGGCAGAAACTCGATCAGACAAAAAGAAATCCGGGGGCGAAGGAGGTTCCTCTGCCGTGCCCCCAGCTCAGCCGAATCCCGAACGTCACGGACCAACCCCGAGATCATTAGTGGACGGGTATGGCCCTCAGGAAATTCTGAACTCCCCGCCCGACTGTTTTCCTAGTTCCCTCAAGGAGGAGCAGCTAGATGCCATCTCTCGTTCTTTTGGAATTGATAGGGCGCGAATGCTGTTGCCAGGGAGAGATGTTATGCCATACGACCCCCCTGAGGGGTACTTTGCTTACAGCAGATACCACTGCATGTGTGGTGCCATTCCGCCTCTTAATGCTTGGGTAGTCAGCTTCCTTACATATCTCAAGGTGGCCCCATTCCAGCTTCAACCCAACTCCTATGCTATCCTGGTGAGCCTCTTCGTCATTTTCCAAAGGAAGTATGGTCGTGCTCCTTCCAACCGGGAGATCCGGTACTTGTATAATTTGAGGGGCTATAAGAAGGGGTCCCCATACATTAGCTTGGAGTCAGCCGTGACCTTCAAACCGGTCTTGGATCTGTACTCTAAATTCAGCATGTTCAAGAAAGAGTGGTTCTTTGTTAGGGACGACTCCGTTTCAATCCGGCGCTTTACTTCTGGATGTAAGTTGATGCTTTTACTTATAATTTCTATTCCGATTGCGATGCTTCTTCTCATACTTTCTCATTTTTTCTAGCGACAGGTGGCTTTCCGATTGTGGAGACTGACCGCCTGGTTCAGACGGCGGCTGAGATAGAAGCCATTCTTGGGAAATATAGATCATCTGCCTTCTTGATCAGAAATGTGATTCTTCTGGAACATAACTTAATCCTTCCGCAGCAGTCAGTAGTTAAGCTGAGGGAAACGGCGGAGGAGAGGGCGGCTGCTCAGACCAAGGAAGGTGTTACGGTAGAGAGTAGCAAGCGGAAACCTTTCACGAAACCTCCAGCCGTCGGAGGTAAGAAACTCAAGAAGTCGGATGGTCCCTCCCCCAGCAACTGTCCACTTACCAAGGAGGAGGAAGATATAGAGGAGGAAAAAGGTGAGGGTGGAGATGGTCGGGAAGGTGATAAAGGTGGTGATGGCATCGGGGCCTTGCTTCCTGGGCAGGCGGGCGAGATTCAGGAGTGGACGGATGATGCGTTCCACCAGGCTTTCGAGGGGCTGGACGAAAATCCGGCTTTGGTAGAGAAAGCCGGGAAAGCGGACAAGGCCGGGACCGGTGCAAGCGAGTCTTCTCAGACCATTCCAGCCAAGGCGGCTCCGACGACACAAGGTGAACTCTTGACTCCTGCATGCTTCATTAATGATAGGGACTTAGGAATATTTTATGACCCGCTCCCGTCCTGGAATGAAATCCAGGACTTATTGCAGTATCCCACTCCTCCCCAGGGTTTGTACAACCACAGCTGTGTTTCTTTTCCTTTTTTTTAAACTTGTAATCTACCGCGTTTCTCGAATCATATAGTGATGTAAGTTTGTGACACTTGTTCTTTATATCAGGAGCAGGCAAGACGTCCAAAGCCTCAGACCTTCGACACAGGCTTGAGCAATATAAGCTTTCCAAAACTTCTGCTAAGCCGAAGCCCTCGACCCAACGCTCCGGGGATGTAGTCGGCTACCGTCCTCTTCTTGGGGTCATCGAAGAGGGTATTCAGCAGAGGAAGAGAAGTCATCCTTTATCCGAAACTTCGCCCGGTCCTCAGCTTCCGGCTCAGCCTCTTCATGATATCACTGAAGAGGGTAGCGAGTTTGCACCCTCTCCGCACCCGTCCAGAAACCCTTCCGTTACTCATATCGACCATCCTGACTTGGCTCGTAATCCATTTGCGGGTCATCCTGATCTGGATCCAAGTTCCCACGACATTACCTTTGATGAGGTTACTGGTGAGCACCTTCTTCCCCGCAATCCCATGGTACGGGTGCTTGATGAAGCTAAGTCCTTAGATCTTGATCTACTTACCACTCGGATAGTTACCATGGGAGATGAGGCCAAGGCTAATATTGATCGGGTGGCGGAGGAGACTAAAAAGCTGATGGGGCATCATTCCCGGCTGGTTAAGGCCGGAGAGGAGATTGGGAGCGCCAATATCCGACTTCGATTGGTGGTTTCGGATCAGGCCAAACAGCTTGCGGATCAGGCTATTCAGATTTCTCAGCATGAGGCTGCTACTGGGCGACTAAGGAAAACCATGGAAGAGGCCAGTCGGGCCGAATTGCGGAAAATGGAAGCTACTTGCAAAGAACGGATTGACATGGCTATTGCCACGGTGGACGAGGTTCGGAAAGCGGATCTCGAGCAGGTGGAGGAATTGTCCGGGAAACTTGAGGCTGCAGAGCTTGCTCAAGCCAAGTTGAGGGAGGAGATGGAGGCAATGCGGGGATCCCTTCTGGTTGACTGCTCTAGATACCGATCGGAGAGAGATGCCGCCGTTGGGAGGTTGTCGGCTTCCGAGGCCCGGATGAGGGAGTTTGAGGAGAATGAGGGGATGATGGACGAGATGCTCCAGGATATGTACTTACGTACCTGGAAGCAGGGCAACCTGTCCTGGATGGATGATTATCCCAGGGTCATGGCTAAGATTTATCTCCGGGCTTTGGAGGAGGCTAAGGCTGATGCAGATAAAGAGGGTGGAACGGTCTTCAGTATGGATGTGGTCACTGCCCAGTTTACCAAGGAGGAGAAAGTGGCGGCAAAGGAGGGTATGCGGTTGCTTGCTGCTGAGGAGGCAGGTGTGCAGGTAGAGGATGACGACCAGGATGGTCAAGAAGTAAGTGCTGGTAAGTCTTCCTTTCTAGTCTTTCCGTTAACTTGGTTGCTTATCACTAATGAATTCTTTTTATGACCGGACAGGTAGGCAACAGAGCAAGGACAAGACTCCGACGCAACCGGCTCCCTGATTAGACCTGGAAAATTCTTTTTGTAGACTTGACATGGTTGTATATGTTAGTCTTAAAACAGTAGAGTAACTTCTAAGTTGTAATTCTTGCTACTTGTAATAATCAACATTATTCTTGACGTGTAATTCTTTAACTTAAGCTGATTTTGTCGTCTTTTGAATGTTTGCTGTTATTTTGGCATATCGTATGAGAAATGTAGCTATGTATATTCTTGTAATTAAATTGTGTTTGATGTTAGACTCTGGTTCTAAACCATAATTTCACGACTTGCAATATTAGCGTGTGGTGTGAACAAATTATAGTCATGTATTTGTACATAAAAGAAGAAAATACCGCCTTTCATGTTTTAATCGTAGATGGCAGTCTTGAATATCTTGTAGGACCGAGCATGGAATGTAGTCGAATGTCCTGCCACTGTGAGTCCCTACACCCATTGGCGAGTATCTCCTACTCTGTATCATGTACTTTAGGGATTGTTATAGGGGATAGGAAAAAAGCTTTTTAAGTAAAATTGAAATACGTAAAAAGGTAAAACTTCCAATCACGGAAGGCCTTCGATGTGCTTAAGTTCGTGGCAAACGGGTTTTGTAGTCACTTTCCCTAGCTGTGGGTCTTGGAGACATTCGTCACCCATCTTACGCTTCCGCGGGGAGTTAATTCTTTTTTACCACAGCCGCACTTAAGACACATCGGAGCCGAGATCGCGCACTGTAACTACCCGGTCCATTATGGCCCGTAATCGTGGGTATTATTCGATTTACTGTGGCCGGCTAGCGTGGGTGCCGATCGTCAACTGTGAACTGCCCCTGGCTGGCCACACCTTATGTTGGGGCTTATAGTCGGTTCACAGTTGCCGGCGAGCCTAACGCCGTAATGAGCTGCCTCGGCTATAGTCGGCCTTCTCGGTGGCTTATAATCGGCTCATTACAGTTGGCTTTCAGGGCCGTCGCGAGCAATGAGTTAACCCGCAGCAGAGGGATGCTGGAGCAAAAGTGTCTCATTGGCGAGGGCATAGATTCGCATAGTACCTGTTGGGTCTTGTCCAGGTGAAGTTGCGTTGTGGAGTGCTTTGAATAGAAATGCTATATACTCAGGATTTTGTTCAACAGAAAAGGATAAAGTTAACAAGCAGCCAAGATACAAAGGAACAAGTTAAAAAAGAGACAGGGTTTTTTAAAGTGGTTCGGCACAAAAATGCCTACGTCCACTGATTCTCTTTGTTAATTCACTTCATATGGGCAATACAAGTTAAGAAAAGTATCAACGGAGGTGTTGGATGTTCCATGCCCTCTGGAACACCTCTCCGTCCACTGTTGACAAAATATAGGCTCCGTTGTGGAGATATTTATGAATTACATATGGTCCATCCCAGATTGGGTCTAATGCTCCGGGGCGAGGGAAGATTCGCTTGAGGACAAGATCCCCTTCCTGTAAGGTACGATGCTTGACTTTGGAGTTGTATCGTGTTGCCACTTTTTGCTTGTGGGCTGCTGTTTTGAGGACTGCATCGTTTCTTCTCTCCTCGATTAGATCCAAAGACATGTGAAGGAGTTCTTCGTTCTCTTCTGGGTTATAGTGGATCCGACGGTGGGAAGGCACAATAGTTTCAACTGGGAGCATAGCCTCCGATCCGTATGCCAAAGAGAAAGGAGTGTGCCCTGTCGATGTTCTGAAAGATGTGCGATAGGCCCATAGTGCCGTAGGAAGTTCATCCACCCAAGCGCCCTTTGATTTTTCGAGCTTCTTTTTGATTAGAGTTTTCAGAATTTTGTTGACTGCTTCGACTTGTCCGTTTGCCTGGGGATATGCTACGGATGAGAAGCTTTTATGAATTCGGTGTTCTTGGCACCAGTTGGCGAATTCCTCGCTGTCAAATTGAAGTCCATTGTCTGATATGATTTTGAGTGGGACTCCATACCTGCACAGAACATTTTTGATCAAGAAGTTAATAACTTTTGCTGAAGATACTTTATTCAGAGGTTCTGCTTCCACCCATTTGGTGAAATAATCAACTACCACTATAGCATATTTGGCCCCGCCTCGGCCCATCGGTAGCTCGCCGATTAAGTCAATTCCCCATATTGCGAAGGGCCAAGGGCTGGTCATTTGAGTAATCTCAGTTGTTGGTAGCCGTGGAATCTTAGCAAATTTTTGGCATCTGTCACATCTCTTGACGAAATCTGAGGCGTCCTTGCTTAGGGTGGGCCAGAAATATCCGTATCGGAGTATCTTTCTTGCTAATGTTTGCCCCCCGGTGTGATCTCCACAGCTCCCCTGATGGATGTTGGATAAGATTTCCTTGGCTTCCCTTCCGGCGACACACCTTAATAATGGGTTAGAGAAACCGCGTCGATAGAGGATGTCTCCTTGTATTGTATAGCGGGACGCTTTCCTCAAGATTTTCTTGACTTCATTACGCCCGTCGGGTAGTGCGCCACTTTGTAGGTAGCTTCGGATGGGAGTCATCCAAGTTGCTTCTTCGGCTGCGGCTATCAGATTCACTTGCTCAAAACTTGGGACCGTTTGCTTTGAGATGGTTACTGCCCCGAAGATGGCGATGTCTCTCATACTCGCTTGCTTTGCCAATTCGTCGGCCTCTTGGTTCTCTTCCCGAGGGATGTGTTTGACTAAGTACTGATCTAATCGGCTGAGAAGCAACTTGGTCTTCTTTAGATATGCTATGAGTCGTTCCTCTCGAGCTTGGAATTCTCCTAGTATTTGATTAACAATAAGTTGAGAATCGTTGTGAAGACACAAAGAATTGGCTCCGATTTCTATGGCAATTTCTAGTCCAGCTATCACTGCTTCATATTCTGCATCGTTGTTGGTGGCAGCGAACTCCAACCTTATAGCATAGTGCAGTTTATTTCCCCTGGGAGTGATTATTACCACACATGCCCCCGAGCCTTGTTCGTTAGATGCACCGTCCACAAAGAGATTCCACTTGATATCTTCTGTTATTTCCAGTTGCTCCTTATCCTCGTTGGTAGTGAACTCTGCAATGAAATCAGCCATGGCTTGTCCCTTGATGGCGGTGCGAGGGTGATAGGTGATATCATATTGACTCAGCTCAATACACCATTTAAGTAGTCGCCCGGAAGTGTCGGGACGATGGAGTACCTGCCTCAGTGGTTGATCGGTCAGAACTTTAATGGAATGGGATTGGAAGTAGTGACGTAGTTTTCGTGAAGTGATTAGTAAACAGTATGCTAACTTTTCAAGTTTAGGATATCTGACTTCTGCCCCAGTAAACCTTTTACTGACGAAGTAAACTGGTCGTTGCGTGCGGTTGTCTTCCCTTACCAAGGCAGCGCTTAAAGCGTGAGATGACACAGCAAGGTATAGGTATAATTCTTCGCCTTCGCTTGGGGTCGAGAGTACCGGTGGTTTCTGGAGGTGTTCGATTAGGTTAAGGAAAGCGGTTAAGCATTCGTCCGTCCATTAGAACTTTCCTTTATCTTTCTTTAGAGCTTCGAAAAAGGGGACGCACTTGTCCGTTGCTTTGGAGATGAATCGGCTTAGGGCGGCCACTTTTCCATTTAGGCTCTGCATTTCCTTTCGGGTGGAAGGTATCTTGATGTCCCTTAATGCTCGGACTTGTTCAGGGTTTTCTTCAATCCCTCGAGCATGGACGATGAACCCTAAGAATTTTCCCGATGACACTCCGAAGGAGCACTTTAGTGGATTCAACTTCATTCCATACTGTCGAAGTACCTGGAACATTCCGCCTAGGTGACTTACGTGATCTTCGGCTTTCCGTGATTTCACCAGCATGTCGTCCACATATACTTCCATAGTTTGTCCTATTAGCCCTGCAAACATCTTGTTGACGAGGCGCTGGTAGGTGGCTCCTTCATTTTTAAGTCCGAAGGGCATCACTTTGTAGCAGTATAAACCCCGGTCGGTGATGAAACTAGTGTGGTCTTGGTCGGGAGCATGCATAGGAATTTGGTTATATCCTGAGTATGCATCCATAAAAGATAGGAGTTCGTGCCCGGCTGTGCTGTCTACAAGTTGGTCGATTCTGGGATGCGGGAAGCAATCCTTTGGGCAGGCGTCGTTTAGGTTGGAGAAGTCAATGCAGGTCCGCCACTTCCCATTAGCCTTCTTTACTAGTACCGGGTTGGCGATCCATTCTGGGTAAACAGCTTCTCGTATGAAGTCATTGGCGAGTAGATTCTTTACTTCTTCATCGAGGGCTGCTGATCGCTCTGCCCCCATACTTCTCTTTTTTTGTTTTACAGGTGCCTTGGTAGGATCAATGTTTAATACGTGGCATGCTATGTCGGGGGAGATTCCGGTCATGTCAGCGTGTGACCGAGCGAATACATCCAAGTTGTGGCGGAGAAAATCAACGAGTTGTTCCTTCAATTCAGCTTTCAACTGGGACCCAATTTTCAGTAGCCTACTTGAGTCGTGCTTGTCTACAGATATAAACTCCATAGCCTCTGCAGGCTCGGCGGTGGCCTCCTCCTCTTTGTCCCTAGGGTCTAATTCATTGAAAGGGTCGCTGGTGTATCGAAGAGGAGGGGCTTTCTTTAGTTGCTATGCTTCAAGGCTTTTTGTGCAGAGGGTAATCTCTACACCTTTCCCTTTATCTTTCCTGTGGTTGTTGCGAAGTTCGGTTACATAGCAGTCTCGTGCAATATCCTGGTCTCCTTCCACTTCCCCTACCCCATTGTCTGTTGGAAATTTCATTTTCAGGCACCATGGGGCTAGGACAATCTGGAAGTCAGATAAGGCTGGTCTTCCTAAGAAGGCGTTGTAGGCCGAATGGTTTTCTATCAGCACAAACGTCTGTTTCCTTACAACGGAGCGGGGATGGCTTCCAATCTCAACAAAGAGGTCCAGCTGCCCGAGGGGCATCTTCGCATCTCCAGTGAAACCGTGTAGTGGTTTATCGCAGGGAGATACATCCTTCATTGATAGCTTCATTTTGTCGAATGCGTGTTTGAACAGGATATTTACAGAGCTTCCAGTGTCTACCAGGATTCGGTAAACTTCGGCGGGACCGAGTCGGGCAGAGATAACCATGGGATCCATGTGAGGGTACTGTCTTCCTTCTAGGTCGCGTTTACTGAATGTGATGTCATCACTTTCTTTCCGCTTTGGGTGGCGCTCTTCTATAACCGTATTGACACAGTCTTTATTGTCTCTAAGCGACTTCCCATATCTTTCCATCTCTCTCCAACTTCTGTCTGCGATGTGCGGACCTCCTGAGATGGTATGGACCACTATCTTCTCTTGACTAGAGCTGCTAGCGTTGCGGTTTCCTCTGTCGGTCCCTGGTGAGGGTAGCCTTGGGTTTTCATTGGCAGGAGCTGGAGTCCTGTCTTGACTTTTTACATAACGTTCCAGTTTCTTCCTTCTGATGTGTTCCTCAATCAGATCTCGGAGATGATGGCATTCGTTGGTATCATGTCCGTGAGATTCGTGGAAGCGGCAGAATTTTCCAGATTTCTATGCGTTATCTGATTCCTTCTTGTATGGTGGGCGTTTGTATCTAACTTCGCCTTGGGTGGCAAGGAAGATATTTTCGACGGTCTCGTTCAAAGGGGTGTAAGTGTCGAATCTTGGTCCTGGCCGATATAGGCGCTTTTCTACCTTCTTGCCCCCAGCATTGTCTTTGGAATCATTTCTTCGAACGTCCCTCGCCACAGCAGGGGCGTTGCCATGGGTCGTCTTACTTTGCTGTCCTGACTGCCCCCCAATGGCAGCATCCTCAATCCTCATGTATTTCCCGGCTTCATGGAAGAAATCGGGTAAAGTAGCTGGTTTTTCTTTTGTCAATCTTCTAGCAAATTTAGTGTCCGGATGCACTCCACTGCAGAGGGCCATTAGGATAAGCTTCTCATCGGCATCTTGAACTGCGGCTGCTGCGGCGTTGAATCTGGTTAGGTATTGCTGCAGCTTTTCTCCAGGTTTCTGTTTGACGCTGGATAAGGAATAAGTGTCCTTAGGTTGCTCCACATGAATGCGGAACTGACTGATAAATTTTTCTTTCAACATTTCCCATGAGCTGATGGATCCTTGGGGTAGATGACAGAACCAGGAGGTAGCAAGATCTGCTAAGAAGAGCGGAAAGCATTTGCACAGTACTCCCTCTATTGCTCCACTCATGAGCATATGCTGCGTGTACCTCTGTAAGTGTACAACGGGATCGAAGGTTCCTTTGTAGGGTTCCATTGTTGGCATCTTCCATTCTCAGGGGGTGATAGCAATTTCGATATTGCGGGCGAAAGGGCTGGTTACCCTAGCGCCTATCCCTCGATCTCTTTGCTCCCATTGGACAAACTCTCTGAATAAGCGTGCCATCCTTTCATTAGAACTTGGAGCAGATAGAAATGAGTTTGGTTCTGTTCTGTGGGATTGATTCCATCCAGACGACCTGTAGGGATGGTATCGTCTATCATTCCTCATATTTTCCAGTGGCTGCCTTTGATCTTCTGGGAGCACGCTTGGGTCAGCTACAGTTGGCCCTTGCCTTGATCTCCCCTTGTCGGGTTCTGATCTAAGCACTTCCTCGGGTCCAACTTTGGGCTGAACTCTAGCTCGGCCCCGTTCACTGGTGTTTCTGTGGTTAGGCAGCATGACAGGCTCAGCTACAGTTGACCTTCGCCCGGTACCTTCCCCGTTGGGTTCGGTACCAAACGTTTCCTCAGGCCTAACTTCGGGCTGTGCTCGGTCTCGGCTCCTACCACGGCTACTTCTGCCGTTAGCTCCTTCGAAGAGGGAAGATCTTTGTTGTCTCTGAGATCCTCCAGACTGGGACTCGCCCCATGATTCAGTGTTGCGGTTGGATTCTTCAGCGTCCCTCAAGCGTGACATGAGATGGTCCACCAAGGCTTCCTGCTGGGACGTGAAGCGGTTAGTTACTTCAACAACAACTCTGTCCAAATCTGCCCTAGTAATTGCTGCAGGCTGTTCTGTGGCAGGAGTGGTTGGGTTAGCCTGTCCTTCATTTGTTACCGTTGCTGGAGGAGGACGATTTACTTGATTCGTGACAGCTGGATCTGGAAGACTGCTGGATGCGATGTTTTTTCCTTTGTTAACATCTTTTCTCTGTTTGGGAGGCATGTTTTCCAAGTGGCGGACGATGCTGTTAGGAAAACTTGTTAAGTAGATGAAGCTGAAGCTTCGAGCTTCTAGCTCTCAATGAAAGCACCAAAAATGTTTGCACAAAAAATGGACAAACACCTCAAAGTTGTATGATTTAGTAGATCTTATGTTGTTCTTAACTATTTGAGCGATTTATGCAAATATATGAAAAGCAGGGGCTAAACTGTAAAAAGACACACAAATTTATAGTGGTTCAGCCAGAATGTGCCTACGTCCACTTTATATGTTATTTCTCTTCTCTTCTTTTGATTACAAGTAAAAGCTTTGATACAAGTAAAAGAAAGTTGTTTGAAAGTTCCTTCCGTGCTTGAGCTCTCAAACTTGTTCCCCGTTGTTGTACCCCTGCCCCTCTATTTATAGAGTGAGGCTGGGGGTAGGGGTCTTGGAGGTATATAGCAGCTGGTGGGCCTGGGCTGCTACAATCTGGCCTGGCACTGCTCTGGCTCGGTAGGACTTTGGCTTGGTAGGATTTTGGCTCGGTAGGACTTTGGTTCGGTGGTTGGAGATGAGGCTTGGAAATGAGTTGGTTCGGCAGGCGGTGGTTCGGTGGGAGTTGGGAAGGTTGGTCCGGTTATGGAGTTAGGAAGGTTGGTCCGGTTATGGAGTTAGGAAGGTTGGTCCGGTTATGGAGTCTGCCGAATGGACATGGTGGGATGAGAATGCCGGATGGGCATTGTGGGATGAGAATGCCGGATGGGCATTGTGGGATGAGAATGCCGGATGGGCACTGTGGGATGGGAACGCCGGATGAGTTCCTTGGGACAAGATTGCCGAATGGACATTGTGGGATGAGAATGCCGAATGGGTTTAGGGAAACCTGGATGGATGGATCAAGCTCCTTGGTCTCGAGATCTTCTGGGTGAGAACACGCCCAACAGTTTCCATATGTTGCGTGAAAAAGTGGGATAATAGAAAATTTATCATATGTTGTATGATCAATGTTGTTTGATTCACTTTGTGGCAAAGTGATAAAAGCTTAAATCTGAAGTTCCCTTCTCCCTTATTTTATATACTCTTCATAATCTCGACGATCTGTTAAACTCCAAAAATATGTGTCATTGTGTCCCATGTTATTCTTTTAAGTCATAAATAACTCGTGCTAGCATGCAATAGCAGCAACCGATTGACTTCCTTAACAAAATTTTAGCTTAAGTAAAAAAATGTTTGAAATTTTTTAAATAAAAATTTACTTATACTTTTCTTAAGTGACTTTTTTAGAAGAGAATGTTTTTTAGGAATTTCTTTTTGTTTTTTATATATATTTGAATTTCCTATAACTGTTTTTTTAAACTAAACCATAGATATTGTTAGGGTTTTTCCTAGATCCCTACACAACTAGATTTTAGAAGAGATAAGAAGTGAAGAAAAAAGAATGACAAACTTTCTCTTTTAAGAAGCTATTGAATACTTCTATAGATCTTTCTTATATAGGTAATTCAGTGCCTTCTTTAAAGCAATAAAAGAGGCAATTAATCACTCTTCAAATTCTCCAAAATCTTTAAATAGATAATGAATTTGAGTCACAATTTCACATGGACTCAAATATCTTCAAAATCTACTTAAATATAGAATATTATATCACCAAAATCTAACAATCTCCAACTTGATACGGTATTCCATAAATGTCATCTAAGCTCCACCTTAAACCTCAAACTCCAAACAATCTCCAATATTACCATGGAAACAAATATCACCATACCAAAAACCAAATAAACTTCAAACCACCTATATATGCATGCTCCCTAATTGAACATGCATATTATCAATAAATCAGATTTTCTTATAATACAATAAAGGTCTCCAAGTAGATTTTGTGGTTTTCTGTTGCATGCCTCGCCTTAATTCAGACAAATTTGGTCTTTCCAACTCCAAATTGAGAACTTTCTTTATTCTCCACCATCTTTCCAATCAGTTTGCAAACATTATTGCGTACTCTTTTTGCAGTAGCACCTCCATATTACCCTCCAAACTCTTGTGACTCTATCTCGAGTTGAAAAGTTACAACCTTTTGCCTCCATTTATCCTACAAAAACATGATTCTTAGTAATTTTTGGGACATGGCTGACTTCTGTAAGCTTCACCACCTTTCCGTTATGCATCTTCAATCTAACGGAATCAATGCCCTTAACATCCAAATCTCCACCATTAGCAGATTTCACCTTTGCATCTTGCTCTTCATAATCAATAAATATTTCCTTTTTATTGCATATGTGGAAACAAGCACCTGAATCAAGTACCCAATCTTTGCTTTTGCCTTTATCCACACATAGGACATTGTCATTAAAATCCTCACCAAAATTCACCTCATCGTCGCTACTATCTTTTCGTTCATTTTGGTCTTCTTCCAATGCATTTATCCTCTCCTTGTCCTTTTAAGCTTATTACAAAGTCTCGGCTGATGATTAGGATTTTAACAGTAATAGCAAAATCCCTTTCCATGTTTGATCTATTTGATCGTCTTTTCATGTCTAGACGATTAACCCTCTTTGCAAGATGGACTTCTTCAATTGGATTTCTATTTTCCTTTTCCTCCTTACCATTTCCTTCCATGAGGTTCATCCTCCGCATCTCCTCATTAAGGAGGCTACTAACCATCGAACCTATTGAAATAACTCCATCAAAATTGAATTGTTTAATGCAACCAAAAGCGTTTCCCAACTTTTCGATAAAGAACTCATCAATATCAAAACTTGTTTCTTATTATCCACCTTGTAATTCACAACCGTAATTGATTTACAATCGCTTGAAATCATTAAGATGCTATCCAATTGAGCTACCTTCCTTAAGCTTCAAATTTACCAATCTTCTCATTAGAAGTGCCTTATTTGTTGTGGAGTATTTCACATAGATTCCTTCCGATTTCCAAAAGCAGGTGTTCATTAGCAACAATATGAAACATTGTATTCTCCAAAAGACATCGAATAGCCGTCGTATCCTTCCCATCCAAAGTCTCACATTTCTCTTCAGATACATTGCTAGCTTTCTCTCCTTTGTTCTCCAATGGTTCATGAGATCATTAAGATATAGAAAATTCTCCATCTTGGCCTTTCATAACCCTCAATTTCTCCCATTAAGTTTTTCAACACTTATCTTCTCCATAAATAAAACTCTCTTCAAAAAAAATTGTGTAGTAAGCTCTGATACCAAACGTTAGGAATTTTCCTAGGATCCTTATACAATTAGATTTTAGAAGAGATAAAAAGTGAAGAAAAAAGAATGACAAACTATCTTTCTTAAGAAGCTATAGAATACTTCAATAGATCTTTCCTATGTAGGTAATTCGTTGCTTTATTTAAAACAATAAAAAAGCCAATTAATCATTCTTTAAAATCTATAAAACAAGCAATGAATTTGAGTCATAATTTAACATAGACTCAAATATCTCCAAAGTCCACTTAAATATGAAATATCATATTACCAAATTATAACAAATATTTGATTTTAAACTTACTATTTTCAAAATAACACAGAAAAATTTGTTTGCGTATTTGAAGAATTGGGGAGGTAGTTAATGAGATTTATATCGAAAAAAAATTAAAAACAAACTTTTTATATATGTGTATATATTTATGTATGTGTGTGTGTATAGATACACACACGCTTAAAAAAATCCATTTTACAAGAATAAGACATGTCATGGGGTTGGTTTTATTAAGGGTATTGTTATTAACACTCCATTTTTGGAAATGAGAGGGTTAAATTTTATGAGCACTCCATATAAAATTAAATTGCTATGAGAAGTACATATCATATTAATAAGCATACATTTTTACCTCTTTTTCCCTCAGTTCGGATATCAAAATCTTAAACACTTTCATTTTCTCTCTCCTTCTCTTTTATTGTTGAAAAAGAAAATAGTGGTGAGAACCAAAAATTTATCTCAATCTTCACAATCAGATTCAAACTTTGATGAGAAGTTGATGGAAAGATAATTTCTTAACCCAATATATTGCACATTTTTTAACAGTGGTAAAAAGGCTTTAACATTACCATGTTGGATGCTTTCTTGAGTAAGAAACAACCTTGTCACTTTCTCATCTGCAATTCGTCTGTAGAGGCGAGTTTGAATTTTCCATATTTGGTTAATTATTTTAGATTAAACATTTAGGGTGATTGAGGGAAAATTAAAATAAATAAAGGAAAGGACAAATAGGTCAATTTGATTGTAATTTTATGAGAGAGCTAGTTTGGTTAGTACCCCTTAGAACAAAAAAACTTTTTGAAAGAAAATAACCCCATCATATCTCAAACTGGGGTGTCAATAACAAGGCCCTTGATTAAATAAGATATTCATCATAAATACAATGAAATGAAACATCAAGGATGCATATTATTGGGGTAAAATTAAGGTATTGGCCTACTATAATCAATACTATAGACCCATTGGTACATTTGTCTAATAATTTCTAGTGATAATATCCAAAAATGCAAACCTCTTTGTGCCTATGAGAATAGATATCTTCGAGCCTTTAAGAATTATAAAAATAACTTCAATGAAAGCCTGCCATAGTATATAACAACGGTTAATAAGCTTATATCAAGCTTCTTCCCGCTCTTTTAAAGGACAAGTTATAGAAGATACAACTAAATCATTTGCAGCTAAAAATTTGAAAGGTTTAGTAAACAAAATTTGTTGAAGTGATTACATAAACAATGGATATTCCCTGACAAACGTACGATATATCGATATCATATTTAGAAGGAAGCACACATGAGAACCACTTTGATTCGGTTTACTAAGCTTGATTCCAATACGGTACAAAAATACATAAAAAAGAACTGGCTAAGGTCACAACATATTTCAACATCAATAATTCAAGTTAAGAAAAGTTACTAGCTCATCATAACCTATTTTGTTATATTTTGCCCAATCAAATGCATTAGGTCAATAATGTTTCAAAAAACCATGATTTGAGTAATCATTTCATACGTTTGAGTGGCAAGAAATATAAATAAGGTCCAATGCTATTATTATACAAAGAGATAGTAAAATTGTACTATCAAATGTTTTAGTACAAAAAAGATGCAGTGAGTTATGATATTTCAATCCACAAAAAAAATTTGATATACACAAACAAGCTGAAATAAATTATAATATTTTAAAACTAGTGTTGAAAAGGAGATGATGATGAAATTAATCTGATTAATGTACAAGTATAGAATCATATATTAGGACATGCAATACTAAATTCAAAACAAGTAGATAAATTACCCAAGTTCAGCAGAGCTAATATTGCACCTGCAAATGTAGTAAAATATGTTATATATTTTTATACATAACATGAACCCTAAGATCTTGAATTACATGACTATCACATTTATAATGAAACTTAATCAATTAAGCATACCTTCAGACATCTTAATAAAAAGAGAAATCTGGTTCTATAACTGGAACTGTTGTAGTTATTGTTGAAACTGCCTCAATGAAGAAGGAAATTGGTTTCTCTCTCTTTGCCTATAAGCTTAAATTGTGTGTTTTGTTTCGTTATCTTTCAGTGATCTTTTATGATGGACAAAGGTTGGTACTTATAGGTAAAGAGAGGATCGACTTTCCAGATTCTTACTTGATCTTAATCGTCCATCAAGATCAAATCAAGAGAAATTAATACTCTAAATTGTAACTGTTTTATTGATTAGCACATAAATAGGAAAACTGATTTCCAAATGACCATATAATGGGAAAAGAAACGTTTTAATTTTTCTTACATGTTCCTATTAATGACCATATAATGGAAAAGGAAAATATTCCTATTAATGACCACATAATGGGAAAGGAAACGTTTAATTTTCCTTACAGTCTCCCTCTTAGTCAATAGGAAGATCCATTAACTTTTTTTTATTAAGATCATAATGCGCGCATGATATGATAAACACTTCTTTAGTCAGTTATCATAAGTGCCTTGGCTAGTCTAGTGGTCAATGGGAGTTATGGCGTATACACATTATTTTGCAACATGCTTACTTCCATATACTATGACATTAACAACTTTGATAACTAGGCTGTAAATGAGATTAACTTAATGGTCATCTAATATCTTGAAGTAAAGACCGTTTCTGTTGTCATTCGTCTAAACATAAATGTGTACACATTAGAAAATAAAAATAGCAGATGTTAACAAATATATTAAGAGCTCCATAATTGTCGTGCGTAAGTAGAAAATTAAATGGCATAAAATAATAATAATTAGGAACTATCTGCAAGGCCCATGCTTTCAACATGTCTTTGAAAAGTCTTTGGAGGTAGTCCTTTCGTGAATATGTCTTTCACTTGTAAGTCTGTACTTATCGATTTAACAACAATTTTCTTTAGTTTAACATCTTGCTTCAGTAATAGGTATTTTAGATCCATGTATTTTGAACCCTTAGTTATCCTACAGGCTTGGAGAAAACGGTTGCAGCTTCATTATCGCAATAGACAGTTAGTGGCTTAGAGGTAAAACTTAAAGCGTCAAAACGTGAGACAAAATTACGCAGCCATATTCCTTGAATTGAAGCCTCATAACATGCCACATATTCGGCATGGTCTAAATCCAGCATGGTCTAAATCTAAATAACTAGTCACCTGTGGGTGACTTGATTTTCTGTCTGTGAGCATGTAATTCCTTATTCCCTTTAGGTATCTTGGTACTTTCTTTACAGCTTTCCAATGAGCGATTCCTAGGCTGCTTTGAAATCTGCCCAGCATACCAACAGCATGACTGATGCCAGGCCTGGTACAAACCTGTGAATATATCAAACTCTCCATAAGAGAAGCATAAGGATATTTGGTCATTTCTTCTTGCTACATAGGAGTCTTTAAGCACTACTCAAGAATAAGTTTGTCTCCTTTATGCAGTAGGATAGGACTAGAGGAACAATTTGCGATGCCAAATCTCTCAAAGACTTTGTCAGTATATGCCTTTTGAGATTATCCTAGAAGTCTTTGTGATCTATCATGGAATATTTATATTCCTATCATATATAAAGCCTAAACTATATCTTTCATTTCAAAGTTCATTGAGACGTAGTCCTTAGTTTCACGTAATAAACCAAGGTCGCTGCTAGCTAATAATATGTCATCAACATACAAAACCAAAAATATGAACTTGCTCCAACTGAACTTGAGATATATACAAGTGTCAACTATGTTTTCTATGAAATCGAAAGCAGTGATGATTTCATGAAACTTTAGATACCATTGTATGGAAGCTTTTTTCAGTCCATAAATTGTTTTCTAAAGTTTGCAGACCATGTCTTCCTGTCCTTCAATTATGAAGTCTTCAGGTTGACGCATGTAGATTTCTTCTTCTAGGTCTCCATTTAGAAAGCAGTTTTCACAACCATTTGATATAACACAAGATCAT
Source organism: Allium fistulosum (assembly GCA_030737815.1). Taxonomy (NCBI): domain Eukaryota; kingdom Viridiplantae; phylum Streptophyta; class Magnoliopsida; order Asparagales; family Amaryllidaceae; genus Allium; species Allium fistulosum. The sequence goes on from CM060901.1 coordinate 1,261,478,913, forward strand.
AATGAGCTACTAATGCCATGATAATTCTAAGAGAATCTTTCTTGGAAACAGGAGAAAAGGATTCATTATAGTCAATGCCTTCTTTCTAATTGAAAGCTTTGAAAACAAGTCTAGCTTTATGTCATTCGATTTTAAAATTGCAATCACCTTTGGTTTTAAAGACCCACTTACAACCAACTGCTTTTGTGCCTTGGTGGTAGTTGAATGACTTCCCATACTTGATTATTATTCATAGATTTCAATTCATCTTTCATGGCATCAATCCATTTAGTAGAATAAACGTCATTAATGGCTAGTAAATAATAAATCGGGTCCTTAATTCCTTTGGATTCTATTAGGTAAAGCGGGTAATTATCATGAATAGCCGATCTCCTTTGTCTATGAGATCTCCTTAAGGTTGGTCAATTTGATGCTTCATTAACATTTTGATTGGTGACAATCTCATTATGGCATTGCTGATCATTTATTGGGTTTTTCTCATTCTGAACGTGTTCAAGAATGGGATGATTTCCAATATATTTAGGTACATGGGGTAAGGGAATGGGTACCCTTATTTCATGAATGACCGCTTCTTGTTATTTTGTACTCCCACCAATTTCACCATTCTCATAGAATCTAGCATTACCGATTTCAACAATTTTCATATTATGATTAGGACAATTATCATTTGAATTTTTCCAGGTAACCAATAAAGTAACCACTGACTGTCTTGAAATCCAATTTCTTTTCATGTGGATTGTATAGTCTAGCTTCAACTGGACAACCCCAAATTTGGACATGTCTTAAACTAGATTTCCATCCTTTCCAAATTTAAAAGAGGTCTTTGGAACGGCCTTTCTTGGAACCCTATTTAAGATATAAACAGCTGTACATAATGCATTCATCCATAGGATATAGGTAAATTAGAATGACTCATCATGGATCTAACCATTTCCATATATGTTCAATTTTGCCTTTCGGCTACACCGTTTTGCCATGGAGATCCAAACGTTGTGTATTTGGCAATAATTCTAAGTTTTTGGAGAATCCAATAAAAGGTCCAGGATGTTGTCATGTTTCATCACACCTTCCATAGAATTCACCACCTCTATTAGACCTAATGATTTTCACTTTTCTTTCTAGTTGTCTTTCAACTTCAGTAACGAATGCTTGTACAACATCTATGGACTAAGATTTGTCATGCAATAGATAAAGATAGCAATAACGTGAATAATCATCGCTAAAAGTGATGAAATATTTCTCTTCTCCAAAAGTTGGAACATCAAAAGGTCTACAAATGTTTGTATGAATTATTTCAAAAAGCCGGGCACTTCTTGTGTCTCCATTCTTTGTGTTTTTTTTGTTGTTTTTCCTTTAATACAATCAATACATGTTGTAATGGTAGTAAAGTCTAAGTCTGGGAGGACACCATATTTTACTAACCGCTTGATCCTACTGGATATATAACCCAACTTTTTATGCCACAAGAAGTAAGAGTCATTTTTGAAGGACTTACCTTTTGTTTACTTATCATGCAAGCTAAGATGGATTCCAACATCTTGAGGTTTGAGATTAGTTTATAAAGTCCATCAGTTAAAATTCCAAAACTACTAAAAATAGAAATTTTAAATAAACTGAAATTGCCATTTCCTACTTCAAATGAATATCCAAACTTATCAAATACGCTTATAAAAATCAAATTACGAGAAATAGATAGAACATAAAGAGTTTGACATAAGTCTAACTGATAACCGCTATATAAAAAAAGGTAAAAAGTTCCAATAGCTTCAATTGGAGCTTTATCTTGATTCCCGATGAAAATGAAATTCTCACTTGGTTTTATGGTTTGGATTTTAATGAATCCTTACATAGAATTGGAAACATGAACGTTTTGCGGCGATATCAATCCATCAAGTAGAAGAAGGTGCATTAGTGAGATTTGATTTGAAATGACTTATGAAACCCATGGGGTTACCTTTGTTTTCGAACCATGCTTTACGCTTTGCACAATATGCCTGATAATGACCAAATTTCTTGTGGAACTTGCAAGCGTCATCCTTCTTTTTATTCTTGGATGATTGATTAGCCTCACCGGTTTTGGGTGGTACGCTTTTATGGGTTAAGTTATTATTTTTCCCAATTAGTTTTCCAGTTCATTGAGTGAAATGAGGAACTTTAATGCCTTATGATCCCTGCCTAGTGTAACGACCCATAAATTTTCAATAATTAAAGTTGTCAATTTAATAAGATTTTGGTAAATAAATTTGGAAGAAATAAAAAACTTTGTAATTTAATAATGAAATGAATGCCAAAATGAAATTTAACAATGTATTTAAAAACTAATTATTAACAATTAAAATGAAATTACAATTTATTGGAGTAATGTAAATTTTTATACTTGGCTATAAATTTATGTAAGAAAACTAATGCAAACATTAAAATTATAAATGATTTAGTATGAAATAAATGACCACTAGATAAAGATTAGATATATAAGAATGGTAACATATGTTTGTGAACAATGAATTCAAAAAGGGTGATTAAAAGTTATAGTAACGGTTGTAGGTTATTATTTAATTGGTCTATTAATTAAATTGTAAATGTTAGATTTGGGGTATAAAACTGAATATAAGTGAATAAATGTAAGTGTGGTATGAACAAATGAATTTGTATATAGTTTATGGTAATTGGATGAATTAAACATTTTGTAAGCAATTATGATCATTAGTGGACATAATAAACTTGAATGTAATATAAAGATAATGATAACATTTATTGCAAGTTACATTCTATTTAGGCTATAAAATGAATTGGAAATTTATTACATTTAAATGTAAGTAAATGTTCATTAACTTGGGATAGGACAGTAATTGTAAAATGTGAATGTAATGAAATAAATGGAAATGCATATTTTATTCATAAGATAATATAAAAGAATGAAACCTATCTGAATGAATTAATGGAGTATTCAATCATAAAAAATGTATACATTTAACAAATTCAATATAATTGAGAACAACTATTAATACAAAGGAAAGATGGATATTTGTATATATATTAATGTAATGAAATTTGTAGAGTGGTATAGACTTCATAAATGGATTAGAATTGAATCAAATCAGTTTATTTGAAATTTATTTATAACTTATGGGAATTCAATTTCATAACAAATAGATTTATGGTAAGAGAATGAAATTAATTACTTTGCTAATTGAAATTTGGATGAATTGGAAAGTTATTAATGTATTAGTATCTAAACCAATGTTAATATGGATTTTTGGGAATTTAAACTTATACTTTTAATTTAGATAAAAATACAGTGTTTGCACGCAATGACTTTCTATATTTTATTTTCTATTTCCCTATGTTTGTTTCTCTAATTTTTATTTTCTATTTTATTTGTATAAACTTTGAATATATTCATTTGATCTTTGATTTATTTTTCTTTGAATAATAGCTTATGAATTTCAAGAGATATAGGTTACCTGTTTTGTATATTTATTGCCTTTTCATTGCGTGCAAAAAAAGGAAAAAATATACAAGATTCTTCCTTCTTAAATTGTGCCTTTTTAATTTCTTGCCTTTTATTTACCTACCCTCTTAATTTCAAACCCTAGCCATTCACCTATTCTAGCCGTGCATTCCCTTATCAAATCAAGCACATAATATTCTCATTATCTCATTTCCTCATTTCCATTTGCATTTAAGAATAAATTATATGTATATGTTTCTCTCTCTTTAATTCTTGCCTTTTTGTTTTCCTATCATTTACTCATCTATAGCCGTTCATTCTTTTTGTAAACCCTAGCCGCCATCTAGTTTTGCAATCCACGTGAATAACTTCTCATCTCAAAGTCATTTGCAAAAAAAAATTACAGAAAGCTATGGCTTCCTTCTCTTCCTTCTTTCCATTTCTCTTTTGTTTCTCCTTTATTTCATTGCTATTGCTTGGCCTCCACCATAATTCCGACCTAATCCCATCATCCCTCCTCCTCACCACCATCCAAGGACGTGACCACCATGAAGATAACATCACCAAAACTTTGACCAAACCAAGCCATGTAATGATCACCTTGCTTTGAGTTTTCAAGGTTATGTCATTTTTATTTCCTATCTTTTCATTGGTGTAATCTCTATTCTTTGTATTGAATCATGTTCTTATGTTTGGGATATTTGTTTGCTTTTTTTTATGTACAAGATGTGGATTTTGGGCTCTCTTTTCACTCAAGTTTGCATCTTGCTTTGTTTTATCAAAAGGTTATGTCCCTTTGATCCATATTGTTCATTGTTTGATTCATAATCTTGTATGTTGAATTATACACTTATGTTTGTGTAATTGTTTGTATACAAGATTTGGATCCGACTCTTCATCCACTCAAAAGAATATTATCGTGCCTTTTCGTGCTTTGCGGAGTTTAGATTTGGGTTTGAATTTCAATTCTAGCTTTAAAAGGTGAGTTATTCACTCTAGACATACGTACTTTTATAATTGTGAATTGACGACAAGTAAATTGTATAAAATAATGTGTTATGTTCAAACATGCATGTGATATATTTATATGATGTTAAATACTGTTTATATGCCTGTTATATCATCTGTTATAATATTATTTGTGTACTGTTATTTATTTCCTGCTTATCATCACTGCAAGTTCCCTATCACTATGGGTTGAAATGATACATACCCGAACGGACTTTAGAATAGGGGGAAATCGTTATGGGCTGAAATGATAGGCCTGAGCGATTTTTATTTATTTTATTTAACTTGGGATTGCGGGTTCGAAATGATAGAACCCGGATTTTTCTTTGTAATTTATGGATTGAAATGATATATTATCCGTATCACTTGACCTAGGTTAGAAAATATTATACAGACCCGTGGTTATTTTATATATTTTTTTGGAAGTTTTAAGTATTTTGAAACTGTAAATTTTGATATTTTAATTTAAATTTGGTTTTTAAAATGATTTAATAAAGTGAAAATGATTTTCTATGTATTAAAAATGTTAAAAAAATGAATGGAAAATTGTGATTGGAAATATAACCTAATTTGGAAATATGTGATATTGACTAAGACAATAAACGCTCTTTATTGTTAAAATAAAATGTAAGTTAAAAATATACATTTGACATGTAATTTTAATTAATGGTAGATTGAATAAGACAATAAATGCTCTTTATTGTGAAAATAAAATGTATGTTAAAAATGAACATTTGACATGTAATTTTAATTAATGGGACAATAAATGCTCTTTATTGTGAGAATAAAATGTATGTTAAAAATATACATTTGACATTTAATTTTAATTAATGGAGATTGAATAAGACAATAAATGCTCTTTATTGTGAGAATAAAATGTATGTTAAAAATGAACATTGGACATGTAATTTTAATTAATGGGATATTGATTAAGATAGTAAATGCTCTTTATTGTGAGAAAAAAATGTATGTTAAAAATGAATATTTGACATGTAATTTTAATTAATGGGAGACTGAATAAGACAATAAATGCTCTTTATTGTGAAAATAAAATAAAAATGAACATTTGATATGTAATTTTAATTAATGTGATATTGATTAAGACAATAAATGCTCTTTATTGTGAAAATAAAATGTAAGTAAAAAAATGAACATTTGACACGAAATTTTAATTAATGGGATATTGATTAAGACAATAAATGCTCTTTATTGTGAAAATAAAATGTAAGTTAAAAACGAAAATTTGACATGTAATTTTAGTTAATGTAATATTGATTAAAACAATAAATGTTCCTTACTGTAATAATGAAATGCATGTAAATAATATACTTTAACTTAACATAAGGAATTTCAACTTTAAATGGGAAATTACAGTAATTTAGTTTATTTAACTTAAAAGCATGGTTTATTTAATATCCAAATGAATTAATTAGTGTAATAAAATAGAAGTGATAGAATAACTATCGTAAAAATTGTAAGTATATAAACATTTGGATTATATAAAATGGTAAAGTGGAAAGTATTACATTCCAGAATGCTATGATTTCTTAAATATTACATTTCAAAAACGCTATGATCCCTTAAGGTTACATTTCCAACTTGCTATGATTTCTTAAGTATCGCTTTTCCAAAATGCTATGATGACCTAAGGTTATGTTTTCGAAATGTCATTATTTCTAAAATGTAATGTTTCAAATTGCTATGGTTATAAAAGTTACATTTTAGAGTGCTATGGGTTTTAAATTATTATGGTTTCACAGTGTTATAATTAAATTGTTTAATTTTGGAACTGGATATGAAAATTTGGTTTTGAAAGTATATACTATTTTAAAATAAATGATATGGTTTGAAATAGATATGATATTTTGGTTTTGAAACATAAACTATTTTGAAATTTATAACCACGGGTTATAATAACGATTGGTTGTTAAAGAGACCGGGATCAGATATGGACATACTCTCCGTCGATACCGAAAACCACTTTAACAACTGTGTACGCAGTGGATATTCCAGAATGAAGTAGGATGGTGGCGACGATCCTAAGGTATATGCGTGGACCTAACTCCGGTGAGTTGGCATAAGGTGGCTAAAACAGGAGCGATCTCGGGCCAATGAGGTAGCACCTCTTATCGGACTCACTTCTTCGATACCATTCTATTACTTTGTGATTGTTTGGGTGCACCCCTTGATTTGGGAGTGTTGTTCATCAGTCCGTGTGCGTAATTGGTATATCTACCCTGGCATTGTTTGGGTGCACCCCTTGATTTGCTATGCGTTTCCATCAGTCCGTGTGCGTAATTGGTATATCTACCCTGGCATTGCCTTGTGTGCCGTGTCACCTACCATATCGAGCTTTACTACGATTTGTGATTTCTCCCGTAGCCTGTGGAGTATCGAGTGTGACGCCCCACCTCTATACCCACGCTAGCCAAGGACACTACGGGGTAATGCCGTCAACTAGCGCGGAGAATAAGGCTGTTGAGGAGCGACCATCTGTGTAATTGCTTTGTGCGAGTACCGATATGCCAGATAAAAATATAACTTTTCTTCTCAAGAGGAATCTGACATACCGATACAAACTCAAAGCTACTACACAGTGGCTATATGGACTTCGGAAACAAATATAGAAATAAACATAACACAAATCAGTCACAGACAGTTAATATCACAAAGGCGGAAATAGATATGAATATAACACATGAAAGTGTACATCAGAGTAGTGGTCAGATAAGATCCACAATAACACAAAAGAATAGACACAAGTGCAAGGCAAAAGAATATGTATACATCAAGGAGTCTAAATCTCAAATGTATACAACCAAAAACTACAATGCTAAAGTAGTTAGCCAAAAGTCAGGAGATGGCTCCAGATAGGAAGTCAAGCAGAAGCACCTGTAAAATCTCACTCTGAGCCAAGTATTATTTAAGAAGAAAATAATAAATAGATCAGTCTAGCTATAATTATTAGATAAAAATGAGATATAAGAAGAGATATAATAATAAAACGTATGATAACCCAAAATGTCATACTACGTCAAGTATACATCAGAAAACCCACAAAAGTCCTACAATATCTCAATAATCTCAAAACACAGAAAAGAACACCATATTCTTAATTTAATTAACCAAGCCACAAAAATGACATACATATCAATGCCATTGGTAAAAGCTGGTGAAACATAAATTCCAGAAATCAACAATTAGAGATCTATAAATCACAAGAAAGAGGATGACCAATCCCATAAACTAAACATCGATTCACCTAGAAAGATACACCCCATGTAAAGTCTAGCATCGATACACCTAGAAAGATGCACCCCATGCAAAGTCGAACATCGACGCACCTAGAAAGATACGCCCCATGCTCTAGCATCGACGCACCTAGAAAGATACGCCCCATGCATAAATAAACATCGACGCACCTAGAAAGATACGCCCCATGTAATGTCTAACATCGATGCACCTAGAAAGATACACCCCATGCAAAGTCGAACATCGACGCATCTAGAAAGATACGCCCCATTCATATACGAACATCGATGCACCTAGAAAGATACGCCCCATGTCCCGACTTATTGAGCCGATTGCTCCACGAAGTAAACAAACATCGACGCACCTAGATAGGTAAGACCCATGCGTAAAGTAATCATCGACGCACCTAGATAGGTATGACCCATGCGAGAAGTGAGACGAAGCTCATTAAAACGAGGAACAGTCCTCCACGTGGACAAAGAGACATCGCACATTGCTAGTCTAAACCATAAAATGATCATCATCGATCATCAAGAAGTGTCGATTACACTAAGCTAGTAAATATAAGAGTTTAGCTTCATGTCCCATAACCACTTGCTTAACTTAAATATTTGCGAACAAACTGTAGAGCTCCATTAGAAAATTGTCACAAGAGTTTTAATCGAACAAGTCCATAAATTATCCGATGAAGTAAACGCAAACGTTTCATACCACTTGTTTTGCTAAGCCGTTTAATTAGATTTTTTCATACGAATGAGGTAAATGTTTGTATATACTAATAGATTAGAAAACGGTTATATAAACAAGCTTTGTATTTAAAAGTAGTGTTGAAATTGTTTTGATGAAAGAGTTTGAGTATTTACTACTAGTATAGAAACCTTTGTATTTTAAAGTGACAAGTCATAGAAATAATTGTAGAAACAATCAATCATTAAAATTCACATTCGAAGACGTGAATCAAATCCAATTAAACCAATAAAGAATCCATCGAAATGGATATTCAAAAATCCCAAAAAAGGAGTCATCAAAGTCATAATAAATGATAACAACAAATAGGATCATCACGAATCGATTCAAATGGGAAATTCAATCCCAAAAGGCAAAGTGGGCAGAAACAGCAGGTTTAGTCGACTGAACAGGGTTTTTCAGTCGACTGACCCTGTAACTGGAAATTGTCCAGGTTCAGGAAACTTTCTGTTTCCAGGTTCAGTCGACTGAACAGAGTTTTCAGTCGACTGAATCATGCCTGGAAACTTTCGGGTTCCAGGTTCAGTCGATTGAACAGACCCTTCAGTCGACTGAATCTTGCCTGGGCTGTTTTTTGGCCTATGCAAATGAAGAGAAAACTCTTCCAAAATGCAACCGGACTAACATTGGCTCTAAGGGTTTATGTCAATCGACAACCCGGCCCTATATGCTCCTCGGTGCATCACCAAAAGCATGATCAAACATCCATAAAAGGATTTTCACATAAATTTGACTTCAAAAACCAAAAATTGGAATATTCACAAAACCAATCCAATTCAAGAGCAAATGCACAAGAAGAGGTGTTAGGAATTCATACCTAACAGCCAAAGATAATTATAGTCATAGATGTGAGATAAAAATCCCACCTTTAAACCTAAAACAAATGAAGAAGAAGCTATAGAGCAATGGCAAGGACAATCACTCTCCAATTCCAACTCAACAAGCTTGAATCTAAGCTTAAAAGAGTAACATTTCCTAAGTTAGGTTTAGGGAATTTCTGAAATTGAAAGGGAGAAAGAGTTGGAGAAGATGAAGAGGAGGCTTACCAATAGCTTCTCTTTGATTTTGGAGCAAGAATTCAAGTTTGAAAGAAGAAACTAGGGCTTGAAATTTCTAATTCCCTTTCCTTTCCACCATTTTCAGTTTTAGCTTGAGTTTGAGGAGTAGGAATGAGTGAATGGAGAGGAGAGGGCTTGAGTTAGGGTATTAAGTTAGCTAGTGGGCTGAATCCAAACCTAAAACCCAATAGACAAAGTAGCCAAATTCGATTAACTCCAAACATGTCGAAGTTTATACTTAAAAAGGTCGCAAACGGCATTTTGAACTCAATGGAAGTGGTCTCGAGTCCCAATTCGACTGTTTTCTAAATGTAGCTTTTCGGACTAAAATCCGACGAACGATGAAATATTTAAATATAAAATCGATAAATTTGCGGGTTGTTACAGACTCCCCTCCTTAGAGAAATTGCGTCCTCGCAATCTTAAGAAATAACTAAAAAGTAACAACCACAAAAGCATATCATCACAAAAGAAAGTTTGAAATAAGAAGTTCACCATAAAGAGCACGAAAGAGTAAGTCCGAATGTGTTTGCTCGATGAATCCTCTGGATTCCCAAGAGAAATCCTTGGGATTTGAGAACCATTGAACTTTCACAAGAAAAACATCTTTATTTCGAAGGCGCTCAACCTCCGAAGCAATGATGCGAATAGAATGTTGCTCAAAAGTCAAATCTGGTGAAACTTCAATCCCTGCTATAACACCAGGCTCAAGAATAAAAATCGAAAACCTAAAATCATTTCATAGTTAAAAGACGTGGAAAACGTCAAGAATAGCAGAAAATTGAACCGGTGCAAGGCGTAGTACAAAAACGGTACGCCCGAGAAACGAGAAACTCGAATAATTTGGAACAACAACGTAGTACAATAACGGTACGCCAGATGAACCAAAGCTCGAATAATTTCGGAACACCAACGTAGTACAAAAACGGTACGTCCAATAAACCGAACACCATAAAAGAACATCGGATGCTAGTCCATAAAAGAAATGAGATAAAACTCAATAAAACGAAGTATATCAAAACGTCCGATGAACTTGATAAAAAGATAATTCCATTCAGACACCATCAAAGAATCAACCACTTGTTGCTTATGACTAAGCGCATTGGCGACACGATTTCCCTTTAGGGAATAAAAAGAATATCAAGATCATAAGATGCCAGGAACTCGAGTCAGCATGAAGTTCCTTATGAGAAAATAAACATTTCAAAGATTTATGATCGAGGTGGAGAACAAATTTCTCCCCCAAAAATGATGATGCCAAACTCTAAAAGCGAAAACAATAGCCGCGAGCACTAGATCATGAGTGACATACCTAGTCTCGATCGGCTTTAATGATTTAGAAGCACAAGTGATAGCACGTTCTCTTTTGCAAGAGAACGGCATCCAAACTAATACGATTAGCATTGGTACAAAAGATAAAGTCTTGGTTCCCTTCGGGAATCACAAGAATAAGAGTATCGAAAAGAAAGAATTTCTTTTAAATAATCTTCTTTCCCGAAAAGCTAAAACTTTCAAAATTACATTTATCTTTATGTAATAATCTTTCTAGAAAAATTACATTTTTACAAGTCAATATATTGTGTCAAATTGTCTCATAAAAGCATTTAGGTAATTCCTATCGATAACGTTGATCAAGCGCACCGACCAGAATTGTTAAAGTAATCAACGGGCAATACAATCACAAAATCCTCTTCTTTATGATAAAAATGTCTCTAAAAAAACTCTTAAGAATATTCTTTGTTCGTTTTAAGAACAAAAATCCAATTATACTTAGAAATAAATCTTATGAAAAAGATTTGCAAAATTTTAAATTGCTATTTTCATCCAAAATCAATAAATACAAAAATGGAGTCATCGAGATATTCATAGAATACTCGATTCATAAAATGGATGAAATAAGCCGGACAAACTGAATGACATAATAAGTCATTCATAAGAACCATAATGAGTGCGGAATGCGGAAAGTGGAATGCTAACTTCCGCAACTCGTAGCTAATGGAAACCAGTAGCAAGGTCGAGCTAAAAAGACCTTAACACCGCTCAAAAGATTGCTTAGGTGATAATCCTAAGACAAGCTCAAAAATACCGGAAAATTTCACAACTATTTAGATGAGAGAAATAACACTTTCCTCATCATGAGGGCTTAAAGAATTAAAATGATGCCACCAAAAAATTGAAATAGAAATCACAAAGAAAAAATAGAAATCTGCTTAACGGATTGAAAATGTCGAAGATGAATAGTCCACTCGGGACAAAGGATATGGCTTCATAATAATTAAGCCAATCCTTACAAAAGTCAATTCCGAAGCATAAGTAAAAATCGGCTTGGAAAGAAAAATCCCATAAAATGATTTCGACATCAATAAAAAAGCAAATTGAGTGTTGTGGATCCACCAATCCTGATTTGCAATCCTCAAAGAAGTCATCAAGCCTAGAAATGTTTAAAGAAAAATAATCACAAGTTCTTTTGATATAAAAATAATGAGATGAAACCCATATCAAAAGAACTCGAATAAGATAATCACAAAACAAATATCGTCAATGATAGAAGGAGAATTACCTTGACCAAGAGAAGTGTCACTAGGGGCTTGAACAACATTTAGCTCTCCCTCTCTCCTACTTTGGAGTATGGGACATGTAGATATAAGATGACTCGAACTTTTACAATAACGACAAAAAAATGGTTTCGGGCACTCATTTGCATAGCGGTCCGTAAGACCACAATTGTAGCATCGTCCACGACTAGAGGTAGGAGTCTTTGCTACCGAAGATTCTTGCTTCCCTTTCTTGTTGGGATTGGGATTGGGGCCTTTGAACTTAATAGGCCTTTTCATGTTGTTGATGAAGTTTTGTTTAGCACCTACAACTTCAACATCACACTCTTTATCAGCCTCTTCAAGACGAAGAGCGATATCAATAAGCTGATCGAAAGAAACTTCCAATTTCAGAAGTAACGGCTTCTTGAGATTCTTATTAAAGCCATAAACAAATCTCTGATTTTTCTTCAATGGGGTATTAATATATTCAACCCCGTATTTAGAAAGAGATTCGAAAGATGCGACGTAGTCCGTCACAGAAGATTCGCCTTGAACAAGGTCGATAAAACGCCGGGCCAAAGTTACTTTTTCAGCCTCCGGCACAAATTTCAATTCGAATCTTTCTCGGAATTGCTCCCAAGTGAGTTCTGCTTCAACGATTTCAGAAATAAGAAGCTCATACCAATCCAATGCTCTTTCTTGGAGCATGCTAGAAGCCACTTGGACTCGGTGGAGATCAACAAGATTCATGCAAGAAAAGATGCGGTCGCATGATCTAAGCCAAGCTTGGATTTCAATGACACTCTCGGATCCCCGGAATGGCCTTCCACCCAAATCGGTATAATCTCTACACAAGCGTGCAAAACCGGATCTAGGATGAGTAGGCTCTGGAGTGGGTCCGATAGCTTGAGCATTCTTAACAAGATCTAGAAGCTGCTGGGCAGACATAAATACTCCCTCCTGAGGAGTAGCACTGGATTGACCGACGTCGGTACGGCCAGATCTAACCATTTCTCATCTTTACGAAAGAAAGAAGAAGAAAAAGTTATTCTCAGAATGAACATCAAACAATCATGATTGATAAAACAAGGAATCATAAAAGAAAATAGGATAGAACGGGTCCAACTGACTCAAATAAAATTCTAAGGCACGACTCCTAAGAAAGACTTAGGACAATGATCCTTGTTAGATTATTCTACATTGTTCCGAAGTTTGGCTCTGATACCATGCTGTGATGCCCCACCTCTACCCACGCTAGCCAAGGACACTACGGGGTAATGTCGTCAACTAGTGCGGAGAATAAGGCTGTTGAGGAGAAACCATCTGTGTAATTGCTTTGTGCGAGTACTGATATGCCAGATAAAAATATAACTTTTCTTCTCAAGAGGAAATCCGACATACCGATACAAACTCAAAGCTACTACACAGTGGCTATATGGACTTCGGAAACAAATATAGAAATAAACATAACACAAATCAGTCACAGACAGTTCATATCACATAGGCGGAAATAGATATGAATATAACACATGAAAGTGTACATCAGAGTAGTGGTCAGATAAGATCCACAATAACACAAAAGAATAGACACAAGTGCAAGGCAAAATAATATGTATACATCAAGGAGTCTAAATCTCAAATGTATACAACCAAAAACTACAATGCTAAAGTAGTTAGCCAAAAGTCAGGAGATGGCTCCAGATAGGAAGTCAAGCAGAAGCACCTGTAAAATCTCAGTCTAACCCGAGTATTATTTAAGAAGAAAATAATAAACGGATCAGTCTAGCTATAATTATCAGATAAAAATGAGATATAAGAAGAGATATAATAATAAAACGTATGATAACCCAAAATGTCATACTACGTCAAGTATACATCAGAAAACCCACAAAAGTCATACAATATCTCAATAATCTCAAAACATAGAAAAGAACACCATATTCTTAATTTAATTCACCAAGCCACAAAAATGACATACATATCAATGCCATTGGTAAAAGCTGGTGAAACATAAATTCCAGAAATCAACAATTAGAGATCTAGAAATCACAAGAAAGAGGATGGCCAATCCCATAAACTAAACATCGATGCACCTAGAAAGATACACCCCATGTAAAGTCTAGCATCGATACACCTAGAAAGATGCACCCCATGCAAAGTCGAACATCGACGCACCTAGAAAGTTATGCCCCATGCTCTAGCATCGACGCACCTAGAAAGATACGCCCCATGCATAAATAAACATCGACGCACCTAAAAAGATACGCCCCATGTAATGTCTAACATCGATGCACCTAGAAAGATACACCCCATGCAAAGTCGAACATCGACGCATCTAGAAAGATACGCCCCATTCATAGACGAACATCGACGCACCTAGAAAGATACGCCCCATGTCCCGACTTATTGAGCCGATTGCTCCACGAAGTAAACAAACATCGACGCACCTAGATAGGTACGACATATGCGTAAAGTAAACATCGACGCACCTAGATAGGTACGACCCATGCGAGAAGTGAGACGAAGCTCATTAAAACGAGGAACAGTCCTCTACGTGGACAAAGAGACATCGCATATTACTAGTCTAAACCATAAAATGATCATCATCGATCATCAAGAAGTGTCGATTACACTAAGCTAGTAAATATAAGAGTTTAGCTTCATGTCCCATAACCACTTGCTTAACTTAAATATTTGCGAACAAACTGTAGATCTCCACTAGAAAATTGTCACAAGAGTTTCAATCGAACAAGTCCATAAATTAACCGACGAAGTAAACACAAGCATTTCATACCACTTGTTTTGCTAAGCCATTTAATTAGATTTTCTCATACGAATGAGGTAAAGGTTTGTGTATACTAATAGATTAGAAAACGGTTTTATAAACAAGCTTTGTATTTAAAAGTAGTGTTGAAATCGTTTTGATGAAAGAGTTTGAGTATTTACTACTAGTATAGAAACCTTTGTATTTTAAAGTGACAAGTCATAGAAATGATTGTAGAAACAATCAATCATTAAAATTCACATTCGAAGACGTGAATCAAATCCAATTAAACCAATGAAGAATCCATCGAAATGGATATTCAAAAATCCCGAAAAAGGAGTCATCAAAGTCATAATAAATGATAACAACAAATAGGATCATCACGAATCGATTCAAATTGGAAATTCAATCCCAAAAGGAAAAGTGGGCAGAAACAGCAGGTTCAGTCGACTGAACAGAGTCTTTCAGTCGACTGACCCTGTACCAGGAAATTGTCCAGGTTCAGGAAACTTTCTGTTTCCAGGTTCAGGCGACTGAACAGAGTTTTCAATCTACTGAATCATGCCTGGAAACTTTCGGGTTCCAGGTTCAGTCGATTGAACAGACCCTTCAGTCGACTGAATCTTGCCTGGGCTGTTTTTCGGCCTATGCAAATGAAGAGAAAACTCTTCCAAAATGCAACCGGACGAACATTGGCTCTAAGGGTTTATGTCAATCGACAACCCGGCCCTATATGCTCCTCGGTGCATCACCAAAAGCATGATCAAACATCCAAAAAAGGATTTTCACATAAATTTGACTTCAAAAACCAAAAATTGGAATATTCACAAAACCAATCCAATTCAAGAGCAAATGCACAAGAAGAGGTGTTAGGAATTCATACCTAACAACCAAAGATAATTATAGTCATAGATATGAGATAAAAATCTCACCTTTAAACCCAAAACAAATGAAGAAGAAGCTATAGAGCAATGGCAAGGACAATCACTCTCCAATTCCAACTCAACAAGCTTGAATCTAAGCTTAAAAGAGTAACATTTCCTAAGTTAGGTTTAGGGAATTTCTGAAATTGAAAGGGAGAAAGAGTTGGAGAAGATGAAGAGGAGGCTTACCAATAGCTTCTCTTTGATTTTGGAGCAAGAATTCAAGTTTGAAAGAAGAAACTAGGGCTTGGAATTTCTAATTCCCTTTCCTTTCCACCATTTTTAGTTTTAGCTTGAGTTTGAGGAGTGGGAATGAGTGAATGGAGAGGAGAGGGCTGAGTTAGGGTATTAAGTTAGCTAGTGGGCTGAATCCAAACCCAAAACCCAAATAGAAAAAGTAGCCAAATTCGATTAACTCCAAACATATCGAAGTTTATACTTAAAAAGGTTGCAAACAACATTTTGAACTCAATGGAAGTGGTTTCAAGTCCCAATTCGACTGTTTGCTAAAAGTAGCTTTTCGGACTAAAATCCGACGAACGATGAAATATTTAAATAAAATATTTAAATATAAAATCAATAAATATGCGGGTTGTTACTTTAGGGTAGCCCCCATTTTGGGAGTATGCTAATACTGGATAGACTACTGGGACTATTACGTGTTAAGGTGGAAAATGTAAAGCCTTAATGCTATTTAAAAGTATGTTTATTTTATATTAGACATTATTATAATAGCGAATATTACTACATAGTAAATAGTTTAACGGATCCTTAAAGAATGGGCGACCCCAAGCATTCTTTAAGTTACTTGTACCTTTATTACAGTTCACTTGAGTTGGTTTACATTTGTATAAGTATGTATGCCCTGACTCGAGTGTTTTGTGTTTTTCTTTACGCTCGGGTCAAACTGAGTGATACAGCATTTGAGACTCACCTTTGGAGTTGGAGTTTTGCTTTGAAGAACCTGATATCTATCCCTCTAGTTGGTTCCAGTTGTATTCTGAGTTGTTCCCGATTATCATACTGTTTCTCCTGTTGTATCTTGGTATTCCTATTGTATCTTACTTAACTCTGATGTATTATATAGTAGCTTCATGAACTACTATTTCTTTGTTCCGCTGCATTATATTACTCTGTGTCTGTGATCTGTGATTATTTATTTACTGTATATGATGAGTTTGCCAAATATAAATTAACAATTCGGTATTTTGAGCAATTCAAGTCCGACATGTGCGGATGCGAATGGTTGAAAATATCGGGTCGTTACAGTTGGTATCAGAGCTTTGGTTTTAGGCAAACTCGGCATATAGAGTAAATTTAAATACAGAATCACTTTCGTTCGAACTTGAATTCCTTCTTCTTCGATTCAGTTTCCTTTGAATTTTGAAACGTTCCCTTTAGTTCCAAGTCCATTCTTGTCCTCCCCTATTCGTGTCTTCTTGATTCTGGAGTGTCCCTGTAACGACCCACCATTTTGGACCATTCGCATCCATTATAAGTGTATAGGTAGACACTCATGCCGGAGTTGAATTGCTCAAAATACCGCGTTGTTAATTTAAATTTGGCAAAACTGAACATATACAGTAAATAAAATAATCACAGATCACAGACACAGAGTAATAATTTGCAGCGGAAATAAAAGAGATAGTAGTTCATGAAGCTACTATATGAATATATAAAATACATCAGAGTTTACAACAGAAGAGTAATACGATACATCAGAGTTAAACCAGATACAACGGAAGGGTAACACGATACATCAGATACAAATCAGAATACATCACTGGAATCATCGAATATCTGAAAGCTGGATAGATAGCTGGATCTCCAAGCGAAGCTCCAACTCCAAAGGTAAGTCTCGAAAACTGAACCACTCAGTCTGACCCGAGCGTAAAGCAAAATACAAAACACTCGAGTCAGGATTAACATTCTTATATTAATAAATCCAACTCAAGTGAAATAGTAATTGAAATACAAGTAACTCAAAGGATGTTTGGAATAACCATCCTTTAAGGATCCGTTAAACTATCTACTAGGTAGTAATATACGCTAAGTAGATAATGTCTATCAGTAATAATAAGATATCAAAATAGCGTTAAGTCATGGCCCATTCCACCCTTAACACATTTTTATTCCCAAAAGCATATACAAGACCGTAGTTTCCCCAAAACCGGAAGTCACCAAAGGGCAATCCATATACTAAAGGTACAAATCAAAATCATAGTGGTCGCGTATAAATGGAATACAAGTATGACAAGGCACATGAGGCAATACCCAAGGTAGTGATACTACCGTTCGCCTGATCCGGACTGGTGAGAACGCAACGCCGCAGCGCCCGCAACACCGTGAAACAACACTCCCAAAATCAAGGGTGCACCAATCGACAACAAGTATAAGTAGTTCGAAGAAGTGTGTCCACTTGAGGTAGCTAATCCTCCATTGGCCCGGCACAGCTCCTGTTTTAGTCATTTCCAATTTGACACAAGTGTCAAGGCTATCCATTATCGTTCTCTTTCTTCAGTCATCACGTACATCATTCCAACCATTTCATTCTGGATCATCACTCCGCGTATAGTTATTAAAGTGGTTTTCGGTTTAGATAGAGAGTATATCCATAACCGAATTCCGGTCTCTTTAATAACTTCCGTAATTATTTCATCGATTGGTCGTTTATTTATTTCAAAACCAAATCAATTTCAATTTCAATTTCAATTCGTAAATCAACATTTCATTTGTCTTTCTAAACCAATTCCCAAAATTTACGTTTCAAAACTTCCAAATTACCATTTCAAAAGCTTATAATTCAATTTCGATTTCTATTTAAAACAATTCAAATATTGATTCAAATTCGTATATAAATTCCATTCCGAAATCATTTAAATAAATTTTATTTAACATTCTAATCAATTTAAACTCATTTATCGATTTCATTCAATATTCGTTAAGTTACTTTATCATTCAAAACAATTTCTATTAAATTTCCAATTCATTAAATCAATTTCTTAAATTCAACTTCATTAAATCAAAACTTACAAATTTAAATTAAATTAAATTCGTCAAATCATTTCTTTCAATTACAAGTCTTATATTAATTCCAAAAATATCACATTTTCATTTCTTGTTAAAGAAATTCAATTTCACTTATTTACTTTCTTAAATAATTTTCCAAAACTCACTTAATAAAGAAAACTCAATTTCAATTATTACGAAGTAAAATCCACTTATTCAAAAGTTCAATTTTCTTATTAAAGAATTTCAATTCAATTTAATCATTTAATAATTCATTATTAAATAATTCAAAACTTAATTATAATTTCAAACTTAATTATTAAATCATTTCAAAGTTTAATAATTTCAAACTTAATTATAATTTCAAACTTGATTATTAAATCATTTCAAACTTAATTCAATCATTTCTCAATTTAAACAACATTCTTCCATCAATTTCATTGTTAACATTTTGTTTCAGATTATTAAATATTAACATTTTCCTTTCATTAAAATTCAAATTTCAACTTCATTTCAAAACCATATTATTTATTCAAATAAAATCTTTATTTTATTTTTAAATCAAATCATGGACCAATCGGGTTTTATTTAATTTCCTATCCTAGGTCAAAGTTCAATTTGGGTATTTATCATTTCAACCCGATTCCAATTCAATTCAAAATCAAAACATAGCAAAGGGAACTTGCAGTGTGATAACTGGGATGGTGTCAAAGTAAATAAACAAGCAATAACAACAACCAATATCAATCCAATAATCAACTCAAATAATCCCGAAATAATCGTATTAATTCGAATTGTTATTTGTACGAATTAATATAATTATTTCTAGAATCCACACTATCATTTCATGTAGATTAAAGATTATTACATTACGGTTTTCACTTGTCATCCATTTACAATTTTATACTACAACAATTAATCCAATATACGTTCACCGGTTCAAAGTGTAATTATCACTATTTTACATGTCAATTAATTTAACAAATAAAAGGGGTCATATTCAACTAATCAAATTCAACATATATGTCAATTCAAATTTTTAATTATCCTACGTCAAATTTACTTGCATAGCATTTATCACTTCATACATTTCAATTTAACATCCCATATAAACAACAACAGTCAATCAATTATCAATCAAACTGGATTATCATCGTATAATTAACAAATAATGGTGTCAGATGTCACAGGTGAACTGATACAGGTAATAACAGTGTAAATATCTAACAGCAGCATATTTCAATTGTCGTTTCAATTGAAATTAAATTTAATAAATAAAAGAACGTTAATCGTGAGTGAGTGCTCACCTTTCGAGGCTAGAGAGATTCGACAAATGAAATGAGATACAAATCCAAGCACGAAGTCCAAACAAAGCAAGATTGAACGCGAACTTGACGATAAAGCTGATAAAAGGCATAGACGAAATCAAATTAGAATTGGGTCGATGCAGATAAATGGTATAAGTAAACTTATATATATATATAATTTATATATATATATATGTACAGTCATATTCTAAATTTAAACATATATTGAATTAAATATATGTATTTCAAAATCGTTGTTTTAAACTAAAACTCATGTTAAAGTCAAACATATATATTTTGAAATCGATATTTAATATGAACTTATACACCATACAGCCTTATATACATGCAATTTAAAACCAAAGTTATTATAACATATATACCTATATACTTACTTTAAAATCGATGTTTGATTTGACCTATATCTTCATAAAATAAAATATAAACTAAATTTAACACAATAACCTCCTATAACCCGCAACAAAACAAAAAAAACCAAAACAAAACAAAAACAAAACAAAATATACCCTCCAACCAGTAATGTAATACTGCTAACGTATTATATACATAAATTTACATAGAATCATATATATTACCTACCTACATGCTAACCACGCAACTATATAACTGAGTGTATATAATTTACAGTACTCTAGATGTACCAGTATGTAGCCTCACATACATAAACAATATAATAGCAACTATTAGATGCATTAAACCCAACATTTCAATATGAACAAGCTGCTGTACAAATATATGAACAAAGCCATTATATACTACTAAACATATTATTTACTTTACATAAACTAACATTTGTGTCAAAACATATAACCTATACACTACAAAGCTAATATATATAATTTTATTTTATAAAGGAAAGCTTGACCGGGAAAGAAAATGGACCAGCTACACAATACTGTTGTTTTTTTTAAACGATATAAATTTTCAACAGCAATATTCATACATAAACAAAGATAATAAATGTTTAAAACTTAGCTTATGTAACATGTACTATAGACGTTGAACATATAGTATAAAATTTCAAACATATAGCGTGTAGTATCCATAAAGTAGGTAGGCACAACATACGAAACAAATCAAGTCTCGGAGCTACAGAACATTATGCAAACTAGTGGACAAATATAACTTACGTATGTAACTAATAGATATACCACCATCAATATGTATCATACTATTTATATTATAGTACACTAAACATAATATATACTAACCTATATACTTGTTCATAAGCTAATAAAATAAAACTATACCATATTAGTATAAGTTTATAACATCAGATATTATAATTTTAAACTTTAATCAGCCATTATATAACATACTGACCTAGGTGTACATAAAATAGATTTAAACAAAGTAAATATATAATACATTTATATACTTTGAAACAAAAAGAAGAAGAAGGCGGCTGACCCAGGGACAGGCGAGCACGGGTTGAGTGGCTCAGGCGGTGAGGGCGAGCTGGTGGTGTGAGTGGCTCGGGCGGAGGTCAGGGGTGCAACGATGTGGCTGCTGCTTTGGTGGGCCGGCTCCTGGTGCGCTCACGTGGAGGAGGTGGAGGCCGGTAGTTGGGTCGGGTGGTGTACGTGAGGGGAGAGGAAGATGGAGAGCGGAGATTTGGAGTGGCTGGGGAAATAAAAGGTAAATTGGCTCAGTGGAAAAGATATGGGAAGAGGGGAGTATGAATATATTGTATAGAAGCAAAATGAAGAACGAGAAGAAAGAAAATATGGGAAGTGATTTGATAAAATATGTGAACCGGTAGGAATAAGAGAAGTTGGGAAAATAAATTTTGGGAATTTAAAACGAGTAACGTCTATTTTATTTTCACAGCTGTTTGAATCATCAGATGGATATACGAATAGTCACCCGAAATCCAAAAGACTCGGTTGCGGAACCGATACGCTAAGCGTTTCGCAGACTGTACCGCACACCGGTCTCCGAAATACAGATGTGAATATACCGTAGAGATCAATATGACGGGACAATCAAAACGGTATACAGATATCAGTGGTATTATGATTTAATTATAAAAATTCGAATTTCCTACCAGCGGAAAATGCGAGAAAAACGTAAGAAAATAAGATCGACGGAGCCAAAGAAGTCCGAATTTGGAAAAATGACAAACTGACATCTTGCTCAGAAGATGGTTTAGAATTTTTCTATGCAAAAATATTTTGGTTTTGAAAACGTTTTATTTACAACGCTTTTTAACTGATTAAATTGAAGTGAATTTACGCGCGAAATAAACTTTCATATTTTTGGACGAAAATTTACCAGTTGCTATGTTTAACTAGACGCATTCTAAATATTAAATTTTTATTTCAAAATTTTATCGTTTAAAATTTCACAAAATTTCAACTAACTACGCTATTAAAACAGTTGAAATTTACGGGTCGTTACACTCTCCCCCACTCAAAACTTTTCGTCCCCGAAAAGGAACGAGGTAGGAGAATAGAAACAACTAGAAAGAAACAGATTTGAAAACAAATAAAATAATTAATTTAAACCATATAATTTCAAATTTTAAATTAATTTATATTCAACAATTTTATTTAATCCATTTGATTTTCTTAAGTTAAATCAAGCTCTAACTATTTTTAGATTGATTTTCTTATTATCCAATCATCTTTAGTTAACAGTTTAAAAATCATAATTTTGAATAGTCATTTATTACAATCATATTTTATTTCAGCAATTCAAATTCTTCTTTATTCCAAATTATTGTTAAATTTATTCTACTTAATATATCTTATTACCTATATTTAAACCATATAAATTAATTTAAACCATAAAGTTTCGATTTAAATTAATTTACATCCATTAATTTCCTTTAAATTCAAGGTATTTTCATATGTTGATCAAATTTCAATTTATTAATTCTTTCAAAACAAATTATTAATTATTAACTGAGTTTACTTATTATCCTATCTAACTCTATTAACATCTTTATAATCAAGATTTAGTGTATAACATTTATTATAAACACTCAAATTTTATTTATAAATTCAATTTATCTTATATATTATCCAATTACATATTCAACTTCTGAATGATTTAGGTAAGTTGTATTAGAATGTAGTTGAACAATATACAATTAGAATTTTCCAAATTCAATTATTCAAGTTTAAAATATTTATTCCAAATTTTGGTTTTATTTATAATAAAAATCATCCTTTAACAAAATTTAAGAATTAGATTTCCGATTAACTTTAAACAATTTAGAGATATATATAATATATTTATATCAAATCAAATTAAATTTTAAAATAAGATATCCATATATATATAAATCAAATTGTACTGAAGAAATTCAAATCAAAATATTTTTCTCAAAACAAAATCGTAGCAAAGCTACAGAATGGTTTCTCCACTTCGAAACTCGAAAATGAATGTCGATGATGCGGCCGCCATCACCGAAATTATTTTCCAGCGACAAAGAGAAGAGCACTAATTTAATCAATTAAAATTCTTTGAAAACCATTTCTATTCGAAAATCTTTTATATAATATGCATTAAAATTTAAACCCAAAGTTGGAAATCACCGGAAACCAATAAATTCTCAAATTTCTGAACTAGATTCATTTCAAATTCCAATCAATTTATAACCAAGTTTATAAATTCATTTATTTATTTTATGCAATAGTCAATGGTTAACAAAACAATAAACGAAAATCAATATTATTATTTCAGACAACAAATTCATTAACAATTTAATTTCAGAAAAACTTATATTTATATATAATATAATCATTCAAAACTATTTTGTTTATCAAATTTGAAAACAACATTTTTAAAATTAATTTACAATACACTTCCTCACTTAACGATACAATAATGGATTTCAAAGCAAGGATAGGGATTCAAATTTTTGATAGACTCAAATCAAAGAAAATTTCGGTTCGAAGATAGGTTTGAACAAAGACGAGAAAATTAAATAACAAAATAAGGCGATGGATAAGTTTATATAAATCGCGGGCAACCTTAACCGGGTCGACCGTGACTTCAAAAATAAGATCGGTGTAGAATTCTGAGGTAAATCGACATTCGATCTCAAGAAATAAAATTCAGGTATAGCAGGAGATAGATAGCATCGTAAACCGAGGATACAAAAATCTCCGGTAAATCAATGCCTATTGTAAAGGAGTTTTGCTCCTTTACGAATCATTCGAAGATTGGCGAGACCGCCGATCTATTATAGATATCTTCAAAATGGAGTTATAGGGTGCTCCAGAATTTGAAAGAAGACGAATAGTGAAGGGCACGAATGAATTTCGAAACTGAGGGAACTTCCAAAATTCAAAGGAATTGAGTCAAAGGAAGAGATTGAAACTCGAATGAGAGTGATTCTGTAAATACATTTACCCTATATGTTAAGTTTTTCCTAGAGCTACCAAAGCTCTGATACCAACTGTAACGACCCGCCATTTTGGACCATTCGCATCCATTATAAGTGTATAGGTAGACACTCATGCCGGAGTTGAATTGCTCAAAATACCGCGTTGTTAATTTAAATTTGGCAAAACTGAACATATACAGTAAATAAAATAATCACAGATCACAGACACAGAGTAATAATTTGCAGCGGAAATAAAAGAGATAGTAGTTCATGAAGCTACTATATGAATATATAAAATACATCAGAGTTTACAACAGAAGAGTAATACGATACATCAGAGTTAAACCAGATACAACGGAAGGGTAACACGATACATCAGATACAAATCAGAATACATCACTGGAATCATCGAATATCTGAAAGCTGGATAGATAGCTGGATCTCCAAGCGAAGCTCCAACTCCAAAGGTAAGTCTCGAAAACTGAACCACTCAGTCTGACCCGAGCGTAAAGCAAAATACAAAACACTCGAGTCAGGATTAACATTCTTATATTAATAAATCCAACTCAAGTGAAATAGCAATTGAAATACAAGTAACTCAAAGGATGTTTGGAATAACCATCCTTTAAGGATCCGTTAAACTATCTACTAGGTAGTAATATACGCTAAGTAGATAATGTCTATCAGTAATAATAAGATATCAAAATAGCGTTAAGTCATGGCCCATTCCACCCTTAACACATTTTTATTCCCAAAAGCATATACAAGACCGTAGTTTCCCCAAAACCGGAAGTCACCAGAGGGAAATCCATATACTAAAGGTACAAATCAAAATCGTAGTGGTCGCGTATAAATGGAATACAAGTATGACAAGGCACATGAGGCAATACCCAAGGTAGTGATACTACCGTTCGCCTGATCCGGACTGGTGAGAACGCAACGCCGCAGCGCCCGCAACATCGTGAAACAACACTCCCAAAATCAAGGGTGCACCAATCGACAACAAGTATAAGTAGTTCGAAGAAGTGTGTCCACTTGAGGTAGCTAATCCTCCATTGGTCCAGCACAGCTCCTGTTTTAGTCATTTCCAATTTGACACAAGTGTCAAGGCTATCCATTATCGTTCTCTTTCTTCAGTCATCACGTACATCATTCCAACCACTTCATTCTGGATCATCACTCCGCGTATAGTTATTAAAGTGGTTTTCGGTTTAGATAGAGAGTATATCCATAACCGAATTCCGGTCTCTTTAATAACTTCCGTAATTATTTCACCGATTGGTCGTTTATTTATTTCAAAACCAAATCAATTTCAATTTCAATTTCAATTCGTAAATCAACATTTCATTTGTCTTTCTAAACCAATTCCCAAAATTTACATTTCAAAACTTCCAAATTACCATTTCAAAAGCTTATAATTCAATTTCGATTTCTATTTAAAATAATTCAAATATTGATTCAAATTCGTATATAAATTCAATTCCGAAATCATTTAAATAAATTTTATTTAACATTCTAATCAATTTAAACTCATTTATCGATTTCATTCAATATTCGTTAAGTTACTTTATCATTCAAAACAATTTCTATTAAATTTCTAATTCATTAAATCAATTTCTTAAATTCAACTTCATTAAATCAAAACTTACAAATTTAAATTAAATTAAATTCGTCAAATCATTTCTTTCAATTACAAGTCTTATATTAATTCCAAAAATATCACATTTTCATTTCTTGTTAAAGAAATTCAATTTCACTTATTTACTTTCTTAAATAATTTTCCAAAACTCACTTAATAAAGAAAACTCAATTTCAATTATTACGAAGTAAAATCCACTTATTCAAAAGTTCAATTTTCTTATTAAAGAATTTCAATTCAATTTAATCATTTAATAATTCATTATTAAATAATTCAAAACTTAATTATAATTTCAAACTTAATTATTAAATCATTTCAAAGTTTAATAATTTCAAACTTAATTATAATTTCAAACTTGATTATTAAATCATTTCAAACTTAATTCAATCATTTCTCAATTTAAACAACATTCTTCCATCAATTTCATTGTTAACATTTTGTTTCAGATTATTAAATATTAACATTTTCCTTTCATTAAAATTCAAATTTCAACTTCGTTTCAAAACCATATTATTTATTCAAATAAAATCTTTATTTTATTTTTAAATCAAATCATGGACCAATCGGGTTTTATTTAATTTCCTATCCTAGGTCAAAGTTCAATTTGGGTATTTATCATTTCAACCCGATTCCAATTCAATTCAAAATCAAAACATAGCAAAGAGAACTTGCAGTGTGATAACTGGGATGGTGTCAAAGTAAATAAACAAGCAATAACAACAACCAATATCAATCCAATAATCAACTCAAATAATCCCGAAATAATCGTATTAATTCGCATTGTTATTTGTACGAATTAATATAATTATTTCTAGAATCCACACTATCATTTCATGTAGATTAAAGATTATTACATTATGGTTTTCACTTGTCATCCATTTACAATTTTATACTACAACAATTAATCCAATATACGTTCACCGGTTCAAAGTGTAATTATCACTATTTTACATGTCAATTAATTTAACAAATAAAAGGGGTCATATTCAACTAATCAAATTCAACATATATGTCAATTCAAATTTTTAATTATCCTACGTCAAATTTACTTGCATAGCATTTATCACTTCATACATTTCAATTTAACATCCAATATAAACAACAACAGTCAATCAATTATCAATCAAACAGGATTATCATCGTATAATTAACAAATAATGGTGTCAGATGTCATAGGTGAACTGATACAGGTAATAACAGTGTAAATATCTAACAGCAACATATTTCAATTGTCGTTTCAATTGAAATCATATTTAATAAATAAAAGAACGTTAATCGTGAGTGAGTGCTCACCTGTCGAGGCTAGAGAGATTCGACAAATGAAATGAGTTACAAATCCAAGCACGAAGTCCAAACAAAGCAAGATTGAACGCGAATTTGACGATAAAGCTGATAAAAGGCATAGACGAAATCAAATCAGAATTGGGTCGATGCAGATAAATGGTATAAGTAAACTTATATATATAAAAATTATATATATATATATATATATATATATATATATATATATATATATATATATATATATATGTACAGTCATATTCTAAATTTAAACATATATTGAATTAAATATATGTATTTCAAAATCGTTGTTTTAAACTAAAACTCATGTTAAAGTCAAACATATATATTTTGAAATCGATATTTAATATGAACTTATACACCATACAGCCTTATATACATGCAATTTAAAACCAAAGTTATTATAACATATATACCTATATACTTACTTTAAAATCGATGTTTGATTTGACCTATATCTTCATAAAATAAAATATAAACTAAATTTAACACAATAACCTCCTATAACCCGCAACAAAACAAAAAAAAAAAAACAAAAACAAAAACAAAACAAAATATACCCTTCAACCAGTAATGTAATACTGCTAACGTATTATATACATAAATTTACATAGAATCATATATATTACCTACCTACATGCTAACCACGCAACTATATAACTGAGTGTATATAATTTACAGTACTCTAGATGTACCAGTATGTAGCCTCACATACATAAACAATATAATAGCAACTATTAGATGCATTAAACCCAACATTTCAATATGAACAAGCTGCTGTACAAATATATGAACAAAGCCACTATATACTACTAAACATATTATTTACTTTACATAAACTAACATTTGTGTCAAAACATATAACCTATACACTACAAAGCTAATATATATAATTTTATTTTATAAAGGAAAGCTTGACCGGGAAAGAAAATGGACCAGCTACACAATACTGTTGTTTTTTTTAAACGATATAAATTTTCAACAACAATATTCATACATAAACAAAGATAATAAATGTTTAAAACTTAGCTTATGTAACATGTACTATAGACGTTGAACATATAGTATAAAATTTCAAACATATAGCGTGTAGTATCCATAAAGTAGGTAGGCACAACATACGAAACAAATCAAGTCTCGGAGCTACAGAACATTATGCAAACTAGTGGACAAATATAACTTACGTATGTAACTAATAGATATACCACCATCAATATGTATCATACTGTTTATATTATAGTACACTAAACATAATATATACTAACATATATACTTGTTCATAAGCTAATAAAATAAAACTATACCATATTAGTATAAGTTTATAACATCAGATATTATAATTTTAAACTTTAATCAGCCATTATATAACATACTGACCTAGGTGTACATAAAATAGATTTAAACAAAGTAAATATATAATACATTTATATACTTTGAAACAAAAAGAAGAAGAAGGCGGCTGACCTAGGGACAGGCGAGCACGGGTTGAGTGGCTCAGGCGGTGAGGGCGAGCTGGTGGTGTGAGTGGCTCGGGCGGAGGTCAGGGGTGCAACGATGTGGCTGCTGCTTTGGTGGGCCGGCTCCTGGTGCGCTCACGTGGAGGAGGTGGAGGCCGGTAGTTGGGTCGGGTGGTGTACGTGAGGGGAGAGGAAGATGGAGAGCGGAGATTTGGAGTGGCTGGGGACATAAAAGGTAAATTGGCTCAGTGGAAAAGATATGGGAAGAGGGGAGTATGAATATATTGTATAGAAGCAAAATGAAGAACGAGAAGAAAGAAAATATGGGAAGTGATTTGATAAAATATGCGAACCGGTAGGAAAAGAGAAGTTGGGAAAATAAATTTTGGGAATATAAAACGAGTAACGTCTATTTGATTTTCACAGCTGTTTGAATCATCAGATGGATATACGAATAGTCACCCGAAATCCAAAAGACTCAGTTGCGGAACCGATACGCTAAGCATTTCGCAGACTGTACCGCACACCGGTCTCCGAAATACAGATGTGAATATACCGTAGAGATCAGTACGACGGGACGATCAAAACGGTATACAGATATCAGTGGTATGATTTAATTATAAAAATTCGAATTTCCTACCAGCGGAAAATGCGAGAAAAACGTAAGAAAATAAGATCGACGGAGCCAAAGAAGTCCGAATTTGGAAAAATGACAAACTGACATCTTGCTCAGAAGATGGTTTAGAATTTTTCTATGCAAAAATATTTTGGTTTTGAAAACGTTTTATTTACAACGCTTTTTAACTGATTAAATTGAAGTGAATTTACGCGCGAAATAAACTTTCATATTTTTGGACGAAAATTTACCAGTTGCTATGTTTAACTAGACGCATTCTAAATATTAAATTTTTATTTCAAAATTTTATCGTTTAAAATTTCACAAAATTTCAACTAACTACGCTATTAAAACAGTTGAAATTTACGGGTCGTTACAGTCCCATAACTCCACTCCGAATAATCTTTCTAATGAATTGGCCGTCCCGCCAATATTCTAATGACTTGTAAAGGGGTGAAACTCCTTTACAAAAAGCATTGATTCACCGAAGATTTCTATATCCTCGGTTTAGATGCTAGTATCTCTTATTATTCTGAATTCTATCTCTTGAGATTGAATATAGATTTACCCTAGAAAATCCACAACGATCTTTTTCGTTAAGTCACGGTTGACCTGGTTAAGGTTACCCGCGATTTATATAGGCTTATCCATACTCCCTATTCTGTTGTTTAATCATTTTATCTTTTATCTCCAACTTATCTTCAAATCAGAATTCTCTTCGATTTGAGTCCATCAAATCTGAACCCCTATCCTTATTTTGAAAATTAACCTTGTATTTGAATTTTTTATTTATTTAAAGATGTTTTATATATTGTGTTGTTTGAGTTGTTGATGTTGATTTGGGTTTCCGATCGGTTCGTCTGATCAACGCTATCGATAGGATCTCCAAAACACTTGAACAGGGCAAACTGACACAATATGGTTTAAATTTAGTAGATGGATAAATTTTGTATAATTATAATATGTATAAGGTTAATTTTTTTTTGAATTTTGATAATTTATGGAATTGGGTGTTAAGAAATAATATTTAACTTTGTATGTATTTTATAATCATTGGCTTTAGTTTCATATCTAAATAATTAAACATGGTTCTAAATTAATTTGGAAATTTAAATGGATTTAAATCAAGAATGTGAGAATTTAATTTCCGATGATTTCGAACTTTGTTTTGAAAGTTTTAAAAGGATGTATTATTTAAAGGTATTTCTAGTAGAAATTGTTTCAAAGGATTTTAATTTGTAAATCAGTGCTCTTTTCTTTGTCACTGGAAAATAATTTCGGTGATGACTGCAGCATCATCGACATTCATTTTCGAGTTTCGAAGCGAAGAAACCATTCTGTAGTTTTGCTACATTTTTTCTTTGGAGAATTAAATTGATTTGGCTCTCTAATTATGACTTGATTTATAATATATGTGATTTAAGAGTTGATTTGATATATATTGTGTATATTTAATTATCTCTAAAATAGTTTGAAGTTAATCGGAAATCTAATTCTTAAATTTTATCTTAAAGGATAATTTCAATTCTAAAAGGAAATCAAAATTTGGATAAATATTTAAGCTTGAAATAATTGAACTAGAAAGTTTTTTTTGTATAATATTCTATTGCATTCCAATATAACTTACCTTAATTATTTAGAAGGTAACAATGTAATTGGATAATGTACAATATAAAAGGATTTTACAAACAAAATTTGAGTGGTTATAATAAAGTGGAAATTAGGGAGACATCCCTATCATACTTTCATATTGTAAAACGGGTCCCTGTCAAAGTTTCATTGTAAAGCGAGTCCCTGTTTTCTGGAAACGAAGAAAAATTATTGCTGAAATGTCAGCAACTTTTATAAATAAGTGCTGATATTTCAGCAACTATCTGTGTCAAAGTTTTATTGTAAAAACAAAGAAAAATTATTGCTGAAATGTCAGCAACTTTTATAAATAAGTGCTGATATTTCAGCAACTATCTGTGTCAAAGTTTTATTGTAAAAACAAAGAAAAATTATTGCTGAAATGTCAGCAACTTTTATAAATAAGTGCTGATATTTCAGCAACTTTAATAAACTGTGTTCACTGTGTACAGAAATGTTGCTGAAATATCAGCAACTTTTATAAATAAGTGTTGATATTTCAGCAACTTTCATACACTATGTTCACAGTGTACAGAAATGTTGCGGAAATGTCAGCAACTTTTATGAAATGTTGCATCATGCTCTGCAATAATCGTGAATAAAAAACAGGGACCTAATTTACACTGAAATTTAGTGAAGGACTTTTCGTGAATTTTGAAACTTAATAAGGACCTGTGCCAAAAGTACCCTATAATAAATGTTATACACTTAAATTTTAGTTATAAAGGATTAATAGAGGTGAATAGAATAAAAGGTCGATTGAATAATTTACAATTTAAAATGGTATTAAAGGAATTATAAATAAATTGAAATAGTTATAATAAGTGCAATAAACTTAATATATATAGGATTTGATATATTAAGTGGAATAAATTTAAGAATAAATTGGAATAAAGAAGAATGAAATTTAATGAATAAAGATGAATATAATAAATGATTGTTCAAATTCATGACTTTATAAATTGTTGATTTGATGATGAGATAATGAGATTTATAAATAATTAAGATTTATTTAACTTAAGAAAGAAAATCAAATGGATGACATTAATTATTAATGTAAGTTGAAATTTCCAGGGTTTTAGATTTATTACCTTCTTTGCTTTCCAATCTCTTTTCTTTCAGGTTGTTTCTTTTCTCCTACCTTCTTCCTTTTCGAGGATGAAAGTTTTGAGTGGAGAGAGTGTAACGATCCGTAAATTTTCAATAATTAAAGTTGTCAATTTAATAAGATTTTGGTAAATAAATTTGGAAGAAATAAAAAACTTTGTAATTTAATAATGAAATGAATGCCAAAATGAAATGTAATAATGTATTTAAAAACTAATTATTAACAATTGAAATGAAATTACAATTTATTGGAGTAATGTAAATTTTTATACTTGGCTATAAATTTATGTAAGAAAACTAATGCAATCATTAAAATTTATAAATGATTTAGTATGAAATAAATGACCACTGAATAAAGATTAGATATATAAGAATGGTAACATATGTTTGTGAACAATGAATTCAAAAAGGGTGATTAAAAGTTATAGTAACGGTTGTAAGTTACTATTTAATTGGTCTATTAATTAAATTGTAAATGTTAGATTTGGGGTATAAAACTGAATATAAGTGAATAAATGTAAGTGTGGTATGAATAAATGAATTTGTATATTGTTTATGGTAATTGGATGAATTAAACATTTTGTAAGCAATTATGATAATTAGTGGACATAATAAACTTGAATGTAATATAAAGATAATGATAACATTTATTGCAAGTTACATTCTATTTAGGCTATAAAATGAATTGGAAATTTATTACATTTAAATGTAAGTAAATGTTCATTAACTTGGGATAGGACAGTAATTGTAAAATGTGAATGTAATGAAATAAATGGAAATGCATATTTTATTCATAAGATAATATAAAAGAATGAAACCTATCTGAATGAATTAATGGAGTATTCAATCATAATAAATGTATACATTTAACAAATTCAATATAATTGAGAACAACTTTTAATACAAAGGAAAGATGGATATTTGTATATATATTAATGTAATGAAATTTGTAGAGTGGTATAGACTTAATAAATGGATTAGAATTGAATCAAATCAGTTTATTTGAAATTTATTTATAACTTATGGGAATTCAATTTCATAACAAATAGATTTATGGTAAAAGAATGAAATTAATTACTTTGCTAATTGAAATTTGGATGAATTGGGAAGTTATTAATTTATTAGTATCTAAACCAATGTTAATATGGATTTTTGGGAATTTAAACTTATACTTTTAATTTAGATAAAAATACAATGTTTGCACGCAATGACTTTCTATATTTTATTTTCTATTTCCCTATGTTTGTTTCTCTAATTTTTATTTTCTATTTTATTTGTATAAACTTTGAATATATTCATTTGATCTTTGATTTATTTTTCTTTGAATAATAGCTTAGGAATTTCAAGAGATATAGGTTACCTGTTTTGTATATTTATTGCCTTTTCATTGCGTGCAAACAAAGGAAAAAATATACAAGATTCTTCCTCCTTAAATTGTGCCGTTTTAATTTCTTGCCTTTTATTTACCTGCCCTCTTTATTTCAAACCCTAGTCATTCACCTATTCTAGCCGTGCATTCCCTTATCAAATCAAGCACATAATATTCTCATTATCTCATTTCCGCATTTCCATTTGCATTTAAGAATAAATTATATGTATATGTTTCTCTCTCTTTAATTCTTGCCTTTTTGTTTTCCTATCATTTACTCATCTATAGCCGTTCATTATTTTTGAAAACCCTAGTCGCCATCTAGTTTTGCAATCCACGTGAATAACTTCTCATCTCAAAGTCATTTGGGAAAAAAATTACAGAAAGCTATGGCTTCCTTCTCTTCCTTCTTTCCATTTCTCTTTTGTTTCTCCTTTGTTTCATTGCTATTGCTTGGCCTCCACCATGATTCCGACCTCATCCCATCATCCCTCCTCCTCACCACCATCCAAGGACGTGACCACCATGAAGATAACATCACCAAAACTTTGACCAAACCAAGCCATGTATTGATTACCTTGCTTTGAGTTATCAAGGTTATGTCATTTTTATTTCCAATCTTTTCATTGTTGTAATCTCTATTCTTTGTATTGAATCATGTTCTTATGTTTGGGATATTTGTTTGCTTTATTTTTATTTTTTTTATGTACAAGATGTGGATTTTGGGCTTTCTTTTCACTCAAGTTTGCATCTTGCTTTGTTTTATCAAAAGGTTATGTCGCTTTGATCCATATTGTTCATTGTTTGATTCATAATCTTGTATGTTGAATTATACACTTATGTTTGTGTAATTGTTTGTATACAAGATTTGGATCTGACTCTTCATCCACTCAAAAGAATATTGTCGTGCCTTTTCGTGCTTTGCGGAGTTTAGATTTGGGTTTGAATTTCAATTCTAGCTTTTAAAAGGTGAGTTATTCACTCTAGACATACGTACTTTTATAATTGTGAATTGACGACAAGTAAATTGTATAAAATAATGTGTTATGTTCATACATGCATGTGATATATTTATATGATGTTAAATACTGTTTATATGCCTGTTATATCATCTGTTATAATATTATTTGTGTACTGTTATTTATTTCCTGCTTATCATCACTGCAAGTTCCCTATCACTATGGGTTGAAATGATACATACCCGAACGGACTTTAGAATAGGGGAAAATCGTTATGGGCTAAAATGATAGGCCTGAGCGATTTTTATTTATTTTATTTAACTTGGGATTGTGGGTTTGAAATGATAGAACCCGGATTTTTCTTTGTAATTTACGGATTGAAATGATATATTATCTGTATCACTTGACCTAGGTTAGAAAATATTATACAGACCCGTGGTTATTTTATATATTTTTTTGGAAGTTTTAAGTATTTTGAAAATGTAAATTTTGATATTTTAATTTAAATTTGGTTTTTAAAATGATTTAATAAAGTGAAAAATGATTTTCTATGTATTAAAAATGTTAAATAAATGAATGGAAATTTGTGATTGGAAATATAACCTAATTTGGAAATATGTGATATTGACTAAGACAATACATGCTCTTTATTGTGAAAATAATATGTAAGTTAAAAATATACATTTGACATGTAATTTTAATTAATGGTAGATTGAATAGGACAATAAATGCTCTTTATTGTGAAAATAAAATGTATGTTAAAAATGAACATTTGACATGTAATTTTAATTAATGGGACAATAAATGCTCTTTATTGTGAGAATAAAATGTAGGTTAAAAATATACATTTGACATATAATTTTAATTAATGGGAGATTGAATAAGACAATAAATGCTCTTTATTGTGAGAATAAAATGTATGTTAAAAATGAACATTTGACATGTAATTTTAATTAATGGGATATTGATTAAGACAATAAATGCTCTTTATTGTGAGAATAAAATGTATGTTAAAAATGAACATTTGACATGTAATTTTAATTAATGAGTGATTGAATAAGACAATAAATGCTCTTTATTGTGAAAATAAAATGTATGTTAAAAATGAACATTTGACGTGTAATTTTAATTAATGTGATATTGATTAAGACAATAAATGCTCTTTATTGTGAAAATAAAATGTAAGTAAAAAATGAACATTTGACACAAAATTTTAATTAATGGGATATTGATTAAGACAATAAATGCTCTTTATTGTAAAAATAAAATGTAAGTTAAAAATGAACATTTGACATGTAATTTTAGTTAATGTAATATTGATTAAAACAATAAATGTTCCTTACTGTAATAATGAAATGCAGGTTAATAATATACTTTAACTTAACATAAGGAATTTCAACTTTAAATGGGAAATTACAGTAATTAAGTTTATTTAACTTAAAAGCATGGTTTATTTAATATCCAAATGAATTAATTAGTGTAATAAAATAGAAGTGATAAAATAACTATGGTAAAAATTGTAAGTATATAAACATTTGGATTATATAAAATGGTAAAGTGGAAAGTATTACATTCCAGAATGCTATGATTTCTTAAATATTACATTTCAAAAACGCTATGATCCCTTAAGGTTACATTTCCAACTTGCTATGATTTCTTAAGTATCGCTTTTCCAAAATGCTATGATGACCTAAGGTTATGTTTTCGAAATGTCATTATTTCTAAAATGTAATGTTTCAAATTGCTATGGTTATAAAAGTTACATTTTAGAGTGCTATGGATTTTAAATTATTATGGTTTCACAGTGTTATAATTAAATTGTTTAATTTTAGAACTGGATATGAAAATTTGGTTTTGAAAGTATATACTATTTTAAAATAAATGATATGGTTTGAAATAGATATGATATTTTGGTTTTGAAACATAAACATTTTGAAATTTATAACCACGGGTTATAATAACGATTGGTTGTTAAAGAGACCGGGATCAGATATGGACATACTCTCTGTCGATACCGAAAACCATTTTAACAACTGTGTACGCGGTGGAGTTTCCAGAATGAAGTAGGATGGTGGCGACGATCCTAAGGTATATGCGTGGACCCAACTCCCGTGAGTTGGCATAAGGTGGCTAAAACAGGAGCGATCTCGGGCCAATGAGGTAGCACCTCTTATCGGACGCACTTCTTCGATACCATTCTATTACTTTGTGACTGTTTGGGTGCACCCCTTGATTTGGGAGTGTTGTTCGAGGTAAAGCGGTAGTGGCTGCTATGCGTTTACCTCAGTCCGTGTGCATAATTGGTATATCTACCCTGGCATTGCCTTTTGTGCCGTGTCACCTACCATATCGAGCTTTACTACGATTTGTGATTTCTCCCGTAGCCTGTGGAGTATCGAGGGTAGCTCCCATTTTGGGAGTGTGCTAATATTGGATAGACTACTGGGACTATTATGTGTTAAGGTGGAAAATGTAAAGCCTTAATGCTATTTAAAAGTATGTTTATTTTATATTAGACATTATTATAATAGCGAAGATTACTACGTAGTAGATAATTTAACGAATCCTTAAAGAATGGGTGATCCCAAGCATTCTTTAAGTTACTTGTACCTTTATTACAGTTCACTTGAGTTGGTTTACATTTGTATAAGTATGTATGTCCTGACTCGAGTGTTTTGTGTTTTGCTTTACGCTCGGGTCAGACTAAGTGATACATCATTTGAGACTCACCTTTGGAGCTGGAGTTTTGCTTTAAAGAACCTGATATCTATTCCTCTGGTTGGTTCCAGTTGTATTCTGAGTTATTCCCGATTATCATACTGTTTCTCCTGTTGTATCTTGGTATTCCTATTGTATCTTACTTAACTCTGATGTATTTATATAGTAGCTTCATGAACTACTATTTCTTTGTTCCGCTGCATTATATTACTCTGTGTCTGTGATCTGTGATTATTTATTTACTGTATATGATGAGTTTTCCAAATATAAATTAACAATTCGGTATTTTGAGCAATTCAAGTCCGACATGTGCGGATGCGAATGGTTGAAAATATCGGGTCGTTACAGTTGGTATCAGAGCTCTGGTTTTTGGCAAAATCGACATATATAGTAAATTTAATTACAGAATCACTTTCGTTCGAACTTGAATTCCTTCTTCTTTGATTCGGTTTCCTTTGAATTTTGGAACGTTCCCTTCAGTTCCAAGTCCATTCTTTTCCTCCCCTATTCATGTCTTCTTGATTCTGGAGTGTCCCATAACTCCACTCCGAATAATCTTTCTAATGAATTGGCCGTCCCGCCAATATTCTAAAGACTTGTAAAGGGGTGAAACTCCTTTACAAAAAGCATTGATTCACCGAAGATTTCTATATCCTCGGTTTAGATGCTAGTATCTCTTATTATTCCGAATTCTATCTCTTGAGATCGAATATAGATTTACCTTAGAAAATCCACAACGATCTTTTTCGTTAAGTCACGGTTTACCTGGTTAGGGTTACCCGCGATTTATATAGGCTTATCCATACTCCTTATTCTATTGTTTAATTATTTTATCTTTTATCTCCAACTTATCTTCAAATCAGAATTCTCTTCGATTTGAGTCCATCAAATCTGAACCCCTATCCTTATTTTGAAAATTAATCTTGTATTTGAATTTTTTTTATTTAAAGATGTTTTATATATTGTGTTGTTTGAGTTGTTGATTTGGGTTTCCGATCGGTTCGTCTGATCAACGCTATCGATAGGATCTCTAAAACACTTGAACAGAACAAACTGACACAATATAGAGCAGGAAGGTGGGGTTCTTGATGGTGTACAAGGATACTTGGTGGAGGGTATGGTGCTGGTTCAGAAAATATTGGCATTTGCATAGAGTAGGGATTTAGCAGATGAGGATCTTGATATGGATAGCCGATTTCTTTTTGCCTTGCCCACGCTAGATCTTGATATGGTGGAAAGATTTGAGAAAAAGTGCTGGCGAAGTAAGGATCTGACTGGTTGTCAAAGGTTGCCCTAGTCATTAGCTCTGATACCAAATTGGAAGGCCCTGGTTGATCTGTACTTCTCGCCATGGCTGCTGGAGTAGGAAATTTGAAGGAAGAAGAAGAAGGGTTTTATATTTAAGGAAGAAGCTTTGGTTTGTGTACGTGCACAAATATATTTGTGCACAATAATGCAAGAAAATTTACTCAAATGTGGGGAAAGAAGTTAAAGGAAAAACTGAAGAACGGGTGGTAAATTTCCAAGAAAATCAAGAATTGACTGAAGCAAAAGTTGTTAATGGCGCAGTTAAAATAACAGAAAATTTTGTTATGCAGTGGTTGTGTGACAGTCAAGAACAAATCCCAAAACTTAGCCTGATGTAACTATGACTCGAAAGAGAGTAGGGAAAATGCAGATTTTTCTCGGGGAAGTCATGACAACTGAAAGTGAGATAATTGTAACAGCAAGGGTGAATTGCAGATCTAAGTACAAGAACCAAATTACAGAAATTATCAAGAACTGAATAAAATCTAAACTACAGGAAATATGAACAAACTAAAATTGAATATATGCAGTAAACTAAGAACATGAAATGTAATAGAAAGATCAACAAGGAAAGAACAAACGAACAAGAATTATCAAAGAGGAAATGAACTGATATTAAATTGCACTGGAATTAAAAGAAATGAAAAGAAGTGCTGCCTAAAGAACAAAGATGAACAAAAAGATTATTTGCTTCAGATTTCTTCACAACCAAGTTACAATGCTTTAACATGCATTTATATAGAACTTCAAGCACTCACTCACCTTGACTCACTCAAACTTGACTCAACCAGACTTAACTCAACCAATCTGGTTCAACCAAACTACAAGCATACAACTCTACACCCAACACAGAGGATCATAACTCCAAATACAACAATAAACAGGCTTAAAGAAGGTCGGTATCAATGTGCACGTGCACACCTTGACACACACCAATATCTTGCATCTCACGCCAAGTCTTCACCCATTGAAACACATGTTACCTTCCTGCACCATCCAGTCACCGACTCCAGTGATGCTCTGAACATCTCCGATGAACCTGACTGGATTGTCATCTTCTTCCTTTTCTGCCTGGGAACAGCAGCCTCCTTTCCCCATAATAATGGCTACCAAGTTTTGGGTTATTACATCTCCATTCCCCTTAAAACGGACCTTGTCCTCAAGGTCGAGTTGTAGCAAAGGAGGTGGCCATGCTGGTTTATATGAACTCTCAACAATAATGACATCTTCAAAAGAATAAAACATTCTCTTATCCCTTTCAATATAAGTTGGGTTAGTAGCCTCAATGAGCAAGAAATAATCACTTGAACCGTTAATGGAAACACTTAATTTCATCATAATGCTATTTCTATTATATATATTGAGAATAGGCCTTGATGGTTGAAGAAACATACCACATGAATTACTTGGATGCGTATTCTTACCTACTTCCTTGGTTGTATTCAGTTTGAAACATTCATCATTTTCAGAGATAAACAAAGCAACTTCTAATTGTTTTTCTTCATCCACACATTTCAATTCATATTCAAAATTATCAATACTCTCCAAAATAGTTGCTTCTTCAAATACCATCTCAAGTGATTCTTTTGAATCTGAAACTATTTCTCCATGCTTGCATGAAGATTGACATGAAGATGTGGCTTTAGTGTCTACTTTTGATTGACATGGAACACTAAATACTTCAGTTTTTTCTCCACTGTTTCAGGTTCAGATTGCACTAAACACTCTTGGGCTGTTTGAATAATAGCAGGTAGGCAAGAAGAAATAGAGGGCGAGTCATCCTTACCAACCAAATCTTCATAAATTTGGGGAATTTACAATTCATGTCCACCTAGGCTACTCTCACAAGAAGAATTAGCATGCGTACATTCAACACGAAAATCAATAGTGCAAGAACTCTTTAACAGTTCATCCAAGATCACAACGAAAAGCCTGAATTCATTGAGATATAAGTCATAACCTTCCGGATATTCATTTGTCAATTCGATGCAAACATTCCAAATTCTATAAGGAAGCCCATTGATCTTTTTTTCTCAATCTTTGAAAGAGATGTTGTTAATAGGCTGCTTTGAAGGAAAGTGATAATATCACCAATCTTTTTGTTGATAGATTTGATGAACATGATTATGGTGCTTAACTCCATTGATTCCAAGATCTTGATTGAATGTTCCAATTCAAATATTAGCCATGATGGTAATTCAAAATCTTGGATTTGAAGGATGTTAAGGATATTGTTAGCAGCAGTTTTTGGGCTTGGGAAATGGTTTCTTGAATTGATAGGTGGGGCTGCTGGGATGGTAGTTAATGAATTTATAGTATATGGAGCAGGAAGGTGGGGTTCTTGATGGTGTACGAGGATACTTGGTGGAGGGTATGGTGCTGGTTCAAAAAATATTAGCATTTGCATAGAGTAGGGATTTAGCAGATGAGGATCTTGATATGGATAGCCGATTTCTTTTTGCCTTTCCCACGCTAGATCTTGATATGGTGGAAAGATTTGGGAAAAAGTGCTAGCGAAGTAAGGATCTGACTGGTTGTCAAAGGTTGCCCTAGTCATTAGCTCTGATACCAAATTGGAAGGCCCTGGTTGATCTGTACTTCTCGCCATGGCTGCTGGAGTAGGAAATTTGAAGGAAGAAGAAGAAGGGTTTTATATTTAAGGAAGAAGCTTTGGTTTGTGTACGTGCACAGATATATTTGTGCACAATAATGCAAGAAAATTTACTCAAATGTGGGGAAAGAAGTTAAAGGAAAAACTGAAGAACAGGTGGTAAATTTCCAAGAAAATCAAGAATTAACTGAAGCAAAAGTTGTTAATGGCGCAGTTAAAATAACAGAAAATTTTGTTATGTAGTGGTTGTGTGATCGTCAAGAACAAATCCCAAAACTTAGCGTGATGTAACTATGACTCGAAAGAGAGTAGGGAAAATGCAGATTTTTCTCGGGGAAGACATGACAACTGAAAGTGAGATAATTGTAATAGCAAGGGTGAATTGCAGATCTAAGTACAAGAACCAAATTGCAGAAATTATCAAGAACCGAATAAAATCTAAACTACAGGAAATATGAACAAACTGAAATTGAATATATGCAGTAAACTAAGAACAGGAAATGTAATAGAAAGATCAACAAGGAAAGAACAAACGAACAAGAATTATCAAAGAGGAAATGAACTGATATTAAATTGCACTGGAATTAAAAGAAATGAAAAGAACTGCTGCCTAAAGAACAAAGATGAACAAAAAGATTATTTGCTTCAGATTTCTTCACAACCAAGTTACAATGCTTTAACATGCATTTATATAGAACTTCAAGCACTCACTCACCTTGACTCACTCAAACTTGACTCAACCAGACTTAACTCAACCAATCTGGTTCAACCACACTACAAGCATACAACTCAACACCCAACACAGAGGATCATAACTCCAAATACAACAGTAAACAGGCTTAAAGAAGGCCGGTATCAATGTGCACGTACACACCTTGACACACACCAATATCTTGCATCTCACGCCAAGTCTTCACCCATTGAAGCACATGTTACCTTCCTGCGACATCCAGTCACCGACTCCAGTGATGCTCTGACCTTCTCCGATGAACCTGACTGGATTGTCATCTTCTTCCTTTTCTGCCTGGGAACAGCAGCCTCCTTTTCCCATAATAATGGCTACCAAGTTTTGGGTTGTTACAGTACCAAGTTGATTTTTCTCTTGGGAAACATGAAACTTGGCTCGGTCTTCGTGCCTGAATATTCAAATCTTGAAGTTGTGACGTTTTCAAACTTAGATGGCGAGATCTATGTTGGATTTTTCCTATAAACAACAAGCTACCTACAACTTGGAGAGGACTTTAGGACTTTTCCCTTTTAGACTTCTTCTTCCCCAAACCCTTGTAAATCCGAGATTTACTATATCGTAGTTGGATTTGAATGGTAATCTTTGTATTTCAAAGAGAAAATATAAGATAATAAAAGTAAAGTGGACATAGGCCAGAGAATTTGCCGAACTGCTACAAAATTGTGTTCTAGTCTTTGTTTATTTCGATAGATTTACCTTTTTGACGATTTCATCTGATATTGGACCGTTGTGCATTTTCCGGTGCAACACATACTAAAAATAGTCTATACATGCGCAAAAATAAAATAAAAAATCTATCTAGCATTTGTGCTTCTGCATTTTAGAAATGCGCAAGCATAAATTTCTGATCTGGTGAAAACCATACCTATTTTTGTAATAAGTTTAAAATAAAACATGTAGTTGGAATAAGTTTCTTCTTAAAACCTAATTGTAAAATATTTCCTTTCAAAAACTTGAATTGACATGAAGAACCTCAAACAAATGAGATCAAGGAAAGTAATAATTGTTACATATCGTAATAATTGACATTAATCTAATAAATAATCAGAACTTACGTGCATGTCCACATATGTCTGTGGGTAGATGTGTGGGTGTACGTGTATGCATGCATACATAATACATTAATAAGTGTTAGTTTATGTATATATACATTTCATGGTTTGTGTTATGATTTATGTCTACTTAAGACATGTAGATATATAATAATTAATTCTACAAAACAAATGTCAAAGATAAAAGTGATAGTTAAGCTTTTTTTATCCAAAGTCTTTCAATCAAAAATTTGGCTAAAGTTCTCTATAATTATTTTCAAGTGATAAGCTCACCACCCATATAAAGTTACCTTCGTACTAATTGTATATCATTTTAGACATATAATTTAGAATTACCACACAAAGTTTTTTTCTTTCCAATAAGATCCATATATTACCTGGTTGGGTAAAAACATTTAATATTTGTAAGTATGCGCTCTTTTCTTTTAGTAAATAAACAATTTAAACATTAGTTTAACAATTTCCAGATCTCATTGATAGACATTTTTCAGGAACTCTTGTCAGCAAAATGATTAATCGTACAACTACACATTAGCGAACTTGGGCAAACTGATTTTGATCACAAGCTTCCTTGGAAATCTTAGTCTTCAAATCAACCTCTTATTTTCCCGAGGAAGAAATGTAGTTGGTGAACTAATGCCCACCTGCAACAAAAATAAATTTGATGTTGATAGACTATTAAATGCATGCAATGAACTTTAGCAATCTTGACAATAAACGAGTTCTTTCCTCTGTTCAATTAATTGCTTTGACGTTCGTAATTAATAAGCTATATACATTTCGTGGAC
The DNA here is from genome assembly GCA_030737815.1 of Allium fistulosum. Lineage (NCBI taxonomy): Eukaryota > Viridiplantae > Streptophyta > Magnoliopsida > Asparagales > Amaryllidaceae > Allium > Allium fistulosum. The sequence goes on from CM060901.1 coordinate 1,261,522,629, forward strand.
CTTGGTTGATTTTCTTTTTGTAGTTAAAATTAGGTCATTAAACGGTGGGAGTCAAATATTGTTCATAGCTTTTTTTACTTGTTATTTCTTAGCGCACCAACGAACATATTAATGAACTAATCCAGCACCAATGAAAACTGGTTAGTGTACACGAGAGGGAAATGTGAACGAATGCCTTGAACTAACAATGTAAACCCTGGTCTGATTAGTAATCTTTCTTACAGTCTCATGCACTAAATGAGACAGGTCACGCGACTAATACCCAACAAGTTGCAGGTAGAGGTAAGTATGTAGGTCTTTTTCAAATTTCATCCGCCATGTACAAGCCCTGTTTCAGGGCCAGGCTGGCAAAGCCGCTGCTTGGAGCAACCCTTTGGGTCAGGGCAACAAGGTGAGGAAAACAGAAGGTTACATTTCAAGTATATTATTGTATTTATCATCCAAAAATGGTGTTGGTGCAGGTTCAGTTACGGACTGGAATAATATTTTTCAAACAAAATTTGTCACCAAATGTACTTGAACCAGCCCTGCCATGTAGCAAATGGCATAATGTCAAAATGATAAGTTGATAAATTTGTCATCAAATAACAGATTTCCTCCATTCAGGATTGAGTACAGTCTTCTTCATCTCCGAAACAAACTACTAAATTCTATTTTCTCTAGTCACATTTGCGCTATTCTAATACAGGAAGTATGGCTTTTTACTAACAAACTAGTGCGAACACATGCTACATTACACTATAAATGATGAAAAATGATGGATTAGATCTCCCTATGATAGTTTCAATGGATATCGACAAAAACTCTCAAAAAATTGCAGTCTATGGTATTTAGTTGCATCGCGAATGTAACATGAAATAAACATTGAATATCAATACTTTAAGATTTGAAATATGACGTTATTTAGCTTTATAGTTTAAAGTCACAAAGATAATCTCATATTAATTGTATTCCTCATTCTAGAAAATAGATATAAACATTGTAGTATAATATATGTATTGTAAGGCATCACGTCATAGAATTTATTGAACATTCACTGAACAATAATACCTCATTAAGACCAAGCATTTACAACTACAAATAGTTTGAATGTGGTTTGAAAGCGATATTCACGTATAATATATAAAATGATACAACATAATTTTTAGACCAATCAGTATAATCAACGATCAATTGTTTAAGTTGCAAGCAGCAAGGAGTTCTATATTGAAGTTCTAGAGGTCTTGGGTTCGAAACCCCAAGACATCAAAATGAGAGCTCTACTTGAATAAATGATCACCCTTATTTCAAAAAGAAAATCATAAACACGCACACACGTACATATATAAATAGTTCATTGATAGCGTTCATTTCGTCGGTCACATTAGTTTATACTCTTTATACATAAAACTAGATTTTAATTCATGTCAAAACACAATAAAAAGATTGTTAAAACACATCAAATTATGATAACCAATATAATTTCACCAAAACCACGTAAATTACACTATGGAGTACATATCTGTTTATTTCAACTTGAAATAATTAAAAAACATACGATAATCATTAATATCCCTGATAGAATTCCACGTTTGCCAATTGTTAGGGGTGAATCACATTATGGACATGTGGATTGTATGGTTAAGTCCCACATCACAAGAGATATGACATATAACGTGGTATATATATGAGATCGATGACACATAACATTAAGAATTTCTTCTATTGTTATCGCAAGAAATTTAATTCATTCATTTTAGTATTTTACCCATTAGCTAAAACTTTAGACATGTTATTAAAAGAACAATTTAATAATTGAATAGGTCTGAAATAATTTTAACTTATTTGCCCCCACTTTCTTATGAAGTAAGATTACATTAGCAAAATTAGACCTACCTAATTGTAATGTACCATCATAAATTCATTAAACATTTTAATTATGGGGACATTTTGTCAAACACTATGGAGAAATAGGAATGATAGTCTTAGAATGTTTCGTCATAGGCTGTAAATAAGAAACAAATAAAAGGCTGTGAAGAAATAGGAATGATAGCCTTAGAATATTTCATCATAGGCTGTAAATAGGAAATAAATAAAATGCTAGCATCTATTATACACCTGTCAGCTATACTTGGTACATAGCCTAAAATTAAGGTGTAATTAGGAAATTATAATTTAGGAAATAAGCAATAGCTAGTAGAATTATAGTTTAGGAAATAAGCAATGACTAGTAGAATTAGGTTATATATCATGTACGGAGAGCTTGTAGAATCAGAAATTAGCCATAAAACTTATTATTCATCATATTTAATCTTCTCCACAGAAATTCAATACTCAAAAAATTCAATATGATATTAGAGCGAGTTAGATCCTGACTTAAAAGTTCTGCAATAATATCAAAAGCTACAGATAACAAAGAGATGTGGTCAGTTCAACATGTCTCAATCCGACAATACTGAACTCACAAATATCATACTTAGAAATTACATTCCTTGGTCCAGATCAGTAACACTTGGTCTTGGTGGTAAAGGGAAATTAGCTTTGTCATTGGAAAAGGCGAAAACCCAAAGCAACAAAGCTAACTAAGCCAACTCCCGAAGAGAAAGCAAAAGTAAGAATGGGAGAAAATAGACCAATTAATCATGTCATGGCTACTCAGCATAATGGAACCCTAGATTTCAAATGTACTCGTGTACTCTATCACATTACAGAAAGTTTGGAACAAAACCAAGAGAAGGTATAGGCAACTAAAAATTTCGCAAATATCTATAGCCTTAAACAAGAGCTTGCCCAAATTGAACATAGTACCTAAAGTAATAACGAACCAATGATCGAAATTATGTCAAAATGGAAAGAGCTCAATGTCTATCTTCCACTAACAACAAACCTAATTGAAATCCAGAAAAGATCCGAACAGGACTTAATTTTTACCTACTTGGGGTTGTCGATCCAAGCTATGAATCGATCGGGTTTCAAGTCTTGTTATCAGCCGAGATGCCAAGTTTTGATGATGTAGTGGCAAGAATCGAGCAAGAGCAATCTGGGCGAGCACTCATGAACCCTGGGCAGTTGAAAAATCAAGAGAACAAGGCATTTCAGGTAAAATACACAAACTCCAGTTTCAGGGACATGGGTAAAGGGAAGGGAGCTTCGAGCACCAAGCTGCACAAGCAGTGCAAGAAAGTAGGGCATAACCACGACGGCTGCTGGTTCTCCGTCCCCGCCTCCAACCGGTCAGAGAGAAGGGAGATGACGCAGCGGATTAATCAAAACAATGTAGATCGGTATAAGTAGCAGTCGATGGATTGATGAATGCTGAATTGCCCGAATTCGTTGATCCGAAGATACCGAACTCTAGCTATCTCGAACTCGTTGATCGCGCACGATACCGGGTTCAAAGATCTTCAATTCTTCAAGCGTTGATCAAGCGCACTTGATTCCGCGAATCGGCTTCTACAATCGTTGAATCGAGCGCACTCGATTATCCGAAAGAGGAGATAGGAGATTACACTCAACTACCAATTTGGATGAAAGCACAAAGCAATCAAAAGAGAATTTTATTCAATATTCAACAACCTTTTACAAATGAGAGACTCGGCCTATTTATAGGCGTTTTACAACTCACACGAAATTACAACAAAATTACACCATCTCCTAAGTCGGTTCCGACTTACCACCTTTCCGACTTACGACTCATCACACCTTCCGACTTAGCCATGCACACGACTTACGAGTTACAACACAGAAAGACAATTCTGCGACTTACCCCTCAAGTACAAACGACTCACGACTTATCACATTTATACAACACAACCGACTTACGACTTAATAGAATACAGACAAAATACGACTTACAAACATAGGCGACTTAACAGTGTCACGAGTTAACAAATGACGACCTATCAAAGCAACACAACAGCATCTCCCTTCGACTTAAGAATCAATGGCCTAGATTAACTCGGCATAAGATTCAACGGCATCCAGAGCTTCAGCGACTTAAAGACAACCCGCTTTATTCGACTTAAGAATCAACGGCTTAGATTAACTCGGCGTAAGGATCAACAGTCTTCAGGCTTTGGCGACATAGGATGGTACGACTTAACTGAGTCGTAACTCGGTGCCGACTTATCGTTTGACTCGTTAAGTCGTTTACGACCTATTACTTCAACAGTTTGTTTTGCCTTCTCTCTGAGTAACTCGGTAGGTCGTCCTGGCGACTTAAGATCTTTGATAACCCGTTCCTCTTCATGAGTTAGGTCTTCCATTCTCCTAAGTCGGTCACGACTTAAGTCCCCCATTATGTTAAGTCGGTCACGACTTACGCTTATGTCTTCTGCTTCCTTGAGTCGGTCACGACTCATGCCTTGAACTTTATTAAGTCGGTGACTCATTTCCATCATGTTAAGTCGGTCGCGACTTATAGCTTTATTTTCCTTAAGTCGGTGACGACTTAGTACTTGGCCTGCATCATCCTCCCCAGGTTGAAAAAAATTCATCCTCGAATTTGCACTTTCTTCCCCCGTAATACTCTCATCCCCGTGATATGGTACGAGATGCTTAACATTGAATACGTCAGACGTATACACATCATCAGGTAGTTTCAATTTATAAGCATTTTCATTGATCCGTTTCAAAATTTCTACCGGACCAATTTTTCGTGCTTTCAATTTATTATACGTTCCCACCGGAAAACGATCTTTCGTCAATACTGCATAAACCAAATCTCCTTCATTAAACTCGACATTTCGTCGTTTCAAATCTGCAGATTGTTTATACTTCTCATTTGCTTTCTCCAATCGTTCCTGAACGATTTTATGACATTCCGTCAACCCTTCAACAAAATCAGCAGCTTTTTTAACTGTCCCCTTTGAATGTGGTATCACCGTTAAATCTAACGGTCCTTTCGGTAAGCTCGAATAGACAATCTGGAATGGACTGAACCCAGTACTTCGATTCACAGCATGATTATGGGCAAACTCTGCCTGGCATAACTTCACATCCCAACTCTTCAGATTATCTTGCACAAGACATCTCAACAAGTTTCCCAATGATCTGTTAACCACCTCAGTCTGTCCATCCGTTTGCGGGTGATAAGCACTACTAAATTTTAGCTTCGTTCCCACCATTTTCCACAAACTCAACCAAAAGTGACTCAGAAATCGAGTATCTCTATCCGACACAATAGATTCTGGCAATCCATGAAGTCGATAGATCTCCCTGAAAAACAACTGAGCAACATGAACAGCATCCGCCGTCTTCTTACATGCAATAAAATGTGCCATTTTCGAAAACCGATCAACCACTACATAAATGGAATCATTACCACGCTGCGTTCTCGGCAATCCCAACACAAAGTCCATACTCACGTCAACCCATGGTTTAGTTGGTACCGGTAACGGCATATATAAACCAGCATTAGTCGCAGTTCCTTTCGAAACTTGACAGATATGACATCTCTCAACAAACCTCTCCACTTCTTTCCTCATTGATGGCCAAAAGTAGGACTGTGAAATCAGCTGTAAGGTACGGTCTCTTCCAACATGTCCCTCTTCGTGTAACTCCTTGATAATCTTTATTCTCAGACTACCCTCTGGTATGCACAATCTATTTCCTTTGAATAGAAAACCATCTACTATCACGAAACCATCCGTCTCTCCCTCCTTGACTTTTTCAACAAATTTTGCAAAGTAAGGATCATCAGTGAATAACTCTGGCAATATTTCAAACCCCGTCACTTCAACCTTTAGTGTAGTCAACAAATGACTCCTCCTACTCAAAGCATCAGCCACACGATTCGTCACCCCTGACTTGTGTTTCACAACAAAAGTAAACTGTTGCAGATATGCAATCCACGATGCATGTCTCGCTGAAATCTTATCTTGTCCTTGCAAATGCTTCAATGCTTCATGATCAGTATACAGAACAAATTCCTTCTGAAATAGATAGTGTCTCCAGTGTTTAATAGATTGTACAACAGCATAAAACTCCACATCATATGTACTGTATCGCATCTTCGCTCCTGACATCTTCTCACTGAAATATGCAATTGGACGTCCCTTCTGACTCAACACCCCTCCAATCCCAACCTTGGATGCATCAGTATGTAGTTCAAACACCAACTGAAAATCAGGTAATATTAGAATTGGTGCAGAGGTCAAAAGATCTTTGATTCGTTCAAAAGCACTCCCTGCTTCCTCTGTCCATGCAAACTGTTTACCTTTCATGCAATCTGTAACAGGTGCCATCACACTACAAAAGTGTGGAATAAACCTTCGATAAAATGAAGCCAACCCATGAAAACTACGAACTTCCGTTATCGTCTTGGGCTGCGGCCAATTTCTAATCGCTTCAACTTTACTTTGGTCAACCTGTATCCCTTTCTCTGAAACAACATACCCCAGAAATAAAACACTGTGCGTCATGAACACGCACTTCTTCGTAGCAGCATAAAATTGTTCTTGTCGCAATACCATCAGCACTTCTCTAAGATGATTCATATGTTCCTCTGGACTCCCACTGTAAATAAGAATATCATCGAAATACACCACCACGAATTTCCCAATGAATGGTCGAAAAATCTGATTCATTACCCTCATGAAAGTACTTGGTGCATTGGATAAACCAAATGGCATGACCAACCACTCGTATAGACCCTCCCTGGTTTTAAAAGCAGTCTTCCACTCATCTCCTGGTCTGATACGAATTTGATGATATGCGCTCTTCAAATCAATCTTCGAAAATATAGTAGCTCCGCTTATTTGATCCAACAAGTCATCCAACCTCGGCATTGGAAATCTATATCTCACGGTAATCTTATTTAATGCTCGACTGTCAGTGCACATCCTCCACGTCCCATCCTTCTTGGGTACCAATAAAGCTGGTACAGCACAAGGACTCAGACTCTCCTGCACACGTCCTTGCTCAAGCAATTCCTCTACCTGCCTTCGCAACTCTTCATGTTCCTTCGGACTCATTCGATAATGTGGTCTGTGTGGCAATACAGCACCTGGAACAAGATCTATTTGATGTTGTATATCCCTCAACGGTGGCAACTCCGTTGGTAATTCCTCTGGAAATACATCGTCAAATTCTTTCAGAACTGGTTTAACTTCTTCTGGAATTTCAACTTCTTCACTGCTCTCACGCCCAATCAACAAGAATACTTCCGGCTCTTCTTCAACTTCTTTAACAAACTCCTTTAAAGTCAATAAAGTTTTCAGCTCTTCAATTTCTTCTGACTTACTTTCTTCTTGTGATCTCTTCTTCGGAACTAAGATAATCTTCGTGCCTTTAAACATAAAACTGTAGCTATTGGTCCGACCGTCATGTTGTACTGCTCGATCATACTGCCATGGTCTTCCCAATAATAAATGACAAACATCCATCTCTACGACATCACACCATATTTCATCTTTGTATTTCTTCCCAATAAAGAATGGAACACGAACTCGTCTATCCACTTTCACTTCTCCTCCTTTTCTCAACCATGCTAACTTGTATGGACTCGGATGTTTCTCTGTCTTTAATTTCAACTTTGTCACAGCTTCGGTTGAAATAATATTATCACAGCTTCCTGCGTCAATCACAAACTTACACACCTTCCCCAGAATAGTACATGTTGACTGAAAGATATTACTCCTCAACCAACTAGCTTCCTCCTGCTTCGGTGTTAAACACGATCTCCTCAGCATTAGGTTACAACCTTCGTCTCCTGATGCAATATCCTGCTCATCCTCCTCAGCTGGATTAGAACAATCTCCATCAACATCCTCATCGTCAACTTCTGCAATCATGGTTCTCTTCTTTGGCTTTGGACACTCACTGCTTTTATGACCCAATTCCTGACAATTGTAACATTTGAAACCATTGTTAACCCTTGTCTTCTCAACCTCCTTCACCACTGGTCTACTGATAGGTTTAGAAACATTAGAACTTCCTCCAACACCCTTCGCTTGATTGTTAGAATTAGTAAACACACCACTTCCTCGTCTCCCTTGTTTTTCCCAAGCCAACGCTTTCTGATGTGCTTCTGCTACAGATCTTGGATCGAACATATTAACCATATCCTGAATCTGCATTCTCAATCCCCCAATGAACCTAGATGTCAGCTGCTCTTCTGTTTCCATGAGATCGTTCCTTGCAATAAGTTGATAGAATTCATCAGCATAGTCATTAACTGTCTTTGTGCCCTGCCTCAAGTTCTGCAAACGTTGATACATCAAAGATTGATAATTGTAAGGTAAGAACGTTGCTTTCATCAACTTCTTCATCTTCTCCCAAGATTCAATTTTTGACTTTCCCATTCGTTCACGTGTAAGTTTGGTCTGCTGCCACCATGCCAAAGCTCTACCCCTCAGCCTCGTAGCAACCAACTTCACTCTACGATGTTCTGGAACTTCTTTAAAGTCAAAAATCTCCTCAACATTAGCTACCCAATCTAGAAACTCCTCCGCTTGCATACCACCTTTGAATTCAGGAATTTCTGTCTTCATCCCCGACTCCCACTTGTGATCATATTCAGAATAGTTTCTTCCTTGACCTCTTCCTTGAATACTACCACCATCATACTCCTCTTCAAGATCAGACGCATAACGATGTCGATTCTGACCACCAACATCTCTACTCCCTTCACGTCTACCACCATCCCTTCTATCTACATTCCTCCGTTCACGATCATTCACGTTCCTCCCACGTCCTTGATCATTTTCAACACTTCTGTCTCGATTGGAATGTGGCGAGACTCTACTACCTCCATGATTAGATTCTGGTGAAACCCTTCTCCGATTTTGATTCATCTCCGTCATAAGCCTCTCTAACCGGCCAATTCCTTCATTAAGCTTCTCACTAAAATTCTCATTGATTCTTTGCTCCATCTCATCAGCTTCTTCTCTTCGATACAAAGCTTCTACGTTTTGGTGGCGATTAGCTCTTCTTGGCGGCATACTTGACAACTTCACAAATTCTCAAACACTTCAAATTCAAACACTTTCTGGATTTTGATCCAAAATGAAACGGATCGAAAACTTCCACTTTGTAGCAAATCGCGATGATCACGATGGACAAAGTTTCGGCCTCCAATGCAAATCCGATCAAACAATCTTCGAACAATGATGACTCTTCTTCCTCTTACTCTCGGCCTCACTTGCTTACCACGGCCCAACTTCAAAATGATTAGGCTCCAAGTCTCGATCTAGCTATGATTGGCTAGAACAAGCTCCGATACCAAAAACTGACGCAGCGGATTAATCAAAACAATGTAGATCGGTATAAGTAGCAGTCGATGGATTGATGAATGCTGAATTGCCCGAATTCGTTGATCCGAAGATACCGAACTCTAGCTATCTCGAACTCGTTGATCGCGCACGATACCGGGTTCAAAGATCTTCAATTCTTCAAGCGTTGATCAAGCGCACTTGATTCCGCGAATCGGCTTCTACAATCGTTGAATCGAGCGCACTCGATTATCCGAAAGAGGAGATAGGAGATTACACTCAACTACCAATTTGGATGAAAGCACAAAGCAATCAAAAGAGAATTTTATTCAATATTCAACAACCTTTTACAAATGAGAGACTCGGCCTATTTATAGGCGTTTTACCACTCACACGAAATTACAACAAAATTACACCATCTCCTAAGTCGGTTCCGACTTACCACCTTTCCGACTTACGACTCATCACACCTTCCGACTTAGCCATGCACACGACTTACGAGTTACAACACAGAAAGACAATTCTGCGACTTACCCCTCAAGTACAAACGACTCACGACTTATCACATTTATACAACACAACCGACTTACGACTTAATAGAATACAGACAAAATACGACTTACAAACATAGGCGACTTAACAGTGTCACGAGTTAACAAATGACGACCTATCAAAGCAACACAACAGCATCTCCCTTCGACTTAAGAATCAATGGCCTAGATTAACTCGGCATAAGATTCAACGGCATCCAGAGCTTCAGCGACTTAAAGACAACCCGCTTTATTCGACTTAAGAATCAACAGCTTAGATTAACTCGGCGTAAGGATCAACAGTCTTCAGGCTTTGGCGACATAGGATGGTACGACTTAACTGAGTCGTAACTCGGTGCCGACTTATCGTTTGACTCGTTAAGTCGTTTACGACCTATTACTTCAATAGTTTGTTTTGCCTTCTCTCTGAGTAACTCGGTAGGTCATCCTGGCGACTTAAGATCTTTGATAACCCGTTCCTCTTCACGAGTTAGGTCTTCCATTCTCCTAAGTCGGTCACGACTTAAGTCCCCCATTATGTTAAGTCGGTCACGACTTACGCTTATGTCTTCTGCTTCCTTGAGTCGGTCACGACTCATGCCTTGAACTTTATTAAGTCGGTGACTCATTTCCATCATGTTAAGTCGGTCGCGACTTATAGCTTCATTTTCCTTAAGTCGGTGACGACTTAGTACTTAGCCTGCATCAGGAGACATAGGAGGTAAGTGGGGTGGAGCAAAAAGGGAGAATAAATTTGGTGGTTTTACCAAATGAGCGGAGATAGAAGGAGAAGGATCTGAATCGGCTTAATGGACTCAGCTAAGTAACAACTCCGCTTCAGTAGGATCTTCTGTGTCTCAAACGGTGCAACTAAATCAACTTCTAACTCAATTAAACAGTTTGTTACATCAATAAAATTCAGGTTTTGCACATTCTAACGCTATTTTTAACTCATCCAAAATCAACAATAATTTTAAAAGTGCAAGTATGTATCAAAATACAAATAGATGGTTAATCGACTCAGGTGCTGCTGATCACATGACATGGAACAAAAATTAATTAACCAGTGTTAAACAGAATAAAGATTCTCAACATGTAACTTTTGCTAATGGAGACAAAGTTCAAATTTATGGTTTTGGTATAACAAAGTTTCTTACAAAAGATGTGAAAAACATTTTATACTTGCTAACTTTTAATTCATATTTATTATCAATTAGTAAAATAACCCATGAACCGAATTGCAATGTTATATTCTCACCGTATAAAGTGGCCTTTCAAGATCGAGAATCAGGAAAGAAGACTGATAAGGAATGTTTGAAAAATGGTCTTTATTACCTTGATGAAGACACCGACAATGTCATGTGTCAATAAATTTAGTAGATTATGACAAATTATTGCATTGGAGATCTGATTATCCATTTGATCAAATTTTGAATAAACTTTTTTGTTAAAAATTAGATTCCAAAAATTGTGATGTTTGCAAGCTTTCAAACAGACTAGATTGTCATTTTCTTTATCTACTAATAAGTCAGCAAAATATTTTGATTTAATTCATTTTGATGTTTGGAGTCCAACCCCTGTTGATTCTTATAATTATTCTAAATATTTTGTCACATTTATTGATGATTTTCCTCGCACTACTTGGGTTTACCTTTTAAAAGGAAAAAAATGAAGTCTTTTTTCATGTTTTCAAGAATTTTACAATTTTATAGAAAACCAAAATAATGAAAAAGTCAAAAACTTTCGATCTGATAATGGGACAGAATATGTAAACAAAAATTTCATAGAACTTTCTAAACAAAAGGTTATTTTACACCAAATCACTTATATTAATATACCATAACAAAATGGAGTTTTAGAAAGAAAAAATCAACACTTACTTGAAGTCATTAAATCTCTTCTTTCCCAAATTAACGTTCAAAAATCTTACTAATCAGATACTATGCTAACTACAACTTACCTCATAAATAGATTGCCAAGTGTCATGCTTAAAAATATAAGTCCCTTAGAAATTCTTAAGAATGGAAAAATAGATCTTGATCACATAATATTTTGTGGGTATACATGTGTAGTACATATAAAAAGAAATGACAAGCTAGACAAAAACATTGTTAAAACCGTATTTTTAGGATCATACCAAAAAAAGAGGTTCAAATGTTATGATCCAGAAAATCATAAACTTTATATCCCACGAGATATATCATTTTTTGAAAATGAACCATATTATCAAACATGTGAACAAGAAAATACACAAGGTAAACCGGTCATATTGTCTCCAAATAATTTTATGTTTCCTGAAGAAACAAATCAAGAACAGGTTGAGCATACAAATGAAGAACAAGTTGGTGAAACAAGTGCAATTCATTTAGGGGGATAAGAAGAGATAAATGAGTCAAGTGAAGAACTAACTCATGAAGAACCAACTCAAGAGGAAAATACCTTAAGAAGATCTACAAGACAAATTCTACCTCCCATCAAATTAAGGGATTATGTATCCGAACAGGTGATTCATTCAATACAAGATTTTTTCCATATAATATGGTATCCCCTTCATACCGAGCCTACATGAGTCACATCACTAACCATATGAAACCAACGAACTTTAGTGAAGCCTATCAAAGCCAATTTGGTGTAAGGCTATCAACGAAGAACTTCAAGCCTTAGAAAAAATGGCACTTGGAATATTATTAATTTACCAAAAAACAAAAAACCCATAGGTTACAAATGGGTATACAAAATCGAATACAATAGTGATGGTACAATTGAACGGTATAAAGCTAGGTTAGTGGCCAAGGGATTTGCCCAAACTTATGGTATAGACTACCAAGAGACTTTTGCACCAGTAGAAAAAATGAAAATGGTTAGAATTTTGCTATCAGTAGAGACCAACTTGGGATGGGATTTATCTTAAATGAATTTAAAAAATGCATTCCTTTAAGGAAATTTAAAAGAGGAATTCTATATGACTCTTCCTCCATGCTACAAAAGTGAGTGAAACTCATCACCAATATGTAAATTAAAATAGGTGATCTACGGTCTAGAGCAATCTCCAAGAGCATGGTACGCTAAGCTAAGCTTCTCTCTTTTAAAGATTAATGTTTTTTAAAGTACCATTGATTCCTTTATGTTCATCAAACACTCAAAAAACACCGCCACTATTATTTTAGTTTATGTAGATGACATTGTCATCATTAGAAATAATAATGAAAAAATTAAAAGGGCTAAACAATATTTGAAAAATGAATTTGACATTAAAGGTCTTGGAAAAATTTCATATTGTTTTGGAATAGAAATAGCCCACTAAAGTAAATGATTATTTCTATCCCAAAGAAAATATGCCATTGATCTGTTAAAAGAGACTAGTAAATTGGAAGCTAAACTAGCAAGTACTTGTATGGAGATGAATATTAAGCTAGGAATTGAAGAAGGTGAGACATTATCTGACATAGGACAATACAAAGGAATGAAGGATAGTAGGCAAATTAATTTACCTGACAGTAATTAGACCTGACATTGCCTTTACGGTTAGTGTCATAAGTCAATTTATGCATGCTCATGTACAAGACACTTGAGTGCAGTTGATAGGATATTGAGATACCTTAAAGGCACTCCAGGTCAAGGAATTTGGATGAAGAAAAATAATGCTAAAATTATGGTTTTTCTGATGCAGACCGGGCTGGAAGTTATAGATAATTATTCATAGGGTTTTGTACATTTGTAGGTCGTAACTTGGTCACTTGGAAAAGCAAGAAGCAGAATGTTATGGCTAGATCAAGTGTAGAAGCAGAATATTGAATCATGGCATCCACAATAAGTGAGCTTATCTAGATTAAACAATTGCTCAGTGACATCATGATAAAGCACATAAGAACAATGCAAATGTACTACGATAATCAAGTTGCATGACATATTGCATCCAATCCAGTCTTCCACGAGAGGACAAAACATATAGAGGTAGATTGTTACCTTCTTAAGGAAAAAGTGCAATCGGGGGAAATAGTAAATCTATTTGTCAAAAGCAAAGAGCAACTGGCAGATACTTTCACAAAAGCACTTGACAAAGTTAACCATATGAACATACTCGATAACTTTGGTTCTATAAATTTATTCGAACCCGACTTGAGGGGGAGTGTGGAGAGATATGAATGATAGCCTCAGAATATTTCATCATACGTTGTAAACAGGAAATAAATAAAAGGCTGTGGAGAAATAAGAATGATTTCCTCGGAATATTTCTTCATAGACTGTAGATATAAAACAAATAAAATCCTAGTTTTCATTATACGGCTATCAGCTATACTTGGTACTTTGTTTGTAATTGGGATGTAGTTGGGCAATTATAATTTAGGATATAAGCAATGGCTAGTAGAATTATAATTTAAGAAATAAGCAATGGCTTGTAGAATTAGGCTACATATAATCATGTACAAAGGGCTTGTAGAATCAGAAATTAGCAATAAAACTAATTATTCATCATATTCAATCTTCTCTTCAAAAATTCAATACCCAAAAATTCATTAAAGACCCAAAAAAGTTTAAAAATCCACTTCCGCCCCCTCTCAAAAAGCGGTTTAATGAAACACCCCTATCAACTATTGCAGCAAAATATGCGGTTTGCATATACATGCAGCTAGAACTACAAATAAATGCAATTACGACTACAAATTTATGCACAGAACCACGTAAATTTATAGTCAGAACTATAAAGTTTCATTTTACAATAATTTGTAGGTAGAACTGCATATATTTGCAATTCTAGCTACATATATTTGTAGTTTAAACCGCATAATTCTGCTGGAAATTTTGACATGAGTGTTTTACGAAACTTGCTATTTAGGAGGTTTTTTCAGAAATTAAGTTTGAAAATAAGGGGTGGATGCTAATTTCCACTCAATTATATCGTATTTTAAAACATTCCAATAGATTTGGTTAAATAAAACTTAAAGCCTGTTGAAGCCAAGCGATCTATCATTGGGCATATCCTTTATAGCCCTGAAAATCTCATCTATAGTAAATGGTTTATCGAGCCCATCTAAATCAATCCTAGTGTCATCATGACATGAATAATCTTGTTAAGCCTTAACCCTATGCTCATTCTATGTTCCAAAAAAATTCTTTATAATACTCAATAAATGCCTTATTCAATTCTTTTTCATCAAAATCTTGACGTTATTAATTATAATAGAATTAATGGCATTACTACATTTTGTACCATTTGCTACTTTATGAAAAAATTGGTATTCTTATCCTCATCATCCATCCATTAGACCCTATATTTATTTTTCTGGATTTTTCCTATGATCACTCCACAATTAGATTTTAGAAGAGATAAGAGGCAAAGAAAATAATAATAAATGGATTCCTCCAAACAAAACCTTTATTAATTCACCAAAGGATTACAAGAGAAAGCCTAAACATTTAGTAGATATCTCAATCCCTAAAACCCTAGAAAAATAAAAAATTTCCCATACCCATTCTCTCTCTTAACTCTAGCTATAAAAAATAATTACTTAACATATAAGTTAATATGTATATAGAAAAAAATAAACTGATTATCCAATTAAAGAAATAAACGAGCCTAACCAAAAATGCCTACTCATTATGGGAAATCCATACTTTCTTTTTCCTTCTTTTGTATATTTATTTATTTCTTAATGTGATTTTGTTTCACAAATCACAACACCCTGAAATTTTAAGAAATATTGTAGTACCAATCCCAACAATCTCTATTTAATACTATTTCTATAAAGACCATCAAAACTCCACCTACAACCTCAAATTTCAAACAATATCCAATATCACTATGGAAATAAACGTATCCATCTCCAAAAGAAAACTTTAACAACATCCAAACCACATAAAATGCATGCTCCCCAATTGAATATGCTTATTATCAATAACTTATAACTGCTTGTAATACCACAAAGGCCTCCATGTGGTTATGTGGCATTCAGTTGCTGGCTCCACCTTAACTCAAACAAATTTGCCTCTCCAACAGTACTTCAAGAAGTCCCTCCAATCTCTACCATTTTTTCAAGCAATTTGTATACATTGTAGCTTTCTATTTTTGTACCTAGCATCTTCCTAGTACCCTTCCAAATCCTTATGACTCCACCTTGAGTCAAAAAGCTGCAGCCTTTTACCTCTAACTGAAATAAGATTCTTTATAATTTCTGGGATATACCTAACTCCTGTAAGCTTCACCTCCCTTCCATCAAGCATCTTCAACCTAATTAAACCTATGCCCTTAACATCCAAATCTTCACCATTAGCATATTCCACTTTAGCATCTTGCTCTTCATAATCAATAAATGATTCCTTTTGATTGCATATGTGGAAACAAGCACTTTAATCAAGCACCTAATCTTTTCTTTTGCCTTTATCCATGCATAGGACGTTATTATTAAATTCCTCACCATAATGCGCCTCGCCATCGCTATTA
This sequence comes from Allium fistulosum, assembly GCA_030737815.1. Taxonomy (NCBI): domain Eukaryota; kingdom Viridiplantae; phylum Streptophyta; class Magnoliopsida; order Asparagales; family Amaryllidaceae; genus Allium; species Allium fistulosum. Next base: position 1,261,538,792 of record CM060901.1, read on the forward strand.
TCTTTTCATTCATTTTGTTCTTCTTCTAATGCCTTCATCCTCTCTGTGTCCTTATTAAGCTTATTTCAAAATCTCAGCTAATTACTATGTTTTTCACAGTAATAGCAGATGAAATCTCATTCGATGTTCGATCTATTTGATCGTCATTTCATATTTGGATGATTACCCCTCTTTGCAAGATGAACCTCTTCAATTGGATTTCTTTATTCCTTTTCCTCCTTGCCATTTCTATCCATGAAGTTCATCCTCTGCATCTCCTCATTAAGTAGGCTACTCACCACATAAACTATTGAAACAACTCCATCTGAATTTGTGTTGTTCAATGCAACCACAAGTGTTCCTCAACTCTCCGATAATGAACTCATCAACATCAAGGCTTGCATCTCATCATCCACCTTGTAATTCACGACCACTAATTTATTCATAATTTTTAGAAAATAGTTAGAATGCTCTCCAATTGACTCACTTTCCCTAAGTTTTAGATTCATCCATCTTCTCATAAGAAGAGCCTTATTTGTGGTACTGCTCTTTGTATGAATTCCTACCAAATTCTTCCAAATTGAATAAGCGTATGTTTCATTAGCAACAATATAAAACATTAGATTCCTCAAAAAACATCGAATAGCTGCCACGGATTTTCTATCCAAAGTCTTCCATTTTGCTTCAAATACATTATTTGGTTTCCCCCATTTATTCTCCAATGGTTGGTGTAGATCGTTGAGATATAGAAAATCCTACATCTTCACCTTCCATAACATCCAATTTCTACCATTAAGTTTTTCAATGCTTATCTTCTCCAAAACCAAAAATCTCTTGGAAAAAATTACGTAGTAGGCTCTAATACCAATTGTTAGAGTTTTTCCTAGGATCCCCACATAATTAGGTTTTCAAAGAGATAAAAATTGAAGAAAAATAATGACAAATAGATTCCTCCAAACAAATATTTTATTAATTCACCAAAAGATTACAAGTGAAAGCCTAAAAATTAAGAAGATATCTCAATCCATAAAACCCTAGAAAAATAAATATTTTCCTACACTTTTCCACTCTCTCCTCTAGGCTCTATTTATAGTAAACAATTACTTAATGCTCAAGTTAATATGCACATGGAAAAAAATAAACTGATTATCCAATTAAAGAGAGAAATAAGAATAACCAAATATGCCTATTAATTATATTGTAACGACCCAGAATTTTGAACAAATTAAATTGAGAATATTTAATTAATTTTTAAATATTTGAACGATGATTTAATTTGAATCCCCGATTGAACTTTGAATTTGGCGATTAAATTATATAATTTAATCTATTGAATTGAATAAAAATTTGAATCTTCAATTTTAAGTTGAAGAAAAATATTTTGAAAGCTTTTAAAAATTCGTATTGACAATACTGAAGATAACAGAAGCTTCAGAATCGAATTTGGAACTGCTTTGATCAGTTTTGAAATTATATTGTTCGAATCGATATTTAAAAATAGCCGTCTGAGGCGCAGTCTCGGAATTCAACGAAACGAATTCCATTGGATCCGTAATATTGTATTGTTATCGGATTTCAAATTTCGTATTATTTGGAGTTGTTATGTGAGCACACGACCCATAAAAGCGCTAAGAATTAAATTGAATTTTAATTTAAAATTGTGTAAAATCAAATCACGGCCACCCTACTCCTGAGTAAGCAGACCTATTCTCTGCTGAATCACGTTCCTTGTCTCCTCATTGCTTTACAAATCTCGCGCAACTTCATTTCTTTTTCCTCAGTTCATACATTTCAAAACGAAAAGCTTTCGTTCAAAGCAAAGAAATGATAATGGCCGAAGAAAACTTTCTCTTCCCCTTCCTCATTAAAATACGAAACCAAATTTCCTTCTCAACCAAATTTTAAATGTCGCGAACGAAGGCGAGATACGGCGGCAAAGGAGAAATCGCGATCGTGGTGTTCGAACTCGAGAGGGAAGATGTTGGCAGCGGCGTACGCTCGTGCTCGCGAGAAAGGTCGCGATTCAATCACGCGTGCTTCCGCGAGGTGAGGATTCGCGTTCGTGGTAGCAGGCGACGAAGTTGCAGTCGGCGTCTCCGAGTTGGGGATAGTCGAAGGGGCATTGACGAAAGCAGTTCGTCGTTAGGGTTTGGTCGAAGAAATAGGAGATCGAGGCTGGGGTTTGGCGAGCTAATCGGCGACAGGGCATTGAGGCTGTCGCGACTTCGACAGGGTTCGTCGCACTGTCAAGTACTCAGCCGAGATTGGGTTGTTCGAAGTCGTAGTCGTGGCCACCTGGAAGCGCTGGAAGACGAGGCAGTGCGCGTAGGCACGCGTGGTCACGAAATCAAGCTTGGCGAAGCAGTTGGACCGTTGGCAGAGGCGATCCAATTTCGCGATGATCATCATTGAATCGAGTGGTGAGGCTAGGGTTTGATTTGGTAAGCGGTAAATCTGTTTAGTTATTTTCCAATTACAGTTTTACTGTTTAGTTTTAAAAGTATTGGGTTTTTAATTCAATTTAGTTTACAGATAGATAGTTTAAAAATTGTAAATTAACTGATGATGGAATTTACAGCAAAGATTTATAAATGAAAATATAGAGATTTTTAAATGTTGTAGAATTTATTAAAGAAAATTTAGTTTTAAACTTAAATTTTAGCTAAATGAATTTATTAATTGAAATTGATTTGTTTGATAAGTTTATTTGATTCGTTTAGACACTAGAAATAAATTATAAAAGGAAATTTAGTTTTTTTAAATTTAATTTTTTTACTAAAACCTTAGATTTATAAATTTGTTAAGGAGAATTAGTTTGGAATTAAAATTTATTAATTAATTGTTTGGTGAATTCGAATATTAATAAATTTATAAATTATTTGTACAAGGTTTAAAAATGGAAGAAAACAAACTGAGATGGAAATGGATGGCAAATTAAAAAGCTAAGGTGAGATCTTCTCACTCAAATGAAAGTGGATTTTCTTTTGCAGTTATTGATTTGATGATTGCTATTGGATGTGATATTAGATATGATAGGATATATCTATATATATAGCAATATATACATATTGGCATATGTATATATTGGATTGATGATTTCCCGCCTCGTATAGCGGATGAGACCCTATTGCGCCGTTAGTAAGCGGATTTTTATAAAACCCATATACCGCGATAATTCCGTACTGGAGCGGAATTGGTATTGTGCTAACATCTTTGGATGCAGGGAAACAGGTTGGAGGGATCCAACTGGACCCCTCATATTGATTGGATTTATTTATACTGTGATATGAATCTGTGAATGATCATATTGATCATATTGATGCCTGGAAATTGTTTGAAAGCTAAAATTTAGCTGAATGGATGTTTGATATCATTGGATTCCAAAAATAAACGAAATTGAATTTTTGAAATCAAAATAGAAATTTCTAAGTGAATTAATTTTAGAAATTGAATAAATTTTGAAGAAAGGAATTTTTAAGGTATAAAAAGTTAATTTTTATAATCTTATCGAATTAATTCCAGAATCAAGTGAAAATGTTAATTAAATGGATTTCGTAAAATAGTGATTATAATTTGAAGAATTTAATTTAAGAATTTGGATTTTTAAATAGATTGAAAGAAACGATTGAAATGTATTTCCTTAAAAAGGAATTTATTAAAAAAAGATAAGTTGGAAATCCAACTAGAAATTTAATCGGTAAATTGAAATAAATTGGGAAATCAATGTAAAAATGATTTCAATTTGAAGAATCCATTTTAAAACAGAATATTGAATCATTTGAGAAAAAAATGAGGAATTTACTTAGTAGTGATAAATAAATTTTTAAATCAATATTGAAATTGATTTGGTATTGAAATTTTTATAAATAGAATTGGAATTTATAAAAGTTGTTTATAAATCCGAATCACTTATTTTGACAAGTAAAATATAAAAGTTAAATAAAAGAAAATTTATAAGTCGAAGTTGTTATTAAAATAGCAATAGAATTTATAAACGTGTCTATAAATTCAAAATCAGTTGAATCTGAGAAATTAAATATAGAAGATTTTTAAAGAAGATATATTCGCGATTTTGGATAGCGAATTTTTATTGAGATAAAAATGTGTAGAAATGATTGAAATTGGGTTAAGTGAATTATATTCACGATTTTGGACAGTGAATATATTATTAAATAAAATGGATTTATTTTTGAAGAAGTAATATTAAAAGTGAAGTTAAACATTTTAAAGATGTTTTAAAATGTATTATGAATCGAAAGCATAGATTTCCGCAGTTCTTGTTGAAATAGACGTTTTCGAAAAATAAGGAAATGGTGGACTATAACACTGTTGTTATAGTAAATGATTTCCAAAAGGAAATGTTTTGATGTAGTATTGGGATTTATATATCTATCTAAATTTCGAATCCCTATACTAGTGATTTTGAGTCGTCGTAACGATGTTTTACGTAACATTCGTTTTGACTCAAATAGATGTTGTTAAAAAGAATGATTTCCTTAAAGAATGAATATGTACTTAATATTGATTTAAGTATATCGAATATTTTCAAATGTTGAAAATAAATAGATTTGTGAATTACTTATTATAAAATAAGTATGGAAATGCTTTTCCAAAATGAAATGAAACGTTTTGAGATTTTATCTTCTTAAAGATAAATTGAAATTGAATATTTGAAAACGATTGAAAATCGTATATCAGTAGATATTTTTTTTGAAATATAAATTCAATATGGAATTTATAAAAAGAAATGGGAATTCGTTTAAAAATAAATATTGAATTATTTTTGAAGTGTGGAAATTTTATATCTAGTAAAGATATTTTTGAAGATGAAATAATTTGGAAAATTATTTGGAATCTGATGATGTTGCGCATCTTTATTGATAGTTAAATAACCGACTATCGATAATTACCTTTAGATAGGTATTTGTTGTGAATTGGATGAATTTGAATGCCACACTTATTTTTGAATAAACGTTCACTATTCGGGTTAGCCGGGAAAGGACCATGGGGTCGTATAACCCATTCCGAATATGTGATACGTCGTTATGAATTGCATTCGAAGACCGGTGTTGAAGACCGGATATTTTTGAAAACGGAAGGATTACCGTCGAGTTACTCTACATCGGCTGATCTCCGATTTAGAGGTTTTATCACCCTTAGTGACGGGAAGTCCGGACGTGATTAGAAAATTATCCGGATATGCAAGGGCTTCGTGAGAAGTGCCTTCGGTTCTGTTCGATCCCGGAACAGACTTGTATGGATTGTGTGTCTGACGTTACAATTTGAGATATAAAGCTGATTTCTTTCAAATACATATCTGTTGGTGGCGGAGAATTTATTCTCTTAGCTTAACACCCTTCTCTGAGACGTACAAGCTCAGAGATTATGTAGTTGAAATTTATCAGCGATATATCCCAATTTGGTAACGTGGCATACTGAGTGTTGCTGTGAAATGATCAGTGTTTGATCATTTGTGATATGATCATTTGTTTGATCTTATATCTTTGTGATCATAGGTTGATCATTTTGTTTGACCCGAAGCAGAGCTTTGTAGAAAGCGTAGCTTTGTGGACGAGACTTCGTCGAGCCTCACACCCCGGAAATGGTCGAAACAGGAAGAATGCGGCAAGGTTCTAGGGAGTAGCGCCCCTTAGTGTATGTCATTCCTTCTGGATAGAGGTGGTATCATGGTATGGAGCCCAGATACTTAACCTATGTGGTTGCTGCATTATTATCTATGTGGTTTGTTGGAAATCGGGGATCCTCGGGAAGATCGGTTACGATCGGGGGATGGCATACGCGTGTCAGTAGTTACCTATTTTTGCAGAGGTAACCCGGCCTTGTGTTGGCAGAGATCCGGTTAGGTTCTCGGGTCGTCTATTCCAGGGACATACCCATCGTGGAAAAGGAAGTTCCTTAGCCTGACCATTTGTTGGAAATCCAAAGAAACAATACGAGCCTTGTACGGTTTTAGTTGTAGAACCTGCCATTTAATATGGTAGCTATAGCAAGCATACTATAATGGTACCTATGCTGGCTAAGATTTATATTATACTTTCGAAATGTTTTCTACACTATGCACTAATAATAATATCAAAAAGAATTTGATTTTTGCGTAGTAAGCATATTTGACTATCATAAGAAGAAATCTCCTCCAAGTCTGCGTTTGCATTGTGTGTGTGGCGGGAGGTCTTATGGTAGTTTCATTTTCCAAAAGCATTTCGAATTGACTTTAAAATTCTATGCTATTTATTTTAAAGAATAACTGTTTTACGATCTCACACCAGTCACCATGACTGACTCGGAGTTTATTGTTTCCCTTCTAAACTCTGGGTGCCCACCATTTTCCACACGGGCAGCCTAAAGTTATGTTATCAGGATATTCTGGAGCTTTGGAGATAAGCTGGATGACGAGACGTAGTATTTGTATCTGATAGTATTTATTTCGCTGTGTATTCTGTATGAGGACAAGTTATATAACTGTCCATTGTTGTATATTGACTCTGATGATTGATGTATGTATAGACTGATATAGTTCTTTGTTTTAAAAGACTAGTGTTTATTTATTATTTATTGTTCCGCTGCGATATGTGAGATTCTGATATTGTTTTCTGTTCCGATGTTGTTCTGTTGTTCTTCTTTCTTCTTTCTTCTCTTTTTCTTCTATCTTCTTCTTCTTCTTCTGCCTTTTTCTTCTTTTTAAAACCCTCACTATTGGAGTTTCCGGCACTCGATTTCTCGGCAGTCGATAAAGTGAGTATCGATGTCGAATTTTCGAAAGTCGAAAATTTCGGTACGTGACAGCGTGGTATCAGAGCATATGGTTAAGCGACAACCCTGCTCTGTTGGGTGATACTCATTAGAGATAGAGTCAGTGGTACTCTAGAATGAGTTTGAGTGTAATAATAGATATGAGCGCGTATTTGTTAGTTAATATAAAATTGTTTTGTATTGTGATGATTGGTTTATTGAGTGGTATATGAACCTTCGTCGGTACAGTCTTGCAAAACTGTATCGAAGGGGTTTCTAAACACTTGAATAGAACAATTCGGCACAGTATTGTTTTGAATAGGGTAAATGAGATAGTTTTGCCCAAAACTATTTTTGTATAGAAAAGAAATGTTTTTCTATGAATTACTATAGTATATGGTTGCATGGATGTTAGGAAAGTGATAATATTGAAATGTTATCATTATTATTGAAATGGAATAAGAAATTCAAATCATAACTCCAAAGTTAAGAAATGAATCCATATACAAATGAAATTAAAGAATATAAATTATAAATGTGATTTATAAATGAAACGGAATTCCAGAGAAGTTTTTGGAAATGTTTTGAAAAGAATTTGAAAATTTTGGAGATTTGGAAAGTTTAAATTCCTTTTTGATTTGAAAATGAATTTCAAAGGTTTTGAAAATTGTTTTAGAGAGATGAAAGCTCTAAACTCTTTTAGGTCGCTGGAAAATAATCCTGATGATGATGGCCACATCATTAGAATTCATTTTCGGGTTTCCAAAAGAGGAATTGCTGCCAAATTGTTTTAAATAGAAGTTGTTTGAAAATTTTGGGTTTTTGTTTTGGAAATTCGAATGGAATTTGAATTGTTTTCAAAATGGCTTTGAAAAGGTTGAAAAGACTCTGGAATACTTTATAAGAATATTTATGGAATATGATTGAATTGATAACTTATACAAATAGAAATTGTTAATGTAAAATATGTAATTGTGATTGGAATTAAAGTTCATTAACAAATGAAATCTATAAATGTGTATTGAAAGTATAAGGAAATAAATTCATATATGAACAAAAATTATGAATATGAATTGTAAATATGATTCATAAATGAAAATAGAATTCCAAAAAGATAATTGAAAATAAAATTCCTTAATGAAATGGAATTGTGAATGTGAATGTATAAATGATTGTATAAATTAAGATGTAGATAAGTTGATAACTTATAGAATATTTGAAATCTGATTGGAATGAAATTCAAAATTGAAGATAAATTGAACTCAAATAGAATTGAAATTGTGAATTAAATTCAAATGAAATTGAAATGTAAAGATTGAACAAAATTGAATAGGTGTAATTTCAACAGTGAAGTAAAGATGATATAAGAAATAAGTATTGAAATTTTGTAATAGAATTTGCAAAATGGTTTGAATGCTGTAACTAGATATTATGGCTAGTAGGACATACAGGTGTTATAAAAGGGATTGGAAAATTTATTTCAAAGATGAATTTGAATTTTCTCGAAAAAGCTATGTATTTAAATTTGAATATGAGATTTGATGACTTATTTCTCTAGCCGCTTGGCTTTTTCTTATTCTTTTTGAAATCTGAGAGTCCGTAGGGACGTTTTGTAGTCGTGCCGTATTAGCCACGCAAAGGAGACGCTGGCGAAATTTTTTTGGAAATTTAGGGCGTTAGAAAATTTTTGAGAAATTTTGAAAGTTTAAAATTTGAATTTAAACTCGAATTTGAATTGGGAAGTAAACAATGTTGTTTGGAACTTATAATTGAAGTTGGAAATTTAGTTGAATTAATAACGAATCTCTAGTAGAGAGATTTGTTTTGAAAATTTGACAAAACTATTAGATGTTGGAAAAAGAGTAGACGAGTTAAGGACCATTTTTCCTGACTTGTAATTTCGAGGACGAAATTCTTTTAAGGAGGGAAGTCTGTAACGACCCAGAATTTTGAACAAATTAAATTGAGAATATTTAATTAATTTTTAAATATTTGAACGATGATTTAATTTGAATCCCCGATTGAACTTTGAATTTGGCGATTAAATTATATAATTTAATCTATTGAATTGAATAAAAATTTGAATCTTCAATTTTAAGTTGAAGAAAAATATTTTGAAAGCTTTTAAAAATTCGTATTGACAATACTGAAGATAACAGAAGCTTCAGAATCGAATTTGGAACTGCTTTGATCAGTTTTGAAATTATATTGTTCGAATCGATATTTAAAAATAGCCGTCCGAGGCGCAGTCTCGGAATTCAACGAAACGAGTTCCATTGGATCCGTAATATTGTATTGTTATCGGATTTCAAATTTCGTATTATTTGGAGTTGTTATGTGAGCACACGACCCATAAAAGCGCTAAGAATTAAATTGAATTTTAATTTAAAATTGTGTAAAATCAAATCACGGCCACCCTACTCCTGAGTAAGCAGACCTATTCTCTGCTGAATCACGTTCCTTGTCTCCTCATTGCTTTACAAATCTCGTGCAACTTCATTTCTTTTTCCTCAGTTCATACATTTCAAAACGAAAAGCTTTCGTTCAAAGCAAAGAAATGATAATGGCCGAAGAAAACTTTCTCTTCCCCTTCCTCATTAAAATACGAAACCAAATTTCCTTCTCAACCAAATTTTAAATGTCGCGAACGAAGGCGAGATACGGCGGCAAAGGAGAAATCGCGATCGTGGTGTTCGAACTCGAGAGGGAAGATGTTGGCAGCGGCGTACGCTCGTGCTCGCGAGAAAGGTCGCGATTCAATCGCGCGTGCTTCCGCGAGGTGAGGATTCGCGTTCGTGGTAGCAGGCGACGAAGTTGCAGTCGGCGTCTCCGAGTTGGGGATAGTCGAAGGGGCATTGACGAAAGCAGTTCGTCGTTAGGGTTTGGTCGAAGAAATAGGAGATCGAGGCTGGGGTTTGGCGAGCTAATCGGCGACAGGGCATTGAGGCTGTCGCGACTTCGACAGGGTTCGTCGCACTGTCAAGTACTCAGCCGAGATTGGGTTGTTCGAAGTCGTAGTCGTGGCCACCTGGAAGCGCTGGAAGACGAGGCAGTGCGCGTAGGCACGCGTGGTCACGAAATCAAGCTTGGCGAAGCAGTTGGACCGTTGGCAGAGGCGATCCAATTTCGCGATGATCATCATTGAATCGAGTGGTGAGGCTAGGGTTCGATTTGGTAAGCGGTAAATCTGTTTAGTTATTTTCCAATTACAGTTTTACTGTTTAGTTTTAAAAGTATTGGGTTTTTAATTCAATTTAGTTTACAGATAGATAGTTTAAAAATTGTAAATTAACTGATGATGGAATTTACAGCAAAGATTTATAAATGAAAATATAGAGATTTTTAAATGTTGTAGAATTTATTAAAGAAAATTTAGTTTTAAACTTAAATTTTAGCTAAACGAATTTATTAATGTAAATTGATTTGTTTGATAAGTTTATTTGATTCGTTTAGACACTAGAAATAAATTATAAAAGGAAATTTAGTTTTTTTAAATTTAATTTTTTTACTAAAACCTTAGATTTATAAATTTGTTAAGGAGAATTAGTTTGGAATTAAAATTTATTAATTAATTGTTTGGTGAATTCGAATATTAATAAATTTATAAATTATTTGTACAAGGTTTAAAAATGGAAGAAAACAAACTGAGATGGAAATGGATGGCAAATTAAAAAGCTAAGGTGAGATCTTCTCACTCAAATGAAAGTGGATTTTCTTTTGCAGTTATTGATTTGATGATTGCTATTGGATGTGATATTAGATATGATAGGATATATCTATATATATAGCAATATATACATATTGGCATATGTATATATTGGATTGATGATTTCCCGCCTCGTATAGCGGATGAGACCCTATTGCGCCGTTAGTAAGCGGATTTTTATAAAACCCATATACCGCGATAATTCCGTACTGGAGCGGAATTGGTATTGTGCTAACATCTTTGGATGCAGGGAAACAGGTTGGAGGGATCCAACTGGACCCCTCATATTGATTGGATTTATTTATACTGTGATATGAATCTGTGAATGATCATATTGATCATATTGATGCCTGGAAATTGTTTGAAAGCTAAAATTTAGCTGAATGGATGTTTGATATCATTGGATTCCAAAAATAAACGAAATTGAATTTTTGAAATCAAAATAGAAATTTCTAAGTGAATTAATTTTAGAAATTGAATAAATTTTGAAGAAAGGAATTTTTAAGGTATAAAAAGTTAATTTTTATAATCTTATCGAATTAATTCCAGAATCAAGTGAAAATGTTAATTAAATGGATTTCGTAAAATAGTGATTATAATTTGAAGAATTTAATTTAAGAATTTGGATTTTTAAATAGATTGAAAGAAACGATTGAAATGTATTTCCTTAAAAAGGAATTTATTAAAAAAAGATAAGTTGGAAATCCAACTAGAAATTTAATCGGTAAATTGAAATAAATTGGGAAATCAATGTAAAAATGATTTCAATTGGAAGAATCCATTTTAAAACAGAATATTGAATCATTTGAGAAAAAAATGAGGAATTTACTTAGTAGTGATAAATAAATTTTTAAATCAATATTGAAATTGATTTGGTATTGAAATTTTTATAAATAGAATTGGAATTTATAAAAGTTGTTTATAAATCCGAATCACTTATTTTGACAAGTAAAATATAAAAGTTAAATAAAAGAAAATTTATAAGTCGAAGTTGTTATTAAAATAGCAATAGAATTTATAAACGTGTCTATAAATTCAAAATCAGTTGAATCTGAGAAATTAAATATAGAAGATTTTTAAAGAAGATATATTCGCGATTTTGGATAGCGAATTTTTATTGAGATAAAAATGTGTAGAAATGATTGAAATTGGGTTAAGTGAATTATATTCACGATTTTGGACAGTGAATATATTATTAAATAAAATGGATTTATTTTTGAAGAAGTAATATTAAAAGTGAAGTTAAACATTTTAAAGATGTTTTAAAATGTATTATGAATCGAAAGCATAGATTTCCGCAGTTCTTGTTGAAATAGACGTTTTCGAAAAATAAGGAAATGGTGGACTATAACACTGTTGTTATAGTAAATGATTTCCAAAAGGAAATGTTTTGATGTAGTATTGGGATTTATATATCTATCTAAATTTCGAATCCCTATACTAGTGATTTTGAGTCGTCGTAACGATGTTTTACGTAACATTCGTTTTGACTCAAATAGATGTTGTTAAAAAGAATGATTTCCTTAAAGAATGAATATGTACTTAATATTGATTTAAGTATATCGAATATTTTCAAATGTTGAAAATAAATAGATTTGTGAATTACTTATTATAAAATAAGTATGGAAATGCTTTTCCAAAATGAAATGAAACGTTTTGAGATTTTATCTTCTTAAAGATAAATTGAAATTGAATATTTGAAAACGATTGAAAATCGTATATCAGTAGATATTTTTTTTGAAATATAAATTCAATATGGAATTTATAAAAAGAAATGGGAATTCGTTTAAAAATAAATATTGATTTATTTTTGAAGTGTGGAAATTTTATATCTGGTAAAGATATTTTTGAAGATGAAATAATTTGGAAAATTATTTGGAATCTGATGATGTTGCGCATCTTTATTGATAGTTAAATAACCGACTATCGATAATTACCTTTAGATAGGTATTTGTTGTGAATTGGATGAATTTGAATGCCACACTTATTTTTGAATAAACGTTCACTATTCGGGTTAGCCGGGAAAGGACCATGGGGTCGTATAACCCATTCCGAATATGTGATACGTCGTTATGAATTGCATTCGAAGACCGGTGTTGAAGACCGGATATTTTTGAAAACGGAAGGATTACCGTCGAGTTACTCTACATCGGCTGATCTCCGATTTAGAGGTTTTATCACCCTTAGTGACGGGAAGTCCGGACGTGATTAGAAAATTATCCGGATATGCAAGGGCTTCGTGAGAAGTGCCTTCGGTTCTGTTTGATCCCGGAACAGACTTGTATGGATTGTGTGTCTGACGTTACAATTTGAGATATAAAGCTGATTTCTTTCAAATACATATCTGTTGGTGGCGGAGAATTTATTCTCTTAGCTTAACACCCTTCTCTGAGACGTACGAGCTCAGAGGTTATGTAGTTGAAATTTATCAGCGATATATCCCAATTTGGTAACGTGGCATACTGAGTGTTGCTGTGAAATGATCAGTGTTTGATCATTTATGATATGATCATTTGTTTGATCTTATATCTTTGTGATCATAGGTTGATCATTTTGTTTGACCCGAAGCAGAGCTTTGTAGAAAGCGTAGCTTTGTGGACGAGACTTCGTCGAGCCTCACACCCCGGAAATGGTCGAAACAGGAAGAATGCGGCAAGGTTCTAGGGAGTAGCGCCCCTTAGTGTATGTCATTCCTTCTGGATAGAGGTGGTATCATGGTATGGAGCCCAGATACTTAACCTATGTGGTTGCTGCATTATTATCTATGTGGTTTGTTGGAAATCGGGGATCCTCGGGAAGATCGGTTACGATCGGGGGATGGCATACGCGTGTCAGTAGTTACCTATTTTTGTAGAGGTAACCCGGCCTTGTGTTGGCAGAGATCCGGTTAGGTTCTCGGGTCGTCTATTCCAGGGACGTACCCATCGTGGAAAAGGAAGTTCCTTAGCCTGACCATTTGTTGGAAATCCAAAGAAACAATACGAGCCTTGTACGGTTTTAGTTGTAGAACCTGCCATTTAATATGGTAGCTATAGCAAGCATACTATAATGGTACCTATGCTGGCTAAGATTTATATTATACTTTCGAAATGTTTTCTACACTATGCACTAATAATAATATCAAAAAGAATTTGATTTTTGCGTAGTAAGCATATTGGACTATCATAAGAAGAAATCTCCTCCAAGTCTGCGTTTGCATTGTGTGTGTGGCGGGAGGTCTTATGGTAGTTTCATTTTCCAAAAGCATTTCGAATTGACTTTAAAATTCTCTGCTATTTATTTTAAAGAATAACTGTTTTACGATCTCACACCAGTCACCATGACTGACTCGGAGTTTATTGTTTCCCTTCTAAACTCTGGGTGCCCACCATTTTCCACACGGGCAGCCTAGAGTTATGTTATCAGGATATTCTGGATATTCTGGAGCTTTGGAGATAAGCTGGATGACGAGACGTAGTATTTGTATCTGATAGTATTTATTTCGCTGTGTATTCTGTATGAGGACAAGTTATATAACTGTCCATTGTTGTATATTGACTCTAATGATTGATGTATGTATAGACTGATATAGTTCTTTGTTTTAAAAGACTAGTGTTTATTTATTATATATTGTTCCGCTGCGATATGTGAGATTCTGATATTGTTTTCTGTTCTGATGTTGTTCTGTTGTTCTTCTTTCTTCTTTCTTCTCTTTTTCTTGTATCTTCTTCTTCTTCTGCCTTTTTCTTCTTTTTAAAACCCTCACTATTTGTAACGATACAGATTTTCGCGTTCGAAAATCGACATCCATACTTTACATCGTACTCGAATGTCGTAGATTCGAGCGTTCAAATCCGAGTCGCCGGAGCTTATAACACAGTTAAGTAAATAACACAGCGGAAGAAATGAATAATACATTGATATACAATATCTGATACAACAGAATGATACAATGAATATCAATATACATCAGAGATATGATACAACAAATAGCAGCGGAAAAGAAAACGATAACATCAGCAGCGGATAATCTCCATCTTTAAAGCGCCAATCCATAAATAGCTCGAACTCCCAATAACAAGGCACAAAGATAAGCAAGTGCAGTCTGATCCAAAGACTGAACCAACTCCAGAAAATCTATTAAACCTGAATATCTGAAAACCCCAACTCTAGACTGCTCGTGTAGGAAATTATGAGCACCCAGAGTTTAGGAAAGGAACAATAAACTCCTGATCAGTCATGGGATTGGTATGAGCAACAAAAACAATTTATCTTTAAAACAAGCAACAACAGAATTTTAAACATTGAAACCCGCAATGCTTTTTGGAAAATGAAACTACCATAAGACCTCCCACCACACACACAATGCAAACGCAGACTTGGAGGAGATTTCTTCTTATGATAGTCAAACATGCTTACTACGCAAATCATTGGTTATTATTATTAGTGCATAGTGCAGAAAACATTTTCGAAAGTAGAATATAAATCTTAGCCAGCATAGACATTTCGCACTTATGCCTACTATAGCTACCATATTCAATAGCAGGTTACCACCACATTCCATGGCAGGTAATACAACTAAAACCGTACAGGGCTCGTATTGTTTTGTTTGGATTTCCAACAAATGGTCAGGCTAAGGAACTTCCTATTCCACGAAAGAAACGCCTCTGGCGGGACGTTTCGAGAACCACACCGTTCTCTGCCAAACAAGGCCGGCAACCCCTTTTCCCAAGGGATAAAAGAAACCTCAGATATGCCACCCCCGGTCCTTTGGGACCTTTAACCGAGGCGCCTCGAATCCAACATCACACGTCATAAATAAAGTGTGTCCACATGAGTAAGTATCTGGGCTCCATACCATGATACTACCCTTTTCCAGAAGGAATGGTCATACCCTAGGGGAGCTACCCCTGAAAACCTTGCCGCACGATTCCTGTTTCGACCATTACCGGGTTGTGAGGCTCGACGAAGTCTCGTCCACAAAGCTACGCTTTTTCAAAAAAAGCCACGCTTTGGGTCAACAGATGATCAACCTATGATCACAAAGATAAATGATCAAACAAATGATCATATCACAAATGATCAAACACTGATCATCACACAGCAACACTCAGCATGCCACATTACCAAATTGGGATATATCGCTGATAAATTTCAACTACATAACCTCTGAGCTCGTACGTCTCAGAGAAGGGTGTTAAGCTAAGAGAATAAATTCTCCGCCACCAAACAGAAATGTATTTGAAAGAAATCGGCTTTATATCTCAAAGTGTAATGTCAGACATGTATCCATACAAGTCTGTTCCGGGATCGAACAGAACCGAAGGCACTTCTCACGAAGCCCTTGCAATTCCGGATAACTTTCAATCACATCCGGACTTCCCGTCACAAAAAGAGTGATATAAATCTCTATACCGGCGCGACTCAGTGCAGAGACATTCGACAGGTTGTCCTTTAATTTTCGAAAATATCCGGTCTTCAACACCGGTCTTCAAATGCGATCCATATACGACGTATCATTATTCGGAATGGGTTATATGACACTAAGGTCCTCTCCCGGCTAAACCGAATAATGTGCGCAAAATTTTAAAAACATATGGATATTGGGATTTCAATTAAGTCACAACTTAAACCCAAATTTCCTTTCCAAATGATTTAACAAATTACCATTTTCAAATCTTTAAACAAAAAGATTTATTTAACAACCTTCAATGGTTTAAACAATTTTCCACATTTTAATCTTTTAAACAAAAGATTCATTCACAGATTTTCCAAATCAATTTCCATTTAAATTTGATTAACTCGTTAAATCTTTAAATCAAGATTTAACTGATAGCTTTCAAAACAATTTCATTTCAAATGGTTTAAACAAATCATCACTTTAAATCTGTTAAAAATAAACAGATTCAATTCATAGCTTTCTAAAAGAATTCATTCATAGTTTGGAAAATCTATTTTTTCAATTCAATCTTGAAATTCCTTTAATTAAACTGAAATTTCATTTCTTATCTGAAAGCTTTTAATTCTTTTAAAACAACAGTTTTCAATTTGGAAACCTGATTCATTCATACGAGTTGAAATCCTTGGGTTAAATTCAAATTCCCAAATTAATACTTTAAAACGGTTTAATTCATACAAACACATTTATATCATCTTTTATCCCTAGTTTCCAAATCATAGATTTAATTTCAAACTTGAATTCAAATTTAAATCAAATTATTTAAATTTCAAAACTCGTTTAAGTTATTCAAAATAACTTTTATCTTTGAAATTCCATTTCAAAAGCTTTTCACTTTAAACCCAAATTTCTAATTTCAAAATCAATTGAAATTAAAATTTCAATTTAAAAAACATCAAATTTAAATTATCTGTGACTTAACCGATTTCCACGTGAAATCCATATTTGTGTGTGTAACAGTGTAGTCCAGGGGTTTTACACAATAGTGCAACACAATGAATCATCACATATCAAAATACAGGATATAGTTGATAAGCGATATAAACTATAACGCTTATCGTTCATGCACATACCATAGATATATAGATATCACAGATAATAAATTACATCACAGATAATTTATCACAGATCACAACATAAATCAGGGTGTATCACAAAGCATCACAAATCAGGGATATCAAACAATTCAACCATTCAATAAAATCCAAACATTCGTAGGTATGATCAATTTAATTATCTGATTAATTTAAACAAATTAAATTCTTATGAATTACAAATCCTGGTTAATCAATATCAATAAATTACAAATTATTTTAATTAATTATCCTTTAATCATTTATTAATTAATCATTTATTAATTTATCATTTATAATAAATTTATTTTACCTTTAATTATAATTCATCAACCTTTAATTATTAAATTATTAACCTTTAATTATTTAATTCACCATTTAATTAATTTTTTTTATATAATTTAACCCTTAATTGATTAATTACCATTTACTTTAATAAAATTCCAATAAGTGATCATCCTTAACCATTTACATAAATAAATTAATCTTTGATTAATTATCTTCAAATTAATTGCTTTAATTTATTAACCATATTGATTGTCCTTAATTTATCCCTTAATTAGTTAACTATTATTTATTTATAAATTAACTTTAAGAAATTAAATTAAAATCTTAAGTTTAAATTGATTAAACATGAGATTATAATTATCAATTTCTAATTACAAATTTATTTAACCTTAAGTTATTTATTAAATTACAAGTATAAATTAATTAGATTTTAAATTTTACTTACCTAAATTAATTAAACATTTTACATTATCCAACTTTCTTTATAAGTTTTAAATCAAAACTTAACTAAAACCTGACAACATAGTTAGTTTTATTATTACTAATCTTTACTTAACAAGATAACTTAAAAGTTCATTAAGTTGATTTGCAAAGAAACCCGACCCGAGGTAAACACTTGGTTTACCCGAGTGAAACCCGTGTCTCCCCCTTATTTCCCCCGCGTCACATTCTTTCCCCAACCTTCCTTCTTCTTCTCCCTGTACTTATCTTTTTTTTTCAAAAACTTGTTTTTCCCTCAACATTTCAAAACTGCTATATACTCGCTCGTTCGACCCGATACAAGACTCGAGCCAACACCTATTTTCCTCGATCGCCCTCTCGAGTTCTTCCCAGTCGAACGCTTTGACACCATCACCCATGTCGTACACGTGCACACCTCCGTTCGCCACCTCCGTTCAACACGACATCGACGAGCAAAATGCCACTGACCTACTAACCAAGCTCCGACCACCCGAACTCTGATCTACACTCGAAACCCAAAAACGAGATCAACTATGAACCTGGAAACTCGAAATCAGTTTTGCTCCAAAACCTGGCAACGCTTCGCACTCGTCCCTCTTACCACCGTGACCCCCAGAACTCCGGCATTGACTTCAACTAAGCCCAAGCTTCCACCCTTCAAAATAGCGTGCAGCTCGATCACGTAACGAGGATGAACACGCCACGTTTACTGACTTGAGCAAAAACAGAAATAAAACCCTAAAATGTTTTCGTCCTCTCAATCCATGAGTTAGAAAAATTATTTGACATTTTTCTCGAAATCAAGGGTGGTTATATTCGCTACAATTCAAGTTTCAATGTTTTAAATTGATTCAATTCTCTAAAATTTGAAAAATGAAGTTTTTCTTCTACTATAAACTGCTCTTAACATACAAATCGAAAAATCAAAACTTTTGTTTTAAAAATAATAAATTTCACTAAGCATTCAAGTTATAAACTTGAATTAGATTTTTAAAATAATTGAATCTATCAATTTATTGTTTGATTGCCTGAAAAACAGTATTACAGTTGTTATTCTTTTCAAAAGTAGTTTAAACATCTTCAAAAAAAATCTTTATTTGAGTTTACCATCTTGTTTCAGTTGAAAACTTTGAGCTTAATGAAGATTTGATGAGAATATATCGAATGTAGAAGAAACTATGCATCCTGTATACATTGTCAAATGAGTACAGAGCATCACAAAACATATGTTCAAACTGAAGCACATATAACTCAAATCATCAATAAATCTTGAACTATTTAAACTGCCTAAAGCTTGGAAAAAAATCATGTTTTACTCACAGATTCTCAAACATTGGATTCAAAGAGATGGTTTTATAGATTAAAGTTGCTCACCTTGGTTTCGAAAGAAGAACAGAGAAAGATTGAGGCTTGAAGGCTGCAGTTTTGAACTTGCTTTGAATTGAGTGATGTTTGCTTTGATCAGTTCTGGTTTTGATGAATTCATATTGTTGTTGAAGTTTAAATTGAATTTTTGTTTGAGTTTTCACTATGATGCTTGCTCCTATTTTACTTTCTCAGCTCGAACCGAAATGAGAGGGAGATATAAAGAAATGAGTTTACAAAGTAATAATTTCTTGTACAAATTGATATAATTTGGTTGTACAAACTGTAGGCAGGGATATTTCTTTGTTTGTAGGCTGATGAGAAGAGAATTTGGGTGCTGCATTTATTATGTTGTACCCTTATGTCTTCGGCTGAGATGATAGCCTCAAGTACATATGTTCCTTCATTTTTCTTTGTTTTATCACTTTACTTGTTTCACAGCCTACATACTACTTTACTCGGCTGAGATGTTATTACTTCATGCTTGAATACATATTTGCTTTGTCTACCTTTTCTCTAATTTGGCTGATATGATATAGGGATGTAGTTGTTTGTACTTCAATTTATATTTATTTCTAGTCTACATAACTAATTTGCCTTGCTTACTAAAATGTTGTTTTAATTATTTTATTTTCATTTTATCTTGTAATATAAATGACATTCTATATTTTATAATTATTTTTAAACTATTTACTTGAAACTCAAATTCAACATATACACTATTTAAATTTAAATGATTTATTTACAATTTAAACTGAAGTCAAAATATATATCTATATATTTATCATTTTCAAATTCACTCATATACGATCGGGGAAACTCGCTACAATTTCTAATTAAATTAACCAATTTTTATCCAAAAATTTATTTAATTACTCAATTAAATTCAAAAATTCATTTAATTATAAATTTAAATTTCGGGGTCGTTACAAACTTCCCCCCTTAAAAGAATTTCGTCCTCGAAATTCGCAGGCACGAAAACAACACAGAGATAGACAAATTCGATCTCCTATAACTCCTCAAACGCAAGATACGGATTCCGAATTCAAGTCGGAATATCCCAGAATACATACCAATTTGTCCCTCTTCGGACTTCGGTATTCACAGAAATTATAATAGAATTTCAAAATTTGGTTTCAAACGAAATCGTTTTAATTGATTCAATTCAATTTACCCTCTTATTTTATTAGTCAATTTAATTCAATTTAAAATTCCAATTTCAGATTCATTAAGGTTTAAATCCAAAAAGCTTATAAGAAACCGATGAAATACGAAGTAAGGATTCTCTACAACGATTCGTGTAGAACCATCATCATATCGAAACTTCTACTTGTAGCTGGTACGAAGCAATGAAAAGAATTTTGGAAACGAATCAAAGAATATTGATAAGAAAGTTGTTTCCACTGTCGCAGGGTATTGACCATTTATAGTCGTATTCCCTTGTCCCCTATCTCGTCCTCTTCTTGCACTCATACTCACTATCTGTGGATAGCAAGAGAATTTACTGAGACGTTCGAACGAATATCTGAGAAATACTCATTCTAGAGTTTACTTCACTCTATCTCTAATGAGCTACTTAACGTGTTATACTCCTGAGCTAAAGTTCAACCTTAGCTCTGATACCAAATATAACGATACGGATTTTCGCGTTCGAAAATCGACATCCATACTTTACATCGTACTCGAATGTCGTAGATTCGAGCGTTCAAATCCGAGTCGCCGGAGCTTATAACACAGTTAAGTAAATAACACAGCGGAAGAAATGAATAATACATTGATATACAATATCTGATACAACAGAATGATACAATGAATATCAATATACATCAGAGATATGATACAACAAATAGCAGCGGAAAAGAAAACAATAACATCAGCAGCGGATAATCTCCATCTTTAAAGCGCCAATCCATAAATAGCTCGAACTCCCAATAACAAGGCACAAAGATAAGCAAGTGCAGTCTGATCCAAAGACTGAACCAACTCCAGAAAATCTACTAAACCTGAATATCTGAAAACTCCAACTCTAGACTGCTCGTGTAGGAAATTATGAGCACCCAGAGTTTAGGAAAGGAACAATAAACTCCGGATCAGTCATGGGACTGGTGTGAGCAACAAAAACAATTTATCTTTAAAACAAGCAACAACAGAATTTTAAAAATTGAAACCCGCAATGCTTTTTGGAAAATGAAACTACCATAAGACCTCCCACCACACACACAATGCAAACGCAGACTTGGAGGAGATTTCTTCTTATGATAGTCAAACATGCTTACTACGCAAATCATTGGTTATTATTATTAGTGCATAGTGCAGAAAACATTTTCGAAAGTAGAATATAAATCTTAGCCAGCATAGACATTTCGCACTTATGCCTACTATAGCTACCATGTTCAATAGCAGGTTACCACCACATTCCATGGCAGGTAATACAACTAAAACCGTACAGGGCTCGTATTGTTTTGTTTGGATTTCCAACAAATGGTCAGGCTAAGGAACTTCCTATTCCACGAAAGAAACGCCTCTGGCGGGACGTTCCGAGAACCACACCGTTCTCTGCCAAACAAGGCCGGCAACCCCTTTTCCCAAGGGATAAAAGAAACCTCAGATATGCCACCCCTGGTCCTTTGGGACCTTTAACCGAGGCGCCTCGAATCCAACATCACACGTCATAAATAAAGTGTGTCCACATGAGTAAGTATCTGGGCTCCATACCATGATACTACCCTTTTCCAGAAGGAATGGTCATACCCTAGGGGAGCTACCCTTGAAAACCTTGCCGCACGATTCCTGTTTCGACCATTACCGGGTTGTGAGGCTCGACGAAGTCTCGTCCACAAAGCTACGCTTTTTCAAAAAAAGCCACGCTTTGGGTCAACAGATGATCAACCTATGATCACAAAGATAAATGATCAAACAAATGATCATATCACAAATGATCAAACACTGATCATCACACAGCAACACTCAGCATGCCACATTACCAAATTGGGATATATCGCTGATAAATTTCAACTACATAACCTCTGAGCTCGTACGTCTCAGAGAAGGGTGTTAAGCTAAGAGAATAAATTCTCCGCCACCAAACAGAAATGTATTTGAAAGAAATCGGCTTTATATCTCAAAGTGTAATGTCAGACATGTATCCATACAAGTCTGTTCCGGGATCGAACAGAACCGAAGGCACTTCTCACGAAGCCCTTGCAATTCCGGATAACTTTCAATCATGTCCGGACTTCCCGTCACAAAAAGAGTGATATAAATCTCTATACCGGCGCGACTCAGTGCAGAGACATTCGACAGGTTGTCCTTTAATTATCGAAAATATCCGGTCTTCAACACCGGTCTTCAAATGCGATCCATATACGACGTATCATTATTCGGAATGGGTTATATGACACTAAGGTCCTCTCCCGGCTAAACCGAATAAAGTGCGCAAAATTTTAAAAACATATGGATATTGGGATTTCAATTAAGTCACAACTTAAACCCAAATTTCCTTTCCAAATGATTTAACAAATTACCATTTTCAAATCTTTAAACAAAAAGATTTATTTAACAACCTTCAATGGTTTAAACAATTTTCCACATTTTAATCTTTTAAACAAAAGATTCATTCACAGATTTTCCAAATCAATTTCCATTTAAATTTGATTAACTCGTTAAATCTTTAAATCAAGATTTAACTGATAGCTTTCAAAACAATTTCATTTCAAATGGTTTAAACAAATCATCACTTTAAATCTGTTAAAAATAAACAGATTCAATTCATAGCTTTCTAAAAGAATTCATTCATAGTTTGGAAAATCTATTTTTTCAATTCAATCTTGAAATTCCTTTAATTAAACTGAAATTTCATTTCTTATCTGAAAGCTTTTAATTCTTTTAAAACAACAGTTTTCAATTTGGAAACCTGATTCATTCATACGAGTTGAAATCCTTGGGTTAAATTCAAATTCCCAAATTAATACTTTAAAACGGTTTAATTCATACAAACACATTTATATCATCTTTTATCCCTAGTTTCCAAATCATAGATTTAATTTCAAACTTGAATTTAAATTTAAATCAAATTATTTAAATTTCAAAACTCGTTTAAGTTATTCAAAATAACTTTTATCTTTGAAATTCCATTTCAAAAGCTTTTCACTTTAAACCCAAATTTCTAATTTCAAAATCAATTGAAATTAAAATTTCAATTTCAAAAACATCAAATTTAAATTATCTGTGACTTAACCGATTTCCACGTGAAATCCATATTTGTGTGTGTAACAGTGTAGTCCAGGGGTTTTACACAATAGTGCAACACAATGAATCATCACATATCAAAATACAGGATATAGTTGATAAGCGATATAAACTATAACGCTTATCGTTCATGCACATACCATAGATATATAGATATCACAGATAATAAATTACATCACAGATAATTTATCACAGATCACAACATAAATCAGGGTGTATCACAAAGCATCACAAATCAGGGATATCAAACAATTCAACCATTCAATAAAATCCAAACATTCGTAGGTATGATCAATTTAATTATCTGATTAATTTAAACAAATTAAATTCTTATGAATTACAAATCCTGGTTAATCAATATCAATAAATTACAAATTATTTTAATTAATTATCCTTTAATCATTTATTAATTAATCATTTATTAATTTATCATTTATAATAAATTTATTTTACCTTTAATTATAATTCATCAACCTTTAATTATTAAATTATTAACCTTTAATTATTTAATTCACCATTTAATTAATTTTTTTTATATAATTTAACCCTTAATTGATTAATTACCATTTACTTTAATAAAATTCCAATAAGTGATCATCCTTAACCATTTACATAAATAAATTAATCTTTGATTAATTATCTTCAAATTAATTGCTTTAATTTATTAACCATATTGATTGTCCTTAATTTATCCCTTAATTAGTTAACTATTATTTATTTATAAATTAACTTTAAGAAATTAAATTAAAATCTTAAGTTTAAATTGATTAAACATGAGATTATAATTATCAATTTCTAATTACAAATTTATTTAACCTTAAGTTATTTATTAAATTACAAGTATAAATTAATTAGATTTTAAATTTTACTTACCTAAATTAATTAAACATTTTACATTATCCAATTTCTTTATAAGTTTTAAATCAAACTTAACTAAAACCTGACAACATAGTTAGTTTTATTATTACTAATCTTTACTTAACAAGATAACTTAAAAGTTCATTAAGTTGATTTGCAAAGAAACCCGACCCGAGGTAAACACTTGGTTTACCCGAGTGAAACCCGTGTCTCCCCCTTATTTCCCCCGTGTCACATTCTTTCCCCAACCTTCCTTCTTCTTCTCCCTGTACTTATCTTTTTTTTTCAAAAACTTGTTTTTCCCTCAACATTTCAAAACTGCTATATACTCGCTCGTTCGACCCGATACAAGACTCGAGCCAACACCTATTTTCCTCGATCGCCCTCTCGAGTTCTTCCCAGTCGAACGCTCTGACACCATCACCCATGTCGTACACGTGCACACCTCCGTTCGCCACCTCCGTTCAACACGACATCGACGAGCAAAATGCCACTGACCTACTAACCAAGCTCCGACCACCCGAACTCTGATCTACACTCGAAACCCAAAAACGAGATCAACTATGAACCTGGAAACTCGAAAGCAGTTTTGCTCCAAAACCTGGCAACGCTTCGCACTCGTCCCTCTGACCACCGTGACCCCCAGAACTCCGGCATTGACTTCAACTAAGCCCAAGCTTCCACCCTTCAAAATAGCGTGCAGCTCGATCACGTAACGAGGATGAACACGCCACGTTTACTGACTTGAGCAAAAACAGAAATAAAACCCTAAAATGTTTTCGTCCTCTCAATCCATGAGTTAGAAAAATTATTTGACATTTTTCTCGAAATCAAGGGTGGTTATATTCGCTACAATTCAAGTTTCAATGTTTTAAATTGATTCAATTCTCTAAAATTTGAAAAATGAAGTTTTTCTTCTACTATAAACTGCTCTTAACATACAAATCGAAAAATCAAAACTTTTGTTTTAAAAATAATAAATTTCACTAAGCATTCAAGTTATAAACTTGAATTAGATTTTTAAAATAATTGAATCTATCAATTTATTGTTTGATTGCCTGAAAAACAGTATTACAGTTGTTATTCTTTTCAAAAGTAGTTTAAACATCTTCAAAAAAAATCTTTATTTGAGTTTACCATCTTGTTTCAGTTGAAAACTTTGAGCTTAATGAAGATTTGATGAGAATATATCGAATGTAGAAGAAACTATGCATCCTGTATAGTCAAATGAGTACAGAGCATCACAAAACATATGTTCAAACTGAAGCACATATAACTCAAATCATCAATAAATCTTGAACTATTTAAACTGCCTAAAGCTTGAAAAAAAATCATGTTTTACTCACAGATTCTCAAACATTGGATTCAAAGAGATGGTTTTATAGATTAAAGTTGCTCACCTTGGTTTCAAAAGAAGAACAGAGAAAGATTGAGGCTTGAAGGCTGCAGTTTTGAACTTGCTTTGAATTGAGTGATGTTTGCTTTGATCAGTTCTGGTTTTGATGAATTCATATTATTGTTGAAGTTTAAATTGAATTTTTGTTTGAGTTTTCACTATGATGCTTGCTCCCATTTTACTTTCTCAGCTCGAATCGAAATGAGAGGGAGATATAAAGAAATGAGTTTACAAAGTAATATTTTCTTGTACAAATTGATATAATTTGGTTGTACAAACTGTAGGCAGGGATATTTCTTTGTTTGTAGGCTGATGAGAAGAGAATTTGGGTGCTGCATTTATTATGTTGTACCCTTATGTCTTCGGTTGAGATGATAGCCTCAAGTACATATGTTCCTTCATTTTTCTTTGTTTTATCACTTTACTTGTTTCACAGCCTACATACTACTTTACTCGGCTGAGATGTTATTACTTCATGCTTGAATACATATTTGCTTTGTCTACCTTTTCTCTAATTTGGCTGATATGATATAGGGATGTAGTTGTTTGTACTTCAATTTATATTTATTTCTAGTCTACATAACTAATTTGCCTTGCTTACTAAAATGTTGTTTTAATTATTTTATTTTCATTTTATCTTGTAATATAAATGACATTCTATATTTTATAATTATTTTTAAACTATTTACTTGAAACTCAAATTCAACATATACACTATTTAAATTTAAATGATTTATTTACAATTTAAACTCAAGTCAAAATATATATCTATATATTTATCATTTTCAAATTCACTCATATACGATCGGGGAAACTCGCTACAATTTCTAATTAAATTAACCAATTTTTATCCAAAAATTTATTTAATTACTCAATTAAATTCAAAAATTCATTTAATTATAAATTTAAATTTCGGGGTCGTTACACTATTGGAGTTTCCGGCACTCGATTTCTCGGCAGTCGATAAAGAGAGTATCGATGTCGAATTTTCGAAAGTCGAAAATTTCGGTACGTGACATATATGAAATCCAAATTTTCTTTTTCCATCTTTTTTATATTTATTTTCTTCTAAATGTGATTTTGTTTCACAAATCACAGCACTTTCCAACACTAAGAAATATTGTAGCAAAAATACCAATAGTTTCCACATCATTTTTTATTGTGGTAGAATACTATTTAATTCTTCTTTTAGATTTTAAAGCAATTTTTTTTGAAAATTTAAAATTTATATTCTTCTATTTTATTTAACTTTAGAATCTCGTTTAGTACTTTTTCTTTTTTAGTTCTAATGTTACCAAAAGCATCTTTATTCCATTTCCCAAGAAAAATTCTTAAATCCCTAAGTTTACTTATGAATATCTTAGCTATGTTTCTTGAAAATTTATAATTATAATTACTTATAAAAATCCATTTATTTATAATTAAATCTATAAAATTATTTTCTAACAGCCACGTCATTTCAAATCTAAATTTTTTTTATTTTCAATATTATCGTTATTACAAGATAAAACAATTGGACAATGATTCGAGAAATACTTGAAAGTCCAACAACCTTATAAACATGATATTTATCTTCCACTTCATCACTAATAAACAATCTATCTAAAAGTGTCATCGATAGGTCTTCCCTATAATTTGACTTAGTGAACCGTCTGTTACTTAACTTAACTCATTTAAGTTACTATCCAAAAATAAACTGGTCAAACTCCTCCATAGGAAAAAATTACCTTCTCTAGGAGATCTTTTCCTTAGAAATCTAGTGACATTGAAATTCTCAACCATCATCCAAAGACCTAGAGTGAGTGATCTAAACTCCAGACACTCACTCTAAAAAACCATTTGTTCCAATTTGGAATTTGGTCCATAAAACTTAGTGACATTTAGAAATGAGTAGTCGTTAAAATCGGTGAAAATCAGGTTCATCGAATGAGTTTTGACAGTAGATTGTAAGAGTTTTACAATATATTCTTTCCAACACACCATTAATCCCCCCAAACTACCCCTAGTTAGGAGATGAACCTAGTGATTGAAGTATAGACCTCCTAAACTTCTATAAAATCGACAATCATGAAGTTCTATTTTGTGTCTTCTTATAACACAATATCAATGTTATTATCTTTATAAAAATGACCTAATTTTACTGCATTTTCCTAAATCATGTAAATCTCTAATGTTCCAACTAATATATCTCATAGTCTAATCGATCTTACTCGCTCTAACTTTCTACTCCTAATATAGTCATCATCAAACACAAAACCTGAATTCCTAGCTCAATAATGCATGTCGTTGTAGATAACCTACTCAAAGCACATAAGTACTAGCTAAAAGAAGATAGATACCTAAACTAGATCGTTGGAAACTCTAGTGGCCGCTATACGGAGGCGAGCACTCATCCCATTGATCCGAATGAACTCGAACTAGACGCGTGCACCATGTCCTGATCAACCTGCTTTAATCTTAAAGCATCACAATCCATATTTTTATTACTTTGAATTCTATATGAACCTAATCCAAACCTTTATTTTTACATGCCATCTCCCTTTTTTATCCTCTTTTGAAGTATTAACTACATCCCGCACCACAGTAGAATCATTCTCATGAATATGACCCTCTGACCTAGTGCCACGTGCACTTCCTTGGATATATTATTGCTCACAACAAAATTTGATTTAACTTTTTCATTATGTACCATGCTCTTGTCATATAATACAACATTAGATGTCTTGTCATTATGTACCATGCCCTGTCACATAATACAACATCAGATTCTACTTTACATCTTCTTGTACCTCTATTGCTTTGCATTTCTTTATTTGTGATGACTCGCTTTTTTGACCCTCAAAAGTTGACACTAATACATCCACGATGTTCACGTGATGAGCATCGGTGTGTCGAAAAGACAGCTTGTTGGGGTGAAAGAAAGAAAAGACAAAACATAATCTCATATCATGACGAGTAATATATAATATCCAAATGATCTTCACAAAAAGAAACTTTATTATAATAAAACAATCAGAGTGAGCTAACCTATCATTAGCCTAGACAGTTATAACAGTCTATCCTTATAAATATTAATAAATAGAAAATAAGAAATATAGCAGAAAATAAAATAAGTCAGGTCTTGGAGTCATCTAGCTCGTTTTTTAAAGCTCCAAATCGTCCAAATCTAACTTTGGAAAATACTCTAGTCTGACCCAAGTATTATAAGAAAATAACATTCGGATCAATATGGTAAAAATCAGCATGAGAAACTCAAATCATAAAGAGTGATATATTTATAAAACCATTTCAAAAATAAAGGCATATCTGAAGATTACGCTGCACATAAACACGGACGGGTTTTTATCTTACGATAACCAAACCATTTCATATGAAAATCCAGTGACATTATAATAATGTCTAGGATTTAAAATAAATAGATAACGTATCTGGATTGTTTACCAATAATTACATTCAATTGTACAAGGTTCTGCAGCTAAAACCGTAAGGAATGCATTGGAGATTGGATTCCAACAATGAAAAGGCACTGGAGTATACCTACTAAAGTACATCTCTAGATAAAATGTACCAAGGGTCTCAAATGGACCCTTTGCAAATCAAGATCGACCTATTCCTTTTTAGATAGTACAGAATATGCCATCACCTTGGTTTCTTTGCAATCTTTTCCTTGAGAGCTCTCATTGACATACCAAATCCATAAATAGTGATCTAAAGGGTGATGACCGTACCCTAATGGGTGCGACCTATGTAGCCCTAAAGCATATCCCCTGTTTTCATCATTATTAGATGTGAGACTTGAGGCTACATTTTACCATTTTAGCGATACCCACTTGGAATGCTAACATAACCCTCTAGGCAACAATGCAATGCCAGCATTTATCCATACAAGTTGTTTAGGATATGAACAAACCGAAGGCACTACTTCTACAACATCCTTTTTGAAATCACCCTCGAGATTAGTAACAAGCAACCCTTGCACTTCAAAGAATTCCATCTTCAATTTCCATCATCTTCAAGATATCTCCTATTCGAGCACTTATGCCTATTCGAAGTGGTTCATGGATAACTCATGCTTATCTGATCCTCATCTCTCCGAACCAATAATCGATAATTTTTAGTCGACTCAATCCCGGTTCTTTCAGAAGTAAGCAGACTATATAAGAGTCAGAAGAGGATCTTTAATATACCCCTTAAAGCGAAAGATGTTTCACCAGAATGAGTTCTCCAAAGGGAATTTCAAACTGCATGAAATTGCGAAGCTTTCATATACTTAAGTGAAAAACTGTTCAAGTTAACGACAGTGAACAAACCACTATCTGATGTAAGCAATTAGTCTCCATATGGAAAATCGGACAACATATACTTATCACCACTTTTCGATTTTAACTCTATACTATCCCTCGATTAACAATGAAGTCAGACAAATTAGCTTACTATCCTTACTTCGACGTACATTCTTAAACTCTCACAGATTGAAACGGGCTTCCATACCTCAAATTTAGTGTAAGTATCAGATGAAGTACCTTCAATATACTAAATTAATCATGACCTATTTATAGAAGTTAACCCTCTTATACTTATCACACTTTCGATTTTGACTTCTCTATCCCTTACCCAGAATCAAAGTTAGGCAAGTCGGAGCACTGGTTGCTCCGACTTTTCCCTAGATAAAATACTATGATTCTGGATCTCACTGATAGAGGAAAATTTACTCATCGACTTTTAGTGCTAAATATAAGATGACTTACTTTCCATAAACATGTCAACATTTTAGTACTAATTATCACATTTGTTTTATGTTACTAATGGGACTGATAAAGAAATCCCTTTCATAAAACAAAGTCTTTTTAAAATAATTGAAAAACCAACTCCATAAACTTATTTCTTGTCTTTGATTTCAAAGTAGTACTATTCATCCGTTAGGAATGAAACCGTTCAAGTTGGGGTATTATTCCCTCTCAAACCTTGACTCAACATTCACTTCTAACTAGAAACAAGTTTCCATACCTCGAAGTCCATAAATTAAAATAGGATCCAAGATTTCCAATATGCTTGTTCATAAAAACAATTTCCAAAATCACTTATTTAAACCAAAGTTTGATTAAAAAGGCAACATCTTTTCCTTTATAAAAGTAAACACCTTTTAACTGATAAATTCCAAACCACTCCAAAAAATATTCCCTTTTTGAAAAAGTAACCAACCTATTTATTAAAAACAAAGTGTTATAAACCAAACTTTATTTTCAATTTTCCGAAATCGTTTACTATAACAAGACTAAAGTAGTCCATAATCTCTTTTCCTTTATCGAAAACATTTATTCCAACAATAGTGTTTGTTCCTTCCTATTTTAAAATTACTTTTAAAACTCTTTAAAATATAGTTTGAAACTTTTATTTAAAACATCCCTTTAAAGATGGTCGCTTTTAACAAAACTTGACTTTTGAAACAAATGAGCTTTCTTTATAAAATTTTAACCACTTATTTAACTAACTTAAATTAATTCTTAAAAATATATTTAAAACTTTGAACTTCCTTTTAAATACTTATAAACACATTTGAAAAGACTTTTCAAAATATCTAAAACAAATAACTCGTTCTAGTTTACAAAAATCAAATCATCGATTTCCAAACTGCGTCCATAGCGACTATCCAAACCATATGGACCTTAACTTTCAAAACTTGTTTTGTACATCAAATAACTTTTAAACTTTATTTTCTTTCAATATTTTAAACCACTTTAATAACTTTGCAAAAAGGTTTGAAAACAAAGGTAAATTTCAAAAATAATTTCAAAACACTTCAGAAAACAAGCGATAAATCACTTAAAAGCGAGCACATGATTCCAACGTTGCAATAAAACCAACAAGTAAGTTAACTATAACTAAGCAACATTCACTTTTCATATAAACAAACATTTACATAACTAATAATATATGTAAATAAAAATCAATAAGGCAAGGAATCCTTTAGGATCCATTTACAATATTTTCATTCTTCGAAGTGCTTCCATAGCGACTTATTCGCTACAATGATACTTCGACTTCCATTCATTTTGTTTTTGTCCCCTACAACATAATGATTATTTATGTCATCTGATTCCAAGCAGAAATCAAAGTCAAACAATAGCATAAGCGCATCATAACAGATATGTACAACCATATAAGCAAACACTAAATTATTACTATATTTTGCCAATTTTAAAACAAATTTTAAAGTGAGAAACCTCACTTTAATTCAAACCAAACTTCAGACAAAAGCCATAACTCCTTCCTACACTTTAACAACCAATACAACACCTTGCTTAGCACTTAAGGACACCTCCCCTATCATCCTCATGCATATGCAACCCCTAGGTCCATATTGCTTACGGCCATGGCCTATTTTGGGTGCTTGGCTTTAAAGCTTCGATCTTTGACTTACTAGGAGGTGTTGCCATGATGTAGAGAAGGTTATACTTGATTTTGGTTTGATTTAGAGAAGATTTGAGGAAAGTAAAGAATGAAGAGGCGGAAGCCATTAATGGAAGAAGTGAGGAAGAAAGTAAGAAAATGAAAATGAAAATGAGAAAAGAAAGAGAGTGTTCTCTTTACAGAAGTTAAAAATTGGTTTAAGTACTAAGCTACCCCTCCTTAAAATAAGTTAATACCCTCCTTAAAATCTAGACAACACACCACCCTCTCATTATGTTATGTATTAAGCCATCACATCAATTTTTTTTCGAATGTCCTACTGTTATTATACTTTTATACTTTATACTTCTTAATTGGAAAAGAAAAGTCCACACATACTTAATTACTTAATTATCTTTATTTTTTTTTATCTAAACCCTTTAATTAGTAAATTTTTTTTCTTATTTGTACACATATGTACATTAATGTGCACAACAAGTTCCTACAACTTTTGGTCGATGAAAAGCCGGAATTTCAAAAAAGCGATTTTCGGTCACATTTTCGATTTTTCATCGAACTACTTATTTTTGTAAACAAATTTCCAAACCAAGTTTATAATCATTATTTATTAATTATAAGAGGGTTGTCTGACCATTAAAAACAATTAATTGAATATGTAATATTTATTATATATTCACAAATCAAAGTGATAAGATTCCTGGTTGTTACATTATTGATTTGCACATTGCCATTATATTCACTAGTGTTCTAAATATTTTTACACTCTTCTAAAGAAATCACTGAGCCCAGCACCAACCCGAGTCTAACACATGATTTCCTCTAATTGAACCTGGTCCCACTGCCACTTTCAGCTACCTTTTTACTTACCACGTTAGTTATTAAAGCTTTAGCTTTATGATCTCTACAACTTGCCTTACCCATGTTATCTATCCCATATATTTATTTTTTATTTTTAACAAAGATTAATCCAATAAATAATGAAAATGCACGTGCACACACATATGTGCATCAATAGGTGGGTGGGTGTAAATACATACATGTGTGTGTATGCACATATGCATACATATGTCTAAATACATGCATAAGCTAAAGTCCACATTTTCTAGTTTATTCCCTTGAAAGTTTCTTCTAAACAAATATTTGACTAAAGGTCTCTATAGTAATTTTAAGGTGATAAGGTCGGCGTCTATATATAATTATCTTCATATTAATTGAAAAACAAAAGGATGTGATATTATCATTTAGAATATATAATTCACAGTTAACGTAAAAATTTATATTCTCATCAGTAAGATCCATATGTTATCTGATTGCATAAGCTATTTATTGGCAAATTTTAATGGTGTAAACCAAAATTTGTCAATACTTGAAAATATTAACACTCTACTAAAATTTTGAAATTTTCAGTTGGAAGTCTCATTATTAAATCTTATGTTTTAGAGTCCGTCTAGCAGTATTCATATATAACTTCAGGAAAATAGTATGAAGAATAAAAAATTTACAATTTTTAAATGGTAGGACATACACTTCATTTTTGTGCGTGAAGGGCAATGTTTGTTCCATAATAGAACCGAAGGACAGAGTTTTTAGACGTATGGACATGTTAATTTAGGGTTGCGTTTTCTCACATGTTGGAGACTGAATGTTACGACCCACTTTTCCATACAGTTTAAACTGACAATTTACCACACTTGGCCAGTCCAAATTGCATGGGAAGGCGGATAGTTAAGAAAAAGAAAGTAGAAAGAAGATAGAAAGAAAACCAAACAACACAGAATCTCATAGTGGAAACGAAAAATATATAATACAAAAAAATCTTTACACAAAGCAAAATTGTAATTAATATATATACAGATATCAATCAGAGTATAATAACCTATTCATCATGGACAATTATAGCACCCTGTCCTCACAATTACCGATAAAGACAACTAAAATGTAATGGAAATATAATCATCTACGTGAATACATCTCTGGCCTTTAGCTCCTCTCCTAAAGCTCCAAATATTCATATAAACCTGGAAATATGCTCTGTCTGACCCGAGCAATTAGGAAAAACCACGCCCGGGTCAGTCTGGTAAAACTAGCGTGAGAATTTAAATCACAAGGAATTTTATTCATTATAATTTTCAAAATCCCATTTAAAATCAAAGGTATCCTGCAAGACCACGCCACACATAAACACGATGGGTTTTTCCCTTACGGTAACCAAAACCTTTTATAGAAAATCCAGTGATATTATAATAGGGTTTAAGTACAAATACTTATTCAAATAGCCGAAATTATTACATTAATTAAATTCTAGCATACTAGGCTCTACAACTAAAACAGTAAAGGTTCGTTTGGAGAATGGATTTCCATACAATGACTAAGCACTGGGTACCACCTATCCAAGTACACGTCTAGAAAAATGTACTGAGGACCTCGTCGGGATCCCCTGCAACACAAGATCGGCCTACCCCTAACCTGGATAGTACCGAATATGCTATCACCCCGGGTGTTCCCACCCTTATCGAGCTCCTTCCCATGTACCATATTTATAACATCCGAGGGTATCTACAAAGTGATAAACATACGCTAATTGGATGCGACCCACTTAGCCTTGCTGCATCGCCCTCGATTTTTATTCATTCCGGTTGACGAGGCTTGAGGCTATGATTACCTTTTAAAGAAATTTATACTTAGAATGCTCATTGTCCTCCAATGACAATGTACTGATAGCATTCATCTATACAAGTCCATTCTGGGTCTGAACGAAACCGAAGGCACTATTCCTACTACATCCATTTTGGAATCATCCACAGGATTAGTAGCGACTAGCCCTTGCACTTCATTGCTCCGTCTTTGATTCCATGCTCTTGTCTTCACTTCGAAACGCATTCGTTGGATCGAAGTGGTTTTTGGATAACTTATTCGATCCCGGTCTATTTGAAACAACGCTCGATATTTCCGGTAAACTCAACCCCAGTTCTTTAGGAAATAAACAAACGAAAATAAGCTCGGAGATCACCTCCTAACTGTTAGTGGACGGATTTCCTTATCATCGTCCTAGAAGAACGAAATGAGTTTATACGTACAGTACAACACCTTCGATGGTAACTATACCATATAATCCTCGTGTTTCTCCCAGATATTTCCAAAGTTATGTTTTGGGTCCAGATTTGATAGTCGGTAATTTAACTATCAAATAAACAATCATTCAACCAAAGATTCCATTTTCCACTGAAATCACTAAGACATATTTAATTTAAATTCAGATAAATTAAATCTCTTTATCAAAAAAGTATATACTTATCTCACCGAAATAAGTATATTCACAAACCATCCCCTTTAAAAATATTTGAAAACTGTTTAAAATAAAAATTGAAAGCATCATGCGGTAGCAACCATGGATTCGCAGCTCGATGATTACATCTCTATCCCAAAGAAATCCAAACTTAACTGCAGGCAATCTCTACCTCCCGATTTCCGCCATGAAAGTATACAATTACTTTTCGAAAACTTTATTTAATAATTATCTCAAAATAACACTTATAAAGTCTCTATATAAATTTTCCAAGTTTAATTTAGGAAAACACTCTTTTATAAAAGTTTACTATATAATATATTATCTTTAAAACATTATTAATATTTGAACAAATTATCTTTGAAAAAATAATACTTTAATACTAATAAACTCTTAAATAAAAATTAACTTTTAAATCTAATTACTACAAAATAACCTTAATTAAATAATTAAAAACAAAATTTTAACATTTTAAATAATTAAATAAATTTGAAAAATAATTAAATAATTTTTTAAGAATCATAAAAGAATTAACGTTAAAACATTATTAAATAATTATTAATTATCTTTAAAATGTTATTAATAAATAATAATTATCTTTTAAATAACTTTGATTCAAAAATCAACTTCCAAATTTGAAAAGGAGGCATATTAATTCCATTGGTACTTAATCAAGTTACCATTTATCCCATAATAACCCAGAATAGCAGATTCAGATATTCACATCAATCCATTTTTAACAATTAATTCAACATCATACTGCCCAATATAATTATCAGGATAATAAATGGATGCCCATACAAATATGACAGTAGAACAAGGTTTTATTTCTGCTAGTAAATGTCCAAAAACTCATATATTCAGTAATATTGGCAGAACGGTGATTTATTCTACCAATAGGGGTCTAATTAAATACAATTACCAGAATTATGTTTTATTCTGTTAAATAGGTTTCAAATCATCGAAATTAATTTAAATTAACCCATAGTTATTTTTATCTGGGAAAAACACTTCAATAGCCGGATCATATAAATTTAAACGACGATATATGTTTTAAATCGGTAATTAATTCTGTCCGTTTTAAATTTCTTAAAAGTTCCACTTGCTTAATCTCGACAACAGATCGCATGACGACGTAGTGTTCGTCGATACGAACCCATCACAATAAATTTCACGTCGATCGGAATTCGTATGCATTAGTTATCACATTTTACAATTTACAAATTATAAATATATATTAACATTTGATTTAAGCTTTTAATTTTTGTTCTTTCTTTCTTCTTTTTTGTCAGGGCCAAAGCCCATTGCCAATGCCCTAAACCCGCGTCCCCTTTTCTTCCTTCCAGTTCCTTTCTCTCTTGTTTTTTTTCTTTTGCCTGGAAACTTAAACTGCTGCACTCAACTCCTAATCTCCATTTCCAAGATTTCCTGACCCCAAATCAAACGCAGTGACCTGAAACCATCGTCTCCAAATGGAACCCAGTACAATTACGCAAACACACGATAGTTTTTTTTTCAAAACCTTCCACCTGCAGTTCGAACACAAACCACCTCAGTGCACACGTGCACGATCGCCTCGAACGTCTATCGACAATCCCATGACCATCAACACGCGTGTCTTCCCAAGCTTGATCACCTCCACTCCATAGCTTCCCCGTCGACCATCCCTAGCCAAAATCGACCTCTGCTACCATTCGACTATCCTACAGACGTCCACAAAATCCCCTCACCCCAATGCAATACCAACCTTTAGGGCATGCCGCCACCACCGATGAAATCGCCTACCTCCACGTCACCTTCCAGCAACCACCAGTCGATTCCGATGACCCCAAACCAACGCCGCACCCTGATGGCCGAAACCCACTTCAAACATGCCTTAAACCCTAAAATCCCCACGCTATACCAAATCAAAGCCTTAATCGAAAAATGGCTACGGTGAAACCCCTAGACCATGTCGCCACGCCCGTCTTCGGCCAAACCGCACCGCCTATCATCCACCACATCGCCGGAATTTAATTTTTAAACAAATTTTGATCATCTCAAGATTTCTCGAGATATAGGCTATTAAAAATCATGAAATCTTCACTAAAAAATCCTATTTTCATATGATTATTACAAGTATACACATGAATCGATGGTTTGATCATGTTGAAAATAATCGAAAACTGGGTTATTTACTATCATTAGTCAATTTCTCAAAATATATAAACTGAACAAACTACAAACCATTTTTAGTGTGTTCTACACTCAATAACAAACAATTCCTTAGTTAACATCATCAGAAATTTCAAAGTGGATTGAGAGATAAAAACTTTTAAAGCTAGAGTACATAAGAAATTTCATCTCTGTTAATATGACATGTACTATTAGAAAGATTACAGGCATTCAATTTAAATCCTCACCTTAATCTTGCTTTATCTTCTTCAAAACTTCAAATTGAATCCAGTTTTTAACTTGAAATCTTAAAAATCTTGCCTTGTTTTGGATTTGAATAGGATGTTCCTTTTCTTGTTTTTTTCTTTTTCTTTACAGTGTTTTTTTACAGAGTTTTTGTGTTTACAGGCTTTTTAGAACTGAGGCATGTCCACATACATACCTCTATATATATATATATATTCATATAAACGTAACGATGTATAGGGTTCAAGGTTTTGGGCTCAAAAGATGTTTTGATCTGTACAATGTTTTGATGGGTTGAAATGAGGTTTTGAGATGAAAACTTGATGGCTTGAAATCTTGAAAAGAAGTTAAGGTAATTGTTTCTAGTCTTTCTTCTTTTGCCCAGACAATGCTTATGTGCATATACTTATGTTTTACCCATTTTTTACTTGTTTTACCTTTTTTACTTTTGTTATTTACTTTTCTATTTACTCAGTTAAATTTTCCTTTGATATGAAACATGCTTTCATATATATTTTTAGAATGAGGTAGTAATAATTATAAATAGTGTTAAGTCTCCATATTCAAATTATATTATTATCTATTTTATATTTTTAGATATGTGAAATTCAAAGAAATAACATTTTGCTCTACATTTATTTTTATATTTAAAAATGTTTAATTCAAAGTAAATGAAATTTTGCTATTTCATTTTCAATGTATGAAATAACATTTTTGTTAAAACACTACTTATAAAAGATTTTCATATTAAAAATGGTTTTAATAACTTTGTTAAATCTTATCATTTCTGCAATATAATATTCTCATATATATTTCTTCTTTTACACTTACCATATATATATATTGTTTTCAATATACTATATTTATTTAGTTTATACATATTTTACATTTTTCATAACTAATATGTGTATATATATATGTATATGTATATAAGAAAAATCAAATTACTAAACTCTTTCTATTTATACAACAATATATTGTTCACAAGCCATATTCATTTTCATTTATAATATATTCTTATTCAATTCATTTGCTATGCATTTGTGTTTAATTTACATATAAATTCTTTTGTCGTTATAAATATATAAGTAATTCCATTAAACCAATTTTCTATTTTATAAATAAAATCTGGAAATTCAATATATTATCTGGATTAAAAACTATATATTTTTACCAATAATCATTTAACAAGGGATTTTATTTTGATTAAAAGATTGTATTACTGAATATTCAAAATTAATATTCAAAACTCAAGACGATAAAAATTCCGGGTCATTACATTTCTCTCCCCTTAAAAGAATTTTGTCCCCGAAATTGCCGTAACCAGGCTAGTAACATAACTAACCAAATTTAATTTATTAACGAATTAATAAACATCCATGTCACACAAGTTAAATCATATATATTTATATCCCAAAATATCAGTCATACATGAGCATCAACTAAGACACTTCAACACTACAGTCACCATATACACATACACGTATCCACGAGATATCTATAACCACTAGCCAGTTATACACACATATATAACACACAAAAGTATATACTAAGACACTTCATTAATTTACAATCCAAACACACATCCATGATGTCTATGGGCTACTAAAAGGTCAAATAGGGAGTACATTCTAAGAGAACTAACCCAAACCAAGCTAATATCTCATAGTGGACTCTCTCCATCAGAGTCCTCCACTTTCGGTCCTTCCATTTCCCTAGATTCAACATCACTATCCGAAATCCATACAATCTCCGGGCTTGGTTCCCTAGGTACTAGCATCTCTGCCCTAGGCCATAAGTCTCATCCCTAAGAAGGTCATCCTAATCTGCAAGTGGCTCGCTAACAATCTCGCTCATTCCCAAATAATAGCATCATCGTTTTCTGATTCGAGCTCCTTCTATCTCATATTCCTCTTCTTCTTCCTCGAATTCCTCTTCATCCCCTGCCATGAAATTTTCCTCTTCTTCTGGCTTGGATTCCTCCTCTACTTCTATCTCGGACTCCTCTTCATATAGCGATGGCTGCTCAATAGGTTCCAAAAACTCTCTAGCCACTTCTATGCTGAAATACAGCCTAATTTTCATCCTCTCTCCTCAAACGACACTATGAGTCCTCTATAATCAATTAAAAAAACCTAAGAATGAGATCCTAAGGTTTCCAGGAATTCACATATGCTAAAGAGTACATATAGGTACACACCTCAAATAACTCTTCTTTTAAAATAAAATCATTTAAAATCTTAACTTAAGTAATACCAAAATCATTTTCCCTAAAAAATTTACTTAAAACAATTTTCCGAAATCACTGGAGTTTTAAATTCTCAAATATCTCCTTTTATAAATCAATTTTTTAATAAAATTAGCCTTTATATATGAAATATCTTCCTAAATATTTATCTTAAAATATTTAAATTCTCTTTTAGTAAACAAAATTTACTCAAAAATTTAAATTTTCAAAACTCCTATTTACACGATCTAGGTTTTCTACAGGATGCTCAACTAGATGGTCTGGCAATAGAGAATACTCAGCACTAGATGGTTATGACTAATGAATCCTAGATGATAATGATAGTATATTATCATCACTTATTAAGCAACACCTAAAAATACTATATATTTTGAAAATCATTTCCCTTTATATATAAAATATATCCTGGGTAAACTTAATTTATTTACCCACTTAAAACAATATTGTGTCCATTGGCCTTGTTCAAGTGTTTAGAGATCCCTATCAATAACGTTAGCTACTCGTATTGAACAAAATCCATATGCCACTCAACAGATCAATTAACACAATATAAAACATTTTCTATCACTAACAAATACGCACTCTCGTATACACACACACACACACACTCAAACTCATTCTAGGGTACTACTGACCTTGTCTCTAATGAGTAATCCCACTAAAGCCTAGGTATTCGCTCATCCTAAGATCTGGTACCACGATGTCACGACCCACTTTTCCATACAGTTTAAACCGACAATTTACCACACTTGTCCAGTCCAAATTACACGGGAAGGTGGATAGTTAAGAAAAAGAAAGTAGAAAGAAGATAGAAAGAAAACCAAACAACATAGAATCTCACAGCGGAAACGAATAATCTATAATATAGAAAAATCTTTACACAAAGCAAAACCATAATTAATATATATATAGATATCAATCAGAGTATACTAACCTATTCAGCATGGACAGTTATAACACCCTGTCCTCACAATTGTTGATAAACATAACTAAAATGCAACGGAAATGTAATTATCTACGTGAATACATCTCTGGCCTTTAGCTCCTCTCCTGAAGCTCCAAATATCCATCTAAACCTGGAAATAAGCTCGGTCTGACCCAAGCAATTAGGAAAAAACCACGCCCGGGTCAGTTTGGTAAAACCAGCGTGAGAATTTAAATCACAAGGAATTTTATTCATTATAACTTTCGAAATCCCTTTTAAAATCAAAGGTATCCCGTAAGACCACGCCACACATAAACACGATGGGTTTTTCCCTTACTGTAACCAAAACCATTTATAGAAAATCCAATGATATTATATTAGGGTCTAAGTACAAATACTTATTCAAATAACCGAAATTGTTACATTAATTAAATTCCAGCATACTAGGCTCTACAACTAAAATCGTAAAGGTTCGTATTGGAAAATGGATTTCCATACAATGACTAGGCACTAGAGTACCACCTATCACAGTACACGTCTAGAAAAATGAACCGAGGACCTCGTCGGGATCCCCTACAACACAAAACCGGCCTACCCCTAACCTGGATAGTACCCAATATGCTATCAACCCGGGTGTTCCCACCCTTATCGAGCTCCTCCCCATGCACCGTGTTTATAATATCCGAGGGTATCTAGAAAGGTGATAAACATACCCTAATTGGATGTGACCCACTTAGCATTGCTGCATCTTCCTTGATTTTCAATCATTCCGGATGATGAGGCTTGAGGCTACGATTAACTTTTATAGGAATTTATACTTAGAATGCTCATTATCCTCCAATGACAATGTACTGATAGCATTCATCCATACGAGTCCGTTCTAGGTCTGAACAAAATCGAAGGCACTATTCCTACTACATCCATTTTAGAATCATCCTCAGGATCAGTAGCGACTAGCCCATGCACTTCAATGCTCCGTCTTTGACTCCATGCTCTTGTCTTCACTTCGAAATGCATTCGTTGGATCGAAGTGTTTTTCGGGTAACTTATCTGATCCCAGTCTCTTCGAAACAACGCTCGATATTTTCGGTAAACTCAACCCCAGTTTTTTCGAAAATAAATAGATGAAAATAAGCTCGAAGATCAGCTCCTAATCGTTAGTGGATGGATTCCCTTATCATCGTCCTAGAAGAACGAAACGAGATTATACGTACAGTATAGCACCTTCGATGGTAACTGTACCATATAATCCCCGTGTTTCTCCCAAATATTTCCAAAGTTATGTTTTGGGTCTAGATTTGATAGTTGGTTATTTAACTATCAAATAAACAATCATTCAACCAAAGATTCCATTTCCCACTGAAATCACTAAGCCATATTTAATTTAAATTTCAAATAAATTAAGTCTCTTTACCAAAAAAGTATATACTTATCTCACCGAAATAAGTATATTCACAAACCATCCCCTTCAAAAATATTTGAAAACTGTTTAAAATAAAAATGGAAAGCACCATGCGGTAGCAACCATGGATTTGCAGCTCCATGATTACATCTCTATCCCAGAGAAATCCAAACTTAACTACAGGCAATCTATGCCTCCCGATTTCCACCATGAAAGTATACCATTACTTTCCGAAAACTTTATTTAATAATTATCTCAAAATAACACTTATAAATCTCTATATAAATTTTCCAATTTTAATTTAGGAAAATACTCTTTTATAAAAGTTTACTATATAATATATTATCTTTAAAACATTATTAATATTTGACCAAATTATCTTTGAAATAATAATACTTTAATACTAATTAACTATGAAATAAAAATTAACTTCAATTACTACAAAATAACCTTAATGTGACGACCCGCCTTTTTAACCCTCGAAAATCGACATAAATTCCCTCATTGTATAACATGCCGAACGATCGAGTGCTGGAAAGATAGATTGTTAAAGGGAAAGAAAGCAGGTAGAAGAAAGAAGAAACTAAACAAAATAAAATCTCACAGCGGACTGAATAACATATAATATAAATAGTTCTTTACACAAATCAAAACTGTTATATACATATCTCACATCAGAGTACAGAAACCAATAATTACCAGCCTGGACAGTTATAACAACATGCCCTCACAATTGCTGGGAATTTCAACAAAACACTACAGCGGAATAAACAAGTATAAAAATACGTCTCGGTCTCTAGCTCGTCTCCTGAGCTCCATAGCATCCTAACCTGAATCTGTAATACTCGGTCTGACCCAAGCATTATATTAAAATAACACTCGAGTCAGTCCGAAAAACCAGCGTGAGAAAACACACTCAATTTGAATTATTAAAGTTTCAAAATCCTTTGAAAATCAAAGGTATCTCGTAAGACCATGCAGCACATAAACACGACGGGTTTT
This sequence comes from Allium fistulosum, assembly GCA_030737815.1. Classification (NCBI taxonomy): domain Eukaryota; kingdom Viridiplantae; phylum Streptophyta; class Magnoliopsida; order Asparagales; family Amaryllidaceae; genus Allium; species Allium fistulosum. The sequence goes on from CM060901.1 coordinate 1,261,582,028, forward strand.
TACCTTACGATAACCAAAACATTTCATATCAAATCCTCTGATATTATAATAGTGTCTAAGTACAAATACTTATTCAAATAGCTGAAATTATCACATTAATTAAATTCCAGCAAACTAGGCTCTACAACCAAAACCGTAATGGTACGTATTGGAGAATGGATTCCATACGAATGACTAGGTACTGGGGTACCACCTGTCATAGTACACCTCTAGAAATAGTGTACCGAGGACCACACCGGGATCCCCTGCAACACAAGACCGGACTATCCCTAACCTGGATTGACCGAATATGCTATCACCCTGGGTGTTCCCACCCTTTCCTAAGCTCCTTCTATGTATCGTAGAAATAAAGTAATATCCGAGGCTATACCTTATAATTTGCCTCTATGGATATGTATGAAAGCTCCATATATATTTCTCACTGTCGTCGTCCCCGACCTTAATGATCCAACACAAGGAATCAATATTTATTTACAATGATTGATTGAAGAGTTGAAAACACTGTGGCATGAAAGAATTAAAACATACGACATTTCGAAAAAAAGAATTTTTGTAATTCGCTTCTTTGTTATGGACTGGTAAATTTATAAATTGCTATTGTAAATACTTCTAACATTATATAATCTTATATATATTATTATGACAATAATACATAATAATTATTTCAAGGGAGAGCATGGTCATCCCACCTCCTACTTGGATGTGTTTACTCGTACTCATGCCATCGAGCATTTCAATGAAGTTGGCTCAAGAACATACACATGGCATGACAGAATATCATAGGAGACCATGGTAAGCATATTTTAAATTATAAGTTATTAATAATCACTTTAAATTATAAGTAATAAATAATTAAAATAATGTAATATAAATTTTAATTGTAATTCAATTTTAGTCGTAGGATAAATTCATGATAGAATGAGACAAACTGCTCAACAAGTCGAGATGAGCTGACTGTTGAGGAGACAGACACGATTTTTGATGCTACCATGGAAATGCCAACGCAGAATAGGCGCTATGGTTTTGGGAACCAAGTGGTAATATTTATGTATAACATATTAGTGAATAACGTATAACACATTGATTTTATTAATCGCACTATATGAAATACATACATTTTAGTAAAAAATGTTATAGGCTAGACGACGGCGAGCCAGCTATAAAAGAGCTTTGGACAATCAAGGTAATGCAGACTTGAGAGCTCGGATTATTGACCTGGAAAATCGAGACAGGCGTCGGACACTGTGGAGATGTATCAGATGTTGGATGAGCGCATTGCTACCTAAATGCAACATCATGATATATTTCCTTTACCACAGATATTTGGAGGCGATGATGAGTAGGTATGGTTTTTTTTTATTTGTGTTGGGATATTGTGTATATATGCACTTTAATGTTGTGAGGTGGTATGACATACACTTGAGATGGTTAAGTTTGATTTGATGTATGATACATTTTGGATGGTTATGAGGATGTATGATACATTTTGAGATGGTTGTGAGGATGTTTATTGTTGTGTTTAATGTTGTGAGTATGTTTGAGTTTTGTTGTATATTGATATATGTTTGAGGTTGGTTTATTGTATATATTGATGTTTTATTATTATTGATATGATATAGTTTGTGATATATGTAATATGTGTGATTTGGGCTTTAATATATATGATTTATATATGTGAAATTAGGTTGCGATATATATTATTGTATATTTTGTTTGAGACATGAATAACAGCTGAAATAAAAAATGTTCTAGGTTTCCGACGGATATCGATGAATTATGTGCTCTAGGTTTTCGACGGATAGCAACAGACAATTGGCTAAAGCATGATACCTTCCATGGTTGCCACGTGTATCGCCAAAGGCCATCGAAAAGTTGGCGATGAAGCCGTCGATATGCAGTTGCACGACGATTGATATTCTGACGGCTAGTGACAACTATTGATGGCAATGAGCTGTTGAAATGGCTGATCTCTCTTGTAGTGGTAGTAGCTCTCGATAGCGGTGGACTTGGGCTTGACGTTGAGATGACGGAGAGAGGCGCAATGAGTTTGACGATGATGGAAGGAGGTGATTGTGATGTAGATTAACATAAAGATGGTTGAAGAATTAATGTGTTGTAGCATTGATGGAGGAGTAACGTTTTATGCGATTAGAGATGGAGATGAAGGAGAAGCAACTTGAAATTGGGGAAGAAGAAGATAACGGTGGATAATGATACTAAGTGTTATTATTTTCTTGTCATTTTTATTTCTACTACTAATGCTATTTTGCAATAGAATTTGTAGATAAATAATGTATATCTTATAGTATTATTACATCATTTTGTAATATCATTTTGTAGTACCTTTTTAAATATGTGTAGTGATGCTACTTTGTAGTATCTTATTTTTTTGTTATATAAATTAAATTTTATGCTCTGTTCAAAATGCTATTTAGCAGTAGCATTTTATGAATTGCAATAGTAGTTTCTAAATTGTGGCAGCTTTTTAAAAATTGTGGTAATAGTTTATATTGTAGCTTCTTTTTAAATGCGTGGTACTGATACTGTGCAGTTTCATTTTTTGTTTCATTAATAGTTATAGTTATGTATATTTCTATCCCTAATGCTAATTTAAAGTTGTATTTTATGAATTGTAGCAGCGGTTTCTAACTTGTAGTAGTTTTTTGAAAGTTCTAGTAGCGGTTTATAAACAATTGTTGCTTCTTTTTAGATGTGTTGATACTTTGTAGTATCATTTTTTGCTTTTCAGATAAATATAGTAATTTATATTTCTGTTCAAAATGCTACTTTATAGTAGGATTTTATGAACTATGGTAGTAGTTTCTGAATTGTAGCAGTTTATAAAAAATTGTGGTTTCTTCTTAGACGATGTATATATTATACCCCACAACTTTATTTTATAATAACATTATGGATTGCAGTATCGGTTTATGATGTATATTAACAATTTTTTTATTTGTAGTACGATTTATGAATTTTAGTGTAAGGACCCGAAATTTTGGTCATTTAATTTTGAATATTTAATTATTTTTAATTATTTAAAATATTAGTTTAAAAGCTTTGAAAACTTGAATTAGTTAGAGATTATTTAAATCTTTGAATCATGAATAAGTATTTGAATAGTTATTTAAATATTAGGATTTTTAATCGAATATTAATTTAATGGATTAAATAGTTTATTGAACTCATTTTGAATGAATGGATAATAATGGTGAAATACATTTGTAAATTTATTTGTAATAGTCAACAGTCCAAATAAATAATCAAAAAATTTATTTTTATTTTTACGACTTAATTTATTTTAATGTATTTTAATTTAATTTATTTGATTTTTCAATAAATTTTAATTCGAAAAATATTTAAATGATCGTTTGACAATTTATGGGTAAACGGTGGTATTTTGTGACTCTCCAGAATTGAGTAAGCGGTGTATATTATTATTGTTTTGGAATTGCGTCGTTGTCCTGAGCACGATCATATTATGGTTATGTAGTTCGGGGTACATACGTGAACGGAAATTTGTGCAGTGAAATGCCAAAAATCGCAAATTACATATATTATCAACTTTAAATGTTCGGTACACATCTCCTCTTATCCTTTCTGCCTTTGTTTCATTTCGTATAGACAAGGTGGAAAATAAATCACCTTCCTTTTTAAAATCTCACAACAAAGAAAATTGAATTTAAAAATCTAGTTCTCCTTTAATACTCAATGGAAAAATGCAAAGTAAGGTCTTCGGATCCGAAACACTGAGATCTTCTTTTGGTAGAAGCTTATAGAGTGCGGCATCATTTTCTAGTGATCGACATTTAGGGCAGCAACTAGGGTTGTGATTTTGTGCGTTAAAAGTAGAATTAGATGATTAGGTTGTTAGATTTGAGTTTATGGCGTCGAGGAGCATCAGTTGCCACGTTTTGGTCGTGTGCGGCTCTTATTTCATGAACGCATCCATTATAAGGTGGTAGTAGGTTGCAGGGGTTGCGTCGATGAGTTGGGGACCGAGCTTTGATTGAGAGCGCACGAAGAGAAGATGCTAGGATTCGACAAATTAAATATTCGTGGATCAGAGAGTGAGTTAGGAAGGAAAGAAGAAGCGGCAAATGGTGGGTTTCTTATTCAGGTGCATGCATTAATAATAGTAGGTGATTTGGGAAGTAGGAGTTTAGGAGGGTAAATTGAAATTTTGAATTTAATTAGTGTTTAATCAATTTTATTAATTTCAAAATCTTATATGTTTAATAACGTGCTCATACGAGATCTAATAGAGATGAAATTCTTTGTGTTGTGCTCGTAATGGCGAATGCTTCACGGTGGAGATAGTTTGCTTGAAATTGGACCAAGTCGAAATTTGGGCTAAAATTTGAAATCATTCGATTTTAGTTCAAACCGGAAAGCTTCAAAGCCAGTTGGAACTTCGTTGAGTTAAACTCACCCTTTTGGTTAGTAATGTTTTATAGTAGATAAAAACTATTGATTGTTGATTGGATGCTTTATTTGGTTGATTATTTGGTTTTGATGAATTGTTGCTTTTAAAGCAGTTAACGTGTATAAAATCAATTGTAGGGACTTAACTGATGTATAAGGGATTTGTAGAGGGATCCAACGGGATTCCTCGCCATTGTTGTATTATTTTCAATAATAATCCTATTATATGAATGATTGAATATCAAACCTAATGGTTGGCCTATTGTTTATGACATTTTTATTTGTTCAAAAACTTATCCCTTGTAGTGATAAAAAAAATCAATAACAACATTGGTTAAGTGCATTGGTGGCTATTGGCCTAAATTTACAATTTTGAAAATATTATTATTGTCGTTGGCCTTGAAAAATTGTTTTGATCCGGGAATGATTTTTAAAGCTAAATTTGGGCTTTCTGGAATAATTTATTTAAAATTTGGATTTCAAAACTTCTCTGTTTTACTTTAAACTTTCTACTTATCTTTTCTAATATTTATAGAAATGTTTCGAGTATTTTGGGAAGTACTCTTTTATGATAAAATTATTATTATTTGATAATTTTTAAGTGTTGTTGTTTATTGTTTTAAAAATGTTAAAAGTGTTTATCAATATCTTACTATTGCCTAAAACTTTTTTATTACTATCGTTTTAAAAGTTATCTATTAATGTTTTAATATATGAAAATTTATTTATTTAAATAATTAATATTTTTTTGAAGATAATAATTAGTACTTATTAATAATGTTTTGAAGTATAATTATTTATTATAATAATGTTTTGTGAAATATATCTTTGTATATTTTATCTTTGTATATTTTATTATAATAATGGTACGTATTGAAAAGTGTAGAAAAGAGTTTTGTGAAATATATCTTTGTATATTTTATTACGCAGATTCACAAAGTAGTTTAAATTTATGGAGAGTTTACAGATTTACAAAGTAGTTTAAATTTATGAAGAGTTTATTTAAGAGGCTTAATAATTGCTTTATGCTTAACCAGTGTTATTTTCTCTTAGGAAATTAACCTTTGGTTGCATGTTTGTTTATTTGATAGTTAAATAACCGATTATCAAATGTTGGCTAGTTTTTAAACTATCTTTGTCGGCTCGGAGAAGCTAGGTTCGGATATGTTATCCGAAAAACACTTTGAACCGGCATTAGCATTTTGAGTTGGAATATTTGGAAGATAATTCAAGACAGAGCTGTTTAAAGTGCAAGGGCTCCTTGCTTCTGATTCTGAGGGTGATTCCAAAACGGATGTAGTAGAACTAGTGCCTTCAATTTCGTTCAGACATAGGATGAACTTGTATAGATGAATGCTGGCATTACATTTCTGACCGGAGGGTAGTGTTAGCATTCCAAGTGGCATTACTATACTAAAAAGGTAAAATTTAGCCTCAAGCCTCATTAACCGGGAATGGCTAAAATCAGGGAAGATGCTGCAGGACTAAGTGGGTCGCACCCATTTAGGTATTTTCATTTATTCATTTATGGATTGATTGTGCATGAGAGCTCTCGAAAATGTTGCCAAAGCAACCGGGGTGATGAAATATTCAGTACTGTCCAGTAAGGGGTAAGCCGGTCCTATGTTGGCAGGGAGTCCATGTGTTGCTCTAGGTACATTTTTCTAGAAGTGTACCATGGTAGGTGGTACCCCGGTGCCTTGTCATTGTATGGAAATCCATTCTTTAATAAGCACCATGCGGACTTGATTATAAACCTATTATGATGGAATTTAATAATGTAACAATTTTGTCTTTGATTAATAGTGTAAAAAATATACTTCTAATTCTTTTTACAGATTTATTAATTTTTCGGGTACAATTAATAACTCTTTCAAATTTATTTGGAAAACTAATGCTCCTCCTAAATATAAAATTCATATGTGGTTAATATTGCATGGAAAACTTAATACAATAGAACTTTTAAAGAGGAAAAACATTCAAAATGATAATAATTGTTATTTTTGTAATTTGCATCTTGAAGATATTAAACACATTTACTATGATTGCTTGAATTCTTATTATATTCTATATACTACTCTTAAAATTTTTAACTTTAATATGACTACCAAAATTTCGGATTGTGACTTTTATTGGAACATTTTTAGATTTCGTTTTAATAAGAATATTAGATTCTTACTTGACACTTTATTCATTATTATTTGTTGGTATATTTGGTTTGAAAGAAATCAAAGAATTTTTAAAAATAGTAGTAGTCATTTTAATAAATTGATTTTTATAATTTCCTTATTTTGTTTTAATTGGATTTCTAATCCCAAATACAAATTAGCTAATAATAATCTATTTAAAGAGTATCTTAATAAGGTTAGTTACAATATTAATTCTTTTAAACATAATAATAATATATTTAATACTCACAATAGTAGTATTAACATTTTTACAAATTTATATGATGATGTCAATGTTAAGCATAACTTACTCATGATTAAAGGTTCATGAAAATTCTTTTGTAGCTTAGCTTTGCCTTTTGTACATGTAATTTTAGGTTTTAGTATACATGTATTTTAATTATTTATTTTTGGTTCAATTAGTCTTATTTAGTTTTTATTTCTTTCTTTCTTAATACATATACATGTATATATTTTATATAAATATACATATATATGTATTATTCTAACTTTTTTTCTTAGTCACCTTTCAGACACAGGTATGGGTTTTAGGGTGTCAGATTCATCTTGCAGGTACTTATGGCTTCAGATTGCTGGATTTCGGTTTTTTGTGAGGTCATCAGAGCAGGGTTTTCCTCTCAGGGTCACTTTCGGTTCCATCACAAAGGTAGGACACTTTCATCTTTATTGTGGTGTACTATATTCAGCTTCTTGCTGGAGTAGTTGCTTATCCTTCTTTTCAGATCCAGACGCATGGTTTTTTCTTTTTTAGTTTGTGTCGTCATTCAGTATCTTTGGGTTTTTCTTTAGCTTTCTAGGTACTTCTAACACCTCAATATCAGGTGGTGGCCTTGCCGGAACTCATCTTAGGGGTACTTGTTTTTTCTTAGATACTTGTATATAGCTTTTGTTACCTGCCAGGCATGTTGGCAGCGCCTTTTTCATTGTGATATATATAGTTGTATGTGTGCTCTCCTCTATTTATAGAGGTTCGCACATTTTTCTCAAAAAAAATATCACTGGATTTTCTATAGAAATGTTTTGGTTATCGTAATGTAAAATCCGTCCGTGTTTATGTGCGGCATGGTCTTACGAGATACCTTTATTTACAAAGAATTTTGAAACATTAAAATCCAATTGAGGTGTGTGTCTCACGCTGGTTTAACAGATTGATCCGAGCGTTATTTTTTTTATAATGCTAGAGTCAGGCCGAGCATATTTACATATTTAGTTTGGATACTTGGAGCATCAGGAGACAAGCAGGATGCCTCTAAGTTGTATTCACGTATATTCTATTTCCGCTGCATTAGTTGTTTTATTTAATAGCATTTGTGAGGATAGGTTGTTATAACTGTACAGGCTGTTGATTGAGTAGTTGACTTCGATTGATATATATATAGTAAAGTTAAAGTTTTCTTTTGTAAAGACCTATTGTATATTATATGTTACTCGTCACGATGTGAGATTATGTTTTATCTTTTCTTTCTTTTTCCCTAACTATCTGTCTTTTTAGCACTCGAATGCTTGGCACATGAATACCGTGGATGTATTAGTGTCGACTTCTGAGGATCGAATAGGTGGCTTGTTACAATGAGGTATTAGAGCTTAGGTTGAGTGAACACCTAGGCTTTCGTGGGGTTAACTCATTTGAGATAGGGTACGTGAGACCCAAGGATGAGTTTGTGTATGTGTGTGTCTGAGGGTGTAATTGTTAGTAGTGTAAAAATATTTTATATTGTGTTGATTCATCGATTGAGTGGTCATGAATTCTGGTCAATACAGAAGAAAAAGCTGTATCGATAAGGGTTTCTAAACACTTAAACAAGGTAAACCGACACAGTATTGTTTTGAAATTGGGTAACTGAAATAATTTTACCTAAATTATACTTTATATATAAAAGAAAAACTTTTCAAAAATTATTATAGTTTATATGGTGTGTTAGTTGTTAGAGAATGATAATATTCAATTATTATCATTTATTGTTGATTAGTTATATTCAGATAGTTTATGGGCATTTTGTTTGGCTAAATTAAGCACGAACACCTTGTGAATTCAGTTTCACAGTTTGACTATAAGGCGCTCGATGATAATATTGAGTTGAATTTTAAATTATAATAAAAGTTATCTATTATAATCTATACAAAGAAAAAAAATTATGAAATGATTTTATAGAAAAAGTGAAATTATATAAGTAAGATTTATAAATAAGGATTTAGAACTGAGAATTTGAGTACCTGAATCCTGGAGATTTAAAATTGTTTTTCAAAGTGTTGTGAGGAATAATAATAGTATTATTTGGAAGTATATATGGAATAGAAATTTTCTTAAAATATGGTTTATAAATAAAAATGGATTTAAACTGAGAAATTTAGAATTCAAAGTCGGTGTTTGGAAATTGTTTTCAAATTTTTGGAAAAAAATAAAAATGGTATTATCTTGAAAGTATTGATAAATAGAAATATTGTACAAGGATTTGGAAGAGTTAAAAAGCACTGAACCCACTTCGGTCGCGAGAAAATAATTCCAGTGATGATTGCAGCATCATCAGCGTTTATTTTCGAGTTTCAAAAGTAAGGAATTGCTATCATAATAGAAATTGGTTATAATTTTTTTAGGTAAAACAAATTTGTTTAAACTTCTCAAAGAATGATTTGATATACAAAAAGGAATTACGTATATAATTGTTATTTCAAATTGATTTAAATAAAGCTAGGGGTTAAATTATGAAGTTCTCAGTTAAGTCATGTAATGGCTGCATGTACCATATGCATTAGAGTAGTTTGGTTTTACATCTCATTTTGATATGTTGTTTAGGAAATTGTCATTTATTAAAAATGAAATAGAATTTTCGACAATTTTGGACTGTCGGGACTTCCAAATTAGATATAGAAATTTAAGATAAGTGTTGTGAGAAATTTTAAGAAAAATAAGTTTTTATAACCTATAAATTTGAAGAGATAGAAATTAAAAAAAAGTTTTAAATGTGTTGAACATTCATGTTAAGTAAAACAAATCTATTGTTATATATATACCCTTAGGAAATAGAAGAGTATTTTGCAATTAGGAACTTGAGTTATAGAATGTTAATAGACTTGAGTAATATTTCTTAGGTAAAATATTAATTCTTTGGAAGTAATAAAAATCTTAGGAAATATTTTATTAATGAAGATAAGTCTTTATAAAGTGTTTATAGGCTTAAAGTAATATGTTATAAAATGACTTAGAAAATGAATTCTAGTATTAATTAAAAATAAAAGCTTAAGTTTAAAGTCGATAATGAACATAAGTGAGCTTTATAAAATGTTTATAATTAACTTAAGTATGGAGGAGCATTAAGATGGAGTTGCGAATTTTCAAATGTGTATAAACTTGAATTTTAAAGGGATAGGTTTACAAACATGGTGTTTTAAAAATGTTTGTAAACTTCGGTTGAAATACTTGAGTTCTTAAGTAATGAGTTCTGGAATGTGTTAAAATAAAAATAGTGTTTAATGAAATGGTTTTATGAAATAGTTCATAAATAACTTTAGTATTAAAAGGAATATGCTAAGAAATAATAAATGTAAATTAAAAATAAAGAAAAGTAAATTTGGAAGTTTAGCTATGAAATGAAGTTTAACTTAAGTAAAGTTAAATAAAATGATTTACGAAATGGTTTGTAAATGAATTTTAGTATTAAAAGAAATACTATTGGAAAATTAACTGTAATTTAAGATTGGATGTGGATAAAAAGAATTTGGTATAATTTAGGAACAAATGGAATAAATATGCGATTTGTACGTGGTTCATTTTATTCGCATAACTGATTTGATGTAGATTCGAGCATAGGATTTCGAGGTTATTTACACCGATCCTAATAAGAATTTTTCACTCGATTCTTGACGGCAAACACTTTATACATATTTTAAATTAGATTTCGAAGTTCTCTATCATAGTATATAGCTATGTAAGGATAACAACAGTTTCTAATCAAGAACACGGATCAGAGTCCGCGCTAGAGTGGTCAAGGGAACGGTACTAGTTTGGAACTGAAATTGTATGATGAAGCAAGTGATTAGATTTGATTATTACGTATGATTGATATATGTGCATCTTACAGGGCTTTATTATAAAAATACATTTTGACATTGGAAATTGTAAAATTATCTGGCTATGAATCATATGTTTGAATATTATGTGCAAGTAAGATGCATGTTCGTGGAAAAAAAGACTAGTTTGATGCCTTTCGTTTTATGATTAGAGTGTTTGCCCGACAAATAGGTACATATCTATATTATTATTTGGATTGATGGTTTTATGCCTAAGATATGGGAGGCCGCTTGGCTTTTGTTTTCTTTTGTTGGATTGGGCCCGTAGTGGCGATTTGTGTTTTTTCCGATCGAGTCGCGCAAAGGAGATATTGCCGAAAACTTTCGTAATTTTAGGACTTAGAAAAATTTAATAATCTATTCCAACTAATTAATTTTGAAAGGTTATTGGGTTTGGAGGAATTTTCCTTACCTTGGAAATTATGCAAACAAAATTCTTAAGGGACGATGAATGTAACGACCCGAAATTTTGGTCATTTAATTTAAATAATTTAATTAACTTTAATTATTTAAAATATTTGCTAAAATATTTAAAAATTTGAATTATTTAGAGATTATTTAAATCTTTGAATTGTGAATAAGTATTTGAATAATTATTTTAATATTAGGATTTTTAATTGAATATTAATTTAATGGATTAAATGGTTTATTTATCTCGTTTTGAATGAATAAATAATAACGGTAAAATTCAATTGTAAATTTATTTGTAATAGTCAACAGTCCAAATAAATAATCAGAAAATTTATTTTTACGACTTGGTTTCTATTGACGTATTTTTAATTTAATTTATTTAATTTTTCTATAAATTTTAATTCGGAAAATATTTGAATTATCGTTTAACATTTTACCGGTAAAGGGCAGTATTTTATGATTTTTCAGAATAGAATAACCCGTATATATTATTATTATTTTGGGATCACGTCGCTGTTCTGAGCACGACCATATTTTGGTTTTGTCATCCGAGGTTCATACGTGAATGGAAATCTATGCAATGAAATGCCGAAAATCGCAAAGTATATATGTTATCAACTTTAAATATTCAATACACATTTCCTCTTATCCTTTCTGCCTTTGTTTCATTTCGTACAGGCAAGGGGGAAAATCCTTCCTTTTTAAAATCTCAAAACAAAGAAAACTGAAAACTTTAAAAATCTAGTTCTCCTTTAATACTCAATGGAAAAATGCAAAGTAAGGGTCTTCGGATCCAAAACACTGAGATCTTCATTTTGGTAAGGGCTTGTAGAGTGTGGCATCGTTTTCTGGTGATCGACATTTAGGGCAGCAACAGGGTTGTGATTTTTGTGCATTTGAAGTAGAATTAGGTGATTAGGTGGTTGGTGAGTTTATGGCGACGAGGAGCATTGGTTGCCATGTTTCGGTCATGTGCGGCTCTTGTTTAGTGAACACATCCTTATAGGGTAGTAGCGGTCGTAGGGGTCCCGTCGAGGAGTGGGGGATCGAGCTTTGATTGTCTCGGTAGGTCAGGAAGAGCGTGCGAAGAGAAGATGTTAGGGTTTGACAAATTAATTTTTTGTGGATTGAAGAGTGAGTTAAGAAGGAGAGAAGAAGCGGCTAATGGTGGGTTCAGGTGCACGCGTGAATAGTAGTTGGTGATTTGGGAAGGAGTTTAGGAGGGTAAATTGAAATTTTGAATTTAATTAGTGTTTAATCAATTTTATTAATTTCAAAACTTATATGTTTAATAACTTGAATCGGACGTCGTTCGATGTTAGTTTAAACCGAAACGCTTCGGTGCCAATTGGAACTTTGGTGAGTTAAACTCACCTTTTTGGTTAACCGGTAATATTTTATAGTAGATAAAAATCGTCGATCGTTTGTTGGAAGCGTTATTTTGCTGATTGTTAGATTTTGATGAATTGTTGCTTTTAAAGCAGTTAATATATGTAAAATCAATTATAAGGGCTTAACCGATGTATAGGAAATTTGTAGAGGGGTCCAGTGGGATTCCTTGCCATTGTTGTATTATTTTCAATAATATTCCTATTATATGAATTATTAAATATCAAACTTGATGATTAGCCTATTATTTATAGAATCGTTATGTGTTCAAAAACTTATTCCCTCTAGTGATAAAAAAATCAATAATAGCATTGGTTAAGTGCGTTGGTGGCCATTGGCCTAAATTTAGCATTTTGAAAATACTATTGATTGTCGTTGGGCTTAAAATTTTGTTTTGATCCAGGAATTATTTTTAAAGCTGAATTTGGGCTTTCTGGATAATTTATTTAAAATTTAGGTTTCAAAACTTCTCTATTTTACTTTAACCTTTCCATTTATCTTTTCTGATATTTATAGTAATGTTTCAAGTATTTTGGGAAGTACTCTTTTGTGGTAAAATTATTTTTATTTGATAATTTTTAAGGGTTGTATAATTATTGTTTTAAAAATGTTAAAAGTATTTACCAATATCTTAATAATGTCTAAAAGTTATTTATTAATATTTAATATTGTTTTAAAAGTTATTTATCAATATTTTAATATTTGAAAAGCTATTTATTTAAATAATTAATATTGTTTGAAGATACTACTTAGTACTTATTAATAATGTTTTTGAAGTTAATAATTATTTGTTATAATAATATTTGAGGATATATTATTATTGTTTATTTAATAATGTTTAAATTATTAGTTATTTTATTTATAATGTTTTTTAAGTTAATAATTATTATTTATTTATACTATTTTGTTGTTAATAATTATTATGATATAATAATGTTTTAAAGTAAATTATTATTACTATTTATTTATGATGTTTAAAATTAATTAATTTAATTAATTATATTTATAAATAATAAATTGATTTATAAAAGTAATTTCAATTTATAAAGGATATTTATTTAAGAGTTTATAAATGATATTTTATAAAAGAAGTTTTATAAAAGGATTTTAGAAATAATATATAGATATTTATTAAAGGGGTTATTAAATAAATTTGGAGATTTATAGAAGAAAGCTATAATTATGTTTAGATATTTATAAAAGAGTTTTATAAAAGTATTTTATTTATAAACAATATTTTATAAAAGGAAGTTGTAAATTTAAGGAGTTTATAAAAAGGGATTTTTATAAAAGAGTTATTTAATAGTAGAGTTTTGATTTTTCAAAATGATTTGCAACTTACTTATACTGTTATTTAAGTATATCGAAGTTTCGCTATGTTTATAAAGTGGAATGGTTTGTGAATATACTTATTCGATTGAAATAAGTATATCAGTATTTTCCCAAGTATTTAAAAGTGTAGAGAAGGGTTTTGTGAATTATATATTTGTAAAAGTATTCAATCCGCGGATTTACAAAGTAGTTTAAATTTATGAAGAGTTTATTTAAGAGGCTAATAGTTCCTTTATGTTTAAGCAGTGTTATTTTCCCTTAGGAAATTAAACCTCTAGTTGCATGTTTGTTTATTTGATAGTTAAATTACCGACTATCAAATGTTGGCTAGTTTTTAAACTATCGTTGTTGGCTTGAAGAGACCGGGATCAGATATGTCATCCGAAAACCACTTCGAACTGGCATTAGCATTTTGAGTTAAAATATCTTAAAGATAATTTAAGAAGGAGCTCTTTAAAGTGCAAGGGTTGCTTGCTTCTAACCCTGAGCGTGATTCCAAAATGTATGTAGTAGAAGTAGTGCCCTCGGTTTCATTCAGACACTGAACAAACTTGTATGGATGAATGCTGGCATTGCATTTCTGCCTGGAAGGCAGTGTTAGCATTCCAAGTGGGATTGCTATATTAAAAAGGTAAAACGTACCCTCAAGCCTCATCAATCGAGAATGACTAAAATCTGGGAATATGTAGTAGGACTAAGTGGGTCGCACCCATTAGGATCTTGTCATCACCTTTCTAGATATATTCATTTATGGATTTGGTTGTGCATGGGTGCTCTTGGAAAGGTTGCAAAAGAAACCGGAGTGATGAAATATTCAATACTATCCAGTTAGGGGTAGGCCGGTCCTGTGTTGGCAGGGAATCCATGTGTGGCTTCCGATACATTTTTCTAGAGGTGTACCATGGTGGATGGTACCCCGGTGCCTTTTCATTGTATGAAAATCCATTCTCCAATAAGCGTTATGCGGACTTGATTGTAAACCTATTATGCTAGAATTTAATAATGTAACAATTTTGGCTATGATTAATATGTATTTGTATCCTCAACATTATTATAATATCATTGGTGTAGCAACCTAGAAATTCGAATACTCCGTCTTCGAATATCAATACATTTTGAGATATGTTTAAGTGTTATAAATATAATATTTAACCTTTTTTAACGTTATTTAATTAATGAATAATGTTAAGAAACTTGTTTTTGAAAAGTGTTTACAAAGATATATTGAAAAATTGATAATGTGACCGAAAATCAGTTTATCGATAAACAGCTTTTCGATTGCTATAAGTTGTTCGAACTGTCGTGCACTTAACTAATAATCAAATAAACACATTAGCAACTAATTAACAAACTCTCATCTTCATAAATCATGGAATTTTCTAGTAAGTTCTTTTAGGATAAAAGCTAATATTATGAGAAGGGTATAAGAGTAATTAGCCATAAAGGAGAAGTGACCTAAAGGAGAAGTGACATAAAGTTGTCATGATAAGAAGCAATTAATGCATTAGGGTTTTGAGGGCTTTTTTATCTTTTCCCATCACCATTCCTAACCCTATATAAGGAGGGGTACACCCTTAGGAAATATATCAAAAATATTCCAAAGCTTAAGAGAAAATTTCAATGTCATCTTCTTCTTCATCATCTTAAATTCCTAAAGCAAATAGTTTGCAAACCATCTCCATATCACCTCAAACTTGGAGTGAGACCTTATCACCACATAAAAACACCTTCTACCTAGTTAGATTGTGAAAAATCAAAGCCAAACTTCCCCATTTACCTTGGGCCGTGGGTATTAGGAGGCTAGAGGAGGCTTGGAGCAAAGCAAAGCAAGGAAGAAAGAGGAGGGAAAGGAGGTTGCTAGCTTGAGTTTGAACATGATTGCTTAGGCTTGGTTATTTGTTGGGTTTTAGGTGAGCTAACTTACCATTTTGATTGATAATATAACTCATATATGATTATATTTTGTTGTGTTAAAGTTGTTTGAATTATTAAGTGACATATGTTGAAAATATTGATTTGGATCCTTGTTTTGAAAACAAGTAGCACAGAGAATCCTTATATGGACTTGAATGGACTTATATAACATATGACTAGGTTTTGAACGAAGCATAT
Source organism: Allium fistulosum (assembly GCA_030737815.1). NCBI lineage: Eukaryota > Viridiplantae > Streptophyta > Magnoliopsida > Asparagales > Amaryllidaceae > Allium > Allium fistulosum. Next base: position 1,261,597,954 of record CM060901.1, read on the forward strand.
AGGTTGTAGTTGAACATAGGTTGAGATATGACTCAATGTGAAAGTGCACATATAAGCGATAGTCTCTATGGATGCAGTTTGGAATTTTCTTGTTTTTTATAATTGTTATGGAACTTTATAGAGAGATCCGTAGGGATTTCTCACCATATATGCATTGTATTATATGTATGTTTATTGTTATTAAAAGCTTGAATTGTAAAATTTAAGTAACGTCTCAAAAACGGCCAAAACATCACTTGTGCAAAACTGCCCCGTTTAACCTTGATTTTTGGACTTCAAATGTTTCAAAAAGGACTTTAAGTTTGAGCGATTTGTTTCATTATTTTAAAATGTATTGCCTAACTATTTTTAGAGTATGTTAAAATTAGTTTGAGATATTTATGAATTTTTAAGAATTAGTTATGAATTTTTAAAGTGAGGATTTTAGAATAAAACATGCTCTTTTTCCAAAAAAATTTGATTTTTCAAACTTGTTATTTTAAAATAATACCTTGGATAGATGTTTTAAAACCTATTATAAGTATTTCCAAGTAATTTATATGTTTTCGAAATGAGGTTAGAATTGCTAAATGGCTAAATAGTTGATTGTTTAATTACTTATTAGAAAGTAAGTAACTATGTTTAACACAAGTAAGCCGACGAAGTAATCTTATCTATTTGTAAGAGTTAAGATTGATGTCGAGTAGTGACGGAGCACTAGAGCTCTAAGCTATTGGGCTTCCCTCTTAGCCGAGGAATAGGTAAGTAGAAAATGTCGAAAATGTGTTAATCGAGTTGATTCCTTATTGTCTATGGAAATCATTACTGCTATACTTAACACTAAAAGCCGACGAGGTAGACTTATCTATTTGTAAGGTTTAAGACTGAAGTGTCCAGGCAAGGCTTGGAGCAACCAGTGCCCAAACTTACCTGGCTTCACTCTAGGGCAAGGACTAGTTAACTTGGAATGTCGGAAACGAGTTAGGTGTACGAATTATGATTTTTATAAGCAATTGTTTTGCCTGGATAATCGATTAGTCAATTAACCCCCGGGGAGGAGTATTGGTATGAAACATCTCTAACTTTCACTTACTTCTGAAAGAACCAAAATGGAGCTTATTGGAAATTCATCGATTGGTTTTGAAGAGTCCGGGATTGGTAAGTGTTCTACTCACCGAACACCACTTCAAAACTAGTATACAAGTTCTATGTTTTTGGAAGCGATTGAAGAAGGGAAACTATGTGGAGATTCGAGATCTATTGAAGATGCTCGAAAACATGTAATTGTTCGTGATCTATTCAGAATATGGGAATCCATGTGTGGTTTTGAGATTTATTGAGATATGAAATCCATGTGTGGTTTCGAGATGTGAGGATCCAATTTGGGATTCATTTTCTATTCGAGTGATGAAGACTCAAGTGAAAGATGCCGAACGTAATCTCGACATTGGAAATGGCTAAAGGCAGAGTAGGATGCACAATCTGGGGTTTGGTTGACCCACGATAGGGTATTATGAACTCCAGATCTAGAGTATGCTTATCAATATGTTGGTATCGGGAGTTGACGGTATTTGGTTCATGTTGTTCATGTTTATATTCAAGCATGGGTCTTTGTGTTTAACTTATGGTATTTTTTATTTAGAGATATACGATGCTTGGAAGGTGTTTTCTGATCCTTGTACATGGAGTTCGGATTCGGCTTCACCGAAGAGTTCTCGGCGGAAAATCCATTAAGCGAACATATCTTAGCGGTTTTGAGTGTAACCTAAATATGTTGTAGTGTGACTAATGTAAGCATCACAACTATTTTATATGATTTATATTCCGCACCCTAGACGTTATATATCATATCAATATATTAAACTTAATAAATGGTTGGTTTCTTTTGAGGTGAAAACTGTTACGGGAATTTGTACGGTCTCAATAGTTGTTGTTGCATGTGGCATGTATCTTGAGTTTTCTCATACCAGACTTATGTTTGACACTTGGTTTTTGTTTCCCTAAAATCCTCACGTACTCTTTCGAGTAGGCTGAGTTTCAAATTTTACCTTGGACACTTAAGAGTTCAGAAGATGAGTTAGAGGCTTCCACTATCAATTTATTTCTATCGTTTTGTTTTAGCTATATGCGTATATCAGCGTTGTAAGGATAGGCGGTTACAACTGTACAGGCTGATGATAGTACTTAGGTTTTGTAACTCTGAAAATCTTGTATTCAGAGTAACCCTTTGTACTATTTTTTTGATATTATAAATTATCGTTCTGTTGTGGGATTCTGATGTTGTGTTCTTCTTTTCTTGTTTTTCGTTATTTTATTTTACCCTAGCTTTCTGTATTTCTGGCACTTGGAAGCTCGGCACACGAATATCGTGGATGTATTAGTGTCGACATTCGAGGGTCGAAAAGTCGGGCCATTACATTTGGTATCAGAACCAGGTCGAGTGAACCCTTGGCTTTGGTTGGGTATAGGTCATCAGAGATAGGGTAAGCGACACCCTAGAATGAGTCGAGTGTATACGAGAGAGCGTATTTGTATTTTCTATAAACCTATATGCCTTTTTCAGCTTTCCTTAGGAATAATCTATTTCTTTGAATAACTCTAGCCTTTCATATCCTAAATATATTCTGCTATGTTCAGGTATTGCATCATAAGTACTAGAGCTGCCAATGCTCGAGGAGGTAGAGGTAGAGATGGTTTGGGTAGTAATGTCACTAATGGTAGAGATCAAGTACCAGGGAATGTTGCTCCAGTTGGAGAACCAAGGGTGGATATTGTAGAGGAGATCGTGCAAATTAGGCCTCAGGTGAATTTCGCCTCGCTCTGCCACGATTATGAGAGGTTGGGAGGTAAGAGGTTTAGTGGTACGCAGACGATCATAGAAGTCTAGATTTGGATTAAGTTATGTGACCGTATATTTGGGGATATGGAGTTAGATGACGCGGTGATGCGTCGGTTGGCATCATGACATCTGAAGATGCGGCCATGGATTGGTGGAGTTCTATCACTACTGATGTCCAAGAGAATAACTTCTCTTGGGCCCATTTTAAGGGAAATTTTGAGATGAAGTAAACGAAAGGCTTCACAATTTCATACCAATAAGAACCCCTAGGGAGGAGTATTGTTACGAAACGTCTCTAGCTTTAAATTGCTTCTGAAAGAACCAGAATTAAGTTTACCGAAAATTCATCGATTGGTTTTGAAGAGTCCGAGATCGGTAAGTGTTCTACTCACCGAACGCCACTTCAATACTGGTATACGAGTTCCATGTTTTGGAAGCGGTTGAAGAAGGGAAACTATGTGGAGATTCGAGATCTGTTTAAGATGCTCGAACATAGGTAATTGTTCATGATCTATTCAGAATATGGTAATCCATGTGTGGTTTCAAGAATTTTTGAGATATGGAAATCCATGTGTGGTTTCGAGATGTGAGGATCCAATTTGGGATTCATGATCTGTTCGAGTGATGAAGACTCGAGTGAAAGATGCAAAACGTAACTTCAACATCGGAAATGGCTAAAGACAGAGTAGGATGCACAATCTGGAGTTTGGTTGACCTACGATAGGGTATTATCAACTCCAGATCTAGAGTACGCTTATTGATATGTTGATACCAGGAGCTAATGGTATTTGGTTCACGTTGTTCATGTTTATATTTGGGCATGGGTCTTTGTGTTTACCTTAGAGTATATTTTATCTAGAGATATACGATGCTCGAAAGGTGTTTTCTAATCCTTTTCATGGAGTTCGAATTCGGCTTCCCCAAAGAGATCTCCACGAAAAATCCATTAAGTGAACGTACCTTAGCGGTTTTGAGTGTAACCTAAATATGTTGTGGTGTGACCAATGTATGTATCACAACTATTTAATATATTTTATATTCTGCACTCTAGACATTATCTATTATATCCCTATATTAAACTTAATAAATGGTTAGTTTCTTTTGAGGGGAAAATTGTTACGGGAATCTGTATGGTCTCAATAGTTACTGTTGCATGTATTCATGTATCTTGAGTTTTCTTATACCAGACTTATGTCTGACGCTTGGTTTTTATTACCCTAAAATCCCGGCGTGCTCTTTCGAGTAGGCTGAGTTTCAGGTTTTACCTTGGATGCTTCAGAGTTCAGAAGATGAGCTGGAGGCTTCCATTATCTATCTATTTCTATTGTTCCGTTTTAGCTATTTGCATATATCAGCATTGTAAGGACATACAGTTATAACTGTTCAGGCCGATGCTAGTACTTATGTAACACCCCTTCAAAATGGGAATAATAGTCCCACATCGTGGATAATACTATAAAGTGGGTGTTTATATACCAAAGTCTTCACCTCATAACAACGTGGAGGCCTTTTGAGGAACAAAATCCCACACCTTAGCTTGGCCCATCAGGCGGAGGTGACTAAGTTGGGGACAATATCTGCGTTAAGTGAGGTGCGGACTGTTACAACTTAGGTTTTGTAGCTCTGAAAATCTTGCATTCAGAGTAAACTTTTGTACTATTCTTTTGATATTATAAATTACCGTTCCACTGTGAGATTCTGATGTTGTGCTCTTCTTTTCTTGTTCTATTCATTTTCTTTTATTTTACCCTAACTTTCTGTCTTTCCAGCACTTGGATGTTTCACACACGAATACCATGGATGTATTAGTGTCGACATTCGAGGGTCGAAAAGTCGGGCCGTTACAGTTGGATTTTCTATAGAAATGTTTTGGTTATCGTAAGGTAAAAACCGGTCCATGTTTATGTGCGGCGTGGTCTTACGAGTTACCTTTATTTTCAAATGATTTTTGAAATATTAAAATCCAATTGAGGTATGTTTCTCACGCTGGTTTACCAGACTGATCCGGACGATATTTTTCTTATAATGCTCGAGTCAAACCGAGCATATCTACAGATTCAGTTTGAATGCTTGGAGCTTTAGAAGATGAGCTGGATGCCTCTATGTCGTATTCACGTATATTTTATTTTCGACGCGTCTAAGTTGTATATTATATGTTACCCATCATGATGTGAGATTCTATTCTATCTTTTCTTTATTTTTCCCTAACAATCTGTCATTTCGGCACTCGAATGCCCAATACGTGAATACCGTGGATGTATTAGTGTCGACTTTTGAGGATCGAAAAGGTGGACCGTTACAACGTGGCATCAGAGCTTAGGTTGAGCGAACACCAAGACTTTGGTGGGGTTGACTCATTTCTGTCCCTAATGCTATTTTATAACTATATTTTATGAATTATAATAGAAGTTTCTAAATTATAGCAATTTTTTTTAAGTTGTAGTGGTAGTTTATAAACAATTGTTGCTTCTTTTTAGACGTGTTAATACTTTGTAGTTTCATTTTTTTTATTTTTTTCAAATTGATATAGCTATTTATATTTATGTTCATAATGCTACTTTATAGTAGGATTTTTGAGCTATGGTAGTAATTTCTGAATTGTAGTGGTTTGTTTAAATTTGTGGTGCTAATTTGTAAACAATTGTAGTTTCTTTTTAGACGATGTATGTATTGTACCTCACAACATTATTTTATAATAACATTATGCATTGTAGTATCGATGTATACAGTATATTAACATTTTTTCTAATTTGTAGTATGATTTATGAATTTTAATATTATTTTTTAAGTAATATTTTTAAATTTCACTTTCTAGTATAATTTTTGATTTTTTATATACGCACTGTCATTTTTATTTTTATTTTTGAAAGTTTGTAATACTACCGTATAGTATCAGGGGATATCATTTTTATTTTAAATTAATTTATAATGCTACTACAAAGCTTTGTGAAGATGATATCATTTTTATTTAGTTTTTTGAATACTTATCGTGTTATTTTTCATAAATTATTTTATAACACTACTGTGTAGTATCAGTTTTGAATTTACCCAACTGATAAAAAAGAATAAAGCGATTATACTTCACTTTTGTCGTGGAGTAGTTGATTTTACCTTGTGTTATTTCTTTTTGGTTAAATGATATGAGTCGGTGGAATTTTGTAGTTGTTATATTTCTCTTTACATCATTTTATCATATAATGATACTATACAACATCAATTTTTAAAATTGTTGATATTTTTGCATTAATTGATGATAGGTGAACAAAATGAGGCGGACATGATGTTATTATAAGCTAGAAGATGTAGGCGGACATGATGTTATTATAAGCTAGAAGATGTAGGCGGACAACGATGCTGTTATAAGTTGGAAGATGTAGACGACAAGGCATGCGACACTGTATGTGGCAAGTAGAGACGTGATTTCTTTTAGGGTTAGGCTTTCAAGAGGCGGGGGCTACGGAAGGCGACGGTTATTCGTAATGATGTTGTTTTAAGCTGGAAGATGTGAACTACAAGGCAGGCGACACTGTAGGTGGCAAGTAGAGACGTGATATTTTTAGGGTTAGGCTTTCAGAAGGCGGCGGTTATGAAAGGCGGCAATTATTCATAACGATGGAGCGCGTTGTAGGGCGGTCTGGAACGGTGTGGTGGTGTGCGGTATGGGGGCATAGGATGCAGTGGCGTAGGAAGTGATTGTTTTGGCCTACGCGTAAAGAAGATGCCCTTGTAGCTAATTTATGTGCATGTTGGGGGTAGAAGCCAAATTTTTGTACAAGTTTGTTCTTCAAATTAAATTACCTGTATAATTTAGCAAACTTTTGATTGGTGAATATTTTATTATTTGATGTAGTAATTGATAGTATTAGCAATTAAATGCATTTTCTTTCGATTTGAATTAGAAATTGCAACAGCTTGCAATTTATGGATCAAAGTATAGTATTTTATCAAAACAAATAAGTGCTAAGATTCGCAGTCCTCTCTAGTTATTTCTCAAACCCAGTTTACTGATATTAACCATTCATTCCGATTTAAATAATAATATATTCTCACTCATCACATCATATTATTATTTAAGCTTGGATGCGTGATTGAAATTAGGATGCTTTGTTGGGAGCTGAATAAAAAAGGCCATGGATTTTAATCCAACAAATAATATATGTTATCAAAAATAACATAAATTTTATGATTTTATAAGTTAAAGTGAAGGCCGTATTATAGAACTTCAAAAACGTGGACTTAGTTTATGAATTGTGATAATAAAAAAAAAAAAAAAAATTCATGAATTCTATTTTGTAAATTCCAAGAAAGTAAAGACAAAAGGTCCTATCGTCACACAGTGTAAAATATTGCAACTTAGGACACGTAAGGTCCTTGTAGTAAACAAATTAGTTCAACATTTCCCTGAACCTGATCCTACGACCACAAGTTGCAAACTTTAGCAAACTAATCATGATCACAAACTTCCTTTGACCTTTTACCCAGGAATCAGTCACTTATTTTCCTTGGGCAGCAACCGGTAGGTGAACTAATGCAACTTGCAGCCAGACTGCGACTATTGTCATATAGCAAGCACCAAAATAAATGGATGCTGACAAACTATTAAATGCACGCGAGAACTTTAGCAATAGTGACAAACGAGTTCTTTCATCTTTTCATTTAATACTGTGTATCCATTTTCATGGACCACACATGGTCTTCTTTTCTTTTCTTTTCTTTTCTTTTCTTTTTTCCCTGTTCGAATGCAGTCGCTAAACAGTGGGGAGTGGGGGCAACAGGTCAGCACTATTGTTTTTTGATATATTTATGGATGGAATAGTGTATATAATTTTTGAGAAATGTTATAGAGGATACGTCATCAATAAAATATCTATAGCTTTTTAATTTTGTGATTTCATACCATTTGATTTTGCAAGTCCACAACAACTACATCTTCCTAATGATCGAGTTGATTATAGATATCGGTATTTTTTTTATAAATAAGAACCAGAGTCAAAATAATTCTCATGTAATACTATTTTGAACATATAGAAAGTTGAGTGAAGCTTTGTTGAGAAAGCATCGAACTATAGGTTCAATCGTTGTATTATTCATGTCCACCGTATTCTTAATTAACTTTTGTAATAGTTATATTTAGTTAAAACTTAAAGTGTTTAAAATAAAACATTTAGAACCATAAACTTTAAAATATGAAACTTTTGATTTTCTACTTCATAGGGTATATTCTTAGTTATGCAATTAATTAAGGTACATGCCTGCCAAAAGCGAGTGAATTAGGTAGATCTCAAAAATTATTCCTATTTTGGATCATATTGGACATATAAAGCCTAAAAGATTGTATTAGATCCAATCTAGTTAATTAAATAAAACAATTTTTATTTAATTTTATAATTTAATTAATAAATTATTTTTTGATATATCTTAGTATTTTATATGAGTATACCCAAATATACTAATATATGTGTTGTGTATCTGTAACATTATATATCGTGACAAAGTGCATGTATACATATATAGGTGTTGGGATTTACGCCTCTAATAGACACATTCACCATCTACATACGTATTGACTGTCCAAATAATATTTGTAATTCATATATTAATAAACATAACATACAAATTTATTTTATAAATAAATAATTAATAGTTAAATCAATTTGATCAAGTCAATAATTTTAAATTTAAATTTTATTCGAGAGATCAATTTGACTTAGTACAACAATTTTAAAATTCAAATCTATTAAAATAATTAATAGTTAAAATCGATCGATCAAGTCGACAATTTAAAACTCAAATTTCAGTCAAACGTCTAATTTTGACTTAGCAAAACAGTTTCAAAATCTAACCTAGATCTTCAGTTGAAAAATTAATATTTATAAAATTTTAAAATATAAATAAAAATATGATAATTTTAAAAAATGTATTATTAACCAAGAATAGAATTTATTTTTAGTTGATATACATATTAATTTTAAAATAAAATATACACATTAATGTTTAAATATATAAATTGCAACCATGAAAAATAAATGTTTAAAAAAAACAAAAAACATAATTATTTAAAAATATTAATCATATATATAATTCCATTTATATTAAAACTTTTTCGCAATTCGAAAAACATTTGTAAATAAATTTTATATTGCAAAATTAGCTTCGGGTTTATTTAAAAAATATATTTTTAATTGACGAGGGCAATTTAATATAATATACAATTTTTAGTTGATTTACATAGTGTGTAGATATGGATTTAAAATTGAAAAACCATTTTGAAATGAATGAAATTAATTTTAGTATTTTAAAGATAATAAAAATAATATATATTTTTTGGCTGAATATATATAATTATAAAACAAAAATTATTTTCTTTTTTATAGTTGTCAATTGGTAACTAATTCATAATTAACAAATTGCTATATTTAAATACGTAGATCCAAGTTTATAATTATATGTTTGATGTAGACAACAAATACGTATATAGATTCGTAATAGACAACGACACGAATATAAACCTTGATGAATATCATTTATACCTTATGAACGTGGCCCTTGAATGCACCTTGATTGATTCACTCTCCTAAATCCACCTTAAATCGATCTCCAAGCCTTGCAACGGCTTGTAGTAACATTGTATTAATTGTTTGATTCAATGTATTTTATGACAAAATAATTTTCGACCAAAGGGGAGGCAAAAGCTCAAAGAAATGAAGTGTAGGCTTTTCAAGAAGAAATAAAGCGAAGGGGTATGGTTTTTTAAATTGGGGAAGGGACAAGACAAATTCTTCTCCTTTTACTAACTCTAGATCTTTATCTATAATTTTTAAACAAAATTGTTCCTTTTTACCAAGCTATGGTCGGCCATAAGATGAGCCTAATGGACCATTAAAATACCTCGCATTTATTAAGTAATTAATATAATTTAAATCGTATTTAAATGTGTATCGATATCATATATCAATACATACATATATAACCTTTATATAAACACCAAATTAACCACTAATGGCACCCAGAAAATAGTAATAGCACCCGAAACATCAATAAATAATTAGTTAATTTTTCATAAACATTAAATAAGTTAATTAATTTATATTAGTTTATAAATCAACTAAATCATGTGGTATTTTGGAGAAATGACTATAAAGGTTGTGTGACTCGTAGGTGTATGTTCAATCAGCGATTAATATTGAACTATTCGAATATTAATGTTCACTCATCAGCTTAGCTAGTAGAGTGACAATTTGACCAAATTTATCGCTTCAACATTTTATCAGTAAACTCCAATTTTACATTTTAAGCACTACCTTTTAGTAATAATTGTTTACACCGATTCTATTCATCAACACTATCCATTTTAGGACTTATGGTTTGTTCAAAATTCCAATATCGTCCACATTTAACTCGGTTATTCCTTAAACAAAGTCCTTGATTCAATGAAAATAATTATTATTAACTGTACTGCTTTGGCCAAAGACTTTGATTTTGAGTTGCCTATAGTTGACTATGATACGAACTTCATATAACTGAGGAGATGAATTCTCTATTGAATAGTGTTTCATTTCCAATGTTTCAATTCAGACCCAACTATAATTGTTCAATGGATGTCATACCACGATTTAACTATAATCAAAGTGAAGTATCCGCATCGAAGATCTACAATATTCTCAAGTCAATAGAACTGTGCAATATGATCACTTCGAGGTTTCCTATTTGACTTTAGTTATTATTAACTAACAGTAAACAATTGAGTGAGTCATTCCATAGTTATCCAAAAACTATCAGTATGTAGCCCCTTGGTACCTCCAATAGCCATGAGTAGTACAGAACCCAACATTTGAAAAGCTTTATGTACTGTAGTCTCAAGGATGTATCATTATCCTTTCTCGAAACTTCTTAACTAAGAATATTTAAAATAATACCATTTTGTATTGTGATAACTTTCAAATAGTTATAACTCTTTGGGATAATTATCACATAACATATTAGTTAAGGATCTTCTAACTATATACTTTAAATTAATTACTTAATTAATTATATTATAATATAACAAAGCATATAACATAAATTAAATACCTTTTATATGAACAAGAGTGGTTATAGAGTTTGATAAATGTAACAAATTACATAATTTCCACGAGAGCATACCCATAACTCTTTCAATCTCCCACTTGCACTTAGGGTCAATTATGGAATATTATTCTCATTTCTTTGATTTGTTATCTCAAAATGATTGAGTTAGTCCGTTAGTGAACGCCAATGCTATATTGACTTAACTATCCACTTTGTCAATCAACTCCTTCCATTGTTAATTAACTTTATTTATCATGTGGAACCGTTCAGAGTATGTTTCTTGACTTCTAGCGAGCTATATGTTCTTTTATGAACTGCACCGCGACAATGTTATTGGATTCATAGCATTTGGAATCACTCCTAGCTCAAATATAAATTTGTTCATATGTATATGTATATATAGCTTTTGCTACGATGCCATTAAAGGCGATCTACTTAGCCTTTTTGGTTGAATCCGCCACAACCTTGATGTTTGAAACATTTCCAATTTCAAACTCCTTAACTAAGGTTTGAACACGAATTTAATATTGACATACTATACTTGGTATCACTTATCAAGTTCGAGTCTGAATACTCCTTCACAAGGCGTTATTTCTATAAATAATTATCAGTATTTTATAAATAGTTGAGAATACCCTTAACTGCCATTTAGTGATGTTAATTCGGATTTGACAATTGTTCACTGTACTAGTTATATAAGAAAATTGCACTACAGTAGACAACAAAGCATGTATGATTATTCTTACTATCAACGCATAAGGAATTCATCTCATATACTCTATATTAAACATTTTAATATAGTGTCTATGTATATTACTTGGGACAACCCCAACATTCTTTTATACTGATTATAAAAGATGTCATTTTCAAATACAATATCAAGTATTAAACAACCAAACTAAAATGATTTTTACACTGGTACATCATTAACAATCGTATATTTGTCGTTTGCATATAGTTTTAGAACTATTTTAGTAACTTTAATGTTATTTCTTATAGACACATGCTTCATTTGCATTTTTACTGAAAATCAAAGTATTTGATTTCTTTCTTAAAGTATTACTCAATTCTGATGCTTGTCGAATGATAATTTTGTATCAGTTATTGGATCAAATCAAAAACCCATGATCTCGATATCGTTTTCACCGACTTCGAGACATTTTGATTGTTATGTGCAAATAGTCTATTCTAAAATCATTATATAAAATTTTGTTTCAGCATAAATGTCCCAAAACTCCCAATCATATTGGAAATAGTTTTGCAAGTAAAATCCTAAATAACTTAAGCACGTTGAATGATGAATATGTTACTCATTTTCAACAATTGAAATTTACAATGTTATTCTTATTAAGGTTGCTTATTATATTGCAACCACACTTCTCTTCTCCAGGAAGACACATTTGCAACCAATGGATAATATCCCTTTGAGTACAACTATCAAAGTTTTATTTGAAATGTACTTAAAATCCATTCCAGATTTGCGCATTGTGCCTGCAATGACCCACTTTTCCATACAATTTAAACTGACAATAAACCACACATGTCCAGCCCAAATCTAACGGAAAGGCGGAAAGTTAGGGAAAAGAAAGAAGACAGAAGATAGAAGAACTGAGCAACATAGAATCTCACAGCGGAACAAATAATCTATAATATATATAACAATCTTCACACAAAACAAAACTATAATTTATACATATAGCGACATCAATCAGAGTACACTAACCTATTTCAGTATGGACAGTTATAACAACCTGTCCTCACAGCTGCTGAGTAATATACAACAATGAAAGCAATGGAAATATAATCATCTACGTGAATACATCTCTGGCCTCCAACTCCTCTCCTGAAGCTCCAAAATATCCATTTATACCTGGAAAATATGCTCGGTCTGACCCGAGCATATAGGAAAAACCACGCCCAGGTCAGTCTGGTTAAACCAGCGTGAGAAACACAATCAAACTGATTTTTAAAGTTTAAATAACCTTTTCAAAACAAAAGTATCTCGTAAGACTACGCCGCACATAAACACATACGTGTTTTTATCTTACGATAACCAAAACTCCTTTATAGAAAATCATCTGATATTATAACAGTATCTAATCGCCAAAGTAATAATAACAAGTAGCTGTGATGCATGTGCTGTGTACATCACAATGATAATAGGTATAAAATTGGAAATCAATAAGGCTCGTTCGCTAATTGTGTAGGATTTCCAAAGAGGTGCCTTCGGTACTTCGAGAACGGTCCTCCTGCATAAGGATCAGAGTTATCCTTCCGAGGGTCAGTACCTGTCTAGCCGAGGTACATAGGAAATACATAACTGGCCACTTAGGCCGAGTGAATCGCTCCCAGCATGCATAAAATAAATGATAGGGTCTTGATAGACAGAGAGACGACTACACCCTCATCGGTTAGCTAGACCCCTGGGCTATGCATCCTATCTCTAGTTTTAGTCATTTCCGCTGATGAGGCTACGTTCGGCATTCCAGCTCATGCACCATCTCCAAAATAAATTATGGAATCCCACATGGACTTCCACACCTTAACAGGTCACGGAATCACACCTGAATTCCACATCTCAATAGATCTTGCAATGTCACACAGATTCTCACACTCCAACGAGTCACGGAACCACATATGGATTTCAACATCTCAAAATATAACGCATCTCCTCCATTTAAACGTATATGGTTTCGAAGTAGGTCATGGGTTCCGGGTCATCTCTTATGAGTACACTCTCCATTTCCTAGGTGCTCCAAAAACCATTCGTCGTCTTTTCGGAACGCTCAATACCGGTTCTTTAGGAAATAATTTGACAATACATAAGATCGGGGATCACCCCATAACCGTTTAAGTGGACGGATCTCCTTATCATTTGTCCTAGAAGAAAATGAGTTTAAAAGTATAACACCTCGAACGGTAACTGTACCATATAATTCCCGTGTTTTTCCTAGATATTTCCAGAGTTAAAATCCTTCGGTGTTGAGTAGGGAATATTCCGTACCACCAAAATTAAGAAGGAATACATATTTGGGTCAAGATTTGATAGTCAGTTATTTAACTATCAAATAAACAAACATTCAACCTAAGATTTCATTTCCACTGAAATCACTAAACCTTATTTAATTGAATTTCAATAAATTGAATCTCTTTATCAACACAGTCATATATTTATCTCACTGGAATAAGTATATTCACAAACCATTCCTTCAAAAATATTTGGAACATTTTAAAATAGATATTGGAAGTACCATTTGGTATCGTCCATGGACCGCAGCTTAATGGTTACGTCTCTATCCCAGAAAAACCAAACTTAACTTAGGCAATCTCTACCTCCCGATTTCCGCAATGCAATCAATCATAGATCATAGTTTGCACAATGGTTACGTCGCTGTCCCAGCGAAAACATAACAAAATGTAGGCAATCTCCTCCTCTCGAATTACGCTATGAAACTCAACCACTTCTTTCCAAATATCTTTTTTTACTTAAAACTAATTCTTTTAGAACAAAAATCACTTAATTATAGTGGGTAACCCTTTTAATATTATAAAAATATAACTTTAAGTATTTTTAAATCATATAATAATACTATAACAATTTTCTTTGAAATAATAATATTATAATACTAATTAACTCTTATAATAATAATAACTTTTAAATCAATTTATCATAAAATAAGCTTAATTAATAATTAAATTATAATTTAAAACATTTTAAATAGTTTAATAACTTTGAAACAATAATTAAATGCTCTTAAATAACCTTTAATAATCATATTAATAAAATAATTAATTCAAAATAATTAATAAAGCCATTTTTAATTATCCTTTTAAAGCAAATAATAATTATCTTTAATAACCTCGTTAATAAATACTAATTATTCTCAAATAACTTTGATTCAAAAATCAACTTTGGAAAGAGGCTTAGCAACTTCAATGGAACTTAATCGAGTCATCACTAATTCCATTAACTATCCAAGTTATAATTTGGTTATTTACATAACATCATATATATAAATTAAATCCATAATTAACGCACTTGTTAATACAACACTTATCCAATACTAGTCCATTGGAATGTAATTAAGTGTCCACACTAGTGTAATAGCAGAACGGATTTATTTCTGCTAAATAAATGTCCAGATTAACTTATCCAATTAATAATAGCAGAACGATTCTATAAACAAAATCCAATTAATTAAATTAGCCGAACAGTGATTTATTACCGCTAAACAAATATCCAATTTACCACACTCAATTCAATTTAACTCAATAGTATTTTATTTGGCCAAACAAACAACAATAATTAACGTATATAAACTTTAACGACGTTACTATTTTAAAATAACGCGATTTAAAACCTATCCGTTTTCATATATCATAAATTTATACTTGTCAAGACTATCCATAAATCACACCGCAATATTGTACTCATCAATACGAGAACAATGCAAAAACTCGCATGTCGATTGGATAAAATATGAGCGAGTTATAATATTTTGAAACTCAAGTGCTTATATAAAGAAATTCAAAACAAACAATTTAATTTCTCACCATAGTTTCCGGCCCAAAGCCTACAAATACCCTCCCGAAACCCAAATCTACAGTGTCTCTCCTCTCCCTCCCCAAATCACGAATGCCTAAAGCTCATCTACCCATCCTTGTGCACGGCAAAATCGTGCACGCGTGCACATACACGAGCGCTACTAACATCGAACGACCAACCGAATACCACATACGCACGTCTCTTCCCAAACTCGTCCATCTCAACCCCTTAGCTCCATCGTCGACAATCACTACCAAATTCGACTGCTGCTGCCATTTGAATTTCCTACAGGCGCCAATAAAATCCCCTCGTCCAATCGCAATACCAACATTCAGGCCCTGCCGCCACCACTGACGAAACCGCCTACCTTTCCCCTCACCTCCGAGCCCCATAACACCGAGTCCGATGCATCCCCATCGTGTCAGCGACGTGAAACCCAAACCCAAACAAAAACACTTTAAAACCCTAGTTCGAATTCGATTGGCCCACACGAGCCATTTAAAATTTCTACGCCATTTTTCTCAAATGCCCCGTCGCTCAAACCTCCTCCACGCCCAACGCCTTGTAATGAAATCGACCACATCGCCGAAACTTGACAAAACACCCAAATCCGATCAACTCCCAATTTCTCATTCCATACGCCGCTAGAAATTCCCAAACAACTCTTAAAAATCGTACCTTTCAACCACGATCACAACTATATAATTCATTCATTAAATTATTATAGTTGAATTTTTGACAATATGAACCACTTACTGTTATATAGGGTTTTCTTCCTCTCTTCTTGATGAAGTTAAATGAATTCAATTTTAAAATGTTCCAAACTCAAAATCAGACAACTTTCGTTTTGGAATAATGGTTTAAAACTGATTGGAGGTTGAGATATTTATTTTTTAAAGTTAAAGGCTTACTATTTAAGACAAAAAAAACATGAACAGAGCAACATTTAGGAAGAAGCACAGTGTCTTGATGAACCGATATGTCGAACACGCTCATATATGTACATATTATCATAACTGATGCATATACTCTTGACCCAAATCAAAGTTTCAACAAAAATCACGGTAATACTGTGACGCCCCACCTCTATGCTCACAATAACAAAGAGTATTAAAAGAAATACTGTCTGTTATTATGAAGAATAAGGCTGGATAGGAGCGGCCATCCGTAGTTAGGCCTTACACTAGTATTGGTTACCTCGATAGGAGTGGTATATATTTTTATTTTTCATCTCTTATTTATTTACTCCCATCGACATATCCAATTCCAGTATAAAACGAACTAGGATGGTTCATAATATTTTAGGACAATATATATAATAATAACACAGATAAGCTAAATGCGGAACATAGCTAATATCAAATCTCATATATACATAACTGAAGGCAGTTACAATACACTTGATACAATACATATGATACATCTACAACTGTCGACTCTGGAAGTTATATATACAAGTACATTATCGAATAATATACATGAATACATATCAACCTAGATCAGATACACTGACTACTACAAAATGACGACGACTACTCCAAAAGATATGAAGAGACTTCATAGCTCAAGCAACAACCCAAAGCAAGATATCTACAACCTGTAATAACTCGGTCTGACCCGAGTATTAAATTCAAAAGAAAATAATACACGGGCCAGTCTAATTCAAACTCAGTTATTAATGCACGGAAGCAATAATAATTAAATAATCAATAGACGACAGTCACAATAAATATCGTATATCCAACTCTTCGATAAGAGAATCGGATAACGGCAGATATAACACTAAACAGTGTTAAACAACAAATCGGCGAATTCAATCATCAATAAGGATCAGTAAAAAGATTATCAATGGAGATAATTTGAAAACCACATAATTGCCTAAACAACAATTTAACAACAAAGTCTAATTATTAAATAAATAATTAGAAACTCATAATCTAATTATCAAATAGATAATTAGACAACAACAAAAATGATCAAATCAAACCAAATCAGAATACAATTTCAAAATATTGAATTGATCACACAAAACAATTCAAACAATTGAAATAACACTTAAAAAGTCAATACTGTGTGGCTGTAGTACACGCACGCGTGCACTGCCTCGCCACTACAGTATATAAAATCATCATAACACCAAATGCTAACAGCAAATCGAAACTGCAGAGGTCAAGTCAGGGCTATCACGACTCAACACAACTGCAAATAAAATGAAACCGCTCCAAAGGAATGGCAATACGGCATGGCAAGAATGCTCAGGCCACAAGCTAATCCAAAAATCAACAAAGTCACCAATGAGTCAGAAATTACAACCCAAAGGTTAACAGTTCAAAGAAATGCATATAATCATGCAACCGTGAAATGAAACAGTGCAGTGATATGCACAATGCACATCAACTACACAGTGACAATAGAACAGGTCGAAATCGACCCATGAACAAAAATCAAATGTACAGTACTCCACTCGAAGGACCAAGTGCATAAGGTAGTGGTACAAACGTGAAATGAATCAGAGGAAGTCCAGATATAATGCAACAGCAAACTCGAAACAACACAAAAGTTCAACAACTATAAGCAGATGCAACTACCCGACACACATGTATATGAAGTACACAAGTGCAACAATAGCAGCAGTGTGCAAGTTCTGGCCACAACCTCAATGTTTAAGCAACTGCAACAATGCAGCAAACAAGAGTATAGCCTAATAATAAAGAGAAAATGAAGAGGGAGTGTGGGTAAATGCATATACATAGCAACCACATCAGCTAAACAAAACAAAAACAAGACACATGTTTCAAACCAGTCAAGTATGCTACAGAGCACAATTAACTAGAGGCAGGTTCAAGTCAAGTTAAGGGTCAAGATGAATAAATAATCAACTCAAGTGCTACCAGACTTTAAAGGCAAAACAAAATCGAGTACAACATCAAATGCCACATAACCATAATCAACAGAGGTGATATCATGTACATGTATACAGAATGCCGGTGAAAACACTGGGCTTGGCAACGTACATATGTACAACAAATAACTCAAGCAACTTCACAAGGCAAAAGTGGTAAGTAATTAAAGCGGGTTCAAACCAAGTCAAAAACCAAGGTATAGCATTTCCAAACAAAGACAATGATGTCTTGAATATCATCGTATAAACAAAAGCAAGTGACCGAAGTCAAAGGAAATCAACGCTGATAAAATCAAGTCGAAGCCGAAGGCAACAAAGACAAACTCAACGCCTTGGCAATCGAATTAAAATGTCAGAGAAACAAAATAACCCAGGGTACAAATTTTAACAAAGTCAAGTGGATATGACCATCAAGCTGCAAGTCAATCACCTCACCTATACAGTGATACAAAAGTTCGAACCAAACACCAAGTCATGGCCGAGTCAAAGACAAAACACATGTCAACAGAGAAGAATCAGAAGTCGAGACCGAAGTCCAACCTCGTTTTGGGTGGTGCACACAAGATCCTCACAAACAAGTTTTATATGTAGTCTCTCGACTCACACAACTTGTCAATTCTTTGACCTAGGATATGTGTGGGTTGTTTCTTAACTCTTATCTTGTTTGATTTTGTAGACTTTGTTTTAGAAGAAATTAAATTAAGAATTATGTACTCACTCTTAAGTACACGTCCTTATAGAAAGAAGTTAACTCTAATAGAGTTAAGAGTATGCCCTAGAGGCAATTATGTAATTTGTTACATATATCTAACTCGATAACTAATCTTGTTCAAAATAAAATGTGTTTTCTATCTGTTATATACTTGATGATATAATGTGTTATATTAATTAATTAACTTAAATAAAATTATATTTAACATAAAATCCATAAAACTTATGTTTTGTGATAGTAATTACAAGGTGTTGTTACCATGAGTAATTTATCGCAATGAAAATAAATATGCCATTTTAAATATTACTAATCAAGACGTATCGAGACTAGATATTGATACATTCGTTGAGACTAGAGTATATAACGCTCTCCAAATGTTGGACAGTGTATTACTCATGGCTACTACGGGAACTAAGGAGTTACATACTGATAGTTATTGATAAACTATAGAATGACTCATTTATAGTTTTCTGTTGGTTAATATAACTAAGGTTAAATAGAAAATATCAATGTGACTAATTTGCATAGTTCTCTTGACTTGAGAATATTGTGGATCTTCAATATGAAAGCTCCACTTTGATTATAGTCTTATCATGACACGATGTCCATCAAGTGACTATAGTTGGGTCGAGTGGAAGTTTTGGAAGTGGAAGACTATTTAAGAAAGGATTCATCACCTCGGTTATATGGTGTAACGACATGCCTTTTTGACCCTCGGATGTCGACATTAATACATCCATGGTATTCGTGTGTCGAGCATCCAAGTGCCGGAAGGACAAGTTGTTAGGGTGGAATAAAAATAAAAGAAATAGAATAAGGAAGAAGAGAACACATTATCAGAATCTCACAGCGGAACGATAATATATAATATCAAAGGAACAGTACAAAGGGTTACTCTAATAAAAAAATTTCGGATTTATCAAAACCTAAGTACCATCATCAGCCTAGACAGTTATAACAAGCTATCCTCAAAAATGCTGGTATGTAAAATATAGTAATGCAGTGGAAATAAGAATACTATGGTAGGTGAAACATCCAGCTTTTCTTCTCAAGCTCAAATCAACATCAATCAAAAACTTGCCTTTCTCAAACTACTCGAAAGAGCATGCGAGGAATATAGAGAAAACAAAAGCCAGGCATCAGACATAAGTCTAGTATGAGAAACTCAAGAAATATGTGTGTTACCCTGCCTTTTGGTCAAGGCCGGGATATCAACAAATTAGCTAAAAAGGATGGATATCAGGATTAGAGATCGATTGGAAACAAGGCTATGATCGATACCGTCAAAATTGGACCAAGCTCTAATCAAGGTGGGATCGATCAAGAATGATAAAAAAGCCTCGATGAGGCTACACTTCGAATTTCAGGTCAATCAGAGTTCATATGCTCGAGTTATGGGTGGATCGATATTCATACGATCGATTGGAAACAAGGTTATGATCGATAGCGTCAAAATTGGACCAAGATCCAATCAAGGTGGGATCAAGCGAGAATGATAGAAAAGCCTCGGTGAGGCTACACTTCGAATTTCAGGTCAATCGGAGTTCATATGCTCGAGTTACAGATGGATCAATATTCATATGATCGATTAGAAACAAGGCTATGATCGATACCGTCAAAATTTGACCAAGCTCCAATCAAGGTGGGATCTATCGGGAATGATAAACATGCCTCAGTGAGGCTATACTTTGAATTTCAAGTCAATCGGAGTTAATATGTTCGAGTTATGAATGGATCAATATTCGTACGATCGATTGGAAACAAGGATATGATCGATACCGTCAAAATTGGACCAAGCTCCAATCAAGATGGGATCAATCGGGAATGATAAACAAGGTCCAATGAGGCTACATTTCGAATTTCAGGTTAATCGGAGTTCATATGCTCAAGTTATGGATGGATCAAGATTCGTGAAAAACTTGCCTGTATCGATGCCTTCGTATCCATCACCATGTATACCAGATAATGGATACGAAATGATGGATACCAGATGATGGATACAAAAGGATGGATACCAGATGATGGATACCACATGATGGATACGAAATGATGGATACCAGATGATGGATACGAAAGGATGGATACCAAATGATGGATATGAAAGGATGGATACCAGATGATGGATACCAGATGATGGATACCAGATGATGGATACGAGAGGATGGATACCAGATGATGGATACGAGAGGATGGATACCAGATGATGGATACGACAGGATGGATACCAGATGATGGATACGAGAGGATGGATACGAGAGGATGGATACCAGATGATGGATACGAGAGGATGGATACCAGATGATGGATACGAGAGGATGGATACCAGATGATGGATACGAGAGGATGGATGCCAGATGATGGATACCAGGTGATGGATACGAGATGATGGATACCAGATGATGGATACGAGATAATGGATACCAGATGATGGATACGAGAGGATGGATTCTAGATGATGGATACGAGAGGATGGATACCAGATGATGGATACGAGAGGATGGATACCAGATGATGGATACGAGATGATGGATACCAGATGATGGATACGAGATGATGGATGGATACGAAAGGAAGGATACCAGATGATGGATACGAAAGGATGGATCCCAGATGATGGGTACGAGATGATGGATATCAAATGATGGATACAAAAGGATGGATACCAGATGATGGATATGAAATGATGGATACCGGATGATGGATACCAAATGATGGATGCGAGTTGATGGATACGAAATCATCATCCTACACTCGAAAACGAAAACTTGGATTGATCATAACCCTCAAACCATAGATTCAAATGCTATGAAATTTTCACTGGAGTTTGCTTGTTCACTCAAGAACATCCATGATCGATTTAAGCTTCATTGAACTATTTTTGGATCGATATGAATTGTACTCGAATCGATTCAAAATCACTCTGGATCGATCTGGCGGGCCCACCTGCGCAAGAGAAGAGGTATTCCAGGGTTTAAGGCAGATATTTTTGGATTTACACCTATAAATAGCGGTCCTATGGCAACTAAAAGGGGGATTTTTTCTGCTCTTTACACCGACACTCTGTTATTTTATTCATTGATGTTTAAAGGCTTGTAATTGTAATCTCAATACAAAAGGAATAAAAAAAGTCAATTCAAAGTGGACGTAGGCCGGAGATAGCCGAACCACTATAAATCTTGAGTTCTTTCTTGCTTTCTTACATTTTAATTTTGCTATTTCTTCATTTTTATTCTCTACATTGCCTAGATCTGAGATCTGTGTTTGGATATTGGGGATTTGTGTATAAACACTGGTGCTTTCACTACTTCTGGGGTTTGTGACCAATTTTGGCGCATACACTTTAGTGCTTTCACTGAGAAAGACTAGCACCCACTATACCGGATTTGGAGTTCAGATTTGGAAAGCTAAAGGATCAGATCTAAAAGGAACCATGACAAAGCTATCATTAAGGAGACAAAGAGTGGAAAGGAGTCAGCATGAAGGGAGTCAGGAGGCTTCCTCAGGAGCAAATCAGGCCTCAGTTTTCATCACCAGAGATGAGATGGAGATGATGATGGGAGCTATTCAAAAAGAATTGTTGAAAAGGCAGGAGGAAATGATGCAGAACCTTCTTAGACAGTTTGGACAGGTGGGAACAGCTGGAGCTACTGGAGTTCAGATCCATGGAGCTGGAACAGAAGGATTCAACAGGAAAGCGGATGGAGCAGCTCAACAGGGCGTAGCCCCCAATCAGCACACAATTACCGATTTGGACGGATCCAGACTCGGGGGCACACCACCATGCAATGATAGACCAATTCATGGAGGGATTCCAGGTGACACCACACAACAGGATGCCAGCAGGAGCATAAGAGTACGTGATGAAGAGTATGTACCAGAATTCCCTCGGGGACTCGCGGGGCAACCCTTGGTGGACAACACTGGATTGGCTGAGATTAACAAGCGACTATGCACGAAGGTTTAGCAAACAGAGATCTGGAAGGAGCAAACAGGAGTTTGTTTACCCGTGACATCAGAATTGCTCGGAATCCACCAGAGTACAAGCTACCTACTCTGGAGGTATACAACAGCAAGGCTGATCCTACCAATCATTTGATGAGGTACATGAGACCCGTGGAAGTGCTAGGGGCATCAGAGGAAGTTATGGCCGGGTGTTTCCTTCTATACTTGATGGATATAGCTGCTATGTGGTTCAGGCAATTGGAAGGTGGATCTATTAGGACATGGAAAAAATTGGTGGACAAGTTTTTGAAGCAGTTTCGGGTTGATATCAAGAGGCCAAAAAATGTGATGACACCGACATCGGTGAAGTAGAGGATAGGGGAATCGCTTAGGACATTCTTAACTCGGTTCAATGCAGCGGTTGCTTCGGTGGACCGGCCGGATCCATCGATGGTTTTAATGGCGGCAGTATCAGGAGTCAGGGACAATTCGGATTTCAAGGTATCGTTGATATGGGATCCACCAATGGATCTCGGGGAATTCTTTCACGAGGCCGAGAGATTCCTTCGGCAAGAGGATGCAAGTTCAGATATGAAATCAAAGGAAGTAAACGTTGTTAAGGATGGAGGACCATCCGGTAAGAGCTCGGATAAGGATAAAGGGAAGAGGAATCGGATAACGATTCTGGCAGGGCAAGGAAACGCTGGGGAGAACCAAAATTCTCCAAATACACAGGATTGAACGAAACGTTGGAGCGGATTTATATGGAAACACGAGATCGCCTTCCCTATCGAAGGCCGGCAAGGAGAGAACCCTCGGAACGTGAGAGGGAATCATGAAGGCACTGTCTCTTTCATGACCTAGACGGGCATGATACCAACAGCTGTAGGCATTCTAAAGGATATAATCAAGGAGCATGTAAGGAGTGGTCAGCTGCGTCAATATGTTAGGGCTCGAAATGCGGCGATGGAACAGGAGCAGCCACCATCTACCTCAAATGACGATGGCGTGAGGCCCAGGAATGATGGTCAATTGGTTATCGATTGACAGGGATGATATGGAATAAGTAGCAAACTCTGGGCAAACGGCCAAGTCACTTACTCATGTACGGGGATGGAGATAGGCCCTAGGCATGCTCTGAGATGATGATAAACCGCGATGCTCTAGTCTGTGAAATATGATTTTTCTTTTTTGGTTTGGACATTTGGTTTTTTCTGGTTTGGTTTCGGAGTTTGGTTTGAACTCCTGGTTATGTTTGTTTTCTGGTTTGGACTTTGGTTTGGATGCTTGTTTTTCGGTTTGGATATTAGTTTGGATTTCTAGTATGGATTTTTGGTTTTCTGATTTAATCTAGATTTCGGAATAGATTTTGACTGAATTTTTATCTGGTTTTTGGTAAGTGGTCATCGGGTATGGATTATGCCTTGCAAGGGGTAAGTCGCTTCGTCCGAACGTGGCAAGACGGCTTATTCAGGGCGTTGAGTATGGACTATGCTCGGCAAGGGTTCGGAGCGACCAGGATTCAGCTTAGGACTTAAGCCACATCATTACTTAGCATTTAGGGACACTGAATCAGGATCACCATTGAGCAAGGCGTTGCTTGACATAAGTCGTCGAGTGTGGATTGCGCTTGGCAAGAGCCCGGAGAGGTTACAGATTCAAATATTGGCTATGAACAGCTAAGGATTTGGCTAAGGGCCCAGAGTGGTCCCGAATTAGGATATCGACCCGGAGAGGTCATGGATTTGGTTATTGGTGACATGATATGGATGGATTAGAACTCGACTGTCGGGTTCACACGGACATGGATTGGAAAAGGATCTGGTTACTAGATTCAGAATCTGATATCGACTCGGAGCAGTCGTGGATTTGTATAAGGAAATGGCTATGGAGCTTGGACAAAATGGCTTGGTAATGGATTGGATCGTGGATCGGATGGTATGGTTATGGATGGAATATGGAGTTTGGATATCGGATTTAAAGCTATTCAAAACATGCCTTCCTACCACAAGGCATGTTTTGAGGGGCAAATGTTACCCCGCCTTTTAGTCAAGGCAGGGATATCAACAAATTGGCTAAAAAGGATGGATATCATGATTGGAGATCGATTGGAAACAAGGCTATGACCGATACCGTCAAAATAGGACCAAGCTTCAATCAAGGTGGTATCGATCAGGAATGATAAACAAGCCTCGGTGAGGCTATACTTCGAATTTCAGATCAATAAGAGTTCATATGCTCGAGTTATGGATGGATAAATATTCATATGATCGATTGGAAACAAGGCTATGATCGATACCTTCAAATTTTGACCAATCTCCAATTAAGGTGGGATCGATAGGGAATGATAGACAAGCCTCGGTGAGGCTACACTTCGAATTTCAGGTCAATCAGAGTTCATATGCTCGAGTTACGGATGGATCAATATTCATATGATCGATTGGAAACAAGACTATGATCGGTACCGTCAAAATTGGACCAAGCTCCAGTCAAGGCAGGATCTATCAGGAATTATAAACATGCCTTGGTGAGACTGTACTTCGAATTTCAGGTCAATCGGAGTTCATATGCTCGAGTTATGGATAGATCAATATTCATATGATCGATTGGAAACAAGGCTATGATCGATACCGTCAAAATTGGACCAAGCTCCAATCAAGGTGGGATCGATCGGGAATGATAAACAAGGCTCGATGAGGATACACTTTGAATTTCAGGTCAATCGGAGTTAATATGCTCAAGTTATGGATGGATCAATATTCGTGAAAAACTAGACTGTATCGATGCCTTTGTATCCATCACCATGGATACTAGATGATGGATACGAAATGATGGATACCAGATGATGGATACGAAAGGATGGATACCAGATGATGGATACAAAAGGATGGATACCAGATGATGGATACGGAAGGATGAATACCAGATGATGGATACGAGAGGATGGATACCATATGACGGATACAAAAGGATGGATACCAGACGATGGATACCAGACGATGGATACGAGATGATGGATACCAGATGATGGATAGGAAACGATGGATACAAGATGATGGATACGAGAAGATGGATACGAGATGATGGATACAAGATGATGGATACCAGATGATGGATACGAGATGATGGATACGAGATGATGGATACCAGATGATGGGTACCAGATGATGGATATGAAAGTATGGATACCCGATGATGGATACGAAAGGATGGATACCAGATGATGCATACAAGATGATGGATACCAGATGATGGACACGAGATGATGGATACCAGATGATGGATAGGAAAGAATGGATACCAGATGATGGATACGAGATGATGGATACCAGATGATGGATACAAGATGATGGATACGAGAGGATGGGTACCAAATGATGGATACGAGATGATGGGTACCAGATGATGGATACAAGATGATGGGTACCAGATGATGGATACGAGATGATGGGTACCAGATGAAGAATACAAGATGATGGGTACTAGATGATGGATACGAGATGATGGGTACCAGATGATGGTAGGAAAGGATGGATACGAGATGATGGATACCAGATGATGGATACGAAAGGATGGATACCGGATGATGGATACGAAAGGATGGATACCAGATGATGGGTACGAGATGATGGATACCGGATGATGGATATGAAAGGATGGATACCAGATGATGGATACCATATGATGGATACGAAATGATGGATACTAGAGGATGGATACCAGATGATGGATGCAAGTTGATGGATACGAAATCATCAACCTACACTCGAAAACGCTAACTTGGATCGATCATAACTCTCAAACCATAGATCCGAATGCTATGAAATTTTCACTGGAATTCGCTTGTTCACTCAAGAATGTCCATGATCGATTTCAACTTCATTGGACTACTTTTGGATCGATACGAATTACACACGGATCGATCCAAAATCACTCTGGATCGATCTAGCGGACCCACCTACGCAAGAGAAGAGGTATTCCAGGTTTTAAGGCGTATATTTTCGGATTTACACCTATAAATAGCGGTCCTATGGCAACTAAAAGGGGGATTTTTTCTGCTCTTTACACTGACACTCTGCTATTTTGTTCATTGATGTTCAAAGGCTTGTAGTTGTAATCTCAATACAAAAGGAATAAAAAGAGTCAATTCAAAGTGGACGTAGGCCGGAGATAGCCGATCCACTATAAATCTTATGTTCTTTCTTGCTTTCTTACATTTTAATTTTGCTATTTCTTCATTTTTATTCACTACATTGCCTGGATCTGAGACGTGTTTGGATATTGAGGATTTGTGTATAAACACTGGTGGTTTCACTACTTCTAGGGTTTGTGACCAATTTTGGCGCAAACAATGTGTACAACATATAACAATACTTTTGATATTGCATGGAATTCCATAACGATTATCCCTTCAGAAGAACCACGATCTAATAGGTACATAAGGTGATATAATAGACAATGTCTAGGGTGTAGAATATAAATATTATAACATAGCTGGAATGGTTACATTGGTTACATTCAACAACATATTAGGAGTACAATCAAATCCGATAAGGAACGTTCGCATAATGGATTTTCCATGAAGATCCCTTTGGTCAAGCCAAAATCCAATCTCCTACACAAGGGTTAGAAACTACCGGCGTATATCTCTAGATAGAATATGCCACAAGGTAAACATAACCGACCCATGTCTAAATACATGATCCCGAACACCATCACTCCCGCACACAACCATTGATAAGCGTACTCTAGATCTAGAGTGATAATATCCTGTCGTGGGTTAGCAAAACCCCAAGCTATGCTCCTACTCCGTTTTTAGCCATTTCCAATGTCGAGGTCACATTCGGCATCTTTCACATGAGTCATCAACACTCGAAAAGAACACGAATCCCAAATTGGATTCTCACATCTCGAACAAATCTCAAAACCATACATGGATTTCCATATCTCAACAGAACTTGGAATCATACATGGATTCCTACTTCCTGAATAGATCAGGATCAACTACATGTGTTCGAGCATCTTAAACAGATCTCGAATCTCCACATAGATTCCTGCATCTAGAACCAATCCACTTCTAAGAGATAGAACATGTATCTCAGCCTTGAAGTGGTTTTCGATAAGTAAAACGCTTACCGATCCTGGTCTCTCTAAGACTGAATCGACAAATTTTAGTCATTCAATGAAAATGAGAACGATCGCATATGGAAACTAAGTCTCATATACTCATCGCATTTCCAATATTTTCCTCTCACACTATCTCTCGATCAAGAGTGAAGCCAGTAGGTTAGAGATCAATTGCGCATATCCCTACACGAACATCAGTCTTAATTCTCAAAGATAAACTAGCCTACTTCATCAGCATCTAGCGCTAAGTATACGAATAAATGTTTTTCATAAACGAGGAAACAAACAAAGCATGATCAAGTCACCAAAGCACGATCAAGTCTCATAAGCGACTTCTAATCCCTTTTTTATTTAATTAATCTTTTATTAATTAAAACCTCTTTTATTAGTATAACTTATTTTACTTAATAAAAAATTATTTATGAATTTCTCTTATTCATTTGTATATTTTCAATACTTCACAAAGTATTCATATACTTATCTCAAATGGTATAAGTATATTCACAAATCATTAACAAGATTTCTTACTTTAAACCTTTGCTCTTTTTCCAATACTTCAAAAAGTATTCATATACTTATCGCAAATGATATAAGCATATTCAAAAATCATTAACACGATTTCTTATTTAAAACCTTTACTCTTTTTATACTTCAAAAAGTATTCATATACTTATCGCAAATGGTATAAGTGTATTCATAAATCATTAACAAGATTTCTTTCTTATAATTTCCTTCAAAACATCCATTTTAAGGATCTAAGTACTTTCATAAATCCATTCAAGAAGGTTTATGACTAATGTTACTTAAACATTGTCACAACAAACTCAAAGCCATTTCGCTTATGCTTATCTTTAAAACATTCTTTTAAAGACTTATTTACATTCATAAGTGTAATCAAAAAGGGTTAAAGATGAATGTTATTAAAACATTGTCACAACAAACTAAAACCATTTCACTTATGATTATCATTAAAAATTTATTTTTAAAAATCTATTTACATTCATAAGTATAATTAAAAAGGGTTAAAGATGAATGTAGTTAACACATTTTCACAACAAACCCAAATCATTTTCCTACTTGTTACTATCTTTACAACATCCTTTTTTAAAGATCTAAGTTTAAAAATAAGTTAAGTTCGATAGTCGATTAATCGATTATCTAGTTAAAACAGTTGCTTATACAAATAAATGTTTGTATACTTAACTCGTTTCCGACATTCCCGACTTAACTATTCCTCATTCAAGAGGGAAGCCCGGTAGGTTAGAGCTCTATGTCTCCATCCTTACTCGACATCAACCTTTAACTCTCAGAAATAGATAAACCTACTTCGTCGGCTTTTAGTGTTAAGTAGAGTTAATTACCTTTTTTAAACAAGTGAGTAAACCACAAGATTAACACGTTTCCGACATTTCAACTTACACCATTCCTCGTTCAAGAGTGAAGCCAGGTAAGTTTGGGCACTGGTTGCTCCAAGCCTTGCCTAGACACCTCATTCTTGGATCTCACAAACAAACAAGTTTACTCGTCGGCTTATTAGTATTAAGCATAGTCAATCACCTTTGTCAAAACTTATATATATAATAATACTTTATAAATACTTTTAAATAGGTTTTAAATATTTATATAAAATGTTACTTGAAACAACTAATTTAGAAGTTTGATTAAAAACGTGTTTTACATTTTGCAGCACTTTACTTTCAAAATTCATAAATAATCATTAAAACTATATTTAAACTTCTATTCTTTTTTCACAAATACATTTTAAAAGAAATTCCATAAAAGGAATTTATAAAGAAAAGTATATAGAAACCATTTAAATCATGAAAAACAAGCCAAAACATCGCATTTTAAACACTTAAAACCATAACCCATTTACTACAACATATATAAGTGCTGTTAAAAGTTCATGTTAAAACAACATTGAAAAGCACCATATTTGCGACTAGTTTTAACCACTTAAAAAAATGATTTAAACCTTGAAAATTTTATAGTAAGTACTACCATTAGGGTACTTAAAAGCTATGGAAAGAAATCCTTAAGAATATCTATTCATTTATTTATTAAAATTTCCGAAAACAAGGTATTCCAAAGGTGCACTTATAACAACCATTCTCATTTCAAATACTTTCAAACTTACTTCAATTTAACACACGAGTTAAACAACCATTTAAACATTAAGTCAAGGCCATACCACATGTTTAAGAGGGTAATAGAAGTGAGGTTATACAATATAAAGTAATCATTTGATTTCAAAAGCAAGAGGGATCCAAAGTTTATAACTTTATTTAGTTAATGTCACTTTAACTTTATAATTTGCACACAACATATATATACACAATATACTTAAGAGATAGTGAGATAACTCACTTAGATCCATGCCTAACCTAAGCACATAGCTACAAGAACCAAAGAACCACCTCCTTCCATCAACACAAGCCTAAAAGTCCAACCTTTAGCACTTCCTAACCAAAGCCACCACCTTCTTCTTCCTCCTCCATGCTCACGGCCCATCCTGGATCCTCCTCTTCCTCGTACCTCCTCCCACTTATTACTTACTAATCATGCTTCACATGATGTCTTAGGACCAAATCCAAAGTTTAAAATAGATTAGAGAAAATTTGGTTAACTTTTGAAAAAGTTAGAGAGTAATTAGTGGATTAGTGCTTAAGCACTTCCACCATTTTCAACCCTCCTACTTCATCTCAAGCTTAGGAATTTATTTGTGATTATTAAGTGAATATCTCCCCTCTATTTATAGGTTTCAAATGGTAAATCTTAAGCTTACTCTCACCCCCCGGGAAGGCTTACCTCTCATCACATCTATTTTATCATTTTCTCAACACTTAAGCATTTCTGTTTATGCTTACTTTTACTTTTTGTCCCTTCTCCTTTAGGCTAATTACTATTATACCCTTATCATAATATCATCTCTTATCCTAATAGAAATTTCAAGAACCTTCCATGATTTATGAAGAGGAGAGTGTTTAACTAGTGGCTAATGTGTTCATTAGATATTAGCTTAAGAGTTAATTATTTCCATGTTTGCTCATTTTCCTTATTTGCTCATTTTCCTATTTAGTTAGCCATAAACATGAAAATATTTTTAGTTGATAATTAACTCCTTAGTGATTAATTAGAGATGTGCAAAAAGTTTGAACAACTTCAGTTGAGTAAATAGCTGTTTATCGATAAAACGATTTTCGGTCATATTATAATTATTTTTCCAAAGTACATATTTTTGTAAACATTTTTCCAAAACAAGTTTACCATCATTATTTATGATTTAAAAGGAGGTTAAGAAGCTTATTAAATCAATTTAATAACATTTAATTCAAGATTCAAATATTTAAATAATTTAATACAAAGTGTCCGAAATTCTGGGTCGTTATACATGAGGTTAGTATCATGGTCAACTCAAGTCAACGTAGAGTGAAAGTCTCTGGCTAGAGCAGTTCGGTTAATAATAATTATTATTATTGAATCAAGAAGTTTGTGTTTGGGCTATAGAGTTGAATACAGACGATATTGAAATTTGACCATTATCAAATTCCTTAAGTCCAAAGTGATATATTTTTTACGAAGAGAATTGGTGTAAATAATAGTCACAACCGGGTAATGCTTAATAAAGTAAAATTAGATTTTTACCGAAACCAAGTAAGCGATTAGTCAAATTGTCACACCGCCTGCTAAGTGATGTGTGAACGTTAACACTCGAATAGTTCGATATTAATTGCTAACTGAATTTATACCCGACGAGTCACACAACCGAAAATGATGAATTCTCCTTTGACCAAATGATTTAATTAATTTATAATTATTGTAAATTAATTGAATTAAATAATATTTATGAAATATTGTTTACAAATTTGATTTTTGATTTTATAAATGAATATTAATTGTACTTATAAAAGTTATAAACACATTAATCGATGTACGATATCAATAAGCATTTTAAATTAGATTTAAAATGCAAGAATATTCATTTGGCTCAAATGGGTTTAAGGCCCATCATGTAGACTATTAGGATCGGCTGCAACATAGGGTATAGGCAGCTCAAAATATAGGTTAGTGGGCTTGATAATGGAATGCTTAGAAGAAAGAAGATAGAGTAAAAGATAAAGTCCTAAATTCTCTCATTTCCATCCTCTATTTAAGCATCTCTTTCTCCATTTGATGATGATCTTTTGGAGCCTCCATCTCTACTCATTGTTGGACAAAAATTCCCTCTAGTCTCTCAATTTAATCAAACCCAAATCAAGTCAATGCTATTACTATTCGACAGCTGATGATCTAATATTGAAGGACCCGCACTCTGTTGGATCGAAAATCATTTCTAGGGCATATAACATCGTTTCAAGGTGTCCTTAAGGGCTATAGCTGCAAGGTACATGTCTAATTTAATTACAAACATTAATTTATAATTATAATGTTCATTTATCCGTATATAGTATTGTTAGCTAGGTGACAATTCGAAAATGTAGACAAATTGTCATAAATTTAGTTGATTGTACGCATATGTATATATCATTATGAAACAATTTTTTGATTATTCATCTATGTATAAAACGACCTAGAATTAAAAAAACATTTTTATTATTTAATTTATTTAATATATAATATGTACATATATTTGCATAGTTTATAATTTAAATACTATATTGTACATATGTAAAATATGAAATAATATATCCTATATGATTTTAATAAATATAATATTTTTGGCAGAAAGAATTTTTTTTATTTATATATTATTTTTGAATAATATTTAAATCAATTTATCATATAAATAATTATATTAATTCATACGTCTATTATAAAATATATTTTATAAAATTTTATTGATGCATATTAAGTTCATGGTAGAAATTATAAAAACATTTTTATTTTTTAATATTTAAATTAAAAACCAATAATTTAAAATTGAATTTTAAAATCGTTTCAAATTGTAAAATTGTATATTAAAGTTTTCAAATTATAAAATTTTATGTAAAATTTGCTAAATATTTTAAACTTAAATTTAGTTTAAAAAAATAATATTTTTTTATTTTAAGTAATTTTATACGGTTTTATTAATAAATACATACATATTTAAAATTTAAGAAAAAACTGGTCTATGTGCAAGGCCAATTCAATAAATATATTTAAATAAAAAAATTATTATAATCTTATTTATATTAATATATATTTTATTATACATATTTATATGTAAGTATTTAACATATTCATTTATATCTACATAAATATATATACAATTTTTTTATGTCTTTGTATAAGTATTATTTTTGATATTATAGCAAAAAAATTACTTATTATATATTTTAAATAGTCTTAACATATTTATATAGTAATTAATATTTTGTTAATCATATATCTTTATATTCATATATAAATATTTATATGTTTATAAAAGTTAAAAATAAATGGATTTTAATATATATATATATATATTGAAATATTTTATTATAAAAGCAAGAGTATTTATATACACATACATTTGATCAATACATTTACATATTGGATAGGCTAACATATCCGTTGCGATGCAAATCCCAATATCTATATATGGGCATGTTATACCTTGCACGGATTGATACGTTACACATGCACACACTTATGTAACTATATGTGATACACACATATATTTAATATAACATAAAATTAAATAATACAATATCATTTTATAAATTTAAATAAAATAAATATATTTAGATAAAATTTAGAAATATTCTAAATAAACTAGATTTTATAAATCCAATAAAGATCCAAGGGTAAATTTTTTTGGAATTCACCAATGACTTCAGTTGCGGGCTTTCCCTGTAATAACAATGGCATCTGAGCACAGTAGCCTATACAGTCTAAATTAGCCATTTTAGGGTAACTATTAAGCTCACAATCCAAAGATTGTGTAACGAGCCGTATTTTTAACTATTTTAAATTATAGAATTTAATATGACTATTGAATAAAAAAATGGTTAGAAATAAAAATTTAATGTTTATTTGTGTAATTCATTTGATAAGAACTTAGATAAAATTTTGAAATAAACAATTTCGAAGATTTAAGCAATAATAAATATTGAAATGAAATTCTATGTAAATTAACGTGTTGTAATCCATAACTTGAATTTAATAATGAATATTGAATGACTGTAAAATGGAAATATTTATTTTATAATTTGAATTCGTTTTAAAAGTAAAATTTTTATAATTTCAATAACTTATATTTCAATTATAATGATTTATTGGATAATTGAATTGTTTAAAATTTAATATTGGAAATTATTTGAATAATTGAACTCTGAATTTAATGTGAATGAAAATGGTATCAAAAGTTGATTTAAATTTTATTTAAACAATGGCGAAGATTGTTAATATTTAAAATTGGGTTAAAAGTGAATGATTAGAAATTGGAAAATTTATATTATTGATGAGTAAAAATAGCCATTTTGGATACTATCTCGGATTTTGACAAAACTAGTTACATCGAATTCGTAATAGTGTATTATTATCGGATTTCAAATTTCCTAGAGTTTGGAGTTACCGTTTGGTCGTACGGGATAGAAACGCATTGGAATTGGTATTGGAAATTTAATATTATAATTCGATTCGGAAAGCTATCTTCTAAATATGATCGAATTAGGTCTCGAAATTTGTTCCATTGTGTTCGAGATAGGGGTAAAACATTATAAACGCCAAGCGGCACACTTCGTTTGGAGTTCGTTCGGAAAAGCACGTGAATAGTAAAAATAATAATATAATAATATGTTCACATGTGTGTGTGTGTGTGTATATATATATATATATATAGACACACGCCACCCTCTCCAGCCCTAACGCTAAGATTCACGCAGCCGTTAATTACAAATTAATGGTCGAAAAGCTCCCACCTTCTCCAGCAATTATCTTCTAATCCATTCACTTATATCGAAATCTTCCAACTAGAAAGTCGAAGAGCTCATTGAGGTCTACGATATCAACGGTCATGATCTGATATCGTTCGACGTGGTGGCTAAAATTCTACCACGATGGTCAGCCGTTCGTGCACGTTTTTCTAGGGATGGGGAGGTCCGAGTTCGACAATAATCTGGTCATGGGTGCGCGTTGTGATGGACTTCGACGTGGAGGTGTTGGATCGACTTCTGGAGATGAGGGGGTGGAGCGATGATCGAAAATCAATCGGCGGCGAGTGGGTTCGCTTGCGGATGAAGCCTGGAGCACGCGATGATAGGAAGAAACAGACGTGTGGCCGTGATTTGCAAGTCTGAAAAATGAACGACCCAGATTTTTTTTCTGATGGTATTAATAAAAAAAGGAAATTTATTTATATAAATTATATTCAGATCTTTAAAAATGTGTATCTTCTTCGTACGAGGTCCGATTGAGACAAAACAAGCGGCATTGGAATCATATCGATGAAGGCTTTGGCGTGGGATCAAGTTGGAATTTATTTGAAGCTGAGAAATATTTTCAGTTTCAAATAAAAAGGTGAGAATTTTAACGCTCACAAGTACTAAAATATTTTTATGATTAGTTAAATTAAAAATCACGAGGTGATTTAATTTTATTGATTGTTGTTTGATAATGTAACTGACATAGAAACCGATATAGAAATTCATATGTTAGGAATTTTGAATTAACAGTTAAATTGAAATCAACTGCTAGTTAAATCCCCGATTGCTAATAATTAGATAACTGTTGAGATTTGTTGGCTGTTTGGACGATTGTTTATGATGGATGCCAATTGGTTGATATTTGGATGATTAGATGTTTATTTAATTTATATATATATCCTGTTATCATCCTATATATTATTTACAATATATAAAACTATAAATCGAATTATTTCAAATAAATTAAGAAATAAGTTGAAATGATACATACCTATGACATTTATTTTGGATTGAAATGATATATATCCATTCCTGAATTAAATTGAAATAATAGATTCACTTGATCATAGGATAAAAAATTATATACAGACACCAGATTTGGTTAAATTAAATGATTTTAAAATTCTTGGTTTTGAAATTATTTAAATGATGTTGATTTAAAGAAAAAAATGAATTTGTGGAAATCGAATTCTTTTTCTAACTTGAGCTCAAATTGTGGAATTGAAATGTGTTAACAAAATTGTTTAAAAATGAAATTTGAGATTTTTGAAGTTATAATTGAAGTATGATCCGAGTTTCAGAAATTTATTTGTTTTAAAAAATTTGGATTTTATTCGAACTTTAAATTCTGCTAAGTAATAAATCGATATTTCAAAATTGAGCTCGGAATTGAATTATTTTGAAGATTTGAATATTATATTGAATATTGAAGTTAAATTTGATTTAAATGATTTAGATCGATATTTTGAAATTGAACTTGAAATTGATTTAAATTGAAATGGTTTAAAAATTAGAATTGAATTGAAATTTAAACCATTGACTCGAATTGTCGAATCGAATTTGAAGTATAAAAATAAAAATCGAAATTGAAATTGATTTGAACGGAAATTAAAATCGGAGTTAATCCGAATTGAAATCGAAATGGAATCAATTAAACTGAAATGGAAATTGAATTGTTTTGAATTGGAAAATTTGGGATTGGATCAGTTTGACTTTAAAACTATTTTCAAAATAAATTCTTCTATTATATAAACTATTTAAAAACCTATCTTTTTAGATGTTTAAATTACTTTGATTTTCCACACTATTTTACTATATAAACCATTTCCAATACTCAAACTATTTTCTATTAAACTATTTTAACTATTTAAGCTATTTTAAAACTATTCAAACTATTTTCTAAAAAAATTCAAACTGGTTAGAGTGGGAATCGTTTATATTTAAATCATGGATTTAAATACGAATTGGGTTAAAATGAAATTATAACCTAAATTAAAATTCGAATTGAATTTTGAAGTGAAATGGTATATTTTGATGTAAATATGATGATTTTGAAATGAAATTGATGTTGAAGCGAATATGATATTTTGATATCAAGTATGAATTGTTTTCGAAATGTAAAAGTGCCAATCGGTGTTTAAAACGATGTTTGGTTGTTAAAGAGACCGAGGCCTCTTATTGGCATACACTCTGTCAATATTGGAACCACTTTAACAACTATGTACGTGGAGTGATGGTCCAGAATGAAGTGGTAGGATTTGGCGTACGTTTGCTAGAATTGAAGAAAGAGAACTGTAACGACCCTGAAATTTTAAATTTATTTAAATTAATAATTAAATGAAAATTTTGAATTAAATTGAGTAATAAATAAATTTTCGAATAAAATAGTAAATTAATTGATAAAGTAAGCGAGTTTCCCCGGATCGTAATTAAAATTTGTTAAATCGTTTAAATTTAAATATTGTATATATGATGAATTATAAATTATGAAGTAAAATAATAATAATTAACATTTAAACTAGAAATAGAAGTAAAATTTACAATAAATAAATGAAGCTAAAAATAAATAAATAAAAATGGAAATGTATATTAAAGTGTAAACTTGTAAAATAATGCAAGCTTAATAAATGCAAGTATCTTTAGCCATTAAAGCTAGATTGTACCAGCCACCAAAAAGAAATCATATCAGCCGAAGTCAAGTATTGCAAATGAAGATGATATCTATTCAAGTTTGAACAAATATATTTAAGTACAAAGACAAGTATATGAAGACAGTAAAAGAATATAAGTATGTAAACACAAAGCTGCGGCCACCAAATTAATAAATGCAGCATCACTTCAATAAAAAGAAGATGTCATACCTGCCTTACCTATAACACATCTAAGCAACGCTTGTAGTACACAACCTATGTAACTATCAGCCATACCCATTGTATATAAAAACAATATAACCTGTACATTTTTCTTTCTATATATCAAACTATCCATTCTAGTTCGACCCTTCTCAACTGAGTAAACCAAGGCAATATTATCATCATTCAAACAAAACATCACCTTATATTCAAAGTTGAAAGCAATTTACTGAAGAAACAAAGCAGAGGAAGATTCAATCTGCAGTTTTAAAATCAATAAAGTCTCTGTTCTTCCTCTTCTTTCAAAGGTGAGCAAACTCCTCCTTTTAAACTTGATCTTCCTCATCATCTTAAGTCTGTAATGATGATAACTTAGCTATGGTTTGTATGACTGTGAAATGTGATTGCGCATGCCTGGGTATATGAAATGATGGATGTGTGCATTATTGGTTCCAGACATATAGCATGTTGTTTAAACATTTACAGGTTTACACTTATAAAGGTTTCGAATCCTTCCATTTAAGCAATTTTAGATTCTGTTATCTAAACGAAATGTGTTTGTAGATGTATAATATTATTTTTGAAAAAAAAAATTCAAATATAAATATTGAGGAAACTTTTGAAAAATAATAATAATAATAATAATACAGTAAGGAACTAATTTTAGGTTGAAAATCAATGGATTAAATTTCATGTTTGAATCCCATAATCAGATTCCTATTTACAAATGATGATTTTAGAAGGAAATTTTACGATTTTTAAGCATGTGAAGATTGAGATTTTTCGAGATGATCGTTTTGTGGTTTTTTATCAAATTCTGTTGATCGACATGATGGTATTCATCGTGGTCATGGTCGGAGCTTGCCTGGGAGTTGCCGATCACGAGAAAAATAAGGGAGCAATTTTTAGATGGCTGTGGCGACTGGTCTACGGCGATCTAGGGTTCGACAGTCACCTTTGGCTGTTGGAGTTCTCAGGAAGATCGCGACTTCGTCATGAGGTTTGGGTTGATCGCACCTAGTGGAATGGGAAGGGGAGAGTCTGATGTCGCTTTGGTCAGAGTGGCTGTGCTTCCGAAGGTCTGATCATCGGCGTCAAGGGGTGTTTCCGATCGAGTTTGGGTATAGAGAAGTGTCGAATTTCTCAAATTTAAATTTCGACCTCGTTTTGTCTATCTGGGCACTCGAATCGCTTAGGGTGGTCAACGATGACCTGAGAGTAACCGCGAGGTTGGTCAGTAGTGTCTTGGCCGCCAGTACACATGTACGCGTGTACGTATGGGGATGAAAAATGGTTTGTCGTTGAGGAAGACGTGGATTCTTGGAAGAAGACTCGAAGTTGGGATCGAAGGAGATACGCGTTGGACTCGAAGCAAATCGTCACTAGCTCGGGTTTTTTTTTTATATAATAAAATCTGGTCTCGAGTATGACTTATGTTTAGTTTCAGGGTTTAAAACCTGAGTGTTTCAGTTTAAAAGAAAAGGTAAAGTTTTAAACAATTTTTAAATAAAAGTTAAATCTGGAATTCAAGTTCAGGTTGAATCTCAAGTTTACATAGTTGGAATTTAAAGATGATGTTTTAAAATGTAAGTAAAGTTTTAAACCAAAGTTTAATCTAGAATCGAATTTAAATCTGTAATTAGTTGAAATGAAAGAAAGGTTTTGAATTTAAATTGCTTTCATTTTTAATTTTAAATCTAAAATGAAATTGGAAAGTAAACTTTAAGTGAATTGTTTTGGATTCTTTGTTAACGATAAGAATAATGTTTTCCTTAAAATTTAAATTAGGGATTTATGATTTGGAATTCATTAAACTATTAAGTTAATTAAATGGGAATTTAATTATTTAATTTATTTTTGATTTGGGTTAATTAAATAAGTAATTAAAGGTTAATTAACTTATGAAAGTAATTAAGGGATGTTTATTAATTAAGAATTAATTAATTAAAGTTAATAAATTAAATGGTAAATTAAATAATCAAGGTAATTATTTAATAATTAAAAGTTGATGAAATAATAATAAAAGGTTAATTAATTTATTGTTAATGGTTAATTAATAAATGATTAAAGAATAATTAATCAAAATGATTTGTAATTAATGATTAATTTAACCAGGATTAGTAAATTATT
The DNA here is from genome assembly GCA_030737815.1 of Allium fistulosum. Taxonomy (NCBI): domain Eukaryota; kingdom Viridiplantae; phylum Streptophyta; class Magnoliopsida; order Asparagales; family Amaryllidaceae; genus Allium; species Allium fistulosum. Next base: position 1,261,637,937 of record CM060901.1, read on the forward strand.
CATAAGAAATTAATCTGTTTAAATAAATCAGATAATTAAATGGATCTTACCTATGAATGTTTGGACTCTAGTGAATGTGAATTGTTTGATCCCCCTGTTATTGATACTTTGTGATATACCCTGATTTTGTTATGATCTGTAATTTACTTATCTGTGATGTGTATATTGTTATGTGAATATGAAACCTTTGACCCGTAAAACGGCACTTGAATTTCGATGCGACAGGGAGTCGGATTCCAGTTGGTTATCCGAAACCCACATCGAATTGAAATCTTTGTGACTGATAAATTTATTTTATCTATGAATCTGTGAATGAAGATAAGCGTTATCGATTATACCGCTTATCGATATATCTGTGATGATGGATGTTGCACTATTGTGTGTGAAACCCCTGGACTACACCTTTACACACACAAATATGGATTTCACGTGGAAATCGGTTAAGTCACAGATAATTTAAATCTGATGTTTTTGAAATTGAAATTTTAATTTCAATTGATTTTGAAATTAGAAATTTGGGTTTAAAGAAAAAAGCTTTTGAAATGGAATTTCAAAGATAAAAGTTATTTTAAATAACTTAAACGAGTTTTGAAAATTTAAATAATTAGATTTAAATTTGAATTCAAGTTTGAAATTAAATCTATGATTTGGAAACTAGGGATAAAAGATGATATAAATGTGTTTGTATAAATTAAACCATTTTAAAGTATTAATTTGGGAATTTGAGTTTAAACCAAGGATTTCAACTCGTATGAATGAATCAGATTTCCAAATTGAAAACTGTTGTTTTCGAATGATAAAAGCTTTTAGATAAGAAAAGAAATTCCAGTTTAAATTAAAGGAATTTCAAGTGAATTGAAAAATAGTTTCCAAAGTTATGAATGAATTGTTTTTGAAAGCTATGTATTGAATCTGTTTATTTTTAACAGATTTAAAAGTGATGTTTTGTTTAAATCATTCGAAATGACATTGTTTTGAAAGCTATAAGTTAAATCTTTGATTTAAAGATTTAACGAGTTAAATTGAAATGGGAATTGATTTGGAAAATCTATGAATGAATCTTTTGTTTAAAAAGATTTAAATGGTAATTTGTTAAACCATTTGAAAAGAAAGTTTGGGTTTAAATTGTGACTAAATTGAAATCCCAACATCCATATATTTTTGAATATTGCGCTCACTATTCGGGTTAGCCGGGAAAGGACCTTTGGGTCGTATAACTCATTCCGAATAGTGATACGTCGTATATGGATAGCATTTGAAGATCGGTGTTGAAGACCGGATATTTTCGAAAATGAAAGGACAACCTGTCGAATGTCTCTGCACTGGGTAGCTCCCGGTATAGAGATTTATATCACTCTTTTTGTGACAGGAAGTCCGGACGTGATTGGAAATTATCCGGATTTGCAAGGGCTTCGTGAGAAGTGCCTTCGGTTCTGTTCGAACCCGGAACAGACTTATATGGATACATGTCTGACATTACACTTTGAGATATAAAGCTGATTTCTTTCAAATACATTTCTGTTGGTGGCGGAGAATTTATTCTCTTAGCTTAACACCCTTCTCTGAGACGTACGAGATCAGAGGTTATGTAGTTGAAGTTATCAGCGATATATCCCAATTTGGTAATGTGGCATGCTGAGTGTTGCTGTGTGATGATCAGTGTTTGATCATTTGTGATATGATCATTTGTTTGATCATTTATCTTTGTGATCATAGGTTGATCATCTGTTGACCCAAAGCGTGGCTTTTTGAAAAAGCGTAGCTTTGTGGACGAGACTTCGTCGAGCCTCACAACCCGGTAATGGTCGAAACAGGAATCGTGCGGCAAGGTTTTCAGGGGTAGCTCCCCTAGGGTATGACCATTCCTTCTGGAAAAGGGTAGTATCATGGTATGGAGCCCAGATACTTACTCATGTGGACACACTTTATTTATGACGTGTGATGTTGGATTCGAGGCGCCTCGGTTAAAGGTCCCAAAGGACCGGGGGTGGCATATCTGAGGTTTCTTTTATCCCTTGGGAAAAGGGGTTGCCGGCCTTGTTTGGCAGAGAACAGTTGGTTCTCGGAACGTCCCGCCAGAGGCGTTTCTTTCGTGGAATAGGAAGTTCCTTAGCCTGACCATTTGTTGGAAATCCAAACAAAACAATACGAGCCCTGTACGGTTTTAGTTGTATTACCTGCCATGGAATGTGGTGGTAACCTGCTATTGAACATGGTAGCTATAGTAGGCATAAGTGCGAAATGTCTATGCTGGCTAAGATTTATATTCTACTTTCGAAATTTGTTTTCTGCACTATGCACTAGTAATAATATCAAATGATTTGATTTTGCGTAGTAAGCATCTTTGACTATCATAAGAAGAAATCTCCTCCAATTCTGCGTTTGCATTGTGTGTGCGGTGGGAGGTCTTATGGTAGTTTCATTTTCCAAAAGCATTACGAATTGACTTTAAAATTCTCTGCTATTTGTTTTTAAAGATAAACTGTTTTTGTTGCTCACACCAGTCCCATGACTGATCCGGAGTTTATTGTTTCTTTCCTAAACTCTGGATGCTCAAAATTTTTCTACACGAGCAGTCTAGAGTTTGGTTTTTCAGATAGTCAGATTAGTAGGTTATCTGGAGCTAGTTCAGTCTTTGGATCGGACTGCACTTGCTTATCTTGGTGTATCGTTATTGGGAGTTCAAGCTATTTCTGGATTAGTGCTTTGAAGATGGAGATTATCCGCTGCTGATGTTATCTATTTTTTCTTTTCCGCTGCTATTTGTTGTATCATATCTCTGATGTATATAGATATTCATTGTATCATCATTGTATCTGGATATTGTATCAGATGTTGTATATCTATATTCTTTTTTTTCCGCTGTGATATTTACTTAACTGTGTTATAAGCTCCGGCGACTCGGATTTGAACGCTCGAATCTACGACATTCGAGTACGATGTAAAGTATGGATGTCGATTTTCGAACGCGAAAATCCGGATCGTTACAAGAACGCTGATGGATTGGCCTGACAATTGTTTCAATTTGATATGACTAAAACAAGAGCCGTACCAGCCAATGAGGCTAGCTACCTCTAGCGGACACAATTCTTCGTATTACCATCATTTACATTGTGATTAATTGGTGCGCACCCTCAGATTTTGGGAGTGTTGGACGCGGTGGGCTGATAGGGTTACCACCAGCCGGGAAGGGTAAACTGGTAGTATCCTACCTTAGGCATTTCCTCACGTGCCTTTTCATACTTTTATCCCTATACAAGACCACTACGATTTTGATTTAGTGTTGTCATATCACGTCGCATCCCTATCCACCGACGGTTTACTGGTGTTTTATATGCAAACTGTATGACAATACTTAAAAACGCGTTAAGGGGGATCAATGTAAAGCCTTAATGCTATTTTGATATTTATTTTACTAATTAGACATTATATATATAGCGTATTCTACTACATATAAATATTTTGACGGATCCTTAAGAGATGGAAAATCCCGTAACATCTCTTGAGTTATTGCACGCACGTTATACACTGGATAAGAGATGTGAAAACCCATAAACATCTCTAACTCCACGACACTCATGTCATATGCGATATCGATTTGACTCACATAAGAATATTTTAGTCCAGACTCGAGTGTTTTTTTTCCATTATGCTCGGGTCAGCCCTAAGTTTTTCAGCGCATTAAAGTTTATTTTCTGGAAGACAAAGACGAAGATTTAGTTATTATTATTATTACTATTATTCCGGCATCATGTTGTCAGCTGCATTATTTATTTATCCCTGATGTATATATAACTCTGATAATTGTTGTATAAATTATAATCAAATGTATAATCATGAACTTTTTATTTGATTATTATATTTTGTCATTCCACTGCGAGATTCTTTGTTTATTTTCTTCTTTTCTTTATTTTTCTTAATTAACCCCATTGATTATCTATATTTCAGATTGTTTAAGTTGGACATATGTGGATTATTGTTAATTTAAAATTTCCAAAACATGGGTCATCATAGTTGGTATCAGAGCTTTTGTTTAACGATAACCTTAGCTTTGTGGGGTTTGACTCATTAGAGATTGGGTAGTAATACCCTAGAATGAGTTATTTGAGCGTATATATATAAGAGAGCGCACTTGTTAGTGTTATAAATTTTTTTATATTATGTTTACTTATCCGTTGAGTTGTTTATGAATTCTGATCGATACGTGGGACGTTGTGTTATCGATAGGAGTTTTTAAACACTTAAACGAGGCAAGTCGACATAATATTGTTTTAGAAAAGGGTAAATGAAATAATTTTACCTAAATTGAATTTTATATATAAAATTATAACTATCATAAGCCTATATAATTATTAAGGAATGTTAGTTGTTAGAAGATGATAATATTTAATTATCATCGATTATTGGTTGAATTAAAAATAAAACGAATACTTAATGAATTTTTTATATAAAACATTGGGTAATTAAATTGAATTGAAATATAATTAAAATAAAAATTGTTTGGAATAACAAGTTGTAAATTAACGAAATATTTTCATAATAAGATAATGTAATTATATAAGTATATTTATAATATAGCTTATAAATAGAAAGGATTTAACAAGCTCAGAATTTTAAAATTTAAATCCCTTTGTTTTCAAAATTATTTTCAAAGACTTCAAAATTAATAATATTATTTGAAAGTGTTTTGACTAGAAAAATATTTTGAAATGATTTTTGAAGAAAACAAAAGCATTAAACTCGCTTTGGTCGCTGGGAAATAATTCTGGGGATGACTGCAGCATCGCCAGTATTCATTTTCGAGTTTCTGAGTGAACCAAAAGAAACTCAATTTCGATCAAAACAAGTTTTGATTATGAATAATATTTTAAGTATGATTTGATAACTATATGAAAATAGTTTTGAACTTATAATTTAAAATAGTACAGAAAAAAAAAGTTTATAACTTATAGATTTGAACAGAAAGGAAAGGTAAAATTAAATTTTAAAATTGTTGAATATTATGGTTTATCAAAAAAAAGAAAATTTGAATTTGAGATATGAAATAAAAAAATTAATTAACCTAAGAAATGTTAATTAAATGGAGTTAGTGAAATGATGTAAATAAAATGAAGTCTAACTCAAGAAAGTTTAAATAAAATGAAATGTATTTGAAATAAATTAGATAAAATAAAAATAAAATTAACTTTTGAATGAATAAGTTGTATAACCTATAGGTTTGAGAAATATTAAGCTAATAACAAATTTTAAATTTGTTGAATTTGAATTGAAAAAAGGTCTAACTTAAATAATGTTAAATAAATGAGTAATGGATTAAAATGAAATGAAGTTTAACTTAGTATTAAATAAATTGAATTAGATATTAAATATAACTAGATAAATTTGTAAAGTGAATTAATTCCACTTAAGCTATAAAATGAATAATAGAATGAATGCAAACTTGAAATTATAAAAATAAAACGCAATTTGAATTGTGAAAGAAATTGAATAAAAATAAATGAGTAAGTAAAATTAATGTGAGTCATTGAATTTGATTTAAACTGGAAATGAATAAATTAAATGCAAATGGAATGAGTTTCTATCAAATTGAATGTTAACTAATTTAATGTGGAATAAGTTCACAAAATGAATTATAAGATGAAGTTAACCTAATAAGATAAATGAAATTGATCGTGAGAGAAGAAAATTTTATTAATATGAATTTGAATTATAAAATAAAATATACTTAAGTATAGTTATTAATATGAATTTGAATTTATAAAATGAGCCACTTAAGTGAATCGAAGAATTAATATGAACTTGAGTTATGAAAAATACATATGACATGCATTTTATAAAATGGTTCATAAATAAACTTATATGAAATATGTTAAGCAAAAAGTGAAACAATTTTTATTTAAAAAATTGAATTAAAAACTGAATGTGAATGAAATATATGTGAATAAATTTGAAACAAACCAATTAAATGTTAATGAAAATTGGATGTAAATAAGAAATGAAGTTTATAAATTAAATATAGACATTAAATAATGTAAATTCACATGGTAATGAATTAATCTGGTTAATTGGATGAATATTGATGGCTGAATGGTTTCTTTTATTGTAAATAATTGTTTTAACTGTTTTAATTGCATATAACTGTTATGGGTGTGTATTCATGCTCGTGTTTTTGGTTTAGATTCAAAATTCATGTTATATGACTATATTAAACTCATACATGTTTTATATCTTATTATAAGTAACTAATACTCTAATTTGAGTTGAGATAGGTACATACGAAGTCCGTTTGGACGAATATGCGGATTTATTTTGCTTTTGCTTACTTAATACGAGCAAACTCGCTCGTATAATTAATAATAACGTACACATCTCGGATTAAATACCACACTTTTATATTATTCCCTACAGGATGCCTCATCATTGAGATGAGATGCATATATGATATATATTAGATATATTTGGGTTATATACTGTATTGTAAAAATTTTCTGATCGAGCCGCGCAAAGGAGATGCTGCTGAGATTTTCCGTAAATCTGAGAATTAGAAAAAATTTTGAAGTTTTAAAAATTTTATAACTTGTTTTTATATATAAGTTATAATTTATGCAAAACCTATATCGAAGTGTCGTAGCGAGAGCGTAGGAATGATTTTGTAAATAAGATTTTAATGTTTTACAAGTTGATTGTTTTGAATAAATATATCAAGTGTTAAGTTCTATACTTAGTTCCTTTTCGAGGACGAAAAGTTTTGAGTAGGGGAGAATGTAACGACCCGTATTTTTAAATATTTTAAATTATAGAATTTAATACGACTATTGAATAAAATGGTTAGAAATAAAAAAATTAATGTTTATTTTTGTAATTAATTTGATAGGAACTTAGATAAAATTTTGAAATAAACAATTTCGAAGATTTAGGCAATAATAAATATTGAAATGAAATTCTATGTAAATTAACGTGTTCTAATCCATAACTTGAATTGAATAATGAATATTGAATGATTGTAAAATGGAAATAGTTGCTTTATAATTTGAATTCGTTTTAAAAGTTAAATTTTATAAGCTCAATAACTTATATTTCAATTATAGTTATTTATTGGATAATTGAATTGTTTAAAATTTAATATTAGAAATTATTCGAATAATTGAATTCTGAATTTAATGTGAATGAAAATGGCATCGAAAGTTGGTTTAAATTTTATTTAAACAAACGTGAAGATTGTTAATATTTAAAATTGGGTTAAAAGTGAAGGATTAGAAATTGGAAATTTTATATTATAATTAACGAGTAAAAATAGCCATTTGGCCACTGTCTCGGATCTCGACGAAACCAGTTTCATCGGATCCGTAATAGTGTATTATTATCGGATTTCAAATTTCGTAGCATTTGGAGTTACCATTTGGTCGTACGGGATATAAACGCGTTGGAATTAATATTGGAAATTTAATATTATATTTTGATTCGGAAAGCTATCTTCTCCATATGATCGAATTAGGCCTTAAAACTTGTTCCATTGTGTTCGAGATAGAGGCAAAACATTATAAATGCCAGGCGGCATGCTTCGTTTGGAGTTCGTTCGGAAAAGCACGTGAATAGTAAAAATAATAATAAAATAAAATGTTCACGTATACACACACACACACGCAACCCTCTATAGCCCTAACCCTAAGATTCACGCAGCCGCCAGTTACAAATTAATGGCCGAAAAGCTCCCACCTTCTCCATCAATTATCTTCCAATCCATTCACTTATATCGAAATCTTCCAACTAGAAAGTCAAAGAGCTCATCGAGCTCTACAAGATCTACAGTCACGATCTGATATCGTTCGATGTGGTAGCCAAAATTCAACCACGATGGTCGGCCGTTCGTGCACGTTTTTCTAGGGATGGGGAGTGCCGAGTTCGACAATAATCTGGCCGTGGGTGCACACTGTGATGGACTTCGACGTGGAGGTGTTAGATCGATTTCTGGAGGCGAGGGGGTGGAGCAATGATCAAAAATCGATCGGCGGCGAGTGGGTTCACTTGCGGATGAAGCCTGGGGCACACGTTGATAGGAAGAAACAGGCGTGTGGCCGTGATTCGCAGGTCAGAAAAATGAACGGCCCAGATTTTTTTCCTGATGGTATTAATAAAAAAAGGAAATTTATTTATATAAATTATATTCAGATCTTTAAAAATGTGTATCTTCTTCGTACGAGGTTCGAGTGAGACGAAACAAATGGCTTTGGAATCGTATCGACGAAGGCTTAGGCATGGGATCGAGTTGGAATTTATTTGAAGCTGAGAAATATTTTTAGTTTTAAATAAAAATGTGAAGGTTTTAACGCTCACAAGTACTAAAATATTTTTATGATTAGTTAAATTAAAAATCATGAGGTGATTTAATTTTATCGATTGTTGTTTGATAATGTAACTGACATAGAAACCGATACAGAAATTCATATGTTAGGAATTTTGAATTTTGAATTATTCGAAATGTAATAGTACCAACCGGTGTGTAAAATGACGTTTGGCTGTTAAAGAAACCAGGGCCTCTTATTGGCATACTCTTTGTCAATATTGGAACCACTTTAACAACCGTGTACATGGAGTGATGGTCCAAAATGAAGTGGTTGGATTTGGCGTACGTTTAATGGATTTTAAGAACGAGAATGATGATGGATTGGCCTGACACTTGTGTCAATTTGAAATGACTAAAACAAGAGCCGTACCGGCCAATGAGGCTAGCTACCTCTAGCAGACACACTTCTTTGTATTACCATCATTTACATTGTGATTGATTGGTGTGCACTCTCGGATTTTGGGAGTGTTGGATGCGGTGGGCCGTTAGGGGTTACCACCAGCCGAGAAGGGTAAACTGGTAGTATCCTACCTTGGGCATTGCCTCACATGCCTTGTCATACTTTTATCCTTATACGAGACCACTACTATTTTGATTTAGTGTTGTCGCATCCCGGCGCATCCCTATCCACCGACGGTTTACTGGTGTTTTATATGCAAACTGTACGACAATACTTAAAAATGCGTTAAGGGGTATCAATGTAAAACCTTAAAGCTATTTTGATATTTATTTTACCGATTAGACATTATATATAGCATATTCTACTACAAATAAATATTTTAACGGATCCTTAAGAGATGGAAAATCCCATAACATCTCTTGAGTTATTGCACGCACGTTATACACTGGATATGAGATGTGAAAACCCGTAAACATCTTTGACGCCATGACACTTATGTCATATGCGATATTGATTTGACTCACATAATAATATTTTAGTCCTGACTCGAGTGTTTTGTTTTCCATTACGCTCGGGTCAGCCCTAAGTTTTTTAGCGCATTGAAGATCATTTTCTAGAGGACGAAGACGACGATTTAGTATATTATTATTATTACTATTATTCCGACATCATGTTATCTGCTGCATTATTTATTTATCCCTAATGTATATATAACTCTGGTAATTGTTGTATAAATTATAATCAAATGTATAATAAACAGCTTCATGAACATTTTATTTGATTATTAAATTTTGTCATTCCGCTGTGAGATTATGTGTTTGTTTTCCTTATCTTTCCTTATTTTTTTAATTAACCCCATCGATTATCTATATTCTGGATTGTTTAAATGAGACATGTGTGGATTATTGTCAATTTAAACCTTCCAAATTGTGGGTCGTCACAGATTGTCCCTAATAGAAAAAAACCAAATTTGAATTAGGCCTTGGGCTAATTTTTAGAATTGTTTAAAAATTATTACAATGTTATTAAAGAAAATCAAGAAAATGGTGTCCGGGTTTCTTCCTTCTTCAACTCCATCTGCTTTTCATTCTATCTTCTCGAATGCTAATTCTTGTAGCTTTTATCCAGTCGTGAATCTGAATACATCGAATATTCATTCGTTCGCGTAAGTAGTAAAGGATCGACCTTACTCTTCATCTCAATTTGCTTATCACTCTTCTTCTTCCAATCAAACAACTAAGAACTGGATAGATTTTCGAGAAGGAAAGAGATGTTTTCTTCGATGTGGAGGATTGTCGCATCTTGCTAATGACTACCGTGAACCTATTAGATGTTTTCAATGCGGTGATTTTGGTCACAGAAGGAAAAAATGTTCAATGAAACTGAATGCTTCTCCTATCTGTTTTTATTCGAATAGGGTCGTTTCAGAGGGTCGGAAAATCATATCTATCAAAATCATGGCTTTCAATTCGTCCTAAAATGCATGAAACTCAAAAGGATTTTTCTCAATAATCTTTGGTTTCAAAGGGATGAAGGCTTTGCGTTTTTAGAAGAACTGTTCAAACATTTTAAAGCTATTAATGAAGTTAACATTGGTAGAGATTACAGATTGAAATTTGGGGATCCCGCTGATTACTTTGGAAATTATGAATTTTTGAACGAAAATGAGAATCAAGTTGAGGTTTATGTTCATAGTAGGTGTTCAGATGCTGAGTTTTATAACAGCGATTTCATGATGAATTCTGATTTCTCAGTTGTGAAGCAGAGTGAGGAAGTATTGTTATTTGATCCTGTATTCACTAATCCAGATGTATCTGCTTGTAGACAAGGATACTCGAACTTGCTTAATGATGACGGTGATCAGAATATTGGTGATGTTTATTCTTCAGGTCAATTGAAGAATTTGGATGCTGACTTTATTCTTTACAAGAAGCATATTACAAAATCTTATGGAGTACAGAGTTTCAAGTTAATCACAAATAATAGTTTTGAATTTCTTGAATATTTAGAAGATTCAGAACTTGCTTCAGAGTCTCGATTCGCGATTGATGATGAGGCTGTTGTTTCTCATGGTGAGTTGGTGCCTGCAGTTGTTTCTAAGTGTGTACTGTCTCGAGTGCAAGTGATTCTGTTGTATTGGATTTTCTATCTAAGAATGAGTTGTTAAAAAACTTGATGGTCATAGAGTTGCAGTTAGAGGGGGACTCTGCTATGCATAACATAGATGTTGATTCTTCTGTTAAAGTGGACATGGTGGTGAACAATTCTTTTTTTCCTCTTGATAAAGATAATGCTGGTCTTATGTCAGAATTATTATCCAGTTGTGCATCAGTTCCTCTCTGTGCACCGATGTCAGAGGACAGACTATCTGAAGTTTTGGTGGAAGCTCCAAATAGAAGTGATGATTCATATATGGTATTGTTTGAAGGTGACACAGTTGTTGGAGATAACATTTCAGATAATTCGAGATGTCTAATTTAGTTGCGGTATGAGGATATGATAATGTAAAGGTTAAATGTGTTGATCTTTCTTTGGTTAATAATGAAATGGTTTTGGTTAACTATTAGTATGATTCTGGTACAACTTCATCTACGGTGGTAGACTCAGAGATTGATGTTGTTGAATTAGTAAATATGCAGTCAAGTACAAAGAAGGAGGATGAGATCTCTTTTGGTGATGATGGACTGTGTTGTCAAGCTGGGTGGTTTGTTGATGATTCGCAGTTTGTACATAAGTATTAGCGTGCACGTATATTATCTCAGTGTTCTTGTTTTGGGGAACTTTGGTCTACTATCGATGTTTCCCATGGTGATGATTTGAGAGGGGTCGGTTTAACTGATCAAGTTGATATAGATAGGCAATCGGAGGTGACATTGAACAAGGTTGCTAATGATTCAGCTGACATTCATAATGAAAAGACGGGTTCAAATATTCTTTAAATAGAGGAAGTGGGGTCTCACATAGAGGTTGAAAGAGACATATAATTAGTTGCTGATTTGGCAGTGAGCAATGAATATGTTAACAATTCGAGTGGAGAATTGGAGAATTCTGTACTTAACCGCCCACCATTTATATCAGATGCCCATTCTAGTGTTATCGGAAACAAATCTGCATCTCATTCTTCTTCATCAAGGAGAGTTAGGTGTAGGAAGTCTGTGGCTATTAGTGGATCTGTACAACGTAATGCCAGTATCCGTGGTTGTCAGCATCAGTCTATGGGTGAGTTACCTGATTTGAGTGCCACAAGTGGTGCTATGAATTCAGGCTCATGTATGATTTTCGATTTGGGTAGTACGCATTCATCATATGCTTTAGGTAGTTTGTCTTCTTCTAAGGTTAGTCGGTTAGCTAGAGATACCGCTTTTGTTTTTTTGGATGTTGAGTTAGATTTAGCGTATATTAAAAGTAGGGAATTTGATAGGGCTAGATCTATTGGTTTATGAGGATCATTAGTTGGAATATCATAGGATTGCATGATTTAAATAAGTGTGATATAATAATAGCCATTTTTAAAGACTATTCTATTGACATTGCACTTTTACAGGAAACTAAAATTGAATGTCTGGATATTCGTTTTTATAGAAGATAATTGGTTATCATTTTAGGAAATGGGCTTGTTTACCTTATGTTGGCGCTTCTAAGGGTTTACTTATTAGGTGGAGGGATAATTCATTTAAATTGCTCCAATGCATTTCCAAGCAACACTCTCTGCATGTTATTCTCATTAACCTTAGTGATAATTCTATTTTAAATATTTCTAATATTTATGGGCCAAACTCAAAAATGGATCGTCGGATTCTATGGAATGAATGTCTAGAATTTAGATCTCTAGCTCCTGGTTCATGGATTTTGGGGGGTGATTTCAATGTTACGCGTTTTATAGGTGAGCGTTCACCTCGAGAAGGTGATTTCTCGGCTATGGAGGAATTTGACAAATTTATTATTATTCTAATTTGATTAAAATTCCTCTCTTTAATATAGAATATACTTGGAGTAATACTAGAGAGTCCCCATCTATGGCTCTTCTTGATAGGTTTTTCGATAGTGATGAAATATAGGATAAATTTCCTATTTGTAGAGTTTCTGGTTTGCCCTACACTTATTCTGATCATTGTCCTATTATTCTTACGTGTGATCATCATAGAGTTATTATTAGATCTTTCAAATTCGAAAAAAATATGGTTATTAGAATCCAATTTTTCAAATTTAATTAAAAATAAATGGATTTCAATGAACTTTTATAATATTAAAAATATAGATAATTATGCAAAAGATTTTGTTCTAAAACTTAGGGGGCTTCGTAACTTTCTTAAAAATTGGAGTAAGAATGTTTTTGGTAGTATTAAAAATAAAAAATAAAACATTCTATCCGAAATGCTTAACATAAATAAGATAGAAGAAACTAGACAACTATATCTAGGTGAGTGTAATGTTCTTGCTAATCTGAAAGAAGAGCTTAATTCAATTTTAGAGAGAGAGGAGGTTATGTGGAAACAGATATCTAGAATTCAATGGATTAATGAAGATGATAATAATACCAAATTTTTTCATAATATGGCTAGTGGTAGAAAACGTAGCAATAAGATTAATTCAGTTTTTGTGAATAACGAGGAATTGGTCGATCAAAGAGATCTTAATAAAGCTTTTACCGACTATTATAGAGACATTTTCGGTAATAAAATTAAGCATATGATTAATTCCAGATGGAATGACCTTTATCCTTCTAATTCTAGCATTGACCTTTTTTGAGTTTGATAATCCTTTTTCTGAAGAGGAAATTTTGAAAGCTATTAATGACATGCCTAGTGATAAATCCCCAGGTCCTGATGGGTTCCCTACTTTCTTTTACAAAAGTTTTTGGGATGTTTTAAAATTCGATTTAATTAGCATGTTTAACGATTTCTATAATGGAAAATTGCAATTAGGAAGATTTAATTTTGCAAATGTTATCTTATTGCATAAAAAATCGAAGCAAATAATTTAAAAGATTTTAGACCTATTTCCTTAATTAATTGTTCCGTTAAAATTATTTTTAAAGCTTTAGCTAATAGACTTAGTTAAAGAATGAATGATTTAATTGACTGTTCTCAAACTGCTTTTATCAGGGGGAGAAATATCACTGATGGGGTGGCTGTTGTGCAAGATTACATTAACCACTGTTGTAAGAATAATATTACTTGTGTGATTTTAAAACTGGACTTTGCGAAAGCTTTTTATTTGGTGGATTGGGATTTTCTAGTTGATATGTTACATGCTAGAGGTTCCAGTCATAGATGGATTAGCTGGATCATGACTTTACCTAAAACTGGCAACTCTAGTATTATGGTTAATGGTATTTTAGGTAATAAAATTCAATCTAAACGAGGTTTAAGGCAAGGCGATCATGTATCGCCTCTTTTGTTTAACTTAGCCGCAGATGTTTTCGCTAAGATAATTAAAAAAGCGGTTGATAATGGATCTTTGGGGAGTGTTGGTGGTGAAATCTCGCGAAATGGTCTATTTGTCCTTCAATTTGTAGATGATACCTTGCTATTTACCTCTCATTTGCCTAATCATATTATTACCCTTAAATTTATTTTATATAGTTTTGAACTTCTATCAGGTTTAAAAATAAATTTTGATAAAAGTTCGGTTTTAGTTTTAAATGATTTTAAAAAGGTTGAAAATTTAGTGTTAACCCGCCTTTTGGCAAGGCTGTAGGCGGGCGGATTTAACTAAATCGACTACTCGTTTGTCGAGACTGGAATACGACAGGTTTAAGTCGACTGGATGGATAGATGATGTAGTGCGCTTGGAAGATGGATATTGGATTGGACGAAGTGGATCTGCACCAGGAAGTCGTTCAGCACAGGAAGTCGCTCGGCACAGGAAGTGGTTTGGCATTGGAAGTCGTTCGGCATAGGAAGTCGTTCGGCATTGGAAGTCGCTCGGCACAGGAAGTCGTTCAGCATTGGAAGTCGTTTGGCACAGAAAGTCGCTCGGCACAAGAAGTCGTTCGACATTGGAAGTCGTTCGGCACAGGAAGTCGCTCGGCACAGGAAATGGTTCGGCATTGGAAATCGTTCGGCACAGGAAGTCGCTCAGCACAGGAAGTGGGTCGGCATTGGAAGTCGTTCGGCATTGGAAGTCGCTCGGCACAGGAAGTCGCTCGGCACAGGAAGTCGTTCGGCACAGGAAGTCGCTCGGCACAGGAAGTCGCTCGGCATTGTAGCGAGGTAGGTGTGGTTTGGCATTGTGGAGGTATGTATGGCTCGGCACTGTGGAGAGGCCGATGTGGCTCGGTGGAAGGCCTTGATGGGCCCGGATCATTCAGAAAGCCCAACAACTCAGGATTTGCCTATAAATACAGCATGTGAGGGTTCAGAAAAGGGATCTTCTTTCTGCTCTCTTACTTTCTATTTTCTAAGGTTGAGGCTACTCTGCCATTTTGTAACTATAATTGATTCGAATATCAATAAAAAGGAAACCTCGGGAGTGGACGTAGGCTGGAGTTAGTCGAACCACTATAAAATCTGTTGTTCTTTACTGCTTTCATTTTAATTTTTATTATTCTCCACTTCATCACTCTCTACACACATTATGTTTGTGAGCTGTGACTGGTATTTGGTGCTTTCAACTAGATTTGGGTGTCAGTGACCAATTTTGGCGCTAACACTTTGGTGCTTTCATCGAGAGTTGAACTTAGGAATTTTGGAGTTAGGAACTTGAATCCTAGAAAGCAATGGCTAGACCACCAACAAGGAAGCAAGCAGTGGAAAGAAGCAATCAGGAAGGAAGTCAAGCAGCCTCTTCTGGAGCTGGAGAGGATCATGCATCCATCTACATAACTCGGGATGAGATGTAGGTGATGATGAACTCTATGCAGGAGCAGATGATGAAACGACAAGAGGAGATGATGTAGGCTCTTCTTAGGCAATTTGGACAACCAGGAACTACAGGTGCTCAAGTTCTTGGAACTGGACTAGAGGAACTCAACCAGCAGACAGAAGGAGTGATTCAGCAGGGGGCAGCTCCCAATCGACAAACAGCTAACAATCTAGATGGACCTAGACTCGGGGGCACACCACCAGGTAATGCTGGACCAGTTCATGGAGGGATACTGGATGACGCTATGCGGTATGACATCGATAGGAATACAGGAGTACGTGATGAGGAATATGTGCCAGAATTTCCTCGGGGACTTGGGGGGGCAGTCTGGAAACATGGATAGGGGGCAACCCTTGGTTGGAAACACTGGATTGGCTGACATTATCAGGCGGACTATCCATGGAGGTCTGACAAACAGGGATTCAGAGGGAGTTAACAAAAGTCCATTTACCCAGAACATCAGGACAACTAGGAATCCGCCCGATTTCAAACTACCCACTCTGGAAGTATACAACGGGAAGACGGATCCCACCGACCACTTGATGACGTACACTAGGAATATGGAAGTGCTGGGGGCAACGGAGGAGGTTATGGCCCGATGTTTCCCCCTGTACTTGACTGATATTACTGCTTTGTGGTTCAGACAGCTGAAGGATGGATCCATTGGAACATGGACAGAACTGGTGGACAAGTTCTTAAGTCAGTTTCGAGTTCACATAAAAAGGCCAAAGAACGTGATGACGCTAACATCAGTCAAACAGGGGACGGATGAATCGCTCAGGAAATTCTTAACTCGATTTAATGCAGCAGTTGCTTCGGTGGATCGGCCAGATCCATTGATGGTTCTGATTGCTGCGGTATCAAGAGTCAGAGATAATTCGGATTTCAAAGTATCGTTGGTACGAGACCCACCGTTGGATCTTGGGGAATTCTTTCATGAATCTGAAAGATTTCTTCGACAAGAGGATGCGTGGTTGGACATGAGGTCAAAGGAAGTAAACATGACTAAGGATGGAGGACTACCCGGCGAAAGCTCGGGTGGGGCAAGGATAAAGGGAAAAGGAAGCGCTGGGGAGAACCAAAGTTCTCCACTTACACAGGATTGAACGCAACATTGGAGCGGATTTTCTTGGATACTTGGGATCGCCTTCCCTATCGAAGGCCAACAAAGGAGGGATCCTTCAGAACGAGAAAGGGCGTCAGGATGGCACTGTCTTTTTCATAACCTGGACGGGCATGATACTAACAGCTGCCGGCATTTGAAGGACATAATCGAGGAGCATGTAAGGAATGGTCAGTTGCGGCAATATGTTGAAACTCAGAATGTGACGGTGGAACAGGAGCGCAGCCACCGCCTACCTTGAGCGACGATGGCCCGAGGCTCAAGAATGGTGGCCGGTTGGTCATCAACTAATTGTGATGGTTTGGAATAAGTAGCAAACTTCGGGTAAACGGCTAAATCAATTACTCATGTATGGGGTCGGAGATAACCCTTAGGCATGCTCTGAGATGATGGTTTGCCGAGATGCTCCAGTTTGTGAAATCTATTTTTTCCTTTTGGATTGGACATTTGCCTTTTTCGCTTTGGTTTTGGAGTTTGGTTTGAACTCCCGGTTTTGTTGGTTTCTTTGGTTTGGATGTTTGATTTTTGATTTGGATTTTGATTAGGATTTTTTGTATGGATCTCTAGCTTTCTAGATGGATTTGGATTTCGGATTGGATTTCGATTTGATTTTCCTCTGGATTTTGGCTAAAAGGTCGTCGAGTATGGACTATGCTCGGCAAGGATCCGGAGCGACCAGGATTTGGCTTAGGACTTAAGCCATGGCATTACTTGACGTTCAGGGACACTGAACTAGGAACACCTTGGAATTACTTAACATAGGTCGTCAGGTGCAAGTTGCGCTTGGCAAGAACCCGGAGAGGTTATGGATTTGGATATTAGCTATGAATAGCTAAGGATTCGGACAAGGACCCGGAGCGGTCCCGGATTTGGACATCGACCCGGAGAGGTCACGGATATGGTTATAGGTTATTGGATATGGATGGATTGGAACTCGGTAGTTGGGTTCAGATGGATGTGGAATTGGATAAGGACTTGGTTACTGGATAGGAATCAAATGTCGACTCGGAACAGTGGTGGATTTGGATAAGCATGTGGCAGGTACACTTGGACAGAATGGATTGGATAATGGATCGGATGGTACGGCTATGGATGACGTATGGACTTCGGATATCGGGTTTAAGGCTATTCAAAACACACATTCCAATAGCAAGGCATGTTTTGGGGGGCAAAGTGTTAACCCGCCTTTTGGCAGGCTGTAGGCAGGCGGATTTAACTAAATCGACTACTCGTTTGTCAAGACTGGAATACGACAGGTTTAAGTCGACTGGACGGATAGATGATGTAGTGCGCTTGGAAGATGGATATTGGATTGGACGAAGTGGATCTGCACCAGGAAGTCGTTTGGCACATGAAGTCGCTCGGCACAGGAAGTGGTTCGGCATTGGAAGTCGTTCGGCACAGGAAGTCGTTCGGCATTGGAAGTCGCTCGGCACAGGAAGTCGTTCGGCATTGGAAGTCGTTCGGCACAGGAAGTCGCTCGGCACAGGAAGTCGTTCGGCATTAGAAGTCGTTCGGCACAGGAAGTCGCTCGGCACAGGAAGTGGTTCGGCATTGGAAGTTGCTCGACACAGGAAGTCGTTCGGCACAGGAAGTCGCTCGGCACAGGAAGTCGTTCAGCACAGGAAGTCGCTCGGCATTGTGGCGAGGTAGGTGTGGTTCGGCATTGTGGAGGTATGTGTGGCTCGGCACTGTGGAGAGGCCGATGTGGCTCGGTGTAACGACCCAGAAACTTTGAACATTTGAAATAGAATATTTAATTGAATTTAAATATTTGAATGGTGATTTAACCTGAATTTCAAATGTATCTGTTTATTTGGCAATTTAAATAATTGAATTTAATAATTGAAAATTTAATAAATTGCTGAATTTCTAATTTCAGACTTGTTAAAAATATTTTCAGGGCTTAGAAAAATTATATAGACAATACTGAAGATAAAAGAAGCTTCAGAATCGAATTTGGAAATGATTTGTTCGGTTTTGAAATTTTATCATTTAAATTGAATTTAAAAATAGCTTTCCGAGGCACAATCTCGGAATTCGACGAAACCAGTTCCATTGGATCCGTAATATTGTATTATTACCGAATTTCAATTTTCGTAGCATTTAGAGTGATCGTTTGGCCATACTTTAAGTAAACGCGTTGAAATCTATATCGAATTCAGTTTAAATTTAAATTTGTATTTGGTCTACATCAGTACTTTGCCTTCCCATCAAAAACACTGTAGCCAGGTAATGCAAGCACGTTGATATCAAAGACTTTCTCTGCAAAGTCACGCACTCCTTGTCTCCCCATTTCTTTACAAATCTAACGCAAATCAAATTCAAAACGAAAACAAATATCGTTCAAAACTAAATTAATGGCCGATCTTCCTCTTTCAAAAAAAAACCCCATTCGTTGCTCAAAATCGATTTCAGTTATAAGGAATCATTCCTTCTCTCCTATAAACAATTCGAATCGAACCCGCCTCCATCAGTTTCAAATCGTTCTTCAATTTTTCTTTTCCCTCAACCGAAGCGAAAATCGAATTCGAGTACTCAGTCGCGTGTCGCGTTCGCACGCGAGGAAGGGCCGGGAGTCTTCTCAACTGGCACGCGAGTTCAGGTGGGTAGGTGTGGTGATGGTGCGGCGTC
This sequence comes from Allium fistulosum, assembly GCA_030737815.1. Taxonomy (NCBI): domain Eukaryota; kingdom Viridiplantae; phylum Streptophyta; class Magnoliopsida; order Asparagales; family Amaryllidaceae; genus Allium; species Allium fistulosum. Next base: position 1,261,657,305 of record CM060901.1, read on the forward strand.
GCGTGGCTATGCTCGAACTCGAGCTTGTCAGGCGAAGGTGGGTCGTTCCCCGTTGCAGCGCGTCTTTGAGGCGGAGGCTGGAGACTGTGAGCGTGGAATCGATGAGGTTGGGCTAGGGTTCTCATGGGTTCCGTTCACGAAGCAGTGAGGTAGTGTCAATCTTGTTTCTATTTTCAATTAGACGTAATTTAAAAATAAATAATTACGCAAAGCAGTGAAGCAGTGAGGTAGTCGAAAACTAAATAAATAATGTGCATATATATATATATATATATATGCAGTTTTCAAATTTTAATATACATGCAAATAGCTCTGATAATTACTGAAGTTAAAATTTTGAGAATAAATGATTTGGTGATTAAATGGTACAATTGACTTATTTAATTTATTAGCTATTAAAAGATTTTTAAGAGGAAAATTTTTGGTTGAAAGTAAATTTTTAGTTAATTGAATTTATTTATATGGAAATTGACTAAAGTTAATTAAATTTATCAAATGATAATTTGATTGTTCGATTGATTCAAATATTTATAAAAATCATATAAATTGTTTATACAAGGTCCAAAATTTGGAGATAACAGCCGAAATTGGAAAATGGACTGCAAATAAAAGCAAAGGTGAGATCTTCTCACTCAAATGAAAGTGGAATTTGCAGTTATTGATTGATTACTGTTTGGATGTGATATTAGATATAGTAGGGTATATCTATGTATATAGCAATATATGTATATTGGCATATGTATATATTGAAGTTGTTGATTTCCCACATTATATAGTGGATGAGACCCTATTGCACCACATAATAGCGGATGATATTTTATAAATCCCATATACCACGATATTCCACCTCGAAGTGGAGTTGGTATTGTGCTAACATCTGTGGATGCAGGGAAATAGGTTGGAGGGATCCAATTGGATTCCTCAAATTGTGTGAATTTATTCCATATACTACGTGATGATTATTGATTGTTCTATGAATGATTATATTGACGATTGAATGTGTTGAAGGCTAAAATTTAGCCGAATGTATTTTTGGTATCGCTGGATACCAGAGATAAATATAAATTTGATTTTTTTAAAACTAAAGTGGAAAATTTTAAATGAATTTATTTTTAAGAGTTGAATAAATTTAAAAGAAAGAATTTAACGTTAAAAAGAGATTTTTGGTAATCTTATCGAATGAATTCCAAGATTGGTGAAAAGATTTAATAAATGGATTTCGGGTAATATTGTTTTAAAAGTTGAAGAATTCATTAGAAAAATGGAATTTTGAATATTTGGAAATAAACTTAGAAATAAATTTGCAATGTTTTGTTCGATTGAAATTAAACTTAGAAATCAATTTGTAATTGATTTGGTATTAAAATAAAATTAGAAATCAATTAGGAATTTGATTTTGGAGTTAAAAGTGAATATTTGGGAATGTAAATTCAAATTGGAGTTTATAAAGGAAAGGAAAATTTGTTTTAAAAATAAACACTGATTTATTTTAGATGTGTGGAAATAAATTTACCGATCTGGGACGTAAATTTAAAATAAATCGATAATGATTTATTTAATTGGTTTAAATGGACCATTTTGAAATGGAAGTGTATTTTCCTTGAAAAACCGAGTATATTCCAAAGTACCTTTTAAAAATATAGATTAAAGGTTCTAAAGCTGGTTTTTAAAAGAAATATTTGGAAATATATTCCGCGTAAGGAAATTGATTTGAAATTTATTTTCAAAGGTTGAAAGGTGAAAAATGATTTGAAATTTGTTTTCAAAGTGTTAAGTGTGGAAAAATATATATCTTGTGAAGATATTTTGAAGATAAATAATTTGGGAAAATTATTTAAATCTGATGATTGTTGTGAATGTTGTTGATAGTTAAATCACCGACTATCAATATTTGCCTTTGAATTGGCACTTGAATTTGTTTTTAAAACAAACGCTCACTATTCGGGTTAGCCGGGAAAAGACCTTTGTGTCTTATAACCCATTCCGAATTAGTGTGCGATAACCCGGATTTTTCGGACATCTGTTAACTGATAATTAGCTGGATTGAATTAATAAAATACTGATTTATAAATCGAACAAATTCAAATGTGATAATCTCCATTTTAAAATTTATTTAAAATTTGGTAAGATTGTTAATTTCAAATCAATAATAATAATATGTTGTATATATTCATGTATAGAGAATTATTTTATACAAATTGAATTTGTGTTTGTTTAAATATATATGATATATATACATCAAATTGATTTTTAAATTGAATTTGAATTTGAATCTAGATTTAAATTTGGAAATTCAAAGGGTAGATATTTTAAAATAATATATAAGCTTTTATTTATAAATATAATTGGTTTTATTTTCTTTAAAGTAATTTTTATATATAGATAAGTATTTGTAAATTAATAAATTAAGTATAAAGCTTTTATTAATATTTAAAAATAAGTAAAGATTACTTATTTTACAAGTGTTAAATTATGAGATCATGTAAATAACATGTGTAGGTTAATTAAAAAATGTGATGGACAAATGTTAGGGAATGATACAAGTGTCTTTTATTTATTTTATTCTCTTTAAAATTTAATAAACCACAAATTAACTCTATATAAACATTCATCTTCTATCTTCATTTCTTTTTCCTTATTTTCAATTTCGAAACCAGGAAACTCAAGAACAAATCTGTAATTAATTCAAACCAGAAATCAAAATCTGTAATTCATTTGCAAATCATTTTCAAGATAAAGAGTAAAGCCTGCAACATCATCTTCAACCTGAGTATATCTAAAGTAAACCTGTAATTCAAGTTTTAATATCAAAGCAAGTAAATCTGGAGGGTCAAAAATCAAATTCAAGCTCAAGTAAATCAACTCCAGATCATCTCAAACAAGTTGATGATCAAATATATCAAATTCCCGATCTCCAAATAAGGCTCTGTCCTCTGTTTGCATAAAACAGGTGAGTAAACAAGCTTTTAATCTGTTTTAAGTCTTGTTGCATGCAGTGATCTTGAAGTAAATTAGTGATAAGTGATTTCATGATTGTTTTATATGATCATATGTGTATATATATGAATTGAATGGGTGTGCATGTCTGTTTACAAGATGTTTTCTCTGTTCTTGTTGTTCGGGTTTTAAATTTGAGAAAAAAAAATCATGTTCTCCTTCCCTGATCTTCTGTAGGGCATGTTGTATAAACAAAAATTGTTTGTTATAACATGATATAATTTTAAAGATGATTTCAAGCTAAATCTGAAGCCAGTCTTAATAAAAAGGAAAGAAGAACTGTAGGATTTTAAATTCTATCAAATATTCGACTTAAATAATTTCTGGATTCAAGTATATAATCAAATTTGTTTTCGAAATCTAAGTTTTTTTAAAAGTAAAATCATGATTTTTAGACTTGTAAATCAAGAGAATTTGCATGTTGATCAAAAGTTGGGTTTTGAGCTATTTTTGGTGATTGGTGAGGTTCGAGTGGTCGGGGTTCATGCTGGAGGTAGAGGGGAGGATGGAGATCACAAGAAAAATGGTGGTTGAATTTATTGATCGTCGTGGTGACCGGACGATGAAGATATAGGGTTTAGCAACCTATTTGAGTCGAGAGTGTTATCGAAGTGAATTCGACGTCGTGGGTTGACCGGAGTGGATCGCAGGAGGGGGAAACATTGCGTAGTAACGTGATGCGGCTTTGGGTTGGTTGGCGAGCTCACTGGTGGTCGGAATCGACGGCGAGAACGGTTTAAGTTGATCGAAGTTCGGGTTCCGGTGATCTCGAGTAACTCGATTTTGATTCTCAGGCTATTTCGTCAATCTGGAAGGCTAGGTTGGTCGATGGTGTTGTCGCCGGCGTATTGACGGTCGCGGCGATGGTCAGAGACGCTTCGACAAAGTGTGCACGTGCACGCATGAGGTTTATGTATCTGGAAATGTTGTTAATTGGGGAAGAAGGAAGTAGCTCGGGTCGTGTCTCGAAGTAGAAGGTGGATTTTCTCGAAGAAAGAATAGTGCGTGAGTGACTCGGGTTTTACTCGAGATACTTTGGCTTTGAACCCGGGTTTGTATTAAAGTTGAATTAACCAGATTATTAAAGGTTAAAAACAAAAGTATTATCAAGTTTTAAAGTTATTAAAGTAACTCAGTTATCGAGGAAACATTACCAAGTTTTCAAAGTAAAGTATTAACAAGTTAAAACAAGTTTTCAAATATTTTAAATGTTAAAATTAAATGTTTAAATTATTTTGTTTGTAAGTTTTTAATTATATAATTGATTCCTAAATGTTTTCTAAAGAAGATTAAATGATGTGATTAAGTATTTAATTTAATGAGATTTAAATAAGTAATTAATTAAGATAAAGAAATTATCTTAAATTAATCAAGGTTGTGATTAATTAGGAAAATTAATAAAATTTATTAAAAAGATAATCACTTAATGAATTAATAAGGGTAAATAAATTAGTGATAATAATCAAAGGGTAAATACTTAAGGAAGGTAATTAAGGGATAGTTAATGAATGTAATTAATGTGATGATCATTAACTAGTGATTAAAGAGATAATTAATTTAAGTGATTAATTGAATGATAATTATTTAATGTGATTAATTAAGGTTAATTAATGAATTTAAAGATTTCTTGTTAAATGTAATTAATTAAGGAAATAATTAATTAGTGAAAGTAATTAAAGGATCATTAATTAATGTAATTAATAAGAGTAATTAAGGGTTAATTAATATGAATGGTTAAAGGATAACTAATTCATGTAATTAATTAAAGGCTAATTACTTAATGTAATTAAGAAATAATTAATTTAGGATAATTAATTAAGATGATTAATTAAAGGATGATTAATTAATTGGTTTGTAATTAATTAATGTTAAGTAAGCATGATTTAAAAGAAATTAAAGTAATTAATTTAATTTATGTGGAGATTAAGTTAAATTAATTAGGAATTGTACATCTAATTAATCTTGCTTATGAATGTTTGAATAATATTGAATGCCTTGGATTATTTGATATATCTGATATGTGATTGTGATGCTCCATGATATGAGATGTTTTGGATAAATTGTGATAATGTAAGTTATATATCTGTGATAGAATTGCTATATGAATATGATATCCTGAATTTAAATTAAATTGTTTAACTTAACATCTTGGCTTAAAAAGGATGACATTTGAATTCGAAGAGACCGGTATCGGATAACAGCAATATCCGAAACCACTTCGATTTGAAATCTTCTATAATTCTTTATAGATTGATATGTGAAATCAATGGGCTGGATTGGGATAATATGGACCATTTAAACTAAGTTGGATACTTAGATATTGTTTTGTGAAAATAAGTGATGACTATATAAGTTGTTTACGTGTAGTAAGTACGAGTTACCCCGGGGTTTAAATAAGTTCTATGGATTGAAATTTCATGTTAGATGAGTTTACTCACGCTGGTTTCCAGCCTGACCCGGGGGTTACTTTGATGTAATGCTCGTGTCAGACCGAGTATTGCAGATTTTTAGGTAAGGACGTTCTGGAGCTCAGGAGGGAGCTGGATGGCAGAAACGTATGGAGTGTATTCCGCTGTGTATTTGAGAGTTGTATTGATAGTAGTATGGGGCAGGTTGATATACTATCCAGTCTATATTGTAATGATTGTAACTCTGATGAATTGTATGTAAAGTAACAATTACAGTTTTCTTTATAAAAATGCTATTATTTGTTATTATATTTAATCCGCTGCGAATGTGAGATGTTGTTGTTTTCTGTTCTTCTTTCTTCTTCCTTCCTTCTTTTCACTAACAATCTATAATTTTTGGAGTCGAAAATTACGGGTCGTTACATTTGGTATCAGAGCTGAAGGTTAAGCGAGAACCTTGGCTCTGGTGGGATTACTCATTAAGGATAGGGTCAATGGTACCCTAAGATGAGTTGAGTATATATATATATATATATATATATATATGAGAGCGTACTTGTTATTTTCTTATATAAAGGTTTTAAAAAGGTTTTAAAAATAAATGATTTTTATATAAGTTTATCTTTTGATGTATATAGAGATAATTTTCTAATCATTAAATATATTAAAGAAATTGGTTGTTGAACCATTGGAATTAAATAAAATAATGAGAATTAAGTGGTAATAGTAATACAACCAAATTGAAATTGAATGAAGATAAGTTTGAAATGGAACCAAACTGGAATTAAAATCTTCAATTTGTAAAAGTTATATCAGAATAAAGATAATAATGAATTGGTTTCCAGATATGATAATCTTGGTTATTATCATAAATGGTTGTTGTGTTTAATAATGAAATGTTGTAAATAATTAAGTAAAATGAAATGTTTTAGGGAAGTAAACTTTTAGGTGAATATGACTTATAAATTGGAATTGAAAATAATTTAAAATTGTGAAATTTTAAATCTAAATCCAGAAAACTTGAAATTGTTTTAAAGAAATTTGTTTTGAATTAAAACAAAAGGTGGTTTAAAATTTTAAGGTATAACTTGGTGTGTAAAGGAAATAAATATGTATAAATGAGGATATACATAATATCAAAGATGATTTGAAATGGATCCAAACTGAAATTAAAATCTTGAATTTGTAAAAGTTTTATCAGAATAAAGATAATAATGAATTGGTTTCCAGATATGATAATCTTGGTTATTATCATAAATGGTTGTTGTGTTTAATAATGAAATGTTGTAAATAATTAAGTAAAATGAAATGTTTTAGGGAAGTAAACTTTTAGGTGAATATGACTTATAAATTGGAATTGAAGATAATTTAAAATTGTGAAATTTTAAATCTAAATCCAGAAAACTTGAAATTGTTTTAAAGAATTTTTTTTTGAATTAAAACCAAAGGTGGTTTAAAATTTTAAGGTATAACTTGGTGTGTAAAGGAAATAAATATGTATAAATGAGGATATACATAATATCAAAGATGATTTGAAATAAACTCTAAGTGTTGAATTTTAATTTTTTCCTTGGAATGTGATATGAAAACCCAAAGTGATAAGTTTTTCAACTTATAAGTGGGAAGATTATTAATATAAAGTTTAAAATCTGAAATGGGAATTCAATTTGAGTAAAGTTGACTGGATTAAATTAAAATTTAACTTGGGAAGTTAAATGGTTGATTTTAAATGGGAGTTATAAGTGATCTCAAATGGGTTTGAGATCTGGAAATTGAAAATGGATGTTGTTAATTGGTGTTTGGATAAATTTGGATGTTTATTTATCCTGATATCATTCTATTGTTATAAATAATCTATGAAACTGAGAATTGGTTTTGAAATTAGAAATGGATAATAAATTAGAATCTGAAGATTAAATTGTTTTTGAATTCTTATTTGAACTTTGTAATAAGTTAAGTAAAGATAATTTTAAAATGGAATTTTGGAATTTGGATTCAGAATTAAATGGTTTAAAGATTTAAGTTGTTAAATTAAAAATAAAGGTAGATTTCATTTAAAAGCAAGGGTTAATTTGACTTAAGGGATTAAATAAACTTTTAAAATTTTTAACTCGAATTTATGTAATTCGAGATGGTTTTAAGTTGAGATTTGAATAGAATTAGTTCAAATTGAATTTGATTTGAATTAATTAGAATTGTGATTGAAGATGGATAAGCATAAGTTTAAATAGAAAATTTGAATTGAAATAATTTGAAATAAAATTGAAGATTGAATGAGTTCAAATTCAAATGGGAATTGGGATTAATTCAACTTGAATTGGGGTTAAATACATTTCAATGGAAATTGAAGTTATTTTAATTGGAATTGAGTCAATTTAAATGGAAGTGGAAATTTAAATTGAATTGATGGGATTGGAGATTGGGAATTGATCAGTTTGACTCTGGATTATTTTCAAAATAAATTGTTTTAATATAAACCTATTTTTCCAAACTATTTACTATACAACTTTTCTTTTTAAACCTAAAACTATCTTAAGCTTGTTTTACAATTACTTTTGGAACTATTAAACAATTTTACAACTGATTTATAAACTAATTACTATTTTTCAACTATTTATAATTACTTAACTATTTTACAACTATTTTACAAACTAATAACTATTTTTCAACTACTTATCTATTTTAAACTTTTTCAAGCTATTTTTAAATTTAAATAGGTCAAAGTTCAAACTGTTTGTAATTGAAGTAATAACTCAATTGGAAATGGAAGAAATTGAGAATAAGTGAATGGAATTAAAGGAAATGTGAATAGAAAAGAGAATTGATTTGGCTAATAACCAATAAAAATAAATACTTAGGATATACGTATATTATTATATTCGCATAGTGATTTGATCCAGATTCGAGTACAGAATTTTGAGATGGTATTATCGATCCGAGTTGGGATTTTTCGCTCGATTTTCGACGGCGAACCTGGATATGGATCTTTGATTGGTTCTGGATATTCTCTATCATAGTTGTGACTATGCAAGGAGAATGACGGTTTCTGATCAAGAAACCAGATCTGAGTCCGCACTAGGAAGTCGTGTGGACGATACTAGTTCGGAAGAGAAATTGTGTGATCGAGTGAGCGATCAGATTAATATTGCGTACGGATGATATGTGTACATCGTACGGGTTTGAATGAAATTGATATTGAAATTTTTGGATAAAAACTGTAAAATGGTTTTTGAAATGAAAAGTATATTTTGTGAAATATATGATGAAATAAAATGGGAGTTGAATATTTCTGTGATTAGAACTCATTTTATAGAAAAGTGATATGGTTAATAACTTTATAAAAGAGTAATCAAATTTGAATATTTGATTTGGAATAAAACAAAGTTATATATCTTTGTTATATAAGATAAATCTTCCCTTGTTGAATCTATTGCCAGAAGAAAAGGGTTTTGAAAATATTTGAAGTATAAAAGAGGTTTTATACAAGTTTGAAATGATCCAAAGATTTTCAAAGATATATATATCTATATATATGTATATATATAAAGGATCTTATGAGAATGAATTTGGAAAAGGTTTTGGGAACCTATGGATTTTGGAAAGGCTTTTGATTTTCGAGAAAAATCAGTTTTAGGAATTTGGAAAGCCAAGTTTGGAACTATCGATTTTGGATATCGATTTTGTGTAAAGGAGATTTTGATATAAATCATAAAGGGTATGATTTAAAGATACTATAAGTGTATAGTATAAAGTGTTTTGAGAATGGCTTTGGGGAAAAAGGCGCTCCCTTGAAATGAACTTCTCAGGAGTGCCACAGGGTGGTACTGCCTTGAATCCTAAGGGGGGGTTTCTAAAGTTGATCTTGTGAGGAGTCCGGAAAAAACTAGTTCCTGAGGATTATTTGTGTAGCGAAAGTCGAGGGGCTGGTGCCCACAGAGGCTTTTGGGTTATGCTGTGACGACAGTGTAACTCGATGTCACTGCGATCTACTGCAGACCATAGCGAAAGTCGTGTGTGCCGTTGAGAGCCAACAGTCTACGTTTGATTTTATATCGGTAGACTGCGACACTATGGTAACATAGCGAAAGTCGTGTGTGCCGTTGAGAGCCAACAGTCTGCGTTTGATTTTACATCGGTAGACTGCGACCTATGTGGGAGTGGAGAAGTTTCATTATTTGGCAGCGAAATTCGAGGGCGCTGATGCCTACAGTTACATGGACTTTTGCTGTGATGGCAACATAACCTAGGATGTAACTGCGATCTATAGTGGGTTCCATGGTGTAATCGAGGGGTGCGGAGTGCCTACAGTTATCTATGGATTTTGCTGGGATGGCAACGTAACCATCGGGTTAACTGCGACCATGGATGGGGGTGATGATTTCCAGACCATTCTCACCAAAAAATGTTTCCTCTATTTTCAAAAATGTTTTCTATATTTTCAATAAATTATTTTCCAAGTATTTTCAGTGAGTGTTGAAAACGGGTTTGCTAAGTCCTTATAGATTTTCAGTCCTACGTCTGATCAACGTATGACCGAATTTCTGTGAGAACAAGGATGGACTTGTTGAGACATTGAGTTATAAAAGTATTTTTTATATAAAAAACTATTTTTGTAATATTATATAGATTTTAAAGTATTTTAAAAATTTAATATAAAAGGGAGTTTATAGTTTAAAATGTTCAATAAGTAATTTATCAGATAATAAGTAAATAATAAATTTTGGCTTCGTTCCTTTTCGAGGACGAAAAGATTTAAATGGGGGAGGAATGTGATAACCCGGATTTTTTCGGACATCTGTTAACTGATAATTAGCTGGATTGAATTAATAAAATACTGATTTATAAATCGAACAAATTCAAATGTGATAATCTCCATTTTAAAATTTATTTAAAATTTGGTAAGATTGTTAATTTCAAATCAATAATAATAATATGTTGTATATATTCATGTATAGAGAATTATTTTATACAAATTGAATTTGTGTTTGTTTAAATATATATGATATATATACATCAAATTGATTTTTAAATTGAATTTGAATTTGAATCTAGATTTAAATTTGGAAATTCAAAGGGTAGATATTTTAAATATTTTAAAATAATATATAAGCTTTTATTTATAAATATAATTGGTTTTATTTTCTTTAAAGTAATTTTTATATATAGATAAGTATTTGTAAATTAATAAATTAAGTATAAAGCTTTTATTAATATTTAAAAATAAGTAAAGATTACTTATTTTACAAGTGTTAAATTATGAGATCATGTAAATAACATGTGTAGGTTAATTAACAAATGTGATGGACAAATGTTAGGGAATGATACAAGTGTCTTTTATTTATTTATTCTCTTTAAAATTTAATAAACCACAAATTAACTCTATATAAACATTCATCTTCTATCTTCATTTCTTTTTCCTTATTTTCAATTTCGAAACCAGGAAACTCAAGAACAAATCTGTAATTAATTCAAACCAGAAATCAAAATCTGTAATTCATTTGCAAATCATTTTCAAGATAAAGAGTAAAGCCTGCAACATCATCTTCAACCTGAGTATATCTAAAGTAAACCTGTAATTCAAGTTTTAATATCAAAGCAAGTAAATCTAGAGGGTCAAAACTCAAATTCAAGCTCAAGTAAATCAACTCCAGATCATCTCAAACAAGCTGATGATCAAATATATCAAATTCCCGATCTCCAAATAAGGCTCTATCCTCTGTTTGCATAAAACAGGTGAGTAAACAAGCTTTTAATCTGTTTTAAGTCTTGTTGCATGCAGTGATCTTGAAGTAAATTAGTGATAAGTGATTTCATGATTGTTTTATATGATCATATGTGTATATATATGAATTGAATGGCTGTGCATGTCTGTTTACAAGATGTTTGCTCTGTTCTTGTTGTTCGAGTTTTAAATTTGAGAAAAAAAAATCATGTTCTCCTTCCTTAATCTTCTATAGGGCATGATGTATAAACAAAAATTGTTTGTTATAACATGATATAATTTTAAAGATGATTTCAAGCTAAATCTAAAGCCAGTCTTAATAAAAAGGAAAGAAGAACTGTAGGATTTTAAATTCTATCAAATATTCGACTTAAATAATTTCTGGATTCAAGTATATAATCAAATTTGTTTTCGAAATCTAAGTTTTCTTAAAAGTAAAATCATGATTTTTAGACTTGTAATTCAAGAGAATTTGCATGTTGATCAAAAGTTGGGTTTTGAGCTATTTTTGGTGATCGGTGAGGTTCGAGTTGTCGGGGTTCATGCTGGAGGTAGAGGGGAGGATGGAGATCACAAGAAAAATGGTGGTTGAATTTATTGATCGTCGTGGTGACCGGACGATGAAGATATAGGGTTTAGCAACCTATTTGAGTCGAGAGTGTTAGCGAAGTGAATTCGACGTCGTGGGTTGACCGGAGTGGATCGCAGGAGGGGGAAACATTGCGTAGTAACGTGATGCAGCTTTGGGTTGGTTGGCGAGCTCATTGGTGGTCGGAATCGACGGCGAGAGCGGTTTAAGTTGATCGAAGTTCGGGTTCCGGTGATCTCGAGTAACTCGATTTTGATTCTCAGGCTATTTCGTCAATCTGGAAGGCTAGGTTGGTCGATGGTGTTGTCGCCGGCGTATTGATGGTCGCGGCGATTGTCAGAGACGCTCCGACAAAGTGTGCATGTGCACAAGTGAGGTTTATGTATCTGGAAATGTTGTTAATTGGGGAAGAAGGAAGTAGCTCGGGTCGTGTCTCGAAGTAGAAGGTGGATTTTCTCGAAGAAAGAATAGTGCGTGAGTGACTCGGGTTTTACTCGAGATACTTTGGCTTTGAACCCGGGTTTGTATTAAAGTTGAATTAACCAGATTATTAAAGGTTAAAAACAAAAGTATTATCAAGTTTTAAAGTTATTAAAGTAACTCAGTTATCGAGGAAACATTACCAAGTTTTCAAAGTAAAGTATTAACAAGTTAAAATAAGTTTTCTAATATTTTAAATGTTAAAATTAAATGTTTAAATTATTTCGTTTGTAAGTTTTTAATTATATAATTGATTCCTAAATGTTTTCTAAAGAAGATTAAATGATGTGATTAAGTATTTAACTTAATGAGATTTAAATAAGTAATTAATTAAGATAAACAAATTATCTTAAATTAATCAAGGTTGTGATTAATTAGGAAAATTAATAAAATTTATTAAAAAGATAATCACTTAATGAATTAATAAGGGTAAATAAATTAGTGATAATAATCAAAGGGTAAATACTTAAGGAAGGTAATTAAGGGATAGTTAATGAATGTAATTTAATGTGATGATCATTAACTAGTGATTAAAGAGGTAATTAATTTAAGTGATTAATTGAATGATAATTATTTAATGTGATTAATTAAGGTTAATTAATGAATATGTTTAATTAAAGATTTCTTGTTAAATGTAATTAATTAAGGAAATAATTAATTAGTGAAAGTAATTAAGGATCATTAATTAATGTAATTAATAAGAGTAATTAAGGGTTAATTAATATGAATGGTTAAAGGATAACTAACTCATGTAATTAATTAAAGGCTAATTACTTAATGTAATTAAGAAATAATTAATTTAAGATAATTAATTAAGATGAATAATTAAAGGATGATTAATTAATTGGTTTGTAATTAATTAATGTTAAGTAAGCATGATTTAAAAGAAATTAAAGTAATTAATTTAATTTATGTGGAGATTAAGTTAAATTAATTAGGAATTGTACATCTAATTAATCTTGCTTATGAATGTTTGAATAATATTGAATGCCTTGGATTATTTGATATATCTTATATGTGATTGTGATGCTCTATGATATGAGATGTTTTGGATAAATTATGATAATGTAAGTTATCTATCTGTGATAGAATTGCTATATGAATATGATATCCTGAATTTAAATTAAATTGTTTAACTTAACATCTTGGCTTAAAAAGGATGACATTTGAATTCGAAGAGACCGGTATCGGATATCAGCAATATCCGAAACCACTTCGATTTGAAATCTTCTATAATTCTTTATAGATTGATATGTGAAATCAATGGGCTGGATTGGGATAATATGGACCATTTAAACTAAGTTGGATACTTAGATATTGTTTTGTGAAAATAAGTGATGACTATATAAGTTGTTTACGTGTAGTAAGTACGAGTTACCCCGGGTTTTAAATAAGTTCTATGGATTGAAATTTCATGTTAGATGAGTTTACTCACGCTGGTTTCCAGCCTGACCCGGGTGTTACTTTGATGTAATGCTCGGGTCAGACCGAGTATTACAGATTTTCAAGTAAGGACGTTCTGGAGCTTAGGAGGGAGCTGGATGGCAGAAACGTATGGAGTGTATTCCGCTGTGTATTTGAGAGTTGTATTGATAGTAGTATGGGGCAGGTTGATTGTAACGACCCAGAAATTTCGAACCCGAAAATTCCAGATAGTTAGAAGAAAAAGAAAAGAGATAGATGAAAGAAACAGAACAAGACACAGATTCTCACATTTGCAGCGGATCAAATTACAATAGTAAATAATAATATCAGTTATACAAAAAAAAAACTGTATCAGTTAATTACATTTTTATATATCAGAGTTACGACATTTCTTAATCACTGGACAGTTAAAATAACTCGTCCCAATAAATAACATTATATCACACTCCATACGTTCCTGCCATCCAGCTCGCCTCCTGAGCTCCAGAACGTCCTTACCTGGAAATCTGTAATACTCGGTCTGACCCGAGCATTACATCAAAGTAACACCCGGGTCAGGCTGGAAACCAGCGTGAGTAAACTCATCTAATATGAAATTTCAATCCATAGAACTTATTTAAACCCGGGGTAACTCGTACTTTACTATAAGTGAACAACTTATATATCAACACTTATTTTCACAAAACAATATCTAAGTATCCAACTTAGTTTAAATGGTCCATATTATTCAAAACCGGCCTATGGATTTCACATATCAATCTAAAAAGAATTATAGAAGATTTCAAATCGAAGTGGTTTCGGGTATTTACTAATACCCGACTCCGGTCTCTTCGAATTCAATACCCTTTTATCTCAAAGTATTCACTTCAAATACAGAGTGTCACCTATGCTCTTTAACTCATATCAATAGATAACCACATTATCTCAATTTAAACCCAACATTTCATAACATATAGCATCAACAATCACATATCCGAGATATCAATCAATCTAAGGCATGCAATATTATTCAATCATAAGCAAGATAAATTAGTTACACCATTTCTAACTAAATTAAACAAATTAAATTTATTACTTAAATCACCTTTTAAAATCCTGCTTACTTAATCATTAATTACTTAAAACCCATTTATCAATCATCCCTTAATTACCCATCTTAATTAATCAATTATAATTTAAATAAATTCTTAATACTTGATTTATTAACCCTTAATTATCAATTAATTAATTACTAATCACCAATTAATTACTTAATTAATTAACTACTCATTATTAATTAATTAACTTTAATTATCTAATTAATAATTTTTAATTACAAATTAATTAAACTCTAATTTAATTAATTATAATCTTTAAGTATTTATTACTTAATTTATAATTAAAATAATTAATTACTCTTTATTAAATTATCAAACCTTAATTATCCTTAACAAATCATTTTCCTTTCTTAATTACTTAATCACATTATTAAACTTAACTTTTAATTAACATTTAATTATAACTATAAAATGATTTAGTTTTAAAACATTTTATTTAAATTTTAACAACTTAAATTAAATCAAACATGCCATTAAAATAAAGTTTAAGATTATTTAAAAAGAGGTTTATAAAAGTTTTAACATAGAATCATCCTTAAAATTTTAAACTGTTATTTTATTAAACTTTTAAATTTGCTTAACACTTTCTCTTATCCTTGCTTCGAGTCATCCATGCTTTTACTCGAGATCTCCACGAGTCTCCCTCGCAGCTTCTTCTCCTTCCTAGTTTTCTTATATAAAACTAAACTGCAATTTACACTACACGAACACGATAGTAACTTCGAGTCTGGCCCCTTAATTTCCGAGACTTCTTCGAGTCGCTCACGCATCCAACTCCCCTGACACGCCATCAACGTTGTGCACGTGCACATATGCTCCGACCACCTCTGATTAACTCGACTACCTCCGGCGAGTCATAAATCAACTCGACATTCGATTTCGAACTTCAGATCGAAATCATTAGGCCTAAAACGAAATCAAGACATTCACTTCGAACAGCAGTTCGACATCGCCTGGGAGAATTCGTCTCGCCACCACGCCTCTGACCATCGTTTCATCTGAAACTTCGGCAATAACTTCCCAAGCCCTTCACGCATCCATCCCCATCACTCCCATGAAGCTCGATCCATCATAGATGCTCCAGTCGTCACGATTCCAACCACGACCCACCAAAGTGCCTAAACCCTATTTCGTTCAATCGCCAATGCCACAAAGGATGATAAAATCATCAGGCATTTTTCTCGACATCTCTGACCATCAACCAAGCTACGACAAGAACTTCGAGTATCAATTGTTTGAGTATTGCCAGAAATTGGTGAAACCCATTTCCAATTCAACTTGAAACTGCTCTTAATTTACTTAATTAAAAATTCCCAGATTTGTTTTGAAAATCTTATTTTCTTGAGTGGATTCACGTTATATAATTTACTCAACATATAACGATACTTGGTTTCAACAATTTTCCAAGATTCATACTGTATATTTCTTATTTCCAGGCAAATTCAAACCTGAATACTTAACTATGGTTTTAAAAGTTAAATTATGTTTAAACGATCCTATCTTATTTGAAAACAAAAGATTAACAAATAATAGATAAGGAGAAATTTGATTTCTTGATTTATATTTTAACTCTGTAACTTGAAACAGACATGCATATTTCAAACAAAACAATAAACAGATCTACACTAATAAATATATACATGCAGGCCTATTTACATTCATACAACAACACTTATATAGTCATAAGATATCATGGTAGATCTCAGGTTTGTTTTGCTTACTGGAACATTTGAACAGAGGTAGATTTTATACATATACAGGTATATTCTCCTAGGATCATAGTAATTCATATATAACAAGATAAATTCAATCATCCAAACAACTTTTCATATAGGACTGTAACATGCAATAAAACAAACAACCATATTACTGTTTTTTAAACATTTTGTTTACTCACCTGCTTGGATTTGAACAGAGGAGCCTGAAAATTTTGAAACTGGGACTTGAATTTTGATCTGCACTTGATTTTGATTTTAAATTGCTTGATGTTTTGAGATGATCTGCATTTTGTTTCTTTGATTTGAAACTGATCTTGCTTCCCAGATTTGCTTTGCTTTCAGATTTGAACTTGGTTTTTAAATTTCCATTTCATTTAAATCTCAGGCTTTGGTTTTTGGGTTTTTCTCAGGTTAGTATGTTTCAGATTTTTCTCTGTTCTAGAAATGAGAATATGAAAAGAAAATAGAGATATATTCCTAACTTGATTTTATGATTTTAAAATAAAAGAAAAATAAAATTTAGAAGGTGACACTTGTCTAATAACCTAACATTTGTCATTTGCATTTGTTAATTATCTTACATTTGTTAAATAGTAAATATTTTCTTACATGGGTAATTTTATTTCTATTTTTATGTAATATGTTTTAATATATATACTTATACTAAATTTTAAACTTAGTTTCTATATTTGTAACTATCTTTATATTAAATGTTTAAACTTTCCACTTATTTTTATTTACATATAATTTTAAAAGAAAAATGATAAAAATCTACTTACACACTTAAGAAAATCATACTAGTTTAATATATCCTTTGAAAATTTAATACATTGAATTAAATCAATGCTTACAATTTACCCACATATATATATCTAAAATAATTAGAAAACACTATTTTATTTGAATGGTTTATATATATATATATATATATATTCACATCCTTTTACAATTTCCATATATACAGCTTCACATGGTCTTATATATATATATATACACTTCAAATTTTCAATTTTATTAGGTTTGCACATTACTATTTAATTTACTATAAGATATATCATTCCCAAATATTTATATTCCAACATTTATCATTGTTTTAAATCCATCCAGATTTTTTTTACCAGAATTTTATCTAATCAACTGGATAAAACTAGTTAATTATCCAATTATCTGATGTTAAAAATCCGGGATATCACATTGATATACTGTCCAATCTATATTGTAATGATTGTAACTCTGATGAATTGTATGTAAAGTAACAATTACAGTTTTCTTTATAAAAATGCTATTATTTGTTATTATATTTAATCCGCTGCGAATGTGAGATGTTGTTGTTTTCCGTTTTTCTTTCTTCTTCCTTCCTTCTTTTCACTAACAATCTGGAATTTTTGGAGTCGAAAATTCCGGGTCGTTACATAGTGATACGACGATATGGATCGTATTGAAGACCGGTGGTGAAGACTGGGTATTTGTGAAAATGAAAGGACAACCTGTCGAATGTCTTTGCACTGAGTTGCTCCGGTATAGAGATTTATATCACTCTTTTTGTGATGGGAAGTCCGATCGGGATTGTGAATACCCGGGTTGCAAGGGCTTCTTTGGAAGTGCCTTCGGTTCTGTTCGAACCCGGAACAGACTTGTATGGTTACGTGTCTGACATTACATTTTGAGATATAAAGCTGATTTCTTTCAAATACATTTCTGTTGGTGGCGGAGAATTTATTCTCTTAGCTTAACACCCTTCTTTGAGACGTACGAGCTCAGAGGTTATGTAGTTGAAATTTAACAGCAATATATTCCCAATTTGGTAATGTGGCATGCTGAGTGTTGCTGTGTGATGATTATTTATTGATCATTTGTGATCAAAGCGTGGCTTTGTGAAAAAGCGTAGCTTTGTGGACGAGACTTCGTCAGACCTCACTCTCCGGAAATGGTCGAAACAGGAATATGCGGCAAGGTTATGAGGGTCGCGCCCTTTAGGTATGTCATTTCCTTCTGGAAAAGGGTGGTATCAGGTATGGAGCCCTGGTATTTAACCTATGTGGATACTCCGATCTCATTTATTGTGTGTTTATCGAGGTGCCTCGGATAAAGGTCCCAAAGGACCGGGGGATGACATATTCGTGAGTTACCTAGTTACAGGGGTAACCCGACCTTGTGTTGGCAGAGAGCAGTTGTCTCTCGGGACGTCCAGCCAGAGGCGATCCCATGTGGCAGTAGGAAAGGAAGTTCCTTAGCCTGACCATTTGGTGGAAATCCAAAGAAACAATACGAACCCTGTACGGTTTTAGTTGTATAACCTGCTATGGAATGTGGCGGTAACCTGCTATTGAACATAGTAGCTATAGTAGGCATACAATAATGGTTGTATGCTGGCTAAGATTAATATTATACTTTCGAAATGTTTTTCACACTAGACATTAATAATAATAATCCACTGATTTGCGTAGTAAGCATCTTTGACTATCATAAGAAGAAATCTCCTCCAATTCCGCGTTTGCATTGTGTGTGTGGCGGGAGGTCATATGGTAGTTTCATTTTCCAAAAGCATTGCGAATCTATTTTATTTTCTTTGTGAAAATAACTGTTTTACGATCTCACACCAGTCGCCATGACTGACTCGGAGTTTATTGTTTCCCTTCTAAACTCTGGGTGCCCATAATTTTCCACACGGACAGCCTAGAGTTATGTTATCAGGATATTCTGGATATTCCGGAGCTTTGGAAGCAAGCTGGATGGCGAAACGTACTCTCGTACTTGTTTATTTATTTCTGCTGTGTATTCTATATGAGGACAAGTTATATAACTGTCCATTGTTGTATTGAGTTGTATATTGAATCTGATGATGTATGTATAAACTGATATAGTTCTTTGTTTAAAAAGATTATTCATTTATCAATTATATATTGTTCTGCTACGAATGTGAGATTCTGATGTTGTTTCTATTTTTCTGTTCTCTTTTTCTTCTATCTTCTTCTACCTCTTCTTTTAACCCTAATGGTTCGGTTTTCCGGCATTCGATTGCGCGGCATTTGATACAGTCGACGTATTAATGTCGACTTTCGAGCGTCGAAAAGTCGTATCATTACACTCGGCATTGTGGAGGTATGTGGCTCGGTGGAAGGCCTTGATGGGCATGGATCATTCAGAAAGCCCAACAACTCAGGATTTACCTATAAATACAGCATGTGATGGTTCAGAAAAGGGATCTTCTTTCTTCTCTCTTACTTTCTATTTTCTAAGGCTGAGGCTACTCTGCCATTTTGTAACTGTAATTGATTCGAATATCAATAAAAAGGAAACCTCGGGAGTGGACGTAGGCCGGAGTTAGCCGAACCACTATAAAATCTATTGTTCTTTACTGCTTTCATTTTAATTTTTATTGTTCTCCACTTCATCACTCTCTACACAAATTCTATTTGTGAGCTGTGACTGGTATTTGGTGCTTTCAACTGGATTTGGATGTCAGTGACCAATTTTGGCGCTAACAGTTGCTAATACTCTTAATTGTAAAACCATGAATTTTCCATTTTATTATCTTGGTTTTTTGATTAGACCAACTAAACTTAAACATGATGCTTGGTTTATTATCATTGGTAAAACTAAAAATAGGATTTCTAATTGGAACGGGAGATTTTTAGCGAGAGCGGGTAGATTAGTTCTTATAAACTCCGTTTTATCTGCTCTTACGATCTATTGGATGTCTATGCAGCTTTTCCAGATTGGATGATTGATAAAATTGATAAAATAAGAAGGGACTTCTTATGGAGTGGGGAAAACTCTAACAGTAGTATTAAATGTTTAGTAAATAGGGAATCTGTTTGTAATCCAAAAAGAAAGGTAGTTTAGGAGTCATTAATTTGCGTAACATGAATTTGTCTTTATTAAGTAAATGGTTATGGAAAGTTAAAGATATTAATGATAATCGTATTTGGAAAGAAATCATTTCTAAATATTACTATAATGGTAGTAATAATTTACATTTAATTACTCCTATAGTTATATGTAAACTGTCTAATTTTTGGAAATCAATTTTAAAATGTCATGAGATTTTTAACCTAGGTACTAATACAATAGTTCATTCAGGAAATAGTACTTCTTTTGGGCATGACCGTTGGATTTCTGTTATCCCTCTTAGGATTGAATTTAAAGAGCTTTTCGAGATTTGTAATATTAAGAATGCTTTAATTATAGATGTTTTTTCTCCTATAAATGACCCCCTTGGAATTTTAGTTGTAGTAGAATTTTAATTGGTACTACTCTTAGGCAGCTTTCTTTGCTTTATGCTAGATTGAATCTATATAATATTGATAATGAAAATGATAATATTAGTTGGGAATGGGATAAAAGTAAGAAATATACTTCTAATCCTTTTTATAGATTTCTTAACTTCTCGGGTGTAGTTAATAACTCTTTTAAATTTATTTGGAAAACAAATGCTCCTCCTAAATCTGAAATTCATGTGGCTAATTATTCATGGAAAACTAAATACTGTAGAATTTTAAAAAAGAAAAAACAAATTGATAATAAATGTTATTTTTGTAATATGCATTCTGAAGATATTAAACACGTATACTTTGATTGCATGGATACTTACTACATTATGAATAATACTCTCAAAATCTTTAGCTGTAGCCTTACAACTAAAATTGCCGATTGTGATTTCTATTGGAATAATTTTAGATTTAAGTTTAAAAAGGAAAATAGATTTTTACTTGACACTTTATTGATTATAATTTGTTGGTATATTTGTTTGAGAGAAATCAAAGAATTTTCAATAATAATAATAGTCATTCAAATAAATTGATATTAATAATTTCTTCATTTTGTTTTAATTGGATCTCAAATCCTAAATATAAAATAGCTAAAAATAACAATTTTAAAGAATATCTTAATAAGTTTAGTAATAATATTAAGTTATTTTAACATAAAAATAAAATTTTTGACATTAATAATTGTAGTATTAACATTTTTTCAAACTTAAATGATAATTTCTCTGTTTATCATAATACCCTTTTGATCAAAGGACAATAAGAATTAGTTTTATATTGTTTTTGTTTTAATTTTTTTAGTCTTATTTTTTTTGTTATAGTTTATAGATCTTTAATTTCTTTTGATCATGGATTCTTTTTTGTCTATTTTTCTATTTTGCATTTTTTCTGTCCTATTATCTTATCTTTTGTAGCTTTACTTTAATTTATTAATACATATATATGTATATAAATTTCATTTATATACATATATATGTGAATTATTCTTATATTTTTTTAGTTTCTTTTTTCAGATACAGGTTTTGGCCAGAAATGGTGTTAGATTCTTTTTGTAGGTTCACAGGATTGCTGATGGCAGGATTGCGGTCTGTAGCGAGGAGTTCTTCTCAGTTCTTCTACATCTTCATTATGATATTCTACTATCTGGGTGATTCATTTTCAGTGAGGCGCTCTCTCCAGTTTTGCCGAGTCTTCAGAGAGGAGCTTTCCATTCTAGATCTTTCGCATTACCATTTCTTTCGAGTCTACAACGTGGCGTGTCTTTCTCAGATGGTGCGGGCTTCTAGTATCTTTGGCGTTGAGATGCCCCATAGTTTTTTAGGTGCAACTAACACCTCAATACTGGGTGGTGGCCTTGCTGGAGCTCGATATTAGGGGGTAATGGGAGGTGGCCTTGCCGGAGCTCATTCTAGGGGTACCTGAGTTATTTTCTTTGTTATTTGTACTATGATTAGCTACCTGCCAGGCAAGTTGGAAGCACCTTGTCTTATGTGATATATACATATTTACATGTGTGCTCTCCTCTATTCTAGAAGATCACATATTTCTCTCAAAAAATTGTTTAAAAATTAAAATATAAGATTTTAAATTTAGATTTAACATAAGATATACATATAGTATATAGTTATGATATAATAAAATTTTCAAAATGTTTGAAAAAATTGAATATTAATTTCAAATATTTGAATTCCTATAAGATTAATAAAATTAATTAATTAATTAAGTTAACTAATGAAAAATTATATACATCTATTATATATGTTTGATACATGTTATGATGTTTTAAAATATTTTTGATATCATAAGTGTAACGACCCGGAATTTCACTGCTTTGATTTGCGAATATTTAATTAATTTTAAATATTCAAATAAATGGTTTTATAATGAAAATAAAGCTCTTTTAAATGATAAATAATAATCGTGAAATAGTTTTCAAAATTAGTTTATAAAAATATAGAGTTCGATGAAAAACGGGAAATGTGTCCGGAATTCATTTTCCTAAATTTCGACTTTTCATCAGCTAGAATTTGTCGGAACGTTGTGAACTTTAATGGAAACATATAAACATTCAAAATGGAAATAAATGTGTATATGTATGTATTTCTTATTCTATGCATGAATGCAATTATACTTAGGTATATAAGAAAAAAATGGAAAAAGGAAATTGTCACATCACGGGGACATGATTTGACATAATGGCAACTGGGGGAGACAAGAGTACATTTAGGGGTCATTTCATTTTGGATCATGTAGTTTTAGGAAGGGACAGGGGGGAAGACAAGAGTGGTGACATGGCAAGCTAGGAGTGGAGGGAATGGTACAAGGGTTAATTAGGTAATTTTACATATTCATTTTATATAAAAACATTTCTTTTATTTATTTCTTCCATTTTCATTTCATTTCCCCTTTTTTCATAAGTCTCTTCTTCTTTAAAGCTTTCAACAAACTTTAATGGCTTCCAACATAACTTTTCATGTTTTAAGATTTCAGAAATTAACTTTTAAATGTTTTAAAAACTTGTTTAAAGGTTCCTTCTTTTCCATTTAAATTTCTTTCATTTTACCCAAAATGGTTTAGGCCATAACTTCTTACAAATCGAAACCAGATTTTTATTTTTTCAAACCATGTATATTTCCAGTGGTTACAACTTTGTAGTTTACTACTTCTTCGTATTTCGATCTTAGATGCTCCAAAAATTCATTTTTTTGCAAGACTGTTTTTGAACCTAGATTTTGATGTCCGAAAATACCCCTCACTGTTTTGGCCCTAACTTCCTCAAAATTTAACATTTTGAGTATTTCTTTTTTTTACATGATAGAGGAAAGAATAATCCTTTTGACTACTTTTACAAAATCCGAGAGGAAAGGGTCCAAATGTCGAGGCAAAATGACCCATTTTCGAGAAGAATTTGTGGTTTCTCCAAGCTTTCCGAGCGCTAAAGTACTTCAAGTTTTCAAAACCTTTGGTGAGTAAACTTATTAACATTTTGGAAAGAATTTACTTATATATATGTGTGTGTGTTGGTTATGTGGTTATATATATATGTACGTGTGTATATATATATAATTGTTTGGTTCGAATTGTGGTATTGTTTAGATATGTTGGTTATAAAAAGGTTATGATTGTTGGTTATGTTTGGTGATGATATGATTTGGTATAATTGAACTTGGATATGTCGTATGTGTTAATCTTGTCTTGAAGCTAAAGTAAGTTAGGATGTAAACTAGTTAGTAAAGTGAAATTACGGGTATCCAAAGCGATAGTCGCTATGTATGTAGTTCGCTTAAAATTTCAATTTTTGCAAACTTTGGTTTTTATACTTCAAATTGTTTTGTGAATATTTTAGAAACTATATAATAATGTTTTTAAAAGTTAATTAAGTATTTAATAATTAATTGTTAATTAATTAGGTTTTAGTAATTGATAATTAATTAAATGTTAACAAGGTTTATTAACTTTAATTAAATAAAGATTAGTTTTTAATTAATTATCTTTTAAAGTTAAGATTTATTTTAATTAATTATTAATTAAGTTAATTAAGTATGGGTTAAGTAAATTATTTATATTTAATTTATAATTAATTAAATATAGGTTTAATTATTAATCATCGGTTTAATTATTTGATCGAAGATTTAATTTATAATAAATTATTTATTATGGGTTTAATTTATTATTTAAGTTTAATTAAATATTATTTAATTAATTAATTAATATTAATTAACATTTAATTATTAATGAAGGTTTAATTAATTATTTAACAATTAATAAAGGATTAATTTGGGTTTAATTAATAATTAATTATTGTTTAACTATTTAATTAAATTAAGTTAAGATTCAATTGAAATTAATTATGATTTAAATAAGGATTTAAATTTTAATTAATTATTTTTAAAAGCTTTTAAAAGCTTGTCAATTGAAATTAATTGGAGGAGCTTGGAGTAGGAGGCTTCACCAATAGTTAGTTGTTATTATTTTTTGTTTCCGCTATATTATATGTATCTTGTATCAGTTATGTAAGGACATGCTGTTATAACTGTCCTAGTTAGAAATTGTTTTAGTATGACTCTGATGTATCATTTTGTAAATGACTTTGTAAAGTACTATGTTGATTAATATATATTATTCCATTGCGTTGTGAGATTTTGTGATTGTTTAGTTTCTTCTATCTTTTATATCTTTTTCCCCCAACAATCTGTCTTGTCGGCACTTAGTTGTTCGGCACGTGAATACCGTTGATGTATTAGTGTCGACTTCTAGGGTTCGAAAAGGCAGTCGTTACAATAAGTATACATGTATGTATATAATATGATTTTCGAATTAATATAATTTAATTAAAATTGTTTAATTAAATAAATTAATTAATGGTTAAATAAATAAAAGGTTAATTAATTAAATAAAATACACATATATGAGATATAGGTGTTATACAATAAAAGTTGTAGTATACAATAAATATTTAATATAAAATTTATATTAAGATAATATAAAATTAATTTAAACATTAACTGATTATAATTAATTAAATAAGATTTAATTAATATCATATTACACATAAGACTATTATATAAGCAATATCAAATATAAAAGTTATATAATAATAAAACTTATACAATATGAATGTATAAATTAAAGGTGGAATAGTAAGAAACCCTAAACCGACCTAAGGAATAAACATATACATAAATGTATGTATACCATGATTTTTGATGTGTCAAACACTTGAACCATGAGGGTATTTCGTGAGAAATACATCATTTCATAAGTCGATATCACTCAATATAATATATTGAAGATTACAAATCTTTAATATAATGTCATCCTCTACTATATATATATATATGTATGTATATGTGTGTGTGTGTGTGTATGTATGTATGTATGTATGTATATTAATGAATTACTTGCATATTCCTTAGTTGTTGAGCAAACTCAAGCTAGGGATATTATGTGTAGTATTATTAATATATTGAATGGACAAGGTATGATAACTATATGTATTTATTGAGCAAACTCAAGATACATAAACTATACTTAGGCCGTCGCGATATGGTAGGTACGAGTGAATAATATCATTTCGATTTTTAAGCAAACTCAAGATCGAAGCGAAATTAGGACAAGGTACCAAGGGTTAGGAGTTTTGTACAATACAACTGATTTGGAGTTATCCATCGTCATGGAACTATGGCTTGTTTAGCAAACTCAAGGTCAAAATTCCAAGGTGGACGAGTCCTAACACCCGCTAGTGATGTCGAAAGACTTATATGTTTCGACTTAGGGTTTAGTGAAACAAAAAATACTAGTGGGAGCCTTATTATTAAAATGAAATGATAACATATAACCTTTCTAATATTGTAAGAACATATGCTATATAATGTTATAATTATTTACACTGATAAATTGCATTTAATACGATTGATAAAATGTTTATCAAATAAGATATACAAATGAACTAAATTGAAGATTGATAAATAGAAATATAATAATATGTAGTTACTATTAAATACTTCTTGCATGTTAATGTTTTCTATACCCACGCAAGCGCCAAATTTTATAGCTACTTAACACATTCGTAAATTTGATTGCTGACGTGTTTATTTGGTTATGACCATGTATTGCATTTACGGGTTCCGAACTCAAAAACAATAGAAGCAGTGGATATTTAATGCATATCCTGTCACATATAAGTGTTATATGGTGAATGATCACAGTTCGTAATGTACGATATTTTGATGAAATTAGTTCATTTGAAATAAGAAAATAAACCATATTGGGAGATTGAGTACTCAATTTGACTGATTACAATAAAGATCATATTGTGTTAAATGTGACATAAGATCGAAACTACAATGTAGATCTAAGAACCCGATCACTAAAATGTCAATTTGATAAGTTTACGCAAAGTGCAACATATTTGATGTCCTTAAATGTTAAAGATGATCGAGTGCACTTTTGTAAAGAGTTTTTTATGATGTTGTAGTAAGGGATTCTTTTTGAATGGTTTAACCATTTAGAAAGAATAATGAATGTATAAGAGTAGATGTGATTTAAGGTACAAATGAGACGAAGTGAGTGAATTGTCACTTTTGCTTCGTAAAGAATCATTGGAAATGGGAATTGTAATAATAATAATAATAATTGATACTTAACATTAAAATAAGAAATATGATTTCTATCCCAAATGTATTTTCATATAGAAAATTATTTTCTATGAGATATATTTCTTTGAGTTCAAAATATTTGATTAAAGAACTCTATGTTGTAAACTAGTTGCAATGTATGAAATAAATAATCTATATTAAGTGAATCGTGGACCTCCAAATTCAGTATGCTATTATAGTAATAGCGGAATTAGTGAGAGTGTGCTATGTAACACTTATTGATTGCATCAAGTTATGAAAATTGTTTCGTAAAACCTACTGCACATTATTTATGAAATAATGACTATTTTTCGGCGTCGACTGAAATATAGACATAGTTATATTTCAATATGAATATTGTGAATATTAGTTGTGAAATAAAAATATAATATGGTATTTGTTTTCACAATAAAAGTTATGCATTGGAAATACTGAAGTATCTAAAATTATTTACAGTAATTTTGGACTTATAAACTAAGACGTTGTTTTCAGAAATAATTTTTATTATATGATTATGAATTATATGAAACTAGTTGATTATATGTCAAACAATTAATGGCTATGCATCCATTCATTGGGAGCACCATAAGAGTTGATGAACTCTTCGTATTGATACATATAGATGTATGCAACCATAAGTCTATTAATACCAAAACGGTCCTATATACTTTGTCATATTCATCGGTGAGTTACCACACACATGAACATGCTCATAGAATATAAAATAGAAGTAATATAACATGCGATAGAATTAATTCGATTTGATCGAATGGTTGAGTATATTAGAAAGGGTTCAGTATGTACCTAATATGAATAAAGATTCAAACTCAAATGTCACTTCTTCCTAATACATAATGAAACATTGATATGAAGCAATCGAACTTTGTTCAACAAAGCAGATCAATGATAGGTGAAGTTGAGTTAAACTATTTCTATAAGGTATGTACTTAAGAGTAGCACACAAGGTTAAAATTAATATCAGAATAGTTTGCAAAGCCATACAAGATAAGGATTTATAAGAAACCCTTACATTTCCTATGCCAAGGAGTTTACAGGTCGTATGAATTGATACACTACATGTAATAATTATATGTAATAGATCTTGTATGAATTACCCCAAGAGAATTTTTGGAACAATAGTCATAACCCATACTAGGTCGTAGATAATCTCGATACGATTATATAATAGAGAAAATAGCGTCTCGATTGACCATGCATGCAAAAGATATGAATTTTATAAGAATGCGTTATATATATACATATATTAATTAACCAATTAACTTAATTAATTAATAATTTACTTAATCCTTTCTTCTTAATCACTAAAACTATTTTATGTACATTCGTGCACCAACCCAATATCACTATGTACCTTCTCTCCTTCAAATCCTACTTAATACTCCATGAATAGTTCCATCGTTAATTCCATCGCACTCCTTTTTGCACACTCTCCACGACGGTCCCGATCTCGTCAACTTTGGCCTCCTTATGAAATCGCGACACCCTTGTGCCCCAGTTGACCTCCAAATGTCGCAACTCCCTATGCCTTACCGGAGCTCCTCTAACAAATGCCAAATTACTCTGTTTCTAAACAATTTCGCTTTGCTTCCCTTCATTTCACCAACCGTGACTTAGAGCTCCGCCATCTCATCACGAAAGTCCCGGTAAGCAAGAGAGGAGCTTGGCCAACCATTTTTGCACCTTCCACCACCTAAATGAATGTGACACCCTCCTCTCCATGAATCCAATGGATCCGATCTCGTCGTCTATGACAGCTCAAGGCTCCTGCAGTCGGGGCATACTCAAAACCTACTTCACTTGGACCCGTTGAATATTAGGAAGAGAAAGAAAATGAGAGAGGAAAAGTTCATGCAAAGTGGTGTGGGTTTATTATATATATATATATATATATTCGCAAATAATCCACCACATGTTTAGAGCTTGTACGATCACACAATACATCGGATCGCTATGAAACTCATCGGTGTACATCGCCTCATTTTTTCTAGTCCCGATGGTACAAATTTTGTCTCCGTCCGAGATGGTGCTCCAAGATGATAATTTCATGCATTTCGAGGTCTTTCTGGCCATCGGACAAACCGATTCCAAAAATCCTTCAATCACACATTTCATAATGAGGTCCTCATCCTAGAAAGACAAGCCGTCGGTAGACATTCCTGTGGACTCGGCTACGCACTTATTTTTACAAAATACGTATAACAACAAGTAAATCATAAGCGTTTTGACTCCAAACATAGCAATATTTATACTTATTTTAATTCGCAGTGTCTATCCAGACTCAGTAGAAGTTGTCTTGAGTGCTAATTCGACTGTATGTTAAAGTTGGATTTTGGACCTTCAATTAATTAACGATTCAATATTTAAATTAATTTTTAAATATCCAATCATTAAAAATGTAGGTTGTTACATTGTCCCCTCCTTAAAAGTATTTTGTTCCCAAAATTTCTATATTCAACTTGATAAACTAAAATTTTCCAAGCATCTGCTTTGAAAATTTCAGCAATTCTTCCCTTATATGGTTAGCATTACGAGAAACTTAAGTACATAATATATTTCCTAACCCTAGGCTTTTAAAACTCCTCTTGTTCTGGAAAAATTTGGTATCACCTTATTTGCACGGCTAGCTCTGCAAAAACCCAAAATGACATATATACATCTCATATTTGACGACATACAATTATATATATCCAACTCTATCTGCACTAGAGATCTTTTATACCTCTTTCTTAGCAAGAGCATGCCATTTAGATGCGAATAAAAGCGAGTAAGCATCCCAATAGTGCACAACTGCTTCCATGTACCTAATATGCACTCCATAAAGAGGATTAAAAACAACTGCAACATTAAACCATGAATTTAAGCATGCTGAATAATATTGTAACAACCCAAATTTTGATTAACATTATTTAGGATATTTTATTAGATAAACAAAATAAAATAATGTAAAATGGTAAGGAAATTGATATTTGATAATTAGTACATGTCGAGCCTTATTTAAAGAACTAATGAAAATACTTAGAACATTAATAAGAAGCAGGATAAGCTAAGGGCAAAATATGAATAAGTTATAATTCCTAATACATATCCTTACATTCCTTCTCCCTTATCCACTTCATTCACATAAACAAAACTCAAAGAATAGGGCCGGCCATAGCTAGGAGATTCAAGAGAAGATAATTTAGAAAAAAAGATCAAAGCTTAGGGAAATCAAATCAAATACAAATCTCAACCTTCTTAAACCATTCAAGGCGAATACTAGTTATACATCTCAAGTTTTTATCCATTATTTTCAATTTTATGTGAAAACCCGAATCTTTTGATGTTATTATGCCATGTTTTAAATTCAGATATGCTGTTGGAAACATTATTATAGAAATGGGTTTTAAATTTCATAATTTTTTTTGATAATTCATGAATATTTTATGATTTTCTCAAGGGAGGAATATTGGTTATTTCAGGTTTTAATTGGTAAAACATACATAAATAAATTTTTTAGCCCTGAAATTTTGATATGTTAAAGAATATAATAAATCTGGTTTATTATGATTTTTAAGGATTTTTCTCAAATGTTTAAGATGGATTATAAATTTATTTTGTTGGAAGGGCTTAAATTTTAATTAAGATATTAACATTAGGTTAAGGGTTTGTAAAGGTTTTGGAAATGATAAATCTGCTCTATGGCAGGTTTTGCAAAAGATTTTGGTAAAGAAAATTATTGTCCAATAAAATTTTGACAAATAAAAGGAGTTGGTAGAAAGATGTTGCCTTTATAAGAAAGACAACAGTTTTGTTAAAAATTACAGTTTTACCTTGCCGAAGTCATCGTCGTCGAAGGCATTGGTGTCGCCCTTATACGTTACCGACTTTGATCAATGCATAGGATATCACTTCTAAGTGTCATGGAACGAATTCACATAGACTGGCGACGACATTGGCACATATGTCCGCGACTTTGATGGTGTCACATGTACTCCTAACGTCAACTTTTAACCACTTCGTCATAAGTCATCCTTATCGACACGGACCTTAAGGCATTGACGCCCATTATACTTCGACAATATAGTGCCATGTTTCATCCTTACCGACTCTAATTATTTCCGCCTAACTCTAAAAACCATTTTAAAGTAGCTATGTTACCATCATCAACATTAATGTAAAATGGCCATAGTAAGGCTGCATTTCCTTTAAAGCTTTAGGGTCAAAGATCTATCAATGCACCACCCCTTATTTTTAAGTTTAAAGCTTTTAACACTTTGCAAACCTATGAGACTCTATATTAAGATATGCAATGAGGATGACATCGACTATATAACCTTATATTATAAATATCCAAGGTTTTAACATATTTTGCTATTGAAGAGGGACGATGACCCCTAATTGCGTAAATGACGCCGAGCTTCACCAAAGGATAACTTTACTAAGTTTTGGCTTCATAGCTATTGTTTTTTTAGGGCGATGACCTCTAATTGACTTCAATTTCACCAATAAGGTTTTATAAAAGCATATATCATGGCGCAAATATTTTGGGATAAAGTAAAAGGCCATATTTTCCTTGTTTTAAATATGATTTCAAGGGTTAAATCATTTATAAAGGAATTGATTTCAAGAAAATAGAAAAGGGTATTTAGCTTAGAGTTTTACTAAAGAATGATTACTCTTATGACTTTTGGAAAAATTGTGATAAGATAAATTTGACTTAGAGATTAGAAAACCAGATGGGACTGGTGTAGGGTAGCGTCCTATACTTTATCCGTTAGCCCCTAGCCGATATAAGTCCAAAATTCTAGTGCGTAGGGCTTTGTCACAAGTAATACTAAAAGAGGAATACACAAAGATGAGATAGGTCATTGGTGAGCCCGCAAAAACATTAGGATTAGAGTAACCCTAGGAATAGTAAGTTTCGGACAAACCGTCCAGTTGTCTTCTAATAGTATGTTAGAGAATTTGATAAATCCAGTAGGCCAGAGTTAGCCAAGGTTTTTAGTTACCTTGAGAAAAATTATGATGTTGGGACATATAGTCCATTTAGATGATTGGTCATGATTACACATATTGCATGCATGGACATTATTGTTTTTGTTGTTCATTTAACCATTGTGGTCACAGGAGATATTTTGCAAAAGATATATTTTTAAAAGTGATATTGGTGAGGGGAAATCCCATTCCGCTCATCGGCGTGGTCTCACTAGATATCCATAAATTAAGATGGCATATTATTATTCACACCAAGATTTTTGTCTGACTCGAAGTTTATGTTTTCCCCTTAAACTCTCAGGTGCTCAAAACTCAGTTTGAGTAGGTCAGGAGTAAGGGTTTACTGGTTAAGTAGGTTTTAGTGAATAAAGCTTCCGGAGATGTGCAAGAGGCAAAGCTAGCTATTTAGGAGTCTATCTTTATATATTGTTAATCCACTATGTTGAAGTTATTTTGTTGAGGTGTATGTAAAGACAGGTGTTATAACTGTCTAGTAGTAAACTCTGATCAACCAAAAAGGAATCTTCATATGTTTCTTTTGGAGTATTTTGTAATAATTTTAATTTATCTAAACCTGGGCAATGTTTAGGATTACGTAATGAATATGAAATATGATCTTTAAAATGAAATGAGAAAGTTTGTTTTGAAAGTATGTTTAAAATATTTCATAATCTTGTGCTTTGATGTTATTGATATGATTAACGTATCCGAATTTTGTCACCAGAGATTAATACTATAGATGGCTGCAGCATCTGTAGCGCTTAGTTTTAGGCCTCAAATTGGTGATCTTACATCTCTGTAATAGAGCATAGGTTTATGTAAAAAACTAAAAGAATTTTTGAATTTCAAAATGTTTTGAAAACATAATCCAAATGAATCCGAGAATAAGATTAGGGTATGTGATAACGCTATATTAACGTACTTGTATTTGCTATATACAAGTATATGCCTTATCTATGTTCTCCCTCTCACTCAGACCGTTCTTCCGTATCTTACAAAGGTTCGAATGTAGATTCGGGGAAGTAAGATATGGAGGCAGGAAACATAAGATTTAATCTCAGTGGAAGAAGCACAACTATCAATGGAAATGTCAGGCCCAATACTAGAAGGAATTTAGGTCGACAAACAGTTGCTGATGTGGGTGCTGAACACTGGTTAATATGGAAACAATGTATCAGTTCTTTTATAACATGATGCAAGCAGGAGCTACTGCTGGATTAGTTGGTGGAAATGCGGGAGGAGCAAATCCTGAAGTTCTATCTATCAACAACTACGCTGTTCTAAGTAGAGACTATGCAAAACTTGGAGGAAAGCCGTTAATTGGAACGGAGGATGCAATTAAAGTGGAAATTGGCATCCAGGCAACTGCAAGGAGCTATGTTGTACTGGTGCAATAGTGTGACTGTTGGGGTAGCATAGGGAACATTGACTTAGGTTGAATTCAGGAGGAGGTTTGACGAGAGGTTTATGTCTGAGATCGCTAAGTCAACCCTGATAAGGAATTTGCAGAGTTAGTGCAAGGTGATATGACAGTGTTGGAATATGCAATGAGGTTTAAGGAGTTGTCAAGATATGGGTATGCTACCGTTGACACCGTATTCAAAAGGAATGAGAATTTCATCCATGGACTGAGACCTTTGCTTACTAGGGCAACTTTATCACATCTCAGGGATCCATGTGATGTAGTCGTGGATATAGATTTGAGACATGAAGAGATACTTGCGTTGTTTAGTGATAACAAGCCATAGAAGCTCAAAGTGGGCAAAATTAAAAGAGAAAATTTTACCAAAAGAAGGGAGCTTGGAAGGGTGAAGCTGCCAAGAAAGGAAAGTCTAAGGTTGTGTATTACAAGTGTGACAAATAAGGGCATTATGCTCATGAATGCCAAACTGGTAAGGGAAAAGAAGTTGTTGGAAAGAAGAACATTAAGTGCTTTAATTGCGACCAAGTGGGACATTACAAGAACAAATGTCCAAAAGTTGCCAAGGCAGAAAAAGGAAAAGTATTTGCTTTGGAACCAACTATGTAACAACCCGCATATCTATCGATTTTATATTTAAATATTTTATTTAAATATTTTATCGTTAGTCGGATGTTAGTCCGAAAAGCTACTTTTTGCATACGGTCAAATTAGGACTCGAGACCACTCCCATTGAGTTCAAAACGACGTTTGCGATCTTTTTGAGTATACACTTCGACATCTTTGGAGTAAGTGGAAATTTCGTCACTTTTTCCCGCCTTTGACTTTGGTTTGGACTGCACCTTCTTAATTCAGCCCAACCCTCTTCCTCACTTTATCAAACACTTCAAGCTTTGTCAAAAATGGTGGTGGGAAAGAGAAATTAAAACTCCAAACTCAAATTCTATTTCAAATCCGAGATTCAGCTCCATATTCACGTGAAGAACATTGATTCAAGCTTGTTGGTGTTCTTGCTTTGCTCTCAAGTCTCATCTTCATCAATTTCGTGGAAAAGGTGAGATTTTTAATCTCACATCTCGCCTATAACTGTCATTGGGTTGTTGGAAATGACTTCCTATCACTTTAGCATTAATGTTTGCAACTGATTTGGATTGAATTGGTGAGAAACTCAAGTTTCAGTGTTGTTTGCAAAATCTGGCCCTAGGTCGTTCTGCCCTGGTTAGGTCGTCCAGGCTGCTAGCTCGCGCGTTGAAAAGTCACCACTTTCTTAGGTCGTTCACGAGTTAAGACTTAGGTCGCTTGCGTGCTTAGGTCGTTCTGGCTTAGGTCGTAGGGAAATAGGTCGTAGGTCAAAGCAGCTTTAGGTTATAGGTCGTTGCCGACCTAAAATTCCTAGGCAAACCACTAAGTCGCTCGACTTTTGTTAAGTCGTAGGTCGTTGCCGACCTATAATCTCCAGGCAAAATGTTAGGTCGTTCGCCCTTAAGTCGTAGGTCATTGCAGACCTATAATCCCCCAGGCAAACTTTAAGTCGCGAGTCTTAGGTCGCGAACCACGTTAGGTCGCGTACCCATAGGTCGCGAATCACCTTAAGTCGCGTAACTCTGTTAGGTCGTAAGGCCTTTACTTCTAAGGTCGTATGGACTTAACTCCGTTAGGTCGCAAGATCTTGTTTCCCTTAGGTCGTAAGGCCTTAGGTCGCACCTCACTGATAGGTCGCGCACATCCTTAGGTCGCGCCTCACTGTTAGGTCGCACACTTCGTTAGGTCGCTCGCGAGTTAGCACTTAGGTCGTTTGACCTGTTTTCCCCTAGGTCGTTCGACCTGTTCTTCTGCTAGGTCACATGGCATTCTTCCCTTAGGTCGTTTGGCTTCTCGAGGCCGCTTGCCTTCACTAGGTCGAACCCCGTACAACTCTGCGTAGGCAATCTTATCTGAAAAGCATTTAACAGAACTTCCACTTTGATGCATTTTAAGCTGATTTCCTTGGATTTTGCTCACGTCTTCGAATGTGAATTTTTGTGATAGATTGTTTCAACAATCGCTTTATGACTTGTCACTTTAAAGATATATGAAGGTTTCAATACTAGTAGTAAATATCAAAACTCTTTCATCAAAGCGATTTCATCACTATTTTAAATATCAAAAGTTCGTTTTCTCAAACCGATTTCCAATCTACTAGTATATACAAGCCTTTACTTCACTCGAATGAGAAATCGACTTAAACGACTTAGTAAAACGAGTGGTATGAAACGCTTGCGTTCACTTCGTCGGTTAGCTCTTGGACTTGTTCGATTGAACCCTTTTTATGACAATTTTCTAGTGAAGATCTACAGTTTGTTCGTAAATATTTAAGTTAAGCAAGTGGTTATGGGACATGAAGCTAAACTCATATATTTACTAGCTTGGTGTGATTGACACTTCCTGATGATCATGACGATCATTTTTGTGATTTAGACTAGCGATTGAGCGATGTGTCTTTGTCTGCGAGGGAGACTATACCCCGTTTATGTGATGTTTCGCCATCACATATTTAGGGTAGCACCCTACGGTCTTCGGGCCATTCCTGTGTGAAAATTTAATGGATCGCTTCCATGAGATAGCTTCTCGTCATGTGTTTTACGCGTAGGTGAGTTTTCATGCTCCCATTCATGTGTTAGGCCTCCCCCTTTTTATGTGTTTTTCTGGATTTCTTGTGATGATTTCTGGAATTTATGCTTCACCAATTTTCATGATTTTCATTGATATGATATCAGATTTTGTGCATTGGTGAATTTATGTGTTATTGACTTGTTATGAATACAAGTTTAGGGTATGATACCCTAGTTTATCTTTGAGAAGATTCTTGTGATATTGATTGATCTTTTGTTGATTACCGTTTACATACTTATAGTAGTATGCCGTCATAGTTGTTACATGTTCATGCCATATTATTTATCCTATACCTTATCATCTGATATTTATAGCTAGACTGATCCATTTATTATTTTCTTATAAATAATACTCGGGTCAGACCGAGATGTTACAGGTGCTTCTGCTTGACTTCCCTTCAGGATTATTCTGACTTTTGGCTAACTACTTAGATTAGTAGCTTTTGGCTGTACACATTTGAGATATAGACTCTATGTAGTGTACTTATTCTTTTGTATAGCACGTGATGCTATTCTTTTGTATTATCGCGGATCTTTCTGACCACTACTCTGATGTACACTTTCATGTGTTATATATATTTATTCATATCTTCTTCCGCCTTTGTGATATGGATGTCTGTGACTGATTTATGTTATGATTACTTCTATGTTTGTTTTCGAAGATTATATATAGCCACCGTGTGATAGCTTTGTGTTTGTATCGGTATGTCGGATTTCCTCCTTAAAAGATATGCATTCTATTCTATCTGACATATCGGTGCTTGCACAAAGAAGTTACATGGATGGTCGCTCCTCCACAGCCTTATTCTCCGTGCTAATTGACAGCACTACATCGTAGTGTTCTTGGTTAGCGTGGGTATAGAGGTGGGGTGTAACGACCCGGAATTTTGGACCATTCACATCCATTATAAGTGTATAGGTAGACACTCATGCCGGAGTTGAATTGCTCAAAATACCGCGTTGTTAATTTAAATTTGGCAAAACTGAACATATACAGTAAATAAAATATCACAGATCACAGACACAGAGTAA
This sequence comes from Allium fistulosum, assembly GCA_030737815.1. Classification (NCBI taxonomy): domain Eukaryota; kingdom Viridiplantae; phylum Streptophyta; class Magnoliopsida; order Asparagales; family Amaryllidaceae; genus Allium; species Allium fistulosum. The sequence continues at coordinate 1,261,694,244 of CM060901.1, forward strand.
TAAGTGCAGCGGAAATAAAAGAGATAGTAGTTCATGAAGCTACTATATAAATATATAAGTTACATCAGAGTTAAACCAGATACAACGGAAGAGTAATATGATACATCAGATACAAAGCAGAATACATCACTGGAATCATCGAATATCTGAAAGCTGGATAGATAGCTGGATCTCCAAGCGAAGCTCCAACTCCAAAGGTGAGTCTCGAATACTGGTACACTCAGTCTGACCCGAGCGTAAAACAAAAACACAAGACACTCGAGTCAGGATTAACATTCTTATATTAATAAATCCAACTCAAGTTAAATAGCAATTGAAATACAAGTAACTCAAAGGATGTTTGGAATAACCATCCTTTAAGGATCCGTTAAACTATCTACTAGGTAGTAATATACGCTAAGTAGATAATGTCTATCAGTAATAATAAGATATCAAAATAGCGTTAAGTCATGGCCCATTCCACCCTTAACACATTTTTATTTCCAAAAGCATATACAAGACCGTAGTTTCCCCAAAACCGGAAGTCACCAGAGGGCAATCCATATACTAAAGGTACAAATCAAAATCGTAGTGGTCGCGCATAAATGGAATACAAGTATGTCAAGGCACATGAGGCAATACCCAAGGTAGTGATACTACCGTTCGCCTGATCCGGACTGGTGAGAATGCAACGCCGCAGCGCCCGCAACACCGTGAAACAACACTCCCAAAATCAAGGGTGCACCAATCGACAACAAGTATAAGTAGTTCGAAGAAGTGTGTCCACTTGAGGTAGCTAATCCTCCATTGGCCCGGCACAGCTCCTGTTTTAGTCATTTCCAATTTGACACAAGTGTCAAGGCTATCCATCATCGTTCTCCTTCTTCAGTCAACACGTACATCATTCCAACCACTTCATTCTGGATCATCACTCCGCGTATAGTTATTAAAGTGGTTTTCGGTTTAGATAGAGAGTATTTCCATAACCGACTCCGGTCTCTTTAATAACTTTCGTAATTATTACACCGATTGGTCGTTTGTTTATTTCAAAACCAAATCAATTTCAATTCAATTAGAATTCGTAAATCAACATTTCATTTGTCTTTCTAAACCAATTTCCAATATTTACGTTTCAAAACTTCCAAATTCACAATTTCAAAATCTTATAATTCAATTTCAATCTTTATTTAAAACAATTCAAATATTGATTCAAGTTCGCAAACAAGTTTCATTCTGAAATCATTTAAATAAATTTAATTTAACATTCAAATCAATTTAAACTCATTTATCAATTTCATTCAATATTCATTAAGTTACTTTATCATTCAAAACAATTTCTATTAAATTTCCAATTCATTAAGTCAATTCTTAAGTTCAACTTCATTAAATCAAACTTTACAATTTTGAATTTAAACTAAATTCGCCAAATCAATTCTTTCAATTACAAGTCTTACATTAATTCCAAAATATCACATTTTCATTTCTTGTTAAAGAAATTCCATTTCACTTATTTACTTTCTTAAATAATTTTCCAAAACTTACTTAATCAAGAAAGCTCAATTTCAATTATTTACGAAGTAAAATTCACTTATTCAAAAGTTCGATTTTACTTATTAAAGAGTTCGATTCAATTTAATCATTAAAAATCCAATCTTATTTAATTATTAAATAATTCAAAACTTAATTATTAAATAATTTCAAAGTTAATAATTTCAAACTTAATTATAATTTCAAACTTAATTATTAAATCATTTCAAACTTAATTCAATCATTTCTCAAATTAAACAACACTCTTTCATCAATTACATTGTTAATATTTTGTTTCAGATTATTTAATATTAACATTTTCCTTTCATTAAAATTCAAATTTCAACTTCATTTCAAAAACCATATTATTTATTCAAATAAAATCTTCGTTTATTTTAAATCAAATTATTGACCAATCGGGTTTTTATTTAATTTTCTATCCTAGGTCAAAGTTCAATTTGGGTATTTATCATTTCAACCCGATTCCAATTCAATTCAAAATCAAGACATAGCAAAGGGAACTTGCAGTGTGATAACAGGGATGGTGTCAAAGTAAATAAACAAGCAATAACAATAATCAATATCAATCCAATAATCAATTTAGATAATCCCGAAATAACCGTATTAATTCGCATTGTCATTTGTACGAATTAATATAATTATTTCTAGAATCTACACTATCATTTCATGTAGATTAAATATTATTACATTACGGTTTTCACTTGCCATTCAATTTACAATTTCATACATCATCAATTTTGCAACATACATTCAATGGTTCAAAGTGTAATTAAACAAATTCTACGTGTCAATAAATTTAACAGTTAAAGGGATCATATTATACAAATGTCAGTTAATCAAATTTAACAATTAATTATCCTATATCAAGTTCAATTTCACACTATTTATCATTTTAACATTAACAATTTAACGTCCAATATAAACATCAAAAATCAATCAATTATCAGCCAAACTGTATTATTATTGCATAAATAATTAACAGATAATGGTGTCAGATGTCACAGGTGAACTGATACAGGTAATAGCAGTGTAAATATCAAATAGCAGCATATTTCAATTGTCGTTTCAATTGAAATCAAATTTAATAAATAAAAGAACGTTAATCGTGAGTGAGTGCTCACCTTTCGAGGCTAGAGAGATTTGACGACGGAATGAGTTTCGAAACCAAGCACGAATTTCAAGGTAAAGCTAGATGGACCTGAATACGACGGACAATCTGATAGATACGGAAATCGATGAAGCACTTGGAATCAGTTTGATAGAGATAGAAATTTTATAAATATAAATATTATTATCTTAAAATCAATATTTTAAAACTTATATAAACTCATCATATGCACACCTTACATATCCACATATACTACTAATATATACGTGCCCTTAATGTGACACATGCTACAATCCAAACATACTATTGTACTTGTTTAAACGCACGTGTATACATGCACAAATAGAAATATACATCATTTCAAAATATATGTATATAAACAGTAGCCCAAACATATAAATATGTATACAAGTTTACTTTATATTATAAAATTTAGAAATATATATGAATAGATCAAATCAGGCAAACTTATAATATGACGTACCTAATGATACCTTAACGTGTTATACAAAAATCAAAATGTTAGTATATCATAAATTAAAGTAGAACCACCTATACTCGCATATACACAACTAGATGTACATCTGTAGATTCCTATACATGCATGTGGATATAGACGGCTTATAGGCAAAACAAAGCATATATACTCATGTTACTTAAACCCCTAAATATGCAGACCCACTGTAAAATTTCATATACCTTTATATTATATACCCATCTACCTTTTACCCATATAATACTTCTCTCCCATCTAGTATACAACAACATACATATAAACTAAAGTCGAAGCCGTAACTTACATATATATACTAATATACAACAGCAACTAAATGCATACTTACGTATAACAAACAATAAAATAAAATATTTATGGATATACCTTTATGAAATCACGTCTATAATACTCTCTGTAACTAAATGTACACTAGGCTCTGTTTATATATATGCCTATCTATATATCCAACTAATAAAGTACTATCATATAATATTTACATATACACAGAGCTCAAAAACTTACGGAAGAGGCCATGCAGCGGAGTGGGAAGGCAAGAGAGGTGGTGGAGGAAGCTTCGGCCACGCGTGGTTGGAGGAGCAAGCCTGGCGGTGGCTCACGTGGTGACCAAAACGACAAGGGATGGGTCGCTGGTCGTTTGGCATTCCTGGATGAGGAGGAAGTCAAGGCTGCACGGTGGGGTCCAGGCCTGGGCGAAGGCAGTGGGCTTGTGGTCGACCATGGAGGCGTGGACGGTTTCGGTTGGTTGCGTTGGGCAGTGGAGTAAGGCTCACGTTGATCATTTCTTCTTTCCTTTTTTTTTTCCAAAGAAGAGGATGTGGTTGAAACGGAAAGAAGAAAGCAAGCTTTTGAGATGAGAAAGAAAGAAAGATGGTGGGAAACGAAACTAGGTTCCAGGCAAAAATGTAAATGAAAAGCTACAGGGAAGAATTGAAAAGCCTCTATATTAAAATAGGTATGTACGTTTCTTCAATAGAACCGAAAGCAAAGTGAAAAGGTACAGAACAAAATAAATTAAATGAAATGTGAAGGGACACCTTGGAAGAAACGAATTGAAGAAAAATATAATAATAAATAAAATAAAAATGGAGGAGCAGGCTTTTAAGATGAACAACCAACAGCCTTTTGTTATAATAATTATAGTCTATTCTTTTTGAAGTTTGTAACCGAAAAAATGTGAAAGGATAGAACCATAATTTGGACTATTGGGAATAGAAATGGTAAGCACGAGGTCTCAGGGAGTATTTAAAGGTAGCCAACCGCTGAAAGAATTTATATAGACAAAGTAAACAAAAGGCTCCAAATGTATAACGGTACATCGAACTGTTCAATCGCTTCGTCGCGCAACTCAAACACAGAAATGAATATACCGCGGTGCTCAGCACGACGAGACGATCAAAACGGTATACATATATCAGTGGTATGATTGAATTATAAAAATTCGAATTTTCTACCAGCGGAAAATGCAAGAAAAACACTGAAAAATAAGATCGACGGAGCCAAAGATGTCCGAATTTGGAAAAACGACGAACTGACATCTTGCTCAAAAGATGTTTTAGAATTTTTCTATCTAAAAATATTTAGGTTTCGGAAACATTTTATTTTCAACGCTTTTTAACTGATTAAATTGAAGTGAATTTACGCGCGAAATAAACTTTCGTATTTTCGGACGAAAATTTACCAGTTACTATGTTTAACTAGACGTATTTCAAATATCAAATTTATATTTCAAAATTTTATCGTTTAAAATTTCACAAAATTTCAACTAATTACGTTGTTAAAACAGTTGAAATTTTACGGGTCGTTACACTCTCCCCCACTCAAAACTTTTCGTCCCCGAAAAGGAACGAGGTTGGAGAATAGAAACAACTAGAAAGAAAAACAGATTTGGAATACAAAATAACAATTAATTTAAACCATATAAATTCAAATTTAAATTAATTGGTATTCAATAATTGATTTAATCCATTTGATTTCACTAAAATCAATCTCAACTATTTCTAAATTCATTATCTTATTATCCAATTATCTTCAATTTACAATTTTTAAAACAATAAATTTGAATAGTCTTTTATTATAATCATATGTTCTACAACAATTTTAAATTCTTCTTTATTCCAAATTACTGTTAATTTTATTCTACTTAATATATCTACTCACATATATTTAACCCATATAAATTAATTTAAAACATAAAAGTTTCGATTTAAATTAATTTACATCTGTTAATTTCTTTTAAATTCAAGGTATTTTCATATGTTGATCACATTTCAATTTATTAATTCTTTCAAAACAAATTTATTAATTCTTTCAAAGCAAATTTATTTCATTATTAACTGAGTTTACTTATTATCTTATCTAACTCTATTAACATCTTTATAATCAAAATTTAGTGTATAACATTTATTATAAACACTCAAATTTTATTTATAAATTCGATTTATATTGTATATTATCCAATTACATTTTAACTTATGAACAATTTAGGTAAGTTATTTTGAAATGCAATTTAGTACTATACAAATAAATTCCAAATTCAATTATTTCAAGTTTAAATACTTATTCAAAATTTTGTTTTTATTTATAATTGAAAACATCTTTTAACATGATTTTTAAGAATTAGATTTCCGATTAACTTTAAACAATTTAGAGATATATATAATATATTTATATCCAATCAAATTAAAAATTCTTTAAAAAAAATAAGATACCCATATATATATATAAATCAAATTATACTAAAGAAATTCAAATCAAAATATTTTTCAAAACAAAACCGTAGCAAAGCTACAGAATAGTATCTCCACTTCGAAACTCGAAAATGAATGTCGATGATGCGGCCGCCATCACCGAAATTATTTTCCAGCGACAAAGAGAAGAGCACTGATTTCAACATTTTAAAATTTTTTGAAAACGATTTCTATTTGAAAATACCTTCAATATATATACTTTAAAATTTTAAAACCAAAGTTCGAAATCACCGGAAACTAATAAATTCTCAAATTTCTGAATTAAATTCATTTCAAATTCCAAATCAATTTATAAACCGTATTTATAAATTTATTTAGAACAATAAATGATAATCAAATATTATCATTTCAAACAAACAATTTAATTAACCTATTAAATTTTTAGAAAATTTTACTTATAAATATTTATAATATAATCATACAAATTTATTCCATTTACCAAATTTGAAAACGATATAAATTTACAAATACACTTCCTCGCTCGACTATATAAGAATAGATTTCAAAGCAAGAATAGAGATTCAAATTTGATGGACTCAAATCAAAGAGAATTTTTAAATTCGAAGATAGATTGAACAAAGCCAAGATGATTAAATAATCAAAATGGGAAGACGAATAAGTTTATTAAATCGCGGACAACCTTAACCGGGTCGACCATGACTTCAAAAATAAGATCGATGCAGAATTCCGAGGCAAATCTACATTCGATTCCAAGAAATAAAATTCAGGTATAGCAGGAGATAGATAGCATCGTAAACCGAGGATACAGAGATCTCCGGTAAATCAATGCCTATTGTAAAGGAGTTTTGCTCCTTTACGAATCATTCGATGATTGGCGAGACCGCCGATCTATTATAGATATCATTCAAAATAGAGCTATGGGGTGCTCCAGAATTGAAAGAAGACGAATAGTGAAGGACACGAATAAATTTCGGAACCGAGGGGGACGTTCCAAAATTCAAAGAAATCGAGTCGAAAGGAAGAGATTGAAACTCGAATGCGAGTGATTCTGTAAATACATTTACCCTATATGTTAAGTTTTGCCTAGAGCTACCAAAGCTCTAATACCAACTGTAACGACCCGGAATTTTGGACCATTCACATCCATTATAAGTGTATAGGTAGACACTCATGCCGGAGTTGAATTGCTCAAAATACCGCGTTGTTAATTTAAATTTGGCAAAACTGAACATATACAGTAAATAAAATATCACAGATCACAGACACAGAGTAATAAGTGCAGCGGAAATAAAAGAGATAGTAGTTCATGAAGCTACTATATAAATATATAAGTTACATCAGAGTTAAACCAGATACAACGGAAGAGTAATATGATACATCAGATACAAAGCAGAATACATCACTGGAATCATCGAATATCTGAAAGCTGGATAGATAGCTGGATCTCCAAGCGAAGCTCCAACTCCAAAGGTGAGTCTTGAATACTGGTACACTCAGTCTGACCCGAGCGTAAAACAAAAACACAAGACACTCGAGTCAGGATTAACATTCTTATATTAATAAATCCAACTCAAGTGAAATAGCAATTGAAATACAAGTAACTCAAAGGATGTTTGGAATAACCATCCTTTAAGGATCCGTTAAACTATCTACTAGGTAGTAATATACGCTAAGTAGATAATGTCTATCAGTAATAATAAGATATCAAAATAGCGTTAAGTCATGTCCCATTCCACCCTTCGTCGCGCAACTCAAACACAGAAATGAATATACCGCGGTGCTCAGCACGACGAGACGATCAAAACGGTATACATATATCAGTGGTATGATTGAATTATAAAAATTCGAATTTTCTACCAGCGGAAAATGCAAGAAAAACACTGAAAAATAAGATCGACGGAGCCAAAGATGTCCGAATTTGGAAAAACGACGAACTTACATCTTGCTCAAAAGATGTTTTAGAATTTTTCTATGTAAAAATATTTAGGTTTCGGAAACATTTTATTTTCAATGCTTTTTAACTGATTAAATTGAAGTGAATTTACGCGCGAAATAAACTTTCGTATTTTCGGACGAAAATTTACCAGTTACTATGTTTAACTAGACGTATTTCAAATATCAAATTTATATTTCAAAATTTTATCGTTTAAAATTTCACAAAATTTCAACTAATTACGTTGTTAAAACAGTTGAAATTTTACGGGTCGTTACATGGGGCGTCACAAACTACCTCGAGACCAACAGCTGAAGGGAGGTACCTTTTGATTCATGATATACCTGCTAGAGTACTATTTGATATTGGTGCATCACAGTCTTTATATCTTATTGTTTGGCTGAAAAGCTTAACCTAGAACCCTCGTACCTAGTTACCTCATTGAGAATCCAAGAAGGGGTTATGCAACTTTGGGGATGAGATGTGACCATTTAGATTTTGCATTATCAGTCATATATTTGTTGGCAGTTTGCATGTATTTGATTTTGTAATATTTGGGATTATTTTTGATATGGACTGGTTAAATAAATACGATGCTAGGATATTTTGCCAAGATAGAAAAATTTCATTAGGGAAAATATCACTAAGACACCCTAATGGTAACGACCGAATTGTATACTCAGTAAAGAATCCAAGTTTGGATGGAGGAGGAAGAAGAGTTGAATTGGGTTTTCGTAGTTAGAGAATTTGCAGGTCTTTGGGCCTATTACAGGACTACCGCTGAAACGAGTTATTGAGTTTTGAATAGTTCTTGTACTTGAAGTTGAACTCGTAAGTAGACCGCCTAGCAGAATGACACCTACCGAGATGAAGGAGTTAAAGGTGTAGCTGGTGAACTTAGAAGGGAAATGTTTTATTAGACTAAGCAGTTCGCCTTAGGGAGCAGCCGTAGTGTTTGTAAAGAAACAGATGGGTCATTAGGATTATGTATCGATTATCGTAAGTTAAATGAAAAGTCGATAAAGAAACGATATCCCTTACCGAGAATCGACGACTAATTTGATCAGTTGAGTGGAGCCAAAGTATTTTTCCAATTGGATTTGGCGACAAGGTTCCATCAATTGAGAGTGGTGGAGAACAATATTCCTTTAATGACATTTCAAATAAGATATGGTTCGTACGAATGGTTGAAATGCCATTAAGATTAACTAATGCGCCTGCTTTCTTCGTTGATTTAATGAACCGAATCTTCAAAAAGCATTTAGATAGATTCGTGTTGGTATTCATAGACGACATTTTAATATATTCCAAGGATGAAAGAGATCACAAAGTTCATCTTGGAATAGTGCTTGAAACATTGAGACAACATCAGCTAAAAGCGAAGTTTTCGAAGTGTCATTTAATGGAGAAAGAAGTGAAGTTCCATGATAATGTAGTCTTAGAAGAAGGGTTTTTAGTAGATCCGTCTAAGATAGAAGCTGTAAATAATCGAAAAAGACACGAGATGGTGACTGAGATAAAGAGTTTTCTTGGACCAGCTGGCTATTACCGGAGATTTATCAAGGATTTATCTCAGATAGCAGCACCGATACTAATTAACAAGGGAAGACGTGTAATATGTTTGGAGCGATAAATGAAAGGAGGCATTCCAGAAGTTGAAATATTTATTGACCAATGCGCCTGTGTTAGTTATTCCAGATGGGAATCAAGATTTGGTGGTGTATACAAATGCATGTGGGACAGGATTAGGAGCTGTGTTAATGCAAAGGTGTAAGGCGATTGCCTATGCTTCTCGTCAGCTCAGACTACATGAAGTTAGATATCCAACCCATGACTTGGAGATAGCCACAGTAATTTTGCTTTGAAGGTGTGGAGACACAATCTTTTTAGAGAACGGTTCGAGTTGATATGGATCACAAGTCGCTAAGATACTTATTCTCTTAGAAGGAGTTGAACATGAGACAACAGAGATGGTTGGAGTTTTTAGCTGCTTATGATTTTGGAATTGAGGGAAAGGAAATAAATTTGCAAACGCACTTAGTAGAAAACACCAGAATGTGGTGTTAGCAATGATATTGGAGTGAAAAGGTTTGGAAGCAATAACTACTTATAGTGTGCAGTTAAGATTGACTGCTAGCTCTAGTCAGAATACTGTAATGTAATCTTGCTTAGAAGTTCGAGTGATATTGATCGAAAGGATTACTTCTAAGCAAAGAGATGATCCATTTCTAGTTGAAAGAATTAGAAGATTGGAAGGTGGAACTGAGATGGATGATTTGAAGGATTCTTATCTTGACCAGAATGGATAGTTAAGAAAGAAGAGACGATTGTGTGTTCCCGATGTTGGTGACCTAAGAAAAGTAGCACTTAGAGAATGTCTCGATTGAAATTTACTATTCACCCTGGAGGAACTAAGATGTATCAGGATATGAAGAGAAGTTTCTTCTAGGAAGGTATGAAAATGGATGTAGGCATATGGGTAAAATAGTGTTTGAATTTACAACAAGTAAAAGCCGAACATTGAAAGCCTAGTGGACTACTTTAGCCTCTGGATATACCTGTATGGAAATTGGATTCTATATCTATGGATTTCATAGACGGGTTGCTAACGTCGAATAGAGGAAATGAAAGTATTTAAGTTGTAGTGGATATATCGACCAATTGTGCGAACTTTATACTCGTTAAGTCGACATGGACGACACCTGTTTTCGCTAAGTTATTCATGAAGAATATAGTTAGACTACATGAAGCTCCTAGTAGTATAGTCAATGATAGAGATACTTTATTTACTAGTGAATTCTGGAAGAGTGTATAAGGGGCTTCAGGTATCAAGCTCAAGATGAGTACCACTTACCATCCACAGATTGATGGGCAAACAGAAAGAGTTAACAAAGCCTTGGAGGATTTATTAAGGGCTTGTGTGCTAGATTTTGGAGAATCATGGGAAGACCATCTACACTTGGTCGAATTCTCGTATAATAATAGTTATCAAACTAGTATAGGGATGGTGCCTTTTGAAGCTTTGTATGGAAGGCTATGAAAATCACTTTTGTGTTCAGTAAACACCAAAGATAGATTAGTTCTTGGTCCAGAATTAGTAAGAGAAGCCGAAGAAAAGAATGAGTTGATTCGAGCTAGAAAGTTCGATCTAGGAAGAAAATTTATGCAGACAAGAGATGGAAAGATTTGGAGTTCTCAGTCGGAGATCATGTTTTCGTCAAAGTGTCACCGATGAAGGGTGTAGTAAGGTTGGGAAGTCAGGAAATTGGCACCTAAGTTTGTTGGACCATTTCCTATTATAGAAAGGATCGGCAAACTCGCTTACAGGATAGAGTTATCGACCAGTTTGGCAGGAGTCCATAATGTTTTCCATATTTCTCATCTAAGGAAGTGTGTTCGAGATCCATAAACTACTATCACTCGGATTGCATTGAAAGACTTAGTAGTGGAACCAGACATGACCATAGTTAGACGTCCAGTTCGTATTGTGTCTATGGATGAGAAGAAGCTAAGAAACAAGACAGTCATATTAGTGAAAGCCCAGTGGAGTGACGACGAGAGAGACTATACTTGGAAGACCGAGGATAGGATTAAGGACACTTGAGTTGTTTGATGGTTTTTTAACTTCTATGCTTATATGCTTGACGTGTGAACCTTATCGTGATGGAACCCGAACCTTTAAGTGAAAAACCAAACCTTTTGATGTTATTATACCATGTTTTAAATGATTAGATAAATATATGTGATTTAATGAATTTATATGATTTATTATGGAATTTATTGATATGTCTAAGTTGGAAAACCTATCATATCACACCTAAAAGACTTAAAATTTGGATATGATGTTAGAAACATCATTTTAGAATTGGATTATAAATTTCATAATTTTTTGATAATGTATGAATATTTTATGATTTTCTCGAGAGAGGAAAATTGGTTATTTCGGGTTTTAATTGGTAAAAAAATACTTAACTAAAGTTTTTGGTCCCAAAAGTTTGATATGTTACAGACTATAATAAATCTGGCTTATTATGATTTTTGGGAATTTTTCCAATGCTTGTGGATGGATTAAAAATTTATTTTGTTGGAAGGACTTAAATGTTAAATTAAGATATTAACATAAGGTCAAAGGTTTGTAAAGGTTTTGGAAATGATAAATCTGCTCTATGGAAGTTTTTGCAAAAGATTTTGGTAAAGAAAATTATTATCCAATAAGATTTTGACAAATAAAAGGAGTTGGTAGAAAGATGTTGCTTTTATTAGAAAGAACACAATTTTTCTAAAAATTACAGTTTTACCTTGCCGAAGTCATTGTCGCTGAAGGCATTGGTGCCACCCCTATATGTTGCCGACTTTGATGAATGCGTAGGATATCACTTCAAAATTTCATGGAATGAATTCACATAGATTGGCGACAACGTCGATACATTTTTCATCAACTTCAATGGTGTCGCGTGTACTCCCAGCGTCGACTTTAAACTACTTCGTCGTAAGTCATCCTTGTCGACACAAACCTTAAGGCATTGTCGTCTATTTTTCTTCAGCAATATAGTGTCGTGTTTCATCCTTACCGACTCCAATCATTGCTGCCTAACTCTTTAAACCATTTTAAAGTAGCTACATCGTTGTCGTCGACATTAATGTAAAATGGCCATAGCAAGGCCGCATTTCCTTTAAAGCTTTAGCATCGAAGACCTACCAATGCGCCACCGCTTATTTTTAAGTTTAAAGATTTTAACACTTCGCGAACCTATAAAACTCGATACTATGATATGCGATGAGGATGACATCAACTATATGACCTTACAATTTAAATATCCAAGATTTTAACATATTTTTTTATTGAAGAGGAGAAACGACCCCTAGTGGTGTGAATGGCGCCGAGTTTCACCAAAACATAACTTTACTAAGTTTTGGCTTTATAACCTATAGTTTTTGAGAGGTGATGACCTCTAAGTGACTTCTAATTTCATCAATAAAATTTTATAAAAGCATATATCATGGAATAAATATTTTAGGATAAAGTAAAGGTCCATATTTTTCTTGTTTTAAATATGATTTCAAGGGTTAAATCATTTATAAAGAAATTGATTTCAAGGAAATAGAAAAGGGTATTTAGCCTAGAGTTTTACTAAAGAATGATTACTCTTATCACTTTTGGATAAATTGTGATAAGGTAAATTTGACTTAGAGATTAGAAAATCGGATGGGACTGGTGTAGGGTAGCACCTTGTTCTTCAGTTGTTAGCCCCTAGCTGATATAAGTCCAAAATTCCAGTGCGTAAGGCTTTGTCACTGGTAAGACTAAAAGTAGGTTTACACATAGAAATGAAACATAAAGATTGGATAGGTTATTGGTGGGTCCGCAAAACCATTAGGATTAGAGTGACCCTAGGAATAGTAAGTTCCGAACAGACTGTCCAGTTGTCTTCTAATAGTATGTTAGAGAATTTGATATATCTGGTAGGCCCCAGTCAGCCATAGTTTTGTAGTTACCCTGAGAAATCTATGATGTTTGGACAGATAGTCCATTGATTTAGACGGATTATTCATGATTACCCATGTTGCATGCATGCACGTTATTGTTTTTATTGTCCCTTTTAACCATTGTGGTTGCAGGAGTTATTTTGCAAAAGATATATTTTTAAAAGAGATTTTAGTGAGGGGAAAACCCCTTCTACTCAACGGTGTGGTCTCACTAGATATTTATAAATCAAGATGGCGTATTACACCCATTTTTTTGTCTGACTCAAAGTTTATGTTTTCCTCTTAGACCCTCAGGTGCTCAAAATTTGATTTTAGGTGGGAGTAAGGGTTTATTGGTTCACTAGGTTTTGACGAATAATGCTTCCGGAGACGTGCAGCAGGCAAAGCTAGCTATTTATGAGTATATCTTTATATATTATTAATCCACTATGTTGAAGTTATTTTGTTGAAGTATATGTAAAGATAGGTGTTTTAACGGTCTAGTAGTAAATTCTGATCTATTAAGGGGGCATTTTCATATGTGGCTCTTGGAGTATTTTGTTATAATTATATTTTATCTGAACCTGGAAAACGTTTGGAATTGTGTAATGAGTATGAAATATGGTCTTTAAAATGAAATGAGAAAGTTTGTTTTAAAAATATGTTTAAAATATTGCATATTCTTGTGCTTTGATGTTTTTGATATGATTAACATATCCACATTTTGTCATCTGAGATCAATACTATAGACGACTACAACATCTGTAGCGCTTAGTTTCGGGCCTCAAAATGGGGGATGTTACAAATATGTAGCAATCATCTCAAATGAATATGCTATAACAAACCATGCAACAAACATTTCTAATGCAACAAGCATCTCTCATGCAACAACACAAAATTAGAAAGTGAATAATCAAGCGTAGTAACCGATAGTACCACAATCATACATGACTATTTATTGGAGGGTAAACTTAAATAAGTCAATATGTAAATATACCATAGACTCCGAGTCACATCAAAATGCAATCGACTCATATAGATCTCACCTCGATTCCCATAATAGGCATGGGTGACGTGTGATCTGTTTTAAATAGCTGTTGAAATATCTCTTCAAACATGCTCTAACAGGTAACTAAAACTAGCTTTCAGGCAGCCGAACACACAAAACAAGCAACAACGAGCAACAATAATCAGCGTACAAAAACCAATCATAAAAAATAAACAATAACAAACAATCAGCAAGCAAGAATAAGAAATAACAAACAACAATGAGCAATCAATAAGCAATAATAATCAACAAATAATAAAAGCAACAGTAAGCAATGACAAATAACGATGAGCAATCAACAGGCAACAATAATCAACAAACAATACAAGCAAAAATAACTAGCACACAAAAAGAATCCAACCAACGCATACCGTCACCAACAATGGTTGAAACATGCATGTCAAACTATAAACTCTCATGAGTTTGTTCGAAACCCAAGATGAACCAAATGCCTAAGTGGTGTAACCTCTTTCATGAATACAATACCTGAAAGACTATTACAGCTTCTGCTTCAAAGAGGAAAACTTATATGATATACTGGACCATCACTCCTCAAGACTATCGAATAAATCCAGTAATCTAATTCTCTACTTTCCTTTTCTTCCAAACAAAACTCATTCTCTTAAGGAGAAAACTTTACTAATTAAACCATCATTAAATGATGGTCGACAAACAATTGGGTTCGCTCGAGTTCAAAGTCATCTCAACCACACAATGACAATAAGGATAATATACTAAGTATACTACAATGCTCGCTTAGGCAAGTATCATATTGCCACTTAGAAGATTATCTGAATCATCACAAAACTAGCCGAAAAGTCCTTCCCCGAACTATTACTAGCAATCTTAACTATAGTATATTTTAATTTTACAATGAATAATGATTATCCAAACAAATATACGATGCTCATTCCAATCCTTTCTTCACTCGCATAATTTCTTTGTGAAACTAGTCGCCCACCTGACTCTTCTTATGCAAACTTTGATCTAGTTGCTTGGTCCAACCATTAATATTTCCTCACATGAATAGAGTTGTGCTCCAAAAATATCTCGGTTACCTCATGTATCTGGCTCAAGTGCTCGCCTTCAAGAACCGAGTGAAAATCCCTTGCCCAACAAGTGAAAATCACTTGGTAACTCTATGCTCGAACCGGGGATTAGGAACTAGTTTTTGAGTGGACTGATCCTTAGAAAATACCTTTTTAGCACACGGGATTAACCTCACCACCTGTGGTTTACAACACAAGGACAAAACTTCTAATATGGATAACTCTACACAAAATGTGTAATTCACCCGCTCGGTTTTTGCCCATTTGTAACGACCCGTAAATTTAACTAGTTTTAATAACGTTATTAATTGAAATTTCACGAAATTTTAAACGATAAAATTTTGAAATATAATTTGATATTTGGAATGCGTCTAGTTAAACATAGCAACTGGTAAATTTTCATCCGAAAATACGAAAGTTTATTTCACGCGTAAATTTACTTCAATTTAATCAGTTAAAAAGCGATGAAAATAAAATGTTTCCGAAACCTAAATATTTTTACATAGAAAAATTCTAAACCATCTTCTGAGCAAGATGTCAGTTTGTCGTTTTTCCAAATTCGGACATCTTTGGCTCCGTCGATCTTATTTTTCAGCGTTTTTCTTGCATTTCCTGCTATTAGAAATTTCGAATTTTTATAATTCAACCGTACCACTGATATCTTTATACCGTTCTGATCGTCTCGTCGTGCAAATCTCTACGGTATATTCAATATTGTATTTTGAAATTTGGTACACGGTAGAATCCGTGAAAAATGCAACCATATCGGTACCGTTTCCATACCTTTTTGTTTCCACTGTTGAAAATGCATTTATGTTTTTCTGGCTCTTCGTTAATCGCGTGCATTTACTATTAAAGAACAAACTAGCACAACTTTTAACATTCCAAAAAGAAAATTTATGAGGACAGTCAATCTTTATCATTTCAAAGAAAATTTGTTGCATTCTTTAATCTTCCTGCCTGCATGCCTTCGTTTCTTGGCTTCACCTACCTGCTCATCTTCATTTTCCCATGTTTTCTCTTCAAAAAAAAATATATATATAAAAACAAAGAAAATTTGCTTCCTGCTCTTTTCCCATGGCCTTGTTATCAACCCACTACCACCACACCTACTTCCCGCACCCCTCTTCCCTGTCGACTTCCACGCAAGCCACCCACTCCATGGCCGCGACAGGAATCCTTCACTACCCTTTGTTTTCCGACCACACCCGTCCGTGCTTCACCGCATCACCGCGCCTCCGGCATGCCACGTAACTCCCTCCACCTTCCACTGTCGACGACCCAGTGCCGCTCCACCTACCCGCAGCCGAAACCTAAGACACCACACTAGGCCCGACCTGACTTTCCACCGAGCAAATGACCTCCGACCATTTGCGCCACCTCGCCACTCCCTCCGTTCTGACGTGCGTGCAGGCAGCCATCCTTGTCTCCTCGTTATTCTTGGCTGGTATATATATAAGGTATTATATAATATATTCATATATATGAGTTGTGGAGGTTATTTGAAAAGTAAGTTTAATATATGTGAGTATATTATTTTGTTCTACTGGGCAAGTTTATGTTCACAGAGCTATTTCACAGTGTTAGATTTTTAAAGTGTTGCATGACCGTATTAGCAGAGATATATAAGATAAAAGATTTGGTTTTCAAATATGGTATATATTGATTTTATAAAGTATATATTATGTATGCTGTAGCTTACAAAGTTTATGTAAATATAGTTTCAAAAAAAAAGTAAACCATTTCAAACTTGCTTTCATATTATCTGACTTTTGTTTACTTTGAACGGTTCTTGATTTTTAGATTTTATTGGGAACATATTTTTTTTTTGAAGCAGCGACTTATTATATATAGATATAATTTATAAAGGTATATATTTTGGGCTGGTTTTCATTTTGTTGTTATATGTATGAATTGGTCCAAGCATATATATTAGTCTATCGTATTCAAATAAATACATCTTTGCAAGGGGTATTTCGTATTTACTTTTGGTTTGCATATAGCTTATATAAGTTCAGTCTGTTACTGTACTATTGTTGACATATATAATAAGTTAGGTTATTGTAGTATATTTTGTATATAGCATTGAGTCGGGTATATATCTGTGTTGTACTTATAGATTTTATTAGTTTATATGAATATACATATCAGTTTTACATGTCTGTTCATTTATGTTGTTTGAAAAGTAGGCCATGTATATAATACTAGATATATATTCCTATTTGTGCACATATACGCGTGCGTTTGAACAGTTATAAATAGTGTGTTTGAGATTGTAGTATGTGTCACGATAAGGGCACGTATATATTTAAAGTAGTATATTTTGATGTTAAAAACTTTAGCTAAAATTGTGTGACGACCCGACTTTCTTTGCCCAGAAAGACGCATCGCTAATAAGAAAGAAAGGGATAGAAAAGAGAAAAGAAGAGAAGAAAGAAAGAAACAACAACAACGATCTCACAGCGGAACGAATAAATTATATTAATAACATAAACTATTACATAGTATACAACAATTTACAGAGTTACACAGCATATACATCACTTACTAGACAGTTATAAACATCTGTCTAGACATTACAACTCAAATACCAGACAAGACACTATCACAGATATCAACACAGCGGAATACTATATCTACGAACGCCGAAGCCTCCTGCTCCATTGCCTCTCCAGAAAATTCGTCAAAGCTAAACCTGAATCCCTTGGCTACTCGTAAAAATTTGAGTACCCAAGAGTTTATAAAACAGAAATAAACACTTGGGTCAGACATGGGTCTGGTGTGAGTAAACGGGTTAAAATTGTTTAACTTCAAAACCTTTTGAAAACAAAGGTATCACGTAAGACATCCCACACATAAACATGGAAAAGTTTTTACCTTACGCTAACCAAAACATTTGATAGGAAATCTGATTTTATTATAATAGGGTCTAGGGTTTTCAAGTAAAATATAGAAATAGCTGAAATGCTTACATCTCACATTCCAACATAGTTGGGCACAACTAATACGTACGGCACTTATTGGAGTTTGGATTCCATATAATGGCAGGGCTACTGGGGTACCGCCCGTCACAGTACGTGGCCTAGATCACCGTACCGAGGAGTACGCCCGCTCCCCTGCAACACAAAGCCGGAACCATCCCTTACTGGATAATTCCGAACAAGATAATCCCGTAGTTGGCGCGACCAACCACACACTAAGCCGAATAAAAGAAAAGGGACCTCTAGACAGGGATCTATCTTGCTCTCAGTGGGTGCTACCCACGAAACCTTGCTGCACCTCCCCTGTTTTAGCCATTCCCGGTTGATGAGGCTTGAGGTTACGATTACCTTTAATCAGAACATATCACTTAGAATGCTCATCGTCCGCCTGACGATGTGCTGAAAGCATTCAATCCATACAAGTTCGTTCCGGGTTCGAACGAAACCGAAGGCATTATCTCGTTACACTCGTTTTGGAATCACCCTCAGAGTTAACGACAATAACCCTTGCACTCTAAATCTTCATCTTCACTTGAGATTCACGACCTATCGTTAATTTGGATCGATGTGGTATTCGGGTCTCCAGACCTGGAATTCCGGTATACGGAAACCCGATCCCGGTCTCATCGAAATCCAAAACGTATCTTTTAAGGCCAAGTTGTTTAAAGGTTTAAACATTTAAACTTATATTCAGGATGATATAACAGATAGATAAATCACATTATCACAATAGATAATTCATATCAACATTTATCTCACAAAGCAGCATATCACATATATCAGAGATATCCAAATCATCCAATATCAACCAATCATCCAATATTAATCAATCATCTAAACAGAATTGATTAACTCCATATCAATTAAATTAACCTTTAATTAAATTAATTACTATCCTTTAATTACTTGGATTATCTTAATCCTGCTTATTATCATTAATTAATTACAAATTAATTAATTAAACATCTTAATGATCTTTCTTAATTAATCTTTCTTGATTAATTATACTTTAATTACATTCAAGTAGTTATCCTTAACCATATTCAGTAATTAACATTTAATTACTATCATTAATTACAATAATTAATGAACCTTCATTAATCAATTAACTATAATTAATTTTATTAATCCTCAATTAATTACAATTAATTTATCATACTTAAATTAATTACTTTTATTAATCAACCTTGATTAATTCATTAATTAAATAATCCTTACTAATTAATTAACCTTTTAATTAATTAAATAATTAATTTTAATCAACCACTTCATTAATTAGTCTTAATTAATCATAACAGTAATTAACAAATTGTAATTACTTATCTTAATTAATTACTTCATAATTAATTATATTAACCTTGATTAATTAATCTAATTAATTAATCTTTAATTACTTGATTAAGAAATTATTAATCAATTATATTAACAAATAATCCTTAATTAATTACTTTATTAATTACTTACTTTTAAATTAATTACACTTAGTAATTAATCTTCAATTAAACACATTTAATTAATCACATTAATTAATTTACTTAAGTAATTAACTCTTAATTACTTACATAAGTAATTATCTTCTAATTACTTCATTAAATGATCTCTCTTAACTAATTACCTTAACAAGTAATTAATCCCATCATTAAATAATTCTTAATTCTTTAATTAATTAATTATTCCATAATTAATTAATTAACTTAATCAATTCCTTAATTGATAACATTAAATGATTACCCATTAATCACTTCAATTAATTACTTTCATGAGTAATTTTTCTTCCTTTAATTGCATTCAGTAATTAAGCATTAATTACTTCAATAATTAATTACACTTAATTAATTCATAATTAAGTGATATTTAATTTAACCAAACAATTTACTAATCATTTAAAATTAATTAAATAATTTAGTTAACTCCTTATATATAAAAATACTTAAATAAATTAAGAAAACCATTTAGCTTAATTAAACCTTTACTTATTAACAAATCATTCTCATTAATTAACAATAATTAATTAACCTTATTTATTTCCACAAATTGCTTCATTTAGCAATTATCCTTAATTACAATAATAATTAACCTTTAATTCTTAATTAATCTTAACATAACCAATTAAGAATAAACTTGTATTTGTATTAAATACTTACTCAAAACATTTACTTTATTAAAACCAAATTTAGAAATTAATTTTGAAATATAATTTACTTTAAACAAAACAATTCTAACATTTTAATTTTGATATACTTAAATTTTGGAAACCATCTTCAAACATGTTTAATCAAATCAAACCATTATTTATTTTAAAACTTGTTTTAATACTTAAAAAAAATTGTTTATGCTTTAAATTTTAAAACCCAAATATGATTTCCTTTAAGATTTCAAAACCAGGTACTGGAATCAAAACAACCCGAGTAAAACTTCCCAAATACACGCGTTCTTCCCGAGTCTTTCCCCGAGTTCACTCGCTTACCAACCTGCTTCGAGTCGACCACGCCATCTTCACGAGACTTTCCCCGAGTTTCCCCTTCGTCTTCCCCAACGAAAACGACCAGACACCCAACGTGCACACGTGCACGTGGTACACTTGCACCATCGCCGCCGACCACCAACGTTCGTCGCGACCATCGCCTACAACCACACGATCTCACGCGAACTCGAAAACGTCCCCAGATCGAACAATAAACTCGCGAGTCAAAATTTCGATCACTGATCGAAAACTGAACCCACACTCGACCACAAGAACGTCACCACGGCCATACACCTCGACGCCGTTGAACTCGCCGTCCCCACCATCGAATCACCACGACCACGAGCTACCTTCTCCCCAAAAGCGAACGCCTCCGGTCCATCTTCTACGTCGCGAATGTCACGCCATTCAATACAGCCGAGAACAACCTAAAACCCTAGTTCGATCGAATTCAAACAATTCACACATTTGAAAATTCCAATTATATTTTTCCCCTAATCCATAACATACAAGCAAGCTTCAATCAAAAATCTGGCTACAATCAACATGCCAATCAACGGCAATCCACAAAAACCCCAAATTCGAACAAACCCCAAATTCTCATGATCCATCCAACTTAAAATCATGAAACATATATTAAAAATCATGATTTTTACTCATAAATTCATCCATGTAATACAAATCAAAAATTAAGATTTTTGATTTTTCATGTATAACTGTATTTTTACTGTAATTCGTAAAATATGAGTTAATCTTTTATTTTAAAATTCCATAACTATTTTTAGATGATAAATTACATGACTACAACCAACTTCCATTTACAAATCAAGGTCCAGTTCGTATTTGAAATCAAGATATTGAAATTGTTATAGGATTTGGAAACTGTTTTTATAAACACAGTAACAATCCTTACTCTACAGGCAATTCAATGTATTCAATTCAACATGCATTCAATTTAAACAGATATTTCATATAACATTGTTATAACATCACAAAATCTAGAAGAAATCTAGAATCAAACTGTTTTTAAAATAATTTACTCACCAATATTTTAAAGAAGCAGAGAACAAATAGAGTAGTTTATCACTTCCAGGCTTTTGCATTTGATTTGTGAAAAGCTTTTGATTCTCCTTTGCATGCCTTCAATTTGATGTTGTTTAAAGTTGAACTTGTTGTTGAATTGTTGCAGGTTGATTTGTAGTAGGTTAATTTGCTAGTTTGATCTCAGGTTGATAGATTTTCTTTTCAGGATTTTCTTTGTTTCAGTTTTTAGTTTAGGAAGAAGAAAAGAATAGAGACAGTAAAAATGTTTTGATTTGAAAGAAATTTTGAACGGGAAAGAAAATGAACAGGTTTCTCTAACAACTACATTTTTTTATAAAATAAAATTTTAAATAAAGAAAAAGAATTGCCACTTGTTATATTACTAATTAGACAAATGTCCAACTCGTTTTATATGTTTTACAAGTGTTAAAAACAAGCAAAAATTATGTTTAAATCCTTGTCTTAAAAATATTTATATTATATTAATTATGTAGATATGGATTTATATAAATTCATGTTTTATAAATTTATTTACAAACTATTTAGTTTAAGAGATATTCTAAAAAGAGAGTTTATGTAAAACTATATATATATATTTAATCATTTTAGATTAAGTACTTATTAAAAGAAAACAAGATAAAATAAATCTTTTTATTAAATCTTATTTAAACTATCATATTTTAAAATAAACAATTATCTTATATTTTGAAAACAATTGAATTAACCTTAAATTAGCTTTTGAAAATATTAAATTTAAAACAAAGCTTTTAAATCACAATTCATACATATATAAATTATCAATAGATTAAATTAAATTCAAAACAATCCAAATTATAACATATACATACATATATATTACAATTTGAAAATTCATCTTTTATTTAAAACAAAAGATATTTCCATTCACAATATATCAAATATATATATATTATAAATAGATTAAAATTTTATTAGCTTTAATAAACAAATCTTATCAATTTAAATTATTAGAAAAGACCAAATTGAATATTCCCAGATTAAATATTTATTAACCTTTTAAAAGATTAAATTACCAAATTAAATTAAAATTATAAAGAAAATTTATCAATCCAATTAAATTATCAATACTGATTATTAAATTTATATTGCTCAAAAACCCGGGATATCACATTCCTCCCCCCTTAAAATAATTTCGTCCCCGAAATTAAAACAAAGTTAATTTAATAATCCAGCAAAGATTTCAATCTCTAACAGCAAAGCATACCTATCATCCAATTACTAACAACCAAAGCAACCAATCAATCAATCAATCAAACAAACCTAACTAACTATTCTGATACAAATCAGGATAGATTTACTAACACTATCTCGAGTTTTCCCGAGTACAACACCGGAATACTCGCTCTACAGAAGCTAAACAAACAACACCACTATAATCCAGAGCTCCTCTCTTCTCTAGATCCACTAATCTGAAAAAAATATCAGACTACACACAAATCCAGCTCAACTTCCAAATTCATCTGAACTGCAGATTCAACAACCAATGATGAATCATACACGTACTCCCTCAGATATACGTGAAATACAATGAATTCCAGATATCCAAACTGGCTATTCATTCCTGTAGACAAAGAACTACTTCTCTCGAGAACACAGGAAAATCCAAAATACTTCAGTGCTAGCTTCCAGACTTACCAATCTTATAGCTTTATAATCGGAGAAAACTTAGCAAGTTTCCAATCTACAACTCCGAATTCCAAACTCTGCCTCATATCTACATAACTCACCAAACAATCTTGGACTACCCCATCTCTTCCTGATCAGCTTAACATTCGCTGATGCTTCTTGAAATAAATTCGAACCAAGAACAAAATGATCTCTAGATCCTATTCAACAATATGAACTTTCCAAAATCTGTTGAAATCCAAACTTGAAAACTAGATCTGACCAATCCATTTCCAAAAATTCCTGAGCTGCTACGCCAATTCTTCTTTCTCTAAGAACCATCCTACTACCAGACTAACCATCGGTATCGCTTCTGGAATCAAGTCGATACGGAACTCAACTCCAGATGAAGACAAACTTCTACTTCTTCGAAGACATCCGGAAAAATTCTGACTACTTCAGTAGCTCCTACTTCCATATGAGAAACCTCAATCTCAAACAAAAGATTACCCAAGATAAATTCCCAAACTAATCGCAAGTCACTTTTGCGTTACTACCTAGTTCGGATTCCAAAGAAATTGTTCTCTCTTTACCAATTAAAACAGCCTTAAGCTTTTCCAAACAAGGTTAACCCTTCAAGAAAGCCTTCACCATCTGCCCGGACTGCTGATAGAAGAACCACAAAGATTCCTGAACCATCTAAGAAACGGCCACACTACTGCTTCCAAACTCTATCTCGATGATACTACTAAGCCAAAGACCTCCTCGTCAGCACACCGAACATTTCGAGTTGCACTACTACCACAGCTAACCAAAAACTTCTAATCCATAGGCTTCTCAAAGCTAAAACCATCAACTAACCTTACAACGAACCTCCGAGACGACAGACATCTCTCAAGAACTCGGCTCCGAACCAAACGCCAATATCTTACTCTTCTTAAGAGAATATGGGACCATGTCCGAAGAACAACTAATCGACCTTAGTCCCATACTTCAAAATAGATAAAAACTCTCTTACTCGATATCAGAGAATTCCTATACAGCCGAGTCTTTCCTACGGTAGGCATCAACTGTTCCTCCAATACCTTCTTAATCTTGTTCCAAAAAGAAAATCTCCTTCGGGAACATCCATAGATACTGCGTTTCATCACACAGCTCCTCCTTCCTGAAGTTGCCAAGATACCATCACTTTCTTCTGTACTTCCGACAGATCCAAATTCTAGAAAATCTGCTCACCCGAGCTCAACCAACTTACACTCCAATAATGGACTCCGAATCTTTAAAAAGATTTCCTTCAGAGATCCGAGAAATTCTTACTCCATATTGCCCAACTTACTCGAGACGGTATTAGGTTTACAGTCTCGACAGATACTCTTCCAACCTCAAACATTCAAACTCCAACTATTGGTAATTGTGTTACACACACTACCACCTTATCTACCTTTATAACTTATATTGGAAAACCCGAACAGGTAACCCAATAAATCGGTAGAAATATATATATATTTAAAATGATACTTTTTATATAGAAATTATTTCTGGGTAAAATTATTTCATTTACCTCTTTAAAACAATATTGTGTCCGTTGGCCTGGTTCAAGTGTTTAGAGATCCCTATCAATAACGTTAGCTACTCGTATTGACCAGAATCCATATACCACTCAACCGATCAATTAACACAATATAAAATCATTTTTATATAACTAACAATTACGCGCTCTCAAGATAGACACCACTTCAGAGCCTAGGTATTCACTCAACCTACTGCTCTGATACCAACTGTCACGACCCGACTTTCTTTGCCCAGAAAGACGCATCGCTAATAAGAAAGAAAGGGATAGAAAAGAGAAAAGAAGAGAAGAAAGAAAGAAACAACAACAACGATCTCACAGCGGAACGAATA
Source organism: Allium fistulosum (assembly GCA_030737815.1). Lineage (NCBI taxonomy): Eukaryota > Viridiplantae > Streptophyta > Magnoliopsida > Asparagales > Amaryllidaceae > Allium > Allium fistulosum. The sequence continues at coordinate 1,261,719,635 of CM060901.1, forward strand.
AATTATATTAATAACATAAACTATTACATAGTATACAACAATTTACAGAGTTACACAGCATATACATCACTTACTAGACAGTTATAAACATCTGTCTAGACATTACAACTCAAATACCAGACAAGACACTATCACAGATATCAACACAGCGGAATACTATATCTACGAACGCCGAAGCCTCCTGCTCCATTGCTCCTCCAGAAAATTCGTCAAAGCTAAACCTGAATCCCTTGGCTACTCGTAAAAATTTGAGTACCCAAGAGTTTATAAAACAGAAATAAACACTTGGGTCAGACATGGGTCTGGTGTGAGTAAACGGGTTAAAATTGTTTAACTTCAAAACCTTTTGAAAACAAAGGTATCACGTAAGACTTCCCACACATAAACATGGAAAAGTTTTTACCTTACGCTAACCAAAACATTTGATAGGAAATCTGATTTTATTATAATAGGGTCTAGGGTTTTCAAGTAAAATATAGAAATAGCTGAAATGCTTACATCTCACATTCCAACATAGTTGGGCACAACTAATACGTATGGCACTTATTGGAGTTTGGATTCCATATAATGGCAGGGCTACTGGGGTACCACCCGTCACAGTACGTGGCCTAGATCACCGTACCGAGGAGTACGCCCGCTCCCCTGCAACACAAAGCCGGAACCATCCCTTACTGGATAATTCCGAACAAGATAATCCCGTAGTTGGCGCGACCAACCACACACTAAGCCGAATAAAAGAAAAGGGACCTCTAGACAGGGATCTATCTTGCTCTCAGTGGGTGCTACCAACGAAACCTTGCTGCACCTCCCCTGTTTTAGCCATTCCCGGTTGATGAGGCTTGAGGTTACGATTACCTTTAATCAGAACATATCACTTAGAATGCTCATCGTCCGCCTGACGATGTGCTGAAAGCATTCAATCCATACAAGTTCGTTCCGGGTTCGAACGAAACCGAAGGCATTATCTCGTTACACTCGTTTTGGAATCACCCTCAGAGTTAACGACAATAACCCTTGCACTCTAAATCTTCATCTTCACTTGAGATTCACGACCCATCGTTAATTTGGATCGATGTGGTATTCGGGTCTCCAGACCTGGAATTCCGGTATACGGAAACCCGATCCCGGTCTCATCGAAATCCAAAACGTATCTTTTAAGGCCAAGTTGTTTAAAGGTTTAAACATTTAAACTTATATTCAGGATGATATAACAGATAGATAAATCACATTATCACAATAGATAATTCATATCAACATTTATCTCACAAAGCAGCATATCACATATATCAGAGATATCCAAATCATCCAATATCAACCAATCATCCAATATTAATCAATCATCTAAACAGAATTGATTAACTCCATATCAATTAAATTAACCTTTAATTAAATTAATTACTATCCTTTAATTACTTGGATTATCTTAATCCTGCTTATTATCATTAATTAATTACAAATTAATTAATTAAACATCTTAATGATCTTTCTTAATTAATCTTTCTTGATTAATTATACTTTAATTACATTCAAGTAGTTATCCTTAACCATATTCAGTAATTAACATTTAATTACTATCATTAATTACAATAATTAATGAACCTTCATTAATTAATTAACTATAATTAATTTTATTAATCCTCAATTAATTACAATTAATTTATCATACTTAAATTAATTACTTTTATTAATCAACCTTGATTAATTCATTAATTAAATAATCCTTACTAATTAATTAACCTTTTAATTAATTAAATAATTAATTTTAATCAACCACTTCATTAATTAGTCTTAATTAATCATAACAGTAATTAACAAATTGTAATTACTTATCTTAATTAATTACTTCATAATTAATTATATTAACCTTGATTAATTAATCTAATTAATTAATCTTTAATTACTTGATTAAGAAATTATTAATCAATTATATTAACAAATAATCCTTAATTAATTACTTTATTAATTACTTACTTTTAAATTAATTACACTTAGTAATTAATCTTAAATTAAACACATTTAATTAATCACATTAATTAATTTACTTAAGTAATTAACTCTTAATTACTTACATAAGTAATTATCTTCTAATTACTTCATTAAATGATCTCTCTTAACTAATTACCTTAACAAGTAATTAATCCCATCATTAAATAATTCTTAATTCTTTAATTAATTAATTATTCCATAATTAATTAATTAACTTAATCAATTCCTTAATTGATAACATTAAATGATTACCCATTAATCACTTCAATTAATTACTTTCATGAGTAATTTTTCTTCCTTTAATTGCATTCAGTAATTAAGCATTAATTACTTCAATAATTAATTACACTTAATTAATTCATAATTAAGTGATATTTAATTTAACCAAACAATTTACTAATCATTTAAAATTAATTAAATAATTTAGTTAACTCCTTATATATAAAAATACTTAAATAAATTAAGAAAACCATTTAGCTTAATTAAACCTTTACTTATTAACAAATCAGTCTCATTAATTAACAATAATTAATTAACCTTATTTATTTCCACAAATTGCTTCATTTAGTAATTATCCTTAATTACAATAATAATTAACCTTTAATTCTTAATTAATCTTAACATAACCAATTAAGAATAAACTTGTATTTGTATTAAATACTTACTCAAAACATTTACTTTATTAAAACCAAATTTAGAAATTAATTTTGAAATATAATTTACTTTAAACAAAACAATTCTAACATTTTAATTTTGATATACTTAAATTTTGGAAACCATCTTCAAACATGTTTAATCAAATCAAACCATTATTTATTTTAAAACTTGTTTTAATACTTAAAAAAAATTGTTTATGCTTTAAATTTTAAAACCCAAATATGATTTCCTTTAAGATTTCAAAACCAGGTACTGGAATCAAAACAACCCGAGTAAAACTTCCCAAATACACGCGTTCTTCCCGAGTCTTTCCCCGAGTTCACTCGCTTACCAACCTGCTTCGAGTCGACCACGCCATCTTCACGAGACTTTCCCCGAGTTTCCCCTTCGTCTTCCCCAACGAAAACGACCAGACACCCAACGTGCACACGTGCACGTGGTGCACTTGCACCATCGCCGCCGACCACCAACGTTCGTCGCGACCATCGCCTACAACCACACGATCTCACGCGAACTCGAAAACGTCCCCAGATCGAACAATAAACTCGCGAGTCAAAATTTCGATCACTGATCGAAAACTGAACCCACACTCGACCACAAGAACGTCACCACGGCCATACACCTCGACGCCGTTGAACTCGCCGTCCCCACCATCGAATCACCACGACCACGAGCTACCTTCTCCCCAAAAGCGAACGCCTCCGGTCCATCTTCTACGTCGCGAATGTCACGCCATTCAATACAGCCGAGAACAACCTAAAACCCTAGTTCGATCGAATTCAAACAATTCACACATTTGAAAATTCCAATTATATTTTTCCCCTAATCCATAACATACAAGCAAGCTTCAATCAAAAATCTGGCTACAATCAACATGCCAATCAACGGCAATCCACAAAAACCCCAAATTCGAACAAACCCCAAATTCTCATGATCCATCCAACTTAAAATCATGAAACATATATTAAAAATCATGATTTTTACTCATAAATTCATCCATGTAATACAAATCAAAAATTAAGATTTTTGATTTTTCATGTATAACTGTATTTTTACTGTAATTCGTAAAATATGAGTTAATCTTTTATTTTAAAATTCCATAACTATTTTTAGATGATAAATTACATGACTACAACCAACTTCCATTTACAAATCAAGGTCCAGTTCGTATTTAAAATCAAGATATTGAAATTGTTATAGGATTTGAAAACTGTTTTTATAAACACAGTAACAATCCTTACTCTACAGGCAATTCAATGTATTCAATTCAACATGCATTCAATTTAAACAGATATTTCATATAACATTGTTATAACATCACAAAATCTAGAAGAAATCTAGAATCAAACTGTTTTTAAAATAATTTACTCACCAATATTTTAAAGAAGCAGAGAACAAACAGAGTAGTTTATCACTTCCAGGCTTTTGCATTTGATTTGTGAAAAGCTTTTGATTCTCCTTTGCATGCCTTCAATTTGATGTTGTTTAAAGTTGAACTTGCTGTTGAATTGTTGCAGGTTGATTTGTAGTAGGTTAATTTGCTAGTTTGATCTCAGGTTGATAGATTTTCTTTTCAGGATTTTCTTTGTTTCAGTTTTTAGTTTAGGAAGAAGAAAAGAATAGAGACAGTAAAAATGTTTTGAACTGAAAGAAATTTTGAACGGGAAAGAAAATGAACAGGTTTCTCTAACAACTACATTTTTTTATAAAATAAAATTTTAAATAAAGAAAAAGAATTGCCACTTGTTATATTACTAATTAGACAAATGTCCAACTTGTTTTATATGTTTTACAAGTGTTAAAAACAAGCAAAAATTATGTTTAAATCCTTGTCTTAAAAATATTTATATTATATTAATTATGTAGATATGGATTTATATAAATTCATGTTTTATAAATTTATTTACAAACTATTTAGTTTAAGAGATATTCTAAAAAGAGAGTTTATGTAAAACTATATATATATATTTAATCATTTTAGATTAAGTACTTATTAAAAGAAAACAAGATAAAATAAATCTTTTTATTAAATCTTATTTAAACTATCATATTTTAAAATAAACAATTATCTTATATTTTGAAAACAATTGAATTAACCTTAAATTAGCTTTTGAAAATATTAAATTTAAAACAAAGCTTTTAAATCACAATTCATACATATATAAATTATCAATAGATTAAATTAAATTCAAAACAATCCAAATTATAACATATACATACATATATATTACAATTTGAAAATTCATCTTTTATTTAAAACAAAAGATATTTCCATTCACAATATATCAAATATATATATATATTATAAATAGATTAAAATTTTATTAGCTTTAATAAACAAATCTTATCAATTTAAATTATTAGAAAAGACCAAATTGAATATTCCCAGATTAAATATTTATTAACCTTTTAAAAGATTAAATTACCAAATTAAATTAAAATTATAAAGAAAATTTATCAATCCAATTAAATTATCAATACTGATTATTAAATTTATATTGCTCAAAAACCCGGGATATCACAAATTGTGTCTTATATTTTAAACTTTATATATATGCATATCTGGCGTATATAGATGTTGAGTATGTTTTGTTTGAAGTATAAATTTCATTTAGTATATATATACATATTGGTTGATATATGGAAGCTTGTATTTACGTGAAAAGTTACTTAAGTTATATAAAAATATTTATGTATATTTTAAAATATCGGATTTTTTTTATTTTATTTTCATGAGTTATTGTTTGACATAAAATATACGTACATGTTTGAATTTAGAATTTGATTTATATATATATATATATAGTTAGGTATAGATATATATATATAAGTCCACTTATATCAAATTTTACTCGTCGATCCAGTTCTGATTAGATTTTATCAATTCCTTAATTATCAGCCTTGTTCGTCCAATTCGAACCGACCCTACTTCGCTTTAAAATTCGTGCTTGGATTCGCAATTCAATTTCAGTGGCCGTTTCAGTGTGCGTATCCGTGTCATCTTCTCGTGCATCTCTAGCCTCGAAAGGTGAGCACTCACTCACGATTAACGTTCTTTTATTTATTAAATTTGATTTCAATTGAAACGACAATTGAAATATGCTGCTGTTAGTTAATTACACTGTTATATATGCTATTGCCTGTATCAGTTCACCTGTGACATTTGACACCATTATCTGTTAATTATTTATGGGATGATAATGTAGTTTGGCTGATAATTGATTGATTATTGATATTTATATTGGACGTTAAATTGTTAGTGTTAAATGATAAATAGTATGTAAAATTGAAATGGATATAGGATAGTTAACAATTTTAAAACTGATTCATATGTTAAATTTGATTAGTTAAATATGACCCCTTTTAATTGTTAAATTAATTGACATGTAGAATAGTGATAATTACACTTTGAACCATCGACGTATATTGGACTAATTGTTGTAGTGTAAAATTGAAATTGAATGATAAGTGAAAACCGTATTGTAATAATCTTTAATCTACATGAAATGATAGTGTAGATTCTAGAAATAAGTATATTAATTCGTACAAATAACAATGCGAATTAATACGGTTATTTCGGGATTATTTGAATTGATTATTGGATTGTTATTGATTGTTGTTATTGCTTGGTTATTTACTTTGACACCATCCCAGTTATCACACTGCAAGTTCCCTTTGTTATGTTTTGATTTTTAATTGAATTGGAATTGGGTTGAAATGATAAATACCCAAATTGAACTTTGACCTAGGATAGAGAATTAAATAAAAACCCGATTGGTCAATAATTTGATTTAAAAATAAACGAAGATTTTATTTGAATAAAGAATATGGTTTTGAAATGAAATTGAAATTTGAATTTTCGATGAAAGGAAAATGTTAATATTTAATAATCTGAAATAAAAGATTAACAATGTAATCAATGAAAGAATGTTGTTTAATTTGAGAAATGATCGTATTAAACTTTGAAATGGTTTAATAATTAAGTTTGAAATTTTGAAATGATTTAATAATTGAGTTAGAAATTATAATTAAGTTTGAAATTATTAAAGTTGAAATGATTTAATAATTGAGTTTGAAATTATAATTAAGTTTGAAATTATTAAACTTTGAAATTATTTAATAATTAAGTTTTGAATTATTTAATAATTAAATAAGATTGGATTATTTAATGATTAAATTGAATTGAACTCTTTAATAAGTAAAACTGAACTTTTGAATAAGTGAATTTTACTTCGTAAATAATTGAAATTGAGTTTCTTTATTAATTAAGTTTTGGAAAATTATTTAAGTAAGTAAATAAGTGAAATTGAATTTTCTTTAACAAGAAATGAAAATGTGATATTTTGGAATTAATGTAAGACTGTAATTGAAAGAATTGATTTGACGAATTTAATTTAATTCAATTTGTAAGTTTTGATATAATGAAGTTGAACTTAAGAAATTGATTTAATGAATTGGAAGTTTAATAGAAATTGTTTTGAATGATAAATTTACTTAACGAATATTGAATGAAATCGATAAATGAGTTTAAATTGATTTAAATGTGAAATTAAATTAATTCAAATGATTTGGAATGAAACTTATACGAACTTGAATCAATATTTGAATGGTTTTAAATAAAGATATTTAAATTGAATTATAAGATTTTGAAATGGTAAATTGAAGTTTTGAAACGTAAATTATTGGAAATTGGTTTTGATAGACAAATGAAATGTTGATTTGCAAATTGAAATTGAAATTGATTTGGTTTTGAAATATATAAACGACCAATCGGTGTAATAATTACGAAAGTTATTAAAAAGACCGAAATTCGGTTATGGATATACTCTCTATCTAAACCGGAAACCACTTTAATAACTATACGCGGAGTGATGATCCAGAATGAAGTGGTTGGAATGATGTACGTGGTGACTGAAGAAAGAGAACGATAATGGATAGCCTTGACACTTGTGTCAAATTGGAAATGACTAAAACAGGAGCTGTGCCGGGCCAATGGAGGATTAGCTACCTCAAGTGGACACACTTCTTCGAACTACTTATACTTGTTGTCGATTGGTGCACCCTTGATTTTGGGAGTGTTGTTTCACGGTGTTGCGGGCGCTGCGGCGTTGCGTTCTCACCAGTCCGGATCAGGCGAACGGTAGTATCACTACCTTGGGTATTGCCTCATGTGCCTTGTCATACTTGTATTCCATTTATGCGCGACTACTACGATTTTGATTTGTACCTTTAGTATATGGATTGCCCTCTGGTGACTTCCAGTTTTGGGGAAACTACGGTCTTGTATATGCTTTTGGGAATAAAAATGTGTTAAGGGTGGAATGGGCCATGACTTAACGCTATTTTGATATCTTTTATATTACTGATAGACATTATCTACTTAGCGTATATTACTACCTAGTAGATAGTTTAACGGATCCTTAAAGGATGGTTATTCCAAACATCCTTTGAGTTACTTGTATTTCAATTGCTATTTCACTTGAGTTGGATTTATTAATATAAGAATGTTAATCCTGACTCGAGTGTCTTGTGTTTTGCTTTACGCTCGGGTCAGACTGAGTGTACCAGTATTCGAGACTCACCTTTGAAGTTGGAGCTTTGCTTGAAGATCCAGCCATCTATTCTGCTTTCAGTATTCGATGATTATAGTGATGTATTCTGATTTGTATCTGATGTATCATATTACTCTCCCGTTGTATCTGGTTTAACTCTGATGTATCGTATTACTCTTCTGTTGTAAACTCTGATGTATTTTATATATTCATATAGTAGCTTCATGAACTACTATCTCTTTTATTTCCGCTGCACTTATTACTCTGTGTCTGTGATCTGTGATTATTTATTTACTGTATATGTTCAGTTTTGCCAAATTTAAATTAACAACGCGGTATTTTGAGCAATTCAACTCCGGCATGAGTGTCTACCTATACACTTGTAATGGATGCGAATGGTCCAAAATGGCGGGACGTTACAGTTGGCATCAGAGCTCTGGTAGCTCTAGGCAAAACTCAACATATAGGGTAAATGTATTTACGGAATCACTCTCATTCGAGTTTCAATTTCTTCCTTTGACTCAATTCCTTTGAATTTTGGAACGTTCCCCTCGGTTCCGAAATTCATTCGTGTCCTTCACTATCCGTCTTCTTTCAATCATGGAGCACCCCATAACTCCATTCTGAATGTTATCTATAATAGATCGGCGGTCTCGCCAATCTTCGAATGATTTGTAAAGGGGTGAAACTCCTTTATAATAGGCATCGATTTACCGGAGATTTCTGTATCCTCGGTTTACGATGCTATCTATCTCCTACTATACCTGAATTCTATTTCTTGAGATCGAATGTCGGTTTGCCTCGGAATTCTACATTGATCTTATTCTTGAAGTCACGGTCGACCCGATTAAGGTTGCCCGCGATTTATATAAATTTATTCATCTTCCTATCTTGTTATTTAATTGTCTTATCTTTGTTTCAAACCTATCTTCGAATCAAAATTCTCTTTGATTTGATTTCCATCAAATTTGAATTGCTATACATGTTTTGAAATCTATTATTGTATCGTCGAGCGAGGAAGTGTATTTGTAAATTAATATTTAAAATGTTTTAAAATATATCGTGTTGTTTGAGTTGTTGATGTTGATTTGGGTTTTCGATCGATTCGTCTGATCAACGCTATCGATAGGATTTCCAAAACACTTGAACAAAGCAAACTGACACAATATTATTTTCAAATTTGGAAAATGAAATAAATTTGTTTGATTATATTGTGAAAATATAAGTAAAAATTTTCTGGAATTTAATAGATAAATTAAATTGTTGTTTGAAATGATAATATTTGATTATCATTTATTGTTCTAAATAAATTTATAAATACGGTTTATAAATTGATTTGGAATTTGAAATGAATTTAATTCAGAAATTTGAGAATTTAATTTCCAATGATTTTCGAACTATGATTTTAAAGGTTTAAAATGCACATTATTTAAAGGTATTTTGACTATAATTTGTTTCCAAAGAATTCTAATGTATATTATTTAAAGTATTTTCAAATAGAAACCGTTTTCAAAGAATTTTAAAATATTGAAATCAGTGCTCTTCTCTTTGTCGCTGGAAATAATTTCGGTGATGGCGGCCGTATCATCGACATTCATTTTCGAGTTTCGAAGTGGAGATACTATTCTGTAGCTTTGCTACGGTTTTGTTTTGAAAATTATTTGGATTTAAATTTCTTCAGTATATTTTGATTTACATATATATAGGTATCTTATTTTAAAATTAAATTTGATTTGATAGAAATATATTATATATCTCTCTAAATTGTTTAAAGTTAATCGGAAATCAAATTCTTAAATTTTGTTAAAGGATGATTTTAATTATAAATAAAAACCAAAATTTGGAATAAAAATTTAAACTTGAATAATTGAATTGGAAAAATTTATTTGTATATTGTCAACTGCATTCTAATACAACTTACCTAAATCATTCAGAAGTTGAATATGTAATTGGATAATATATAAGATAAATTGAATTTATAAATAAAATTTGAGTGTTTATATTAAATGTTATACACTAAATTTTGATTATAAAGATGTTAATAGAGTTAGATAGGATAATAAGTAAACTCAGTTAATAATGAAATAAATTTGTTTTGAAAGAATTAATAAATTTGTTTGAAAGAATTAATAAATTGAAATTTGATCAACATATGAAAATACATTGAATTTAAAAGAAATTAATAGATGTAAATTAATTTAAATCAAAAATTTTATGGTTTAAATTAATTTATATGGGTTAAATATATGTGAGTAGATATATTGAGTAGAATAAATTTAACAATAATTTGGAATAAAGAAGATTTTAAATTGCTGAAAAAATATGATTATAATAAAAGACTATTCAAATTTATGGTTTTAGAAATTATAAATTGAAGATAATTGGATAATAAGATAATGAATTTAAAAATAGTTGAGATTGATTTTAGTGAAATCAAAGGGATTAAATCAAAGTTTAAATTAATTGTTATTTTGTATTTCAAATCTGTTTTTCTTTCTAGTTGTTTCTATTCTCCTACCTCGTTTCTTTTCGGGGACGAAAAGTTTTGAGTGGGGGAGAGTGTAACGACCCGTAAATTTAACTAGTTTTAATAACGTTATTAATTGAAATTTCACGAAATTTTAAACGATAAAATTTTGAAATATAATTTGATATTTGGAATGCGTCTAGTTAAACATAGCAACTGGTAAATTTTCGTCCGAAAATACGAAAGTTTATTTCACGCGTAAATTTACTTCAATTTAATCAGTTAAAAAGCGATGAAAATAAAATGTTTCCGAAACCTAAATATTTTTACATAGAAAAATTCTAAACCATCTTCTGAGCAAGATGTCAGTTTGTCGTTTTTCCAAATTCGGACATCTTTGGCTCCGTCGATCTTATTTTTCAGTGTTTTTCTTGCATTTTCCGCTATTAGAAATTTCGAATTTTTATAATTCAACCGTACCACTGATATCTTTATACCGTTCTGATCGTCTCGTCGTGCAAATCTCTACGGTATATTCAGTATTGTATTTTGAAATTCGGTACACGATAGAATCCGTGAAAAATGCAACCATATCGGTACCGTTTCCATACCTTTTTGTTTCCACTGTTGAAAATGCATTGATGTTTTTCTGGCTCTTCGTTAATCGCGTGCATTTACTATTAAAGAACAAACTAGCACAACTTTTAACATTCCAAAAAGAAAATTTATGAGGACAGTCAATCTTTATCATTTCAAAGAAAATTTGTTGCATTCTTTAATCTTCCTGCCTGCATGCCTTCGTTCCTTGGCTTCACCTACCTGCTCATCTTCATTTTCCCATGTTTTCTCTTCAAAAAAAAATATATATATAAAAACAAAGAAAATTTGCTTCCTGCTCTTTTCCCATGGCCTTGTTATCAACCCACTACCACCACACCTACTTCCCGCACCCCTCTTCCCTATCGACTTCCACGCAAGCCACCCACTCCATGGCCGCGACAGGAATCCTTCACTACCCTTTGTTTTCCGACCACACCCGTCCGTGCTTCACCGCATCACCGCGCCTCCGGCATGCCACGTAACTCTCTCCACCTTCCACTGTCGACGACCCAGTGCCGCTCCACCTACCCGCAGCCGAAACCTAAGACACCACACTAGGCCCGACCTGACCCTCCACCGAGCAAATGGCCTCCGACCATTTGCGCCACCTTGCCACTCCCTCCGTTCTGACGTGCGTGCAGGCAGCCATCCTTGTCTCCTCGTTATTCTTGGCTGGTATATATATAAGGTATTATATAATATATTCATATATATGAGTTGTGGAGGTTATTTGAAAAGTAAGTTTAATATATGTGAGTATATTATTTTGTTCTACTGGGCAAGTTTATGTTCACAGAGCTATTTCACAGTGTTAGATTTTTAAAGTGTTGCATGACCGTATTAGCAGAGATATATAAGATAAAAGATTTGGTTTTCAAATATGGTATATATTGATTTTATAAAGTATATATTATGTATGCTGTAGCTTACAAAGTTTATGTAAATATAGTTTCAAAAAAAAAAAAGTAAACCATTTCAAACTTGATTTCATATTATCTGACTTTTGTTTACTTTGAACGGTTCTTGATTTTTAGATTTTATTGGGAACATATATTTTTTTTGAAGCAGCGACTTATTATATATAGATACAATTTATAAAGGTATATATTTTGGGCTGGTTTTCATTTTGTTGTTATATGTATGAATTGGTCCAAGCATATATATTAGTCTATCGTATTCAAATAAATACATCTTTGCAAGGGGTATTTCGTATTTACTTTTGGTTTGCATATAGCTTATATAAGTTCAGTCTGTTACTGTACTATTGTTGACATATATAATAAGTTAGGTTATTGTAGTATATTTTGTATATAGCATTGAGTCGGGTATATATCTGTGTTGTACTTATAGATTTTATTAGTTTATATGAATATACATATCAGTTTTACATGTCTGTTCATTTATGTTGTTTGAAAAGTAGGCCATGTATATAATACTTGATATATATTCCTATTTGTGCACATATACGCGTGCGTTTGAACAGTTATAAATAGTGTGTTTGAGATTGTAGTATGTGTGACGATAAGGGCACGTATATATTTAAAGTAGTATATTTTGATGTTAAAAACTTTAGCTAAAATTGTGTCTTATATTTTAAACTTTATATATATGCATATCTGGCGTATATAGATGTTGAGTATGTTTTGTTTGAAGTATAAATTTCATTTAGTATATATATACATATTGGTTGATATATGGAAGCTTGTATTTACGTGAAAAGTTACTTAAGTTATATAAAAATATTTATGTATATTTTAAAATATCGGATTTTTTTTATTTTATTTTCATGAGTTATTGTTTGACATAAAATATACGTACATGTTTGAATTTAGAATTTGATTTATATATATATATATATATAGTTAGGTATAGATATATATATAAGTCCACTTATATCAAATTTTACTCGTCGATCCAGTTCTGATTAGATTTTATCAATTCCTTAATTATCAGCCTTGTTCGTCCAATTCGAACCGACCCTACTTCGCTTTGAAATTCGTGCTTGGATTCGCAATTCAATTTCAGTGGCCGTTTCAGTGTGCGTATCCGTGTCATCTTCTCGTGCATCTCTAGCCTCGAAAGGTAAGCACTCACTCACGATTAACGTTCTTTTATTTATTAAATTTGATTTCAATTGAAACGACAATTGAAATATGCTGCTGTTAGTTAATTACACTGTTATATATGCTATTGCCTGTATCAGTTCACCTGTGACATTTGACACCATTATCTGTTAATTATTTATGGGATGATAATGTAGTTTGGCTGATAATTGATTGATTATTGATATTTATATTGGACGTTAAATTATTAGTGTTAAATGATAAATAGTATGTAAAATTGAAATGGATATAGGATAGTTAACAATTTTAAAACTGATTCATATGTTAAATTTGATTAGTTAAATATGACCCCTTTTAATTGTTAAATTAATTGACATGTAGAATAGTGATAATTACACTTTGAACCATCGACGTATATTGGACTAATTGTTGTAGTGTAAAATTGAAATTGAATGATAAGTGAAAACCGTATTGTAATAATCTTTAATCTACTTGAAATGATAGTGTAGATTCTAGAAATAAGTATATTAATTCATACAAATAACAATGCGAATTAATACTGTTATTTCGGGATTATTTGAATTGATTATTGGATTGTTATTGATTGTTGTTATTGCTTGGTTATTTACTTTGACACCATCCCAGTTATCACACTGCAAGTTCCCTTTGTTATGTTTTGATTTTTAATTGAATTGGAATTGGGTTGAAATGATAAATACCCAAATTGAACTTAGACCTAGGATAGAGAATTAAATAAAAACCCGATTGGTCAATAATTTGATTTAAAAATAGACGAAGATTTTATTTGAATAAAGAATATGGTTTTGAAATGAAATTGAAATTTGAATTTTCGATGAAAAGAAAATGTTAATATTTAATAATCTGAAATAAAAGATTAACAATGTAATCAATGAAAGAATGTTGTTTAATTTGAGAAATGATCGTATTAAACTTTGAAATGGTTTAATAATTAAGTTTGAAATTTTGAAATGATTTAATAATTGAGTTTGAAATTATAATTAAGTTTGAAATTATTAAAGTTGAAATGATTTAATAATTGAGTTTGAAATTATAATTAAGTTTGAAATGATTAAACTTTGAAATTATTTAATAATTAAGTTTTGAATTATTTAATAATTAAATAAGATTGGATTATTTAATGATTAAATTGAATTGAACTCTTTAATAAGTAAAACTGAACTTTTGAATAAGTGAATTTTACTTCGTAAATAATTGAAATTGAGTTTCTTTATTAATTAAGTTTTGGAAAATTATTTAAGTAAGTAAATAAATGAAATTGAATTTTCTTTAACAAGAAATGAAAATGTGATATTTTGGAATTAATGTAAGACTGTAATTGAAAGAATTGATTTGACGAATTTAATTTAATTCAATTTGTAAGTTTTGATATAATGAAGTTGAACTTAAGAAATTGATTTAATGAATTGGAAGTTTAATAGAAATTGTTTTGAATGATAAATTTACTTAACGAATATTGAATGAAATCGATAAATGAGTTTAAATTGATTTGAATGTGAAATTAAATTAATTCAAATGATTTGGAATGAAACTTATACGAACTTGAATCAATATTTGAATGGTTTTAAATAAAGATATTTAAATTGAATTATAAGATTTTGAAATGGTAAATTGAAGTTTTGAAACGTAAATTATTGGAGATTGGTTTTGATAGACAAATGAAATGTTGATTTGCAAATTGAAATTGAAATTGATTTGGTTTTGAAATATATAAACGACCAATCGGTGTAATAATTACGAAAGTTATTAAAAAGACCAGAATTCGGTTATGGATATACTCTCTATCTAAACCGGAAACCACTTTAATAACTATACGCGGAGTGATGATCCAGAATGAAGTGGTTGGAATGATGTACGTGGTGACTGAAGAAAGAGAATGATAATGGATAGCCTTGACACTTGTGTCAAATTGGAAATGACTAAAACAGGAGCTGTGCCGGGCCAATGGAGGATTAGCTACCTCAAGTGGACACACTTCTTCGAACTACTTATACTTGTTGTCGATTGGTGCACCCTTGATTTTGGCAGTGTTGTTTCACGGTGTTGCGGGCGCTGCGGCGTTGCGTTCTCACCAGTCCGGATCAGGCGAACGGTAGTATCACTACCTTGGGTATTGCCTCATGTGCCTTGTCATACTTGTATTCCATTTATGCGCGACCACTACGACTTTGATTTGTACCTTTAGTATATGGATTGCCCTCTGGTGACTTCTGGTTTTGGGGAAACTACGGTCTTGTATATGCTTTTGGGAATAAAAATGTGTTAAGGGTGGAATGGGCCATGACTTAACGCTATTTTGATATCTTTTATATTACTGATAGACATTATCTACTTAGCGTATATTACTACCTAGTAGATAGTTTAACGGATCCTTAAAGGATGGTTATTCCAAACATCCTTTGAGTTACTTGTATTTCAATTGCTATTTCACTTGAGTTGGATTTATTAATATAAGAATGTTAATCCTGACTCGAGTGTCTTGTGTTTTGCTTTACGCTCGGGTCAGACTGAGTGTACCAGTATTCGAGACTCACCTTTGAAGTTGGAGCTTTGCTTGAAGATCCAGCCATCTATTCTGCTTTCAGTATTCGATGATTCCAGTGATGTATTCTGATTTGTATCTGATGTATCATATTACTCTCCCGTTGTATCTGGTTTAACTCTGATGTATCGTATTACTCTTCTGTTGTAAACTCTGATGTATTTTATATATTCATATAGTAGCTTCATGAACTACTATCTCTTTTATTTCCGCTGCACTTATTACTCTGTGTCTGTGATCTGTGATTATTTATTTACTGTATATGTTCAGTTTTGCCAAATTTAAATTAACAACGCGGTATTTTGAGCAATTCAACTCCGGCATGAGTGTCTACCTATACACTTGTAATGGATGCGAATGGTCCAAAATGGCGGGACGTTACACCATTACCGGGCATCCACCGAATTCTACTTAGATGCAAATCCAAGTCACACTTCATCAACCAACCCTACTCAACTCGAAAGCTTGTGCATCTAGTTTGAATGGAAGTACCATCGGTCGCTATGCCTTGGCTCAACACCTAAGGTTTCTCATACAAGGTTTAACTTTATAAAAGAATTTAACTACTATGGAAAGTGTCAAGTTTAGTCTATCTACTAAGTAACTAGAAATATATGCATATATAGCTTCAGTATCATAAAGAACATAAGCGAGTAACTTACAATTAAAGCATCCCTTGCTACATGTACTCCTTTCCTTACTTCTGAGCGGTAAGCCTGCTAGGACCGTTAATGCCTGTAAGGCATAGATTATCATCATTTAATTACTCCTCGGAAGTGTAGGACAATCCTTCTTCAAGTGACCAAGTTGATCGCAATTGAAGCACGTATGCTTCGCTTTAGCTGCATGATATTTTATAGCGAAATGCTCCTTTATGTCATAGGAGTAGCATATAATATCAGCTCTCTTCTTTGCATAAGCTTGACCTTTCCTTATATCTTAGCTTTTGTTCTTTGGTTAGAACTTTGGTTTGCTTTCCACCTTCGCTACCTCCATTGGTACCTTATGGGTGCTCTTATAGAGAAGAGCCATTCCCTTGAGACTCTAAAAGTTGGCCCCTATTGGATGTAACTAAGCAATGAATCACTTACTGATGCATTAAGACCTTTGGCAAACTTCTTTGCCTTAGTCAATCGACCACTAGCCATCTCAAAACTGAATTTAGCTAAAAGGTTAAATTGGCTAACATACTCCATTACTGACAAACTATCTTATCGCAAATGGATGAAAACACTCAAACTGCATACCCCTTTCGGCCTTAGAGATGAATTGTGGATCAATGTGACATTCAAAACCAATCCTACTCACGGCCTGCTCATCAACCTCCTCTACAATTATGTTCCTCCAAGCCAAAGCCTGCCCATAAGATGTTAGGAAGCAATCCTCTAAGTTCATATTGGTGAAAGCCCTCTCACATGAATAGGTCCAAGCTCGTGTCTCAACAACAGTCTCGGAACTCTGATATGGCTTCCTGCTAAGGCTATGGAGATCCTGACATAACTTCAAAAAGTCTAAAGCTAGTTGAGCAAGAAATACAAGCGCCCTAAAGGCTATACCACCTCCAACATCTACCACAGCTGTTAGAATGTATGTGGGTGACGTAACATCCTGTACGGTATCCAAATAGTCTCTGAACTAATTAGGCATCCTCAAACTTCCTATCCATAGTCGCTCGTGTACTCCGCCTGCCTATACTAATAGCTTGAATGAAGATACCTTAGCAACTAGTGATGGAAATAAATTGAGGTTTAGAAGATAAGTGGCGTATGCAGTATTATATAGTAGAAAACACAAGTTGCTCTCAATATATCTCCTTCTACCAGATTGTTTATCTCAAACTGGTCTACTTCGTCCTGAATGTTGAGCCTAAACTTTGATACCAAATGTAACAACCAATTCTTCATAATACCCTGAAACAACATTAAATGACAACATCTATCTTTCGAATACTGCGAAAGATGGTTTGTCGAGATAAATTTAAAACAAAACACTAAAACCAAGGCATATCAATAAAATCTCACATCGGAATGATAACATATAGTATACTGAATATACATAAATAGAACTAGATAACAATATATAAGAGACTGCACTAGCGAAAAAACTGATAAATAAATATCAATACAGCAAGTCAAAGTACCATGGCTGCATTCATATGGAGTTCTGAATATAATATATTTATATATCTGAAGTATCGATATTGCCTCTAAAATGCTCCAGCTATGCCACTCGGATAACATATCCCCATAAATACCTGACTCTACTCAATTGAGTACCTGAGAGTTGTCATAGCATAAACAGATGGGAAAAAATGCGGGTCAGACATAAAGCTCGGTGTAAGGGAAACTATATCAAAATATTTTGTATCAAAACTATATATATATAGTTTTGATACAAAATATTTTGAGATACCACAACCTGCCCATAAATAAGCAACGTTAACCCATTCCAGGGAGAGGGGATCATACCACAACCCGCTCTTCTCATGTAATCAGCGAGTCAGCATGACTAATATAATGTGACTTCCATGTAAAGTATACTATGATAAATGTAAACCAATATAAAAATATAGGGTAATACAGATATCCTAATATAAGTTTATCATGAAGTACACAATAATAATATCAACCAACTAAAAAAACACGCACAATACAATGATAAATGACAAACAGAGAATATAAATTGATAATCATCATTGTTGATGAGTGGAGAATGTGGATAGATTCGTGTCCCAAAATAAACAGAGTTAGTACCAAATTGTACTATAGACCCTGACTTATCCAGTGTGATCGAACATGTGTAGATCTCTCTGTACCCCACATTGAGCATAAGTGATATATAATCTACTCTAAATATTTAAAACCTGAGTCTGCATTGGACATCCATCTTAATCCAAATTATCTTCGCCAATGATTTTTGTCGAGGGTCTAAAATAAACAGAGACGGTACCAAATTGAACCATAGCCCCCTAGTTGCATCTAATATGGTCGAACTCGTGTTGATCTTACCATACCCCACACTGAGAATAAGTGAAATATTGTCTACTTTAGATATCTGAAATCTGTATGGATCTCACCGCACCCCACATCGAGAATAAGTAATATATGCTCCCCTCATAGATGACCGTTGTCATCTCCCTCTACCCAGTTGTAACGATTCATATTTTACATATTGAAGGGTCGTAAATATTGTTATTTAAATCATATACGATTGTAAAACTCTATAATTTTAGGAAATGGCTATTAGGGGCGTTTTCTACCTTTAGAATTTATCAAGTAATTTGGACCCAAATATTCTTGTAAATCCTATAACTTTTGATAAGAGTTGAATTAGGGTCTGAAACCATTTCCATTAGGTCTTGATAATGGTTTCTCTTTCTGTATAGTGGTCATAATATGAAAAGGATGAACAGTTTAGGTGATATGACTTTTATAAGTTAGGATATTGCTAGCTAGATTAGTAGGTAATTAGTTAAGCCCAAATTTGAGCTCACTAGCCCATTTCAGGATTTGTGCCTGATTGGGATCGATGGGACATATCTAATTCATTTCCCACTTCTCCAAAACTACTCCAAACCTCCATTAACTTAGATCTCATCAAAAAATCTTCTTTTCTATACTAATTCTAGCCTAAAACTAAATTAAAAGGTAGTTAGCAAGAGAAGATCTTGAATCCACCTTTTGAAAGCTTGGAAATTCAAATTCTTGCTATCTACTTTGGATTTGGTTGAGTAATGGTACTTTTTGGTATTAGGTGAGTGAGTTGATTCCCTTACAATTTTATGCATGTTTATATAGTTATAATGATTATTTTGACGTTCAAACATTTTAAAACTATATTCTAACCTTAATACCATGTTTATAAGTGTTGTATGGATGCTATTGATTGATGTTTGCCTTTTTTGTATTTGTATGATGTGTTTGTTAGTGTTTTTAGTATAGTTAGGATGTGGCTGTCTATTTGGAAAAAAACGACATCAAAAGTGCTTGGAATCGAATGCGACTTATCTATGTTGTTGAGAGGAGTTTGGAGAGTCTAAAGTTTAGGTCGTAGGTTGATTAGAGTTTATTTGGATGCTTAAAATCATGTCAGGGGAGATCTAAGAAGTGGTCTGTGGAAGTTGAAGTTTAGGTTGGTGGAGGTAGTGTTTCGGGACTTTGACTATAAAACTTCAAGAAAGACTTTGGACAAGGCAAGGAAATGAAGTTATAGGACTTAGCTTCCATTTTGGTGAAGTAATTCATCTTAGTATTGATCCTTTTTTAATTGATGCCGACATCTTTTTAGGCTAGTAGAGAGGGCCAAAGGACTTGAAGAGTTGAGGTATGGGAGTAAGGAGCTCCAACTAAGCAAAAGAGGAAGTGATCGGGTATGAAGTACTTAACCAAACATTTGGCTAAGTAATTCATATCGATAGTATCATGAGCCCATTCATATCGATACTGACATAAATTGGAGTAGCCAATTCTAGCCAAACCCCTGGGGGATATTGAGGAGGTCCTAGTGGTAATGTTGGAGGTGTTCGTTCGTTCGACATTTGGTTACAATATGGAAGCATGATAATGGATGATGTCTAATGAAAAATATGGAGGTGCTTTGATGTGATGGCTTTGGGACTTTGATGTGCCGACCCTATGACTTGTGCAGGATATCTATGGAGGTTCCGATAGGGATGTCTCAAAGGATGAGGGTCATGAGGGTCCAGAAGGGCCAGTTCAATAAGGAGAGCTTGTGAGTGGAACAAAGGACGAGCTTTACTATGGAAAAATGGAAAATGATAGAACGATGATGGGTTCGGAGATGGATGTGAAGGGATGGTTTAAGCTCAAAGGTTTCTGTGAAGTACTCATAAAGTAGGGGTATGTGGGGACGCCCACCTAGATATGTGCGGGATTCGGATCCTTATGCAGATGGTTACCCTTGGCCTTATATGGGTGGTCTAGTCCTTGATTGTATAGGGTGGTGACGAGTATCGAGAAACCAAGACATCTCTATTGGTATTTGGCTTATATGATTGCCATTTGAGCCGTCTTATATCTAAAGCACATTGAATGACAATGAGGAGTGCTTAGTGGAGGCTATGTTTGCTATGGTTGTTTTTCTTATTGTTTGTCACTCCAAGGATGTCACATGATGTAGGTACCGTAGCTGTGGATACCTAGACACTCCAACATTGTAAATGATGATAGAGGAGTAACTTATTATAGATATTATAACTCTTTGGATGCATGGATGGGTCAGATATGATTCTTATACCTTTGTTCCTTATTGTATCGACTTGTACAGTATTTTAAGATTTCTTATCGCTCACACCATACTGTTACCTGACTCAAGGTTTTATGTTATTCTTCTTAATCTCGGGTACTCTTAAATGAATAAAATAGATAGTAGGTTTAGGTGGTACACGGTGGCTTTGCAGAGAACGAGCAAGATTGGGCTTTCTCGTATTATATATGGACCTACTATTGCTTATTCCACTATGCGATATTGTGGAGCCTAGATAGTGTTTGCTTATTATGATTAAAGACAGTCTATCTTATGAGTTTATTATTAGTTGTATAAACTCTACTACCATCTTATATAACTTTATGAATCTGTGTACTCTGATATTGTGGTTCACTTAGTTATTATGGTCTTACTTGTTTTATATCTGTGGTGATTATTATAATTTATTTGATGTAATTTGAGATATACTATAGGTTCTATGATTGTTTCTTCTCATTTCACCCTTGGCAACCATCCTACATTAGTTAGGCATCGTAGTAGCACATTCTACAAACATATTGGGTGTTGGAGGCGTATGGTAGTTGTCACATTTAGTATCAGAGCTTACGTTACATAGTTAAACTAAGTTGATACCGTGATCCAGTAAAGGTAGGGAAGAAGTTATCATCCTAGACTGGATCGACAGTCAATATATATAAGAGAGAGTGTACTTGTTATATATATTTTGGTTTTCAAAACTATATGGTAGTATAGATAGTATATAGGTCACATTGCACATTTGAGTACCACCGATGTAGTTTCCTTTATAAGAGATTGATCGTTCTTGTAACAGAACAAGAATGAGCTGGCATACAAAAATCGTTGCAAGGAACTCTGTCTCTAAAGTCGAAAAGGGAGTAGGTTTGGGGGCTGCTCACCCTAACTTGCAAGTAATGTTCAATACGATGATGGCAAACATGCTGCAATATGCCCAAGCAGCTGCACCTAATGTTTTCATTGGATCTCAAGTGCAGGCGCCCAGAGTCAATTTCGCGAAGCTGAATACGGATTTTACCGGTCTAGGTGGCAAACCATACCATGGAACGGAATCAACTATGGAAGGGTAGTATTGGTTGGATACCTGCGAAAGGATCTTTGATGATATGGAACTAGATGATGCAATGAGAAGAAGACTGGCTTCCTGACAGCTTCAAGGGAGAGCCATGAATTGGTGTAATGCAACTAAGATTGTTACCCCGAGGACTACTTTACTTGGGACCATTTTAAAACTAGATTTTAAGAGAATTTTACATTGGCTGCTCAGAAGTCGGTGCTATTTAGGAGAATCGCAGAGTTAAAGCAAGGAGACATGTCTATCTTCGAATACATTACTGAATTTGATTCTCTATCAAAGTACTAGATGTCCTTTACAAACACTCCACCAGAGAAAAATGAAAAGCTTATTATAGGGGTGGATAATTACTTAGGGGAGAAGCTTGTATAGCACATAGATAAGCCGTCTGAGAAGGAGATTGTGAAGGCTCTCTGACTTGAGAGTTTTTACCCTAAACCCAAACATGTTGTTGATTCCACTGAGGGGTGGACGCCACAAGACAGAGGGCGAGGAAAGAGGAAGTGGAACAATAATATAAAGAAGCAGTTTCAGAAGGGTGACTAGGAAAAGGTTAAGTGGGATCCTACCTACTATAATTGTGGTAAAAAAGGTCACTTTAAGAAGGGCTGCAAAGTTGAAAAGAAGTGTTATAACTACTATATGATTGGGCATTTGTAGAAGAATATCCTGAGCTAGTGAGGCAAAAGCAAGTGGTGAAGGCATATGCTTTGGTTGTTGTCCCAACTTCATCGGCTGCTCCCTCAGCGAAGGAGAAGGGGAAATGTGTCACTATTTAAGCTATGCTTTCTATTTATGATGTTTCATTATGTGTTTTATTCGACATTGGGGTTTCATATTCCTTTATATTTAGTGACCCAGTAGATATATTGAGATTGAGACCCGAAATAATTGATCGACCTTTATTAGTGACGAACCTTATTGGAGGCTCTAATTGCCCGTGTATGGTTTGTCATGGTTTGGTCTTATCGAGTCATGGATGCTCGTTTCTTTGTGATTGCGTTGTTTGAGTTTCATTGTGTTTGGAATTATCTTTGGGGTGGATTGG
This sequence comes from Allium fistulosum, assembly GCA_030737815.1. Classification (NCBI taxonomy): domain Eukaryota; kingdom Viridiplantae; phylum Streptophyta; class Magnoliopsida; order Asparagales; family Amaryllidaceae; genus Allium; species Allium fistulosum. The sequence continues at coordinate 1,261,742,926 of CM060901.1, forward strand.
CTGAAGAAGTATGCGGTAGCGGTGGATTGCGAGAAGCTGTTGGCGATGATTGGGTGGTAGGAGGGGCAAAAGGTAGTGATTGGCTGCCTATCAAAGGATGAGGTTATGGATAGTTTTTCATATTCGCTAGAGGTCCCACATGATGAGTTGTCATCTGTGCTTATTATTAGAAAGTATTCAGATATATTTGAGGAGGTGACCGGATCACTACCATACCGAGAGATTGAGTTCTGCATAGACTTAGTGAAGGAGGGAAGACCAATAGTTATGGCTTTGAGACATATGGCATGTGAAGATAAAAAGGAATTGGACGTGCAAGTGAATGCATATTGAGGTGATGGTTCATTTGCAGAAGTATCCAAGTGGGGTGAACTCATAGTATTCGCCACTAAGGCGGATGGCTCTCCGAGGTTTTGTGTAGGATACCGTGAACTTAATAGCGCGATGAGGAAGAATAAGTACCCACCCCCATGTATTGATGACTTGTTTGATTAGCTCTATTGTACGAAGGTATTCTCTCAGTTGGATCTTGCGATGGGATTCCACCAACTGAGAGTAACAACGGAGAGTGTGTTGATCACTATGTTTCGTAAGCCGTCGGGTTTCTATGAGTGATTCGTTATGCCATTTGGGCTAACCAATGCTTTGGCATACTTTATTGATATCATGAACCGTGTCTTCAGGGATCGACTAAATAAGTTCGTGGTTGACTTCATAGATGATATTCTTGTCTATTCTAGGATAGAGGAGGAACACAAGGCACACTTGAATATTGTGCTTGAAGAGTTGAGGAAGCATAGTTGAAAGTGAAGTTTTCAAAGTGTCACTTATGGAGGAGGAAAGTGAGATTCTTTTGTCAGGTCGTTTCTGAGTAGGGTATTGCGATTGATCCTACAAAAGTGGCAGCGGTCCAAGATTGGAACCAACACAAAAATGCTACTGATGTGAGAAGCTTCCTTGGATTGGCAAAATATCACAGGCATTTTACTAAGGACTTCTCAAAAGTTGCAGTACTGTTAACCAATTTGACAAAGAAAATCGCGTTCATGAGTCCGAAGGAGAGGTTAACAAGCGCACCAATGTTGACCATTCTGAGCGAGAGTGAGGAGATGACGGTATACATAGATGCATGTGGTACCAGATTGGGCGTGATAATGATGCAGGTGGTAAGGTTATAGCTTATGCCGGTCGACAGCTGAAGCCACATAAAGGGAAGTACCCTGCCCATGATTCGTAGTTGGTGGCGATAGTTTTGCTTTAAAGATATGGATGCATTACCTATTAAGAGAAAGGTTCGAGTTGTTTCCGGACCACAAATCCTTGAGGTACCTCTTCTCCCAAATGGATCTTAACCTTCGTCGGTAGCAATAGCTAGAGTTCTTATCCTCTTACAACTTTAGCATTTCCTATACGCCTGGTAAGGGAAATGAAGCCGCCGATGCTTTGAGTAGAAGACATATCAGTTTGGAAGCGATGTTCCTAGAGTGGAAGCAGTTGGACTATATAGCTGGTTATCACTTCAGACCTTATTGTGAGTTAGAGCCAAAAATGTTAGCAAGTTTGACCATCAGACCGACCATGATTGAGAGGATTGGTACTAGTCAGAAGTGAGATGCTAGAGTAGAAGAGATTAGAGAAAAGATAGATGAAGGCGTGGAGCGTGATGAGATGAGGTAGTATAGGCTCGACCGAGTTGGTTGGCTCCGTAAGGAGAGGAAATTGTTTGTGATAGAGTTAGGGGTATGTCCTACAGGAAATTATGTATTTGTTACATATATCTAATTCGGTAACTAACCTTGTTCGAAATAAAAATTATTTTCTTTCTACTATATACTTGATATAATGTGTTATATTAAATAATTAATTTAATTAAAAGTATATTTGATAGAAAATCCATAAATGGTATGTTTTGTGATAGTAGTTACAAAGTGTTGTAACCGTGAGTAATTTATCACAATGAAAATAAGCATGTCATTTTATATTCCTAGTCAAAATGTATCCAGACTAGTTATCAATATTCGTTGAGCCTAAAGTATGTAAAACTCTCCAAGTATTAGACAGTGTATTACTCATGGTTGCTGAGGGCACCAAGGGGTTACCTACTGATAGTTGTTGGATAACTATAGAATAACTCACTCGATAGTTTTCTACTAGATAATGCAACTAAGGTCAAAAAGAAAATACCGATATAACTAATTTACACAGTTCTCTCAACTTGAGGATACCGTCGACCTTTAATATGAAAGCTCCGCTTTAATATAGTCAAATCATGGCACGACGTCCATCGAATGACAATAGTTGGGTCTAGTGGAAGTACCAGAAGTGAAGCACTATTCAAGAGAGGATTCGTCTCCTCAGTTACATGGGGTTAATATCATAGTCAACTCAAGTCAACTCAAAGTCTCTGGCCAGAGCATTCGTTTAATAATAATTGTTACTATTGAACCCATGACTTTGTGTTTGGACTATAGAGTTGAATACAGACAATATTGGAATTTTGACCATTACCAAATTCCATAAGTTCAAAGTGATATAGTTTTGACAAAGAGAATTAGTGTAAAATAAAAGTAAAAAATCGGGTAATGTTTAATAAAGTAAAATTGGATTTCATTAAAACCAAGTAAGCGATAAATTTGGCCAAAATGTCACACAACCTGCTAAGTGATGTGTGAAAGTTAATATTCAAATAATTCGGTAGTAATTACAGACCAAATTTACACCTAACGAGTCACGCAACCAAAAACGATGAATTCTCCTTTGAGCAATCCAATTAATTTATAACTGTTATAAATTAATTAAATTAAATAATATTCATGAGTATTGTTTATAATATTAACTTTTGTATGATAAATGAATACTAAATGTATTTATAAAAGTTATAAATACATTAATCGATATACGATACCGATTAGCGTTTTAAATTAGATTTAAAGTGCAAAATATTCATTCGGCCTTAAATGCATTTAAGACCCATCATTGGGCTGATAATTTTGACAACAAGCAAGGGTATTGGTGGCTCAATTTTGAGTAGGAAGGGCTTGACTTTGGATGGATGAGATTAAACGAGAATAAGTAAGATAGGATCCGTACTTCTCTCCTTTCCATCCGCTATATATGCAACTCTACCCTTATATGATTGAGAAACTTTGGAGCCTCCATTCCAAGTCTTTGCTGGACGAAAATTTTCAGTCCCTTCTCCATCTTTCTAAAGCTCAAATCAAATTAAGTTAACCGTTATCCGATAGCTGGTGGTCAACGGTCTAAGGACTATCACTTTGTTGAATCAGAAATAGTTTTAAGGGCTAGATATCATCATTTCAAGGTGTACTTCAAGGCACTAGAAGTAAGGTATATTACTAATCATAATATAATTATTTATGCTCAATTACAATGTTTTATTATATACTCATATTATCAATTGTTAGTTAGGGGACGATTTGATATGAAAATAATATTATCACAAAACTATTTGGTTATGTATGTATGTATGTTTAATTTATCATAAACAACTTAGGTCGGTATGGTTCTGCAATTAAAAAAACATTTTTTTAATTCTATTGAATTAATATATATTATTTAAATAGATAAATATAGTTCATAATTAATTATAACATCGTACTTTAGTCAAATATGGTCACATAATTTTATATGTAAAGAATTAAGGCTATGATAGTTTTCGATAATGACAAAATATATTTTTTATTAGTTTTAAATATTATTTAAATCAACTTATTATATAAATCAATTATATTAATTCAAATATATTAGGAAAATTATATTTTATATTTTATGTAATAATATTATCACTAAAGATACCGCCGGCAAAAACTAAAAAACAAAATTTTTTATTTATAAATTAATATTAAATTTGCAATCGAAAATAGAAAAATTATTTTTAAATCAAAAGTTATGGAAAATATTTCAAAGCATAAAATATCATTTAGGATTTACTGGAAATTTAAAATTAATAATTAAATTTCATAATTAATTTTTAATTAGTATTTTAATAATATTCAAATGGATATTTAAATAAATTATACATTAAAATAAAATAAATTACATTTACCAAGTCATGCATAAGACCTTGTCTGTCATACTTATCAAAAATATTTTTGAGTATTTTATTAATACATATTGAAATATATTATTTTATTATGCATATATAAATATTTAAAAAAATTATCAATAAATTTATATATATATGAATTTCTCACGATTTAAAAAAATTATATTTTAATAAATATTTGTAAATAATTCCTTTATATTTAAATAAGTCTATTTTATAATATGTATATTCAATGATTATTCAAACGATTACATGCATATATATATATATAACTATATACTTATATAAAATTATTTAAACAAACTATAATATATGTATATATATTTATAGTATTTATATATAAATAACAGTATATATATACATATAAATTTGGATAATATATTTGCATATTGGATGAGCTCACGTGTCTATTGCATTATAAATCCAAAAATCTATATACAGGCATGTTATGCCTTACATGGATTAATATCTTGCACATGCACACACACACACAAATATATATATATATATATATATATGTGTGTGTGTGTGTGTATGATACATACATACATATATATATATATATTATATATAACACTAAATAAATAATATAATAATATTTTATAAATTTAAATAAAATAAAGATTTTATTTAAAAGAAATTCATAATTGTTTTAAATAAATTAGACTTTATAGGTCCAATAAAGATCCAAAATTGTAAAAAAAAAATTGAAATTCACCCATTACTTTCATTGTAGACCGACCCAGTTTCAACAATGGTATCAGAACTCAATAGCCTTTATGGATTAAATTAGTCATGTTAGAGTTAACTATTAAGCTCGCAGCCCAAAGGTTATCCCCAATAGAAAATGCCTAATTTAAATTGGGCCTTGGGCTAATTTTCAAAATCGTTTGAAATTATAAATATATGATTTTATATTTAGAAGTTAAATTTAAAATAAGATGTACATATATTATAAAAGGTTATAATATAATAAAAAAATTCATTAAAAAATAATATAAATTAATTTTTTAAATTATAAATTTATTAATAAGATTAATAAAATAAAATAAATTAATTAAATGAGTTACTTAATGATAACATATATACATGTATTATATATGTTGATATTTGTTATGATATTTTAAAATGTTTAAGATACCATAAGCATACGTGTTTGTATATAATATGATTTTTCGAAATTAATATAATTTAATTAAAATTGTTTTGTTTAATTAAACAAATTAATTAAAGGTTAATTAATTAATTAAATTAATGGTTAATTAATTAAATTAATTAACTAAAAGGTTAAGTAATTGAATAATACACACGCACACACACACACACACATATATATATATATATGATATATGTGTAATACTATAAAGGTTATAGTATATAATAAATATTTAATATAAATGTTATATTAAAATAATATGAAATTAATTAAAATGTTAACTAATTAAAATTAATTAAATGCTAATTAATTAAAATTAATTAAATAAAATTTAATCAATATAATATTATACATAGCACTATTATATAAGTTAATTAAAATATAAAAGTTATATGATAATAAATATAATGCGAATGTATAAACTAAAGGTGGAACCACAAAGAAACCCAAATAGACTTAAAGGATAAATACAAATGTATTATATGTTTACCATAATTTCAAATGTGTCTGATACTTGAATCACAAGGGTATTTCAAAATAAATACATTATTCCATAAGTCGATATCAATCAATATAATATATTGAAGATTATGAATCTTAATCTTCAATATACTGTTGTCCTTTACCATGTATATATTAATAAATTACTTGCATACTCCTTAGTTGTTGAGCAAACTCAAGCTAGGGATGTTATGTGTAGTATCATTAATATATTGAATAGATGAGGTAAGATAACAATATGTATTTGTTGAGAAAACTCAAGCCATGGATGATATGTGTAGTATTATTAATATATTGAATAGATAAGGTAAGATAACTATATGTATTTGTTAAGTAAACTCAAGGTACATATATTATACTTAGATCATCGCGATATGGTAGGTACGAGTGAATAATTTCGTTTTGGTTTGTTGAGCAGACTCAAGGTTAAAGTTAAATTAGAACAAGGTACCAAGGGTTAGGAGTTGTATATGATACAACCGATAAGGAGCTATCCATCGTCCATGGAGCTATGACTTATTGTGCAAACTCAAGGTCGGAATTTCAAGACGAAGGAATCCTAACACCCAATGGTGAAGTCGAAAGACTTCTATATTTCGACTTAGGGTTTGGTGAAACTTACAAGACTAGTGGGAGCCTTATTAGAAAACTGGAATGATAATATTTTACCTTTCTATTGTTGTGAGAACATATGCTATATAATGTTATAATAATCTATATTGACAAATTTGTGCATTTAATATGATTGATAAAATGTTTATCAATTAAAATATACAATTGAACTGAATTAAAGCTTGCAAATAGAAATATAATAAACACTTACTAATAAATGCTTCCTTCATGTTAATGTTTCAATACCCATGCAAGCGCCTAATTTTAAAACTACTAAATACATTCGCAATTGGTCTCTTATGTATTTATTTGGTCAAGACCATGTTTTGCATTATATAAGTTTCGAACTCTTAAAGCAATACATGGATATTTGATCCATATACTATCACATATAAGTGTTATATAGGAACAATCACAGTTCGTAATGTACGATACTTTAATGAAATTAGTTCATTTGAAGCAAACAAATAAACCATATTGTAAGATCAAGTATTCAATTTGATTGATTATAATAAAGATCGTATTGTGTTAAATGTAACATTAGACCAACCTACAAGATTGATCTAAGAACTCGATTGCTGAAATATCAGTTCGATCTGTTTAAGCAGAGTGAAACATATTTGATGTCCTTAAGTGTTAAGGATAATCGAATGCGCTTTTGTAAAGAGTTCGTTATGAAGTCGTAGTAAGGGTATTTTTTTGAATGATCTGACCATTTAGAAAAGAAAACGAATATAGAAGAATAGCTGTGATTTAAGATACAGTTGAGATGAAGAGAGTGAATAGTCACTTCTGATTCATAAAGAAACGTCAGAAATGGGAATTGTAATAACAATAATTGATACTTAACATTGGAATAAGTAATAAGATTACTATTCCAAGGTGTAATTTTCAATAGAAAATTGTTTTTTATGTGATTTATTTCTTTGAGTTTAAGATATTTGATCAAAAAACCCTCTACTGTAAATTAGTTGCAGTATATGAAGTAAAAAATATATATTAAGTGAATGATGGACCTCCAAATTTAGTACTCTATTATAGTAATGGTGGAAATAGTAGAAGCATGCCATATAGCACTTATTGATTGCACTAAATTACAAAACTTACTTTCGTAAAACATACCAAACATTATTTACGAAATAATGACTATTTTTCGATAACGATTGAAAAATAAATATAGTTATACTTCAATGTGAATATTATGAATATTCGTTATGAATAAAATTATAACATCTAAACTGTTTTCACAACAAAAATAATTCATTAAAGAATATGAATTATCTAAAATTATTTACAATTATTTTGGAATTACAGACTAAGCCTTAGTTTTGAGAAATACTTTTTAATATATGATTATAAATCATATGATACTAGTTGATTATATCTCAAACAATTAAGGGCTATGCACCCATTTAGTAGGACATCATAAGCGTTGATGAACTCTTCGGATTGATACATATAGATGTATGTAGTCGTAAGTCTATTAATACCAAAATGGTTCCACGTACTTCGTAATATTCACCGATGAGTTATCACTGAAGAGGAGATGGGTTGGGCTGAGTTAGTAAGTGGTTCAGCCTAAACCAAAGCTCAAAGCAAAAAGTGATGAAAATTTCACTATCTCCAAACATATCGAAGTTTACACTCAAAAAGATCGCAAATGTCATTTTGAACTCAACGGAGGTGGTCTCGAGTCCTAATTTGACCGTATGCAAAAAGTAGCTTTTCGGACTAAAATCCGACTAACGGTAAAATATTTAAATATAAAATCGATAAATATGCGGGTTGTTACAGACTCCCCTCCTTAAAGAAATTGCGTCCTCGCAATATATAAGCTGGAAAATAAAAAGTAACAACCATAAAAGCATATTAACACCAAAAGAAATTTGAAATAAGAAGTTCACCTCTAAAGAGCATGAGAAAGTAAGTCCGGATGTGTACGCTCGATGACTTCTCTATATGCCCAAGAACAATCCTTAGGATTTGAGGACAATTGAACTTTCACCAGCGGAACATCTTTTATTTCGAAGTCGTTTGACTTCCGAAGCGATGATACGAATAGGATGCTGTTCAAAGGTTAAATTAGGTGAAACTTCAGTTTCTTCCACAACGCCAGACTCAAGAATAAAATTGGAATCTCGAGAGCATTTCCGTAATTGAGAAACGTGAAACACGTCATGAATAGTAGAAAATTGGAGCCGGTAATAAAAAGCGATACGCCATGGAATCACTACGTTCAGTGATAGGAAATGGCCCAATATATTGAGGCGCTAATTTTTCCCGATCGACTGAAACGTAAAACACCTTTAATAGGTGAAACACGAATAAAATCTAGACCTAAAACCAGCTTCTCACCGGCCTCAAGCCAACAAGAAGGAGATCGGCATGGCCTTCCATAGAGTGCCTCGAAAGGTGCCATACCAATATTAGATTGGAAGCTATTATCATAGGAAAACTCAAATAGAAAAATATGATCTTCCCAACTTCCATAAAAATCAAGAATACAAACACGAAGAAGGTCTTCAAGCGTTAGATTCACACGCTCGGTTTGTCCATCGGACTGGGGGTGATAAGCGGTGCTAAAATTAAGCTTCGTTCTTAAAGCTTTTTGAAGACACTTCCAAAGTTCACTAGTAAACAATGGATCTCTATTGCTAACAATAGAAGTAGGAACTCCATGCAATTTATCAATTTCCTTGGTAAAGAGTTTGGCCAAAAGAGAAATAGTTCCGTTAGACCGAACGGGAATAAAATGGGCGGATATAGTAAGTCTATCAACTATCACCCATAAGCTATCATGACCCGAACAAGAACGGGAAAGGCCATCACTAAAACCCATGGAAATTTGATCCCACTTCCAAAATGGAATTTTAAAGGTTGCAATAACCCATCAGACCTTTGTTGTTCGGCCTAAACAAGTTGGCAAGTCATGCAAAACTTAACAAAGTTAGCAATATCAGATTTCATTCACACCCAATAATAAAGTCGCTTCACATCTGCGTACATTTTACTACTTCCGGGATGAATGGTAAATTTAGAATGATGAGAATCTTCTAAAGTATCATTACGAAGATCACTAATATTTGGTGCGATAAGTCTACCAAATTTTCGAATGCCGCCACAAGAATCAGTATCGAAGTCTTTCAAACTTTAAATATAAATTTTATCCCTACAACTTTGGCTACGAAGAGCCAATTCGGGATCTAGCCTTAGAGCTTCAAGAATGCAGTTCCAAAAGAGAAGGATGAGCCTCAAGGCTACATAAAACAAGAGATGAACATGAATTAGAATTCACGATCCCGAATCTCACAAGTGGAGGAAATCTCGAGATCATTCCATTCGGATATCATCAAAGAAATAACTGCCTATTGCTTAAGACTAAGGGTATTGGCAACACGATTTCCCCCTTTCCGGGGTATAAAGGATATCAAGATCATAAGATACAAGGGATTCGAGCCAACGTGGTTGGCAAAAATTAAGTTCCTTATGAGAAAATAGATATCCCAATAATTTAATATCGAGGTGGAGAACAAATTTCTCCCCCAAGATGATGATGCCAAACTTGGAAAGCAAAAACAATAGCCGCGAGCACCAGATCATAAGTGACATACCTAGTCTCGATCGGCTTTTAGGATTTAGAAGCACAAGTGATTGCGCGCTCTCTTTTGCAAGAGAATGGCATCCAAACCAATACGATTAGCATTGGTACAAAAGATAAAGTTTTGGTTCCCTTCGGGAATCACAAGGATAAGAGTATCGAAAAGAAAGAATTTAATCTTCTTTCCCGAAAAGCTAAAACTTTCAAAATCACAATTACTTTTATAGAAAAATTTACATTTTACAAGTCAATTTATTGTGTCTGACTGTCTCATCAAAGCGTTTAGGAAATCCCTATCGATAACGTTGATCAAGCGCATCGACCAGAATTTTTAAAACACTAAATGGGCAATACAACACAAAATCATCTTCTATATGATGAAAATATTTCTAAAACTTTTGAGAATATTCTTTGCTTGTTTAAGATTAAAAATCAAATTGTACTTATAAATAAATCTTATGAAAAAGATTTGCAAAATTTTAAATTTCTATCTTCATCCAAAATTAATAAATACTAGAATGGAGTTATCGAGATATTCATAGAATACTCGATTTATAAATTGGATGAAATAAGCTGGATAAACCGAATGACATAATAAGTCATTCATAAGAATCATAACGAGTGCGGAATGTAGTAAGTGGAATGCTAACTCCCGCAATACTAGCTAATGAAATCCGGTGGCAAGGTCAAACTGGAAAGACCTTAACACCTCTTAAAAGATTGCTTAGGGGATGATCCTAAGACAAGCTCAAAGATTCCGGAAAATTCACAACTACCCAATTGAGAGAAATAATTCTTTACTCAACATGTGAGCTTAAAGAATAAGATGATGCCATTAATTTGGAATCGAAATCACAAAGGAAAAATATGAATCTGCTTAACAGATTAAAAATGTCGAAAATGAATAGTCCATTCGGAAAAATAGGATATGGGCCTCATAATGATTAAGCTAATCCTTTCACGCAAATCAATTCCGAAACCTAAACAACGCATAATATGCAAACCGGTTCGGAAAGAAAAATCACATGAAATAATTTCGACATAAATGAAAAGCAAATTGAGTGTTGCGGATCCACCAATCGGATTCGCAATTCTCAAAGAAGTCATCAATCCCAAAATGTTTTAGAGAAAAAGAATCAACAAGTTCTTTTGATATAAAAAGGATAAGATGAACCCATATCAAAAAGAACTCGAATAGGATAATCACAAAACAAGTGTAATCAAGGATTGAATAAGAAATACCTTGACCAAGAGAAGAGTTGCTAGGGGCTTGCAGCTTTCCCTCTCTCCTACTTTGAAGTTTGAGACAGGTAGATAAGTAATGACCCGAGCCTTTTCAATAGCGGCAATAAAGGGGTTTCGGGCAATAGCGGCAATAAACATGTGTATTTGATATGCATGTACAAGTCTATGATAAACTCATAGAATGTAAAATGGAAGTAAATAATATAACATGCAATATGAATGATTTGATTTGATCGAATGGGCGAGTATATTAGAAATAGTTTCATATGTACCTAATTTGAATAATGATTCGGTCTCAGAGGCCACTCCTCCCTATAATATGTAATGATGTATTGATAAAGAATAATCAAACTTTAATGGACAAAGCACGATTAGTATTGAGTAAAGTTGAGTTCAAATTCTTTCTATAAGGTATGTACTTAAGAGTAGTACACAAGGTTAAAATTAATATCATCCAAAGAATATTTTACAAAACCATATAAAATAAGGGTTTATAAGAAACCCCTACATATCCTAAGCCAAGGAGTTGGCTGGTTGTATAAGTCGAAAGACTGCATGTAATAATTATACGTAAGGGATCTTGTATGAATCCTCCCAATAGAATTTTGGGAATGATAGTCATTATATGATTAATTTATGTTGTGATCATAAATATATTGTGAACTAAAGCAAAATTAGTTTTATTTAAGGCAGTTTTTAAAATATTCATGAATGCCTATTCCGTTGCACTGAGAAACAACTATTGTTTCAAGAAATACTAACTTCATAGCAAAGGACTTTCTCTAAGAAATTATTAGTATAAAATGGATTTGGATATGATCCAGGGATAAAACTAATTAGAAGGAATGAAATGAAATTTACCAAACCTAAATGAACATTAAACATTAGAATGTCTAATAAGTATTCTTGTACATTAAAGAGAAACTGTGAGTTTCTTATCAATGTCATGTATAAATAATCCTCGGTTGTTTAATTTAACCATTAAGAGTATTGACTCTATAATATGGTATGATGTGCAAATCCAAAATATATTCCACGTACATTATTAAAATATGAATTTGATAGTTGTATTCAAAGGGATATGATTCATTGGTCGCAAATGTGTCTTTCAGAGAAAAATAAATGTGGTTGGAATAAACCGAGCCACATTGATAAAAATAATACCATGAATTTTAATTGTTGAAATTAATATAACAGATTCATCATTAGATGTACTCAAGTTGGTTCGGATTTTAGTCACACAATTATCAGATAGTATGACTTTATTTTTTGGTATGCATGTGTTGAAACAGAACATTCTAAATAATGATTTAAAGAAAACTTTTTACACATAATAACAAAGTATCTCGAAGATAGTGGAAGCGATATTGAGTTTGTGAGATTTTGGATATCATCCAAGAACAGATACGAAAGTGTCATTCGACAAGCATCAAAATTGAACAAATGTTTTGATAAGAATATCAAATAGTTTAATTGTTAATCAAAATGTAGAGGAAACATGTGCTCATAAGAAAGAAAGTTAAAAAGTACATAGACATTTCTATACCATAAGTAAACAACACACTGCTACTTGTTAACGATGTACTTGTGTTAGAATCAGCTTTAGTCGTTTTAATACTCAATGTTGGATTTGTAAATGATATTTATAATAAGTATAAAAGATAGTGGGAATGTTCCAAAATGATATGCAAGGACACATTATTAAAATGTTTAACAAAACATGTAAGATGGATTCCTTATGCATTGGCAATAGGAATTATCATACATGTCATGCTGTCTACGATATCATGATTTGTTTATGTATTCGATACATGAAGCAAATATAAAATCCAAATTGATATCACTAAATTGTAATTTGGAGTGTTCTCATGTATTTATGAAATACTAGAGAATTGTTTATGAAAACAACGAACTCTTTATGAAGGAGTGTTCGGATTGAAACTTCATAAGTGATATTGAGTATAATGTGTCAATAATAAATTTAAGTCAAGGATCTTTAAATTGGAAATGTTCCTAATGAAAGGCTGTGCTAATTCAATGAAAAAGGCTAAGTACATCACCTTGGATAGTTCATTAAGAAAAGCAACGTATATAATTGTAAATGCACAAATTTATAACTGAGCTGAGTATGATTCCAAATATTGTGAATCCAATAACATTGTTATATGATAACGATGTCACAATATAGTTCATAACAGAAGTTAGAGCTTACTTGAAGTCGAGAGACATACTCTAAATTTTTCCACATGATAAAGAAAACTTAGACAGAGTAGATAATTAAAACATAATAACATAACCGTTCACTAAAGGACTAACCCAATTGGTTTTGATGAAACCGATTGGAAAGGTTGGAATAAGATTCCACAATTGACCCCAAATGCAAGTGGGAGATTGATATAGTTAGTGGTATGTCCTAGGGACAATTATGTAATTTGTTGCATATATCTAACTTGATAACTAATCTTGTTCGAAATAAAAGGTATTTTCTATCTATTATATACTTGATATAATAAGTTATATTAATTAATTAATTTAATCAAAAGTATATTTAATAGAATATCCATAAATGGTATGTTTTGTGATGGTAGTTACAAAGTGTTGTAATCGTCATAAATTTATCACAGTGAAAATAAATACACCATTTGAAATATTCCTTGTCAAGTTGTATCGAGATTGGATATCGATGCATCCATTGAGACTAGAGTACGTAATGCTCTACAAATGTTGGGCAGTGTATTACTTATGATTGCTGGAGGCATCAAGGGGTTACAAACTGATAGTTATTGGATAACTATGGAATGACTCACTCGATAGTTTTCTATTTGTTAATATAACTAAAGTCAAATAGAAAATATCGATGTGACTAATTTACATGGTTCTCTCGACTTAAGAATACTGTTGATCTTCAATATGAAAGCTTCACTTTGATTATAGTCAAATTGTGACACAAAGACCATCGAGTGACTATAGTTGGATTCAGTGGAAGTATTGGAAGTGGAAGTATTGGAAGTGAAGCACTATTCAAGAGAGGATTTGTCTCCTCAGCTATATGGGTTAGTATCACGGTCAATTTAAGTCAACTCAAAGTCAAAGTCTCTGGCCAGAGCATTTCGGTTAATAATAATTGCTATTATTGAACCAAGGGCTTTGTGCTTGGACTATAGAGTTGAATACGAACGATATTGGAATTTTGACCATTACTAAAATTCATAAGTTCAAAGTGATATTGTTTTGACAAAGGGAAATGGTGTAAAATAAATGCAACAAACGAGGTAATGCTTAATAAAGTAAAATTTGATTTTACCGAAACAAAGTAAGCGATAAATTTGGCCAAAATGTCACACTGCCTGCTAAGTGACATGTGAACGTTAATATTCAAATAGTTTGGTATTAATCGCTAACCAAATTTACACCTGACGAGTCACACAACCAAAAACAATGAATTTTCCTTTAACCAGATAATTCAATTAATTTATAATTGTTATAAGTTAGTTAAATTAAATAATATTTATGAACTTTTATTTATAAATTTGATTTTGATTTGATAATGAAGATTAATTGTATTTATAAAAGCTATAAACATATTAATCGATATATGATATCGATAAGCGTTTTAAATTAGATTTAATATTCAAAATATTCATCTGGACTTAAATGGGTCTAAGGCCCATCATAGGGATTATAATTTTGGAAGAAATCAAAGGTATAGGCATATCAAATCTAAGTAGGAAGGGCTTGACTTTAGATGGCTGCGATTAAAGGAGAATGAGTAAGAGATAAGGTCCATGCTTCTCTCCTTTCCATCCGCTATACAAGCATCTCTACCCTCATATGATTGAGAACTTTTGGTGCCTCCATTTGAAGTCTTTACTGGTCGAAAATTTTCAGTCCCCTCCCCATCTTTCTAGAGCTCAAATCAAATCAAGTTAATTGCTATTCGATAGTTGTTGGTTAACGGTTCAAGGACTAGCACTCTGTTGAATTGGAAATAGTTTCAAGGGGTAGATATCATCATTTCAAGGTGTACTTCAAGGCATTGGAAGTGAGGTATATTAGTAATAATAATATAATTATATATGCTCAAATATAATGTTTTATTATATACATATATTATATGTTGTTAGTTAGGTAACGATTTTGATATGCAAATAATATTGTCAGAAAACTATTTGGTTATATATATGTATATATATATATAAAATTATCATAAACAACTTAGGTCAATACGGCTTTGTAATTAAAAAAACATTTTTTTATTCTATTGAATTAGTATATATTATTTAAATAGATAAATAAACTTTATAATTAATTATAACATCATACTTTAGTCAAATATGGTCACATAATTTTATATCTAAGGAATTAAGGCTATGATATTTTTTATAAAAGATAAAATAATTTATATATATATTTTATTATTTTTAAATATTATTTAAATAAATTTATTGCATAAATCAATTATATTAATTCAAATATATTATGAAATTACATTTTATATTTTATAAAATAATATTATCACCAAAGAAACTGTCAACAAAAATTTTAAAAATAATTTTTTATTTTTAAATTTGCAGTTGAAAATAGAGAAATTATTTTAAAATAATTTTTAAATCGAAAAGTTGGGGGATTTTTTTTCAAATCATAAATTATCATTTAGGATTCACTGGAAATTTAAAATTCAATATAAAATTTCATAATTAATTTTTAATTAATATTTAAATAATATTCGAATGGATATTTAAATAAAATGTACTTTAAAATTAAAAAAATAAATTCCACCTACTATGCTGTGCTCAAGACCTAGTCTTTCATACTTATCATAAAATATTTTTGAGTATTTTATTAGCATATATCTATATATATTATTTTATTATTTTATTATGCATATATTTATATATATAAATATATAAAAAATTATTAAGTGATTTGTTTATATGTATTACTCATGGTTTAAAAAATTTATTTATATAAATATTTATAAATAATATCTTTATATTTAAATAAGTCTATTATATAACATGTTATTCACTATCAATATTTGTAATGACTCGGAATTTTATCATTTTAATTGTGAATATTTAATTAATTTTAAATATTTAAGTAATTGACTTTTAAAGCTGAATAACTTCTTTTAAAGCTGAATAACTTCTTTTAATTAATAAATAACAATGGTGAACCTTTTATAGAAAAATATTTATAAAAATAAATAGTTCAAATAAATATCGTTAATGAGATCGAAAATCGTTTTATGGATAAAAGATCTGGAAACGTGTGAAATTATCAATTCGGGTCACTGTCTTGGATTTCTACGAAACTAGTGCCATCGGGACCGGAATAACAAGATGATGTGCGCTGATGAGTTTCGTGTCAATCGCACGTCCTGTGTAATTGTACGAGCTTGAAACGCACGATAATTAAAAAGTGAATTTAAATAATATTATTATTTTATCATACAAACAAACTTACCTTCCCTCTAATCCTTCTCTCTTCACTTTTCCCCTTTTCTTTCTTTGTCCATTTCCTGTAACCTAAATAAACCCGGTCGCTCCCTTCATCTAATTCTTCCCGAAGCTTCGAGCAACGAAACAGCTTGATTTTGGATTCATCAAACTCGTATGGTCAGGACTTCAAATCTATGTAATCGTTGATGAGACGATCGAGTTTGGTCGAAGTCGATATTGCAGCAACGAACTAGGGTTTGCAACTGTGGGCGATGGAGGAGGTTTTAGGCGAAGGCGATAGTGAATTCGAATTTCTTGAGTGAAGACGAGTCGATTGGGAGGCTCGTTATTAGGTGCGGCTACAAGATGGAGATGGCGACATTTGGTTTGTCGTTTATGGAAACTTCAAGCCACGAATGGAGGCGGTGGTGTGGAGGCGATGTGGATGGGTCTAAATCGAAGCTTAGGCGAAGTGGAGTTCATCGGTGGTATCGTAGGTTGATTTTATTGACGGGAGGAGGACCTGGGTAGTGCGTGCATGTGCTTAAGAATGAGTATGTATGTGTGCATGTATAGGTTTTGATTAGGGGAAGGAGAAGAAAGGATTAGAGAAGGAGAAGGTAATTAGTTGAGTTAATTAGCGTAATTAATTAATTGATCTCGAAACTTATAAAATCAATATCTCTTGCATACGATGTCCAATCGAGATGCAGAGTCTTTTGCGTTGCACTCGTATGAGCGTTATCTATGCAACGGAGTTGGTTTTGTCAAGTTTAGAGCAAGTGGAATTTTTAGGTGGCGTTCAATTTTAGACTATTTGGGAACGCTTTAGCCTCAACTGGAATTTTGGTGAGTTTACTCACTTTTGGATGAACACTGTATGATATATGTAGGTATAAATTATTATTTGCATGCTTGAATGATTTATTTGTCTAGTTTGGTTGAATTCCCATTTTGGAAAGCGGATGACTTTTAAAATAAAATACAGGTAATACAAGAAATTTTGTAGAGGGATCCGGGTTCCTCACCATTGTTGATTTTAATTTCATTTATATGCTTGT
The DNA here is from genome assembly GCA_030737815.1 of Allium fistulosum. Taxonomy (NCBI): domain Eukaryota; kingdom Viridiplantae; phylum Streptophyta; class Magnoliopsida; order Asparagales; family Amaryllidaceae; genus Allium; species Allium fistulosum. The sequence goes on from CM060901.1 coordinate 1,261,760,606, forward strand.
TATATAAATTGTTGAATGTTGAAAGTATCGGATGTGACATTGATTTAAATTGTTGATTTTAAAATGGTTTTAATTCAGTGAGGGATTTTAAACATGACTTTTGGAATTTTCTATGGTATTTTATTAAGAAGGGTTTTTGAACTTCTCTAGTTTACTTTAAACTCTTTTGGAAATGTTTTAAAAGTATTTCGGGAGGTATTTGTTTTACAAAAAAGTTAATATAATAACAAATGTTTATTATCCACAAAAAGGGGTTTATCTTTTATTGTAAAGTGATTCTGTTTTAAAAGAAGATAGAAATATTTTGGAACAAATATTAGTTAAACATTTTATATATAATGTTGTGTAGAAAGATAGATTTATAAGTGGTATTTTATAAATAAAAGAAGAGATTTATAAATGGTATTTTATAAAAGGGAAACTAATATCATTTTTATAAATTGGAACAAGATATCACATTTGTGAATTTATATTGATATATGAGATGATCGTTTTTTGGGAAGAATTTATTTCGATTTTGGAACCCAAGATTTGAGATAAGTATATGAGATTTTAAAAAAAGTGATGTATAAAATGAAGTATTTTTTTAAGTAGAAAAGAGATTTATAAAAATAGGTTTTATAAATAGAAATGATATTCTAAAGGAGTTCTGTAAATAGAAAAGAATCTTTATAAAAAGAGTTTTATAAATATTATGGAGAATTATAAATAGAAAAGAAGATTTATAAAATGATCTTTATAAACAGTAAGGAGATTTATAAAAGGAGTTTTATAAATAGAAAATGTGACCGATAAAAGAAGTTTTATAAATAGAAAAATAGATCTATAAAAGGAGTTTTATAAATATAAAGGAGATTTATAAAATGGAATTTTTAAAAAAAGGAACGAGATTTGATTTCCAAAAACGATCAATTTAAATTATGGTGGTATGGAAAATATTCTTTTCGTACTTGAAGTGACCCACTTTTCTCCTACTATATTTCACTGATTTTTAGTTAAGTTTTTTTAAGCAAGGGATCACTTCTTTTCTTGCCTCTTTCATTTCTTTTAATTAATTTTCCAAGATCCAGAATTTACTAATATAAAAATATCAGTATTTTAATCAAGTCATATCATTTATATATGTGAAGCTATATAAATGTTTCTTTGCCTATCAGAGTGTTAAAGTAGCAAAGAAATTTAATCACACAACATTTTCCATAATTGAAAGGTTTTGTGTCACATAGCTATTTCTACAATTTAATCTTTTCTTTGACTCAAGACTGACTAATACAAGATTTAAGTGTTACTACCTTAATTGACTCAGGATTAATTAATACATTTTCAGATATTTTCATCTTGGAATGACTCAAGATTGACTAATACATTTTTCAAGTATTAGCACCTATTATTCTCTTCTTCATTTTCCAGTTTATTCTATTAAACCAGGTTGATTAATTTGCCGATTTATAACCCATGTAATAGATCTTTGGAATTCAGAAATTCATATATGTTGTTTTAGAGTGATAAAACGTTTTGAAACTTGGTTTGATCTATGGATCACTGGTTTGTTCAAACATAAACATGCACAAACATGCACAAGCAATTCAGTTCAGCAAAATGCACATATCCAGGTTCATGAAGCATGTAATGATCATGTGAGTAATACAGTTGTAAACTAATCTAAAGGTCATACAGATTTTTGATATTTAGATTGGAAATAGTGTTGAATATGATTTTAGAAAGGTCTTTGCATTTTTCTGGCTAAAGCATATAGAGTGTGCTATTCTGGATTTTTATACACTTAACAAAATTACTCTACATTCTTGTTTAAGTCTATATTGTTTATCCCTATTTTCTGACTTGCTACTTCAGTTTCCTATTTAAGTCAGTTCCAGATTGTATCAATTCCAATTCCTAAACCCTTATATACTTATGATTTTCAGGTTTTATGGTAATATAATCCTACTCTTGTTCTAGACATACCATAGGATTTAGTTGCATTTCGAATTAGCTTGCTCGATGGTCTTGTTTGCTTCAGGAATCTGAAGACTGTGGCTTCAAGCTTTTGCATGTACTTGTATCAATTACAAGACATGTACAAGCCTTACTGGTTAGCCAAGACCATGTTCAACTCATCCTCTCAATACTTTGGCACATATTTATTCAAAAACAACTTAAACTTTATAACTGAAATATAGCAAACATGCCAAGGGGAACACATCCACATATCAAATTAAATGGCATGTTCTCCCTTTTATGATCCTCTGGATTATTTCCAGAGTCTGCTACTTGAATCAACAACTCACAAGCACATATGATACTTAAGTTTATTTTTCCTTTTACATGTTCTTTTCAAGAAAACAAAGCAAGTATCAATCCTGGAAATACACAAAACATAAGAGAGTTTGCCTAGATTATTTATTACAATCAAACTTCTACTTCTCTAAAGCATTTTAAAACCAGCAAGTTCTTCAAACATCCATACAAGCAATCTACTCAAGCATCTTTCCCTGCAGCAACACTTTGAACTGCCTCAATGAAAATGAGACACCCCAAAGATTGCAAAGGCAATAAATAGGGTCAGAAAATATATTCTAGTATGAGTGAAATCATAGTTTATAAATAACTTATAATTACTAAACTCTGTGCAGAGACTCATATGTTTGATACTTATTTAGATTCATACAAAAATATGGGTACATATGTATACATACATATAAGCTCATACTAACATACATGCACACAAGTATTCATTCATCAACACAATTCAGTTTTATGTACATATACTCCTATGGATTGACTCCCTTAATTCCATAGCTCAATTTCTCAATCCCCATTTATCATTTATTTGGTCTTAACTCTTGCCATTGAACACCATGTGTGCATTGCAAAGGGGCTCAATTCTGTTAACCCTTTACACAGAGGCCTACAGGACTTAAACAAGTCATGCACATACCCATCATCCACCTAATGATGAATAGATCAAGGCACTACTCCTAGATTAGCTTTATAATCTAGAGACCATTCTCATTTTTATTTCAGGAGAATTTTATTAATTCTTGAAATGCTTCCTATTCTTTTTCTTCCTTTCATAAATTAGAGAGTACTAAACTCACTCAGGCATTTCAGCCAGACATACAAAGTATTCATGTAAAACACCACATCCCATTTTAAGGTTATTTTTATTCAATCATATTTTCTAAGACTTGCATAAATTTATTTCTAGAAATATTCCCATTTCTTACATAAATCTGGTAAAGTCATATAAAACATTGCATTTATTTTACTGTGAACCCTAAGGTTTTTGAGAAAAACCCATAAAAACATATTGACTTGTGATTTGAACATATATATATATATAATATTGCATTGTTCATATCATTTTTAAAATGAACTAGACATAAGCATGAATCTCCTTATTCACACTGCCTACTTCATTCTTCATTAGTACCCTATTTCTTAGTAAAAATGTTTATCTCATTCCCATATAAAAACTGGATTATAAGTTACAGAAGCTATTTCTGTGATTAGGGTGTTTGTCTTTTCAAAGCATTAACTAAAACAATCAAAACAGATCAAAACATCAACCAAAGACTCAGCCAAAACACTAACCATGATCAACATTTATTTATTCAGAGAATAAAATTAAACAAAAACATGATATGGTTTTATGTAAGTAAAATGGCTGCCCTTAACTTGGGTCTTAATGCCTTAAATCTCATAAGATGATTAATCACTCACCTTCCTTCTTCTTTCCCCGAGAATGCTCTAACTTGAAAACAGTGTGAGTTTGCTCTTCCTTTTATTTTCTAAAAATATCTTTCTGTTTTTCAAAAATAACCGCTGCCTTTCCTTTGATTTCTAAAACATTTAACTAGGGTTTTAGTGGAGTGAAAAACCCATTTTATCCCCACACAAATAAGAGAATTCTATAAATGTTTTTATGGCTAAATATGCCATTTTCTTTTTGATTCCATTTCGGGTATTTCAGTTGCTTTTCTTCTTTTTCTGTGTACATGCCATTTGCATGTTTCACCTACACACTATTTTCATGTGACTTGTCTACATTATTTATTTTCTTAAGACAAATCTGAAATGTTCACACACACACACACACAGATATATATATATATATATATATATATATATATATATATATATATCTTTTTATCAATTAATTCCTTGCTAATGTTTCAAGCCAGTTGTTTCCTCTTGATTATAAAATGTATTTATACCTATATAATACTAATCTAGTTTCATATATTTTAATCATCATAAGAGTTTATTTTATCACTCTATACTCCTCTGGCTACTTATATGCAATATATATATATATGAGATATGTGAATATAAAACTTATTCATACTTAGTTATTTTCTTTCTCATTATTATTTATTGAAGTTATTTTCTCCTCATTATTATTTACTGAAAACAACTATCCTCTTCCTTATTTATTTCACTCATTCTTGATATTTATTTTCAATTTATTTTATTCTTTGAATATTTTCCATTAACTGATTTTTATAAAAATTATTTTTACCTCAATAATTTGGGTCTTCACATACTCTCCTACTAGAAGGAATTGTGTCCCACGATTATTTTTCTCATACATTTCCATCCAAATGTATATAAAGCATAACTTCATTTCAGAAATTTCAGAAACTCATGCATTCAAAATCAATCAAACATACATAAGTAATGTTTAAGTTTATCATAATTTTAGGCATACCTTTAAGCAGAAAATAGATTAGGATATTTATCTTTCATCCTATCTTTAGTCTCCCGTGTACAATCACTCTCATCTAAACTCCACTGGATTTTAACCAATTTAATTATTTTATTTCTCAAAATCTTTTCTTCTCTAACCACAATACCCACTGGTTCCTTCTTATAAACCAGATTTTCTTGAATTTCAACTTGTGTAGGAGATTTCAGAATGGTCTCCTTATCATGCACCCATCTTCTTAATTGATATACATGAAATACATCATGTATATTACTCAATTCCTCTGGCAATTTCAACTTATAAGCCAATGATCCTACTCTTTGAATAATTTCATATGGCCCTATATATCTTGGTGACAATTTTCCTGCCTTGCCAAACCTCAATATTTTTCTCATTGGTGAAACTTTGAGAAATACATAATTTCCCACTTCAAATTCCACTGGCCTTCTCCTTTTATCTGCATAGGCTTTTTGTCTCTCTTGTGCTGCTCTCATTCTCTGCATTACAAGTTCAATCCTTGCAGAGGTCTCTTTCACATGTTCTGGTCCAAGCAACACTCTTTCACCTGTCTCCATCCAGCATGCAGGAGATACACAAGGCTTCCCATACAAGGCCTCAAATGGAGCCATACCTATAGTGGACTGATAGATATTGTTATAAGCAAATTCAGCTAAATAGAGATGATCTTCCCAGTTGCCTCCAAAATCAAGTATACATGCTCTAAGCAAATCCTCTAAAATCTTGTTAACAATCTTAGTTTGCCCATCTGTTTATGGGTGGTAAGCTGTGCTCAAGCTTAATTCTGTCCCCATAGCCTCTTGAAAGCTACCCCAGAACCTTGAGGTAAACAAGGTATCTCTATCACTGATGATAGTCTTGGGGATTCCATGTAATCTCACTATCTCCTTCACAAATAATTGAGCTAATTTGTGAGCATTTCTATTTGAATTCTCTGGAATGAAGTGAGTTATTTTTATGAGTCTATCAACCACAACCCAAATACTATCATTGCCTCTTCTTGTTCTTGGCAAACCATCCACAAAATCCATTGAAATGATTTCCCATTTCTAGGTAGGCACTTCCAAAGGTTGTAGTAAGCCTAAAGGTCTTTGATAATCTGCCTTGACTTGTTGACATGTTAAACACTTTGCCACATATCTTGCCACTGCCCCTTTCATTCTTGGCCACCAGTAGTTTCTTTTAAGATCATGATACATTTTTGTACCACCTAGATGTATAGTGTACTTTGTCTTGTGATGCTCATCCATAACCTATTATTTCAGTTCTTCTATATTGGGTATGCAGAGTTTCCCTTTCTTTCTCAAGTAGCCTCTATCATCAACTTCATAATTTTCCACTGACATGCCTTGTGATATCTTGTCCTTCTTTTATTTTAAATTAGTGTCTTGATTCTGCATATTTCCTATTTTATCAACCAGGGTTGATCTTAAGGAGATGAGACTTAATTTTCCATATTCAATCATGTCACTATGTACATTGTCTGATGCACCAATTTATTCCTTCATTTCTACTTCACTAAGGATTGTTAAATCCTTGAATTCAGTCATCATTAAGCTTGCCAATCTTGCTTGATGTCTACTCAAAGCATCTGTTACCTTGTTAGCTTTTCCAGGAGTATATAATATATCAAGATCATAGGCAGCTAAAAACTCTACCCACCTATGTTGTCTCATATTCAAGTCTTTTTGAGAGAAAAAATACTTAAGTGATTTATGGTCTGTAAACAATTCAAATTTAGTGTGACGACCCGACTTTCATCGACCAGAAAGTCGTATCATCTTGATGAAAGAAAGGGATAGAAAAGAGAGAAGATAGAGAAGAAAGAAGAAACAACATCAGAATCTCAATAGCGGAACGAATAAATTATATTAATAACATAAGTATTATATAGTATCATATACATTAGAGTCACACAACTTATACAACACAAACTAGACAGTTATTAACACCTGTCTAGTTATTAAACTCAAATACAACTCAGAGAAACTACACAGAGATACCAACACGGCGGAACACTATATATATCTATAACGCTGAAGCCTCCTGCTCCATTGCTCCTCCAGAATTCGTCAAAGCTAACCTGAATCCCTTGGCTACTCGTAAAAATTTGAGTACCCAAGAGTTTAAGAAAAACAGGAATAAACTCCGGGTCAGACATGGGTCTGGTGTGAGTAACAGGTTAAGGTTGCTTAACTTTGAAAACCATTTGGAAAGAAAAAGTATCTCGTAAGACTTCCCGCACATAAACACGGAAAAGTTTTTACCTTACGATAACCAAAACATTTGATAGGAAATCCAGTTATATTATAATAGGGTCTAGGGTTTTCAAATAAATATTCACATAGCCGAAATTGTTACATTCATTAAATTCCAGCATACATAGGTATACAATCAAGTCCGAGATCACTTATTGGAAGTTGGATTTCCATACAATGGCAGGGCTACTGGGGTACCGCCCATTTAAGTACGGAGCCTAGATCACCGTACTGAGGATCACTCCCAATCCCCTGCAACACAAGGCCGGAACCATCCCTTACTGGATAGTCCCGAACAAGACAACCCCGCAGATGGCCGTCGCCAACTGCCCACTAAGCCGAATAAAAGGAACCTCTAGACAGGGGAAAATCTTGTCCTACTTGAGCGCAACCCACTTAACCTTGCTGCACCTCCCCTGTTTTAGCCATTCCTGGTTGATGAGGCTTGAGGCTACGATTACCTTTATAGAACACATCTATCTTAGAATGCTCATCGTCCACCTGACGATGTTCTGAAAACATTCAATCCATACAAGTTCGTTCCGGGTTCGAACGAAACCGAAGGCATTATCTCGTTACACTCATTTTGGTATCACCCTCAGAGTTAACGACAATAACCCTTGCACTCTGAATCTTCATCTTCACTTGAGATTCACGACCTATCGTTAATTTGGATCGATGTGGTTTTCGGATATCCAAATTTGGAAACCCGATCCCGGTCTCACCGAAATCCAAACGTATCTTTTAAGGCCAAGTTGTTTTAAAGTAAAAATAATTCAATTCTATTATCTATATTCACACAGATAGATAATTCATATATTCACAATAGATAATCCACATTATAATCACAAATAGATAATTCACATTATCATCACAATTCAACAAAGCATCCATATCACAGATCAGCACAAATCTCATATCAGAGAGATCAAACAATCCAAGGCATCCAATCTTATTCAATCATTTATAAGCAAAGATTAATCAATCACATTATCTCTAATTAATTTAAAATAGATTAAATTAATTACTTCCATCACTATAAATCTTGCTTACTTATCAATTAATTAATTACAACCCAATTAATTAATTATACTTCAATTATTCATCTTGATTAATCAATCTTGATTAATTATCCTTTAATTACTTTAAGTAATTAATCCTTAATTAATTATATGAATTAATTATTCTTAACCATTACAGTAATGAACCTTTAATTACTTCATTAATTAATTAACTATAATTAATTATATTAATCCTTAATTAATTACATTAATTAGTTACTCTATAATCACTTATTATTGATTAATTGATCATAATTAATCAACCCTTAATTTCATCATTATTTATATTAATTAATGTTCCTTAATTACTTCTTTAATTAATTACTCTATTTAAATTAATTACATTTAATAATTAATCTTTAATTAATTATTCATTAATCACCCTTGATTAATGCCATCCAGTAATTATCTACCCTTAATTACTTACTTACATTAATTAATTACATCAAATAATTAATCCTTAATTACTTCTATTCTCCAATTAATCTCAACCAGTAATTATTCACTAATTACTTCACTAAGTAATTATACTTTATTAATTTCATTAAGTAATTATACTTATCAAAACATCAAGTGATTATCTTAAATTAATTAAACTAATTAATTAACTAACTTAAACTAATCACATTTATTTAATTAATTACATTTAGTAACTAATTCCTTAATTTCTTCCATTAAGTAATTATTCTTATCCTATTTCATAAATGATTATCTTTAAATTAATTAATCTAATTATTAAAATTAATCACATTAATTAATTATTAAATAATCTTAGGTTAATGACCTTCATTAACTATTAACAATTCTTTAATTACTTTTCTTAAGAAATTAAACTTACATTAATCATTATTTATTACAAATTGATTAATCTTAATTACCCATTTAATTAATTTCTAATTACTTAATTAATTAACACTAAATCATTTAATAATTAAATTAATAAATTACCCTTTAATTACCTTGTTAATTTAATGAATTTCAGATCATCAATCCTTAATTATCTTTAAGATAAATCATTTCTTATAAATGACTTAATTATCATTTCCAAATGCATTTGAAACTTTTTGCTTTTAAATTTTCCTTTAGATTTCATTTCAAATTAAAGATCTTAAATAATTACAAATTAAACTTTAACAAAATTTAAACAAATTTAATAACCTTTTAAATCAAATGTTAAAGAAACATTTACCATTTATAAAGAAATTTCTAAGAGTTTGTAAACCAAATTCATTTAAATTCAAATGATTTTAAAACATACTTTAAACATTTAAAGTTGTTAAACATTTTAAATTTTATAAAAACTTATTTATTTCAAGACTAGAATTCAAATGTAAATTTGAATCCATATTTAAAACTTTGATTTATAACTAAGTTTAAATGTTGCTTTCAAATTTTAAACTCATTTTAAATTTTAAAACCCTGTCAGATTTAAAACCTGTAACCATAAATGACCTGAGCCTATACTTAAAAACTTCGAGTCAAATATCCAAAAACTTCGAGCATCTCACGAAACAACTGGAGTAAAAACTCGGTACCCATCCCTCTGCTTCAACCCAAACTCTACCAGGTACAAAGAAATGCACCGTGCAATGCACGGTGGCTCTGATCAACTCCGGCCATCCACGACGCCTTCCCCATGTCGGCGTTCTCCCTCAAACCCAAACTCAATCACCATAATATCAACAGTAACTCGAAATCGAATTCGAGTAACCGATCACAACCAGGAACAGGAAACCCAAAACTTGGAAATCACTCATGCTCACTCCTTCGACCATCGAAGTACAAGAACTTCTGGCCACGCCTTCGACATCCTTCCTGCTTCAATTTCCCAGAGTTCTGATGAACTCGAACCACCAGCGGTGTCTAGATGAACAAAATTCCACGACCTAACCAAAACTAGGGTTACAGGCATCACTGATCTCCCATCGCCACCACAGTGGCTTGAACACCGTCTTGACATTTTTATCCCAATCTCCGATCATTCCTCCATCTCCAGGAAAGACCACAAGCATTCCGATCAACTTGATCGCCAAAGGCTACTCAAAACACCCAATCTGATCAAACTCTAACTGCACATTCAAACCCAATCTAAAATCTATGGTTTTACTTCAAAAAATCATGATTTTGAATAATGTTTCAGATCATATACCTGAAACAATGATTTAAGATGTTTTAATTTTAACATAACTTAAATTTTCCTGTTCAATTTGGTTTCCAGATAAATTTTAAATTTATTTTAACTTGAATAAAATTTTAAAACTAAATCTAGGGTTAAACAAACAGTTTTTGTTTATAACTTAAATCCTAACCAAGACTAGATCAAGATATTAAGGATTTTAAACAAAACTTGTGCCTGGGAACTAAAACAGAGAGATCTCAGATGAAAACAAACATGCACAACATCCAGATATCCATATATATACACAGAAATATATATATATATACACACAAAGCATACTTATTCCAGATTTTTAATCATGCAACCAGATTCATATACTAATTTTTTTAAAAGATTGTTACTCACATTGATTTAAAGATGAACAGAGCCTCTGAAACCAAATTTTGAAATAGCTTTTGATACTTGAATTGCCTTTTGCTGTTGAAAACTTTAAACTTGAATTGCTTCTTCAGGTTTACTTGCTTTGATTCCAGATTTGCTTGTAGGCTTATGGTTACATTTTTCTTTTGAAAATGAATTATAGGTTGAAGAATTTAGTTCAGGCTTTTGAATTGATTTCTGGTTTGAGGAGGATGTTGAAAATGTACAGGTTTCTAGTTTGTGGAAGAATTGATTTCAGATTTGTTTGAGTTATTTTACACAGTGAAGGTTTCTTAGTTTTTTTTGAATTTGAGAGGATAGAAAAAGAATAGTAGAGAAGGAATAATGTTTATATAGGCTGAATTTGATTTATTAAAATATAAAAGAAGAAAAATAAAAATTTAAGGTGACACTTGTTTCTCATCTCAACATTTGTCATCTTGAATTAATATTTACTTAACACATGTTATTAGGTTACTTAATGTATTAACACATGTCATGAGTACTATTTTATTTATTTTAAATGTTAAATAAATAGCTTTACTTAATTTATATATTCTTATGTAAAGGTATATATGAATTTCTTTTTAAAGAAAATGTAATAAAACTAATTATATATAAATAAAATTTTATACCTATATTTAAATCCAAATTCAAATTCAAATCAAAGAAAATCAATCAACTTATATATATACATATATAACTACACATTAAATTTTGAAAATAACAAATTCTATTTCCTATAAAATCTATTTATATTTATATATAAAACAACACATTATTAATATTGTTTGGAAATAACACATTTGTAAATTTTAAATAGTTTATAAAAGATATTATCACATTATCAAGCAATATTTAAAAAGAAATAAAACAAACCTTTTTTTAAATCTTATTTAAATTTAAAACTTAAGTTATAATATAATTTAAACCATTATACATTTACCTTAAGCATTTTAAAACTATAGAGTTAACTATTTGAATAATCTTTGAAAAGCTTTATATTAAATTTAATCATAATTCCCAAATTAAATATATTAGAATTTGAAAATTATGTTTTATTTGTTAAATTCAATCCAAAGCTTTTCTATTTACAATATATACAATTCTATATACATTATAAATAGAAAACATTTTATTAGTTTTAAAAGATAAATTTACCAAATTAAAATTTATTAAAAGAAGATTATTAAATCAATTCAAATTTATTAACAAAAATTATCAAATCAATTTAATTTTAATATAGATTATTAAATTGATATTGCCAAAAATTTCAGGATATCACATTCCTCCCCCCTTAAAAGAATTTCGTCCCTGAAATTTAAAACAAAGGTAATTTAATAATCTCATTAAAGATTTTAGTTTTAAACCACAAGCATATATCAATCATATGCTAACAACCATAGCAACCAATTCACCCAATCAAACAATTCTAACTATCCAGACAAAATTCTGGATAGAATTTCCTAGAGTTTCCCAAGTATAAATACCAGGATACTCGCTCTACAGAATCCAAAAAATCAATACTACTAAGCTACAGAGCTCCTACTCATCTAAATCTACAAAACTAAACAGGATATCAGACTACAGACGAGTCTGAATCAACAACCAAACCTCCCCGAACTGCTGGTTCTAAAACCAGAGATGGATCATACACGTACTCCCTCAGAGATACTTGAAACACCATGAATCCCAGTTATCCAAACTGGTAATTCAATCCTGAAGATCAAACACTTATCCAAAATCAAATCTCCGACTTCGGAATCCAAATTCCTTCGTCTCTTATCCACAAAATTATTAAGACGATTCTGGGCTGCCTACATCCTTCCTGATCAGCTCAACCTTCGCTGATGCCTCTAAAAACAAACTAGACCAAAAACAACCCAACACAATGATCTACTCAAGATCAACCAAGACCAAGAACACCAACTCTGCTCACAAATATCAGAAGACTAAACTAACTTCTCCTATCCGGAAAAGATAAAACAGATGCACTCCCAAACTGCTTCCGCTACACAACTCTGATCTAAGGTAGAATAAAAATGCTGATGAAGAACACGAGCACAAACTGGACAACACATCCCAGAAATATGGTTCATCAAATCCAAAAATAAAAACTCAGAAGTTCCATCAAATCCTGAGCTTCTTCACCAAACTCTATCTCTAGGAACTATCCTTCAACTAAACTGAACCACCGGTACCACTCCTGGAATCCTAGTCTGTAAGAAAACTCAATCTCCAGATGCTATGGCAAACCTCTGACTTCCCTGAAGACATCCGGAAACTTCTCCAAAAACTCAAGAGAACACTCAACTATCGCAAGTCACTTTTGCGATCAATCCAGCCAAATTTCAAAGAAAACTGTTCTCTCTTTACCAATCAGAACAGCTTACACTTATCTATCCAATCCATCAAAGAAATGGATCCACTTTGCAGCTTCTGAACTCCAACTTCAGAAAACTGCTTAACCAGATGACCTTCTTACTGGCACACAGAACACTTCCGAGCTGCAACGCTGCCACAGATGCCAAAGACTTCCTTATCCAAAGCTCCTCGAACTTCAAAACCAAACACAGCACCCTGTTGAACCCAGTCTCATCACCGATGCAGACACACTTCCTTAAACTTGCTTCAAAAGAAACATCTTCGAAAATATCCATAGTCACTGCGTCTCATCACACAGCTACTCCTTCCCGAAGTTGTCAAGATACCATCACTCGCTTCTGCCCATCCGACAAATCCAAACTCTACTCATCCAAACTCGCACTTCAAAGATGGACTTTGAACCTTAACAAGTTTCCTTCAGAGATCGATGAAATCCTTACACCACTACAAAGCTTACTCGAGACGGTATTAGGTCTACAGTCTCGACATATACTTCCAACCTCAAACATTCAAACTCTAACCATTGGTAGTCGTGTTACACACACACCACCCTATCTACCTTTATAACTCATATTGGAAAACCTGAACAGGTAACCCAACAAATAGGTAGAATATATATATATATATATAGTTATATAAAAATCACAAATACACGCTCTCAAGATAGACACCACTCCAGAGCCTAGGTATCATCTCAACCTATGCTCTGATACCACCTGTGACGACCCAACTTTCATCGACCAGAAAGTCGTATCATCTTGAAGAAAGAAAGGGATAGAAAAGAGAAAAGATAGAGAAGAAAGAAGAAACAACATCAGAATCTCAACAACGGAACGAATAAATTATATTAATAACATAAGTATTACATAGTATCATATACATTAGAGTCACACAGCTTATACAACACAAACTAGACAGTTATAAACACCTGTCTAGTTATTACAACTCAAATACAACTCAGAAAAACTACACAGAGATACCAACACAGCGGAACACTATATATATCTATAACGCTGAAGCCTCCTGCTCCATTGCTCCTCCAGAATTCGTCAAAGCTAACCTGAATCCCTTGGCTACTCGTAAAAATTTGAGTACCCAAGAGTTTAAGAAAAACAGGAATAAACTCCGGGTCAGACATGGGTCTGGTGTGAGTAACAGGTTAAGGTTGCTTAACTTTGAAAACCATTTGGAAAGAAAAAGTATCTCGTAAGACTTCCCGCACATAAACACGGAAAAGTTTTACCTTACGATAACCAAAACATTTGATAGGAAATCTAGTTATATTATAATAGGGTCTAGGGTTTTCAAATAAATATTCACATAGCCGAAATTGTTACATTCATTAAATTCCAGCATACATAGATATACAATCAAGTCCGAGATCACTTATTGGAAGTTGGATTTCCATACAATGGCAGGGCTACTGGGGTACCGCCCATTTATGTACGGGGCCTAGATCACCGTACCGAGGAGCACTCCCAATCCCCTGCAACACAAGGCCGGAACCATCCCTTACTGGATAGTCCCGAACAAGACAACCCCGCAGATGGCCGTCGCCAACTGCCCACTAAGCCGAATAAAAGGAACCTCTAGACAGGGGAAAATCTTGTCCTACTTGAGCGCGACCCACTTAACCTTGCTGCACCTCCCCTGTTTTAGCCATTCCCGGTTGATGAGGCTTGAGGCTACGATTACCTTTATAGAACACATCTATCTTAGAATGCTCATCGTCCACCTAACGATGTTCTGAAAACATTCAATCCATACAAGTTCGTTCCGGGTTCGAACGAAACCGAAGGCATTATCTCGTTACACTCATTTTGGTATCACCCTCAGAGTTAACGACAATAACCCTTGCACTCTGAATCTTCATCTTCACTTGAGATTCACGACCTATCGTTAAATTGGATCGATGTGGTTTTCGGATATCCAAATTTGGAAACCCGATCCCGGTCTCACCGAAATCCAAACGTATCTTTTAAGGCCAAGTTGTTTTAAAGTAAAAACAATTCAATTCTATTATTTATATTCAGACAGATAGATAATTCATATATTCACAATAGATAATCCACATTATAATCACAAATAGATAATTCACATTATCATCACAATTCAACAAAGCATCCATATCACAGATCAGCACAAATCTCATATCAGAGAGATCAAACAATCCAAGGCATCCAATCTTATTCAATCATTTATAAGCAAAGATTAATCAATCACATTATCTCTAATTAATTTAAAATAAATTAAATTAATTACTTCCATCACTATAAATCTTGCTTACTTATCAATTAATTAATTAGAACCCAATTAATTAATTATACTTCAATTATTCATCTTGATTAATCAATCTTGATTAATTATCCTTTAAGTACTTTATGTAATTAATCCTTAATTAATTATATGAATTAATTATTCTTAACCATTACAGTAATTAACCTTTAATTACTTCATTAATTAATTAACTATAATTAATTGACTATAATTAATTATATTAATCCTTAATTAATTACATTAATTAGTTACTCTATAATCACTTATTATTGATTAATTAATCATAATTAGTCAACCCTTAATTTCATCATTAATTATATTAATTAATGATCCTTAATTACTTCTTTAATTAATTACTCAATTTAAATTAATTACATTTAATAATTAATCTTTAATTAATTATTCATTAATCACCCTTGATTAATGTCATCCAGTAATTATCTACCCTTAATTACTTACTTACATTAATTAATTACATCAAATAATTAATCCTTAATTACTTCTATTCTCCAATTAATCTCAACCAGTAATTATTCACTAATTACTTCACTAAGTAATTATACTTTATTAATTTCATTAAGTAATTATACTTATCAAAACATCACGTGATTATCTTAAATTAATTAAACTAATTAATTAACTAACTTAAACTAATCACATTTATTTAATTAATTACATTTAGTAACTAATTCCTTAATTTCTTCCATTAAGTAATTATTCTTATCCTATTTCATAAATGATTATCTTTAAATTAAGTAATCTAATTAATTATTAAAATTAATCACATTAATTAATTATTAAATAATCTTAGGTTAATGACCTTCATTAACTATTAACAATTCTTTAATTACTTTTCTTAAGAAATTAAACTTACATTAATCATTATTTATTACAAGTTGATTAATCTTAATTGCCCATTTAATTAATTTCTAATTACTTAATTAATTAACACTAAATCATTTATGAATTAAATTAATAAATTACCCTTTAATTACCTTGTTAATTTAATGAATTTCAAATCATCAATCCTTAATTATCTTTAAGATAAATCATTTCTTATAAATGACTTAATTATCATTTCCAAATGCATTTGAAACTTTTTGCTTTTAAATTTTCCTTTAGATTTCATTTCAAATTAAAGATCTTAAATAATTACAAATTAAACTTTAACAAAATTTAAACAAATTTAAAAACCTTTTAAATCAAATGTTAAAGAAACATTTACCATTTATAAAGAAATTTCTAAGAGTTTGTAAACCAAATTCATTTAAATTCAAATCATTTTAAAACATACTTTAAACATTTAAAGTTGTTAAACATTTTAAATTTTATAAAAACTTATTTATTTCAAGACTAGAATTCAAATGTAAATTTGAATCCATATTTAAAACTTTGATTGATAACTAAGTTTAAATGTTGCATTCAAATTTTAAACTCATTTTAAATTTTAAAACCCCTGTCAGATTTAAAACCTGTAACCAAAAATGACCTGAGCCTATACTTAAAAACTTCGAGTCAAATATTCAAAAACTTCGAGCATCTCACGAAACAACTCGAGTAAAAACTCGGTACCCATCCCTCTGCTTCAACCCAAACTCTACCAGGTACAAAGAAATGCACCGTGCATATGCACGGTGGCTCTGATCAACTCCGGCCATCCACGACGCCTTCCCCATGTCGGCGTTCTCCCTCGAACCCAAACTTGATCACCATAATATCAACAGTAACTCGAAATCGAATTCGAGTAACCGATCACAACCAGGAACAGGAAACCCAAAACTTGGAAATCACTCATGTTCACTCCTTCGACCATCGGAGTACAAGAACTTCTGGCCACGCCTTCGCCATCCTTCCTGCTTCCATTTCCCAGAGTTCTGATGAACTCGAACCACCAGCGGTGTCTAGATGAACAAAATTCCACGGCCTAACCAAAACTAGGGTTACAGGCATCACTGATCTCCCATCGCCGCCACAGTGGCTTGAACGCCGTCCTGACATTTTTTCCCCAATCTCCGATCATTCCTCCATCTCCAGGAAAGACCACAAGCATTCCGATCAACTTGATCGCCAGAGGCTACTCAAAACACCCAATCTGATCAAACTCTAACTGCACATTCAAACCCAATCTAAAATCTATGGTTTTACTTCAAAAAATCATGATTTTGAATAATGTTTCAGATCATATACCTGAAACAATGATTTAAGATGTTTTAATTTTAACATAACTTAAATTTTCCTGTTCAATTTGGTTTCCAGATAAATTTTAAATTTATTTTAACTTGAATAAAATTTTAAAACTAAATCTAGGGTTAAACAAACAGTTTTTGCTTATAACTTAAATCCTAACCAAGACTAGATCAAGATATTAAGGATTTTAAACAAAACTTGTGCCTGGGAACTAAAATAGAGAGATCTCAGATGAAAACAAACATGCACAACATCCAGATATCCATATTATACACAGAAATATATATATATACACAAAGCATACTTATTCCAGATTTTTAATCATGCAACCAGATTCATATACTAATTTTTTTTTTAAAAGATTGTTACTCACATTGATTTAAAGATGAACAGAGCCTCTGAAACCAAATTTTGAAATAGCTTTTGATACTTGAATTGCCTTTTGCTGTTGAAAACTTTAAACTTGAATTGCTTCTTCAGGTTTACTTGCTTTGATTCCAGATTTGCTTGTAGGCTTATGGTTACATTTTTCTTTTGAAAATGAATTATAGGTTGAAGAATTTAGTTCAGGCTTTTGAATTGATTTCTGGTTTGAGGAGGATGTTGAAAATGTACAGGTTTCTAGTTTGTGGAAGAATTGATTTCAGATTTGTTTGAGTTATTTTACACAGTGAAGGTTTCTTAGTTTTTTTTTGAATTTGAGAGGATAGAAAAAGAATAGTAGAGAAGGAATAATGTTTATATAGGCTGAATTTGATTTATTAAAATATAAAAGAAGAAAAATAAAAATTTAAGGTGACACTTGTTTCTCATCTCAACATTTGTCATCTTGAATTAATATTTACTTAACACATGTTATTAGGTTACTTAATGTATTAACACATGTCATGAGTACTATTTTATTTATTTTAAATGTTAAATAAATAGCTTTACTTAATTTATATATTCTTATGTAAAGGTATATATGAATTTCTTTTTAAAGAAAATGTAATAAAACTAATTATATATAAATAAAATTTTATACCTATATTTAAATCCAAATTCAAATTCAAATCAAAGAAAATCAATCAACTTATATATATACATATATAACTACACATTAAATTTTGAAAATAACAAATTCTATTTCCTATAAAATCTATTTATATTTATATATAAAACAACACATTATTAATATTGTTTGGAAATAACACATTTGTAAATTTTAAATAGTTTATAAAAGATATTATCACATTATCAAGCAATATTTAAAAAGAAATAAAACAAACCTTTTTTTAAATCTTATTTAAATTTAAAACTTAAGTTATAATATAATTTAAACCATTATACATTTACCTTAAGCATTTTAAAACTATAGAGTTAACTATTTGAATAATCTTTGAAAAGCTTTATATTAAATTTAATCATAATTCCCAAATTAAATATATTAGAATTTGAAAATTATGTTTTATTTGTTAAATTCAATCCAAAGCTTTTCTATTTACAATATATACAATTCTATATACATTATAAATAGAAAACATTTTATTAGTTTTAAAAGATAAATTTACCAAATTAAAATTTATTAAAAGTAGATTATTAAATCAATTCAAATTTATTAACAAAAATTATCAAATCAATTTAATTTTAATATAGATTATTAAATTGATATTGCCAAAAATTCCGGGATATCACATTTAGTACCTAACAAGTAGTGTCTCCATAACTTCAATGCATAAACAATGGCAGCAAGCTCTAGATCATGTGTGGCATATCTGGTTTCATTTGGCTTGAGTTGCCTTGATGCATATGCTATGACTCTTCCATGTTGCATGAGTACTGCCCCTAACCCAGACCCACTAGCATCAGTATAAACCACTAATCCCTCATTTCCCTCTGGAACTTGCAAGACTGGAGCTTCCATCAATGCCTTCTTCAATGATTCAAAAGCTTGTTCACATTTTTCTGTCCACACATATGGTTGCTCTTTTCTGGTTAGCTTGGTTAATGGAATGGCTATCCTTGCAAAGTCTTTTATAAACCTTCTATAGTAGCCTGCCATTCCTAAAAATGACCTCACCTCAGTCACTGATTTGGGTCTACTCCATGATTGCACTACTATGACTTTGTTTGGGTCTACACATATCCCTTGTTGTGATATAATATGTCCCAAAAATTTAACTTCATTCTGCCAAAATGTACACTTAGTAAATTTTGCCTTTAAATCATGTGCTCTTAATCTTGACAAAACCAGATGCAAATGCCTTGCATGCTCCTCTTCTAATTTTGAATACACCAATATATCATCAATGAAAACAACTACAAATTTATCTAGAAAATCTCTAAATGTCCTATTCATTAAATCTACAAAATAGGATGGTGCATTTGTCAATCCAAAAGGCATCACTAAAAAATCATATAGCCCATATCTTGTGTTGAATGCAGTGTATTTAATGCTCTCCTCCTCAACCTTCATTTGATGGAATCTAGAGGCTAAGTCTAGCCTTGAAAAGATTCTTGCTCCATTTAATTGATCAAATAAATCATCAATTCTGGGGAGTGGATATTTATTCTTGATGGTAACTTTGTTTAATTCCCTGTAATCAATACACATCCTCATTATACCATCATGATTCTTTACAAATACCACGGGAGAACCCCAGTTTAAACTACTAGGCCTTATGAAGCCCTTCTGCTCCAATTCTTCCAATTGTTGTTTCAATTCCACTAATTCTTTAGGACCCATTCTGGTAGGCTTCTTGATGATAGGACTTGCTCCTAGGATTAATCTTATCTGAAATTCAACTTGCCTATTTTTTGGAACTCCTATAACCTCTCCAAAAACATCTGGGTATTCATTTATTACTTTTATTTCTTCCAGAATTAATTCTTTTTCAGTCATGCTCCACATTTGATTAAGGTAATTTGTTTTTGCTATTTCACTCATGACTATAATATTTTTACCATTTTCCGTTTTCAAAGAAATAGTAAAATTTTCCAAGTTCGAAATTGCTTTGAAATTACTCAACCAATAATTCCTATTCAGGATATTTTAACACAAACAAATCAGATTTAAACATATTTCCTCCTATGTTTAATTTTACTCCCAAACATTTAATTCCTAGCATGCAAGAACTACCTAGGGGACTCTGAATAAACAAAGTCTTATCAACTAAATTGCATGTGAGAGCCAATTTATTTACTATGTCTTGCGATATTAAGGAATGCGTTGCCCCAGTGTCATATATAATTGAGATTGGATAATCTTTAATTAGGAGTATACCTTCCAATTGTCCAGAATTTCCCACTGCATTTGCTTTTGCTTTGCCTTCCAATGCTCCTACCTTTGCTCCTTTCTTGAACTCTGGGCAATTCCTTTTGATATGACCTTCTTTCCCACAATTATAGCAACTGAATGGGGTTTTCTTATGTGATAACCCTGATTTTTGTGAGTAATTTCATGATTTAATTTAGTTTGTATTTGTTTGAAATTGCATTGGAAAAATTGGAATAGGAAATTGATTTGCAGATACAAAGTATAAAACATGTACATGTGCACAAGACAGTGTACACATGCACACAGATTTCTGTGTAACAAAATTTGGCAGAAATTAATAGATAAAAATAAAATAACTGATTTAGAAATACATATGCATAAAGATAGAATTTTGTCTTTAAATAAAATAGAGTACAAAGAAAATAGGAAAAGCTAGGCTGAAATAAACTTAAAATTGTTTAAAGAAAGAAAAAAAATAAAAGGCTTAGGTATACATAAGTTATACATGTATACAGTCAATCAATCTCTGGAAAGAAACAGGAATTGCATGAAAATGGCATGAGTCCCTAAACAAGCACTTTATCTATTCTCAGTAATTTCTTTTATTAAGAAAATAATAACAATAATAATAGGAAGTCATGCATATGACATGACCAGGGAAAATTAAAAGAGAGAAACTAATTTCTGGAAAAGAAGACAAGGACCACATACCCTTTTTATTTTCTTGAATCAAACCAGAGGCAGGCTATGTTTGGGATGGGGTAGAACTGACATTGGGTAAGTCCATAAACCCTAGTGACAGCCAAGATTTATATAAAAGGCCTAGTATAGTAAGACCATATGTTTTTGTTCTTCATTAACCTAAAGAGAAAAATATACAAGGCATAAACCAGAGAAAATAGGAGAAGGCAGAAGACTAAAAGGGGGTTCATAAGGCATAGGAAGAAGAAGGATTAAGGTGAGTAATCTCACTGAAAACTTTGGCATTAAGACCTGAATATTGAGGCAGCCAGTTTGAACTAATTTTCTTTTACAAGTTATGTTTTATGATTGAATGACTTTGTTTTGTTAATGATTTGTTTAAGGGTAAAACCTCTATCTAATTTACCCAAAAAAAAATAAGAGTCATGGATTCATGAACAAAAATGTTTGTCTGAGATATGGGTTAGCTTTGAGATTGAGTGATTTCTTTTATAAGTTTTCTTTATAAGTTGTTTATAAAAATCCCCGGATTCAAGTAGTGGGTGTATGGTCTGAAGGTAGAAAGAAATATGGGCTGTAACATTGTGTTGTTGCTTATGTCTCATATTAATTAAAACAAAAGAAAATGTAGAAGTGCAATGTTGTACATGTGCTGAGCTTCTATGTTTTATGTAATACCCAAATCAAATATACTTGTGGTTTAGCCAGATCATGAATCTGATTGAACCAGAGGTAAGGGAAAATATATATCTAACAAATTACTCAGGACCATATGCTTACATCTTGATCCAGTGAAACCCACATGCAAAAATAATGTGCTAAGAAGTCACCTCCCTCTTCCATGATAAAATGTTTGCTTATGAGAATGTAACTTACCAAACTCTGGATGAATACATATTGCTTGCATTATTTATATTTCTCTGATTAAGAAGTGAGATGCAGAAGGGATTAGCACTGCTATGAAAAATAACAATAACACTTAGTAATTTAACTAAGGACTTGGGATCTTAGGGCTACCAAAGTATAGCTTGGCAATGGGAATATTGCAAGTTCACACATGGTATATTTATACCCAGGGGCCTGAGTGTGCTGGGTTAACAGAGAAATGTCCCAGGCAGTGTGTGTTTAAAAAGAAGAAAGTAGCTAAAGACCCTGTTATATTTGATAATGAGTTCTAGGAATAGATTCAGGAGAGGCCTGGGCAAAATCCCTGATGGCCAGTAAAGTTGAAAAGTGTATGATAACTGAATTGATGTTTGCATTTGGTTGTTTTGATGCTTTTTATTGATGAATCCTATGATTGTTTTCTATGAATCAAGTCATTGAGAATTTGTTTAACACTGATATGAATGCACATGCCTCACAAAAACATGCACACAGAAGATACTGAGTTTCTTATTCTTGCAAGTACTGGAATACAAATAGAATTGAATAAGATCATGTTTTCAGTTGGATTATTCACACCAGACAAATAGTCTGACCCTTTTGTGTTTATGCACCATTGGGTGTCTCATATTCATATGGGGCAGTTCATGGTGGTTTTGCAGGGAAATAGGAATTGCTTTGATCAGGATTGGATGTTAAACTGCTTAAGATTTGGATGCTATGTTTTTAAAAGACTTTGCTGAAGTAAACTACACCTTCATGATGAACTAGATTAAGACCTATTGTTTAAAATTACTTTGAGAAACCAATGTATGGTTAATTACTGTTTTATAGTTGTTGAACTTATATGTCTCAGCTGAACTATGTGCTTTGTTTTGTTAAATGCTTTGCTATGAAAAATGGATTTTAAGCTTCAAGAACAGTTAGGCTATAATGGTAGAAGATCTGAGATTAAAAGAATTTGTGGTTTGTATGTATATCTATAGATCTGGCATAAGAAATTCCATGTTCAAGTCAAAAAAGAAAATCTGATAGAAAGAGTTTGAATTGCTTTGAAAAGAAAATAATATAGCATGTATCATGTAACTGAGTAGTGCAAACCAGAACAAGGCTAACATAGCCCTTTTCTTGAGCCTGGGTCAAGCCAACAACTAAGGATTTAAATTAAAAGTTTGGAGCTGTTTCATAGCCAAAGTATATATTAGGTTCAGACAATCTTGTTCACAGGAAAAAAAAAACAAAAATTGGGTTTGAACCGACCAGCATAGCACTCGAACTCGTGACCCCTCATGTGTTAGTTAGTCGCGTTTCCATTACGCCTAGATGTTGCTTGTGTTCACTTAGGATCCACTTTCTTTTAGCCTGAGTTTGACACTATGTAGACTTTAACACAATCATCCATATAAAAAGCTTGCTTTCCACTGATTATTACTTGATCACTTCTCAATTAGAATAACAGGCTATAGTACATGTTTCCAGTGGATTCTATGGTAAAAAATCAGATTACAATAATTAATCTTTTTAAGGAATTATCACATTTTAATAGATTTAAAATGAATTCTACTTACATATTAACATGCTCTGATTCTAGTAGAATATAACATAGATATCTTCATATATGTATGTTAGGGATGATTTAGAATTAAAACAATATTTTTATATTGTGAAAGATCCTGGATATATTTTGTTTATTGGAAAAAGAAAATGACCCTGGGAAATGTATTTGTAATGAATGATATATCTATATATCATTTCTAAAAAAAAAATCCTTATGAAAATTAGGGGAATGAATAGGAGGGTCATTTCAGTTGGTATCAGAGCTATGTTGTTAAATAACATAGCAAAAATTTTGTATGAATTTGTTTGCATTGGATGTATAGAAGTGTTTACTGCTTTGGATGTTTTATTTTTTTTTATTTACACTATTGATATCTATTATGACAGAATAAGTGATAAATTAAAATGAATTAATCTATAGAGCATTAGGCAAAACAGACTAACCTAAGTGTTATATCCATAGAGCTATGGTAGGACCCAGACATCAAAATGTAGGAACAAGTGAACCACCCATGGTGAATGTGCAAGAATTCATGAGGGCCATAAGAGATGGAGTAGGCAACAGGCAGGAAAATCCACATGAGGAACTTTCCAAGCTACTCAAGACTTTTACCAATCTTGGAGGCAAAACCTTTGATGGCACAGAAGGAGTTATGGGGGTTCAAAATTGGCTTAGAATTTTGGAAAGAATCTTTGCAGACATGCAAGTTGAAGACCAAAGGAAGAGGCAAATTGCATCCAGGCAATTGAGAGGAGCAGCTTTGGATTGGTGGGAGGTTATCATAGCTGGAAGACCTGAAGGAGAAGTAACATGGGATCAGTTTAAAGCAATGTTGGAAGGCAGATTTATCCCTGCATCAGCTAAGGAATCTTTACTGGAGGAATTCATCAAATTGAGGCAAGGGACTATGAGTGTCACTAAGTACACTCAGAAGTTTGAATCATTGGCAAAGTATGGTGCAGTACTCATCACTACTGAGGAAGCTAAGAATGGCAGATATATCCAAGGGTTGAACTCTAGCCTTAGTAGAGCCATGCTACCATATAAGGATAAAACTTTTGATCAAGTTTTGGATTTGACTCTGAGCATTGAACAACATGATAAAGCTAGAGAGAATTTCAGGGCATTCAAAAATAATCAAAACAAGAAGGGAAAGGGTAAATTTCACCCTTATGATAAAAAGAAAACAGACATAACTTCCACCAAGAAACCAGAAGAAGCCAGAACTGCTGAAGTTAAGAAAAGGATCACTTGTTACAACTGTGGACAAGAGGGGCACATGAAAAATAGGTGCACCAATCCTAGACCAGCATCCTTCAATTGTCACCATTGTGGGAAGGAAGGTCACATAAAGAGGAACTGCCCAGATTTTAAGCAAGGAAAATTAGGGGCTTTGGAAGGGAAAGGCAAGGCAGCTGAGGGATCAAATGTTGAAAAGCATGGTCAAGTTGAAGGTACTTTGCTTATCCATTCAATACCTTTAACAGTAGTATATGATACTGGGGCTACACACTCATTGATCTCTCATGATATTGCACAACAATTAAAATTGAACTGTATGATTGTTGATAAACCACTGCTAATTAGAAGCCCTATAGGTAGTTCATGTGTCATGGGTATGATGTGCATGCAACTGGGATTAAATATAGGAGGACATGTGTTTGAGTCAAACCTATATGTGTTGCAATATCCAGACATAGGAATTATTTTAGGAGTCGATTGGTTGAGTAGATATAAGGCTATCATAAATATGGAGACATCCACCATATCATTGAAGGTTTCTGATGGACAAAGAATAATTGTTCTCTGTGAGGCAAACAAAAATAGAAGTATAGCCAACCTTTCTGCATTGTCAAATGAAAAACCCATGCCTGCATTAGAAGAGATCCCCATAGTTAATCAATATGATGATGTGTTTGGGGAAGTAAGAGGAGTTCCTAATCACAGGCCAGTTGAATTTTCAATTAGAATAATTCCAGGAGCTAGCCCAGTGGTTAAAAGACCAACCAGAATGGGGCCTAAGGAATTGATGGAATTGAAAAAGCAATTAGTTGAACTAGAAGAAAAAGGTTTTATTAGACCCAGTAGCTCATCATGGGGAGCACCAGTAGTCTTTGTTAAGAAACATGATGGATCCCTGAGATTATGTATTGACTATAGGGAATTAAATAAAGTCACAATTAAAAATAAATACCCCTTACCAAGAATTGATGATCTCTTTGATCAATTGAGTGGTGCAAAAATATTCTCCAGGCTTGATTTAGCTTCAGGCTTTCATCAGATGAAAGTAGAAGAGGAAAGCATTAAGTATACAGCCTTTAACACCAGATATGGACTTTATGAATTTTTGGTGATGCCATTTGGCTTAACAAATGCTCCTTCCTATTTTGTTGATTTGATGAATAGGATTTTCAGAGAATACTTGGATAAGTTTGTATTAATATTTATTGATGATATACTAATTTATTCTAAGTCAGTTAGAGAGCATGAGAACCATTTGCATATAGTATTTGAGAAATTGAGATAGGAAGACTTGAAAGCAAAGTTTTCAAAATGCACTTTTTGGCAGAATGAAGTGAACTTTCTAGGCCATATTATATCAGAAAAAGGAATAGCTGTGGACTCCAATAAAGTCATTGCAGTGCAAGCTTGGAAAAGGCCTACTAATGTCACTGAAGTCAGATCATTCATGGGAATGGCTGGTTACTATAGAAGATTCATAAAAGATTTTGCAAAAATCTCAATTCCATTAACCAGATTGACTAGGAAAAATCAAGTGTTCACTTGGACTAAGGAATGTGAAAATGCCTTTGGGAAATTAAAAGAAGCATTGGTACAAGCTCCAATTCTTAAAGTACCTGAGGGAAATGAAAACTTGGTGGTGTATACTGATGCAAGTGGACAAGGGCTTGGAGCAGTATTGATGCAACAACATCAGGTAATAGCTTATGCTTCTAGGCAGTTGAAATCAAGTGAAGTAAGGTATGCTACTCATGACCTTGAATTGGCTGCTGTAGTGTATGCCCTTAAGCTATGGAGACACTACTTGTTAGGGGCAAAATTTGAAGTATATACAGACCATAAATCACTCAAATATTTGTTTTCACAAAAAGAATTAAATATGAGGCAGCAAAGATGGATTGAACTCTTAGCCTCATATGATTTTGAAATATTATACACACCAGGTAAGGCTAATAAAGTAGCAGATGCCCTAAGTAGACAACATGCTAAAGTGGCTAGATTAATGATAGAAGAGTTTAACACTTTATCATTATTAATTGATTCAGAGATAAAAAGTGATAACATAGAAAACATGAGCTTATGCAGTGGGAAGGTAGAAATGGGAAAATTAAGTTTTATTACTCTGGGATCAGAATTGAAAAATAAAGTTGCAATGCTACAAAACCAAGATCCATTTTTATTTGAAAAGAAGACAAAAATATTAAATGGTGAGACAGTAGAAGGTTTTCAGTTGAATGATCAGGGCCATCTGAAGAAAGGAGAAAGAATATGTGTTCCAGCAATGGATGAGTTGAAGCAAGAAATTTTGGATGCTTACCACAAAAGCAAATATACTATACACCCAGGAAGCACAAGAATGTATCACAACCTCAAGAGAGATTATTGGTGGAGTGGTATGAAGAATGCAGTGGCAACCTATGTATCAAAATGTATGGTTTGCCAGCAGGTGAAGGCTGAGTATCAAAAACCCTCAGGAATGCTTCAACCTTTACAAATACCACAGTGGAAATGGGAAGACATATCAATGGATTTTATTGATGGTTTGCCTAGAACTAGGAGGGGAAATGATAGTATTTGGGTAATGGTTGATAGGTTAACCAAGTCAGCCCACTTTATACCAGTGAAATCAGAAAGAAATGCTAATACCCTAGCCCAGTTGTTTATTAAAGAAGTAGTCAGACTGCATGGTATACCAAAGACTATAGTAAGTGATAGAGATACCATCTTCACTTCAAAATTTTGGCAGAGTTTTCACAAGGCAATGGGGACTGATTTATGTTTGAGTACAGCATACCATCCTCAATCTGATGGTCAAACAGAAATTGTGAACAAATTGCTTGAAGACATGTTGAGAGCATGTGTATTGGATTGGGGAGGAAGCTGGGAAGATTACATATATCTAGCTGAATTTGCATACAATAACACCCATCACAGTAGCATAGGCATGGCCCCCTTTGAAGCTCTCTATGGAAGGCCATGTTTATCACCTTCAAGTTGGCATGAGTCTGGAGAAAAAGTGGTCTTAGGACCAGAAAATGTGAAGGAGACTTCTGAAAAGGTAGCCTTGATCAGAAAAAGAATTGCCTCTGCCCAAGATAGGCAAAAGAAATATGCAGATCAAAGAAGGAAGGCGGTACAATATGATGTTGGGGATTATGTGTTCATCAAGATATCACCCATGAAAAAGGTTCTAAGGTTTGGGAAACAAGGAAAGTTGATTCCTAGATATATAGGACCATATAAAATTCTAGAAAGAATAGGGACAGTAGCCTATAAATTAGAATTGCCAGAAGAAATGAGAGCAATGCATGATGTCTTTCATGTGTCTCAACTAAGGAGGTGGGTTCATGATAAAGAAGCAATACTAGAATCCTCTAAGGATGTGCAGATTGATCCTAGAATGATCTATGAAAAGGAACCAGTGGGCATAGTTTCTAGAGAAACCAAGAAATTGAGAAACAAAGAAATTAAATTAGTAAAGGTACAATGGAGTCTAGACCCAAATGATTGCACATGGGAAGTGGAGGATAAAATCAGAAATGATTATCCCCAGCTGTTTGATTGAAGAAAAGGTAAATCTATATATATATATACATACTAATGAATGTGTTGGTTGAATATGCATTGTGATTTTTTTTATCTTGTGTTGATATGCATAGTGCTTAATAGGTGATTGGTTTGAAAATGGTTTTGAAATCAGAAAAATTCATTTTTCTGAAGAGATGATACTTAAGTTAAGTATGAAAGAATTGTGGGACACAATTCCTAAAAGGAGGGGTATATGTGATAACCCTGATTTTTGTGAGTAATTTCATGATTTAATTTAGTTTGTATTTGTTTGAAATTGCATTGGAAAAATTGGAATAGGAAATTGATTTGCAGATACAAAGTATAAAACATGTACATGTGCACAAGACAGTGTTCACATGCACACAGATTTCTGTGTAACAAAATTTGGCAGAAATTAATAGATAAAAATAAAATAACTAATTTAGAAATACATATGCATAAAGATAGAATTTTGTCTTTAAATAAAATAGAGTACAAAGAAAATAGGAAAAGCTAGGCTGAAATAAACTTAAAATTGTTTAAAGAAAGAAAAAAAATAAAAGGCTTAGGTATACATAAGTTATACATGTATACAGTCAATCAATCTCTGGAAAGAAACAGGAATTGCATGAAAATGGCATGAGTCCCTAAACAAGCACTTTATCTATTCTCAGTAATTTCTTTTATTAAGAAAATAATAACAATAATAATAGGAAGTCATGCATATGACATGACCAGGGAAAATTAAAAGAGAGAAACTAATTTCTGGAAAAGAAGACAAGGACCACATACCCTTTTTATTTTCTTGAATCAAACCAGAGGCAGGCTATGTTTGGGATGGGGTAGAACTGACATTGGGTAAGTCCATAAACCCTAGTGACAGCCAAGATTTATATAAAAGGCCTAGTATAGTAAGACCATATGTTTTTGTTCTTCATTAACCTAAAGAGAAAAATATACAAGGCATAAACCAGAGAAAATAGGAGAAGGCAGAAGACTAAAAGGGGCTTCATAAGGCATAGGAAGAAGAAGGATTAAGGTGAGTAATCTCACTGAAAACTTTGGCATTAAGACCTGAATATTGAGGCAGCCAGTTTGAACTAATTTTCTTTTACAAGTTATGTTTTATGATTGAATGACTTTGTTTTGTTAATGATTTGTTTAAGGGTAAAACCTCTATCTGATTTACCCAAAAAAAAATAAGAGTCATGGATTCATGAACAAAAATGTTTGTCTGAGATATGGGTTAGCTTTGAGATTGAGTGATTTCTTTTATAAGTTTTCTTTATAAGTTGTTTATAAAAATCCCTGGATTCAAGTAGTGGGTGTATGGTCTGAAGGTAGAAAGAAATATGGGCTGTAACATTGTGTTGTTGCTTATGTCTCATATTAATTAAAACAAAAGAAAATGTAGAAGTGCAATGTTGTACATGTGCTGAGCTTCTATGTTTTATGTAATACCCAAATCAAATATACTTGTGGTTTAGCCAGATCATGAATCTGATTGAACCAGAGGTAAGGGAAAATATATATCTAACAAATTACTCAGGACCATATGCTTACATCTTGATCCAGTGAAACCCACAGGCAAAAATAATGTGCTAAGAAGTCACCTCCCTCTTCCATGATAAAATGTTTGCTTATGAGAATGTAACTTACCAAACTCTGGATGAATACATATTGCTTGCATTATTTATATTTCTCTGATTAAGAAGTGAGATGCAGAAGGGATTATCACTGCTATGAAAAATAACAATAACACTTAGTAATTTAACTAAGGACTTGGGATCTTAGGGCTACCAAAGTATAGCTTGGCAATGGGAATATTGCAAGTTCACACATGGTATATTTATACCCAGGGGCCTGAGTGTGCTGGGTTAACAGAGAAATGTCCCAGGCAGTGTGTGTTTAAAAAGAAGAAAGTAGCTAAAGACCCTGTTATATTTGATAATGAGTTCTAGGAATAGATTCAGGAGAGGCCTGGGCAAAATCCCTGATGGCCAGTAAAGTTGAAAAGTGTATGATAACTGAATTGATGTTTGCATTTGGTTGTTTTGATGCTTTTTATTGATGAATCCTATGATTGTTTTCTATGAATCAAGTCATTGAGAATTTGTTTAACACTGATATGAATGCACATGCCTCACAAAAACATGCACACAGAAGATACTGAGTTTCTTATTCTTGCAAGTACTGGAATACAAATAGAATTGAATAAGATCATGTTTTCAGTTGGATTATTCACACCAGACAAATAGTCTGACCCTTTTGTGTTTATGCACCATTGGGTGTCTCATATTCATATGGGGCAGTTCATGGTGGTTTTGCAGGGAAATAGGAATTGCTTTGATCAGGATTGGATGTTAAACTGCTTAAGATTTGGATGCTATGTTTTTAAAAGACTTTGCTGAAGTAAACTACACCTTCATGATGAACTAGATTAAGACCTATTGTTTAAAATTACTTTGAGAAACCAATGTATGGTTAATTACTGTTTTATAGTTGTTGAACTTATATGTCTCAGCTGAACTATGTGCTTTGTTTTGTTAAATGCTTTGCTATGAGAAATGGATTTTAAGCTTCAAGAACAGTTAGGCTATAATGGTAGAAGATCTGAGATTAAAAGAATTTGTGGTTTGTATGTATATCTATAGATCTGGCATAAGAAATTCCATGTTCAAGTCAAAAAAGAAAATCTGATAGAAAGAGTTTGAATTGCTTTGAAAAGAAAATAATATAGCATGTATCATGTAACTGAGTAGTGCAAACCAGAACAAGGCTAACATAGCCCTTTTCTTGAGCCTGGGTCAAGCCAACAACTAAGGATTTAAATTAAAAGTTTGGAGCTGTTTCATAGCCAAAGTATATATTAGGTTCAGACAATCTTGTTCACAGGAAAAAAAAAACAAAAATTGGGTTTGAACCGACCAGCATAGCACTCGAACTCGTGACCCCTCATGTGTTAGTTAGGCGCGTTTCCATTACGCCTAGATGTTGCTTGTGTTCACTTAGGATCCACTTTCTTTTAGCCTGAGTTTGACACTATGTAGACTTTAACACAATCATCCATATAAAAAGCTTGCTTTCCACTGATTATTACTTGATCACTTCTCAATTAGAATAACAGGCTATAGTACATGTTTCCAGTGGATTCTATGGTAAAAAATCAGATTACAATAATTAATCTTTTTAAGGAATTATCACATTTTAATAGATTTAAAAGGAATTCTACTTACATATTAACATGCTCTGATTCTAGTAGAATATAACATAGATATCTTCATATATGTATGTTAGGGATGATTTAGAATTAAAACAATATTTTTATATTGTGAAAGATCCTGGATATATTTTGTTTATTGGAAAAAGAAAATGACCCTGGGAAATGTATTTGTAATGAATGATATATCTATATATCATTTCTAAAAAAAAAAAATCCTTATGAAAATTAGGGGAATGAATAGGAGGGTCATTTCATCTTAGCTGCTTGACACCTATTACTCATGTGTCCTTCCTTGCCACAGTTGTAGCAAATAATTTTCTTCTTAACTTCCCCACTGCACTACGCCATAGATGACCTTCTGAAACACACAGAAAATGTTGGCTCGGGCCCGAAAAATGTTGCCATAGGTCTATGGCAACACTTTTAGGGTGATGCAATTTTTGTCGTTGCCTTAGACCTCAAAGGCAACATTTTGACTATCTAAGGCAAAATAAGTAATATTGTTGCAATAGAACCCTATTTGGGTCTATGGCAACACCCATAGGTATATGTAGCA
This sequence comes from Allium fistulosum, assembly GCA_030737815.1. Taxonomy (NCBI): domain Eukaryota; kingdom Viridiplantae; phylum Streptophyta; class Magnoliopsida; order Asparagales; family Amaryllidaceae; genus Allium; species Allium fistulosum. The sequence goes on from CM060901.1 coordinate 1,261,793,010, forward strand.
ACATTCCAAAAATGTTGCTATAGATATTAACTTTCTGAAGTTATGGGGCCCACAATGTAGAGCATATTTGATTTTTTAATAGAAATAAATATTTATTTAATAAAATGCTATTGCACAGAATTTGATATTCAAACAGTAATTTATTTAAATAAATATTTTATTTCAACATTTAAAATAGTACAAATTCCTGACTCCACTATTTTACAATTCAATGATATATAACACTAATATTCACATATACAGATATTCCTCACTACATCACTCAGTTCACTCATTACATATGCAGTTTCAATTTATACCGACACCGACAAATATATGACGAGCCGAGTAGCGGGTCCGGGCGCAGCGCCGGCGGGGGTCCGGGGCCCCGCAGTCCCGGCGGGGATTATATACACATTTCGGAAGATCGAGCATTCTTTGAAATGACGTAAAATGATGCACAAATGAAGAATGAACTTAGCAAACCCGCAAACCCCATCCTCAGCAACTTCATCACCCATCGGAACTACTGCCCATCTACCACTTACCTGAAACACGATTGCCTGAGGCAACTATAATAACTGGACCAACAGCCACCTTCAAACCGTCAACAACCCCTGCCGAACACTCACAGCACCACAATAAAACTTCTACCAACAATCACCTCTACCACTCACAACCTGAACATTGTAATCATCAATTCACCATCAAACAGCAGTACTACATGAAAACGTGCACTAGATTATAAAACTAAACTTCGAGCTCCTAAGTTCAACACTATTTCCCTTAACAACAATTTGAAAATAAAACACTAAAAATTATCTATAAGGAGGATGTATATAAACAAGTCTGTGAGTATTAACTAGTAACCGACATGAAGAAAATGATATAATGTGGACTATATACACATGATACCTGCAAAAATATAACTAGAAAATGATATATAGTTCCAAAGGAGCATTTGCACAAACATATGGGGGGCGTACTACCTTATTGAAATTAATAGTACCATTCCCATGCTTATCCTTTATAATGTCATCATCTTGCAATCTATTACCATTAGCAGATAAGTTTTCAACAAATAAATCATAATTTTCCGAACATCACACCAAAGGCCTTCAGTACCAAGTGAATCTACCGCAATCATAGGGGAAAGTACGAAGAGATCAGCCTGGGATGTACCTAATATAGGAGCCGTGGATGGATTAATTGTTGCGAGAATGATAGCTAAATCTCGAGGGCAGTTCGGGTTTTGGGAGAAATTAAGGCGCTAGAAGGGTTTTCAGGTGAAGTAGGCTAAAGGAGAAAGGTAGAGGGGTTGGTGGCGAGCAAGTCTTCTGTTGGAGGTGAGAGCTGATGGCGACGACAGCGGTGGCAAAAGGGGTTTGAACGGAAAACTTTGTTTGGCTTTGGGTTTTGGTGTCGTGACGGGGCTCTGGTTGGAGCTAGATGGTCGCGATGGGTCAGGGGGTAGTTGGGGTGAGGGTGACAATTTGGTGGCGGAGGCGAATGAGGAAGCAGAAGAAGAGGAGGGTGACAATTTGGTGGCGGAGGCGAATGGGAGGAAGCGAATTGAAATGAAAACCAAAAGGGGATCTACTCTGAACTAGTTCAGGCGGGAAAAAAAATTTTTGGGGCAAATTGCAGTGGTGATCCATTTTAACAACCAGATTAAATGTAGATCGTTGGATCGTATTCACGCGGATTGCTAATTTTATTAATTTTTTAATTTGAATACATCTATAGCAACACTATATAAAAATGTTGAATCATGTTACACTTGTTTAGCTAGAGCAACACATTTTTATGGCTAAGGTAACACCAAAAATACAAAGTTGCAGTAGGACCAAAATTTTATAGCTGTCGCAACATTTTAGCTGGCAACACCTTGTAAAAATGTTGCAGAAGGTCATCTATGGCGTAGTGCTGGTTGCTCCTTCAACCTTCTTGTCTGAATTCTTCTTGTCATAAGGATGTGCTCTATTTTTCCCCTTCTTGTTGTTGTTATTAGCTCTCATGTTCCTGAATTTCTCCCTTGCATTATCATGTTGTTCAAAAGAAAGAGTGAGATCTATGACTTGATCAAATGTTTTGTCTTTGTATGGTAGCATTGCTCTACTTAAACAAACATTAAGTCCTTGAATAAATCTTGAATTCTTTGATTCCTCATTCCCTATGAGCATGGTTCCATACTTAGACAAACTCTCAAACTTTTGAGTGTATTCAGTCACACTCATTGATCCTTGCCTCAATCTTATAAACTCCTCAAACAATGTTGCCTTAGCTGTTGCTGGGACAAATCTAGCCTCAAGCATATCCTTGAACTGATCCCCTGTCATCTCATTTTCTGGTCTTCCTGTGATGATTACCTCCTACCAATCCAGTGCTGCTCCTTTGAGCCTTCTGGAAGCTATTTGCCTCTTCCTTTGGTCATTGATTTGCATGTCTGCAAATATCCTTTCCAAAGTTCTTAGCCATGTTTACACACCCATGACTCCTTCAGTGCCTTCAAAATCCTTGCTCCTAAATTTGAGAATGTTTTCAGTAGCTTAGATAACTCCTCATGAGGATTTTCTTCCCTCTGCACTTCTCTTTCCCTTAATGCCCTCAACAAATCTTGCAAATTGACCAATGGTGTTGCACTAGAGGGTCCTGCTCCAGAGTTTGGTGGTCTTCCTACCATGATTTGCTATATAATTTACATAGCTAGTTAGTCTTCTTTTTGATTTAATTGTTTCAGTAATTTATTCCTACTGAAAATATTTTTATGTGGTTTGTTCCTTAGAATTTTATCCATATGAGAAAATTAGATTTTTTTGCTATGTTTTTGGTAACATAGCTCTGATACCAACTGAAGTGACCCACTTTTCTCCTGCTATATTTCACTGATTTTTAGTTGAGTTTTTTTTAAGAAAGGGATCACTTCTTTTCTTGCCTCTTTCTGTGAAGACCCAAATTATTGAGATTAGAATAATTAAAAAAAAAACTTTTAAAAACCAAATATATATATATGTATTCTGGAGATAAATATTGAGAATGAGTTAAAAGTAATAATAGTTGAATTGAGTGAGTCTTATATTCACATGTATACATATACATATATGTATCTTGAATATAAACAGTAATAAGAAATAGAATTTCAGAGAGAAGAGGATATATAACTGAGTGTATATATGGACATATGTTACCATATGTTGTATTTATATATATATGAATATATATACCCAGAAAGAATAAACATAAGATAAGTAAAGAAAGAACACCAGAGTAATTAAGAATATGTATACATTTACATATCCAGAGAAAACATATGGTTTGAGACATTAACTAGAGGTTAATTGATAAAGAGGATATACATGTATATAATACAGTTTAACATAAAGAAAATAAAAATAATTCTGTAAAGAGAAAATTGTTTTCAACAATTAGGTAAGGAAAAAGATGATATATTCTTTGATAAATTATAATGCTTTAAAAACCAGTTTTATATTAGTTATACATAAGTAAAATTTTGAAAGACAAGCCACATGAAAATAATGTACAAATGAAACATGCAAATTGCATGTACACAGGGAAAAGCAGTGGATAACTGCTTTTACCAGAAATAGAAACCAGGGGGAAATGGCACATTTAGCCATAACAACACACACATAATTCTTGAGTGATGTGAGGATAAAATGGGTTTTTCCCTTCAGTAAAACCCTAGTGAAAATGATTTAAATCAAGAAAAGAAGCAGAGGTTTTTCTCTCTGAGGAAAAACAGAAACATATTAAAAGAAAAGAAAAAAAAGAAGAAGAACATACACTGTGCAAACTTAGGCAATCTCGGGAAAAAGAAGGGAAAGGTGAGTGATTAATCAATCTCATGAGGCTAAGGCATTAAGACCCAAGTTAAGGGCAGCCATTTTATTTCTTTTGAGCTTGATCAACTTGTTTTACTTTCTCTGAAATTAATGAATGCTGAGCATGGTTGGTGTATTGATAGATTTTTGGTTGATGCTTTGATATGCTTCATTTGATTGTTTGATAATAGTAATGCCATGATCTCTGGGATGGATCCAGTATCATAAACTATCAGTTTGTAATTATGATGGTGAGATAAATACAATTTTATTATGAAGTAGGGTAAAATTGAAAGATAAGCCAGGCAGTGTGAACAAAGGAGGTTCATGCTTATGTCTAGTTTGTTTTAAATTAGAAATGAACAATGCAATAAATTATTTATGTGCTGATTTGTTCAGATCTAAGGCTAAAAATATTTTTGGGGTTTTTCTCTAAAAACCTTACCCTATGTTCACAATAGAATTAAGCATAAGAATTTTTAATGAAATTCTACTGGATTTGTTAAGAGATCATGACATTCTGGAATACAGAAGTATACAAGTGATAAAACAAATTTTGAATGAGACAACTGGAAAGAAAAATGAAATGAAAACATGATTTTCATGAATGAATGTAGGGTCAGTTGAGATCCCTGAGTAAGATTAACTCTCTCTCTGATTTATAGAAAGGAAAGGAAGTAAAAGCAATCAAGGAGTTAATAAAATCTTTCTGAAATAAGAAATGAGACTGGTCACTAGATTATAAAACTAATCTAGGAGAAAAGCCTTGATCTATTCATCATAAGGAGTATGATGGGTATGTGCATGACTTGTTTAAGTCCTATAGGCCTTTGTGCAGGGGTTAACAGAATTGAGTCCCTTGCAATGCACACATGGTGTTCAATGGCAAAAGAGATATGACCAAATTAAATTAATAAATCAAGTTTTAATGTTGAGTTATGGAAATTAAAATGAGTTAATTCCATAAGAATGGGTGTACATGTATACTGGATTGAATGATTGAATGGTTGCTTGTGTGCATGAATGTGGTAGGAGCTTAGATATAAATATTTATCCAGTTATATCATAAATTCAAATATCTCCAAGTATTTTAATACCCTGCACTGCAATTTAAAAAATGACAAAATATTGCATTTTGATTTCACTCATACCAGAATTATATTCTGACCCTATTTGTTGCTTTGTAACATCTGGGGTGTCTCATTTCTATGGAGGCAGCTCTAGATGTTGCTGCAGGAAAGGATGCATAGGAAACTTGTGTGCTTGGGCAATTGAAGATTGCTTGCATTTAGAATGTTTAAGGAGTCTTTAGCAGATATGTTGTAATAATTAGGCCAAGCCAAAAATATCATTATGGTTTAAGTATTATCTGGATTGATATGTATTTGTTTTTCTGAGAAGTGAACTTGTAGGAATCCTTAAGTATTATTCATACTTGCATATGTGGGTTGTTATTTTAAAAGAGTTAAATCTGCATAGTTTCTGGTGGAGAAAGATTTTGGAGATCATGTCATGTAATTTTGATAGGTGCTCATGTCTCCTGTAGAAATGTTTGATGAACCTAAAAAAAATGGTAGAGCAGAAACATCATAGGAAGAAAAGAATAGAGTAAAAATCAATGAATTCATAAAGATTGAGTTGAATCTAAACTGGCTAACCAGTAGGCTTAACCATGACTTATAATTGATATAGGTCCATGCAAGGCTGAAAGGCATAGCCTGAATCTGGTGGGGCATTTGATTTCCCCGGTGAAAACATGTATTGCTTGGAGTAATAAGCTCATTTACCTGCTTAGTAATTGTAGACTCTACTGCACCTATGCTTAGCTAATTCCTGCTATTTTGATACTTAATTCAAATCTGGTGGTATTGGGTCATAATCAAAACCTTTGATAAATTATAAATGCATATGGTCTTGTTTGTATTGAGCATTTCCACCATTCAATAGAACAGTGACCACAACATTGTTCTCTTCATTAGAAAATATCAAATATCTTCATCATAAGTTCACCTGGAAGTCTTGCATTTTGTCTGATTCTTTTTATTCACTTTGCCTTGAGTTTACTGTCTGCACACATGACCTTAGTCTCTGTTTAGCATGATAGTTTGAGTTAGCATTTTGAAATGACTGTATTGTTTTCCTCTGCTAGTCTTAAAAATTAGCTTGTCATTACAAACACCCACATGATTATTGCAACTTATAAATCAAAACATGGACATTCCCTCTGATATAAAAGCTGTTTGAAATTGAAATGAGTAAAACAAGATAACCTAACAAACATGAGTTAGGTTGAACACTTTTTACTTAATATAGAACAATATGTATCAAATCACAAAAATCCCAGGATTAAAAAGGTATGACTTGTAAATTCAGGAGTCAATTAATTTGTGAGGTAGAACAAGAAAATATGAAAACTAGTAATATTTAATCCTAAAGTTAATCAAGCTGGAGTTCTAAAAAGAAATATATATATGAAAAATAGAAAAAGCTATGTGACACCAAATCTCTAATATGAGAATTAAGGTGGGAAAGAGTTTCTTTGCTGTTTAATCACTCTGAAAAGTAAAGATCCATTTATATATCTTCATATATGTAAATGATAGGATTTATTTAAATACTGATATATTTATATTAGTAAAATTTCAGGATCTTGGGGAATCAAATTAAGGGAAGTGATCCATTGTAAAGTATATTCATATGAAAAAAAAAATTTCTAACAGAAAAATCTATAAAAATATATGATAAGAGAAGTGGGTCACTTCAGTTGGTATCAGAGCTATGTTGTTAAAACATAGCATAAATATATTATCCAATTTTCTTGAAGGGGTAAAAAAAAAGTATATATACAATAATGATGGAAGTAAATATCCACAGTAGAAATGAATTGCATAAAATAATTAAATTAGAAAAATGACTAACTAGCTATGCAATTGAATAGTGAATCATGGTAGGAAGACCACCAAGTCATGGAGCAGGACCCTCCAATACAACACCAGTGGTCAATTTGCAAGATTTGGTGAGGGCATTTAGAGAGGGAGCAGTGCACAGGGAAGAGAATCCTCATGAGGAACTAGCCAAACTGTTGAAGACATTCTCAAATTTAGGAGGCAAGGATTTTGAAGGCACTGAGGGAGTTAGGGGAGTGCAGATATGGCTAAGAACTTTGGAAAGGATATTTGCAGATATGCAAGTTAATGACCAAAGGAAGAGGCAGATAGCTTCAAGGAGACTTAAAGGAGCAGCTTTAGATTTGTGGGAGGTGATCATCACAGGAAGGCCAGAAAATGAGATAACATGGGATCAATTCAAGGAGATGCTTGAGGCAAGCTTCGTTCCAGCAACAGCTAAGGCAACATTGCTTGAGGAATTTATAAGGCTAAGGCAGGGACCAATGAGTGTGACTGAATACACTCAAAAATTTGAGAGCTTATCCAAGTATGGAACTATGCTTATAGGAGATGAAGAATCAAAGAATTCAAGATTTATCCAAGGACTAAATGCAGGTCTGGGTAGAGCAATGTTACCATACAAGGATAAAACATTTGATCAAGTCATAGACCTTGCTCTTTCCTTTGAACAACATGACAATGCAAGGGAAAAATTTAGGAGCATGAGGGCTAACAATCAAAAGAAAGGGAAAAATAGGACACATCCCTATGACAAAAAGAATATGGATAAGAAAATGGAAGGAACAACCCCTGGGGAAGCTAAGAAGAAGGTCACTTGTTATAATTGTGGCAAAGAAGGACACATGAGTAATAAGTGTCAAGCAGCCAAGAAGGCACCATTCAGCTGCTATAACTGTGGGAAGGAAGGCCATATTAAAAGGAACTGCCCAGAATTCAAAAGGGGAGCAAAGGTAGGAGCACTTGAGGGCAAAGCAAAAGCAACTGCAGTGGGAAGTTCTGGACAATTGGAAGGTATACTTCTAATTAAAGATCACCCCATCTCAGTTATATATGACACTGGAGCAACACATTCATTAATATCTCAAGACATAGTGAATAAATTGACTCTCACATGCTATTTAGTTGATAATCCCTTGTTTATTCAAAGCCCACTGGGTAGCTCTTGTTTGCTAGGATTAAAATGTCTGGGGGTAGAATTAAACATAGGAGGAAATGTGTTTAAATCTGATTTGTTTGTGTTGAAATACCCTGGAATAGGAATTATTTTAGGGGTAGATTGGTTGAGCAAATTCAAAGCAATTTTGAATTTGGAAAATTTCACTATTTCTCTGAAAACAGAAAATGGTAAGAATATTATAATCATGAGTGAAATTGCTAAAATCAATTACCTTAACCAAATATATAGCATGACTGAGAAAGAATTAACACTGGAAGACATAAAAATTATAAATGAATACCCAGATGTCTTTGGTGAAGTCATAGGTGTTCCAGAAAATAGGCAAGTAGAATTTCAAATAAGATTAATCCCCGGAGCTAGTCCAATCATCAAGAAACCTACTAGGATGGGTCCTAAAGAACTTGTGGAATTGAAACATCAGTTGGAAGAACTGGAGCAGAAAGGCTTCATAAGGCCTAGTAGTTCAAACTGGGGTTCTCCAGTTGTATTTGTGAAGAAGCAAGATGGTACTTTGAGAATGTGCATTGATTATAGGGAATTAAACAAAGTCACCATTAAAAACAAATACCCACTTCCTAGGATTGATGATCTATTCAATCAATTAAATGGAGCAAAAGTCTTTTCAAGGCTAGATTTAGCCTCTGGGTTTCATCAGATGAAGGTGGAAGAAGAGAGTATTAAGTATACTGCCTTCAACACAAGGTATGGATTATATGAATATTTGGTGATGCCTTTTGGATTGAAAAATGCACCATCATATTTTGTAGATTTAATGAATAGAACATTTAGAGATTTTCTAGATAAATTTGTGGTTGTCTTTATTGATGACATATTAGTGTATTCAAAATCAGAAGAAGAACATGCAAAACACTTGCATCTGGTTTTGTCTAGACTGAGGGCACATGATTTAAAAGCCAAATTCTCTAAATGTACATTTTGGCAGAAGGAAGTAAAATTTTTGGGGCACATAGTATCACAACAAGGGGTTAGTGTAGACCCAAATAAGGTGATGGCAGTGCAATCTTGGAGTAGACCCAAATCAGTAACTGAGGTGAGGTCATTTTTGGGAATGGCAGGCTATTATAGGAGATTTATAAAAGATTTTGCAAGGAAAGCTATCCCATTGACCAAGTTAACTAAAAAGGAGCAACCCTATGTGTGGACAGAGAAGTGTGAACAAGCTTTCATATCACTAAAGAAGGCACTGGTAGAAGCTCCAGTTTTACAAGTGCCAGAGGGCAATGAAGAATTAGTAGTTTACACAGATGCTAGTGGATCTGGATTGGGGGCAGTGCTTATGCAACATGGTAGAGTCATAGCTTATGCATCAAGGCAACTCAAGCCAAATGAAACTAGGTATGCTACACATGACTTAGAACTAGCTGCTGTGGTGTATGCATTGAAACTATGGAGACATTATTTATTGGGTGCTAAGTTTGAATTGTTTACTGATCACAAGTCACTTAAATATTTGTTTTCCCAAAAAGACTTGAACATGAGGCAACATAGGTGGGTAGAATTTCTAGCTGCCTATGATCTTGATATATTGTATACCCCTGGAAAAGCTAATAAAGTAGCAGATGCATTAAGTAGACATCAAGCTAAATTGGCAAGCTTAATGATGGCAGAGTTCAAGGATTTGACAATTCTTAGTGAGGTGGAAGTGAAAGAAGAAACTAGTGCATCAAATAAGACACACAGTAAGATGATTGAATATGGTAAATTAAGCCTCATATCCTTAAAATCAACACTGGTTGATAAAATAGGACAAATGCAGAATCAAGATATAAATTTGAAGGAGAAAAAGAACATGATATCCCAAGGCATGACAGTGGAAAACTATGAGGCAGATGATAAAGGATACTTAAGGAAAAAGGGGAAACTCTGCATACCAAATGTAGAGGAACTAAAGCAAGAAGTTATGGATGAGCATCACAAAACAAAGTATACTATCCATCCAGGTGGTACAAAAATGTACCATGATCTCAAGAGAAATTATTGGTGGCCGGGAATGAAAGGAGCAGTAGCAAAATATGTGGCAAATTGCTTGACATGCCAACAAGTAAAGGCAGACTATCAAAGACCCTCAGGCCTATTGCAACCTTTGGAAGTGCCTACTTGGAAATGGGAGAGTATATCAATGGATTTTGTGGATGGTTTGCCAAGAACAAGGAGGGGAAATGATAGTATTTGGGTAGTGGTTGATAGACTCACAAAAACAGCACACTTCATCCCAATAAGTTCAAACAGAAATGCTCACAAGCTAGCTCAATTGTTTGTGAAGGAGATAGTAAGATTGCATGGCATCCCCAAGACTATCATTAGTGATAGAGATACTTTGTTTACTTCAAGATTTTGGAGTAGCTTTCAAGAAGCTATGGGGACAGAATTAAGCTTAAGCACATCCTACCATCCACAAACTGATGGGCAAACTGAGATTGTTAATAAAGTTTTAGAGGATTTGTTGAGAGCATGCATACTTGATTTTGGAGGCAACTGGGAAGATCATATTTATTTAGCTGAGTTTGCTTATAATAATAGCTACCAGTCCACTATAGGAATGGCTCCATTTGAGGCTTTGTATGGGAAGCCTTGTTTATCTCCTGCATGTTGGATGGAGGCTGGTGAAAGGGTGTTGCTTGGACCAGACCATGTAAAAGAAACTTCTGCAAGAATTGAATTAGTGAGGCAAAGAATGAGAGTAGCTCAAGAGAGACAGAAAGCTTATGAAGATAAAAAGAGAAGACCAGTAGAATTTGAGGTAGGAGACTATGTGTTTCTCAAAGTTTCACCAATGAGGAAAATATTGAGATTTGGAAAAGCAGGGAAACTGTCACCAAGGTATGTACGACCATATGAAATTGTTCAAAGAATAGGGACTTTAGCTTATAGGTTGAAGTTACCAGAAGAATTGAGCAAAATACATGATGTATTTCATGTATCCCATTTGAGAAAATGGGTGCATGATAAAGAGTCCATTCTTGAATCTCCTACACATGTTGAAATTCAAGAAAATCTGATTTATAAAAAGGAACCAGTGGGCATTGTGGCTAGAGAAGAAAAGAAACTGAGAAATAAAATAATTAAACTAGTTAAAATCCAATGGAGTTTGGATGGGAATGATTGCACTTGGGAGGCTGAAGAGAGGATAAAGGATAAATATCCTAAGCTGTTTTCTGCTTGAGGTATGTTTAAAAAAATAATTATTTATGTATATTTGATTGATTAAGAATGAATGAGTTCCTGAAATTTCATTTAAAATAGAAATTGAGCTTTGCATACATTTAGATGGAAATGTATGAGAGAATAATTGTGGGACACAATTCCTTTTAGGAGGGGAGTACGTGAAGACCCAAATTATTGAGATTAGAATAATTAAAAAAAAACTTTCAAAAACCAAATATATATATATGTAGTCTGGAGATAAATATTGAGAATGAGTTAAAAGTAATAATAGTTGAATTGAGTGAGTCTTATATTCACATGTATACATATACATATATGTATCTTGAATATAAACAGTAATAAGAAATAGAATTTCAGAGAGAAGAGGATATATAACTGAGTGTATATATGGACATATGTTACCATATGTTGTATTTATATATATATATATGAATATATATACCCAGAAAGAATAAACATAAGATAAGTAAAGAAAGAACACCAGAGTAATTAAGAATATGTATACATTTACATATCCAGAGAAAACATATGGTTTGAGACATTAACTAGAGGTTAATTGATAAAGAGGATATACATGTATATAATACAGTTTAACATAAAGAAAATAAAAATAATTCTGTAAAGAGAAAATTGTTTTCAACAATTAGGTAAGGAAAAAGATGATATATTCTTTGATAAATTATAATGCTTTAAAAACCAGTTTTATATTAGTTATACATAAGTAAAATTTTGAAAGACAAGCCACATGAAAATAATGTACAAATGAAACATGCAAATTGCATGTACACAGGGAAAAGCAGTGGATAACTGCTTTTACCAGAAATAGAAACCAGGGGGAAATGACACATTTAGCCATAACAGCACACACATAATTCTTGAGTGATGTGAGGATAAAATGGGTTTTTCCCTTTAGTAAAACCCTAGTGAAAATGATTTAAATCAAGAAAAGAAGCAGAGGTTTTTCTCTCTGAGGAAAAACAGAAACATATTAAAAGAAAAGAAAAAAAAGAAGAAGAACATACACTGTTTGCAAACTTAGGCAATCTCGGGAAAAAGAAGGGAAAGGTGAGTGATTAATCAATCTCATGAGGCTAAGGATTAAGACCCAAGTTAAGGGCAGCCATTTTATTTCTTTTGATCTTGATCAACTTGTTTTACTTTCTCTGAAATTAATGAATGCTGAGCATGGTTGGTGTATTGATAGATTTTTGGTTGATGCTTTGATATGCTTCATTTGATTGTTTGATAATAGTAATGCCATGATCTCTGGGCTGGATCCAGTATCATAAACTATCAGTTTGTAATTATGATGGTGAGATAAATACAATTTTATTATGAAGTAGGGTAAAATTGAAAGATAAGCCAGGCAGTGTGAACAAAGGAGGTTCATGCTTATGTCTAGTTTGTTTTAAATTAGAAATGAACAATGCAATAAATTATTTATGTGCTGATTTGTTCAGATCTAAGGCTAAAAATATTTTTGGGGTTTTTCTCTAAAAACCTTACCCTATGTTCACAATAGAATTAAGCATAAGAATTTTTAATGAAATTCTACTGGATTTGTTAAGAGATCATAACATTCTAGAATACAGAAGTATACAAGTGATAAAACAAATTTTGAATGAGACAACTGGAAAGAAAAATGAAATGAAAACATGATTTTCATGAATGAATGTAGGGTCAGTTGAGATCCCTGAGTAAGATTAACTCTCTCTCTGATTTATAGAAAGGAAAGGAAGTAAAATCAATCAAGGAGTTAATAAAATCTTTCTGAAATAAGAAATGAGACTAGTCACTAGATTATAAAACTAATCTAGGAGAAAAGCCTTGATCTATTCATCATAAGGAGTATGATGGGTATGTGCATGACTTGTTTAAGTCCTATAGGCCTTTGTGCAGGGGTTAACAGAATTGAGTCCCTTGCAATGCACACATGGTGTTCAATGGCAAAAGAGATATGACCAAATTAAATTAATAAATCAAGTTTTAATGTTGAGTTATGGAAATTAAAATGAGTTAATTCCATAAGAATGGGTGTACATGTATACTGGATTGAATGATTGAATGGTTGCTTGTGTGCATGAATGTGGTAGGAGCTTAGATATAAATATTTATCCAGTTATATCATAAATTCAAATATCTCCAAGTATTTTAATACCCTGCACTGCAATTTAAAAAATGACAAAATATTGCATTTTGATTTCACTCATACCAGAATTATATTCTGACCCTATTTGTTGCTTTGTAACATCTGGGGTGTCTCATTTCTATGGAGGCAGCTCTAGATGTTGCTGCAGGAAAGGATGCATAGGAAACTTGTGTGCTTGGGCAATTGAAGATTGCTTGCATTTAGAATGTTTAAGGAGTCTTTAGCAGATATGTTGTAATAATTAGGCCAAGCCAAAAATATCATTATGGTTTAAGTATTATCTGGATTGATATGTATTTGTTTTTCTGAGAAGTGAACTTGTAGGAATCCTTAAGTATTATTCATACTTGCATATGTGGGTTGTTATTTTAAAAGAGTTAAATCTGCATAGTTTCTGGTGGAGAAAGATTTTGGAGATCATGTCATGTAATTTTGATAGGTGCTCATGTCTCCTGTAGAAATGTTTGATGAACCTAAAAAAAAATGGTAGAGCAGAAACATCATAGGAAGAAAAGAATAGAGTAAAAATCAATGAATTCATAAAGATTGAGTTGAATCTAAACTGGCTAACCAGTAGGCTTAACCATGACTTATAATTGATATAGGTCCATGCAAGGCTGAAAGGCATAGCCTGAATCTGGTGGGGCATTTGATTTCCCCGGTGAAAACATGTATTACTTGGAGTAATAAGCTCATTTACCTGCTTAGTAATTGTAGACTCTACTGCACCTATGCTTAGCTAATTCCTGCTATTTTGATACTTAATTCAAATCTGGTGGTATTGGGTCATAATCAAAACCTTTGATAAATTATAAATGCATATGGTCTTGTTTGTATTGAGCATTTCCACCATTCAATAGAACAGTGACCACAACATTGTTCTCTTCATTAGAAAATATCAAATATCTTCATCATAAGTTCACCTGGAAGTCTTGCATTTTGTCTGATTCTTTTTATTCACTTTGCCTTGAGTTTACTGTCTGCACACATGACCTTAGTCTCTGTTTAGCATGATAGTTTGAGTTAGCATTTTGAAATGACTGTATTTTTTTCCTCTGCTAGTCTTAAAAATTAGCTTGTCATTACAAACACCCACATGATTATTGCAACTTATAAATCAAAACATGGACATTCCCTCTGATATAAAAGCTGTTTGAAATTGAAATGAGTAAAACAAGATAACCTAACAAACATGAGTTAGGTTGAACACTTTTTACTTAATATAGAACAATATGTATCAAATCACAAAAATCCCAGGATTAAAAAGGTATGACTTGTAAATTCAGGAGTCAATTAATTTGTGAGGTAGAACAAGAAAATATGAAAACTAGTAATATTTAATCCTAAAGTTAATCAAGATGGAGTTCTAAAAAGAAATATATATATATGAAAAATAGAAAAAGCTATGTGACACCAAATCTCTAATATGAGAATTAAGGTGGGAAAGAGTTTCTTTGCTGTTTAATCACTCTGAAAAGTAAAGATCCATTTATGTATCTTCATATATGTAAATGATAGGATTTATTTAAATACTGATATATTTATATTAGTAAAATTTCAGGATCTTGGGGAATCAAATTAAGGGAAGTGATCCATTGTAAAGTATATTCATATGTAAAAAAAATTCTAACAGAAAAATCTATAAAAATATATGATAAGAGAAGTGGGTCACTTCACTTTCATTTCTTTTAATTAATTTCCCAAGATCCAGAATTTACTAATATAAAAATGTCAGTATTTTAATCAAGTCATATCATTTATATATGTGAAGGTATATAAATGTTTCTTTGCCTATCAGTGTTAAAGTAGCAAAGAAATTTAATCACACAACATTTTCCATAATTGAAAGGTTTTGTGTCACATAGCTATATCTACAATTTAATCTTTTGTTTGACTCAAGACTGACTAATACAGGATTTAAGTGTTACTACCTTAATTGACTCAGGATTAATTAATACATTTTCATATATTTTTATCTTAGAATGACTCAAGATTGACTAATACATTTTTCAATTATTAGCACCTATTATTCTCTTCTTCATTTTCCAGTTTATTCTATTAAACCAGATTGATTAATTTGTGGATTTATAACCCATGTAATAGATATTTGGAATTCAGAAATTCATACATGTTGTTTTAGAGTGATAAAACATTTCGAAACTTGGTTTGATCTATGGATCACTGGTTTGTTCAAACATAAACATGCACAAAACATGCACAAACATGCACAAGCAATTCAGGTCAGCAAAATGCACATATTTAGGTTCATGAAGCATGTAATGATCATGCGAGTAATACAGTTGTAAACTAATCTAAAGGTCATACAGATTTTTGATATTTAGATTGGAAATAGTGTTGAATATGATTTTAGAAAGGTCTTTGCATTTTTCTGGCTAAAGCATATAGAGTGTGATGTTCTGGAGTTTTATACACTTAACAAAATTACTCTACATTCTTGTTTAAGTCTATATTGTTTATCCCTATTTTCTGACTTGCTACTTCAGTTTCCTGTTTAAGTCAGTTCTAGATTGTATCAATTCCAATTCCTAAATCCTTATATACTTATGATTTTCAGGTTTTATGGTAATATAATCCTACTCTTGTTCCAGACATACCATAGGATTTAGTTGCATTTCGAATTAGCTTGCTCTACGGTCTTGTTTGCTTCAGGAATCTGAAGACTGTGGCTTCAAGCTTTTGCATGTACTTGTATCAATTACAAGACATGTACAAGCCTTACTAGTTAGCCAAGACCATGTTCAACTCATCCTCTCAATACTTTGGCACATATTTATTCAAAAACAACTTAAACTTTATAACTGAAATATAGCAAACATGCCAAGGGGAACACATCCACATATCAAATTAAATGGCATGTCCTCCCTTTTATGATCCTCTGGATTATTTCCAGAGTTTGCTACTTGAATCAACAACTCACAAGCACATATGATACTTAAGTTTTTTTCCATTTTACATGTTCTTTTCAAACCAAAGCAAGTATCAATCCTGGAAATACACAAAACATAAGAGAGTTTGCCTAGATTATTTATTACAATCAAACTTCTACTTCTCTAAAGCATTTTAAAACCACCAAGTTCTCATACAAGCAATCTACTCAATCATCTTTCCCTACGGCAACACTTTGAACTGCCTCAATGAAAATGAGACACCCCAAAGATTGCAAAGGCAACAAATAGGGTCAGAAAATATATTCTGGTATGAGTGAAATCATAGTTTATAAATAACTTATAATTACTAAACTCTGTGCAGAGACTCATATGTTTGATACTTATTTAGATTCATACAAAAATCTGGGTACATATATATATATATATACATATAAGCTCATACTAACATACATGCACACAAGTATTCATTCATCAACACAATTCAGTTATATGTACATATACTCCTATGGATTGACTCCCTTAATTCCATAGCTCAATTTTTCAATCCCCATTTATCATTTATTTGGTCTTAACTCTTACCAATGAACACCATGTGTGCATTGCAAAGGGGCTCAATTCTGTTAACCCTTTACACAGAGGCCTGCAGGACTTAAACAAGTAATGCACATACCCATCATCCACCTAAAGATGAATAGATCAAGGCACTACTTCTAGATTAGCTTTATAATCTAGAGACCATTCTCATTTTTATTTCAGGAGAATTTTATTAATTCTTGAAATGCTTCCTATTCTTTTTCTTCCTTTCATAAATTAGAGAGTACTAAACTCACTCAGGCATTTCAGCCAGACATACAAAGTATTCATGTAAAACACCACATCCCATTTTAAGGTTATTTTTATTCAATCATATTTTCTAAGACTTGCATAAATTTATTTCTAGAAATATTCCCATTTCTTACATAAATCTGGTAAAGTCATATAAAACATTGCATTTATTTTACTATGAACCCTAAGGTTTTTGAGAAAAACCCATAAAAACATATTGACTTGTGATTTGAACAAATCAGCACATATATATAATATTGCATTGTTTATATCATTTTTAAAATGAACTAGACATAAGCATGAATCTCCTTATTCACACTGCCTACTTCATTCTTCATTAGTACCCTATTTCTCAGTAAAAATGTTTATCTCATTCCCATATAAAACCTAGATTATAATTTACAGAAGCCATTTCTGTGATCAGGGTGTTTGTCTTTTCAAAGCATTAACTAAAACAATCAAAACAGATCAAAACATCAACCAAAGACTCAGCCAATACACTAACCATGATAAACATTTATTTATTCAGAGAATAAAATTAAACAAAAACATGATATGGTTTTTGTCACATCCCGAAAATTTTCGACTTTCGAAAATTCGACATCGATACTCGCTTTATCGACTGTCGAGCAATCGAGTGCCGGAAACTCCAATAGTGAGGGTTTTAGAAAGAAGAAATAGTAGAAGAAGAAGAAGATAGAAGAAAAAGAGAAGAAAGAAAGAAGAACATCATCAGAAAACACATCAGAACAGAAAACAATATCAGAATCTTACACATCGCAGCGGAACAATATACAATAGATAATTACTAGTCTTTTAAAACAAAGAAATATATCATTTTATACATACATCACTCATCAGAGTCAATATACAACCGTGGACAGTTATATAACTTGTCCTCATACAGAATACACAGCGAAATCAATAATATCAGATACAAATACTACGTCTCGTCATCCAGCTTATCTCCAAGCTCCAGAATATCCAGAATATCCTGATAATATAACTCTAGGCTGCCCGTGTGGAAATTGGTGGGCACCCAGAGTTTAGAAGGGAACAATAAACTCCGAGTCAGTCATGGTGACTGGTGTGAGATCGTAAAACAGTTATTCTTTAAAATAAACAACAGGATAATTTTAAAGTCAATTCGAAATGCTTTTGGAAAATGAAACTACCATAAGACCTCCCGCCACACACACAATGCAAACGCAGAATTGGAGGAGATTTCTTCTTATGATAGCCAAAGATGCTTACTACGCAAAATCAAATTCTTTTTTATATTATTATTAGTGCATAGTGTAGAAATCATTTTCGAAAGTATAATATTAATCTTAGCCAACATACGACCAGTATCGTATGCCTACTATAGCTACCATCCAAACAGTGGGGCGCCACCATAAGTGAATGGTAGGTTCTACAACTAATACCGTACAAGGCTCGTATTGTTTCTTTGGATTTCCAACAAATGGTCAGGCTAAGGAACTTCCTATCCACGATGGGTACGTCCCTGGAATAGACGACCCGAGAACCTAACCGGATCTCTGCCAACACAAGGCCGGGTTACCTCTGCAAAAATAGGTAACTACTGACACGCGTATGCCATCCCCCGATCGTCACCGATCTTCCCGAGGATCCCCGATTTCCAACAAACCACATAGATAATAATAATGCAGTAACCACAGAGGTTAAGTATCTGGGCTCCATACCATGATACCACCTTTATCCAGAAGGAATGACATACACTAAGGGGCGCTACTCCCTAGAACCTTGCCGCATTCTTCCTGTTTCGACCATTTCCGGGGTGTGAGGCTCGACGAAGTCTCGTCCACAAAGCTACGCTTTCTCAAAAAGCCCTGCTTCGGGTCAAACAAAATGATCAACCTATGATCACAAAGATATAAGATCAAACAAATGATCATATCACAAATGATCAAACACTGATCATTTCACAGCAACACTCAGTATGCCACGTTACCAAATTGGGATATATCGCTGATAAATTTCAACTACATAACCTCTGAGCTCGTACGTCTCAGAGAAGGGTGTTAAGCTAAGAGAATAAATTCTCCGCCACCAACAGATATGTATTTGAAAGAAATCAGCTTTATATCTCAAATTGTAACGTCAGACACACAATCCATACAAGTCTGTTCCGGGATCGAACAGAACCGAAGGCACTTCTCACGAAGCCCTTGCATATCCGGATAGTTTTCAATCACGTCAGGACTTCCCGTCACTAAGGGTGATAAAACCTCTAAACCGAGGATCAGTCGGTGTAGAGTAACTCGACGGTAATCCTTCCGTTTTCAAAAATATCCGGTCTTCAACACCGGTCTTCAAATGCGATTCATAACGACGTATCACATATTCGGAATGGGTTATACGACCCCATGGTCCTTTCCCGGCTAACCCGAATAGTGAGCGATTATTCAAAAATAAGTGTGGCATTCAAATTCATCCAATTCACAACAAATACCTACTCAAGGTAATTATTGATAGTCGGTTATTTAACTATCAATAAAGATGCGCAACAACATCAGATTCCAAATAATTTTCCAAATTATTTCATCTTCAAAAATATTTTTACTAGATATAAAATTTCCACATTTCAAAAATAAATCAACGTTTATTTTCCTATACAGTTTCCATTTCCTTTATAAATTCCATAGTGAATTTATATCTTTCAAAATATCCACTGATATACAGTTTTCAATCCATTTCACATATTCACTTTCGATTTATCTTTAAGAAGATAAATTCTCAAAAACATTTCATTTCATTTTGGAAAAGCAATTCCATTCTTATTAATAATAAGAAATTCACAAATCTTTTATTTTCAACACTTGGAAAATATTCGATATACTTAAATCAAATTAAGTATATATTTCATTCTTTAAGAAAATATTCTTTTAACACATTTATTTGGGTCAAAACGAATGTTACGTAAAACATCGTTACGACGACCCAAAATCGCTAGTATAGGGATTCGAGAATTTAGATAGATATGTAAATCCCAATACTACATCAAAACATTTCCTTTCGGAAATCATTTACTATAACAACAGTGTTATAATCTACCATTTCCTTATTTCTCGAAAACGTCTATTTCAACAATAAATGTTGAAATCTATGCTTTCGATTCATAACACATTTTAAAACACCTTTAAAATGTTTATCTTCATTTTTTAAAATATTACTTCTTCAAAAATGAATCCATTTAACTTAACAATATATTCACTGTCCAAAATCGTGAATAAAATTTACTTAACCCCATTTCAATCATTCCTACACATTTTTATTTCAATAAAAATTCGCTATTCAAAATCGTGAATATATCTTCTTAAATAATCTTCTATATTAAATTTATCACATTCAATCTATTTTCGAATTTATAAGCACGTTTATAAATTCTATTTCTCTTTTTAATAACAACTTCGACTTATAAACCTTCTTTTATCAACTTCTATATTTAACTTATCAAAATAAGTGACTTTGGGTTTATAACAACTTTTATAAATTTTAATTCTATTTATAAAAGCTTCAATACCAAATCAATTTCAATATTGATTTCTAATTTTATTTTCAACGTTTGAATAAAATTTCCATATTGATTTCTCAAAAATTCATTTCTAAATATTAAATCAATTACAGATTGATTTCTAATTTTATTTATCTCTACTAAAATAAATTCCGTTATCTTTTTTTTTTTCAAACTATTTAGAAATCCAATTTAAATTAAATTCTTCAATTTAAAAATCACTATTATACGAAATTCATTTATTCAACATCTTCACTTTATTCTGGAATTTATTCAATAAGATTATAAAAATCAGCTTTTATACTTTTAAATTCTTTTCTTCGAATTTATTCAACTTCTAAAAATTCATTTACTTAAAAATTTCTATTTCGATTTCAAAAATTCAATTTCATTTATTTTTGGAATCCAATGATATCAAACATCCATTCAGCTAAATTTTTAGCTTTCAAACAATTTCCAAACATCAATTCAACAACATCAATAATCATTCACAGATTATCACATCACAATAGAAATAAATTCAATCAATGTGAGGGGTCCAGTTGGATCCCTCCAACCTGTTTCCCTGCATCCAAAGACGTTAGCACAATACCAATTCCGCTCCAGTACGGAATTATCGCGGTATATAGGTTTTTATAAATCCGCTTACTAACGGCGCAATAGGGTCTCATCCGCTATACGAGGCGGGAAATCATCAATCCAATATATACATATGCCAATATGTATATACTGCTATATATATAGATATATCCTATCATATCTAATAGCACATTCAAACAAATCAATCAAATAAATCAATAACTGTAAAGTCCACTTTTCAATCGTGTGAGAAAAATCTCACCTTAGCTTTTTAATTTGCAATCCATTTTCCATTCCAGTTTATTTCTCCATTCCAGACCTTGTATAAATAATTTATACAATTTGTTAATATTCGAAATAAATCGAATAACAAATTTTCGTTTTGATAGTTTAAATTAACCAATTTCTCCTTTAAATAAATTTATTTAACTAATGATTTAAATTTAACTAAATTTTTCTTTAATAAAATATTTTCTAGTTACCAAAAATAATTATATAGGTTAACTAAATAATTTATCCATTATAATTAATTGTTTAAAAATCTACTATTTAGTTTAACTTATAAATTTTCCATTTTAAAAATATCCTTTAATGACTAAAATAAATTCAATAAGTTAACTTAATTGTCTATCCACCAAATCCATTATTTAAAGTATTCTGTATATACATATTTTTTCTTATTTACTTTTAAAAATACTTTTGTCTTGCCTAAATATAGATATTTCAAACTTAACAGTTATTTTACTGTAAATCTTATGCAAACTGAATTTATTCTAAACTATATGTATATATTTTCTAATTGATGGTATAATTTTAAACTAAATTAAAAACGAGCAAGATGAAATTCGTACCTAACTGCTGATCCTGAACTTCAAATTCGCGACCACCAGTAAACCCATGCGAATTGACCCACAGCCATGCCGAGAACGCTCGACTTCGAGCTCGAATCCCCACGCGCGCCTTCGAGATGAACTCGAGAATCCCACGCGACCACCAGACTACCTCGATTGCCAACGTCGAACCCAAATTTGCACGCCTGCTGCCTCGACTCACGGTTGCCACTACGATCCCCTATGCCTCCAACTCGCGACTCCATCGCGCGGTGATGCCGCCTTCACTACGTCGTCCTCCGCCATCGCGAATCCCCCCCCAGCTACACGAGCACGCGAGCACGCCTTCGATTTTGATTTCATTCATTCGTTTTTTTTTATTTGAACGAGGGGATTGGGGATGAGAGTTTTGTTTATCTGAGAATGAGGGAGATCGGTCATTGTTTTAAATTTGAACGAATGAAGATTTTTTTTTTCTCTTGGCCATTTGATTTGTTTTGAACGAAAAAGAGGGGTACTTGAAAACGAAAAGCAGCATGCTTTACACGATCACCTTCGTGATTTACTGCGTGATTAAAGGAGGGTAACGTGCTGAGGTGACCGATTACAATTTAAAATTTTAAATTAAAAATCAAATTCGATTTAAAACTTCAACGCGTTTTGTAACCATACGGTCACAAAACAACTCCGAAAAATATGAAATTGGAAATCCAGTAATAATTCGATATTACGGACCCAATGGGACTGGTTTCGTCGAATTCCGAGACTGTGCCTCGGACGGCTATTTTTACATATCGATTCGAACGATTTAATTTCAAAACTGAACAAAACAGTTTTAAATTCGATTCTGAAACTTCTGTTATCTTCAGTGATATTAATACGAATTTTAAAAGCTTTAGAAATATTTTTCTTCAACTTAAAATTGAAGATTTAAATTTTATTCAACTTCAATCGATTAAATTTTATAATTTAATCGTCGATTTCAATATTTAAATTCGGGATTCGAATTAGATTATCGTTCAAATATTTAAAATA
This sequence comes from Allium fistulosum, assembly GCA_030737815.1. Lineage (NCBI taxonomy): Eukaryota > Viridiplantae > Streptophyta > Magnoliopsida > Asparagales > Amaryllidaceae > Allium > Allium fistulosum. The sequence goes on from CM060901.1 coordinate 1,261,815,968, forward strand.
AATTAAATATTCTCAATTTAATTCGTTCAAAATTCTGGGTCGTTACAAACTTCCCTCCTTAAAAGAATTTCGTCCTCGAAATTACAAGTTAGGAAAAATGGTCCTTAACTCGTCTACTATTTTTCAACCTCTAATAGTTTTATCAAATTTTCAAAACAAATCTCTCTACTAAAGATTCGTTATCATTCCAACTATATTTTCAACTTCAATTACAGATTTCAAACAACATTGTTTTCTTAACAATTCAAATTTAAGTTTAAATTCAAATTTAAACTTCCAATTTTTCTCAAAAATTTTCTAACACTCTAAATTTTCGAAAAATTTCGCCAGCGTCTCCTTTGCGCGGCTAATACGGCACGACTACAAAACGTCCCTACGGACTCTCAGATTTCAAAAAGAAAAAGAAAAAGCCAAGCGGCTAGACCAGAAATCATCAAAAACTCATATTATAATTCAAATACGTACCTTTTGTCGAGCAATTCAAATTATCTGTGAAATAAATTTTCCAATCCCTTTATACACCTGTATATCCTACTAGCCATGATATCTAGTTACAACATTCAAATCATTTTGCAAATTCGATTACAAACTTCTAATATCAACTTCTTATACCATTTCTAGTTTACTATTGAAGTTATATCCATTATCATTCAATTTCACATTTCACATTCATTTGAATTTAATCTACACTTTCAATCTAATTTAGATTCAGTTTACTTCTGAATATTGAATTTCATCAATTATCTTTAGTTCACTTCAAACTAATCTTAAAGCTTCATTTTATCTCACACAATTCAAATTTGTTTCAACATTCAGTTTCAATTTTATTCACTTACAATTGTAAATTCCATTCATTTGAAATTTATTTCTTCTTACTTGAATTTATTTGCAATTCCGAACCATTCTTTTATTTAGTTCACAATTCAAGTCTCAATTCATTTTCAATTTCAATTCTATCGCTTACAGATTCGAAATGAATCTCAACTTTCAATTTCACTTTCATTACATTGATTCACTTATACTTTCTTTAATTTAACTCCAATCTTTAAATTGAATTTATGCTATCAATATTCAAATTGCATAAGTTATCAACTCATCCTTGTTCCCATAAACATTTTAAATAGGATTCCAGAGTCTTTTCAACTTTTTTTTTTTTTCAAAACCATTTTTGAAAACATGTCAAATTACCCTTTTAATTTCCAAAGCAAAATCCAAATTTTCAAAACAACTTCCATTTAAACAATTTGACAGCAATTCCTCTTTTGGAAACCCGAAAATGAACACCGATGATGTCGCGATCATCATCGGAATTATTTTCCAGCGACCGAAAAGAGTTTAGAGCTTTCATCTCTCTAAAATACTTTTCAAAACCTTTTGAAATTCATTTTCAAATCAAAAATGATTTAACTTTCCAAATCTCCAAAATTTTCAAATTCTTTCAAAAACATTTCCAAAAACTTCCCTGGAATTTTATTTTAAATTACAATTCACATTTATAATTTACATTCTCAAATTTCATTTGTATATGGATTTATTTCTTAACTTTGGAGTTATGATTTCAGTTTCTTATTCAGTTTCAATAGTAATGATAACGTTTCAATATCATCACTTTCCTAACAACCAAGCATCCATATACTATTATATTTCATAGAAAATCATTTCTTTTCTATACAAAAATAGCTTTGGGTAAAATTATCTCATTTACCCTATTTAAAACAATACTGTGCCGAATTGTTCTATTCGAGTGTTTAGAGATCCCTATCAATGATCGTTAATTACTCGTATTGACCAGAATCCATATACCACTCAATAAATCAATCATCACAATATAAAACAATTTTATATTCAAATAACAAATACGCGCTCATATCTATAATTACACTCAAACTCATTCTAGAGTACTACTGACTCTATCTCTAATGAATAACACCCAACAGAGCAGGGTTGTCGCTTAACCATATGCTCTGATACCACTTTGTCACATCCCGAAAATTTTCGACTTTCGAAAATTCGACATCGATACTCACTTTATCGACTGTCGAGCAATCGAGTGCCGGAAACTCCAATAGTGAGAGTTTTAGAAAGAAGAAATAGTAGAAGAAGAAGAAGATAGAAGAAAAAGAGAAGAAAGAAAGAAGAACATCATCAGAAAACACATCAGAACAGAAAACAATATCAGAATCTTACACATCGCAGCGGAACAATATACAATAGATAATTACTAGTCTTTTAAAACAAAGAAATATATCATTTTATACATACATCACTCATCAGAGTCAATATACAACCGTGGACAGTTATATAACTTGTCCTCATACAGAATACACAGCGGAATCAATAATATCAGATACAAATACTACGTCTCGTCATCCAGCTTATCTCCAAGCTTCAGAATATCCAGAATATCCTGATAATATAACTCTAGGCTGCCCGTGTGGAAATTGGTGGGCACCCAGAGTTTAGAAGGGAACAATAAACTCCGAGTCAGTCATGGTGACTGGTGTGAGATCGTAAAACAGTTATTCTTTAAAATAAACAACAGGATAATTTTAAAGTCAATTCAAAATGCTTTTGGAAAATGAAACTACCATAAGACCTCCCGCCACACACACAATGCAAACGCAGAATTGGAGGAGATTTCTTCTTATGATAGCCAAAGATGCTTACCACGCAAAATCAAATTCTTTTTGATATTATTATTAGTGCATAGTGTAGAAATCATTTTCGAAAGTATAATATTAATCTTAGCCAACATACGACCAGTATCGTATGCCTACTATAGCTACCATCCAAACAGTGGGGCGCCACCATAAGTGAATGGTAGGTTCTACAACTAATACCGTACAAGGCTCGTATTGTTTCTTTGGATTTCCAACAAATGGTCAGGCTAAGGAACTTCCTATCCACGATGGGTACGTCCCTGGAATAGACGACCCGAGAACCTAACCGGATCTCTGCCAATACAAGGCCGGGTTACCTCTGCAAAAATAGGTAACTACTGACACGCGTATGCCATCCCCCGATCGTCACCGATCTTCCCGAGGATCCCCGATTTCCAACAAACCACATAGATAATAATAATGCAGTAACCACAGAGGTTAAGTATCTGGGCTCCATACCATGATACCACCTTTATCCAGAAGGAATGACATACACTAAGTGGCGCTACTCCCTAGAACCTTGCCGCATTCTTCCTGTTTCGACCATTTCCGGGGTGTGAGGCTCGACGAAGTCTCGTCCACAAAGCTACGCTTTCTCAAAAAGCCCTGCTTCGGGTCAAACAAAATGATCAACCTATGATCACAAAGATATAAGATCAAACAAATGATCATATCACAAATGATCAAACACTGATCATTTCACAGCAACACTCAGTATGCCACGTTACCAAATTGGGATATATCGCTGATAAATTTCAACTACATAACCTCTGAGCTCGTACGTCTCAGAGAAGGGTGTTAAGCTAAGAGAATAAATTCTCCGCCACCAACAGATATGTATTTGAAAGAAATCAGCTTTATATCTCAAATTGTAACGTCAGACACACAATCCATACAAGTATGTTCCGGGATCGAACAGAACCGAAGGCACTTCTCACGAAGCCCTTGCATATCCGGATAGTTTTCAATCACGTCAGGACTTCCCGTCACTAAGGGTGATAAAACCTCTAAACCGAGGATCAGTCGGTGTAGAGTAACTCGACGGTAATCCTTCCGTTTTCAAAAATATCCGGTCTTCAACACCGGTCTTCAAATGCGATTCATAACGACGTATCACATATTCGGAATGGGTTATACGACCCCATGGTCCTTTCCCGACTAACCCGAATAGTGAGCGATTATTCAAAAATAAGTGTGGCATTCAAATTCATCCAATTCACAACAAATACCTACTCAAGGTAATTATTGATAGTCGGTTATTTAACTATCAATAAAGATGCGCAACAACATCAGATTCCAAATAATTTTCCAAATTATTTCATCTTCAAAAATATTTTTACTAGATATAAAATTTCCACATTTCAAAAATAAATCAACGTTTATTTTCCTATACAGTTTCCATTTCCTTTATAAATTCCATAGTGAATTTATATCTTTCAAAATATCCACTGATATACAGTTTTCAATCCATTTCACATATTCACTTTCGATTTATCTTTAAGAAGATAAATTCTCAAAAACATTTCATTTCATTTTGGAAAAGCAATTCCATTCTTATTAATAATAAGAAATTCACAAATCTTTTATTTTCAACACTTGGAAAATATTCGATATACTTAAATCAAATTAAGTATATATTTCATTCTTTAAGAAAATATTCTTTTAACACATTTATTTGGGTCAAAACGAATGTTACGTAAAACATCGTTACGACGACCCAAAATCGCTAGTATAGGGATTCGAGAATTTAGATAGATATGTAAATCCCAATACTACATCAAAACATTTCCTTTCGGAAATCATTTACTATAACAACAGTGTTATAATCCACCATTTCCTTATTTCTCGAAAACGTCTATTTCAACAATAAATGTTGAAATCTATGCTTTCGATTCATAACACATTTTAAAACACCTTTAAAATGTTTATCTTCATTTTTTAAAATATTACTTCTTCAAAAATGAATCCATTTAACTTAACAATATATTCACTGTCCAAAATCGTGAATAAAATTTACTTAACCCCATTTCAATCATTCCTACACATTTTTATTTCAATAAAAATTCGCTATTCAAAATCGTGAATATATCTTCTTAAATAATCTTCTATATTAAATTTATCACATTCAATCTATTTTCGAATTTATAAGCACGTTTATAAATTCTATTTCTCTTTTTAATAACAACTTCGACTTATAAACCTTCTTTTATCAACTTCTATATTTAACTTATCAAAATAAGTGACTTTGGGTTTATAACAACTTTTATAAATTTTAATTCTATTTATAAAAGCTTCAATACCAAATCAATTTCAATATTGATTTCTAATTTTATTTTCAACGTTTGAATAAAATTTCCATATTGATTTCTCAAAAATTCATTTCTAAATATTAAATCAATTACAGATTGATTTCTAATTTTATTTATCTCTACTAAAATAAATTCCGTTATCTTTTTTTTTTTTTCAAACTATTTAGAAATCCAATTTAAATTAAATTCTTCAATTTAAAAATCACTATTATACGAAATTCATTTATTCAACATCTTCACTTTATTCTGGAATTTATTCAATAAGATTATAAAAATCAGCTTTTATACTTTTAAATTCTTTTCTTCGAATTTATTCAACTTCTAAAAATTCATTTACTTAAAATTTTCTATTTCGATTTCAAAAATTCAATTTCATTTATTTTTGGAATCCAATGATATCAAACATCCATTCAGCTAAATTTTTAGCTTTCAAACAATTTCCAAACATCAATTCAACAACATCAATAATCATTCACAGATTATCACATCACAATAGAAATAAATTCAATCAATGTGAGGGGTCCAGTTGGATCCCTCCAACCTGTTTCCCTGCATCCAAAGACGTTAGCACAATACCAATTCCGCTCCAGTACGGAATTATCGCAGTATATAGGTTTTTATAAATCCGCTTACTAACGGCGCAATAGGGTCTCATCCGCTATACGAGGCGGGAAATCATCAATCCAATATATACATATGCCAATATGTATATACTGCTATATATATAGATATATCCTATCATATCTAATAGCACATTCAAACAAATCAATCAAATAAATCAATAACTGTAAAGTCCACTTTTCAATCGAGTGAGAAAAATCTCACCTTAGCTTTTTAATTTGCAATCCATTTTCCATCCCAGTTTATTTCTCCATTCCAGACCTTGTATAAATAATTTAAACAATTTGTTAATATTCGAAATAAATCGAATAACAAATTTTCGTTTTGATAGTTTAAATTAACCAATTTCTCCTTTAAATAAATTTATTTAACTAATGATTTAAATTTAACTAAATTTTTCTTTAATAAAATATTTTCTAGTTACCAAAAATAATTATATAGGTTAACTAAATAATTTATCCATTATAATTAATTGTTTAAAAATCTACTATTTAGTTTAACTTATAAATTTTCCATTTTAAAAATATCCTTTAATGACTAAAATAAATTCAATAAGTTAACTTAATTGTCTATCCACCAAATCCATTATTTAAAGTATTCTGTATATACATATTTTTTCTTATTTACTTTTAAAAATACTTTTGTCTTGCCTAAATATAGATATTTCAAACTTAACAGTTATTTTACTGTAAATCTTATGCAAACTGAATTTATTCTAAACTATATGTATATATTTTCTAATTGATGGTATAATTTTAAACTAAATTAAAAACGAGCAAGATGAAATTCGTACCTAACTGCTGATCCTGAACTTCAAATTCGCGACCACCAGTAAACCCATGCGAATTGACCCACAGCCATGCCGAGAACGCTCGACTTCGAGCTCGAATCCCCACGCGCGCCTTCGAGATGAACTCGAGAATCCCACGCGACCACCAGACTACCTCGATTGCCAACGTCGAACCCAAATTTGCACGCCTGCTGCCTCGACTCACGGTTGCCACTACGATCCCCTATGCCTCCAACTCGCGACTCCATCGCGCGGTGATGCCGCCTTCACTACGTCGTCCTCCGCCATCGCGAATCCCCCCCCAGCTACACGAGCACGCGAGCACGCCTTCGATTTTGATTTCATTCATTCGTTTTTTTTATTTGAACGAGGGGATTGGGGATGAGAGTTTTGTTTATCTGAGAATGAGGGAGATCGGTCGTTGTTTTAAATTTGAACGAATGAAGATTTTTTTTTTCTCTTGGCCATTTGATTTGTTTTGAACGAAAAAGAGGGGTACTTGAAAACGAAAAGCAGCATGCTTTACACGATCACCTTCGTGATTTACTGCGTGATTAAAGGAGGGTAACGTGCTGAGGTGACCGATTACAATTTAAAATTTTAAATTAAAAATCAAATTCGATTTAAAACTTCAACGCGTTTTGTAACCATACGGTCACAAAACAACTCCGAAAAATATGAAATTGGAAATCCAGTAATAATTCGATATTACGGACCCAATGGGACTGGTTTCGTCGAATTCCGAGACTGTGCCTCGGACGGCTATTTTTACATATCGATTCGAACGATTTAATTTCAAAACTGAACAAAACAGTTTTAAATTCGATTCTGAAACTTCTGTTATCTTCAGTGATATTAATACGAATTTTAAAAGCTTTAGAAATATTTTTCTTCAACTTAAAATTGAAGATTTAAATTTTATTCAACTTCAATCGATTAAATTTTATAATTTAATCGTCGATTTCAATATTTAAATTCGGGATTCGAATTAGATTATCGTTCAAATATTTAAAATAAATTAAATATTCTCAATTTAATTCGTTCAAAATTCTGGGTCGTTACAGTTTTATGTAAGTAAAATGGCTGCCATTAACTTGGGTCTTAATGCCTTAAATCTCATAAGATGATTAATCACTCACCTTCCTTCTTCTTTCCCCGAGAATGCTCTAACTTGAAAACAGTGTGAGTTTGCTCTTCTTTTTATTTTCTAAAAATATCTTTCTGTTTTTCAAAAATAACTGCTGCCTTTCCTTTGATTTCTAAAACATTTAACTAGGGTTTTAGTGGAGTGAAAAACCCATTTTATCCCCACACAAATAAGAGAAATCTGTAAATGTTTTTATGGCTAAATATGCCATTTTCTTTTTGATTCCATTTTGGGTATTTCAGTTGCTTTTCTTCTTTTTCTGTGTACATGCCATTTGCATGTTTCACCTACACACTATTTTCATGTGACTTGTTTACATTATTTATTTTCTTAAGACAAATCTGAAATGTTCACACACACACACACACACACATATATATATATATATATATATCTTTTTATCAATTAATTCCTTGCTAATGTTTCAAGCCAGTTGTTTCCTCTTGATTATAAAATGTATTTATACCTATATAATACTAATCTGGTTTCATATATTTTAATCATCATAAGAGTTTATTTTATCACTCTATACTCCTCTGGCTACTTATATGCAATATATATATATATATATATATATATATATATATGAGATATGTGACTATAAAACTTATTCATACTTAGTTATTTTCTTTCTCATTATTATTTATTGAAGTTATTTTCTCCTCATTATTATTTACTGAAAACAACCATCCTCTTCCTTTTTTATTTCACTCATTCTTGATATTTATTTTCAATTTATTTTATTCTTTGAATATTTTACATTAACTGATTTTTATAAAAATTATTTTTACCTCAATAATTTGGGTCTTCACAGTGCTTAACACCATAATCCGAGGTAGGGAAACTTGTCCTTATCTTGAGAATTAAGAATGTATGTCGAGGCAAGGTTGGTACGCCAACTTGTCCGACTACATTGTTAATCGAGGGATGGTATAAGTTTGAAATCAGAAAGTGGTGATAAGTATTCATGGTCTAATTTCAATAAGATCTATTTACTAACACCAAATGGTAAAGTGGTTTGGGCATATAGCAAACAATGTTTTTAAATGAAACTTGTTTTTGACCCATTTAATATGATTTTGGAAAAGGTGAAATCTTTCTTAGGATTTTTGAATATACTTATACCGTTGAGATACGTATATGGATTTTTTCTAAGTAATCGAAGTATAGAGTATTGTAAATATACATATACTGATGAGATAAGTATATGGATATTTATTCAAAAATTGGAAGAGTATAAGTGAATGAGTAGTATACGTACATATATCTTTGTAAAAGTATTTTCATACCAGTATTTATAAAGTGATTTTAATCCATGAAAGGATTGCTTAAAGAGGCTTAATGGTTGCTTATGTGCTTAATCATGCTTGATTTCCTTGTGAAATTTAATCTTTGATTAGATTGTTTGCTTATTTGATAGTTAAGTAACTGACTATCAAATCTTAGCCAGCTTTAAAATTATCGATTGTCGGTTCGGAGAGACCGAGATCGGATATGTTATCTGAAAACCACTTCGAACTAGCATAAGCGTTCGAATTGGAGACACCTTAAAGATGATCGAACATAGAGTTCTTTAAAGCGTAAGGGCTACATGCTACTATTCCTAAGGGTGATTCTAAAATTGATGTAGCAAAAGTAGTGCCTTTGGTTTGTTCATATCTTGAACAACTTGTATGGATGAATGCTGACATTGCATTGTTTCTTGGAGGGCAGTGTTAGCATTCCAAGTGGGATTTGCTAAAAAGGTAGAATGTAACCTCAAGCCTCACATCTGAAAATGACTACAACAGAGGAGATGCAGCAAGGCTGTGTGGTTCGCTACCGTTAGGGTATGATTATCACTTGTATCTAGATCGATATTTACAGATTATGTATGTTGGCCCTCAAAATGGTTTGTCAATTTGGCAGCTAGGGTGGTGATCATATTTGGTACTATCCAGGAAGGGGTAGGCCGATTTTGTGTTACTATAAGTGCAAGGTTTGTAGCCTCTTTACATTTTATCTAGAGGTGTATTGTACGGAAGGTAGTCCCATACCTTATTATTGCTGGAATCAATTTTCCAATACGTGTCTTGCGAACTTAGTTGATACAAAATATGTTAGAATGTGAGACGCAGATATTTCAGCTATGTTATATATTTATTTTAAACCCAAGGCATTATAATAATATCATAAGATTTTCTGATAAAAATGGTTTGGTTATTGTAAAGTAAAAACTCATCTGTGTTTATGTGCGGCGTGGTCTTACGAGACACCTTTGTTTTAGAAATGTTTTGTAACATTAAAAATTCATACGAGTGGAGTTTCTTAAGTTGGTTTACTAAACTAATTCGGGCGTTATTTTCTTATAATGCTCAAGTCAGCCCGAATATACATCAAATTTAGTTATGGATGCTTTGGAGCTTTAGGAGACGAGCCGAATGCCTCAAAGACATATCCATGTATCTTTATTTCAGCTGCATTTCTTTTTTAGTATTTATCAGGATTTGCGAGGACATGCTTTTATAACTATCCAAGATGATGATATGTTCGTTTGCACTTATTGATATATGTATATTAGAGTTTTCTGTTGCAAAGATCATGTGTATATTATATATATTACTCGTTATGATGTGAGATTCTGTTCTATCTTTTCTTTTCTTTCATCCCAACAACCTATCACTCCAGCACTTGGATGCTCGGCACGTAAATACCGTGGATGTATTAGTGTCGACCTCTGAGGGTCGAAAGGGCGGGTTGTCACAATTGGTATCAAAGCTTAGGTTGAGCGAAAACCAAGGCCTTGGTAGGATAGACTCATTAGAGGTAGGGTTAGTAACACCCTCGATGAGTTTGAGTGTGTGTGTGTGTGAGCACGTATTCATTAGTGCTATAAAAATGTTTTATATTGTGTTAATTGGTCTGTCGAGTGGTTTATGAATTCTGATTGGTACATGGAACGCTACGGTATCGATGGGGGTTTCTAAACACTTGGATAAAGCAAATCGACACATTATTGTTTTTAAAATTGGTAAATGAAATCAGTTTACCCAGGATTATATTTTATATATAGAGAATAATTTTCATAAAAATGTCGATATAGTTATTTATGATGTGTTTGTTTGTTAGGAAATGATAATATTCAATTATTATTATTTATTGTTTGATTAGTTTTTCTCGTCCAGTTTCTAAGCATTGACTATTGTTTGTTGATTTTTGAATTGTGTTTGTTTGTTGGTTTTCTGAGATTTTGGAAAATAATAGTAGTATTATTTGATAGTAAGTAGTTGGGAAATTAGTTTACGAAATTTAGATCATGGTACTTAGTAACATTTACAAAGTATTTGATACCGCTTTGAAAATGACTTTGGTTAAGTTCGAAAGCTATGATTTCGAAGTACTTTTATTGCTGGAAAATAATTCTATGATGACTACAACATCGTCAGTGTTTATTTTTGAGTTTCTAAGTGGGGGATGCTACTATAGTAGTTTGCTATAGAGTTGTTTTGGTAAAACAGAATTTGATTTAATCCCAAAAGTATGATTTGATATATAAAAGGAGATATGTATATTGTTAGTATTTTAAAATGATTTGAAATAAAACCCGGTGTTTAGTTCTTAAGTTTTATGTTAAGTTATTATATGGACATAAGTATCCTATGCATTAGGGTAGTTTGGTTTGTGCATCTTGTTATGATATGTTGTTTGGTAGTTTTCGTTTATTGAAATAAAATGGAATTTTCGACGATTTTGGACAGTCGAAAACTTCTGAATTAGTTGAGAACTTAAAGCTAAATGTTTGTGAAAATTTAAAAGTAGAGTTTTATAACTCTAGAATGGAATGATAACAAGTTTTAAATTTGTTAAACAAGTGGTCAAGTAAAAAAAATTGTTATTGTACAAATACTCTTAGGATGTAGTGGAGTATTATACGAATATGAACTTAAGTCTTGAATGTTTATAAAAACTTAAGTAATGTTTAAAAAAAATGATTTTTGTATTAAATGAAATACTATTGGTGTAAATAAATGTGAATTAAAAATAACTGGTGTATTTTAAGAAACCAACGAAATAATACGTAAGTTGCACGTAGATTATTGTATTCGCATAACTGTTCTTGATCCAGATTTGAGTACATGATTTCAAGGTGATTCACACCGAACAAAACAAGGATTTTTCACTTGGTTTTTGATGGTGAACACTTGCAACGGATTTTTGATACGATTCTGAAGTTCTCTATAATAGTAGATGACTATGTAAGGAGAACAGAGGTTTCTAATCAAGGAACCTAGTCAGAGTCCGCACTAAGGAAGTTAAGTGAGCGATACTAGTTCGAAAAAGAAATTTATGTGATCAAGCAAGTGATCGGATTTGATATTGTGTATGGATAACATATGTACATCGTATGGTCTTTAATGTAGTTTTATGCAATGCAAGATACATGGTTTGATATGGCATGTTGACGTGAGATGATTGCCGTATATGATTTAGCAGGCCTAGATTCAGGATGTCACGATCCTGAAATCTGGCATCCGAAAATCAACATCAAATACCACACTTGTATTCGATTGTCAGATATTCAAACGTCAAACTTCAGTTCGGCGGAGCTTATACAACATCAGATGAATATAAATAGCGGAAATAAACCGAATATCATACATTACATCATAGATACAACATCCTCATAATATCCAGTACTACATTAGAGTATCATAATACATATACCCCAACTCCAAATAAAACATCATAATAGTACAACAGTGATCACAAGCAAAAGTCTTCAAAGGGATGAAGCGATAGTGAATATCCATAACTAAGCACCTGGTGATCCAAAAAGCTTCCAAAATATCTTCAAGGTAAAAGTCCCCAAAATGCCGCTAACGCCAAAAGCACGGAAAACCTGCTACTAGGCTGCCCGTGTGGAAATTATGGGCACCCAGAGTTTAGAAAAGAAACAATAAACTCCGGGTCAGTCATGGGACTGGTATGAGTAAACAAAAGTAGTTGCTTTAAATAAAACATATTTAACAAAAAGAATTCGATATGCTTTTGAAAATGAAACTACCATAAGACCTCCCGCCATACACACAATGCAAACGCAGACTTGGAGGAGATTTCTTCTTATGATAGTCAAATATGCTTAATACGAGAAAAATTCTTTGATATTATTACTAGTGCATAGTGTAGAAAACATTTCGAAAGTATAATATTAATCTTAGCCAGCATAGGTACCATTATATTATGCCTGCTATAGCTGCCGCCTGAGGAGACAGGTTATACAAATTGCAATCGTAAAAGGGCTCGTATTGTTTTTTGGATTTCCAACAAATGGTCAGGCTAAGGAACTTCCTATGCCACATGGGTACGCCTCTAGATGGACGTCCCGAGAACCTACCCGGCTCTCTGCCAACACAAGGCCGGGTTACCTCTGTCACTAGGTAACTACTACTCGAGTATGCCATCCCCCGGTCCTTTGGGACCTTTATCCGAGGGCCCTCGATCACAAAGCAACAATCACACAGTAAATGAGACTGGAGCAACCACATAGGTAAATATCTAGGCTCCATACCATGATATCACCTTTTTCCAGAAGGAAATGACATACCCTAAAGGGAGCGACCCTCATAACCTTGCCGCATCTTTCTTGTTTCGACCATTTTCGGGTTGTGAGGTCCGATGAGGTCTCATCCACAAAGCTACGCTTTTTCACAAAGCCGTGCTTTGATCACAAATGATCAACGAATGATCATCAACACACAACAACACTCAGCATGCCACACTACCAAATTGGGAGTATATCGCTGATAACCTTCAACTACATAACCTCTGAGCTCGTACGTCTCAGAGAAGGGTGTTAAGCTAAGAGAATAAATTCTCCGCCACCAACAGATATGTATTTGAAAGAAATTTTCTTTATATCTCAAAGTGTAGTGTCAGACATACAACCATACAAGTATGTTCCAGGTTCGAACAGAACCGAAGGCACTTCCGAAGAAGTCCTTGCAATCCGGGTATTCACAATCCCGATCGGACTTTCCATCACTTAGGAAATCTCTATACCGGAGCAACTCAGTGCAGAGACAATCGATAGGTCATCCTATCATTTTCACAAATACCCGGTCTTCAACACCGGTCTTCAAATGCTATCTATTTCGACATATCACTATTCGGAATGGGTTATATGACACAAAGGTCCTCTCGCGGCTAAATCGAATAGTGATCGATAAATTTAAACACGTGGATATGTATCAATCACAAAGATTTATATTCAGGGTTCGATGTGGGTTTCGGAAAATCAAATGAAATCCGACTCCCTGTCGCATTGAAGTTTTTAAATGTCGTTTAATGGGAAAAAAGGGTTTTCACATTAATACAGAACAAATCACAAATCATAGTGCAGTATAGAGCAATCTACATTACACAGTATCGCAACAGAAATATCAATCCAGTGCATAGCAATAGCTAATTATTTAACAAATCAGAGTGAATGTGATTTAATAAATTAACCACATAATTATTCTTATTAATTATTTCAAAATCAATGATAAATTTGGATAAATAAGTTAAATCTTAATTGACTCGATTTATTGTTTCTTAATTACTTATTTTAATTAACTGCCAATTTAAATTTATTAACTTAATTGTTTATTAATCAATTTTAATTACAAAGTTGTATATCATTCTTAATTTCTTTTCAAATCATTTATTAATAAAAATTATTTACCTTAATTATTATTTGAAAATCTTCTTTATACTTTGGAAATAAATTTATTACAGTTATAAAAAGTTTTAATGTTAATTAACTTTAATACTTAACTTAAATTAAATTATTTAGTTAAAGAATTAATTAAATTATAAAACATTGTTAAATGATTTAAAACTTATGGTAGGTTCCTAATTTAGCATAAATCAATATTGGTTACTTTGTAAACACAAATATTTACTTAACATTGTAAAATTCAAAATTTTATTGGGCCTAACCCAATATTACCTAAAACCCGAGTAACCAGTTTTTTTTTCACTCGAGTCAAACTCGAGTTTCTTTCGTCCTCTCCCCGAGTTCTTTCCCTCCTCCTCTCGCACCTATTTCCTCTTCTCTGTTTCTTCTTCTTTTTGCTTTTTTTTCAGTTTACACTTAAATGTTCAACTAAGACAATAGGGGAAATACTCGCATACTCGAGTTCCGCCCCGAAGCCAGGCACCATCTTCCCCGAGTATCAACTCGAGTGGCCAACCGCGAAGCTTCCTAACACCCAAAACAACGCCGTGCACGTGCACGACACTTTGCCGACATTCTGGCGAACCACATCGCCTCCGGCAAGTCACAAAACGACACCACTCGCGAAAACCAAACTCGATTCAACGCTAAAAATTCGAGATCAAAATCCACCCAGTCATTCGACCTGCAACGCGAACACACCCAAAAGAAAAATGCCTCGACCCCTAACGCCGACCACCAGAAGTGACGCAGCTCCGCCCACACCTCGGCCATACCCTCTTCTACCATCCTCTAGAAATTCGTGCAGCTCGATCGTCCCACGGTGACAAAATCATCAAGTTTACAGACCACTACAAAACCCGATCCAAAACCCTAAACTCGTCTCTACCCAACAATTTATACAATAGATAATTTTTTTTACACTTTTCCTGGATTCGAAAATCATCAAGCTAGCTTCACAACAAATTTCAGCATGTAAGATTTGATAAACCATCAGGAATTGATAAAAGAGCATATTTGGTTCATTTATGAACTACACCTTGTATGCTTATCTAAAAATCATCACTCTTGTTTTAAAAATCCTATCTTTGAATGTTTATTCCAAATATATAATCAAATCAATGAATCAAAATATTCGAATTTAACACATAGATTTCTTTTCCTTTTTACTGTAAAATTTAATATACAGTATCTATGTTACACCGTCAAGCTTCGAACAAATTTCCAGGCCATGATTTAAGCTTAAATAAACTTATTTAGTTTTAAATTCCTAAGTTTAAAATGTTTTTATGAAGAAGTATTAGTTTTCCTTTACTTTCTTTGCTCAGAAACTTGAAACACTGAAGAACATCACATAGTAAAGCTTCCAGTAAAACAGAAATCATTACAGAATTACTTATTTACAATATATGCAGGCACAAGATTTTTCATGAACTAATTATCGAAATTTAAATTTCAAAGATAGTATGTTTACTCACCCAGTAATGTTGATGAACAGAGTTGCTTCTGTGTTTTGAAGAACTGCAGATGATCTGCCTTTAAACTTTCTCTGTTTTTGTTTTGTTGAATGATCTTGAGTTTGAAAATATAGTGATGTTTATATGTTTGTTTGTTTGTTTTTCTTTTTCCTCAGTTTTACTATGTTATGTTTGAACGAAGAAAAATATGGAAGTTGATATATACAAAATTGTGTACAGGCTGAGGTATAGGTCAGTACAAAATTTTCTTTTATTTGGTCAGAGAATTTTGAAATTTGGAGGCTGATAATCTTGCTTGATGTACTAGAGGTAATGGCATTAAATGCCTTGGTCCCTTCTTATGTTTACACATATAATTTTTCTTCTTGCAAGTACATTTCATATATAATCTTTTCTTCCTTCCTTGCTATTTGCTGTTTTAGTCTTTTTTTCATAGCTTTATGTTTATTTCTTGAAGCGTTTGTACATAGATAACTTTGCATATATTTTTGTTTTGTTATCTTCTTGCATACTTAATTCATATACATACATTTGCCTAATTTTTTTGTTTTATACTTTATGCTTGAGTTAAAATGGTTATAATTATTGATATGTATTTATTCCTATGTTGCCATAACCATAAAATTCTAACATATACATTTATTTCTATTTTTATTTTATTTTGTTTTTGATTTGAAACATTTATTATTTCAATCAAAAGAAATTGAAGTTCTATTCATATAGATTAACACATATTTCATTTGTTTTGAAACTTTTCAAGTTAAATTTCCAAAATTCAAATAAGTCGCTAAATTTAAATTAATAAAATCTGGGATGTTACAATATCCCCTCCTTAAGAAAATTTCATCCTCAAAATTTGAAAAAGAGAGAAAAGCAAACAAAGAATATACGAATTCAGAAGCAATAAGGAAATTGCTTACCTGTTTAAGCCGAGATATCTACCCTACAGTTGGGATATGATTTCTTCATATTATCTTCGGTTTCCCAAGTACAGTCCATTGGATCGCCACTCCATTGAACTTTAACTAGCTTCACAACTTTGTTTCTCAATCGTTTCTCATCACGATCTACAATTTTTATCGGCTCTCTTTTAACTGCCAAGTTGGGAGTGATTTCGAGATCCTGCTGAGCAGCTTCTTCAATAATACTATCTGGGTCATGCACATATTTCCGGAGACTAGAAATGTGAAACACATCATGCACGCCAAACAACCAGCTGGGTAGCTGCACTCGATATGCCAGAGGCCCAATCCTTTCCAGAATAGGAAAAGGACCAATATAACGTGGTGCTAGCTTTCCAGTTTTCCCGAACCTCAATACACCCCGCATCGGAGACACTTTCAGAAATACAGAATCTCCAACTTGAAATTCCAAATCTCTTCTTCGACGGTCATAATAACTCTTCTGACGACTTTGAGCAGTTATTAATTTCTTTCGGATAAAATCAACCTTTTCCGTGGCTTCTTTAATCATATCTGGTCCAAGGACGAGCCTATCACCTGATTCGATCCAGCATGCAGGTGATCGACACGGACGACCGTATAAAGCTTCAAAAGGAGCCATCTCTATACTGGCCTGATAGCTGTTGTTATAAGAGAACTCGACCAGATGTAAATGGTCCTCCCAGGAACCACCAAAATCAAAAATGCAAGCACGCAATAGGTCTTCTAAAATTCGATTTATCCTTTCTGTCTGCCCATCAGATTGTGGATGATAAGCAGTGCTGAAATTCATCTTGGTTCCCAATGCATCTGGGAATGCCTCCCAAAATCTACTAGTGAAGATCGGGTCACGATCACTCACTATGCTGCTGGGAATACCATGGAGACGAACAATTTCCTTTATATATAGCCCTGCTAAGCTTGCTGCAGTCCGAGTGGATTTCACTGGAATAAACTGAGCAGTTTTGGTTAGACGGTCCACTATAATCCAAATCACTTCATTTCCCTTCTTGGTTCGTGGCAATCCATCGATGAAATCCATCGATACATGATCCCATTTCCACTTCGGTACTTCCAAAGGTTGAAGTAAACCGGCCATTTTCTTTTGATCGCTTTTAATTTGTTGGCAATTAGTACAGCGACTCACATATCTAGATATGTCTCTTTTCATTGTCTTCCACCAGAAAGTTCTTTTGATATCTCTATACATCTTATTAACTCCTGGATGGATGCTGAGTTTAGACTTGTGGCATTCATCTAAAACTTCACGTTTCAGTTCCGGAATATTTGGGACACAAATTCTTCCTTTCAATCTTATAACTTTACTGTCATCGACTTCAAAACAAGTATTTTCACCACGACGCATTTTCTCATAAATTTGATGAAGAAACTCATCTTCTTTTTGTTTGCTGGCGATCTTCTCAAGAAGAGTAGGAGCGATAACAAGATGAGCAAGAATAGCATGCTTCCTACTCAAGGCGTCGGCAACTACATTGGCCTTCCCGGGTGTATACAGAATATCTAAGTCATAAGATGCCAAAAATTCCAACCAACGTTGTTGTCGTAGATTCAAATCTTTCTGGGTAAAGAGATATTTCAAAGATTTTTGGTCGGTGAATAATTCGAATTTTTCACCTATAACAGAAGAATTTATTAAGTATAAGTATATATGTTAAGTTAATTCGAACTTTAAAATTTTCTTTTAGAAAGCTGAAGGAGATTCTTACCCAGAAGATAATGTCGCTAGATCTTTAAGGCAAAAATAACCGCTAAAATCTCCAAATCATGTGTTTGGTAGTTTCTCTCATGTGGGCGTAATTGTCTACTCGCGTAGGCAATTACCTTCCCAGTCTGCATTAATACTGCACCTACCCCATCACCACAAGCATCAGTATAAACAGATAAACCCTGATTCCCGTTGATAATAGAGAGAACAGGAGCTGTAGTTAATCTCTTCTTTAACTCTTGAAAAGCTTCGTCACATTTCGGAGTCCAATTAAATTTTGTATTCTTCATTGTTAGCTTCGTCAACGGACTAGCTATCTTAGAAAAGTCCTGAATGAACTTTCGATAATAACCTGCCAAGCCCAAAAAGCTTTGAACTTTTTTCGGAGTAGTAGGTTGCTTCCAATCTAGAATAGAAGAAATCTTGCTAGGATCAATAGAAATTCCTTCTTCATTAACAATATGCCCGAGAAATTTAACTTCTTTGACCCAAAAATGGCATTTAGAAATTTGGCGAATAAGACATTTCTTCTTAATATCTCCAAAACAATTATGAGATGTTCAGAATGCTCCTCTTCAGTTTTGGAATAAATTAGGATATCATCAATAAATACAAGTACAAATTCATTCAATACTTCCCGGAATACACGAGTCATAAGATCTACAAAGTATGTTGGAGCATTGGTTAGCCCGAAAGGCATGACTAACCATTCGTAGAACATATTAGGACCCCTGAAAGCGGTCAAATGAACACAATCTTCGATGATTCGTAACTGATGGAATCCATTAGCTAGATCCATCTTCGAAAAGAAACGAGCGCCGTGTAGTTGATCGAACAGATCATCTATTCTAGGTAGAGGAAATTTATTCTTGAGAGCCTGCTTATTGAGATCGCGGTAGTCAACACACAATCTCAAAGATCCATCCGATTTAGCAACAAACACGACGGCTGAACCCCATTCAAAAACACTGGATCGAATCAATCCTTTACTTAGTAAATTAGTAGTTTGCTTGACTAATTCACCCTTTTCTCTGGGCGCCATCCTGCGACTTGCGTAAACGACAGGACGAGCATTTGGAACTAAGTCAATTCTGAATTCTATTTCTCGATGTGGAGGTAAG
This sequence comes from Allium fistulosum, assembly GCA_030737815.1. Lineage (NCBI taxonomy): Eukaryota > Viridiplantae > Streptophyta > Magnoliopsida > Asparagales > Amaryllidaceae > Allium > Allium fistulosum. The sequence goes on from CM060901.1 coordinate 1,261,835,458, forward strand.
GATTTTACTTCTTCGAACACGTCTGGAAAATCTTTAACAATGGGTATAGACTCCAAACTGGGTTCAGAATATCCCAAATTATACATCAACCCTTCTCTTTTAGGACTAGGGTCCTCACAAGAAATCTCAATAAAATCTCCAAATTTGGTTTTGATCGAAATCAATCGATTGTTACAATCCAATTTGGCTTCGTATTTCGTTAGCCAATCCATTCCGAGTAAGATTTCGAATTCATTAAAATCAAGGACAAAGAGACCAATAGGGAATTGGTAACAAGAATATGAGATAGGAACATCTCTACATTGAAGACAAAGGTTTGCTGGGCCTCCTACTGGATTCTTTACGCAAATAGGCTCCTTAACGAAATCAGGTTCAAGATTTAGTTCGTTTATAGCTTGCTGAGAAATAAAACTATGTGTAGCACCCGTGTCAAACAAAACTCGAACAATGCTACCATAAATAGTGAGATTACCTTCCAGAACTCCCTTCCCCTTTCCTGCTTTGGAGGACGCATGTTGATCTTTGACTGCATACACCTTGGCTACCTGAGCTTGCTTCATCATTGGGCAGTTTTTGATTTCATGTCCCTCTCCCTGACAAGCATAACATTTCCTGGGCTTTGCTTGAACGGATTGATCTCTCTTTGGCTTCTTGCAGCTGTTTGAGTAGTGGCCTTTCTCTAGACAATTATAGCAAGTGACATCCTTCGCTGTGTTTCCTTGGTTGCTCTCCTTTTTCTCCTTACCCTGCTATGGTTTCTTGCCTCCAAACTTCCTCTTTTTCCAATTTGGATTGCTCGTATTTCCTCCCTCCTTCGGAACCTCTTGCATATCAAGTGCAGCATATCTATACCCCATATCAGTAAGATCAGAAAAAGACTCTTTGACGTGGCCAGTCATCCTTTCATGGAACTTTTTATTCATCCCACGAATGAATCTTTCATTTTTCTTCAGAGGTGTGTTTACCAACTCTGGACCGAAACGAGACAATTCATTGAATTTGTTTAGATACTCCTCAAATGACAAACTTCCTTGCTTCAAGTCCATAAATTCCTGATACATACGAGAAATACCAGCTAATGGCATATAACGCTTCTCAAATACTTCTTTAAATTTCTCCCAAGAAAACTCGTCTTCTGGCTTATCCACAGTGACTGTCTCCCACCATGCTAAGGCTTCTTCTTGAAGTTGCCAGGAAGCTATTAGTCGCATTTGATCATCTTCCAACTTTAGCCCTTTAAAAATCCTTTCACTCGATCTGATCCATGCTTGGGCCTCAACAATAGACTCCTTGCCGGTGAACGGCTTACCACCAAGCTTCGAGAAATTCTTATATAAGTCAGCCATATTCGGCTGATGCTGAGTAGATAAAGCTGCTCCTGCTATTGGGGGAATTTGATTAGCTGTTGTGGCATTTCCTTGACCCCTAGCTCTTCCTCTTCATCCGCTCATTCTTACTATCTGTAATTAGTAAGAAAACATGATTTAGATCCACGGACAAAATATCTCAAGGAATATCAGTAGTAAAAAGAAATAGACTAGGAAAATTCAAGGTTTCGGGTTATACTCATTCTAGGGTATACTTCACCCTATCTCTAATGAGCCATCTAATGTGTTATACTCCATAACTAAAGTTCTTACTCAACCTTCAGCTCTGATACCAAATGTCACGATCCTGAAATCTGGCATCCGAAAATCAACATCAAATACCTCACTTGTATTCGATTGTCAGATATTCAAACGTCAAACTTCAGTTCGGCGGAGCTTATAACAACATCAGATGAATATAAACAGCGGAAATAAACTGAATATCATACATTACATCATAGATACAACATCATCATAATATCCAGTACTACATCAGAGTATCATAATACATATACCACAACTCCAAATAAAACATCATAATAGTACAATAGTGATCACAAGCAAAAGTCTTCAAAGGGATGAAGCGATAGTGAATATCCATAACTAAGCACCTGGTGATCCAAAAAGCTTCCAAAATATCTTCAAGGTAAAAGTCCCCAAAATTCCACTAACGCCAAAAGCACGGAAAACCTGCTACTAGGCTGCCCGTGTGGAAATTATGGGCACCCAGAGTATAGAAAAGAAACAATAAACTCTGGGTCAGTCATGTGACTGGTATGGGTAAACAAAAGTAGTTGCTTTAAATAAAACATATTTAACAAAAAGAATTCGATATGCTTTTGAAAATGAAACTACCATAAGACCTCCCGCCACACACACAATGCAAACACAGACTTGGAGGAGATTTCTTCTTATGATAGTCAAATATGCTTAATACGAGAAAAATTCTTTGATATTATTACTAGTGCATAGTGTAGAAAACATTTCGAAAGTATAATATTAATCTTAGCCAGCATAGGTACCATTATATTATGCCTGCTATAGCTGCCGCCTGAGGAGACAGGTTATACAAATTGCAATCGTAAAAGGGTGCGTATTGTTTCTTTGGATTTCCAACAAATGGTCAGGCTAAGGAATTTCCTATGCCACATGGGTACGCCTCTAGATGGACGTCCCGAGAACCTACCCGGCTCTCTGCCAACACAAGGCCGGGTAACCTCTGTCACTATGTAACTACTACTCGAGTATGCCATCCCCCGGTCCTTTGGGACCTTTATTTGAGGGCCCTCGATCACAAAGCAACAATCACACAGTAAATGATACTGGAGCAACCACATAGGTAAATATCTGGGCTCCATACCATGATATCACCTTTTTCCAGAAGGAATTGACATACCCTAAAGGGAGCGACCTTCATAACCTTGCCGCATCTTTCCTGTTTCGACCATTTCCGGGTTATGAGGTCCGATGAGGTCTCGTCCACAAAGCTACGCTTTTTCACAAAGCCGTGCTTTGATCACAAATGATCAACGAATGATCATCAACACACAGCAACACTCAGCATGCCACACTACCAAATTGGGAGTATATCGCTGATAACCTTCAACTACATAACCTCTGAGCTCTTACGTCTCAGAGAAGGGTGTTAAGCTAAGAGAATAAATTCTCCGCCACCAACAGATATGTATTTGAAAGAAATCTGCTTTATATCTCAAAGTGTAGTGTCATACATACAACCATACAAGTCTGTTCCGGGTTCGAACAGAACTGAAGGTACTTCCGAAGAAGTCCTTACAATCCGGGTATTCACAATCCCGATCGGACTTCCCATCACTTAGGAAATCTCTATACCGGAGCAACTCAGTGCAGAGACAATCGATAGGCCATCCTATCGTTTTCACAAATACCCGGTCTTCAACACCGGTCTTCAAATGCTATCCATTTCGACATATCACTATTCAAAATGGACTATACGACACAAAGGTCCTCTCCCGGCTAAATCGAATAGTGATCGATAAATTTAAACACGTGGATATGTATCAATCACAAAGATTTATATTCAGGGTTCGATGTGGGTTTCGGAAAATCAAATGAAATCCGACTCCCTGTCGCATCGAAGTTTTTAAATGTCGTTTAATGGGCAAAAAGGGTTTTCACATTAATACAGAACAAATCACAAATCATAGTGCAGTATAGAGCAATCTACATTACACAGTATCACAACAGAAATATCAATCCAGTGCATAGCAATAGTTAATTATTTAACAAATCAGAGTGAATGTGATTTAATAAATTAACCACATATGTATTCTTATTAATTATTTCAAAATCAATGATAAATTTGGATAAAATAAGTTAAATCTTAATTGACTCGATTTATTGTTTCTTAATTAGTTATTTTAATTAACTGCCAATTTAAATTTATTAACTTAATTGTTTATTAATCAATTTTAATTACAAAATTGTATATCATTCTTAATTTCTTTTCAAATCATTTATTAATAAAAATTATTTACCTTAATTATTATTTGAAAATCTTCTTTATACTTTGTAAATCAATTTATTACAGTTATAAAAAGTTTTAATGTTAATTAACTTTAATACTTAACTTAAATTAAATTATTTAGTTAAAGAATTAACTAAATTATAAAACATTGTTAAATGATTTAAAACTTATGGTAAGTTCCTAATTTAGCATAAATCAATATTGGTTACTTTGTAAACACAAAGATTTACTTAACATTGTAAAATTCAAAATTTTATTGGGCCTAACCCAATATTACCTAAAACCCGAGTAACCAGGTTTTTTTCACTTGAGTCAAACTCGAGTTTCTTTCGTCCTCTCCCCGAGTTCTTTCTCTCCTCCTCTCGCACCTATTTCCTCTTCTTTGTTTCTTCTTCTTTTTTCTTTTTTTTCAGTTTACACTTAAATGTTCAACTAAGACAATAGGGGAAATACTCGCGTACTCGAGTTCCTCCGCGAAGCCAGGCACCATCTTCCCCGGGTATCAACTCGAGTGGCCAATCGCGAAGCTTCCTGACACCCAAAACAACGTCGTGCACGTGCACGGCACTTTGCCGACGTTCTAGAGAACCACATCGCCTCCGACAAGTCACAAAACGACACCACTCGCGAAAACCAAACTCGATTCAACGCGAAAAATTCGAGATCAAAATCCACCCAGTCGTTCGACCTGCAACGCGAACACACCCAAAAGAAAAATGCCTCGACCCCTAACGCCGACCACCAGAAGTGACGCAGCTCCGCCCACACCTCGGCCATACCCTCTTCTACCATCCTCTAGAAATTCGTGCAGCTCGATCGTCCCACGGTGACAAAATCATCAAGTTTACAGACCACTACGAAAACCGATCCAAAACCCTAAACTCGTCTCTCCCCAACAATTTATACAATAGATAATTTTTTTTTACATTTTTCCTGGATTCGAAAATCATCAAGCTAGCTTCACAACAAATTTCAGCATCTAATATTTGATAAACCATCAGGAATTGATAAAAGAGCATATTTGGTTCATTTATGAACTACACCTTGTATAATTATCTAAAAATCATCACTCTTGTTTTAAAAATCCTATCTTTGAATGTTTATTCCAAATATATAATCAAATCAATGAATCAAAATATTCGAATTTAACACATAGATTCCTTTTCCTTTTTACTGTAAAATTTAATATACAGTATCTATGTTACACTGTCAAGCTTCAAACAAATTTCCAGCCCTGATTTAAGCTTAAACAAACTTATTTAGTTTTAAATTCCTATGTTTAAAATATTTATATGAAGAAGTATTAGTTTTCCTTTACTTTCTTTGCTCAGAAACTTGAAACACTGAAGAACATCACATAGTAAAGCTTCCAGTAAAACAGAAATCATTACAGAACTACTTATTTACAATATATGCAGGCACAAGATTTTTCATGAACTAATTATCGAAATTTAAATTTCAAAGATAGTATGTTTACTCACCCAGTAATGTTGATGAACATAGTTGCTTCTGTGTTTTGAAGAACTGCAGATGATCTGCCTTTAAACTTTCTCTGTTTTTGTTTTGTTGAATGATCTTGAGTTTGAAAATATAGTGATGTTTATATGTTTGTTTTTTTTCTTTTTCCTCAGTTTTACTATGTTATGTTTGAACGAAGAAAAATATGGAAGTTGATATATACAAAATTGTGTACAGGCTGAGGTATAGGTAAGTACAAAATTTTCTTTTATTTGGTCAGAGAATTTTGAAATTTGGAGGCTGATAATCTTGCTTGATGTACTGGAGGTAATGGCATTAAATGCCTTGGTCCCTTCTTATGTTTACACATATAATTTTTCTTCTTGCAAGTACATTTCGTATATAATCTTTTCTTCCTTCCTTGCTATTTGCTGTTTTAGTCTTTTTTTCATAGCTTCATGTTTATTTCTTGAAGCGTTTGTACATAGATAACTTTACATATATTTTTGTTTTGTTATCTTCTTGCATACTTAATTCATATACATACATTTGCCTAATTTTTTTGTTTTATACTTTATGCTTGAGTTAAAATGGTTATAATTATTGATATGTATTTATTCCTATGTTGCCATAACCATAAAATTCTAACATATACATTTATTTCTATTTTTATTTTATTTTGTTTTTGATTTGAAACATTTATTATTTCAATCAAAAGAAATTAAAGTTCTATTCATATAGATTAACACATATTTCATTTGTTTTGAAACTTTTCAAGTTAAATTTCCAAAATTCAAATAAGTCGCTAAATTTAAATTAATAAAATCTGGGATGTTACACAGGATGTGATGGATGAGTTATTATATTGTTTCAATTGTCTTATTTAACTCTCTTTTTGGATTATGTAAGTGGAATACAGGTACATGGAAGCAAAGGCTTGCTGGTTGCTTTTAGTTTCGTGAGTAGAGTTTGATTGCTTGCAAATTAGTACATGTTTATGTTTAACAGGTATGTTTGCTATGTGACATACACACTCATAAGTAATATTATTATTGTGCTGTCTCCAGATATAGGAGGTCCCAGATATGGGCTTATATTGATGTTATGAATTTCTCGGACCTAGCCGCGCAAAAGAGGCGCCGTTGAAAATTTCTATAACATGAGAAAATTTTAAAGTTTAAGGGTTTGGAGACATTTTCTTTCTTTGAGAATTTTAGGGATGAAATTCTTTTAAGAGGGAAGAATGTAACAACCTAGAATTTTATCATTTTAATAGTAAACATTTAATTAATTTTAAATATTTAAATAATTGATTTTTAAAGCTGAATAACCCCATTTAATTAATAAATAATAATGGTGAACCTATTATAGAAAAATATTTACAAAAATAAATTTTTTAAATAAATATCAATAATGATATTGAAAATCATTTTATCGATAAACGGTCTCGAAATGCGTGAAATTATCATTCCGAGGCATTGTCCTGGATTTTGACGAAACTAGTGCCATTAGGACTAGAATAATAAGAAGATGTACGTCGATGGGTTTCACGTCGATCGGACGTTCTATGTGATTATGCGAGCTCGAAACGCGCGACGATTAAGAAGTGAAATTAAATAATAATATTATTTTAATATATAAACGAACTTACCCTCCCTCTAACATTTTTCTCTTCACTTTTCTCCCTTTTCTTTCTTTCTATATTTCTTGTAACCTAAATAAAACATGTCGCTCCCCTCATCTAATTCTTCCCAGAGCTTTAGGCAATGAGACAACTTGATTTTGGATTCATTGAACTCGTGTAATCGAGAGCTTCGAATCCGTGTAATTGTTGATGGGTGCAATAGAATTTGGCGGAGGTCGCTATTGTAGTAGCGAACTAGGGTTTACAAGTGTAGGTGATGGAGGAAGTTTTAGGTGAAGGTGATAGTGGATTTGAGTTTTCCAAGTGAAGATGAGTCGATTGGGAAGCTCGATAGGAGGTGCGGGTGTAAGATGGAGAGAGCAACATTTGGTTTGTCGTTTATGGCGGCTTCAGGTCGCAAATAGAGGAAGTGGTGTGAAGGCGACATGGGGGTGCAAATCGAAGCTTAGGCGAAGTAGAGTTCATCGGTGGTATCGTTGGTTGATTTCGTGGAAGGAAGGAGGAGCTAGGTGGTGCATGCACGGGCTTGGAAGTGGGTATGTATGCATACGTGTATAGGTTTTGATTAGGGGAAGGAGAAAAAAGGATTAGAGAAGGGAAGGTAATTAGTTGAGTTGATCAGTGTAATTAATTAATTTAATTAATCTTAATACTTATAAATTTAATATCTCTTGCGCACGAAGTCCAATCGAGACGCGGTCTTAGCATTGAAATTGTAGAAGTGTTATCTATGAACTGGAGTTGGTTTCGTCAAGTTTGGAGCAAGTGGAATTTTTAAGTAAAATCGAACGACTCGATTTCAGACTATTCGGGAACGCGTAAGCGTCAACTGCAATTTTTGTGAGTTTACTCACTTTTGGACAAACACTATTAGATATATGGTAATTATAAATTATTGTTTACATGCTTGAATGATTTATTTGTTTGGTTTGGTTGAATTCCCATTTTGAAAAGTAGATGGGATTTAAAATAATATACAGGTAATACAAGAAATTTTGTAGAGGGATCATGATTCCTTGTCATTGTTGATTTTGATTTCATTTATATACTTGTTTTATAAAATATTGAATGCCAAAAGTATCGGATGTGGCATTGATATATGCTAAAAATTTAACCTTTTTAGTGATAAAGGTTGTAGCACCATTGGTTAAGTGTTATGGTAGCTAATTGGTCTCCTTATAGTATTTTGGAAATATTATTAATTACTAATTTGATTTGAAAATGGTTTTGGTATGGAAAAGGATTTTAAACGTGACTTGTAATGCCCTCACCTCTATACCCATACTACCCAAGGGTATTACTAAGTAATACTTTCAAGTAATATAGAGAATGAAGTGATATGGGGCACACACATGAATATTCCCTTGGACCAACACCGGTATATGTCCCGAATATCAATATTACTTACCATATTTGTAGTCGATCTCGGTACAAAACAACAGACACGTCTCCATCCAAGATGAACAATGCATAACCACAGATAATAAATATCAATCAGAGAATATAGAGTTGGAACGTAACAGATATAATATATCACATAATACAATACATAAGTCCATAAGCTACAAAATGAAAGTCTCTAGCCCAATACATCATATATCATCAACTACAACATAATAGATACAATAACGAGGCTACAAAAATGTATAGGGAATGTATCATCCTATATCTCCTACTAGCCTCCCATATATCCATAATAAGCTCCATCATCACCTAGTACATGCACTAGAAGTTGCTCGGACTGACCTGAGTGTTACAAAGAACACATAGGTCGGACTATGTCAATTTATAATGTCAAATATAATAATGGCAATTGAATGTCCATAATAGAATGAGAATATCATATAAGATAGAATATAAAGTGAGATAGCCCATCAATCGTCCAAATAAAATTCAACATCACAAAAATCATAAAGATAAGCAACCACAATCAATACACAGAGGCTATCTCTAAAATATCAAATCATCACAAGCATGGATATAACGGGGACTGAACTGCACTTTAGACACACTTTCTCTAGTATAGCCAATTCATTATAGGAATGAGAACAATATATGAAAATCCACTACACATATAGATACCAGAACCAGACGGGAGACTGATGGTCGTATGTCCGCTCCAGGAACCCAGGGTTGTAACAACCCGCCTTTTTGACCATCAAAAGTCAGCACCGAATATGTCCATGGTATTCAAATGCCGAACATCCAATCGTCAAAAAGGCAGATTATTAGGGTAAAATAAAAAGAAAAGAACAGAGAACAGGGAAATCAGAATCTCACAGCGGAATATACAACATATAATATAAAAAGGACCACAAAAACTGTCACTCCAAAATATAGAGTACATCAGAGTTGAAAATAAACCTTATCAACTAGATAGTTATAAAATCTTGACCTTACAATTGTTGATAGGTATAACATATGATACAGTAGAAAATAAAACACTACGATAGGTGAACCCCCAGCTCTTCTCCAATAACTCCATATCACCAAAGCCAACGTGGGAAAAACTTGGTCTGACCGAGAATTATAATAAAATAACACCCACGTCAGACTGGAAAAACCAGCATGAGAAAACTCAAGTAATATGATGAACATATAAAAATCTTATCAAACCACGCTGCTAACGTGGAATGGGTTTTTATCTCACAAGAACAACATCCATAAATGAAGAAATGAAAAAATGATAAGAACAACAATTCAATCAAAAAAGAATGGAAATAAACAATAGAAACAGTCCAAATAAAAGGTTGGACACTAGTAAGAACAAATCCCATACTTAATGAATGGGCATAAATAATATCAAATTTCAGACTTGAAAGAATGGAAACAAATAATTAAACATAGAGAAGAGCACAAGGCAGTTCTAGATGCAATTAAGGAAATAATTCAAAGACTAGGAGGGTGCGCCCGCCTTATCGAAAGTATACCTTTAGAAATATACTTGAGAATTGTGATGGTCTCGGAAATCTCCAAGCCGGACCCCGCCAACTGTTACTGAGAATCCGAGTATTTCATATCTCAATGTGCAACACCAAATCCAATCTAGAATGGATGTGAAAATACCCTAACGGGAGCAATCCTACATAGCTCGGCCCTTACTCGCTCTTTTGTTTTAGTCATTTTCGATAAAGGACAATAAAGCTCAAATGAGCAACACGTCGTTATAGAGTGACGAAATACAAAGAAGAAAGCAGAATCAAAGTCGATAGTCGATAAATCAACCATCGAAAATGATAAGATGGTTGTTTTCATTTGTGCTTGATTTTCACATCACAATACTTTAAAAACACTTTAAAAACACTCTTTAAAATATTCTTTTAAAGGGGCAAATTAAATTTTCTAAGTGTATTAAAACTACGGTCCAAACAAATGTCAAAACGTAGTCTATTACAAACCAAAACCAATTTATACTTAGCTTTATTTTGAAATAATTCTTTTTAAAAGAACTTCTTGCTTATAAACTATTATTTATAAATTTTAAAACAATATTTATTATCCCAAAAGATAATAAATCAATTAAATTACTGTTTATAAATTTTAAATCAAAGGATAATCATCTCGAAGGACAATTTATATAACTTTTTTATAACTTTAAAATCCACATTAATTTTTCCCAAAGAAAGTATATCAAATTCAAAATTCCTTTTATAAATTCAAACTAACATTAATTATCCCAAAGGATAATTAATCACATGTATAATCTTTTATGATTTAAAAAACAATATTAATTATCCTGAAATATAATTAATCAAATTCATATTCTCTTTTAATAAATCAATCAATTATCTTTATTTAAACTATTAATACTTTCTAAAACACTTTTATTTGATCAGTAAATTAACTTTAAAACCTTATTAAATCAGCTAACTAACATTAAAACACTTTCATTAAATCAGTTTATTTACTTTAACCACTTATATTAATTTAATTAATTAACTTAAATACCTTTGTTAAATTAATTAATTAACTTTAAATATCATCGGTTAAAATGATTAATTACATTCAAATATCATAAATTAGAACGACTACTTAAATTTTAAATATCATTAATTAAATTCAATTATCTTTAATTAAAAAGATTTAATTAAATTCAAACATCATTAATTAAAATAATTAATTAAATCCAAATATCATTAATTAAAATGATTAACTAGATTAAAATATCATTGATCAAAATGATTAATTAAATTCAAATCTCATTATTTAAAATGATTGATTTTAAACATCATTAATTAAAACAATTTATGAAGTTCAAATAATCATTAATTAAAATGATTAGTTAAATTAAAATATCATTAATTAAAATGATTAATGAATTTTAAACATCTATTTTTGTGAAAATACAAGCTCAAGTTCAATGCACATAAAGGGTTTAGGAGATAATATTCAATAAATGTCGGTATAGCAAAAATTGTTATAATAGCACTTAAACAATTTAAATATAATATCATGATAAATTTCAACTAAACATCAATATAAGCAGCATAAGGAAATAAATAATAATTATTGGGGTCTCTCTAATGTTCTCTGCAAAACAATGGTTACGGACAATATATATAATCATATGGGTTCATAGCAATTAAGTTAATACGTCATCCGCTTCCCAAAACGGGATTTTCAACCAATCAAACAACAACAATATCTAAACTATCAACCAAGCATTCAATAATAAATTTATAGCATCACATATATTATTATATGGCTAATTTAAAAGTGAGTAAACTCACAGAAATTCCAGTTATCGTCGAAGCGTTCCATTTTGAACTAAAATCGAACGGGCGTTCGACTTTAGCATAAAATTATAAAAGCTCCAATCTAAATCCAAAGCGTAGTTTTCGTTGTTAGAGTCCAACGCGACTAACCGCGTCTGAATCTGACCTCATACGAGGAGGATATGGGTTAATGAGAATTCGACGATTAATTAACTAACTAAATAATTAATTGTTAATTACATAATTAATCCATCTTCCCTAAACCAGGACCTTCCCCCAAAACACAAAATCCCATGCACCTGTATCCAACTGTGCACACAGTGCACCTCCCTCTTTACTGTGACTAAGCCACAAGCCTCTGACCATTGCCAATGACATCGCCTATGCGAGCTGGCCCTCCCTTCACCACCACGAAGGCCTCCAATCTCTGCCTCTGAATCGCGACTTACAGTAGTAAGCGACAAAAAACATGTCGCGATCCACCAAGTCGAACTACACTTCTCCGAACAAGCACCATCCTCTTCAACTTCGCCTGAGAAACTTGTTCCCACCCTCGCCATGACCTAACTCCAACCTCATCGTCACCCAATGGAAACCCTCGCTTGGCTAGGAATGTCGGCCAAACCCAAATCATGTTGCACCCAACATAGCTTACTCCAAATCGAAGCTTATCTCCATATAAACTCAACGAAGCTTGTTTTGCAATTTATAGTTGATTATTTTTGGATTTTTGATGTTGGGGACATTGATTTTTTTGCTTACAGTAAAATGAAAAGAAGAAGGAGGACGAAAATGAAACGGACAATTATTGTAAAATGCCAAATTTTCGTTTAATTTTATAAACAAAGTAGAATTTCTTGAGCCACCAAAATGTCCAAACAAGGACAGATAGACAAGATGTGTGCCAAGATTTTTGCAAAGATTGTGTTTGAAGAAAAAAATAGTTTTGGCATACTTCGCTGCACAATATCCCGTTCGCATATGAGCTGCGAATGACATAAATAAAAAGACGTCATTAAAAATCAAGTCGTTTTATTACAATTTGATTTGCTTATTATTTATTATATTCGAACCATTTATTATTGTAAATAAATTTGCAAAATGAATTCACCATTATCATTTATTAATTAAAAGGAGTTAGATAAAATTATTAAATCAGCTTAATTAGTATTTAATTCACAAATTCAAATATTCAAGTAATCCCTATATATGAATATAAGTTATTAAATTCCAAAATCCAATTATTTAAATATTTAATATCAATTAAATATTAAAAATTCAATGACCAAAATTCCGGGTTGTTGCATTCTCCCTCCTTAAAAGAATTTTGTTGGCGAAATTCCCATAGTAGGAAAAATGCTTCCAACCCCTTAAGGTTTCAAAACTTTAAATTAAAATGGGTTATCAAGTTATTACTTAATTCATTCCTAAATATTACGAAAAATTTCGGCAGCACCTCCTTTGTGCGGCTCGATCGAAAAAACTACAAATTGGGACCCCAAACCAACAAAAGAAACAAAAGCCAAGTGGTCTCCCATATCTGGGACACAAAATCATCAACCAATTCTAGTTACTAAATCTACTACGTACCTTTTTGTGATTAATTTTTTTTAAATTTTTGCGAGCAACTTATTATCTTAAGGCAAATGTAGGTGCACAAGAATCAATTAGCAATCTCTTGCTTACCTATACTTACACAATCCAAAATAGAGTCAGGCTGACAAAAAGCAATACACTAACTTTCTCTATCATAAGCTCAAACAGTATAAACCGTGTAACAATCATATACAACGAGGTAATAAGATTCAACTGATAATAATGAGCCAATCCTACATATAAAAACTAGCATGATATAAATCTACATATAACTCCAGTATGAAATAAAGCTACATGCAACCAAAAAGCAACATATTAACCATATGCAACAAAATACAGAGAATATTTTGTAATAAGATAGTATGCATCCGATCTTTTCAAAAGATAAATTTAGAACTAAATGCCCGTGTTTTATATTCAAAAATATATTTTAAAACTCCATTAAAAACAAATATATATCAAAACTAGATCCAACATGACCAGGAGGGTGTGTCCCCCTTCTTAGCATGGTATAACTCTAAACAAAAACAATGGAGCCTCTAGTGGTATTCTAGTACCTCCTAAAAACAATTGAGTAAATACTGATGAGTCTCAAAATGGGGAAAACTCCCAATCGCGCTTTGATTATAGTCAATCATTACAATAAATAAAAATATTTGTAAAACACTATGCAAATATCTATTGGAAAAAATTATAATTTTTATCGAAATAATAATATTTCTCAAATACTTCAAATCATACTATTATGATTTCTTTTCATAATCATTCCAAAGATTCTTTTAAAACGATTTTAAAACCATCGGGATTCAAGTCCTAATAAACGAAAATTCAAAAACCTCTATTTATAAATTTAAACTTTATAAACTACGGTATATAAAGTCGCACAACCAATTAATTAAATTCCATAAAAGAATAATTTAACATTATTTAGAATGTTAAATGACTAATAATCAAATCTCAGCTTAGGTTCAAAAACTTTCTTGATTGTCCAAGAATATAGATAATTCCCTAAGCATACCATTTTGCTCATCAGCCTTTGGTTATTGCTTAGAACATCATCTAAGCTCCTAGACAATACTTGAAAGTCATTCTCTAAATCTCCCGAGTCGCCCAAAGCTTACAAATATATCTATTGGTTTCTTAACTACACCAATTTTTTTTCTAAATCACTTAGATTTTTCATTTAGTATTTTATTCAATACTAACATTATTTATGAATTATTGCATAAAATTTTCACCTAAGTTTATACATAATTTATAAAGCCGTTTCTTTATAAAACATCAAATAAAACTTACTCCATTTTATTTATTTGTATAGTACCCTTCTAGATCCTAAGAGTATATACAAAATGTCAATCTTAATTTATTATTTACTATTTATTTTTATTTCCAAATTCAAATGGAGGTCCAAACAAAATATGGGTCTTTAAAACTAAGTCAACCATCTGACTCCTTTACCTTAGAGTGCTATGTTTAGAGGTTAGCCCAATATCACCAAATATTTTACACATCTTATATGATTAATTAAAATTATGGTTTAAATAAAATAGATCTACCAAAACCTTTCTATCCAATTTAACACATTCAAAACTTGAGTTAAATTATCTCTTTTCTATCTAAGAGTTTAAAATTCTCATTTATCAAAATGCCTTTTTATTTTAAATAAATTTCCTTTAAGGAAACTTAAGAATTAAATACTCGATTTTTATTTCAAAACCCTTTTTGAAATCATACTACTTCTATTTCTTTATAAAATAACTTCAAGCAATTTATTTACTAAAACTCACTTTTGGTTCGTCCGAATTTGAACTCATTTCGATCGCACAATAATAAAGAGAATAATTTACTAAGTACTCCACAATGTTTGCCTAAGCAACATCTGACCATTACTTAGAAGATTATTCGGATTACTACAAAACTAATCGAAATGTTTCCCCGAATTACACCATAAAACGTGCATTCCATTTGAAATTTCACTTCTAGACTATTTTCTTTATTTATAAATACTCCCAAATAATATTAGTATTTTTTTTTCAAAATCCTTTTGAATTTATTTTCAAACAACTCCACGATCTAATTCAAAAATCTTATTTTTCAAACACATTTTATAAATCAAATTTATATAAACCTGTCTTTATATAAAATTATTTCATATTATAGTAATTCTACTTTATTAATAAATTTTTCTCAAATATTTATTCTCTAAATGTCTTATTCTACCATTTAGATTATATTAAACAACTTTTATTAAAAGTTTACTTTAACCCCACGTTATATCGAACACCTTATAGTCAAATTGTGAAAATTAATTCACAGCGGGTTCTTTTATAAATTCAAATAATAATTTCTTATAAGTAAGCTGAACACAAATAATCAGCAATCAATGCTCCTAATTTAATCAAGCATGACTGATCAAACAATAGTGATAATAAATAAATATTATCACTTTCAAACAAACAAACTTATAACTATATAAATTTTTGAAAATTATATATAGTTATATATATATATAAACCAAGGTAAAGTATTTCATTTACCAATTTTCAAAAGTCAATATCATGTACAATTGCCTTGTTCAAGTGTTTAGAAATCTCTATCGACACCGTGGCAACCCACGTCTTGACCAGAATTCATAAAGAACTCAACAGACCAATTAACATAATATGTTTTTATAACAATAACAAATGCGCCCTTATATATAATACTCTCAAACTCATTTTAGGTGTCACTTACCCTATCTCTAACGAGTTACTCATTCTAGAGCATTACTAACCCTATCTCTAATGAGCTATATCCTACCAAAATCAAGGTTCTTGCTTAACCTTCAGCTCTGATGTCAAATTGCGACGACCCGCCTTTTCGACCGTCGAAAGTTGACACTGAATACATCCATGGTATTCAAATGCCGAACATCCAATCGTTGGAAAGGGAGATTGTTAGGGTTAAATAAAAAGAAAAGAACAAAGAACATGAAAATCAGAATCTCACAGCGGAATCGACAACATATAATATAACAAAGACCGTAAAAACTATCACTCCAAAATACGAGTACATCAGAGTTGAAAAAAACCCTATCAACTGGATGGTTATAATATCCCGACCTTACAATTGCTGATAGGTATAACATATGATACAATAGAAAATAAAACATTACGATAGGTGAACCTCCAGCTCTTCTCCAATAACTTCATATCACCAAAGCTAACTTGAGAAAAACTCGGTCTGATCCGATCATTATAATAAAATAATACCCGGGTCAGTCTGGCAAAACCAGCTTGAGAAAACTTAAGTAATATGATGAACATATAAAACTCCTATGAGACCACGCCGCTAACGCGAAATGAGTTTTTACCTCACAAGAACAACATCCATAAATGAAGAAATGGGAAACAAATGAAAACAACAATCCAATCAAGAAAGCATGGAAATAAACAATAGAAACAATCCAAATAAAAGGGTTGGTACTAGTAAGAACAAATCCCATACTTAATGAATGGGCATAAACAATATCAAATTTCAGACTTGAAAGAATGGACATAAATAATTGGACATAAAGAAGAGCATAAAGCAGTTCTATATGCAATTAAAGAAACATTTCTAAGATTTGAATTAACAACAAGGGAAAGAGAAGTTTTTCCAATAATAACTAGGAGGGTGCGCCCCCTTTACCGAAAGTATACCTCTATAAATATACTTGAGAACTCCGATGACTCTCGGAAACCTCCAAGTCGGACCCCGCCAACTGTTACCGAGAATCCGAGTATTTCACATCTCAATGTACAACACCGAATCCAATCTAGAGTGGATGTGAAATACCCTCATGGGGGAAACCCCACATAACTTGGCCCTCACTCACTCTTTGGGTTTAGTCATTTCCGAAAAAGGATAAAAAAAGCTCAAATAAGCAACACATCATCTTAGAGTGACGAAATATAAAGAAGAAAGCGGAATCAAAGTCGATAGTCGAGTCAACTATCGGGAATGATAAGATGGTTCTTTTCACTTGCGCTTGATTTTCACATCATAATACGTTTAAAGACACTTTAAAAACACTCTTTAAAATATTCTTTTAAAGGGGCAAATTATATTTTCTAAGTGTATTAAAACCAAGGTCAAAACAAATGTTAAAACATTTTTATCATAAACCCAAAACAGTTTACACTTAGCTTTATGTTGGAACAATTCTTTTTAAAAGATCTTCTTTATAAACTATTATTTATAAATTTTAAAACAATATTTATTATTCCAAAAGATAATAAATCAATTAAATTACTTTTTATAAATTTTAAATCAAAGGTTAATCATCCCATATGATAATTTATATAACCTTTTTATAACTTTAAAAACCACATTAATTTTTTCCAAAGAAAATATATCAAATTTAAAATCCATTTTATAAATTTAAACCAACATTCATTATCCCAAAAGATAATTAATCACATTTATAATCTTTTATAGTTTTAAAAACAATACTAATTATCCCAAAAGATAATTAATCAAATTCATAATCTCTTTTAATAAATCAATCAATTATCTTTATTAAACTGTTAGTTATTTATAAACCACTTTTATTTGATCAGTAAATTAACTTTAAAACTTTTATTAAATCGGCTATTAACTTTAAAACACTTCATTAAATTAGTTTATTTACTTTAATCACCTTTATTAATTCAATTAATTAAATTAAATACCTTTGTTAAATTAATTAATTAACTTTAATATCATCAATTAAAATAATTAATTACATTCAAATATCATTAATTAGAATGACCACTTAAATTTCAAAATTTTAAAATGATTAATTAAATTCAATCATCTTTAATTAAAAAGATTTAATTAAATTCAAACATCATTAATTAAAACAATTCTTAAATCCAAATATCATTAATTAAAATGATTAACTAAATTATAATATCATTAATCAAAATGATTAAATAAATTCAAATCTCATTAATTAAAACGATTGATTAATTTTAAAAAATCATTCATTAAAACAATTTATTAAGTTCAAACAATCATTAATTAAAATGATTAAATAAATTAAATTATCATTAATTAAAATTGTTAATGAATTTTAAACATCTATTTTTATGAAAATAAAAGCTCAAGTTCAACGCACATAAAGGGTCTAGGAGATGATATTCAATAAATGTCGGTATAGCAAAAATTGCTATAACAACACTTAAACAATTTAAATAGAAAATCATGATAAATTACAACTAAACATCAATATAAGCAGCAAAAGGAAATAAATATTAATCATTTGTGAGAAACCCCTTAGGGTCTCTCTAAAATGTTCCCTGCAAAACAATAGTTACAGACAATATATATAATCATATGGGTTCACAACAATTAAGTTAATATGTCATCCGTTTTCCAAAATAGGATTTTCAACCAAACAAACAATCAAACAACAACAATATCTAAACTATCAACCAAGCATTCAACAATAAATTTATAGCATCGCAAATATTATGTAGTTAATTTAACGGTGAGTAAACTCACAAAACCAGTTGTCACCGAAGCGTTCGGTTTTGAACTAAAATCGAACGGGCGTTCGACTTTAGCAAAATTCTATAGGCTCCAATCTCAGCCCATCCAAATCCAAAGCATAGTTTTCGTCGATACGAGTCCGACGCAACTGACCGGTTTGACGTCATACGAGTGAGATATGGGTTAATGATCATTCGACGATTAATTAACTAAATAAATAATTAATGAATTGTTAACTACATAACATCTTCCCCAAATTAGGACCTTCCCCCAAAACTCAAAATCCCATGCACTTGTATCCAACAGTGCACACCGTGCATCTCCCTACTTCGACCAAGCCACAAGCCTCCGACCATTGCCAGCGACATCACTTATGCGAGCTGATCCTCCCTTGACCACCACGAACACCTCCAGTCTCCGCCTCCAAATCGCGACCTTACATTAGTAAGTGATAAACAGCATGTTGCGATCCACCAAGTCAAACTGCACTTCTCCGAACAAGCGACATCCCCTTCGGCTTTACTTGAGAAACTTGTTCCCACCCTCGCCTTGACCTAACTTCAACCCCATCGTCACCCAATAGAAACCCTAGCTCGGCTTGGAATGTCGGCTGAACCCAAATCATGCCGCACCTAACATAACTTACCCTAAATCGAAGCTTATCTCCATACAAACTCAACGGGGCTTGTTTTGCTATTTATAGTTGATTATTTGATTTGTTTTGGATTTTTGAAGTTGGGGACATTGATTCTTTTGCTCACAGTAAAATGAAAAGAAGAAAGAGGACGAAAATGAAACGGAGAATTATTGTGAAATGCTGAATTTTTATCTAATTTTATAAACAAAGTAGATTTTCTTGAACTACCAAAATGTCCAAACAAGGACAGACAGACAAGATTTATGCCAAGATTTTTGCAAAGATTATGTTTTATTGTGTTTGAAGAAAAAAATAGTTTTGGCAAACTTCGATACACAATATCCTGTTCAAGTACGAGCCACGAACGACAGAAATAAAAATACATCATCAAAAGTCAAGTCATTTTATTACAATTTGATTTCCTTATTATTTATTATATTCGAACCATTTATTATTGTAAACAAATTTGCAAAATGAATTCACCATTATCATTTATTAATTAAAAGGAGTCAGATAAAATTATTAAATCAATTTAATTAATATTTAATTCACAAATTCAAATATTCAAGTAATCCCTATATATGCATACAAGTTATTAAATTCCAAAATCCAATTATTTAAATATTTAAAATTAATTAAATATTAAAAATTCAATGACCAAAATTATGGGTTGTTATAAGGGTCTACTATGCTTGCTATGTAGCCGAATCTGTTCCTACAGCCTTAGTTACCTCGATGGACATCGTGACACATGTCCACCAATGACTCGTCTATGCGTAGTCTCAGTCACGACACTCCTTTTCCCCTGAAGGTAACTGCCTACTAGCTTAAGTGACACAAGGGGCTCTAGGGCACCTACTATATGAGTCACCTAACCCAACAATAACTACGGTGTCACGGATCTGTGGTGTGACCCCATGATCTGGCTGCCAGGGTGGATTCTGGCTAAGCTGGTTCACTCCCGAGCCATCAAGGGAGCTGGGCACAATATGGACGATCATATAGTACTCATCTTATTGCTATACATATCTCCAATCGTTGGCCGACACATAGCTTACATAATTAACCACGTGACTATCGAATACTCACCACAAGGAGTATCACCACATACACAAGAGTATAATCCTCGTTTGAGTGACATTTACTTACAATGAATAATCAAACAAATAACATAATGGCATCCCATACCACCACATGTTATTCGAATAATTATTCAAAAAATAAATTACACTCGATCCAGGCTAAATATCTCTTTATGATAAGTCCGGTGAATAACCGAAAGTGTTACCGAAAGTCCCATACCAAACGGTATCACTAAACCATTTATTCAAATACCTCGTCACACAGAAAAGAAAACAATATTAAAAGTAAAAAAACCTTTATGCAAGAATATAATATGATAAAGTTTTCTATAACAAAATATAATATAATATTAGTTGGTAATAAAATAACGTTCAATAATATATATTTAAACATTCTTTACCTATTTATAAATATGTATACCTAGCATTTTCATTTATAAATATATTGCATACACATAAATTTATAATTGTGTATATACTTATATTTACTTAGTTTATTATACTTTAATATAAAGATAGGATTCGGTTTAAATATATGTATGAAGTTCCAAATACTCTCTCGCATAAGTGTTCACCTTCACCTTCCCAAATGTGGCAAACACACATGCATACCCAATCACAGTATTATATATATGTACACATTTTCATATATTCATCATCAAAAATTCATGTACATGGAGATGCAAGGAGGCATGTACATGCATGAACGCATCCGATCCTACACTCATTCACATTCACATTCACATTCACGAACACATACTTTAAAACCTAGGTATGCATGCAAAAAAGCAATGCTGGGGGTGTCGACCGGTCACCTCCACTGGTCGACCTATGGCGGTCGACTAGTGGATCCAATGGTCGACCAGTTGGTGACCTTTTCGGCCATTCGATCACCTATAATAGGTGTTTGCTCATCATAGTTCAAATACCCATCCGATGCTTGCCTATAATTCACTCTTTCATTCCATAATTTAATCATTCCTAAACATCAATTTCAAGACCTTATATTGTTTGTTTATATTTATACAGTGAATTGTTGTATGTTCAGTGAATTGGCTTCCAAAATAACACACAGTCAATACATCATCTTGGCATCGAGAACAGGCGTTTACAAACATAGTTGTGAGTTAAAATTACACTCTTGAAATGAAAGTGCACAACTCCGCTTACAACTCCTTCCTCTTCTTCTCTGCTTCTTCTCTTTCACTCACTGTAATCACCTTCTTTCTCAAATTGATGTCTAACTCTATAATTACTTGATTATTATGTGGTGTACAGATGGAGTGAAGCTAGGATTTAAAGCTAATTTAATTGGTAGATTTCATTTTGATTTATATTTTTTTGAATTATTAGGTGATAGGGTTTGGGGATGGAGATTAATTTTCTAAAGTAGTTAAACGTGAACGTTTAGGGTTTATCCATAGTTGAGGTGGAAGCATCCGGAGACGGAAATCTCTGGGGAATGAAATATCAGGAAGCAAAAAATGGGTTTGGGTTTAATAAGCAAGTTGGGCTTGGGCTTTAATTCTTTCTTTTCCATTTTCTTTGTTTCTTTTATTTTGTTTATGAAATGAAAATATACATGCCCAACCAAATCCAATTACTTCACTAAATTACTTTCCAATGAATTACAAGTAAAATAAAATTTCCATAATTTTTATTTGATTAATTAATAATTTTTATTTAAACCATTTATTAATTAATTTCAAATCTATATTTCTTCCTTTCAATCCAATATTTCTTTTTAATTCCAAAGTTATCATCACAATACTAATTACTTAATTCAAATCCCAAATAAATTCATTATCTATTATTATTTAATTAACTAAATTAATATTATTAGCTTAAATTAATTATTACTTAAAAATTGGGTTGTTACGGATTCCCCCTTAACAAAATTGCATCCTTGCAATTTCTCCTAAGGAAGGATCTATAACAAACCAATTATAAAAAACTTACTCATACCATATTATTTTCAACTGTTATTTTTAAATACCAAAATATTTGCTTAAAGAGAAATTGCTTTACAAATTCACAAAACTCTTCATCTAAACTCTTCATTTTATTTAGTTCAAACATAATTCAAATTCAAATTTTCCATCAAATAACTTTAAATAATTCTAATAAAAACCCAAAATCTTATTAATAGCTTTCTATTGAAATCTCATTCCACGATTTAATGAAATATTTTTCAATATATTTCTCAGTGCCAAACATCTTGTAATACAAATTTAATTTAAAATGCTACTTTGTAAAATCTTTTTATCAATTTACACAAATATATAAAACTCTTAAATTGATATATGGAGGGAACTTCTAAGTTTATTCTCAAAGTTTACCATTTCAAAATTAATTTTATATCTCACACCAAAATAATCCCTAAATAAATAATTTATTTCGTTTCAAAATCTCTTGTACTTCCCAAATTACTTCATTGTCAGAAAATTTTCCATTCATCAAAAGCAACCATGCCTTATTAAATTTCAAAGCTAAAACCAAATTAGATTTTTATCTCTAAATTATTCAGTAATACACATAACTACAAAGAAATTGTTTGCTTTTACATTTCAAATTATATCAAAACGTTATCAAATAAATTGTAACGACCCGATTTTCCAAGCCGGGAAATCGAACCATTTGTAATTAAAGAAAGGGAGGTAGGAGAAGAATATAGAAAACAACATCAGAATCTAACCATCGCAGCGGAATAAAATATAATATATATTAACAGATCTTTACACAAATCAAAACTATATCTGTTTTTACAATACATCATCAGAGTATACATACATACAACTGGACAATAATCATATCATGTCCTCAATATAACAGAGTACAGCAATCAACACAGCGGAATATATATAAACAAGTACGGGAGATACGACACGCCATCCAGCTCATCCCTGAGCTCCACAGCATCCTATCATGTAACTTATAATACTCGGTCTCACCCGAGCATTATAATACAATAACACCCGAGTCAGTATGGAAAACCAGCGTGAGAAAATCACACTCAAATTAATTATTTAAGTTTCAAAATCCTTTGAAATCAAAAGCATCTCATAAGACCATGCCACAAATAAACATGTCGGGTTTTTACCTTACGATAGCCAAAACACTTTTTATCAAAATCCTCTGATATTATAGTAGTGTCTATATACAAATACTTATTCAAATAGCTGAAATTATTACATCTATTAAATTCCAGCATACTAGCCACAATGTGGGTAATACAAACAAAACTCGTACAAGGCACGTAGGGAGAATGAATTTCCAACTAATGACTAGGCACTGGGGTACCACCTGTCACAGTACCTGGTCTAGATCAGTGTACCGAGGACCCACCCTAAGTCCCCTACAACACAAGGCCGGAACCATCCCTTACTGGATGATTCCGAATAAAATCACCCTACGGTTGTGATCAGCAACCACACCACTAAGCCGAGATAAAAAGGGACATCTAGACAGGGATGACCTTACCCTCCAAGGGGAGCTACCCACGAAGCCTTGCTGCATAACCCCTGATTTTCAGTCATTCCTGGTTGATGAGGCTTGAGGCTAAGCGTTACCTTTATAGAACATATCCCTTAGAATGCCCATCGTCCGCTGACGATGTTCCGAAAGCATTCATCCATACAAGTCCGTCCGTGGTTCGAACGGAACCGAAGGCACTATTCCTACTACATCCATTTTGGAAATATCCTCAGTATTAGTAGCGACTAGCCCTTGCACTTCACTGCTCCATCTTCGACTCCGAAATCGTTTCCACGAAACGTACAAACCGGATCGAAGTGGTTTTCGAGAAATTAATCTCGATCCCGGTCTCTTCGAAACGATTTGCGCATTGGCCAATATTGATAGTCGGTTATTTAACTATCAATTAACATTCACAAACATCCATCAAAAAATAAATAATTCTCCCAAATTATTTATTAACCTCAAATATCTTCGCAAGATATATTTCTATTTTCAAACCTCTTTTGAAAACAGTTCAAAACAGTTTCCTCTTACGGAATACATATCTCAAATATTATTTCCACTGAAACACCAAGTACAGAATACTTTTAGATTTTTAAAATAATTTAAAAACACTTTATTATAAATATACTTTATAACTTTGAAATTTAAAACCACTTTAATACTTTATCAAAATATATACTTTAAGAATATTTAAAATAAAACCACTTTATAAACATAAACTAAATTTCTCTTTTAACATAATACCAAATCACTTTTATATAGTTACTACAATAATAGATTTTGATAATACTTACTTTGGAAATTAACATTTAGGAAAAACAAATTTTCTAAAACATGCTTTTTAAAACATACTTAAAACCTTTAACTTATATTTGAAATTGCTTTGAAAACGTACTTGGCTATCCAAGGAAATACACTTCTCTTCACATCTTTTAAAAATAAACCAACATTTATTTTTAAACCAATTCATATCCCTTTATAAATTTCCACCCTGAATTTATATTTTCAAATATCCATTGATATTATATTTTACTTTATAAACCCAGTTTATAAATTCCAAAATCTCACTTCTCTTTAAAATTTCAATTCCAAATACTTAAATCAATTTACAATTGATTTCCAACTCACTTTGCTTGAAATAATTCTCTTCACTACTTCATTTATTTCAAAATACATTAACCTTTAGATTTAATTCTTTATTGTGAGTTAAAACCCTTTTTAACTGAAATTACCAATTTCAAACTTCCAAAATGCTTTCTTTATCCTTTAATTAAATTTAATCCTTAATTTCAAAAATAAATTCTTTATTCTTTACAATAATATCACTTTAGTTTTAAAGTTTATATTTTCCCTGTTAATTCAAAATTCCCTTATTCCAATTCACTTGAATTATTTTACCTAAAATTTACTCTTTTATTTCTTTCAAAATCCAATTCAATATATTTTGATAACTCCTTTTTATTGAGGTATTCAATCCAACCATATCATCCAATATTTCAATTACCAATAAAACCATTACAGGGTATCAATATTCATAACACAGAATATTAAATAATCTAAATAATTTTGAGGAATCCAGTTGGATCCCTCCAACCTGTTTCCCTGCATCCACAGATGTTAGCACAATACCAATTCCACTTCGAGGTGGAATATCGTGGTATATGGGTTTATAAAATATCATCCGCTATTATGCGGCGCATAGGGTCTCATCCGCTATATAATGCGGGAATATCAACTCCAATATATACATATGCCAATATATATATATATATATATATATATATATATATATTGCTATATACTACTATATGTACTACCATATCAAATCAAATTCAATCATTCACCAAATATTTAAATTTAACTATTTAAATTTAAATAGCAACCAGATGAGTGAGATTAACTCACCTTTGATTTTAAATTTGCAGTCCAAACCAAACCAGCTTGTTTTCTTCACGATTTAGACCTTGTACAATCATTTTATAATTTATTAATATTTGAAAAAAATTCTACAAATAATTTTCCATTTAATAAATTAAATTGACCAATAATTTAATCTAAACTAATCATTATATAAATTCAATTAATTAATGATTAAATCTTTAAACCAATTTTCCAATATATATATATATATATATATTCTTCAAAGACCTATCTGTATATAACAAAGACAGAAATTTCTTAACTGTAAAACCTTTCATTTTTATACTTATATAAACTATAATTTTTTTCCCAGGTCTGACTTAAGAAATGATTTAATATAAATTCTGTAAATATATATTTAATAAATTTTAAATAAATAAAATAGACTATACCTTATTGCTTCCAGACCAACGTGGCTTCCACGTTACCCAATCCTAGCCGAGTCGAGATCGTGTCTCGCGAACGACTTCACGACCTTCTCCTACTCCTACCAGAATCGTTGTCGGCCTCGCACGTCACCGTTCACCCTAAATCTTCGAGCGCGACCTCGCCCCACCGCTCTGACATCGAAAGAAAACGAGCCTTTGCTCGTCGCGATTCCCCTGACGCCGCTTCCATCGACGAGGCAGCTGCTCTAACCCAGCTTCGATCGAGATGACTCACGCCTCTACGAAGCCGCCACCACTCGAGTCTACTCCTTCGATTTCGAATATTAACTTTCGAATTCGCTCAGATATTGAAGGGAGGAAGGCGGATGCAATCGGTTTTGAACGAAAGAGGAAGAGGCGAACTTGATTTGGGTTTTAGGTTGATTCACTATATTAATTTTTTTCGTGGAGGACGGGGATATTCTCGTTTAAACTGAAGTGAAGAAGAAAGTATTCGTTCGGCCATTATTCTTCTTCTCTGTAGATTTGCTTTGATTTGAACGAAGGGAATAAAGTTTAGACGTGATATTGAACAAAAAGTGGCGTGCAGGAGAAGATTAGCCACAATGATCTGAAAAGAGGTGAGATATTTCTGGTGTGAAGATGTTTGACTATTCAACAACAAACAATATACATAGCATTATTTAAATTTAAACGTCTTGAAATCGCAACTCAAAAGTTTTGACATTCTATCGAGGTGTGCCGCCAGGCGTTCGTAATGTTATAACCCTATTCCGAACGTAATGGAAAAAGTTTCGAGTCCTAACTCGATCGTATGGAGAAGATAGCTTTTTGGACCTAGTTATAATATTAAATTTTCAATAAAATTTTCAGCGCGTTTGTATATCGTATGCTCACACAACAACTCCAATCACTATGAAATTTGAAATCCGATGATAATACAATATTACGGATCCAATGGAACTTGTTTCGTCGAATTCCGAGACTGTACCCCGGAAGGCTATTTTAAATATCGATTTAAACGATATATTTTTAAAACTGAACAAAACACCTTTAATTTCAAATTTAAAAGTTCTATCATCTTCAGTATTATTAATATGAATTTTACGATCTTTCAAAATATTTTTAATTAACTTAGAATACCAGATTTACTATTTTATCCAACTTCAAATAATTTAATTTAATAATTAAATCACCCAATAAACAGCGATATTTGAAATTTAAGTTAATAATTAATCTCTGAATATTTAAAATTAATTAAATATTCCAATTTCAAACATACAAAAATTCCGGGTCGTCACATTCCTCCCCCCTTAAAAGAATTTCGTCCCCGAAATTACTAGTTAGGAAGAATGGTTCAATACCCGTTAACTATTTTCCAATCCAACTAGTTTTAACCACATCCCAAAACCAACAGCTTTAACAATACCCAAAACAAATCTTTTTATCAAAGATACACTAACCCTCATTCTAACTTTTCCAATTATCACAGGTTCAAACACATTACTTACTTAACAATTCAAATTTTAAATTCAAAAATTATCAAAATTTTCTCAAAATTTTTCTAACTCCCTAAGTTTCCAAAAAATTTCGCCAGCGTCTCCTTTGCAGGCTAGCTCGGTACAACTACAAAATGGCTCTACGGCCTCCCAATCTCAAAAAGAAAACAAAAGGCCAAGTGGCTAAATCAGAAAATCATCAAATTTCATACAGAAAATTAAATACATACCTTTTTGTCGGGCCATTAAATTTTATCTTCTAAAATCAAAAATCCCAATTTATCCATTGCTTTTATACACCTATATATCCTACTAAGCAATAATATTCAATCACAATTCCAAAGTCATTTTATACTTTTCTTTACAAATTTCAGTATTTGTTTTACTTAAGCCCGTACGATGCACATATATCATCCGTACGCAATATCAAATCTGATCGCTCACTCGATCACACAATTTCACTTCCGAACTAGTATCGTCCACTCGACTTCCTAGTGCGGACTCAGATCTGGTTTCTTGATCAGAAAGCGTCATCCTCCTTGCATAGCTACAAACTATGATAGAGAATATCCAGAATCAATCAACAATCCATATCCAGGTTCGCCGTCGAAAATCGAGTGAAAATCCTACTCGGATCGGTATAATTACCTCGAAATTCTGTGCTCGAATTCTGGATCAAATAGCTATGCGAATAAAATAATATACGTACATTCTACGTATTAATTCCAATTGATTATCAACTATATCAATTTCCTTTTTATTCACATTCATTTTGATTGTTATTCACTCATTCACAATTATCTCATTCACAACTATCAGTTTTGATCTTCATTCAATTATTCACTTAGCATACCTTCAGTACCAAATTTTCTTAAGAATTCACTATTCATTTCTTAAGTTCAAGATAAACATTTTATATACTTCTTGGATTTGTTTCACTTCATTCTTGAAGTTTATATTCAATTTTATTTACTTTTGTCTTTACAATTCCATTAGAATTCAATTTGGTTTCAAACCCTGAATACTGAATTTTATTCATCTTATCTCAATCAATATTTAATTGACCATTTTCTTTAGTAGTTTCACTTGCTAATTTGTTTTCATATCACAAATAAAAGTTTGTTTGCAAACTTTTTCTTTCTTCAATTTCTTTGATTTCACCTTACTTTATATACACACTTCAATTAGATTTCCATATTCAGTTCAATTCTTTATGCTTATCAATTTTAAATCATTTATCGTTAATGAAAATTTTCAAACATTTCGAAAACAAAAAATATCTAACTCCCAAAATTTACGGAAAATTTTGGCAGAGTCTCCCTTGTACGGAGGGACTTCTGCGATATCGCAGGATGCACAAATATATATATACATCGGCCTCAAGCCGGAAATCACAATATATATCAATATATGCAGTTCATATCTCCTATTTGAATTTTGGCGTAAGCATGCCTTATTTTAGCATTTTTAAGCAAGCAGCTATTTATTTTAGCAAATTTCGCAATCAAATCCAGCCAAACGGCTTCCTGGTACCTGTACTAACTCAACTTAAACAGGTAAGTGACCAATACACAAAGTTTATTAACATTTCACTTAATTACAATAGCTAAACACATGTATAACATAAGCAAGATACCCAAAATAATTTTCATAAGCAATTTATATGGTTTCGACACCTATTTCAATTGCATATTAATAACCATTTCCTAAGTAATTGAACTCAAACTTTTATTTAATGGACTTTCATTTTCATCCGAAGCCAAGCTTCCATAAATTGAAACTTAGATTAATTTACTTCAAATCATTACAATTTCATAACTTATGTTCATTCTCATTTTATTTGATTCTCATCAATTCAATAACCCCTTTCTCTTTATCCATTTTAATTTCCAACTCACATTATCAATTCATCCTTCAATTTATTAATAATGTCATTCAATTTATTCCATATTCCATATTCCATATTTCATTTACAACCCAAACATTTGATTTTTATCTCAAAAATCACTTTAACTATTTTACTGGAGTTCAATCTATTTTATAATCCAAATTTTGAAGTATATTCATTTTCATATTTCATCTATTTACAATCAATCCCATTCACATTTCTTTTGTTTTTAACTCGGGATTATACATTTTATTTAGCCAATATATTTATTATTCCACAAACAACTCTAAATAAGATTCCAAAGTTTAAACAATTTCCCAGAATTTCAAAATCACCTTTGAAATTAACTATATCCAAAATCCTTATAAATTTCAAAACCAAACCCAGTTTTGCAAACAAACACCAGCCCAAAACATCCAGGTAGCAATTCCTCTTTTGGAAACTCGAAAATGAACACCGATGATGTCGCGATCATCATCGGAATTATTTTCCAAGACCACAAAGAGTTTAGTGCTTTTATTTGTTTAAAAATATTTCAAATATTTTTAATTTCCAAATCTCACAAGATTTCAAATTCAACTCAAAATTATTCCTGAAATAATACTATTATTTCTCCAAAACCTTTTTGAAACCATTTCCAAACTCAAAGGAATTTTAAACTTCACAAAATTCCAAATTCGAAATCCATCTCGATTTATTTTCAAATGTTCCTTTGAAATCCTATTCCCAATTATAAATCATATTTATAATTCACAGTTACAACTTACACTTTATTATCTGAGTTTATTTTCTTAACTTTGGTTATAAGTTTTCAATTTCTTATTCAATTTCCTCCTAATGATAATAATTTATTATCATCATCCAACAACCAAACATCCAAATATAACTATAATAATTTATAAAAATTATTTCTTTCATATACAAAAATAATTTGGGTAAAATTATTTCATTTACCCCATTTTAAAACAATATTGTGTCGGTTTATCTTGTTTAAGAGTTTAGAAATCCCTATCGATATTGTGGCTTCCCACACATCGACCAGAACCCATAAACACTCAACCGATAAGTCAACACAATATAAAACCATTTTATATTCACTAACAAATACGCGCTTATATCTATCAATACCCTCAAAATTCCCACCAGAGCCAAGGTTATCGCCAACCTTCGCTCTGATACCAAATGTAACGACCCGATTTTCCAAGCCGGGAAATCGAACCATTTGTAATTAAAGAAAGGGAGGTAGGAGAAGAATATAGAAAACAACATCAGAATCTAACCATCGCAGCGGAATAAAATATAATATATATTAAC
Organism: Allium fistulosum; assembly: GCA_030737815.1. Lineage (NCBI taxonomy): Eukaryota > Viridiplantae > Streptophyta > Magnoliopsida > Asparagales > Amaryllidaceae > Allium > Allium fistulosum. Next base: position 1,261,866,447 of record CM060901.1, read on the forward strand.
AGATCTTTACACAAATCAAAACTATATCTGTTTTTACAATACATCATCAGAGTATACATACATACAACTGGACAATAATCATATCATGTCCTCAATATAACAGAGTACAGCAATCAACACAGCGGAATATATATAAACAAGTACGGGAGATACGACACGCCATCCAGCTCATCCCTGAGCTCCACAGCATCCTATCATGTAACCTATAATACTCGGTCTGACCCGAGCATTATAATAAAATAACACCCGAGTCAGTCTGGAAAACCAGCGTGAGAAAATCACACTCAAATTAATTATTTAAGTTTCAAAATCCTTTGAACTCAAAAGCATCTCGTAAGACCACGCCACAAATAAACATGTCGGGTTTTTACCTTACGATAGCCAAAACACTTTTTATCAAAATCCTCTGATATTATAGTAGTGTCTATATACAAATACTTATTCAAATAGCTGAAATTGTTACATCTATTAAATTCCAGCATACTAGCCACAATGTGGGTAATACAAACAAAACTCGTACAAGGCACGTAGGGAGAATGGATTTCCAACTAATGACTAGGCACTGGGGTACCACCTGTCACAGTACCTGGTCTAGATCAGCGTACCGAGGACCCACCCTAAGTCCCCTGCAACACAAGGCCGGAACCATCCCTTACTGGATGATTCCGAATAAAATCACCCCACGGTTGTGATCAACAATCGCACCACTAAGCCGAGATAAAAAGGGACATCTAGACAGGGATGACCTTACCCTCCAGTGGGAGCTACCCACGAAGCCTTGCTACATAACCCCTGATTTTCAGTCATTCCTGGTTGATGAGGCTTGAGGCTAAGCGTTACCTTTATAGAACATATCCCTTAGAATGCCCATCGTCCGCTGACGATGTTCCGAAAGCATTCATCCATACAAGTCCGTCTCGGGTTCGAACGGAACCGAAGGCACTATTCCTACTACACCCATTTTGGAAATATCCTCAGGATTAGTTGAGACTAGCCCTTGCACTTCACTGCTCCATCTTTGACTCCGAAATCATTTCCACGAAACGTACAAACCGGATCGAAGTGGTTTTCGAGAAATTAATCTCGATCCCGGTCTCTTCGAAACGATTAGCGCATTGGCCAATATTGATAGTCGGTTATTTAACTATCAATTAACATTCACAAACATCCATCAAACAATAAATAATTCTCCCAAATTATTTATTGACCTCAAATATCTTCGCAAGATATATATCTATTTTCAAACCTCTTTTGAAAACAGTTCAAAACAGTTTCCTCTTACGGAATACATATCTCAAATATTTATTTCCACTAAAACACCAAGTACAAAATACTTTTAGATTTTTAAAATAATTTAGAAACACTTTATTATAAATATACTTTATAACTTTGAAATTTAAAACCACTTTAATACTTTATCAAAATATATACTTTAAGAATATTTAAAATAAAACCAATTTATAAACATAAACTAAATTTCTCTTTTAACATAATACCAAATCACTTTTATATAGTTACTACAATAATAGATTTTGATAATACTTACTTTGGAAATTAACATTTAGGAAAAACAAATTTTCTAAAACATGCTTTTTAAAACATACTTAAAACCTTTAACTTATATTTGAAATTGCTTTGAAAACGTACTTGGCTATCCAAGGAAATACACTTCTCTTCACATCTTTTAAAAATAAATCAACATTTATTTTTAAACCAATCCATATCCCTTTATAAATTTCCACCCTGAATTTATATTTTCAAATATCCACTGATATTTTATTTTACTTTATAAACCCAGTTTATAAATTCCAAAATCTCACTTCTCTTTAAAATTTCAATTCCAAATACTTAAATCAATTTACAATTGATTTCCAACTCACTTTGCTTGAAATAATTCTCTTCACTACTTCATTTATTTCAAAATACATTAACCTTTAGATTTAATTCTTTATTGTGAGTTAAAACCCTTTTTAACTGAAATTACCAATTTCAAACTTCCAAAATGCTTTCTTTATCCTTTAATTAAATTTAATCCTTAATTTCAAAAATAAATTCTTTATTCTTTACAATAATATCACTTTAGTTTTAAAGTTTATATTTTCCCTGTTAATTCAAAATTCCCTTATTCCAATTCACTTGAATTATTTTACTTAAAATTTACTCTTTTATTTCTTTCAAAATCCAATTCAATATATTTTGATAACTCCTTTTTACTGAGATATTCAATCCAACCATATCATCCCATATTTCAATTACCAATAAAACCATCACAGGGTATCAATATTCATAACACGGAATATTAAATAATCTTAATAATTTTGAGGAATCCAATTGGATCCCTCCAACCTGTTTCCCTACATCCACAGATGTTAGCACAATACCAATTCCACTTCGAGGTGGAATATCGCGGTATATGGGTTTATAAAATATCATCCGCTATTATGCGGCGCATAGGGTCTCATCTGCTATATAATGCGGGAATATCAACTCCAATATATACATATGCCAATATATATATATTGCTATATACTACTATATATACTACCATATCAAATCAAATTCAATCATTCACCAAATATTCAAATTTAACTATTTAAATTTAAATAGCAACCAGATGAGTGAGATTAACTCACCTTTGATTTTAAATTTGCAGTCCAACCCAAACCAGCTTGTTTTCTTCACGATTTAGACCTTGTACAATCATTTTATAATTTATTAATATTTGAAAAAAATTCTACAAATAATTTTCCATTTAATAAATTAAATTGACCAATAATTTAATCTAAACTAATCATTATATAAATTCAATTAATTAATGATTAAATCTTTAAACCAATTTTCCAATATATATATATATATATATATATATATATATATATTCTTCAAAGACCTATCTGTATATAACAAAGATAGAAATTTCTTAACTGTAAAACCTTTCATTTTTATACTTATATAAACTATAATTTTTTTCCCAGGTCTGACTTAAGAAATGATTTAATATAAATTCTGTAAATATATATTTAATAAATTTTAAATAAATAAAATAGACTATACCTTATTGCTTCCAGACCAACGTGGCTTCCACGTTACCTAATCCTAGCCGAGTCGAGATCGTGTCTCGCGAACGACTTCACGACCTTCTCCTACTCCTACCAGAATCGTTGTCGGCCTCGCACGTCACCGTTCACCCTAAATCTTCGAGCGCGACCTCGCCCCACCGCTCTGACATCGAAAGAAAACGAGCCTTTGCTCGTCGCGATTCCCCTGACGCCGCTTCCATCGACGAGGCAGCTGCTCTAACCCAGCTTCGATCGAGATGACTCACGCCTCTACGAAGCCGCCACCACTCGAGTCTACTCCTTCGATTTCGAATATTAACTTTCGAATTCGCTCAGATATTGAAGGGAGGAAGGCGGATGCAATCGGTTTTGAACGAAAGAGGAAGAGGCGAACTTGATTTGGGTTTTAGGTTGATTCACTATATTAATTTTTTTCGTGGAGGACGGGGATATTCTCGTTTAAACTGAAGTGAAGAAGAAAGTATTCGTTCGGCCATTATTCTTCTTCTCTGTAGATTTGCTTTGATTTGAACGAAGGGAATAAAGTTTAGACGTGATATTGAACAAAAAGTGGTGTGCAGGAGAAGATTAGCCACAGTGCTCTGAAAAGAGGTGAGATATTTCTGGTGTGAAGATGTTTGACTATTCAACAACAAACAATATACATAGCATTATTTAAATTTAAACGTATTGAAATCACAACTCAAAAGTTTTGACATTCTATCGAGGTGTGCCACCAGGCGTTCGTAATGTTATAACCCTATTCCGAACGCAATGGAAAAAGTTTCGAGTCCTAACTCGATCGTATGGAGAAGATAGCTTTTTGGACCCAGTTATAATATTAAATTTTCGATAAAATTTTCAGCGCGTTTATATATCGTATGCTCACACACAAACTCCAATCACTATGAAATTTGAAATCCGATGATAATACAATATTACGGATCCAATGGAACTGGTTTCGTCGAATTCCTAGACTGTACCCCGGAAGGCTATTTTTAAATATCGATTTAAACGATATATTTTTAAAACTGAACAAAACACCTTTAAATTCAAATTTAAAAGTTCTATCATGTTCAGTATTATTAATATGAATTTTACGAGCTTTCAAAATATTTTTAATTAACTTAGAATACCAGATTTACTATTTTATCCAACTTCAAATAATTTAATTTAATAATTAAATCACCCAATAAACATCGATATTTGAAATTTAAGTTAATAATTAATCTCTGAATATTTAAAATTAATTAAATATTCCAATTTCAAACATACAAAAATTCCGGGTCGTCACATAAATACACTTATATTCGTAAATTCTCAAATACTATAAAATAAAGTGATATTGCCTCGCCATCTATTATAGTGATTGCTAATATCAATTGGCTAGAATATTGATCACATAATCAATACCGCCTCACCAATGATCACAACTGTGCACTGGTATCCAATGGCTGCAACTATCAACAAAAATACATATTATCATGTAAATTCTCCTTTACAAACCATTTTTCAAAATAATATATATAAACTCCGGTTTCAAAATCTTTCAAATATAAATATGAAATATCACTTTACCAAATAACTTACTTTACTTAATTTCCCATTTAAACATTCAACTCTATTTCAAAATACTTTAATCCTCCGCAAATTACTTATATCTTTCTAAATCATTATGTCTAGTTGTCTCATTCAAGTGTTTAAGAATTCCTATCGAATACGTGTGCACCCGCATCAACCAAATCCTTAACACACTCAATAGACAAGTTAACACAATTTTCATTTCCAAATAAAATATTTATAAGTGTTACTTTCAAAAATTACCAATTATACTAATTTCAATAAAATAATTTTCCAAATCCTCATTTAATACTTTACCTATACTTTTCAAATAATTTCTAATTAAAACATTCATTATACTAATAAAATTTATATACGATAAACCTTTGCTTTCACCAAATATTTATTAAATTTTAAAGCTTTTCAAACAATTTTTAAAACACACGTATCTATAGGTATATTACTCAACAAACCATTTCAAAAAGTAACTTATAATAACAAACAAACACTATTCATATTTATCTACAATAATTATAAACCAAAAAAATTAATTCATTTCATAGCTTTAATAATTTAAACAAATCCCAAAATCAAACTAAATTCCTACAACTTTAAATCATCATATAAACATAAGAGACTAAATAAAGGTACTCAGCAGAAACTTATAGCTTTGCTGCACACTTTGATAAAAACAAATCAAAACTCAACTACAACATATGAAATCAAACATTACAATGCAATATCAAACCGTCCAAAATTATAATTACAAATACTACTGGTTGGACTAACTCTTTTTTTCCTTCCCACTCCAACCACTTTATATTTCACGCTTAAAAGAAAAGAAATTAATTATATATTAAGCGCTTCTATTTATAAAATCACAAATAGCAGTACACACCATGATGACTACACCTTGTAATCATCATATACACCTAGGTAATACTTAGTTTATCTACCCATTTCCCCTAAGGGACATGGTCTCTGTTTTCCCGCCTTTTAACCAGGTGGTATACGAATAAACTTGACGATTCAAATTTCAAAGTTATTAGGGTAAAACATCCGGAGAGACGACTGCGAAGCTCATCTGCTCACGTGCAACCAAGATCACAAGGCAAATACAAGTCCACCATAGAAATTCCAAAAATTTAAAGCCACAATTGTTGGGTCGGTATCGACCTACACTATGGGTCGATACCGACCCCTAAATACTCAACCATGATCACCTATCTTCTGCCTATATGTCCTATATGATGCCAAAATCCTATTTCCAGTGTTGTCTTATTGATCAAATGCAATTTCCTATCGATCTCCATGAATTCTTGAATCAACAACTTTATTCTTTTACAACTCCGTCATTTGGACTCCGAAACAAGCTATTATTGATGCAAATGGCTATGGAATCACGAAGCTAACCATAAGACAATCCAACATGAAGAGTTGAAGGCAGCCAATTTGGCAATCTTATGGGTCGGTATCGAACCTACCCTTGGAGTTGTACCGACCCATATAAGTCGATGAGTTGGTGACATATTTTCTTGGAGAACTAGTCTATAGTAAGGAAAACGGTCTAGAGATCTTTTGTGCGAGATTTTACTCCCCCTACCTCCATAAATAGGGGGGTAGAGCTCATTTTTCAGGATCTTTTGGCTCTTGCTCTTTTTTCTTTAATTCTTATAATTTTTGTCAGAGTTATGCCGACCCCTAACTGTAACGACCCACTTTTCCATATAGTTTAAGCAACCAATAAACCACACATGACCCACTCAAATTGAATGGAAAGGCGGATAGTTAGGGGAAAATAAGAAGGAAGAAGACTAGAAGAAAATAACAACAAAGAATCTCATAGCAGACCGAACCATCTATAATATATAACAAATCTTTACACACAAAAAAAACTGTAATATATGTATATATAGACATCAATCAGAGTATGCTAACATACTTCAGCCCGAACGGTTATAACAACATGCCCTCACAATTGCTGATAAATATAATAATGAATGCAATGAAAAAATAACCATATACGGGAATACGTCTCTAGGCCTCCAGCTCATCTCCTGAAGCCCCAAAATATCCAACCAAACATGGAAATATGCTCGGTCTGACCTGAGCATTATAGAAAACAACGCCCGGGTCGGTTTGGTAAAACCAGCGTGAGAAACTCAAATCACAAGGAATTTTATTTATTATAACTTGTAAAATCCTTTAAACTCAATGGTATCTCATATGACCACGCCGCACATAAACACGGACGGGTTTTTACCTTAGGATAACCAAAACATTTATATTAGAAAATCCAGTGATATTATAATAATGTCTAAGGGTGAAAATAATAATAATCAAGTAGGTGTGATGCTCATGAGTGTACATCACAATAATACTAGGTATATAATCGAAAACCGATAAGGCACGTTCGCTAATTGTGTAGGATTCCATGGAGGTGCCCTCGATACTTCAAGGAATGGTCCTCCTGCACAAGGATCGGAGATATCCGTCCGAAGTAGCATATGTCTTCAGTGATGTACCATAGGAAAAATATAGCTGGTCTCGCTAAGGCCGAGTGCATCGCCCCATGCATGCATAATAACTGTAAGTAACATCTAAGTGGAGCCGACTACACCCTATGGGTTTTCCAACCCTACTGGCCATGCCTCCAATCTCTAGTTTTAGTCATTATCGTTGGTGAGGCTACGTCCGGCATTACAGCTCACGCACCGTAATCAAAATAGATCATGGAATCCCATATGGATTCCAATATCCCAATGGGTCTTGGAATCACATATGGATTCCCACATCTCAAATATACCACGAACTCCTCCGTAGAACCGTATGGTTTCTGAGTGGTTACAATTTTTGAGTCATCTCTTACGAGTACACTCTTCCGTTTCCCTGGAGCTCTAAAATCCAATCGTCGATTTCTGAAATGCTCAATACCGGTTCGTTAGGAAATAATCATACAATACATAAAAAGCAGGAATCACCACCTAACCGTTTAAGTGGATGGATCTTATTATCATTTGTCCTAAAAGAAACAAATGAGTTTATACGTAATATATAACACCACCGATGGTAACTTTACCATATAATTCCCGTGTTTCCTCTAGATATTTCCAGAGTTAAAATCCTTTGGTGTTAAGTAGGAAATATTTCCATACCACCAAAATTAAGAAGGATTACATATTTAGGCCAAGATTTGTTAGTAGGTTATTTAACTAGTAGATAAGCAAACATTCAAAACAAATATTATATTTCCCATGGGAATCACTAAGCCTCATTTAATTAAATTTCCATTAATTAAACTCTCTTCCAAAATATTTATCAAAATATTCATATACTTATCTCACTGGGATAAGTGTATTCACAAACCATTCCTTTCAAAAATACTTGAAAACTCTTAAAAATAGATTTTGGAAAGTATCATTCAATATCAATCATGGATCGTAGTTTACTCAATGGTTACATCACTATCCCATCGAATCCATAGTAAAATATAGGCAATCCCTGCCCCTCGAAATACGCCATGAAAAATCAACCATTTCTTTCCAAATCTCTTTATTTTATAAATACCTCCAAATCTATTTATAAATTTCTTTATAAATTTCCAATCTATTTATAAAACATTCTTTATAAACATTCTTTCTAAATCTCAAACCCCATTTATAAAACTTCTCCTTTTCAAATCTTTAAAAACTCATTGATAAATTATTTTTTAAATATCCAGAATCATTTATAAACTCTTCCCATATTTGAACAACTTATTTACTAAACTCTTTAAGTCACTAAGATTCCCTTAATAAACCATAAAGTATTTAAAATAACTTTAAATAACTTAAAACACTAAGTTATTATTTAAAGATCCTTCTATTTCATTTTAATTAAATCTCATCCAAAATAATAATTTTAAAATCTCGTTAATAATATATTAAAATAATTTTAAACACTATTATTGTATTAACGAGTTAACTTCAAAATAATATTAATATAATTATTAATTAACTTTAAAACGTTATTAATACAAAATCAAATAGCTTTTAACTAATATTAATAAGATAATAACTTAGCCTATAAATATGATTAAGTATCTTAAATCAATATAATTAAATAATTTAATTAATAATTTAAAGTATAGTTAAATCGCTTTGAATAAATAATTAAAATATAATTAAAACATTTAAAACAAAAAACAAATAACTTTAAAATAATAATTAATTAACTTTAAGAAATAACCTTTAAGAATCATATAAATAAAGTAATTAACTTTAAATCTTTATTAAAACAAATATTAATTATCCTTTAAACATTATTAATAAATAGTTATTACCTTTTAAATCTTATTACTAAATAATAATTATCATAAAAACATTATAATAGTTAATAATTATTCTTAAAATAACTTTTAAATCAATAATTAATCTTTCAAAATTGAAAAGGCTTAACAATCACAATGGTACTTAAATAAGCTACCATATCATTCAATTTCACTTTCCAAGTTAATAATGATATTTACATAATCAACAACTATGTAAGCAAATTCAACACTTAGCCATCATTGGCTAACATATCACTTATTCAAAGTAGTATATCAATTAACGATATTATGAAATGTCCAAAAAATTAAGATAGCAGAACATGGATTTATTCTGCTAATTAAATGTCAAATTAATTTAATTAGCGTAACGGTGTTTTATCCACTAAACAAATGTCCAATTACCATATTCAAACCATTTAACTCAATAATATTTTATTTGGCCAAATAAACATCAATAATTAAAATATATAAATTTAAACGACATTATTAATGAAAATAATGTAATTTAAATCACGTCCGTCTTTATATGTCATAAATTTATATTTATCCAAAGCCATCAGTAAGTTACACTACAACGTTGTACTCGTCAATATGAGTACAATGCAAAAACCTGCATGTGAATCGGATAAAATATGAGCAAGATATAGTATTTGGAACTCAATTGCTTATATATAAATAAATTAAAACAAATAAACCATGTTTTCTCACCAATATATGAATGGGCCATGCCCATTAATATTCCAATCTGCATCCATATGGATAACTTCTTCCCTAAATCACATTCGATTTCCAAAATTGCCTGGATGTTCACGACGTACACGCGTGCATGCGGCACGGAGCTTTGACCTCTCGTTGCTGGCTTCAAGTCGACCCACAACTTCGCCTAACCTTGCTCGCTGCGATGGCACCAACGCCTCGACTTCAGGACCCTTCGGTTGAATTCCGAAAAACCTAAACCGAGCTCAATATTGTGTCTAGTTTCAAAAAACTCCTCCTCCCCACCACCTCGGCCATCTATCGTCAATGCCATATGTTTCTTTAGAACTACCACCTCCTACAGCACCTTTGACCACCATCTTGCCAACTCAGATGATCTCCTCTGCCGCCAACATAGCCGCGTCCCTACGTGAAACCCAAACCTTTCCAAACCCTAGTTTTAGCTATTTTTGATAGCACGAACCACTAATCAAAAATCGGCCTTGATTATCACCTCCATCACGATCCTACGCTCCTCCCCGACTCCTCCAATCAACCCATCAACCATCGGTTCGCCAAAAATTATTTTTTGAATGAAATTTGGTCATCTCTTACTCCTAGACGAACCAAGCCACTAAAAACATGCGAACACTTCTAAAAATCCTCAATCGCCGATACGAACCCGTTCATACACTCCGTTCGTCAATCTGTGATCATCGAAAATGATATTTTTCTCGACCACTTGTTGTTATTTACAAATATCTCTCAAATACTCGAAGAAAACCCATGAAACTATTCTTAAAATAAACTAGATTCAATAGCGAACAACTTCCATTTTGGTGGCAAAGGCTAATGTCGAACGGGTTTGAGGAATTTGATTTTTGAAGTTGAGGAAAGCTTTGAATTTTCATGGTTTTTGAAATTTACAAAGGAAGCAAAAAATGAAGAAGAAGAAGAAGACTGTGCCTTTTTTGAGTATATACATACATACATGCTTACTTGCTCTAATCTAAACAATCAAAACAAAAACTCATTCTCAGGTCAAAATCAAGGGACAAGGTGGTTGCTGTGGTGATGGGGGAACAAGTGAAGCAGGGGACGAGGAAGTTGGTAGGGGAAACGAAAAACAAAAGGATGGCTATTGTGTACTTATGTATATGTGTTGATTTTGAATAGATTTTGGTGCCCCGCTACCCTATATCACGACCACGTACGAGCCATGAATGACAGAAAATAAAGTATAATTGCGTACAGAAATACTACGCGATTACAAAACAACAATAAAATACACAAGTTATCAAATTTTATAAATTTTCAAAAATACCAACTTCAACGTAAAATACATCAAAAGCCTATTTAAATATTTTCGAAATAAAAAATTATGGAAAAATTCTACAAATTAAATTAAAAATAAGTCATTTAAATCAACCAGTTATTTGGAACATAGATTTTATTACAAGAACCGAAATCGAATATTTAAAACTGATTAAATATTTCAGAAGTCAATGTGATATAATTCCGGGTCGTTACACTCTCCCCCCTTTAAACGAATTTCATCCCGAAATTTCACCACATGAACATCCAATGTTATTCATAAGCCCGCATGATGTTCATTGATCATTTATATACTAAATCTGATTCGATCAATACTCAAATACATAAGTTACCTTCCGAACTAGTATATGATAGAAAACCTTAGTTTCATATCAAGAACCCTCATCAAGTGCCCGCCGTTAAAAATCGAGTAATAGATCCTTATTTGGAACGGCGTGAAACAACTCAAAGCCTTGTGCTATAATATTAGATCAAAACCAAATGAAAAGAGAAATGATCTACATCCATTCTATGTACTTATTTAATCGGTTATTCCTAATACCCATTCTATTACCACTAAATTATTTATGAAAACATTTTCATAAAACATAGCTTAAGTTTTAAAAATTGGTATAACACCCTAATACATCCTGAGGAAACACACCATTATCAGATTCAGATTTTATTTTGAATTTGCTTAAGAATTTTAAACACCCGGGTTTTTATTCAAAACACCTTTCGAAATGATACCATATATTTTAATCCATAATATATATATATATATATAGCTTGAGTAACCCCAAATTATAAGAAGGAACTGGGTACTACCAAATAGTATCATACATCCTTACAAGAAGGATAATACTCAAGATAACATTTTCCATCCAAACGTATCTCTTACCCATTTTTAGTTATTTTCGAGCCACTAGAACTAGTTAACTTAAAACCACTTCTTTCTTTTTCAAACCCATTTTAAAACAATACTAAATATATTCCCAAATAAATAGTTTTTATTAAACTATCAATTTCCAACTTACTTTGTATTCGTCTGGATTCGAACTTATCCCAACCGTACAATGACAAAGGAAATTTTTTTACCAAGTGCAGAATATCGTTGGCCTAAGAAAACATCCGATCGTCACTTTATAAGATTTCCTATCACCAAAACAAATCGGGGTTCATTTCCCGAAATAAACCAAAGAAACATATTTTTCTTTAAAATTCTCTTTTCCAAAAGTAGTTATACCTAAAAACAACTTTAAGTAAACTACCAGCACCATTTCCAAAATCATTTGAAGTGAAAATAAACATATTTACTTATGTTAAATTAAAATTTGATTTATCAAAACAATTATATAGCGAGATCTTAATGGTAGCAATCCCCTACTTAGAAACATGAAAACGAACACCGACGATATTGCAATCATCGTCGGAAATATTTTCCAGCAACCGAAGTGAGTTCAGTGCCTTTACCTCCTTGAAAATCCTTAGAAATATTTTTATCCCCAAAACATTTTCAAATATTGTTATTATCTTCTAAATCTGGTAAACCATTTTCCCAAAATTATTGAGATTTAAATTCTTAATTTGTTTTATTTATAAAACACATTCTTATAAATCAAATTTATAAAATATCTCCCTTTAAAGGAAATCATTTCTCAAATATTTCTTATGAAAATATTCTAGCTTCCTTATATAAATCATTCTTCAAGTATTATTTCAGAGATATTTAAGTTTTTGTTAATAAACTTCTTTTATAAACCCCAATTAAATACAACCAACTTTTATATTCAATCATTTCCAAAATATTATTTCAAAATATTCCAAATTACTTTTAATAAAACAACATTCATTAAAACTTAATTTTTAGCCCAACATTATCAATGAACGCCCTATAGTCAAACTGTGAAACTTAATTCACAAGGTGTTCGTTTCAATGTTCCCAAAATTCCTATTTATCCAACCCAGGTTTCTAAAGGAAGATTCTAGGTAGATCAACAGATAATGGTCAATTCTTATAACAGAGCAAGCATGACTAATCAGATTCTAGATGACAATGGAATATTATCATTTCTAACAACCAAGCACAACTAAGAATAACTATATTAAAATTTGAAAAATTATTATATATATATATATATAATATAATCTTTGGTAAAACTATTTCATTTACCCAAATTTTAAATCAATATTGTGTTAGTTTGGTCATGTTTAAGTGTTTAGGAAATCCCTATCGATAATGTTGGCCGAACGCATCGACCATAATTCTTAAACCACTCAACAGATCAAACAACACAATACAAACATTTTTATTTCACTAACAAATATGCACTTTTATATATAAACACTCAAACTCATCCTAAGGTCTCACTTACTCTATCACAAATGAGTTAACCACACTAAAGCCTAGGTGTTCGCTCAACCTAAGCTCTGATACCAACTGCAACAACACACTTTTCCGTATAGTTTAAGCGGCCAATAAACCACACATGACCCACTCAAATTGAATGGAAAGACAGCTAGTTAGGGGGAAAAAAAGGAAGAAGACAAGAAGAAAAATAACAACACAGAATCTCACAACGAAATGAATGATCTATAACACATAACAAACCTTTACACAAAAACAAACTGTAATATATGTATATATAGAAATCAATCAGAGTATACTAACTTATTTTAGCCCGGACAATTATAACAACATGTCCTCATAATTGCTGATAAATACAACAATGAATACAATGGAAAAATAACCATGTACATAAATACGTCTTTAGGCCTCCAGCTCATCTCTTGAAGCTTCAAAATATCCAACTACACCTGGAAATATGCTCGGCCTGACCCGAACATTATAGGAAAACAACACCCGAGTCAGTCTGGTAAAACCAGCATGAGAAACTCAAATAACAAGGAATTTTATTTATTATAACTTGTAAAATCCTTTAAACTCAAAGGTATCTCGTAAGACCAAGCCGCACATAACCATGGATGGATATTTACCTTACGATAACCAAAACATTTATATTTGAAAATCTGGTGATATTATAATAATGTCTAAGGGTGAAAATAATAATAATCAAGTAGCCGTGATGCTCGTGAGTGTACATCACAACAATACTAGGTATATAATCAAAAACCGATAAGGCATGTTCGCTAATTATGTAGTGTTTTATGGAGGTGCCCTCAGTACTTCGAGGAACAGTCCTCCTGCACAAGGATCATAGATATCCGTCCGAAGCAGCATACGTCTTCAGTGATGTATCATAGGAAAAACATAGCTGGTCTCGCTAAGACCGATTCATCAACCCATGCATGCATAACAGCTGTAAGTAATGTCTAGGTGGAGCCAACTACAACCTGTGGGTTTGCCAACCGTACTGGCCATGCTACCTATCTCTAGTTTTAGTCATTACCCCTGATGAGGTTACGTCCGGCATTCCAGCTCACGCACCTCCATCAAAAAAGATTATGAAATCCTATATGGATTCCAATACCCCAAAAGGTCTCGGAATCACATATGGATTCCCACATCTCAAATATACCATGAAACTGCTCCATAGGACCGTATATGGTTTCGGAGTGGTTACAGTTTTTGAGTCGTCTCTTACGAGTACACTCTTCCATTTCCCTGGCGCTCCAAAATCCAATCGTCGATTTCTGGAATGCTCATTACCGGTTCTTTAGGAAATAACCAGAAAAAACATAAGAGCGGGGATCACCCCCTAACAGTTTAAGTGGATGTATCTCCTTATCATTTGTCCTAGAAGAAACAAATGAGTTTATACATATAGTATAGTACCACCGATAGTAACCGTACCATATAATTCCTGTGTTTCACCAAGATTTTTCCAGAGTTAAAATCCTTTGGTGTTAAGTAGGGAATATTTCCATACCACTAAAATTAAGAAGGATTGCATATTTAGGCCAAGATTGATAGTCTGTTATTTAATTATCAGATAAACAAACATTCAAAACAAAGATTATTTTTCCCATGGGAATCACTAAGCCTCATTTAATTAAATTTCCATTAATTAAAATCTCTTCCAGAATATTTACCAAAATATTCATATAGTTATCTCACTGGGATAAGTGAATTCAAAAACTATTCCTTTCAAAAATACTTGAAAACCCTTAAAAATAGATTTTGGAAAGTATCATTCAATACCAATCATGGATCGTAGTTTACTCAATGGCTACATCGCTATCCCAGCGAATCCATAGTTAAATGTAGGCAATCCCTGCCCCTCGAATTACGCTATGGAAAATCAACCACTTTCTTCCAAATCTCTTTATTTTATAAATAGCTCCAAATCTATTTATAAAGTTTCTTTATAAATTTCCAATCTATTTATAAAACATTCTTTATAAACATTCTTTCCAAATCTCAAACCCCATTTATAGAACTTCTCCTTTTCAAATCTTTAAAAACTTATTGATAAATTCTTTTATAAATATCCAGAACCATTTATAAACTCTTCCCATATTTAAAAAACTTATTTACTAAACACTTTAAGTCACTAAGGTTCCCTTGATAAACCATAAAGTATTTAAAATAACTTAAAACAATAAGTTATTATTTAAAGATCCTTCTATTTCATTTTAATTAAACCTCATCTAAAATAATAACTTTAAAATCTCATTAATAATATATTAAAGTAATTTTAAACACTATATTGTTTTAATAAGTTAACTTCAAAACAACATTAATATAATAATTAATTAACTTTAAAACGTTATTAATACAAAAATGAAATATCTTTTAACTGATATTAATATGATAATTAATTAGTTAACCTATATATATAATTAAGTATCTTAAATCAATATAATTAAATAACTTTAATTAAAAATTTAAAGTATAATTAAATCACTTTGAAAAAATAATCAAAATATAATTAAAGCATTTAAAAAAAATCAAATACCTTTAAAATAATAATTAAATAACTTTAAGAAATAACCTTTAAGAATCATGTAAATAAAGTAATTAACTTTAAATCATTATTAAAACAAATATTAAATATCCTTAAAGCATTATTAATAAATAGTTATTACATTTTAAATCATATTACTAAATGATAATTATCTTTAAAACCTTATAATAATTAATAATTATTCTTAAAATAAATTTTAACTCAATAATTAACCTTTCAAATTTGAAAGAGGCTTGACAATCACAATGGTACTTAAATAAGCAACCATATCATTCAATTTCACTTTCCAAGTTAATAAATGATATTTACATAATCAACAACTATGTAAACAAATTCAACACTTAGCCGTCATTGGCTAACATATCACTTATTCAAAGTGGCATATCAATTAATGATATATAATCAAATGCCCAAAACTATAAGATAGCAGAACGCGGACTTATTCTGCTAATTAAATGTCAAATTAATTTAACTAGCGAAATGGTGTTTTATCCCGCTAAACAAATGTCCAATTATCATATTCAATCCAATTTAACTCAAAAATATTTTATTTAGCCAAATAAACATCAATAATTAAGGTATATAAATTTAAACGACGTTATTAATTAAAACAACGTAATTTAAATCCTGTCCGTTTTCATATGTCTTAAATTTATACTTGTCCAAAGTCATCAGTAAGTTACACTACAATGTTGTACTCATCAATACGAGTACAATGCAAAAACCCACATGTCAATCAGATAAAATATGAGCAAGATATAGTATTTTGAACTCAAGTGCTTATATATAAATAAATTAAAAAAAATAAACCAAGTTTTCTCACCAATATATGAATGGGCCAAGCCCATTAATATTTCAATCCGCATCCACATAAATAGCTTCTTCCCGAAATCACATTCAATTTCCAAAATTGCCTGGATGTGCACGGCGTACATGCGTGCATGCGGCATGGAGCTCCGACCTCTCATTGTTGGCTTCAAGTCCACCCACAAATTCGCCTAACCTTGCTCGCTACGATGGCACCAACACCTCAGCTTCAGGACCCTCCGGTTGAATTCTGACTAAGCAAAACCGAGCTCAATATTGCATGCAGTTTCAAAAATCTCCTCCTCCCCACCACCTTGGCCATCTATCGTCCATGCCATCTATTCCTTTAGAACTGCCACCTCCTGCAGCACCTTTGACCACCATCTTGCCAACTCCGATGATCCTCTCTGCCACCAACACAGTCGCATCCTCGTGTGAAACCCAAAGCTTCCCAAACCCTAGTTTTAGCTATTCTCGACAACATGGACCACTAATAAAAATCGACCACGGTCATCACCTCCATCTCGATCCTACGCTCCTCACCGACTCCTCCAATCAACCCCTCGACCATGGGTTCACCAGAAATTATTTGTCGAATGAAATTTGGTCATCTCTTTCTCGTCGATGAACTAAGCCACTAAAAACATGCGGACACTTCTAAAAATCCTCAATCGCCGATACGAACCCGTCCATACACTCTGTTCGTCAATCCGTGATCGTCGAGAACGATCGTTTTCTCGACCACTTGCTGTTATTTACAAATATCACTCAAATTACTTGACAAAAACCCATAAAACTATTTTTAAATAAGCTAGATTCGATGACGAACAACTTTCATTTTGGTGGCAAAGGCTAACGTTAAATGGGTTTGAGGAATTTGATTTTTGAAGTTGAGGAAAGCTTTGAATTTGCAAGGTTTTTTAAATTAACAGAGGAAGCAAAAATTGAAGAAGAAGAAGAAGACGACTCTACTTTTTCTTAGTATATACATACATACATGCTTTAATCTAAATAATTAAAACAAAAACTCATTCTTAAGTCAAACCAAGGGACAAGGTGGCTGCTATTGTGATGGGGGAACAAGTGAAGCAGGGGACAAGGCAGTTGGTAGGCGGAAAGAAAAACAAAAGGTTTGCTATTGTGTACATATGTATATGTGTTGATTTTGAATAGATTTTGGTGCCCCGCTACCCTACATCACGACCATGTAGGAGCCATGAACGACACAAAATAAAGTACAATTGCGTATAGAAATACTATATGATTACAAAACAACAACAAAATGCACAAGTTATCTAATTCTGTAAATTTTCAAAAATACCAACATTTGACGTAAAATACGTCAAATGCCAATTTAAATATCTTCTAAATTAAAAATTATGGAAAAATTCTATAAATTAAATTAGAAATACGTCATTTAAAATCAATCGGTTATTTGGAACATAGATTTTATTACAAAAACCCCAAATCGAATATTTAATACTAATTTAATATTTCAAAAATCAATGTGATAAAATTCCGGGTCATTACACTAACATAGTCGTACCGACCCGTAAGAACTCCTACTTGTAAACAATAGTGTAATAAAGGAAAATTTGAAGTGGACATAGGCCAAAGTACGTCGAACCACTATAAATCCCTTTGTACACTTTCTTACTCGTTTTTCATTTATTTTCTTCACTTTTTATTCTCTACTCACTTTCCTTAGGCGTTTGTGCCATTTTGGTACTTTCATTGAGATCACTAGAATTCATTGATTTGGGATTTGAAAATGATTCTGAATGACTAGACAATTAACTAGAAGGAATGTTGTTGGAGAAATCGACTAGGGGGCAGCCAGGAGGCATCCTAAGGAGTTAACCCCCCATCAATCTACATAACCAGGAATGAGATGGAAACCATGATTAATGGATTGCAGGAAAGGATGATAACTCGCCATGAAGAAATGATGGATAACTTCTTAAGGAGAATGGGACAGATGGGAACAGTCGGAGTTGCTGTAAATTAGAATCAAAGACCAGAAGCCGGAGCATAGGTAATTGGAAGTAGAGTAGGATGGCCCAGGACAAACCCCAAGCGAAACATACGATTCGATACCGACCCATAAGCATGGTTCGGTACCGACCCACAAGGGCTCGGTGGCATGGGTCATCCTGGGCGAGGAAGGGATGATATGCATCCTAGAGATGATGCGGAGCATATGAACGCAAATTAGAATGCAGAAGTATAACCGAAGGAGTATGTACCGGAGTTCCCTCGTAGAGTTGGGGGCGGGCTAGAAATGCAAACTTGGGAGTTCATTTGGTTGACGACGATAGTCCTGCTGAGATGGTGAGACGAGCTATGTGGGGTGAATTGCCTAACTGAAACTTGGAGGATGGGAACAGGAGTCCATTCACTCCAAACATTCGGTGCGCTAGGAATCCGCACTGATTTCAAGTTAGCTATGCTGGAAACGTATGATTGGAAGATGGATCCAATAGTTCATTTGATGAGGTACATCCCGCACATGGAGGTGTTGGGTGCATCCAAAGAGGTTATGGGATGGTGTTTCCCTTTATATTTGACAGGTTTGGCGGCATTGTGGTTTAGAAAGCTGGAGAACGGTTCCATCAGCATGTGGGCCGAGTTAGTAAACAGATTTGTGAAATGGTTCTGAGCCCATATCTCACGATCCAAGAATGTAATGATGCTAGCAAGAATGAAACAGTGGGTCAGGAAAACCCTCAAGAGTTTTCTAACATGGTTCAATGCGGTCGTGGTCGCGGTCGATAAGCCAGACCCTTCGATGGTTTTAATGGCAGCGGTCTTAAGAATAGCCGCAAAGACAGATTTCAAGATTGCTTTGGAATAGGATCCTCCGAGGGATCTTGTAGAGTTTTATCACGAGGTTGAAAGTTTTCTATGCCAGGAGGACACTGAAGTATGAGGAAGACGTCAATGCTTTGGATGGCAGAGGATCGCTCAGAGCAGGATCTTGCAAGGACAAAGGAAAATGGAAGATGGATGGTGGCTTTGAAGGATTAAAGCGGCAAAGAAGGGAATCGAAATTCTCTTCTTACATAGATTTAATTGAGACCCGCAGCAGATTTATCTGGATACTAGGGGACAAATCCATTATCGAAAGCCGACAATAAGAGAACCCATGAAGTGTGGAAGGGCATTTGGAAATACTGCTTATTCCATAAGCTAGATAGGCATAACATAAATGATTGTAGGCTCTTGGGGGATCTAATCGAGGAATAGGGTAGAGATAAACGATTACAACAATATGTGAGAAGCCAAGCTACGATGCTGGAACAAGAGCAGCCATCAACTGTAGTGAATGGAAATGGCCTTGGATCATAGCAAGTTGATGAGTTGGCGACCTATTTTCTTGGAGAACTGGTCTATAGCAAGGAATACGGTCTAGAGATCTTTTGTGAAAAATTTTAGGCTCCCTACCTCTATAAATAGAGGGGTTGGGCTCATTTTTAAGATTTTTTGGCTCTTGCTCTTTTTTTTAAAATTTCTTGTAATCTTTACCCAAATTATACCGACCCCTAATGGAGTCGTACCGACCCGTAAGAACTCCTACTTATAAACAACAATATAATTAAGGAAAATTTGAAGTGGATGTAGGCCGGAGTACGCTGAACCACGATATATCTCTGTGTGCAATTTCTTACTTGTTTTTCATTTATTTTCTTCATTTTTTTATTATCTACTTACTTTCCTCAAGTGTTTGTGCCATTTTCGGTTCAAACAGTCTCCTAGGTTCATCTAGGCCAATGACTCGTGTCTCTTAGTGATATGTATTATTCAAACCTACTCTAATACCAATTTTTAATGCCCTTACTTCTATACCCATACTACTTAAGAGTGGTACTAAGTAATATTGTCAATCAATATGGAAAATGAAGTGATATAGGGCACATACGTAAATATTCCCTTGAACCAACACGGTACATGTCTCGAATATCGATAATACTTACCATATTCGTACTTGGTCTCGGCACAAAGTAATAGACATGTATGCCTATTGGATGAACAATACACAAACACAGATAATAAATATCAATCAGAGAACATAGAGTCAGAATGCAACAAATATAATATATTACATAATACAATACATAAGTCCATGGGCTATAAAATGAAAGTTTCTAGCCCAATACATCATATATCATAAACTACTACATAATAGATACAAAAACGAGGCTACAAAAATGTATAGGGAATGTATCATCATATATCTCCTACTAGCCTCCAACAGATCCATACTAAGCTCCATCCTCACCGAGTACCTGCACTAGAAGTCGCTTGGACTAACCCGAGTATTACAAAGAACACACAGATCGGACTATGTCTATTTATAATGTCAAATAATATAATGACAAGGGAATGTATGTAATAGAATGAGAATATCATATAAGGTAAAATATATAGTGAGATAGCCTATGTAACGACCGTGATTTATTACCGTCGTAATAAATATTTTTTTAAAAAAAAAATTGGTAACGACCGTGATTTTTAGTTGCGGTCGAAGTAAATATATTAATAGAAATTTTTTTACATATATTTTTAATTTAAAATTTGAAAATAAAATAAAATCAATAAATTTAGAAACGCAATTCATTTGTAAGTCAGTTTAATACTTCAAGGTGATGCATGTTTGAAATGTACAGCACTTGCCTTCACGTGGATAATGAAAAGCATATTTGCTCTCTTGACGTTCAAAGTTATAAACATAATATAAACCAAGTGTGAAAGACACATTTTCATTTGCAATCCTTTCAGTTCACAGCTACACACCTCATCCTCTGCATGTCCTTTTTCTTTCCTTGCTTCCCTAAGGCATGTTGCATTAAATGGATGTGTACCTAAAAGCCTCTCAGCACTTATTTCTTTGACATATATCTATTAAAGTAAAGAAAAAAATATATGCCTTGGCAATATTTTACATTCTTCGAATGCTCTGCAGAACATTAATGGCCAAGTGAGGGTTTTCTCTTTCAGATCTGCGTTATTATTTGGCCTTGAAACAATTGGTGAGTTCAAAACTCACACATCTAATTTACTCACCATTCCGTTTGAGTGCGTACGAAAATTTGTTGCCCTGGTATTACTATTTCGTTCCATTCTTATTTCATTGTTCGCATGCAATTTTTTTTACTGTCAGTTCTTTGTGGGCGAGTATTAAATTGCACGGTTGTTTTTTTGTCCAGGCTAGTGTGCAAGAAAGTAATTTCTGACCATCCTATAAATCCATGCGTGCAGAGTTGTACCCATTCTTTTTGAGTGTTATAGTTTTATTAACTTCATATTTGGGTGAGGGTTGCATTTCACAAATTAACGTGTGCGCATTAGCGTAGTGTGCGTACATCACCGATTTTTCATGCAAATAGCTCATACACGAAAATCATGCCCAGGCGAGTATACATTTGTTGTCAGGTTATTTTATAGTTTGTAATCCCTACACGTATGCATGAATTCCTTGAAAACTTCCCTGGTTAAGTATTTTTACTAATTTGCCTGGTCAAATATTTTACTTCGAATTTTACGTGCGTCTGAACTTTGCTCGAAGTGCAAAAATATTATCTAGGTATCATGCGTACAAAGAAAATAAGTGTGCGTACATGCTAGGATAGTGCAAAGTTAGTGATGCAAGTTTTTCTTCACTAAGATCACCACATTTAAATTATCACCTACATGCGCAATTGTGTAATGTGCGTACAAAAGAACTTTTCGCCCAAGTAAGTACGCATGTTTGAAGCTTGCGCGTGTTTGTAGCTTGCCCAAAGTACAACCCAGTTTATATATCAATTCACGCGTGCGTTCTAGGTTTTATTTCATTTGCGTGCATTGAATGTTGCAGTGCGTGTGCATTATAGCTTGCCAGGTCTTGCATGAATTACTCAAAATAAAAAATTGGCCAGGTTACATATTGTCTTTCCTCATTTATATGCATGCAACTTTAGTGTGTGTGAAAAGGAATTGCCTCACTGTATATTTAGAACATTTTGTTATGCAGGCATAAACAAAATTTAATCCAAGTCATGAATTCTTGTACACCTGTTGACTTGACAGTTCAGGCAATTTGGGCTGAAATGTTTAAAAAAATTTGAAGTGTTATTTTGGTTTTGTACACTTTATTGTTGCATCCACTAAAGTTTGGTTCACCTCTAATCCACTCACGTGTGCATAGGTTGTAATTCATGTATGAAGTGTTAGTGTATTTCAAAAAAATAAAATAAAAATAAAAAATAAATAAATAAATAAAACTAAGCCAAGCCATTATAATTTCAGTATGAACGTGCATGTTAAATTGCACGAAAGTGTTTAAATACTAGTGTTTAATATACGTTGAACCGGTGTTTGGTTTTAAAACGTATTTTTGCGCCGTTATTTTTATAACGGAAATTTTACTCCGGTGATATAATTTTTGAAGCGTATTGTTTTAATGAGGTTTTTGACAAATAAAAATTACTGTTGTATTGACTTCAGTAACCGTCAACTTAAAGTGGATTTTTAAGCGGCTATCCCGCAACGCTGATTTGATATCCGTTTTTACGGTGTTTTGTGAAGCGTAATTTCCTCGTCGAAATTGCAATAGTTGTTGCTGTTTTAATCACGTGTTTTAAAAATCGATTTAAAATAAAAGTGTTTCCAAAAATTTTACAGTTTGCGCTTTCAAAAGAATGAGAAAGCGATTTAAATGCTTCAGTAAAATTGAGGACTATGAACCCTCACTTTTACTGATTCGCTTAATTCCGGACTTGTCCGTTTGAGAACGTAAAATGTTATTTATATAAAATACACAATTTTGCACTTTCAAGGAAACGATGAAGTGATTTAAACGATTTAGCAAAAGTGCGGAGTATGGAACCACACTTTTACTATTTCGGTTAATTCCGGACTCGTTAATTGAAAATCTGTTGTTTGATGATTTTGATGAATTTGCACTTTCAAGGAAACGATGAAGAGAATCAAACGATTTAGTAAAACACGTGGTATGGGACATGTGCGTTTGCTATTTCGGTTAATTCCGGACTCGTTAATTGAAATATTTGATGATTTCGTGTGCTTTCGAGCCACTATGATGGACCTTCGGGTCATATGATGGACCTTCGGGTCAAATACCAGTACTAGACCTTCGGGTCACTCTGCGGACCTTCGGGTCATTTGTTGGGCGCCAAAATTATGTTGAGTACTTGGTAGGCTTCGGCCATTTGTTGATGCACGTGCGGCGAATTAAAAATTCGCCATCTGATGGGATCGATCCACCTTTTATGTTGGTTTTTCTAGTTATCTTGTTTTGATTTCTAGATTTTGCGACTGTTGATTTTCTAGTTATCTATTTTGATTTCTGGATTTTGTGAATTGCGGCTTTGAATTCAATTATGAATTTGGAAGTTGAGTTTGAGTATAATCTCATCTGAGGTTATAAATTTGCGTATTGCTGTTTTAAATTCAATTGTGAATTTGAAAACTGATTTTGATGGAGTTTAAATTGAGATTTCTTCATTTAAACTATGCTGATTATTTATGCTGTATAGTCTCATTCGAGACTATAATCATTTGTTTAAGTGTTGTTTATCATTCACTTATTTTTGAGAATAAATTAGACTGATCCGTTTATTATTTTCTTTTAAATAATACTCGGGTCAGACCGAGTCATTTCAGGGTAATCTCTATCTCTGATTCAGTAGCAGCTTCAGCTTTTGGGATTTCGCATCATCTTTTGTCTAGCCTTCGAGGAGTTCTTTTGGTTATTTGACTCTCATCTTATGTATGTATTGATGGATATGTATATGTATCAGTTCATGTGAACCATCGATTGTTGTAGCATGTATTCCAGACTAATCTTCCGCTATATATCTGATATTTCTGTTCTGATGTGATTATACTATTTGTGTTATTGTTATTATGAGTTGTTCTGAATTTTTCTTAAGCCACTGTAGTTTCGTTTTAGATTTGGATTGAATATATATCTTTGGGAGTAATTTTCACAACTCCTATCGATGTAATCAATATTCGTCTAAGGCATAACTTACGGATGGTCGCTTCTAACAAGCCTTATTCTTCTCAATAGCAGACGTTATTCCTTATAATAACCTTTGTTATTGTGAGCATAGAGGTGGGGCGTCACAGCCTATCAAATCATCCATACAAAATTCAACATCACATAAATAATAAAGATAAACGACCGTAATCCAAACCACAATCAATACACAAATGTTTTCTCTAAAATACCAAATCATTAAAAGTATGGATATAACGGGGACTACTACACTTTAGATGCACTTTCTCTAGTATAGCCACTCATTATAGGAATGAGAACAATATATGCCAATCCACTACACACATATTCCGAACCAGACGAGAGACTAGTGGCCGTATGCCTGCTCCAAGAACCTAGGGTCTACTATGCCGTATGCTATGTAGCCGGATCTGTTCCTACAGCCACTACGCCATAAATGGCCTACTGCAACACAAAAAAAATGTTGGCTCAGGCCCGAAAAATGTTGCCATAGGTCTATGGCAACACTTTTAGGGTGATGCAATTTTTGCCGTTGCCTTAGACCTCAAAGGCAACATTTTGACTATCTAAGGCAACATAAGTAATATTGTTGCAATAGAACCCTATTTGGGTCTATGGCAACACCCATAGGTATCTGTAGCAACATTCCAAAATGTTGCTATAGATATTAACTTTCTGAATTTGTGGGGCCCACAATGTAGAGCATATTTGATTTTTTTTAATAAAAATAAATTTTTATTTAATAAAATGCTATTGCATAGAATTTGATATTTAAACAGTAATTTATTTAAATAAATATTTTATTTCAACATTTGAAATAGTACAAATTCCTCACTCCACTATTTTACAATTCAATGATATATAACACTGATATTCACATATACAGATATTCCTCACTACATCACTCAGTTCACTCATTACATATGCAGTTTCAATTTATACAGACACCGACACTAAGAAATATATGCCGAGTGCCGAGCCGAAGGCGAGCCGAGAAGCGGGTCCGGGCGCAGCGCCGGCGGGGGTCCGGGGCACCGCAGTCCCGGCGGGGATCGACATAAAATGATGCACCACACATACTTCGGAAGATCGAGCCTTCTTTGAAACGACGTAAAATGATGCACCACACATACTTCTAAACCACCAGCCTCCATCCTCTAATTGCCTCACCAACAAACTATTTCAGCTGCCAAATTCGACTTCAGGTTGCCAAATCGCCTAATCACCTAATCACAATCGCTGATTACCCATTCCGACAACCCAAACATCATCAAACTTTCACACTGCAAATTCGCAACAAAACCAAGCACCACCCTTGGCTGATAGCAAACAACATTGCTTCTCACATTGCTTCTAGGTCAGTTCATACATGTACATTAGTTCAAAGCACCAAGCTATATATCTTCAGATTTGGACCATCATTAGCCTACAAAAGAAAAACCAAACTCGTTTACTCAATGTGAAAGAACAAACTGCAGTGAAAAATTTGAAGTATATCAATGTGGAACTACAGGAAACCAGACATTTTGATAACAATACCATTCACACAAAGTATCGAACACTTTTAGTGCATTACAAAATAGCTCTTCCAGTCATTCTCTATTCTATCTTCAAGTTGCAATATGGAAGACCACTCCAATCCAAATTCAACAATAGACCTCAAAATACATAAAGCAAGATGAAATTTGAAACTTACCATTCAGATACAGAAAATGCATAAAATCCACAGTATCAAATATCACAAAATGAAAAAAAAGGTCAAAACAAACCGGAAATTAGACAGCCTGCTCTTCATTGGACTGCAGTGGTATCTCAAGCAACTCAAGAGGCACAGTCTCGACGCTCTTAGGTGTGTTCCTGGCAGCAGCAGCAACAGGAACAGCAAGAATCGTGTGCCCTAATTTTCACATAGAGAGGAACGAGAAAGAAGAGCTGATGGCGACGACAGCGGTGGCAAAAGGGGTTTGAACGGAAAACTTTGTTTGGCTTCGGGTTTTGGTGTCGTGACGGGGCTCTGGTTGGAGCTAGATGGTGGTGATGGGTCAGGGGGTAGCTGGGGGCGATGGGTCAGGATTTGGTGGCGATGGGTCAGGGGGTAGCTGGGGGCGATGGGTCAGGATTTGGTGGCGATGGGTCAGGGGGTAGCTGGGGGCGATGGGTCAGGATTTGGTGGCGATGGGTCAGGGGGTAGCTGGGGGCGATGCGTCAGGGGGTAGTTGGGGGTGAGGAACGAAAATATGATTTGGAAATTAGGGATTTGGAAATTGGGGGTGAGAACGAAAATGATCTGAAAAGTAAAGCGGGAAAACAAAAATTTGCAGCAAATTGTAGCGGTGATCCAATTTAACAATCGGATTAAATGTAGACCGTTGGATCGTATTCACGCGGATTGCTAATTTTATTAATTTTTTAATCTGAATACATCTATAGCAACACTATATAAAAATGTTGCATCGTGTTACACTTTTTTAGCTAGAGCAACACATTTTTATGGCTAAGGTAACACCATAAATACAACGTTGCAGTAGGACCAAAATTTTATATCTATCGCAACATTTTAGCTGGCAACACCTTGCAAAAATGTTGCAGAAGGTCATTTATGGCGTAGTGAGCCTTAGTTACCTCGATGGGAACTATGACACATATCCACCTATGACTCGTATAAGCATAGTCTTGGTCATGACCTGCTTTGCCTCTATAGGTAACAGACTGCTGGCTTAAGCAACACCAATGACTACTGGGCACCTACCCTATGGGTCATCTAACCCAGCAATAGCTACGGTGTTGCAGATCTGGGGTGCGACCCTACCAGTAGGGTGGATTCAGGCCAATCCGGTTCACTCCCGAGCCATAAAGGGAAACAATGTGGACGATCATATAGTACTCATCTTATTGCTATACATATCTTCAATCGTAGGCTGACACATGGCTCACATAAGTCACCACATGACTATCGAATACTCATCACAGGGGGTATCACCATGTACATATGAGCGTAATCCCCGTTTGAGTGACATTTACTTACAATGAATAATCAAACAAATAATATATCGATGTCCCATACCACTGCATGTTATTCGAATAATTATTCATAGTTCATAAACAACACTTGATCCATGCTGAATATCTCTATATGATAAGTTCGATGAATAATCGAATAAGTATAACCTAAAGTCCTGTACCAGCCGGTATCACTAAACCGTTTATTCAAATTCCTCGTCACACAGAAATAGAAAAATATGTCAAAAGTAAAAATATCATCTCTATGCAAGAATATAATATAATAAAGTTTCTATAACAAAATATAATATAATATTAGCTGGTATTAAAATAACATTCAATAATATACATTTAAACGTCCTTTACTTATGTATAAATCTTTATATATAGCATTTTCATTTATAAATATATTGCATACATATAATTTTATAATTGTGTATATACTTATGTTTACTTAGTTTGTTATATTTTGATATAAAGATAGTTTTCAGTTTAAATATATATATATATATATATATATATATATATATAAAGTTCCAAATAATCTCTTGCATAAGTGTTTGTCTTCACCTTCCCAAATCTGGAAAACACACACACGCATACCCAATCACAATATTACACACACACAAAGTTTTACATATTCATCATCAACAACTCATGTACATAGAGATGCAAGGAGTCATGTATAGGCATGAACGTATCCGGTCCTACACTCATTCACATTCACGAACACACATGTCAAAACCCAGGTATGCACGAAAAAGCAACACAGGGGTGTCGACCGGTTACCCCCACCCATTGACCTTTGCAGTTGATCGGTGGACCCAAAGGTCGATCGGTCGACGACCTTTTTTGGTCATTTGATCGCTTACATCATTTGCTCACTTTCTCTCTTATAGAAAACGTTTAGGGTTTATTTTTAGTTGAGGTGGAAGCATGAGGAGATGGAAATCTCTAGAGAATGAAATATCAGGAAGCAAGAAAATGGATTTGGGTTTAGTGAGCAAGTTGGGCTTGTGCTTTAATTCTTTCTTTTCCACTTTCTCTCTTTCTTTTATTTTTTTTATCAAATGAAAACATATAAGGCCAAATAAAATCCAATTACTTCAATGAATTACTTTTCAATAAATTACAAGTAAAATAAAATTTCCACAATTTTTATTTAAATAATTAATCAACTTTATTAAATCATTTACTTATTAATTTCTAATCTATACTTATTCTTTTCAATCCCATATTTCTTTTTAATTCCAAAGTTATCATAACAATACTAATTACTTAATTCAAATTC
The DNA here is from genome assembly GCA_030737815.1 of Allium fistulosum. NCBI lineage: Eukaryota > Viridiplantae > Streptophyta > Magnoliopsida > Asparagales > Amaryllidaceae > Allium > Allium fistulosum. Next base: position 1,261,895,434 of record CM060901.1, read on the forward strand.
CAAATAAATTCATTATCTATTATTATCTAAATTACTATAATTAGCTTAAACTAATTATTACTTAAAAATCGAGTTATCACATGACTTTTGCAATCTTCTATGGTATTTTATTTAGAAAGGGTTTTTGAACTTCTCTATTTTACTCCAATCTTTTTGGAAATGTTTTAAAAGTATTTCAAAAGGTATTTGTTTTTACAAAAGAAGTTAATATAAGAAAAAATCTTTATTATCAACAAACAAAAAGGGGTTTATCTTTTATTATAAGGTGATTCTATTTTAAAAGAAATAAATATTATGTAACAAATATTTGTTAAACATTTTATATAAATGTTGTATTGAAATATAGATTTAAAAATAGTATTTTATAAATAAAAGAATAGATTTATAAATGGTATTATATAAATAAAAGAATAGATTTATAAATGATATTTTATAAAAAGTAAATTCATATCATTTTATAAATTCGACTACCAAATCACATTTGTGAATTTATAGTGATATATGGGATGGTCGTTTTATGGAAAGAATTTAGTTTGATTTTGGAACCCAAGGTTTGAGATAAGTATACGACATTTAAAGAAAAGTGATGTATAAAATGAAGTCTTATTTTAAGTTGAAAAGAGATTTCTAAAAAGAGGATTTATAAATAGAAATGATATATTAAAAGGGGTTTTATAAATAGAAAAGAAGATTATAAAAGGAGTTTTATAAATATAAAGGAGATTTATAATAAGGAGTTTTTTAAAGAGGGAACGAGATTTGATTTCCATAAACGATCAATTTATATTATGATGGTATGGAAAGTACTCTTTTTCATACTTAACAACAAATTCTAAGGTAGAAAGACTTGTCTTTATTCTTAGAATTAAGAATGTATGTCGAAGCAAGATTAGTACGCTAACTTGTCTGACTACAATGTTAATTAATGGATAATACAAGTTTGAAATCGGAAAGTGGGGGAAAGTATAGTTGGTCTAATTTCCATATGATCCATTTATTTACACCAAAAGGGAAAGTGGTTTGGATTTATAGTAAACAATGTTTTTAAATGAAATTTGTTTTTAACCCATTTAATATTATTTTTGAAAAAGGGAAATCTTTCCTAAGATTTGTGAATATACTTATACCTTTGAGATAAGTATTTGGATATTTTCTAAGTATTGGAAATGTAGTGTTTTGTGAATATACTTATACCATGAGATAAGTATATGGATATTTTTCCAAGCATTAAAAGAGTATAAGTGAATAGTGAATGAATAGTATACATACGTATATCTTTATAAAAGTATTTTGATACTAGTATTTATAAAGTGGTTTTAATCAATGAAAGGATTAGTTAAAGAGGCTTGTGGTTGCTTATTTACTTAATCATGCTTTGTTTCCTTGTATGAAATTAAATCTCTGATTTGATTGTTTGCTTATTTGATAGTTAAATAACCGACTATCAAATCTTGCCCAGTTTTAAGATTATCGATTGTCGGTTCGGAGAGACCAGGATCAGATATGTTATCTGAAAACCACTTCGAACCATCATAAGCATTCGAGTTGGAGACATATTGAAGATGATTGAAGACGGAGTTCTTTAAAGTGCAAGGGCTATTTGCTACTAATCTTGAGGGTGATTCTAAAATGGATGTAGTAGAAGTAGTGCCTTTAGTTTGTTCATATCTTGAACTACATGTATGGATGAATGCTGGCATTTCATTGTTGCTTGGATTGAGTGTTAGAATTCTAAGAGGGATTTTTTAAAAAGGTAAAACATAGCCTCAAGCCTCACATCCGAAGATGACTAAAACAGGCGAGATGAAACAAGGCTATGTGGTTTGCTACCATTAGGGTATGATCATCACTTATATTCAGATCGATATTTATGGATTATGTATGTTGGACCCTCGGAATGGTTTGTCAAGTTGGTAACTGGAGTGGTGATCATACTCGGTATTGTCCAAGAAGAGGTAGGTCGGTTCTGTGTTGGTAGAGGTGCAAGGTTTGCAGCATCGGTACATTTTATCTAGAGTTATACACTTATACTATACGGAAGGCAGACCCTTCCCTTGTCATTGTTGGAATCCATTTTCCAAAACGTGCCTTACGGATTTTGTTGTATACCAAATATGTTGGAATGTGAGATGCAAGCATTTCAGCTATGTTATATATTTATTTTAAACCCTAGACATTATTATAATATCACAAGATTTTCTGATAATACTGGTTTAGTTATCGTAAGGTAAAAACCCGTCCGTATTTACGTGAGGCATGGTCTTACAATATACTTTTATTTCTGAAATTTTTTAAATCATCAAAAATCCATATGGTTTGAGTTTCTCATGCTGGTTTACTAGGCTGATCCAGGCATTATTTTCTTATTATACTTGGGTCAGCCCGAGTATATTTCAGATTTAGTTATGGATGCTTTGGATCTTTAGGAGACGAGCTGGATGCCTCCAAGACGTATTGACGTTTCTTTATTTTTGTTGAATTTTGTGTTTTGTATTTATACGCATTTGCAAGAACATGCTGTTATAACTGTCCAAGCCGATGATAAGTTAGTTTGCTCTGATTGATGTATGTATGTTACAGTTTTTTTTCATAAAAATCTTGTTATATTATATATTACTCGTCATGATTTGAGATTCTGTTTTGTCTTTTCTTTTCTTTCACCCCAACAATCTGTCTTTCTGGCGCTTGGATGATCAGCATGTGAATACCGTGGATGCATTAATGTCAATTTTTGAGGGTCGAAAGGGCGGGTCATCAAAATATTTTATTCATATGATTACACACACACACACACACATATATATATATATATAAATGTAACTATATGCTTATATAAAATTATTTAAATAAAACTATAATATGTATATATATTTATAATATTTATATATATATAATGGTATAGATGTACTCTTATATTTGCATATTAAATTAGTTAATGTGTCAGTTGTGATGTAAATCCCAACATCTATACATGGGCATGTTATACCTTGCATGGATTGATATGTTACACATGCACACACACATATATATTTGTATATGATAAACGTATATATATTATATGTAACATTAAATAAATAATATTATATTATAGTATAAATTTAATTAAATTAAAGATTTTATTTAAAAGAATTTATAATTGTTCTAAATAAATTAGACTTCAAAGGCCCAATAAAGATCCAAAATGGTAAAATAATAATAATTAAAATTGACCTATTACTTCTGCTACGAGGTGGGTGGCCAAGTTTCTACAGTTTGTTTTCGATGTTGATAAATTGCAGATGAGGTGCTACAAGAGTGCTATCATTCTAGATTGACTATACATCCCGATGGTAATAATACGTACCATCTTGGTGGTAATAAGACGTACTGTGATATGAAGTTGACATATTATTGGAGGGGATAAAGAACAAAGCCGGGACATTCATCTCAAAATATATGAACTGCCAATTAGTAAAGGCAGAGCAGAAGAAACAAAATATGTTGATGTGACCACTCGAAGTTCTCGAATGGAATTGGGAACAAGTATCGGTGGATTTCATCGACGGATTGCCTAGGACCAGAGGAGGGTATGATAGCATTTAGGTAATCGTTGATAGATTGACGAAGAGTGCTCGATTCATACCCATTAAATCTAGTAGAATGGCATCCAACTTGGCCATGTTGTGTGTAAGAAGGGTGGTGTGATTACATGGTGTGCCTAAGAGCATCGTGGGTGACCGAGACCCTTTATTCGCTAGTGGTTTCTGGAAGAGCTTACAAAAGGCGTTAGGGGTGAAGCTGCATCTCAGTATAGCTTATCAACCGCAAATTGATAGGCATACCAAGAGGGTTAAACGTATACTAGAGGATCTCTTGCAAGCCTGCATTCTCAATTTTGGAAGCTCGTTGGATGATCATTTGCATTTGGTGGAGTTTGCATACAACAATAGTTATCAGTCTAGTATTTGTATAACACCATTTGAAGCACTGTATGGCCAATCGTGTAACGCTTCTTCATATTAGTGGGAAGCGGGCAAGAAACTGATACTTGGGCCAAACATCATCAGAGAGACCTTGAAGAAGATTGAAATAATTCAGCAATGAATGAAGGCCACTCAAGGTAGGAAGAAGAGCTACGTTGATAAGAGACGTAGAGATTTGGAGTCCTATATCGACAATATGGTGTTTGTGAGGATTTCTCGATTAAAGAACATTGTTCGATTCGAGAGTAAGGGGATGTTGATGCCTAGATTCCTAAGTCCTTTTTTGATAGTTGAGAGGATTCGGAACCTAGGATATAAGGTCGACTTACTCTAGAAGATGGCAAGCATGCACAACATATTCCACATCTTGTATTTGTAGAAATTTGTGCACGACTCAGGCATGACGATTGCATTAGGTCAACTTGATGATATAAAGATTGAACTAGAAGCTTTGAGACCACTTAAGCCGGTACATATTGTCTGACGTGATACGAAATTGCTTAGGATAAAGACGGTAGAGTTGGTGAAGGTTAATCAAGAAAAAGTGAAGGCGATTACACGTGGAAAACCAAGGATAGCATGAAGGCTGCTTATCTAAAGCTCTTTGCATGGTTAGGCCTATTGTTTATCATATTTACTTTCACTTTTGATATCATTTAGAATAGTTTAGTATCTCGAATGCTAGGGTAGGTTCACCTACATCATTGATTGCATGGTTTCCTGTTTGAGACGTTTGATGGTTGCTTAAGTTTGTTGGACATGCGGGGTAATTATGGTCGACTATTCTTTGATTTATTAGGGATCTTGGGGGTGAAATTCCAAAAGAGAGGAAGAGTGTAATGACCCATATTTTATGTATCAAGGATCCTAAATCATTGTTATTTAAATCACATGAGGTCGTATAACTCTATAATTTTGGGAAATGGATACTAGGGACATTTTCTACCTTTAGAATTTCTATCAGATAGTTTGGACCCAAATATTATTGTAAAGCCTATAACTTTTAATAGGGGGCAAACTAGGATATGAAACCACTTCCATTAGATTGGGATGATGGTTTCTCTTTCTGTAGAGTGATCATTATAGGAAAATGGACCTACGATTTGGAAGATATGTCTGTTTTAAGTTTAGACCGTTGCTGGCCAGATTAATGGGTAATTAGTTAAGCCCAAATTTAAGCTTACTAACCCATTTCGAGAATTGTGCCTAATGGGGACTAATGGGATAGATCTAATTCATTTTCCACTTCCTAAAAACTATTCTAAACCTCCATTAACCTAGACCTCATCAAAAAGCTCCTCTTTTCCATACTAAATCTAGCCTAAAACTAAAATTAAGAGGGAACTAGCAAGGGTAGATCTTGGATCCAACTTTTGGCTGCTTGGAAATTTGAATTCTTGTTGTCCACTTTGGATTTGGTTGAGGAGTTTGTAATTTTGGGTATTAGGTGAGTAATTTGATATCCCTCACTATTCTATGCATGTTAATATAGTTAAAAATGTTAGTTTTGATGTTAAAACGTCTTTAAACTCTAATCTAACCTTAATAACACACCTAATGTGTTGTATGGATGTTAGTGATTGATGTTTGCCCTTTCTTGTATTGTTTTGATGTGTTTGTTAGTGCTATTAGTGTAGCTAGCATATGGTTGTCGATTTGGGCAAACCAAGTCAAAAGTGCTCGAAATCGAATGCATCTTGGGCATGTATTTTAGAAGAGTTTAGGGAGTCCATATTCATGTCATGGTTTGATTGGAGTTGATTTTGATGCTTAAAATCATGTCGGTGGAGATATGAGAAGTGATCGGAGGAAGTTGCAGTTTAGGTTGATGGATGAAGTGCTTCAAGACTTAGACTACAAAACTTCAAGAGAAGGCTTTAGTGAAAGCAAGGAAATAAAGTTGCGGGACTTATCTTCCATTTTAGTGAAGTAATTCATCTCGGTATTGGTCCATCAGTACCATCATCTTTTTAAGGCTAGTGGAGGCGGCCAAAGGACTGGGGGAGTTAAGGCATGGGAAGAAGGAGCTCCAAGTAAGCAAAAGAGGAAGCGATCAGGTACAAAGTACTTACCAAATATTTTGCTAAGTAATTCATATCGGTACTAACATTAGCCCATTCATGTTGGTACCAATATGAAATTGGAGTGGCCAGTTCTGGGCAAACTCCTTTGGGATAGTATGAGGTCCTGGATGTAATGCTAGAGGTGTTCGTTCGTTCATTTGTTTAACATTTGATTACGATGTGGCACTGGGGTGAAGGATGATGACTAATGAAAGAAGCAATATGGAGGTGCTTCAATGTGATGGCTTCGAGACTTTGTTGTGCTAACCTTATGGCTTACGCATGATGCCTAACGAGATTCCGATAGGGACGACTCAAATGATGAGGGTTATGAGGGTCTAGAAGAGCGAGTTCAATGAGGAGAGCTCATAGGTAGAAAAATGGATGAGTTCTACTATGGTAAAAAAGAAAATTATAGAACAATGATGGGTTCATAGATGATGGCAAATGGACTGAGGGGTACTCGTACAGTAGGGGTATATAGGGACGCCCACCTGGAGTTATGCGGGATATGTATCCTTATGTAGATTGATCACCCTAGACTTTATGCGATGGTCTCCTCCTTGACTATATAGAGTGGTGAGGGATGAGTACTTAGAAACCAAGACTTTTATATTGGTTTTTAGCTTATGTGGACGTCGTTCAAGCTAACTTATATCGAAAGCACATTGAGTGATATTGAGAATTCCTTGATGGATGCTATGTGTAACAATCTGAAATTTACGCTATAATAATTAATTAACGAATTAATTAAATAATAAAATAAGTTTGTGAAATTATCATAATTGAGCTACGGGAGTAGCACCATTGTGTGTGTGGTAATTTTCTGGTCAATTTCCATATATAGATTGTCAAAATCCGAGCTAGAACGAAGAAGTTATGAATTAAACAAGAAATGAACAAAGAAAAAGAATATATATATATATATATATATATATATAATAGGACAGGTCGACCCTCCCATCAGCTAGGTCGACCTATAGGTCGACCCTAGCTTATGATGGTCGACCTATAGGTCGACCCTAGCTTATGATGGTCGACCTGGCGGTCGACCCACCCTTGTTTGTTGACGAGAATTTGTCCAGGTTAATAGATGACGTGTTTTTCGATTTGTATTCCACCTCATGCGTCCGTGCTTCCATCCGACGGTTCCCATCGAACCTATGACGTGGTTGCACCAGATTTAATCTTCAAATCCAACGGTCTAAGATCCACAAGTGACACTATAAATAAGACCCTAGGCCTAGCTATTTTTCTCATTCATAATTTCTCCATCTGGGTTCATTGCCTGAGGCTGGACCATAAAAGGAATATTTTTCCAAGGAGAAGATCTTTTTAATTAAAATATTTTATACCCTAGAAGTGGATCTGGAAAGGCCAAGGAAAAGAGCTAAGGACCACAGGTGAGTGTTTAAGTAATTATTTTAGATTTTTAAGTAATTTAAAATAATAGGGTTCTCAATAGTTGTAGTCTTTCTGCAATTTTGAGACCATTTTTATATAAGTTGTTTACAGTTAATTTTTAAAGTTCTTTTCAGTCTATTTTATTCAGCTATTTTTATTTAGCTATTTTATTCATTTATTTACAGTTATTTACTGTTATTTACAGTTATTTGTATTTTATTTACGTCCGTTTTACGTTAGAATTCAGCCTGTAAATGTTACTTTCCTTTTATTTCTTTTTACGCGAATAAAATAATAAAAATAGAATAATTCGCTAATATGGACTAGAATATAAAAACACTAAATTTACATAAATTGGATGTAAAATAAGAAGAACTGTAATAAAGAGAATATAGACTGAAATAGGAAAATTTAAGACATTTGCAAGCATAGTTATAACATGTAATTATAACTAAAAAATAGAAAATAGAAGAAATAGCAAAATAAGCTTATTTTTAAACTTAGACCTTGGGTTAAGTTAATAAGCAAAATTATAACACACATGTTATAATTAGAGATAACAGAAAAGGATTATTTTAGAACTTATAACTAAGTTAATAAGCAAGTATAGCAGAGATAACAGAAGAGGCTTATTTTAAGACTTAGAATAAGTTAATAAGCAAACAGAGCAGAAATAACAGAAGAGGCTTATTTTAAAGACTTACACTAACTTAATAAGCAAAGATAGAAGTAGGATCTGTACCGGCAGCATTCCCCTTCAGTCAGGAACTGATGGTCTCACAATAGATCAGGTGAGGATAGGACACGCTTATGCTGAAGTAATGGTAAATAAGTGGTCAATAGATAGAAGCTCAAATCAGGGGGTTTGGGCAAGGGGCGCAACTAGATTTTGGTTGTACGGACCCGTATCCGGTAGCATTTCCCTTTCAGACTAGGACTGATGGTCTCACCTGGGCAGGACATTGTCAAAGAAGGACTAATGGTCTCACAACAAATCAGGTGAGGCTGGACATGCTTATGCTGAAGTAATGGTAAATAAGAGGTCAAAAGATGGAGCAACAAATAGTGCGAGCCAAACGGTGGCCGAGCGTGCTACATCAATGCAGGGATACAAGTCGCTATTGAGTTCCAAAGCGCTAAACAGGTGTCCTTTTGCTGTGGGACCCACAGGATGGGACTAGCTCACAGTGGCACAATAGAGATAGAAAGCCGATTGAAGGGTTGAATTAGGACTTTAGCCTAGTTAAAGTAGGATTAGGATTTCAGTCTAATCAAAAAAGTTATCTAAGACAAGTGCAAACAATAGAAATAATCAGAACTGTCTAAGCAAAGCAAACAGTTAAACAGTATTTTATTCCAGCTTTATCTTTTCCTTTATTTCCTTTTATACTAGAACTGTTGCTAAGTCTATTATCTTTATCTTGCTTAAAAATAGTAGTAGTTACTTCCACTCACCGGACTTATAGTCTGACCCACTCCTCTATTTCCTCTTTCCCCCCATAGGCCAGCAGAGGCAGGGACAGTAGACTTGGATTTCTTGGAGATCCATTTGCAGAGCTTTCTCATTCTTCATGTATTCTTCTTCTTTTCGGTTTTCTTTCCATTTGAGTTTGGATGTACTGGCACTTGGTGAGAGGGATGATTTTTATTATTTATGTACTCTGATAATGTGACTGAGATGGTATTCTTCACGAGACATATGTATTCGGTTTTAAGACATATTATGTATTTGGTTTTATGACTCTATTTTATGAAGTTTGATTTTGAATAATGAGATTTGTAACGACCCGCTATTTTGGACCATTCGCATCCGCACATGTCGGACTTGAATAATTCAAAATACCGAATTGTTAATTTAAATTTGGCAAACTGAGAATATACAGTAAATAAATAATCACAGATCACAGACACAGAGTAATAATTTGCAGCGGAAACAAAAGATAGTAGTTCATGAAGCTACTATATACATATCAGAGTTAAATAAGGTACAACAGATGTCTCGAATACAATAGTTAAATACAAGAATCAGAATACAATCACTGGAATCAACTGGATATCTGAAAGCTGGATAGATAGCTGGATCTCCAAGCGAAGCTCCAACTCCAAAGGTGAGTCTCAAATACTGGTACACTCAGTCTGACCCGAGCGTAAAGCAAAATACAAAACACTCGAGTCAGGATTAACATTCTTATATCAATAAATCCAACTCAAGTGAAATAGCAACTGAAATACAAGTAACTCAAAGGAATTTGGAATAACCATCCTTTAAGGATCCGTCAAACTATCTACTATGTAGTAGTGTACGATAAGTAGATAATGCCTATCAGTAATATAAAGTATCAAAATAGTGTTAGGGCGTTACCATTATCCCCCTTAACACATTTTATATAAGCGTTATAGTTTATACAGTACTGTAAACTCCACCATAAACTAGTGGGATATCAGGGAGTACTCCATAGGTATAACACAAAACAAATCGTAGTGGTCGCGTATAGGGATACAAGTATGACAAGGCACATGAGGCAATACCCAAGGTAATGAAACTACCGTTTGCCTGATCCGGACTGGTGAGAATGCATCGCCGCAGCGATCGCAACACCACGAAACAACACTCCCAAAATCAAGGGTGCACCAATCGACAACAAGTAATGAGTAGTTTTCGAAGAAGTGTGTTCGCTCGAGGTAGCTGACCCCATTTGGCCCGGCACGGCTCCTGTTTTAGTCATTTCCAATTTGACACAAGTGTCAAGGCTATCCATTATCGTTCTCTTTCTTCAGTCAACACGTACATCATTCCAACCACTTCATTCTGGATCACACTCCGCGTATAGTTATTAAAGAGGTTTTCGGTTTAGACAGTGAGTATGTCCCTAACCAATTCCGGTCTCTTTAATTACTTCCGTGATTATTACACCGATTGGTCGTTTAATATATATCAAACCAAATCAAATTCAATTTCAATTTCAATTCGTAATCCAACATTTCATTTGTCTTTCTAAATCAATTTCCAAAATTTACGTTTCAAAACTTCCAAATTACCATTTAAAAATCTTATAATTCGATTTCAACATTTATTTAAACAATTCAAATATTGATTCAAATTCATATATAAATTTCATTCCGAAATCATTTAAATTAGTTTAATTTAACATTCAAATCAATTTAAATTCATTTATCAATTTCATTCAATATTCGTTAAGTTAATGTATCATTCAAAACAATTTCTATTTAATTTCTAATTCAATAAATCACTTACTTAAGTTCAACTCCAATATATCAAAACTTACAAATTTAATTAAATTAGATTCGTCATATCAATTCTTTAAATTACAAGTCTTACATTAATTTCAATAAATCACATTTTATTTCTTGTTAAAGAAATTCGATTTCACTTATTTATTTACTTAGTTACAAATTTCAAAACTTAATTATTTCATAACTCAACTTTACTTATTAAAGAAGTTCAATTTCACTTATTACGAAGTTAAATTTCTCACATCAAGAATTCAATTTCACTTAATTATTAAATAACTCAATCTTATTTAATTATTAAATAATTTCAAAAACTTAATTATCAAATAATTTCAAACTTAATAATTATATTTTAAACAACATCCTTTCATCAACTACTATGTTAATATTTTGTTTCGAATTATTACATATTTACATTTTCCTTTCATAAAATTCAAATTCCAACTTCATTTTAAACCTTATTATTTATTCAAATAAAATCTTTATTTTATTTTTAAATCAAATTATTGACCAATCGGATTTTATTTAATTCTCTATCCTAGATCAAAGTTTTTATTTTGGGTATTTATCATTTCAACCCGATTCCAATTCAATTCAAAAATCAAAGCATAGCAAAGGGAACTTGCAGTGTGATAACTGGGAAGGTGTCAAAGTAAATAAACAAGCAATAACAACAATCAATAACAATCCAATAATTAATTCAAATAATCCCGAAATAATCGTATTAATTCACATTGTTATTTGTGCAAATTAATATAATTATTTCTAGAATCTACATTATCATTTCATGTAGATTAAAGATTATTACACTAAAGTCAATACAGTTCTTCACTTGATATCAATTATCCACTTTATACTACATCAGTTTATACAATCATACATTCAATGGTTCAAGGTGTAGTTATCACTATTTCTACGTGTCAATTTAATTACATTTAAATGGGTCATATTTAACTAATCAAATTCAACACATATGTCGATTTCAAATTGTTAACTCCTACGTCAATTTCAATTTCAAATTTATTTATCATTTATTACATTAACTATTTAATGTCCAATGTCAACATCAAACAATCAATCATAAATCAACCAAACTAGATTATCATTGCATATATAACAAATAATGGTGTCGGATGTCATAGGTGAAAATGATATAGATAATAGCATATATAACAGTGTAAATAGCTAACGGCGGCATTAAATTGTCGTTTCAGTTGAAATCAAATTTAATAAATAAAAGAACATTAATCGTGAGTGTTTGCTCACCTTTCGAGGCTAGAGAGAACAGGTACATCGATACAGACACTGAAATTAAGTTACGAATTGCAAGCACGACTTCCAAAATAAACTAGATTGGCACGAATCAACGAGCAAAGCTGTTAAATAGGAATTGCCGAAATCAAATCAAAACATGTCCTGCATCAAAGTTTAACAATATAATTCTATGTGCTACCGAGATCGAAATGGTCTGAAATTTGGTATGAACAAAGATCAAAACTTGTATTTCAAACTGCAAAAGAATCATTTGATTTGGACAAGAGACGATAAAAGTTATGATGTCACGAACAAAGACTCAGGCCATGTTGCGACTGTCAAATGTTCAGGTCTGAAAACCCCACTGGGTCTGACTTTCACGTAAGAAACAGAGGACTGAAACACCTCCTATGAAGCTAAAATTTTATATACAGAAAGTAGAAAACTTTATCTTTTAAAAAAAAAGGGAATCACTGTATTCCGACCTAAGACGGAAGAGATACGATGCGTCAAACATGAACTCAGGTCGTGTTTGCAGCAGTGTAAAATAATTTCAAGTACAAAAGAACGACTGCCTGGGTCTAACTTCCAGATCCTCGACCACTTATCAAACGATGTCGGATTTTGCTAGAATTTGACATGCATAAACTAGGTAACTTCGACTCTTTTGTAAAAATAGAATCAACCCATTCCGATAAAACATGAGTGAGATATGATATCGTGAACATGAAGTCTAATTGCTGTTCAGAAAAAAAACATGCAAACAAGTGCAAAATCAGTTTGGTTGCAACTTTCAGGTATAAAACAATTTATATACACTCGATTTAAACATATCAAAAATACAACATCTTATAAATAAACTTTTATAAATTTCTATATTATAGATCAATGGAATATATATAAACTATATAATTGATTTATAACTTAAACTCATATATAAACTGCAAAGTATCTGTACTTATAAAATATTTGTAAAACACAATTTAAACTCACTTTATGAATACTAATACATGTTCCTAACAGATCCAACCAAAATCATATGAAAACTTGTGTATATATATATATATACTGTAAGATATTTTTTCCTTTCTTCTTTATAACTATCACACAGGTTTCATAGTATATAACTAAGACTCATACACGTTTTCCAATCAAAATATATATATATATATATGAACTATTACTTATAAACCTATACACTGCAAACTTATGTACATCATTTTTATATATACTGTAACTCCAATCAACTAATATATATATAGGTCTTAAATATATCTGCAGATTGTAATATCGTAAAACAATTTCACAATACCATTAAAATAGAGAAGGGAATCGTTAATGGCTCGGGCGAGCTTGGCAAGAGTAAGAAAAACAGGTCGGAGGTGACGGATTGAAGGGGTGTGCTCGGCCAAGCAATGGGAAAAGAAAGTGCTGGCGCATATCTGGTCGAGGCTGCTAGGCGCGGGGTTGTCGGCCGGTGGTGGTCTCGGGTTGAAGATTGGAGGGGGATGAGCATTTTGTCGCTTCAGGTGGAGATAGACGGTCAAGGCATGTTGCGTGGATTCCCGGTGGCTATGGAGGGAGCGGTGCTGGATGGGAAGGCGATGATGTGGATCAAGTGGCGGAGATCGGTGATTTGTTGTAGGGAAGGTGGAAGAATGCTCGGTTGGCGTCAAGCCGGAGGTGTGGTGGGGTGGGAACGATGCTATGGGGATGGATGTAGCGGCTGCTAGTGGGTTTTGTTAGCATGGAGGCAGAGGCGTTTTGTCTCTATTTTTTTTATACGCAGAAGAAGATGGGCGAAAGTAAAAAAATGTGCAGAACCCAGATCTTATAGACTTCCTATACTTATCATTTATTATAGAAGGCGAAAGAGAGAAGGGGAATAGTGTACAGCTGGCTACAGATCAGTTACTATTATTTTCAATTGAACCGTCTCAAAAAAATGAACAGATGAAAAGCAAAGATATTGAAAACCGAAAAAAATAAATTTTCACGGGGAATAGAAAAAGTCAAACATTGATATCTGTGAAATAAATAAAGTTGACCACGACTCATTTCAGCCGATGGAAGACAAACGGACAAGGAAACAAAAGGTTAAAATGGGTGCCGATACGGTTTAACGTTTACAGATTTCGCCGTCCACCGGACGTCGAAACTCACATACGAATATACCGCGGAGATCAGTACAACAGGACAATCAAAACGGCACACGGATATCAGTGGTATGATTGAATTATAAAAATTCGAATTTTCTACTAGCAGAAAAATGCAGCAAAAACGCAGAAAAATAAGATCGACGGAGCTGAAGAAGCCCGAATTTGGAAAAACGAAAAATGACCTCTTGCTCAGAAGATGATTTAGAATTTTTCTATGTAAAAATATTTAGGTTTCGAAAACGTTTTATTTTCATCGATTTTTAACTGATTAAATTGAAGTAAATTTACGCACGAAATAAACTTCCATATTTTCGGATTAAAATTTACAGTTTGCTATGTTTAATTAGACGCATTTCAAATATTAAATTTTTATTTCAAAATTTTATTTTAAAAATTCCAAAAAATTTCAATTAATAACGTTATTAAAACCAGTTAAATTTTACGGTTCGTTACAAGATTACTATTTAGATGTTTCCGCTATTTTATTTATTTTGTCTTGTGAATCTTAGTCTCTATAAAGTTTTTAGCTATACCTACAACGCACCATATCTTTCAGTGCGCCCTTTTGGGTAAACTAAGGGGTGTGGGGTATTTCACTATGTTTGCTATGGTTGCTCTTCTTGTTGTCTGTCACTCTAGGGATGTCACATGATGTAGGTACCATAGATGTGGATACCTAGACACCCTAACATTGTACTTAGGATATAGTACACCTTTATGATAATAGTAGAGTAACATATTATAAATGCTATGTGCTAACTCTTTGGATGCAGGGACATATAAGATGTGATTCTTGTACCTTTATTCCTTACTATATCGACTTGTATAGTATTTTGAGATTTCTTATCGCTCATACCAGACTATTGTCTGACTCGCGGTTTTACGCTTTCTTCTTATTATCTTAGGTACTCTTAAATAAGTAGACTAGATAGCAGGTTTACGTGGTATGTTGTGGCTATGGAGAGGATGAGCAGGATGGTGCTTTCTCGTATTATCTACGGACTTACTATTGCTTATTTCGTTGTGTGACACTGTGGAGCCTATACAATGTTCACTTATAACAATTAGAGACAATCTATCTTTTGAGTTTATTATTAGTTGTATAAACTCTTTTACCATCTTGTATAAATTCATGAACCTATGTACCTTGATATTGTGGTTCATTTAGTTATTATTGTCTCGCCTATTTTATATCTATGATGATTATTATCTGGTATTCGATGCACTGTGAGATATGCGATAGGTTTCATGATTATTTATTATCTTTTCACCCTTGACAACCATCCTACATCAACTGGCTACTGTAGAAAGTGAACTCTACGGACATATTAGGTGTTGGAGGTGTCGGGTGGTTGTCACACTAATCATCATGAAGTCTTAACAAATTTGCATAACGCCTCTACGAAAGATAACGAAAGGCGTGTCCCATATATTATGCTATCGAGGCCACAAAACAGTATCGATGTTGTACAGATATAAACACACATCAAAAATAACATCATATAGTCATCTACATCTATGATGAATGAAGACTAATATCTCATCATTGTTTATCTACATGGATGACCACTACTATAAGACCAATAATATGTACGACCACTAATAGAAGGCTATACGACATATAGTCACCAATATAAGACCAATACAATGTACGCTCACTAATATAAGACTAGTGCTGGGTACGGTTACTGATATAAGACCAATATCGTTCATCAAAGCATATCTACCCCAAGGTCGAAACCAAGAGATACAGACTAACTTCGCTTAATCGTACACACTCACCAATGTGACCATGCAACCAACCACTTTACATTAGCATCCAGACCTAGAGCTTCGTCTTGCATTCCAATTTATCAAGTAACCCAAAGTCTTCTCAAAGTCATGTCGAAGCCTCGCACCAACTTGTGTCCAAAATGGGAGGAAAAACCCCGTTAATGCTTCCTGCCTAGGCCGCCACTGCCTGGAATCGGTCCCATACAACCATATCAACGAAATTAACCAATTCACACATTAAGCAACTCCTATAAATCCTAACATCCAATTCAAAAAATGCATCTTATTAAGTAATTAACCTAATAATAACTGTTATGTTTATTCCAATCATATTATTTTATAAAAGTCTCAAGCTTATTTTATAAAATAACATACCTGTCTATCATTATAGCTTAATATCACTTAATTCTTTGATTTTTAATTTTAGCTATCAATACAGGCTCAAAAATATTATATAGCTCGTGTTATTATATATATATATATATATCTGTGTGTGTGTGTTTGTGTGTTTCACAAACCATTTCTAAGGGTCTAAAGTTAATAAATCAGGTTATAATAATATTCAGGATTTTATAACATTAACCAAACCCTATTAAATAATGCAACACCTCTTTTATAATTTACCAACTTCTCATATCTCCTTTATGAAAATTATCTAGTTAGTAAATTGTTGAATTACAGCATAGTAAACCATTATCAAGCCAGATAAAGTTCGAAGCCATTTATTTTACCTTTACAACATATTTTAAAGGTCATAATTTTAACTTAGTTATAAAATATATAATAATATTTCTATCACTAATTTAACATCAAATTAGCGTTTAATTAATTTATATCTATTTTATAAATTCATATTAACTCTATCTAACTCTATTTAATACGAATAGAACACAACATATATATAGAACATCTACTCAAACAAATGCAATCAAATTTAGGGATCACTACGCAAATATATTATTCTACATCTTCTATGTAATATTTCTTAACATATATAAATATGGGGATTTGTATATATCCAACTAGGTCATAGGTAATCTCGATATGGTCATAATAGCAAAGACTGCATCTCGATTGGACCTCGTATGCAAAAGACATGAATTTTATAAGAATACAAATCATTTATTCTGTAATCTCCAAAACTATTTCCTGTACACGGATAGATAAACCCAATATCTTTGTGCACCTTCTCTCCTCTAACTCCCACTTGATACTCCATAAACCGCTGCACCATCAATTCCATCGCACTCTACTTTGCGCACTCTTCATGACGGTCTTGATCTTGTCAATTCCATCCTACCCACGAAATCACGATACCCTTGTGCCCTACTCGGACTCAAAATGTCGCAACCCCCTATGCACGACCGGAGCTCCTCCAACCAATAAAAAATTAATCCATTTCTAACCAATTTCGTTTTGCCGTCCTTCATTTCAATAATTGTGGCCTTAAGCTCCGCCACCTCAACACGAAAGTCTTGGTAAGCAAAAGAGGAGGTCGGCCATTATTGCTGCCACCCACACGGAAATGAGGCCCTCATCTCCACGAATCCAACGGACCTCATCACATCGTCTATGGCAGTCTGCGACTCCCGCAATCAAGGAAGACCTAAAACTCGCTTCACTTGGACCCATTGACTATTAGGGAGAGAGAAAATGAGAGGAAAAGTCAGTGTTTAGTTCTGTGAGTTTCTATATATATATATGTGTGTGTGTATAATTTCTCAAATAAATCACCACACCTTCGTATGATCACATGGTACATTGGATTGCCACGAGACATATCAATGCACATCATTTTATTTTCCGGTCCCAATGATAAAAAATTTACCGCCATCCAAGACCGCAACCCTGGATGATAATTTCATGCACTTCGATGTCATTTTGGCCACAGCACGGCCTGATCCTAAAAATCCTTTAACGCACATGTCATAATGAAGTCCTCATCCCAGAGACACAAGCCATCAATCAAGAATCCACTTGAGCTGACTATGCATGTAATTTTGCAAAATAAGTATAATAACACGTAAATCGTAAAAATGTCGTGACTCTAAACATGGTGGTATTTATACTTATTTTGATTGCTACGCCGGTGCAGACTCAATAGAAGTGGTCTCGAGTCCTAACTCAACTATATGCGAAAATTAGATTTTGGTCCTTTAATTAACAACTCAATATTTAAATTAGTTAATTAAATACCAAATGTTAAAAATGTGGGTTGTTTCATTTATCCAACCCTTGTAGATAGAATTGCTGCAAAGCAAAGAGAAGACTTGTTATTAGCCGAAAGAATTAGGTGATTGGGAATTAGTGCAGATGTTGAGAATCTAAAAGGATTTGAGGCAGACACGAAGGGATGGCTTAGGGGAAAAAGGAAGATTGTGTGTCCTAAATGTTGAAAATCTTCGGAAGGAGGTCTTGGAAGAAAGTCATGGATCCAAGTTTACCATTCATCCTAGGGGCATGATGATGCATAATGACATAAAGATAATATTCTTTTGGAAGGGATGAAAAGGGATGTCGGTGAGTGTGTTAAGAGGTATTTCACTGGTTAGTAGGTAAAAACTAAGCATCAGAACCGGGAGGTTTACTTCAACCTTAGGAGGTATGGACTTGGAAATGGGATTCAGTGTCTATAGATTTTTTTGATGGTTACCGAGGTTGAGAACAGGGAATGATAGCATTTGGTTAATAGTTGATAGATTGACTAAAAGCTTCCACTTTATCTTTGTGAAGTCGATAAGAATAGCAGCTAGCTTAGCGAAGCTATAGGTGAAGAATGTTGTGAGACTCAACGGGATTCCGAGTAGTATTGCCAGTGATAGAGACATAATTTACACTAATGAGTTCTAGAGAAATTTGTAGAGTGCATTGAGAACAGAATTGAACTTTCCACCTACACATAGATGGTCAAACGGAAAGGGTGAACCATGTGCTTGATGATTTTCTAAGGGTATGTATATTGGACTTTAGAGGATCTTGGGAATATCATTTGCATTTGGTAGAGTTTGCCTACAATAATAGTTATCGATCGATTATTAGGATGGCACCATTTGAGATATTATATGGTAGACCATGTAAGTCACCTACTTGTTGGTTGGACATAGGGGATAGGCTGGTGTTGGGACTCAATTTGGTAAGGGATGCTATTGAGAAGGTTGAATTGATTCACGCTGGAAAGAAATCAGTGCAATCAAAGTAGAAGAATTGTGCCGATAAAAAGAGAAAAGAGCTTGATTTTGCGATAGGCAACCATGTGTTTGTGAAGGTTTCTTCAAGGCGATGAGTTATGATCTTTGGGAAGTAGATGAAAATGGTACCTAGATATATAGGCCATTCCCAATGATCGAGAGAATTGGTAAACTCATTTATTGAGTTGAGTTACGAAGTAGTTTAGCAGGTGTGCATATTGTCTTTCACATTTCATTTCACATTTCATACTTGAGGAAATGTGTGCACGACCTAAATTTGGTAGTGGAGGTAAGGGCAGTTGAGGACTTATCTACATAGCCAAATTTGACTTATGTTAGATGAATAAAGGGAATAGTAGATCATGATATGAAAGAGTTAATGATACGAAAGAGTTAATGAACAAAGTTATCAAACTTGTTCCCGTCTAGTGGAGTGATGATGTTGATGGTTGTACATAGGCGGTAGAAGATAAGATTAGAAATCTCTATCCCAATATGTTTTGACATGTAATATTAAACATGTATATTTTGTTGTTTAGACTAGTAGTGACACTAGTTGTTATGATATGATTGTGTGTTAGTAGCACTAATACATTACGATTGATAATTTATGATTTACATTAGCGGGTAACTAGTGTAATTATTGTACTATGCATACGTTGTTTTGATATGGCGGTTTTTATCCTGCATTGTTTAAGGATGAAATTCTTAGAAGGATAAGAGACTATAACACACAATATTTGGAGTATCATAATACAGGAATTAATTAATTATTTAATTAAGCAAATTAATTTATGAAGATAAAATAAAAGACAAGTTATTTAAAAAGGAAGAAATTTAAGATGAAGTGATAGGGGAACTAATAAGGATAACCTAGAATGTGGTTTTATCCTAAAGATAATAAATTTTAACCCCTTAACTCTCCCACCTTTCATTCATTCCTCCATTCACTCAAAAACAAAACAAAAACTAATGAAAGAGAGGCTGGCCATATTTTTAAAGGAGGAGAAGAAAAAAAATTTAAGGGAAAAGAAGGAGTTTCATTCATAAAAAGAAGCAATGCTCTAAATCAAGTTTAATCAAATAAAAGGTGAGTAATTCTTTCTCTAAAACCTTCCAAGCCCGTATAGGTTAGGATTGTATGTATTTGTGATGCTTTGGATGTTAATGAACAAGTTTAGGAAAATTAGAAAATATTTGTTCATGTTTGGGATTAAAAGATGGTGATTTACGAAGTGTTCAAGATGAGAACCAAACCTTATCCAAATCACTCAAAAATTTTATATGATGTGTAGAATAATAACATGGAGATGTTTTTTTAATTTCTTGATTTTATGAAATTATTTGGAATTTATATGAATCTTTTAAGTTGAGAAAATGCCTAATTTCGAAAACATATTATTTTAAATAATTATTTTTCCTTAAAAGTTTTATAGGAGGTAAAGCATGATGATTATGATTTTTGGTACATTTTTCGATTTTTCCTATGCATTTTCGAATTTATATGAATTATTTGGTAAAGAGAAGAGCTAATTAATTAATTAAGAAGGTAATTAATAATTTATGAAAAGAAATAGCATAAAGCCTTGGTAAACCAATGATAATTCGACATATAACTGGGTTAGGTGAAAAGTAACTCCTTTGAATGAAAATAAAATAATTTCAAGTTAATTACCAGATTGCCATATCAACTAGATATATCAACTTGCGATAGTTGATATCAATTTGCGACAGCTTAATATCACCGAGATAACTGATATCAACTTGCGATAGCTGATATCAACAAGAGATATCAACTTGTGATAGCTTAATATCAACTAGAGATATCTACTGGAGATAACTAATATCGACTAGAGATATCAACTTATGATGGCCGATATTAACTTATGATGGCCGATATCAACTTATGATGATCGATATCAACTTGAGATATCAACTTACGATGGCTGATATCAACTAGAGATCTCAACTTGCGATAGCTGATATCTGATAGAGTTAGAGGTATGCCCTAGAAGAAATTTTGTAATTTACTGTAAATTATCAACTCTATAATAAAACCTTATTCGAAATAAAAGATGTTTTTCTTTCTATTATGTACTTCATATAATGTGTTATATTAATTATTTATTTAATTTAAATACATTAAATAGAAACTCCATAAATGATATGTTTTTACAGTAATTACAATATGTTGTAAACATGAGAAATTTATCATAATGAAAATAAACATATCATTTTAAATATTCCTCATCAAGATGTGTTGAGACCAGATATCGATAAATCAGTTCAGGCTAGAGTACGTAAAACTCCCCAAATGTTGGGTAGTGTATTAATCAAGGCTATTGGGGGCACCAAGGGGATACGTGCTGATAGTTATTGGATAACTATGGAATTACCCACTCGATGATTTTCCATTGGTTAATATAACTAAGGTCAAACAAAAAATATCAATGTGACTATATTACACAATTTTCTCAACTTAAGAATATTATCGAAGTTCAGTGAGGAACATTACTTTCATTATAGTTAAATCATGGCACAATGTCCATGGAACGACTATAGTTGGGTCGAGTTAAAGTGTTGGAAGTGAAACACTATTTAATAGAGAATTCATCTCCTCAGTTATATGAGCTTAGTATTATGGTCAACTAAAGTCCACTCAAAGTCAAGGTCTTTGGCCAGAGTAGTTTGGTTAATAATAATATTTATTATCGAACAAAGAACTTTATGTTTGAATTATATAAATTGAATGTGGATTATATTGGAATTTTTTCCATTACCAAATTCATTAAGTCCTAATGTGACATAGTTTTGACAAAAAGAATTGTGCAAATAATTGTCACTAATAGAACTGTTTATAAGTAAAATTGGATTTTACCGAAACTGTGTAAGCGATAAATTTGGCCAAACTATCACACCACTAGCTAAACTGGTTTGTAAATGTTAATATTCAAACTGTTCAATATTAATCTGTGATTGAATTTACAACTAAGAGTCACACAATTGCAATGTTGAATACTTTAACTGCCACTTGATATTATCAAATTATAGATTATTTAAATTAATTATTATTTATGGAATATTAATTATGAAATTTTATTTTACTTGTGTTGATCAGTATTAAAAACAGTGCGTATATAAAAGTTATATACACACACGTATCGATAACGATATCGATGTACATTTAAATTTGATTAAATGTGAATTGTCTGATCTGGTTTGAAGTGGAATGGAAGCCCATATGGGCCCATGGTATGACCGGCCTATTGTAACGACCCAGAATTTCGAACGAATTAAATTGAAAATATTTAATTAATTTTAAATATTTGAACGGTGATTTAATTTGAATCCCGAATATAACTTTAAATTGGCGATTAAATTATAGAATTTAATCTGTTGATAGTCGGATAAAAAAATTCGAATCTTCAATTTTAAGCTGAAGAAAAATATTTCGAAAGCTGGTAAAATTCATATTGATGATACTGAAGATAACAGCAGCTTCAGAATTGAAATTTAAACTGTTTTACTCAGTTTTGAATTTTATTGTTTGAACCGATATTTAAAAATAGTCATTTTTCAAACAGTCTCGGAATTCGACGAAACCAGTTCCATTGGGTCCGGAATGTTGTATTATTGCCGGATTTCAATTTTCATAATTTTCTGAGTTGATGTGTGAGCACACGGAAATTTAACGCATTGGAATTTAATCAAATTCAATTTAAATTTAAAACTTAAATTTTTGGTCAAAGGCAGCACGTTGTCTCCTTTAATCACGGAGAAAATCACGCTGGAGACAATGAAATTTATCGTGCAAGCACGACCTTCCCTCTGCAAGATCACGCAATCATGTTCCCTCCGTTCAGTTTAAAACACTTCCTATCTCATTCGATTCCTCTCAAATTAAAATCGAACGAAACAAGAATGAATAAATAGCCGCGTATCCCTCATCGTCTAAATCAAATTCGTAAAGATCGATCAATCCAATATTTTATCGCAAGTTCGTAGGGGGAGGGAGAGTCGCCTGCGATCTCGAATCGTTGGCTGGTGGTTCTCGAGACGCGTGGGCAAGCGCGTGGGAGGCGACAGTGTTTGGGATCGCGAGGCCAACTGGAGGAGGCGCACGCTCGCAGGTTGGGGGTTTTGGTCGTCATCAGCCCTGGAAGTCGTACGGCGACAGGGGCGTTCGCGAGGTGGTCAGCGTGGCGACGTCGCGAGGTCAGAAGTAGGCGGCATGGTGGTCTGAGGTCGGCAAATAGGGTTTCGCCTGTTGTTTTTTGTGATGTTGGTTTCCGAGGTAACCTCGACGACTAGGAGGTATCGAGGTTGATCGCGAGGATGGTGATGGGTTCATCGGTGCTTAAGGTAGCTTCGGAAAGGACGGTGGGTGATTCCAGGGTCGAAGGCGACGGGGGTGGGTAGATTCTGATCGATGGTTGTTCCAGATCGCGAGATGATGAAGTAGTTCGTCGACGAAGAGGATGTTAGGGAATAACAGTGGGGTCTGTTCGATTTTCTTTTCCGATATGATTTGGGTAATAAATCTTTCTCCTTAATTTAATTTGAATATATGTGCAGTTTGAAAATACATATATGCATACTATTTTTAAAAAAATAAACAGAAATTAATTTACATATGGATGGGATTGTGAAAATAGATGTTTTAACTGTTAAAAAGAATTGGTTTAAAAAATTAAAAGTAATAGTTAATTTGGTTATTAATGGTAAGTGATTGTTCAAGAGGTTCAAATATTTTATTAAAAGGGAATCTGTTTGAAATTAAGTTGATTAGGTAAAAATAAAATTTTACTAAATGAAAATGAATTGTTCGACAAATTCGAATATTGATAAAACATTAAAATTATTTTACAAGGTCAATACTGAAAGGGAATCAAGCTGAGAATGAGAATGGATTGCAAAACTAAATCAAAGGTGAGATTTTTCTCACTCAAAAATGAAAGTGGAATTTTCAGTTATTGTTTGATTGTCTGTTTGGATTGTTGATATTAGATATTTTAGGATATATCTATATATAGCAATATATACATATTGGCATATGTATATATTGGATTGATGATTTCCCGCCTCGTATAGCGGATGAGACCCTATTGCGCCGTTAGTAAGCGGATTTATAAAAACCCATATACCGCGATAATTCCGTACTGGAGCGGAATTGGTATTGTGCTAACGTCTTTGGATGCAGGGAAACAGGTTGGAGGGATCCAACTGGATTCCTCACCAGTAGTTATTTATTTACAGGATTGATGTATATTCTGTTATCATATGTTGATATATGATGTTGTTGTTGTGATTTACCAATTGATGTTGTTGCATCATCGGATTCAAATTTTGAAGTTTAAAAATAACGATTTTAATTTTAAGAAGAGATTTTAAAAGTGATTATTTGAAAGTATACGTTTTATTTGAATCTTTGAATTGGTTTACTTTAAATAAATAAATGTTATAAATTTAAAGTTATGAAAATTTTAAATTGTGAAATATAACTGAAAAGTGATTTTGAAATAAATAGCCAAGTAATTTATAAAATAGTTTAAGTTTGGATTTCTTTTGAATTACTAAAAATGATGTATATAAAAGATGTACAGAATTGATATTTATCAATTTAAAGTGTTGGAATTTTAAAACGAGTGTTTATAAGTGTTAGATATTTATAGAATTATAAATTGTAAAGACATGAGATTTATAGAATTATAAATTGTGAAAATATGAATTTTATAGATTTATAAAGTATGAAGTTATAAAATGGATGAAACGGTAGCATAAAAGATTTATAAGAGATTAACTTATAAACTGGATTTTTGCCTTTAAATGGAATATTGATCGAATTTGTAAATAAAAGGAGATTTATTAAATCGAAGTTGTTATAAAATAGAAATAGAATTTATAAACGTTGTTTTATAAATTCGAAATCAATGGGATTTGAGAGATTAAATATAGAAGATTTTTAAAGAAGATATATTCGCGATTTTGGATAGCGAATTTTTATTGAGATAAAAATGTGTAGAAATGATTGAAATTGGGTTAAGTGAATTATATTCACGATTTTGGACAGTGAATATATTGTTAAGTAAAATGGATAGTTTTGGAAAAGAGGCATTGAAAATGAAGTTAAACATTTTAGAGATGTTTTTAAAATGTATTGTGAATCGAAAACATAGATTTCAACATTTTTATTGTTGAAATAGGCGTTTTCGAAAATATAAGGAAATGATGGACTATAACACTGTTGTTATAGTAAATGATTTTCGGAAGAAAATGTTTTGATGTAGTATTGGGATTTATATATCTATCTAAATCTGAATCCCTATACTAGTGATTTTGAGTCGTCGTAACGATGTTTTACGTAACATTCGTTTTGACTCAAATAAATGTTGTTATAGTAAATGTTTTCCTTAAAGAATGAATATATACTTAATATTGATTTAAGTATATTGAATATTTTCCAAGTGTTGAAAATAAATGATTTGTGAAATACTTATTATTAAATAAGTATGGAATGTTTTCCAATATGAAATGAACGTTTTGAGATTTATCTTCTTAAAGATAAATCGAAATCGAATATTGAAAACGATTTGAAAATCGTATATCAATAGACATTTTTGAAACATAAATTCACTATGGAATTTATAAAAAGAAAAGGGAAACTGTTTAGAAAAATAAACGTTGTTTTATTTTTGAAGTGTGGAAATTTTATATCTAGTAAAAGATATTTTTGGAAGATGAAATAATTTGGGAAAATTATTTGGAATCTGATGATGTTGCGCATCTTTATTGATAGTTAAATAACCGACTATCAATAATTACCTTTAGATAGGTATTTGTTGTGAATTGGATGAATTTGAATGCCACACTTATTTTTGAATAATCGCTCACTATTCGGGTTAGCCGGGAAAGGACCATGGGGTCGTATAACCCATTCCGAATATGTGATACGTCGTTATGAATCGCATTTGAAGACCGGTGTTGAAGACCGGATATTTTTGAAAACGAAAGGATGACCGTCGAGTTACTCTACATCGGCTGATCTCCGATTTAGAGGTTTTATCACCCTTAGTGACGGGAAGTCCCGACGTGATTAGAAAATTATCCGGAAATGCAAGGGCTTCATGAGAAGTGCCTTCGGTTCTGTTTGATCCCGGAACAGACTTGTATGGATTGTGTGTCTGACGTTACAATTTGAGATATAAAGCTGATTTCTTTCAAATACATTTTTGTTGGTGGCGGAGAATTTATTCTCTTAGCTTAACACCCTTCTCTAAGACGTACGAGCTCAGAGGTTATGTAGTTGAAATTTATCAGCGATATATCCCAATTTGGTAACGTGGCATACTGAGTGTTGCTGTGAAATGATCAATGTTTGATCATTTGTGATATGATCATTTGTTTGATCTTATATCTTTGTGATCATAGGTTGATCATTTTTGTTTGACCCGAAGCAGGGCTTTTTGAGAAAGCGTAGCTTTGTGGACGAGACTTCGTCGAGCCTCACACCCCGGAAATGGTCGAAACAGGACGAATGCGGCAAGGTTCTAGGGAGTAGCGCCCCTTAGTGTATGTCATTCCTTCTGGATAAAGGTGGTATCATGGTATGGAGCCCAGATACTTAACCTCTGTGGTTACTGCATTATTTTTCTATGTGGTTTGTTGGAAATCGGGGATCCTCGGGAAGATCGGTGACGATCGGGGGATGGCATATGCGTGTCAGTAGTTACCTATTTTTGCAGAGGTAACCCGGCCTTGTGTTGGCAGAGATCCGGTTAGGTTCTCGGGTCGTCTATTCCAGGGACGTACCCATCGTGGATAGGAAGTTCCTTAGCCTGACCATTTGTTGGAAATCCAAAGAAACAATACGAGCCTTTACGATTTCAATTGTATAACCTGTCTCCTCAGGAGGCAGCTATAGCAGGCATAATATAATGGTACCTATGCTGGCTAAGATTTATATTATACTTTCGAAATATTTTCCACTATGCACTAATAATAATATCAAAAAGGTTTTGATTTTTGCGTAGTAAGCATCTTTGACTAACATAAGAAGAAATCTCCTCCAAGTCTGCGTTTGCATTGTGTGTGTGGTGGGAGGTCTTATGGTAGTTTCATTTTCCAAAAGCATTGCGAATTGACTTTAAAATTTTTCTGTTGTCTATTTTAAAGATAAATAACTATTTTACGATCTCACACCAGTCACCATGACTGACTCGGAGTTTATTGTTCCCTTCTAAACTCTGGGTGCCCACCAATTTCCACACGGGCAGCCTAGAGTTATATTATCAGGATATTCTAGATATTCTGGAGCTTGGAGATAAGCTGGATGACGAGACGTAGTATTTGTATCTGATATATTTATTCCGCTGTGTATTCTGTATGAGGACAAGTATAAAACTGTCCATTGTTGTACTGAGTTGTATATTGACTCTGATGATTGATGTATGTATAAAATGATATAGTTCTTTGTTTTAAAGATTACTGATTTATCTATTATATGTTGTTCCGCTGCGATGTGTAAGATTCTGATATTGTTTCTGTTCTGATGTTCTCTTCTTCTTCTATCTTTTCTTCTACCTCTTTTTCTTCTATTTCTTCTTTCTAAAACCCTCACTATTGGAGTTTCCAGCACTCGATTTCTCGGCAGTCGATAAAGTGAGTATCGATGTCGAATTTTCGAAAGTCGAAAATTTCAGGATGTGACAAAGTGGTATCAGAGCATATGGTTAAGCGACAACCCTGCTCTGTTGGGTGTTACTCATTAGAGATAGAGTCAGCAGTACTCTAGAATGAGATGAGTGTAATAATAGATACGAGCGCGTATTTGTTAGTGAATATAAAAAAATTGTTTTATATTGTGATGATTGGTTTATTGAGTGGTATATGGATTCTGGTCAATACGAGTAATTAACGATCATTGATAGGGATCTCTAAACACTCGAATAGAACAATTCGGCACAGTATTGTTTTAAATAGGGTAAATGAAATAATTTTGCCCAAAACTATTTTTGTATATAAAAGAAATGTTTTTCTATGAATCACTATAGTATATGGTTGCATGGTTGTAAATGGTGATAATATTAATTATTATCATTGAAATTCGAATGAGAAATTATAAATGTGAATTGTAATTTGAAACGGAATTCCAGAGAAGTTTTTGGAAATGTTTTGAAAAGAATTTGTAAATTTTGGAGATTTGGAAAGTTTAAATCATTTTTGATTTGAAAATGGATTTCAAGGGTTTTGAAAAATGTTTTGAAGGAATGAAAAGCTCTAAACTCTTTTCGGTCGCTGGAAAATAACTTCGATGATGACCGCGACATCGTTGGTGTTCATTTTCGGGTTTCCAAAAGAGAAATTGCTGCCAAATTGTTTTAAATGGAAGTTGTTTTGAAAATTTGGATTTTATTTTAGAAAATTCAAAGGATAATTTGAACTGTTTTCAAAAATGGTTTTTGAAATGTTGGTAAAATCTGGAATACTATTTAAAATATTTATTGGAATATTATGAAGTTGATAACTTGTAAAGTTTAAATAAAAATCCATTTAACGAATGAAATTTTAAATATGAATGGGAAGCATAAGGAAACGAATTCATATATGAATAAAATGGTAGATATGAAATTGTGAATATGAATTTATAATTGAAAATGGAATTCTAATGGAATGAAATTAGTAATGTGAATGTATAAATGATTGTATAAATCAAGATGTAAATAAGTTGATAACTTATGGAATATTTGAATTTTGATTAGAATGAAATTCAAATTGAAAACGAATGAATTAGTGAATGAATGAATAAATTGCGATTGCAAGTGTCAGAAAATGAAATTGAATGTTAAAGTTCATTTTGAATTTGTAAGTAAATGAGACTGAATTGAATTCAAAAGAAATTTGAAATGCAAAATTGAATGAAAATGGATATAACTTCAATAGTGAAGTAAAATCGTATAAGCAGTTTATATTGAAAAATTTTGTAATCAGAATTGCAAAATGGTTTGAATATGTAACTAGATATAATGGCTAGTAGGATATACAGGTGTAAAGGAATTGGGATTTTAATTTTGAATAGAATTTGAATTGCTCGACAAAAGGTAAGTGTTTCAATTTGAATATGAGTTTTTGATGATTTCTTGTCTAGCCGCTTGGCTTTTTCTTTTTCTTTTTGAAATCTGAGAGTCCGTAGGGACGTTTTGTAGTAGTACCGTATTAGCCGCGCAAAGGAGACGCTGGCGAAATTTTTCGAAAATTTAGGGCGTTAGGAAATTTTTGAGAAATTTTGAAAGTTTAAATTTGAATTTGAATTTAAATTTGAATTTAGAAGTTAAACAATGTTGTTTGAAATCGGTAATTGAAGTTGAAAATTTAGTATGAATAATAACGAATCTTTAGTAGAAAGATTTGTTTTGGAAAATTTGATGAAAACTATTGAATTGTGAAAAATAGTAGACGAGTTAAGGACATTTTTTCCTAACTTGTAATTTCGAGGACGAAATTCTTTTAAGGGGGGAAGTTTGTAACGACCCAGAATTTCGAACGAATTAAATTGAAAATATTTAATTAATTTTAAATATTTGAACGGTGATTTAATTTGAATCCCGAATATAACTTTAAATCGGCGATTAAATTATAGAATTTAATCTGTTGATAGTTGGATAAAAAAATTCGAATCTTCAATTTTAAGCTGAAGAAAAATATTTCGAAAGCTGGTAAAATTCATATTGATGATACTGAAGATAACAGCAGCTTCAGAATTGAAATTTAAACTGTTTTACTCAGTTTTGAATTTTATTGTTTGAACCGATATTTAAAAATAGTCATTTTTCAAACAGTCTCGGAATTCGACGAAACCAGTTCCATTGGGTCCGGAATGTTGTATTATTGCCGGATTTCAATTTTCATAATTTTCTGAGTTGATGTGTGAGCACACGGAAATTTAACGCATTGGAATTTAATCAAATTCAATTTAAATTTAAAACTTAAATTTTTGGTCAAAGGCAGCACGTTGTCTCCTTTAATCACGGAGAAAATCACGCTGGAGACAATGAAATTTATCGTGCAAGCACGACCTTCCCTCTGCAAGATCACGCAATCATGTTCCCTCCGTTCAGTTTAAAACACTTCCTATCTCATTCGATTCCTCTCAAATTAAAATCGAACGAAACAAGAATGAATAAATAGCCGCGTATCCCTCATCGTCTAAATCAAATTCGTAAAGATCGATCAATCCAATATTTTATCGCAAGTTCGTAGGGGGAGGGAGAGTCGCCTGCGATCTCGAATCGTTGGCTGGTGGTTCTCGAGACGCGTGGGCAAGCGCGTGGGAGGCGACAGTGTTTGGGATCGCGAGGCCAACTGGAGGAGGCGCACGCTCGCAGGTTGGGGGTTTTGGTCGTCATCAGCCCTGGAAGTCGTACGGCGGCAGGGGCGTTCGCGAGGTGGTCAGCGTGGCGACGTCGCGAGGTCAGAAGTAGGCGGCATGGTGGTCTGAGGTCGGCAAATAGGGTTTCGCCTGTTGTTTTTTGTGATGTTGGTTTCCGAGGTAACCTCGACGACTAGGAGGTATCGGGGTTGATCGCGAGGATGGTGATGGGTTCATCGGTGCTTAAGGTAGCTTCGGAAAGGACGGTGGGTGATTCCAGGGTCGAAGGCGACGGGGGTGGGTAGATTCTGATCGATGGTTGTTCCAGATCGCGAGATGATGAAGTAGTTCGTCGACGAAGAGGATGTCAGGGAATAACAGTGGGGTCTGTTCGATTTTCTTTTCCGATATGATTTGGGTAATAAATCTTTCTCCTTAATTTAATTTGAATATATGTGCAGTTTGAAAATACATATATGCATACTATTTTTAAAAAAATAAACAGAAATTAATTTACATATGGATGGGATTGTGAAAATAGATGTTTTAACTGTTAAAAAGAATTGGTTTAAAAAATTAAAAGTAATAGTTAATTTGGTTATTAATGGTAAGTGATTGTTCAAGAGGTTCAAATATTTTATTAAAAGGGAATCTGTTTGAAATTAAGTTGATTAGGTAAAAATAAAATTTTACTAAATGAAAATGAATTGTTCGACAAATTCGAATATTGATAAAACATTAAAATTATTTTACAAGGTCAATACTGAAAGGGAATCAAGCTGAGAATGAGAATGGATTGCAAAACTAAATCAAAGGTGAGATTTTTCTCACTCAAAAATGAAAGTGGAATTTTCAGTTATTGTTTGATTGTCTGTTTGGATTGTTGATATTAGATATTTTAGGATATATCTATATATAGCAATATATACATATTGGCATATGTATATATTGGATTGATGATTTCCCGCCTCGTATAGCGGATGAGACCCTATTGCGCCGTTAGTAAGCGGATTTATAAAAACCCATATACCGCGATAATTCCGTACTGGAGCGGAATTGGTATTGTGCTAACGTCTTTGGATGCAGGGAAACAGGTTGGAGGGATCCAACTGGATTCCTCACCAGTAGTTATTTATTTACAGGATTGATGTATATTCTGTTATCATATGTTGATATATGATGTTGTTGTTGTGATTTACCAATTGATGCTGTTGCATCATCGGATTCAAATTTTGAAGTTTAAAAATAACGATTTTAATTTTAAGAAGAGATTTTAAAAGTGATTATTTGAAAGTATACGTTTTATTTGAATCTTTGAATTGGTTTACTTTAAATAAATAAATGTTATAAATTTAAAGTTATGAAAATTTTAAATTGTGAAATATAACTGAAAAGTGATTTTGAAATAAATAGCCAAGTAATTTATAAAATAGTTTAAGTTTGGATTTCTTTTGAATTACTAAAAATGATGTATATAAAAGATGTACAGAATTGATATTTATCAATTTAAAGTGTTGGAATTTTAAAACGAGTGTTTATAAGTGTTAGAGATTTATAGAATTATAATTTGTAAAGACATGAGATTTATAGAATTATAAATTGTGAAAATATGAATTTTATAGATTTATAAAGTATGAAGTTATAAAATGGATGAAACGGTAGCATAAAAGATTTATAAGAGATTAACTTATAAACTGGATTTTTGCCTTTAAATGGAATATTGATCGAATTTGTAAATAAAAGGAGATTTATTAAATCGAAGTTGTTATAAAATAGAAATAGAATTTATAAACGTTGTTTTATAAATTCGAAATCAATGGGATTTGAGAGATTAAATATAGAAGATTTTTAAAGAAGATATATTCGCGATTTTGGATAGCGAATTTTTATTGAGATAAAAATGTGTAGAAATGATTGAAATTGGGTTAAGTGAATTATATTCACGATTTTGGACAGTGAATATATTGTTAAGTAAAATGGATAGTTTTGGAAAAGTGGCATTGAAAATGAAGTTAAACATTTTAGAGATGTTTTTAAAATGTATTGTGAATCGAAAACATAGATTTCAACATTTTTATTGTTGAAATAGGCGTTTTCGAAAATATAAGGAAATGATGGACTATAACACTGTTGTTATAGTAAATGATTTTCGGAAGAAAATGTTTTGATGTAGTATTGGGATTTATATATCTATCTAAATCCGAATCCCTATACTAGTGATTTTGAGTCGTCGTAACGATGTTTTACGTAACATTCGTTTTGACTCAAATAAATGTTGTTATAGTAAATGTTTTCCTTAAAGAATGAATATATACTTAATATTGATTTAAGTATATTGAATAATTTCCAAGTGTTGAAAATAAATGATTTGTGAAATACTTATTATTAAATAAGTATGGAATGTTTTCCAATATGAAATGAACGTTATGAGATTTATCTTCTTAAAGATAAATCGAAATTGAATATTGAAAACGATTTGAAAATCGTATATCAATAGACATTTTTGAAACATAAATTCACTATGGAATTTATAAAAAGAAAAGGGAAACTGTTTAGAAAAATAAACGTTGTTTTATTTTTGAAGTGTGGAAATTTTATATCTAGTAAAAGATATTTTTGGAAGATGAAATAATTTGGGAAAATTATTTGGAATCTGATGATGTTGCGCATCTTTATTGATAGTTAAATAACCGACTATCAATAATTACCTTTAGATAGGTATTTGTTGTGAATTGGATGAATTTGAATGCCACACTTATTTTTGAATAATCGCTCACTATTCGGGTTAGCCGGGAAAGGACCATGGGGTCGTATAACCCATTCCGAATATGTGATACGTCGTTATGAATCGCATTTGAAGACCGGTGTTGAAGACCGGATATTTTTGAAAACGAAAGGATGACCGTCGAGTTACTCTACATCGGCTGATCTCCGATTTAGAGGTTTTATCACCCTTAGTGACGGGAAGTCCCGACGTGATTAGAAAATTATCCGGAAATGCAAGGGCTTCGTGAGAAGTGCCTTCGGTTCTGTTAGATCCCGGAACAGACTTGTATGGATTGTGTGTCTGACGTTACAATTTGAGATATAAAGCTGATTTCTTTCAAATACATTTCTGTTGGTGGCGGAGAATTTATTCTCTTAGCTTAACACCCTTCTCTGAGACGTACGAGCTCAGAGGTTATGTAGTTGAAATTTATCAGCGATATATCCCAATTTGGTAACGTGGCATACTGAGTGTTGCTGTGAAATGATCAATGTTTGATCATTTGTGATATGATCATTTGTTTGATCTTATATCTTTGTGATCATAGGTTGATCATTTTTGTTTGACCCGAAGCAGGGCTTTTTGAGAAAGCGTAGCTTTGTGGACGAGACTTCGTCGAGCCTCACACCCCGGAAATGGTCGAAACAGGACGAATGCGACAAGGTTCTAGGGAGTAGCGCCCCTTAGTGTATGTCATTCCTTCTGGATAAAGGTGGTATCATGGTATGGAGCCCAGATACTTAACCTCTGTGGTTACTGCATTATTTTTCTATGTGGTTTGTTGGAAATCGGGGATCCTCGGGAAGATAGGTGACGATCGGGGGATGGCATACGCGTGTCAGTAGTTACCTATTTTTGCAGAGGTAACCCGGCCTTGTGTTGGCAGAGATCTGGTTAGGTTCTCGGGTCGTCTATTCCAGGGACGTACCCATCGTGGATAGGAAGTTCCTTAGCCTGACCATTTGTTGGAAATCCAAAGAAACAATACGAGCCTTTACGATTTCAATTGTATAACCTGTCTCCTCAGGAGGCAGCTATAGCAGGCATAATATAATGGTACCTATGCTGGCTAAGATTTATATTATACTTTCGAAATATTTTCCACTATGCACTAATAATAATATCAAAAAGGTTTTGATTTTTGCGTAGTAAGCATCTTTGACTAACATAAGAAGAAATCTCCTCCAAGTCTGCGTTTGCATTGTGTGTGTGGTGGGAGGTCTTATGGTAGTTTCATTTTCCAAAAGCATTGCGAATTGACTTTAAAAATTTTCTGTTGTCTATTTTAAAGATAAATAACTGTTTTACGATCTCACACCAGTCACCATGACTGACTCGGAGTTTATTGTTCCCTTCTAAACTCTGGGTGCCCACCAATTTCCACACGGGCAGCCTAGAGTTATATTATCAGGATATTCTGGATATTCTGGAGCTTGGAGATAAGCTGGATGACGAGACGTAGTATTTGTATCTGATATATTTATTCCGCTGTGTATTCTGTATGAGGACAAGTATAAAACTGTCCATTGTTGTACTGAGTTGCATATTGACTCTGATGATTGATGTATGTATAAAATGATATAGTTCTTTGTTTTAAAGAACTCTGATTTATCTATTATATGTTGTTCCGCTGCGATGTGTAAGATTCTGATATTGTTTCTGTTCTGATGTTCTCTTCTTCTTCTATCTTTTCTTCTACCTCTTTTTCTTCTATTTCTTCTTTCTAAAACCCTCACTATTGGAGTTTCCGGCACTCGATTTCTCGGCAGTCGATAAAGTGAGTATCGATGTCGAATTTTCGAAAGTCGAAAATTTCAGGATGTGACACCTATACACGAGGGAAGGAGGGGTCTTGTTATGATATTTGTGAGTTTGAATCGATAGAGAAAAGAGTGGATCTAGATCCACATTCTCCTATCTTTTTTCTCTCTTATTTGAACTCACTTACCCTTCACTTTTTGATTTTGACTTTTGCTCTTTTCCACCTTTCTACCTCTAGATGAAACCATATCATCACCTTCTCCATCATATTTCAAACTTAAAACACAAATACAAGTTAATTAGAAGAATGGTGCGTAGATCTCTTCGTCTGGTAGCGCTTTCTGGTAGAGATTGGATTCAAATCCTAAGAGTTCAGTAGATTCGGCATTCAAGGTGGTATCGTTAGACTAAAGTTGCGTAACATACTAACTCACAATTATTTATATTTATTATTTATTATGTCATATCCGACTAAATTAGTTGTATATGTCACGAATCCTAATATTGGTATGTTGTCAATCTAGAATTAATATATATCTATATATTGTTGTTAAAAAACATTTTTTTACACATAAATGCATCTATTATTCTCCGCCTGGAATTAAAAAATTAATCTTTTGAATTGAAATTAATATAAAATGAATTTTAAATGAAATTGAATTTTTAAATCAAATAGATATATGTAAAATATTTATAAAATTTGTCATTAAATTTTAAACATATTTTTTTCAAGAATAGAAAAAATTATACGTGTGTGTATATATATATATTAAAATCAAAATACATGAATATATATATATATATATATATTATTTTATAACATTGTGCATTGAATTTGATTTTAATAATTTACAAATATGCATATCTATATTTGATATACACAAATTTGTAAAGATTACCAAATATTTTTACGAATAAAAATAATTGATTTATTTCATGCAAAAATTTAATTTTAAATTAAATAAAAAAATAAAACAATAAATCCATATGGATTTAATAATAATAAATTGAATTAGTCAAACTCTAAATATGGGCCGAATAGTATGTGTATATATATGTATATGTGTGTATATATATGTATGAATATAAATAAATATATATATATATATATATGTATATGTATATGTATATATTTTATATTTTACATATTATCATAATTGTATAAAAATTAATATAATATACATATAAATACATATACATGCATATATGATTTATAAAAAAATATAATTTTCCATATATATTATTTAATAATGTATAACTTATTTGCAAAATTTAAATTTTGAATTTATACTTAAAAAATATTTTTGGATCTAGATCTAATTTTCAATTTTGAAATTTGAAATTTTAATCTTAAAATTATTTATATTTATAAATATTTTTTCTGTATATTTATGAGTATATATAAGATTACTTTTACATTATTATACGTATATAGATTTAGTCAAATATAATTATAATTCTATATCGCATTAATATAATATATATATATGTATATGTATATGTATATGTATATGTATATGTATATGTATATGTATATGTATGTATGTGTATATGTAAGTATATGTATATGTATATATATGTGTATATATATTAGACAACATATATGTATATGCAAGGACTAACATATCTATTGCTGTGAAATCCAAGCATTTAGATACAGACATGTTAAACCATGCACACGATATAGGTTGCACGTGCACGCACACGTACATGTGTATAATACACTTATAACACTGCATTATATATATAATCTAAATATAATCCTTTTATTATAATAAAATAAAATAACGATTTTATGTAAAATTTATTTAGATCGGATCTAAATTAATTTAGACTTTATAGGTCCAATAAGATTCAAAATGGTAAAAAAAACTTAAAATTCACCCAAATAACCCGTTGCATGCTAGCCTATATCCCACAATGGTATCGGAACCCAATAGCAAAGTAGTATTAGGGCCAACTTATTAAGCCTACCCATTTAGTAGAATGTCTATAAAAGTAGTAGCTAAGGTAGGGTTTAGGTAATCAAGTACTCCACCCTACCTGGCTATTGGCCCGGCCCAAAAAAATGACGTAAGCCCAAGGTTATCCCAATATAAAGGCCCAAGTTGATTTTGGGCCCTGGACAAATTTTCAAAAAAAAATTTGGAAACTAAAATAAAATTTTAAATATAAAGGTTAAATTTAAAATAAATAAAAATAATATTTTATATTTGAAAAGGTTGAATTTAAAATAAGTAATAATTTTATAAATGTTATAAATTCTCAAAATTGTTCTGAAAATAAAAAAATTTAAATTTTTTTATTAATAAATAATTAGATTAATTAATTAAATAGTTAATTAAAGGTTAATTACTTAAATTTATAACACACACATATATATATTATATACGTAACATTATCTTAAAATGGTTGTAATATACTTATATATATATTGAAATTAATTATAATTAGTTAAAAAAATTAATTAACTAAATTAATTAGATGTTAATTAAAATATAATATAATACATAATACATATATATATATAAGATATGTGTATAACTATAAATGTTATAGTGTATATATTCAATTCAAAATGTTTAATTGAATAATATATAATTGATTAAAATGTTAATTAATTAGTAAAATTAATTAAATAATATTTAATTAATTAAATTAATATAAGATTATTATATAAGTTAATAAATTATAAAATGTTATAGAATAATTAAACTTATATAATATGAATGTATAATAAGAGGTGGAACCGTAAGAAACCCTAATTAGATTTAAGGAATAAATACATATGTATAGTACGTCTACCGTGATTTTAGATGTGTCCGACACTTGAATCATGATAGTATTTCCTAAAAAATACTTTATTCCATATGCCGATATCACTCAATTAAATATATTAATGATTATGAATCTTAACATAAATGTTGTCCTTTACCATTTATATATTAATAGATTATTTGCATACTCATTAATTTTGATATTCCTTACGCTAAGGATGTTTTGTGTAGTACTATTAATATATTGAATAGACGAGATAAGACATATATACATATTTGTTGACGTTACTCAAGGTATGTACATTTATACTTAGGCCATAGCAAAATGGTATGTATGAGTGAATAACCAATTTTGATTTGTTGACATTCCCTCAAGGTCAAAATAAGATTAGGATAAAGACCACGAGTTAGGAGTTGTATATGCTACAACCGATAAAGTGTTATTTATTGCCTATGGGCCTATGGTTTGTTGATATTCCTCAAGGCTAGAATCACAAGGCAAACGAGTCCTAACACCTACTAGAGAAGTTTAATGATTTATATGTTTCCTCTTAGGATTATGAGAAACATATAGGTCTAGTTCTGCTATATAAAATTAAACTGATCTACGTCGATAAATTTGTGCATTTAATATAACAAATAAAATGTTTATCAATTAAAATATACAAATAAACCAAATTAATATTGACTAATAGAAATATAACATATATTTACCAATAAATTTTTGCATGTTGTTAATTCAAGAGCCATGCAACTACCTAGTTATACAATTACTAAATATGTTCTAACTTGATCACTTACGTGTTTATTTGCCTTAGACTATTATTGTCCTCTGTGAGTTTCGAGCTCTAAAACAATATATATATTTTTGGATTTTTGAAACAATACAAGTATAGGGATATTTGACCCATATTCAATCACCTATAAATGTTATATAGTGAATGGTCGCAGTTCGTAATATACGAAACCTTGATGAAATTAGTTCATTCGAAGTGAGAAAGTAAACCATAGTGTTAGATCATGTATCCAATATGATTGATTACAGTAAGGATCTTATTATGTTAGATATAACACTAGACAAAAAGCTAAAAGATGGATCTAAAAATTCGGCCATTGAAAAGTTAGTTTGATCAGTTTACGTAAAATGCAACTTATTTGAT
Source organism: Allium fistulosum (assembly GCA_030737815.1). Taxonomy (NCBI): domain Eukaryota; kingdom Viridiplantae; phylum Streptophyta; class Magnoliopsida; order Asparagales; family Amaryllidaceae; genus Allium; species Allium fistulosum. The sequence continues at coordinate 1,261,934,319 of CM060901.1, forward strand.
ATCCTTAAATGTTGAGGATGACAAAATGAAATTTTGTAAGAGTTCATTATGATATACTAGTAAAGGTTTCTTTTTGAATGGTTCACCCATTGAAAGTGAATGTACGATAATGGATGTAACTAAAGTGTTTATGAATACCTATTTTTTTGCATTGAGAAACAATTGTTGTTTCAAAAAGTACCGATTTCGTAGCGAAGGAATTTCATTTAGAGATTGTTGGTAGTAAATGGATTTTGAATATGGTTCACAAATAAAACTGATTATTTGAGATGAAATGAATAACCAAACTTAAAACAAACGCAATGCATTAGAGTATCTCATAAGTATTCTCGCACATTAAAGACAAAATATGAGTTTCTTATTATAGTTGAGAATAAATAATACTTAGTTGTCAAAAAACCATTAAAAGTATCGATTCTACTATTTGGTATGATGTACAAATCCGAAAGGATTCCAAGTACATTACCCAAATATGATTTTGACAGTGGTACCTAAAAGGATATGATCAATGACCACAAATGTGTTTTCAAAAGGAATACCAATGTAGTTGGAATATTGTGAGCAACATGATATGAATAACATCGTAAATTTCAATTGTTGAAATTAACGTAACAAATTCATCATTCAACATGCTTAAGTTAATTCGATTTTTACTCACAAAATTATCATTGGTATGACCTTGTGTTTTGGTACATATGTGATGAAACAGAAAATTCAAAATAATTATTTAGAATAGAGTATTTACACATAACAACCAAAATATTTCGAATCCGGAGGAGCGACATTAAGTTTGTGGGTTTTCAAATATGATCCAAGAACGGGTACAAAAGTATCATTAGACAAGCATTAGAGTTGAACAAGTATTTTGATAGAAATATAAAATATTTTGATTTTCAGTCAAAATGCAGAGAAAGCATGTGTCTATAAGAAAGAACATTAAAATGATACATAGATATTTCTAAACTAAAAGGTAAACAACAAACTTATGATTAATAATGACGTGCTCAAGTTCAAATCGTTATAGTTTAGTTGTTTGATACTCAGCATTGGATTTGTAAGTGATATCCTTTATAATTAGTGTAAAGGATATAGGGAATGTCCCAAAACGATATGCACAGATACCATATTAAAATGTTTAATATAGAGCAAATAGGACGGATTCCTTACGCATTGGCAATAAGAGTTATCATACATGTTGTATTATTAACAATATCTTATTTAGCTAATGTATTTGATACATGAAGCAAATAACAAATCCGAATTAAGATTGTTAAATGATAGTTAAGAGTATTCTCGAGTATTTATGAAATACTATAGAATTGTTTATAGAAACAACGAAATCCTTATGAATAAGTATTCAGACTCGAACTTCACAAGTGATATCAAGTATAATATCTCAATATTAAATTCTAGTTCAACCTTAGTTAAAGAGGTTCAAATTGGAAATGTTCTAAATGAAAGATTTTGGCTGATTCAATGAAAAAGCTAACTACATCGCCTTGAATAATGCCATAATAAAAGCAATGTATAAATACAAATACACAAATTTAAAACTGAGCTAGTGGAAATTCCGAGTATTGAGAATACTACATCATTGTTATATGGTAACAATGTCATGATAACATTAGACGACACACCTCCTCAATCCTTGGAAATTGACACTAATACATCGTCGGTATTCACGTGCCACAAATCCAAAGTACCGGAGAGGTAGACTACCTTGGGGTAAAAAATAAAGGTAGAAGACAGAACAACAATAGAATCTCACATCGTATTAAACAAGTTGTAATAATTTAGATAGTACATATAATCACACTCAAAGTGAGATATCAAAGTCATGATAAGTACTAACCCAGCTGGGATAGTTATAATGGCTATCCCTACAAGTGTTGGTAGATACATATACATAATACAAAAATAGCAGAAAGTGGTGGTAATAACAAAAAGATTCAAATTGCTTCATGCTCCATGCTCCAAAATGCTCAAAATGCTCCATGATCAGCTAACTACTTGGCTGGCCGGAAAAATAGGGCACTCGGTGTTTAAGGGAAAAAGAAAATAAACTCCGGGTCAGTCATGAGACTGGTGTGAGAAACCCAAAATACGCATTTTGAAAAAAAAGATATCTCATAAGACCACGTCGCACATTAACACGGAATGAGTTTTCTCCTTATGATAACCAAAACCTTTGCTACGAAAAAAACATATAATATTATTTTTAATGACATTCCTTTGAGAATATTTGCAAGTAAACTTATTAATCTTTGCCGAAATTGTTACCATTATAAATTTCGGTAATGTTAGGCTCTACAAACAGAACTCTTACAAGGCTCGTTCGAAGAATGGATTCCATACAATGGTAGGTAAGGGACTACCTTTCGTACAGTACACCTCTAGAGGGATGTACCGAGGATCAACGTCTTTGAAATCTTTGCACCTGGTAAGACCGGCCTACCCATGGACCCGCCTAGTGGTGGTTAGAACCGAATATGACATTACCCCGGTCGTAACCAACCTATTCGGGATCCCATAATATACACAACATACTCGACACATAGAGAGTAATCTAGAAAGTGATGACCATACCCTAATGGATGCGACCAACTTAGCCTCACGGCATGCCTTGTTTAAGCCATTCTCGGTTGATAAGGCCTGAAGTAGCGATTACCTTTCACATAGCACATTCCACTTTGAATGCCACATTTCCATTCCATGATCACACAACCGATCTCTACAAATGTATAACTCCTGAGCTCGTACGTCTCAGGAAAGGGTGTTAAGCTAAGAGAAGTTGTCTTCTCTGCCACCAAACAGATGATTCGTTCATAGAGATCAATTTATGTAATTAGACATGCAACGTCAGACATTAATCCATACAAGTTGTCCAGTAACAAGACAAACCGAAGGCATTCTTCTACCACACCCTGTCAGGAATTACCCATAGGATTAGTAGCAAGAAGTCCTTGCATCGAAGATCTCAAATGAAGAACTACTGCCACATAATATGATATGGGAAATTTCCCCCGAGGGTCGGTGACAAGCAGCCCTACATTCCATGTTCCAAAATCATTTCCATGTCTTCACTTCGAATACGTCAATTGGTTTGAAGTGGTCTTCGGATAGGAATCACCCAAATCCGACCCTAGTTCCTTTGAACTAATCATCGATAAAAGGATGTTAAGTGAATAGGGAATTATTCTTTGATTGATTAATTTCTTTTTATCAAAATATCTTTTGGAGATATATATTTTTAAAACATTCTTTCCGGTATATACGGAATCATTAAACCTCATTTATCAAATCCTTTGATTTTTTAAAAACCTTTTTAAATTTTGGAATAATTCTAAATTATTTCATTTTTCACTTAGGAAAATATTTCCAAATCATTTCATTTAAATCTTAACAAGATTTCTTAATTCAAAACTCAAAACTTGGATTGAGTTAAACTATGTTATCTAGGAGGTTAATCCAAAACAAGTAAATATTAAATGAGCGGAATCTATAGAAATCATCTAATTCTACTCACTACCAGTTCCCATATTCAATAAATACTATGGGCGGAATAACGGCGAAATCACCTTTTAAATTCCATGAATAGTATGAGTTCCCTCTTCGGGCTTTAACACTAAGTATAAGAAATTATCTCCATAAAATCCAAGTTATTTATATTTGGAAAATTATATCCTTTATACTTTGGAAAATTTTGATCCAAGTAAATCAAATTTACTATTCTCTCTGTCGGGCCAGTCTGGATAGCTAGGGAGAGCAGGAAACTGGTTTGGTTCCAAACCCAAGCCTAGACACTATCTCTCTGTCACCCATAAGGCAGTCATGTTATTTGACCGACTCTAAATCATTTAACATTTAACCATTCCATAAATCCTTCAAATCACCTTTAAAATACTTTATTAATCATTTAGAAACATTTATAAAATATTTGGAAAATAATGGTTGCGTTTAAAACTATATTTCAAAAGTTATAGAAAAGTGCTGTGGAAAGTGTGTTTTAAGCTATATTGATCAGAACAACGTTTTATCATTTTGAAATTCATTTTTATAACTCAAATTACTTTTAAAATATTTTAAAAGATTTTTAGAATTTATTTAATATTCTCAAACAATTATAAAATATCATTTTCAAAGAAATCCCTTTTATTGATTCCGAACCGCAAAACCGCGATTTTTCCAAAAACTTATTTTACTCAAATTTCAAAATCTACGAATCAAAATCTTGATTTTCTTTCTTTGTTTGAAAAATATGGATATAATAGTTCGTAAAATTCTTCTCTCGAAGAATTTCGAGCTATATTCCATTTTGTATACTTGTTTGACTTTTATGGCCTGAAATCGCGAACTACTGTTACGCGACGCGCCTATTTTTGACTCAATTTTCAATTACCTTTCAAACTTCACCAAAACACTTTCATATGTTTATAAAATATTTCAAACTCATTTTAAAACTTTTTTAAAGAGGTTTATCATTCCATATACACCAATTCATTTAATAAAGAAAAGTGATTTCCTTTGTGATTATCGACATGTATTACCATGACTTGCATATATATTCAACATACATATTAAACAACCATCATCAACAACCATATACACACACACACACACACACATATATATATATATATATATATATCATCCAATAACATACATTGCTATAGTTTAGGAGTTTCTCACTTCGGGTTTAAACGACTAACTAAAAATTGGCTATAGCTCCACTATTTGGATTTTAAAGCTCGCAATTATTTGGACTTAAGCTCTCAGGTGGCTCAGCCTAAGCTTGGGATGGATTGAGGAGCTCACGGCCTAGGGTAGAGGAAGAAGAAGGCTCGGCCTTTGATGGAGGAGATGGAGGCCATGGATGGTAGAGAGGAAGAGTGGAGTTTTGGAATCGTTTTGAGGTGCTTAAGTGTATATAAGTATATATTATAATTTTAAATTCTTTTTGAGAAATATTTTGGCTTTATTTCCTTTAGGTTGGAAGCCATGAAAGTATGGAGAGGGAGCTTAGGAAATGAAGAGGAAGATGAATGAAAATGAAGAGGAGAGTGTATGGTATCTATAGGCAAAGAAGAGAGTGAAAATATCTAGATGATGCAGCGCAGCCCTCATTTGTCCAAGGTATAAGTCGTGACCGACTTAAGGAAGGAAGCATAAGCCGTAACCGACTTAAAGAAGCAGGTCTACGACCTAAGGAGTCATGTGAAAAAGGGCTACGACTTAAAAGCCTAAGTCGTCCACGAGCTAAAGTTAACAAGCAAGGTGTAAGTCGTACGCGACTTAAGGAGGCGGTGATGAGTCGTCCACGACTCAACTGGAAAACCAAAGGGGAAGCTGTGACGAGTTTACGACTTAACGAAGCAACTATAACTCGTCTACGACTTAACAGGGAGATGAGTCGCTCACGACTCAAGGAGGAGAATACACAAGTGTTAAGTCAGACACGACTTAAGGCAGATGATAAGTCGGCACCAAGTTACGACTCAGTTAAATCATATCCTCTTATGTCGCCGAAGCCTGAACACCGTTCATCCTTACGCCGAGTTAATCTAGACCATTGATTCTTAAGTCGAATGAAGCTGGTTATCTTAAGTCGCGTGAAGATGGATGTCGTTGAATCTTATGCCGAGTTAATCTAGACCATTGATTCTTAAGTCGTAAAAAGCTGCTGTTGTGTTGCATGGTTAAGTCGCATCTGTTATAAGTCATATGTCGTTTGTTTGTAAGTCGTTATATGTTGTACTAAGTTGCTGCCGACTTAAGTTGTGTCGCTGAGTTGTTATGTCGTGAAGCTGTGTTGTAAACTGTTGAGTCGTGTATTGGGTAAGTCGTAAGTCGTGACTGTTAGGTCGGAAACGACTTAGGAGATGTATTTTCTTTGCTGTTACGTGTTGTAGTCTATAAATAGGCAAGATGAATCATTTTGTAAGGTTGTTGATTTTTGAATAAAATTCTCTTTTGATTGCTTTGTGCTTTCATTCCAAATTGGTAGTTGAGTGTAATCTCCTATCTCCTCTTTCGAATAATCGAGTGCGCTCGATTCAACGATTGTAGAAGCCGATTCGCGGAATCAAGTGCGCTTGATCAACGCTTGAAGAATTGAAGATCTTTGAACCCGGTATCGTGCGCTATCAACGAGTTCGGGATAGCTAGAATTCGGTATCTTCGGATCAACGAATTTGGGCATTTCAGTATCTTCCAATCCACCGATTGCTACAGTCAACGATCTACATTGTTTTGTAATATCCGCTGCGTCATTTTTGATATCAGAGCTTGTTCTAGCCAATCATAGCTAGATCGAGACTTGGAGCCTAATCATTGAGAAGCTTGAAGAGCGAGCCGTGAGCAAATAGAAGTGTTCGACTTGCATTGAAGATTGATTGATCGAAATTGAATTGGAGGCCGAAACTTTGTCCATCGTGTTCATCGCGATTTGCTACAAAGTGGAAGTTTTCGATCCGTTTCATTTTGGATCAAAGTCCGAATTGTGTTTGAATTTTGAAGTGTTGAAGAATTGTGAAATTTTCAAGTATGCCGCCAAGAAGAGCTAATCGCCACCAAAACGTAGAAGCTTTGTATCGAAGAGAAGAGGCTGATGAGATGGAGCAAAGAATCAATGAAAACTTTAGTGAAAAGCTTAACGAAGGAATTGGCCGGTTAGAAAAGCTTATGACGGAGATGAATCAAAATCGGAGAAGGGTTTCACCTGAATCTAACCAATGGGGGAGTAGAGTCTCGCCACATTCCAATCGAGACCGAAGTGTTGAAAATGATCAAGGGCGTGGGAGGAACGTGAATGATCGTGAACGGAGGAATGTCGATAGAAGGGATGAAGGTGGAAGGCGTAATGGTAGTAGAGATGTGGGTGGACGAGATAGACAACGATATACATCTGATTTTGAAGAGGAGTATGATGGTGGTAGTGTTCAAGGACAAGGACGAGGACAAGGAAGAAATTACTCTGAGTATGATCACAAGTGGGAGTCGGGGATGAAGACTGAAATTCCTGAATTCAAAGGTGGTATGCAAGCAGAGGAGTTTCTAGATTGGGTAGCTAATGTTGAAGAGATTTTTGACTTCAAAGAAGTTCCAGAACATCGTAGAGTGAAGTTGGTTGCTACGAGGTTGAGGGGTAGAGCTTTGGCATGGTGGCAGCAGACCAAACTTACACGTGATCGGATGGGAAAGTCAAAAGTTGAATCTTGGGAGAAGATGAAGAAATTGATGAAAGCAACGTTCTTACCATACAATTATCAATCTTTGATGTATCAACGTTTGCAGAACTTGAGGCAGGGCACGAAGACAGTTAATGACTATGCTGATGAATTTTACCAACTGATTGCTCGAAATGATATTATGGAGAAGGAAGAACAACTGACAGCTAGATTTTTTGGGGGACTACGAATGCAGATCCAGGATATGGTTAATATGTTCGATCCAAGATCTGTAGCAGAGGCACATCAGAAAGCGTTGGCTTGGGAGAAGCAGGGACGACGAGGAGGTGGTGTGTTTACTAATTCCAACAATCAAGCGAAGGGTGTTAGTGGGGGTTCTAATGTTTCTAAACCTATCAGTAGACCAGTGGTGAAGGAGGTTGAGAAGGCAAGGGTTAACAATGGTTTCAAATGTTACAATTGTCAGGAATTGGGTCATAAAAGCAGTGAGTGTCCAAAGCCAAAGAAGAGAACCATGATTGCAGAAATTGAGGATGAGGATGGTGATGGGGATTGTTCTAGTCCAGTTGAGGAAGATGAACAGGATATTGCGTCAGGAGATGAAGGTTGTAATCTAATGCTGAGGAGATCGTGTTTAACACCGAAGCAGGAAGAAGCTAGTTGGTTGAGAAGTCCTATTTTTCAGTCAACATGTACTATTCTGGGGAAGGTGTGTAAGTTTGTGATTGACGCAGGAAGCTGTGATAATATTATTTCAACCGAAGCTGTGACAAAGTTGAATTTGAAGACAGAGAAACATCCGAATCCTTACAAGTTAGCATGGTTGAGAAAGGGAGGAGAAGTGAAAGTGGATAGACGAGTTCGAGTTCCATTCTCTATTGGGAAGAAATACAAAGATGAAATCTGGTGTGATGTAGTAGAGATGGATGTTTGCCACTTATTATTGGGAAGACCATGGCAGTATGATAGAGCAGTACAGCATGACGGTCGGACCAATAGCTACAGTTTTATGTTTAAAGGCACGAAGATTATCTTAGTTCCAAAGAAGAGACAACCGGGAGAAAGTAAGTCAGAAGAGATTGAAGAGTTGAAAACCTTATTATCTCTGAAGGAGTTTGTTAAAGAAGTTGAGGAAGAGCCGGAAGTATTCTTGTTGATTGGACGAGAGAGCAGTGAAGAGGTTGAAATTCCAGAAGAAGTTAAACCAGTTTTAAAAGAATTTGACGATGTATTTCCAGAGGAGTTACCAACGGAGTTACCACCGTTGAGGGATATTCAACATCAGATAGATCTTGTTCCAGGTGCTGTGTTGCCACACAGACCACATTATCGAATGAGTCCGAAGGAACATGAAGAGTTGCGGAGGCAGGTAGAGGAATTGCTTGAGCAGGGGCGTGTGCAGGAGAGTCTGAGTCCTTGTGCTGTACCAGCTTTATTGGTACCCAAGAAGGATGGGACGTGGAGGATGTGCACTGACAATCGAGCATTGAATAAGATTACTATGAGATATAGATTTCCAATGCCGAGGTTGGATGACTTGTTAGATCAAATAAGCGGAGCTACTATATTTTCGAAGATTGATTTGAAGAGCGGATATCATCAAATTCGTATCAGACCAGGAGATGAGTGGAAGACTGCTTTTAAAACCAGGGAGGGTCTATACGAGTGGTTGGTCATGCCATTTGGTTTATCCAATGCACCGAGTACTTTTATGAGGGTGATGAATCAGATTTTTCGACCGTTCATTGGGAAATTTGTGGTGGTGTATTTTGATGATATTCTGATTTACAGTGGGAGTCCAGAGGAACATTTGAATCATCTTAGAGAAGTGCTGATGGTATTACGACAAGAACAATTTTATGCTGCAACGAAGAAATGCGTGTTCATGACGCATAGTGTGTTGTTTCTGGGGTATGTTGTGTCGAAGGAAGATATACAGGTGGACCAGAGTAAAGTTGAGGCGATCAGAGATTGGCCGCAGCCCAAGACGATAACGGAAGTTCGTAGTTTTCATGGGTTGGCTTCATTCTATCGAAGGTTTATACCACACTTTAGTAGTGTGATGGCACCTGTTACTGATTGCATGAAGGGTAAACAGTTTGCATGGACGGAGGAAGCCGGGGTTGCTTTTGAGCGAATCAAAGAACTTTTGACGTCTGCACCAATTCTAATATTACCAGATTTTCAGTTAGTGTTTGAACTACATACTGATGCATCCAAGGTTGGGATTGAAGGGGTGTTGAGTCAGAAGGGACGTCCAATTGCATATTTCAGTGAGAAGTTGTCAGGAGCGAAGATGAGGTACAGTACGTATGATGTGGAATTCTATGCTGTTGTACAATCTATTAAACACTGGAGACACTATCTATTTCAGAAAGAGTTTGTTTTGTATACTGATCATGAAGCATTGAAGCATTTGCAAGGACAAGACAAGATTTCAGCAAGACATGCATCGTGGATTGCATATCTGCAACAATTTACATTTGTTGTGAAACACAAGTCGGGAGTGACAAATCGTGTTGCGGATGCGTTGAGTAGAAGGAATCACTTGTTAACTACATTGAAGGTTGAAGTTACGGGGTTTGAACTATTGCCAGAATTATTTACCGATGATCCTTACTTTGCAAAGTTTGTTGATCAAGTCAAGGAGGGAGAGACGGATGAGTTCGTGATGGTAGATGGTTTTATTTTTAAAGGAAATCGATTGTGCATACCGGAGGGTAGTTTGAGAATGAAGATTATCAAGGAGTTACACAAAGAGGGACATGTTGGGAGAGACCGTACTTTACAGATGATTTCACAGTCCTACTTTTGGCCATCAATGAGAAAAGAGGTAGAGAAGTTTGTGGAGCGTTGTCATATTTGTCAGGTTTCGAAAGGAACTGCGACTAATGCTGGTTTATATATGCCGTTACCCGTGCCTGTAAAACCATGGGTGGATATCAGTATGGACTTTGTGTTGGGGTTGCCGAGAACATAGCGTGGTAATGATTCCATTTATGTGGTGGTTGACAGATTTTCGAAAATGGCACATTTTATTGCTTGTAAGAAGACGGCGGATGCTGTTCATGTTGCTCAGTTGTTTTTCAAGGAGATCTATCGACTTCATGGATTGCCAGAATCTATTGTGTCGGATAGAGATACTCGATTTTTGAGTCACTTTTGGTTAAGTTTGTGGAAGATGGTGGGAACGAAGTTGAATTTTAGCAGTGCTTATCATCCGCAGACAGATGGACAGACTGAGGTGGTAAACAGATCATTGGGAAACTTGCTGAGGTGTCTTGTACAAGATAATCTGAAGAGTTGGGATGTGAAGTTATGCCAGGCAGATTTTGCCCATAATCATGCTGTGAATCGAAGTACTGGGTTCAGTCCATTCCAGATTGTCTATTCGAGCTTACCGAAAGGACCGTTGGATTTAACGGTGATACCACACTCAAAGGGAACAATTAAGAAAGCTGCTGATTTTGTTGAAGGGCTGACGGAATGTCATAAAATCGTTCAAGAACGATTAGAGAAAGAAAATAAGAAGTATAAACAATCTGCAGATTTGAAGCGAAGGAGTGTTGAATTTCAAGAAGGTGATTTGGTTTATGCAGTGTTAACAAAAGATCGTTTTCCAATAGGCGCTTATAACAAGTTGAAAGCTAGAAAAATTGGTCCTGTGAAAGTCGTAAAACGAATTAATGAAAATGCCTATAGGTTGGAGCTACCAGAAGATGTGTACACTTCTGATGTGTTCAATGTTAAACATCTCGTACCATGTCATGGGGATGAACGAGCTGATGTGGAAGAATTTACAAATTCGAGGTCGAATTTCTCTCAACCTGGGGAGGATGATGCAGCGCAGCCCTCATTTGTCCAAGGTATAAGTCGTGACCGACTTAAGGAAGGAAGCATAAGCCGTAACCGACTTAAAGAAGCAGGTCTACGACCTAAGGAGTCATGTGAAAAAGGGCTACGACTTAAAAGCCTAAGTCGTCCATGAGCTAAAGTTAACAAGTAAGGTGTAAGTCGTACGCGACTTAAGGAGGCGGTGATGAGTCGTCCACGACTCAACTGGAAAACCAAAGGGGAAGCTGTGACGAGTTTACGACTTAACGAAGCAACTATAACTCGTCTACGACTTAACAGGGAGATGAGTCGCTCACGACTCAAGGAGGAGAATACACAAGTGTTAAGTCAGACACGACTTAAGGCAGATGATAAGTCGGCACCAAGTTACGACTCAGTTAAATCATATCCTCTTATGTCGCCGAAGCCTGAAGACCGTTCATCCTTACGCCGAGTTAATCTGGACCATTGATTCTTAAGTCGAATGAAGCTGGTTATCTTAAGTCGCGTGAAGATGGATGTCGTTGAATCTTATGCCGAGTTAATCTAGACCATTGATTCTTAAGTCGTAAAAAGCTGCTGTTGTGTTGCATGGTTAAGTCGCATCTGTTATAAGTCGTATGTCGTTTGTTTGTAAGTCGTTGTATGTTGTACGAAGTCGCTGCCGACTTAAGTTGTGTCGCTGAGTTGTTATGTCGTGAAGCTGTGTTGTAAACATTTGAGTCGTGTATTGGGTAAGTCGTGACTGTTAGGTCGGAAACGACTTAGGAGATGTATTTTCTTTGCTGTTACGTGTTGTAGCCTATAAATAGGCAAGATGAATCATTTTGTAAGGTTGTTGATTTTTGAATAAAATTCTCTTTTGATTGCTTTGTGCTTTCATTCCAAATTGGTAGTTGAGTGTAATCTCCTATCTCCTCTTTCGGATAATCGAGTGCGCTCGATTCAACGATTGTAGAAGCCGATTCGCGGAATCAAGTGCGCTTGATCAATGCTTGAAGAATTGAAGATCTTTGAACCCAGTATCGTGCGCAATCAACGAGTTCGGGATAGCTAGAATTCGGTATCTTCGGATCAACGAATTTGGGCATTTCAGTATCTTCCAATCCACTGATTGCTACAGTCAACGATCTACATTGTTTTGTAATATCCGCTGCGTCACTATGCATACATCACCATTTTCATCTCCATCACATGCACCATCATCATCACTTCTCCCTCCCCTATGCATGACTATAACCCCATTCCCCATGTGCCCATCACTTCCATCACTTTAAGGCATGCATATGTTGAATTTTGCATACTTGAGTAGTAAGAAAACTAAAAATATCTTAGATATTTTAATTATGTGTGTATATTTAAATGTATAAGCATATATGTATGTATACATATGTTGATGTGCATGTTAAGATATATATATATATATATATATGTATGTATGTATGTAAGTATATATATGTTGTATATGTGTATATGACACAAAAACAAGGTTGCAATGATTTAAAACAACTTTCGTACGTTAAACCGTTAAAAATTGGGAAACTGATTCCCAGTCACATTTTCACTTATATTTTAAATTACATATAAATGTAAACAAAATTTGAAAATAAATTCCTTATCATTTTTAACTAATTAAAATGGTCACATTTCATTTATAAAACCATATAAATTAAAACTAACTAATATTAACAAAAATCACTATTATATCGATAAAGTGATACAAATTTTTTCTTATATTTTCAAATCAAGTATAAACTTTTATAAAATCGTTATAATTGATTTATTATCATTGTATGATAAATTAAAATGACTTATTATCATTTTAAAATAATTATTTGAACAATTATTAAATCATTTAATTTCATAATTCATTTATTATAAATAAGACATTTTTGATAAATACGTTTTATTTTTCGAAAATAAGTTCATCATTATTTTTTTACCTAAAACTTGATTATTTGATTATTTGTTGAAAATAATCTATATTTGAATATCCAAAATAATTTAAATATCCTTAATTAAAGTGATCAAATTATGAGTCCTTATATAAGAGCTCTATAGAAGTCGAGAAACACATACTGACTAATTTCACGTGAAAAGGATAGTTTATCATAATCGAAAAGAGTTGATTGACATAGTAGAAAATTAAAATAACATAGAAGATCCATTCACGAAGAGACTGGCTCGATTAGTTCTCATTAAATCAATCAAATGGATGTGATAGAGATTTCATAATTGGCCCCAAGTGCAAGTGGGAGAGTTAGGGTTATGCACTAGGGGCAATTATGTAATTTAGTGTAAATTATTAACTCTATAATAAAATATCATTCGAAATAAAAGGTGTTTTTCTTTTATTATATACTTGATATAATGCTTTACATTAATTATTTATTTAATTTAAGTATATTTAATAGAAACTTCGTAAAAGATATGTTTGGCGATGTAATTATAGTATGTTGTAATCATGATAAATTTATCACAATGAAAATAAACATTCCTTATCAAGATGTGTTGATACTAGATACCAATATAATCGGTGAGACTAAATTACGCAATGCGCTCCAAATATTGGGCAGTGTATTGCTTATGGCTACTGGAGGCGCCAAGGGGGTATGGTTGATAGTTATTGGATAACTACGAAATTACTCACTTGATAGTTTTCTGTTGGTTAACATAACTAAGGTCAAACAAAAAATATCGATGTGACAATATTACACAATTCTCTTGACTTGAGAATATCGTGAATCTTCAATGTAAAAACTCCTCCTTGATTATAGTTAAATAATGACACGACATCCATCGAATGACTATATTTTGGGCCGAGTTGAAGCATTGGAAGTGAAACACTATTCAAAAGGTAATTCGTCTCTTGTTATATGAGGTTAGTATCGTGGTCAACCAAAATTCAACTCAAAGTTAAAGTCTCTAACCAAAGCAGTTCGGTTAATAATAATTGTTATTATTGAACAAAGGACTTTCTGGTTAAACTATACAAGTTGAATGTGGACGATATTAAAATTTTGACCATTACCGAATTCCATTAGTCGTAATGTGATATAGTTTTGACGAAGAGAATTGATATAACAAATTATCACTAACAGAGACTGCTTAAAATAAGTAAATTTGGATTTATCAAAACCATGTAAGCGATAAATTTGGCCAAACTGTCAAACCACTAGCTAAAATGATGTGTGAACATTAATATTCGAATTGTTCGATATTAATCACCGACCAAATTTACACCTAAAAGTCACACAACCACAATATCGAATTCTCCAACTACCACTTGATTTAGTTAAATTACAATTATTATAAATTAACTAGTATTCATGAAATATTAATTATAAATTTTGATTTAATTTTGGTTGATCAATATTGAAAACAATGCTTATATGAAAGGTATATACACGCGTACCGATATACGATATTAATGTACCTTTTAAATTTGATTTAAATAGGAACTGTCTTATCTGATTTGAAGTGGAATGGAAGCCCATATGGCCCATGGTATGGTCGGCTGATGCATGAGGGGAGGAGGGGTCTTGTTATATACTTATGAGTCTGAATTGGTAGAGAAAAGAGTGGACTATATCGACATTCACCTCTATTTTTCTATCTTATTTAAACACTTAGCCTTCACTTTTTGATTTGACATTTTTTCTTTTCCACCCTTCTACCTCTGGATGAAACCATACCATCATCTCCTCCATCATTTTTCAAACTTAAAACACAAATACAAGTCAAATAATAGAAGAGTGCGTAGATACAAAACTTTGGGATTAGAGAATGAAAATGACCGTCATCGCTGACCGTCACTTCCACACCATCCAGACGCTACTGACCACTTCAAGTATAAATCAGTTGTATTGTTGGTTAAGTCACAGTTTCATCGACGAGCTTCAAAGGAAATTCAAGTATAGTCTTACAATCAAGTTCAATTATGCAAGGCCGAAGCTCGTCGGAGTCAAGTATGCTAAAGTTCATTAAATTTGTCAGAGTTCGACTTGAAATGGCCGCAGTTCAGATATTGGAGCAAATCAGAAGAGTAGAAGCCTCTGAAGCAAGGATGTTCGAATCGATCGACTTGAATCGATATGAGTCGAATCGATGAAGGTCGAAACGATATGCTTCGACTCCGCGTAGTTCGACTCGATGAAATCTTGGGGTGGAGAAGCACTTCGAATCCATGAGCTATGCATAACCTCGAATCGATCAATGCTCAGCACCTTCGAATCGATTGGGACATTGCTACTTCGAATCGACCGGCACGATCTTTCGAAACCATCGATACGAAGTATCGCATCGATTCGAACTACCTATTCCTAAATCGATTCGAAGTCTTGTATTCTTGATCGGTTCGAACTACTTATTCCTACATCGACTCGAAATCTTGCATCTTTGATCGATTCGAGTTACTTGTCCCCGAATCGATGCGAGTCAAAAAAGCTTTGTCTCTCGAAACCATCGAGTCGACCCATTTCAATCCCTACTAATCCTCATGTTTCTCGAAAGAAAGAATTGAAATCAATGATATAATCCCGGTTTCGTCGTTCTACACTCGAATCGATCCCTTAAGTACCTGATTGGATTCAATTGCAAATGAAGACTTGGTATAATCTGATCGATTCGTGCAAGACGAAGAGCTCTGAAGGATCGGTTCGAAGAAGCAGCAATTGCAACAGTAAAAAGTAAAAATGAAATTGGCCTCGCGTATTTATATGGGTTCCAAGGACGACTCGAGGCTCTTCGTCTCCCGGTCATGTTGACCGATCATAGTAGGTCGCAACCCCATCGATTCGAACGATTTCTCAATTACCCATCACCTTCGAATCCATCACGACACAGAGACATTCCACTGCTTCGAATCCATCCCTTATCCCGAATCCATCTGGTTTCGAACCCTTTACAACGTCGAATCCATTCATGCAGTATCAATGCGAAGCATCATCGATTCGAAGGAGTAACCGAACAGAGGCTGGATTGAGAGTCTTATCGGCTCGAAGCGCGAGGTCCCTAGGGCCATCGATTCGAAAGCCATCGATTCGAACCAACATAGATTCGAATCCATAAAAGACCACCAATGAAAATGGGCGAATCATTTCAATATGAAAAATTGCTTGTCTACTCTTTATACCGATTCAGGAGAGGATCGATACAAGAGGATGATCATAGACAACCATAAAAGCAATGTTTTAACTCGAATCTCAAACCGGTTCAGGAGAGGACCGATGCAGATTTCGATAGCAAACCAAATTGACAACGACTTGCGATCACACGACGTTAACTAAAGTCAAGGTGATGCACGTATGCACATATTTCTGACTAATGTTTGATCTATACCATTTACAGGGATCAAATGTTCATCTCGTCATAACCCCAACGGCAAACAGCCAATCACGGTCGTACGACAGTCGGTTACTGCGACAAAGAATACAACTTTCGGCAGAGCATGTCATAATTATATAACATTGGACTGCAGCTATTCAAAGCACGTCATGTTTACATAAAACGTACTTTGGGGGGCAAATGTTATCCCGCCTTTTGGCAAGGCCGAGATACCAAGAAACTAGCTGAAAAAGAAACAGGATCACACGTCTTCAACTTTGAATGATTGTTGGGCAACTGCAAATATCGATGGATTATGCCCGAGTCCGGATCGGGCTATAATTGATAAGACACGACAAGTGAAGCTGTGGAAACTAACGTTCCAAATTTCGGGGCAATCCGAGTTCGTATGCTCAAGACATCATCGACCAAAAATGGAGTAAAATAGCCCTGAGTTCAAATCCATGAGACAGCCTATGTTCGAATCCATCGGGACAAGGCCATGGTTCGTATCCATCGAATGCGAGCCTCAGCCTCGAATCGATCAGAACGGATCACACTTCGAATCCATCGGAGCCATTCCATGCTTCGAGTCCGAGAAGTGGAAGGAGCTTCGAATCCATCCTGTAATTGTCTTCGAACCCATTACCTCGCATCCATTGAGCATTCCCATCTTCGAATCCATTCAACAGTAAAGCCTTCGTATCAATCGACTATGGAGTGCTCTGATCAGTACGAAGGGAACGTACGCTCTATCGATTCGAAGGAGCATACCTTCGAATCCATTACCATGAATCCACCCAGTCAAAGCGGCGAAGAACATGGAGTCGACCCAGTCAATACGGAGTGAAAAGCAAATCGATACGAGGGACATGCACCACATCATCGCCTTCACGTGCAGGAGCATGGATTCGACCCTATGGATTCGAACCATATCGATTCGAACGAATCCATATGACGAAGAACACCATCTTGAATCGATCATAACTTGGGATCTACAGATCCAAATACTATGAAATTTTCACAGAAGCTTGAGCACATGTTGAAGAATGTTCACACCAAATTTCAGCTCGATTGGACAATTTCTTGATCGATTCGAACATAGCTTCGAATCGATCCCAAAGTGGGCCCGGACTTCCAGAAAGCGGGCATGTGGGCCCCCTGACGTACCAGAACTGGTCTCCCTTCAGTTTAGGCGAAATATCAGCCTCCTACACCTATAAATAGAGCCCCTGGTCATTCAGAAAAGTCGTCAAACAATTCTAAGAGCTAAAGAGCGCCCAGACTCTGCCAGATTTACTAAAAATCACAACGGTTGCCTTAGATTCAGACTTAGCTCACAAAAACCAGTTGTACTGCGTTATAAGAAATTGTAATCTTCAAGTGTCGAGCAATAAAATCATCAAACTTCATAGTGGACGTAGGCTACAAAGCCGAACCACTCTAAATCGCTTGTCTTTGCACTTTACATTTCTGTTATTTGGAGTTTTTGTAGATAATCCACAGTGTTAATTTTCATTCTACGCGTTTATCTCTTCAAAGACTTCCGAAGAGTGTTGTGCCCATTTTTGGTACAAACAACAGCAGCTTAAGTACAACATGTAGAATGTTCCTGCCAAATTTCGACTCGATCAGAGCAAGTCTTGACTGAGTCGAAATTCGTTCGTATCGATCTCGGATGAAAAACTCCAACTTGCATCGATCATATCTCGAGATCTACAAGTCTAAATGCTATGAAATTTTCACAGCAGCTTAAGTACAACATGAAGAATATTCCTGCCAAATTTCAACTCGATCGGAGCAAGTCTTGACCGAGTCGAAATTCGTTCGTATCGATCGCGGATGAAAAAACTCCAACTTGCATCGATCATATCTCATGATCTACAAGTCCAAATGCTATGAAATTTTCATAGAAGCTTATGTACAACATACAGAATGTCCACGCCAAATTTCGACTCCATCGGATGCAATCTTGATCGATATGAAATCCGTTCGTATCGATCACGGATCGGGCCGAAACTTCACGGGCTTGGGCGCGCGGGCTTGGTCACGTGCCAAAGAGGGTCTCCCGAGAACTGAGCGAAATACCAGCCTCCTACACCTATAAATAGAGCCCCAAGGCATACAGAAATGGGGGCTTCTTCTCCTTTGAATTCTCCAACGCCCAGACTCTGCCGGATCCAGATCCGAACTCCATAAGCTGCTGTCAACAATGAAATTCACTGCTGCAAATCATATTTACCTACTGTAATTCATTGAATTCACTTGTAATCTTCAAAGAAAGATCAATATAGCTATCAACTTCATAGTGGACGTAGGCGATATGCCGAACCACTCTAAATCCTTATGTCTCTGTGCATTTAAATTATTCTCATTTCTGAAATTTGGAGTTTTTGTTAGATAATCCTCTTTTTACATTTAATTTCTTTTTTTTTTCTTCAAAAACTTTTGAAGAGTGTTGTGCCCAATTTTGGTACAAACATTTTGGTGCTTTCATTGAGAGTGACTTGCTTTTCTTGCTCTATGGATCTACTACCGTAGTTGGATTGCAAATATCTAAGGAGGAGATCCAGATCTGTCGTCAAGTGGTTCCATCTATTCTATTCAGATTGCTCCAGATCTAAGAGGAACTACATTCATCATGAATTGAAAATATGGTGATTTTCGTATCCATGTTTTCTTATCCAGAAAATATGATGATTTTCGTGTCCATCATTTCGTATCCAGAAAATAAGGTCATTTTTCGAATCCATCATTTCGTATCTAGAAAATATGGTCATTTTCGTATCCATATTTTCGTATATATGGAAATATGGTGTTTTTCATATCCATGTTTTCGTATCCAGAAAATATGTCAAAGTTCGTACCGATCAGAAGTGACCATTTCGACTCGCTCACTTCGACTCGCTTCATAGCCATCAGAAGTGATCACTTCGACTCGCTTCACAGCCATCAGAAGTGACCATTTCGACTTGCTCACTTCGACTCGCTTCACAGCCATCAGAAGTGATCACTTCAACTCGCTTCACAGCCATGAGAAGTGACCATTTCGACTCGCTCCGCTTTGCCTCCATCAGAAGCCAACTTCGACTCGCTCACTTCGATTTGCTTCACAGACATCAGAAGTGATCACTTCGACTCGCTTCACAGCCATCAGAAGTGACCATTTCGACTCGCTTCGCTTCGCCTCCATCAGAAGCCAACTTCGACTCACTCACTTCGACTCGCTTCACAGCCATCAGAAGTGACCATTTCGACTCACTCCATCGACTTCGACTCCATTGGCGAAGCCACTGTTCGACTCGCTCCGCTTCGCATCCATCAGAGAGCATCTGTTCGACTCGATCTGCTTCGGATCGCTTTGTTCGTATCGATCGCCTATGCTCTGTTCATATCAATCGCAACTGCTCCAATTTGTATCGATACTCACACGATGTTCGTATCGATCCATCTGCGTCCAATTCGTATCGATACGAAATTTCAAAAAAAAATCGGGTACGACCCAGATTTCCTTAAAAGACCCGAACCCTAGCCGCAGCACAGGGCACCCGCATAGTGAATCCAATCACCAATTTAGTGAAGGAACATTCCATCCGTGCTTCTAATTGTTCCACGACTGAACAAGACATAGGAGATCACAACAACAAATGTTGAGTTGCAATCAAGGAATGGGTAAAGAAATACTACTCAACCGTACTCCTAGAGGATGGAGAACCTAGCTAATATGGCAAGAACTGGAGTTGATTAATATATCATTCTTTTAAGGTGGAATGCTACTTCCCCCAATTGACTAGATTTTAAACTCCTGAATTGACAACTATGGTACGATGGCTAATATGATGGCTGCCCTACAATGTCTACTCTGCCAACTCAAAACATAGATGGTCATCGCTGAACCATCTTCAAATGCCTGCATTTTAATCATTCCACGTCCACATAACTAAAAGCCTGACATACAACCTCAAGAGGACTTCCTTAATACCCTATATAGGTCTCCTATCTGGATGAAAGTTTGGGATAAACACCAATCTATTAGCCCATTTTAACCAACTCGCCGTCCAATCGGCGTTACCAACCACTCAAACGTTGGACAATCGTGCATACATCATTCACCAGTGTTACAAGACCCCTTGGCAATAAAATGGACCTGATCATAATGTCGATTGGAGAATCTTTCCCAGTCGAGACCTATTCGTTGAAACCATCCTACATGCAGAACTTCCAATGAAAATTCAACATGTTAACTATGTTGGTGTACTATGGAAATACGACCCCTGACACTACCTTATGAAGTGGGAATGACGCGTGGAATTCTCCAAGGGTGATGAATGCCATCAAACGCAGATGTCTTCCCTCATTCCTCAGAGAAGACCGTCAATCACGGTTAGACATACCAGTTATACTTCTCATATTGTTAAATTGAATGAAGAAGCTGGCAGCCAACGAATTTATCCAAAGCCCGCAGCCAGTTGCTGCCGATACCCATAAATGAATTCATCACCAGCGCTTATTTCTAGACTTTGACAAGAGAACTGGTGGACCGCCTCCGACAACTACACCAACATGTCTAGGCCAATTTTGAGTTTATGAGTCAGATGAAGGATCAACATAGCAAGATAAAGAGGGGACCTGCTCTATACTCTAAATCGGAAAACTCCTCTTCTCTAAATGGCTACCGTGAACGCCAACGCCATAAGGCTGCTCTGGGAAGGATAGCTCCGAAAATATGTGCAAGCCCCATAAAACGAAGGACCGGGAACATCCGACCCCTATCGATCAAGGACTTTGATCAAATTGAACCATTTGCGTTAGACTTCCAACTGAGAAAGGCTGGACTGAAGTGCAATAGCGAGCATACGACGCTGCCTCACTTATCAATGAGATTTGATCTGATCTCTTTTGAATTATTTCTAATTCAATTTCATTTACGTTGCAAAATATGACCTACCTGAATTAAACTACTTGCAAATGATGCAGGTAACCGAGTACTTAAGATTGGGTGCAAAACAACCTCCGCGAACTATGATCAAATCATTGAGGTATCATCATGAAGAGCATGATTCAACCACTCATCGGCTACTATATGCCCCTGACTGGGGGCAAGGCATCAAAGCGGAAGAGACTGACAAGGTCAGGACTCTAGTACAAAGTGGATGCAACCGACCATCCCCTCATCCGCCTATGCAATTTAATTGGAGATCTGGGAAAGACTTGGAGTTATATGTCCCATCAATGCACTCTCCATCTTGTGTTTGAAGCTCGCCAAAATATTTATGCTTCTTCTGATGCCCGATAAAATCGGAATCACACCAAGGGTGGACGTGATGTCACCATCCATGCATCCAATCTTACATTAGACATTAGGGATTATTTGAGGGAACACATGTTTAAAGGTTCAACCCTCAATTTAAAGTCATCAATGACTGACTGCCTACTCGCTAACCATCATGAGCTGTCATTTCAACTCTCTTCCTTAGCTCGATCGAAAGAATTCATAGTATAAATTGGACATGACTCGACTGTCTGCTCTCCAATTTTTGCACCCGACTTAAGGGAAAATATACAACTCAAAGTGGATGTAGTTCGACCATCCTATCCTATGCTCGAGCACAAAGCTTGCCAGAACACTAATCATACTCCTTAGGCTTAGCAAAAGTGGAATCCAAACGAACATGGATGTGATCCAACCGTCCATAAACTAAATCTCATCCTTCGTTGAGGGGCCTATATGTGGAAGTTAATCGGGATCCCACCGATCACTCGCTAAGTGAAACCCCGAGCTCAGGGACAAGCCATCACATTGCGGCAATAAGGGATTGATACACGACAATCCTCTAACTAACTCCGGCTCCCAAAGTGTGAGCTGGAGTATAAACTTACGGACATGGGCTCGAGGAGGATGGATCCGTCCATCTAACGACTTTGCCCGTGTTCAACCTAAACCCGAGGAGGATGGATCCGTCCATCTAACGACTTCGCTTGCCTACTCAGGGTGGATACGATACAACCGTCCACGTACCTGATCAACTAACTCCAGATTCCCAGAGTGCGAACTGGAGTATAAACATCAACTCCGGATTCCCAGAGTGCGAAACAAAGTATAAACATCAACTCCGAACTCCCAGAGTGCGAGTCGGAGTATAAACATTAACTCCAGATTCCCAGAGTGCGAACTAGAGTATAAACATCAACTCCGGATTCCCAGAGTGCAAAACGGAGTATAAACATTAACTCCAGATTCCCAAAGTGCGAAACGGAGTATAAACATCAACTCTGAACTCCCAGAGTGCGAGTCGGAGTATAAACATCAACTCCAGATTCCCAGAGTGCGAACTGGAGTATAAACATCAACCAACTCTGAACTCCCAGAGTGTGAGTCGGAGTATAAACATCAACTCCAGATTCCCAGAGTGCGAACTGGAGTATAAACATCAACAACTCCATATTCCCAGAGCGTGAACTGGAGTATAAACATCAACTAACTCCAGATTCCCAGAGTGCGAATTAGAGTATAAACATCAACTAACTCCAGATTCCCAGAGTGCGAACTGGAGTATAAACATCAACTAACTCCAGATTCCCAGAGTGCGAACTGGAGTATAAACATCAACTAACTCTAAGTCCCCAGAGTGTGGACTGGAGTATAAACACCAATTGGATGCGAATGACCACCCATCAACTTGCTTCGGTCCCGAGAGCACAGGCTAGAGTATAAACACCAAATGGGTGTGACTAACAACCCATCAACCAACTCTAGTCCTCAAAGCATGGTTTGGAATATGAATACCAAAAGGGATGTGATTCGACTATCCATCTATCGGCTATGGTTCCTCATCAAGTTCTGTAGTACAAAAGGCGGATGTGGTTCGACCGTCTGCTCTCCAATATTCCCATGACACGGGGGCACACTTAACACACAAAATTGGATGCGATCCAACCATCCAGCACTAAGCGGGCATGACACAACCATCCATGCATCAATTCTTGTCCCTGGCATGAGACCCATAACGTAAATTTATAGGGATGCACTCCAAACCTACAAGACAGGGAGGCGTAGATTCGAAAAACAGACCTAGCTGGATGTCCCATTCTGAATTGATATTACTACCATCCAACCGCAAATGAACATGGCATGACCGTTCATCTGCTAACTCCCGCCAGTGAACCGACGGGTTGTGCGTGCAACATGGACGGATGTGACCTAACCATCCGCCAATCAATTCCTTCCTATAGTTCAGTGGGAGAAGCATCAAACTAAAGTTGTTGTAATCTGATCGGCCACACTTCGACTTTTGCCCTTGACTGAGGGCAGAGGAATTGATCGAGGAAAACACGGTCTGACCATTTTCTACAAAAAAAACTTAGTCCCCAGAGTGTGGACAGGGGTATAAACATCAAATTGGTGTGATGAATGGCCCTTCAACTAACTCTGATCCCCAAAGTGTGGCTACAAGAATGGACAAACGAATGAATATGATTCGACCATTCATTCTCCAACTCTGACCTGAACTCGACGTGAGAAGTGTAAACTCACTACAGGTGCAATTAGACCATCCACGAACTAACTCTGCTAACCCAAGACTGGGGGCAGAAGTACAAATCACCAAAAGAAGAGAAAGGTGACTCGCTGCATCTCCAACTTAGCATCCTTTACAACTTAAGGCAACGACTACAAGGAGACCCTAATGCTAACCAATCAGAATGATGCCCGAAGTCCTGGGCAACTAATTATATCGTACCGCCGGATCGACGGGCAATATCGATATGTACCTTTCATATCATACCATTGGATTGACAAGAAATGAGGTCCGAGCATTCTACATCGTACCATTAAATCGACGGTCAATATCGGTCCTCTTCATCTACAAGTCGATGTGACCAGAACTTCATCGAATACCTTTGACCAACAGAGCATGGATAAAAGAATAAACCACGAATGGGTGTGACTTGACCATTCGTCCTCCGTTACCTTCCTTCGATCCGTCAGGAAGAGCATGAGACCAGATGAGCATGACATGACCGCATTCGAGCTAACTTTATCCCTAAATCTGACAGGATAACGTAAATCTTAATGGGCATGGTTGATCACCCAACTCCAAATGAATGCAATGCGACCATTCATTCATTGACTCTTACCATTATCCGACTAAATGAGAAATTCAAAATAAGTGCAACCTAAACATCTGCACACTAATTCTTACCCTGGATTCAACAAGGGAAGCATCAATCCTGCATTGGATCTGACTGGACGATTCACTCTTCAGTTTTTGCCCAAAGTATGGTGACATAAGCAGCGAAGTGAATGTCATTGACCGTCCAGAATCTAGCTTATGTCTGAATGTCGGCAAAGTAACAATGTATTCCGCCAATAGGAAAGAACTAGAACATAATACAAGATAGGCACGACTTAGCCTTCCATCGGTTAACTCGATCCCATGGTTCAATGGGATAGAATACAAAATTGAAGCGGACATTATCTACCCTGCCACTTATCGAGATATTCCCCAGACTTGGGGGCATGAACAAGAAGATAAGATTAATATGATTCAACCATTCATCAGTCAACCCTGGTTATTAAAGCTTGAACTACAGTATAGACACAGCTAGGACGAGACTAGACCATCCATGTAATGCATCCGCCAACCCGAGACTGGGGGCAAAAGAGTAATTATCCGAGAGTTGACTATGACAATTTGAACCTATGACCCATGCCTGATATTCATAACAACTCAAGGTTATGACTGAAAGGATGCCTAGAGATAGAATCATCAGATCAATACCCGAACTCATGGGCGACTGATCATCATTCCAACCCTTACAATGAGCAACGGATCGCGAGTACATTGAATGAAAAGCGCATCATTCAGAAACACAAGTGAATTCAATCTCAAAGCTGGAGCCAGCTAAAGGTAAAAACCCGACATGTTTATTTGTGGCGTGGTCTTACGAGATGCTTTTATTTTCAAAAGGATTTTTGAAACTTTAATAATCAATTGAGTGTGATTTTCTCACGCTGGTATTCCAGACTGACTCGGGTATTGTTTTATATGATGCTCGGGTCAGACCGAGATAAACAGGTTCAGGATATGATGCTGTGGAGCTCAGGAGACGAGCTGGATGCCGATACGTACTCCCGTACTTGCTATTATTTTTCCGTTGTGTATTCAGTTGTATGTTATGGATGTTGATGTACTCTGATGATGTATTCTGATGATGTATTGTATAAACAGATATAGTTTTTGATTTGTGTAAAGATCTGTTGATATATATTATATTTTATTCCGCTGCGATGATTAGATTCTGATGTTGTTTTTCTATTTTTCTTCTCCTACCTCTTCTTCTTAACTAAAATGGTTCGATTTTCCGGGTCTGGGAAGTCGGGTCGTTACAGTGGTATCAGAGCTTAGGCTAGCGATAACCTTGGCTCTGGTGGAAATTTTGAGAGTATTAATAGATATGAGTGCGTATTTGTTAGTGAATATAAAATGGTTTTATATTGTGTTGACTTATTGGTTGAGTGTTTATGGATTCTGGTCGATGTGTGGGACGCCACAATATCGATAGGGGTTTCTAAACTCTTAAACAAGGTAAACCGACACAATATGGTTTTAAAATGGGGTAAATGAAATAATTTTACCCAAATTATTTTTGTATAAGAAAGAAATAATTTTTATAAATTATTATAGTTATATTTGGATGTTTGGTTGTTAGATGATGATAATAAATTATTATCATTAGGAGGAAATTGAATAAGAAATTGAAAACTTATATCCAAAGTTAAGAAAAACAATTCAGTTAATAAAGTGAAAGATGTAACTGTGAATTATAAATATGATTTATAATTGGGAATAGGATTCCAGAGAAATATTTGGAAATAAATCGGAATGGGTTCCAATTTGGAATTTTGAGAAAGGTTTAGATCCCTTGGAAGTTGAAAGCAGTTTTCAAAAGTTTTGGAGAGATTTGGAAGTTAAAAATATTTGAAAATGTTTTTAAAGAGATAAAAGCATTTAATTCTCTTTCGGTCGCTGGAAAACAACTTCGGTGATGACTGCAGCATCATCGGTGTTCATTTTCGAGTTTCCAAAAGAGGAATTGCTACCTGGATGTTTTGGGCTGGTGTTTGTTTGCAAAACTGGGTTTGGTTTTGAAATTTAAAGGGATTTTGGATATAGTTAATTTCAAAGGTGATTTTGAAATTCTGGGAAATTGTTTAAGCTCTAGAATCTTATTTAGAACTGTTTATGGAATAATAAAAATATATTGGCTAAATAAAATGTGAAATTCCAAGTTAAAGGTAAAATGTAAATAAGTCTGTGGCTTATAAAATTTGAAGTAAAATAGATAAGCCAAATAAAATTGTTTGTAATGGTAATGAATATAAAAATCCAAAACTTGAATTATAAAATAGATTGAACTTCAGTAAAATAGTTAAGTGATTTTTGAAGTAAAAAATAATAATCAAATATTGAATTGTAAAAAAGAAGTGTGCTAATTTGGAATAAATTAGTAAAGTGAATATGTTAATGGAATTTGGATTTGGTAATAAAAGTGGAAGTATAAATGAATAATGGAATTGGAGTGTAATAGTGATAATTTGAATTGTAAATAAATTCAAGTAAGCAGAAATGATTGAAGTGGCATTGTTGTTAATATAATACAATTCAGGAATAAGTATTGAATGTGGATTAGAGATTATATTGGATTCAATGAATATACCACTTATATTAAAATGGGAGAGAGTTAAAAATAAATTGAATTGGAATCAATTTAAATTGGTTATGAAACTTAAGCAATTATTTATTCTTATGGATATTGTCAAAACTGCATAAAATAAACCGTCGTTTGACGTAAGTAAAGTAAATTAAAATTCTATAAGTTGATAGAAGTTAAATAAATTGATTTTGAGATCAATTGAATTAAATATAAGTTTGATTTGCTAAAATGAGCCGAATGTGAGAAATTGAGATGTGAACCATTTAAATTGAATGTAGTCGTACATAAATGGGTTGTAACAATTTAAATTAATGTTGTTAAGTTGCATGATTTTGGTACTTACATTTTTAAATTAAGTAAGTACAGGTTCAGGGAAGCCGTATAGCTGATTTTGGGTTGCACTAATTGCTAAATAAATCACTGCTTTGCTTAAAAATGCTAAAATAAGGTATGCTTACGCAAAAATTCAAAATAGGAGATATGAACTGCATATATTGATATATATTGTGATTTCCGGCCTGAGGCCGATGTATATATATATTTTTGTGCATCCTGCGATATCGCAGAAGTCCCTCCGTACAAGGGAGACTCTGCCAAAATTTTCCGTAAATTTTGGGAGTTAGAAATTTTTGGAAATTTTCGTTAACGATAAATGATTTAAATTTGTTAAGCAAATGAAATTAAAACCCGATATTGAAATCTAATTCAAATGTGAATGTAAGGTGAAGCGAAATTGAAGGAACTAAAGAAGTGAAGTTTACGAATAAACTGTTAATTGAGATTTAAATTAATTAGTAAGTGGAACTAATTCAATAGTCAAATGGAAGCCAATTTGAATTCAAATGAAGTTGCGTGGGCAGAATGAATAGTAATGAAAATAAACTTTGATAGTAAAGTGAAAATTAATGTAAGAAGTGTATAAATATTTATATTAAACTTAAGGATTGGAAAAATGAAATTCTTTAAGTGAAGTGGGTATCGAGAAAATTATCTAAGTGGATAATTGCATAAAGGGTTAGATTGAAAGTGGTGAAATGGGATAATTGTGAATAAGTGGATAACAATCAAAATGAATGCGAAATAAAGATAATTGATATAATTGAAATCAATCGGAATTTATACGTAGGATGTACGTATATTATTTTATTCGTATAGCTATTTGATCCAGACGTCGAGCACAGAATTTCGAGATAGTTATATCGATCCGAGTTAGGATTTTTCACTTGATTTTCGACGGCGAACCTGGATATGGATTGTTGATTGATTCTGGATATTCTCTATCATAGTTGGTGGCTATGCAAGGAGAATGACGGTTTCTGATCAAGAAACCAGATCTGAGTCCGCACTAGGAAGTCGGGTGGACAATACTAGTTCGGAAGTGAAATTGTGTGATCGAATGAGCGATCAAATTTGATATGGCGTACGAATGATATATGTCCATCGTACGGGCTTAAGTAAAGCAAATATTGAAATTTGTAAAGGAAATGTCTAAAATGATTTTGAATCCTATGATTGGATATTATTGCTTAATAGGATATACAGGTGTATAAAAGCAATGGATAAATTGGGATTTTTGATTTTAGAAGATAAATTTAATGACCCGACAAAAAGGTATGTATTTAAATTTCTTTATGAAATTTGATTGGGTTTTTGATCCAGCCACTTGGCCTTTGTTTTCTTTTTGAGATTGGGAGGCCGTAGAGCCATTTTGTAGTAGTACCGAGCTAGCCGCGCAAAGGAGACGCTGGCGAAATTTTTCGGAAATTTAGGAAGTTAGAAAATTTTTGGAAAATTTTGATAATTCAAAATTAGAATTCAAATTTAAATTTGAATGGATAAGTAGGTGGTATGGGTTGAACTTATGAATAAGTTTGGGAAGTTAAAAGATGATTAGTGTATCATTAATAAAAGATTGTTTGGGTATTGTTAAAACGGTTTGAATTTGGAAAATAGTTAACGGGGATTGCATCGTTCTTCCTAACTGGTAATTTCGGGGACGAAATTCTTTTAAGGGGGGAGGAATGTGACGACCCGGAATTTTTGTATATTTGAAATTGGAATATTTAATTAATTTAAAATATTCAGAGGTTAATTATCAACTTAAATTTCGAATATGACTGTTTATTGGGTAATTTAATTGTTGAATTTAATTATCGGAATTGGGTAAATTATCGAATCCGGAGTTTTGAGCTTGTTAAAAATAATTTAAAGGTTTGGAAAATTCATATTAATAATACTGAAGGTAATCTAAGTGTTAAAATTGAATTTGAAAGTATTTTGTTCAGCTTTAAAAATATATATCGGTTGAATTGAATTTAAAAATAGCCTTCCGAGACACAGTCTCGGAATTCGACGAAACCAGTTCCATTAGATCCGTAATATTAAATTATTTCTGGATTTCAAATTTTGTAATTTTTGGAGCTATCGTGTGATCGTACAAGGTTAAAGCGTTGAGAAAATAATTAATCGTTTTAAATCTAAATATCCTACATCAAATCACAGCCGTACTTTTCCTTTCAGCTTCTCTAAGACGCTTCTTTTACCTTCTTGAACATGATCTTATCTTGCTTCCTTTAAACAGGAGAAGCCTCACCCTTTCGTTTTAAAACTGCATACCTTATCTTCCTTCAGGAAAATCAAAACAGTTCGTAACCTAAAAGAAAGGGACAGGCAATGTTTTTCTGTTCGAAAGCAAACCCTCCTCTCCCTGTTAAATTTAAACAAAACAAGTGAATATTTTAGGAGATTTCAAATCGCGATCGCCTCGATTTCGAGAGGGTTCCGGTAGCTTTCGAATTGTCATCGACTGAATTTTTGAGTTCGACTTGGAAGAGAGCCGCGTGAAGCTGGGTGGAGGCGGCAGGCACGATGAAATAGAGGTGGCCGAAGTCGATTCGTATCGACTTTTAGAGGGGAAGATCGCGATGTCTCTTATCGTCGTGGGTGCGGCGACTTCGATTTAGGGCAAATTGAAAGTCGAGACTGGGCACAGCACAAGGCGAGGGCTGGCGTTCAAATGGGCTATTGTATTTTTGGCGAAGTCGAATGGATGAGGAGGCGACTCGGTGTTAGGGTCCACGTCGACTCTTGGGCACGAATTCTGGAAGCTCGAGATCGAAGGGTGAAGGGCGGTCTCATTCTGGTTTTGATGGGTCGCGTTTGGATAGGGTTTCGCTAGCTTTTGGTCGAGGCAGTGACGTTTCGAGCTGGGTAGTGGCTAGGGTTTCAGTAGCTTTGAGGTAATCGCTGTTTATTTCTTTTGATTTTAATCAAATTAAATTACTGCATATATGAAATTATGTAAGCCTTCGAAAATAAAATTTGTTAATGTTGAAATTATAATAGTTACTGTTATGCAGTTTCAGTTTAATATGTAAGCTAGAAAATTTAAATGCAGTATATATATATATATACACTATAAAGGTAGTTTTATTTAATAGAACTAATTTAATTTATTTTGGTCACTAAAAGATTTTTTAAGGGAAAATTATGTAATTAAATTATTAGTTAATTAAATTTATAAACGGTAATTTATTTCTCGATAAGATCAAATGTTAATAAACTGTAAATGTTTATACAAGGTCCAAAACCGTGAAAGAAATAGCTGGTTTGGTCGGATTGCAAAATCAAAGGTGAGTTAATCTCACTCAGCTGAATTTTATCTTAAATTTAAATGGTTAAATTTAAATAATTGATTGAATGGTTGCATTGATTGAATATGCTATATTATATATAGTAGTATATAGCAATATATACATATTGGCATATGTATATATTGGAGTTGTTGATATTCCCGCATTTATATAGCGGATGAGACCCTATGCGCCGCATAATAGCGGATGATATTTTATAAAACCCATATACCGCGATATTCCACTTTGAAGTGGAATTGGTATTGTGCTAACATCTGTGGATGCAGGGAAACAGGTTGGAGGGATCCAACTGGATTCCTCAAAATATTTAATTTTGTTAAATATTCTGTGATATGATTTTTGATATCCTGTGATGAATTATATGGATAATTGGATGTTATGGTTTGGTTGGATCGATTTGGATGTGCTGAATTATCAAAATCTCTAGAATGGAATTTTTGAAAAGAAATAAAAGAGTAAATTTTAAGTAAAATAATTATAAAGAGTTTGGAATAAATTTGAGAATAAATCCGATTAAGAATAAAAGTGATTTCCAAAATTCTAATAAATATGGAAAAGAGGAATTTTGAATAAACAGAGAAATATTGAATTTAAGGAAAACTTATGTGATATTATTTAAAGGAATAAATAATTTATTTTAATTCAATGTTTAAATGTAATTAAAAAGGAAGAAGGAATTTGGGAAATCTGAAACTTGTGTTCAGTTTAAAGATTTTAAATCATAATGAGAAATAAAATCTGGAAGTTAATGAATTTGGAAATAAATGGATTAAGTAAGGAAATTTATTTCAAAGTAAAATAAATTGGGAAATCAATTATAAATTTGATTTAAATACTTTGGGATTTGGAATTTAAAAGAGAAGTGAGATTTTGAAATTTATAAACTGGGTTTATAAAGTAAAATAAAATATCAGGGGATATTTGAGAATATAAATTCAAGGTGGGAATTTATAAAGGGATATGAATTGGTTTAAAAATAAATGTTGATTTATTTTTAAAAGATGGAAATGAGAAGTTAATTTCTCTGGATAGCCAAGTACGTTTTCAAAGCAAATTTTAATATAAGTTAAAAGTTCTAATTTGTTTAAAAAAGGCATGTTTTAGGAAATTGATTATTTCTAAAGGTTAATTTCCAAAGTAAGTATTTTCAAAAATCTTTATTTGTAGTAATTATATAAAAGTGATTTGCTATTATGTTTTAAAAGGAGAAATTTAGTTTATATTATAAAGTGGTTTATTTTAAAGTATATATTTTTAATAAAGTATTAAAGTAGTTTGATTTCAATGTTATAAAATATATTTAAAATAAAGTGTTTTTAAATTATTTTAAAATTAAAAGTATTTTGCACTTGGGGATTCAGTGGAAATAATTATTTGGGAAATGTATTCCGTAAGCGGAAACTGTTTGAAATTTGTTTTCAAATGAGCTTTGAAAATTTGGAAATATATCTTGGAAAGATATTTGGGCAAATAAATAATGTGGGAAATTATTTATTTTGTGTTGGTTGCTTGTGGATGTTAATTGATAGTTAAATAACCGACTATCAATATTGGCCAAATGCGCTGATCGTTTCGAAGAGACCGGGATCGGGTTTCCGTATACCGGGATTCTAGGTCTGGAGACTCGAATACCACTTCGATCCGGTTCGTACGTTTCGTGTAACGTGTTCGGAGTCGAAGATGGAGCTATGAAGTGCAAGGGCTAGTCGCTACTAATCCTGAGGATATTTCCAAAATGGATGTAGTAGGAATAGTGCCTTCGGTTCCGTTCGGACCCGGGACGGACTTGTATGGACGAATGCTTTCGTGACATCGTCAGGTGGACGATGGGCATTCTAAGGGATATGTTCTGAAAAGGTATCGTTTAGCCTCGAACCTCATCAACCGGGAATGACTGAAAATCAGGGGTTATGTAGCAAGGCTTCGTGGGTAGCCCCCACTTGAGAGTAAGGTCATCCCTGTCTAGATGTCCCTTTTATTTCGGCTTAGTGGTGCGGTTGCTGATCCCAACCGTGGGGTGATTTTATTTGGAATTATCCAGCAAGGGATGATTCCGGCCTTGTGTTGCAGGGGAGCGGGCGTACTCCTCGGTACTGTGATCTAGGCCACGTACTGTGATAGGTGGTACCCCAGTGCCTAGTCATTCGTTGGAAATCCATTCTCCCTACGTGCCTTGTACGAGTTTTGTTTGTATTACCCACTTTGTGGCTAGTATGTCGGAATTTAATAGATGTAACAATTTCGGCTATTTTAATAAGTACTTGTGAATAGACACTATTATAATATCAGAGGATTTTGATAAAAAGTGTTTTAGCTATCGTAAGGTAAAAACCCGACATGTTTATTTGTGGCGTGGTCTTACGAGATGCTTTTATTTTCAAAAGGATTTTTGAAACTTTAATAATCAATTGAGTGTGATTTTCTCACGCTGGTATTCCAGACTGACTCGGGTATTGTTTTATATGATGCTCAGGTCAGACCGAGATAAACAGGTTCAGGATATGATGCTGTTGAGCTCAGGAGACGAGCTGGATGCCAATACGTACTCCCGTACTTGCTATTATTTTTCCGCTGTGTATTCAGTTGTATGTTATGGATGTTGATGTACTCTGATGATGTATTCTGATGATGTATTGTATAAACAGATATAGTTTTTGATTTGTGTAAAGATCTGTTGATAAATATTATATTTTATTCCGCTGCGATGATTAGATTCTGATGTTGTTTTTCTATTTTTCTTCTCCTACCTCTTCTTCTTAACTAAAATGGTTCGATTTTCCGGGTCTGGGAAGTCGGGTCGTTACAATAATTTAATGTTATTATTTATTATTTAGATAATATTGCTTTAAAGCTAATCTATTATAATTATAATAATATTGTTTTAAATCTAAGTTACTATTATATCAATAATGTTTAATGGTAATTAATTATTAAGTTCAATCATTATATTATTTTAACTTATTTTAAATTTTATTATTTTATTGATGATTGTTTAGAGTTATTATTTACTAATGTTGCCTAACGATAACTAATGATTTTATTAGAAATGTTTAAATAATGAATTGTTTTATAAAAGGTGTTTAAAAATAATAAACTATTTATTCTAAAGAAATTATTTTTAAATGAAAGATTTATTTAAAGGTTTTATTTAACAAAAAGGATTTATTTAAAGAGTTATAAATTGGAAAGGGATTTTGGAACATGGAGAAGAAGTTTTGTTCTAAAATAAGGAAAGTTTATAAAAGAAGTTTTATAAATTGAAAAGAGAACTTGAAATTTGGAAACAGTCTTATAAATGATTTTGGATATTTATAAAAAGTGTTTATAAATGGTTTTGATATTTATAAAAGAGTTTTATAAACAGATTTGGAGATTTATAAAGAAATTTTATAAATAGATTTGGAGTTTTGGTAAAAGAGATTTCTATAAATGAAAGAGATTTATTGAAAGGATTTATAGAAGAAATTTATAAAAGAATTTGAGATTTGGATTTCCCTTAACTGGCCTTCTCAATTATGGTGGTGTGGAACTTTCGTTCCATGCTTAACACCGAAGGAATAGTATTTATGGTTATGCTTATCTCTAATTTAAATAATATTTGTTTTGATCCTTTTGATATAATTTCGAAGAAATCTTTCACAATGTTTTGCGAATATACTTGCACCATTGAGATAAGTATATTGTTATATTTTCTAATTATCGAAAATACAGTGTTTTGTAAATATACGTATCATATTGAGATAAGTGTATGGAAGTGATTTCCAAGTATTTACAAAGTGGTTTTTATTAATGGAAGATTAGTAAAATAAGGCTTAGTGGTTTCCATGGGAAATGTAATCTCTGCTTGAACGTTTGATTATTTGGTAGTCAAATAACCAATTATCAAAATCTTGGCCTAAATATGTAATCTTTCTTAATTTTGGTGGTACGGAAATATTCCCTATTTAACACCAAAGGATTTTAACTTTGGAAATATGAAGCAAAAACTCGGGAATTATATGGTATAGTTCCCGTTAGTGGTGTTATACTGTACATATAAACTCGTTTTGTTCTTCTAAACAAATAATAAGGAGATCCGTCCACATAAACGGTTAGGAGGTGATCCTTGATCTTATGTATTATCTGATTATTTCCAAAAGAACCGGTATTGAGCATTCCAAAAATCGATCAATTGGATTTGGAACATCCGGTGAGCGGGGGAGTATACTTGTAAGAGATGACTCGAAACCGTAACCAATCCAAAACCATGTACGAGATCTATGCTTAGAGGAGTTTCAAGACCTGTTTTGGATGTTGGAATCTATGTGTGATTCTAAGACCCATTAGGGTATGGGAATCCATGTGTGATTCCAAGATCTGTTTTGGATGTTGGGATCCATGTGTGATTGCGAGACCCGTTGGGGGTATGGGAATCCATGTGTGATTCTAAGATCTTTGTTGAGATGTAGGAATCCATGTGTGGTTCCGAGACCTATTGAGGCATGGGAACCCATGTGTTTTTCCGAGATTTGTTCAGGTGGCAGTGCATGAGTTGGAATGTCGGACATAGCCTCACCAGCGCTAATGACTAAAACCAAAAATAGGATGCATGGACAGGGGTTTAGCTAACCCATAAGGGTGTAGTCGTCTCCTTCCTAGAGTTACCTACAGTTATTATGCATGCATGGAGCGATGCACTCGGTTTGACATTTTTTGGGGCTAGCTATGTATTTCATATTGTACATCATTAGGGATGTATTGTTGCTTCGGAAGGATAACTCTGATCCTTGTGCAGGAGAACCGTTCTCGAAGTACTGAGGGCCCCTCCATGGAATCCTATATGATTAGCGAACATGCCTTAGTGATTTTTGATTATATATCTAGTATTTTTGTGTTGTACACTCACGAGCATCATAGCTGCTTGATTATTATATTTTCACCCTTAGACATTATTATAATATACTAGATTTCCTATAGAAATGTTTTGGTTATCGTAAGGTAAAAACCCATATGTGTTTATATGCGGCGTGATCTTATGAAATACCTTTGTTTTGAAAGGTTTATTTAAACATTAAGAATCCATTTGATTGTGTGTCTCATGCTAGTCTTACCAGACTGACCTGGGCATTGTTTTCTATAATGCTCGGGTCATCCTGAGCATATTTTCCAGATTTAGCTGGATACTTTGGAGCTTTCAGGGGACGAGCTGGATTCTCCAAGACGTATTCACGCATCTGATATTCTTCCGCTATTTTGTTGTACTTGATTTCTATTTGTATTTATTACTAATTGTAAGGACAGGTTGTTATAACTGTCCAGGCTGAGATAGGTTAGTGTACTCTGAGGTTGTGTATAATAAAGATGATATCTTTTTGTAAAGATCTTGTATATATTATAGATCTTCTCGTTACAGTATGAGATTCTGTTCTGTCTTTATTTTTTAACCCAACAATCTGACTTTCCGGCACTTGGATATTCGGCATATAATACCATGGGTGTATCAGTGTCGATTTCTAAAGGTTGAAAAGGTGGGTCATTACATGAAGTATATAACCCTCGGCCCAAATACCCAAATTAAGAAAAGAAGAATAGCATAGAGAATTAACTATACGTTCATTTTGTTCACTCCTTATTTTAGAATCAAGAACGGTAACTCAACTCCTAATCCTTCCCTATTTTCAAACCCTAAAAATCAAAGCCTCTAGTTCCACTTAATCATGAGATTAATTATTGAAATTTGAAGGCTAATAATCTTAGGTAAATCTCAAACCTAGGTATATCTCTTATAGGTTTAATGTCAGAGTTTGTAGTAATTGAATTTGGTTGTTTTATTTTCTTTTGCTTGAACTGTTAAACCCTATAGGTAAAAGAAAATAGGCTGTAACGGCCCGAAAGATTTTCGACCCCGAAAATCGACACTAATACGTCCACTGTATAGAGTGCCGAGCAATCGAGTGCCGGAAACTCGAGACTGTTAGGGTTAAGAAGAAAAGGAGGTAGAAGAAGAAATAGAAAACAACAGCACAGAATCTCACAATCGCAACAGAACAAAATATAATATGAAATAACAACATTTATACAAAGAAAAGCTGTAACTGTCTATATATATATACAAGATATCAAAGTACAACAATTTTGGACAGTTATAATAACTTGTCCTCAACTACTCTCTATACAGTCCATAATACACAGCGGAATCTAATCAATACGTCTCTACCATCCAGCTCGTCTCCTGAACCCCAAGCGTCCTAACCTGAAAATCTGTAATGCTCGGTCTGACCCGAGCATTACAATAAAGTAACACCCGAGTCAGGCTGGAAACCAGCGTGAGTAAACACGTTTAATTTGAAATACTACAGTTGTAAAAAACGTCTTTGAAAATCAAGGTAACTCATCCAACATTACGAGTTCTTATCTTGTTATAACCAACACTTGTAACTAAATCCATTATTTAAAATAATATCTAAGTGCAGTTACTTATTCAGAATAGTCGGATTTACTTAATTTATTTAACTCCAGCCTATTTGCTCTATAATCAATCCGTAAAGATTGCGGTGCTTATTAAATCGAAGTGGTTCCGGATATCATTGATATCTGATCCCGGCCTCTTCGAATCCAACGCCATCTTTTAAACCAAGTTGTTTTTAACAGAACAATTCACTTTTAGAATATAAAAATTCCGTCACAATATCTGTTTGAATAAACGTCTCACAATTTATATTTAACTGTGCATTTCAGGTTATTTCCTATCACAGAATAACTGGAAACAGCATACTAGAGAAACGAAGCAATCAATTGTACTTAATCCAATTTAAACTATTCATAGACTAGATTAACTGGTCACACGAATCATTAATTTACTTTAGAACAGAATTAATTTGTTATTTCAAATCATGTTTAATTATCATTAAACTAATTACAACCCATTTTACTTTATTCTAATTAAATCTCTAAAATTAATTAATTAATTAACAAGTGTAATTAACTTAAGACTTTTAATTAATTAAAGGCTTGATCATTTTATTTTATCATTAACTATTAACTAATTTCTATTTATTTATTTTAGTAAACCTTAGTAATTAATAAATAATTAACTTATATATTTACCTTAGCTTAATTAATCTTAAGTTAAATTATTTTATTTATCCTAGCCATTTACTAATCCTAAGGTTTTAGTTAACTTAAGGTTTTAAATCACTTAATTTATATAACCATAAACAAATTACTTTGAAATCATTTTCTTTTCATATTAAAAACTTTTACATTTTTTTCTTTTATATATATTCTTTCTTTTCCTTATTCCTTTTCTCTTCTTTACTCTTTTTTTTTCTTTTCTCTTATTTCCTTCCTTATCTTTTTTTTCCTTCCTTTCTCTTTATTCTTTTCTTTCCTTATTCTTTATTTTCTTTTCATTTTTTCCCTTATTCTTATTTTTCCTTTATTCCATTCGGCCCATCTTTCCCACCGGCCCAACTCCTCCTTCTTCTCTTCTATTTCTTCCAATTCCCTTCCTCCTTTCACGATTTCACTTCAGGGACATGCACAAATGTGTGCACATGCACGCGTGCTCCGGCGATCAAGTCTTGCTGCCGTCCACCCTAACAAATCACCCCCGACCACCTCCATATGATCATCCACCTGGAACGCGCCCAAGACCCTTGGTTCAAAAATTCGAGCATTGACCAAAAAGAACTGGAGCATTCCCATCTCCTTCCCCCACCTCGCCTCATCGCCTCAGGTCACCGTACCCCACCAGACCGTGCCAAAACACTCACAACTTCGTGCCCTTGCCTTTAACTTCATACCGCATGCCTAACCCCACTCCTCGTCCTCGCCATTCGCCTCGAAAATGAGACAACCCGACATCCCCCTTAAACCCTAGTTCGTCCCAGACCCACCGCCACGAGCGCCTACAAATAGCCGCACTATTTTTAGTAAGTGCTCCACCCTACTTTCTCCCTTCCCGACAAATGTCACGATCCCAAAACGGCCGAGTCGCCGAAAATTGACGAAACCCCAAATTCTGTTTAACCCTTAATTCCTCATCACACACACAATTATAAATCGTGAAACCACATTCAAAAATCGTCATTTTCAATGACGAATCCATTCATATAAGTACAAGCATAAATTATGATATTCGAACTTTTCCCATTTTGTTTGCTTACTGAAAAAAAAACCTTTTTCACCTCTATGCTTCATCTTCTTCAGTAAACCAATTTTAAAGTAAAGTATAGTTGAAAACAACCATATTTCTTTTTAATTCGTGGCCTAAAACTAGATGGTCGGTGAGATATGAATTTTTTTGAAGCTACTAAACTTACTGCTTTACCAAATCAAACCTTAACAAAGTAAAAGAAAACGAATAGCATAGTGTTTTCTTTGGGTTATAAGTTGATCTTTCATGCTTAACAGGCGTATACACATAACAACACATGAAGGTTTGATAACTTAAGGAGCTATCAGACTCTACAGTTATATATTTATATAACTGTGATTTTGTAAACAGAGGGTAAGTGTTTACTCACAATAAATGGTTTGAACAGAGGAAAATGGCTTTGAACTAATGCTTGCTTAGATTTACTTCCAGAGCTTAGTTCCTATGTGCTTCTTGAAATGGCCGATTCTTCTCTTATCTATTACATTTTTTCCACTAGCAGCCTCTTTACCTTGTTACATTTTATTTTATTTTTCGTTTATCCAAGTAATATGCAACTTGGTCTGGTATTTATAAGTAAAGGAAAAGGTATTGTGCAATATAGGGTGGCTACCTATTCATGAGTGTACAGGCTGATATTTTTGTCTACAGCTCTCTTTTTTTTTTGATTTGAACTTATTATGTTGACCTGATCTTTCAAAAAGTGATTTGATGTTTTTATAAAAGGCTTGATGTTATGTTTTGTATGCTAGGATTAAATGCTTGTCTCCCTATGTGTATACATCTATATATTCATTTGTATGTACATATCTTTTATACATATGTACACAAAATATTTTGTCTTGTTTGCCTTATGTACCTA
Source organism: Allium fistulosum (assembly GCA_030737815.1). Taxonomy (NCBI): domain Eukaryota; kingdom Viridiplantae; phylum Streptophyta; class Magnoliopsida; order Asparagales; family Amaryllidaceae; genus Allium; species Allium fistulosum. The sequence goes on from CM060901.1 coordinate 1,261,974,033, forward strand.
TATACTTACATACATACCTCTCGTAGCCATTTATATACATATACACTATAAGCCTCTTATATGTATTCTTTTATACATATATTTTTCATCATTTATACCGTATTCATTTTTACTTTGTCATGATTTCCTTTTTATTATATATATTTAGATATATAAATATTTATCTATTTTCCACAAACATTGTTGTTATTATATGTATATATGCTTTTATGTTTTCACATATCTTTCATATACATTACTTATGTACATTTTGATATTACATATATATTTATTCATACCTTTACAAACTTTCCTATATTTTACTTCATATGAGTATACACACACACACACACACACACACATATATATATATATATTATTTGTATACTTATATTTACTATCTAATGCCTTAAAGCTTATATAGATCTATTTATATTTTTATGGATGTTTTATGTCACGATCCAAATTTCAGCGTTCGAAAATCGGCACCCGTACTTCACTTGTACTCGAATGCCGCAGATTCAATCGTCGAAATTCGAGTCATGCCGGAGCTTATAACATAGTAAGTATAACAACACAGCGGAATAAAGAAATAGATGATATCATATAAAACTCCAATAAATACAATATCCAGAATGATACACAACAATGATATCAATAATACACAGCAATATCAGAGATAAATAACGATACAGCGGAAATAACAGAAGTGATACTCTAATGATCAGGAAAAGAGAATGAATCCAACTACTCCAACATCAAGCTCGAACCACCATCACGTTGCACCAAGAGAAGCAACGTCAGTCATCCGTGAACTCCAAAAACTGAACTAGCTCCAGATAACCTACTAAACCTGACTATCTGAAAAACCCAACTCTAGACTGCCCGCGTGGAAAATTATGGGCACCCAGTGTTTAGGAAAGGGAACAATAAACTCTGAGTCAGTCATGGGACTGGTGTGAGCAACAAAAACAGTTTTTTATCTTTAAAACAAACACAAAAGAATTTTAAACATTGAAATCCGCAATGCTTTTTGGAAAATGAAACTACCATAAGGCCTCCCAGCACACACACAATGCAATCGCACACATGGGGGAGATTTCTCCTTATGATAGTCAAACATGCTTACTACGCAAAATCCTTTTGATATTATTACTAGTGCATAGTGTGAAAATCCTTTCGAAAGTATAATATTAATCTTAGCCAGCATAGGTACCATTATATTATGCCTGCTATAGCTACCATTTTAAATGGCAGGTTCTATAAATAAAACCGTACAAGGCTCGTATTGTTTCTTTGGATTTTCCAACAAATGGTCAGGATAAGGAACTTCCTATGCCACATGGGAACGCCTCTGGAGGGAGGCCCCGAGAACCACCTGGCTCTCTGCCAACACAAGGCCGGTTACCCCCTTCCCAGGTAGTAAACCTGAGATATTCCACCCCCAGTCGTTTGCGACCTTTATCCGAGACGTCTCGATCACAAAGCAATAATCACACAGAGTAAATGAGATTGGAGCAACCACACAGGTAAATATCTGGGCTCCATACCATGATACCACCTTTTTCCAGAAGGAATGGACATACCCTAGGGGAGCTACCCCTGAAACCTTGCCGCATCTTTCCTGTTTCGACCATTTTCGGTTTGTGAGGCTCGATGAGGTCTCGTCCACAAAGCTACGCTTCTTCACAAAGCCATGCTTTGATCATCAACACACAACATCACTCAACATGCCATCCTACCAAATTGGGAGTATATCACTGATAACCTTCAACTACATAACCTCTGAGCTCGTACGTCTTAGAGAAGGGTGTTAAGCTAAGAGAATAAATCTCCGCCACCAAAAAAAATGTATTTGAAAGAAATCAGCTTTATATCTCAAAGTGTAATGTCAGGCATACAACCATACAAGTCTGTTCCGGGTTCGAACAGAACCGAAGGCACTTCCAAAGAAGCCCTTGCAATCCGGGTATTCACAATCCCGATCGAACTTCCCATCACTTAGGAAATCTCTATACCGTAGCTACTCAGTGCAGAGACAATCGATAGGTTATCCTATCATTCTCGCAAATACCCGGTCTTCAACACCGGTCTTCAAATGCCATCCATTTACGTCGTATCACTATTCGGAATGGGTTATATGACACAAAGTCCTCTCCCGGCTAAACCGAATAGTGAGCGCAATATTTTAAAATATGTGGATATTGGGATTTCAATTAAGTCACAACTTATTACCCAAAACTTTTCCTCATATGATTTAAACAAATTACCATTTTAATCTTTTACAAAAAGATTCATTTCACAAAGTTTACCCAGTTTCACAAAGATCTATTCATAGATTTCCAAATCAATTTCCATTTCAATTGGATTTAACTCGTTAAATCTTTATAACAAAGATTTAACTTATAGCTTTCAAAAAGAATTCCAATTCAACCTTTTATACAAAAGGTACACCTTTCCAATTTCAAAACAAAGTTCAATCATCTTTCACAATGGTTTATTCATAACTCGGAAAACCATTTTCATTTCAAACTTGAAATTCTTTAAAACAAATTGGAAATTCATTCCTTATGTGAAAGCTTCTATTATTTGAAAACAAGTAGTTTTCATTTCGGAAAATCCGATTCATTTATACGAGTTAAAGTCCTTGAATTAAATTCAAATTCTCAAAACCATACTTTTAAAATGGTTTAAATTCATATAAACACATTCATAACATCTTTAACCATAATTTCCAATCATGGAATTCAATTCCAACTCTTGAATTCAAATTCAAATTGAATTATTTAAATTGAAAAACTTTACCAAGTTATTCAAAGTAACCTTTATCTTAAAAACTCCTTTTCAAAAGCTTTAACATTTAACCCAAATCCATTTCCAAAATCAATTGAAATTTCAATTTCAATTTCAAAATATTAAATTTAAATCATCTGTGATTTAACCGATTTCCTCGTGAAATCCATATTTGTGTGTATGGTGTTGTCCATGGGTTTCACACAGTAGTGCAACATCATTCAATCATCACAGATCAGAATACAGAAATATATTTGATAAGCGGTATAAACTATAACGCTTATCTTTCATTCACAGATATATAAGTCACAGTTAATAATTTACATTCATCCCAGATAAATAACTGCAGTACAGATCACACACAAATCAGAATATATCATAAAGCATCACAGATCAGGGATATCAAACAATTCAACATCCAATACAATCTAAACATCCATAGATAGGATCAATTTAATTATCTGATTGATTCAAATTAGATTAATTTCTATGAATAAATTTGCTAGTCATGGTAAATTAATAATCAATTAATTACAAAACATTTAATAAATTATTCTTTAATTAATCATTAATTAACCCTTAATTAATTACTTAAATGATTATCTCTAATCACAAAATTGATTACATTGAGTAATTATCCTTTACTCATTCAATTAATCAATTTTAATCATTTAATTACTTTTAATTAAGTAATTATCTTCAATTACTTCCATTAAATAGTCATCTTTAAGTAATTAATTACTCTTAATTACTTTCATTAAGCAATTATCTTTTTATCACTTTTATTAATTAACTTAAGACCTTTAAGTTGGCTTAATGATTTGAAAACATTTCATTTTCTTAATTACTTACTTAATTACAAAAATTAAGTTTATTTAAAATAAGCTTAAAAATAAAGGTTATATATATATTAAACATTTTAAACTTAAGATAATTTGTTTTAAAACCTTTAGTTATATCAACATTAATTATTCAAAAGGAAATAGGTTAAGAAGTTGTTTAAACTTGGCTAAGTTTAAATGAAAACTTATTATACTCTTTTATTCAAAACCTACTATCATAACTAAACCCGAAGCAATCCCATCATTTCCCCGAGCTCGACCCGGAGCAACTAGCTCCATCATTTCCTTCGAGACAAACCCATAGCCACTTCGAGTTTGACTCCGAGAAATACCTTTCTTCCCCCAAACACCCAGATACAAAACTACCACGTGCACGTGCACGATCGCCAGAGTGGCTACCCACCAACGTCGCGATCACCCACGAGTCATCCTTGACCTCATCAACGAACTCCACAACCCAGAAACCAAGTACTACCACGAAATCGAAATTAGGTTATTCAAGCATTTCCTGGAACCCAACTATCACCAATAAATCGCCTCGCATCCCCACGTCAAGTCACCAGCGATCACGAGACTCCGACTACGGCTGCTTCGATGACCCACGAAGCTTTTCCCCCCAGTCTGATCATCCCAAATCCCTTGCCGACGATGCAGTTATCTCAGAAACCACCTCGACCCAAAACTCCACTAAAGCCCTATATTGCCACAACCCGGCCACCACAACATTCCAGAAAATTCTAGGCTATTTTTCCTACCATCCTCGTTCCATGAGCTACCATTGACATGAACCCCAAGCCTTAGTTCGACCTCGATAGACGGCAATCAACAAAATTGCCCAAAATGTTCAACTCAGGAATTCTAATCAATTATCAAACTAAAAACGAGCTATTACCACTAAAATTCATCATTCACTATCTCGAATCAGATAGGATGATCAAAACAGAGAATTGAAATGATTGATTTTTGACCACATTTGATTTTCCACTGTGATTTTCTTATTTTAAAAAGGATTGCTTAATATAATTGTTTGAAATTATTTTTAAAAATAAGTTCTGGTTAATACTAACCCTTTTCATTTAGAAAACAAATCTTAAAAGAGATTGGGAGAAGAGGAATTTATTTTTGAAGTTATTTAGAGCCTGAAGGTTTTAACAGAGGTATATACATACCTATATATAGACATGCATTGTTTTGGTTTTGAGATCTGAGTTTTGGTTTTAACAGAGGTATATACATGCCTGAAAGCTTGAAAACTAAGGTTATTCTTTTGGTTTTGAGATCTGAGTTTTGTTTTAAATTGTTGTTCAAGTTGTATTGGTGTTTAAGTTGAGGTGATGCTTGCTTCAATTTTCTCAGTTGTGATGAACGAAAAGAAATGAAGGTGGTTGATATATAAAAAGAGAAGTTACAAGGTGATATTATTGGTACAAATCAGTTCAGAGATTTTTCTTGTTTGCTGTTTGACTAAGTTGATATTTATTACTTTGGTGGCTAAAGTGATTTGTTGTAGTGTACTAATGCTTCATGCATTAATTAGGCTTGTACATATTTTCATTTCATGTCTATCTCTTTTTTTCGTATGTACATATATATCTTCCTTTGCAAGCTAATAACTATTTATTTATTTTTCTTGTGTTCATACTTGTAAATATATAATGTTGTCTTTGTTTTGCTTTTATACTTATCATGTTTGAAAAATATATGTTGTCTGGTTTCTTATTTATTTTCAAGTGTACCTCCTTATGTTTTTGTTGCCTTATTTCATACTTATCTTTTTACATATTTGAATGTAAGTTGTTTTCTTTGTATGTATAATTTGTTTGTATTTTATTTTACTTTATTTTATATGAATTATATAATTTATTTATTTTGTTATATAGGTGAATTTCTATATTTAGTTTATGTTATTATATTTTATCCAATGTATTTACTTTATACTTTTATATCTTATATATATATGTTTTATTTTTATTTAGTCTTATTAATTTGTAATACAAATAATTTCTATATTTAAATCAGTTGTTAAATTTTAGCTAATGGGTTACTATTATACTTTATACTTTATCTTATAAAATTTGTATCTTCATTTTTAAACCATTTATTTACGATTTAAATTCAAATCAAATATATATATATATATATAATTTCAAATTTACTTATATCTGCCCAAATATATATATATATATATTCACATATATATACAATATTTTAAATTTAAATGATTTATACAGAATTTATTTGAATTCGGGGAAACTCGCATCAATTTATCGATTAATTTCACAATTTCAATTCAAAAATGAAATTAATTATCACTTTAAATTTAATTAAATCCGGGGTCGTTACATAGGCAGAAGCTCTTCATTAGGCTGCTAATTTTAGAAACAAAGGTAAGTTGAAACTCAAATCTTGCTCTAATTAGAATTGCATGTTGAATGGTTGCTAGAATATGAATTTGTGAATGATGTTTGGCTATTTTCTTGATAATTTCATACTTTATACTTTTATACCTTATATATAGTGGAGTGTACATATATATATATATATAATTTATTTTCTAAAAGATTCATCATTATTTTTCCGAAATTCTATAGATTCAATATTTAACATGGTCTTTAAATTAACTCATATATCCAGGTATTTTAGATATTAGAAATTTATTTGTTTAATCTATTAATATTCCAATAATTAAAATCAATTAATTACCTAATTATCCAACGTCAAAAATCCGAGTCGTTACATAGGCAGAAGCTCTTCATTAGGCTGCTAACTTTAGAAACAAAGGTAAGTTAAAAATCAAATCTTGCTCTAATTAGAATTGCATGTTGAATGGTTGCTAGAATATGAATTTGTGAATGATGTTTGGCTATCTTCTTGATAATTTCATTTCTATGAACCATATTGTTTACTGTTAGTAAAATGCTCTCTGTAGCTCAATTTTGCCTCTGATTTCTATGCTTTGAATATATGGTGTGTTGTTAATTACATGCTACATGATCCTCACGTCCCTCCCTTGCCCTATTTGTCTTGATTTTGTTGTTTTCTTTTTGATGTCTTGCCGCCTTCTTTTGCTTTCTTGTCTCTTGAAGTTTGATTCCACAATTTAATGATTTCTTGTGATTTGAAATTTCAAATATTTATATAAAAATCTACCTATCATATATATATTGAATACAAGTAGTTTACAAAAGGAATGCTAATTAAAATTTATTGTTTTCAAACCATGTTTATAAAATTATTTATAGCCTCAAATTATTTCAATTAAGAATCTAACCTATATATGTATTTACATGAAACTATATTTTCCCACTGCTAAATACTATTTACTAAGCAAATATATTCAAAGAGAATTCAAAGAAGTATTTTTCCAATATAAAATTACTACTTCATTCGAATTAGAAATTTAATTAAACAATTTAGTAAAATAAGTGGTATGGAACATTTGTGATACTTTATCGATTGGTTTCTGGACTCGCTCGATTGAATATTTTTATTTTAATAGAATGGGATTTACAATCTCTTAGTAAATAGTTAAGGTTCACAAAGTGGTATGGAACATTTGGCGAAACTTATTTAATTACTAATTGAAACACCTATTCGGTGTAACCTTTTGGTTCGTCTTATGTGGTTAGGCTTAGCCTTCGTGCTCGTCTTATATGGATCGACGTAGCCTTTATGCTCGTCCTATGTGGTTAGATGCCTTTATGTGTTTTGTATATACTTAAATCTTTATGATTTAATTTATATCATGTGAATCGCCATATTTATGCGTCTGCCTATGAAAGGCAATTTGAGTTTTATGACATGGTGATTTTGTGATGATGTCGTTTTCCATATTTTTAGATTTTGACTATATCGTTTTGGATTAGCTAATTTTGGCTATATTAAGGTTGACTTGCTTTTATACGAGTTTGTGATCAGATTGTGAGATATTACCATTCACCATATTTGAGAGGATTGCTTTTAAGAAGCATGATCTATCCATATCTCGGTGAATTATTGCGATTATTTCTTTTCTTATATGGATGTTGGCACATAACATAATTATGACTATAATGTCGATTGTTACTTAAGTTACACTTATGATATCACATTTGTTTTATAATTTACATATTTTGTTTAATCTCTATCTTACTCATTTGAATTTGAACTAGACTGACCCGTTTATTATTTATATAGTACTCAGGTCAGACCGAGATATTTTAGGTACCAGTACTCGAAGACTTCTAGAGTTGCCTTGGCTTGGAGATAATTACATATATGATACCTTTATCTTTTTGTCTAGACCTTTAAGTTTGTGTACACCTTTTGTTGAGATAGCAACATTTGAGATGTATATTCTTTTGGGTTTAGACTTGTGCTCTACCATGTATATTATAGTGATCTAGTGTGACCACCTTTTGTAGACTTGCTATGAATATATATTTTGGCATGCATCTGTGTACTGCTGCTTTCTATGATTCTGTGTTTTATGATATTATATATTCAGGGCCGGCCTTGGCATAAGGCCACTAAGGCCATTGCCTAGGGCCTCAAATTTTAAAGGGCCTCTGATTTTTTTTCCCCTCTGTTCTCAGTTTCTCACTTTTCTCACTTACGCTTTCTGTTTCTGCAGTGAGATTTAGGGCACGGCCGCATTCTTTGTCTTCCAAACTTTAAAAAAAAATCGCGACTATCTACAAAAGCCGAACAGCGCCAGGCGAGTCGGCGACTACAATTCCAAGGTAACGGACAACGGCGACTACAACTTCAACTTCAAGGCAGCGAACAGCGACAATTGCAACTCAAAGGCACCGGACGGTGGCGACTTTGATTGTTGGTTTTGGATTTGGAGCTGTTGCTTGTTTTTGGAAAGGTAATTTCTAAATTTTCAATTGTTTCCTCAAGCTTATTGGTTTTGGAATTCTGGAAATTAATTGTCTATTTGTCTGCTTGACTGCTTGTTTATTGACATTATTGTTTTGGAGGTCTGGGACTGGAATACACTTGTTATGGAATTCATGTTCTGAAAATTAAAGTTTGGGAAATTAACTGCCTCATACAAATTAAAGTTTGTCAATTTATTTTAATTATTCACTTTATTTACAGGACTTTGAACGATTATTCTCTCATGTCGGGTAGAAAATTTGAATCGGGGGCTTCTAAAAGGAAAAAAAAACTTAAAGTTGAAAATGATAATAAAAAACAAATTGGATCACTTGATAAGTTTTTTAGCAAAAAACAAGATGAATTTGTTGTTGAGGGAGAGACTAATGAAGATGAAGTTGAAAATATTCGTATAATAGATGAGGAAGAAAATGAAGATATTAATGAAGACGTAAACGAGAACATCCAAAATAAAGAGACCGCTAAAGAATTTGTACCGGTTTATATTGACATTAGCGATCCGATCAATTGGAAAGACATGAATCAATCATTGAGAGATTTAATTGTTCAAAAAGGCCCTATAAGGAAGAACAATATTGATTATCCCAAAGATAAATCAAATAGACATTTCTCTAATGTACACTATTTTCGGCAATTATCAAATGGAGAGAAGTACGATAGGAAATGGTTAATATACTCAAAAACTTTAGATAAAGTGTTTTGTTTTTGTTGCAAATTATTTAAAAAAGATGAAATGACGACACAATTAGCTAATGATGGTGTGAAAGATTGGAAAAATATTAGTGAGAAACCAAAAATGCATGAAGTTAGTGTTGATCACATCGTTTCCATGGAGAAATGGATTGAATTGCAAACTAGATTTCAAATGGATGTAACAATTAACAAAAGCGTTCAAGAACAAATAAAGAAGGATAAAGAACATTGGAGACAAGTGCTAATGAGAATAATAGCCATTGTCACAACTCTTGCTGAAAATAATTTGCCATTTCGAGGAGGAAATGAAAAGATTTATCAAGAGAGCAACGGTATATTTCTAAGCATGATAGAAATGATTGCCAAATTTGATCCAATAATGCAAGAACATATTCGTAGAATTCAAAGTAAAGAAATTCATTATCATTATCTTAGTTACAAAATTCAAAATGAATTGATACTTCTAATTACTTGTGAAATTAGAAAAACAATTATTGAAAAAAATCAAAGAATCAAAATATTTTTCTATTATACTTGATTGTACTCCCGATGCTAGTCATGAGGAACAAATGACTTTAGTCTTACGATGTATGGACATTTCAAAAAATATTGCAAAGATGGAAGAGTTCTTTTTAGGATTTTTAGTGGTTGATGACACATCCGGTAAGGGGCTTTTTGATGAACTTGTTGATAATTTGAATGATCTTGATCTTGATATCGATAATGCGAGAGGACAAGGATACGATAATGGTTCAAACATGAAAGGAAAAAATAAAGGTGTACAAAATAGAGTGCTACAAGTAGATCCTAGAGCATTTTATACCCCATGTGGTTGTCATAACCTTAATCTTACACTTTGTGATATGGTTAAATGTTGCCCTAAAGCCGTTTCTTTTTTTGGAGTAGTGCAACGCATATACACTTTATTTTCATCTTCTACTAAAAGATGGAAAGTATTCAAAGACAATGTAGATGGTCTTACATTAAAGCCATTATCACAAACACGTTGGGAAAGTCACGTTGAAAGTGTAAAAACAATTTGGACTCAAGCTCCAAAAATTAAAAATGCTTTGGTTCAATTAGCAAGTCTTAATGATGATCCAATGTGCAAAAGCGAGGCCGAATCCTTGGCAAAGTATGAGCTTGAGAATTTTGAGTTCTTACTTAGTATGGTTATATGGTATAATTTATTGAATAATGTTAATAGAGTGAGCAAAGAGTTGCAAGTAGAAGACATGCACATGGATGTCGCCATGGATCATCTAAAAGGGCTAATTTGTTTTTTTAAAACATTTAGAGAAAGTGGGTTTGAATCTTCATTGGTTGATGCCGAAATTATAGCAAATGAAATGGAAATTGAACCATCATTTTATGAAAAACGCATAATACGTAGAAAGAAACAATTTGATGAAAGTAATAGTGAAGAGACGATTCTATCTCCAAAAGAATCATTTAGAGTCAATTACTTTTTTAAACATTGTGGATCAAGGGTTATCATCACTTGAAAGTAGATTTGAACAAATTAAGAAATTTGATGACATATTTGGGTTCTTGTATGATTTAGAGAGATTGAAAATTTGTTTATCTGATAGTTTGAAGTGTTCGTGTCTCCACCTTGAGAATGTCTTAAAGCATGAGGCTAATTCCGATATTGATGGGGCGGAGTTATTTGCGGAGTTGCAAATATTAAGAAGGATTTTACCGGAAGATGTCAAAAAAGCGATTGATGTGTTAAATTATATTAAAAGGATGGGTTGTATTTATGTAAATGCATGGGTTGCTTATAGAATATTATTGACTATTCCAGTTACCGTTGCTACGGCGGAAAGAAGCTTTTCAAAATTAAAGCTAATTAAATCTTTTCTCCGAACGAGTATGTCGCAAGAAAGATTGAATGGATTAGCAACAATATCTATCGAGAAAAATTTATTGGACTCACTTGATTTAAATGATTTGCTTAGTACTTTTTAAGCAAAAATGTAAGAAGGTTAAATATTATGTAAAAGGTTTGTTGTAAGTTGTAACTTATCTTTATAATCTCGTTGAATCATTTTGTTTTAATGAATCTTTTCTTCTTTATTGTTTTTTACTTTATTTTTCATGTAATAGGCCTCTGATATAATATCGCCTTGGGCCTCCTATAACTCAGGGCCGGCCCTGTATATATTGTTCTAAGCATAACAAGCCAGCATGATTTTGCTTTGCGCCTGGATCATACACATCGATATTGCTTCAAATGGAAAAAAATTACATGAATAGATGTGTCGATACTTGCCCATAGTTATATTCATGGTTGGTCGCTCCTAACCAGCCATATTCTCCATGTTAGCAGACAATGTTACTCTTTAATATCCTCTATTAATGTGGGTATCGAAGTGGGGCGTTAAAGAAATGGACTCACATAAGAACTGGAGTTTCTCAAAAACTGGTAAAATAAGATATATAACTTCATCTAGAGTTGATTGTGAAGCAGGTGACCTAGAAACTTCACCCTCTTAAGGTAGTGCTGGATCAGTTGGTCAACGAGAGGAGGAACGTAGGGCTCAACAAGAGTAGCCGTTGTAGGTGCTGGAATGATCTACATAGCCTCAAAGCTGGCTCCCTTAATCTTAGGAATATGTGTCGTAGGCTCTTTCGATGCTGGAATAGGAAATTCCACTAGACCCGATGCACGTGGACCGGCAGAAGCCTCGATAGCAACAACTACAACAGCATTGTCTTCTTCAGCTAATATAGCTTTTCCCTCCTCGAGTTTCGTAATATCTCTTGTGCTGAGGTACTTTGCCATTAGCTCTTCCTTTGTGAGGCCTTCACCAACTGCTTCTGAACAACGTAGCACTTCTTCCCAGGCATCGACAAGAGTCTCGGCGTTTGTGCTCTCCAACCACTTCAAATTCTTGTATAGGATTATGCTGGCAAAGAAGTGTTGGGGAGTATTATTCAACTCTTCTTTCTCCTTAACCCTTTCTTCCTTAAGCTCTTTCGGCTCTTGCACAACAATCACATGACCTACTTCACCGTCCAGCTTCTCGACTTTAGCTAGTTGTAGATAGTTGGAAATTTCTCATTCTCCGCATGAAGCTTTTGAATCTCACATGCCTGCTCCTTTATGGTACTATCCCTGGCCTGGATGATTTCATCTTTTGAAGTAAGGGCTAGGTCCTTATCGGCTATTTGAGTTTTCGGGGCAGAATCCTCCTCGTGGGCAATCTTAAGCAGGTCTTTCAACACGAGCTTTGCATCAGTATGGGCCATCCTCATCTCCACCATCAGGCTTTCGACACTAGCTTTGGATTTTAGGGCAGCATCTCTTTTCGCCTTCAGCTTCTCCATGTCTCATGTATACCCCTCGATGAGGCTATCATAAGTCTTTTTCTCTAACTCAGAGGATTGTATATTAGTGTAATTTATGTGGTTAATCTTCGAGGGGGCATAGGTATGCCTTTTCGATTCATAGCCCTGGTCAATAAGCTTTTGGATCCGCTGGACATCCCGATTTGCTTCTTCTTTCAGAATGTCTTTGATGTCGCGATCAAACATGAAACCATGCAAGAAAAGGTTTGGAAAATAGCCTGCAAGCGGGGCGGTTCACCAAGCAAAGAAGTTAAAAGATTAGAAATTCCCTTGGATTGAGGGGGACACAGCTGTAGATAAAGAACGAAAAGTCAAAGTTTGCTCGTGCACAGGGATTTGAGGACTAGAGCAGGGTAGAGGAACACTAGAAGAGGGGCTATGGTAATTTGCGATTCCTTATGTCACTTGGTTTGATCAGAGCGTAGCCTCTCTTCGACCTGCCTTTTTCTTCTTTCTCTTTCATCTTTGCGGCCATCCTCTACTTCTCATTCCTTGCTTCTAGATCTTTCTTCCTCGGTCTCGTGAGGCCCTCGGTAGCTAGAACGAGATGGTTATGGATTGAAGGTGTAAATTCTAGACTCACACATGCTATACTGGAGCTTTTTGTATCTATCTTTGGCCATGGAAGCTAAAGTGAGTAAAAGGTTATATAAGTTCTGGAATTTCGAAATGCAGATGAATGCAAGGATGTGTGTTCGTGATCCTAGTGATGTGTAGAGTGCTGATGACCCCTTAAGTACTCTACAGACTGTGTTTACATGGAAGTAAAGATGAAGTCTTACCACCTTCATATAGGACTCCCCAAGCAGGAAGCTGAAGTTTGGAGAGTCTTCCTTGAGGAGATCGCAATGGAGGTATCAAAGTCGCTTAAGGAGGAAAAGACATACGCAAAAGATTCGACTGGAGGAAGAACCGCGATTATTAGCATTTTACTCGTTTTTATAGCCTTTTTGGAAGATTTAATGATTATAAATTTTTGGCGGGGTGAGGCAGGAATCTCAATAGCCTCAGGAGACATCTCGCCGCATGTCTCAACCCTCTCAGGATTGGCATTATAGTCACTGTCGCCTTCCTCTGCACTCCCTTCCTCTTCTTCTTCTTCTCTTTCCTCCTCTATCATCTCTTCTTTCCCTTCTCTTCTCCCTGCTTTTCTTCCGGAATTATTTGCATTTTAGTACCTTCTGCACATTCTCTTAGGATATCACCAGCATCGGGTTCATATGTCGTTCTATCGACGTTCGACACACCAGATGGGCCTTCCACTTCTCTTTGGAGATTATCGTCGGAGCCGCATGCAGGGACAGAAGACCTAGTTGGCATCCTAGAGGTGCTCGAAGTAATTTCTTCAGGAATGGAAAAGTGATTTGGGAGAAAAAGTTTGTAATGACGAAGGTTTTCATTCCTTAGAAGGTATGGAATAGAGAGATCACGGATCAGAACTCTCTTTAGAGCGTCCAAGGTATCGCCATGCCCTTCGTTGGTATCATGAGCAGGAATGTCTGTAAAGGAATTAGGCCAGAAGTTAAACATTGAGATGATGAAAATTCATAGGCGGAAGGGAGAAAAGGAAATAATCTTACTTCCAGAGGGCCAAGGTCGGTTAAAGCCGAACGGACATCGAACGAAGATGTATTCGTTCTTGAAGTAAGATCGTTGTTACGAAGCTTCTGAATGACCTTGCATCTATGCCATGCCTCAATAATCATATAAGATGGCGACTCATGCCTTTGTTTGAAGTGCAAGAGATGAGTAAGCTTGTTGAAAGTCAGAGACCGGCGGAATTAGTTAATAAAGGGCATGTATAGAGAACAGAGGAGAGTGTACCCATTGGGATGAACTTGAAACGAACCCAACCTGAGTTCTTAGAAAATTATACAAAGAAACGGATTGAAGGGCGTCATAGTGCCACCATATGTATCGGTTGCATGTCGTATATCCTAATGGAGGATTGTGCATTTGTTGACCTTGTGTTAGGAGAAGTATGTCACCCTCAGGAATCTCGTATTGGAAACATATGTTCTGAAGCATCTTTTGAGTCAGAATTTTCGGTACTTATTCTGGTGGATCATCCAGAACCCTTAAGTCGATGTACTTGTTTAGAGGAGGAGGTGGATTTTGCATTAGCTCCGTTGGAACGCCTGTGCCTTGTCACTCGATAGTGATTGAGTGCCCAGGCCTAACATGTACGGTAGGTGAAGCCTGAGCTATGGAGGACCCAACTTGGGGAGGAGTAGATGCTAGTGCATCAGTCTGGAAGCATGTTGATTGATGAGTCATTCTGGATAGGAAAACTTGGCATTCAATACGGTCGGGTATGTTTTTACTCAAATATTAAACCCATGTGACCGGTGCCCAAAATCCAACATATGATAGTGCGTGCCAATCAATCGGATTCTGAATGTCGATCGAGGCAAATGAAAGTGTTAATCCATGTAGTGTAAGTCTCGTGTCCTATATACGACAAACCGACCATCCTGTATAGATAGCTTGCTTGTCCAAGAAAAACGAGCCATGTCGTATGATGGAACTATGCATAGGATATTACCCATTATCGTCGGATAATCGATAATGGAACCGTTGTCTGAATTGATGTAGAATTTTTTCTTTTGCATGAACACGAGAAGTGCATGAATTGAGAATGCAATGCAATGGAATCGCTCGATGTGACCATTCTTCGGAAAAGAATTGTCATATCGGCATTCAAATGGTGATATGCAAGCAGATGGTTCCTGATAGGGTTAGCCAAAGAGCTTCGAAATGTTAGAACTCGGAGCAAATGAATTCCTAAGGATTAAACTGAGTAAAACCAAAGTTAAGCCTGAGCTCAACCAAGGTCAGACCTGAGTAGTTTAATAGAAGAACTTAAGCCTTATCTTAACCAACCCATACTCAACCCAACCACCCCAAGTTACCGTCGGTCAATGACCATAGCGCAACTATCGACCACGGCCGCTATTGGAAGGTAGCAACCGACCTCATTGAACTTTACATTGGAACCACGGTTTGAAAGTAATTAGGTCCAAGTGCTTGGAGGAAATGTAGTAATGGTCGATTGAAAGAATTATCGATGACGGTGATCTCTTGGAGATGATAACAACTTCAAGTGAATGGTGGTAGCCTTGGACGAACATCAACAAACGGTCTGAGGTGGTGGAAAGGTGGTTGTAAAGAGTCGGCACCGGCTTGTGGGCTTGAAGAGGTTGGGCATGAGCAAACGAAATGAGGAGAAGTGATAGAATTTTCTAAGTCCTAAGTACTTATGGTACTCGGGACAGAGCAAAAGCACTCAGTAATGAGAGGAACCACTCGATGACGAGTTGAATTTCTCAATAAAAAATTATGGTAAAAGCAATGGAAAGGAAAGGCATATATGGATGAGGTGTGGAACGATCTCTAGAGTGTAGACCTTGTCCTTAGCACGGAGGATGCAACTTCAACTATGAAAAGCGGTTAAACTTGTATCTATAGAATGAAGACACTGGTTTGAAGAGTTTCCTGAATAGCCAACCGAAAAAGGGAGGTAGATGCTAATGCTTGTCTTATTCTAGAGCATGCTTTATTTCCAAGGAAAGCAAATTCTGGGGTGCAAGTGTTATTCCGCTTTTTGGCCAAGCAGATTTTCACTAGAATTAGGATGTTAGGAGAAAGACGAAGTGATTCACGGACTTAGGAGCATGCTTGGAAAGGCAATAGGAATGCACTCAAGAAATTTCAAAGGGATTGGAGAAAAAAGGACCACTCGGTACCTACCGCATTTTGTTACACTTGGAACCTCCAAAACTATTGTACATGAAGCAATGGCTTGAGTGAACATCATGAGGTGCTTTTCATAAGGAATCAAAGAACAACTCTAAGGATTCTTTCGGAAGAAAGCAATGAAAACATACAAGAACAAGCAATACCAGAACCATTCGGAAATATAAATATCTTCAAGGAAAAGTGCTCGAAGCACACAGGATTAGAGATAGAAGGCCAAATGGAAGAAGGAGAGGAGATTTTTTTCCCCATGAAAACTGATTGGTACCGAGTGATTTTTATTGCAGTTTGGACCCTAATGCTCACTTCTGCATACTTGGCTTGGATCTGGACTTGGTATTTCGTGGGCCCGTGGTTCTGCTAGATGATTTCCCTATAAATATAAACTCTATGGCTATGGAAAAGGACTTTTAGGTACTTCATCTTCTATCTCTCATCCATTAAAGTCACTAAAGAAGCTACTATTTGTTGTTCTAGGCTTTAGATAAGTAAATCTCTTGTACTAATGACCCTCAAATCTATAATCAATAAAAGTTACAATGGATGTAGGCTGGAATTTGCTGAAACACTATAAAATTCTAGTGTTCTCTTTATTTTCTTATAGCTTTTGCTAGATCTTGATCATTCTACATGCCTTTGGTGTTGATCCATTTTTGGTGCCAACATATACACCTCATGCTTAATAAAAATACAATAATAACAAAAATATCATTTAAACTATATAAATCTAATGTCCAAGAAAATCAAATAACAAGTTTCATCTGTGTATAAATTTTAAAATATCGTTTATTTAAAATCTCACTTTTAAACAATAAATCTCATTTACGTAAATTAAAATCAAAGTCTCTAGTAAAGGATACAAAAGAATTTACCTCAAATGAAAATTAGCTAAAATTAAGTTCAAACTAACAAAGGATAATGTTTTCCCTTTAATTACAATCCAAATCGTTGTCAAAAACGAGTGTATACTTTATTGAATGAATCCCTTACTTTAATTTGATTGAATTACTAATTCTATTCTTTGATTTGGAGTTTTGAAATAGATGTTATATATATTAATTAATAAAAGGAACAAAGATTTTTAGGAAACTGCTTAGTGGCTTCCCCAAAAGTTAATTTCCTCTCTCCTCAATCGTCTTAATTTATTTTCATTCAGAAGAAGCCGAGAGGAAGGATAAAAGAAATTAAATGTACCATGTAAAGAGAGTAACGTATGGCTATGTTTTAATCTAATAGAAAATTACATTTTAAATGCAGAAAATTAATTTCCTATAACTATAGGGAATTAATCGCCCAAAATAAAGAATTGATTTACCTCTATGTCAATCAACTGCTAATCTAAGCAATTGATTTCCCATAATATTAGAAATTAATGTACAATGGAATTATGTGTGTGTGTGTGTGTTTGTGTTGGTATATATAAATCCAACAATTAAGATAGATGGGATAAATCCATTGCATTGATATATGTATATGTCTATCAATGCGCAATTAATTACTAATCTATGCAATAAATTTCCCATAACATTAAAAATTGACATACACCAAAATCGTATATATATACACATAGCAATTAAGATATATGGGATAAATTCATTGCATTGAATATATGTGTATATATACACATACATAGATAATTTATGTATCCATATTCATATAATTCAAAATTTTGCATTGTTATCAAATTTATATTTTCTTGCATCAAATTAACTACATATACATACGTACGTACATACATACATACATATATATATATATACATACACATTTTTTCCTTTTACTTATGTAAACATTTTCACTATATGTTTTATCCCTATCTCTCTCTATGTATATATAGGCACACACGCATTTTTCTCCATGGATACGTATTTTTCAATTAGTTTTTAAATGAATTCAAATACACTAATTTTATTTAGACACATTATATTATTGAGTTTCCCCTTAAATTTAAAGTAAATTCTAGGATAAAATTTCCCTTATGTCATTCACCAATCATTTTGCCTTTCATCATATTTTCCTTCTTCTATACCTCTTATCCAATCAACCCTAAATTTAATTTTAGGTAAATTTTCAGATCATGTGCTTAAATCGATGGATTGTGATGATGATAATACAAATCTAGTTGAATCTAAAGAGGTATATCTTAAATTTCATGTTATTTTAATTTTTTTAGCTTGAAAATTCACAGTTCGTAAAAGAGGTAAAACTTGAATTTCATGTTCCGCTATTTTGTTGGGATGATTTTTTCTATGGTGGAACTTTTTACGGATTTGATTTTTACTAGGGAAAGGTATAATGGGAAATTTTAATAATAAGATGGGTATACTCAGCAAATAACATGGGTTAGTGGTTTTTTTAGTTTTGTGGTGGGCTTACTCGGCAACTTTTTAGGTTTAAATAGAATTATCCATTAAAAAATGAGTTGTTAGCAAAGATTGAACCCATGACCTCTTCAATTGAAGTCTACTCTCTTAATTAGTTTCACCAAATATGTTTTTAATTTCAAAAACAGAACATTGACAATCATTGTTAGGTATGCAATCTTTCAAACTTATAAAATCATTATCTTCTAAATCATAACTTCTAATATAGTAAATTCATAGTCAAAATTGATCGGCTTGAAAGATTTGTGCAATAGTTATTAATACAACATCAAAACCATAGTGTGGTTCTAAATTTACTTTTAGTTCATACTCAACTATTCATGATGATTTACGATTTATTATTTCAATAAATATATGTAAATCTATGGGTCATTACATTTAGGCTAGATAGAGAGGTTTTGTAATTATCCCCAAAAGCCCAAAACCAATGGATTGATTGAATTTCAGGTTTAAGGGTACATTATGTTGGGGCAGGCACCATTCACTTTATTTTAGGTCAAAAATTATCCTTAAATTCCATCAACATTTCTTTATCTAAAATCATTTTAAGAACATTACTATTTAAAGAGGACTTGATAGATTAAGAGATCAAGGCCTAAAGACGTCAATGAAGATCAACAAATCAATGTTTTTAGAAGGGACTTTTGTTTGCTTTATAGTCCATATCAGATTTGGATTGATTTGGAGCTTGTTCTGTGATTTAATTATCGTTTGGTGAGTGGTTTATAATCTCTTACTCATATATTTTGTAATATATGTTCTAAACATGTTTCGTATCCACTTTTTAATTTAAAAACCATATTTTATTTACTAATTTAAGAACTCTTGAAAGTGTATGGAGTAGACCATATTGAGAGGTCATTTCCATAAGAGAACGAAGCTTGAATCATAAAACAACTCGATGGATGGGCATTAGAGTTCGTAGCAAATCAATGAAGTTTTGGAGTTTGCATGCAAAATAAGGCAAAGAGGTGAAAGAGGGATTGACACAAATTGGAGCAACGTAAAATTTAGAAAATTCTTGAGGTTATCGATCGATACCAGGCAATATTGATCAGTACCAATTGATATTGAAAACTGGCTAAGTCATCAGTTGCTACCAATCAATATTCAATGAATACCATCGATGAACAAATCAATATAGTTGCATGGAAGTGATCTGGAGTCGATGCACAAAAGGGGACCAAGTCCGCAAGCATTTGAAGATGAAATTTTAGCTAAGTGATCATACAATAATGATTACTATCAATGGTACTGATTAATAATCGATAATGGGAAATCAATCATTTTGGGTCCAGGGATACTCTAGCGGACAAGTTCTATATTGGGATAACTTGTAAGGGGAACAACATGTGTGTGTTGCTATCATTACTCATGTATGCAGAGGGGGTGATGAGCGGGCCTTAGAGTTGGATTATGTAACACCCCACCTCTATACCTATACTACCAAATAGTATTACTAGGTAATATTATTTGATAATATGGAGAATAACGCGATATTGGCCTATTACATGTGAATACCCCTTGTGCTAACACCAATCCGTATTTCAAAATCGTATACTACTTACTACTAGTATTCGGTATTGGCATAAAGCAATAAATACGTGCATTTCTAGGATAGAACAATACACAATATAAAATGAATAATAGAGAACACAAAGTCATAACGCATCGATAATATATTATAATTGATATACACAAGTATAAGTACGTCAACAAAAACAAGTCAATTACCCACTAGCTCTAAATACATACAAAATACATGTCAATGTATACATCCCACCATACGACATCCATATGTACATATGAGGCTATATAAATACATATACAATATTAGTCCAACTAATAATCTAGCCTCCAAAACCAGCCCTTCAATCATAAGCTGGTCTCGTCGTCCCTAAATCCTGAGATGCTTCGGACTAACCCGAGTATTATATAAATAATACGTAGGTCGGACTATGTTTAGAATGTAAATAACAATATCTTATAACAACTAGCATGGTATAACCTATGTATCACATATGGCACAAAATATCTAAAATATATAAACATCATCCAAACTATTCACATATAATATCACACATGGTAAAAGAATAATCAATCATCACATCAAACAACACAAGAAATACAAAGGTGAAATATCATCTAAATAACCAAACTAATACATAATACAGAATAGTGTATATCTTGACCATAAGCCCTAATGAGAGATAAGGACTCTTGACTGCATGGCTCTAAGAGATGTACAAACAACATGATATGCAGACTCATAATACAACACACGATATTTTAGGAATCGGCCTAATCGAAAGCGGGTGAAATAGGTAGATTTAAAAAAATCCTATTTGGATCTATTGAGCCTATGAAGTCTAAAGAGATTTTAGATCCAATCTAAATGGTGTTTTAAATAAAATCCTTTATTTTATTTAATTAGTTTGAAAGAGTTCGGATTTGATATAAATTCGAATGTATGAGTATATCGAATACACCCATGCGTGTAACACTTACTCATTAAAGTAAAATTGAGAAGGAAACCTTTCGTTTCATCCATTAGAACCTATGCAATCAATTAAGGGAAGAAATTGCTTTAAGTGGAGAGAAAAACCTTTTAGTTCTATCTCTCTCTCTCTATAATTAGATTAATGAATTATTAAATGTCATTGATGATCAATTTAAACAGGCATGCAATGTGAGTAAATTCAAATGTACTAACAGTGTATATTGTGTAAGTGCAACACATAAGAAGTGTGCATAGTTAATGTTTCCTTTATTTGTGCTTTATTGTCCATATTTTTATTTAAAATACATATATAATAGAACTTGTACACATATACATATACATACATATGAATATGTTAAAATTAAGTTTCAATATTTTATAAGTTTGAAATTAAAAACAACATTTTGAATCTAGTTGAAAAAATAGGAAGGATTTATAACTAATATTATGATTTTACGTATAAGTCAATTTTATAAATATTAAGTTAAATTGATACACACACATGCATATATACCAAAGTTGTAAATTATATGTCAAACCTAAAACAACATGTATATGCATAAAATTTATAAAATCTACTACATGCTTTGAAAATTAAAGTCTAACTTTAATTTAAATGGAAATCAAAGGATTGGTGATATTTTACACAAAAGTCCAATTATAGTTATTTAACAATTTCCTTTTTTAAATCAACTTTCAAAATATGCAATAAGCAAAAGATTATATTCAAAGCAACAAACACAAACCATATGTATGAAATTTCCAGAGTGATTTCAAATAGAAAACATATGCAGCTTATTCATATTTGTATATGTAGTCATTGATAGAATTATGTCATTAATTAAAAACTAGGTTTCAATCAAAAAAAAATTGAACATGTTCAAAAACAATAACAAAACAAACAAGACAAATCAGACACATATGTATTTGTTGCAAAGGCTTCAGATTTAAAATGCATAAACAGTGTGAACAATTAATTAAACGTGAAATCATATAGAATAGATATAAAGATGGATATATGAACATGTAATCAATCAAAGTATATCTTAAAATGGATTCAAATCAAAATAACATGGTGAATGTATGTCATTAATTAAGATGTAAGAAAAATGGGATCTAATCTATGTAATTGAATAAACAAACATATAGATTAGATGTGATACGTGATGGATCGAATTCAATATGGACAAGGTGAATGATGAATAAATGAATTTAGAATTATTACCTTGAGGTGTAGCCAAGAGAACACACCTTGACTGATGAGATGGGTCCTAGATCCAGAAATCAACTTCCAGATGTTGCAGATATCAAGAGGTATAAACCACCATTTGATTTTAATTTTATTTTGATATGATTTTGGAATTTTTATTAGGCTTTGGAAGCCATTATTTGGGCAAGAATAGAAGAGAGAGAGAGAGAGAGAGAGAGGAAAAATGAATTCTCAGTAAAGAATGTTTAATAAAATAAAAGAGATTTTATTTTTAAGAGAAACATTGAAACCTTTTCAATTCATCCCTTATATTCTTCTTGCTTTTATTGCTCATTATTTCTCAATCAAATCAAATCCCCTTTATATATATGTATGGCCAGCCAAAGAAAGTGCTTGGATAAACCCTCAAAATTTCCAAATCCACTTAGTAATTAATTGATTTAAATCAAATTTAAGTGCTTATCGATATCGTATATCGATCTATACATATTTAACTTTTATAAATGCATTTTATTAAATCCTTATGTCATTCAAACAAATCAAATAAAATTTAATAACTAACATCTCATAAATATTAATTAATTTGGTTAGTTTACAATGGTTATAAGTTAATTAAATTGTATGGTTTATTTGGAGTATTCATCATTACGGTCGTGCGACCCAAAGGTATAAATTCAATCAACAATTAATATCGAACAATTCGAATATTAATGTTCACACGTCACCTTAGTCAGTGATGTGACATTTTAGTTGAATTTATCACTTACACATCTTTTCGATAAAATCCAATTTTACTTAACATAAGTAGTACCTGTAGTGATGATTATTTACAACAATTCTCTTTACCAAAACTACATCACATCAGGACTTATGGAATGTGGTTTCGTCAAAATTCCAACATTGTCCACATTCAACTTTGTAAGTGCAAACACAAAATCCTTGGTTCAATAATAACAATTATTATTAACCATACCATTCTAGCTAGAGACTTTGACTTTGAGTTCATTTAAGTTGACCCATAATACTAAACCCATAGAACTAAGGAGATGAATTCTCTCTTGAATTATGTTTCACTTCCAATGCTTCCACTCGACTCAACTATAATTGTTCGAAGGATTTTGTGCCATGATTTAACTATAATCGAAGCAGAGTTTCCATATTGAATCTTGATGGTATTATCAAGTCAAGAGAATTGTTTAAAATTATCGCATTAATATTTTATGTTTGATCTTAGTTATATTACCCAATAGAAAACTTTTGGGTGATTCATTCCATGGTCATCCAATAACTATTAGTACATAACCCCTTTGTGCCCCCATCAGCCATAAGTAAAACAATGTCCAACGTTTAGTGAGCGTTACTATAACCACCCACAGCTTAGTGGGCCTGAATTTTCGACTAAATTGAAAACCCAAGTCTAATAAGGTATAGATCGTTGGTGTTGGTAACCAATAATAAACATAAGTATATCAGAGAACTATTTATACAAACTCACAGCAGGATAGTAAAATATAATAAAACATACATATACTGACTAAGACTGCTACCTTGTAACCAATATCATTCTTTGGATATCTAGTTTCCTTATCAGTGCTGAGCATGAATGAGAGGACCTGCTCATCTATTGCTCTTGTCTTGTACTAGCAATGATGTACCTCTAAATTTATCATGTGGGTCGTAATAAGGAGGGGTCAGAACAACGTTTTGGTGAATGGTAAATTACATACTTTATCCATAACACTAATATTGTTGATTGATCTCCAATTAAGTGCTATATCTATTATTTAAGGATTCTAGATTTAATTTCAGCTATGCATATGACATATCTAACCTACTCAGAGGTACATGTGTGTATATGTTTATATATGTGTAAATGTATAAGCTTTCCCATTCTCCCAAAAGAAAACCCATCTGCAACGTAATTGATAGTCAACCAGCCCGAAGGTCGATGACTCCTAGACTCGATTTTATAGTTTAACTAGCTATATTACTACCATAACTCAAAGACATATATAAGGGTTAACTAGACAATTTTCAACCAACAAACAAACAAAAACCAACTTCGAAATCAATCCATATCCCATTCGGACTCTACACTAGTAGGAAGTGTAATCAGAATAGATGTAACCTAAGTCTTTACTAATCGACCGCTCAGGACCGACGGAGACTTTGACCTATGCCCAGGCCTACTCTACAAATATCGATACAATATGCTGACATAGCGCCAACCTCTCTACATGGTTCCCATTTAGATTTTTCTAATGAAAATCAAGGAACATGCCCATTATCGGTTACTTAATACCTCTGGTTTGGAATGAAGCAGACCCTACAGCCATTTACCACTTCAAATCCGGGGCGAATCCCTTAGTATATTTTCCCACACCTATATGCGAATGTATATTCCCTTCATAACTCCTATAGTTGGAGATTTCCCACATCAATAGTACATATACACAATTGCTGGTAGCCCCTTGCGTTGGGCAGACTTCCGTTGTGTAACCCTATTGACCTCGCATCCAAACCTATACTAAACCAAGTTATTTATAATTAATCTAAATAGACCCACTAATTCACAACTGTCGCAAATGTACTAGTGAGGCCATATAATTTCAGCTATGGAAATTATTATGCTCCTTAAGTTTGTTATTTATTCATATTCATTTATTTACTTGTCGGTCCTTCTTCTTATATTATAAGTTTACTACCTTTATTTCTCTATTCCATTAATGTTATTAAATTCATTAAATGGGTTACTACCCATATTGACCTGATAACAATAGCTTCCCTTTTACTCCTTGATTTATTACCTTATTCATATTTAGCATTTTATCTATAATTAATACAATAATGTACAATTAATTGCACGTTTCCATATCTATTAATGTTTAACCGATTTTTATTTATTTATTTATTAAACTTATACTTTATATATATATAATTAGTAAATGAGATTATTTCTATTTCTATTTATAACTTTTTAGTTTTGACTTCTAGGGGTTTCTAGATGTACATTTATGTGTAACTTCCATAAAAATGTTTATTTCCACATTTTAATGCGTTAGAACCATATCTCTTCTAAGAAAGAAATGTTACCATTGAAATCTTCAATGAACTATTGAAAGTGTGATTGTGCTGTGTTTGCAGTTAAAAGGAATTATCTCTTTTTGTTTTTATTGAAATAGACAGTGACTATGTAAAAACATCCCTACTTTGCACATCTCTTTCCTTTAGATATATAATATTTCTTGTTATTTCAAATGATGCATTTTTTATATATAACTTTGAGGTTGGACAATTTATTGAAATTCCCATCGAGATTTTACAATTCCAATGAATTAAAATATAGAAATTAAAATCCTAAATTAATTTTAAGAAACTCCAATTAATGATTATCAAGTTTAACCATTTACAATCCAAACAACAAAAATCTAGAATTGGCTACAATTTCTATTAATATTACATTTCATAAATTTCAACGATTTTCCCCTAACTTCCAACTCTAGATGTGTACATATTGTTTCATCAAGGTTAAACAGCTTCTGAATGTGTAGGCAAGGATTCAAGTTAGATTATTTATTTAAGGCTACAATTCATTGGTTTTCATATAGGCATAGTAACAAAAATAGAATTTTCAATGAAATAAACTTAGTATTATGTAAATTACATAACTTTCCACTCATCTCATGGCTTCCAAATCTCTAGATCCAAATCCATTCCTCTTACTTGGCTCCTTTTTCTTTTCAACCAAAATATGTGTTAAAACTATATACATACACATTAGAATTATAGATATGAAAGGAGATTTGAGTTTGAGTGGAATATAGATGTCATAATTAAATTTACCTTTTTTGCAGAATCAATTCACTCCTTCTCTTCTTCTCTATTATTTCCCGCCCATCTCTGGTACATACGTACATATAATATATATATATATATATAATATGTGCGTGTGTATGTATGTATATAATTATTTTTATAATTTCTAGAAGTAGTAGAGAAGGAGAAATGGTAGAGCTTCGCTGCTCAATTCAAAGGATATGAGAATAAAAATAAGGGGCTAGGCTTGTATTTAAAGGCATTGGAATCAATTCCATCTGTTAGATTATTATTTATTAAATCCCAGTCATTTTCGGCCGAGGTTCATTGCATTGGCCCTAAGCTTGACAGGTGATTGGTTATTCCTCTATTATCGGTCAGTGGGTCCTACATTATTTATAACCACTTAGATTATTTATTTCCTTATTTTTTATTTTAAATTATTTTCAATTTGAAATCTTCAAACGTCGATAACTTCTTCGTTTGAACTCCGATCATGAAGCTTTATATATAAAAGTTGCTTAGAAAATTGTTGTGAATAAAATGATGTAGGTTTCATTGCTTCGTGGCCAAATTCTGGCATTTGCTCAGTGTAACGATCCGAAATTTTACTGCTTTGGTTTGCGAATATTTAATAAATTTTAATTATTCAAATAATAGGTTTTATAATTAAAATATAACTCTTTTAAATAACAACAAATGATGGTAAAATAGATTTGTAACGAGCCTGGACTTTGCCACTTTGAATTAGGCTATTTAAATATATTTTATATAATCAATAAATGGATTTTTATTAGCAAATAAACCTATTTTAATTATCTAATAATGATGATAAAATAGCTTTCAAATTTTGTTTACCAATATAGATAGTTCAAATAAAAATAGAAAATGTGACCGAAGAATATTTTCCGACATTTCGACATCCGAAAGCCATTGGGAACGTTGTGCACACTTGGTGTAACATGTACACACTTATATATGATAGGATTAGTAATAATAAAACACTCTTATTTACATACTAACACATATTTAATTAAGCATAAAAGTGGATGTGACAAATTATATTATAAAAGGCATATATATACATACAAACACACTTATAAATATACAAATGTCATGTCATACCTTAAGTACCCTACAACATATCCTAAGGGGGAGGTAACGTGTATATGTGAGGGAGAGAGGAGGTATGGGTGCATGCATGCATGTATGTATTATTTTATTAAGTTACTTTACATATTTTAATAAATTCCTAAGCCTATAAATTACCCCCCTCATTCCTACATCCTACTCTTTATTTTCATTTACATTATCATGTCAAAACCCTCTTCTTATCTTCATGTATTTCCACGACTTCCATCTCTAAATTCCTAAGAGAAAAAGTTAGTAAAAACATTTGAAAACATAGCTTAAATCACTTCGTTTCAATTCCTAAACTCTTCTCTTCATAAAGCAACCACACATCTCCCCAAAACATCCAAGGCCGAGCCCAATAATAGCCCAGGCGAGCCACTCCAAGACCATTAAGGTCCATATTTTCAAGACTAGGTGCAACCTTTAGGTCTAGTGCAAGTTCGGTGGAAGTTAGGCTTAGTTTCGATTCACTTTGGTGAGTAAAGTTCACTTTTTTAAAACTCAAATTGCTAACTTTTTAAAGTTTTAAAATTTATGAGTTAAATTATTGCTTAAGTATGTAGTGATGTTATATGTTGTGTATGTATGCATATATGTTGATTTGATGTTGATTGCTTATGCCGAAGTTTGAGTAGGCGATAAAAATTATACCTTGAATATTGGAAAAGTTAGTTGATATTGTGAAGTAATACTTTGTTTATGATGGTTCTATGATGTTGATGTGATATTATATTTGAATGTTGTATTTGTTGTATGTAGGTTCATGACACAAAGGGAGCTATTCGCTAACCAAATGCGACGTAGAAATTCGCTTTTGTCGAAAGTTTGATTTTTGTTTCAAAGTGAAAAGTTTTCATGTTCAAAACTTTGATTTGGTTTTCAAAAGTTTATCTTTATGTTTCAAAGAGGATAAGAGTTCAAAAGGTAAGTTTTAAAATTTAGGAAAAAATAAAAGTATCAAGTTATTGAAATTACGGGTCTGTATAGCGATAGTCGCTATACGTGCAGTTCGGAAAAAATTTAACTAGTTTTCTAATCCAAACCCTGTTTTCACTTTGAAATCCTTTTAGAAATGTTTTCCAACTTTAATAAAGTAATTATAAAACATTTATTTGCTTATTTTGTTTGTTTAATGATTAATTAATTAATTAAGGTAATTAGTACTTAATCATTTGTCAATAATGGTTATTAAACTTAGATGCTAATAAATTAAGTTAATCATGATTTGTTACTTAATTAAAGTTGATTATTATTAATTATTAATTAAGGATTAATAAATTATTATTTAACTACTTATTAAGATAATTATTAATTAATTATTATTTTAAAAAGGGGTTTTATTTACTTAATCTTTGATTAAAGTTAATTATGTTTTAATAAGGTTTAATTAAGGTTTACTTACTTTTAATTAGAGTTTAATTACTGTTTAATAAGGATTTGATTCTCATTTACAAGGGTTTTAATTTATTTTAAAATCGCTTTGAGATTAAGTAATCGGTTTTGTTTTAAAATGTTTTCTTTCAAAATTGTTTTAAATCAAGGGATTTCTATGTCGCTTACTTTTAAGTAACCCCATATGATTAGGAAAACTAAATGACATTTATTAGCAGAACAAAACACCATTATGCTATTACAATTAACTTGGACATTACTTAAGTTGATTGATTGTTATGCGTTGATCTCTTATATACCAGTTGTTATGTGACGCCACGTTAAATTGGATAAGTAAAACCAAATTAAAAGCACCATTGTGGTGATTAAGCATCCGTTTGATTTTGTAAATATAAATTATCATTTTCTTTTTGAAATGGTTTCAAAGTTATTACATTTTGAACAAGATGTTTTAAGGATGAGTTGGCAAATGGTTCTACTAAATATGTTTTTAACTAATGAGAATGGTTTTCCATGTTATAGAAAGAGGTTTTTATAAAGAGTTTTATAAAGGAATTTGGAATTTTACAAAGTGTTTTGGGTAAATGGATTTGAGTTTTTAAGCAAAGAAGATTTTATAAATAAGGAAGATTTATGAAAAGGATTTGCTTATTAAAGGAAGCTAAATTGATTTAAGGTCATTTAAGAAGTTGTTTAACAAGAAAGGTTTATAAAAAAGTTTTATAAATGATTTAGGGTATTTATAAAAGAAGTTTTAGAAAATGATTTGGATATTCATAAAGGGAGTTTATAAAAAGGTTTGGACATTTATAAGAAATTTATATAAAAAAGTTTGGATGTTTATAAACGCAATTTATATAAATGATTTTGAATATTTTTAAAAGGGTTTTATAAATGAATTTGAAGTTGGAAAGTACTTTGAAATGGTTTTGATTTCAAATAAAAAGAGATTACATGAATGAAATAGATTTTTTTTAAAAGGATTTATCGAAAGAAGTATAAAAATAACTTGAGATCTTAGTTTCTCTAAACTGACCTTTTAAAAAGGGTAGTATTGAATGTCCGTTCCACACTGAAATATGAGGGAGTAGCGTCTAGGGTTGTCCTTACCTTCAATTTAAACAAAATTTGTTTAATCTTTTTTAATATTATTTGGAAGTAAGAAGTTATTCATAAATGTTTTGTGTATATACTTTATCTGAAAGATAGGTATATGAATGTTTTAGATAAATGTTTTGAAAAGAGAATTATTAAATAAAGATTTGTTTTGAAGCTTAGTAGTTGTTATAGATAAATAAATCTCAAAGGGAATTTTTCATTGTTTGTTTATTTGATAGTTAAATAACTGACTATCAAATATGGACCCAAAATGTAACTTTGGAAATATCTAGGAGAAACACGTGAGTTATATGGCACAGTCATCCCTTATGATGCTATACTGTGCGTATAAATATCGTTTCGCTCTTCTATGATAAATGATAAGGTCCGTCCAATAACGGTTAGGAGGTGATCTCCGCTCTTATTTTTGACTGTTTATTTCCTAAAGAACCGAGGTTGAGTTTACCGAAAACTATCGAATGTTGTTTCGAAGTGACCGGGATTGGATATGTTATTCGAAAACCACTTCAATCTAACTCAAGCATTTCGATGTGAAGACATCTTGAAGATGATGGAATTGAAGATGGAGTCCTTTGAAGTGCAAGAGCTACTTGCTACTAATCTTGAGGTTGATTTCGAAAAAGATGTAGTAGAAGTAGTACCTTTGGTTTGTCCATCTCCTGGACAACTTGTATGGATGAATGCTAGCATTGCATTGTTGCCTGGAGGACAGTGTTAGCATTCCGAGTGGGAAGTGCTATATGAAAGGTAAAACGTAGCCTCAAGCCTCATCATTCAAAAATGACTAAAACGGGGGAGATATGGAGGGTTAAGTGGGTCTCTCCCAATTAGGGTACGATCATCCTTATCTAAAGTCGATATTATCTCTCATTTATATGCTTCGGGGCCCATTAACCAAGGAGTAATCTTATTCGATACCACTAGTCAAGTGGTAGGCCGGTTCTGTGTTGGTAGGGGATCCCGATGAGGTCCTCGATGTTATTTATCTAGAGATGCACCGTGACGTGGGTTCCCCAATAGCCATGTCATTGTATGGAATCCATTCTCCAATAAGCGCTGTATGGACTTAGTTGTGCCCAACTATATTGAAATGTGAGATGCAAGCATTTCATCTATATTCATATTTTACTTTGACCCCTAGAAATTACTATACTATTAATGGATTTTCTATAGAAAACGTTTTGGTTATCGTAGGGGAAAAACCCGTTCGTATTTATGTGGGGTTGTGGTCTTACGAGATGTGTAATGACCCAATTTTTCGACTTCCGAAAGTCGACATCAATATGCCCACTGTATCAAATGCCAAACCATCGAATGCCGGAAAACCAAATCATTAGGGTTAAAGAAGAAAGAGGTAGAAGAAGAAAGAAGAAGAAACAGAAACAATATCAGAATCTCACAATTGCAGCGGAACAATATATATTAGATAAATGAATAAATTTTAAAGCAAAGAACTATATCTGTTAATACAATACCTCATCAGAGTTTACAACAACAACACACAACACTGGCAGTTATAATAACCTTCCCTCGTAATAGAATACACAGCGGATAATACATAATATAAGTGATATGTCTCGCCATCTAGCTCGCCTCCTGATCTCCACAGCATATTTTTCCGACTTCACTCCAGAAAAATGATAACCTGACTCTAGGCTGCCCGTGTGGAAAATTATGGGCACCCAGAGTTTAGAAAGGGAACAATAAACTCCAGGTCAGTCATGGGACTGGTGTGAGATCTTAAAACAATTATTTGCACAAAGGAATAAAAAGAAATCCGCTATGATTTTGGAAAATGAAACTACCATAAGTAAATGGCAGGTTATACAACTAAACCATACAGGACGCATATTGTTTCTTTGGATTTCCAACAAATGATCAGGCTAAGGAACTTCCTACACCACATGGGTACGCCTCTGAAGGGACGCCCCGAGAACCTAACCGGATCTCTACCAACACAAGGCCGAGTTATCTCACGCTTCTGGTGCAATGAAGCTGTAACTAGATAACTCCACACACGAGTATGCCATCCCCGGTCGTTACCGACCTTTATCCGAGGATTTCCCAATTTGGTAATGTTGCATGTTAAGTGTTGCTGATCATTTGTTGATCGAAGCATGGCTTTTTTGAAAAGCGTAGCTTTGTGGATGAGACTTCGTCGGACCTCACAACCCGAAATGGTCAAAACAAGAAGGATGCGGCAAGGTTGTTTGGGGGTAGTGCCCTCAGGGTATGTCCATTTCCTTTTGGAAAAAGGTGGTATCATGGTATGGAGCCCAGATACTTAACTTACGTGGTTGTTGCAAATTTATTACTTAGTGGTTGTTGGTGTTGAGGATCCTCGGATAAAGGTCGGTAACGACCGGGGATGGCATACTCGTGTGTGGAGTTATCTAGTTACAGCTTCATGGCACCAGAAGCGTAAGATAACTCGGCCTTGTGTTGGTAAAGATCCGGTTAGGTTCTCGGGGCGTCCGTTTAGAGGCGTACCCATGTGGTGTAGGAAGTTCCTTAGCCTGATCATTTGTTGGAAATCTAAAGAAACAATACGCGTCATGTACGGTTTATTTGTATAACATGCCATTTACTTATGGTAGTTTCATTTTCCAAAAGCATAGCAGATATCTTTTTATTCCTCTGTGCAAATAAATGTTTTAAGATCTCACACCAGTCCCATGACTGACCTGGAGTTTATTGTTCCCTTTCTAAACTCTGGGTGCCCATAATTTTCCACACGGGCATCCTAGAGTCAGGTTATCATTGTTCTGGAGTGAAGTCGGAAAAATATGTTGTGGAGATCGGGAGGCAAGCTGGATGGCGAGACGTATCACTTATATTATGTATTATCCGCTGTGTATTCTGTTATGAGGGCAGGTTATTATAACTGCCAGTGTTGTGTGTTGTTGTTGTAAACTCTGATGAGGTATTGTATGAACAGATATAGTTCTTTGCTTTAAAAATTATTCATTTATCTATTATATATTGTTCCGCTGTAATTGTGAGATTCTGATATTGTTTCTGTTTCTTCTTCTTTCTTCTTTAACCCTAATGATTCGGTTCTCTAGCATTTGATACAGTGGGCGTATTGATGTCGACTTTCGGAAGTCGAAAAATTGGGTCATTACAAAGTGGTATCAAAGCAATTGGTTAAGTGACAACCTTGGTTCTGGTGGGGATTACTCATTAGAGATAGAGTCAGTAGTACTCTAGAATGAGTGTGAGTGTAATAATAGATATGAGCGCGTATTTGTTAGTAAATATAAAAATTGTTTTGTATTATGTTGACTTATCGGTTGATTGTTTATAGATTCTGGTCGATTCAGTTTGGCCAACTGTATCGATAGGGGTTTCTAAACTCTTAAACAAGATAAACCGACACAGTATTGTTTTAAAATAGGGTAAATGAAATAATTTTACCCAAACTATTTTCGTATAAAAAGGAAAATAATCTTTGTGAATTATTATAGTATATGGTTGCTTGGTTGTTAGGAAGTGATAATATTGAATTATTGTATGAAAATAAAATTGAAATAAGAAATTAAGGTAATAACCAAAGGATAAGGAAATAAATTCATTGATAGAATGAAATTGTAATGTGAGTTTATAAATGAGTTTTATAAATTGAAATGACATACCAGAGTAATTTTTGGGATAGAGATTAAAAGATTTGGGATTGAAATTTCAAAATCTTAAATTCCTCTGATTTGAAAATGATTTTCAGAAGTTTTGGAAAAAAAATAAATGGTGAAATTCTTAAGTAAAATTTGGAATTGAGGAAATATTCTAAGTTAATAAGTGAATGAAGATTAAACGGGAAGTTGTAAAATGGTGATTGTGAATAAGTGGATAGAAATCAAAATAAATGTGAATAAAAGAAAAGAAAATTGATATAGCTAATAATCAATTGGAATAAAATACGTAGGATGTACGTATATTATTTTATTCGCATAACGATTTGATCTAGAATTTCGAGATAGTTACATCGATCCGAGTTGGGATTTTTCACTCGATTTTCGACGACGAACCCTCGATATGGATTTTTGGTTGATTCTGGAAATTCTCTATCATAGTTATGATTATGCAAGGAGAATGATGGTTTCTGATCAAGAAACCAGATCTGAGTCCGCACTAGAAAGTCGGGTGAACGATACTAGTTCGGAAGTGAAATTGTGTGATCGAGTGAGCGATCGATTTTGATATTGCATATGAAGGACATGTGTACATCGTATGGATTTAAATGAAATAAATATTGAAACTTTTGTAAAGAAATGTGCAAAATGATTTTGAATGTTGTAATTGGACATTATTGTTAAGTAAGATATACAGGTGTTTTAAAAAGGAAAAAGGAATTAGATTTTTGATTTCAGAAGATAAAATTAATTTGCTCGACAAAAGGTATGTATTTAAATTTCAATATGAAATTTGATCCTTTTCCGATCTAGCCACTTGGCCTTTTGTTTTCTTTTGAAATCTGGGGGCCCGTTGTGGCATTTTGTAGTCGTACCGAGCTAGCCGCACAAAGGAGACGCTGGTGAAATTTTTCGAAAATTTAAAGAGTTAGAAAAATTTTGAGAATTTAAAATTTTGAATCTGAATTGAAATTTGAATTGTTAAGAAAACAATATTGTTTGGAACTTAAGGTTGATTTTGGAAAGTTAGTTAAAGTAATAATGGATCTTTAATAAAAAGATTTGGGTTGACAAGTTGTTAAAACTATTTGGTTTTGGGAAATTAATAAACGGGTTATGGTTCATTCTTCTTAACTTGTAATTTTGGGACGAAATTCTTTTAAGGGGGAAGAATGTGACGATCCTGAATTTTGGACATTTGAAATTGAAATATTTAATTGATTTGAACTATTTGGAAGTTAGTTTAACTTGAATTTCAAATATCACGATTTATTTGGCAATTAAATTATTAAATTTAATTTTTGAAGTTGGGTAAAATATTTAATCTTCAGTTTTGAGCTTGTTAAAAATAATTTGAAGTCTTGTAAATTCTATATTGATAATACTGAAGATAATAAAAGTTTCAGAATTGAATTTGAAAGTGTTTAGTTCAGTTTTGAAATTATATCGTTTAAATCGATATTTAAAAATAGCCTTTCGAGGCACAGTCTTGGAATTCGATGAAACCAGTTCCATTGGATACGTAATATTGTTTTATTATCGGATTTCAATTTTAGTAGCATTTGGAGTGGTTGTATGATCCTACAGTAGACAAACTTGCAGAAATTTATATCGAAATTTAATTTAATAGTTGGGTCCAAAAAGCTATCTTCTCTATACGATCGAATTTGGACTCGGAACCTTTTCCTTTGCGTTCGAAATAGGGGTTTAACATTATAACGCATAGTGGCATGCCTCGATTGGAGATCGAGATTTTGAGTTGCGTTATTTGAAACGATTTAAATTTGAAAATAAATAATATAATCAAACACTATTCCATGCTCAGACACGTAGAGAATTTTTTTACGCGTGTTGCTTTTTCTCTGATTTACTTCACAATCGTCCTCTAAAAAATTATGTTGAATGGCTCGTTCAAAAAAAATACAAACAAACGAAACCTTTCTTCATTCGAAAAGAAAAGGAATCGTGTTAATGGCCGATCGTATAGCCGTTTCAAGATCGAAATAAAATTATCAGAGATAAAAATAAAAAAAATCAAATAATGGCCGAGATTCATAACTTGAAAGTCGTATCAAATTTGGGGAAAGTTCAACTTCGCGACAGGAGCTCGAGTTCGAGCAAGTCAGAGCAGCGATTTCGCTCGAGAAAAAAATATATAGACACGATTGAAGGGTATCGCAATGGAAGGCTCTCCTGGCCGCGGCGTCGAGGTGGAAGTGAAAACCCGTGCTTTGATTTAGGGTTGTTTGTTTTTGGGGGTTTCGAGATTTTCGCGTGCATACTCGGGGAAGCTCGCGAATTGGGGTCGCAAGGTGCGGAGGTCGCGATTCTCTAGGCTAGCACGTGATGGAAGGGAGATACTAGATTGAGCGAAGAGGGAAGGGTTGCGATCTTGATGGCAGTTCTCTGGTGGTGGGTTCGTGTTCGAGTAGGGGATGGTAAGAATTTAATTTGTTTTAATTAAAATTTAATTTAGGAATGATTAGTTTAATTCTAGGAAAAAAATAAAAATAATAAAAGAGGAAATCTTACAGTAAGATATATAAAACTATTAATTGGAAATTAATTGTCCGATTATTCCAAATATTAATAAACCGTAAATGTTTATACAAGGTTTAATATCATGGTGATATCAAGACGGAATGAAAATGGATTGCAAAACAAAAACAAAGGTGAGATCTTCTCACTCAATTGAAATTGATAGAAAATTAAATTATTGATTGATTGTTTGGTTGTGATAGTATATATGATAGTGTATATATATATATATATATTCAAGTGATTGATTTCCCGCATTATGTAGCGGATGAGACCCTATGCGCCGCATAATAGCGGATGATATTATATAAACCCATACACCGCGATATTCCACCTCGAAGTGGAAATGGTATTTAATTATTGTGCTAACATCTGTGGATGCAGGGAAACAGGTTGGAGGGATCCAACTGGATTCCTCACATTGTTGAATTTATTTGTATATGTTGTGATGTGATAATCTGTGAATGATTATATTGGTGTGAATGATTATATTGATAAATGGAATTTATTTGAAGGCTATAGTTTAGTCGAATATATTTTTGGTATCATAGGATACCAGAAATAAATAAAATTGGATATTTGGAAATTTAAATTCACAATGGGAATTTATAAAGGAAAGAGAATTTTTAAAAAAAATAAATGTTGGTTTATTTTAAAAAATGTGGAAAGAAATTACGGATTTGGAATGTAAATTGAAATAAGTCAAGAAGGATTTATTAATTGATTTAAATGGATCATTTTGAAATGGAAAGTGTATTTTCACTAGAAAGCCGAGTATGTTTTCAAAGTAGCTGATAAATATAAATTGAAAGTTTTAAGGATGGTTTTAAAAAGGATACTTTGGAGAAATTATTTTCTTAAGTTGTTTATAAATCTTTAAAGTAAAGATTTATTTGGTTAATTATAGAAGTGATTATTTTAAAGATCAAATTGAGATTTGATTTAGAAAATGGATATTTAAATAATTATACTCTATCTAATAATTTCATTTTTAAAATTAGTTTGGGCTTGAAGTTTACATGAGATATTAGTATAATATTTTCATAACTAATATTTTAGATAAAGTGTTTAAAAATAGTTTTTATCTCAAATGTTTCCAAATATACATATACTTTTGGATAAGTGTTAAAATTATTTTAAAGTATCCAGACTTGGCAAATCTTCATTAGAAATAAATAACATTTGGAAATTTATTCCAAAAAAGAAAAGTGATTGGAAATTGGTTTTCAAAGTGTTGGAGTGTTAAAATATATCTTGCGAAGATATTTTGAAAATAAATAATTGGGTAAAAATTATTTAAAATCTAATGATTGTTGTGAATAGTGATTGATAGTTAAATAACCGACTATCAATATTGGCCTTTAAACGACATTTGAATTTCGATGCGACAAAGGGTCGGATTCCAGATGGTTATCTGAAACCCACATCGAATCTAAATAGTGAATCTTTGTGACTTGTTTATCCATGTGTTTTTAAAAATAAATGCTCATTATTCGGATTAGCCAGGAGAGGACTTTATGTCATAAAACCCATTCTGAATAATGATACGACGAAATGGGATTGCATTTGAAGATGGTGTTGAAGACTGAGTATTTTCGAAAATGAAAGGATTACCTATCGAATGTCTCTGCACCGATTTGCTCAGGTATAGAGATTTTATCACCCTTTTGATGGGGAGTCCGGACGTGATTAGTAAATATCCGAATTGCAAAAGCTTCTTTAAAGTACCTTCGGTTCCGTTCGAACCCGGAACGGACTTGTATGGATGTATGGATGTATGTCTGACGTTACACTTTGAGATGTAAAACTGGTTTCTATCAAATACATTTCTGTTGGTGGCGGAGAATTTATTCTCTTAGCTTAACACTATTCTCTGAGACGTATGAGCTCAGAGGTTATGTAGTTGATTGTTACTAGTGATATATTCCCAATTTGGTAATGTGGCATGTTAAGTGTTGCTGATCATTTGTTGATCGAAGCATGGCTTTTTTGAAAAGCGTAGCTTTGTGGATGAGACTTCGTCGGACCTCACAACCCGAAATGGTCAAAACAAGAAGGATGCGGCAAGGTTGTTTGGGGGTAGCGCCCTCAGGGTATGTCCATTTCCTTCTGGAAAAAGGTGGTATCATGATATGGAGCCCAGATACTTAACTTACGTGGTTGTTGCAAATTTATTACTTAGTGGTTGTTGGTGTTGAGGATCCTCGGATAAAGGTCGGTAACGACCGGGGATGGCATACTCGTGTGTGGAGTTATCTAGTTACAGCTTCATGGCACCAGAAGCGTAAGATAACTCGGCCTTGTGTTGGTAGAGATCCGGTTAGGTTCTCGGGGCGTCCGTTTAGAGGCGTACCCATGTGGTGTAGGAAGTTCCTTAGCCTGATCATTTGTTGGAAATCCAAAGAAACAATACGCGTCATGTACGGTTTAGTTGTATAACCTGCCATTTACTTATGGTAGTTTCATTTTCCAAAAGCATAGCAGATTTCTTTTTATTCCTTTGTACAAATAACTGTTTTAAGATCTCACACCAGTCCCATGACTGAACTGGAGTTTATTGTTCCCTTTCTAAACTCTGGGTGCCCATAATTTTCCACACGGGCAGCCTAGAGTCAGGTTATCATTTTTCTGGAGTGAAGTCGGAAAAATATGCTGTGGAGATCGGGAGGCGAGCTGGATGGCGAGACTTATCACTTATATTATGTATTATCCGCTGTGTATTCTGTTATAAGGGCAGGTTATTATAAATGCCAGTGTTGTGTGTTGTTGTTGTAAACTCTGATGAGGTATTGTATGAACAGATATGGTTCTTTGCTTTAAAAATTATTCATTTATCTATTATATATTGTTCTGCTGCAATTGTGAGATTCTGATATTGTTTTTGTTTCTTCTTCTTCTACCTCTTTCTTCTTTACCCTAATGATTCGGTTTTCCGACATTCGATGGTTCGGCATTTGATACAGTAGGCGTATTGATGTCGACTTTCGGAAGTCGAAAAATTGGGTCGTTACAAGATGCCTTGATTTAATGGTTTTTATAAAGTTAAGACTTATGCTTTACTCACACCAGACCCATGTCTGACCCATAGTTAATTTTATTTTACTAAACTCTTGGGTGCTCAAATTTGAATAGGCAGCCAAGTGATTCAGGTTTTCCGCAGATTCATCTTAGAGGAGCTTTGAGCTAGTGGCTCATTGATAGCTAGTTATTACCTTGTTTTTTGGTGTATTATATGCATATTGTATATGTCAGGTAGGGACAGGCTGTTTGTGAAGACTCGTCTTCTCGACTCTCGAAAATCGACACTAATACATCCATCGTATTCACAGTGCCATAAATCCAAGTACCGGGGAGGCAGATTTTCAGGGGTAAAGTAAAATAAAAGGTAGAAACACAAATTCTCACATTACGTTAGAATAGGTAAATAATACATACAACTTCCATCACCAGGGTATATCAGAGTTTTGTATGCACAAACCCAGCTAGGAACAGTTATATCTGCCTGCTCCCACACTTGTTGGCATTACTAACTTATACACAAAGGAAAACAAAAATAGATAGATATCCCCATCAGGTGCTCCAACTTCATGCTCCAAAAATCTCCTCCAACATGCTCCTCCCAAAATACGCTAGACAGAATCCTGACTAATTAGCTGCCCGGGAAATAGGGCACCCAGAGTTTAAAGGGAAAACAAAATAAACTCCGGGTCAGTCATGGGACTGGTGTGAGAACTCAAAACACGTGTTTTGAAAACAAAAAGGTATCTCATAAGACAACGCCGCACATAAACATGGAACGGTTTTTTACCTTATGATAACCAAAACATTTTACGTCAAAATACTTGATATTATTTTTAATGACATATCTTTGGAAACATTTGCAAATAACTTAATAATCTTAGCCGAAATTGTTACCATTATTAAATTCCAGCATACTAGGCTCTACAGATAAAATGGCAGGCACTTATTGGAGAATGGATTCCATACAAATGACTAGGTGAAGGGACTACCTTCCTGCAGTACATCTCTAGAGGAATGTACCGAGGTAAACAGAACATCTGCACCTCTACCAACACAAGACCGGCCTACCTTTCCTTAGATAGTACTGAATATTTCATCACCACGGTCATTACTGACCTATCCGAGACGTCACATAGCACACATCCACAATAAATTACATCCTGAATGTCATAGTGGGAAGAAATATATCTAGAAGGGGATAATCATACCCTAATGGTTGCGAACCAAAAGCCTTGCTGCATCCAACCCTCTTTCAGTCATTTTCGAGTGTGAGGCCTGAGATAACGATTACCTTTTCACATAGCACATCATCTTCCTTTGAACGCCACACTACCATTCCATCGATCACTTTTTGACTTCCACAAACATACAACCCCGAGCTCATACGTCTCGGAGAAGGGTGTTAAGCTAAGAGAAGTTACCTTCTTCGCCACCAAGCAGATGTACGTTTATAAAAATCAACGATGTAAATCTCAAGAATGTAATGTCAAACATCCATCCATACAAGTTCGTTCTGGAACTGAATGAAACCGAAGGCACTCTCCTACCACATCCTGTTGGGAATTAACCCTAGGATTAGTAGCGAGAAGTCCTTGCAACCCAAAGAATTTCAGAAATGAAAGGACCACTGCTACTTTAGTATTTGGGAGCCAACCAGAATTATCAACAAGTAGTCCATTCATCCAGAAAATCCTTGGTCTTCATCCTTCATTCTCTCTATCAGAGCTTTATTTTTCGAACGCATACATTG
This sequence comes from Allium fistulosum, assembly GCA_030737815.1. Taxonomy (NCBI): domain Eukaryota; kingdom Viridiplantae; phylum Streptophyta; class Magnoliopsida; order Asparagales; family Amaryllidaceae; genus Allium; species Allium fistulosum. The sequence continues at coordinate 1,262,014,827 of CM060901.1, forward strand.
GTTCGAAGTGGTTTTCGGATAGGGATTTCCCCAGATCCAACCCCGGTTTCTCCAGACCAATAATCGATAAAAGAGGTCAAGTGAATAGGGAATCATTCTTTAGTTTATTAAGTTATTTTATTGAAATCTCTTTTGGAGATATACATTTATAAAACATTCTTTCTAGTATATACAGAAATATTAAACCTCCCTTGTAAAATCCTTTTATAACTTTTAATTCTTTTTAATAAACTCGAAATCATTTTGCCTTTTTAATTTAGGAAGATATTGATCCAAGTAAAGAAAATTCACCATTCCCTCCATCGGGCCAGTCCGGATAGCCAGGGAGAGCAGGAAACTGGTTTTCCAAACTCAAGCCTAGACACTATCTCTCTGACACCCATAAAGCAGTCAAGTTATCTGATCGACTCTAAATCTTTAATCATTCCAAAAATTCTTTAAATAATCTTTAAATCATTTTATAAATCATTAAAAAATATTTACAAAAGAACTGTACAAGGAGTGTTAAGTTTAAAACTAGTTTTCAAAAGTTATAAAAGTGATGCGAAAAAGTGCTACGAAAAGTGCTTTTTAAAGCTATATTGACCAAAACAACTTTTTATTATTTGAAACTTCACTTTTATTTCTCAAATCCCTTTCTAAACCATTTAAAACATTTATAAAATTATTTCATATTTTTCAACAATTTAAAACATCATTTTCAAAGAAATCCAGTTTTGGATTCCGAACGGCAAATTCAGGATTTTTCCAAAACTTGTTTTACTCATATTTCAAAATCTACTCATCAAAATCTCAATTTTCTTTCTTCTTTGGAAAACTAAGGATATTAATGGTTCGTAAAATTCTTATCTTGAAGAATTCCGAGCTATATTCCGCCTTTTACACTAGTTTGATTTTTTTAACGCGAAATCGTGAACTACCATTACGCGACGCGCTTATTTTGACCAAAATTTATATTTCTTTCCAAACTTCACCAAAATTCTTTTAAATGATTATAAAACATTTCAAATACATTTTAAACCATTTATAAGAGGTTTAACACTTCCATATACACTATTTCATTAATCTAAGGAAAGTGATTCCCTTTTGTGCTTATCGACGTGTATAATCGTGGCTTGCATATATATTCAACATTCATATGAAAATAACCAAACTTGATGATCAAAGCATATTAAACATCCATTTACAACATCATATCATCATCCAGCATATAGTATACTAATTTTAGGAGTTCTCACTTTTATTTCCAATGATTCACAAAACAATCGTTATAGCTCCGCTATTCTAGTTCTGAAGCTCATTATCCTTCGGATTTTAGCTCCTAAATGCCTCGACCAAGCTTTGAGGAAGGCAAGGAGGGAACGACCTAGGGTGTGGCTTGGGTTAGGCTCATCCTAGGGTGGAATGAAGAGGGGTTGGTGAAGAATAAAGGGAAATAAAGAGCTTTTGGATCGTTTGGAGGTGTTTTACTATATATGACTATAGTTTATGATTTTAGTTTCTTTTTGAAATAATTTTTGACATTATTTCTTTTAGTTCAGAAGCCATTAAAGAGGAAGCAAAAACTTGAGAAATGTGAAGAAGAAGATGAATGGAAAAAAGAGAGAAGAGGGTATGGTATTTATAGGAAAAAAGAAGTGTGTAAAGGAAGATATGTAAACTCCACTTTTTCCAAGCTTCTCCAAAACACCTCCCCCTCCATTATACACGGAAATAACTCCACCCCCATGTGCACATCACTTCCATCCACTCATGTATGCATATGTTGACTTGTTTTAGCTTAAGGAGGAAGCTTTACCAAAAATATCTTAGATTTTTGTCTTATGTATGTATTTTTAAATGTACAAGTATATATGTATGTATAGATATGTTCATGTGCATGTTAGTGGATGCATTTGTATGTTACATATGTGTACATGACATATTAAAAATGTTGCATTAATTTCGAACAACTTTCGTTCGATAAACCGTTGTCGATCGGAGAACCGATTCCCAGTCACATTTTCACTTATACTTTAACGAATATATATTTGTAAACAAGATTTCAAAATAAATTTCTTATCATTTTAAATGAATTAAAATGATCAAATTTCATTTATAAAACTATATAAATTTATATTAACAATTATTTACAAAAATTGCTATTATACCTATAAAGCGATATCGATTTTTCCTTATATTTTCAAATCAAATATATCTCTTTATAAAACTATTATAAATGATTTATTATCACTTTATGACTATTTAAAATGAATTATTCTTTTTAAAATCATTATTTGAATAATTATAATAATTATTTAATCATTAAATCTCAATTTAAATTAAATAAATCAATATTTTAATACGATGCCACTGATCGATATAAATCCCGAGGAAAATATTCTTGAAATATTTGTTCAAAACAAGTTTATTATTACTTATTATCACTTGAAACAATATTATTTGTATTATTAACCTTTTATTTAAAAATAAATTCAATTTTTCAAAGTTATAAATTTGCGGGTCGTTACACTATTATAACTGTCCTAGGGTAGAATTTGTATTAGAATGACTCCGATGTAACATTTTTGAAATGACTTTGTAATATATTAGTTGCATTGTGAGATTATGTGTTGTTAGTTTCTTCTCTTCTATCTTATCTTTCCTTTTATTTTACCCTTATTGGTTCGTCTTTCGGAGTAAGAAAGGCGGTTCGTTACATTTGGTATTAGAGCTTAGGTTAAGCGAACACCTAGGCTTTGGTGGGGTAAACTCATTATAGATAGAGTCAGCAGTGCCCTAGAATGAGTCTGAGTGTAATATATAAGTGCGTATTTGTTAGTAAATAAAAATGTTTTATATTGTGTTATTTGACCTGTTGAGTGGCTTAAGAATTTTGGTCGATGCGCCTAATCAACGTTATTGATAGGGATTTCCTAAACACTTGAATAAGTTAAATTGACAAAATATTTTTTAAAATTTGGTAAATGAAATAATTTTACTTGGGAATATATTTTCAATATATAAAAAGGAATGATTTTCAAAATCTATGTAGTTATCTATTAGGAGAGTGGGTTAGGAGTTAATAATATTTAATTATTAGCATTTAGAGTTTAATTAGTCATGCTCGTCCAGTTTTGAGCATTGACTATCATTAGATTTAATAGTAGATTTCCTTTTTTCATCATGGGTTGGGTAGATAGAACTTGTAGGAACATTGAATCGAACACCTCGTGAATTAAGTTTCACAATTTAACTATAAGGAATTCGACGATATGTAGGGCAAAAAATTGAATATTAATAAAGGTGTTTATTAAAAGAAAATCTTCGGATGGTTTACAGGATGAATTAGGAGAGCTGATTTTACAAATCAGAACAATTAAATGTGTTTTAAAAATGAAAAGGGTTTTGAGAATGTTAAATCTCGGTGGCTTTGATAAATTCCAAATGATTTTGGAAAATAGCAGTAATCTTTCTTAAGGATATTTTAAGATATAGATATTTTAAAATAAAGTTTGAGAGTAAGGTTTTCTTTGGACAGTTCGGGAATAAGTCTTGATCTGTTGTTTGATAATTAGAATAATCTTCTAAGTGACAATCGAATATTTGCTTAGGCAGATATGATGGTGCACTTAGTAATTTATCCTTTTTGTCATTGCATAATCGAGGCGAGTTCAAATCCGAATGAATCCAAAGCAAGTTGATGATTTTGTTAAAAAACTATTTGTCTATGAATAGCATTGTTTCAAGAAGAAATTTGGGAATTTTTTTTATTAACTAGTTCGAGTGTCTTAGAAATTAATAAAAATGGGTAAGAGATATGTTCGGATGGCAAACACTTCTCTAGAGTATTGCCCTTCTAAGTAAAGGGGTATATGGTACTATTTGGTTGCTCCCAGTTCTTTGACATCGTTTTAAAGTTACTAGGGCTATATATATGTTTTCAAAAGGTTTTTGAAGTAAAACCCGGTATTGTGATCTTGGATCCCTTAAAAGGAAGAGTATTCAAAATAAAATGATATTTTGATAAAAAAGGTGGATAAATAAATGAAGTTTTAATTAGGTTAAATTTAATAAGGAGGTTTAATAAACTTTGTTTATTTAAACCGTGTCTTTTGATTTTAATATCTAGGATGTGAAGAATTATTTAATATCATTAGGCCAGCAAATAAACATTTTTACCTTAGTAGTGTCTAAGAAAAGATAGAACCTAGGATGGAGTTTGGATACCAGCATCCTACTCTTCTTAGCTACTTACCAGACCAATTAGGGTAAAGAGGTTGATTTGGTCGACTTCATTTCAAAAGCCAAATTATTTTTGGCCTGCATCTAATAGTTAAAATTAAGTAAAATTAGATATTAGATGTTTGTATATATTCTTATGATGTAGAAGAGTATTATACAAGTTAATAAATTTAAAAATTGATTCTAATGAAGCATGGTGGGAGGGTAGAAAGTAGTTAGGTAGTAAGAATCGTTAGGTCAGTACGTAGGTTGTATGAATATCATTTCTACTTTTCACACAGTTCTCAATCTTAGATTCAAGTATATGACTGGAGGTGTTTTACATCATTCCTGTAACAACCCTGTATTTTGTGATTATTTTAATTGTATATTTTAATTATTTTAAATTAAATTTCCCTATTTGAAAACTTTATTGATTTATTTAAATGGATAATTTTTGTTATTTTAATTATAAATTTTGATTTTGATGTGAATTAGAATTCCAAACATGACTAAATAGAATATTTTCTAGAAAAGTGAATTTTGGTCAATATGGTCAAACTTTGACTTTTAATTTGAAAATTTGAAAGTTTGAAAGTTTGAAAATTTGAATTTTATCTTTTATTATGAAAGTAAATAAAATTTTAAGAATACGCGTTGAAATCCGATTTATATTGTGAAAGTTATGCCTTTTTAACTATTGAGTGTAATTTGCTGTATTTAACAAAATTGTTTATTTTAAATTATATAAATAATATATTATTTGGTCATGTAATGTTCTAATTTATATTTATATGGGTAAAATAACATGTTATGTATATATTTTGGTTTTAAAAACATTTTTTAAGTGTAATTGACATTTTCCAGTGTTAGTTGTATTTTGTTTACAATTTCTAATTTCCAGTTTCAATTAATTAAAGAAATTCTTTATTTATTTTACTATTTTCTTAAGATCTTATTTTATTTTCATTTTTCTTTATTTTGTTCAGCATTTATTTTATTTTACTTGACTTTTTATTTGTTTTAGAGTGAAGTAGAAATTTTTCTAAAGCTAGTGATAATTTAATTGTAATTTTTAAACCCTGTTTACAATTTTTAAACTATTTCTTCAATTCTTTTTCTATTTTCTCTAAATTTAATTATTTATTTTCATTTTATTTTACTTTGTCTCAGTTTTTAAATTCATTTACTGAAATATTATTTTGTTTTATTTAAATTAAAGAAATGGAAATATGAAGAGACTAAAGCTTTATAACGGGTGACTTTTCACTTTCTTGCCTTTTCATATTTTTGGCCGTTCCTTTTCTATTGATTAGCCGTGAGTTTTTATTCATTTTTCACGTGAAAAAGCTTCTCAAAATCACACATTTTCGGCCAAACACAGATCTGAAAGGTTTGGTAATGGCTCTCTCTTCTTTTCTACTTTTTCTTCTTCCTTTTGCCTTGTTTGGCCATGATTGCTTCACATATTTGCATGCTCTCCACTCTAGTTGCCTCGTCCATCACCTCCACCACCTCCTCCTCTTCACCATCAACCACCTATCACCTCCACCCCCTCTGACCAGATCAGGCCATGGCCTTTAAATGAAGACAAACACCTCAAAAGTTGCACAAAACCTTCCAAAATGCATGCTAGCCTAGCCTAGTTGCTTCACCACCTTCATACATCACCTTGGCCACCCCCTATTGCTCCACTACCACCATGATATGACCACCACACATCGACTTAGCCTCTGTCCAGATCTGAAACATGTATGGCCGAGCCAAACAATGCATGTGGCCGAGCCTTGTGGTGCACCAAAACTCCATTTAGTGCCTTGTCCTTTTGTCTTCTTCATGTTGTAGCCTCCACTCTTCATCTTCATGTTGCCTTGCTAATTTAGGTCCAAACCCAAGCCATTCTAGTCCATGTAGCCGTGCTATATTAGGTCCAAACCCGAGCATTTTAAACCCCTAGGTCGAGCACTTGATGGTTGAAAGCATGGCCAAAGCAATTGTGTTCATTTGCTTTTTATTTCAAAGATCATCTCAATATATGTTGTATTATATTTATGTTTATATTTTGTCTTGTTTATGGGTTGTTCACAAGATTAATAGCTTGGTTCTCTTCCCACTTGAGTCTATTGGCGTGTCATCGTGCTTTCTGGAATTTGTTGTGTCATTTGATTTGCTAACTCCAGCATAAAAAGGTGAGTAAATCTCACCTGACATTTATACTTATGCAAATGTGAATTGACAACAATTGAATGTGTAGAATATTATATATGATGCTATAACTGCCTATGATTATTAATTATATGGTGTTAAACCTGTTATTTTACTTGTCATATTATCTGTTTTATTTATTGTTAAACTGTTCATTTATACCTGTTTATCACACTGCAAGTTCCTTGTAGATTAGATTCACTATGGGTTGAAATGATACATACCCGAACGGACTTTAGAATAGGAAAAAATCGTTATGGGCTGAAATGATAGGCCTGAACGGTTTTTATTTATTTATTTTAACTTGGGATTGCGGGTTTGAAATGATAGAACCTGGATTTTTTCTTTTTAAACTGCGGATTGAAATGATACATATCTGTATCACTTGACCTAGGTTAGAAAACTATATACAGACCCGTGGTTATTTTTATAAAGTATTTTGAATATTAAAATATTTTTAAAAGTGTAAAATTATGAAAATTTGATTTAAATTGGATTTTTAATGTTTAAATAAAGAAATTTGGAATTTTCTAGAAGTTAAAAATGTACTTTAAATGAACGGTAAAAGTGAATTTTTGAAATATAACTTAAGTTTAGAAATTTGGAATTTTGGTTTTAAAATGATATTTAAGTTATATAAATAAAAAGGAAATTTAATTATATTTGGAAAATGGTAAATATGATAATTTGATTTGAATTTGAATTTAAATGATTTAATAAAGTGTTATTGAGTTTTCTATGTATTAAAATGGTCAAATAAATGGATGCTTAAAAGTGTAATTTTAAAATATAACTTGACTTGGAAATGTGAATTTGGTTTTTATTTAAGGTTTAAGTTAATTAAATAAAATTGAAAATTTAGTTTAATTTGTGAAATGGAAATAAAATATAAGTGTTAAGTTTATTTGTTAAAAATGTGAAGAAAAGAAAATTGTACATTTGGATTTGTTAAGTAAAATTATTGGAAATTTGGATTTTACTGTAAATGTTTCTTATAAAAATCATAAATTAAAAGAGTAATTTTAATGAACACTTTTGAATGTCAAAATAAGATTTTTATAATGTTTAAAAGGTTTAATATTGAAGGTTATTATTTGCTGGAAATACACTAAAATCTGGAAATTACTTCTTATAGCATTCAGAAATGTTATGATTTCTATAAATGAACTAAAACTTAAATAAGAGGCTATTATTGCAGTTCTATAATGCTGTAGTTGCTGAAGTAAATTAAAAGGCTAAAAACTTAATAAAGGCATATTACAGCAGTTCTGTAAATGCTGTAGTGGTCTGCTGTCTTTGCTGAATTTAATGGAAACCTTTATTATGAAACCTGAGCTATTACAGCATTTCTGGAAATGCTGTCTTTGCTGAATTGAACTAATTTTCAACTAAAATTGAGATTTTACAATAGTTTTAAATGCTGTCTTTGCTGAATAAAAATGTTTCAAGTATAACTTATAACAGCTTTTCTAAATGTTGTGAAAGGCTGAAATTTTCAATGTTTATGGTTTTTAACTAAGTAAATGAGCTTAGAATGGTTCAAAACTTTGGAAATTTAATACTTGACTTGAAAGAATAATAACTTCACTTTTAAATGGTTAAATGAATTAATTTAATTGGAATATAAACTATTTAAAGGGTGATTTGATAGAAAAATAAATGAATGATATTTTGGAATTTTAAAAGGTATTTTATTTGATAAATTGGATTTGAATTCAAATAATGATTGAAAGGAAGATTTGAAAAGATATGATATTTTGTTAAATTGAAATGGTTTGGAAATGATTTAATCTTTATTTTGATAAAGATTTGGATTTGAAATGATATTTAATTTTGAAGTATAAAATATTGTTCTGAAATATTATAACCACGGGTATACTTCTCTGTATGTCATTTGATTTCCTGATGATGGTTGTGATGCACATTTACACTGTTAGTTGCATTGTTTACTTCGATATGGACATTTCTGTGATATTGTTATTACTGTTTAATTGATGGTTTTATGGATCCTTAAAGGATGGGTGATCCCAAGCATCCTATAAGTTATTATGCATTTATATTATAGTTCACTTGAGTTGGTTTACATTGTATAAGTATGTATGTCCTGACTCGAGTGTTTTGTGTTTTACTTTACGCTCGGGTCAGCCTGAGAATCACAGCTTTGGATTCACTTTCTGGATCTAGAGATCTATTGGAGCTTATTTATCTATCGGTCCATCGACTTCTATTCCGGTTATTTCCTATTCAGTATTTGCCTCGGTATCATTGATTTATGTATCTTGACTTCTATTATATTTATTTTGACTATAAGATTTTGTATATGTTTTGAGAGTTTGTATATAGTAGCTTCATGAACTACTATGGTATTTTATTTCCGCTGCAAGTTATTCTGATATTCTGTGTCTGTGATTTTGTGTTTGATTTTATTTGCTCAAAATTTTATTACAATCTGTTGTTTTGAATTATTCAAGTCAGACATGTGTGGATTATTGTCGATTTGAATGGTCCAAAATAGTGGGTCGTTACATTTGGTATCAAAGCTTTGGTTTTAGGCAAACCTTAGCCTGCGGAGCAAAAACTCATTAGAGATAGGGTAGAAATACCCTAGAATGAGTGAAATCAATCTCAGAATCATTCCCTTGTGAGAGAACGTATTTTCGAAGTATAAAATGATTTTCAAATGATTTTTAAAGAATTTTCAAAGATTATTTTGATATAAAATTTTCTTGCTTTGAAAGTAAAAAAATTTAAACTTCATTCCTTTCATATCCACCTTGTTAGTAATTTCTTCAATTAGGATTCCTTTGAACTTTGGAATGCTCCCACTTGTTCTGAAATCTATTCATGTCTTCCATATTTGTATTCCTTTGATCTATGGAGCATTCCGTAACTCCACTTTGAATGACCTTGATAGGGTGGTGATTCTGCCAATCTTTGAATGATTTGTAAAGGGGTGAAACTCCCTTATAATTGGCATTAATTCACCGGAGATTTTTGTATCCTCGCTTTACGATGTTTTCTATCTTCTGCTATATTTAGATTCTATCGCTGGCGATCGAAGGTCGATTTGCTTTAGATTTTCGCATCGATTATATTCTTGAAATCACGGTTGACCCTGTTAAGGTCGCACGCGATCTATATGGGCTTATCCATCTTCTATTTGGTAATTTAATTATCTTATCTTCGTTTGAGATTATCTTTGAATCAGAATTCTATTTGATTAGAGTTCCTCTAAATTTGAATCTCTGTTTTGCTTTGAAATCCATCCTTGAATCGTCCCTTGGAAAATTTATGGTTGATTGTCTTTTGAAAATTGTGTATTAATCAAAGTTATTATTTTGATAAGGATGACCATATCTATACTATACTATTATTAGTGAGTTGAATTTCAAGCTCTCACAGGCCTCCTTGAAATTTGGCAACCGAACGGTCACGTTTATACTTTTTCTTATCTTCCTCCAAACCCTAGATATTAATATTCGTTTCCTTTCACCAGCATCCCCTAGCGCCTTCAAATCCGAACCTTAGCTTCGCGGCCTTTTCCTCTCGCCTATTGGATTTGCTGTCGTTTGACCTCGCTTTGTCGATAGTGACTATGGCGCTTTTCCATCTCCAGTCGTACGCTTTGGGAAATTGATTTAAAGCTTCCACTTCTGCCATCAGGTAATCTCTTATGTTAATTCATATAATCAGTTGATAATGATGTGCATTAGATGTTCCAAAGAAATAATGAGCTCATGAATCCATCAGTTGAACTTGAGAAGTGTAGTATTCTAATTAATTTTCCATAGTCAATATTATATTTTAATTCTTAATTGTTATTATTGTTTTCTAAATCTTCATATCAATGTTTTGTATGTAAGATTTTTATTTTTAACATCTCTGCATAGATATAATAGATATTAGTTCAATTAAATATTCGTGAACCATTGTATTAATAATCCTTAGTTCAATCTGAATTATTTATTTAGTTGTCTAGAATAAAATATCATTTCTTATGCCTTTTAAATTATTTTTTGCACAATTTGATTCACATGTTTTTTCCCCTATTATGATGATTTATATATCTATATATATTTATTGATTTTGTCTCTTACATAATCTATTTATTGAAAAGTGTGATTTGAACAATACATTTACCGTGTCGGATCATTTCAGTAGACGGTTTAAATAGCAACCGAATGACATTAATCAGGGTAATATTTCTCATTTACAAATTATGATATACTTTTTCTTTGATTAGACAGATGGCTTCAGTATCATTTGGTTGTTTCCCCCTTTTTGCATAGTGTGAGATTTAAAAACTTAATGAATTACATTTTTTAATATATTTTGAATATTTTTACTACTTTGGTTACATAATGAATTCATGCGAAGTCAAATTTGTTTACTCCTATATGATTGCATAAAATTGCAGGGTTATTTTCCCATGTTATCTGAACCTATATGCATTTGTGCGATTTAAAAGCATAGGACTCTAACAACAACATTGTCTACAAGCAAAAAAAGCTTTATAGAAACAAACAATGTGTCCTTAAAGTTGCAAAGACTGACTTGAATTGCATGTCCCCATTGTTTTTTGATGATGGATAACTGAGGTAATATTGATTAGTCCTTGACGAAATTGATTTTTGTGATGATTTCTATATTTGTTGGTACTTTTATTTGGAACTTTAGCCTGTCGATTTATAGATTCTATCGTTGAGACATTGCAGGCCCAGTAGAGTAGAACTAACGATGTGTAGGACCGTTTTTATTCCTATTATCTTTCTTGAACTTATTTTAATCTTTGTTGGTTAAATTAATACAAGAATCTTACATTTAGTAGTTGAATTTTCGAAATAAAAATCAAAATGATAATTATGAATTGTTTGTTTGGGGCTATGGGGAAATTGAAAAACTTGCGTCTGGCTTTTGAATACCACTATACTAACGTTATTAATGTTGATCATTTTTCTTTCTTTCAGTTTACTTTTGTTTTTATTGGTTTTAACATTTTCATTTCAATTCAGATTAGATTGATTCAGTAATGAAATTTTGCTCCATTATAAAATTTTGAGTTAACTTTTTTCATTCATAAGAGTTACAAAGCTGATATATTCCCCCACCTAATTCCTAAATTATTTTACTTCCTCCAACAACTTTTAAACACCAGCTCCACATCTCTCTTGATATGCTCCTCCTCTTTTCTATGTAGGCCTTCACTCCCCTAATATTGCATCTTAAGCACTTATTGTACTTTCTCAATTAAAGGTTGTTTATAGACATCCATTTTTGCTTACTGAATTATTAGATTATTTGTATATATTGGTTATAAATTGTATGTATATTTAGATGAACGGGATCCCTCAAAAGCTTCTGAGATTATTTCAACTTGATATGACCAACCTTTAAATTTCTTCGAAAAGCTTGAATCATATTTCAAAATGAGAAATATGTCTTTCTCAATCAATTAGAAGGTGGATCCGCTTAGAAGTAAAATAAAACTGATATATCCTCATGAATATAGCAAGCGATATGTGTAGAAATTATATCTTCTTTTTTCCTATGCCATTTGTAGTTATACCTCCTTTACAATAATTTTTTACATTATGGTAGGAGAGCCATCATGGTATACGAAATCGAAATTGCTTATTAACATATAGCTTATAATGGTATGTTCTTATACAACATAGAAATAGGTTCTCTAAGCACACCTTTAAATTTACTTTGTTGGTTAACTATGTAGATGAAGAATGATCTTTGGCGTAGCTTTAGATGTTGTACCTCAAAAGGATCCTACTCAAAAATGTTATCTGAAAGTGCATATTTAATATTTGACCTTCTTAAACTGTTGTCATTTGAAAGTAAGGCAGATCCACGGTCACTTTATTGTCCACATAAAATTTAGTGCTGGAAGTTGGTTTTCAATTTGTGTAATTACTGTTACTTGGAGGTAAGGTTAATATGTAATTATAAATTATCAGTACATATCAAGCATTGAATAGCTGATGTTTTTATTCATGTAATTTTATAGTGCGTGTTAATTTTTTGTAGCCAAGCTTTTTGATGCATTTACAAGCATTATCATATTCTTCTATTATCATTTTTTATTTTTGTGTTGAACATTCATGGAAATATTTATATTGGATATTTTCATCCATGTCATTTGTTGGTTTGTGCAGAGCTTTCATAAGTCGATATATTTCGGATATGTATTTGGATTCGCCTGGTACCTGTTACATTTATTAATCAGCATCATTCATGTTGGTTCATGTATGATACATACTATACATTGCTATCTAATCTCAAGTGGGATTTTTCAACAGTACCAGAACCTTCCTCTATATAGGCTTAAGTATTTGGCAGTTGTTATAGATAGTGAAGAAGCAACCAATACCAAACAAGTCAAGAAGCTTTTGCATTGGCTATCAGATAGTGGCTTGCAGTATACAATATACTGTACGACATGGATGGTAAGAAAATTTGCTTTCCCTTTTAATTTTCACTTTGATTGTTCTAGTTCAACATTCTAAATTGATGCTAATTTGGAAGTATGAATGTTCATAATCAAAGGCCATAAGTTATATATAGGTAGCGTACACCATATAACAACATTCCTTTTACCGGTATTGCTATGCATAAATTTATATACAGTTTTCTAGATTGCATAAGATATACCTCAAATAAACGGCATGTTTGCTATTATTTGTGTGTGTGCTAGGCGCGTTGAAGAAATTTTTGGGAACTGACCAATATAGCTTGGCTGATTCAATTCATAGCTCTAATTCATGCTCGATCAGTAATGGCCCTATTCTAATTCATGCTCAGTTTGATTCCGACAGGTAGCCAGCCGTTTTATGGGTTAGTACACATTACAGATTAGCTAATTTAGATATTCACATTTTCCCATTCAATTAGTCTTCTGCTTTGTCTCGAGTTGGAGAGCAATACATCAGTTATTTTGATAAAACTGTAGTTTGTTCATCTTTGGTGCTACCTCTGTGTTACAATTGGTTATTTCTTACTTGCATTATAGATTCATATAAATAATTCCATGCTGTAACACTATCATCTTTTAGGAAAATTATATTCTGTGTTTACATAATTTTCAATCCAAACCCTTTCAAGTTATTGACCATCTATCAGATTCACATGTAAAAAATATTAAATCAATTTTTTTATATTAATACTTAAACTTTTCATTTGTTAGCGATTAAGAAGTTATGTATACAAATTTTCATATTCACAACTTACCAAACTGGCACTTGCTAACTTTGGGACATTTCGGTATGCATAGCATGGTTTCACTTATGCAACTCACTATTGAAATATTTTTAACTAACCACTTTTTTCAGTTATTTACTATGATCTGATTATGAAGAAATTTAGGTTTTAGCTATTTCGAAAATAAACCCTCTGCAATCGTCCTTCTTTAATAGTTCATTTTCAAAAATTTGGTATTTCCTTATTTTATCTAGAGATTACAAACCGTCCTCAAATACCAAATGGAGGCAGTAGTTATCGATGCTGGATCTAAGCTCCTCAAAGCCGGCTTTGCCGCACCTGACTAGGACCCACATATGGTAATATTTCTCTTGATTTCTTAACTATTCAGATTTACAGTCATTCGAAGTGATTTTAGCTGTAGCATAAGATATTATCTGCAAAAGTATATGTACAGATAATACCGACAAAAATGAAGCGAGTAATTGGGGAAGCGGAGGGAGATATGATTAGGAATGGAATCGAGGAGGAGGAAGTGTTAGTGGATCCTATAGCGAGGGGTTTTGTGAAAGATTGGTATGCGATGGAGGATTTGTTGCATCATGTTTTGTAACTTCTCTGGGAAATTGGAGACGAAGGCAACGTCTTATTTGTTGATCCACTCTCTACCCCTAAGGTATTAAATTTTTTGAATTTAATCTCACGTGTTCATCATTTTTATATGTTTATAAATTTGCCTCATAGTTTGTTTTCGCTAAAGCGTATTTTCTTTGTGCCAAAATTTGCAATTTTTTTAACCAGAGTTCTAAGTAATGAAGACCTCACTTACCCAAGGTTATTTTCACTTGATTATGGCTTGCAAATCATACAAAATGATTTGTTGCCAAGTTTTATTCATGCACCAAAATTTTCTTAACAATGCACATAAATATTGAACAAAATGATTATACCTTCATCTTCCATTATCTTCCCATTTCAAACTTTTAACCCATTCACAAGAAAATATGGAAATCTTCAAAATTATATCAAACCAAAATTTGACAAAAAAATAATTTTTTTGCTGTTGTTAAATTTATTTATTTTCAACAAAAAGATTCTAATTTTCCAAAAGGGGTTAAATCAGGTTTCAAATCTGAAGTGTAAAAATGTGAAATCCGCATTAGTTGATATTTATAACTTATTAATTAAAATTTAACGGATGTATTCTTCAAAATGTTTTATTTTTATTTTTTTTTAGTTTTAGCTTAATGGGTTATGAAAAGATATGTTAAAACCGTATCCAAGAAGAAGAAGGGTAATTTTGTCATATATGTTTTAATAGGATGAATGATGTACAATTAGGTAATTTTTGGTGTACAAATATAATTTACCTAATTTTTTTCAATATTTGTTTGCGTTTTCAAAATAAACAAATATATTTCCATTAATCTATGCTACGTGTCTGCCAACTCGCTTTCTCACTCTATGCTATTGTGATATCCCGGAATTTTGGGCAATATCAATTTAATAATCCGTATTAAAAATTAAATTGATTTGATAATTTTGTAAATAAATTTGAATTGATTTAATAATCTTCTTTAATAAATATTTAATTAGTGAATTTATCTTTCAAAAGCTAATAAAATGATTTCTATTTATAATGTATATATATTTGTATATATTGTAAATAGAAAAGCCTTGGTTTGAATTTAATAAATAAAATATGATTTGTAATTAGATATGAAAGTTTAAAATATAATTAAAATATGAAACATTAATTCATTTAAATAATAAGTAATTTATAATCTTTTTTATAAATTATATAAAATTGTCAAGTGTGTTATTTTCAAATAATAAATATATGTATTTTTTTTTATATAAATATAATTGGTTTTATTCTTTAAAGTTATCTATATACATATATATAACTAAGTATTAAAAACTAATTAATTAAGTTGAAAGCTTTTATTAACACTTAATTATAAATACAAATTACTTACAAGACAAGTGTAAACATCCTAGAGCTTAATTTAACATGTGTTAAGTAATAAACAATTAATGTGACAAATGTTAAATATCTAAACAAGTGGCATTTCTAAACTTAGTTTTTCTTTTATTTTTATTTAAAAATCATTTTCAGCCTATATATATCTATTGTTCTTTCCTTTCTTCCTTTTTCTATCTTTTAAAATCAAAAACTAAGAAACTCAAACCCAAACAATCTTTCTAAACAAATCTGAAACCTTCCTCAAACTAAAATATGCAAAACATCTTCCCCTAAACCACTAGCCTGCATTTTTCAAAATCATTAACCTGAGCATCTGCATTTTTCCAAACCTGAGAACAACAAAACATGCAAAGTATTTTTCAAAATCAAAAGGCTGCATACATTTTCTTTAATCTGGAATCAAAGCTGGAGTCATCTCTTCAACAAATTTCAAAAGCAAGCATGCAAGTTTTAAAATCAAAACAAAGCAGTAACTCAAGTTTTAAAAGATTCAAAAAGCTTTTTCAAAGGAGGCTCTGCTCTTCATTTCAAAATCAGGTGAGTAAACTATATTTTTAAAAACAGTTTAAAAACCTGGATTTCATTTTGATATATGAATGTAAATCATGTTGCTTGCCTGAAATTTTGGATTGAAATGGATGCATGTGTATGTGTTAGTATTGAATGCCTGTATATATGCAAAAGAATGAACTCTGTTGTTTTTAACAGGTTTTGTTTTCTCTATTTAACCCAATATCAAATCATTAAATCATAGTTAGCTTTTGATTTGTAAATAGAAAGTGTTTGAAATCATGCAATAACACTATTAAAAATCATTCCAGGAATTTATATTGTATATTTGTGTAGAAAGTTTATAAATAACAAGTGAGTAAACATTTAACTTAAAAAGCAGTTTTTTTTTTAAATCTGTTGTTATGATGCTGCATGTGATGAATGTTTGTAGTAGATTGTGTTGTATAAATATATGGATGTGAATGCATGTATATATATATATATATAAAATGTCTGTGATAGGCCTGTTATTGACTGTGAACACCTATATATATATAAGCTCTGTTTTTAATTCCCAGGCTCAAATTCTAATAAAAATTCACTTGCTCTTGATTCAAGCTTTGTTAAGATTTAAGTCCAGAATGAAGTATGTTTGTTGTATAATAAGTTTTAGTTTAAAAACTTGTTTAATTTAAAATAACTTAGTATTGTTTCTGGAAATCTAAAACAACAGTGCATGCTTAATAAAAGTAAAAAACTCAAACATCTTAATATATAAATTCAGGATTATAAATCAAATACCCAAACTAAAACATGATTTTTAAAACTCAAATCATAAATGTTAATGGTGGGAGGTATGAGCAGTTCGGGTTTGACCAGGAAATGGGAAATTGGTGATTTCTAAGAAGCTCAATGGTCTGGAAGGTCGTGGATCTTTCTGGAGGGAGAAGAGTGGTCAGAGACTTGGGGAAAAATGGTAGAAGTGTTGGTAGAGCACCGTGGAGGTGGCGATGGAGAATTTTGGTCTGTAGCCCTAGTTTGTCTGGGAGGAATATTTTGGATTGGTTCGATTTCCATAGTGGATCGCGTGCAATGAGGTTTTTGGTGGTGGTAGATGGTGGGTTGACGAGAACTTGGCCAGAGTTTCAGAAGTAACGGCGGTCGGAGCTTCGAGAAGGAGGCGTTGACAGGTTGTGATGGTAGTGCCGGTTGTTTGTTCCAGGTTCGGGGTTGAAGCCTCGATTTGATTTCGAGTCTTTGTATGACGATCTGATGATCGTGGGGGAAGATGTGTGGTTGTTTGCCGATGTGGGATGATCGGAGAAGTTGGCCAGAAGCGATCGGCGGCACCGTGCATGTGCACAGTGCACCACTTTTGTTTTCTGTTGGTTATTGGTAGGAGTGGGATTTGTCTCGAGTAAATTCTCGAGTAGATGAGTGTTTTGCTCGAGTTTGTTTGAAATTTACTCGAAGCAGTTTTAAGTAAGGCTCGGGAAAAAAAATTCTGGGTTAAAGGTAAACCTGCTTTGTTTTAAAAATCTAAAACTGGATTTTGAAAATGTAAAGAATGGATTTAAATAAAGTTTTATAAATTTAAATGTTTTAATAAGTTTAAATGTTAAGTTATATTTTAAACGTTTGAATGTAAAAAGAAATTTGTTTTAAACTCTTGTAAAAATTCTTTTATGAGAAAAAGTATTCTTTATCATGTAAATTTAAAGGTTTTAAATTGATTTAAATTTTGTTAAAGATAAATTGAATTTCATTTTAAAACTTGAATTTAAAATGAAATTTGAAATTAAATTTGGAAATGAATGTTTCAAATATATTTGTGAATGATAATTTAACCATAGATAAGAAAAAGTTTTATCTTAAAGTTAAATTAAAATTTAACATTTTGTTATTCATTTAAGTATTAGGGTAATTAAATGGATAATTAACTTATTTTATAAATTAATGAAATGGATAATTACTTAAAGTAATTAAGGGTTTAAACTTAAGGTTTAAGATTAATTATTCTTAGAATAATTAATTTGTAATTTAAGAATCATTAATTAAATAAGGTTAGATTTTAATTAATGATTAGTAATTAATTAATCAAGTAATAAAGGATTAATTAAGTTACAGTTAAGCACTTAATTAATTAAATAATTAGTGATTAATTAAATGATTAATAAAGATAAATTAAATTGTAATTAATAATGATTAATCTAAGTTAATTACTTAAGAGAAGTAATTAAAGAATTGATAATAGTTAATGAAAATCATTAACTTAAAATTATTAAATAATTAATTAATGTGATTAATTTTAATAATTAATTAGATTAATTAAGGATAATCAATTATGGAAGTGGTTAAGTATATTTATTTAATAGAAGTAATATGGATTTAATAATTTTTGAAATTAATCAAGGGATTAATTAAAGATAATTAATTAAGGAGTAATTAATTTATTAAATGAAGTAATTAAAGATAGTTAATTACTGAATGTGGTTAATCAAGAGTGATTAATAAATATGGTTTAATTAAAGATTAATTACTTAATGTAATTAATTTAAATATAATTAATAATTAAAGTAGTAATTAAGGATCATTAATTAATATAATTAATGATGTAATTAAAGTTTGATTAATTAAGAATTAATTAATCAATAATAAGTGATTATAGAGTAATTAATTAATGTAATTAATTAAAGATTAATGTAATTAATTATAGTTAATTAATTAATGAAGTAATTAAAGGTTAATTACTATATTTGATTAAGGATAATTAATTTGTGAAATTAATTTAAGGCTAATTACTTGAATGTAATTAAAAGATAATTAATCAAGGATGATTAATTGAAATGAATAATTAGAGGATGATTAATTAATTAAATTGTGATTAATTAATGGTTAAGTAAGCAAGATTTATAGAATGAGGTAATTGATTTAATTTACTTTAAATTAATTAAAGATGAAGTAATTATTTTAATTCACTATTAAATGAATTATAGAATGATGATTAATAAATCATTGCTTATGGATGCTGTTGGATGCTTTGCATTATTTGATATCTCTGATGAGATATGTGCTGATCTATGATGTGGATGTTTTGGTTGAATTGTAATGTGAATTATCTATTTGATAATAATGTTGATTATCTATTGTGAATTATTTATCTGTGTTTATATAGAAAATTAAATTGAATTGTTTTAACTTTAAAACAACTTGGCCTTAAAAGATATGTTTTGGATTTCGATGAGACCGGGATCGGGTTTCCAGATTTGGATATCCGAATACCACATCGATCCAAATTTAAGATAGGTCGTGAATCTCAAGTGAAGTGAAGACTCGAGGTGTAAGAACTATGTACCGTTATAACTCTGAGGGTGATTCCAAAATGAGTTTACGGATATAGTACTTTCAGATTCGAGATTAAGATTCAGAGTGCAAGGGCTATGGTCGTTAACTCTGAGGGTGATTCCATAACGAGTGTAACGAGATAGTGCCTTCGGTTTCGTTCGAACCCGGAACGAACTTGTATGGATTGAATGCTTTCAGAACATCGTCAGGAGGGCGATGAGCATTCTAAGATAGATGTGTTCTATAAAGGTAATCATAGCCTCAAGCCTCATCAACCGGGAATGGCTAAAACATGGGAGGTGCAGCAAGGCTAAGTGAGTCGCGCTCAAGTAGGACAAGATTTCCCCTGTCTAGAGGTCACTTCTTTTTATTCGGCTTAGTGGGCAGTTGATTCGCGACAACTGCTGGGGTTGTCTTGTTCGGGACTATCCAATAAGGGATGGTTCCGGCTTTGTGTTGCAGGGGGTCGGGAGTGATCTTCGGTACGTTGATCTAGGCCACGTACTGTGATGGGCGGTACCCCAGTAGCCCTGCCATTGTATGGAATCCAATCTCCAATAAGTGATAACGGACTTAATTGTATAACCCACTTTGTGGCTAATATGCTGGAATTTAATAATGTAACAATTTCAGCTATATGAGTATTTATTTGAAAACCCTAGACCCTATTATAATATAACCGGATTTTCTATCAAATGTTTTGGTTAGCGTAAGGTAAAAACTTACCCATGTTTATGTGTGGGAAGTCTTACGTGATACTTTTGTTTTCAAAATGTTTTGAAGTTAAGCAACTTTAACCGTTTACTCACACCAGACCCATGTCTGACCCAAGTGTTTATTTTCTGTTTTATTAAACTCTTGGGTACTCAAATTTTTACGAGTAGCCAAGGGATTCAGGTTAGCTTTGACGAGTTTTCTGGAGGTGCAATGGAGCAGGAGGCTTTAACATTCGTAGATATATAGTGTTCCGCTGTGTTGGTTTCTCTGAGTTGTTTTTGAGTTGTAATAACTAGACAGATGTTTATAACTGTCTAGGATGTGTTGTATAAGCTGTGTAACTCTGATGTATATGATACTATGTAATATCTTATGTTATTAATATAATTTATTCGTTTCGCTGTTGAGATTCTGTTGTTGTTTCGTTCTTCTTCTCTATCTTTTCTCTTTTCTATCCCTTTCTTTCTTCAAGATGATACGACTTTCTATGGAGAAAAAGTCGAGTCGTCACAGCTATTGTATTATACTGTCTTGAAGAGGTGTTCATTCTTTCTTTCAATTGGACAGTGTTTTCATTCGACCTAATATAGACGGATGACACGAAAAACATTTTTTTCCTCCCTCCTTTTGAATTCAATAAGTGGCTAGCAGGCTATGCTCTGTCTTTAGTTGGAGATGAATTGATAACTTCATCCATGATTTTGACAAAATATCATCTGCAAAGAATATAAATAGTTAATATTGGTCAAGGAAATAAGTTGTATATTTACTGAGTTTTTTCTTCCTTTGGCAAAGAAATTGTTTTTTGATTTTTTTTATGTTCCATCTTTTGTATTTTGATCTATTTAAACTTATTTTTTATTAAGATTTAACTAAAAATTATGATTTTGATCGAGTTTGTTTTCTTATTGTGTTCTGAATTGAATGCATTTATACAGAAATATTATTTTTATAGTTAATGAATTATCTATTCCAATGATAGTTGTCTCAGTGATGTTATTATTGTAATTTACTTTTGCTTGCAGTATAAATTTCAGTTTCTGGTTTTTATGTATTGTAGATGCAACCAGTCACGTAATGTCCTAGATAAAGATAGATTCTAATGTTATAGAGTTTGTGTTTATTCAGATATAGATGTTGCAGGCTTTTAAATTTGTTAACTTTTAGTATTCCGGTTCAGTTTTTGGTTTATTATATACTGTTGAATTATAATTGTATTTCAGAATATGATGCATGTGCACTAAATAAGGTGGCCGGTCTTGCATCTGCTCAAATCAAAGTGTGTCAAGTTCATCAAAATCTACCTATTTTTGTTACTTGATCTGATACATATGCTTTAATGATAAAGTTGCTAATATCAAAAAAGAATCCAGTTATTAAGAAATAGAAGGGAGTGACAATATATTTACATAAAGGTCTATTTTGTTTTGAATAGGGAAGGCCTTGCAGATGAAATTGGTAACCAGTTAGTGGAAACATGTTCTTAAAATTGTTTATTGCCGTTTGTGACTAAACTCTGCATGTCAAGTCAAGCCTCTTAGTAATTGAGAATAGGACGCCAGTAAAATAAGATGCATTGTTCCAGAATCGTTTATTTGCATTTGTTGTAATCTTTACTTCTATGCATGTGACTAATAACAAAGAAAAATTATGTAAATTTGTAAAGTATGAGAAATTGTAATATACTGATTAGAGCATATCATAAAGTTGTGCATTATTTGATTTAGCTATATTCTTAAGAAAAAAAGATGGAACAATATAGGAAGAGTAAGTCTTAAGACGGTAATTTTTTTCTATCATTTTGTTAAAAGTATCGATTTAAAACAATAATGGTTAAAATATCTAAACTTTCTTCATTAACTTACTTTCCAAGCAACTTTCCTGTATAAAAATGTATACGAAGTTATTGCTGTCTTATAAATTTCATATGGGTCTTCAGTCATGGATGGATATTTGTACACATGTACTATAATCGATCAAACTAACCAACATATTAATGTTAAATATTAAGTGTAATCGGTATTGTATCCAAAAACTATGTTTAAAAAAATCAGAAAATTTAGTTTCAAAAAAGGTAAAAAAAATCAAAACTCACAAGTATTAAATATAGATCAACTAATTTTGAATAGTTTAATAATATAGGTAGAATTGGATATCTTTAAAAGGCAAGAAATATCAAAAAGCCCAAAGGAAGATTAAAAAAAATTTCCCATTAATTTTTTTTTATAGAAAATTCAAATATGTAAAAAGAAAATGGAGGATTATAAATGAGCATAACATTCTAGCTTTTTTACTCTAAGATATAAACAGGCTCAATAAACCAAAAGAACCCTAATAAAAAAGCTAAACAAATGTTGAAAGGCTAAACGAATGTTCGGTAAAATAATATTTTCATAAAATATGCAAACATTAGATAAAGTCAAAAGCCATAAATACTCGATTAGTTTTGAAAATTAAGAAAAGGTTAATTCTATTCATACCCCATAAAATACTTTTCAGCACACCAAAAAATTTACAAAACATATATATGCCATTTTCTACTAAACCTACACCATATAAGTTACGAAAATTCCCAGGACTTATGAAATAACCCTAACCCATATAAATCTGGTTGCTTTATCTCAGCTTTAGCGTACCCTAACCTCAATCCATTCGTGTTTGATGTGACTAAATATGGATCTGTGATATCCAATTCCTTAATACTTGCTTGAATTTTATACAGTGGAAGATTGCTTAACTTTGCATGTATGTTGCTTGAATATGAACTTATTTGGTCATGCGTCATCAACATCTTTTATAAAAAAAAATCTATTTACATTTGCATATTCCCTAAATATTTTGGTAATTTATGAGGAGATTTGAGTCATTTCCAATTATTACTGAGATAGGTTTCACTTTTTAACACATTGGTGTCCCTCTTTTTTCACTCTTCCATTTCATCTCTTATGACTATTTTTCTTAATCATTTTTCATAGAAAAATATGACATAGCTACATACACACACATACACATAGGAATAAATGTAATGAAACAAATCTGTAGAACGTAGAGAAAAAAGGAAATTGAACTGTCCATCAGCTAGATTATGCATCTAGCCTTACATTGAACGCTATCATCTCTTCCTATAACATTGACTAACACATGTTTAATTTTTTGATATCCACTATATGCATGACTAATTTAGCTCAATATCTTTGAACTTACCAACTTCGTCGTCTCTTCTAATAACATTGACACTTTCTTAATTAAACAATATCATCAGACATTTGGTGGACAAGTAAACTTTGATTTTACAATGAAGCACATCTCAAGTATAATCTCACTTCTCGCTTTTAGCTTGAAAACGATGTCATCCACTCCACTATTGGATAATACTTAACCTATTGGTCTTCATTTTTTACTAGCATTTAGGTGTAAGTTATAATCATGCAACGATACACACAAAGAGAGAGAAAGAGATACACTCGGTTTGATGATCGAGAATTATGAGAAAATAATATTACGGCTTTGAATCCAATTTTTTAATATTGGTAAGTTCGAAAGGCATAAACACTGCATTAATCTAGAGAATATCAGAAATTGAATTGAATAATTATATTTGTTTAATAAAATTTCAAAATCTTTTAGCTAGAATAATTTTTTCTATTACAAAATAACAATAAACACTTAATTCACAATGGCTGCTATGTTTTCATTTGTAAAACACAACCGAATGTTAAATTTGACTTGACTGATATACACAATATATATGCATTGTTCCTAAAAAAGAAAGTTTAAATAACTAAACAAAATCTAATGCTAACATACTTAAGGATCATAAAATATACCTGTATTGTTTTTATATATATTTACTATTTTTCTCTCCTTGACTATTATTACTATATGCATGTCTAATTTTAGCACAATATCATTAAATAATGCCAGTTTAAAGTATGAAAATTTGAATGGAAATATAGTACTTCTCTCTAAGTAATAAGAAAAGAAGTTAACATATTTTAAAGAGCATCGTGTATATCTATAAAGCTTTTATACTTGCCATTTTTGTTTCATTGGTATTACTGTATGTGAAATTGTATTGAATTGATACATATTTTGATACGTATTTAAAATCTGGAAGCTTGCAATAATCAACGATCAAAATATGTACCATTTGAGCTTAAATTTTCCCTTTAGTGAAATGTCATACAAAGTATTTTTTGCGCATGTACAAGTATAGTTTAATAGTGAAATTGAATAACATTTTGTTATGGGTATTATCAATGATGCAATCATTTAAAGCAAAAGGGAAAATTATTTGGCTATTTGGAAAATTTGACCACAAAAATGTAAATATTATGTGTAATTCTCAATTCATATACGCTATTTGTATTAAAAATATAATGTTTCAAATCTATTATACTATTTTCTCTAATTTAATTATATTATGTAATGTTATAAAAGTTTAATAATGCAAATGCTGGAATGTGATTTCTTTGAACTAAGTTTAAAAGTTATTTCATTTTGACCACGATTTCTCCATTTTAGTTTTATAACACTCTATTATCATACCAAATTATATATATATATATATATATTAAGCATAGAATAAAATTATGTTGATTATATCGCTTGCATTTGGAAATTGCTTATTTGGCATGCTTAATAATGCAATTCTTACCTAACTAGGAACAATTATAGTTGGTGTAATCGTTTGTTGTATAAAAAATTTATGCTCAAAATACTAATTATATTTTATGTGCTTTGGGATTTGTTAACAAATTTTATCAAAAATTATTTCTTGGTGGTATTCAAGAAAAAGCACTTAAGATTACCTTACACGTGAAAAGGTGGGAAAAAAGAACATGACTAGGTTGTAGATGATTAGACTATACTTACCCTCTGTTAAGTGTTTATGTATGATGTTCTACAATTTCAAAGGTAAATGATAATAGTATGCAACATTTACTTCTTATATTGGTATAATTAATGTTTTGATGGTCTTATGTAGTACACAAGATCATGAAATGGTGGGAAAAAAGAACATGACTAGGTTGTAGATGATTAGACTATACTTACCCTCTGTTAAGTGTTTATGTATGATGTTCTACAATTTCAAAGGTAAATGATAATAGTATGCAACATTTACTTCTTATATTGGTATAATTAATGTTTTGATGGTCTTATGTAGTACACAAGATCATGAAGGTTGACCTTGAATATTATTTTACGCATAGTATTTTAAGTGTAACAAAAGACCTCACTAGCAAGATAACTTTTTCATTATTTGGTAAAATTATATATTTGACCGCACTTAAGCAGGTGCCATATACTTCAATGAAACTTATTTTAGCCTTTGAATAGCATAAGTGATAATTTTTATATATACAATTAATGGTGACAGCTCCCGCATTTGCTGGAAACCCTAATGGTGAAACTTCGGCAACTGAAGACGTCGACGATACAGGTTGGCAAAAAGTTATATATAAAAATAAAGGCAAGCGTCCTATTGGGGAGTTTCCGCAGCAGCCTAGGAGAGAGATTCCAAATCAACGAGTTCCATTGGTGGGCGCTAGAATTAATAAACCAGAATTCAAGGAAGGGAAAAGAACGAGGGCTGATGCAATAGCAGGTAATACGCGTATTGAAGGTGGGGTTAATAATTTTGAACCCTTAGAAGATGCTGAGGGTCCCTTTGTAGATCTGGATGAAGAGGTATTTATTTCAGCTAAAAGTATGTGGGGTACATCCATTTATATCTATGTTGGTGGGAAAAGACCTTATTATATACATTTGAATGCTTACATTAAAAGAGAATGGAAACCTGCTGGTAAGTGGGATGTATTCCCAAGAGAAAATGGCTTCTACCTTATTAAATTTAGTAGTGAATTGGATTGTAAGAAGGTATTGGAAGGAGGTCCTTGGTTTATTGATAGTAAACTCATATTCACTAAGAAATGGGAACCTAATCTAAGACTAGAAAGGGATATGTTGGAAACCCATCCTGTATGGGTAAAACTGATGAATCTAGACCTATCCTTGTGGAATGCGCGTGGTATTAGTAAAATAGCAAGTCTTATAGGTAACCCGTTGGCCATGGATGATTGTACAAGAAATGTCAAAAGACTGAAATATGCTAGAGTCTTAGTTGAAATTAAAGCTAGTGAACCTATCAAAAAACAAGTGCGTGCCAAAGATAGAAGTGGTAACATATATTTACAGGAGATAGAGTATGATCACATACCACCTGTCTGCAACAACTGTAAGTGTTTTGGACACTCCACAGAACAGTGTGAGACTGTAATAGGACCTGTTAAGAAGGTGTGGAGACAAAAACAAACGCAAGAATCTAATCATTCTGAGCCTACACAAAATCTACAACAAAAAGAGGCTCAGACAGATCCTACTAATGAAGTAGCACTTATACACATAGAACCTTCAAGTATTGACGCTAGTAACCAAAAGGAAACAGATGTGGCAATCCCGGTTGACCTGGCAGATGAAGAAAGGCTATTTGACCAAACATTGGCAAATACTGTGGAAACTGCAATTGTCCATACCCCTGTCGGGAAGTCGCCAGAGACAGTGCTTGAATCAACACATGAAATAGATGAGCTTAATAAAATTGAATTAGATAAATTGGATTCAGACATAGATATAGAGGAAAACTCCCCTAATAAATTCACAAAGACCAACTTATAATACTCTAAACAATTCCAGAACCAAGAGGTTAAAGGAAAGGAGAAGTTGAATCGCGAGGGCTCTCCTATGAAACTGAGGAGTAGGCCTTCAATTTCTAAATGTCAATAATTAGTTAGAATGTAAGGGGTCTAAATAATGATGTTAGACGTTTAGACCTCTTAAATTTGAGGAGAACTTATTCTCCTGCTATCATAAGTATTTTAGAAAACAAATTCAATGATGAAAATTTATCCTTTTTTACTGATTCTCTGGGAGAGGAATGGTCATATATGCATAATAATGATGTAGGTGGTAAAGGACGCATTCTATTATTATGGAATAAGCTAAGTTGGAACATTAGCCTTCAACAGAAAGATGATCAACATATAACCGTAGAAGCTATCAATATGGGTGGTCTAAAATTAACTCTAAGTTGTGTTTATGCCAGTAACCTGGCATCTCAAAGAACTAAGCTGTGGCAAGCTATCAAGGATATAGGTAAACACAATAACAACCCTTGGATTTCACTAGGTGATTTCAATTCAGTACTTAGAGCCGAGGAGAAGAAAGGAGGACTTACCATGAGAGTATCCAAGCTAAAGGAATTCAACAACTGCATATTAGAAGCAGGGTTGCTCGAACCTGTCCACAGTAGCCTGAAATACACATGGAGAAGTGGTGAAAACAAAAAAATATCCTGCAGATTAGACAAAGTGCTGGTTAATGTTAAGTGTATCACTATGTTGTCCAATATTAAAGTAAGCATTCTTCCCCCATCTACTAGTGATCATAGTCATATACTTGTTGACCTGGTTGCTAAAGGGTTGGTTGTCAAAGGTAAGCCTTTCAGATACTGTAATCATTGGCATGGTATTAAAGGATATAAAGAAGCTATAAAATTCAATGAATTATTAATGGTTGAGGGTTCTCAATGCTATAAACTGATTCATCTCATTAAAAAAGCTAAAATTCACTTAAAGAATTGGAACAGATGTAGACCAAAGGAAGGAGATCTGATATCCAAGCTACAGGGGAATAGTGAAGATCTTCTGGCTATGATAGAGAATGGTGTTGATGATGATAACACGTGGCATAACTACTATCTAAACCAAAGCAACCCAAAAGAAGCTCTCAGAACTAAATCTACTAAACTCAAACAAAAATCAAAGGAGAAATGGTTAACTGAAGGGGATGAATGCACTAAATTCTTTTATGCAAAAATGGCCATTCGTAATAACAAGAATAATAATATTCATATCATTAACCAGGACGGAAATTCAACAATTAATGATGCAGAGTTTGAAGAACAAACAATCAAGTACTATAATGATTTTTTTAATGGTGAAGTTTGTACAAACTTACCAACCATACATTACAGGAGGCAGGTTAATTCCCAAGGCAAAAGGATGCTGACAAGGCAGATTGCTGAAGCTGAGGTCTTGGAAGCTCTGAATTCCATCCATATTGATTCCAGTCCAGGACCCGACGGATTCGGCTCCAAATTCTTCAGTCTCCACTGGAGTGACCTGAAAGATCAAATTGTTTCAGCTATGCAGGAGATTCTACAAACAGGAAAATTTCCCAAAGAAATCAATCACACATTCATCTGCCTCATTCCTAAAGTAGATAATCCTTCAAGAATTGAAGATTTCCGGCCTATTGCCTGTTGTAACGTGATATACAAAATTCTAAGCAAGATTCTATGCAATAGGATGAAGTTGATTTTACCTGATCTCATTTCCGAGTGTCAAAGCGCTTTCATAAAGGGTAGGAGCATCTCTGAAAATTCGCTCATGGCTCATGAATTGGTAAGGAATGTCAATAGACCAGGTACTGACAAATTCTGTCTAAAGGTTGATCTTCACAAAGCATATGATAGAATTAGTAGACAATTTATTATCCACATGCTCATAGCTATGGGATTTCCTCTAAAATTTGTGAATCTAATAAATGAATGTATATCTACACCTACCTTCTCTATCCTGATTAAGGGCATACCAAAAGGTTTCATTGGATCCAACAGAGGCATTCGACAGGGTGATCCTCTATCCCCTTATTTGTTCGCAATTGCCATGGAATACTTTACCTTACAAATGGAGTTGGCTACTCATCACAAGACAATTCAGACCATATTTAATTTCCAACCTATTGTAAGTCACTTACTATATGCAGATGACTTGCTCATCTGTATCAAATCCAGCAAAGAAGCAGCTACAGCTATCAAAGAAATCTTCAATAAATTAGACAAGTGTGCTGGATTAAAACTGAATGAACAGAAAACCAAGTGTTATTTTAACAAAACTTGTAGAAGTAGAGCAGAGGTGATGGATATCCTAAAAGTGAAGGAAGGAACTTTGCTAGTTAAATACTTAGGGATTCCGCTATCCTCCAATAAGATTACAGACAGAGAATGTGCAGCTCTCATCTCCTCTATCAGGGATAGAATGCAGGGATGGAGCTCAAGACTGCTATCTCTTGCGGGTCGTATAGAGTTGGTACACACTGTGATTCATTCTAAAGTCAACTTCTGGATGCAAACATTTCAACTACCTGATGCTTCCATTCAAAAAATTGAAAAGATTTGTGCTGATTTCATTTGGAAGGGTGGTTTACACATAATAAAATATGATAAATTATGTAGGCATAAAGATGAAGGGGGTGTGGGTCTCAGAAGACTTAGGGATATGAGAACTGTTCATACTCTCAAACAAGCCTGGAAAATTATTAATGGTAAAGGACTATGGGGAAATTGGATGAGGAGAAGGTACATCAAAGGAAATTTCTGGCAAATGCCTATTGATAATAATGCTTCAACAAACTGGAAGGCTATCTTAAAGACCAGAGACACATTAGCTTCACTGTGCACTCGTGAAATAGATAATGGAAAGGAAACTGATTTATGGAGCGATCCTTGGATATAAGGTGAATCACTAATTGATATACTGGGCATACACACTTTCTCTGATTTTGGTTGTCCGAAGACTAAAGTGAAAGAATTGATAAAGAATAATGGGTGGGATTGTTCCTCTCTGCCAATAAATCAAGATAAAAAGGAGGTCATTCAATATATGCCTATCTACTATGGCAGAGAAATGGACGTATGGGTTTGGAAGCCTACTGGTAATGATTTCTCTACCAAGGCTACTTGGGAAGAAATTAGGCTAAAAGACAGCAAGGCATCATGGTGCAAAATCATATGGGATCATGTTAACAATCCCAAAATGGCCTTCACCGCTTATAAAGCGATTTTGAAAAGATTACCAACCAGAGATAGATTATCGAAATGGGGAGTGATCAACAAAACTGACTGTATCCTATGCAATCAGAGTCTAGAAATGAATGAACATTTATTCTTTGAATGTAATTTCGCTAAATCGGTGTGGATCTCGTGCAACAAGTACTTAAACATAACTCCTCATTCTAATAACTTAGTTGAACAAGTTGAATACCTGACTCAGAGAGGAAGCAATAAAGACATTGAATCCAAGTTGAACAAAATTCCCATCACTGTGACTGCTTGGAGCATTTGGAAGGAGAGGAATCGCAGAATTTTTCAGAGCAAGCACAGAAAACAAATGGAAGTAAACAAATTAGCAATTGGGGACATGCAGCTAATTCTTAAGAGGATTAAAGGGAAGCTTATTACCAAGCAGGCACAAGACGAAGTTCGTGTTGTAGAAGAGGATCGGAATTTTCCAGAGCAAGGAATCCCAGGAACGAGCAATCAGCACCAGCCGCCATGACTTCGTGTTCTTCGTTAGGGAGGAAGATGTTTAGATTGTTTATGGAAAGGGTTCAGTTACTGTTGGAATGTTTTGTACTTTGTACTTTGTATCGATCAGCGTGGGCTGGTTTTGGTTTTGGGCTGTAATGCCTTAATAAAATTTACCCATTTACAAAAAAAAAATTTTGGAAGACATTATTAATATGCATCTTCTTTATGTAACCTGCAAACTTAATCGATGACACTTTCTTTTAACTGAAATCACTGAATATTTTTTTTGGATGTATTTACATGTACTTTAATTGCTTTAATTGTTATAATTTGCATTATTTAGGCTCAAGATATTTTCATATTTTGTTCATAATGCGACATTCACTATCAACTCTAATATTGCTTAGTTAATAGGTCCAAGTCACTATTTTAAGAATTAGATGTGTCATGGCCATGCCTTATATCATACTTCAATTATGAAATCTTATTGTAACTTGATTGATATCTATTTTAGAACATGAATACAATGATTTGATTATCGTTTATCAAAACAATATGTTGTCAGATATCTACATATTACTTATTGATTTTCTTCAAACCATTTAGGAATGTTTCAAAAAAAAATGGACAACTTGATATGAAAATGCGCAGAAAATATATGAAGTGAGGAATCCAATGTAAACTGCTTTCTAGCTTCCAACCATTAATATTTATCCTCTCAATATAACTTGCTTTAAATGGATGACATCAATCCACGTCCTGGTGGAGTCATGAAGGTGGTTCAAACTAATGTGCATCTGATTGCACTGGATCTATATTGAGCTCGGTTTCAGATTTTGATCGATGTATGCCATAGTATCCATCTGTTTACTTATTTAATCCATCTGACTACTTATTGATAATTTGATGTTTATATGGCCATAGTATCCTATCATAACAAAATTTACAGACGACTGAAATATATGCTATATATTTTATTTACTTTGAGGTCTGGTACACGTTGTTGAAAAATCTACAATTGTTCCCCTTCCAATGCAAGGGGATGGCAACTTTGGCAGAGCTTTCAATAAAGGAGCAATATGCAAATTATCTATATTTATGTTATTATTAGTGTTGAGATATTTGTAGACAAATTGTAATATGTGTATGGTGACTTCAAACAAACAATTAGATGGCTGCAGTCATAATTGAAGCAGTAGAGGCAAGGTTGTTTTAGTTTGATTTAGTTAGAATTTAAATGTTTGAAACTGTACATATGTTTTTTTTAACCATTTTACATCAAAATGTGTAAAGATCTTATATTCTAAAAATATTTTGTTTTGTATGGAATTGTCATATTATAGCCCTTTGTTTATTTACACACAATTATCATTCAGCAATTACTGCCAAATCCCAGAACCGAGGAAGGAAGGGTGAGGCTTAGGCGATGGTCAGATCTGATTATTTATTAGGCTTGGATATGATTTTATTGCTACTTGAACCCAATTATTATCTATCCATTACATCAAACTTTTATATTGCAATAAAATGCAAGTATATTTGGAACCTTTATTTTCACTTGGAATAGGATTGAATTGAGTCAAGTGAGCTTTTTATGCATAGCATGAGTTCTTATGTAATATGTAGTAATTTGTTGAACTTAAAATGGTTCCATTTATTATTCTTTAACATGATTCATTTGTTTGAAACTAACAAACCTACACTATTGTTATTACATCTCTATTTCTCTTTCTCCAGTTATTTAAAGGTTTAAGCTCATACCTATCAAATATTATTTTATACCTCCAATTTTACATTAAAACAGTTTCATCAATTTCCTAACATTGGTTGAAAAATCATAAACGAGACTATGAATATTATAATGGACTATAAATGTATTTTTTCACAGAATTGAGAGCATTCCTTTAGTTTCGACGGTTTCATGTAATTTTTATAAATATTTAAATTTCTTAGTTAGATTTACATTTTGAATCAATCTTTCTACGAATGTCGTGTGCGAAGCACGTGTTCGCACTAGTTTTATATATAAAGGTGAAATGTTTTCTATAAGGATCTATATACCTTTTAAATGAGAATTTGAAGTTTTGAAAGGATTAGAAAATTTTGAAAATTTATAAGGAATGGTTTCATATAAAATGATTTATAACTGAAGGTTTTGAATCTGGATTTGAGTGATTGAACTCCGGCATTTTGGAACTGGTTTAAGATTTTGAAATAAAATAATATGATTTGGAAGTATTTTCCGAATATGAAATGTTTCAAATGATTTTAATGAGTTTCAAATGATTTCGAAGAAATTTCAAAAGAAGTTTGAGAAAATAGAAGTCCAGAACCCACTTATGTCGCTGGAAAATAATTTCGGTGATGAATGCATGCATCATCGACATTGATTTTCGAGTTTCAGAGTGGGGGAGAGGCCACTTCGGTAGCTTTGCTATGCGATTGATTTGTGAAACCAATTTTTGATTTCAAATTCCGAAGTATGATTTGATATCTGAAAGATATATGTATATATATTTGAAACAATTTGAAATGAGCCGGTGTTCAGTCCTTGAGTTTTGGATTTGATTTGATATAACTCTATCTTTTGGAATTGATTTACTGATTTAATTGTGATTCCCAACTCTTGGATTGAAATATGATTCCTTCGACTATTTTGAAGGTTCGAGCACTTCCAAATCAAGGTTAACTTTTCAAAGCTAAGAAATTTTGAAAAGTATAAAATTTATAAGTTTGGTATGTATGTTAAAGTATGTGGTAATATGATTTAAATAAGTTGAAACTGTTTTGTTAAGTAAACGAATAAGGCTATT
The DNA here is from genome assembly GCA_030737815.1 of Allium fistulosum. Taxonomy (NCBI): domain Eukaryota; kingdom Viridiplantae; phylum Streptophyta; class Magnoliopsida; order Asparagales; family Amaryllidaceae; genus Allium; species Allium fistulosum. Next base: position 1,262,048,167 of record CM060901.1, read on the forward strand.
TTGAATTTTCTAATATGAAATTTAGATTTGAAATGTTTTGAAAAGAATTTGGTCTTCAAAATATTTTGAATAAAATTTAGTTTAAATATTTTAACTGGGTAACATCTTTATAAAACTATATATTGAACAAGTTGGAATAGATACATAAGTTGTACGTATGCTGTTTTCTTCGCATAATTAAATTGATCCAAGTTTAAGTACACAAGTTCGAGGTGAATTACACCATTTCGTGTTAGGATTTTTCATTTGATTCTTTATGGCGAATATTTGATGTGGATTTTGGGCTTGATTCTAGAATTCTCTATCATAGTATATGACTATGCAAGGAGACTGATGGTTTCTAGTCGAGAAACCATATCGAAATCCGCATTAGGGAAGTCGAATGGACAATACTAGTTTGAAAGCGAACTTGTCTGATCGAGCGAGCGATCAAATGTGACTTTGCGAAATGATGACATATGTACATCTTATATTCTAATATCATTGATATACTTGCCACTGAAATTGGAAGTTGTTGGGTTGGATATCTTTGTAATTTAATTTGAATTCTTTCTTTTATGAAAAACTACTATCAATTTAAAACCATTTTTCAAAACTATTTTTCTTTTATTCTTCTCAAACAAACTGTTTTATTCTATTTTACATACAAACTATTTTACAAACTATTTTGTATACAAAACTATTCTAAATAAATAAAAAAATCTTTTAGTAACCAAAGATGTTCAATCCTATATGGCTCTTCATGCAGCGAAATTTATTTTTAAAATTTTGATTTTGATATAAGATGGACCTTATGTAAATATAAGATGATTTTGAAAACCACTGATTTTGGAAATGAATTATTTGACTTAAATTATATTAATTTGGAAATTTGGATTTATTTTCTAAATTTATTATTTTGGAAACTTTGGAACTAAAGATATTTAATTTGAGAAGAAATAATTTGGTGGAATTGTATATGATTTTGAAACTGAACTGATATTGAAACAAATTGAAATTTGAGAACCTTATTTTACTAAATACTTGATTTGGGAGTTATCGAACTTATATAAAATTTGGTTTGTATTGATTCGAAAACTATGGATTCAAAAAGGTACTCAATTTGAAAAGTGAAATCTTATGTAATTGAAGTCTATATAAGTGTGATTTGATATACTTTTGATTTTGGAGAGGTATTTGATTTGAAAATAAAATCTTATATATAATGGACTTTATATAAGTATGATATTTGAAAGTGATTTGAAAAGGTACTATATGATACATATTTTCGAAGTAAAGATATGGAAAGTGCCTTCTGCTTGATATCCGTTTTGTGGCCACATTGTGGATTCATTCTATTGATATTTCTCTGATTTTTGATTTTCCGGATATGATACTCGAGTTTCCATCGAATTCCATGGTGTTATCCATGGTCTTACGAGCGCGACTGCATAGCGTAATTCACCTGGCTGGATGGCCTAGGGGTACGGATGTTTCCTAGGGGATTCAGGCGTAACCATTGTGTATCCTGTGATCTATGTAGGTCGTATTAGTAGCGAAATCCGCAGGGCTGAGAAAGCTTACGGATACGGATGTTTCCTGGGGGATCCAGGCGTAACCTTTGTGTATCTGCGGTCTACTAGTCATCATGGCGCAATTCGCAGGGCTGAGAAAGCTTACGGATACGGATGTTTCCTGGGGGATACAGGCGTAACCTTTGTGTATCTGCGATCCATGGTTAGATAAAGGTTTTGTTTTTTTGTTTGGATTGTACTTTCCATATCTGTTATTTTTAAGTTTCCCAGTATTTTCGCTGGGTGTTGAAACAAGTCTACTAAGTACCTGGAGAATTCTAGCTTTGCGCCTGAACGCACTGCCGGAGTCTGCATGAACGAGGATAAACTTGTTAAGACATCGAGTTATAAAAGTATTTGATCAGTTATTTCCTTTCTAAAAGATTTTAAAGTGTTTTAAATATTGTTTACTTCTTAACTAACAAGTTGAATTTAAAGGACTTTTATGGATATAATAAAATGGATTTAACCAAATTATTAAGTATTAAAGAATTCCAATTGAAATTTATATGGTTTTAAATTAATGGCTCATCCTTGTCTTTTGTCCTATTTTCCCTTCTAGGTATTCCTATTCTCCACCTTGTTAAACTTACCTATAACAACAGTTATCAGGTATAATTTTAATCTTCTTGTCATCTTGTCTTAATCCTATTCCATTCTATCTTTTCTGTGTTTTCCGTACCTCATTCCTTTTCGAGGACGAAAAGATTTGAGTGGGGAGAGTGTAACAACTCTGTATTTTGTGATTATTTTAATTGTATATTTTAATTATTTTAAATTGAATTTCCTGATTTGAAAACTTTATTTATTTATTTAAATGGATAATTTTTGTTATTTTAAATATAAATTTTGATTTTGATGTGAATTAGAATTCCAAACATGACTAAATAGAATATTTTCCAGAAAAGTGAATTTTGGTCAATATGGTCAAACTTTGACTTTTAATTTAAAATTTTGAAAGTTTGAAAATTTGAATTTTAAATTTTATTATGAAAGTAAATAAAAGTTTAAGAATACCGCTTTTCGTTTCGTTGAAATCCGATTTATATTGTGAAAGTTATGCCTTTTTAACTATTGAGTGTAATTTGCTGTATTTAACAAAATTGTTTATTTTAAATTATATAAATAATATATTATTTGGTCATGTAATGTTCTAATTTATATTTATATGGTTAAAATAACATGTTGTGTATATATTTTGGTTTTAAAAACATTTTTTAAGTGTAATTGACATTTTCCAGTGTCAGTTGTATTTTGTTTACAATTTCTAATTTCCAGTTTCAATTAATTAAAGAAATTCTTTATTTATTTTACTATTTTCTTAAGATCTTATTTTATTTTCATTTTTATTTATTTTGTTCAGCATTTATTTTATTTTACTTAAATTTTTATTTGTTTTAGAGTGAGTAGAAATTTTTCTAAAGCTAGTGATAATTTAATTGTAATTTTTGAACCCTGTTTCCAATTTTTAAACTATTTCTTCAATTCTTTTTCTATTTTCTCTAAATTTAATTATTTATTTTTATTTTACTTTGTTTCAGTTTTTAAATTCATTTACTGAAATATTATTTTGTTTTATTTAAATCAAAGAAATGGAAATATGAAGAGACTAAAGCTTTATAACGGGTGACTTTTCACTTAATTTCTTGCCTTTTCATATTTTTGGCTGTTCCTTTTCTATTGATTAGCCGTGAGTTTTTATTCATTTTTCATGCGAAAAAGCTTCTCAACATCACAAATTTTTGGCCAAACTCAGATCTGAAAGGTTTGGTAATGGCTCTCTCTTCTTTTCTACTTTTTCTTCTTCCTTTTGCCTTGTTTTGGCCATGATTTCTTCACATATTTGCATGCTCTCCACTCTAGTTGCCTCGTCCATCACCTCCACCACCTCCTCCTCTTCACCATCAACCACCTATCACCTCCACCCCCTCTGACCAGATCAGGCCATGGCCTTTAAATGAAGACAAACACCTCAAAAGTTGCACAAAACCTTGCAAAATGCATGCTAGCCTAGCCTAGTTGCTTCACCACCTTCATACATCACCTTGGCCACCCCCTATTGCTCCACCACCACCATGATATGACCACCACATATCGACCTAGCCTCTATCTAGATCTGAAACATGTATGGCCAAGCCAAACAATGCATGTGGCCGAGCCTTGTGGTGCACCAAAACTCCATTTAGTGCCTTGTCCTTTTGTCTTCTTCATGTTGTAGCCTCCACTCTTCATCTTCATGTTGCCTTGCTAATTTAGGTCCAAACCCAAGCCAGTCTAGTCCATGTAGCCGTGCTATATTAGGTCCAAACCCGAGCATTTTAAACCCCTAGGTCGAGCACTTGATGGTTGAAAGCATGGCCAAAGCAATTGTGTTCATCTGCTTTTTATTTCAAAGATCATCTCAATATATGTAGTATTATATTTATGTTTATATTTTGTCTTGTTTATGGGTTGTTCACAAGATTAATAGCTTGGTTCTCTTCCCACTTGAGTCTATTGTCGTGTCATCGTGCTTTCTGGAATTCGTTTGTGTCATTTGATTTGCTAACTCCAGCATAAAAAGGTGAGTAAATCTCACCTGACATTTATACTTATGCAAATGTGAATTGACAACAATTGAATGTGTAGAATATTATATATGATGTTATAACTGCCTATGATTATTAATTATATGATGTTAAACCTGTTATTTTACCTGTCATATTATCTGTTACTGTTATTTATTGTTAAACTGTTCATTTATACATGTTTATCACACTGCTAGTTCCCTGTAGATTAGATTCACTGTAACAACCCCGGATTTTATATAGATTTAAATTAATAATTAAATGAAATTTTGAGTTAAATTTATGATTAAATAAATTTTTGAATAAAAATTGTGAAATTAAATTGATTTAATGGAGCGAGTTTCCCCGATATCCAAGTATATTTGTATAAATCGTTTAAAAATTTAAAAATATTGTAAATATATAGATATATATTTTGACTTGAATTTAAATCGTAAGTAAATGGTTTAAGAAATGAAAGTATATAAGATATAGAAATATGTATGCAAACATGAAGACAAATTAAAATAACATCTATCTCAGCCGAGACCAATAAAACAAAAGCATAGAAATAAAACAAAAATAAAATGTATTCAATTAAGTATAAAGACAAGTATGCAACCTAAGTTAAACTAATACAAATAACTAAAACAACATATAACAAGCAAGAAATTGTTTGTTACAATAAAATAAAATCACATAACTATAATCTAACATAGGGCTGTAAACAACAAAATAGCAAAAGCAAAAGTGTATATGGAGAAAAGCTTGCAAAAGAAGATACCACAATATCTTCAGCCGAAAAGAAAAAGTAAATATCACAAGTATGGGAACATAAAGGACATGTGCATTAAATGTTTACCTCTCTAAGTATATACAACATCATCAGCCTCCATACGAAAATCTCTGGCTAAAGATTTAAAAATAGAAGCAAAGGAAAAAATCTTGTACTTGTTGTACAAATATATAACTTGTAAACCCTCTTCTTTATATCAACATTTTTTTTTCTTTTCATCTCAGTCTCATTTATTCGAAACTGAGAAAATCTAAAGTAGCAACATTTCAAAACTTAAACAAGATCATTCAACAACACAATATGAATCAATTCAAACCAGAGATCAAAGAAGAGATCTCAGCAAGCAAGTTTAAGAGCTGTTTGAAAACAAAAGTGCTCTGTTCCTCTTTATCCTGTGAGTAAACTTACTGTTTTCAAATTTAAACTTGTATATTTAACTTACAAATGGTATGTGCTTTGATGTTTTTTTTAAACAAGTAGTTCTGAGTATTTTCTGTTGTTCTGGGAATTTATATGGCCGTTCTTCAGTATTTCAAGTTTCTGAACACACAAAAGCAGAGAAAATTTTAAATACTTCTTCATATAAATATTTTAAAACTTAGGTGTTGATGCTAATTTAAGTTGTTTACCCAAAATCAAGTTCTGGAAAACTTGATTGAAGTTTAACAGTATGATATATATACTGTTTTTTTTAAGTTACAGTAAAATGAAATCAAAAGGGTTAAAATTCGAATGTGTTAATTTGAAAATTTGATCACATATCTTGAATTAACATACAAAGTTAGGATTTTTAGAATGAAAACAATGATTTTTAATTCAATATGGAAGGTGCAGTTTGGAAATAAACAAAAGTTATATTTTTGTCAATATCTGTTGAGTGGATTAATTTTAATTGCTGAAATTCATTATGAAGCAAGATTGAAGACGTATTATCACAAGAAAAATGCTAGAATAATTTTCGAATGCATAGATTTTGGGTTCGAGATCGAAGTAGGGTTTTGGGTTCGAATATTCGGTGGTCTGTATGTTCGACGATTTCGTCACCGTGGGTCGACCGAGTTGCACGCAACTCCAGGTGGTGGAAGAGGGTAGGTAGTCGAAGTCTTCACTGGAGTTTTAGTGGTAGCGGTGGCCGGTGGCGCGTGAACGAGGCGTTTGCAGGTGATGGTGTTCCCAGTTTTTACGTGTTCCAGGTTTTGGGTCGATCATCTCGAATTTGATTTCGAGAGGTCTGGGTAGTTCAGGTGATCGGAAATGGAGGGGAAGATGAATGTCGACTTGTTCGACGAGGTGGGGTAGGCTGGAGATGAACGGCGACGATGTACACGTGAACGTGCACGTTTTGCGTGCATCTGGAATTTTGTTTTGAGAAGACGAGCTCGACTCGGAGTTGTGCTCGCGTAGTTTGGTATGCGACTCGAAGCAGGTGAGTTCGGCAGATGACTCGAGGCTGGCTCGAGTTTTTAGTGTGTTTGACTCGGGTCTGGAAAGTTTAGTTGAAAACTTAGTTTGTGAATAAACCAGGTTTTAAATTTTATATTGTTTTAGTAACCAAAAGTATTCGAGTAATTAAGTGGATTTTTAAAAGTACTTAAATTTAAAATGGAATTTGAATTTGTAAAGGAAGAATGTAAACAAATTCCAGATTTGAAATAAAATAGAGTTTTATAAATTTAGATGTTAAATAAGTTTAAAGGATGTGATGTAATGGCTTTAAGTAATTAAATAAGTAAAGGTTAATTAAATAAAGATTTGAGAATGATAATTAATTTATGATTAAAGGTTAATTTATTTAATTAAAGGATAATTAATTCAAATGGGGTGTAATTGATGATTAATTAACCAGGATTAAAAATTTATTCATAGAAATTAAATCCGATTTAGATCAATCAGAGAATAAAATTGATCCTACTCATAGATGTTTGAGTTCTATTGATTGTCGAATTGTTTGATATCCCTGATTGTGATGCTCTGTGATACGTCCTGATTTATATCGTGATCTGTGATTTCTGTTTCTGTGATATATTGTTATGTGAATATGAAACCCTTGACCCGTATAACGGCACTTGAATTTCGATGCGACAGGGAGTCGGATTCCAATTGGTTTTCCGAAACCCACATCGAATTGTAACGATGAACCCTTGTGATTGATAAATTTATTTTATCTGTGAAATTGTAAATGAAGATAAGCGTTATCGATTATACCGCTTATCGATATATCTGTGATGATTGATGTTGCACTATTGTGTGTAAAACCCCTGGACTACACCTTTACACACACAAATATGGATTTCACGTGGAAATCGGTTAAGTCACAGATAATTTAAATTTGATGTTTTTGAAATGGAAATTTTAATTTCAATTGATTTTGGAATTAGAAATTTGGGTTTAAAGTGAAAAGCTTTTGAAATGGAATTTCAAATATAAAAGTTATTTTGAATAACTTAATCGAGTTTTGAAAATTTAAATAATTTGATTTAAATTTGAATTCAAGTTTGAAATTGAATCCTATGATTTGAAACTAGGATTTAAAAATGTTATAAATGTGTTTATCTGAAGTTAAACCATTTAAAAGTATAATTTTGAGAATTTGAATTTAACCCAAGAACCTTAACTCGTATGAATAAATCAGATTTTTCTGAAATGAAACTGTTTATTTTAAATGATAAAAGCTTTCCGATAAGCAATGAAATTCCAAGTTAGTTAAAGGAATTTCAAGATTGAAGCGAAAATGGTTTTCCAAGTTATGAATGAATTCTTTTTGAAAGCTATGAATTAAATCTGTTTATTTTTAACAGATTTAAAATGATGTTTTGTTTAAACCATTCGAAATGAAACAGTTCGAAAGCTATAAGTTAGATTTAACGAGTTAATCCAATTGAAAAGGAAATTGATTTGAAAATCTGTGAATGAATCTTTTGTTTAAAAGATTAAAGTGTGGAAACTATTTAAACCGTAAAGATTGAATCTTTTTGTTTAAAGATTTGAAAATGGTAATTTGTTAAACCATTTGAAAAGAAAAGTTTGGGTTTAAGTTGTGACTTAATTGAAATCCCATATCCATATGTTTTTAAATATTACGCTCACTATTCGGTTTAGCCGGGAGAGGACCTTTGGGTCGTATAACCCATTCCGAATATGTGATACGTCGTATATGGATAGCATTTGAAGACCGGTGTTGAAGACCGGATATTTTTGAAAACGGAAGGATTACCGTCGAGTTACTCTGCATCGGCTGATCCCCGATATAGAGGTTTTATCATCCTTAGTGACGGGAAGTCCGGACGTGATTGGAAATTATCCGGATTTGCAAGGGCTTCGTGAGAAGTGCCTTCGGTTCTGTTCGAACCCGGAACAGACTTGTATGGATTGTATGTCTGACATTACACTTTGAGATATAAAGCCGATTTCTTTCAAATACATTTCTGTTGGTGGCGGAGAATTTATTCTCTTAGCTTAACACCCTTCTCTGAGACGTATGAGCTCAGAGGTTATGTAGTTGAAATTTATCAGCGATATATCCCAATTTGGTAATGTGGCATGCTGAGTGTTGCTGTGTGATGATCAGTGTTTGATCATTTGTGATATGATCATTTGTTTGATCATTTATCTTTGTGATCATAGGTTGATCATCTGTTGACCCAAAGCATGGCTTTGTGACAAAGCGTAGCTTTGTGGACGAGACTTCATCAGGGCCTCACAACCCGGAAATGGTCGAAACAGGATCGTTGCGGCAAGGTTATGAGGGTCGCGCCCTTTAGGGTATGTCATTTCCTTCTGGAAAAGGGTGGTATCATGGTATGGAGCCCAGATACTTACTCATGTGGATACACTTTATTATGTGTGATGTTGGTTATCGAGGCCTCGGATAAAGGTCCCAAAGGACCGGGGGGTGGCATATTCGTGAGTTACCTGTTACAGGGGTAACCCGGCCTTGTTTGGCAGAGAGCAGTTTGTCTCTCGGGGCGTCCCGCCAGAGGCGTTCCCATGCGACGGAAGGAAGTTCCTTAGCCTGACCATTTGTTGGAAATCCATCTTTCCAATACGGAACTTGTACGGTTTTAGTTGTAGAACCTGCCATCTACTTATGGTGGCGCCCCACTGTTTAGATGGTAGCTATAGTAGGCATAGTTCGAAATGTCTATGCTGGCTAAGATTAATATTATACTTTCGAAATGTTTTCTGCACTATGCACTAATGATAATATCCAATGATTTGCGTAGTAAGCATGTTTGACTATCATAAGAAGAAATCTCCTCCAATTCTGCGTTTGCATTGTGTGTGTGGTGGGAGGTCTTATGGTAGTTTCATTTTCCAAAAGCATTGCGGATTTCAATGTTTAAAATCCTTTGTTGTTATTTAAAGATAAACTGTTTTTGTTGCTCACACCAGTCCCATGACTGATCCGGAGTTTATTGTTCCCTTCCTAAACTCTGGGTGCTCATAATTTTCCACACGAGCAGTCTAGAGTTGGGTTTCTTTTCAGATATTCAGGTTTAGTAGATTATCTGGAGCTAGTTCATTCATCGAAGTTGCTTATCTTGGAGTTGTGGATTCATTCTTGTCTGAAGATCATTTTGGAGTTATCACTTCTATTGATATTGTTCCGCTGCTGATGTTATCTTTTCTTTTCCGCTGCTATTTCTTGTATCATATCTCTGATGTATATTGATATCTGTTGTATCATTCTGTTGTACCTGTCATTGTATCAATGTTATGTAATTGATATATTCTTTTTCCGCTGTGTTGTTATACTTAATGGTGTTATAAGCTCCGGCGAATCGGATTTGAACGGTCGAATCTACGGCATTCGAGTACGATGTAAAGTATGGATGTCGATTTTCGAGCGGGCAAAACCCGATCCGTCACATGTGGTATCAGAGCTAAGGTTGAACTTTAGCTCAGGAGTATAACACGTTAAGTAGCTCATTAGAGATAGAGTGAAGTAAACTCTAGAATGAGTATTCCTCAGATATCTATCCGAAAGCCTCAGTAAATTCTCTTGCTATCCACTGATAGTGAGTATGAGTGCAAGAAGAGGACGAGATAGGGGACAGGGAAATACGACTATAAATGGTCAATACTCTGTAACAACAAGGAAGCAATCTTTTTGTCTATCCTTTCTCTATCGATCTTTTGTTCAGCATCTTTTCTCTATTCATCGATAATTTCTGGTAGATCCAGAAAGGAATTCGACATATTAATATGGGACATAAACTCCAGATAGGCCAGACTTGTTTGTTTGGATGTATTGGTTGCTTTGATTGCTATGGTTGATAGGTATACTTTAGTTCTAAACTAAAAGTTTTGAAATCGTATCCATATGTTTATCTATTCTTTGGGTCCCAGTATATTCTACGAATGGTTAGTTATTCCTTTGAACTGACCGATGCCACTGCATATTTCGTAGATCTGGATAACCCGAGTATCTTGTGAGTGTTAAACAGATTCGTTCTCGTATCTGATTTTAGATATTCTGATTCGATAAGCCAAATGCAGAATCAATGTTCAATTTGATTAGATGAAACATTCTTCATCTGTCTTTGTTTTCGTGCCTGTGAATTTCGAGGACGAAATTCTTTTAAGGGGGGAAGTTTGTAACGACCCCGGATTTTATATAGATTTAAATTAATAATTAAATGAAATTTTGAGTTAAATTTATGATTAAATAAATTTTTGAATAAAAATTGTGAAATTAAATTGATTTAATGGAGCGAGTTTCCCCGATATCCAAGTATATTTGTATAAATCGTTTAAAAATTTAAAAATATTGTAAATATATAGATATATATTTTGACTTGAATTTAAATCGTAAGTAAATGGTTTAAGAAATGAAAGTATATAAGATATAGAAATATGTATGCAAACATGAAGACAAATTAAAATAACATCTATCTCAGCCGAGACCAATAAAACAAAAGCATAGAAATAAAACAAAAATAAAATGTATTCAATTAAGTATAAAGACAAGTATGCAACCTAAGTTAAACTAATACAAATAACTAAAACAACATATAACAAGCAAGAAATTGTTTGTTACAATAAAATAAAATCACATAACTATAATCTAACATAGGGCTGTAAACAACAAAATAGCAAAAGCAAAAGTGTATATGGAGAAAAGCTTGCAAAAGAAGATACCACAATATCTTCAGCCGAAAAGAAAAAGTAAATATCACAAGTATGGGAACATAAAGGACATGTGCATTAAATGTTTACCTCTCTAAGTATATACAACATCATCAGCCTCCATACGAAAATCTCTGGCTAAAGATTTAAAAATAGAAGCAAAGGAAAAAATCTTGTACTTGTTGTACAAATATATAACTTGTAAACCCTCTTCTTTATATCAACATTTTTTTTTCTTTTCATCTCAGTCTCATTTATTCGAAACTGAGAAAATCTAAAGTAGCAACATTTCAAAACTTAAACAAGATCATTCAACAACACAATATGAATCAATTCAAACCAGAGATCAAAGAAGAGATCTCAGCAAGCAAGTTTAAGAGCTGTTTGAAAACAAAAGTGCTCTGTTCCTCTTTATCCTGTGAGTAAACTTACTGTTTTCAAATTTAAACTTGTATATTTAACTTACAAATGGTATGTGCTTTGATGTTTTTTTTAAACAAGTAGTTCTGAGTATTTTCTGTTGTTCTGGGAATTTATATGGCCGTTCTTCAGTATTTCAAGTTTCTGAACACACAAAAGCAGAGAAAATTTTAAATACTTCTTCATATAAATATTTTAAAACTTAGGTGTTGATGCTAATTTAAGTTGTTTACCCAAAATCAAGTTCTGGAAAACTTGATTGAAGTTTAACAGTATGATATATATACTGTTTTTTTTAAGTTACAGTAAAATGAAATCAAAAGGGTTAAAATTCGAATGTGTTAATTTGAAAATTTGATCACATATCTTGAATTAACATACAAAGTTAGGATTTTTAGAATGAAAACAATGGTTTTTAATTCAATATGGAAGGTGCAGTTTGGAAATAAACAAAAGTTATATTTTTGTCAATATCTGTTGAGTGGATTAATTTTAATTGCTGAAATTCATTATGAAGCAAGATTGAAGACGTATTATCACAAGAAAAATGCTAGAATAATTTTCGAATGCATAGATTTTGGGTTCGAGATCGAAGTAGGGTTTTGGGTTCGAATATTCGGTGGTCTGTATGTTCGACGATTTCGTCACCGTGGGTCGACCGAGTTGCACGCAACTCCAGGTGGTGGAAGAGGGTAGGTAGTCGAAGTCTTCACTGGAGTTTTAGTGGTAGCGGTGGCCGGTGGCGCGTGAACGAGGCGTTTGCAGGTGATGGTGTTCCCAGTTTTTACGTGTTCCAGGTTTTGGGTCGATCATCTCGAATTTGATTTCGAGAGGTCTGGGTAGTTCAGGTGATCGGAAATGGAGGGGAAGATGAATGTCGACTTGTTCGACGAGGTGGGGTAGGCTGGAGATGAACGGCGACGATGTACACGTGAACGTGCACGTTTTGCGTGCATCTGGAATTTTGTTTTGAGAAGACGAGCTCGACTCGGAGTTGTGCTCGCGTAGTTTGGTATGCGACTCGAAGCAGGTGAGTTCGGCAGATGACTCGAGGCTGGCTCGAGTTTTTAGTGTGTTTGACTCGGGTCTGGAAAGTTTAGTTGAAAACTTAGTTTGTGAATAAACCAGGTTTTAAATTTTATATTGTTTTAGTAACCAAAAGTATTCGAGTAATTAAGTGGATTTTTAAAAGTACTTAAATTTAAAATGGAATTTGAATTTGTAAAGGAAGAATGTAAACAAATTCCAGATTTGAAATAAAATAGAGTTTTATAAATTTAGATGTTAAATAAGTTTAAAGGATGTGATGTAATGGCTTTAAGTAATTAAATAAGTAAAGGTTAATTAAATAAAGATTTGAGAATGATAATTAATTTATGATTAAAGGTTAATTTATTTAATTAAAGGATAATTAATTCAAATGGGGTGTAATTGATGATTAATTAACCAGGATTAAAAATTTATTCATAGAAATTAAATCCGATTTAGATCAATCAGAGAATAAAATTGATCCTACTCATAGATGTTTGAGTTCTATTGATTGTCGAATTGTTTGATATCCCTGATTGTGATGCTCTGTGATACGTCCTGATTTATATCGTGATCTGTGATTTCTGTTTCTGTGATATATTGTTATGTGAATATGAAACCCTTGACCCGTATAACGGCACTTGAATTTCGATGCGACAGGGAGTCGGATTCCAATTGGTTTTCCGAAACCCACATCGAATTGTAACGATGAACCCTTGTGATTGATAAATTTATTTTATCTGTGAAATTGTAAATGAAGATAAGCGTTATCGATTATACCGCTTATCGATATATCTGTGATGATTGATGTTGCACTATTGTGTGTAAAACCCCTGGACTACACCTTTACACACACAAATATGGATTTCACGTGGAAATCGGTTAAGTCACAGATAATTTAAATTTGATGTTTTTGAAATGGAAATTTTAATTTCAATTGATTTTGGAATTAGAAATTTGGGTTTAAAGTGAAAAGCTTTTGAAATGGAATTTCAAATATAAAAGTTATTTTGAATAACTTAATCGAGTTTTGAAAATTTAAATAATTTGATTTAAATTTGAATTCAAGTTTGAAATTGAATCCTATGATTTGAAACTAGGATTTAAAAATGTTATAAATGTGTTTATCTGAAGTTAAACCATTTAAAAGTATAATTTTGAGAATTTGAATTTAACCCAAGAACCTTAACTCGTATGAATAAATCAGATTTTTCTGAAATGAAACTGTTTATTTTAAATGATAAAAGCTTTCCGATAAGCAATGAAATTCCAAGTTAGTTAAAGGAATTTCAAGATTGAAGCGAAAATGGTTTTCCAAGTTATGAATGAATTCTTTTTGAAAGCTATGAATTAAATCTGTTTATTTTTAACAGATTTAAAATGATGTTTTGTTTAAACCATTCGAAATGAAACAGTTCGAAAGCTATAAGTTAGATTTAACGAGTTAATCCAATTGAAAAGGAAATTGATTTGAAAATCTGTGAATGAATCTTTTGTTTAAAAGATTAAAGTGTGGAAACTATTTAAACCGTAAAGATTGAATCTTTTTGTTTAAAGATTTGAAAATGGTAATTTGTTAAACCATTTGAAAAGAAAAGTTTGGGTTTAAGTTGTGACTTAATTGAAATCCCATATCCATATGTTTTTAAATATTACGCTCACTATTCGGTTTAGCCGGGAGAGGACCTTTGGGTCGTATAACCCATTCCGAATATGTGATACGTCGTATATGGATAGCATTTGAAGACCGGTGTTGAAGACCGGATATTTTTGAAAACGGAAGGATTACCGTCGAGTTACTCTGCATCGGCTGATCCCCGATATAGAGGTTTTATCATCCTTAGTGACGGGAAGTCCGGACGTGATTGGAAATTATCCGGATTTGCAAGGGCTTCGTGAGAAGTGCCTTCGGTTCTGTTCGAACCCGGAACAGACTTGTATGGATTGTATGTCTGACATTACACTTTGAGATATAAAGCCGATTTCTTTCAAATACATTTCTGTTGGTGGCGGAGAATTTATTCTCTTAGCTTAACACCCTTCTCTGAGACGTATGAGCTCAGAGGTTATGTAGTTGAAATTTATCAGCGATATATCCCAATTTGGTAATGTGGCATGCTGAGTGTTGCTGTGTGATGATCAGTGTTTGATCATTTGTGATATGATCATTTGTTTGATCATTTATCTTTGTGATCATAGGTTGATCATCTGTTGACCCAAAGCATGGCTTTGTGACAAAGCGTAGCTTTGTGGACGAGACTTCATCAGGGCCTCACAACCCGGAAATGGTTGAAACAGGATCGTTGCGGCAAGGTTATGAGGGTCGCGCCCTTTAGGGTATGTCATTTCCTTCTGGAAAAGGGTGGTATCATGGTATGGAGCCCAGATACTTACTCATGTGGATACACTTTATTATGTGTGATGTTGGTTATCGAAGCCTCGGATAAAGGTCCCAAAGGACCGGGGGGTGGCATATTCGTGAGTTACCTGTTACAGGGGTAACCCGGCCTTGTTTGGCAGAGAGCAGTTTGTCTCTCGGGGCGTCCCGCCAGAGGCGTTCCCATGCGACGGAAGGAAGTTCCTTAGCCTGACCATTTGTTGGAAATCCATCTTTCCAATACGGAACTTGTACGGTTTTAGTTGTAGAACCTGCCATCTACTTATGGTGGCGCCCCACTGTTTAGATGGTAGCTATAGTAGGCATAGTTCGAAATGTCTATGCTGGCTAAGATTAATATTATACTTTCGAAATGTTTTCTGCACTATGCACTAATGATAATATCCAATGATTTGCGTAGTAAGCATGTTTGACTATCATAAGAAGAAATCTCCTCCAATTCTGCGTTTGCATTGTGTGTGTGGTGGGAGGTCTTATGGTAGTTTCATTTTCCAAAAGCATTGTGGATTTCAATGTTTAAAATCCTTTGTTGTTGTTTAAAGATAAACTGTTTTTGTTGCTCACACCAGTCCCATGACTGATCCGGAGTTTATTGTTCCCTTCCTAAACTCTGGGTGCTCATAATTTTCCACACGAGCAGTCTAGAGTTGGGTTTCTTTTCAGATATTCAGGTTTAGTAGATTATCTGGAGCTAGTTCATTCATCGGAGTTGCTTATCTTGGAGTTGTGGATTCATTCTTGTCTGAAGATCATTTTGGAGTTATCACTTCTATTGATATTGTTCCGCTACTGATGTTATCTTTTCTTTTCCGCTGCTATTTCTTGTATCATATCTCTGATGTATATTGATATCTGTTGTATCATTCTGTTGTACCTGTCATTGTATCAATGTTATGTAATTGATATATTCTTTTTCCGCTGTGTTGTTATACTTAATGGTGTTATAAGCTCCGGCGAATCGGATTTGAACGGTCGAATCTACGGCATTCGAGTACGATGTAAAGTATGAATGTCGATTTTCGAGCGGGCAAAACCCGATCCGTCACATTCACTATGGGTTGAAATGATACATACCCGAACGGACTTTAGAATAGGAAAAAATCATTATGGGCTGAAATGATAGGCCTGAACGGTTTTTATTTATTTATTTAAACTTGGGATTGCGGGTTTGAAATGATAGAACCCGTATTTTTGCTTTTTAAACTGCGGATTGAAATGATACATATTTGTATCACTTGACCTAGGTTAGAAAACTATATACAGGCCCGTGGTTATTTTTATAAAGTATTTTGAATATTTTAAATATTTTTAAAAGTGTAAAATTATGAAAATTTGATTTAAATTGGATTTTTAATGTTTAAATAAAGAAATTTGGATTTTTCTAGAAGTTAAAAATGTAATTTAAATGAATGGTAAAAGTGAATTTTTGAAATATAACTTAAGTTTGGAAATTTGGAATTTTGGTTTTAAAATGATATTTAAGTTATATAAATAAAATGGAAATTTAATTATATTTGGAAAATTGTAAATATGATAATTTGATTTGAATTTGAATTTAAATGATTTAATAAAGTGTTATTGAGTTTTCTATGTATTAAAATGGTCAAATAAATGAATGCTTAAAAGTGTAATTTTAAAATATAACTTGACTTGGAAATGTGAATTTGGTTTTTATTTAAGGTTTAAGTTAATTAAATAAAATTGAAAATTTAGTTTAATTTGTGAAATGGAAATAAAATATAAGTGTTAAGTTTATTTGTTAAAAATGTGAAGAAAAGAAAATTGTACATTTGGATTTGTTAAGTAAAATTATTGGAAATTTGGATTTTACTGTAAATGTTTCTTATAAAAATCATAAATTAAAAGAGTAATTTTAATGAACATTTTTGAATGTCAAAATATGATTTTTATAATGTTTAAAAGGTTTAATATTGAAGGTTATTATTTGCTGGAAATACACTAAAATCTGGAAATTACTTTTTATAGCATTCAAAAATGTTATGATGTCTGTAAATGAACTAAAACTTAAATAAGAGGCTATTACAGCGGTTCTGTAATGTTGTAGTTTCTGAAGTAAATTAAAAGGCTAAAAACTTAATAAAGGCCTATTACAGCAGTTCTGTATATGCTGTAGTGGTCTGATGTCTTTGCTGAATTTAATGAAAACCTTTATTATGAAACCTGAGCTATTACAGCATTTCTGGAAATGCTGTCTTTACTGAATTGAACTAATTTTCAACTAAAATTGAGATTTTACAACAGTTTTAAATGCTGTCTTTGCTGAATAAAAATGTTTCAAGTATAACTTATAACAGCTTTTCTAAATGTTGTGAAAGGCTAAAATTTTCAATGTTTATGGTTTTTAACTAAGTAAATGAGCTCAGAATGGTTCGAAACTTTGGAAATTTAATACTTGACTTGAAAGAATAATAACTTCACTTTTAAATGGTTAAATGAATTAATTTAATTGGAATATAAACTATTTAAAGGGTGATTTGGTAGAAAAATAAATGAATGATATTTTGGAATTTTAAAAGGTATTTTATTTGATAAATTGGATTTGAATTCAAATAATGATTGAAAGGAAGATTTGAAAAGATATGATATTTTGTTAAATTGAAATGGTTTGGAAATGATTTAATCTTTATTTTGATAAAGATTTGGATTTTAAATGATATTTAATTTTGAAGTATAAAATATTGTTCTGAAATATTATAACCACGGGTATACTTCTCTGTATGTCATTTGATTTCCTAATGATGGTTGTGATGCACATTTACACTGTTAGTTGCATTGTTTACTTCGATATGGACATTTCTGTGATATTGTTATTACTGTTTAATTGATGGTTTTATGGATCCTTAAAGGATGGGCGATCCCAAGCATCCTTTAAGTTATTATGCATTTATATTACAGCTCACTTGAGTTGGTTTACATTGTATAAGTATGTATGTCCTGACTCGAGTGTTTTGTGTTTTACTTTACGCTCGGGTCAGCCTGAGAATCACAGCTTTGGATTCACCTTCTGGAGCTAGAGATCTGTTGGAGCTTATTTATCTATCGGTCCATCGACTTCTATTCCAGTTATTTCCTATTCAGTATTTGTCTCGGTATTATTGATTTATGTATCTTGACTTCTATTATATTTATTTTGACTATGAGATTTTGTATATGTTTTGAGAGTTTGTATATAGTAGCTTCATGAACTACTATGGTATTTTATTTCCGCTGCGAGTTATTCTGATATTCTATATCTGTGATTCTGTGTTTGATTTTATTTGCTCCAAATTTTATTACAATATGTTGTTTTGAATTATTCAAGTCAGACATGTGTGGATTATTGTCGATTTGAATGGTCCAAAATAGTGGGTCGTTACAATTCTGAATTTATCAGTTGATTTTGTTGATGGTGAGCATTGGTGAGGGTTCATATGTGGAACCAAAAGTTGTCGATCATAGTTTATGGCTATGCAACGAGAACAGAGGTTTCTAATTAAGAGGCCTGATCAAAGTCCACACTAGGAAATCGGGTGAGCAATACTAGTTCGGAAGTGAAGTTATTTGTCTAAGTAAGTGATCAAATCAGATTTTACATAGGGATGATCTAGTTACATCATACGGACTGATGAATAGTTTAAGTGTTTCTGGGAATTACGGTTGTGATACAATTTCGGGAACAAAATTCATTTAAGAGGGGAAGAGTGTAACGACCTGGAATTTTACCACCTTGATTTGCGAATATTTAATAAATTTTAATTATTCAAATAATAGATTTTATAATTAAAATATAACTCTTTTAAATAATAACAAATGATGGTCAAATAGATTTGTAACGACTCAGGATTTTTCCACTTTAAAATAGGCTACTTAAATATATTTTATATAATCAATAAATGGATTTTTAAACCTATTTTAATTATTTAATAATGATGATAAAATAGTTTTCAAAATTTGTTTACCAATATTGATAGTTCAAATAAAAATAGAAAATATGACCGAAGAACGTTTTTCGAAATTTCAACATTTCGACACCCAAAAGTGATCGGGAACATTGCGCACACATGTGCAACCTGCACACACTTATATATGACAGGATTAGTAATAATAAAACACTCTTATTTACATACTAACACATATTTGATTAAGCATAAAAGTGGATGTGACAAATTATGTTATAAAAGGCATATATATACATACAAACACATTTATATATATACAAATGTCATGCCATACCTTAAGTACCCTACAACATGGCCTGGGGGAGGGGGTAACGTGTATACGTGAGGGAGAGGGGAGGTATTGGTGCATGCATGCATGCATGTATTATTTTATTAAGCTACATTACATAATTTAATAAATTCCTAAGCCTATAAATACTCCTCTCATTCTTACGTCTCTTCTTTGTTTTCATTTACATTATCATGTCAAAACCCTCATCTTATCTTCATGTATTTCCATGGCTTCCATCTCTAAATTCCTAAGAGAAAAAGTTAGTAAAAACATTTGAAAACATAGCTTAAATCACTCTGTTTCAATTTCTTAACTCTTCTCTTCAAAAAGTAACCACACATCTCTCCAAAACATCCAAGGCCGAGCCCAATAATAGCCTAGGTCGAGCCACTTCAAGCCCACTAAGGTCCATATTTTCAAGGCTAGGTGCAAGCTCTAGGTCTAGTGCAAGTTCAGTAGAAGTTAGGCTTAGTTTCGGTTCACTTTGGTGAGTAAAGTTCACATTTTTAAAACTCAAGTTATTAACTTTTTAAAGTTGTAAAATTTATGGGTTAAAATGTTGCTTAAGTATGTAGTAATGTTATATATTGTGTATGTATGTATATATTTTTATTGGTATTGATTGCTTATGTCGAAGTTTGTGTAGGCGATAAAGATTATACCTTGAATATTGGAAAAGTTAGTTAGTATTGTGAAGTAATAATTTGTTTATGATGTGCTATAATGTTATGACATGATATTATATTTGAATGTTGTATTTGTTGTATGTGGGTTCATGACACAAAGGTAGCAATTTGCTAACCAAAAGCGACGTAGAAATCCGCTTTTTGTCAAAAGTTTGATTTTTGTTTCAAAGTGAAAAGTTTTCAAGTTTAAAACTTTAATTTGATTTTCAAAAGTTTATCTTCGTGTTTCAAATAGGATAAGAGTTCAAAAGGAAAGTTTTAAAAGTTAAAAAAAAAGAAGTTTCAAGTTTTTGAAATTACGGGTCCGTGTAGCGATAGTCGCTATATGCGTAGTTCGGAAAAAATTTAACTAGTTTTCTAAAACAAACTTGTTATCACTTAGAAATCCTTTTGGAAATGTTTTTCAACTTTAATAAAGTAATTAGAGAACAATTGTTTAATTAATTATTTTTTTAATGATTATTTAGTTAATTAATTAATAAAGGTAATTAGTACTTAATCATTTGTTAATAATGGTTTTTAAACTTAAATGTTAATCAATTGAGTTAACCATGATTTTTTACTTAATTAAAGTTGATTATTATTTCATTATTAATTAAGGATTAACAAATTATTATTTAACTACTTATTTTGACAATTATTAATCAATTATTATTTTAAAACGGGGTTTTATTTAATTGATCTTTGATTAAAGTTAATTATGTTTTAATAAGGTTTAGTTACTTTTAATTAGAGTTTAATTGTTGTTTAATAAGGATTTGATTCTCATTTACAAGGGTTTTAATTTATTTTAAAATCGCTTTGATATTAAGTAATCAGTTTTGTTTTAAAATGTTTTCTTTCAAATTGTTTTAAATCAAGGAATTTCTGTGTCGCTTGCTTTAAGTAACCTCGTATGATTATGAAAACTAAATGACATATATTAGTAGACAAAACACCATTCTACTATTACAATTAACTTGGACATTTATTTAAGTTGATTGATTGTTATGTGTTGATCCCTTATATACCTGTTGTTATGTGATGCCACATTAAATTGGGTAAGTAAAACCAAACTAAAAGTACCATGTGCTCATTAAGCCTCCGTTTGATTTTATAAATATAAATTTTCATTTTCTTTTTGAAATGGTTTCAAAGTTATTGCATTTTGAACAAGATATTTTACGGATATTAGCAAATGGTTCTATTAAAAATGTTTTTAACTAATGAGAATGGTTTTCCATGTTATAAAAAGAAGTTTTTATAAAGAGTTTTATAACGGAATTTGAAAATATACAAGGTGTTTTGGGTAAATGAATTTGAGTTTTTAAGCAAAGAAGATTTTATAAATAAGGAAGATTTATAAAAAGGATTTGCTTGTTAAAGGAAGCCAAATTGATTTAAGGTTATTTAAGAAGTTGTTTAACAGGAAAGGTTTATAAAGAAGTTATATAAATGATTTGGGGTATTTATAAAAGAAGTTTTAGAAAATGATTTAGATATTCATAAAGGGAGTTTATAAAAAGGTTTGGATATTTATAAGAAATTTATATCAAAAAAGTTTGGATGTTTATACAAGCAATTAATATAAATGATTTGGAATATTTATAAAGGGTTTATAAGTGAATTTGAAAGTGGGAAAGTACTTTGCATTGGTTTTGATTTCAAATAAAAAGAGATTTCATGAATGAAATAGATTTGTTTAAAAATGATTTATCGAAAGAAGTATAAAAAGAATTTGAGATCTGGGTTTCTTTAGACTGACCTTTTAAAAAGGGTGTTATGCAACGTCTATTCCACACTTCTAACGACTCGTATTTTTAACTATTTTAAATTATTGAATTTAATATTATTATTTAACAAAAATGGTCAGAAATAAATATTAATGATTTGTTAATGTAGTTTATTGAATATGAACTTGAATTAAATTTTGCAATAACCAATTTCGAAGATTTTGGCAATAACAAGTATTGAAATCAAATTTTGAGTATTGAATGTGTTTATAATCAATAGCGAGAACTGAACAATAAATGTTGAATTATTTAGATGAAACTAAAATAATTGTTTGATAACTAAAATTTATTTGAAATCTAATATTGGGATTTATTGAAATTCCAATATTGGAATTCATCAAAATTGGATTATTGGAATATTTTAAATAAAGAAGTGAAACTAAGTGTAGTAGTTGTTTTATCATTTAGATTCGTTTAAAAGTAAATTTTATAAGTTAAATAACTTATATATATATATATAATATGGTGATTTATTGGATAATTAAATTATTTAAATTTAATATTGGAAATTATTTAAATAATTGAATCCTGAATTTAATATGAATGAAAATGATGTCAAAAGTTGATTTAAACTTTATTCAAACAAGAATGAAAATTGTTAACTCCTAAAATTTAATTTAAAGGTGATTAAATTGATTTTGGAAATTACTTATCTTAATTAACGGGTAAAAATAGTCTTTTAGGTCACTGTCTCAGATTTCGATGAAACCGGTTTCATCGAATCCGTAATAGTGAATTATTATAGGATTTCAAGTTTCTTAGCGATCAGACTTATCGACTGGTCGTGCGAGCTTGAAACACATATAAATTAATTAAAGAAATTTAATTAAAATAATTTGATTTGAAAAGGTATCTTCTGCATACGATCGAATTAGGCCTCGAGACTAGTTTCATTGTGTTCGGAATGGGGGTATAACATATAGAACGCTAGGCGGTACGCTTTGTTTGGAGTTCGAAATTTTCGGACGTGAATAGTTGTAATGACCCTAAAATAAAATAAAATAAAATGATATATATTTATATTAGAAAATTCTGAGATATATATATATATATATATATATATATAAGTATATATATTGCATTTAAAACAGAAAAGAATTTGGCAATAAATAAAATTGCATGGGAGCTTCTGTTTGATAAAATGCAAGGAATTAAGGTAATTAAGAAAGGAATTGGAACTCAAAAATAAGTATAGCTTTATGTCCAAAGAATTATGTAAATATGTACAAATGGGGTGTTTTCTGTTTTATGTAAAGGTAGAATAAAAATTAAATTAATAAAAAGGTTTATAAGTCTTATAGTTGTGCTAAAAATAATTAGCATAATATATGTGATTTTTATTTAAATATAGAAGGAGTTACTGATCTGACAAAGAGGCAGAAATATACATATGTATACATACAAAATCAAATAAAAATTTCCATATCTTATTTATTTCAAGCAAATAATATGAGTGAATGATTTTAATAAGGTATGTTAGTATGCATGATTGAATGGAGGTAATAGATAGGTAGAAAATACAAAGGAGATTTTCAAATTCCTTAAACTTATAAAAAGAAATGAATAAAGGATCACATGCATATGGCATGAACAAAATAGAAACATGAAAATAGCATGCAGTGTTTAAAATGTTCAACTCCCGAAATAACCAATTAAAGTAACTTGATGTGTGCATTTCCCATTTAGGACCACACAGGAATGAGATGTATGCATGAACAGCTAAGGGTATTAGGAGAATTACCCATTTTCTTAAACCCTAGAATGGATTTATAAATAACTGCACATAGCCAAAACCATCACTCTCTCGGGATCAAAAACAAAATAAAATAAACAAGGAAGAAACACTAGCTTGAGGCTTTGGGGGATTTGCTGTTCTAAGAAATTAAGGCAGTAAAAGGAAAAACATTATGTGAGTATTTATCCTTGGTATGCAATGGCATTAAGTCCTATTGCAGGCAGCCTAGAATATTATGAGACATTTAAATCTCTGAATTAATTTTGTTATGGGTGATATGGATGTTTGTTTGTGCATTTTTTGTTTGTTTGTTTGGAGTATTAATCTGTAAGTGGGCTTTTGGTGTTACCATGATTGGAGCATTCTTGTTCTATCTTAGTATCATTAAACATGGATATAGATTAAACAGGGGAACATGGGGTTGAATCAGAAAAATATACAAGCAGTTATATCTTTCTGAAATATGAATGAAAGAAAAAACTAAATTGGTCACTTGGGAGTTAGTCAATGATTTGCTTACTTCAGGTGGAAGCAAGTATATGCATGGTGCAACTGCACCCTGAGGCCTTTGTGTGTTGGAATAATTTAAACAACCTGGGAGTTTCCTTCACAATGCATACATAGTATTCATTTGACAAGGAGTTAAAGACCATAAAATAAATGGGGACAGGGGTTTAAAAATCTGGGTTATAAATATCCAGATATGGTGTTAATTTAATCAAGTTAAACTTGTTCATTGATTAGTTGCTGGGTGAAAAATTGGAGTATAAAACCTGGGTTTATTTATCTAGGTTTGGGGAGAATAAATCAAGAATTATACATATGTTTATCTTTACTGTTTGCTGTGTATTTGTTTGAATAGATGAATGTGTTTTTTTTGTATTACCTTGTATGAACCAAAACATGCTAAGTATAAACATCTGTTAAACTAGGAAGGCACTGCAAGATTATGTTTTAAAATTATGAATATGTATACAAAATTTATAAATGCTCATACCAGTGAAAACTGACCCTTTTGGTTGCCCTTGCAATCATCTGGGTGTCTCAAAAATCCTTTGGGGCAGCTAAATGATTTGCTTGCAGGAAATTGAAGTTGGCTTGATGAGTAGAGAAGGCATTGGCTGCTAGAATAAATAAGAGAGACTTGTTTTTAAAATTTGCAGATGCATTGTAATGAAATTACTAGACACATTTTATTTTCTGTAATTGAAGTTACTTTTAGGAAACTTTTTAAGTATTTTGAGTTGAAGATATGTACTTAATCAAAACCTGTTATGAGTGATCATGGATGATGGTTGGTTAACTACAAATTTATTTTATGAATGTCTGATTTGGAGAAAATAAGGAGTTAGACATGTCATATGCATATGATATGGATATATATATATTTGAACTCTGATTTTTATTGCTTATGTTTTGCCTTATGGAAATTAAAAAGCTAAGGGGATTGATTTTTAATGAACACTCAAGATTTTAGTAGAATATTCAAGTGAGATGAATTTGTGCATTGCAGGTAAGTGATACTTGCATATGCACGAATTCTGGAAATTTGTAAGTAATTGAGTATTTAAGTTTAACCTCTGAGAAAACTTGTCAACAATTTTAGACGTCTAAGATCAAATTAGACGTCTGTCATAAAAATTTAGACGTCTGAGATCGAATTTAGACGTCTGTCAACAAAAATTTAGATGTCTGAATTTAGTTCAAAATGTTTTCTACTCTCTGTTTAAAATTTAGACACTCTAAGACGTCTGTCATAAAAATTTAGACGTCTGAGATCTAATTTAGACGTCTGTCAACAAAAATTTAGATGTCTGAATTTAGTTCAAAATGTTTTCTACTCTCTGTTTAAAATTTAGACACTCTGAGACGTCTGTCATAAAAATTTAGACGTCTGAGATCTAATTTAGATGTCTGTCAACAAAAATTTAGATGTCTGAATTTAGTTCAAAATGTTTTCTACTCTCTGTTTAAAAATTTAGACACTCTGATACGTCTGTCATAAAAATTTAGACGTCTGAGATCGAATCTAGACGTCTGTCATAAAAATTTAGACGTCTGAACTGCTGATTTTGCCTAATTTGCCTATTTTCGAGTAAATTTCCAAGGTTTATCGATTTTTGTCAATCCAACTTATTGTTATTAATTATTATCAACTTTGATAACTATCATGAGATCAAGTAAATACTATTTTAGAGTTAAATAGAATTATCTAGGCAAGATATGACAGGGACGCGGAAGATGATCTTAAGGCTATTTAACACTAGAGGGGGGGTGAATAGTGTTTTAAGAATTTCTTTAAAACTTCTTTGATTTAAATTGATTTAACTATCTTAATGCAAATACACAATCATAGATCAAATCACAGAATCACAAACAGATGCAAATATAAATAAAAAGCAAGTAAAGGAAAGAACACACCAGGAATTTTATACTGGTTCGGTGTTACCCTACATCCAGTCCTGCACAACTCGTACGGCTTTCTATTCAATAATAATCTAGATTACAATCCCTCGATTCCAAGGCAACGAGGTACACCCTCCAGATTCTTAGGTCTCTGGGTAGAACCACTTGATTCACAGGACACAAGTTCACCCGATCGATTTCCAAGGACACGATCACACCTTTATAACCCTAAACAAGTTTCTTTGAGTACAAATGTATCTATAACTCTGATAAGCACTGAGATTCTTTGAAGAGAGTGGCAGAGAATCAAACTAAAGATATTCTGGTTTTATTCACTTAAGATTTCGGCAGAATATGGATAGGATGATTAGAAAATAAGATAAGAGAGTAAAGAGGAGAGAAAATAAAGAAAGTAGTTACTGGAAAACGTCCATAACAGTCTCTATTTATAGAGAATGAATGGATGTGTCCATTCAAAGAGATTTAAACGAATAGACACTTCTTTTGAAAAACAACCTTTGCTATAACGGGAAGCATGTCGACATGACGAGTAACTATGATGTCGACATGGTCTAGTAAAAATGATGATTTGCTTTTCTTTGAAAATGATGATTTAAAACATATGCAACTTTATTCAAATGGACTCTATGTATTTGTAGAAGGTATTTAGAAGTAGAAATACTTATGAATATATATATGTATATATACTAAAATATATTTAAAATCAAGGTAAATAAACTAAAGTAAATATAATATTAAAATAGATTTTGAGGCTAAAATATCAAGGACAATTTTGAAATCAAAATATAACAAAATGATAAATATGATTTTGAGGCTAAAACATTTTTGGAAATACGAACGAAGGTTTTTCTTTTGAAAAGGAATATTTGAAAATCATTTTATGAAACAAGAGATAATTTTGAAAATCATTTTGAATCAAAATTAGTGGATAACAAAATAGGGCTACTATCCGTTCCACTAGATATTTCGTGAGTTCCATCTCACTAGGGTTCCATCCCTTTAACAAGAACGAAGTGGATTCCATTCCACGAGTAAATTGGATAAAAAAGAATGATAGTGCTTTCAAGGAGTTTTAACAAATATCTAACCTAACTATATTATTTGTCTTGAACTCTTGAATATCTTGAATCTCATGAGTCTTCAATCTTGAACTCTTGATCTTTGTCTTCTTTACTGTACAGTCTTCTTTTGTTGATACCTACATATAGATTTCCTGCACATATATATTTTATAACACTTCTATAGTTGTTGTCATCAAAACCACTATCCTATGGACTAACAAGATAAATATATATAAGTGTTAGAATTTGTCAAAGTGCACCTATGGCAGTAGAACAAGACTTAGAAAAGAAATAAGTGGCTATGTCAATAGCTTGTATGGTAGTTTGATTTCTATTTGATTTAAATTCCCTCTGATAAAAAAATATAATAATAATAAAGAAACAATTGTATATCATCAAATATACAATTGACTTAGTTTGTTTGTACACTGATATGATTATATTGGTAAAACCAGGGTCTTGGGAAAAATATTTGGAAATTATATAAACATTCAAATATAAAAGAATTGGGGTTTAGTGGTGAATGCCTCTTGAAAGTTTTAAAAAAAAGTCTATGTGTTATAGAGTGAGGGTCACCACAGTTGGTATCAGAGCTATGTTTTGAACAACATAGTAAATATTATTGTATGCATATGGATGTTTGAATGCATTGTTTGAATTATTGATGTTGAATGCTTTTGTTTTATGACTGAATAAAAAAAAATACATGTGTACATGTGATACATGCACAGTGTGCACAGAAATAAAAATGAACCAAGTAAAGACACCAAAAATAATAGGGGTAAATAAACTAATGTAAAAATCATATTTATAGCATTATGGTAGGACCAAGGCACCATACAGGTGCAGGATCATCACGAGAGCCACCTGTGATGAGCATGGAGGATTTTGTGAGAGCTTTAAGGGATGGAATGGCACCAAGGCAAGACAATCCTCATGAGGAACTCTCCAAACTGCTTAAGACATGTACCACTTTGGGAGGAAAGGATTTTGAAGGTACTGAAGGAGCTATAGGTGTTCAAACTTGGATAAGAACTATGGAGAGGGTCTTCACAGATATGCAAATCAATGACCAAAGGAAGAGACAGATAGCTTCAAGGAAATTGAAGGGGGTTGCACTGGATTGGTGGGAAGTTGTGACAGCAGGAAGACAAGAGGATACTATCACTTGGAATGATTTCAAGGACATGCTTGAGGCCAGATTTGTCCCAACATCTACCAAGGCCACACTGCTTGAAGACTTTATCAGATTAAGGCAAGGAAGCATGTGTGTGAATGAATACACTCAGAAGTTTGAAGCATTATCCAAGTATGGACTGGTGTTAATAGGGAATGCAGAAGCAAAGAATGCAAGGTACATTCAAGGCTTGAACCCTAGTTTGTCAAGGGCGATGTTGCCATACAAGGACAAAACCTTTGATCAAGTAATTGATCTAACTCTCTCATTTGAGCAACATGACACTGCAAGAGAGAAATTCAGGAATATGAAGCTCAATAAGAAGAAGGGTGGCCAGAACAAAGTGCAACCTTATGACAAGAGAAATGTAAGTAAAGGAGTTAAGAAAGGGGAAGGAGCAATAGCACCTGAAAACAAGAAATTCACTCATTGTTTTAATTGTGGAAAAGCTGGACATTATAGTAACCAATGCCCTGACCCCAAGATACCCAGAGGAGGCTGCTATAATTGTGGAAAGATGGGTCATCTCAAGAAGGATTGCCCAGAAACCAATAGAGGAACAGCAAGGGTAGGAGCTTTGGCAACAGGTAACACTGGGAATGTTGGGCAACTTGAAGGTATAATTTTTATTCATACCCAACCCATATCAGTAATATATGACACTGGTGCCTCACATTCACTAATATCTTTGGAAATTGTAAAGAAGTTAACACTTGCATGTGTTTCCATTGATCGGCCCTTGGTTGTACACAGTCCCATAGGGAGTCATTGTATGTTGGGGATGAAGTGTATGGGTCTGAAATTAATTATAGGGGGTTATGAATTTAATTCAGATCTATATACCTTAAATTATCCTAGTATTGGGATTATTTTGGGGGTAGATTGGTTAATGAGAAATAAAGCAATTTTAAATTTAGAAAACCTTACTATTTCTTTGGAAACAAATGAAGGCAAAAGAATTACCATCTTAAGTGAAATAGCAAAGAATACATGTTTTAATAAAATCTGGAGTATTAATGAAGTTCAAAAGGAATTAAAAATAGAGGAAATCCCGGTAGTCAATGGATATATAGATGTGTTTGGAGAAGTGAAGGGAATTCCTCAAAACAGACCAGTTGAATTTAGAATAAAATTAATTCCTGGAACAAATCCAATCATTAAGAAGCCTTATAGAATGGGTCCAAAAGAGTTGGTAGAATTAAAACATCAACTAGAAGAATTAGAAGAGAAAGGATTCATAAGATCAAGTAGTTCCAGTTGGGGTTCCCCAGTGCTTTTTGTTAAGAAACATGATGGAACAATGAGGTTGTGTGTGGACTATAGGGATTAAACAAGGTAACTATTAAAAATAAGTACCCACTGCCTAGAATAGATGATCTATTTGATCAATTGCATGAGGCTAGAATATTTTCAAGGCTAGACTTAGCCTCTGGATTTCATCAGATGAAAGTTGCAGAGGAAAGCATTGAGTACACAGCCTTTAATACAAGGTATGGCCTTTATGAATTTCTAGTAATGCCATTTGGCTTGACCAATGCTCCCTCCTATTTTGTAGACTTGATGAATAGAATTTTTAGAGACTTTTTGGATAAGTTTGTCTTGGTATTTATAGATGACATATTAATTTATTCAAAGTCAGAAAATGATCATGCTATGCACCTACATTTAGTATTATCCAGACTTAGAGAGCATGAATTAAAATCCAAGTATTCAAAGTGTATATTTTGGCAACATGAAGTAAAATTCTTAGGACACATAGTGTCACAGCAGGGAGTAAGTGTAGATCCAAGCAAGGTCATTGCAGTTCAATCATGGAGTAGACCCAAGACAGTGACTGAGGTGAGGTCATTCTTAGGTTTGGCAGGGTATTATAGGAGGTTCATCAAGGATTTTTCAAGAATAGCCGCACCAATGACCAAACTAACCAAGAAGAACCAACCATATGTATGGACTGAGCAGTGTGAACAAGCTTTTGAGAAATTGAAGCAAGCATTGGTGGAAGCTCCTGTCCTACAAATCCCAGAAGCAAATGAAGGAATGGTTGTATACACTGATGCTAGTGGATCTGGGTTAGGTGCAGTGCTTATGCAACATGGCAAGGTAGTGGCATATGCATCAAGACAGCTTAAACCTAATGAAACCAAATATGCAACTCATGATCTAGAATTAGCTGCAATAGTGTTTGCACTAAAACTATGGAGGCATTATTTGCTTGGGGCAAAATTTGAATTATTCACAGATCATCAAGCATTGAAATATTTATTTTCTCAAAAAGATTTAAATATGAGGCAAGCAAGGTGGTTGGAGTTTCTAGCTGCATATGATTTAGACATATTGTACACTCCTGGAAAAGCTAATAGAGTAGCAGATGCTTTGAGCAAAAATCATGTTAGATTAGCCAGTTTGATGATTGATGAGTTTAAAAACCTTGCAGTGCTTGGGGAGGCAGATATATACAGCAAGGATGCAGTGAATTTTAAAGAACATGGAGATATGGTGGAGTATGGTACACTGGGAATAATCACAGTGAAGTCTAATCTGGTGGAGAAAGTTGGTAGCATGCAAGATCAAGATCAAAGTCTAAAGGAGAAGAAAGAAATGTTATTAAATAACATTGAGTCAGAGAATTTTAAAATAGATTCCCAAGGTTATTTGAGGAAAAATGATAAGCTTTGTGTACCAAACATTGCAGAATTGAAGGAAGAAATCATGAATGAGCATCACAAGACCAGGTACACCATACACCCTGGTGGTACTAAAATGTATCATGATTTAAAAAGAGGCTACTGGTGGGCAGGAATGAAGCAAGCAGTGGCAAGATATGTGGCAAAATGTTCCACATGTCAACAAATTAAAGCAGACCACCAAAAGCCCTCTGGCATGTTGCAACCTTTGGAGGTATCTCAGTGGAAATGGGAAAGTATTTCCATGGATTTGTGGATGGTTTGCCTAGAACTAAGAAAGGCAATGATAGTATATGGGTAATTGTTGATAGACTAACCAAATCAGCTCACTTTGTCCCTGTCAGGTCAGATAGGAATGCATTTAAGCTTGCACAATTGTTTATTAAGGAAGTGGTGAGGCTACATGGTATACCCAAGACCATTGTAAGTGATAGAGACACTTTGTTCACCTCAAGATTTTGGGAAAGCTTCCAAGAAGCAATGGGAACACAACTTTGTTTAAGCACTACCTACCATCCTCAAAGTGATGGGCAAACAGAGATAGTGAATAAAATATTGGAAGATTTACTTAGAGCATGTGTGCTTGATTTTGGGGGTAATTGGGAGGATCATATTCATTTGGCAGAATTCACTTACAACAATAGCTATCAATCAACCATAGGAATGGCTCCCTTTGAAGCCTTGTATGGGAGACCCTGCATGTCTCCTGCCTGTTGGTTGGAAGCAGGAGAAGGTGTACTATTGGGGCCAGATCATGTTAAAGAAACCACCAACATGATTGAATTGATTAGGCATAGAATGAAGGCAGCACAATCAAGACAAAAGTCTTATGCAGATAGAAAAAGGAAGCCAATGGAGTTTGAAGTAGGAGAGCATGTTTTTCTGAAAGTATCACCAATGAAGAAAGTGTTCAGGTTTGGAAAATCTGGTAAACTATCACCAAGATTTGTAGGACCATATGAAATTATGCAGAGAATTGGTGCTATGGCCTACAGACTTAAGTTACCTGAGGAGTTGAGTGGTGTGCATCCTGTATTTCATGTTTCTCAATTGAGAAAATGGGTGCATGATGAAGGAGAAATTCTGGAGTCACCTACTCAAGTTCAAGTCCAGAAGAATTTGGTTTATACAAATGAACCAGTAGGGATAGTTGCCAAGGAAGAGAAAAAGTTTAGGAACAAGGTGATCAAACTGGTGAAAATCCAATGGAGCTTGGACACTAATGATTGTACATGGGAGGTTGAAGACAAAATGAGGGCTAAATACCCCAATTTGTTTACTGGTGGAGAGGTATGTTTAAGCAGCCTAAGATAATTTTTCTAAATGTATTTATATATTGTTTGTTTCCATAAACTATGAGTATGGGGTTATGGAGTTAAAACAGGCTATGGATTAGTGCTTTTAATTGGAGAAAATAGGTGAAATTATGGGGACATAATTCCTTTAAGGGGGAGGGTATGTAATGACCCTAAAATAAAATAAAATAAAATGATATATATTTATATTAGAAAATTCTGAGATATATATATATATATAAGTATATATATTGCATTTAAAACAGAAAAGAATTTGGCAATAAATAAAATTGCATGGGAGAATCTGTTTGATAAAATGCAAGGAATTAAGGTAATTAAGAAAGGAATTGGAACTCAAAAATAAGTATAGCTTTATGTCCAAAGAATTATGTAAATATATACAAATGGGGTGTTTTCTGTTTTATATAAAGGTAGAATAAAAATTAAATTAATAAAAAGGTTTATAAGTCTTATAGTTGTGCTAAAAATAATTAGCATAATATATGTGATTTTTATTTAAATATAGAAGGAGTTACTGATCTGACAAAGAGGCAGAAATATACATATGTATACATACAAAATCAAATAAAAATTTCCATATCTTATTTATTTCAAGCAAATAATATAAGTGAATGATTTTAATAAGGTATGTTAGTATGCATGATTGAATGGAGGTAATAGATAGGTAGAAAATACAAAGGAGATTTTCAGATTCCTTAAACTTATAAAAAGAAATGAATAAAGGATCACATGCATATGGCATGAACAAAATAGAAACATGAAAATAGCATGCAGTGTTTAAAATGTTCAACTCCCGAAATAACCAATTAAAGTAACCTGATGTGTGCATTTCCCATTTAGGACCACACAGGAATGAGATGTATGCATGAACAGCTAAGGGTATTAGGAGAATTACCCATTTTCTTAAACCCTAGAATGGATTTATAAATAACTGCACATAGCCAAAACCATCACTCTCTCGGGATCAAAAACAAAATAAAATAAACAAGGAAGAAACACTAGCTTGAGGCTTTGGGGGATTTGCTGTTCTAAGAAATTAAGGCAGTAAAAGGAAAAACATTATGTGAGTATTTATCCTTGGTATGCAATGGCATTAAGTCCTATTGCAGGCAGCCTAGAATATTATGAGACATTTAAATCTCTGAATTAATTTTGTTATGGGTGATATGGATGTTTGTTTGTGCATTTTTTGTTTGTTTGTTTGGAGTATTAATCTGTAAGTGGGCTTTTGGTGTTACCATGATTGGAGCATTCTTGTTCTATCTTAGTATCATTAAACATGGATATAGATTAAACAGGGGAACATGGGGTTGAATCAGAAAAATATACAAGCAGTTATATCTTTCTGAAATATGAATGAAAGAAAAAACTAAATTGGTCACTTGGGAGTTAGTCAATGATTTGCTTACTTCAGGTGGAAGCAAGTATATGCATGGTGCAACTGCACCCTGAGGCCTTTGTGTGTTGGAATAATTTAAACAACCTGGGAGTTTCCTTCACAATGCATACATAGTATTCATTTGACAAGGAGTTAAAGACCATAAAATAAATGGGGACATGGGTTTAAAAATCTGGGTTATAAATATCCAGATATGGTGTTAATTTAATCAAGTTAAACTTGTTCATTGATTAGTTGTTGGGTGAAAATTTGGAGTATAAAACCTGGGTTTATTTATCTAGGTTTGGGGAGAATAAATCAAGAATTATACATATGTTTATCTTTATTGTTTGTTGTGTATTTGTTTGAATAGATGAATGTGTTTTTTTTGTATTACCTTGTATGAACCAAAACATGCTAAGTATAAACATCTGTTAAACTAGGAAGGCACTGCAAGATTATGTTTTAAAATTATGAATATGTATACAAAATTTATAAATGCTCGTACCAGTGAAAACTGACCCTTTTGGTTGCCCTTGCAATCATCTGGGTGTCTCAAAAATCCTTTGGGGCAGCTAAATGATTTGCTTGCAGGAAATTGAAGTTGGCTTAATGAGTAGAGAAGGCATTGGCTACTAGAATAAATAAGAGAGACTTGTTTTTAAAATTTGCAGATGCATTGTAATGAAATTACTAGACACATTTTATTTTCTGTAATTGAAGTTACTTTTAGGAAACTTTTTAAGTATTTTGAGTTGAAGATATGTACTTAATCAAAACCTGTTATGAGTGATCATGGATGATGGTTGGTTAACTACAAATTTATTTTATGAATGTCTAATTTGGAGAAAATAAGGAGTTAGACATGTCATATGCATATGATATGGATATATATATATATTTGAACTCTGATTTTTATTGCTTATGTTTTGCCTTATGGAAATTAAAAAGCTAAGGGGATTGATTTTTAATGAACACTCAAGATTTTAGTAGAATATTCAAGTGAGATGAATTTGTGCATGGCAGGTAAGTGATACTTGCATATGCACGAATTCTGGAAATTTGTAAGTAATTGAGTATTTAAGTTTAACCTCTGAGAAAACTTGTCAACAATTTTAGACGTCTAAGATCAAATTAGACGTCTGTCATAAAAATTTAGACGTCTGTCAACAAAAATTTAGATGTCTGAATTTAGTTCAAAATGTTTTCTACTCTCTGTTTAAAATTTAGACACTCTGAGACGTCTGTCATAAAAATTTAGACATCTGAGATCTAATTTAGACGTCTGTCAACAAAAATTTAGATGTCTGAATTTAGTTCAAAATGTTTTCTACTCTCTGTTTAAAATTTAGACACTCTGAGACGTCTGTCATAAAAATTTAGACGTCTGAGATCTAATTTAGATGTCTGTCAACAAAAATTTAGATGTCTGAATTTAGTTCAAAATGTTTTCTACTCTCTGTTTAAAAATTTAGACACTCTGAGACGTCTGTCATAAAAATTTAGACGTCTGAGATCGAATCTAGACGTCTGTCATAAAAATTTAGACGTCTGAACTGCTGATTTTGCCTAATTTGCCTATTTTCGAGTAAATTTCCAAGGTTTATCGATTTTTGTCAATCCAACTTATTGTTATTAATTATTATCAACTTTGATAACTATCATGAGATCAAGTAAATACTATTTTAGAGTTAAATAGAATTATCTAGGCAAGATAAATATATATAAGTGTTAGAATTTGTCAAAGTGCACCTATGGCAGTAGAACAAGACTTAGAAAAGAAATAAGTGGCTATGTCAATAGCTTGTATGGTAGTTTGATTTCTATTTGATTTAAATTCCCTCTGATAAAAAAATATAATAATAATAAAGAAACAATTGTATATCATCAAATATACAATTGACTTAGTTTGTTTGTACACTGATATGATTATATTGGTAAAACCAGGGTCTTGGGAAAAATATTTGGAAATTATATAAACATTCAAATATAAAAGAATTGGGGTTTAGTGGTGAATGCCTCTTGAAAGTTTAAAAAAAAAATCTATGTGTTATAGAGTGAGGGTCACCACAATAGTGTTTTGCAAAACTTCTATATAAGGACCTCAATTGCTCAAACCCTAAAAGGAAACGCAACCGCTCCTTTATATCGTTTAATGGCCAAAAATTCACGACCTTCTCTCCTCGATTTCTTCCAATCCGCTCAACGAAATCCCTCGACCCCAAAAGGGAAAATGTAGAGCTCGACGAGCTCTACACATCTACGGTTGGATCGTCGCAAAATTGCACGAAATTGCCAAGATCTGTGTTCGAAGTTCGTGCGTGTTTTGGTTTCTCAAGGACAATTAGCGGCGGCGGAGGTGAAGGTGCCTCTGGCGGCAGTGACTCGGAGGTAGGCGGTAGCGGTGGCGTGCTTGGATGGAGGTCTGACGGCCTAGGGAATCGTGCGCATGGATGATGTTGGCCATAGGTATCGGGTTAAATATTTTAATTATTTTATTATTATGTTAATAAAGTTTTAATTATATCGTATCTTAATAAATTGCATAACTTCCCCGTACGAGGTCCGATTCGAGCGAAATGAGTTGCATTGGATTCATATCGACGAAGGCTACAATATAGAATTGGATTGGGATTTATTCGAAGCTGAAAAATTTTCAGTTTCAAATAAAGGTGTGTTTTAAACGCTCACGAAGTACTAAAATATTTTTATGTTAGTTAAATTGATATCATGAAATAATTTAATTTTATAGACTGTTATTTGGTAATTTAAATTGACGTCTAAATTGACATCTGAATTGATTGTTAGAAATTAAAATTGACAGTTAAATTGAAATTGGAATTAAACCGCTATTTAAATTCCCGATTATTGATAATTAGTTAACTGTTGTGATTTATTGGTTGTTTTGGATGTTGATTGTGATGGATGCCTATTGGTTGATATTTTGGATGATTGGATGTTTATTGTTTTATATATATATTGTTATCACCCTGTATATTATTTGACAGTATCCAAAACTGTTATTTGAATTATTTCGAATAAATTAAGAAATAGGTTGAAATGATATATACATATGACACTTTGATTGGATTGAAATGATACATATCCGTCCCTGCAATTAAAATCGAAATAATTATTCACTTGGCCATAGGATAGAAAATTATATACGGACACCAGATTGGTTAAATTAAATAGTTTTAAATTCTTGAATTTGAATTTATTTAAATGAGTTGGTTTTAAAGAAATAAAAACCAAATTTATGAAGATTAAATAAATTTCAAATTTGAGCTTTGAAATGTTGAAATCGAAATTGGTTAGAGAAATTGTTTAAGAAATTTTTTGAAATGTGAAGTAAAATTCGACATATGACTTGAATTAAGAAAATTTAAATTGTTTTAAAGGTTTGAACTTTTACTTGAACTTCAAGTTATTTGAGTAAAACTGATATAAATCGATATTTCAAATTTGGGCTTGGGATTGAATTATTTTAAAAGGTTTGAATCTAAAATTTGAATATTAAAGTTTAAATTGATTTAAATATCGGTATTTTGAAATCAAACTTGAAATTGATATAAATTGAAATGGTTTAAAAAATAAGAACTGAATTGAAATTTAAACCATTGAATTGAATCGTT
Source organism: Allium fistulosum (assembly GCA_030737815.1). Taxonomy (NCBI): domain Eukaryota; kingdom Viridiplantae; phylum Streptophyta; class Magnoliopsida; order Asparagales; family Amaryllidaceae; genus Allium; species Allium fistulosum. Next base: position 1,262,085,139 of record CM060901.1, read on the forward strand.
GAATCAAATTTGAAGTCAAGAGGAACGTTTCGAATTGAAGTTAACTCGAATAGAAATTGAAATTGAGTTGATTTGAATTTAAATCGAAATTGAGTCGATTGAATTGAGAGATTTGAAATTGAATCGTTTGATTTAAATTTGGACCTAGGTCCAGATTTGTTGAAATGGAAAGAGACAGTTTGAGTTGAAACTATTCTCAAATAAATTATTTTAATATAAACTATTTAAAATCTATCTTTTTATATATTCAAATTATTTTGATTTTCCAAACTATTTTACTATATAAACCATTTTAATACTCAAACTATTTTATATCAAACTATTTTAACTATTTAAAAAATTTCAAACTATTTTCTATAAAAAAATTCCAACTGGTCAAGGTTGGAATGTTTATATTTAAATCGTTGATTTAAAGTTGAATTGGGTTAAAATGAAGTTATAACCTAAGTTGAAATTCGAAACGATTTTGAAAGTGAAATTGAGATACTGAAGTGAAAATGATTTTCAAGTGAAATTGACATATTTGAAGTAAATATGAAATTTCGAAATGAAATTGATTTTGAAGCGAATATGATATTTTGATATCAAGTATGAATCATTTTCGGAATGTAAAGTATCAACCGGTGTGTAAAACGACATTTGGCTGTTAAAGAGACCAGGGCCTCTTATTGGCATACTCTATGTCAATATTGGAACCGCTTTAACAACTGCGTATATGGAGGAAACTCCAGAATGAAGTGGTTGGATTTGGCGTACGTTTGCTGGATTTGAAGAAAGAGAACGATGATGGATAGACCGCGGCACTTGTGCCAATTTGAAGTGACTAAAATAGGACGACTTGATAGGCCCAAGTGGGCTAGCTACTCTTAGCGGACATCCATTCTTCGATTTTCTTCTTGGACTTTGTCCATACTATTACTTTTGATGTTGGTTTCAATTGGTGCACCTTGATTTGGGATGACCTACCTTTGACTTGATATGGGATGGATGGACGTGGTGGGCGATCGTGGGTACGATGCATTACCACCAACCCTACGACCCGAACTGGTAGTATCGTACCTTGGACATTGCCTCACGTGTCATGTCATACTTTTATCCCTATACGAGACCACTACGATTTTGGTTTAGTGTTGTCGTATCACGGCGCATCCCTATCACCCGACGTGCTACTAGGACGTTATACGCAAACTGTACAACAATGCTTAAAAACACGTTAACGGGGATTAATGTAAAGCCTTAACACTAAGAAAAATATTTATTTTACTGACTAGACATTACATATATAGCGTATTCTACTATATATAAATATTTTGACGGATCCTTAAGAGATGGAAAATCCCGTAACATCACTTGAGTTATTGCACGCACGTTATACACTGGATAGAAGATGTAAAACCCCGTAAACATCTTTGACGATGGTGCACTCATATTATATGTGATATTGATTTATCTCACATAAGGATATTTTAGTCCTGACTCGAATGTTTTGCCTATTCATTGCACTCAGGTTAGCCCTAAGTTTTTAGCGTATCGAAGATTATTTTTTGGAGGACGAAGACGAAGATTGGTATATTATTATTGCTAGTATTATTTCACCACACTGTTTGTTCCGCTGCATTATTCTATCATTCTGGTATGTATATAACTTTGATAAATGTTGTATAAATTATAATCAAATGCATAGTACAAGCAGCTTCATGAATTGTTTATTTGATTATTATTTTGTCATTCCGCTACGAGATTCTGTATTTGTTCTCTTCTTTTCTTATTTTTCTTAATTAACCTCATTGATTATCTATGTTTCAGATTGTTTGAGTTGGACATGTGTGGATTATTGTCGATAAAACCTTCCGAAATGTGGGTCGTCACAACACATAACACCAAGGGAGTAGTGTTTAGGGTTGTCCTTACCTCCAATTTAAACAACATTTGTTTGATCCATTTTAACATGATTTGGAAGTAAGAAGTTATTCACAAATGTTTTGTGTATATACTAATGTCTGAGAGTTTATGAATGTTTTAGACAAACGTTTTGAAAAAAGATTTATTAAATAAAGATTTGTTTTGAGGCTTAGTGGTTGCTATGGATAAATAAATCTTAAATGGAATTGGTTGTAGTTTGTTTATTTGATAGCTAAATAACCGACTATCAAATATGGACCCAAAATATAACTTTGGAAATATCTAGGAGAAACACGTCAGTTATATGGCACAGTCATCCTCGACGATGTTGTACTATGCATATAAATATTGTTTCGCTCTCCTAGGACAAATGATAAGGTCCATCTACTAATGGCTAGGAGGTGATCTCTGCTCTTATCTTTGGCTATTTATTTCCTAAAGAACTGGGGTTGAGTTTACCGAAAACTATCGAATGTTGTTTCGAAGAGACCGCGATTGGATATGTTATCCGAAAACCATTTAGTCTAATTTAATTGTTTCGAAGTGAAGACATCTTGAAGATGATGGAATTAAAGATGGAGCTCTTTGAAGTGCAAGGGTTGCTTGCTACTAATCCTAAGGGTGATTCCAAAATGGGTGTAGTAGAAATAGTGCCTTTGGTTTTTCCATATCCTTGACAACTTGTATGGATGAATGTTGGCATTGCGTTGTTGCCAGGAGGGCAGTGTTAGCGTTCCGAGTGGGAAGTGATGTATGAATGGTAAAATGTAGCCTCAAGCCTCATCATTAGGGAATGACTAAAACAGGGGAGATGCAGCAAGGCTAAGTGGGTCGCTCCCAATTAGGGTATGATCATCACTATCTAGAGTCGATATTATCTCTCATTTGTATGCTTCAGGCCCATTATCCAAGGAGTGATCATATTCGGTACTACTAGTCAAGTGGTAGGTCGGTTTTGTGTTGGCACGGTATCCCGACGAGGTCCTCGGTGTTATTTTATCTAGAGATGTAACTTGACGGGCGGTACTCTAGTAGCCCAGTCATTGTATGGAATCCATTCTCTAATAAGCACCATACGGACTTAGTTGTGCCCAACTATGTTGAAATGTGAGATGCAAGCATTTCAGCTATATTCATATTTTACTTTGACCTATAGACATTATTATAATATCAATGGATTTTCTATAGAAAATGTTTTGGTTATCGTAAGGAAAAAACCCGTCCATGTTTATGTGCGGCGTGGTCTTACGAGATGCCTTGATTTAAAGGTTTTTATAAAGTTAAGACTTATGATTTACTCACACCAGACCCATGTCTGACCCGAAGTTTATTTCTTTTCCTAAACTCTTGGGTGCGCAAATTTGAATGGGCAGCCAAGTAATTCAGGTTTTCCGCAAATTCATCTTGGAGGAGCTTTTAGCAGGTGGCTTCATTGATAGCTAGTTATAACCTTGTTTTCCAATGTATTATATGTATATTTTATCTATTTGGTGGGGACAGACTGTTATAACTATCCTAGGGGAGAATTTGTATTAGAATGACTCTATTGTAACATATTTGAAATGACTTTGTAATATATTATGTTGAGTAATATATATCGTTCCGTTGCGTTGTGAGATTCTGCGTTGTAAGTTTCTTCTCTTCTATCTTTTCTTCCTTTTTCTTTTACCCTTAAGGGCTCATCTTTCAAAGTAAGAAAAGCGGTTTGTTACACTCATATCCTATTTTTGAGTCTTATAAATTTATTTATTAATTTTTATTTATTTTACAAGGTGTTGCAGTCTTCTCTTATTAAAAAAAATTTGTTCCCGAAATTCCTCAAGGATCGAATCATGCAACTAGCATGCAATCATTCTAAACTATACAATCAATTTTGCAGCCAATCGTGTACAAGTGCACGATGTATCACAACACATATAATATGTATACATAATAAGACTAAATCGGTGCGTCCTATATGAATGCATTCTTTAAAACAATTTTGAAAATATAATGCAAATAACCTATATATACTGGCAGTTCTATATGTATGCAAGTTTTCCAAAACTAAAATCTTTGTTTTCACACAACAATTTCCATACTCCTACAAATAGGAGTATGGTTGAACCAATTTTGAATCCTATCCCTACCATTCAATCCTTAACACACAATTTCTAACATCCAAAATTTTAAAAATTTAGTTTTCTTAAATCTGTATTCTTATGCCGGAAAATGAATTTAGATGGAGAATTTATATTTCCACCCTTTTTTGTATACCAATTCCGTTTTACCTTGGAACCTTCTCTTTTGCCTTCAAATCTTTTTCATCATTTCCAAGTACAATTTCCATAAGGAGGTTTATTTTTAAATTAAAAAAAGAATTATTTAAAAAAAAAGTTTTTGTTTATTGTCAACAAGTTATGGAAATAGAAATTCCAAAGCTAAAACAGCTTTTTTCCTTATTTATATTTGTGTTTTGTATATAGTCACACTTACTAAACATTAAATTTCATATTCGCTAACACATCGGCCCTCCCTACACTAAGCATATGGCATTTTTAAACCAGAGGTTTTCTCATCTTCCGTTCAAAATCTTTTTCCCTTTCAATTAAATTTGTAAAATGGTTTGAAATCTCTAAAAAAAAATTGAACACAATATTTCGAAAGCATTTGCCTTTGCATCTTTAAAACAAATCAAGCCACATTTTAACGTACCAGGATTCAATCAATGAGTTAATGTATATGGTCGATCTTAGTATATTACACAGCTAATATTAAATTTTGGAAACCTTTTCTTTTATTTCAAAACAACAAATAACACACAAGTATATTTATAAATTTTTGCCTTTAAGGCATAGGGATAGTGACCTGTGAGTTTCCTAACAACCCTTCCCTGCCCTTTGCTTACTAAAATTTAGGATTGCTAAAATTTATTATTTGTTCTTAAAATCCTAAATTTTTCTGTTTTAAGCATTATTTATTTTTAATTGTTGTTTCCTAATTTATTTTATCAACTTCCAACCTTACTTTGCATTCATCGCTACTTAAGTGTCCTTATGGGATTTCCTTATTTGTATTGTTTTCCAGAATATATAGCAGTAAAAGCTCATTCAAAAAATCAACATATCTCTTATAATATCGTAAGCAGTTCCAATACCCAAAGGAGATGACTAGCGATTACAACCTAATTATATGATCTGCAGTGGGTAAAACTATGCATATTTAGAATAACTCATCAGAAAATTGGTTTGGTGGAATAACTTTCCTACTACTTATCCTGCCATCTTTAATCCTAAGTCAACCAACTTCCTTTATGTGTGTTTTTCATTTTATCTCTTCTTCAATTATACTACTATCTTTTTAATCCAAAATCTCTTAATTGTATCCTCAAATTTCGATATTTATTTTCTTTACCTTCAATCTTCCGTGCGAGTAAACTTTAGAACTTGCAGAAGTGTACTTTGGTACCATTCCCTATTCCTCTGTGGGTTTTTCTTATGGTTTTCGTACATGTATAATAAAACATTCTTAGGTTCATACCAATATTTCTTATATTCAACGGGGATTCCTTGTTGGTACCATACGAGTATTTGTTGATATTTTATTCATAGCATTGACTTTTACCCCATTTTACCTAGATAGTCATCCTTATCTACTCCATATCAAAATTAGTTTGATTTTCACTACTCTTTATAATATTATTAAATTTCACAATCATGAAGTACTTAACCCAAATTTCTATCTTTGAAAATATTAACTTTGAAACTTTTTATTAAATTCAATAATTGCTTGGTTTTCAAAAAGGAGCCAAGAAGACTTCTCATTTTAACCAACCTTAATTGTGGGTGTCATAAATTCTAAAACTATAATTTAGGGTTTATGAAGTAAGTTTATTTATTGAGTTCAAAAGTCAATGCTAGAAGTTTAATTTAAAAAGATCTTTTCCTTTAACAACACATTATTTCATTCTTTTCAAATAGCAAGAGTCAAGTTTTATTGCATAAACAATCGTCAAATCATTTTTTTCTTGTTTTTTTACAATAGAGATTTTACTTCTTAAAAGGTAGGATTTTAAACTCAAATCATTTATTAAGTTTTGCATTCCAAAAACTCAATTGTTATAACAAACCATTTTTCGAAAATGCACTGTTACAGTGTTTCCAAAACATCTTTTATAAATTTAAACAATAAAAACTAGAGTAGACAAAGACAACTTCCATTTTATTATTTTCCTATTACTCATGCGATTTCCACTTTCAACCTTAGCGGAGATTTAAATAGCCTATAAGGGGGACTTTTAAAAGATCTGTGCAATTACTGTACATGTAATGACCCAAGATTTTAGGAATTTATTTTGAAAAATATAAAATAAGTTTAAAATAATTTTTAAACTAATTTTAAAGGGGAATTGATATAGCTTGATATGGTGTATCTGTATGTGTGTACATGTGTGCACAGGAAATACACATGAACTAAAAGCTTAATCCCTGAATGACTAAGAATGAATACATGTTGATGTGTATGGAAATATTATATATAAATATATAGATTAAATCCTGAAAAGCTATATGCATAAGTAAATATATATATATATATATGGATGCTACTGAGTATTTTTGAGTGTACATGTACATGTGTGTCAGTACAAAATAATGTATAAATATATATGGGTGTACTAATTAATTCAGCAAGACTTACATACATATATATATAGATATAGATATGTTAATAAAATACTAGAGTTCAAATCAACAAAATAAAATATATATATAAACATATTTTAAATTATAGGCAGAAAGAAAAAGAATGAAGATATAAAAAGAAGAAATCCTCTTATAAATAAATAAAGGAAGTACATACTATTTAAATGAAAGCTAAAAATAGAAAAATAAGATAAAACAGAGAAGTGTTTTGTATAGACAGAATTAGGAAGAATATTTGATAAATAATAATATCAAGTCACACTTTTAGCATGATAGTAGACAAAAGGAAAAGTAATTTCTGGAAAAGAAAATCTCTGAAAATAACCAAAAGAATATAACCACTTTTCTCTTCATAAAACCCAAGCCGGGGAGGGTGAGATTTTGGGTTTAAAAACTAAATGCAAATGGCATGATTTCTGATGGGCGAAAATGACTTTAGCCAACACCTTAAACCCTAAGAAAAACCCTGCATAAATAGGCAGTGAGAGGAGAAACCTTCTTCTTCCCGGATAGCTCTTGAGAAAAGTATATAGATATTATATAAATATAATACAAGCAAAGAAAAGGGTTGAAGGTAGAAGCTTACCAGTCAACTGGGAAGTGGAAGAGAGCTAGGTGAGAAAACTCACTCCAAATCTAAGGCAATAAGTCCTAATGTATGCAGCCAGTTATAAGTTAATTTTCTTGAAAATGAATTTTCATATATGATTGTCTATATGTGATTTTAGAGCTGAAAATGTTTTGATCCATTTGGGTGTTATGTTTGTTTTATTATATGAAAGTCTTAAGTATTATTGGTATATATGTATGTGTTCTATAAACCCAGATCTCTGATATGTTAATGTTTAGAAACACAAGTAGATACCCAGAAAATAAAATGTTGAATATAGGCAAGTAGTATTGGATTTGGCTCAATCCAGAAAAATGTAAACATGTTGAGCTGCAATATAATTATGTATAAGTGCTGAGGCTTGAGACTAAAAGGAATTAGGGGTGCAATAGGGTTGCCTATGTGCTGATGCTCCTGATTCAATGAAAATGTATAAATATTCATACACATAGCAAATGAATTTTGTGATTCAGTGAAACTTGGTCATTCTAAGTTTAACTCAAGCATAAATGTTTGCAAAAGGAAAAAAACTCTCTCAAAATCCATAAGCCAATGTTAGTTGCCTATACCCCTTTTAAAATACCAAAAAATATATGTATGTAGAATCTTATTTAAATAGACACCAATGTTTGCTTGCCTGTTTGTCTCTGTTTGGTTATGAATAATATGGGATGCCATGTCATGGATGTTTATGTTAGTAAAATGAATCACTGAATGGTTTAGTCATGAAAAAAAATCAAAAGTGTTATTATTAACTTAAACCTGATTAGGAAATGGGGGTCAAGAACACTGCAGGAATGACTTGTTTTCTTGAGTAATACAAGTTGACACATGGCTTGTTTAAGTCCTGAGATCTTTGTGTAATGGAGTGAATTAGTCCATTACATTGTGTCCATTGATTTAATTAATTGCAGATGAGACCAAGATAGATAAATATATCAAGGTAAGAGAATTTGATATAAAGAGGAACTAGAGTTTTCCTGGAATGAAATCTGGACAGTGAATAAATGATTTAATTCATTTTGGGTGATTTCCTTGTTTGTATGGATGTTTATTTGATTCATGATTGGATTATATGAATATATGAATGTACCATGTCTTCTTGAGGTTTCTGGAAAGGCAGACTTAAGTGTGCACCTGCACACTGACACAGAACATGCATACATGAATTACTTGTTTTCTAAAGGCAGAGTTATATACATATATCCATGTTTTAACTTTACCTTGATTTGCAAACTGTTTTAGTGGATTTTCTCATACCAGACATGTGTCTGACCCTAGTGTGCTAATGGCATATGGGGTGTCTCATTTAATATGGGGCAGCTTCAAATGCATTTTCAAGGACTGTAGCAACTAAGTAGGAGTAGGAGCAAGGCTTTGAGAAGAAGATTATAGCATGCTAAACTTAGTTAGATAAGAGCCTAAATGATGAAATCTGCATGTATTGATAATTTAAATTGCTACCTGTATTAAGTGTTGAATATTGGATGGATATTTTGTTAAGTATTTTGCTAAGAGATTGACTTGTAACTGGAATTTAAAAAATCTGGATATTATCTGATATGTTGAAGAAGTTAATCTAAAACTTGTAAGTGATGAGCAAGAATACCATGATAAAATTGGATGGTTACATTTTATAAATATATTAGTCAATCTTGAGTCTTTAAAAAGGGTTTAAGTTTTGGGAAATCTGGATAGTTGAATCTCAGAAAAATTAAATGGTTTTATTTTTCTACCATGGCATATGTATACAAAAGATAATAAGCATAGGGAGAATGTATTTTACATGTCTGTAATGTTTCCATAATTCAACTTGTTTTATACAAATGTTTTATGCCTTATTTTTAAATAAGGGAAGGGTCTGTAATATAGGAGTTGAAAGCAAGATCCAAAATGGTACATATGTATATAGGTATACCCATGTAAATATGTTTGGTTCAGAGTTTAGCATACCAGTTATCATTGTATTTTAACATGAACTTGAATTTCTCTTTATTAAGACTTTGATCAAAAATGTATTTTAAGACCATATGGGTCATACCAGAACAAAGAGACTGGTTGAACCATGTTTTTCTGGGTACTCATAGTTACGTGAACTCAGTCATGTTAGCATTTCATTTAGCTTAGCACCATGTCATCAAAAAAAATTAAGCTTTTGAAATATGATATCTCACTCAAAAATATTCCAGAAAATTAGTTAGTACTCTAAACAGATTTTATAAGAAAATCAAACATAGATAATGATAGAAGCTTATATCATTTTCCAGAGCAAAAACACAACACCATTAATTTATAGATAACCATAACAAAATTATCTGGTTTCTAGGAATTATACTCCATAGAGAATTTAGCAAGGAATCAGGAGTTTAAAATATATATATACATTGATACATGTATGGATGGAGTTTTATTGTATATATTGAATTGAACTATGTGTGGATTGATTAAACTTAATCAATCAAATTATCCTCTTGTTTTCCAGAACTCTGATGCAAACAAGAGAGGCACCTGCATCATCACATGTATGTGCATATCCTGATGCATATACTGATATATTTATATTGGTTAAGATTTTGATCCTGGATATATGTTGTTTGATAGAAAAAAAATGACTCTAGGCTTCAGAAATATGTATATCTTATATATATATATATATATATATGTAAAAAAAATCCTTACAAATTAAGGTATAAAAGAGAGGGTCATTTCATTTGGTATCAGAGCTATGTTACTTAAACATAGTTGAAAATTAAAATCAAATCTTTCTATGAAATTAAAAACTTAAGAAACAAAAGTATAAGTAAAATATTTTGTAGGGATTGATCACTTGATGATCAAGTTTGAGTTAAAAAATATATATGTATATATAAATAAATAAAAACTAACCAGCTATGTAAATTATTATTAGCAAACTATGGTAGGTAGACCACCAAATCAGGGAGCAGGATCCTACAATGCACCACCAATGGTCAATCTGCAAGATTTGGTGAGAGCATTTAGGGATGGGGCAGGACAAAGGCAAGAAAATCCCCATGAAGAGCTCTCCAAATTACTCAAGACTTATACTCATTTAGGAGGCAAAAGCTTTGAAGGGACAGAAAGTATTATGGAAATTCAAGCATGGTTGAGAACATTGGATAGGATTTTCAATGACATGCAGCTTGATGATCAAAGGAAGAGGCAAGTGGCTTCAAGACAGCTGAAAGGAGCAGCTTTAAGCTGGTGGGAAGTAATCATTACAGGGAGAGATGAGAATGAAATCACTTGGAATCAATTCAAGGAGATGTTGGAAGCAAGATTCGTACCAGCATCAGCTAAGACCACCTTACTAGAAGAATTTATTAGACTTAGGCAAGGAACTTTAAGTGTCACTGAATACACTCAAAAGTTTGAGGGGCTTTCCACATATGGAGCAATTCTTGTGGCAGATGAAGCATCCAAGAATGATAGATACATTAAAGGTTTGAACCCAGGACTTAGCAGAGCCATGTTACCTTATGCTTACAGGACATTTGATCAAGTAATAGGCTTGGCTTTGAGGTTAGAGCAGCATGACAAGGAAAGGGAAAAGTTCAGAAATTTTAAGAACAATAACACCAAGAAGGGTAAGGGGAGATACCACCCTTATGATAAGAAGAAGGAAGAGGTCAGTAACAAAGGCACTGGAGATGTCAAAGCTAAGGAAACCAAGAAGAAAATTGTGTGTCATTAATGTGGAAAGGAGGGACATATCAAGCCTAGGTGCCCAGAATTGAAAGGAGGAGCTTTCAAGTGCTATCTATGTGGGAAAGAGGGGCATATGAAGAGGAATTGTCCTGAGTATAAACAGCAAGGAAAATTGGCAAATTTGGAAGGCAAAGGAAAATCCACAGTGGAGATTAATGCAGAAAACCATAGCCAGGTGGAAGATACATTACTTATTTGTACCATACCCATAGCAGTAGTATATGATACTGGGGCAACTCACTCTTTGATTTCTTGTGAACTAGTTAAAATGCTAAAATTGAATTGCATATTGGTTAAAACCCCATTGCATATACAAAGTCCTCTGGGGAGTTCTAGTGTTTTAAATATGATTTGTGTGGATGTGGAAATAAACATAAGAGGAAATATTTTTATTTCCAATTTATATGTTTTGAATTACCCAAATATAGGTATTATATTGGGGGTAGACTGGTTGAGGCAATTTAAAGCCATAATTAATTTAGACTCATCACCATATCATTGCAAAATCTTAGGGGCCAGAGAATCACAGTTTTATGTGAAGTAGCTAAGGAAGGAAAATTATATCATTTAGTTGACTCAGAAAAAGATTTCAGTGAACTAAACATTGAAGAAATTCCCATAGTCAATGAATATTTGGATGTGTTTGGGGAGGTTAAGGGTGTTCCACACCATAGACCAGTGGAATTTCAAATCAATCTAGTTCCAGGAGCAAGCCCAGTGATTAAAAAGCCAACTAGAATGGGGCCAAATGAACTAAAAGAATTAAAGAAACAGTTAGAGGAATTGGAAGAAAAGGGTTTTATTAAACCAAGTAATTCTTGCTGGGGAGCACCAGTGGTGTTTGTTAAGAAACAAGATGGTTCCTTAAGACTTTGTATAGATTACAGAGAATTGAACAAGGTAACTATTAAAAATAAATACCCATTGCCAAGAATAGATGATCTTTTTGATCAATTAGCTGGGGCAAGAGTGTTTTCTAGGCTAGATTTAGCATTTGGTTTTCATCAAATGAAGGTGGAGGAGTCAAGTGTTAAGTACACTGCCTTTAACACTAGGTATGGGTTATATGAATTTTTGGTTATGCCATTTGGTTTGACTAATGCACCATCATACTTTGTGGATTTAATGAACAGAACCTTTAGAGATTATTTAGACAAATTTGTGCTTATTTTTATAGATGACATTTTGATTTATTCCAAAACAAAGGAAGAACATAAAAATCATTTGCATCTGGTTTTGTCTGGACTACGGGAAAAAGATTTAAAGGCAAAATTTTCAAAATGTGTATTTTGGAAAGAGGAAGTACATTTCCTTGGCCATGTCATTTCTACCAAAGGAATTTCTGTAAACCCCAATAAAGTGGTGGCTATTCAAGCATGGAAGAGGCCTAGCACAGTGAGCGAAGTGAGATCATTTATGGGGATGACAGGATATTATAGGAGATTTATAAAAGATTTTTCAAAAATTTCTACACCACTTACCAACTTAACCAGGAAGAACCAAGCTTTTGTTTGGTCAGAGTAGTGTGAGAAATCTTTTGAACAGTTGAAGGAGGCATTGGTGAATGCTCCAATTCTGAAAGTACTCCAGGGAAATGAAGAGTTAGTTGTATATACTGATGCTAGTGGGTTTGGCTTGGGTGCAGTGTTGATGCAACAAGACCAAGTCATTGCATATGCATCCAGACAACTTAAACCTCATGAAGTAAGGTATGCCACACATGATCTTGAATTGGCAGCTGTGATCTATGCTTTGAAACTTTGGAGACATTATTTGTTAGGCACTAAGTTTTGAACTTTACACTGATCACAAGTCTTTAAGGTATTTATTTTCACAAAAAAGATTTAAACATGAGGCAACATAGATGGGTGGAGTTCTTAGCTGCTTATGACTTAGATATACTCTATACACCAGGAAAAGCAAACAAAGTTGCTGATGCTCTAAGTAGACAACATGCTAAATTAGCTATGATGATGATAGAAGAATTTAAGGACTTGTCCTTGCTTGCTGAGTTAGAAGTTGGGAAGAATGACTGTGTGCACATGGATGTACATGTGCATGGTGCATAGGAAAATAGGGGGAAGTTGAGTTTGATGACACTTCAATCAGATTTAATTTTGAAGGTAGGAAAAATGCAAGAACAAGACACAAACTTATTGGAGAAGAAAGTCCTCATATCAAAAGGGGAGGAAGTGATAAATTACCATATTGACAAAAATGGTTATTTAAGAAACCAGAATAGAATATGTGTGCCAGAGAACATGGAGTTGAAGGAGGAAATATTGAATGAATATCATAGAAGTAAATACTCCATACACCCAGGCAGTACAAAGATGTATCAAAACTTAAAAAGAGATTTCAGGTGGAAGGGAATGAAATCAGATGTGGCCAAATACATTGCAAAATGTATGACTTGCCAACAAGTCAAGGCTGAAACACAAAAGCCATCAGGGTTGTTGCAACCTCTTACCATACCACAGTGGAAATGGGAAGATATATCTATGGATTTCATAGATGGACTGCCTAGATCTAAAAGAGGAAACACAAGCATATGGGTGATAGTTGATAGGTTAACTAAAGTGGCACATTTCATCCCAGTCAAATCAGAAAGGAATGCACCAAAGTTAGCACAAGTATTTGTGAAAGAAGTGGTAAGATTACATGGCATTCCCAAAACTATTGTGAGTGATAGGGATACCATCTTCACCTCAAGATTCTGGAGAAGTTTTCAAGAAGCCATGGGAAGTGAATTATGCTTGAGCACTGCCTACCATCCACAATCAGATGGGCAGACTGAGGTGGTGAACAAGGTTTTAGAGGACTTGTTAAGGGCATGTGCACTGGATTTTGGAGGTAACTGGGAAGACTATCTCCATTTAGCTGAATTTACATACAATAACAGCTATCAAAGCACCATAGGAATGGCTCCATTTGAAGCCTTATATGGCAAGCCATGCTTGTCACCTGTATGTTGGGTAGAAGCAGGGGAAAGAGCTGTTCTAGGGCCTGAGTACATACAAGAAACTAAAGAGAAAATTGAGTTGGTAAGGAGAAGAATGGCAGAAACTCAAGATAGGCAAAAGAAATTTGCAGACATAAAAAGGAAGTAGGTGGAATATGAGGTAGGAAATTTTTTTTTCATCAAAATATCACCTATGAAAAATGTACTGAGGTTTGGGAAACAAGGCAAGTTAACCCCAAGATATATTGGGCCGTACAAAATTCTAGAAAGAATTGGTTCCTTGGCATATAAGCTGGAATTACCAGAAAACATGCAAGGGATGCATGATGTTTTTCATGTATCACAATTGAGAAGATGGGTCCATAATAAGGCAGAAATCCTTGAGACCCCAACCCAAGTGCAAATAAATCCTAATTTGATTTATGAAAAGGATCCAGTGGGGATTTTGGCAAAGGATGTGAAGAAGTTGAGGAATAAGTCTCCGAAACTTGTGAAGGTACAGTGGAGTCTTGATCCTAGTGATTGCACATGGGAATTTGAAGACAAAGTTAGGATGAATTATCCTAAGCTATTTTCAGATTAAAGGTAATTCTGATTTTTAATTTGTTTTCCTTTTTAGGTGTATATATTTTTAGTTATTATGATAGAACTAAAAATCTATTTGGTTGAGAATGTACTTGTTCTCAGGATTAAGTTTAAGAATTGACTTAAGCTTAGGAAAATTGTGGGACACAATTTCTAAAAGGTGGGGTGTATGTAATGACCCAAGATTTTAGGAATTTATTTTGAAAAATATAAAATAAGTTTAAAATAATTTTTAAACTAATTTTAAAGGGGAATTGATATAGCTTGATATGGTGTATCTGTATGTGTGTACATGTGTGCACAGGAAATACACATGAACTAAAAGCTTAATCCCTGAATGACTAAGAATGAATACATGTTGATGTGTATGGAAATATTATATACAAATATATATATTAAATCCTGAAAAGCTATATGCATAAGTAAATATATATATATATATGGATGCTACTGAGTATTTTTGAGTGTACATGTACATGTGTGTCAGTACAAAATAATGTATAAATATATATGGGTGTACTAATTAATTCAGTAAGACTTATATACATATATATATATATATGTTAATAAAATACTAGAGTTCAAATCAGAAAAATAAAATATATATAAACATATTTTAAATTATAGGCAGAAAGAAAAAGAATGAAGATATAAAAAGAAGAAATCCTCTTATAAATAAATAAAGGAAGTACATACTATTTAAATGAAAGCTAAAAATAGAAAAATAAGATAAAACAGAGAAGTGTTTTGTATAGACAGAATTAGGAAGAATATTTGATAAATAATAATATCAAGTCACACTTTTAGCATGATAGTAGACAAAAGGAAAAGTAATTTTTGGAAAAGAAAATCTCTGAAAATAACCAAAAGAATATAACCACTTTTCTCTTCATAAAACTCAAGCCGTGGAGGGTGAGATTTTGGGTTTAAAAACTAAATGCAAATGGCATGATTTCTGATGGGCAAAAATGACTTTAGCCAACACCTTAAACCCTAAGAAAAACCCTGCATAAATAGGCAGTGAGAGGAGAAACCTTCTTCTTCCCGGATAGCTCTTGAGAAAAGTATATAGATATTATATAAATATAATACAAGTAAAGAAAAGGGTTGAAGGCAGAAGCTTACCAATCAACTGGGAAGTGGAAGAGAGCTAGGTGAGAAAACTCACTCCAAATCTAAGGCAATAAGTCCTAATGTAGGCAGCCAGTTATAAGTTAATTTTCTTGAAAATGAATTTTCATATATGATTGTCTATATGTGATTTTAGAGCTGAAAATGTTTTGATCCATTTGGGTGTTATGTTTGTTTTATTATATGAAAGTCTTAAGTATTATTGGTATATATGTATGTGTTCTATAAACCCAGATCTCTGATATGTTAATGTTTAGAAACACAAGTAGATACCCAGAAAATAAAATGTTGAATATAGGCAAGTAGTATTGGATTTGGCTCAATCCAGAAAAATGTAAACATGTTGAGCTGCAATATACTTATGTATAAGTGCTGAGGCTTGAGACTAAAAGGAATTAGGGGTGCAATAGGGTTGCCTATGTGCTGATGCTCTTGATTCAATGAAAATGTATAAATATTCATACACATAGCAAATGAATTTTGTGATTCAGTGAAACTTGGCCATTCTAAGTTTAACTCAAGCACAAATGTTTGCAAAAGGAAAAAAACTCTCTCAAAAGCCATAAGCCAATGTTAGTTGCCTATACCCCTTTTAAAATACCAGAAAATATATGTATGTAGAATCTTATTTAAATAGACACCAATGTTTGCTTGCCTGTTTGTCTCTGTTTGGTTATGAATAATATGGGATGCCATGTCATGGATGTTTATGTTAGTAAAATGAATCACTAAATGGTTTAGTCATGAAAAAAAAATCAAAAGAGTTATTATTAACTTAAACCTGATTAGGAAATGGGGGTCAAGAACACTGCAGGAATGACTTGTTTTCTTGAGTAATACAAGTTGACACATGGCTTGTTTAAGTCCTGAGATCTTTGTGTAATGGAGTGAATTAGTCCATTACAGTGTGTCCATTGATTCAATTAATTGCAGATGAGACCAAGATAGATAAATATATCAAGGTAAGAGAATTTGATGTAAAGAGGAACTAGAGTTTTCCTGGAATGAAATCTGGACAGTGAATAAATGATTTAATTCATTTTGGGTGATTTCTTGTTTGTATGGATGTTTATTTGATTCATGATTGGATTATATGAATATATGAATGTACCATGTCTTCTTGAGGTTTCTGGAAAGGCAGACTTAAGTGTGCACCTGCACACTGACACAGAACATGCATACATGAATTACTTGTTTTCTAAAGGCAGAGTTATATACATATATCCATGTTTTAACTTTACCTTGATTTGCAAACTGTTTTAGTGGATTTTCTCATACCAGACATGTGTCTGACCCTAGTGTGCTAATGGCATATGGGGTGTCTCATTTAATATGGGGCAGCTTCAAATGCATTTTCAAGGACTGCAGCAACTAAGTAGGAGTAGGAGCAAGGCTTTGAGAAGAAGATTATAGCATGCTAAACTTAGTTAGATAAGAGCCTAAATGATGAAATCTGCATGTATTGATAATTTAAATTGCTACCTGTATTAAGTGTTGAATATTGGATGGATATTTTGCTAAGTATTTTGCTAAGAGATTGTGTGACGACCCGCCTTTCTAAACCCAGAAAGGCGTATCATCGTTAAGAAAGAAATAGGTAGAAAATAGAAAAGAAAGAAGAAAGAACAACACAAAATCAGAATCTCACAGCGGAATGGAACAAAATATAATACATCACATAACTGTTACATAATTATACATATCAGAGTCATACATCATAGTACAATAAGACAGTCATACATATACATCTGTACTACACATCCAAAATACATCACGTACATACTACTGCAGCAGAATATATATATATATACGCCTGGACTCCTGCTCCAAGCTCCTCCAGATATCAGTAATCCAAAACCTGACTACTCGGCTACTCATAAAAATTTGAGTACCCGAGAGTTTAAGAAAACAGAAGTAAACTCCGGGTCAGACATGGGTCTGGTATGAGTAAACGGTTTAAAATTGTTTAATTTTGAAAAAAAACATTTAAAATAAAGGTATCACGTAAGACTCCCCACAAATAAATACGGGTAAGTTTTTACCTTACGCTAACCAAATCAGTTTATAGGAAATCCAGTGATATTATAATAGTGTCTAGGGTTTTCAAGTAAATAAGAAATAGCTTAAATTGTTACATGATTAAATTCCAGCATACTAGGTTTACAATCAAAACCGTAAGGTCACGTAGGGAAATTGGATTTCCATCAATGGCTGGGCTACTGGGGTACCGCCCGTCACAGTACCTGGCCTAGATCAGAGTACCGAGGAGTACGCCCGCTCCCCTGCAACACAAAGCCAGAACCATTCCTTACTGAACAGTTCTAAATAAGATAACCCCGCAGTTGTGGCCAACAACTGCCCACTACCGAAAATATAGGGACATCTAGACAGGGGTATATCCTACTCTCAAGTGGGTGCTACCCACGAAGCCTTGTTGCACCTCCCCTGTTTTAGCCATTCCCGGTTGATGAGGCTTGAGGTCACGATTACCTTTATAGAACTCATCACTTAGAATGCTCATCGTCCGCCTGACGATGTGCTGAAAGCATTCAATCCATACAAGTTCGTTCCGGGTTCGAACGAAACCGAAGGCGTTATTTCGTTACACTCGTTTTGGAATCACCCTCAGAGTTAACGACAATAACCCTTGCATTCAGAAAACTCCATCTCAATCTTCATTTGATAAGTCACGACCTATCGTTTAATTTGGATCGATGTGGTTTTCGGAGAATCAAAACTGATTATTCCGATCCCGGTCTCATTAGATCCAAACGTGTTTTAAAGGCCAAGTTGTCTATTTAACTTATCAATTCAATTTTATATAATATCAATCACAGATAATCATATACAGAATCAGAACAGGTATGTCACAAAGCAATATCACAGGAAGCTATCACAATTCAGATATTTCGAGGTTACTCGACAATTTATCAATATAAAATCAATTTATATTGATCCACTATTTGATAATTTAATTATTAATTTATTTAATAATTTATTTCAAATATCTCGTTGATCATTTCGTAATTCTCTAACATCAATTTGGTCATCTTATTAAATATCGCTTAATGATTTCCTTATTCCTTACTTATCGATCAACTCTATATTTATAGATTATTTTGGTTAATTACCGTTTCCCATTTGTTATCATTTCTACTAGCTTACAATATAATTTATTTAAATATTATCTATCGTACATTTTCAATCATCTTTAATATTTTAAAATAATTAGATTTTAATAAATTTAAATAGCTTGGAATAATTTCAAAGACTTAAGTATTAAACAAGTTTTATTGTTAACTTAAATAATTTTCTAAATTAGAGGAATTGCTAAGGTTTACATATTTAAAATATGAGCTAAATAATCAACTCATCTTTAATCTCAACTTGATTACCAAAATTTATAAAGTCTACAGGGTTCAAACTGGAAGAAATTTGTTCACTTAAAAATAATTGCGGGTGGAAAAAAGAAACTCGTGCCTACCCTTATTAAAACTCGAGTGTTGCTCGAGTAATTCACGGAAAAACCCCGAGGCCCTTCTCTGTTTCACGCGTCCTTCTTCATTTCTCTCCCTGTTCCTTTCTTCTTAAATCGACAAACTTGTCTAAGAAACTCACGCACCAGTTTTCTCGAGCATCTCTCTTTCTCCTTCGAGTTTCACTCGAAACAAACCCACGAAAACTCGAGTATCACTCGAGACAGAACCCAGTTGTTCGCTGCTACCCATCTGAGTCTCAACTGTGCACGCGTGCACGGTGCACCACTCCTCGACCAACACTGGCCATCCCCTCGATCACTGGCGAGTCCAAAACGACCATCCCTACACGATCGTTCCCCCAGTCCAACGAATAAATGCTCAAATCAAAGTCGACATTCCCAGTCGAAAACTGAAACATTCAAGTTCACCAAAAATTTGCCTCGTCACGGCCATCTCGTCCACCGGAGTGTCTACACTTCCGGTTACAACTCCGACAACCTCATTTCTTCCATCCCCCAGAAGGCGATAGCACTCGATCCTCCAGAGGCTTCGCAGTGGCCTCGATTCCAGACTTGACCCAAACACAGTCTAAAACCCTACATTCGATCAATTCTCAAAACCCATGCATTCGAAAATATTTTTCCCATTTTTCCCGTATTACTACGTTCCCAAACTTGCCTCTCATCAAATTCCAGAATTTAAATTTGTTTGGATCATCTGATATTGGCAAAAATGCCTCTATGCTTCACGTTCGAACTGCACCTTGAATACTTGCTTAAAAATCTTCATTTTTTTTAAAAAAATCCTACCTTTCGAAGTCGATTCAAATTATAAAATTGAATCTCAGATTCGAATTACTCGAATTTTATCAAAATTTAGCATATCTTCTGTAGAACAGGTTTTACTAATTACCTATGTTTTTTTTTTCTTGAAATTATTTTTACACAGTAGTTAACTTTTAAACAAGCATTTTTGCTTTAATAACCAAGGTCTAATAAAGATAAATCGATTAGATATATATTTTCTTTCAACTAAATACTGGAAACCAAGACAGGGAAGTTTCTCACATAACAGACATGCACCCTTCTGCTATTTACATAATGAAGATATACACTGGTATATACATGAAAAATCAATTCCAAGCTCAGGCTAAACCATCATCAATTAGATATGCTTAAATCTTTTTAAGTTGTTTACTCGCCTGAAACTAAAATTAACAGAGCACTGCTGTTTGAAAAGAACTATATGCCTGATCCTCTTTCTTCTTCCTTGCTTAGTTGAGTGAATTTAGTTATTGCTGCAGAGTTTTAGCTTCAGTTGAAATATATTTGTCTTTGTTGTTTTTTTTTTCCCTTGGAAAGCTAGATTTTGAAAACGAGCAAGAACAAGAAAATAGATGTAGGGAAAATATTATACAGGGTGATATTTTAGTACAACTTTTATCAGAGATTTTTTTTCCTTTCCGCATGGCTGAGGTGATTTCGAACTTGCCAGAGAAGATGGCATTTAATGCCTTAGTCCTTTATGTTTACAAATATCATTTCTAGCTTTTTAAATCTATTTAGTACATCCTGCATTATATTTGTTATGTTTTCTTATACCATGCTGGTACCTATATTTTCCAGGTTAGCTTCTTAAGTTTTGTAAACGAACAAGCATATTATGATGTGTATAAATAGAAATGGCTTTGAACAGTAGGTTATATAGGGACAGTCTTACTTGTTTGACCATACAAGATTTTGTGTTTTTAATTACTATAAAATTTAAGTGATCTTGCATATCTCGGCTGATCATACTTGTACTGAGATGATTTCTTTAAAATCTGAAAGGACAAAATGTTGTGCTAGCATTTAATGTACATGTCTTTTTTTTTTTTATGTGTTTATAAAATTATGGTTTGCTGATATTTTGTATTAGTGGACAAAGATATTTTGAATAATTTGTCTAGTTTCATATGTTACAACACTATCAATTTATTTCATATATTTACTTCTATTTAAACTTATACTATCAAGTACTTCATTTACTTGTTCATTTTATACTTATATTGATATTATAGTCTACTTATGTTTATATACTTGTATTTATATATTTTATATTTCTATTTATATTTTATATTTATTATTGATAGGATTGTTTATTTTAAACATTATTACTTAAATTTACATTTATATCAAATGTTAATAAATTTCCTTCACAACACATATATAACTGATAAATGACCAAGATCTTATCAGTTTATAATTTGAAAAGCTTGTATTTTATTTTAATTTAGATTAAATACTTATTAAAATATATTGCCAAAAATTCCGGGTCGTTACATTCCTCCCCCTTAAAAGAATTTCGTCCCCGAAATTTAAAACAACAGTTAATTCAAAAGCTTTTATATTAACAAACCAAACATACATATCATCCATACATAACAACAAACCAAGCAAAACATCCAAGCAAACATCACTAGTTATCCGGACACAAATCCGGATAAGCTTTCCTAAAACTATCCAGTGTTTCCCAAGTGCAGTCTCGGGGGTCTTCGCTCCACTGCACTTTCACAAGCTTCACACCCCTATTCCTGAGCTGCTTCTCATCTTGATCTACAATCTGGACTGGATTCCTGACTACTGTCAAGTTTGGCTCGACTTCCAGATCTTCTTGAACAACTGGTTCAACAATCAGTGATGGGTCATGAACAAACTTCTTAAGATGGGATACATGGAACACATTATGAATTCCAGACATCCGTTCTGGCAATTCAATTCTATATGCTACAGTTCTAATCTTTTCTAGCACTCGGAATGGACCGATATATCTTGGTGCGAGTTTCCCCGTCTTCCCAAATCTCACTGCTCCTTTGATCGGAGAAACTTTGACGAAAACTAAATCTCCAATCTCGAATTCCAATGGTCTCCGCCTTCTGTCTGCATATTTCTTCTGTCGATCCTGAGCAGCTTTCATCCGTTTCTTTATCAACTCTACTTTGGCAGAAGCTTCACGAATCAAATCTGGTCCAAGTACAATACGATCTCTTGACTCAATCCAACAAGATGGTGATCTACACGGTCTTCCATATAAAGCTTCGTAAGGAGCCATCTTAATACTTGCTTGGTAGCTGTTATTATAAGAAAATTCCACTAGATGAAGATGGTCTTCCCACGATCCACCAAAGTCTAAAACACAAGCCCGCAACATATCCTCTAGAACTCGGTTCAGTCTCTCCGTCTGTCCGTCTGTCTGTGGGTGATATGTCGTACTCAAATTCAGTCTCGTACCCATAGCCGTCTGCAAAGCTTCCCAAAACTTACTAGTGAAAATAGGGTCACGGTCACTCACTATACTGACAGGAACTCCATGTAATCTGACTATCTCCTTTAAAAACAATTCAGCTAAAGATACAGCAGTACGAGTCGCCTTCACTGGGATGAAATGAGCGCTTTTAGTTAGACGATCCACAATCACCCAAATTCCTTCATTACCTCTCCTGGTTCTGGGCAAACCGTCTATGAAATCCATAGAAATCATCTCCCACTTCCATTCTGGAATTTCCAACGGCTGCAATAAACCGGCTGTCTTCTGTTGGTCGCCTTTCACCTGCTGGCAATTTGCACAATTATTGACGAAAGCAGCTACATCCTTCTTCATACCCGGCCACCAGAAAACTCTTTTCATATCTTTATACATCTTCGCGATTCCCGGGTGAATACTCAACCTGGAGCGATGACATTCAGATAGGACTTCCTGCTTCAACTCTTTGAGATTTGGCACACAAATCCTTCCATTGATCTTCAGTGCTCCTTGTCCATCAATCTCAAAGCTAGTACACTGTCCACTCTTAACCTCTTCAGTGATTCTCTTCAACTTCTTATCTGACTTTTGTTTACTCGCGATCCTTTCCATAAGAGATGGAACAACTTCTAGAATAGATAGAACTGCATTTCTACTCAAAGCATCAGCTACTACATTTCCTTTGCCTGGTGTATATAGAATGTCCAAGTCGTAGGATGCTAAGAATTCAACCCATCGTTGCTGCCTGAGATTAAGATCTTTCTGAGAGAAAAGATATTTCAGTGGTTTGTGGTTCGTGAACAGCTCAAATTTCTCTCCCAGAAGATAGTGCCTCCAGATTTTCAGAGCAAAAACAATAGCCAGTAACTCCAGATCGTGCGTAGCGTAATTCTTCTCATGTGGCTTTAATTGCCTACTCGCATACGCAATAACTCTTCCGTTTTGCATAAGAACTGCTCCTAGTCCAACAATACATGCATCCGTGTAGACTTCAAATTTACTCTTGCCATCCGGGATAGCTAACACCGGTGCACTGGTCAATCTTGTCTTCAGCTCCTGGAAAGCTTCTTCACACTGAGGTGTCCATTTGAATTTAGCTCCTTTCCTTGTCAGCTTGGTCAGATGCGAAGAAATTTTAGAATAGTCTTTGATGAACTTTCTGTAGTAGCCGGCTAATCCCAGAAAACTACGAACTTCTGTCGGTGTCTTCGGCTGCTTCCATTCAAGAATAGTAGCTACTTTAGCTGGGTCTACAGAAATACCTTCACCGGAAACAATATGGCCCAAAAATCTGACTTCAGATTTCCAGAAATGACATTTTGAGAATTTGGTTAGAACATGACGCCTCAAAGTCTCCAAAACAATCCTCAAATGCTCCTTGTGCTCTTCTTCAGATTTAGAATAGATGAGAATATCATCAATGAACACCAGAACAAACTTATTCAGCACATCTCGGAAGACTCGATTCATCAAATCAACAAAGTAAGCTGGAGCGTTGGTTAAGCCGAACGGCATAACCAGCCACTCGTAGAAACAGTTAGGTCCTCTGAAGGCAGTCAAAGGAATACTGTCCTCAGCTACCCTCAACTGATGAAAACCCGATGCTAAGTCCAATTGTGAAAAAACCGAAGCCCCATGTAACTGATCGAAGAGATCATCAATTCGAGGCAATGGATACTTGTTTCGAATAGTCACTTTATTCAATTCTCTGTAATCGACACAGAATATAAGTGAACCATCCGATTTAGTGACGAAAACAACTGCAGAACCCCAACTAGAAAAACTAGGTCTGATCAGACCTTTTTCCAAGAAATCCTGGGTCTGCTTTACCAGCTCTTCTTTTTCCCTAGGTGCCATTCTTCGACTAGGATGAACAACTGGTACTGCCCCTGGTATAAGATCAATTCGAAATTCGATTTCCCGATGTGGCGGTAAACACTTAACTTCTTCAAATACATCAGAAAACTCCTTAACCACATCAATATCTTCACCCTTCTCTGGAACAGTCTCAACTCCATGAAGAAGACTACTCAGGTGAATTTCAGAATTATCACAAGATACTTTAGCAATCCTTCCAAGATCAGTCTCTAACGAAACTGTTCTATCTTCGCAATTCAGGACAGCTTTATGTCTATCAAGCCAGTCCATTCCCAGAATTAGGTCAAATCCTTTGAAATCTAATACATAAGGCTCACACGCAAAACTATGGGAAAGATACGTAATCCGCAAGCCTTTACAAACCATATTCAGTCGAGTTACTCCTCCTATAGGATTAGAGACGCAAATAGAATTTTCCGCGATACTAGGAATAAGGTGAAATTTTTCTACCGTCTCCAAAGAAATAAAACTGAGAGAAGCTCCAGAATCAAATAACACTTTAACATAAATGCCATTAATAAGTAAAGTACCTTCCAATACCCCTTTGCCTTTGAAAGAAGTTGATGGTGCTCCTTCCAAAGCGAATACTTTATTTGGTTGGACCTTCTGCATAAGCGGGCAATCCTTGATCATATGGCCTGGCTGGTGACAATTGAAACAAAGTGATTTCTGAACCATCGCTACCCCTGGTCCATACTGATGTTGCTGTTGCTGGGTTCCTTTCTTTGGACATTTATTTGCCAAATGATCTTCTTGCTGGCAGATATAACACTTCCGGGGTCCACTGTTATTTCCTCCAGGCCTCTTCCCTTTGCCTCGTTTCTTCCAAAATGGATTGAATTTTCTTTTATTAGGATTAGCTGAGCTCCCTCCCGAAGCTGCTGCAGATGCTACCGGCTTTTTATTCATCAAATCTTCATATCGCAAAGCCATATCAATAAGCTCGACAAAAGATCCTTTCAGATGTGCGGTCATCTTCTCATGATATTCGGGTCTTAGGCCTCGCACGAACATCTCGTTCTTTTTAAGAGAAGTATCGATAAGTCCAGGTCCGTAGCAAGATAATTCATTGAATTTAGTTTCATACTCCGCTATAGACATACTCCCTTGCTTCAAATTCAGGAAATCTTGGTACAAAAGAGTTCTTCCGGCTGTTGGTATAAATTTCTCCTCAAACAGCTCTTTAAAATTATTCCAAGACATGTCATCCTCCGAAATATGAGCTATAACGGTATCCCACCATGCTGCTGCGCTTTCCTGCAATTGCCAAGAAGCCATTGCCCTCTTTTGCTCATCAGTTAATCCCATACTCTTAAAAATTCGCTCGCACGAGCGCAACCAAGCTTGGACTTCAATAATAGTCTCAGACCCCTTGAATGGTTTGCCTCCAAGATTTGTGAAATCTTTGCATAAGGTAGCAAAACTGACTCGAGGCGGTTCTGGATCAACAGCCTCATTAGCAACCTGACTTCGTCCATTATCAGTTGATGAACTGCCTCTGCCTCTGCCTCTTCTCCTAGAACTCATATTGGTAACCTGGAAAGGTCCCCAAATAAATTTAGATATGTATATAAGTATATAAAAATACAAGTACGCACTCTCACGATAAATACTATTACAAAGCCTAGGTATTCACTCAACCTAGTGCTCTGATACCAACTGTGACGACCCGCCTTTCTAAACCCAGAAAGGCGTATCATCGTTAAGAAAGAAATAGGTAGAAAATAGAAAAGAAAGAAGAAAGAACAACACAAAATCAGAATCTCACAGCGGAATGGAACAAAATATAATACATCACATAACTGTTACATAATTATACATATCAGAGTCATACATCATAGTACAATAAGACAGTCATACATATACATCTGTACTACACATCCAAAATACATCACGTACATACTACTGCAGCGGAATATATATATATATATACGCCTGGACTCCTGCTCCAAGCTCCTCCAGATATCAGTAATCCAAAACCTGACTACTCGGCTACTCATAAAAATTTGAGTACCCGAGAGTTTAAGAAAACAGAAGTAAACTCCGGGTCAGACATGGGTCTGGTATGAGTAAACGGTTTAAAATTGTTTAATTTTGAAAAAAAACATTTAAAATAAAGGTATCACGTAAGACTCCCCACAAATAAATACGGGTAAGTTTTTACCTTACGCTAACCAAATCAGTTTATAGGAAATCCAGTGATATTATAATAGTGTCTAGGGTTTTCAAGTAAATAAGAAATAGCTGAAATTGTTACATGATTAAATTCCAGCATACTAGGTTTACAATCAAAACCGTAAGGTCACGTAGGGAAATTGGATTTCCATCAATGGCTGGGCTACTGGGGTACCGCCCGTCACAGTACCTGGCCTAGATCAGAGTACCGAGGAGTACGCCCGCTCCCCTGCAACACAAAGCCAGAACCATTCCTTACTGAACAGTTCTAAATAAGATAACCCCGCAGTTGTGGCCAACAACTGCCCACTACCGAAAATATAGGGACATCTAGACAGGGGTATATCCTACTCTCAAGTGGGTGCTACCCACGAAGCCTTGCTGCACCTCCCCTGTTTTAGCCATTCCCGGTTGATGAGGCTTGAGGTCACGATTACCTTTATAGAACTCATCACTTAGAATGCCCATCGTCCGCCTGACGATGTGCTGAAAGCATTCAATCCATACAAGTTCGTTCCGGGTTCGAACGAAACCGAAGGCGTTATTTCGTTACACTCGTTTTGGAATCACCCTCAGAGTTAACGACAATAACCCTTGCATTCAGAAAACTCCATCTCAATCTTCATTTGATAAGTCACGACCTATCGTTTAATTTGGATCGATGTGGTTTTCGGAGAATCAAAACTGATTATTCCGATCCCGGTCTCATTAGATCCAAACGTGTTTTAAAGGCCAAGTTGTCTATTTAACTTATCAATTCAATTTTATATAATATCAATCACAGATAATCATATACAGAATCAGAACAGGTATGTCACAAAGCAATATCACAGGAAGCTATCACAATTCAGATATTTCGAGGTTACTCGACAATTTATCAATATAAAATCAATTTATATTGATCCACTATTTGATAATTTAATTATTAATTTATTTAATAATTTATTTCAAATATCTCGTTGATCATTTCGTAATTCTCTAACATCAATTTGGTCATCTTATTAAATATCGCTTAATGATTTCCTTATTCCTTACTTATCGATCAACTCTATATTTATAGATTATTTTGGTTAATTACCGTTTCCCATTTGTTATCATTTCTACTAGCTTACAATATAATTTATTTAAATATTATCTATCGTACATTTTCAATCATCTTTAATATTTTAAAATAATTAGATTTTAATAAATTTAAATAGCTTGGAATAATTTCAAAGACTTAAGTATTAAACAAGTTTTATTGTTAACTTAAATAATTTTCTAAATTAGAGGAATTGCTAAGGTTTACATATTTAAAATATGAGCTAAATAATCAACTCATCTTTAATCTCAACTTGATTACCAAAATTTATAAAGTCTACAGGGTTCAAACTGGAAGAAATTTGTTCACTTAAAAATAATTGCGGGTGGAAAAAAGAAACTCGTGCCTACCCTTATTAAAACTCGAGTGTTGCTCGAGTAATTCACGGAAAAACCCCGAGGCCCTTCTCTGTTTCACGCGTCCTTCTTCATTTCTCTCCCTGTTCCTTTCTTCTTAAATCGACAAACTTGTCTAAGAAACTCACGCACCAGTTTTCTCGAGCATCTCTCTTTCTCCTTCGAGTTTCACTCGAAACAAACCCACGAAAACTCGAGTATCACTCGAGACAGAACCCAGTTGTTCGCTGCTACCCATCTGAGTCTCAACTGTGCACGCGTGCACGGTGCACCACTCCTCGACCAACACTGGCCATCCCCTCGATCACTGGCGAGTCCAAAACGACCATCCCTACACGATCGTTCCCCCAGTCCAACGAATAAATGCTCAAATCAAAGTCGACATTCCCAGTCGAAAACTGAAACATTCAAGTTCACCAAAAATTTGCCTCGTCACGGCCATCTCGTCCACCGGAGTGTCTACACTTCCGGTTACAACTCCGACAACCTCATTTCTTCCATCCCCCAGAAGGCGATAGCACTCGATCCTCCAGAGGCTTCGCAGTGGCCTCGATTCCAGACTTGACCCAAACACAGTCTAAAACCCTACATTCGATCAATTCTCAAAACCCATGCATTCGAAAATATTTTTCCCATTTTTCCCGTATTACTACGTTCCCAAACTTGCCTCTCATCAAATTCCAGAATTTAAATTTGTTTGGATCATCTGATATTGGCAAAAATGCCTCTATGCTTCACGTTCGAACTGCACCTTGAATACTTGCTTAAAAATCTTCATTTTTTTTAAAAAAATCCTACCTTTCGAAGTCGATTCAAATTATAAAATTGAATCTCAGATTCGAATTACTCGAATTTTATCAAAATTTAGCATATCTTCTGTAGAACAGGTTTTACTAATTACCTATGTTTTTTTTTTCTTGAAATTATTTTTACACAGTAGTTAACTTTTAAACAAGCATTTTTGCTTTAATAACCAAGGTCTAATAAAGATAAATCGATTAGATATATATTTTCTTTCAACTAAATACTGGAAACCAAGACAGGGAAGTTTCTCACATAACAGACATGCACCCTTCTGCTATTTACATAATGAAGATATACACTGGTATATACATGAAAAATCAATTCCAAGCTCAGGCTAAACCATCATCAATTAGATATGCTTAAATCTTTTTAAGTTGTTTACTCGCCTGAAACTAAAATTAACAGAGCACTGCTGTTTGAAAAGAACTATATGCCTGATCCTCTTTCTTCTTCCTTGCTTAGTTGAGTGAATTTAGTTATTGCTGCAGAGTTTTAGCTTCAGTTGAAATATATTTGTCTTTGTTGTTTTTTTTTCCCTTGGAAAGCTAGATTTTGAAAACGAGCAAGAACAAGAAAATAGATGTAGGGAAAATATTATACAGGGTGATATTTTAGTACAACTTTTATCAGAGATTTTTTTTCCTTTCCGCATGGCTGAGGTGATTTCGAACTTGCCAGAGAAGATGGCATTTAATGCCTTAGTCCTTTATGTTTACAAATATCATTTCTAGCTTTTTAAATCTATTTAGTACATCCTGCATTATATTTGTTATGTTTTCTTATACCATGCTGGTACCTATATTTTCCAGGTTAGCTTCTTAAGTTTTGTAAACGAACAAGCATATTATGATGTGTATAAATAGAAATGGCTTTGAACAGTAGGTTATATAGGGACAGTCTTACTTGTTTGACCATACAAGATTTTGTGTTTTTAATTACTATAAAATTTAAGTGATCTTGCATATCTCGGCTGATCATACTTGTACTGAGATGATTTCTTTAAAATCTGAAAGGACAAAATGTTGTGCTAGCATTTAATGTACATGTCTTTTTTTTTTATGTGTTTATAAAATTATGGTTTGCTGATATTTTGTATTAGTGGACAAAGATATTTTGAATAATTTGTCTAGTTTCATATGTTACAACACTATCCATTTATTTCATATATTTACTTCTATTTAAACTTATACTATCAAGTACTTCATTTACTTATTCATTTTATACTTATATTGATATTATAGTCTACTTATGTTTATATACTTGTATTTATATATTTTATATTTCTATTTATATTTTATATTTATTATTGATAGGATTGTTTATTTTAAACGTTATTACTTAAATTTACATTTATATCAAATGTTAATAAATTTCCTTCACAACACATATATAACTGATAAATGACCAAGATCTTATCAGTTTATAATTTGAAAAGCTTGTATTTTATTTTAATTTAGATTAAATACTTATTAAAATATATTGCCAAAAATTCCGGGTCGTTACAGATTGACTTGTAACTGGAATTTAAAAAATCTGGATATTATCTGATATGTTGAAGAAGTTAATCTAAAACTTGTAAGTGATGAGCAAGAGTACCATGATAAAATTGGATGGTTACATTTTATAAATATATTAGTCAATCTTGAGTCTTTAAAAAGGGTTTAAGTTTTGGGAAATCTGGATAGTTGAATCTCAGAAAAATTAAATGGTTTTATTTTTCTACCATGGCATATGTATTCAAAAGATAATAAGCATAGGGAGAATGTATTTTACATGTCCGTAATGTTTCCATAATTCAACTTGTTTTATACAAATGTTTTATGCCTTATTTTTAAATAAGGGAAGGGTCTGTAATATAGGAGTTGAAAGCAAGATCCAAAATGGTACATATGTATATAGGTATACCCATGTAAATATGTTTGGTTCAGAGTTTAGCATACCAATTATCATTGTATTTTAACATGAACTTGAATTTCTCTTTATTAAGACTTTGATCAAAAATGTATTTTAAGACCATATGGGTCATACCAGAACAAAGAGACTGGTTGAACCATGTTTTTCTGGGTACCCATAGTTATGTGAACTCACTCATGTTAGCATTTCATTTAGCTTAGCACCATGTCATCAAAAAAAATTAAGCTTTTGAAATATGATATCTCACTCAAAAATATTCCAGAAAATTAGTTAGTACTCTAAATAGATTTTATAAGAAAATCAAACATAGATAATGATAGAAGCTTATATCATTTTCTAGAGCAAAAACACAACACCATTAATTTATAGATAACCATAACAAAATTATCTGGTTTCTAGGAATTATACTCCATAGAGAATTTAGCAAGGAATCAGGAGTTTAAATTATATATACACATTGATACATGTATGGATGGAGTTTTATTATATATATTGAATTGAACTATGTGTGGATTGATTAAACTTAATCAATCAAATTATCCTCTTTTTTTCCAGAACTCTGATGCAAACAAGAGAGGCACATGCATCATCACATGTATGTGCATATCCTGATGCATATACTGATATATTTATATTGGTTAAGATTTTGATCCTGGATATATGTTGTTTGATAGAAAAAAAATGACTCTAGGCTTCAGAAATATGTATATGTATATCGTATATACATATATATGTAAAAAAAATCCTTACAAATTAAGGTATAAAAGAGAGGGTCATTTCAGTACATATTTATGGAAACCATCCCTGTTTCCTATATAGTTTCTAATTAGATTATTAACATTATTTTGATATAAATTCATAATGTTGCTACTATATAAATTCCTTCTACCTAAATTGCTCTTATTTAAATGACTTCTCCTTATATAATTCTTTTCTCTTTTAATTGATCATTTTCTTCGTTACATCACTATAGTGTGTTTTCCTACTCCTTTGGCCGTTGGGCTTTTCTTCATTAACATGAAACTGCTTACTTTTGTGTATAAACCGATTTCAGTTGTTTTTCTCCATATTTTACTTATACGGGAATATTCTACCTATTTTCACTATCGAGTGTTCTTACCCTTCTATTCTCTCTACCCCATTTAAATGAAGTACCATTTCTATTTATCCACCCCTTAAAAAGAATCTTAAAACTTTTAAATGTACAGAGTAAAATAAAATCATTGAACCAAACGTACACTCTATTTTCCATTTATTTCAAAAAGGAAAGGCTCCTTTATTAAAAACCCTTTAATTGGAATTTCAGTCTAGTAAGTCTGAGTTTCACTTGGAATTTCTAAATGGTTCTTTTAATTAAAATTTCTAAATTTTCTTGTTTTTCCAAGAATCTATTTTTAAAGGATATTTTACGTATCGAAATTTTTTGTATTCACTTACTTTTTAAAATTTACAACTTTTTAGTGACAAGGTTCTTTTTTTAAATAAATTCTTTTAAAGTCATTTCATATATTTCAAGAAATTTTAAAATCCTTTATTATATTCTTTCTCATGGGGTCGGACTCAAAAATAGATTTTATTTGTCCTTTCTTTTGGACTTTTCTTCTTTTCCAATTATTCCTCGCTTATCTTCATCAATAATATATTATAATCCAGATATCATCTTGTGGTGATTAATGCACATCTTCTTGTTGAAACTTGCTCTTCCTGTTTATACATTATGTCTGAATATTTGCACATATAGGTTCTTTCATTCCATCTGTCTAGATGAAATATACGTCATCAATCGGCAATCCAACGAAATCCATAATCATTGGGCAGTCTAGGCCAGTAAAAGGAGTAAAATGCCATTCAGCTTTAGGGACCCTTCTATATGTTGTGCTCATGCTCTTCTTACATCAACGTCTTACAGTACGGCCTATATCCCTTGGGGAAATCAGGGTAGGTATATAAATTTAACTTAATTCATTATTCTAACTCATAGTTGCATTATCCATCCTTTTGAAATATGTCGCAACTACTTCTATGGTCGGAATTTGTAGAGTTTAGTGTGATATATATATATATATATATATAAGTGTGTATGTGTATGTGTATGTATGTAAAATTATAAGAAAAATACAAATACGTTCACTTTGCATATTCTAATTTCTATGATCGACTAACCTAAGCTCGGATACCAAATGTAACCACCCGCACCTTAATAAGCCTGATTTTTCGACTAAATCAAAAATCCAACTCCATTTGGGTATGGATGGTTGTTGTTGGTAATCTATAATAAACATAAGTATATAAGAGAGCTATCCATACGAACACACGGATGGGATAGTAAAATATAATAAAACATATATATATATACCGACTAAGGCTGCTACCTTGGAACCAATATCATTCTTTGGATAACTAGTTACCTTGTCAATGCTGAGCATGAATGAGAGGACCTATCAATCTATCATTCTCATCTTATACCAACATCATGTCCCTCTAAATCTATCTTGTGGGTTGTAATAAAGAGCGGGTTAGAATAACGTTCTGGTAACTGGTAAATTACATATTTTATCCTAGTACTAGTTTATGCCGATTGATCTCCACTTAAGTGTTGTGTCTATTATTTAAGGATTCTAAATTTAATTTCACCTACGCATACAACATATCTAACCTACTCCGAGATATGTGTGTGTGTGTATGTATAAGCATTCCATTCTCCCAAAAAGACAACCCCTCCACAAGGTAATCGATGGTCAACCAGCCCGAAGGTCGATGACTCCTAGACACGGCTTTATAATTTAACTACCCGTGTTACTATCAAAACTCAAAGAAATATCTAAGGGTTAACTGGCCAACTTCCAACCAACAAACAAACAATCAATCAACTTTGAAATCAATGCATGTCCCATGCAGACTTTATACCATTGGGGAGTGTAATTCAAACATGCATAACTCAAGTCTTTGCTAGTCAACCGCTCAGGACCGATGGAGTACTTCGACCTATGCCCTGCCCAACTTTACAAATACCGATACATAATGTTGACATAGCGCTGACCTCTCTACATAGTTCCCGTTTAGATTTTGTCTAATGCAAATCAAGGAAAATGCCCATTATGGATTACTTAATACCTCTTGTTTGGAATTGAAGCAGACCCTGTGACTATTTACTACTTAAATCCTAGACGAATCTCTTGGTATATTTTCCCACATCTATATGCGAACGTATACCCCCCAGGGGTCCTATAGTTGGAGATGACCCACATCAATATTACATGTACACTATTGCTAGTAGCCTCTTGCAGAGGGCAGAAATCCGTTGTGTAACCTTGCTGACCTTGCATCCCAACCCATACTAAACCAAGTAACTTATAATTAATCTAAATATTGGGATAGGCCCACTAATTCACAACCGTCGCAAACGTACTATTGAGGCCATGTAATTTCAGCTATGGAAAGTATTACGCCCCTTAAGTTTGTTATTTATTGATATTCATTTATTTACTTGCTATTATTTTTTCTTATCTTATAAGTTTACTGCCTTTATTTCTCATTTCCATTAATGTTATTAAATTCATTAAATGGGTTACTGCCTATGTTGAATTGATTGCAGTAACTTCCCTTTTACTTCGTAATTTATTACCTTATTTGTATCTAGTGTTTTATCAATAATTAATATGATTACAGACAGTTAATCGCACGTTACCATATGTATTAATGTTCTAATGGACGTTTACTAATTTATTTCTTGAACTTATACTTTACCTTATATATATAATTGGTAAACGAGATTATTTATATTTCTATTCATAACTTTTTAGTTTCTATTTCTAGGGATTTCTGGATATACACTTAGGTGTAACTTCCATTAAATTGTTTATTTTCTCATTTTCATGCTTTGGAATCATGTCACTTCCAAGAAGGAAATGTTACCATTGAATTCTTTAATAAACTACCAAAAGTAGGATTGTGTCGCGTTTCTAATTACAAGGAATTGTCTCTTTTTATTTTTTATTGAAATAGACAGTGCAAACTATGAAAAAAACATCCCTACTTTACATATCTCTTTTCTTTTGATATATGAATATTCCTTGTTACGTCAAACGATGAATTTTTCATATAATTGTAAGTTGGATAATTTATGGAAATTTCCATGGAAATTTTACAATTCTAATGAATTAAAAATTTGAAATTAAAATCCCAGATCAATTTTAAGCATCTTCAATTGATGATTATCAGATTTAACCATTTATAATGTAAACAATAGAATTGTGGAACTAGCTACACAATTCTATTAATATTATATTTCATAAGTTCCAGGGATTATTCCCCCTAACTTCCAACTCTAGATGTATATATATTGTTTTATCAAGGTTAAACAACTTCTGAATACGTAGGTAAGGATTTAAGTTAGATTATTTATTTAAGCTTATAATTCATTGGTTTTCACATAGGCATAATAAGAAAAATAGAATTTTTAATGAAATAAACTTAGTATTATGTAAATTACATAATTTTTCACTCACCTTATGACTTCCAAATCTCTAGATCCGAATCCATTCTTCTTACTTGACTCCTTTTACTTTTCAACCAAAATATTTATTAAAAGTGTTATTCCCATTAGAATTATAAATTTGAGAGAAGATTTGAGTTTGAGTGGAATATAGATTATATGATTTAAATTTACCTTTTTCGCAGAATCGATTCACTCCTTCTCTTGTTCTCTTTTATTTCCCCCTTCTCCATTGTGTGTGTGTGTGTGTTATTTTTTATAATTTCTAAAAGTAGTGGAGAAGGAGAAATGGCAGAGCTTCTCTTATCAGTTCAAGAAATATGAGAAGAAAAATGAGGGGCTTGGCCTGTATTTATAGGCGTCGGAATCACCCATTAGATTATTATTTATTAAATCTGGACCACTCAGGCTGAGGTTCATTGCGTCGGCCATAACCTTAATCGGTCAACCGGCGGAATATAGTGGTCGGCTGTTATGGGTCGACTGATTATTCTTTTGCTGTCAACTAGTGGGTCCTGCATTATTTATTAACATTTATATTATTTATTTCCTTATTTTCTATTTAAATTATTTTCAATCTAAAATCTTTAAACGTCGATAACTTTTTCGTTTGAAGTCTGATATGAAGTATTACATATGAAAATTGCCACGAATACATTGGTGTTGGTTTCGTGGCTAAATTCCGACGTTTACTGAGATCCTATTTTTTAACCTTATAAATTTATTTATTAATTATTTTAATTAATTATTTTTTGTTTTACGAGGTGTTACGGTTACTTACTCTAGTCCCAAAGGATGTGTCAATATTCGGTCTCGATACATCTTGACTAGGAATACTTAAAACGGTACGTTTATTTTATTGTGATAAATCACTCATAATTACAACACATTGTAACTACTTATCACAAAGCATACCGTTTATGGACTTTATATATTAAATACACTTTTAATTAAAAAATAATTAATATAACATATTATATCAAGTATATAATAGAAAGTAAACACCTTTTATTTTGAACAAGATTGGTTATCGAGTTAGATATATGTACCAAATTACATAATTTCTCCTAAGGCATATCCCTAACTTTATCAAATATAACACCCAAATAAATCATGATGATTTTCCTCGACCAACAATCCTAATGAGAGGAATACCCTTGATCGAATGGTCCTAAGAGATACACAAATATAGTGCATCAATATATCTCTCAGTCAAAAGACTTTAAGAGAGAATAATAGACAAGCATATGTTGTCTTAGGTTAGGCAACCACGGATGATAGACCAACACACAACTAGTCTCTTATTTCATATAATCATTGTCTTTAGTGAAGTGATAATTCCAAATATCTCATCAGATATGGATTGATCTAAGTAGTCCAAATGGGAGACAAACATACCGCAACAATGCTCCAGAAAATGCTAATAATCACAACATGTTTCCTACAGTCCCTTAGTTACTCCCGGAATCGTGACACTTAAATCCATTGCATGTCATAAACATGTTGTAAGTCTATGGTGTGTACTTTTCACCGATTCCTACTTGCCCTTGGTAATGGGCGGTTAGCCCTTATGTGACGTGGGGGAAATGGCTCTAATGAGAGTAATATCCCTTAGCCTCCTTGTCATCAACTCATCTAATTGACATCATGGATCCAGGGCACGATCCCGCAATCAGGACCGCTAGAATGGATACTAGCCTATCTGGCAGGTCCTAATCAAGTGTGACAACCCACGTTTCGAAGGTTTAAATTGACAATAATCCACACATGTCCAACTCAAACAATCCGGAACATAGATAATCAATGGGGTTAATAAAGAAAAATAAGAAAGAAGAAGAAAACAAACATAGAATCTCATAGCGGAATGACAAAATATAATAATCAAATAAACAATTCATGAAGTTGTTTACTATACATTTGATTATAATTTATACAACATTTATCAGAGTTATATATACAATAGAAAAAAAATGCAGCAGAACAACATGATGTAGGGAATAATAAATATTAATAATATACCAAATCTTCATTTCGTCCTGTAGAAAATGATCTTTAATGCGCTGAAATACCCAGGACTGACACAAGCATAATGAAAAGACAAAACACTCGAAGCAGGACTAAAATATCCTTATGTGAGTCAAATCGATATCACATATAACGTGAGTGTAATGGCGTCAGAGATGTTTACGGGGTTTCGCATCTCCCATCCAGTGTATAACGTGCGTGCAATAACTCAAGAGATGTTACGGGATTTTCCATCTCTTAAGGATCCGTCAAAATATTTATATATAGTAGAATACACAACATATATAATGTCTAATCAGTAAAATAAATATTTTTCTTAGCATTAAGGCTTTACATTAATCCCCCTTAATGCGTTTTTAAGCAATGTCGTACAGTTTGCATTTAGCACAACTAGTAGTACATCGGTAGCCAGTGATGCGCCTGATACGACAACACTAAACAAAATCGTAGGGGTCTTGTATAGGGATAAAAGTATGACAAGGCACGTGAGGCAATGCCCAAGGTAGGATACTATCAGTTCGGGTCGCAGGGCTAGTGGTAATGCATCGTAGCCACGACCGCCCACCGCGTCTATCCATCCCATATCGAGTCAAGGGAGGCTATCCTAAAACCAAGGTGCACCAATCGAAACCAACAACAAGAGTAATAATATGGACCAAGTCCAAGAAAATCGAAGAACGGATGTCTGCTAGGGGTAGCTAGCCCGCTTCGCCCTGTCAAGCCGTCCTGTTTTAGTCATTTCAAATTGGCACAAGCGCTGTGGTCTATCCATCATCACTCTCTTTCTTCAAATCCAGCAAACGATGCCAAATCCAACCACTTCGTTCTGGAGTCTCCTCCGCTTACACAGTTGTCAAAGTGGTTCCAATATTGACAGAGAGTATGCCAATAAGAGGCCCGATCTCTTTAACAACCAAACGTCCTTTTACACGCCGGTTGATACTTTTACATTATGAAACAATTCATATTTGATATCAAAATATCATATTCACTTCAAAATATCATTTCATTTCGAAATCATCAAATTGTAACGACCCAATATTTTAGACCATTCGCATCCATTATAAGTGTATAGGTAGACACTCATGCCGGAGTTGAATTGCTCAAAATACCGCGTTGTTAATTTAAATTTGGCAAAACTGAACATATACAGTAAATAAAATAATCACAGATCACAGACACAGAGTAATAAGTGCAGCGGAAATAAAAGAGATAGTAGTTCATGAAGCTACTATATGAATATATAAAATACATCAGAGTTTACAACAGAAGAGTAATACGATACATCAGATACAAATCAGAATACATCACTGGAATCATCGAATACTGAAAGCGGAATAGATGGCTGGATCTTCAAGCAAAGCTCCAACTCCAAAGGTGAGTCTCGAATACTGGTACACTCAGTCTGACCCGAGCGTAAAGCAAAAACACAAGACACTCGAGTCAGGATTAACATTCTTATATTAATAAATCCAACTCAAGTGAAATAGCAATTGAAATACAAGTAACTCAAAGGATGTTTGGAATAACCATCCTTTAAGGATCCGTCAAACTATCTACTATGTAGTAGTGTACGATAAGTAGATAATGTCTATCAGTAATAATAAAGATATCAAAATAGCGTTAAGTCATGGCCCATTCCACCCTTAACACATTTTTATTCCCAAAAGCATATACAAGACCGTAGTTTCCCCAAAACCGGAAGTCACCAGAGGGCAATACATATACTAAAGGTACAAATCAAAATCGTAGTGGTCGCGCATAAATGGAATACAAGTATGACAAGGCACATGAGGCTATACCCAAGATAGTGATACTACCGTTCGCCTGATCCGGGCTGGTGAGAACGCAACGCCGCAGCGCCCGCAACACCGTGAAACAACACTCCCAAAATCAAGGGTGCACCAATCGACAACAAGTATAAGTAGTTCGAAGAAGTGTGTCCACTTGAGGTATCAATCCTCCATTGGCCCGGCACAGCTCCTGTTTTAGTCATTTCCAATTTGACACAAGTGTCAAGGCTATCCATTATCGTTCTCTTTCTTCAGTCAACACGTACATCATTCCAACCACTTCATTCTGGATCATCACTCCGCGCATAGTTATTAAAGTGGTTTTCGGTTTAGATAGAGAGTATACCCATAACCGAATTCCGGTCTCTTTAATAACTTCCGTAATTATTACACCGATTGGTCGTTTATATATTTCAAAAACCAAATCAATTTCAATTTCAATTCCAATTCGTAAATCAACATTTCAATTCTCTTTCAAAACCAATTTCCAAGATTTACGTTTCAACTTCCAAATTCACAATTTCAAAATCTTATAATTCAATTTCAATTCTTTATTTAAAACAATTCAAATATCAATTTAAATTCGTGCAAAAGTTTCATTTCGAAATCATTTAAATCAATTTAATTTTTAACATTCAAATCAATTTACATTCATTTATCGATTTCATTCAATATCGTTAAATTAATTTATCATTCAAAACAATTTCTATTAAATTTCCAATTTATTACATCCATTCTTAAGTTCAACTTTATTTTATCAAAACTTACAATTTTGAATTAAACTAAATTCGTCAAATCAATTCTTTCAATTTCAAGTCTTACGTTAATTCCAAAATATCACATTCTCATTTCTTGTTAAAGAAATTCCATTTCACTTATTTACTTACTTAAATAAATTTCCAAAACTTAATTAATAAATAAACTCAATTTCAATTATTTACGAAGTAAAATTCACTTATTCAAAAGTTCAATTTTACTTAACAAAGAATTCAATTCTTATTTGATTATTAAATAATTCCATCTGATTTAATTATTAACTAATTCAAACTTAATTATTAAATAATTTCAAAGTTTAATAATTTCAAACTTAATTATTAAATCATTTCAAACTTAATTATTAAATCATTACAAAGTTTAACATTTTCCTTTCAATAAAATTCAAATTTCAACTTCATTTCAAAACCATATTATTTATTCGAATAAAATCTTTATTTTATTTTTAAATCAAATTATTGACCAATCGGTTTTATTTAATTTTCTATATCCAAGGTCAAAGTTTAATTTGGGTATTTATCATTTCAACCCGATTCCATCTAAATTCAAAATCAAAACATACAAAGGGAACTTGCAGTGTGATAGCTGGGATGGTGTCAAAGTAAATAAACAAGCAATAGCATCCATTCACAACAATTCAACAATTTCAAATAATCCCGAAATAATCGTATTAATTCGCGTTTGTTATTTACGCCAACTAATATAACTATTTCTAGAATCTACACTATCATTTCATGTAGATTAAAGATTATTACATTACGGTTTTTTCACTTGTCATCTATTACAATTTCATCCATCATCAATTTAACAACATACATTCAGTGGTTCAAAATGTAATTAAACAATCCTACGTGTCAATAAATTTAACAGTTTAAAGGGGTCATATTATACAAATGTCATTTAACTATCCTATATCAAGTTCAATTGCATACTATTTATCATTTTAACATTAACAATTTAACGTCCAATATAAACATCAACAATCAATCAATTATCAGCCAAACTGTATTATCATCGCATAAATAATTAACAGATAATGGTGTCAGATGTCACAGGTGAACTGATACAGGTAATAGCATATATAACAGTGTAATTAACTAACAGCAGCATATTTCAATTGTCGTTTCAATTGAAATCAAATTTAATAAATAAAAGAACGTTAATCGTGAGTGAGTGCTCACCTTTCGTGGCTAGAGAATACAGAAGATGACACGATACGCGCACTGATATGGACGCTGAATTTGAATTACGAATCCAAGCAAAACAAAATCAGCACGAATTCAACGATCAATGCTGATTGGCACAAATTCGACGGCCAAGCTGATAAAATAGAGATTGACGAAAAATGGATCAGATCGGATTAGCTTGATGTGAACAGAATATACACACACACACCATATTGTTTTATAAAAGTCGACTAAAACTATTGTTTACCCTTAAACACATATAGCCAAGTATTGTCATTCAAAAACAAAAAAAAAATTAGTTTCAAATCACTTAAAACTGAACAACTTAGCTACGATTAGTATAACTTAAAATCTGTATATACTATAAAACTCTAGGGTATATCACTTATATATTTAGCCCATATATAACTTACAACATATAAAATATAAAACAGAATAATAAAAGTGACCTCCTGTACATATAAACAGTCTATATATATATGTTTATAATTCCATACGGTAAAATATGGTGTAGCAACGGATTTGTAAAATTCATTTATATATAATAATACTTTTATAAATAGTGGTGGCCGAGAGTGAAAGTATGGCTAGAGTGCTACTGCGCGGTGTTTAGCAGCTTATTGTATACCATATTAACATATATACAAATACAACACGGGCTACAACTTAAAATAATATCTACCGTACTATAATATTTTATAATAAAATATAATACCTCACTGATATATGTAAATCTACAAACTTACTGCATTATTTGCTACGGCCAAAACATACTTGTTATTCAGAATCACAACCCATGATATAAATAATATATGGAACTGATATAATAACAGTATAAACAATTATAATTAGTGTATATTATTATAAAATTATTTCAAAATACAGCTTATTATAATATATATATAACAGAGTATGTTTATATATATACTTTAAATCATAAATATATATATATACCATCCTATATACACAAAGACAACACCTGAAAAATACATAACAACTCATATACCCATGTGCTTTTAAACATCTATGACCCTGTTAAAACATACCACCACTTCATACTCTGATATAAAGAACGTATATATAAAGTCATCTATATATATAAACGAAACCATATACATATATAAAGACAGTATCCTTTAAAACCAACGTGTATATATTTGTAATATAACAAAATAAAGTTTAAAGCGACTTGACTTACGTGTATGTGCAAATTATACCTTAGCAACTTTTTGTACAGCAAGCATGTATAATCTATACTATATAACCTTAAAAACTTATATATATTAACTAGTCTATTATATAACTTATATCCTAAGCAACTTATATTGAACATAACTATCCAATATATAAATACTAATAGATAACTACAGTTTACAACATATACTGGCAACAAAATAAAAAAAAAGTAAGCAAATAAAATATATATCTAACCACCTTTGCAAAGAAAAGAGAAGAAGAAATTAGAGATGGGCGATGCTAGATGCGACGAGGACCGGTGGCAAGTGGAGACAGTGGTGAGGCAGAGAGTGGTATCGGCTAGAGGCTGTCAGGTGTATGCTAGCTGGCGGGAACAATGGAGCGAAGGCTGTCATAAGGTAGGGTGGAGAGGCCGGCCTGGGTTTGAAGGCGGAGGGCTTGAATTGGTTGCAAGGTGGGCGAAGTAGGGGGTGTTGGTGATGGACGATGAGCTAAGGTGGCCGTGAGGAGGGTGATGGAATGGCAAAGGCGAAAGGCAGGGAGTGTGTGTGGTTCGACGGAGGTGCGACAAGTGGAGGGAAGGGGAAAACGGTGTGTTTGCCTGAGGGAGGTAAGAGGCTTCGGTCGAGGCCATGAAATAAAAGACTGGAGAGGAAAGAAAAATGAGCAGCAGAGGAAAAAGAAGGTATGCAGTAGGGTAACTAGAGAAGAGGAGGGTACGTTTAAAAAGAAATGAACGTAAATCATGCTTATAATTTCAAATGAACAGACTACAAAACGCTGGAGATGGTCCACTGTAATAAATGAACAGTTGGGAATAGTGACAGCCAGAAGTTATCTGGGAAATAGTAAACGTTTTTCTACTGTTCATTTCGGCTGAGG
Source organism: Allium fistulosum (assembly GCA_030737815.1). NCBI lineage: Eukaryota > Viridiplantae > Streptophyta > Magnoliopsida > Asparagales > Amaryllidaceae > Allium > Allium fistulosum. Next base: position 1,262,128,059 of record CM060901.1, read on the forward strand.
GAAACGAATGGACATGAACAAAAGTTAAAACGGTTACCGATACGGAATCGTTTTCCGCGGATTCCGCTGCGTACCGGACTTCAAACACAGAATTGAATATACCGCAGAGATCAGCACGACGAGATGATCAAAACGGTATACAGATATCAGTGGTACGATCATCCGATAAAAATCGATATCGGTACCAAAATGCTGCTATTTTGCAGAAAATAAGAACGACGGAGCAATAGACGTCCGAATTTGGAAAAATGACGAACTGACATCTTGCTCAGAAGATGGTTTAGAATTTTTCTATGTAAAAATATTTAGGTTTCGAAAATATTTTATTTTCATTGCTTTTTAACTGATTAAATTGAAGTGATTTTACGCGCGAAATAAACTTTCGTATTTTCGGACGAAAATTTAACAGTTGCTATGTTTAACTAGACGTATTCCAAATATTAAATTTTTATTTCAAAATTTTATCGTTTAAAATTTCACAAAATTTCAACTAATCACGTTATTAAACGGTTGAAATTTACGGGTCGTTACACTCTCCCCCACTCAAAACTTTTCGTCCCCGAAAAGGAACGAGGTAGGAGAATAGAAACAACTAGAAAGAAAAACAGATTTGAAATACAAAATAACAATTAGTTTAAACCATATAAATACAAATTTGAATTAATTGATATTCAACAATCGATTTAATCCATTTGATTTTCTTAAGTTAAATCAAGCTTTAACTATTTCTAGATTAATTTTCTTATTATCCAATCATCTTTAATTAACAGTTTCAAAATCATAAATTTGAATAGTCACTCATTACAATCATATTTTATTTCAGCAATTTAAATTCTTCTTTATTCCAAATTATTGTTAAATTTATTCTACTTAATATATCTTATCACATATATTTAACCCATATGATTTAATTTTAAAACATAACAGTTTCGATTTAAATTAATTTACAATCTATTAATTTCTTTTAAATTCAAGGTATTTTCATATGTTGATCAAATTCCAATTTATTAATTCTTTCAAAACAAATTTATTAATTCTTTCAAAACAAATTTATTTCAATATTAGCTGAGTTTACTTATTATCCTATCTAACTCTATTAACATCTTTATAATCAAAATTTAGTGTATAACATTTATTATAAACACTCAAATTTTATTTATAAATTCCATTTATCTTATATATTATCCAATTACATATTCAACTTCTAAATGATTTAGGTAAGTTGTATTAGAATGCAGTTGAACAATATACACATAAAATTTTCCAATTCAATTATTCGAGTTTAAATATTTATTCCAAATTTTGGTTTTATTTATAATTAAAATCATCCTTTAACAAAATTTAAGAATTATATTTCCGATTAACTTTAAACAATTTAGAGATATATATAATATATTTATATCAAATCAAATTAAATTTTAAAATAAGATACTTATATATATATAAATCAAATTATACTGAAGAAATTCAAATCAAAATATTTTTTCAAAACAAACCGTAGCAAAGCTACAGAATGGTTTCTCCACTTCGAAACTCGAAAATAAACGTCGATGATGCGGCCGCCATCACCGAAATTATTTTCCAGCGACAAAGAGAAGAGTACTGATTTCAACATTTTTAAAAATTCTTTGAAAACGATTTCTATTCGAAAATACTTTCAATAATATATATACTTTAAAATTTTAAAAACCAAAGTTCGAAATCACCGGAAACTAATAAATTCTCAAATTTCTGAATTAAATTCATTTCAAATTCCAAATCAATTTATAAACCGTATTTATAAATTTATTTAGAACAATAAATGATAATCAAATATTATCATTTCAACAAACAATTTAATTAACCTTTTAAATTCCAGAAATTTTTTTACTTATATTTCACAATATAATCAAACAAATTTATTTCAGTTACCAAATTTGAAAATAATATTGTGTCATTTGCTCTGTTCAAGTGTTTTGGAAATCCTATCGATAGCGTTGATCAGATGAATCGATCGAAAATCCAAATCAACATCAACAATTCAAACAACACAATATATATTAAAACATTTTTATATTAATTTACAAATACACTTATTTGCTCGACGATACAGGAATGAATTTTCAAACTAAGGATAGGGATTCAAATTTGTTGACTCAGATCAAAGAGAATTTTGATTCGAAAATAAGTTTGAAACAGAAAATGAGATAATTCAATTACCACAATCCGGAGATGGAGGAGTTTATTTAATTCACGGGCAACCTAAACCGGGTCGTCCGTAACTTCAAGAATAAGATCGATGCTGAATTCCGAGGTAAATCAACACTCGATCTCAAGAGATGGAATTCAGGTATAGCAGGGAATAGATAGCATCGTAAACCGAGGATACAGAAATCTCCGGTAAATCAATGCCTATTATAAAGGAGTTTTGCTTCTTTACGAATCATTTGAAGTTTGGCGAGACCGCCGATTCATTATAAGGGTCATTCGAAGTGGAACTATGTGATGCTCCAGAATTGAAAGGAGACGAATAGTGAGGGACACGAATGAAATTTGGAACCGTAGGGAACGTTCCAAAATTCAAAGAATCGAGTCGAAAGGAAGGGATTGAAACTCGAATGAGAGTGATTCTGTAAATACATTTACCCTATATGTTAAGTTTTGCCTAGAGCTACCAAAGCTCTGATACCAACTGTAACAACCCAGAATTTTGGACCATTCGCATCCATTATAAGTGTATAGGTAGACACTCATGCCGGAGTTGAATTACTCAAAATACCGCGTTGTTAATTTAAATTTGGCAAAACTGAACATATACAGTAAATAAAATAATCACAGATCACAGACACAGAGTAATAAGTGCAGCGGAAATAAAAGAGATAGTAGTTCATGAAGCTACTATATGAATATATAAAATACATCAGAGTTTACAACAGAAGAGTAATACGATACATCAGATACAAATCAGAATACATCACTGGAATCATCGAATACTGAAAGCGGAATAGATGGCTGGATCTTCAAGCAAAGCTCCAACTCCAAAGGTGAGTCTCGAATACTGGTACACTCAGTCTGACCCGAGCGTAAAGCAAAAACACAAGACACTCGAGTCAGGATTAACATTCTTATATTAATAAATCCAACTCAAGTGAAATAGCAATTGAAATACAAGTAACTCAAAGGATGTTTGGAATAACCATCCTTTAAGGATCCGTCAAACTATCTACTATGTAGTAGTGTACGATAAGTAGATAATGTCTATCAGTAATAATAAAGATATCAAAATAGCGTTAAGTCATGGCCCATTCCACCCTTAACACATTTTTATTCCCAAAAGCATATACAAGACCGTAGTTTCCCCAAAACCGGAAGTCACCAGAGGGCAATACATATACTAAAGGTACAAATCAAAATCGTAGTGGTCGCGCATAAATGGAATACAAGTATGACAAGGCACATGAGGCTATACCCAAGATAGTGATACTACCGTTCGCCTGATCCGGGCTGGTGAGAACGCAACGCCGCAGCGCCCGCAACACCGTGAAACAACACTCCCAAAATCAAGGGTGCACCAATCGACAACAAGTATAAGTAGTTCGAAGAAGTGTGTCCACTTGAGGTATCAATCCTCCATTGGCCCGGCACAGCTCCTGTTTTAGTCATTTCCAATTTGACACAAGTGTCAAGGCTATCCATTATCGTTCTCTTTCTTCAGTCAACACGTACATCATTCCAACCACTTCATTCTGGATCATCACTCCGCGCATAGTTATTAAAGTGGTTTTCGGTTTAGATAGAGAGTATACCCATAACCGAATTCCGGTCTCTTTAATAACTTCCGTAATTATTACACCGATTGGTCGTTTATATATTTCAAAAACCAAATCAATTTCAATTTCAATTCCAATTCGTAAATCAACATTTCAATTCTCTTTCAAAACCAATTTCCAAGATTTACGTTTCAACTTCCAAATTCACAATTTCAAAATCTTATAATTCAATTTCAATTCTTTATTTAAAACAATTCAAATATCAATTTAAATTCGTGCAAAAGTTTCATTTCGAAATCATTTAAATCAATTTAATTTTTAACATTCAAATCAATTTACATTCATTTATCGATTTCATTCAATATCGTTAAATTAATTTATCATTCAAAACAATTTCTATTAAATTTCCAATTTATTACATCCATTCTTAAGTTCAACTTTATTTTATCAAAACTTACAATTTTGAATTAAACTAAATTCGTCAAATCAATTCTTTCAATTTCAAGTCTTACGTTAATTCCAAAATATCACATTCTCATTTCTTGTTAAAGAAATTCCATTTCACTTATTTACTTACTTAAATAAATTTCCAAAACTTAATTAATAAATAAACTCAATTTCAATTATTTACGAAGTAAAATTCACTTATTCAAAAGTTCAATTTTACTTAACAAAGAATTCAATTCTTATTTGATTATTAAATAATTCCATCTGATTTAATTATTAACTAATTCAAACTTAATTATTAAATAATTTCAAAGTTTAATAATTTCAAACTTAATTATTAAATCATTTCAAACTTAATTATTAAATCATTACAAAGTTTAACATTTTCCTTTCAATAAAATTCAAATTTCAACTTCATTTCAAAACCATATTATTTATTCGAATAAAATCTTTATTTTATTTTTAAATCAAATTATTGACCAATCGGTTTTATTTAATTTTCTATATCCAAGGTCAAAGTTTAATTTGGGTATTTATCATTTCAACCCGATTCCATCTAAATTCAAAATCAAAACATACAAAGGGAACTTGCAGTGTGATAGCTGGGATGGTGTCAAAGTAAATAAACAAGCAATAGCATCCATTCACAACAATTCAACAATTTCAAATAATCCCGAAATAATCGTATTAATTCGCGTTTGTTATTTACGCCAATTAATATAACTATTTCTAGAATCTACACTATCATTTCATGTAGATTAAAGATTATTACATTACGGTTTTTTCACTTGTCATCTATTACAATTTCATCCATCATCAATTTAACAACATACATTCAGTGGTTCAAAATGTAATTAAACAATCCTACGTGTCAATAAATTTAACAGTTTAAAGGGGTCATATTATACAAATGTCATTTAACTATCCTATATCAAGTTCAATTGCATACTATTTATCATTTTAACATTAACAATTTAACGTCCAATATAAACATCAACAATCAATCAATTATCAGCCAAACTGTATTATCATCGCATAAATAATTAACAGATAATGGTGTCAGATGTCACAGGTGAACTGATACAGGTAATAGCATATATAACAGTGTAATTAACTAACAGCAGCATATTTCAATTGTCGTTTCAATTGAAATCAAATTTAATAAATAAAAGAACGTTAATCGTGAGTGAGTGCTCACCTTTCGTGGCTAGAGAATACAGAAGATGACACGGATACGCGCACTGATATGGACGCTGAATTTGAATTACGAATCCAAGCAAAACAAAATCAGCACGAATTCAACGATCAATGCTGATTGGCACAAATTCGACGGCCAAGCTGATAAAATAGAGATTGACGAAAAATGGATCAGATCGGATTAGCTTGATGTGAACAGAATATACACACACACACCATATTGTTTTATAAAAGTCGACTAAAACTATTGTTTACCCTTAAACACATATAGCCAAGTATTGTCATTCAAAAACAAAAAAAAATTAGTTTCAAATCACTTAAAACTGAACAACTTAGCTACGATTAGTATAACTTAAAATCTGTATATACTATAAAACTCTAGGGTATATCACTTATATATTTAGCCCATATATAACTTACAACATATAAAATATAAAACAGAATAATAAAAGTGACCTCCTGTACATATAAACAGTCTATATATATGTTTATAATTCCATACGGTAAAATATGGTGTAGCAACGGATTTGTAAAATTCATTTATATATAATAATACTTTTATAAATAGTGGTGGCCGAGAGTGAAAGTATGGCTAGAGTGCTACTGCGCGGTGTTTAGCAGCTTATTGTATACCATATTACCGTAAAATATGAAACATATATACAAATACAACACGGGCTACAACTTAAAATAATATCTACCGTACTATAATATTTTATAATAAAATATAATACCTCACTGATATATGTAAATCTACAAACTTACTGCATTATTTGCTACGGCCAAAACATACTTGTTATTCAGAATCACAACCCATGATATAAATAATATATGGAACTGATATAATAACAGTATAAACAATTATAATTAGTGTATATTATTATAAAATTATTTCAAAATACAGCTTATTATAATATTTATATATAACAGAGTATGTTTATATATATATACTTTAAATCATAAATATATATATATATACCATCCTATATACACAAAGACAACACCTGAAAAATACATAACAACTCATATACCCATGTGCTTTTAAACATCTATGACCCTGTTAAAACATACCACCACTTCATACTCTGATATAAAGAACGTATATATAAAGTCATCTATATATATAAACGAAACCATATACATATATAAAGACAGTATCCTTTAAAACCAACGTGTATATATTTGTAATATAACAAAATAAAGTTTAAAGTGACTTGACTTACGTGTATGTGCAAATTATACCTTAGCAACTTTTTGTACAGCAAGCATGTATAATCTATACTATATAACCTTAAAAACTTATATATATTAACTAATCTATTATATAACTTATATCCTAAGCAACTTATATTGAACATAACTATCCAATATATAAATACTAATAGATAACTACAGTTTACAACATATACTGGCAACAAAATAAAATAAAATAAAAAGTAAGCAAATAAAATATATATCTAACCACCTTTGCAAAGAAAAGAGAAGAAGAAATTAGAGGTGGGCGATGCTAGATGCGACGAGGACCGGTGGCAAGTGGAGACAGTGGTGAGGCAGAGAGTGGTATCAGCTAGAGGCTGTCAGGTGTATGCTAGCTGGCGGGAACAATGGAGCGAAGGCTGTCATAAGGTAGGGTGGAGAGGCCGGCCTGGGTTTGAAGGCGGAGGGCTTGAATTGGTTGCAAGGTGGGCGAAGTAGGGGGTGTTGGTGATGGACGATGAGCTAAGGTGGCCGTGAGGAGGGTGATGGAATGGCAGAGGCGAAAGGCAGGGAGTGTGTGTGGTTCGACGGAGGGCGGAGGTGCGACAAGTGGAGGGAAGGGGAAAACGGTGTGTTTGCCTGAGGGAGGTAAGAGGCTTCGATCGAGGCCATGAAATAAAAGACTGGAGAGGAAAGAAAAATGAGCGGCAGAGGAAAAAGAAGGTATGCAGTAGGGTAACTAGAGAAGAGGAGGGTACGTTTAAAAAGAAATGAACGTAAATCATGCTTATAATTTCAAATGAACAGACTGCAAAACGCTGGAGATGGTCCACTGTAATAAATGAACAGTTGGGAATAGTGACAGCCAGAAGTTATCTGGGAAATAGTAAACGTTTTTCTACTGTTCATTTCGGCTGAGGGAAACGAATGGACATGAACAAAAGTTAAAACGGTTACCGATACGGAATCGTTTTCCGCGGATTCCGCTGCGTACCGGACTTCAAACACAGAATTGAATATACCGCAGAGATCAGCACGACGAGACGATCAAAACGGTATACAGATATCAGTGGTACGATCATCCGATAAAAATCGATATCGGTACCAAAATGCTGCTATTTTGCCGAAAATAAGAACGACGGAGCAATAGACGTCCGAATTTGGAAAAATGACGAACTGACATCTTGCTCAGAAGATGGTTTAAAATTTTTCTATGTAAAAATATTTAGGTTTCGAAAATATTTTATTTTCATTGCTTTTTAACTGATTAAATTGAAGTGATTTTACGCGCGAAATAAACTTTCGTATTTTCGGACGAAAATTTAACAGTTGCTATGTTTAACTAGACGTATTCCAAATATTAAATTTTTATTTCAAAATTTTATCGTTTAAAATTTCACAAAATTTCAACTAATCACGTTATTAAACGGTTGAAATTTACGGGTCGTTACACAAATTTACTCAAAATATACTATTTCACTTCAAAATCATTTTCGCCTCAGCATCACGATTTCGCTTCCAAAATTGTTTTGAATTTCAATTTAGGTTATAACTTCATTTTAACCCAATTTGTATTTAAATCAACGATTTAATATAAACATTCCAGCCTTGACCAGTTTGAATTTTTAGAAAATAGTTTGAATAGTTTTAAATAGTTAAAACAAGTTAAAATAGTTTAATAAAATAGTTTATGTATTAAAAATGGTTTATATATGAAATAGTTTGGAAAATCGAAATAATTTGAATATTTAAAAAGATAGGTTTTAAACAGTTTATATTAAAATAATTTATTTGAAAATAGTTCCAAAGTCAAATTGATTCAATTCCAAACCTTCCAATTCAAATCAATTTCCATTTCAATTTCAATCGATTCAATTCCGATTTCAATTTGAACTAACTTCGACCCCAATTTCAATTCAAATCAATTTCTATTTTGATTTCAAATTAATTCAATTCCGACTTCAATTCTAGTTAATTTCAATTTCGATTCCAATTTGAATTAATGTCAATTCAATTTTCAATTTTAAACCATTTCAATTTATATGAGTTCGAGCCGATTTCAAAATATCAATTTAAATCATTTAAATCAAATGTAACTTCAATATTCAATTTAAGATTCAAATCTTCAAAATAATTCAATTCCGAGCTCAATTTTGGAATATGGTTTTAAATTACGTTTACTTAGAAATATTTCAAAGTTCGAATAAAATCCAAATCTTTTAAAACAAATCAATTTTCAAAACTCAAATCATATTTCAATTATAACTTCAAAATCTCAAATTTCATTTTTAAACAATTTCGTTTAACACATTTTAATTCCACATTTGAGCTCAAGTCCGAAAATAATTCAATTTCCATAAATTCGATTTTTATTTCTTTAAATCAAAATCATTTAAATAATTTCAAATCAAAAATTTTAAAATCATTTAGTTTAACCAAATCCAGTGTCCGTATATATCATTTCAATCCAAAATAAATGTCATAGGTATATACCATTTCAACCTATTTCTTAATTTATTTGAAATAATTCGATTTACAGTTTTATATACTGTAAATAATATACAGGATGATAACAGGATATATCAAAATAAATAAACATCCAAATTATCAAAAATATCAATCAATAACATCCATCACAATCAACATCCAAATCAGTCAAAATATCATAACAATTTACTAGTTATCAATAATCAGGAATTTAACGAGCAATTTAATTTCCATCTCAAATTTGAACTGTCAATTCAAATTCCTATCATTTTAATTCATATCAATTTAAATGTCAGTTAAATTTACCAAACAGCAATCAATAAATTTAAATCACTTCATGATATAAATTTAACTAAAATAAAAATATTCTAGTACTTCGTAAGCATTATAAAACACTCACCTTTTATTTGAAACTGAAAATATTTCAGCTTCAAATAAATTCCAATTTGACTCCATGCTGCAGACGACATCGATACGGTCGCATCGCGACTCGTTTCGCTCGAAACGGACCTCGTATGCAAAAGTTACGATTTTTATTAATATAACGATAATAATTTAAAATAAAATTAACAACTAAGTATCACTTAATAATGTAATTAACACTAACCCTATCGTTCATCAACAGGCAGCGTACGCGGTAACCCAATCTCACGCGATCAAGCTTCATCGCGCGCGCCTCCACCCTAGACCAGACGCCGGTCGACCACCACCTCGCACCGCCTCCCTGAAGTCGTCGTCGCCACGTCTCCACTCCATGGCGCGCACGTGCTGAGGAAAATCATGACCCTCCCTGAACCCGTAAATCGATCGAATGAATCACCACGCACGCCAACCTCACCAACATGCGACTCCACCCAGGCACTCGCGACTCGATTGTTGTTCGCTTTGTTTTTTTCCTTTCATTCATTTTTTTTAATCTCTGTTTCGATTTGGTAGATGTGAAATGAGAGAAGGGGGAAAACGTACGAGAGGAGACAATATTTGGGTTGTGCGTACGAATGGTAGAGGAAAGGAAATAAATATTTGTTTATAATTAGAAAATATCTCGCCCGATCGACCCGCGAAAGCCCCAACTCCAAACGAAGCATGCCGCCTAGCGTTCTATATATTTTACCCCCATTCCGAACACAATGGAACTAGTCTTGAGGTCTAGTTCAATCGTATTCATAAGGTAGCATATCAAAATCAATTTATTTTAATTAAATTCCTTTAATTAATTTCCACACATTTCAAGCTTGCACGGCCAGACGATAAGTCCGATCGCTACGAAACTTAAAATCCTATAATAATTCACTATTATGGATCTGATGAAACTGGTTTCGTCGAAATCCGAGACAGTGGCCAAAATGGCTATTTTACTCGTTAAATAAAATATAAAATTTCCAATTTCTATTTATTCACTTTTAAATCCAATTTTAAATGTTAACAATCTTTATTCATATTTAAATAAACTTCAGCATCATTCTCCTTCATATTTAATCCAGAATTAAATTATTTAAACAGTTTCTAATATCAAATTCAAACAATTTAATTTTTCAATAAATTACAATAATAAATAATTCAACATTTATTATTCAAGTCCAGTTTTTGATTATAAACACATTAATATCTAAAATCTCATTTCAATAGTTGTTATTGCCAAAATCTTCGAAATTGTTTATTTTAAAATTTTATTATATTTAATAAACTACAATAATATATCATTTAATTATTATTTCTACCCATTTATATCCAATAATCACATTAAATTTTATAATTTAAAATAGTTAGAAGTACTGGTCGTTACATCAAGCACTGTCCATAGTGGCACGAAACCTATGAACCCTATGACATAGATTCCCAATGAATACTCTCGACTAGATGCATTATGATAAGAGTAACAATAAGAACTCTCGCCTCCACGGTCCTATAAGAGCATCTCAACATAATAAATCCTTGACTTCTATCCCTAAGAGCAGATAATGTTTCTCAACTAGTTAGTCCTTAAAGGATGAATCTCTGAATTCCTGAGATAAATCCCATTGTAGTCCTTGGAGGGTAATAGACTCTCGATTACCAACCTCTATAAAAGAGTCATGTCTAGATTATGTTATAAATTCCTAACCCTATACTACAAACAAGAGTGACATTTACTTACAAAAATTGAACAAATATCACATGAGTGTCCCATACCACTCAGTGTTACTAGATCGTTTACTAAATGCTTGTAAATTACACTCGATACAAACATATATTATTCTATATGGTGAGTCAAAGGAATAACCAGAAAATATTATAGAACATACCAAACAGCTTGGTATTACTAATCCATTTATTCGAAATTCTCATTAAATTAAACCGCACATCATTCAACCAATTATTGATTAAAAAAGAGTCTTATTGATAATTACTCATTTCCAAAATCTCCATATTAAAACTTCAAACATTAATACAAAATTTCAAAAAGGTTTTAAATTTTAGTTCTGACTCGAGTGTTTTATCTTTTCATTACACTCTGGTCAGCCTGAGTATTACAATATTTGAAGACACTATTCCTTAAAGATGAAGATGGAGTTTGTTAGAACGTATTTACTATTATTATTCTACTGCATTATTTTGGTATGTTTGTTGATTGTACTGTGATTTTGTTGTAAAAATTGTGTAATCAAATGTATATTGTAAAACAGCTTCATGAACTGTTTATTTGATTATTATATTTTGTCATTCCGCTGCGAGATTCTGTATTTTGCTTTCCTTCTTTTCTGTTTTTTCTTATTAAATCCCATTGATAATCAACCTTGTTGAATGATTTTGAGTCAGATATGTGTGGTTTATTGTCAACTTAAATCATCCAAAAATGTGGGTCGTCACATCCCATACCGCTCGATATTATTAATTCGTTTATTCGAAATTCTCATTATATAGAACTGCACGTCATTTAACCAATTATTGATTAAAAGTGGGTTCTTTAAGAAATACTCATTTCCAAAATCTCCATATTAAACCTCGAACATTAATATAAAATTTCAAAGAAGTTTTAAATTATAAAATTCTCATTTTATCTAAAAATCTTTTTTTAAATCTAGTATTCAACCTTTTTAAACCTCTTATTTAATTACAAAGAAAATCTTCTTTAAAACTCTTATTTAATTATAAAATAGCCAAAATAGCTTTCGGAACAATTCATACAATATGATACCAACTTTTAAAACCTTAAAACATTTGTAAAGGAGGTTTATAATCTAAAAATTCCTTTAAAACCCTAAATTCAAATTATATTATTATTTTTATTACTCCCACAAAATAATTTTTAATCTAGAAAATTTCAAAAACTGTAATATTCAATTTTCAAAATCAATATTTAAAATCTTTATTTGCTTCAAAACATTTTTGAATTTATTAAACTAATATCCACTTTTTCTATTTTAAAATAACACTAAAAATGATTTTTCCAAACGGAAATTCCTTACTATGACAAAATTCAAGCTTCTGGTTTCCTTTTAAGATGGTTTATATTAACAAAATTCACCATAAAAATATATCAAACTAAAGTCATTATTTTTCCTAACAATATTATTTTACAACGCTTCGCATTTATTTAAGTTCAAAGAAATAATCTCATTACTTTAACAATTTTTTAATTATCTTTATAAAAGAAAAATACTTTTAAACCATTTTAAAATCAAGAATAAAATTAATATTTATCTATAAATCCACTTTTAAATTCATTTCTTTTTCTATAATTTAGCCAAAACAACTTAATACCTTAAAACCTTAAAGAAGATAATTTATATGAAATATTACATTCATAATTTTCCTCTTATTTTTGTTTTCAAACCAAACTAATTTTGAAATTATCATAATAGCCTCTTCAAAATCTTTCCTTTTTTAAAACTCCTTTACAAAAAATTTGAAATTTGAAATCTCCCAGTTCAATAATAATATATTGACTTCAAACAAAGTTATGTAACTATTTCCAAAACATTTAAATCGATTTCTCCCTTTTTAATCAATTCCGAATACAGATTCTGGTCTAATTCATACCATAGAACAAATATGATATAGATATCAAAGCATTATCATCAATATACAATCCAAAATTCAATCCAACAACAAATGAACCATGATACATATCTCAATTTCAACCAAATCAAACCATATCAAATCAACCCATCCATACAAATCAATAAAAAGCATGAAAGAAACCTACATAGATGTGAGTAAATAAATTTGCTCACCGAGAATAGGTATGAAAAGATTAAAGCATTTCAGTCTCGTCTATCCTCCACGCACACTGCCTCAATCACCACGAATGTCATCGTCAGCCAATCTTCCCCACTGCCTCTGCCTTTGCAAACCCACTCCTACTGCCAACGGCCCTCACCTCCAACCCAAGCATGCATCACAACCCAACGTTATTGTCGTAACCCACTCCCAAAGCTGCCTACCTTTAACGTTTGTGAGCACATGCCAGCTCGCCCTTGCCACCGCCATCCACCTGCGTGTGCTACCCCTTCATCGTGTCGTGAACTCGTGCACTTGAGCAGTCTTCTTCTTCTTTTTTCCACGAGATGCCTTTTTGCCTAATGTGATTATATTTTGCATGAGGGGGAGAAAAGGGATTGGGGCTATGGAATATAAAGAGAAAATGGGAATGGGTTTTTTTAGTATGGATGATGGGCTGAAGGAATAGTCAAGAAGAGGATAGAGGGTTAAAGAAGATGCTAGAGCACTATTATTTACAATTAGGCCACTTCCATTTATGTAATCCAAACACTATACTTTCTTTTACCTTTTAATTAATTCCATCACTTATCTGTAAATTCACTTCCAATTTGAATTGAACAATTAAATGTTTCACAAAATATATTTAATAATTTATATAAAATATTTAAATTCTCAAATTATTCGTCTCCGTTGGTTTGTTCATTTTATTAATGTCAAATAAAAAATTGTTTTCGTCTATTTCAATTATATAAAAGTAATTTACGTAATAAAAATATTTCATAATTATTTATAATATTTTATTCGAGTTCAATATATTTTTTAAAAAGAATTAATTAATTGATTCAATTTATTAAAACAAAATCCTTTATCAACTAACCTTTAATTCAATAAAATATATTTTTGAAAATAAAAATAATCCAAATTTGAACTCGAATATTTTATTTTGATTAAAATTATTTATTACAACGATCGGAAAATAGGGTTGTTATAGGTTATCTTAGGAGGGCCTTTTACCAAGCGAGGTTGCTCACTAGTGAGAGACTGTTATTGCACGATTGAGCGTGTCATTAGTAGGGTTGAACCGACCTTTATCAAGGGAGGATGCTCGATAAGGGAGGCTACTAATAGCACGACAAAGTGTGTAACTAGAGAGTCATTCATATAGTGTTCCATTAGGCCAAAAGAGCCATTATATAATTAAATCACTATGGATATAATATGAGTTTGATTGATGGTTGCTATGGTTGTCTTTGTTAATGTTAGGTATTAGTGAGTATAACACCCCGACAACCTAGTGTATAATGAAATAGAATAGTATATCATTACATATGGTTGCTTAACATGATATTTTGTATGCGCTAACTTGTTGGATACAGGAGCAGGTGAGGTATGACTTTTCATATCATATTGCACTTGCTTTATGATATATCGAGTTTATATCAATTTTTTTAGTCTTATAATCATTCATACCAGACTGTGGTCTGACCTAAGGTTATTTGTATTTTTGTTTTCTTATAACTCACGGGTATTCTTTATGTGTAAACTTGGAGTCGGGTATTATGGTAGTGCATGGAGTTGTATAGGGGATGAGCAGGAGGTTTACACTCTTTCCATATTATTATTATATGGAGCTATAACCTATTCTGTTGTGCAGTATTGTAGATTTATCGCTACTTACACACACACACACACACATATATATATATACACAGAAACAATTTCCTTTTATGTAGCCATTAATGTATTATGTTATATTAACTCATACTTGCATTATGACAAATGATTATACGAACCACGTTGCACTCAAATGATGGTTTGTTTCTGTTCATTTGATTGTACATCCATCTTGTCTATTTTAATTTATGTTTTATATTATATTTTATCTACGTGTTGAGATATATGACAAGTTAATGGTTTTTTTGCTTTACCCATGATGAACCCTCAATTGGCTAGGTACCGTATAAAGGGGAGTCCTTTATATGGGAGCCGAAGGTGGAGGGGGCGTCACTAGTTAAGAAAGTTAGGGATATGTCCAAGGGGCAATTATGTAATTTATTACATATATTTAATTCGATAACCAATTTTGTCCAAAATAAAAGGTGTTTTCTTTCTATTATATACTTAATGTAATGTGTTATATTAATTAATTAATTAATTTAAAAGTGTAATTAATAGAAAATCCATAAGTGATATGTTTTTGTGATAGTAGTTACAAAATGTTGTAACCATGAGTAATTATCACAATTAAAACAAACATACCATTTTAATATTACTAGTCAAGATGTATTTGGAATATATATCGATGCATCCATTGAGACTATAGTATGTAACGCTCTCCAAATATTGGACGATGTATTGCTCATGACTGCTGGGGGTACCAAGGGTACTGATAGTTATTGGATAACTATGAAATGACTCACTCGATAGTTTTCTATTAGTTAATATAACTAAGGTCAAACATAAGATATCGAAGTGACTAATTTGCATGGTTCTCTTAACTTGAGAATATTGTTGATCTTCAATATGAAAGCTTCACTTTGATTATAGTTAAACCATGGCATGACGTCCACGAACGACTATAGTTGGGCTGAGTTGAAGAATTGGAAGTGAAATTCTATTCAAGAGAGAATTCGTCTCATCGGTTATATTGGATTAGTATCATGGTCAACTGAAATCAACTCAAGGTCAAAATATCTTGCTAGAGCAATTCAGCTAATAATAATAATTATTATTAAACCTTTGTTTTTGGAGTATAAAGTTGAACACAGACGATATTAGAATTTTAACCATAACCAAATTCCATAAATCTAAAGCGATACAGGTTTGACGAAGAGAATTGGTGTAAATGATTATCACTACCGGGTAATGCTTTAATAAGTAAAATTGGATTTTATAGAAGCTATATAAGTGATAAATTTGGCCAAAATGTCATACTACTAGCTAAGGTGACGCGTGAACGTTAATATTTGAATTGTTCGATATTAATCGCCGGCTGAATTTTCACTTAAAGAGTCAATATAACCACAATGTTGACTCTTCCGTCTACAGCGCGATTTAATTAAATTATAAATGTTTTAATTAATTAAATTAATTAATATTTATGAAATATTAGTTATAATTTTTTATTTGAATTGTGTTAATCGGTATTAAAAATAGTGCTTATATAAAATTTATGTATACACTTGTCGATATACGATCGATGTACGTTTAAATATGATTTAAATGTAAAATATCTTATTTGGCTTGAAGTGATTTGAGGCCTGATAGGGAAGTAAGTTTGGCCGACCATGATGAGGGAGTTTGGCTTGGAATTTGATTCCAAAAGGTGTGTAAATGATTAAGGGAAAGAAAGATATGTTTCTATTTGTTTAAATACCTCTTGCCACTTTTTTCTAAATTTTTTTCTACCATTTGTTCCTCCACCTTTCCCACCTTGCAATGGCCAAAACCCTTTTTTTCTCCCTCTCTAAAATTCAAGCAAAAAAATCCAAACACAAATTCAATTAAAATAAGAAGAACGGTGTGCGGCTTTCTCAAAGGGGTTGTGCCTTTTGGAAATCTTGAACAAGTATTCAAACGGAGTAATAAAGATTCAATATTCAATTTATTCTCTTAGGCAATACCAAGGTACTATTTCATTACAAATTCTCATTATTTTAGAATTAATTCTAATATGCCTTTTGTTTAAATTGAATTGTTTATTTTCATGATTCCATGTATGTATGTGTTGTAGACATATGATATCGAATATGAATATATGTACATGATTTTAACTTGACTTTTTTTGAACCTCTCTCTCCTCTTTTCTTATCTTGTCCATGAAATCAAAATTGGTTTTTTTTTTCTTTTAGTTTTATTTGACAATATTTAAAGATGAATTTTAATAGATTGATTTATACCGAATCTATGCATATAATGGTATATGTGTATAGATCTACCAATTAAGTAATTTCATTAATATGTGATATTATTTTATAACATAGGAAATTTAAATTTCATGTTTCCAACACATATTTATATGTATTAGCAAATACAATTAATTGTTTAACCTGTAATCTTGGGCATGAAATCAAATTTGAATTTTTCTTTCAAGTTTAAATTTGACAGTGTTTGAAGATGAATTTTAATAAATTGATTTACACAAGATCTATGTATATAATAATATATGTGTATAGATCTATCAATTAAGTGAATTCATTCATATGTAAGTCTGTTTTATAACAAAGGAAATTGGAATCTCATGTTTATATATAGGTGTCAAATTTTAACAAATGTGTATATATATATATATGTATTAACAAATACAATTAATTGTACAATATGTATCTTGAATCAAAATTCATGTTCATATTTATGTGTATTTAATGAATATAGATGATGCATATATGTATTTCAATTAAAAATCATTTTATAATTGCTTATACATATACATATATGTGCATATGTTTGTTTATTTGTCAATTGTAGTCCGTTACATGAATGTCATGACTCTGGGGTTTGGAATTAAAATTAAGTTAGAATCTAAACTTTAACTTTCATATTAGTAATTAGAAACTTTGTTGCCTTATAATATGATGCACTTGCATATTTTTACTGGATTATATTTGGATAAAATCATTATATATGCCAAGTGTAATTTTAGGCCTAAATGTCATTTAACATGTCAATTGATATAATTAAAGAGAGAGAAAGTGAAGGGTTCTCTCTATATTCTCACCTTTCCTTAATTAATTATACACATCAGGAGAAGGAAACAAAATATTTCCATCTCTAATATTTTACATATTTAGGTAAACATATATACATTGATTATATACTTCACTTACACTTCAAACATACGAATGTATTTGATACATTCACTGTAATACATACAAATTAAAATTTAAACTTCCATTTGACCAAATTAAATAAAATATGATTTTATTTAAAATATAATTAGGTTGTGTAACAACACGCATATTTTACGATTGTATATTTAAATGTTTTATTTAAATATAGCATCGTTAATCAGATTAAAGTCTGAAGCGTTACTTTTTGTAAACAGTCGAATTGGGACTCGAGACCACTTCCATTGAGTCCAAAATGGCGTTTACAACTTTTTTGAGTATAAACATCGATATGTTTGGAGTTGAGTAGAATTTTGCTTTTTTTCTATTTTGGGCTTTGGGTTTGGGTTTCAGCCCACTAACCCAACATAATACCCTAACTCCACCCCACTCCTCTTCATTCATTCATTCCATTTCCTAACACTTTCAAGCTAAAGAAAAATGGGGGAAAGAATGGGAAATAGAAATTCATAAACCCTAGTTTGATTAGGAAATACAAATTCAAGTCCAAAATCAAAGATAAGCTTAGGTAAGAATCCTCTTCATCTTCTCCATCTCAATCTCTCTCCAATTCCTATATCCTAACTAAGAAAATATTTGCTTATGATCTTAGATTGGAGCTTCTAGAGTTGAAGTTGAAGAGTAGTTTATCTTTCCTTTGTTTTTAAGCTTCTCATTCGTTGTTTTTGGGTTTAAAAGTGAGTTCTTTAATTCACATCTACGTCTATAACTTTCATTGTTGTTAGGTATGAATTCCTAACATCTATTAATGTTCATTTGCTTTTGATTTGAATTGATTTGGTGAATTTTCCAATTTTTGGTTTTTGAAGTCCAATTTTATGAAAATCCTATTATGGATGTTTGGACATGATATTTGGGGTGTATCGAAGAGCCTATAAGGTTGGGTTGTCGCTCGGCATAAATCCCTAGTCTTCGTTGCTCGTCCAATCGCTTCCGAATCGTTTTGGCCATCATGGCCTAGGCAAATTATTGCCCAGACCAGGTCACCAAACGTCTGGTTGCTCAAGTCCAGACATCTGGTTATGGTCCCTGGAGAAAAAAATATAAGAAGGCAGAAAAAAGGCAGAAACTGGAACCAGACGTCTGGGAAAGTCTACCAGACGTCTGGAAGGTTTCTAAATATTTCCAAAACCTAAATCCAGATGTCTGAATTTACAACCAGACGTCTGGAACTGTTCATTTTGCCTATTTTGGCTGTTTTTTAGTGGGTTTCCAATTTTAATCGATTTTTGTCATTCCGGTTAGTTGTTATCACTTATTATCGACTTTGATGACTTCTTTCTTTGGATTTTTGGGAATATCCATTTGATATCGATTTTTATGAATTTAATTCACATTCTCGTATGTGAATTTTTGGTGATTGATTGTTTTTACAATCATTTTGTGATTTCACTTTAAAATACAAAGGTTTCGATACTAGTAGTAAATACTAAAACTCTTTCATTAAAACGATTTCGACGCTATTATAAATATAAAGCTCGCTTTTAAAACCGTTTTCCAATCTATTAGTATATACAAACCTTTACCTCATTCGAATGAGAAATTGTAACGACCCGTAAATTTTAACTGTTTTAATAACGTAATTAGTTGAAATTTTGTGAAATTTTAAACAATAAAATTTTGAAATATAAATTCGATATTTGGAATGCGTCTAGTTAAACATAGCAACTGGAAAATTTTCATCCGAAAATATAAAGTTTATTTTCGCGCGTAAATTTACTTCAACTTAATCAGTTAAAAAGCGATGAAAATAAAATGTTTTCGGAACCTAAATATTTTTACATAGAAAAATTTTAAACCATCTTCTGAGCAAGATGTCAGTTTGTCGTTTTTCTAAATTCGGACATCTTTAGCTCCGTCGATATTAATCTTCTGCGTTTTTGCTGCATTTTCCGTCGGTAGAAAATTCGAATCTTCATAATTCAATCGAATCACTGATAGCAGTATACCGTTTTGATCGTCTCGTCGTGCTGATCTCTATGGTATATTCGATTATCAAATTCGGAGTCCAGGGTATGTTGCACTTTGCGAAACGCCTTTCGTATCGGTACGCGTTCGTGCCTTTTGGGCTCCTGTGCTTATTAAAAAAAATTCCAACGTGTAATAGATGGCCCTTAGCTTTTATTATTATACAGATATCAAGGTTGACACTGCAATTTCCTATGTACAGTAAATTTAAAGTTGCGGTTCATTTGCATTTCTAAATCTCTGAAAAAAAGAAAAAACAAAGATATTCAAAACATGTGTCGTTCTTGCCTTTTATATTTCTTTCTCCCCTCCCTCTGGCACTTTTCTTCTCCTCATATTTCTTTCTCTCCCCCTCTGCCTGGATGCATGCATGCCCGCATCTCCACCTAAATAACCAACTTCTAGCCATCTTCCTTCGCTTTCCCGATCTCCGCCCTGTCGCCTACACGCAACCCAGCCTCCCCACTTCGGCAGCCTAGCCGCAACCCATCACTTCACCTTAAACCTACGCAAGGCAAGCGAACTCACCTCCTTCCCGAATAACCACCTTCCTAGTTCTCGCATCCATCAATCAAAGACCTCTGCCACTCCGATCTTGCCAAGCCCGCTATCTCCTTCTCTTCCACTCACCGCCTACCTACCATGGCCGAAGGCATCTCCGCCTACATGTCCTTGCCAGCCCAGCCACCTTCTTTCTCGTACAGCTCCTTGCGTCTCTCGTGCACATAGTACAAGCCTTCTCTTAATGATGGGTATATATGTTTTATTTATATATATTGTATCATATTTTATTTTGGGTATATCTATATAATCTGGGCAACTAATAGTGTTTTGTGATGAGTATGAAATGGTTCAGGCTATATAGGTATTAGCCACGCATGCGGTACATATTTAAAGTTGTCAGTTTTCTATTTATATATATAATATAGTGTTTACAAAGAATATTGTATTCAGGACTTTACATATATTTGAATTATATATTGTCAGGCATCATTTTGATAGTGTTGTATAACAATAATATTAAGTATATCATATTATAAGTTTTAGTATGATAAGTTTAATGTTAAGGAGTATAATAGTTTATATGAACTGCTGCAGTCTTCTTTTATAAGTAAGTTTAAATTTTATTTATATATATATATATATATTATGATGTATAGATGAGTGTATGAGTTATTTGTATAAAATAACAATGGTTTCCGCATGTTTTTTTTGAAAGCAACAGTGTGTGTGCATGGGTTATATATTAGATATATATATTATGATCTTCACGTGATGAATATATGCATGCGGGTTTGTACATTTTGCTGTTTGGGCCTTTATAAATGTGGGTCACTATGCATTTTCGGCAGTGTTTTTATTTACCGCACGTTCTAGGACAATACATGTTATATCTATTTAAGTCTGCATATTTTAAGTTGTTTTATACTTTGGATTGTCTGCATATTTAGTTTGTTTATAAATTACATTATATATGGGTTCAATCTAAAACAACGATTTTAAAATGTATATATATATTTGATTTAAACCGGGTTTGAATTTGGAATATGTTTTATATATGTAAATAGTTGCATATATGTATATAAATTCACTTATACCATTCATCATCATCAATCCAATTCTGATTTGATTTCGTCAATTCCTTATCTACCAGTTTTGTCCGTCTTGCTTGTTTTCTTCATCGAATCGTGTCCAGCTAGCGTTGCTTTGGAATTCATAGCTCATTTCTTTGCCAAATCCATCTAGCCACGAAAGGTGAGCAATCACTCACGATTAACGTTCTTTTATTTATTAAATCTGATTTCAATTGGAACGACACTTGAAATATGCTGTTGTTAGTTATTTACACTGTATATATGCTATTACCTGTATCTGTTCACCTATGACATCTGACACCATTATCTGTTAAGTATTTATGCGATGTTAATACAGTTTGGTTGATAATTGATTGATTGATTGTTGTTATATTGGACGTTAAATTGTTAATGTTAAAGTGATAAATAATATGCAATTGAATTGATATATGATAGTTAACGATTTAAATTGGATCTATATGTTGAATTTGATTAGTTAAAAATTCGTACAATGTGACCCCTTTAATGTTAAATTAATTGACACGTAGGATTTGGTAAATTACACATTGAACAGTTGAATGTAGGTTGTTTAAATTGATAATGGATGAAATTGTAATAGATGACAAGTGAAAAACCGTAATGTAATAATCTTTAATCTACATGGAATGATAGTGTAGATTCTAGAAATAATTATATTAATTTACACAAATAACAATGTGAATTAATACGATTATTTCGGGATTATTTGAATTAATTATTGGATTGATATTGATTGTTGTTATTGCTTGTTTATTTACTTTGACACCATCCCAGTTATCACACTGCAAGTTCCCTTTGCTGTGTTTTGATTTTGAATTGAATTGGAATCGGGTTGAAATGATAAATACCCAAATAAACTTTGACCTAGGATAGAGAATTTAATAAAACCCGATTGGTCAATAATTTGATTTAAAAATAAAATAAAGATTTTATTTGAATAAAAAATAAGGTTTTTGAATTTTTGGAAGGAAATTGATAATATGAAATAATCCAAAACAAAATATTAACATAGTAGTTGATGAAAGAATGTTGTTTAAAGTTTAATTATTAAGTTTGAAATTATTTAATAATTAAGTTTTTGAAATTATTTAATAATTAAATGAGACTTAATTATTAAATAATTAAACGAAATTGAATTCTTGATATATGAAATTGAACTTCGTAATAAGTGAAATTGAACTTCTTTAATAAGTAAAGTTGAGTTATGAAATAATTAAGTTTTGAAATTTGTAACTAAGTAAATGAATAAGTGAAATCGAATTTCTTTAACAAGAAATAAAATGTGATTTATTGAAATTAATGTGAGACTTGTAATTTAAAGAATTGATTTGACAAATCTAATTTAATTCAATTTGAAGTTTTGATATAATGAAGTTGAATTTTAATAATGGATTTAATGAATTGGAAATTTAATAGAAATTGTTTTGAATGACAAATTGACTCAACGGATATTGAATTAAATCGATAAATGAAGTTAAATTGATTTGAATGTTAAATTAAATTAATTTAAATGATTTCGGAATGAAACTTATATTCGAACTTGAATCAATATTTGAATTGTTTAAAATAGAAATAGAAATTGAATTATAAGATTTTGAAATGGAAATTTGAAAGTTTTGAAACGTAAATTATGGAAATTGATTTAGAAAGAGAAATGAAATGTTGGTTTTCAAATTCTATTTGAAATTGAATTTGATTTGGTTTTGAAATAAATAAATAACCAATCGGTGTAATAATCACGAAAGTTATTAAAGAGATCGGAATCGGTTAGGGACATACTCACTGTCTAACCGAAACCACTTTAATAACTATACGCGGAGTGTGATCCAGAATGAAGTGGTTGGAATGATGTACGTGATGACTGAAGAAAGAGAACAATAATGGATAGCCTTGACACTTGTGTCAAATTGGAAATGACTAAAACAGGAGCCGTGCCGGGCCAAATGGGGGCTAGCTACCTCGAGCGAACACACTTCTTCGAACTACTCATTACTTGTTGTCGATTGGTGCACCCTTGATTTTGGGAGTGTTGTTTCGTGGTGTTGCGGTCGCTGCGGCGATGCGTTCTCACCAGTCCGGATAAGGCAAACGGTAGTTTCACTACCTTGGGTATTGCCTCATGTGCCTTGTCATACTTGTATCCCTTTATATGCGACCACTACGATTTGTTTTGTGTTATACCTATGGAGTACTCCCTGATATCCCACTAGTTTACGGTGGAGTTTACAGTGCTGTATAGACTATAACGCTTATATAAAATGTGTTAAGGGGGATAATGGTAACGCTTTAACACTATTTTGATATCTTATATTACTGATAGGCATTATCTACTTATCGTACACTACTACATAGTAGATAGTTTAACGGATCCTTAAAGGATGGTTATTCCAAACATCCTTTGAGTTACTTGTATTTCAATTGCTATTTCACTTGAGTTGGATTTATTGATATAAGAATGTTAATCCTGACTCGAGTGTTTTGTGTTTTTCTT
This sequence comes from Allium fistulosum, assembly GCA_030737815.1. NCBI lineage: Eukaryota > Viridiplantae > Streptophyta > Magnoliopsida > Asparagales > Amaryllidaceae > Allium > Allium fistulosum. The sequence goes on from CM060901.1 coordinate 1,262,152,261, forward strand.
TACGCTCGGGTCAGACTGAGTGTACCAGTATTTGAGACTCTCCTTTGAAGTTGGAGCTTTGCTTGAAGATCCAGCCATCTATTCTGCTTTCAGTATTCGATGATCCCAGTGATGTATTCTGATTTGTATCTGATGTATCGTGTTACTCTTCCGTTGTATCTGGTTTAACTCTGATGTAACTTATATATTTATATAGTAGCTTCATGAACTACTATCTCTTTTATTTCCGCTGCATTTATTACTCTGTGTCTGTGATCTGTGATTATTTTATTTACTGTATATGTTCAGTTTTGCCAAATTTAAATTAACAATTCAGTATTTTGAATTATTCAAGTCCGACATGTGTGTCTGTCTATGCACTTGGCGGGTGCAGCATGATAGGGGGTTCTCGCATTTGGGTTTGGTAGCGAGCAGATGACTCTTACTCCTACATGTCCCTGCGGGGTTGGTGCAGTCGAGAGGCTGGCCGTAAAGGTAGAACACAGGTACAGCTGTATGCTACGGTGGGCGTTACCCCACTGGCGACGTCCCGTTACAGTTGGTATCAGAGCTTTGGTAGCTCTAGGTAAAACTTAGCATATAGGGTAATTGTATTTACAGAATCACTCTCATTCGAGTTTCAATCTCTTCCTTTTTGACTCAATTCCTTTGAATTTTGGAACGTTCCCTACGGTTCCAAATTTCGTTCATGTCCCTCACTATTCGTCTTCTTTCAATTCTGGAGCATCCCATAACTCCACTTTGAATGATCTTTATAATGGATCGGCGGTCTCGCCAAACTTCGAATGATTTGAAAGGGGTGAAACTCCTTTACAATAGGCATTGATTTACCGGAGATTTCTGTATCCTCGGTTTACGATGCTATCTATCTTTTGCTGTACCTGAATTCTATTTCTTGAGATCGAATGTAGATTTGCCTTGGAATTCTACATCGATCTTATTCTTGAAGTCACGGTCGACCCGGTTATGGTTGCCCGCGATTTATATAAACTTATCAATCTTCCCACTTTGTTATTTAATCATCATATCTTTGTTTCGAACTTATCTTCGAATCAAAATTCTCTTGATTTGAGTCCGTTAAATTTGAATCTCTATCCTTGCCTTGAAATCCATTATTGTATCGTCGAGCGAGGAAGTGTATTTGTAAATTAATATTTAAAATGTTTTAAAATATATTGTGTTGTTTGAGTTGTTGATATTGATTTGGGTTTTCGATCGATTCGTCTGATCAACGCTATCGATAGGATTTCCAAAACACTTGAACAGAACAAACTGACACGATATGGTTTTCAAATTTGGTAAACAAAATAGTTTTGTATGATTATATTATATATAAAAATAAGTTTTCTGAAATTAAATTGTTAATGAATTTTTTTGTCAGAAAGGATAATATTTGATTTTCATTTATTTTTTTGTAAACCATTGACTATTGCATAATATAAATAAATGAATATAAAACTTAGCTATAATTTGATTTGGAATTTGAAATGTATTTAAATCAAGAATTTGAGAATTTAATTCCCAATGATTTCGAACTATGGTTTTAAAGGTTTAAAATGCACATTATTTAAAGGTATTTTGACTGTAATTTGTTTCCAAAGAACTTTAATGTATATTATTTAAAGTATTTTCAAATAGGAACCGTTTTCAAAGAATTTTAAATGATTAAATCAGTGCTCTTCTCTTTTGTCGCTGGAAAATAATTTCGGTGATGGCGGCCGCATCATCGACATTCATTTTCGAGTTTCGAAGTGGAGATACCAATTCGTAGCTTTGCTACAGTTTTGTTTTGGAAATTAACTCGATTTAAATTTCTTTAGTATGATTTGATTATATATATAGGTATATTATTTTAAATTTAATTTGATTTAATATATATTGTATATACATAATTATCTCTAAAGGGGTTTGAAATTAAACGGAAATTTAATTCTTAAAATTATGTTAAAGGATGTTTTCAATTATAAATAAAGCTAAATTTTGGATAAATATTTAAACTTGAAAGAATTGAATTTGGAAATATTATTTGTATAGTACTAAATTGCATTTCAATATAACTTACCTAAATTATTCAGAAGTTAAAATGCAATTGGATAATATACAATATAAAATGATTTTATAACTAAAATTTTAGTGTTTATAATAAATGTTATACACTTAGATTATGATTATATAAAAATGCAAATAAAGATGATAGAATAATAAGTTAATTGAATAATAGATGAGATAAATAAATTTGTTTTGAAAGAATTAATAAACTGAAATTTGATCAACTTAGGGAAATACCTTGAATTTAAAAGCAATTAGTAAAATATAAATTAATTTAAATAGAAACTTTTATGGTTTAAATTAATTTATATGGGTTAAATATATGGGATAAGATATATTAAGTAGAATAAATTTAACAATAATTTGGAATAAAGAAGAATTTAAATTGTTGAAAAAATATGATTATAATAAAAGTCTATTCAAATTTATGGTTTTATAAATTGTAAATTGAAGATAATTGGATAGATATTGAATTTAGAAATTGTTGAGATTGATTTTAGTGAAATCAAATGGATTAAATCAATTATTGAATATCAATTAATTTAAATTTGAATTTATATGGTTTAAATTAATTGTTATTTTGTATTTCAAATCTGTTTTTCTTTCTGATTGTTTCTATCCTCCTACCTCGTTCCTTTTCGGGGACGAAAAGTTTTGAGTGGGGGAGAGTGTAACGACCCGTAAATTTTAACTGTTTTAATAACGTAATTAGTTGAAATTTTGTGAAATTTTAAACAATAAAATTTTGAAATATAATTCGATATTTTGAATGCGTCTAGTTAAACATAGCAACTGGAAAATTTTCATCCGAAAATATGAAGTTTATTTTCGCGCGTAAATTTACTTCAATTTAATCAGTTAAAAAGCGATGAAAATAAAATGTTTTCGGAACCTAAATATTTTTACATAGAAAAATTCTAAACAATCTTTTGAGCAAGATGTCAGGTTGTCGTTTTTCTAAATTCGGACATCTTTAGCTCCGTCGATCTTAATCTTCTGCGTTTTTGCTGCATTTTTCGTCGGTAGAAAATTCGAATTTTTATAATTCAATCGAATCACTGATAGCAGTATACCGTTTTAATCGTCTCGTCGTACTGATCTCTATGGTATATTCGATTATCAAATTCGGAGTCCAGGGTACGTTGCACTTTGCGAAACGCCTTTCGTATCTGTAACGACCCGGGTTTTTCTAACACGAAAAACCGGACCATTTGGGTAAAAAGAAGAAGAGGTAGAAGAAGAAAATAAAAGAAAAACAACATCAGAATCTAACCATCGCAGCGAAATAAAATATAATATATCAACAGATCTTTACACAAATCAAAATTATATCTGTTTATACAATACATCAGAATACATCATCAGAGTACATCAACATCCATAACATACAACTAAATACACAGCGGAAAATTAATAACAAGTACGGGAGTACGTATCGACATCCAGCTCGTCTCCTGAGCTCCACAGCATCATATCCTGAACCTGTTTATCTCGGTCTGACCCGAGCATCATATAAAACAATACCCGAGTCAGTCTGGAAAACCAGCGTGAGAAAATCACACTCAAATTTATTATTAAAGTTTCAAAATCCTTTGAAAACAAAAGCATCTCGTAAGACCACGCCACAAATAAACATGTCGGGTTTTTACCTTACGATAGCTAAAACACTTTATATCAAAATCCTCTGATATTATAATAGTGTCTACAGAAAGTAAAATAGAATCTAGCTGAAATGCTTGCATCTCACATTTCAACAATAGTTGGGCACAATCAAAACCGTATAGGCATGTAGGGAGAATGGATTTCCAACGAATGACTAGGCACTGGGGTACCACCTATCACAGTACGTGGCCTAGATCACAGTACCGAGGAGTACGCCCGCTCCCCTGCAACACAAGGCCGGAACCATCCCTTACTGGATGATCCCGAATAAAATCACCCCACGGTTGGGATCAGCAACCGCACCACTAAGCCGAAATAAAAAGGGACATCTAGACAGGGATGACCTTACCCTCCAGTGGGAGCTACCCACGAAGCCTTGCTGCATAACCCCTGATTTTCAGTCATTCCCGGTTGATGAGGTTCGAGGCTAAACGATACCTTTTCAGAACATATCCCTTAGAATGCCCATCGTCCGCTGACGATGTTTCGCAAGCATTCGTCCATACAAGTCCGTCCTGGGTTTGAACGGAACCGAAGGCACTATTCCTACTACATCCATTTTGGAAATATCCTCAGGATTAGTAGCGACTAGCCCTTGCACTTCACTGCTCCATCTTCGACTCCGAAATCGTTACACGAAACGTACAAACCGGATCGAAGTGGTATTCGAGTCTCCAGACCTAGAATCCCGGTATACGGAAACTCGATCCCGGTCTCTTCGAAACGATCAGCGCATTTGGCCAATATTGATAGTCGGTTATTTAACTATCAATTAACATCCACAAGCAACCATCACACAATTAAATAATTTCCCACATTATTTATTTGCCCAAATATCTTTCCAAGATATAATTCCGAATTTTCAAAACTCATTTGAAAACAATTTCAAAACAGTTTCCGCTTACGGAATACATTTCCAAATATTTATTTCCTCTGAAACACCAAGTACAAAACACTTAGATTTTAAAATAAATCTTAAAACACTTTACTATAAATATACTTAATAATATTGAAATTTTAAAAAAAAAACTACTTTAATACCTTAACAAAATATATACTTAAGAAATATTTAAAATGAAACCACTTTACAAATATAAACTAAATTTCTCTTTTTAAAATATAATACCAAATCACTTTTATATAATTACTACAATAATAAATCTTTGAAAAATACTTACTTTAAAGTTTAAATATTTAAAAAGAATAGGTTTCCTAAAACATACTTACTTAGGAAATTAACATTTAGAAATAATAAATTTTCTAAAATATGCTTTTAAAAATACAATTAGAACTTTTAACTTATATTAAAATTGCTTTGAAAACGTACTTGGCTATACAGAGAAATATCCTTCTCACTCCCATCTTTTAAAAATAAAATAACATTTATTTTTAAACCAAACCATATCCTTTTATAAATTCCCACTTTGAAATTATATTTTCAAATATCCTCTGATATTTTATTTTACTTTACAAACCCAGTTTATCTCTCCAAATCTCATTTCTCTTTAAAATTCAAATTCCAAAGTATTTAAATCAATTTATAATTGATTTCCCAATTTATTTTACTTTGAAATAAATTTTCTTACTTAATCCATTTATTTCCAAATTCATTAACTTCCAGATTTTATTTCTCATTATGATTTAAAATCTTTAAACCGAAACACAAGTTTCAGATTTCCCAAATTCCTTCTCTTTTTAATTACATTTAAACATTGAATTAAAATAAATTTTTATCCCTTTAAATAACATCACATAAGTCTTCTTTAAATTCAACATTTCTCTATTTATTCAAAATTCCTCTTTTCCATATTTAATTTATTCGAATTCACTAGAATTACTTAACTTAATTTTTACTCTTTTATATTTTCCAAAAATCCAATTCAATTGCTTTTGATAACTCATTATACTGGGAAATTCAATTCAACCAGATTATCCAATATAAATTATCACAGGATAACAACATTCATATCACAGAATATTTAAACAAAAATTAAATATTTTGAGGAATCCAGTTGGATCCCTCCAACCTGTTTCCCTGCATCCACAGACGTTAGCACAATACCAATTCCACTTCGAGGTGGAATATCGCGGTATATGGGTTTATAAAATATCATCCGCTATTATGCGGCGCATAGGGTCTCATCCGCTATATAATGCGGGAATATCAACAACTCCAATATATACATATGCCAATATATATATATTGGTATATACTACTATATATAGTATAGCATATTCAATCAATGCAACCATTCAATCAATTATTTAAATTTAACCATTTAAATTTAAATCTAACTGAGTGAGATTAACTCACCTTTTGCCCCTTCTATTTGCAATTCGACCCAAATCAATAGTCCTCTTCACGATGCCAGACCTTGAATACATATTATATGATTTCATTAATATTCAAACAATTTGGACAAATCAATTTCTCTCTAATAGATTTTATTTTACTTAACAAGGTAATTTTCCCGTTACCAAATAATTATATATAAGTTAACTAAATAAATTTATTTCCACGATTTCTCAAATCTTGTTTGACCATTTACAGTTTATTAATATTCCAAATAAATCAGGAAATAAATTCCTATCTATTTCTCTAAGTTAAACTAAAATTTAATTTATCTAAAGACTAAATTTTAAACTGACTTTATATAGATACTTCAACGTCTAAACCCTTATATCTTTTTCTCTGACTTACATAGGTTTAACCGACAACCTTATTTTATATAAATTCATTTCCTATTAAATTTAAAAATACAAATTCAAATTAGTTTAACAAAGTATAGGGGAACCTCGTATAATATTATACTATTTATTAACATCCATCTAATAATTAATTTCTCTTAAATAAATCATTTCCAGTAACTATCTAGACTAAACAGGTTAATAGACTAATAGCTTACTAGATCCATTATTTTAAAACTAAACTGGCCAGTTAAATATATAAATGCATATTTATATTATTATTATCTATATATATAAATCCCTAAATAAATTTCTAGTTTACTGGAAAAATTCAAATACAGATTATATGTAAAATTTCAAAATTTTAAAATTAGATTTATTTACCTTACTGCTAACTGACCCACTCGAGATCAAAACTGCAATCACCAACTCTGCCTCGCTCGAACTCCAGAAATGACATCAACGATGAAATTCAGCCGCGAACTAACCATCAACAACCCATCGATTCGAGACTCTAGTCGGAAATCGACTCACCCCCTCGACTTCGACGCGACATGCCGCCATCAATGCTCATCATCGCGGACTAACTCCTCGAGTCTTCTGACGCCTCCTAACACATCGATCGGTGACGAGGCAACCACGACGATCTGCTCTACTTCCACCATGCGCGAACACTGATCTCCATCACCGACCTGCTCCTCGACATCACGTGAAGTAAAGCCCCCGCGGTTCGCCGTCCCCTCACCACAAACCCTAGTCGCGAGGCCATCCTCCCTCCTATCGCGAGCCGCCGCGACCTAAGTTCAACAAGTCGTCGCCCTCGCTGGCTTGCGCCCACGCGAGCAACCCGCGCGCGACATCCCTCCCAAAATCGAAGTTCAAATTCGATTTTTATTTTATAAAATAGCGTTCGAATGAACTGAAGAAGAGGGCTCGATTTCGTGAAACATGCTAAGAGGAAGAGGGAGAGTGTCGTCTTGAAATGAATTAAAAGAGGGGAGACGAGTTCAGCCATGAATTGTTCGTTCTTTTCTCTTTTCGTTTCGAAATGTTTCTCACTGAGGTAAAAGGAAAGATTGTATGAAAAAGAGTTAGGGGACAGGAGAAGACGTGTGTTCACGAAATCTGACAAGTGGTAAATTTCTGAGGCGTGTTTCAGAAGCTTGCAATATAATTTATCATCTATTTAATTCTATTTTGAAATCGTCTTGATTTACGTAACTTACAGTCTCGATCTCCAATCGAGACGTGCCGCCAGACGTTTTTAATATTAAACCCCTATTACGAACGCAATGGAAAAGGCCTCGAGTCCCGATTCGATCGTATGTAGAAGATAACCTTTTGGATTCAGTTATTAAATTGAATTTTCGATATCAAATTCAGCGCGTTTATGTATCGTACGCTCACACAACAACTCCAATCACTACGAAATTTGAAATCCGATAATAATTCAATATTACGGATCCAATGGAACTGGTTTCGCTGAATTCCGAGACTGTGCCTCGGATGGCTATTTTTAAATTCAATTTCAACGATATATTTTTAAAACTGAACAAAACTCTTTAAAATTCCATTTTAAAAGTTCTATCATCTTCAGTATTAACAATATAAATTTTCTGAACCTTTGAACTATTTTTAACAGGCTTAAAATCAAGATTCAATATTTTACCCAATCCCGATAATTAAATTCAATAATTAATTATCCAAATAAATACTGTATATTTGAAATTAAAGTTAAAATTTAACCTTCGGATATTTAAAATAAATTAAATATTCACATTTCAAATATACAAAAATTCCGGGTCGTCACAGTATCGGTACGCGTTCGTGCCTTTTGGGCTCCTGTGCCTATTAAAAAAATTTCCAACGTGTAACAGATGGCCCTTAGCTTTTATTATTATACAGATATCAAGGTTGACACTGCAATTTCCTATGTACGGTAAATTTAAAGTTGCGGTTCATTTGCATTTCTAAATCTCTGAAAAAAAGAAAAAACAAAGATATTCAAAACATGTTTCGTTATTGCCTTTTATATTTCTTTCTCCCCTCCCTCTGGCACTTTTCTTCTCCTCATATTTCTTTCTCTCCCCCTCTGCCTGGACGCATGCATGCCCGCATCTCCACCTAAATAACCAACTTCCAGCCATCTTCCTTCGCTTTCCCGACCTCCGCCCTGTCGCCTACACGCAACCCAGCCTCCCCACTTCGGCAGCCTAGCCGCAACCCATCACTTCACCTTAAACCTACGCAAGGCAAGCGAACTCGCCTCCTTCCCGAATAACCACCTTCCTAGTTCTCGCATCCATCAATCAAAGACCTCTGCCACTCCGATCTTGCCAAGCCCGCTATCTCCTTCTCTTCCACTCACCGCCTACCCACCATGGCCGAAGGCATCTCCGCCTACATGTCCTTGCCAGCCCAGCCACCTTCTTTCTCGTCCAGCTCCTTGCGTCTCTCGCGCACATAGTACAAGCCTTCTCTTAATGATGGGTATATATGTTTTATTTATATATATTGTATCATATTTTATTTTGGGTATATCTATATAATCTGGGCAACTAATAGTGTTTTGTGATGAGTATGAAATGGTTCAGGCTATATAGGTATTAGCCACGCATGCGGTACATATTTAAAGTTGTTAGTTTTCTATTTATATATATATAATATAGTGTTTACAAAGAATATTGTATTCAGGACTTTACATATATTTGAATTATATATTGTCAGGCATCATTTTGATAGTGTTGTATAACAATAATATTAAGTATATCATATTATAAGTTTTAGTATGATAAGTTTAATGTTAAGGAGTATAATAGTTTATATGAACTGCTGCAGTCTTCTTTTATAAGTAAGTTTAAATTATATATATATATATTATGATGTATAGATGAGTGTATGAGTTATTTGTATAAAATAACAATGGTTTCCGCATGTTTTTTTTTTGAAATCAACAGTGTGTGTGCGTGGGTTATATATTAGATATATATATTATGATCTTCACGTGATGAATATATGCATGCGGGTTTGTACATTTTGCTGTTTGGGCCTTTATAAATGTGGGTCACTATGCATTTTCGGCAGTGTTTTTATTTACCGCACGTTCTAGGACAATACATGTTATATCTACTTAAGTCTACATATTTTAAGTTGTTTTATATTTTGGATTGTCTGCATATTTAGTTTGTTTATAAATTACATTATATACGGGTTCAATCTAAAACAACGATTTTAAAATGTATATATATATATATTTGATTTAAACCGGGTTTGAATTTAGAATATGTTTTATATATGTAAATAGTTGCATATATGTATATAAATTCACTTATACCATTCATCATCATCAACCCAATTCTGATTTGATTTCGTCAATTCCTTATCTACCAGTTTTGTCCGTCTTGCTTGTTTTCTTCATCGAATCGTGTCCAGCTAGCGTTGCTTTGGAATTCATAGCTCATTTCTTTGCCAAATCCATCTAGCCACGAAAGGTGAGCAATCACTCACGATTAACGTTCTTTTATTTATTAAATCTGATTTCAATTGGAACAACACTTGAAATATGCTGTTGTTAGTTATTTACACTGTATATATGCTATTACCTGTATCTGTTCACCTATGACATCTGACACCATTATCTGTTAAGTATTTATGCGATGATAATACAGTTTGGTTGATAATTGATTGATTGATTGTTGTTATATTGGACGTTAAATTGTTAATGTTAAAGTGATAAATAATATGCAATTGAATTGATATATGATAGTTAACGATTTAAATTGGATCTATATGTTGAATTTGATTAGTTAAAAATTCGTACAATGTGGCCCCTTTAATGTTAAATTAATTGACACGTAGGATTTGGTAAATTACACCTTGAACCGTTGAATGTAGGTTGTTTAAATTGATGATGGATGAAATTGTAATAGATGACAAGTGAAAAACCGTAATGTAATAATCTTTAATCTACATGAAATGATAGTGTAGATTCTAGAAATAATTATATTAATTTACACAAATAACAATGTGAATTAATACGATTATTTCGGGATTATTTGAATTAATTATTGGATTGATATTGATTGTTGTTATTGCTTGTTTATTTACTTTGACACCATCCCAGTTATCACACTGCAAGTTCCCTTTGCTATGTTTTGATTTTGAATTGAATTGGAATCGGGTTGAAATGATAAATACCCAAATAAACTTTGACCTAGGATAGAGAATTTAATAAAACCCGATTGGTCAATAATTTGATTTAAAAATAAAATAAAGATTTTATTTGAATAAAAAATAAGGTTTTTGAATTTTTGGAAGGAAATTGATAATATGAAATAATCCGGAACAAAATATTAACATAGTAGTTGATGAAAGAATGTTGTTTAAAGTTTAATTATTAAGTTTGAAATTATTTAATAATTAAGTTTTTGAAATTATTTAATAATTAAATGAGACTTAATTATTAAATAATTAAACGAAATTGAATTCTTGATATATGAAATTGAACTTCGTAATAAGTGAAATTGAACTTCTTTAATAAGTAAAGTTGAGTTATGAAATAATTAAGTTTTGAAATTTGTAACTAAGTAAATGAATAAGTGAAATCGAATTTCTTTAACAAGAAATAAAATGTGATTTATTGAAATTAATGTAAGACTTGTAATTTAAAGAATTGATTTGACAAATCTAATTTAATTCAATTTGAAGTTTTGATATAATGAAGTTGAATTTTAATAATGGATTTAATGAATTGGAAATTTAATAGAAATTGTTTTGAATGACAAATTGACTCAACGAATATTGAATTAAATCGATAAATGAAGTTAAATTGATTTGAATGTTAAATTAAATTAATTTAAATGATTTCGGAATGAAACTTATATTCGAACTTGAATCAATATTTGAATTGTTTAAAATAGAAATAGAAATTGAATTATAAGATTTTGAAATGGAAATTTGAAAGTTTTGAAACGTAAATTATGGAAATTGATTTAGAAAGAGAAATGAAATGTTGGTTTTCAAATTCTATTTGAAATTGAATTTGATTTGGTTTTGAAATAAATAAATAACCAATCGGTGTAATAATCACGAAAGTTATTAAAGAGATCGGAATCGGTTAGGGACATACTCACTGTCTAACCGAAACCACTTTAATAACTATACGCGGAGTGTGATCCAGAATGAAGTGGTTGGAATGATGTACGTGATGACTGAAGAAAGAGAACAATAATGGATAGCCTTGACACTTGTGTCAAATTGGAAATGACTAAAACAGGAGCCGTGCCGGGCCAAATGGGGGCTAGCTACCTCAAGCGAACACACTTCTTCGAACTACTCATTACTTGTTGTCGATTGGTGCACCCTTGATTTTGGGAGTGTTGTTTCGTGGTGTTGCGGTCGCTGCGGCGATGTGTTCTCACCAGTCCGGATTAGGCAAACGGTAGTTTCACTACCTTGGGTATTGCCTCATGTGCCTTGTCATACTTGTATCCCTTTATACGCGACCACTACGATTTGTTTTGTGTTATACCTATGGAGTACTCCCTGATATCCCACTAGTTTACGGTGGAGTTTACAGTGCTGTATAGACTATAACGCTTATATAAAATGTGTTAAGGGGGATAATAGTAACGCCTTAACACTATTTTGATATCTTATATTACTGATAGGCATTATCTACTTATCGTACACTACTACATAGTAGATAGTTTAACGGATCCTTAAAGGATGGTTATTCCAAACATCCTTTGAGTTACTTGTATTTCAATTGCTATTTCACTTGAGTTGGATTTATTGATATAAGAATGTTAATCCTGACTCGAGTGTTTTGTGTTTTTCTTTACGCTCGGGTCAGATTGAGTGTACCAGTATTCGAGACTCGCCTTTGAAGTTGGAGCTTTGCTTGAAGATCCAGCCATCTATTCTGCTTTCAGTATTCAATGATCCCAGTGATGTATTCTGATTTGTATCTGATGTATCGTGTTACTCTTCCGTTGTATCTGGTTTAACTCTGATGTAACTTATATATTTATATAGTAGCTTCATGAACTACTATCTCTTTTATTTCCGCTGCATTTATTACTCTGTGTCTGTGATCTATGATTATTTTATTTATTGTATATGTTCAGTTTTGCCAAATTTAAATTAACAATTCGGTATTTTGAATTATTCAAGTCCGACATGTGCGGATGCGAATGGTCCAAAATACCGGGTCGTTACAGAAATCTAATTAAACGGCTTAGCAAAACAAGTGGTATGAAACGCTTGTGTTTACTTCGTCGGTTAATTCTTGGACTTGATCGATTGAACTCTCATGACAATTTTCGAGTGGAAATCTACAATTTGTTCGTAAATATTTAAGTTAAGCCGGTGGTTATGGGACATGAAGCTAAACTCATTTATTTACTATCTTAGTGTAATTTACACTTATCGATCAATGATGATCCTTTGGTGATTTAGACTAGCGATGTGCGATGTCTCTTTGTCAGTGTGGGGGACTGTACCCCGTTTGGAGGAGTTTCGTTTCATAGTCCGCAAAGGGGGACTATACCCTGTTTGGAGGAGTTTCGTCTCATAGTCCGCAAAGGGGGACTATACCCTGTTTGGAGGAGTTTCGTCTCATAGGTTGCAAAGGGGGACTATACCCTGTTTGGAGGAGTTTCGTCTCAAAGTCCGCAAGGGAGGACTATACCCTGTTAGGAGGAGTTTAGTCTCATAGTTCGCAAAGGGGGACTATACCCCGTTTGGAGGAGTTTCAGCTCATAGTCCGCAAGGGGGGACTATACCCTGTTTGGAGGAGCTTCGGCTCATAGGAGGAGCTTTGGCTCATAGTCTGCAAGGGGGACTATACCTTGTTTGGAGGAGCTCCGGCTCATTTTATGGGATAGCGACCCATTTGTGATTCACGTGTTGGTGAGTTTTCATGCTCCCGTTTGTGATAGGCCTTCCCCTTTTTGTGATTTCTGGATTTCTAGTTGATGATTTCTAGAATTTGTGTTTCACCGATTTTTATGCGGTTGGCATTGATAAGTTTTGTCAATATTTGTGTTTTGGTGAATAATTTAAAGAATATGACTTTCTTTTTTGTGTTTGAGAATATTTGAGATATTGCATGATTTTTGTTGTTATCTGATGTATACTTGTCACAGTATGGCATTATTGTTATCATACGTTTTTGTGATATCTCTTATCCTATCTCATTTTATATGATATTTATAGCTAGACTGATCCGTTTATTATTTTCTTCTTAAATAATACCCGGGTCAGACTGAGGTATTTCAGGTGCTTCTGTTTGACTTCTTATTAGGGTCCATCATCTGATTTTTGGCTAACTACTTTAGATTAGTAGTTTTTGCTTTTATACCTTCGAGATAGAGACTCCTTGATGTATACTTATTCTTTTGTCTAGCACTTGTACCTATTCTTTTATGATGTAGTGGATCTTGTATGACCACTACTTTGATGTACACTTCTATGTGTTATATTCATATCTATTTCCGCCTTTGTGATATGAATATCTGTGACTGATTTGTGTTATGCTTATTTCTATATTTGTTTCCCAAGCCCACATAGCCACTATGTAGTAGCTTTGAGTTTGTATTTGATATGTCAGATTTCCTCTTGAAATGAAATGCATGTCGTACTATCTGACATATCGGTACTCGCACAAAGCAATTACATAGATGGTTGCTCCTCAACAGCCTTATTCTTCGTGCTAGTTGACGGCATTACCCAGTAGTGTCCTTGGCTAGTGTGAGTATAGAGGTGGGGCGTCGCAGGTTGGATCTGAAATCTCTTTAGACTTTATATGCCCAATAGATCCAACAAAAAATTTTCTTTGAAATTTACCCTTAACTCTGTTGTGGGCTGACCTATGTCCAAAACTAGTTGTTTATTTACAATTTTAAAACTTCTAATTATAAATAAAGTATATGGTTATTTTGACAATATTATACTGTATACCAGTTGGTTTTCACACGATAATTATTAAAACTAGGAATTTGAATTATGATAAATTCAAATGATTAAAATCTAAGAATTTAGGAGTTTTAAATTTCTATAGTGTCCGAAGTTTAGGAAAACTTAAATATTTTTAGTTTTGAATTTTTAAAGTTTAAATTCTTATAATTCAAATGTTTGTGTCAAAATGTTAAAATTTCATTAATTAGTTTTCAAAAGTTTAATTTTCAAAAACTTAATTTCAAAAACTTAATTTTTGAGAATTTGAGTTAAGATGATAGTAAAAGAATTAGATATCGACAAGCACCATTGTCCCGGTGGTTAAGTGATTCGACTTTGGTGCGAGAGTTCACAAGTTCGAAACTTGCGTAGCGTGATTCGAACATTTATTGACACATGATTTATGGTTTGTTGTCCCAGTGACATGTTGTATCTAAGTACCATTTCAAAAAAAATAGAATTAGGTATCAAAAGCAAGAACTTTAATTTCAAAAGAGAATATGGTAAAAACCTAAATTTAGTGAATATTTGTTTACATTTTTCATGTGAAATTTCAGTTTCACGCTAGTTATGGATACAAATTGGGAGCATTTAATTTTCATGTATCCGAAATTGGGTTTGTAGTTTGCTTTATATGAATTTGAATAAAATGCAAAAGTTATACCAATTAGTCGTCATTAATTATTTGTTATTATTTCCATGTCATTGATAAGTCGCCAATAATCCTAAAATTGTATTTAATCTTTAACTAAGTTTAGAATTCGTCTAGACTGCTTATTACCATTAATTAGTTGCAATTGTTATTTGAATAATTTATTTCAAATTAAAAATTGCTGCAATTTGGCCACATTTGCTGCTCATTTGATGCATTTAGGCTAATATAAATCAACTATGTATTGTAATGCATTTGAGATTATGTTTAATAAAATTATATGATTATAAAATGCTGTAATCGGTTAGAAGAATTTGTAATTAAACAAGTCATAGCATCGATCCAATCTATATTTTTATGTATTGTTGTGCATAATATACATGACCCTTATATAAAAGCTTAATGTATGTGTATATACATATAATTATTGATTGATTCACACCGTATAGTGGTAGTACTAGATTTCATGTACAATTGTAAAATTCGTTCAGTTTGAGTCAATAATTATGTATATTGTATTGTCATTATTATGTTTCTAAAGTCACGTATGAAAAATAAAAGAACAATAATAACAATTCACATTACTTATGTAGCATAGAAGCAAACCAAAATAATATCCAATTATAAGCTTGTTTCAATATGGAAAAAGATGAACCGCATATTCAAACAAAAGTTATAAACTGAATCGTTACAATAAAGGTTACAAACAAATAAAAATCGTTACAACATTGTTCTATGGGAAGGCTGAAGTGAAATTCGCTACCGTTACTTTTGGTATACCAATAATTGATATAAAACTAAATTAGGTTTTTATTGATTAGTAATGATAACTTTAATATTTAGTAGGAGTACATAATAAAATGTATATTTGTACTTTACTAGATGAATTATCCTAATTTATCTTAGCCATACTTAATATACTATTGCATTTTCATTATATCCATGTGTATATTACAAATGCTATGAGATTTTTTTTAATAACTCTCCATGTATAACCTAAAAATATGTCGAAAGGTCATATAAATAGAAATAAAAGTTTGTGATTGATAAACAAGATTAACAAATTATAAGATGAGTCTAATATCTTCTAAAATGTGTGTTAATCGGAACTTTTTTTGATTAATGTTAATAATAACAAAGAATGATTGGTATATTTACCGTTACTTTTGTATTTTGTATTTCCTCACCTTTAAATTTATCGATCATATCGGGTTATTTTCTCTTAATCCGTTAATCCTAATGGTACTCCACTTAGTCTATTGTTGGCTACCAATGAATTAGTGTATTTTTTTAATATTAATTGGGTACTTAGGTGGTAGTACATAAGTTGTGCTACAAGTCTTAGATGGTATGTAGTATACTACAAGTCAACATATATGTGACGACCGCCCATGACCCCTGCACTGAACCTAGAGATAGTGCGCTGTCAAGTGTGCCAGGCGACCATGGACGATTGCCAGGGTAAATTAAAACATCAGAATCTATCGTATTACTCACAGCGCGTGGACAAAATACAATAGAACATATATATAGTGAAGCTTCACAGAATAGAATCTCATCAATAAAACTTCATAATAGTTGAATACAATCATTAGAATAGTCAATACATCAAGCCTCACTACATGACACTCAGAGAAAATACAAACAGCGGAACATCCAGTACATATAAGAAGATAATATGCAACCCTCCAACTCGTCTTCGATATCAGCATCGTGAGAAGCAAGAACAGCACCTGTCACCTGCTACCTAGTCTGCCCGTCCCAAAATGGACGAACAGCCCAAGGCAATAAGAGTTAAAACATAAAGCCTTGATTCAGACAACAGTCTTAGTGAGCAGTAAATTAACTAACAACATACCAAAAGAGCATAAAGGAAGGAATAGGAATACAACCCTCCCACTCCACCTCTTTCTACAGTGATAGCCCCCAAACACACACTAAGTAGAAGCAATCATAGCAAAGCACACAATTTAAGGTAAAGCAATTATCACTCGAGTCAAGGGCGATGTTTTCCAAGTACAAACCCCCAAGGCCTAAACCAAGATCAGATAAGCACCCAGAAAATACCGCTCTTGAGACCGAATGACGATACAACCAAACATCCATGACTCTGGCTATCACTGTTATCATTGCTTCGATATCATCGTTAATTGAATGACCGGCACATTCTTTCAGCCGTCCGTCAAGGGCTAATGGAAACCCCGGTTCTAGACATAACTCCCGCACGTCATCGTGACCCGTGCCTAGGACTATCGAATCTGCCCAGAGTACTTGACTATCAATCATTAGCCTTCAGGGACTATCGAATCTGCCCAACGTACTCTTGCTTTGAGCATGCTAGAACCTTCAACAACGATAAGATCTCAGCCTTCTAGTCATCCTCCTCGACGACTATTTCCATACTAGCTCAAGCGCCTCTCGAGCCAACCATTAACCTCAACTCGAACCATATCACCGAGTTATCAACCTGCTTGGAATGATCTCGTCCGGATTAGACCAAGACTATCTCATATCATACTTCGCTTCATCACATCCTCGCAAAGTTTCATCTCAAAATCATCGTCATCAAATCTATGCATAAGAGCCTCCTCATCCGCTACATATGCCACTAGCAGCTTTTCCAACTTAAGAGCCTTTCCCTTAGCTTTGAATCATCCTCGGTCTAAATCAAATCATCAATCATCTAATTCATAGCAATCAACCAAGTCAAACATTAATCCAAGCAATCAAGCATTTAAATATGATCTAAGTAGACAATTATAACAATAATGGCAATTTCGTAATTAAAGAGTTGAAAGTCTAATAATCATGAAATCATGAACAATATCTCTATAATCTTGATGAATGAACTTGCATAGGTTAACATGTAGTAAAATGGATGTCAAATCATCATGAACAATGAATCTATATGGATCTACACATATGATTAGGAAAATGCATGGAAATCACTATTTTAACACCAAATCAAACCAACAATCCGATATACTCCTTTGGATCCGTGTGAGAGATAATCACCACTCACCAAATCACCTAAACAACCCCAAATCAACACGCTTCAGATCTGGACAGCGAAGGATCTAGCTTGATCTATCACGAATCCGCTTCAAACGATGAAATCTCACTTCAATGGATGTAGATCTTCAATCTAAGCTCTTGAATCTTCAATTTGATCTTCAACTTGGATGGATGGAATCACTAGATTAGAGTGGAGAAAAGAAGTGAAGAAGTGTAGAAGTCGAGCTCTCAAAATGGCAGCACTTCGTCGCTTCGAAATCCGGATCCCAAAAAGTGAGAAAATGGCGTGTATTTATAGGCTGAAAACTTAGGTCGTCTGCCACTATAAGTCGTCTCCGACTTATCCCTACCTCCGACCTACGACTCAACAGGTATACGACCTAACGCCTAACGACTTAAAGCAATGCGCATCTGCGACTTAATATGCCAGCGACCTACGACCTAGCAGCATCTCTGACCTAACCTCCACGCGACTTAACAGGGTTGCAACTTAAGCCCCTCAGTCCTACGACTTAACAGGTTTGTCGACCTAGCAAAGTTACGACCTAACCAAGATGCGACCTAACACAGACCGCTTCCTTGCGACCTAACAATGCCTCGACTTAGCAACTTACGCGACCTAACTACTCGCGCGACCTAACTGGTTTACGACTCAACTCCTAAGTCGTCTACGACTTAACTACGCGCGTGACTTAACGCATGCGACCTAGCGACTTAACAACAGTCGCGACTTACGACTTAACGAATGCGCGACCTCACTTCTGCGCGACTTAACTTCCTAACTCGTCCACGACCTAACCCTTAGGCCGAAAACTCCCTTAAGTCGCTCTATTCCTTAACTCGCTAACTCGTTTAGTCCTTAGGTCGCTAACTTCACTAACTCGCTAACTACAGTAGAATACTAATCCTTAGGTCGCTACTCACCAGTTCCTTAGGTCGTTGCCGACCTAACTACTAAGTCGCTCCACTCCACTAGGTCGTATACTCCTTAGCTCGCATCTCCCTTAGGTCGCTAACATCCTATAGGTCGTCCCAAACTAACACACGACCTAAACCACTACGCGACCTAACTGCTGTACGACCTAAGATCCTTAAGTCGCTCAAACGACCTAACACTTAACCCGTCCACGACCTAACTGCTATTAGGTCGCTCAAAACCTTAGGTCGTCTATTACGACCTATCCACACTACGACCTAAGACTTAGAACCACAACGACTTACTTCCTACACGACCTAAGCTACCAGACGATCTAACTCTTAAGTCGTCACCGACTTAAGTCTTCCTTCCCTTAAGTCGTCCAATCTATAAGTCGGTCACGACTTAGGACTTGAACAAAATTCTGCCCAAAATCTGAAACGACTTAACAACGCTAAGAATTCCAGATTTTTATGAACTTTTCGATCCGTAAAAATATGGGTCGTTACATTCTCTCCCCCTTAGGAATTTCGCCCCCGAAATTCCAAACAAACAAGAGCAATCAAAGACTATTCTGCACGCCTACCATCCATAGCAATCAACAAACCATGCATCCAATTCTAGCTTAGCATGCAGAATTCTAAAACCAAAACAAGTTATAATATCGTGAGATGACACGACACCTTAGGGCCATACCTTGAAGAGTTCAGGATGAGCTGCTTTCATCCTCTCTTCCACCTCCCACGTACAGTCGTTATCATCATCACTCCATTGTATCTTGAGCAACTTAACTATCTTCCTCCTAAGTTGTTTCGTGTCGGTTTCCACTACACGAAGCGGCTTACGAGGTCTCTTATCGACTGGATCAACTTCGAAGTCTTCACAGCTATCAGTAGAAACCACTGTATTCGAGTCGTGCACATACTTCCGTAGATACGATAAGTGAAAAACATTGTGCACACTCGACATCTTCTCTGGTAACTCCAATCTATAGGCGAGCTTTCCAATTCGCTCGTTGATCAGAAATGGTCCAACAAATCTCGGAGTTAACTTTCCTTTCTTCCCAAATCGAATAACATTCTTCAGTGGAGAAATCTTCACAAAGACCATATCACCTACGTCGAATTCCAAATCCTTACGACGCTTATCGGCATAACTCTTCTGTCGATCTTGGGCTGCCTTCATTCGTTGCCGAATGATCTCAATGCAATACGAAGTCTGTCGAATCATCTCTGGCCCAAGTAACAGCTTTTCTCCTGTTTCCAACCAACATGTTGGAGAGTTACATGGTCTTCCATACAATGCCTCATACGGTGCCATACCAATGCTTGACTGGTAACTGTTATTGTATGCAAATTCCACCAAATGAAGGTGATCTTCCCATGATCCTCCGAAATCCAAAACACAAGCTCTAAGGAGATCTTCCAAAACTCGGTTGACTCTCTCGGTCTGACCATCTGTTTGAGGGTGATAAGCTGTACTCAAACACAACTCGGTTCCCAAAACTTCCTGGAAGCTCTTCCAAAATCCACTAGTGAACAATGGGTCTCGATCGCTCACTATACTCTTCGGAATACCATGAAATCGAACTATCCACTTAACATATAACTCAGCCAACTTTGATGCGGTCCTAGTCGATCGAACAGGAATGAATCTTGCACTCTTAGTCAGACGATCTACGATGACCCAAATCCCTTCATTTCCCGTTCTAGTTCTAGGTAGTCCATCAATAAAATCCATCGACACTTGCTCCCACTTCCATGTAGGAACTTCTAATGGCTGAAGCAATCCACTTGGCTTCTTCTGTTCGGCTTTTACCAACTGGCAGTTCATACATTTGGAAATAAAATTTCCAACATCCTTCTTCATACCTTCCCAGTAGTAGGTTCTCTTCATATCCCGATACATCTTATTTCCACCTGGATGAATTGTCAGCTTCGAGTGATGACTTTCCTTCAGAACTTCACTCCTCAATTCATCTATATCGGGAACAACTAGTCGTCCTTGCTTCCGAAGCCAACCCTCTCGATCAACTTCGAATCCTTTGTCCTTTTCTGGGTCCAATCCAGATTCCAAATCACGGATAATCTTGACAAGCTTATCATCTCGCTTTTGACTCTCGCCGATTCTTTCCACAAGAGTCGGTCTTATTGATAGGTTTGCCAACATCTCAGGTTCTAATTCACATCTGGGCCTGAAGTCAAATCCAGCTAAATACTCGAGATTCTTCCATTCTGAAAACATGGCTCCCAATCCTGCATGTCTTCGACTTAACGCATCTGCAACTGCGTTACCCTTTCCTGGAGTATAAGCTATACCAAAATCATATGATGCCAAAAACTCTAGCCATCGTTGCTGCCGAAGATTCAAATCCTTTTGGGAGAAAAGATACTTCAACGACTTATGATCTGTAAACAACTCGAATCGAACTCCCAATAGATAATGTCTCCACATCTTCAGAGCAAAAACAATCGCCGCTAACTCCAAATCATGAGTCGGGTAATTCCTTTCATGCGGCTTCAGTTGTCGACTTGCATACGCAACAACTTTATCCCTCTGCATCAGTACTGCTCCAAGTCCAGTACCACATGCGTCGGTGTAAACCACCATCTCATCATTCCTACTAGGAATAGTCAAAACAGGAGCACTCGTCAATCTTTCTTTCAGGATTCTGAAAGTTTGCTCACACTTATCTTCCCACTTGAACACTTGGTTCTTTTTTGTCAATCCTGTCAATGGTGCAACCACCTTGGAGAAGTCTTTGATAAACCGTCGATAATATCCTGCTAATCCAAGAAAACTTCTCACATCCGTTGCATTCTTAGGTCTAACCCAATCCTGGATTGCTGCCACCTTAGCGGGATCAACCGCTATTCCATTTCCAGAGATAACATGGCCTAAGAACCTCACTTCACTACACCAGAAACAGCTTTTGACAGCGTTTCAAAAACGCTGTTATATGATACGACAGAGTTATTATAAACGCTGTATAACGACATGCTGTCGTAGATGCAAAAGTTTTAACAGCAAAATAGAAAACGCTGTAAAAAATTTGATACCACAGCGTTTATTAAACGCTGTTATATGACACAACAGCGTTAGAACAAACGCTGTATAACGACAAGCTATCGTATAAAGAGAACTTACAACAGCTTAAATTTAAACGCTGTGGAAATTATTCTTTTGACAGCGTTTTATTTAGGCTGTTAATATTTTTATTACAGCGTTTAATGCGTGCTGTGTTATGTTTTTACAGTTGGGATGATGTTTTACTACAGTTTACAACAGCGTTTAATAAACGCTGTTACTCACTATTTAATGATAATTACAACACGAATTAAACACTGTTGTTTCTTCATTGACAGCATTAAAATAAATGTTGTCTTCTATTTATATGATTTTTACAGCATTAACATTCCACTATATTTGCATATTCCAGAACTACATTTTGAGTATAATCAAACAACCAGTATATAACATGTTCTAATGAATAATAATCTATTAAATAAACTAGCTAAAACAATATTAATATACAAAAAACATCTATAAATCAAGTTTCAATAATATCCATAAACGAAAATAACACAGTAGACCAAGTTATCATAATATTGTTAAACAAAGATAAGGTATATGTTAAACAAAAATATAATATCAATAAAGTAAGTCCGCACCAAATGCCAACAACAAAACATGCATCTAAAAAGTTTCATATGCTTGCTACTTGCTACGAAAGAAGAATATGCCATCGCCATCTTTAATTACCTGCGATGAAAAAATTTGAAGTCAGTGAGTAAACATAAATTAAAATCTAAACCCATCAGATAATCTCAATACAATTATTACAAGCAAATCAATATTTTTATCACAGTTCTCGATTTACACTAATAGATATTACATAGATAAGTTTTATTGTAGTATCCAACATTATTGTTAAGTATGATTTACATAGATGAGTTTTATTGTAGTATCCAACAATATTACACAATTAAGTGTTTCACAAGTATGATATAATAATGTAAAAATAACTAACAATAATTAAAGACAGAAATAAATAAGTCTAAATGATTGGTGGCAAGTCACAGCTGGACGTAAACTCTGGGCTTCAAAACAAAGACTTTCCTAGCTGGCAACTCCAGATTTATACATGCAACCATTCAAATAAAGAGAGGATGAGTTTAATTTCAACTTGGACACTACCATTTAACATGAGATAGGCACGTGATATCAGTTTGGTGAAATATGAACAGATGCAAGTCAAGAATATAATCTTACAGAAACAGATTTCATTTGGTTTCATATAATATAATATCTGTTCTGATGCACAATCAAAATTTTGCCAAATTGGTTAGTGATCATATGGGAAATTGTTTGGTAGATAGATAACTTTGGTTGGATAAATATATATAATCATATCAAACACATATTTCATACCCAAGTTCCTATAACCTTTTACTTGAATACCATTGTGCATATCAATAGACATTCCAAGAGCAACACTGCTTCTATTGCTGCTGCCGCTGCTATTTGTAAAATATGTAGCGGCGGTCTATGAAAATTTCACAAGAAAGATTTTCTTTTCAGAACATGCATTTAGAACTTTAGATTTCAAACAGTTTATAAATATAAATTACTTATGATGTAGTCAGTTGTTAAGGATTATCATTCATGTATGGGAGAGTACTAGTATGAGGCAATAAACAGCGATAGCGTTATCCATACATATGGACATAACCAGAACGCTTTTAAAATTTAAAGTACTAAAAAACATCTAGTACAGCTTATTAACTAGACTGCCTACGAGGCAATAAAGAGGGATAGCGTTATTCATCTTCAACCCCCTTTCACTGATGTCCACCCACTACCTACGAACAATCTTCACCTTCCTTCTGCAGCATCTACAACCAGTCACTGCCTTCCTCAACCACTACCAAGTTCAAGCAACAAAACCTCCATCCGAACACCCTCCTTATCCTTATGACAATTCAGTAATCACACACGCTCTCATTTGGGACAACAGTCGCAGTTGAAAAATTACCTTATGACCAAAACAAAAAAACAATAATCCAAATATTACCTTATGACCAAGAATTAGGAGAACTAGGAGAAGAAAGATTAATTTATAAATTCTAACATTACTGACAAATAATTACAGGTAAACCCTATTAACACAAATGAAATCAAAGAAGTATAATAATTCAGACTTTTAAAAAGATAACTGATGTATGCACCGGTCAAATAAAGACTTCTAGTGGTGCAGCATCGGTTGGAATAAGGCTCAAAGGCCTAATACAAACTGATTACTAACTTTAGAATTAACTAGTGAAAGCACTTACTGATCTTGGCCAGGGAGTTATCTTGATACGATGGATGCAAGAGCTATCACACAGTCTATTGGAACTTGATTTCTTGGTGAAGAAGAGAAATTTTGAAAAGAGTTTGAGGTGCATGCACGTGTTCTGACTTTTCTCTATAGCTCTCTAACTATTGCGATGTATAGAGTTAGAAATAAAAGAAACAGATTTTTAGCAAAATAACCGTAAACGACTAATTTTGTAATATTACTGTATGTACTAGATTTCAGGCATTCTTTCAAAGCCAATTCATTTTGATTTTCATTTAGAACAAGACAATACACCCAATAGTGAGTAGATGCAACTTCAGTTTCCCTGCATTAACTAACTGATAATAAGAAATTAAATTCAGTGGTTTTTACTAATTTTAATTTAAGATTTTGATTGTTCAAAATCATTATAAAAAAATACACACACATTATCAAGTCATATAACCAAGCTAAAAAAACTAATATAGCTATAGGCCTATAAACGCACGCACGCACTCTAATGTAATCAATCTGGTTTTTTGTTTTTATATAGTCAAACTAGTTTTTTATAGTTGAAGTAATCTAAGCATTAAGTAATGTGCATATTAAATAATCATATCAGTGTAGTTTAAATAATAATATTGCACTCGGTACAACTGCTGTAACCAACCCCTTTCTAGACCACCAATTGATCTCCTTTCAATTTGCAGCTATGGCTGCTGCTAACTCAATTTCATTATCTTGTGGCAAACACAATCTTGCATAGTTCTTTCGAACCAGCATTGTCCCTCCTTATAGCTTCAGATTTGCACAGATCTTCCTACACACAACAGACTTGCACCACACCTCCTATTACACTAACATACTGCAGCTTCTACAACCAGGCTATTACAGATTGCTTGCTTGCTCCTGATAGCATCTAGCGCATTCACTCAGCAGGGATAACTCATCAGTCTTGATCTGACACCATGCTCCTCTGAAACTTATAACTTCAGCACTTCATCACCTACGCACTTAAGCAATTCATGTTTGTTTCAGCTCACATTTCAACACTTCGGCTTTTGCCTATTTCTGCTCACACAGATCATGGGAAGTTCTACATCAAGGGTACTCTGCTTCTGCAAAAACTCTAAAGTCTAACTTGCTCATAGGGGTCGCATGTCGTGCTACTACTTGCCGGTTGTAACTACTCTGTGTGCCTTCTTAGCATATGTTGGAGCTTTTTTTTGTTTCTACAAAGTCTTCACGATATATGACAACACACATGTCCTTAATGAAGCCATTTCATCTTTACCTTGCCTCACTTCCCTATCTAGCATGCATATTATTTAGCATGGATCAGCAAACCCCATTAGCGTGCTGCTTGCATTTTTAGTGCAGCCTGATATTCGGTACAACCATGCCTCTCAGTTACCAATTTGCAGCCTTCAACTATGATAATTATCACAACCATGTCGCTCGGTCATCACTTGTAGTAGCATGCATTCTAGCTAAATTTGCTGCCTACAATTCTATTACTCAACCTGCAAACAAGATCTCCTTACCTGGCTGAAAATGTGTAGTCTGGCCTGCACACTTAAGCATTCCCAACCTAGTAGAATGCTTTCTTACACCTGTTCCTTATCCTGCATGTCATCTTTGTTCGTGCACTCTGTTTTGTTGTTCCCTGGTTTAATCAATTATAATTTAAAGTATAGTTGATGTTAATTTAATTTTGATTTTAATTTTAGTTAATTTGAATTTGAATTTGAAGTTTAAATAATTATAATGATATTTAAGTTTAGTTTGAAGTTTGATTAATTATAATTTAATTGTAATTTCAAGGTAGTTAATGTTAATTTAATTTTAATTTTAAATTTAGTTTATTTGAATTTGAAGGTATTTATTTTAATTTAAAGATTTGTTAATTTTAATTTAAAGTTTATGTAATATTAATTTACGTGGTATAGTTTGGGGTTATGGAAATAAATAAATAAACACACACGCATACATACACATACATACATGCATACATACATATGCATATATGGTAAAATCATAAATGGAAAAAATAATATACATCAATGCATTTTAATTAATAACAATTTTCATCCATATTAAGAATGATATACATCCATGCCTTATACGTTTAGAGCTACGTAAATTTTGTGCACATACAATTTTGTTGTCACAAAGAGTTCAAAGCCGCAAAATTATGAAATCTAGTAAACAAATTAAATGTTAACAAAAGTCAATAATATACTTTTAACCCATCAGTTCAAATCTCTGCTATCAATTTTGTTGTCATATGTTTCCTTTCTTTCTATCAAAATTGAATATATATTTACATTGCACAAAATCCTAAAACACTTTAGATTATATGGTCATCAAGTATTCACATTTGGTGAAAACAAATTATGGTATTAGTTATTCACTTTCAAAATCATCATATGGTCATCAAGTATTTACATTTAGTGAAAACTAATTATGATATTTTCTATTTTCAATCAGATAAGATTAAGAATTGATATATTATTAAATATATTACATCTTAAGCATTTTAAACAAACATCACTAAAGTGATCAGGTGTAGATGCAACTAGAATGAGGCAATTATACTTTAAGATGCCATTTTACTCTTTAATCTCATTAAGCAAGAATAAGTTGTAGAGAGAATTAAAAAAAAAGAGTATACATATGTGTGTGTGCGCGTGCGTGCACGCTCGCTGGTAAGCGTGCGTGCACAAACACTCATAGATGTGTGTGTGTAAATTGTAATGGTTCCTCATGTGTTGGTCAGTTTGGGCATCTTCCAATTTGTTCAAACCTACTCTAGAATGTATGAAAATAATTGCATTAGATTAAATCATGAAGGCCCAACACTTAAACTACAGACCTAATACAAAGACACTGATAAAAATTCAAAGTTTCTATGATGAGAAACGATTAAATCTTGACTAGCCATTTGTAAACAAAATGTTGACTATTAATTAACCCTACCATATAAAGACCTATCTTTTTTTCTCTAGAACTTGCAAACATAACTGCAGTACTATACATGATAATAACAAAAAGGAAGCAATTTTATATGTTGCATCTAAGGTTAAATAAATTACCTCAAATCTGATTTCTGAGAGAATTGACAAAGAATTGTTGAGTGAGGCACTCTTATTTATTGAGTGGACTTGGAATCAGATTCATCTTCTCGGGTTTGCCAATGATGGATTCACGGGGCTTTAGGGCTCAAGTGATTGCCAATAATGGATTCAAAGGGAATTAGGGCTCAAGGTTATCGGATATTACAGGAGATCTTAGGGAAGGAATGATCTTTCATGGGAGATTTCATGTTTAATTATGTTTAACTTCCGCGATAAGATTAAGGATTTTACTTTTAGGCAGAGCGAAGTTGGGAAGGAAGAAAGGAAGGCGGCAAAGTAACCGCGTAATGAAAAATTTCTCAAAATGAATAGGGTTAGTTTAAACAGTATTAGGTTTCTAATTTTTATTTTTCAAAATTCTTTTGTCAGCAATTACAGAATAAACGATGTTTGCTAATGTAGTTGAAAGCACATTTTCTTGTAGTGCATCAATAGCAGTATTATGGTTTGGTGAGGATTCTTGTAGTCCATTTCTTTGAGTTCATAAATCAAGTTTATTTTGAGGGTATCGAGCTTCCATGTCGAAATAAACCACCGGTTATTTGTTGGGTTTTATGATTTGCTTCTATCGCAAAGAAATCAGTTTCATTTTTCTGTCATGTTCAGGTTTGAAATCATAAAGCCTGAAGAAACCCTCACCTAATAAGTTTTATTCAATACTTGTGAATGAGGACTCAAGCGATGTGAAATAGTAAAAAAGCATAAGCAGGCAAGAGTCAGTGTACAGCCTCACACTAAATGAAGTTGAGAACCATTTGGGAGAACCATTGCATATCATCATGAACCATAATGATCTTTTAAGAAACTTGGTATTGGATATCGATACTTCAATAACAAGATGCGATCTTAACCAGCATGGAAACATCAGAATGAACTTGGTGTTGAGCAAGAAGATAGTTGATGAAGTATGGAAGTTATCCAGCAAGAGAAGAGCATCCAAGGAAGAAGTATGAGTGGAATGCTCAGAGAAATGAAATTGGAAGATTTTATAGCAAATGCTACAATGGTGGCGGAAGATGATAATGATAGTGCATTCGATAAAAAATGACAATTTTAGCTTTGTAGAACAACCAGTACCAGCAGCAGCACCACCACCACCAGTGCATTGGATGATGCAAACAGGAGCAGTTATGAGTGCAAATCAAGGTAGCAAAAGAGGAATAAGGAAAGATGTTGAAAATAAGACTGTTGAGAGGGGGCAAAAGAGGATGATCAAGAATCGTGAGTCTGTTGCTCGATCACGTGCTAGGAAGCAGGTCAGATGGTTTAATCTTTGATTTTTTTCCCTTTATTTAACTTGACTACGTACACTACTTTAAAAGCAATTGATTATATGTTAGGATAGCTATGGTTTTGTTAGGATTGATTCTTTTGAGTCTTTGATTAAAAACTCTAAATGATGGCATGATTTGAACCACAGTAGCGGGATATACAAACTTTATAGAAGTATTGGAAAATAAAATGAAATAGACTCAAGTCAAGGCATCTTTGAATTGGTAAAACATTTTCAAATTCAACATTTGTATTTAAAATATCTAACCTAGGTAAAACATTTTCAATTAAAATCTAGATCTAGTTTGCTTAACTAAAACATCTTTGACTAATTAAATATTAATATTATAAAATGTAAAATAGCGAATGATTTGTAAAATAAAGAATAAAATATTCAAGAAAATATTTTTTGTGCACATCTTATTATACATAAATGGCTAAATCAGTAACTTCATAAACAATGAAATATCAATAACCGACACATTAAGTCCTTTTTTATTATCCCCACATCATCTGTTTTGTAAATTTATATTATTAGCCTTTGGATTTTTTTCATTATTCTAATAATCATCAAACTCTGTCGATATTTTAAAGGTATAGCAATAATAATGGATTACGCTTTTGTATTGTCTCGTAGGTTGAAGGTTCCTCGTTACTCCTACAATATGTGTGTGTGTGTGTCCCTGTGTGTTGTGAAGAATTTATTAATAATTCTAATAACTAACCATGATAGCTTAAAGCTATTTCACATTACACTATGAAAATTGTATATAAAAGTTTTAGGACCGAACTACAAGTAGCTACATACAACTCAAAACCACTGTTGTTTATAGCGAATGAAACTACACTAACCTATGTTCATGCCTTACCAATAGTACTAAAGTTTGTTTTCTATGTCAGATAATCACTATAGTAGTTATATATATATCTAATAATGAAAGAGATTCAAAGTCAGTTTGCTCAGAACTTTCTACAAACATATCAAATAACCTCAATCTTTTATTCCCCAACAGCGATGCATTTAGTTCAGCCAAATATGACCTTTACTGCAACAAAAATTAGAATCAACATGTTTTTGGGATGTATTGGTAGCACAGAATGAATCAGTCCACTCATTTCTCTTCCTATAATATTTTTCATCGTCTTAATTTGGTTTCTAAATTAAATTAGAGAAAATATAATTTTATGTTTCTTCCAGTTAATGATTCAAGAATTAAAAAAGTTCTTAAACTAATTCAGATTTAAAAATATAGTGGAAGTAGATCAGATTAATGGATAGCTATATTTTAATCAATTGAAATGCTGAAGTTACCTGGAGCAATTGACCTTCCTCGGAAATAAAACTCAAAACCGCACTAAAAACCACGTCTGAATCAATGAACCCTAAAAAAATTCAAAAACTGGATTAGAGTATTTCGATGATCAAATTGGAATCGGAATCAGAGTAATTTTTGAAATCCAAATCTTCAGCAATCAATGTTATGGCGGAAACAAAATTAGTATGTGATACTAACAAAATGAGACAAATTACATTGATTGATGTACCTAAAATCCTAGTCTTTAGGACAGGATGAAATGAGATGAAAAAGATGAATTAGGACGGGAAATTGGTGTAGGACGAGAATTTAAGGCAGGAAGAAAATGAAGAAAGGCGGAAAATTAATAATGAGAGGGAAAGCAAAAAAATTTCAATGAAGTTTAATAAACTAAGAGGCGGAAAACTGGAAAGGAATTCTCAGCGTTCTTAGGAAACCCTTGGACCCGCTTGAAACCTTAATTCTCACCAAAATATATATCAGCGTTTGTATTAAATGTATACCATTTAAAATAGCTTTTAACTGCATTTGCTATATAAGCGCTGTGAATAATTGCTGTTAAAACTAAATTTTGTTGTAGTGCTTCACTCTTCCAAAAGTGACACTTCGAAAACTTAGCCTTCAGCTGATGTTTCCGCAAGATTTCCAAAACAATACGCAAGTGCGTCTTGTGCTCTTCCTCAGTTCTGGAGTAAATCAGAATATCATCCACGAACACAAGTACAAACTTGTTCAACTGATCTCTGAACACTCTATTCATAAGATCCACAAAATATGCTGGCGCGTTAGTCAATCCAAACGGCATTACCAGCCACTCAAAGAAACCTGATGGTGTCCTAAAAGCAGTCTTCGGCACACTATCCTTAGCCACTCTCAACTGGTGAAATCCCATTGCCAAATCCATCTGAGAAAACACCTTAGCTTCGTGAAGCTGATCAAACAAGTCATCAATTCTTGGCAATGGATACTTGTTCTTCTTAGTCACCTTATTCAGCTCACGATAATCCACACATAACCTTAACGATCCATCCGCTTTGGTTGCGAACACAACTGGTGCACCCCATTCGGACACACTACGCCGAATGAATCCTTTCTGCAAAAGGTCATCAACCTGCACCTTCAACTCCTGCTGTTCCCTAGGCGCCATCCGCCTAAGAGGCATCACAACAGGTCTGGCTCCTTCAACTAGATCTATACGAAACTCGATCTCTCTATGCGGCGGTAACCCTTTGACCTCGTCAAAGACATCCTCAAATCCATTAGCGATCGGCACTAATGACAGTCCATCCCGTGGAACAACCAGCGAATACATGAAGCTCATGAAGACGCCTTCTTCATGCTTACATCGTATCACAATCTTTCACCCCTCCACATTCTCGACTGTCACTTCCAACCTCTCGCAATCAACCTTTGCCGCATACTTCCTAAGCCAGTCTATACCCAAAATAATTCCGAACCCCGCAAAGTTCAGAACGAAACAATCACAAACAAAAGAGCAATCAAGACTCGATACAATCAGACCACGGCATAGCATACACAAACAAGACGAACCCCCAACTGGATTAGTCACAACCAATGGCCTATCAACGATATCCGGTTCCAAACCTAACCGGCCTATAAGTTCACTACAAACAATCGAATGCGACGCCCCAGTATCAAACAACACTCTAACTGGAACACCACAAATGGAAAGAGTACCTTGAACCACCACACTCTTTCCCTTCTCTTCAGCGGTAGGAGCTTTCGAAGATGATGGGACAGCTCCCAAAGCATAAGCTTGCACAATCTGCTTGTCCTTCCGCGGTTCTGGACAATTCTTCCTGAAATGCCCCGGCTTGTCACAGTTGTGACACTTCATCGGTGCCTTCGGATTCTTACAATCCTTCGAGAAATGGCCCTTCTGCTGACAATTGTAGCAAGTCACTTCGCCCTTCGGCTTCTTCTGGCCATCCTTACCCTTCTGCTGCTGCTGCTTCCTCTTCTTGTTTCCACCCTGCTGTGGTTTAGACTCTCCCCTGGTCACAGCAACAACAGATCCTTCCTTAGGAAACAGACTCTCATGCCTGAGAGCTTTCTCCACAAGCTTCTCAAATGAATCATCCAAATGATCCACCAACTGCCTCCCAAGAAAACTATCCAAGCCTGTCACAAACTTCTCATTCTTCTGATAAGCAGATTCAATATACGATCGGGCATACTTGGACAAAGCCTCAAACTCAGAAACATACTCAAGAACTGGTCTTCCACCTTGCTTGAGCTCCACACACTTCTTGAACAGAACAGACTTCTGAGCTGTAGAAATGAACTTAGCTTCAAATCTGGTTTGGAATTGCTCCCAAGTAATCTCTTCCTCTGGAGTATTGATGGTAATAGAGTTCCACCAATCAGAGGCTCTCCCTTGAAGCTGCCTTGATGCCAACTTCCTCTTAGTTGCATCCTCAATTCCCAAATCACTAAAGATCCTTCTACAAGCATCTATCCACCTCTGGACCTCAATAGTTGATTCTGTTCCCAAGAAAACCTTTCCTCCAAGAGCAGTATAGTCCTTACACAGCTTAGCAAAATCCACCGGTTTTGGGGTTTGAACTTGAACTCCAACATCCACCGATGGCTCCGGAGCTGGCATCCTTCTCATGATCGAAGTCATCATAGCTTCGAACATAGCAGCATAATCAGCAGCCCCTTCAGTAGCACGGCCTTCCCTAGCAGCTGGTCTCCCTCTTCGACTCATTCTCAATATCTATAAAAAGGAATTATTAGCACACCTAGAGAAACAACTGCATAAAGGACTCAAACTCTACTAAGCTACTATATTATATATAGTAATCATCCATCAAAATACAATTACGTCTCTCATACGTAGTTACGTCAGCGAACGTTGGGTAAAATCGATTAACCAATGCTCTGATACCAAATGTGACGACCGCCCATGACCCCTGCACTGAACCTAGAGATAGTGCGCTGTCAAGTGTGCCAGGCGACCATGGACGATTGCCAGGGTAAATTAAAACATCAGAATCTATCGTATTACTCACAGCGCGTGGACAAAATACAATAGAACATATATATAGTGAAGCTTCACAGAATAGAATCTCATCAATAAAACTTCATAATAGTTGAATACAATCATTAGAATAGTCAATACATCAAGCCTCACTACATGACACTCAGAGAAAATACAAACAGCGGAACATCCAGTACATATAAGAAGATAATATGCAACCCTCCAGCTCGTCTTCGATATCAGCATCGTGAGAAGCAAGAACAGCACCTGTCACCTGCTACCTAGTCTGCCCGTCCCAAAATGGACGAACAGCCCAAGGCAATAAGAGTTAAAACATAAAGCCTTGAGTCAGACAACAGTCTTAGTGAGCAGTAAATTAACTAACAACATACCAAAAGAGCATAAAGGAAAAGGAATAGGAATACAACCCTCTCACTCCACCTCTTTCTACAGTGATAGCCCCCAGACACACACTAAGTAGAAGCAATCATAGCAAAGCACACAATTTAAGGTAAAGCAATTATCACTCGAGTCAAGGGCGATGTTTTCCAAGTACAAACCCCCAAGGCCTAAACCAAGATCAGATAAGCACCCAGAAAATACCGCTCTTGAGACCGAATGACGATACAACCAAACATCCATGACTCTGGCTATCACTGTTATCATTGCTTCGATATCATCGTTAATTGAATGACCGGCACATTCTTTCAGCCGTCCGTCAAGGGCTAATGGAAACCCCGGTTCTAGACATAACTCCCGCACGTCATCGTGACCCGTGCCTAGGACTATCGAATCTGCCCAGAGTACTTGACTATCAATCATTAGCCTTCAGGGACTATCGAATC
The DNA here is from genome assembly GCA_030737815.1 of Allium fistulosum. Classification (NCBI taxonomy): domain Eukaryota; kingdom Viridiplantae; phylum Streptophyta; class Magnoliopsida; order Asparagales; family Amaryllidaceae; genus Allium; species Allium fistulosum. The sequence goes on from CM060901.1 coordinate 1,262,186,096, forward strand.
TGCCCAACGTACTCTTGCTTTGAGCATGCTAGAACCTTCAACAACGATAAGATCTCAGCCTTCTAGTCATCCTCCTTGACGACTATTTCCATACTAGCTCAAGCGCCTCTCGAGCCAACCATTAACCTCAACTCGAACCATATCACCGAGTTATCAACCTGCTTGGAATGATCCCGTCCGGATTAGACCAAGACTATCTCATATCATACTTCGCTTCATCACATCCTCGCAAAGTTTCATCTCAACATCATCGTCATCAAATCTATGCATAAGAGCTTCCTCATCCGCTACATATGCCACTAGCAGCTTTTCCAACTTAAGAGCCTTTCCCTTAGCTTTGAATCATCCTCGGTCTAAATCAAATCATCAATCATCTAATTCATAGCAATCAACCAAGTCAAACATTAATTCAAGCAATCAAGCATTTAAATATGATCTAAGTAGACAATTATAACAATAATGGCAATTTTGTAATTAAAGAGTTGAAAGTCTAATAATCATGAAATCATGAACAATATCTCTATAATCTTGATGAATGAACTTGCATAGGTTAACATGTAGTAAAATGGATGTCAAATCATCATGAACAATGAATCTATATGGATCTACACATATGATTAGGAAAATGCATGGAAATCACTATTTTAACACCAAATCAAACCAACGATCCGATATACTCCTTTGAATTCGTGTGAGAGATAATCACCACTCACCAAATCACCTAAACAACCCCAAATCAACACGCTTCAGATCTGGACAGTGAAGGATCTAGCTTGATCTATCACGAATCCGCTTCAAACGATGAAATCTCACTTCAATGGATGTAGTCTTCAATCTAAGCTCTTGAATCTTCAATTTGATCTTCAACTTGGATGTATGGAATCACTAGATTAGAGTGGAGAAAAGAAGTGAAGAAGTGTAGAAGTCGAGCTCTCAAAATGGCAGCACTTCGTCGCTTCGAAATCCGGATCCCAAAAAGTGAGAAAATGGCGTGTATTTATAGGCTGAAAACTTAGGTCGTCTGCCACTATAAGTCGTCTCCGACTTATCCCTACCTCCGACCTACGACTCAACAGGTATACGACCTAACGCCTAACGACTTAAAGCAATGCGCATCTGCGACTTAATATGCTAGCGACCTACGACCTAGCAGCATCTCCGACCTAACCTCCACGCGACTTAACAGGGTTGCGACTTAAGCCCCTCAGTCCTACGACTTAACAGGTTTGCCGACCTAGCAAAGTTACGACCTAACCAAGATGCGACCTAACACAGACCGCTTCCTTGCGACCTAACAATGCCTCTACTTAGCAACTTACGCGACCTAACTACTCGCACGACCTAACTGGTTTACGACTCAACTCCTAAGTCGTCTACGACTTAACTACGCGCGTGACTTAACGCATGCGACCTAGCGACTTAACAACAGTCGCGACTTACGACTTAACGAATGCGCGACCTCACTTCTGCGCGACTTAACTTCCTAACTCGTCCACGACCTAACCCTTAGGCCGAAAACTCCCTTAAGTCGCTCTATTCCTTAACTCGCTAACTCGTTTAGTCCTTAGGTCGCTAACTTCACTAACTCGCTAACTACGGTAGAATACTAATCCTTAGGTCGCTACTCACCAGTTCCTTAGGTCGTTGCCGACCTAACTACTAAGTCGCTCCACTCCACTAGGTCGTATACTCCTTGGCTCGCATCTCCCCTAGGTCGCTAACATCCTATAGGTCGTCCCAAACTAACACACGACCTAAACCACTACGCGACCTAACTGCTGTATGACCTAAGATCCTTAAGTCGCTCAAACGACCTAACACTTAACCCGTCCACGACCTAACTGCTATTAGGTCGCTCAAAACCTTAGGTCGTCTATTACGACCTATCCACACTACGACCTAAGACTTAGAACCACAACGACTTACTTCCTACACGACCTAAGCTACCAGACGATCTAACTCTTAAGTCGTCACCGACTTAAGTCTTCCTTCCCTTAAGTCGTCCAATCTATAAGTCGGTCACGACTTAGGACTTGAACAAAATTCTGCCCAAAATCTGAAACGACTTAACAACGCTAAGAATTCCAGATTTTTACGAACTTTTCGATCCGTAAAAATATGGGTCGTTACAATATATCACATTGTTTCAGATCTCATTCATCTCGCCCGAGATCTCTCAAGATCTCATTTTCGAACTTGAGCGAGATGAGATTTAGCGACACGAGACATTAAATTTTGCTTATATATTATTACTCTCATCTCATTCACGGTACTGAAATTTGAGGTGAGATCTTAATAGAAGATCTCATATGGTATTATGTTTTTACATTTACATTTTTTTACTTCTTATGTGAGTCCACAAAAAATTTCACTCTAATGACTTTTTACATACCCTATAATTTTTCTTTTTACCGTTTAACGAGTGAGCAAAAAAATTATTATTTATTCTTTTACTTTTAATATTCAGATGAGTAGGGAATCATTCAGTAATACCAAAACAATCGCATTATCACTCTGATCTAAAATGTTAAATTAATATTATCATTTTATATAAATTATGTATGTTAAATTTATTTATATATAGATAGCAATTATTACAATAATATTAAAAATACCAAATTTAAACTTATGTTACTCCAAGATAGTCCTGAGATGGACTTTAAAATCTGAGATGTCAATCCAAGATGACACCCGAGTTACAGTCATCTCACCCGAGATCTAATCCGATACGAGATAATGTTTGTAAACTTTCCAAGATGAAACATGACCGAAATACAAGATTTAAAACCTTGCTATGTCCAGTGGCTCGAATCACGCTATGCGGGATTTGAACTTGTGACCTCACTGATTAAAGCCGAAGCACCTAAACATGAAGACAACGGTGTTGGACATGAATTTGTAATGATATGGTAGTACTAAGGGGGAATTACCAGTATTGCTATAACCCCGTTCATGGGATCCACGGTGTATAGTAATTAGTAAGGTTTCTCATGGGTCTTGATATATTATCAAACCGACCGTTAGTGAGGTTTGCCTACTGTGGAATGAAATCAAACTTTTTTGAAGCCCAAAAAACATGCTTCCTTTCTCTCCGAAGTTACACGCTCCCCATCTTTACTGTTAAATCTCGGTTCTTTCCTTATTTCCTAAGTTCAACGTGTTTTTCTCTTAAAAAATCATTTTTAAACCCTAACCCTCAATCAACTTCCATTGGTAAACCACCATGCCCGCATCATTGCGAAACTGCCAATCCCATTCACAATCGCGTGTTTGCTTGCAAATTCCAAACGCTAAAGGCTAAACCCTAGGTATATTTGCTCTGAATTATTAAACTGAATTTAGATTGTTAAGTAATTTTGATTTAGATTGTTAAGTAATCATTTTTGAAACACTAAATTGAGAATTTAACACTTGAGTAAGTCTGTTACATCTAGATTTTGATACCAATAAATACTATTTTGATTCTTGTGATTTTAGTATTCTTTTGCTGATATCCTTTTGATGGTATTTTTGTTAAATTTGGACGATTTAATTCTATTTCAAATTAAAAGGGAGAAGATGTTAATTGATTTCCGCGATCAATTAAATATGAAAAACAAATAGGAAAGACAATCAATTCAAATAAGGATATACATGGAAACAAACACCAATATGCTAAATTTATGTTAAAATCAAATCAAGTAAATCTAGAAAGATTTCATCCTTATCTCCATGCAGTCTTCATCCTTGCACTTATATAAATGAAGACATTTGTCATCTTTTCATCACACTACAAGAATAAATGCTTTTACAATGGTTTAGGATAGCATTAATATCTATGTGTTGTGAATGAGTAAATTGTTATGAAATAACTAAAAAATCTAACGCTTTGTATTAGGAAAAAAATAAAAAGGCGCGTACATTGTTCCAAAGGCGCGTAATAAGTACGGGTGTTACGGCAAACGCTTCGCGCGTGACGATGGCATGCACTTTGCATGCGAATTGATTTTCTATAAATTGAATATGTTTAACATAATCAAGAAAAATGATTTGCACAAAAATTAAGTTATATTTTTGCTTTGAAAGCATATGCAGTTAGTTTAAATTTTTATTTCTTTGTTGCAACATTTAATTTTTTCATTAGTTTGAATTTTTGTTCGTATTAATTTGTAAAAAAGGTTTATTTATTGGATCTTATTTTTAAATGATATTAAGATTTATTAATATTTGTAAAGAGAAGTTTTGAATTCATAAAGGAAGTTTAATTGTTATATCTTATGTTTTTGTGACACTAAGATTTAATAATATTTGTAGAGGTTTATTTGTTAAATATTATGTTTAAGTGATATTAAGATCTAATAATACTTGTAGAGGAAATTTTGGAGTTTGAAAAAGAAGTTAGATCCTTATTTTAAGTGATATTAAAATAGAGCGGCGTTACGGTACGCGCTTCGCACGTGAATTGTTTTTCTATAAATTGTACATATTCAATCATATTTTTGTGTTGTAATTAAGTGTAGTTAGTTTTATTTTTTATTTTTAAGTTGTGAGGTTTGATTTTTTTTGTTTGTTTCAATTTTTATTTCTATTACTAATTAATGTAAAATGAATTTCTAAAAGAAATATATTCATTAGATCTTATTTTTAAGTGATATGACTTGATTTGGTAATATTTATAAATGAGCATTTTGAATTTGTGAAAAAAGTTTATTTGTTAGATCCTATTTATAAGTGATATTAATATTTGATTTGGTAATATTTACAGAGGGACACTTTGAATTTATATAAAAATTTTTTTTTCTTAGATCCTATTTTTAATATTATGATTTGATTTGGTAATATTTTTAGAGGGTTGTTTTTAAATTAGTTAATTAAGTTTATTTGTTAAATCCTACTTTTAAGTGATGGTGAGATTTGATGATATCTACAGAGGGGTATTTTTGGTAGTTTACGTTGACAGCAACAAAGTGTGACTTATTGCAACTATTGTTATAAACTAAAACAAGATAAGAAGCCATTAGAAAAGAGGAGAGAGAATAAAATGTTATTCGCTATGATATCAGTTACATAGAGATTGAATATTCAATTACATTATATAGACTCCTTTATATATAGGCCTTGAAACGTGAGATATGTTCAATCTCATGCTTCAAGGTCTATATATAAAGGGGCCTATGTAATGTAATTGAATAATCAATCTATATGTCACTGATACCATAGTGAATAACATTTTCTCCTTTTTTTTTTCTAATGGCTTCTTATTTTCTTTTAGTTTATAACCCGTCATCGGCACGATCTTTAAACAAAAAAAATTATAGATTTGAATTGTGATAATCTAGAAGATCAGATCTACTTTGCTTTTCAGATTTAATTATAGATCTCAAGATGGTACGGACTTCTGAGATTGCTTATTTTTATATATCTTCTCGTTGAAATCAATTTTCTTTATTTTTTCAGAATTTGTACTTAATAAATAATCAACCTCGTACTTATTAAATATATAAAGATTAGGGAAAAAAAGGCGGTTCATTCTCCACACTTCACAAATTTCAGAAATAATTCCCAACTCCGTTTCTCTTCGTCACTTTAGGAATCATTGAAAAACTCTACATCTCACCGAAATCGCCATCGTTCTCCACAAAAATAGCCGTCGCTCTCGCCGAAATCACCGTCACTCTCGCCGAAATCTCCATCGGTCTCGCCTAAATCGCCCGCTCATCCCTCGTCTTCTATTGCCAGTTTTTAATTCGGTGGTGCTCGTGATAATTTTATCAGAGCAGTGGTTCACAGAGGTGAGGTGGAATAATATTTAACAAGATGTTAGCATTAATGTGTTGTTTGTTATTTTGTTTGAGCCATTAGTTATGAAAATTTTGTTGAAGTATCCATTAATGAGTTATTAAGTTATTGCACAAAATTTGAGTGAAAACATTTTGCATTACATTAGGAGTAGCTATTCTCTTTGACAAAGTAATCAGCAGCAGTGGTGGTAAGTAGAATTAAGTGACACATCATGCTGGAGTTTGGTTATCAATTTTATTTTTATTTTTACTTTTTTATGTTCTTGGTTTATGTTCGGTACGAAAGCCTTTGGGTAGGACACTTTATGATGTTATAGCTAGCGTAGAGAAATGTTTGGAAATGGATGACATGTTGCTGGACAAGTTCATCAATCATGATTAGAATACTTATTAACCAAACAATTGTAGGTATCCTTAAAGGAGTGAAGACATAAAACAACTTGAAAGCAGTAAAAAATAGCACTTTAGCACATTGTTTTTTTGCAACAGTAGTTACAAACTAGGACTGTAAGTACAGTGGGTTCGAGTGTGTAGTAAGAAACAAACACTAAGTTGTGTACATATAAGTAAACAGATGCTTAACTGTACATATAAATAGGTCAAATACAGGCTGGAAATGGAATATTACAGTAGGTAGATGATAATTAGATAGGGATATATTGAGTTGTTATGAGCATGGCATAGTAAATTCACAAAGTTTCTTTCTTCACGATTCTTCGGTTGTAGTTGAGTCATAGCTAACCGTGGCTTCATAAGCATTGACTATGTACATAGATGTATTAATGGAAGTAATATATTTGTACATTGTAACAGTTTACTTACTCCAAAATTTTAAGAATGGGGAGTAATTATAAACTTTTATATATAACAGCTCTATTTGGTTTAAAAGAGCTTTAAGGTTGCACAGAATATGAATATACAGATATTTTATTTTAAAATTTTCCAACTCTTAAATTCAAATTGCCATATATATGAAACTAACTTGGAAACTAAACAGGTATAGATATAAATAAGAAGTAGGAGATAGTATGTTAATGAATGGACGAAATAGTTGTCATTTGGTAATTGAAATATAAGTAAAGATAAACATGTGATACATATAATATGAGAATCAAACATTATAAAGAAAGCCAAGAATTAATTTAAGGTAAATTTCATAAAACACCATCTTTAAGTTTCATAATACTCAATCATCAATTCTCACATAACTGTTATAAAAAACACCCATGTTTTTAACTTCGGCCAGACTGCAATTATTTATAGTTTTGCAAAATAAATTAAAAAAGAATGCTTTTTTCCATAGAAGCCCGTGACGAAATGTAGATTTGATTCTCAAAAAGAAAGAACGAAGAAATTTTTTTATAGATGTAATTTAAAACATGTTTTTAAGGAGGATTATTCATGTATCATACTTGACAATAAGAGACATATTCAAATTTCCATTTATTTTAAGAATGAAGGAATTAAAGATCTTATACTTATTTGTTGAGCTATAATTTATTTTAATATCCAAAAAATCAAGTTATTGCCTACAAACTCTAAAGAAGTATGCATCGAGCTCCCGACACATACTTCGAGTAAATCACATGGATAATGTTGTCAGTGTGGATACAAACTAAGATTCTGAACTACTTAGGTTTTTGCTTCTGTTGCCTGCTATGACAACTCCATATTAGCATCACCCATTTACCTATTTATATAGATAAAAAAAGGTTTGTTTATCCTACAACTGAATAAATACGTTTTTAGTAATATTTTTAACATTTAAGTTCGTTTAGAAATTACCTTTTTGTTTGAGCCCACAATGTGAACAACATGCGATGTGAGGTGCATGTTCATCGTGTTCGTTTAGATCAACATCTTGGGTAGTTGACCTTGCACCGACCTATCTATTTCCTAAAATTTAATAGTTCTAGATATCGGTCAATTTTCATCTTATTATAAAATCAAATAACAGACATAAAAAAAAGTATGGTTTATACCTTGATGTTTCTGGTTCTTTAAGTCATTACATAGCAAACCAAGAAACTTGATGCCATATGATTTTGTCCAATTATAAGATACACTGATGGATAAATAATTATATGTGGCATCGATATATCGATGAAGAGAAAACGAGGCTTCAACAAAATGACACCAAAATGCATTAGGATATGGTAACCACCCCACTTGAGTCCTCTCACCTTACAAACCTTCTCACAACAATTTTCACTGTTCCACCATGGATTACTTCCTTTTTTTCTAAGGATTTGTTCACTGCCATTCAGAATAAGAATGCATATACGACCAAGATTACTGTCAATTTCGTCATCATTTGCAACTTCTTTTGGATGTTTTACTATTGTTTTTATTATTACGAAAAATAATGAAGGATGGTTTTAAGGACACGAGGAGGGAGATTAGTGAGGACATTGTGCCAAGATGCATTACTTATTTATACTAGTGTGTAACCTGTGCGTTGCACACGGTAATGTTGTTAAAAAATATTATTTATATTTTAAGTATTGCTAAAAATATATTTTATTATGCAATATATGTTAAATTTATTATGATATATTAACATAAACTAAAATGACTTGAGACGCTCAGATATAAGGTTGGGAGTTTAATACTCACTAACATGTATCTCTGTAAAATTTAATGTCCTAACTCAAAAAAATATATTAAAATGATTAATATTGTAAATGTAAATAATTTATGTTATGTGATATATATATTTTTAAATGTATGAGTAAATAAGTAACTTCACCATTTTGTTGACATGATTATTGTATGTATTTTGAATTGTCATCTTTTATAAATGATTTATAAATGGATTAATGAACATAAAAAATTGAATTCATTTGAATAATTTGAATTAATGATCAACATAACTAATTAAATATAAGGAGTTAAATGTTAAAAGGTTAAAATTGAGGAGAGTTTGGTACAAATTTGTAATTGAGAAGAGCATAAATCTTATGGTTAGATAATTTGCATGTGAACTTTTCTTTTTAATTAGACATGTGAACTTTTATTCATTATTAAGTTTTCATTTTTAAATAATTTTATCCTCATAGTAAACCATAGATTTTATTTTATTGTATGAGCGTCATGTTTACAACTTTGATAATTGCAAAATAATGTTATGTGACGTTTAGTTGAGTTATGAGTTAGGTATGGTTTGATAATACATTATAAAAGTGAGAATGTTTATATAATAAATTTTTATTGGTGTAATATTTGCGTTCACATCATAATATTGTAAAATATAAATTTATCTTATAAAGTTTGTTAAAATGAAATTATTTATGTAATGTACGACAAATTTTTGAGATAAATGAAGTAGAAATTAAAAGAGTTATTATTATGCATACATACATTTTATGTTTTGTGAGTTAAATATTCATATATCTGAATAAAGAAGAAATAATTTTATTAATTTTCTTATATATATGAATATTGCATATATTGAAATCCTTGTATTTTTAGGGTTTATTAGATAGATTAATAAATATTAGTTAATCATATTTATCTCTACTATTAATAAAGAGAATTCAATGAATATGATTCCACGGTGTACTTTTGAAATTCCGAAAATACCCCACCACCAATCAACGGAATCTCACCAAAATCTAGCTATTAGATGCACCAATTTACTCTAGTTTAAATAGTTTAAATTTAAAATTACATAAATAATTAAATATATGGACTTGAATTTAAAATATTAGAATATAATTAAGAAGGGTTCTAAGTATATGTAAAAAAATTAAAATTAATGTATTTGAAGTTAATAAAATTTCATAGTGCAATGTATGATAAATACATTTAGTAAATAAATTATAAATAAATTTGTTATTGTCATTAATGTATATAATTTATGTTATGCGATTTATATATATTGCATCTAAATTATTTTTTCTAACCAATTTGTTGATGCGTTTGTTGTATACATATTGAAAAAATCATCTTTTAGGATTTATTAATAAAAATTAGTTGACCAACTTTATCAATTAGTTTAAATTTTGGATTATGTAATTAATTTAAATGTGTGGACTATGTGTAAAATTTGAAAGAGAACCATAAAAGATTTGTAAATAATTCTAGATTTTTAAAAAAAATAGGCATTTGAATGTAAAACAATGTGGAAAGTTTAGTAAAAATAATTATAAACCGGTAAGTTATAGAATTTTAAAAATAAAATATCCACTTAGAGAGAATTAAGGAGAATAGAGATAATTCCTAGAATTAATAAGAGAATTTAAATTTTTTTTGCTTTACTATTATTTAATAGATACATGAATGAGTACTGGGCAACGTGGCTCCCACATTTTCAATTTTTTCAACCATCCTACTAAGCAACCTACATTATTCAAGTGTACACATAGTAATTACCAAATTACACTTAATTCAGATACCATGGATTAGTATAAGCACGGACTCTTTTTAAATTTTAGAAAGCTTCACCATCCTCGAGTATTTGTGAAATTGTATTAGTGGTACACATAGCATGTGTAGTAAAGAGAATGATAGATACTGTAAAAGGCAAGCTCACCCCCATTAATAAACGTAGCTGAATAATGCATATTGTAAAAGTGGTGCACATGGTCTCCCACAAAAAACAATGGCTTTTGATTCATTAGTTCCATGAAAATGCATCCAACTGACCAGACATCAATTGCTGATGTATACTCTGAAAAATTTAAGAGCAACTCTGGTGCACAATACTATCTGGTAACAACATATTGTGTCATAAATCTGTTTCGGTAGTAGTTCGGGCAAGCCCAAAATCGCATATCTTGAGATAGTAGTTGGCATTTAAAGAGGAGATTGCTTGGCTTTAAATATTTGTGAAGGACATTTGCTGAGCGGATATATTTCAAACCACGAAGAATCTGATAAAGAAAATACTGCAAATGGGGATGCATGAAGAATAAAGTCAGTGAATTAAGTCAATTAGCACCTGTGTGCAGCAATCTATTTATGAAATTTATAGCAATTGAAGAGGTAAGGTTGGATCATTTGTAACCTTTAAGTTATTTATCAGCACATTAGATGATTAGCTTTGGTTCATTGAATAGAGCAGAAGGAACCTCAAAATATGGAATTGCTATTGTTAGAAAATGAATTTACAACAATCGTAGTATGAATCAAAATATGGAGTTAGAATTTGCGAATCTATCCACTATTCAGAAAGCATCTGCTACAAATGCTAGCTTGCAATCCACAGAAAAATTACCTGACAATGTTCTTCAGATAAACCTTGATTGGAGCAAATAATCTGATGCAGGTCAGTGTCCATCAGTTCAAAAGCGATGCAAACGTCATTAAATGCCTCCCTCTGTGGCGGTGGAATTATCTCGAATTGCCGCAGTCTGTATCAGTTCAAAAGTTAAGGACTTAATAGTTTAGGACTTAATTAATTAGTAGTTTATTTTTATTGTGTGTTTTAGTTGGTCTATTTTGACATGTTTTACTCATAAATTTTCATTGTATAAATAATATAAAAGCTCGTTTGGTTTTGTTCACTACAGTTAGATGTCAGTAGTAATTTTATTGCTTACTTGAAATATCTCTGTTACTAAAATTTTAGATGTACACTTTAAACTATTCTTTTTTGTAGCATTAATTGGCAGAAGTTTGTTTAAATGTGAATCTATGTTTTACAATTAGATTGTATGATTAATCTAGCGACAATATGGCTAGCGTATAATCGTGTTTATGGCACAGGTGTTGGAATTAGTAGTTAATAACCTTAAATTTTCAAAGGAAGTAGCAACCAAGGTTTGAGGTTTCAACCGAAACACCGAGATTTCGGTCGTTCCGTTTAGATTTCGGTAGGGATCGAAACGAAACCAACCTGAAATTCCGATTCAATAAAAACTATTGAACTTCAAATTTTACAACAAAAAGAAGTCTCAAAAAATAATTAATTTGAGTTTCAAATGCATGAATAATCAAATTTAAAATTGTAACTTAGGAAACATACAAATCCACAAAATATGTGAATGGTGTAACTAAAAAAGTTGATAACAAAATAATGAATAAACATTTTTTAGTGTTATAAATAATTTATAATTAATCAGTATTGTTCTTTTATATCTTATTTTTTAATCAAATATAATTTATACGTTTTGTTTCAATAAATTAAACAAATATTTGTGTAATTATATGAAAAATAAATAACGATATCCGAAACCGAAACTAGGATCGAAATTTTCAAAATTTACGAATTACATCGAAATTCCTAAAATTATAAAAGACCGAAACCGAGATCTCGAACCTTGGTATCAACATTAATAAGTGTACGTATAACTTATGATCAATTCAGCAAGCACTTTGTGAGCAATGCAGGCTGAAGTGATCATTACCGCTACCAGAGGCGATACGGACAGTTGGGGACAGACTCAGCACATGGACATGATGAGAAAGACAAAGCACACAATATACACCATTCGGTTTGGTGTAGTGATGCTCAGAGTGACTGTAAATGCCTCTGAGCATCAGGTCCATACCGTTCTAGACAATTTGATTTGTTCCATAATTTCAGAAGTGACTTTTGTTAGTCGAACTTAGAATCGATTAGTAGATATGACCATTACAATAGATTGAAGTTTATTTTTGACCCCATTCAATTGACTAATCAAGGAGACCAGTCAAGTGGCCCATGGTCTAGCCTGTCAAATCTATTTTACGTTCAATTTGGATAAAAATGAATCTTATTGTGGTTGTTGCGGTTATTTTGTACTTTCTTTTTTAGTTTATCGTTAGCATATATTATTACATGTATTTTTTTCATGCTCTAGAATTTTTTGTGTGGAACATATTTGTTTTATTCATGCTAGAGTGGAAAATAATTCATTATCTTACTTTACAGGTAGCTTTATTTTTGGAAAGTAACACTGAAAGAATATTACTTACGGATCTATTTTTTGAAGCTCCATAACTTCACTTGAGAGGTAATCAAATATCTTCTATGGAATGTATTGTATTCCTTTAACACTATTGATATTAATATTATGTAGTCAAGTTAACTGAGCAATAAGAAAATATATTTATAGTAAAGTGCAAGTTTTCAAATATTTGTTATATGTCATATGTTATTTTGTAACAATAGCAACTAATAAGAAGTTAGTTGTTGATAATGAATAGCAATGAGTTAAGTTTGCACTCCAAGATGATTGATGTGCTAAAAATTTCATCCACGTTACTTATGTTATGATGGGGATAAATTGTTTGTGTTTTTGAGTTTTTTTTTTTGTTAATAAACATGAACCGATTACTGGTATTAACTATCCACTCATTTCCTGAGGCATTAAACATGAATTTGGTACTAATTGTTTGGTTATAAGCATGAGGATAAATTTTCTAAGGCAAATGCCTTAGAAATCCGAGGCATTTCCCTTAAGAGTTTTCTGAGGCAAATGCCTGAGATTTCATGAGGCATTTGCCTCAGAAAATGCTGAGGAATGCCTCAGAGTTCTTGAGGCGAATGCCCTAAGCAATCATCTCTCGAAATATTACTAGCATTCTCCACTGAAGCTATGTAGCTTTTTGGCAATGTAGTGCGATTTACAGCATCCATTTTAAAAATAGTGGATAACATTGGAGGAATCTTCTTCAACAATTGAATAATTTCAATTTGCTTGTTAGAAGTTTGTATTTCACTGGAAGAACTTTCTAGTGTTGTAATATTCTGCAAGGAAATGGGGAAAAAATTACGTAGGGGTATATAGTTCATTTTTAAGCAAATCAGGGAAAGTATGCTCATATCTAATGCAGGCAGCATGCTTTGTTGTTTAATTGATTTGCTTAATAATTGGTAGGATAAATTACTTGCATTGTCTTTCAAAATTAAAATGTTGCTAATATCTAGTGCATTTGATAGGACAATATAATTCTGCAAGTTAATAAAATATGATGTATTCATCAACAGAAAAAAGAGTGAACATTCTTAGCAACAAGAAATATTGGAGAAGTAAAAGTGCATATAATAAAAATGTGACTGTACAATTGAGTAGAGCATTTATTTAGTGTTGGCAAATACCACACCTAGGATTACATATATATATCTATGAAGCTGATGCAGCCCAAAATGACCAAGTCTTAGGTCGCGAGCGACCTAAGAAGCCGTTATGTCGTGTGCGACCTAACGAGGAAGAGATCATACTGGAACGAGCTAACGAGTTAAAGAAGGCGATCAAACGACCTAGCGAGTTACTAATTCCTATAGGTCGCTCCGAGTTACTCAAACGACCTAACGAGTTACGATCTAAGTTAGGTCGCGAGAATGAATTACGACCTATGCTAGGTCGCGAAGAAGGGTTACGACCTATGATAAGTCGCGGAGAAGTGATACGACCTATGTTAGGTCGCGGAAGCGGGTTACGACCCAAGTTAGGTCGTTGATGTGTATGCTGCAAGATCACTAAAGCCATCTGAAGTTAGGTCGCTCTATTTTAGGTCACTCAAGATGGATCGCTGTTGTGTATTTTTAGGTCGCTCGACCTTGTGTGATGTTGTACTTGTTGTGTTGTAATGTTTTAGGTCGTTAACGACCTATGTTAGGTCGTAGGTCGCAGGCCTGTTTTAGGTCGGATGTTTTGTGATGTAAGCGTGTGTTGTAAACTTATTTGTTTTTAGGTCGCATTGTTTTAGGTCGTAAGTCGTTGGTCTATGTTAGGTCGTTCACGACCTAAGTGTTGTCAAGTTTTGAGTCGTGTATGTTTGTAACCCTATAAATAGGGATGGTAGTGTCATTTGTAATAGTTAGTTGATTTTGAATAAAACTTTTGTTTGTTAGTTTTGTGCTTTCATTAAATTGGTAGTTGAGTGTAATCTCCTATCTCCACCTTCGGTATTCGAGTGCGTTCGAATCAACGATCGTTGAAGCCGATTCGTGGAATCAAGTGCGCTTGATCAACATCGAAGAATCGTAGATCTTTAAACACGGTATCGTGCGCGATCAACGTGTTTGGGATAGCTAGATTCCGGCATCTTTGGATCAACGGAGTTGGGCATTCGGTATCTTCTATTCCATCGATTGCTACTTTCACAGATTCATCATTTTTGTTATCCGCTGCTGCGTCATTTGGTATCAGAGCGAGACTTAGCCAATCATAGCTAAGCCGAACCTTTGAGCCAATTCTTATTCAAGAGTTCAAGTCGTGTATCATTTTGTTGTTCAAAGCCGAGAGTTTGAAGTGTAAATCCGAGCAAGTGAAGGCCGTGCATCATCTTAAAGTTCAAGCCGAGAGTTAACTTTTGTTTGAAGAGTAATCATGCCGCCAAGAAGAGCTAATCGCCATCAGAATATTGAAGCTTTGTATAGAAGAGAAGAAGCCGATGAGATGGAGCAAAGAATAAACGAAAACTTTAGTGAGAATCTTAATGAAGGGATTGATCGATTAGAGAAGATGATGTTGGAGATGAATCAAAATCAGAGAAGGGTTTCACCTGAATCTAACCATGGAGGAAGTAGAGTTTCACCACATTCCAATCGAGAGAGAAGTATTGATAGTGATAATAGAAGTATGAGTCGAGATTGTCATAGAAATGTTAATGATCGAAGTCGTGATAGGAATGTGAATGATCGTGAACGGAGGAATGTAGATCGAAGGGATGTTGGTGGAAGAAGTGATGGTAGTAGAGATGTTGGTGGCTAGGATCGACATCGATATACATCAGATTTTGAAGAGGAGTTTGATGGTGGTAGTGTTCATGGACGAGGACGAGGTCAAGGAAGAAATCAGTCGGAGTATGATCACAAGTGGGAGTCTGGAATGAAAACTGAAATACCGGAATTCAAGGGAGGTATGCAAGCCGAGGAATTTCTTGATTGGTTAGCTTATGTTGAGGAAATATTTGACTTCAAGGAGGTTCTGGAGGATCGTAAAGTGAAGTTGGTTGCTACTAGGTTGAGGGGGAGAGCTATGGCATGGTGGCAGCAAACCAAACTGACTAGAGAGCGGATGGGGAAGTCAAGGATTATTGCTTGGGAAAAGATGAAGAAATTAATGAAAGCTACTTTCTTACCCTACAATTACCAATCACTAATGCATCAGAGATTACAAAACCTGAGGCAAGGGACGAAGACGGTTACTGATTATGCAGATGAGTTCTACCAGTTGATCGCTCGAAATGATATTATGGAGACAGAAGAACAATTAACCGCTAGGTTTGTGGGTGGACTTAGAACACAGATCTAGGATATGGTGAACATGTTCGACCCTAGATCTGTGGCAGAAGCACATCAAAAGGCGTTGGCTTGGGAGAAACAAGGAAGACGTGGGGGAGGTGTGTTTCCAAGTTTTACAGGGCAGAACAAAGGAGCGGGTAGTAGTTCTAATGTTCCTAAAGCATCGAGTAAGCCGGTTGTTCATGAAGTGGCTAAACCAAAAGTCAACCCCAATTTCAAATGCTATAATTGCCAGGAAGTGGGACACAAGAGCAACGAATGTCCGAAACCGAAGAAGAGAACTATGATTGCTGAAGTAGAAGATGAGGATGCAGAAACTGAAGGTTCTAATTCACTACATGATGAGGAGGAAGAAAATGTGTCGGGAGATGAAGGGTATTCATTGATGATGAAGAGGTCGTGTTTAACACCAAAACAGGAGGAGGAAACTAGCTGGTTGAGGAGTAACATCTTTCAATCAACATGTACTATCTTGGGATGGGTTTGCAAGTTTGTTATTGATGCAGGAAGTTGCGACAATATTATCTCTACAGAAGCTGTGAAGAAGTTATCATTGAAGACAGAGAAGCATCTGAAACCGTACAAATTAGCTTGGTTGAGGAAAGGTGGGGAGGTGAAAGTTGGACGAAGAGCTTGTGTTAATTTTTCAATTGGGAAGAAATACAAAGATGAAATTTGGTGTGACGTCGTGGACATGGATGTATGTCATTTGTTGTTGGGGAGACCGTGGCAATATGATAGGGCTGTGCAACATGATGGTCGTACTAACAGTTTCATGTTTGAGGGTACTAAAATCACTTTAATTCCTAAAAAACGACAACACGAAGAAAGCAAGTCGGAGGAGATTGAAGAACTTAAAACTTTGCTATCTTTAAAGGAGTTTGTTAAGGAAGTAGAAGAGGAGCCTGAAGTGTTTTTGTTGATTGGACGTGAGAGTAATGAAGTGGTTGAGATTCCTGAAGAAGTAAAGCCAGTACTGGGAGAGTTTGACGATGTATTTCCTGAGGAGCTACCAACGGAGTTACCGCCGTTGAGAGACATCCAACATCAAATTGATCTTGTTCCAGGAGTTGTGTTACCTCATAGACCAAATTACAGAATGAGTCCAAAGGAACACGAGGAGTTGAGAAGGCAAGTGGAAGAGTTGCTTGAGTAGGGGCGTGTGCAGGAAAGTTTAAGTCCTTGTGCGGTGCCAGCTTTGTTAGTACCAAAGAAGGATGGAACGTGGAGGATGTGCACTGATAGTCGAGCACATAATAAGATTACAGTGAGATACAGATTTCCGATGCCGAGACTTGATGATTTGTTGGATCAGTTGAGCGGGGCTACTATCTTTTCGAAAATTGATTTGAAGAGTGGTTATCATCAAATTCGAATTAGACCAGGGGACGAATGGAAGACAGCATTCAAAGACGAGAGAAGGATTATATGAATGGTTGGTCATGCCGTTTGGTCTTTCGAATGCACCTAGTACATTCATGCGGGTGATGAATCAGATCTTTAGACCATTTATCGGGAAATTCGTGGTGGTGTATTTTGATGATATACTGATATATAGTAGAAGCACAGAAGAGCACTTGCAACATCTGAGAGAAGTATTGATGATACTGCGACAGGAACAATTTTTTCTGAAACGAAGAAATGCGTGTTCATGACGCATAGTGTTTTATTTTTGGGATATGTTATTTCGGATGGAGGTATACAGGTGGATCAGAATAAAGTAGAAGCAATTAGAAATTGGCCACAACCCAGGACAATAACAGAAGTTAGAAGCTTTCATGGTTTAGCATCATTCTACCGAAGATTTATTTCACACTTCAGTAGCGTGATGGCTCCAGTTACTGATTGTATGAAAGGGAAGCAATTTTCATGGTCGGAGGAAGCAGGATTTGCTTTTGAGAGAATCAAAGGACTTTTGACGACAGCACCGATTCTAGTGTTGCCGGATTTTCAGTTGTTTGAATTACATACTGATGCATCGAAGGTTGGAATTGGAGGGGTGTTGAGTCAGAAAGGACGTCCTATTGCATATTTCAGTGAGAAGTTATCAGAAGCAAAGATGAGATATAATACTTACGATGTGGAATTTTATGCTATTGTGCAAGCTGTGAAACATTGGAGGCATTATTTGTTTTATAAAGAATTTGTTTTATATACTGATCATGAGGCGTTGAAGCATATGCAGGGACAGGACAAGATTGCGGCAAGGCATGCTTCGTGGATTGCGTACTTACAACAATTTACATTTGTGGTGAAGCATAAATCGGGAATTACGAATAGAGTGGCAGATGCATTGAGTCGAAGGAATCATTTGCTGACTACAATGAAGGTTGAAGTGACGGAGTTTGATTTATTGCCAGAATTATTTGTTGATGATCCTTACTTTGCGAAGTATGTAGATGAAGTCAAGGAGGGGAAGACGGATGAGTTTGTAATGGTGGATGGTTTTCTTTTTAAAGGGAATCGATTGTGCATACCAGAGTGCAGCTTACGTATGAAGATTGTAAAGGAGTTGCATGAGGAAGGTCATGTGGGCCGAGATCGTACTTTGCAATTGATTTCTCAATTTTATTATTGGCCTTCGTTGAAACGGGAAGTTGAAAGGTTTGTGGAGAGATGTCATATTTGCCAAATTTCCAAAGGGACAGCGACGAATGCGGGATTGTATATGCCGTTACCCGTGCCGACTAGACCATGGGTTGATCTTAGTATGGATTTTGTTTTGGGGTTACCGAGGACTCAGAGGGGGAATGATTCAATATATGTTGTAGTGGACAGGTTTTCGAAAATGACACATTCCATAGCATGTAAGAAGACAGCGGATGCCGTCCGTGTTGCTCAATTATTCTTTAAAGAGGTGTATCGATTACATGGGCTACCTGAATCTATTGTTTCTGATCGGGATACTAGATTTCTAAGCCATTTTTGGTTAAGTTTGTGGAAGACGGTTGGAACGAAGCTGAATTTTAGTAGCGCCTATCATCCGCAGACAGATGGGCAAACGGAAGTGGTGAACAGATCGTTGGGAAATTTGTTACGATGTCTTGTGTAGGATAATTTGAAGAGTTGGGATATGAAGTTGTGTCAGGCGGAATTTGCTCATAATCATGCTGTTAACCGAAGCACTGGTTACAGTCCATTTCAGGTTGTATATTCAAGCTTGCCAAAGGGACCGTTGGATTTGGCGACAGTACCATATCAGAAGGAAGTTGTTAAGCGAGCTGGTGATTTTGTGACTGAATTGCAGGAGTGCCACCGAACTGTTCATGAACGATTGCTTGCATCAAATGAGAAGTATAAACAACTGGCAGATAAAAGGCAAAGGAGTGTAAATTTCAGAGAAGGTGATTTGGTTTACGCCGTGTTGACAAAAGATCGCTTTCCGGTGGGAACGTACAATAAGTTGAAAGCTCGTAAAATTGGTCCAGTGGAAATTTTGAAGAAGATAATGATAATGCATATCAGTTGAAGTTGCCAGATCATATTCACACTGCAGACGTTTTCAACGTCAAATACCTAATTCCGTATCATGGAGATGAGCTTGTTGTGGAAGAGGAAGGTGTAAATTCGAGGACGAATTTTTGCCAACCAGGAGAGGATGATGCAGCCCAAAATGACCAAGTCTTAGGTCGCGAGTGACCTAAGAAGCCGTTATGTCGTGTGCGACCTAACGAGGAAGAGATCATACTGGAACGAGCTAACGAGTTAAAGAAGAAGGCGATCAAAAGACCTAGCGAGTTACTAATTCCTATAGGTCGCTCTGAGTTACTCAAACGACCTAACGAGTTACGACCTAAGTTAGGTCGCGAGAATGAATTACGACCTATGCTAGGTCGCGAAGAAGGGTTACGACCTATGATAAGTCGCGGAGAAGTGATACGACCTATGTTAGGTCGCGGAAGCGGGTTACGACCCAAGTTAGGTCGCTGATGTGTATGCTGCAAGATCACTAAAGCCATCTGAAGTTAGGTCGCTCTATTTTAGGTCGCTCAAGATGGATCGCTGCTGTGTATTTTTAGGTCGCTCGACCTTGTGTGATGTTGTACTTGTTGTGTTGTAATGTTTTAGGTCGTTAACGACCTATGTTAGGTCGTAGGTCGCAGGCCTGTTTTAGGTCGGATGTTTTGTGATGTAAGCGTGTGTTGTAAACTTGTTTGTTTTTAGGTCGCATTGTTTTAGGTCGTAAGTCGTTGGTCTATGTTAGGTCGTTCACGACCTAAGTGTTGTCAACTTTTAAGCCGTGTATGTTTGTAACCCTATAAATAGGGATAGTAGTGTGTCATTTGTAATAGTTAGTTGATTTTGAATAAAACTTTTGTTTGTTAGCTTTGTGCTTTCATTAAATTTGTAGTTGAGTGTAATCTCCTATCTCCACCTTCGGTATTCGAGTGCGCTCAAATCAACGATCGTTGAAGCCGATTCGCGGAATCAAGTGCGCTTGATCAACGTCGAAGAATCGTAGATCTTTAAACACGGTATCGTGCACGATCAACGTGTTTGGGATAGCTAGATTTCGTTATCTTTGGATCAACGGGGTTGGGCATTCGGTATCTTCTATTCCATCGATTGCTACTTTCACAGATTCATCATTTTTGTTATCCGCTGCTGCGTCAGAAGCAATCACACATTGAAGAATCTGATTGGAAGTGCATATTAAAAGAATAAAAAATCAAATAATTTGGGAAGTGCATTATATAACACGAGTTGGCTGGGATATATTCTCAGGTTTACAATAACAAAAAAAGGCTGCTATACAGTACTCAAAAAGCAATCAGATTCTCGGAGCTTTTATAGTATACCAAAGCAATAATACTACATGTTATATTCACTTACAAAAAAATAATGAAAAGATTAACCTTCAAGTTTTTGGAAATCGATTCCTAAATTTGAATCACTATGTTTTCTTACGAGTAAAAATCTAACAAGGATCGTGCTGGTATATAGAGTTTATAAGATGCTTGCATATTTTCACGAAGCTTCCACTGTTTGTGAAGCCTATTCCATTTCAATAAGCAAATAACTCAAATTTCTTGAGGCGAATGCCTTCGATTTCTGAGGCATTTGCCTCTGATATCGTGAGGCAAATGCCTCTGATTTTTCTGAGGCAAGTGCCTCGGATTTCTTGAGGCGAATGCCTTAGATTTCCTTGTTGTACAAAGATATGATTTCAAGGTGAATCATTTACAAAGATTGTTTACAAGGAGTTGAAACTTTAATAGGGTAGCTAACCCTAAATATATGACTGGAAATGAAAGTTGAATAGGGTAGATAACCCCAAGTTTATGACTCAGATATTAAAAGACCAGATGAGACTGGTGTAGGGTCGCGCCCTATAATTTAGCTATCAGCCCCTAGCTAAAATAAGTCCAAAATTACAGTGTCTAAGGCTTTGTCACAGGTAGGACTAAAATGAGGTTACACACGGAAGGGAATATACAGAGTAAAGATAGGTTATTGGTGAACTCGCAAAACCATTAGGTTCATTTGACCCTAGAAAAGAAAGTTAAGGGCAGTCAGCCCGGTAGTGTGTCTAACAGAAGTTAGATTATTGAGTATGTCTGGTAGGTCCGAGTTAGCCAATGGTTAATAATTAGTCAGATAAAACTATAGTGTGGAATGATGGTCCATTGATTTCCTAAATTTTAAGCATATATGTATTTGCTATTACTGTTATAATCAGTTTGATTGTAGGATTCTGATTTGCAAAAGATATGCTTTTTAAAGGGATATTAGTGAAGGGAAACCCGTTCCGCTAAGCGGTGTGATCTCATTTAATATTAGCAAATCAAGATGTAATAATATTATTCATACCAGGATTTATATCCGACTCGAAGTTTATGTTTTCCCCCTTAAGCTCTTGGGTACTCAAAATTTAATTTGAGTAGATTGAGAGTTGAGATTTTTCAAGTTTTGTAGGTTGGACAAATAAGCTTTCGAATGCGTGCAGGATGCAAAGTTAGCTATGTATGAGCTATTTAGTTTTAATTCCGCTGTGATGTATTTATGGCAGACATGTCTATCTAGTACTCTGATCATCTAAGGTGACATCTTCATATGTCGTTGTTGGTGTAATTTGTAATAATTATATTTGATCAAAACTTGGGAATCGTTTTGGGATTATATATCTGAATATGAAATATTGATTTGAAATGTAAGCAGGAAAGCTGTTTTGAAATCTGTGTTGATTTTATTTCATATTCATGTGCTTCTGATATTATGGATACCACTAACATCATCGTATTATGGATACCACTAACATTACCATATTTTATTTCTTAGGTTATTTTTTTGTATCTTACAAAGACTCGAATGTAAATTTTAAGGACGTAATATATGGACGTTAGGAGTGGGAGAGTTAACATTGGTGGAGGAAGCACCACAACCAACAAAAATGCTCGACCCAACAGGAGAAACCCGGGTCGACAGGAAAATGTTAATCCAAATGCAAATGCCAACATTGGTGCTGGAATCCCGCTAGTAGATATACGGATGATGTATCGGTTCTTCGTCAATCTGATGCAACAGGAGCAGCTGCAGGTTTAGTCGGAGGAAATGTGAAAGGAGGAAATTTGGGAGCTCCGGTGGTCAATAACTCTGCAATACTAAGTGGAGATTATGCTAGGCTTGTGGAAAGCCGTTTATCGGGAATAAGGATGCAATTGGAGTGGAGATTTGGTTACTTTATTGCAAAATGATCTTTGCTGATTTAGGGCTTAATGATGAGCAGAAGAGGAGACTTGCTTCTAGACAGTTGCAAGGAGCAGCACTGTACTGGTGGATCAGTGTTACTGTGGGAGTTAATAAGGAGACCATGACTTGGGTAGAATTTAGAAGGAGGTTTGAGGAAAGATTCATGTCAGAGATTGCTAAGTCAACTCCGCTCAGGAAGTTTATGGAGTTGGAGCAGGGAAATATGACAGTGCTTGAGTATGCAACCAGATTTGAGGAGTTATCGAGATATGGATATACTACGGTTGATACAGTTATCAAAAGAAACGAGAAGTTCATCCGCGGACTGAAACCTAAACTAGCTAAGGCAACTCTGCCACATATCAGGAATTCATGTGATGTAGTTATTGAAACGACATTGAGGCAAGAGGAGATGCTTGCTTTTCATAGTGGTAACAAAGCAGGGGAAGCTCAAATTGGGCGGAACCAGAAGATGAAGTTTTTCCATAAGAAGGGCGCTCAAAAGGGAGAAGCTGCCAAGAAGGCGAAGGTTAATCTAGTTTGCTTTAAGTGTGATAAGAAGGGACACTATGCTCACTAGTGTCGGACAGGCAAAGGTAAGAAAGCTGTTGATAAAAAAGAAGTGAGTGCTTTAACTGTGATCAGATTGGACGTTATAAGAACTAGTGCAAAGAGCCAGTTAAAGATGGAAAAGGCAAGATGTTTGCATTGGAACCAGCTACCTCAAGACCAACAGCTGAGGAGAAAGGAAGAGATGTGTTGGGAGGTATGCTTTTGATTTATGGTGTATCAGTTAGAGTTCTATTTGATACTGGTGCATCACATTCTTTTATATCTCATTGTTTGGTAGATAAGCTTAACCAAGAACCCTCATACCTAATTACTTCTTTAAGGGTTGCGAATCCGATAGGAGGATATGCGACACTTGAGGTGAAGTGTGACCAGCTAGAGTTTAAGTTGTTAGGTCATACATTTGTCTGTAGTTTGCATGTATTTGATTTCGTAAAGTTTGAAATTATTTTGGGTATGAATTGGTTAAGTAAGTATGATGCTAGAATATTTTGCCATGATAGGAAAATATCACTTAGACATCCTAGTCGTATTGATCGGATTATATGCTCTGTAGAAAACCCTAGTTTTGGAGTAAATGCTTTTGTTGGGTGTTATAGAGGAAAAGGACGAGTTGAATCGAGTTTTCGTTGTTAGAGAGTTCGCAGACGTCTTTGAGCCCGTAGTAGGACTACCGCCGAAACAAGCTATTGAGTTTCGGATAGATTTAGTGCCAGCAACAGAATCGGTGAGTAGACCGCCAAGTAGAATGACATCTACTGAGATGAAGGAGCTAAAGGTGCAGTTGGTGGATTTGAAAAGTAAGAACTTTATCAGACCAAGTAGTTCGCCTTGAAGAGCAGCTGTAGTGTTTGTAAAGAAACCGGACGAATCGTTAAGGTTGTGTATAGATTACCGTAAGTTTGATGAGAAGACGATAAAGAATCGATATCCGTTACCTAAAATTGACGATTTGTTCGACCAATTGAGTGGAGCCAAAGTATTTTCCCAGTTGGATTTGGCAACAGGATTCCATAAGCTTAGAGTGGTTGAAGATAGTATTCTTTTGACGGCGTTTAGAACGAGATATGGATCGCACGAATGGTTGTAATGCCGTTCGGACTAACCAATGCGCCGACATTTTTCGTAGACCTGATGAACTGAATCTTCCGAGAGCATCTGGACAGATTCGTGTTAGTGTTCATAGATGACATTTTGATATACTCTAAAGATAAAAGAGAGCATGCAATTTATCTTAGAGTGGTGCTTGAGACGTTGAGACAGCATCAACTGAAAGTGAAATTTTCTAAGTGTCATTTTTGAAAGAGGGAAGTGAAGTTTTTTGGTTATATAGTTTCAGAAAAAGGGTTGTATGTAGATCCGGCTAAGATTGAGACGGTGAATAATTGAAAGAGACCCGAGATAGTGACTGAGATAAAGAGTTTTCTTGGATTAGTTGGTTATTATCGGAGATTCATTAAGGATTTTACGCGGATAACGGCACCAATGACTAACTAACTCGGAAGGATGTGAAGTTTGTCTGGACTGATAAGTGTGAGGAGACATTCCAAAAATTGAAACACTTATTGACTATGCACATGTGAGTAGTAGTTCCAAAGGGGAATCAAGACTTAGTGGTGTACACGGATGCATGTGGAACATGGTTAGGAGTTGTGTTAATGCAAAGAGGTAAAGTGACTGTCTACGCTTCACGATAGCTTAGACCGCATGAAGTTAGATTTCCAACCCACGATTTGGAATTAGTTACGGTGATTTTCGCGTTGAAGGTGTGGAGACATTACCTTTTGGGAGAGAGTTTCGAATTATATACGGATCATAAGTCACTGAGGTATTTATTCTCTCAAAAGGAGCTGAATATGAGACAACAAAGGTGGTTAGAGTAAACCTCTTATGACTTTGGTATTGAGTACACACCGGGAAATGGGAATAAGGTTGCAGATGCACTAAGTAGGAAACATCAGAATGCAGTATTGACAATGATAGCCGAATGGAAAGATTTAGAAGCATTGATTGCATGCAGAATACAGTGGAGATCTGAAGCTAGTTGTCACGATCCAAATTTCAGCGTTCGAAAATCGACACCCGTACTTCACTTGTACTCGAATGCCGCAGATTCAATCGTTGGAATTCGAGTCGTGCCGGAGCTTATAACACAGTAAGTATAACAACACAGCAGAAATAAAGAAATGGATAATATCACATACAACTCCAACGAATACAATATCCATAATGATATACAACAATGATATCAATATGATACAAGAATATCAGAGATAAATAATGATACAGCGGAAATAACAGAAGTGATACTCCAAATGATCTGAAAAAAGAGAATGAATCTATTAACTCCAACGTCAAGCTCGAACCACCATCACATCACACTAAGATAAGCAACGTCAGTCACGAACTCCAAAAACTAAACTAGCTCCCGATAATCTACTAAACCTGAATATTTGAGAAACCCAACTCTAGACTGCTCGTGTGGAAAATTGTGGGCACCCAGAGTTTAGGAAGGGAACAATAAACTCCAGGTCAGTCATGGGACTGGTGTGAGTAACAAAAATAGTTTATCTTTAAACAAACAACAAAGGAATTTTAAACATTGAAATCCGCAATGCTTTTTGGAAAATGAAACTACCATAAGGCCTCTCGCCACACACACAATGCAAACGCAGAATTGGAGGAGATTTCTCCTTATGATAGTCAAAAATACTTACTACGCAAAATTATTCGATATTATTACTATTAGTGCATAGTGTAGAAAACCATTTCGAAAGTATAATATTAATCTTAGCCAGCATAGACATTTCGAACTATGCCTACTATAGCTACCATGTTCAATAGCAGGTTACCGCCACATTCCATAGCAGGTTATACAACTAAAACCGTACAAGGTTCGTATTGTTTCTTTGGATATTCCAACAAATGGTTAGGCTAAGGAACTTCCTATGCCACATGGGAACGCCTCTGGAGGGACGCCCCGAGAACCACCTGGCTCTCTGCCAACACAAGGCCGGTTACCCTCTTCCCGGGTAGTAAACCTGAGATATGCCACCCCCGGTCGTTTGCGACCTTTATTCGAGGCCTCGATCACACAGCAACAATCACACAGAGTAAATGAGATTGGAGCAACCACATAGGTAAATATCTAGGCTCCATACCATGATACCACCTTTTTCCAGAAGGAATGGACATACCCTAGGGGAGCTACCCCTGAAACCTTGCCGCATCTTTCATGTTTCGACCATTTCCGGTTTGTGAGGCTCGATCTGGTCTCGTCCACAAAGCTATGCTTTTCACGAAAGCCATGCTTTGATCAACAAATGATCAGCAACACACAGCAACACTCAGCATGCCACATTACCAATTTGTGAGTATATCACTGATAACCTTCAACTACATAACCTCTGAGCTCGTATGTCTCAGAAAAGGGTGTTAAGCTAAGAGAATAAATCTCCGCCACCAAACAGAAATGTATTTGAAAGAAATCAGCTTTATATCTCAAAGTGTCGTGTCGGATATACAACCATACAAGTCTGTTCCGGGTTCGAACAGAACCGAAGGCACTTCCGAAGAAGCCCTTGCAATCCGGATATTCACAATCCCGGTCGGACTTCCCATCACTTAGGGAATCTCTATACCGGAGCCACTCGGTGCAGAGACAATCGATAGGTTATCCTATCGTTCTCACAAATACCCGGTCTTCAACACCGGTCTTCAAATGCTATCCATTTACGTCGTATCACTATTCAGAATGGGTTATATGACACAAAGTCCTCTCCCGGCTAAACCGAATAGTGAGCGTAATATGTAAAACATGTGGATATTGGGATTTCAATTAAGTCACAACTTATTACCCAAAACTTCTCTTTCAAATGGTTTAAACAAATTACCATTTTAATCTTTTACACAAAAAGATTTATCTCACAAAGTTCACCCAGTTTCACAAAGATCTATTCATAGATTTTCCAAATCAATTTCCATTTCAATTGGATTAACTCGTTAAATCCTAAAATCAAAGATTCAATTCATAGCTTTCAAAATAATTTCATTTTGACCTTTTATACAAAAGGTACACCTTTCCAATTTCAAAACAAAGTTCAACAATCTTTCACAAAGATTTATTCATAACTCGGAAACCATTTTCACTTCAATCTTGAAATTCTTTTGACACAAATTGGAAATTCATTCCTTATATGAAAGCTTCTATTATTTGAAAACAAATAGTTTTCATTTCGGAAAATCTGATTCATTTATACGAGTTAAAGTCCTTGGGTTAAATTCAAATTCTCAAAACCATACCTTTAAAATGGTTTAAATTCATATAAACACATTTATAACATCTTTAACCATAATTTCCAACCATGGGATTCAATTCCAAATTTTAAATTCAAATTCAAATTAAATAATTTAAATTGAAAAACTTTACCAAGTTATTCAAAATAACTTTTATCTTAAAATCTCCTTTTCAAAAGCTTTAACATTGAACCCAAATCCATTTCCAAAATCAATTGAAATTAAAATTTTCAATTTCAAAAATATTAAATTTAAATCATCTGTGACTTAACCGATTTCCTCGTGAAATCCATATTTGTGTGTGTATAGTGTGGTTCAGGGGTTTTAACACAATAGTAAACTATAACGCTTATCCTCATTCACAGATTCACAGATAAAGTCAATTTTATCAATCACAAGGATTCATCATTACAATTCGATGTGGGTTTCGGATAACAAACTGGAATCCGACTCCCTGTCGCATCGAAATTAAAATGCCATTTTACGGGCCAAGGGGTTTTACATTCACAAAGAAACATATCATAGATATCACAGCATTAAGTAACAATCAAACATCTTCAATTAAGATGAATAAATCGTGTGGTTTAAATTAATTAACCACATAATTATTTTCATTAATTATCTTTAATCAATGATTAATTACACTCTAATTACATTAAGTAATTATCCTTAATTAATTACACAAATTAATTATTTTTAACCAATTACAGTAATTAACCTTTAATTACTTCATTAATTAATTAACTAAAATTAATTACATTAATCCTTAATTAATTATATTAATTAATTACTTCATAATCACTTATCATTGATTAATTAATCTTAATTAATCAACCCTTAATTACATCATTAATTATATTAATTAATGATCTCTAATTACTTCTTTAATTAATTACTCTATTTACATTAATTACATTAAGTAATTAATCTTTAATTAAACCACATTCATTACTCACTCTTGATTAAATCACATTCAGTAATTAACTATTCTTAATTACTTCTTAATTAATTATCTTTAATTAATCCCTTGATTAATTACACAAAGTAATTAAATTCCAAAATTACTTTCAATCTTCAATTAATTACATCCTGTAATTACTATTACCAATTACTTCACTAAGTAATTACACTTCATCAATTTCATTAAGTAATTATACTTATCACATTTACTTTCAAATTTCATTTTAAATCTAAGACTTAAAAATGAATACAAATTTAACTTTAACAAAGTTTAAAACACATTTTACAATCCCATTTAAATCACATGTCAAAGATACACTTATTTTATAAAAGGAATTTACAAGAGTTTTTAAAACCAAATTCAACTTAAATTCAAGTCACCTTTAAAATATACTTTAACATTTTAAAGTTGTTAAAACATTTTAAATTTGATAAAACTTTACTTTATTTCAACTAAAATACAATTTAGATTTGAATCTATACTTAGAACTGATTTTTAAAACTAGTTTAAATTTTATAATAAAAAAAACAGTGTCAGGTTTTAAAACCTGTCCACCAAAATTTACCCGAACCCATACTTAAACCCCCGAGTCCATACCCTAAACTCTTCGAGCCAAACTCCTAAGAACTTCGAGCAACACTCGAAATTTACTCGAGAAAACTCGAGTCCCACTTCTCTTCTCCCAAACTTCATCAGTAAAACAACTCAGGGTACCGTGCACGTGCATGGACCAGCCACCCTTCTCCGATATTCAACGACGACTTCCTCAAGTCGACGTTCATCCAATTTTACAACCCCGACCATCAGAACTCAAAGAACAACTCGAAATCAAAATCGAGTCCTAAAGCCCAAAACTGAGACAACCATTTAAGCCTGGGATCACCTCAATCACAAGTCTCCGACCACCAGGGTACCAGCGCCTCCGGCCACGATTTCGTCCACATCCCTCCTTCCATATCCCCGAGTTTTGTGGAACTCGATCCACCAGAGGTGTTGTACAAATCAAAAATTCAAGACCAAGACAAAACAAGGTTTAAAGATTTCATTGGTTAACCGTTGTCGCCACCGTGCATTGATCAACTTCCAGATATTTTTCCCAGACCCTCCGTTCGTCCTTCCATCATCAGAAAAGACCTCGACCCCTACGAGCAAGTAGATCACCAGAAAACCCCAAACTATAAAATTTGGACAAACCCAAACTGCTCTTTCATCCTTAAGCTAAAAATTATGATTTTAGTTTTAAAAATCATGTCTAAGGATAAGAATTCAGTTTACACTCCTGAATTTATAAATTAAGATGTTTGTATTTTAACTTATTTAAAGTTTGCTCAGTTTTCTTGATTCCCAAAGACATTACCAAATTGTTTTAACTTAAATAAGTTTTTAAACCCTACTCTATCATATAACAAACAAATTTCCTTCAAATCCTAAGTCTTAACAGCAATCAGATCAAGAGAAAAGGAATTTTGACTAAAGTTGAGTTTAAACTAGAAACAGATTGTGTCTCAGGTGAACAGACATGCAAACTCATCCATACAGATATATATACACATCAATGTATTTATCAACATATATACAATCTTACTTATTTCCATAGATAAATCAAGCAACCAGATTTATATACTTAAAATTTTAAAATGTGATGTTACTCACCGAATTTTCCAGAAGAAGAACAAAG
This sequence comes from Allium fistulosum, assembly GCA_030737815.1. NCBI lineage: Eukaryota > Viridiplantae > Streptophyta > Magnoliopsida > Asparagales > Amaryllidaceae > Allium > Allium fistulosum. The sequence continues at coordinate 1,262,216,248 of CM060901.1, forward strand.
TTTTTTTCTTTAATGCTTGAAACAAGTTGAAATTTGCAAGCTGAAACCATTCCATTGATCTCTGCCTTGATTAATTTGTGTTGTTGTTTTGATTGAATTATTGTTTAAGTTTGGATAGTATTACTTCAGTTTTTTTTTCTCAGCTTGATGGACGAAAATGGGATGAAGAGTTTGATATAAGAAAATGAGTTTACTGGTGATAAATCACTTTGTACAGGGTGATATTATTTTGTACAACGCTTCAGAGATTTTTTCTTTCTTTTGTATTGACTACGTAGAAGTTGGTGGCTGATGAGAGTTCCCTTGTGTACTAAGGAGGCTAGCATTAAATTGCCATGTACAAATACTTATCCTTATTTGATTTTTGTACATAGATATTTATAGTAATATCCTCTTTTGCAAGCCTATACTTGAATATATATTTCTTTGTTGGATGATAATGAAGTGTTGGTGGCTGAAATGTTGTTTTGGTGGCTAAACAGATTTGCATTTATTACTTTGTCTTCTTTTATTTCCATGTGTATATACTTATCTTACTTGTCCTTGTTCATACTTATTCAATTTTGTATGAATACTTGAGTGTACTTTACTATCTTCTTTTGCAGGCTTCAAATATATATATTTTTATTTGCTTCATAGTTGAATACCATTGGTTGTTTTTCCTTTGCAAGTTCAAAGATGTTTATATCTTTTGTTTTCTTTTCGGCTGAAATGATTTGTTTGTGCTAAGATGATTTCTTGTTTTGCACAGCAACATACTTGCTATTAATATATTTTTATGTTTATTTTGTATGATATTGTAACAACCCTGAATTTTTGACATTTAAAAATGTGAATATTTAATTGAGTTTAAATATTCGAATGATAGTTTGATTTGAATTTCAAATATCAGAGTGAATTTGGCAATTAAAATTATTGAATTTAATTTATTGCAATTGGTTAAAAATTTGAATCTTCAACTTTAAGCCTGTTAAAAATAATATGAAGTCTTAGAAAAATCATATTGATAATACTGAAGATAATAAAAGCTTCATAATTGAATTTGAAACTGTTTTGTGCAGTTTGAAATTTAATCGTTTAAATCGATATTTAAAAATAGCGTTCCGAGGCACAGTCTCGGAATTCGACGAAACCAGTTCCATTGGATCCGTAGTATTGTATTATTATCGGATTCCAATTTTCGTAATGTTTGGAGTGATCGTTTGGCCGTACGATAAGCAAACGCACTGAAATTAAATCGAAAATTTAATTTAATAACTGGTCTAAAAAGCTATCTTCTCCATACGATCGAATTTGGACTCGGAACCTTTTCCATTGTGTTCGGAATAGGCATATAACATTACGAATGCCTAGCGGCACGCCTTGATAAGAAGTCGAAATTTTTGACTTCGTTTTCGGGACGATTCGAATTTGAATTTAAATTGAATAATTTTATCCTAGTTGACTTCAGTTGAAATTCCCTCACATCAAAACTTTTCTCTGCACCTCTGAAGCACGACAGCCTTTCTCTACACTTTAACGTCTCCTCTTGTCTCCCCTTCATTTCGTTTTTAACATCACGCAAGCAGATTTTCGAAGAAAAAATAAAACGAGATCAAAGAGAATGGCCGCTGTATAAAAAAGATATGCGACTTCCTTATTTTCCTTGTCTTCTTAAATCAACTTCGAACTGCTTTTTCCTCTTCTCCCCTAAGTCGCGTTCGATTTCGTCCTTTCCAAAAGAAAACAAATAAGAATCAGTTGGCCGAAGCCTCTTTAAAAATCGAAATCGATTTCGTCTGAGATTTTATTAAGGGGAGGATCGACTTTCTCCAGTCAGAGGGCTCGCGAGCGAAAAGGGCCGCAGGCGATGTCGAGGCCGAAGTCGAGTAGCAGAGCGACGTGGGAACTCGAGCTCAAGGTCGCGAGGCAGGCGGCGGTGACTTCGACGACCTGGGAATTGTCTGAAGGTGGCGGCGCGTTGTTCGATGGCACTCGCGATGATTTTCAGTGGGTGGGCTCGTTCGTTTGACCTAGGGCTTCGGGTTTGATTTGTGATGGAGGCTATGATGCAGTGGGGATGAACTCGGTAGAGGCTCGATTTGGACATCGAGCAGAAGCTCGGCGATAGGCTAGGGCTTGAACGTTGGTGAGGTTGAGTCGATTTTATGGTAATCTCTTAACTCGAACTATTATTGCTTAATAACAATAGTTATATTCTGTAGGGTACATTTATATATAAATATGAAGTTTAAATCCAGATTTTTCACAGTAAATAGATAATGATATTTATATAAATGTATATAAAGTTTCAAGTGAAAAAGAAATAAAAAATTCAATGCACCTTTCAATACTAAGATAAATTTTTAAGGTGATTTATTTTGTTTAATTAATTTATTTTGTCACTAAAAATAATTTATTAAAGGAAATTTAGTTTTAAAGTTAATTTTTTTAGTTAAACAGATTTATTAAAAGAAATTGGTTTAAAAAAACCATTGAATAATTAAAATTACAAAACGAAAGTTTATTATTCGATTTATTTTGAATATTAATGAATTGTATAAAATAATTATACAAGGTCAAAATTGCAAAGAAAACAAACTGGAATGGGATTGGATTCCAAATTTAAAAGCAAAGGTGAGATCTTCTCACTCAAAAGGAAAATTTGATTGTTGCAGTTATTGATTGATTGACTGTTTGGATGTGGTAGTATATATATAGTAATATATTGCAATATATATATTGGAATATATATATATATATATTGGAGTTGTTGATTTCCCGCATTATATAGCGGATGAGACCCTATGCGTCGCATAATAGCGGATGATATTTTTTATAAATCCCATATACCGCGATATACCACCTCGAAGTGGAATTGGTATTGTGCTAACATCAGTGGATGCAAGGAAACAGGTTGGAGGGATCCAATTGGATTCCTCAAATTGTATGAATTTATTTCATATGCTGTGTGATTTATTTATAATCTGTGTATGGTTATATTTGTGATTGAATTTGTTGGAGGCTATAATTTAGCTGAATGTATTTTGGTATCGTTGGATACCATAAATGAATATAAATTGGATTTTGAAATTAAAGTGGAAAACTTTAAGTGAATTTATTTTTAAGAATTGAATTTATTGAAAGAAGGAATTTTAAAGTATTAAAATTTTTTTTTTGTAATCTTATCAAATAAATTCCAAAATACGGGAAAAGATATAAATAAATGGGTTTTGAAAAATATTGTTTAAAAGTTGAGGAATTTATTGAAAATGGAATTTTTAAATGATTTAGAAAGGATAAAGGAATTTATTTAAAAGTGATAAATTTTTAGAAATCAATTTGTAATTAATTTGGTGATGGAAAATAAATCATTGGAAAATTTATTTGAAATTGATTTAGTGTTTGAAAAATAAATTTGGAAATCGATTTGAAAATGGTTTGTTATTTGGAAATAAACTTAGAAATAAATTTGCAATGTTTTGTTCTATTGAAATTAAGCTTAGAAATCAATTTGTAATTGATTTGGTATTGAAATAAAATTAGAAATCAATTTGGAATTTGATTTTTGGGTTAAAAGTGAATATTTGGGAATATAAATTCAAATGGGAATTTATAAAGGAAAGGGAAATTTGTTTTAAAAATAAACGCTGATTTATTTTTAAAGTGTGGAAATAAATTTACAGATTTGAGATGTAAATTTGAAATAAATCGATAAGGATTTATTTAATTGGTTTAAATGGACCGTTTTGAAGTGAAAGTGTATTCTCACTATAAAGCCGAGTATATTTCCAAAGTAGCTTTTAAAAATATAAATTAAAGGTTCTTAAGTTGGTTTTAAAAAGAAATATTTGGAAATATATTCCGCATGAGGAAATTGATTTGAAATTTATTTTCAAAAGTTGAAAGGTGAAAAATAATTTGGAATTTGTTTTCAAAGTGTTGAAGTGTGGAAAAATATATATCTTGTGAAGATATTTTGAAAATAAATAATTTGGGAAAATTATTTAAATATGATGATTGTTGTGAATATTGTTGATAGTTAAATCACCGACTATCAATATTTCCTTTGAAATGGCACTTGAATTTGTTTTTTTTTTAAAACAAACGCTCACTATTCGGGTTAGCCGGGAAAAGACCTTTGTGTCATATAACCCATTCCGAATTAGTGATACGACGATATGGATCGTATTGTAAGACTGGTGGTGAAGACCGGGTATTTGTGAAAACGATAGGATGACCTATCGATTGTCTCTGCACCGTTAGCTACGGTATAGAGATTTCCTTTGTGATGGGAAGTTCGATCGGGATTGTGAATACCCGGATTGTAAGGACTTCTTTGGAAGTGCCTTCGGTTCTGTTCGAACCCGGAACAGACTTGTATGGTTACATGTCTGACATTACATTTTGAGATATAAAGCTGATTTCTTTCAAATACATTTCTGTTTGGTGGAGGAGAATTTATTCTCTTAGCTTAACACCCTTCTCTGAGACGTACGAGCTCAGAGGTTATGTGGTTGAAGGTTATCAGCGATATATTCCCAATTTGGTAATGTGGCATGCTGAGTGTTGCTGTGTGATGATTATTTATTGATCATTTGTTGATCAAAGCATGGCTTTGTGAAAAAGCGTGGCTTTGTGAAAAAGCGTAGCTTTGTGGACGAGACTTCGTCAGATCTCACACCCCGGAAATGGTCGAAACAGGAATATGCGGCAAGGTTATGAGGGTCGCGCCCTTTAGGGTATGTCATTTCCTTTTAAAAAAGGGTAGTATCAGGTATGGAGCCCTGGTATTTAACCTATGTGGCTGCTCCAATCTCATTTCTTTGTGGTTGTTGCTTTGTGATCGAGGCGCCTCAGATAAAGGTCCCAAAGGACCGGGGAATGGCATATTCATGATTTACCTAGTTACAGGGGTAACCCGGCCTTGTGTTGGAAGAGAGCTGGTTAGTTCTCGGGACGTCCAGCCAGAGGCGATCCCATGTAGCGGTAGGAAGTTCCTTAGCCTGACCATTTGTTGGCAATCCATCTTCCAATACGAACCGTGTACGGTATTAGTTGTAGAACCTGCCATTTACTTATGGTGGCGCCCCACTGTTTAGATGGTAGCTATAGTAGGCATACAATAATGGTTGTATGCTGGCTAAGATTGATATTATACTTTCGAAATGTTTTCCACACTAGACATTAATAATAATAATCCAATGATTTGCGTAGTAAGCATGTTTGACTATCATAAGAAGAAATCTCCTCCAATTCTGCGTTTGCATTGTGTGTGTGGCGGGAGGTCTTATGGTAGTTTCATTTTCCAAAAGCATTGCGAATTAATTTTATTTTCTTTGTGAAAATAACTGTTTTACGATCTCACACCAGTCACCATGGCTGACTCGGAGTTTATTGTTTCCTTTCTAAACTCTGGGTGCCCATAATTTTCCACACGGGCAGCCTAGAGTTATGTTCACTACAAGAAAAATTGCTTTTAACAGCAATGGGGAACAGCGTTTAAAAGTTGATTGCTGTTGTTGAACCTTTTATAGGTAGGAAAAACTAAAAACAACACAGTAAAACGCTGAGATTTTTATTCAGCAATTTGTGAAATATCGTTCCCTCTAAAAATTTCATTACCGCGTAAATTAATTTCCCTCTTCTAGCCAAAATAAGAAACCTAAATCACCTACGCCTCCAAATCTTAATCGCTTCCCTCTTCTAGCCAAAAATAACGCACACAATCCACGTTTACTTCTCAATTCAGGATCAAAGTCAAACCAGGCGATGGTACTAAAATCACAATCACACAATCCACGTTCGCGTCTCAATTCAATGAAATCGCACCTAAGAACCTCACTGCTGAAAATTGCAACTGCGAGAATCGGTCTTTGGAACTTGATGAGGTTGCGGTTGGCTGGGCGGTGCTCGAAGAGGTGGAAATAAAGATTGGTTTTGTTGGCGAAGTTGATCAAGTTGAATAAGTTGAATTGGTGGAGATTGCTGAAGGTTGGTGGGTTCGAATAAGGGGATTTCGGTGAGGCAATTTGTGAAGTTGATGATGATAGTTTGGGGTCTGTTAGGTGGCAAGTTGCGGTGGGTGATTGGAGGAGTTCGCTCGATATTCGTAGGAAATTGATGAATCTGGGATAGTGGTACGTAGGCGAGCAAGCAATGGTAAGTGGTGCTAATATTCTTTGACAGTAGCATAGATTTGCTCTGATTGGTCAATATTTTCGTTTCCCTGCAAAAAGTGGCAAGGGTATACAATTTTGTATGTAAAGTGTTTCTGATGTTCTGTATTCTTTGGTGATATTATCAGTACCATAGATGAAGTCGGTCCTGTTTCTCCTCTAGCTTCTAGCGTGGCTGCTGGAATATCGGGAGTAGTTGCTGCTGCGTCTTCTCACACCTTTGATACTGCTAGAACTCGATCCCAGTGCATCGTCACACCTAAGGTATATTAAAATTCCTTTCTGGTATGGTGAGTTTCATCTGATAGCTTCATATGATATCAAGCGGTTCAATTAGGTAGTAGCTGTGCATGGTTGATCATGTTTAGCAAATACTGGTTTAGATTATATATCCTTTAATTGAAAATAAAAAACAAGTATGAATAATATCTTAATATTTTGTTTGGGTTCATATGGAGAATCCATTGGAATCAAGTTACTTTTGTCATGCAACACTGCACTGTGTCCGATGAGCTTTAACATTTCAACAAAATCACCTAGCTAAAATTTTGAAATTTGTTTAGGGCCAGCTCTGACTTGTAAATACTAGCTGCCTTTTCATTAAGACAGTCTTAATGGTTTTAGGGCTTTGTTGTATTTGAGTAACCAAGTCATCTTAGTGTAAACTTTAAATACATTTTCTGTCCCACATTCATCTTGGCATATATACCTATGGTTTATATATATATATATATATATATATATATTGCAAGGATTGGCTACAACTTTATTTCCCTCGATTTCAACCCCCCATTCCAATTTAAATAATATAATGAGGTTGCAAAAGAGAGAATATATTATTCAAATTGCAATGTGTTGTTGAAATTAGGGGGAAATAGAGGCGTAGCAAAAATGAGGTAGCCGATCCGTGCCCATATGTATGTATGTATGTGCGCGCGTGCGTGTTCATGTGTGTGGATAATGGGTGCAAACAAGGTGAAGATTCACTCTGGAAATATCAATGTGGATAATGTGTTAAGTAGAAAATTGAAATTTGTTAGTAGTGGTATTTCTCTATATTGATATATGTTCAGTCTAGAGCATAGACATCATGTCCTTTTTTCTGTTGTCAACCAATTTGCATATGTTTTCGTGATTAAATTTCATACGAACATGTTGTGATGGCATTGACTGGCTACTATGAAGAGTGTGATATCAAATTCGGATTGAAACTTAAAAAATGAAGATGATATGTAAATTGTAGTAATTTGTCAACAACATGCAAATATTTTGGTCCATGTTTTCTCACATATATAGTTCATGATTCAAAGTTGGATATTTCACTTCAGGTCTACACTCTAGTTGAAAATATTCAGAAAAGTAATTCCTTGTATCAGACATGATGTGAAATATCCAACTTCGAATCATGAATATGTTTTGAACACTTTTTTCTCTGATAAAAACAGGACAACTTTTCATTTTTTATTCTGGTTAAATTGGGCAGTTTTGAGTACAAAGTTAGGCAAATCTGAATTTTAATTTATTTTGTTTGCACGAACATGTGCTACACTGCTACTTGCCTTCGCTTAAGTCAAGCATGCTTTGTTTTTCAAATGTTAGTTCTAATGATCACATTTGCCTTTAAATTCTCATAATATTTACCTGTAAATTGTGTGATACCCAAACAACTTATACTATTGTAAACAGTTTTTAAGTTATAATTAACACCGCCGCTATTTTCAATTAACAGCTCGATCTCTCTGCCATTACCACTAAACAATATTTCATCCTCAACCTTTAGAAAATAAGGAAGGTTCATGTGATCCAATACCACCTCTAGAATTCATTTTTTAATATCCCCGCGTTGGCTTTAACCAACATTTTGCTTTTGTTAGAAAATTTAAAGCCCTTAGCTGGGCTCTATAAATGCTGTAGCAGGCCCCCAAATATGGTGTTCTATAGTCGTGGTTACATAATATGTTTGTTAACTTTTAGAACTTCACTTGATTTGACCATTATGTTTTTACACTCTGTGTAGTAATTTTAATTTGCATTTATGAACTGTAATCACTACAAGAAAAGTTATTTATAACAGCACCGAAGCTCAGCGTTTGGACGCCTACTGCAGTTGAAAATCCTTTTATAAATGAAAAAAAAAAACAAAACAATGCATTATAAAAGCGTAGAGATTAACTTGAAATAGACCATGTTGAATACAAATTCATTACTATGCACTGATCAGGAGACATTATTGGGCAGTTATTGTTTATTATTTCTATGCATCAATGTATTAATGTATTTAAATAACATTTTCTAAATATATTCTACATCAAAGTATTTAAATAACATTCATTTTTGTATGGACAAAAATAAATAGTTTATTAACAAGATTATTACATTAGGAGATAGAGAAAGAACACGTTTTAGAAAAGTTTAAGCATTTTAACTGTATAACTAAATAAATTTTATAATATAATATTTGATTTTAGTTCTCTAACTATGGAAACATACATTTAGGAAATGATTTTGTTGCTATCACTACAAGAAAATATATTATTGATTTCCCATTGGAACATCATTGTAACTGAACTTGCTATCTTTTGGTTCGTTATGGTTTGGAAAATCAACTAGTCGCGCTATAATTTGACCTCACCCGCAAAAACATAAGAGAAGCGGCAACTTTTTTTTATCCCTCTCATTTCTCTACCTTGTTTGAATATTTATTTATTGTGTTTAAACTGGAATTCAAACTAGGATGGATGCATTTATGTATTTGTGTTAACTAATACGTGTAAGTTCCTAATATATTTGTGTTAATCTTGTTAAATATTTCTTTATCAATACCAAGTTTCCTATGCAATGATTAGGGTTGTTTTACTCATTTCATCTGTAGCAGAGAAGAAAAATCATTTATTTAGCAGTATGCACTAGTTTGTAGAAGAATGTTGGCATTAGATTGGATTGGTGAGTCCAGTTATGAAGTAATCATTTTGCATGACGCATGGTAAAAGATCAAGTAATTGTTAAAAATATAAATTTGCTTAATATGCATCAATTTTGATAATATTTTGTTCTAAAGTCTGATATTAATATTAATGATTAAAAAATTGAATTTTGATTTCTGTAGGTGGTCACTTGGGGCTATCATGAATGCAGACCCTTTAATAAATTACACTGCAGGAAAAACCTGAGGTGGCGTTGATCATAGTGATGTGAAACCTCTTTAAATCATTCAGCCTCAAGGTCACTTTGTTGAATGGCAAAAGGTACTCTTTTGATCTAATAATATCTGTATGTTATCTTATATTAATTTGGTCATTTTCACAAACATGATGTGATACGATAGTAATAGCATGATAGGTGGTGTGCAATTTGCATGCTCAACTCTACTAATATTTTTCTTTGACTTTACATTGTCAAGTAAATTTATCAATTGTGTAATTTTACTCTAATACACTTTTTAGTACACTCGATCATTACAAATATTTTAACACCTTGTTAACAAGGAATCAAGTTTTTAAAGTAAAACAAACACGATTTTGTTATGTTTAATGTTTGAAGACTACTGCAGGGTATTGAAACTAATGGAGTAAAGCATGTTATGCAATTAATATCGTGAGTTAAAATATAAGTCATTCTGATTTGAATTATGTGAAACTAAAGCTTTCGTGAAGTCAGAACATGTCCAAGACCAAAACGAACACGATCAACGAACTGAAATGTATTAAGATCGATGTGTGACAATTACTGCTCTGTTTACTATAAAATTCAAATATTTCACCATTTAAATTCATTACTTTGCAAAGTAAACACGACAAGTGCTCAATAAAGAAGGTTGACACCTCCGTGGATGCATACTGCATCATATTCTTTTGAGATTAGAAAGACTTGTTTTCTATTCAGACATGGAGTAATGTTTGTGTTTAAATAATAAATGTAGGTTATCCTTGAGAAAGTATTGTGAAATTACACGACTCTGTTGATAGGTCATAAGGTTTTGTCAACCAACTCATTTCTCTATGAACAGGCATTTCAAATATTATAAATGTAGACAGATTTTGGTATTTGGAAAGCAACAGAAATGATAAGCGTTCAAACTAACCGTTATTATTTTTTATGCTACAGAAATATCCCATCCTTTAAAAAAACGACCCCAGTTATTTTCATCGGTAGAATAACTTTTAACCAAGTCATTGCTTTACTCAAAATTAATCGGTCAAACTGGTAAATTGTCGAGATAGATAAAGCATAGAGTGCTTTTGGCTCTTCCTGTTATACGTTGTGTTACATGAATTTGCAACTAATTAGCAAAAGCAAAACTCATTTGTTAACAGTAGAAAACTGTTGGAAAATTAATCAATTCATTATGAAGAAATATTAAGAGGTGTACTAAAAGATGAATGCTGAATTATGTGAGCATCACTCATCACTTTTGATTAAATGATATGAAAAATTGCTTTATACAAAGCAAATATTGATTTCATTTTTTAGTTTATTTGTTACAGTAGGTTATGCTTTTAATTTAGTACCATTCACCACTCCCAATCAAATAATCCTCTATCATCACTATCAATCAAACAATCCTTTTATTTATCACACAAATGCTGATATTTTTTATTTTGGTGTTTTGATATTTGATTTTTACCTTCTAATTTCGATTTGATGATTGGCAGTAATATATTTTTTACCTTCTAATTTCTGTTGGCAGGTCTTTGTTAAGGAAATCCAGAGCATTAGCTTGATCTTTGCAACATGAACGCTCACCCTATTATAATGGTTCAGTAAAAGACTCTAGGACAATTTCTGAAGTCGTAGTTTTCTGTCTTTCACTTGAGCACTGAGGTTTCAGCGTGTTGTTTTCCCTTTTCAGAATAGGTATGTCTTTATTCATATGTAAAGCTAATGCCTGTGTCTGTCTCCCCTATTGCTTAATTGGTTGTTGTAGATTCATTTCCTATATATATGTATACGTACATATGTATGTATGTGTGTGTGTATAACACTTCACACATGCAATATATGAGAAAACATAAAAACAGACTCCATGCTTTACTGGATTCAGAGGGCACCTATGTGTATGACCAACAAGGACTTATTTCACAAGCTCTATCTTACTATGCTACATTGTTCAATGGTCAAGCATTGTCCTTTCCTCCTCTCATACATCCAGTTGAACTGATAAATAAATATAAAAAACACACACACACACACATGCTATATATATCATGGCTGCAAAAACTGCAAATATGATAATGATGAAAAACATGGCATACAAGTCCTTCCTTCCAGAAAAAAGAGTAAAATTAAATGTTAACTGCATGCAAACGAGTTGCTAATTTACAAATCGGCAATGTTATTTTTTGTTCGAAATAAAAAAAGTGAAGGATGATGCACATTAAATGGTAAAAACACAAACATGAACTGATCATAATAACATTTAGGATCGTAGATTTGTAGGATCTGTGTGTCTAAGCAACTCAGTACCATAGTTGTAATAATTTACATAAACAGGAAATGCTATGCCCAATTTAATTTTGCAATGGTTTGAGCTGGAGTGCCAGAGTATGTATATATATATAAATGGAAGCAACAGTTCCTTGAGGCCATTTCTAATCATTTTGGCAAATTAAAGTTATCAAGTACAATGCCAAATTATCATCTGTCTAGTAAATGATTAGCTAGAAGCATATTGTGATTTTAGCATGGTTTGATCTACAATAAGAATCTATATATCAAACCATGGATTATGATATATTGCAAGTATAAATTTGTTAAATGAAATTTATAGAATCAAATGGTAAGGAAAACCATTTGCAATCAGTTATGATATATGTGCAGTTGGAGGTTGAACAGAGAGGTTTGCTGATGGGGGAGTGAAGTTTTTTGTGGTTTATTGAAGTGATTTGTGGTGGTATATGAGAGATTTGAGAGCAAGGCAGTAAGGGGTTGAAGGGGATGTGCAACAGTGGGTTGTTTGTTGATGGTGGTCAGAAAAGTTTGGTGATGAGATGTTGACAGTTTATGAAGGAGATGGTTGAGGGGGTTTGAGGAGCAGTAGCACTGCAAGTTATATGTATGCATAGTTGATAATGTAAATGTACAGTTGAGAAAGTAAAAACAAGTGGAGGATGTGGTGGAGGATTGTTCAGTGGTTGACTATGGTATCACTGGTAGGCTTGTTGCAGCAAGGAGATGGTTTGACTGTAATGCTGTGTGTTTGGTTTTGCTGGAGGTTGTGGGTGGAATGTTGAAGGCAGGTTGAGTTTGCTGTTGAAGTGCACTGATGGGTGGAAGTGGTATGGGGTTAGTAATGGTAGCTGTTAGTAGGATGGTCAATGGGTTGAAGTATGTGCAGTTGCAATTGTTGTGGGTGTTGTATGTATGCACAGTTTGGAAGTGCAGTGGTTCAGGGGTTGTTGTGTTGACAGTTCGATATAATGATAGGATGATATGATGATGATGATTAGCAGTGAGGAGGAGTTGTATGTAGAAGTTAGGAGGTGGAGTTTAGCAAGGAGATTGGTCAGTTAAGGTGATGGTGGAGATGGCTGTAATGAGGAAGGCAGTGGTGATGCACAGAGGTGAGGCAATGCACAGAAGTTAGGGGTAATATGATCAGGTGGAGGCAGTTTGGAGATGTAGTTGTGATTTTCAGTGAATTGCTGACAATGAAAAATATTGTTGTGAATGTGCAGGGTAATGTTGTGTTGATGGTGGTTGAATGGTGAGGGATGGTAGCAGCAACGCAGTGATGTGAGAAGTAATGCAGTAGTGAATGTTTGTAGAAGGTGTTCACTAGTATGTGAATGTTGCAGTTTTGGTTGAGAGGCAGTGTTCACATCTACTGTCCGCAGAAAAATAATACAAATCGTGCACAGTTTTTAAGTTACGTAAATGACTTCTGCCTGTTTAAATTCCTACCAGTTACAACATACAATCGAAGACAAAAAGTATCGTAAATTGAAACTGAACAGTTTCCTACATTTATTTCATCAGACTACCAAAGGTCACCATCTGTTACATCTACAGTCTTATATAATCTACCATCCATCTATTACTTGCTTAAATCATTATTTCTGTTCCATCTTTTCTAAAAATGGATTTTATCCATTGGATATAAATTTTGGCGCAGTTAAGCATTTTAGCATATGAAACTTCAAATTTTTAGATGGCGTTTACTCACTGATCATTTCAAATTTCTTCATTGCAGGTAATTAAAGATGGCGATGACACATTCTTCTTCCGTAGCAAGTAGCAAGTAGTAAGCATATGAAACTTTTTAGATGCACGTTTTGTTGTTGGCATTTGGTGTGGACTTACTGTATTGATATTATACTTTTACTTAACATATAACGTGTCTTTGTTTAACAGAATTTGTGGCAACTTGGTTTACTTTGTTATTTTTGTTTATGGATATTATTGAAACTTGGTTTATGGATGTCTTTTGTTTATTAATATTCTCTTAACTAGTTTATGTAACCAATTAATAGTTATTAGAACATGTTATATATACTAGTAGCTTGAATATGTTTAAAATATAGTTTTGGAATATTCAAAAATAGAGTGGAATATTGAAGCTGTTATATAAATATAAGACAGCGTTTGATTAATGCTGTCAATGAAGAAACAACAGCGTTTAATTCGTGCTGTAATTATCTTGAAACTGTCAATAACAGCGTTTATTACATGCTGTCGAAATAGTTGATGATTCAATCACAGCGTTTTTAACATGCTGTCGAAATTGTTGATGATTCAGTAACAGCGTTTAGAAAAAGCTGTTGTAAACAGTTAAAGTAGAATTTGAACATCTTCGACAACTAAATTATAAACGATGTTGAAACATAATACAGCATGTCTGAAAACGCTGTAAAAAGATTATTGTCAGCTCGTAAAAAACGCTGTCAAAGAGATGTTTCAACAGCGTTTATATAAAAGCTGTTGTAAGGTATGTACATACGACAGCATGTCGTTATACAGCGTTTGTAATAACGCTGTTGTATCATATTACAGCGTTTATCAAACGCTGTTAAAAGCCTTTTGTGGTGTAGTGGTTATCAGGATATTCTGGATATTCTGGAACTTTGGAGTTAAGCTGGATGGCGAGACGTACTTTCGTACTTGTTATTTATTTCCGCTGTGTATTCTGTATGAGGACAAGTTTATATAACTGTCCATTGTTGTATTGAGTTGTATATTGACTCTGATGATGTATTGTATAACTGATATAGTTCTTTGTTTAAAAGACTAGTGATTATCTATTATATATTGTTCCGCTGCGAATGTGAGATTCTGATATTGTTTCTGTTTCTTTGTTTTTCTGTTCTCTTTTTCTTCTCTCTTCTTCTACCTCTTCTTTTTAACCCTAATGGTTCGGTTTTCCGGCATTCGATTGCACGGCATTTGATACAGTGGACGTATTAATGTCGACTTTCGAGCGTCGAAAAGTCGAAACGTTACAGATATCCTGTCTTATTGTTTTCTTGCTTCATACCTTTGTGCTTAATTTGTTTTCCAAGTCTATCTATATATATTTATTTTTATTTTTAAGTGTATTTTATTTTTCTTTAATCTTATTATTTTATAATATAGATAATTTCTATATTTTATATGTTGTTAATTTTAGCAAATGTGTTACTTTGGATTTTATAGTTTACCCTTTTTATATATTTATTTCTAGCTTAAATTATTATTATAAATTTTACTTTAATATTTATTGTCTTGTATTTCCCTATATATATTTATTTTATAAATTCAAATTATTATTAACCATTAATTCTAAATTTTAAAATTATTTATTTATTTTTATACTTGTGTCAAACATCTACAGTTATATTTATTTTTAAACCATTTGTCAAAGATTTAAATTCAAATCAAATATATATATATACACACACATTCACATATATATACAATATTTTAAATTTGAATGATTTATATAGAATTTATTTGAATTCGGGGAAACTCGCATCAATTTACAAATTAATTTTACAATTTTAATTCAAAAATTAAATTAATTATCAATTTAAATTAAATTAAAATCTGGGGTCGTTACACACTTCCCCCTTAAAAGAATTTCGTCCTCGAAATTTGCCAGGGAGACACAAAGATAGATGAAGCATATTTCATCAAATCAACTGAATATCTATTCTGCATTTAGCTTACCAAATCAGAACATCAATAACTGATATGAGAACGAATCTTTTTAATTTTTTTACACAAGATACTCGGGTAATCCAGATCTACGAAATATGCAGGGGCATCGGTTAGTCCGATGGGATAACCAACCATTCGTAGAATATATTGGGACCCAAAGAATAGATAGATATGGATACAATTTCAAAACTTTCAGTTTTAGAACTAAAGTATACCTATCAACCATATCAACCAGAGCAAACAAGGCAACCAATACATCCAAACAAACAATTCTGACCCGTTTGGAGTTTACGTCCCATACAAATATATCAAATCTTCTTCCTGGATCTACCAGAAACTATCAAAGAATTGAGAAAAGATGTTAAACCAAAGAGATTAATAGAGAAAGATTGTTTCCTTGTTGTTACAGGTTATTGACCATTTATAGTCGTATTCCCCTGTCCCCTATCTCATCCTCTTCTTTCACTCATACTTACTATTAGTGGATAGTAAGAGAATTTACTGAGGTATACGGACGGATATCTTAGGGATTACTCATTCTACGGTATACTTCACCCTATCTCTAATGAGTTACTTAATGTGCTATACTCCTGAGCAAAAGTTCAACCTTAGCTCTGATACCAATTTGTCACGATCCAAATTTCAGCGTTCGAAAATCGACACCCGTACTTCACTTGTACTCGAATGCCGCAGATTCAATCGTTGGAATTCGAGTCGTGCCGGAGCTTATAACACAGTAAGTATAACAACACATCAGAAATAAAGAAATGGATAATATCATATACAACTCCAATGAATACAATATCCATAATGATATACAACAATGATATCAATATGATACAAGAATATCAGAGATAAATAATGATACAGCGGAAATAACAGAAGTGATACTCCAAATGATCTGAAAAAGAGAATGAATCTACCAACTCCAACGTCAAGCTCGAACCACCATCACATCACACTAAGATAAGCAACGTCAATCACGAACTCCAAAAACTGAACTAGCTCCCGATAATCTACTAAACTTGAATATTTGAGAAACCCAACTCTAGCCTACCCGTGTGGAAAATTGTGGGCACCCAGAGTTTAGGAAGGGAACAATAAATTCCAGGCCAGTCATGGGCCGGACTGGTGTGAGTAACAAAAATAGTTTATCTTTAAACAAACAACAAAGGAATTTTAAACATTGAAATCCGCAATGCTTTTTGGAAAATGGAACTACCATAAGGCCTCCCGCCACACACACAATGCAAACGCAGAATTGGAGGAGATTTCTCCTTATGATAGTCAAAAATGCTTACTACGCAAAATCATTCGATATTATTACTATTAGTGCATAGTGTAGAAAACCATTTCGAAAGTATAATATTAATCTTAGCCAGCATAGACATTCCGAACTATGCCTACTATAGCTACCATGTTCAATAGCAGGTTACCGCCACATTCCATAGCAGGTTATACAACTAAAACCGTACAAGGTTCGTATTGTTTCTTTGGATTTTCCAACAAATGGTCGGGCTAAGGAACTTCCTATACCACATGGGAACGCCTCTGGAGGGACGCCTTGAGAACCACCTGGATCTCTGCCAACACAAGGCCGGTTACCCCCTTCCCGAGTAGTAAACCTGAGATATGCCACCCCCAGTCGTTTGCGACCTTTATTCGAGGCCTTGATCACACAGCAACAATCACATAGAGTAAATGAGATTGGAGTAACCACATAGGTAAATATCTGGGCTCCATACCATGATACCACCTTTTTCCAGAAGGAATGGACATACCCTAGGGGAGCTACCCCTGAAACCTTGCCGCATCTTTCCTGTTTCGACCATTTCCGGTTTGTGAGGCTCGATGAGGTCTCGTCCACAAAGCTACGCTTTTCACGAAAGCCATGCTTTGATCAACAAATGATCATCAACACACAGCAACACTCAGCATGCCACATTACCAATTTGTGAGTATATCACTGATAACCTTCAACTACATAACCTCTGAGCTCGTACGTCTCAGAAAAGGGTGTTAAGCTAAGAGAATAAATCTCCGCCACCAAACAGAAATGTATTTGAAAGAAATCGGCTCTATATCTCAAAGTGTAGTGACAGACATACAACCATACAAGTCTGTTCCGGGTTCGAACAGAACCGAAGGCACTTCCGAAGAAGCCCTTGCAATTCGGATATTCACAATCTCGATCGGACTTCCCATCACTTAGGGAATCTCTATACCGGAGCCACTCGGTGCAGAGACAATCGATAGGTTATCCTATCGTTCTCACAAATACCCGGTCTACAACACCGGTCTTCAAATGCTATCCATTTACGTCGTATCACTATTCGGAATGGGTTATATGACACAAAGTCCTCTTCCGGCTAAACCGAATAGTGAGCATAATATTTAAAACATATGGATATTGGGATTTCAATTAAGTCACAACTTATTACCCAAAACTTCTCTTTCAAATGGTTTAAACACATTACCATTTTAATCTTTTACACAAAAAGATTTATCTCACAAAGTTCACTCAGTTTCACAAAGATATATTCATAGATTTTCCAAATCAATTTCCATTTCAATTGGATTAACTCGTTAAATCCTTAAATCAAAGATTCAATTCATAGCTTTCAAAATAATTTCATTTTGACCTTTTATACAAAAGGTACACCTTTCCAATTTCAAAACAAAGTTCAACAATCTTTCACAAAGATTTATTCATAACTTGGAAAACCATTTTCACTTCAATCTTGAAATTCTTTTGACACAAATTGGAAATTCATTCCTTATATGAAAGCTTCTATTATTTGAAAACAAATAGTTTTCATTTCGGAAAATCTAATTCATTTATACGAGTTAAAGTCCTTGGGTTAAATTCAAATTCTCAAAACCATACTTTTAAAATGGTTTAAATTCATATAAGCACATTTATAACATCTTTAACCATAATTTCCAACCATGGGATTCAATTCCAAATTTTGAATTCAAATTAAATTATTTCAATTGAAAAACTTTACCAAGTTATTCAAAATAACTTTTATCTTAAATACTCCTTTTCAAAAGCTTTAACATTTAACCCAAATCCATTTCCAAAATCAATTGAAATTAAAAATCTCAATTTCAAAAATATTAAATTTAAATCATCTGTGACTTAACTGATTTCCTCGTGAAATCCATATTTGTGTGTGCATAGTGTGGTCCAGGGGTTTTAACACAATAGTGCAACATTATTCAATCATCACAGATTCAAGTATAACAATATATTTGATAAGCGGTATAAACTATAACGCTTATCCTCATTCACAGATAAAGTCAATTTTATCAATCACAAGGATTCATCATTACAATTCGATGTGGGTTTCGGATAACAAACTGGAATCCGACTCCCTGTCGCATCGAAATTAAAATGCCATTTTACGGGCCAAGGGGTTTTACATTCACAAAGAAACATATCATAGATATCACAACATTAAGTAACAATCAAACATCTTCAATTAAGATGAATAAATCGTGTGGTTTAAATTAATTAACCACATAATTATTTTCATTAATTATCTTTAATCAATGATTAATTACACTCTAATTACATTAAGTAATTATCCTTAATTAATTACACAAATTAATTAATTTTAACCAATTACAGTAATTAACCTTTAATTACTTCATTAATTAATTAACTAAAATTAATTACATTAATCCTTAATTAATTACTTCATAATCACTTATCATTGATTAATTAATCTTAATTAATCAACCTTTAATTACATCATTAATTATATTAATTAATGATCTCTAATTACTTCTTTAATTAATTACTCTATTTACATTAATTACATTAAGTAATTAATCTTTAATTAAACCACATTCATTACTCACTCTTGATTAAATCACATTCAGTAATTAACTATTCTTAATTACTTCTTAATTAATTTTCTTTAATTAATCCCTTGATTAATTACACAAAGTAATTAAATTACAAAATTACTTTCAATCTTCAATTAATTACATCCTGTAATTACCATTACCAATTACTTCACTAAGTAATTACACTTCATCAATTTCATTAAGTAATTATACCTATCACATTTAGTTTCAAATTTCATTTTAAATCTAAGACTTAAAAATGAATACAAATTTAACTTTAACAAAGTTTAAAACACATTTTAAAATCCCTTTTAAATCACATGTCAAAGATACACTTATTTTATAAAAGGAATTTACAAGAGTTTTTAAAACCAAATTCAACTTAAATTCAAGTCACCTTTAAAATATACTTTAACATTTTAAAGTTGTTAAAACATTTTAAATTTGATAAAACTTTACTTTATTTCAACTAAAATACAATTTAGATTTGAATCTATACTTAGAACTGATTTTTAAAACTAGTTTAAATTTTATAATAAAAAAAACAGTGTTAGGTTTTAAAACCTGTCCACCAAAATTTACCCGAACCCATACTTAAACCCCCGAGTCCATACCCTAAACTCTTCGAGCTAAACTCCTAAGAACTTCGAGCAACATTCGACGTTTACTCGAGAAAACTCGAGTCCCACTTCTCTGCTCCCAGACTTCATCAGTAAAACAACTCAGGGTACCGTGCACGTGCACGGACCAGCGACCCTTCTTCGATATTCAACGACGACTTCCTCAAGTCGACGTTCATCCAATTTTACAACCCCGACCATCAGAACTCAAAGAACAACTCGAAATCAAAATCGAGTCCTAAAGCCCAAAACTGAGACAACCATTTAAGCCTGGGATCACCTCAATCACAAGTCTCCGACCACCAGGGTACCAGCGCCTCCGGCCACGATTTCGTCCATATCCCTCCTTCCATATCCCCGAGTTTTGTGGAACTCGATCCACCAGAGGTGTTGTACAAATCAAAAATTCAAGACCAAGACAAAACAAGGTTTAAAGATTTCATTGGTTAACCGTTGTCGCCACCGTGCATTGATCAACTTCCAGATATTTTTCCCAGACCCTCCGTTCGTTCTTCCATCATCAGAAAAGACCTCGACCCCTACGAGCAAGTAGATCACCAGAAAACCCCAAACTATAAAATTTGGACAAACCCAAACTGCTCTTTCATCCTTAAACTAAAAATTATGATTTTAGTTTTAAAAATCATGTCTAAGGATAAGAATTCAGTTTACACTCCTGAATTTATAAATTAAGATGTTTGTATTTTAACTTATTTAAAGTTTGCTCAGTTTTCTTGATTCCCAGAGACATTACCAAATTGTTTTAACTTAAATAAGTTTTTAAACCCTACTCTATCATATAACAAACAAATTTCCTTCAAATCCTAAGTCTTAACAGCAATCAGATCAAGAGAAAAGGAATTTTAACTAAAGTTGAGTTTAAACTAGAAACAGATTGTGTCTCAGGTGAACAGACATGCAAACTCATCCATACAGATATATATACACATCAATGTATTTATCAACATATATACAATCTTACTTATTTCCATAGATAAATCAAGCAACCAGATTTATATACTTAAAATTTTAAAATGTGATGTTACTCACCGAATTTTCCAGAAGAAGAACAAAGTTTTTTTCTTTAATGCTTGAAACAAGTTGAAATTTGCAAGCTGAAACCATTCCTTTGATCTCTGCCTTGATTAATTTGTGTTGTTGTTTTGATTGAATTATTGTTTAAGTTTGGATAGTATTACTTCAGTTTTTTTTTCTCAGCTTGGTGGACGAAAATGGGATGAAGAGTTTGATATAAGAAAATGAGTTTACTGGTGATAAATCACTTTGTACAGGGTGATATTATTTTGTACAACGCTTCAGAGATTTTTTCTTTCTTTTGTATTGACTACGTAGAAGTTGGTGGCTGATGAGAGTTCCCTTGTGTACTAAGGAGGCTAGCATTAAATTGCCATGTACAAATACTTATCCTTATTTGATTTTTGTACATAGATATTTATAGTAATATCCTCTTTTGCAAGCCTATACTTGAATATATATTTCTTTGTTGGATGATAATGAAGTGTTGGTGGCTGAAATGTTGTTTTGGTGGCTAAACAGATTTGCATTTATTACTTTGTCTTCTTTTATTTCCATGTGTATATACTTATCTTACTTGCCCTTGTTCATACTTATTCAATTTTGTATGAATACTTGAGTGTACTTTACTATCTTCTTTTGCAGACTTCAAATATATGTATATTTTTATTTGCTTCATAGTTGAATACCATTGGCTGTTTTTCCTTTGCAAGTTCAAAGATGTTTATATCTTTTGTTTTCTTTTCGGCTGAAATGATTTGTTTGTGCTAAGATGATTTCTTGTTTTGCACAACAACATACTTGCTATTAATATATTTTTATGTCTATTTTGTATGATATCTTGTCTTATTATTTTCTTGCTTCATACCTTTGTGCTTAATTTGTTTTCCAAGTCTATTTTTATTTATTTATTTTTATTTTTTAGTGTATTTTATTTTTCTTTAATCTTATTATTTTATAATATAGATAATTTCTATATTTTATATGTTGTTAATTTTAGCAAATGTGTTACTTTGGATTTTATAGTTTACCCTTTTTATATATTTATTTCTAGCTTAAATTATTATTATAAATTTTACTTTAATATTTATTGTCTTGTAATTCCCTATATATATTTATTTTATAAATTCAAATTATTATTAACCATCAATTCTAAATTTTAAAAATATTTATTTATTTTTATACTTGTGTCAAACATCTACAGTTATATTTATTTTTAAACCATTTGTCAAAGATTTAAATTCAAATCAAATATATATATATACATTCACATATATATACAATATTTTAAATTTAAATGATTTATACAGAATTTATTTGAATTCGGAGAAACTCGCATCAATTTACAAATTAATTTTACAATTTTAATTCAAAAATTAAATTAATTATCAATTTAAATTAAATTAAAATCCGGGGTCGTTACACTAGTTCTAGTAAGGAAACTGCTATGTTGTCATGTTTAGAAGTTCGACCAGGGATGATCGAAAGAATTTCTTCTAAGCAAGGGGAGGTTCCTTTATTAGCTGAACGGATCAGAAAACTAACGAATGGAACGGAAAGCGATAAGATTTCAGTCTTGACCAAAATGGGTGGTTAAGGAAGAAAAGAAGACCGTGTGTTCCGAATGTGGGAAACATTAAGAAGGAAGTTCTGGAGAATGTCATCGTTTAAAGTTTACCATTCATCCGGGAGGAACTAAGATGTATCAGAACATGAAAAGTAGTTTCTTCTTGGAAGGTATGAAGAGAGATGTAGGCTTATGGATGAAGCAGTGTTTGAACTGTCAATAGGTAAAAGCCGAACATCAGAAACCTAGTGGATTACTTCAGCCTTTAGATGTTCCAGTTTGGAAATGAGATTCTATATCCATGGATTTTATAGACAGGTTACCGAGGTCAAATCGAGAAAATGAAAGTATATGGGTCATAGTGGACAGGTTGACCAGGAGTGCCCATTTCATTCCAGTTCAGTCAACCAGGACGACACTTGTTTTGGCTAAATTATTCATGAAAAATATAGTTAGATTGCATGGAATTCCTAGTGGTATAGTAAGTGACAAAGATTCCTTGTTCACTAGCGAGTTCTGGAAAAGTCTATAAGAGACTTTGGATACAAAGCTTAAGATGAGTACTGCTTACCATCCGCAAACAGATGGATAAACGAAAAGAGTTAACAAAATCTTAGAGGATTTGTTAAGAGCTTTTGTGCTAGACTTAGAGGATCATGGGAAGATCACCTACACTTAGTTGAGTTTTCGTATAACAACAGTTATCAGACTAGTATAGGAATTACACCGTTTGAAGCTTTGTATGGAAGGTCATGCAAATCTCTCGTTTGTTGGTTAGAGACCGGGATAAGTTAGTTCTTGGTCCGGATTTGGTTAGAGAAGCTGCAGAAAAGATTAGGTTAATCCGAGCTAGAATGAAGGAAGCTCAGTCTAGGTAGAAGAGTTATGCTGATAGAAAACGGAAAGACTTAGAATTCTTAGTCGGAGATCATGTTTTCGTCAAGATATCACCAATGAAAGATGTAATCCGATTTGGAAAGTCGGGAAATTTGGCTTCGAGATTCATTGGACCATTTCCTATTATGGAAAGGATTGGGAAACTCACATACAGAGTAGAGTTACCAAATAGTTTGGCAGGAGTCCACAATGTTTTTCATGTTTCTCATCTAAGGAAGTGTATTCGAGATCCAGAAACTACTATTGCACCGACTATGTTAGATGATTTAGTAGTGGAACCGGATATGACTATAGTTAGAAAACCAGTTTGTATAGTCGCGAGGGATGAGAAAAGACTAAGGAACAAGACAGTCAGATTAGTCAAAATCCGGTGGAGCGACGACGGGAGAGACTGTACTTGGGAAACCGAGAGCGGGATTAGATATACTTATCCCGACTTGTTTCATGGTATGTTTTACTCATATGTTTAATTGTTGTGAGTACCTTATCGTAATTTCGAGGACGAAATTCTTTAAGAAGGGGAGTCTGTAATGACCCTAATTTTGATTAGCATTATTTAGAGCATTTAATTAGATAAATTAAATGAAATAATGCAGATGGTTAAGGGATTGAGATTTGTAAATTAATAAGGGGGTTGTGCCTTAATAAATATAAGCAAAAGAGAATTAAAATTAAATAACTATGAGGAATACGATAAGGGAAAAATAGGAATAGACTATGTTCTTATACCCTAAACCCTTCGGACCTTCATTCCTTATTCATTTTCAACATTTACAAACAAAACTAAAATACTTAAAAGCTTGGTCGGCCACCATTAAGAGATTCAAGAAGAAGAAAAGATAAAATTCAAGTAGAAAGCCTAAGAAAATCAATAAAAGGACAAATCTCAACCTTCTTAACACCAAGCCAAGGTGAATAATGATCTTACATCTCATTTAATTGATTTCGGTTTCTAGTTAGATCCAAGTTAATTTTGCAAATAATATACCATGATATGATTGTTTAAATGGATATATATGTTTGTTGATGATTTATGTTGCTTCATATAAATTTTATGATAAGTTTAGGTTTGAAAAACCTATTAAATGACATCTAAATGACTTGTGTTTTTAATATAAGGTCGAAAACATTATGTTGAAGTGAGTTTTAAGTTTCATAAATTTTTAAGTTATGGTGGATTATTTATGAATTTTCAATGAAGAAAATACTTAAAATTGGTTTTAAATTAATTGCGGCAAATATATGTTGATTTTTGGTCTGAAATTTAAATATGTTGGAAAACATATTAGAAGTGAATTATTGTAATTTTTGGATAATTTTCCTAAGTATTTTACTATAGTTATAAAATTATTTAAGGTATGTGACTTAAATGTTTTATATGTTTATTCAAAGAGAATGGCTTATTTGTTAAAATGTTTTAATTTGTTCATTTCTGAATTTGGCAGCACTTTTTGAAAAGGATTTTGATAATGAAATGGGCAACCAATAACATTTTTTACAAATAAGGCAAGTTAGATGAAAAGCAATTTCTTTTAAAGGCTAAAAGTTAAATTTACATAGATTTACTGCTTCGCCACTTCTAACTGTTGGCTTTTGACACCATACCTCCACCAAACCAAGTCGAAACCAATGCACATGATATCAAACAGTTGATACTAGTGCATTGGAGAAAGGCGGTAGGTACAACGTCGAAACCTAGCTTTCAAAGGGGTAGAAGCCACCCTTATTTACTTTGAATTACTTTTGTTTACAAAGGATGTTTTCGACGGGGTTATGTTAGCTTTTGACTTAATCAACTTGCCTTTGTTTATATAAAAGAGCTTTCGAATGAATTGTCGCATTTATGTTGTAAAAGAAGCTTTCGAAAGGATAAAACCCAAGCTGCCACATTCAAACCTTTCGAATCAATGCTTTCAAAAGGGTGTTTTCACCTTTATGCTCTGAGGCTGCCTTCTCAATGCTTTCGAAAGGGTTGGTTTCAAAACCACCCCCTCCTTTTTTACTTAGGACCAATGCTTTCGTCCCAGTTCTTCACGACCCTTAGTTATATTAAATGTTAAACCCAAAGATTTCGAAAGGAATGATTTTAAATGGTCTCGAAGCAATCCACAAACTTTTACTTGAACTGAATACTTTTGAAAGGTATGCTTTAAGTGAAAATTTTCAATGATTTCGAAAGGTATAATATGTATTTTGAAGGGGAGATCCCCAATGTTCTTGAAAGGTTTATTTTGAACGTTTGAATGGAGGGTTTCTATTTCTTTTAAAAGGCAAGTTAAAAATGGTTTTAGAAAAGGATGTCTAAGATTTTATTAAAGCTTTCGAAAGGGTTGTTCTCAATGATTTTGAAAGACATTGTTTAAAGTATTTAAATAAGGGTTTTGAAGGTTTTAGTTTGGCTCCATGGCCTAAATTCTCCTAAAATGGAAAGGGTTTTTAACTTACTTTGAAGGGATAATAATCCCATTGATAAGGTTTCATCAACGTTGTTTTGTGTAAAACATATATCATGACATAAATATTTGGAGTAAAGCAAAAATATATGATTTCCTTGTTTTACAAAGATATGATTTCAGGAGTGAATCATTTACAAAGATTGTTTACAAGAAAATGAAATTTTAATAGGGTAGTTAACCCTAAGCATATGACAGGAAATAAAATTTGAATACGGTAGATAACCCTGAGTTTATGACTCAGATATTAGAAGTGTAACGACCCGGTATTTTGGACCATTCAAATCGACAATAATACACACATGTCTGGCTTGAATAATTCAAAATAACAGATTGTAAATAAATTTGGAGAAAATGAAATCAAATACACAGAATCACAGACACAGAACATATCAGAATAACTCGCAGCGGAATATAAAAAACTATAGTAGTTCATGAAGCTACTATAACAAACTCTCAAAACATAATACATAATATCTGCTTGAAAACATATACAATAGACATCTCAAATAAATAGAAGTTTATGAATACCAGAACTGAAATAGAACAACTGAACTGAAAGGAACAGATAACTAGAAAGCAGAATCTCCAGCGATTCCTAGCTCCAGAAAGAAATCCAAAGCTAAGCTGTAAATACTCAGGCTGACCCGAGCATAAAGTAAAACACAAAACACTCGAGTCAGGACAATATATACTTATATAATGTAAACCAACTCAAGTGAACTGTAGTAGAAATGCACAATAACTCAAAGGATGCTTGGGATCGCCCATCCTTTAAAGATCAGTTAAACTATAAATTAAATACATCCCGTGGTTAAAATTTCAAAATGGTATTTTATACTTTGACATCAAATATCATTTCAAAATTCAATATCCTTATAAAATCCATTTCAAAATATCAAAATATCATATTTCAAAATAATTTATATTTCGAAACAAATTACTTCATTTTAAATCATAAAAATGAAGTTATTATATTTAATAATTAAATTATTAAATTTCCAAAATTTTAATCTTTCAAAGTTCATTCGTTCACTTAAATTAATTAAAATAATGAAAATTCAACTTTCGCAGCATTTAAAAAATGCTACGGAAAGTCACATTTAAAACAGTTCAATTTAACAAAAGACAGCATTTAAAATGTTGTAATAGGGTTACATTAGTTTCAAATAAACTTAGTTAAATTCAACCATTATAACATTTACAAAAATGCTATAATGGCCTTTAATTAAATTTATCCATTTTGTCCATTATTATCAACTACAGCATTTACAAATGTTGTATTATCATTTACATTAGAATTAATAGCATTTCAGAAATGTAGTTAATTAACTTCAAATATTCAGTATAATTTCACAAACAATTATATTTTTATATAAATCATTTTTAACTTAAAAAATCATATAATTTCACTTTTAAAACAATCATTCAAATACCCTTATATTCATGATTTTATAAAGTTAAACCTCCATTCAAAAATCAAAATTTAATAATAATTCACTTTTTAAATTCCAATATTAAATTATAAATTCATTAAATTAAATTAACTTAACACTTAAGTTTAAATTTTCAAATATAACTTAATTCCATTTTTTATTTACTTAACTTAAAATTCACTTTTAAGCCAAATTCACAAATTTCCAATTTTAGTTATATTTCAAAATTTCAACTTAAATATTCATTCATTTCACATTTTAACTTTATTCAAAATCATTAATATAATATAAAAATCATTTAAATTCACTTTAATCCAAATTATCATGAATTTATCACATTTCACATTTAATTTAAATTCCAATTATCACCAAATTAAAATTTCCCAAAAAACTTACATTTCAAATTTTCTAATTTTACCATTAATTTATTTCACTTATAAATTTTCAGAAAATCAATAATGCTTTACAAAAATCATTTTTATTTAGTTTAAATCAAAATATCATAATATTTACATTTTTAAAATATTTTAAAAAAATTTATAAGTCATATTTTAACTACGGGTCTGTATTTCATTTCTAGTCTAGGTAAAGTGATACGGGTAATATATCATTTCAACCTGTAATTTACAAAGAAAACCCGGGTTTGATCATTTCAAACCCGCAATCCCAAGGAAATGAAAAAATAATTGAAAATCATTCAGGCCTATCATTTCAGCCCATAATGATTTTCTCCTATTCTAAAGTCCGTTCGGGTATGTATCATTTCAACCCATAGTGATTTTAATCTAAAGGGAACTTGCAGTGTGATAAACTGATAAAAATAATAGAACAGCATAATATAACAGTAACATATAATATAATAGGTGTTTAAGCATGGGTGAACATCATAAAATCATAACATAGCAAGTGTAACATGATAATGCATTTTACAGATTCAAAAGGGGTCAATTCACTAGTTATATATGTACATATTGTCTGGTGAGAATAACTCACCTGTTAAGCTGGAGATTTGCCAACAAAGCTCACAACACAAAGATTACGAAGGCACGACAACTCTAATACAATTTGAGTGTGGAGAGAAAATCCAATGATATAGATCTTGTGTTACAACCCAAACAAAAATCAAAGCAAACCATAAATTTCAATACACTAGAAATGAAATAACTTTTAAATAAAAAGAGATACGAATGCCAAATCTTTTGCCTTGCTTTCTCTATTCTTTTGTCATGGCCTAGGGATGGTTTTGGCTCTGGTTTGAACAAGTTTGGCTCAGGTTTGGTCATGTGTATGCATGGCCTAGGTAGTAGAATATGAGGAGGAAGTTTATACAAAGGAATATGAAGAGTTTAAGGCAAAATAGGTGGGTTTTGTTCACAAAAATGGCTCGGCCATGGGCTTGTGTGGTCAGGTCAGAGGGGTATGGATCAGGTCAGTGGAAGGAAAGGTGTGTGGTGGTCTGGCCAAAGGTGGTGGAGGCGGCCTAAGGTGGTGGTGGTGGTGGAAAATGGAGTGGTGAAGCAATAGTGGTAAACAATCATGTTTTTATGGCTTGTTTTGCAATTTTTTGTGGAGTTTTGGCATCATGGTGGCTCGGCCTTGGTCAAGACCAGAGGAGTAGCTGGTGGTGATGGCAGGGAAGAGATGTAGGGGGTGGTGGCCGTGGATATGGAGTGGAGGCCATTCAAAGAAGCAAAGAAAACAAGGCAAAATACATGAAAAATGAGAAGAAAAGTGTAAAAAGTAGCCATTACCCATAGATTTTTCTTGAAGCCATGAATGAATGAGAAGGTAAAATGTTTTTGGGTGAATGGAGGCTGAAAACTCACGGCTACAAACCAAAAATGCACAGCCAAGATAGTAATTGAGGAGTTATGGAAAATGAAAGGACAAAGGAGATGAAAGGACTTAAGGTAAATAAGCTTTTAAAACTCTTCATATTTCTTTTTCTTTATATTCAAATAAAACAAAAATAAAATCAGTAAATTGACTTTAAAACCGAAACAAAGTAATATAAAATAAAAATAATTAATTAATTTTAAAGAAAACTGTGATATCCCGGGATTTCGAGGAATTTAAAATGTGATAATCTCTTAATTTAAATTGATAAAATTGTTATTTTCAAATATAAATAACCAAATAATAATGATATGATGTATTAATTATGATATAGATTGAATTATAATAAGAATAATTATTTTAATTGTATTATTTTATAAATTTGATTTTTAAATAGATTTATCATTTCTAAAATTAATAAGTATTGTTTTAATATATTTGGGTATAAGAATATACGAACAAGACTTTTATTTAAAATAAGGCTTTTGTTTATTTTTGTCTTCCTTAAAGAGATTTTGTATATAAATTAAGAAAGTATTTATTTAATAGTAAATAAATACAAAAGATATTTTTACACTTAAAAATGAATGAAATACATTGTATATAATTTTATTAGAATATAAATGGGTTTTATTTTATTTTCTTTTAAAGATTTCATTTATTTATAATATAGGAAAGCATTTATTAAATAAAATATGTATTTATCTATTTAGGAAATAAATATAAAAGCTTTTAAAATCTTTTAAAAAAATAATAATAATAATATAAAAATAAATAAGGACAAGTGTTAAGTTCTAAACATCTTAAGTAACATGTGTTAACATAATAAGAATGGTATGAGACAAGTGTCATTTTATTATCATTTTCTTTGATTTTTAATAAACCATAAAATTAAGTTTATAAAAGCCTACATCTCTATTTCCTTTTTCTTTTCTAATCTCATTTCTAAACAAAGACAAAACTAAAATCAGAAAATTATTCAAACCGAAATCTCCTCCAAACCAAATCTGAAATAATCTTCTCAAACCAAAACTGAAATCATTTCCAAACCAAGAATCTACAAACTGAAATGATCATCTTCAAAACCAAAACCAGATAATTATTCAAACCAAAATCATCTCACAACCAAAAGCTAAATTCATTTCTCAAACCAAAAATATACAACCTGAAGCCATTGTTCTCAGACCTGAAATCTTATTTCAAACCAAATCAAGGCCCTGTTAAACATTGTACAAGTTCAAAACAAACCTGCAATGTTTTTAAGACCTGTGACAATCATCCTTCAAGCCTGTAACCATTTGCTTGTTTCAAAATCAAGTCTGTCACCATTCCAAGTGCATGCAAGAGCTTTTCAAAATTTAAAAGGAATCAAGGAAGTCAAATTGAAAGCAAGTTCCTGTTTTTAAAAAGAAATGAAGCAGATGAAATTTCAAAAGCTTCCAGTTTTCAAAAGATTCCAGTTTATCACTTCTCTGTTCAACATTAAATAGGTGAGTAAACATCTTTTTCAAAAGCTAAAATAGATATAAACTTGCTTTCGAATGATTTCTAAAATGAAGTATCTTTGCATGTTTATTTATATGTATATACTCTGTATGCATGTGAGAATTGAAGTGTGTATGTCTGATTTAAATTGTTAATATGCTCTGTTCATCTTAAATAGGTGAGTAAACTAAAATTTAAAACAGTTTTAAATTTGTTGCATGTGGTAAATGTTTGAAGTAAAATTTTGCTGTATGTTTGAATATATGTGTGCATGAATGTTCTAAAGCTGAATGTATGTATTTATGTATTTGTTTTAAAAGTGTGCATGTTTGATTGCATATGTATACCTCTCTGTTCATTGTTCACAGTTTGAAGTTTTGATCGAAATTCAAAATCTTTTCATCTGTTCTCTGTAAGGCTTTAGGATTCAAACAAGATTTGTTTGTTTAATTCTAATCTAAGTTTTGAAAATTTTAATTAAGCAAGAAAAGTAGAATATCACCTGTAAAAGAAAAATGACAGTAAGAATTTTATACATATGTCGAAATTCAAACTCTAAAATCCTAAGTTTTTCTTTTATAACCTGAATCGTTGACTTAAATCATGATTTTTAAGAATAAATTCATAATTTTTAAAATTCTATTAAGTGAGATATCGGGTTTTGTTCAGAAAGTAAATTATGGGTCTTTTCTGACAATCGATGGAGTTTGGTTGGTCGAGATTGCTACTGGAGGTGGTTGTGAGGTCGTTGATCATGGCAAAAATGGTAGGTGGCTTTAATCTCCACCGTGGCGGAAGCAGTTCGTCAGAGTAGGGTTAAAACCCAAAGAATGTTCGATTCTGGAATTTGAGGCATTGTTGTATCTCGAGTTGATCGAGTGGCGTTAGATTTTGAGGATAGTAGCTTGGAAGGCTAGGGAAGATGTCATCGCAGTTGCCGCGAATCCAGTGATCGGAGACGAGAGATTAGAGGCGTTTTCTGGTGATGTTCAAGTTTTTGTGTCTGCTGAGTAGCTCGATTTCATTTGCGAGCCTTTGATTGAGATTGGGTGTTTGGAATAGGATGCTGAGGCGATCGTGGATATGTGGGAAGCTTTGGCGATGGTCGGAGGATCACCGTTGGCGGTGCACGGTGCACAGTGGCATGGAGATGTCAGTGTTGTTGAGTTTGGGTTCGTTTGTTTTTCTCGAAGTTGGTCTCGTGAAAATTAGGTTTTGGCTTGGGTATGTTGTAGGGACGTACGCGAGTATTTAGGAAATAACTGTTAAAGTTTTAACAGTTTAAATCTAAACAAGCAGTTTTAAAATTTGCTCGGGAGGAACTCGGGTAGATAAGGGTTTTGGCTCGGGTTGTCTTCGGGTTGTTTGTGAGAGTGAGTGAAAACAGTTTTAACAGATAATTTTTTTAAAACCAAACGGTTTTAATTAGACTAAACTCTGTTTTAAAAGAAAAATAAGAAGAAGAAATACTTGGTTTTGTTTCAAGTATAAATGACTTAAACCCAAAGAAAATATCAAACCAGTTTTTATAATTTAAATAAAGAAAGTAAGTTTAAACTTTAAATAATCAAGTTAAATAAATTTCTTGAAAACTCATTTCTTTGTAATGAATGTTTGAATAAATTAATTTGTATGATTGATTAATTTAAATGTATTAAGTAAAATCCTTAAGTTATTTTCAAACTGAATTTGAAATGTGATAAGGTAATTAATAAAGGAAATGTTTTTTTTTATCTTAAAACTTAATTAAAGGATGATAGTTAATGAGAAAAGTTAAGAATGATTAATTAATGGAATTAGTTATTGATTAAGGACTTATTAGTTAACAATTAAGGGTTTCAAGTGTTTTATTAATTTGTAAATAAGGATTGTTAACCAATTAAAGATAAGTAGTTAATGATTATTTATTTTTAAACTTAATTAATGATTTAATTAAGTGAGTTAATTCTAAGATAAAATGTTTTATTGATAATGTTTTATCTTAAAATAAATTAAGATTTTTTAATGAGTTAATTAAGTTAAATTTATTTATTTAATTAATTTTTGATAAGGATTAATTAAGAATTAATTAAAATAGTAATTAAGGGGTACTTAATAAAGTTTTATTAAGTAATAATTAAGTTTTCTTAATTAATAATTAAGAAATTATAAATTTATAATTAAAGTTAATTAAGGATTAATTAACTGTTATTAAGGTTAGTTAATTATCATTAAAGATTAATTAATAGATAATTATGGAT
Source organism: Allium fistulosum (assembly GCA_030737815.1). NCBI lineage: Eukaryota > Viridiplantae > Streptophyta > Magnoliopsida > Asparagales > Amaryllidaceae > Allium > Allium fistulosum. The sequence goes on from CM060901.1 coordinate 1,262,248,962, forward strand.
TAATTAAATTGGTAATTAAGGTTGTTAATTAATAATTAACTTTTATTAATTAATAATTAAGAAGTAATTAATTAGTTAATTAAGTTTAATTAATTAATTATAAAAGTAATTAAGGATTAATTACTTTGTATTAGAAGATATTGATTAATAATTAAAGTTTATTAATTAATAATTAAAGAATAATTAATTAGGGATTAATTAATTTGTTTAAAGGGTAATTAAGGATGAATTACTCAGTTATGATTTAAGAAATGAATGTGATTTATTTAAGTTAATTAATTTGTTAATTAATTAAGGATAGTCACTTGGTAATTGATTAAGTATAGTTACTTAATAAGATTGATTAAGTATAATTACTTAGTGTAAGTAATTAATAAATAAATTACTGTATGTAATTGGAGTAATTATTTAAGGTTGATAAATGAAAGTAATTGATTAATGCATAATTAATTAATGTAATTAATTAAAGAATAATGTAATTAATTATAGTTAATTAATTAATGGAAGTAATTAATTAAGGATCATTAGTTATTATAATTAAGGAGAGTAATTAAAGGTTAATTACTATAAATGATTAAGGATAATTAATTTGTGAAATTAATTAAGGATAATTACTTTATGTAATTAATAATTAATCAAGAGTGATTAATATTTAATGATTAATTAATTAAATGGATTGTAATTAATTAATGTTGATTAAGCAAAGATAGGAATTAATTCTTAAGTAATTAATTTAATTTAAGTTGATTAAATTAATTATAATAGAGATTAATAAATGGTTGCTTATGAATGATGGTTGAGTAGAATGTCTGATTTGGTTGATATCTATTGGATGATATACTATGATATTCTGTGATATGATATTAGATATATCTATGATAAATGTGTGATATTTATCTATGTTAAAGCTGTGTGAATTCAAGTATTGAATTGAATTGTTTAAACCTTTAAACAACTTGGCCTTAAAAGATACGTTTTGGATTTCGATGAGACCGGGATCGGGTTTCCGTATACCGGATTTCCAGGTCTGGAGACCCGAATACCACATCGATCCAAATTAACGATAGGTCGTGAATCTCAAGTGAAGATGAAGATTCAGAGTGCAAGGGTTATTGTCGTTAACTCTGAGGGTGATTCCAAAACGAGTGTAACGAGATAATGCCTTCGGTTTCGTTCGAACCCGGAACGAACTTGTATGGATTGAATGATTTCAGAACATCGTCAGGTGGACGATGAGCATTCTAAGTGAAGTGTTCTGATTAAAGGTAATCGTGACCTCAAGCCTCATCAACCGGGAATGGCTAAAACAGGGGAGGTGCAGCAAGGCTTCGTGGGTAGCGCCCACTGAGAGTAAGGTCATCCCTGTCTAGATGTCCCTTTCTATTTTCGACTTAGTGGTGCGGTTGATGTACACAACCGTGGGGTGATTTTATTCGGAATTATCCAGTAAGGGATGGTTCCGGCTTTGTGTTGCAGGGGAGCGGGCGTACTCCTCGGTACGGTGATCTAGGCCACGTACTGTGACGGGCGGTACCCCAGTAGCCCTGCCATTGTATGGAAATCCAACTTCCAATAAGTGATAACGGTCTTGATTGTATACCTATGTATGCTGGAATTTAATAATGTAACAATTTCAGCTATTTCATATTTATTTGAAAACCCTAGACCTATTATAATATAACCAGATTTCCTATCAAGTTTTGGTTAGCGTAAGGTAAAAACTTTTCCATGTTTATGTGTGGGAAGTCTTACGTGATACCTTTTGATTTCAAAGATTTTGAAGTTAAGTAAGTTAAACCGTTTACTCACACCAGACCCATGTCTGACCCAAGTGTTTATTTCTGTTTTATATAAACTCTTGGGTACTCAAATTTTTACGAGTAGCCAAGAGAGTCAGGTTTGCTTTGACGAGTTATCTGGAGGAGCAATGGAGCAGGAGGCTTCAGCGCTGTAGAGATATAGTAGTTCCGCTGTGTTGATCTCTGAGTCATTGTTATCTGTGTTGTATCTTATATTGTAATGACTAGACAGATGTTTATAACTGTCTAGTATGTGTTGTATAAGCTGTGTATCTCTGATGTATATGATACAATGTAATATCTTATTTGATTAATATAATTTATTCGTTCCGCTGTTTAGATTCTGATGTGTTTCTTTCTTTCTTCTCTATCTTATCTCTTTTCTATCCCTTTCTTTCTTCTTGATGATACGACTTTTTGTGGAGAAAAAGCCGGGTCGTCACATTTGGTATCAGAGCATTTGGTTGAGTGAATACCTAGGCTCTGGAGTGGTGTCTATCTTGAGAGAGCGTATTTGTAATTTTTATATAACTATATATATATATATTCTACCTATTTGTTGGATTATCTGTTCGGGTTTTCCAAATAAGTTATAAAGGTAGATAGGGTGGTGGTGTGTGAAACACGACTACCAATGGTTGGAGTTTGGATGTTTGAGGTTGGAAGTATATTTATCAAGACTGTAGACCGAATACCGTCTCGAGTGAACTTTGATATGGTGTAAGGATTTCATATCTCTGAAGGAAACTTGTTAAGGTTCGGAGTCCATTATTGAAGTATAAGTTTGATCGCGCTCATGCGAGTGGATTTTTGAGGAGTTTGGATCTGTCCGAAGAGCTGAAGCAAGTGATGGTATCTTGATACCTCAGGAAATTGTAGCTGTGTGATGAGACGCAGTGACTATGGATATCTCAGAAGATGTTTTCTTTTGAAGCAAGTTTGAGGATGTGTGTCTGCTTCAGTGTTGTGGCTGAGTTCTGCATGATGTTTGTGTTTGGTCTGAGGTCCGAGTTTCTTCAGAAGCTTTGGATAAGGAGTCTTTGTCATCCGTGTTAGCAGTGCAGCTCGAGTGTTTTGTGTTCCTGCTGGAAGATCTTTTGGCTTAGCTTTCTTAGAAGTGGAGTTCAGAAGCTGCGGAGTAAATTCATTTTTCAAATGGATTGGTCAAGCACTAGACTGTTCTGATGGATTAAGAAAGAACAGTAATCTTTGGATATTGGACTGGATAGAATCGCAAAAGTGACTTGCGATAGTTTGAGTATTCACTTGGGAAATCTTTTGCTTGAGTTTGAGGCATCTCTAGAAGAAGTAGGAGTTATAGAGTTGTCAGAAATTTTCTGGAGTGTTGATCTAGTTTGTGTTCGAATTCATAGACGACATCTAGATCAGAGTTGAGCAGCGAAAGATAGGTAGCAGTTGTTCTAGAATGGAAGCAACCAGAAGTTGCAGTGTTTGGATTAAAGGGTTCCTACATGAAGTTTTCAAGATCTGAAGGACAGATTGGTGAGAGCATTTGTTTTGTCTTTTCTGGATAGGAGAAGTGTTTGGAATCTACCGATGATTGAGGAGTAGAGTTTGAGTTCTGGATTTCCGTAGATCTTGAGAGGATCCGTTTATTGGATTGTTTTTGGTCCTGTTTGTTTCGAGAAGCATCAGCGATGGTTGGGCTGATCAGGAAGGATGAAGGCATCCCAGAATCGGCAGAAGAGTTCTGTGAACTAGAGATGGAGAATTTGGAATTCGAAGTTGGAGACTTCATTATTATTTCTCCAGTAAAAGGGAGCAAATAAGATTGGGTAAGACTAGGAAGATAGCTCTGAGTATATTAGATCTTTCTGAGTTTTTGTGAGGATAAGTGTTTTGGCTTTAGTATTGAATTACCAGTTTGGATTTAGTAGAGCGAGTAACCCAGTATCTGTATCGGGGAAACTCGGGATAATTTTAGGTAGTTTATCCGGATCTATGTTCGGATAGCTAGAATTGTTGTTTGTATGAATTGTTGCTTGGATGAAATTGTTTGTTTGGATGAATGGTTGTTTGTTTGATAGTGTATGGCTGATAAGTATACTTAAATTGTTTTAAAATGGATTGAAATAAAATAAAAACTTTTAGATTATCTTTTGTTTTAAATTTCGAGGACGAAATTCTTTTAAGGGGGAAGGAATGTGATATCCTGGGATTTCGAGGAATTTAAAATGTGATAATCTCTTAATTTAAATTGATAAAATTGTTATTTTCAAATATAAATAACCAAATAATAATGATATGATGTATTAATTATGATATAGATTGAATTATAATAAGAATAATTATTTTAATTGTATTATTTTATAAATTTGATTTTTAAATAGATTTATCATTTCTAAAATTAATAAGTATTGTTTTAATATATTTGGGTATAAGAATATACGAACAAGACTTTTATTTAAAATAAGGCTTTTGTTTATTTTTGTCTTCCTTAAAGAGATTTTGTATATAAATTTAGAAAGTATTTATTTAATAGTAAATAAATACAAAAGATATTTTTACACTTAAAAATGAATGAAATACATTGTATATAATTTTATTAGAATATAAATGGGTTTTATTTTATTTTCTTTTAAAGATTTCATTTATTTATAATATAGGAAAGCATTTATTAAATAAAATATGTATTTATCTATTTAGGAAATAAATATAAAAGCTTTTAAAATCTTTTAAAAAAATAATAATAATAATATAAAAATAAATAAGGACAAGTGTTAAGTTCTAAACATCTTAAGTAACATGTGTTAACATAATAAGAATGGTATGAGACAAGTGTCATTTTATTATCATTTTCTTTGATTTTTAATAAACCATAAAATTAAGTTTATAAAAGCCTACATCTCTATTTCCTTTTTCTTTTCTAATCTCATTTCTAAACAAAGACAAAACTAAAATCAGAAAATTATTCAAACCGAAATCTCCTCCAAACCAAATCTGAAATAATCTTCTCAAACCAAAACTGAAATCATTTCCAAACCAAGAATCTACAAACTGAAATGATCATCTTCAAAACCAAAACCAGATAATTATTCAAACCAAAATCATCTCACAACCAAAAGCTAAATTCATTTCTCAAACCAAAAATATACAACCTGAAGCCATTGTTCTCAGACCTGAAATCTTATTTCAAACCAAATCAAGGCCCTGTTAAACATTGTACAAGTTCAAAACAAACCTGCAATGTTTTTAAGACCTGTGACAATCATCCTTCAAGCCTGTAACCATTTGCTTGTTTCAAAATCAAGTCTGTCACCATTCCAAGTGCATGCAAGAGCTTTTCAAAATTTAAAAGGAATCAAGGAAGTCAAATTGAAAGCAAGTTCCTGTTTTTAAAAAGAAATGAAGCAGATGAAATTTCAAAAGCTTCCAGTTTTCAAAAGATTCCAGTTTATCACTTCTCTGTTCAACATTAAATAGGTGAGTAAACATCTTTTTCAAAAGCTAAAATAGATATAAACTTGCTTTCGAATGATTTCTAAAATGAAGTATCTTTGCATGTTTATTTATATGTATATACTCTGTATGCATGTGAGAATTGAAGTGTGTATGTCTGATTTAAATTGTTAATATGCTCTGTTCATCTTAAATAGGTGAGTAAACTAAAATTTAAAACAGTTTTAAATTTGTTGCATGTGGTAAATGTTTGAAGTAAAATTTTGCTGTATGTTTGAATATATGTGTGCATGAATGTTCTAAAGCTGAATGTATGTATTTATGTATCTGTTTTAAAAGTGTGCATGTTTGATTGCATATGTATACCTCTCTGTTCATTGTTCACAGTTTGAAGTTTTGATCGAAATTCAAAATCTTTTCGTCTGTTCTCTGTAAGGCTTTAGGATTCAAACAAGATTTGTTTGTTTAATTCTAATCTAAGTTTTGAAAATTTTAATTAAGCAAGAAAAGTAGAATATCACCTGTAAAAGAAAAATGACAGTAAGAATTTTATACATATGTCGAAATTCAAACTCTAAAATCCTAAGTTTTTCTTTTATAACCTGAATCGTTGACTTAAATCATGATTTTTAAGAATAAATTCATAATTTTTAAAATTCTATTAAGTGAGATATCGGGTTTTGTTCAGAAAGTAAATTATGGGTCTTTTCTGACAATCGATGGAGTTTGGTTGGTCGAGATTGCTACTGGAGGTGGTTGTGAGGTCGTTGATCATGGCAAAAATGGTAGGTGGCTTTAATCTCCACCGTGGCGGCAGCAGTTCGTCAGAGTAGGGTTAAAACCCAAAGAATGTTCGATTCTGGAATTTGAGGCATTGTTGTATCTCGAGTTGATCGAGTGGCGTTAGATTTTGAGGATAGTAGCTTGGAAGGCTAGGGAAGATGTCATCGCAGTTGCCGCGAATCCAGTGATCGGAGACGAGAGATTAGAGGCGTTTTCTGGTGATGTTCAAGTTTTTGTGTCTGCTGAGTAGCTCGATTTCATTTGCGAGCCTTTGATTGAGATTGGGTGTTTGGAATAGGATGCTGAGGCGATCGTGGATATGTGGGAAGCTTTGGCGATGGTCGGAGGATCACCGTTGGCGGTGCACGGTGCACAGTGGCATGGAGATGTCAGTGTTGTTGAGTTTGGGTTCGTTTGTTTTTCTCGAAGTTGGTCTCGTGAAAATTAGGTTTTGGCTTGGGTATGTTGTAGGGACGTACGCGAGTATTTAGGAAATAACTGTTAAAGTTTTAACAGTTTAAATCTAAACAAGCAGTTTTAAAATTTGCTCGGGAGGAACTCGGGTAGATAAGGGTTTTGGCTCGGGTTGTCTTCGGGTTGTTTGTGAGAGTGAGTGAAAACAGTTTTAACAGATAAATTTTTTAAAACCAAACGGTTTTAATTAGACTAAACTCTGTTTTAAAAGAAAAATAAGAAGAAGAAATACTTGGTTTTGTTTCAAGTATAAATGACTTAAACCCAAAGAAAATATCAAACCAGTTTTTATAATTTAAATAAAGAAAGTAAGTTTAAACTTTAAATAATCAAGTTAAATAAATTTCTTGAAAACTCATTTCTTTGTAATGAATGTTTGAATAAATTAATTTGTATGATTGATTAATTTAAATGTATTAAGTAAAATCCTTAAGTTATTTTCAAACTGAATTTGAAATGTGATAAGGTAATTAATAAAGGAAATGTTTTTTTTTATCTTAAAACTTAATTAAAGGATGATAGTTAATGAGAAAAGTTAAGAATGATTAATTAATGGAATTAGTTATTGATTAAGGACTTATTAGTTAACAATTAAGGGTTTCAAGTGTTTTATTAATTTGTAAATAAGGATTGTTAACCAATTAAAGATAAGTAGTTAATGATTATTTATTTTTAAACTTAATTAATGATTTAATTAAGTGAGTTAATTCTAAGATAAAATGTTTTATTGATAATGTTTTATCTTAAAATAAATTAAGATTTTTTAATGAGTTAATTAAGTTAAATTTATTTATTTAATTAATTTTTGATAAGGATTAATTAAGAATTAATTAAAATAGTAATTAAGGGGTACTTAATAAAGTTTTATTAAGTAATAATTAAGTTTTCTTAATTAATAATTAAGAAATTATAAATTTATAATTAAAGTTAATTAAGGATTAATTAACTGTTATTAAGGTTAGTTAATTATCATTAAAGATTAATTAATAGATAATTATGGATTAATTAAATTGGTAATTAAGGTTGTTAATTAATAATTAACTTTTATTAATTAATAATTAAGAAGTAATTAATTAGTTAATTAAGTTTAATTAATTAATTATAAAAGTAATTAAGGATTAATTACTTTGTATTAGAAGATATTGATTAATAATTAAAGTTTATTAATTAATAATTAAAGAATAATTAATTAGGGATTAATTAATTTGTTTAAAGGGTAATTAAGGATGAATTACTCAGTTATGATTTAAGAAATGAATGTGATTTATTTAAGTTAATTAATTTGTTAATTAATTAAGGATAGTCACTTGGTAATTGATTAAGTATAGTTACTTAATAAGATTGATTAAGTATAATTACTTAGTGTAAGTAATTAATAAATAAATTACTGTATGTAATTGGAGTAATTATTTAAGGTTGATAAATGAAAGTAATTGATTAATGCATAATTAATTAATGTAATTAATTAAAGAATAATGTAATTAATTATAGTTAATTAATTAATGGAAGTAATTAATTAAGGATCATTAGTTATTATAATTAAGGAGAGTAATTAAAGGTTAATTACTATAAATGATTAAGGATAATTAATTTGTGAAATTAATTAAGGATAATTACTTTATGTAATTAATAATTAATCAAGAGTGATTAATATTTAATGATTAATTAATTAAATGGATTGTAATTAATTAATGTTGATTAAGCAAAGATAGGAATTAATTCTTAAGTAATTAATTTAATTTAAGTTGATTAAATTAATTATAATAGAGATTAATAAATGGTTGCTTATGAATGATGGTTGAGTAGAATGTCTGATTTGGTTGATATCTATTGGATGATATACTATGATATTCTGTGATATGATATTAGATATATCTATGATAAATGTGTGATATTTATCTATGTTAAAGCTGTGTGAATTCAAGTATTGAATTGAATTGTTTAAACCTTTAAACAACTTGGCCTTAAAAGATACGTTTTGGATTTCGATGAGACCGGGATCGGGTTTCCGTATACCGGATTTCCAGGTCTGGAGACCCGAATACCACATCGATCCAAATTAACGATAGGTCGTGAATCTCAAGTGAAGATGAAGATTCAGAGTGCAAGGGTTATTGTCGTTAACTCTGAGGGTGATTCCAAAACGAGTGTAACGAGATAATGCCTTCGGTTTCGTTCGAACCCGGAACGAACTTGTATGGATTGAATGATTTCAGAACATCGTCAGGTGGACGATGAGCATTCTAAGTGAAGTGTTCTGATTAAAGGTAATCGTGACCTCAAGCCTCATCAACCGGGAATGGCTAAAACAGGGGAGGTGCAGCAAGGCTTCGTGGGTAGCGCCCACTGAGAGTAAGGTCATCCCTGTCTAGATGTCCCTTTCTATTTTCGACTTAGTGGTGCGGTTGATGTACACAACCGTGGGGTGATTTTATTCGGAATTATCCAGTAAGGGATGGTTCCGGCTTTGTGTTGCAGGGGAGCGGGCGTACTCCTCGGTACGGTGATCTAGGCCACGTACTGTGACGGGCGGTACCCCAGTAGCCCTGCCATTGTATGGAAATCCAACTTCCAATAAGTGATAACGGTCTTGATTGTATACCTATGTATGCTGGAATTTAATAATGTAACAATTTCAGCTATTTCATATTTATTTGAAAACCCTAGACCTATTATAATATAACCAGATTTCCTATCAAGTTTTGGTTAGCGTAAGGTAAAAACTTTTCCATGTTTATGTGTGGGAAGTCTTACGTGATACCTTTTGATTTCAAAGATTTTGAAGTTAAGTAAGTTAAACCGTTTACTCACACCAGACCCATGTCTGACCCAAGTGTTTATTTCTGTTTTATATAAACTCTTGGGTACTCAAATTTTTACGAGTAGCCAAGAGAGTCAGGTTTGCTTTGACGAGTTATCTGGAGGAGCAATGGAGCAGGAGGCTTCAGCGCTGTAGAGATATAGTAGTTCCGCTGTGTTGATCTCTGAGTCATTGTTATCTGTGTTGTATCTTATATTGTAATGACTAGACAGATGTTTATAACTGTCTAGTATGTGTTGTATAAGCTGTGTATCTCTGATGTATATGATACAATGTAATATCTTATTTGATTAATATAATTTATTCGTTCCGCTGTTTAGATTCTGATGTGTTTCTTTCTTTCTTCTCTATCTTATCTCTTTTCTATCCCTTTCTTTCTTCTTGATGATACGACTTTTTGTGGAGAAAAAGCCGGGTCGTCACATTTGGTATCAGAGCATTTGGTTGAGTGAATACCTAGGCTCTGGAGTGGTGTCTATCTTGAGAGAGCGTATTTGTAATTTTTATATAACTATATATATATATATTCTACCTATTTGTTGGATTATCTGTTCGGGTTTTCCAAATAAGTTATAAAGGTAGATAGGGTGGTGGTGTGTGAAACACGACTACCAATGGTTGGAGTTTGGATGTTTGAGGTTGGAAGTATATTTATCAAGACTGTAGACCGAATACCGTCTCGAGTGAACTTTGATATGGTGTAAGGATTTCATATCTCTGAAGGAAACTTGTTAAGGTTCGGAGTCCATTATTGAAGTATAAGTTTGATCGCGCTCATGCGAGTGGATTTTTGAGGAGTTTGGATCTGTCCGAAGAGCTGAAGCAAGTGATGGTATCTTGATACCTTAGGAAATTGTAGCTGTGTGATGAGACGCAGTGACTATGGATATCTCAGAAGATGTTTTCTTTTGAAGCAAGTTTGAGGATGTGTGTCTGCTTCAGTGTTGTGGCTGAGTTCAGCATGATGTTTGTGTTTGGTCTGAGGTCCGAGTTTCTTCAGAAGCTTTGGATAAGGAGTCTTTGTCATCCGTGTTAGCAGTGCAGCTCGAGTGTTTTGTGTTCCTGCTGGAAGATCTTTTGGCTTAGCTTTCTTAGAAGTGGAGTTCAGAAGCTGCGGAGTAAATTCATTTTTCAAATGGATTGGTCAAGCACTAGACTGTTCTGATGGATTAAGAAAGAACAGTAATCTTTGGATATTGGACTGGATAGAATCGCAAAAGTGACTTGCGATAGTTTGAGTATTCACTTGGGAAATCTTTTGCTTGAGTTTGAGGCATCTCTAGAAGAAGTAGGAGTTATAGAGTTGTCAGAAATTTTCTGGAGTGTTGATCTAGTTTGTGTTCGAATTCATAGACGACATCTAGATCAGAGTTGAGCAGCGAAAGATAGGTAGCAGTTGTTCTAGAATGGAAGCAACCAGAAGTTGCAGTGTTTGGATTAAAGGGTTCCTACATGAAGTTTTCAAGATCTGAAGGACAGATTGGTGAGAGCATTTGTTTTGTCTTTTCTGGATAGGAGAAGTGTTTGGAATCTACCGATGATTGAGGAGTAGAGTTTGAGTTCTGGATTTCCGTAGATCTTGAGAGGATCCGTTTATTGGATTGTTTTTGGTCCTGTTTGTTTCGAGAAGCATCAGCGATGGTTGGGCTGATCAGGAAGGATGAAGGCATCCCAGAATCGGCAGAAGAGTTCTGTGAACTAGAGATGGAGAATTTGGAATTCGAAGTTGGAGACTTCATTATTATTTCTCCAGTAAAAGGGAGCAAATAAGATTGGGTAAGACTAGGAAGATAGCTCCGAGTATATTAGATCTTTCTGAGTTTTTGTGAGGATAAGTGTTTTGGCTTTAGTATTGAATTACCAGTTTGGATTTAGTAGAGCGAGTAACCCAGTATCTGTATCGGGGAAACTCGGGATAATTTTAGGTAGTTTATCTGGATCTATGTTCGGATAGCTAGAATTGTTGTTTGTATGAATTGTTGCTTGGATGAAATTGTTTGTTTGGATGAATGGTTGTTTGTTTAATAGTGTATGGCTGATAAGTATACTTAAATTGTTTTAAAATGGATTGAAATAAAATAAAAACTTTTAGATTATCTTTTGTTTTAAATTTCGAGGACGAAATTCTTTTAAGGGGGAAGGAATGTGATATCCCGGGATTTCGAGGAATTTAAAATGTGATAATCTCTTAATTTAAATTGATAAAATTGTTATTTTCAAATATAAATAACCAAATAATAATGATATGATGTATTAATTATGATATAGATTGAATTATAATAAGAATAATTATTTTAATTGTATTATTTTATAAATTTGATTTTTAAATAGATTTATCATTTCTAAAATTAATAAGTATTGTTTTAATATATTTGGGTATAAGAATATACGAACAAGACTTTTATTTAAAATAAGGCTTTTGTTTATTTTTGTCTTCCTTAAAGAGATTTTGTATATAAATTTAGAAAGTATTTATTTAATAGTAAATAAATACAAAAGATATTTTTACACTTAAAAATGAATGAAATACATTGTATATAATTTTATTAGAATATAAATGGGTTTTATTTTATTTTCTTTTAAAGATTTCATTTATTTATAATATAGGAAAGCATTTATTAAATAAAATATGTATTTATCTATTTAGGAAATAAATATAAAAGCTTTTAAAATCTTTTAAAAAAAAAATAATAATATAAAAATAAATAAGGACAAGTGTTAAGTTCTAAACATCTTAAGTAACATGTGTTAACATAATAAGAATGGTATGAGACAAGTGTCATTTTATTATCATTTTCTTTGATTTTTAATAAACCATAAAATTAAGTTTATAAAAGCCTACATCTCTATTTCCTTTTTCTTTTCTAATCTCATTTCTAAACAAAGACAAAACTAAAATCAGAAAATTATTCAAACCGAAATCTCCTCCAAACCAAATCTGAAATAATCTTCTCAAACCAAAACTGAAATCATTTCCAAACCAAGAATCTACAAACTGAAATGATCATCTTCAAAACCAAAACCAGATAATTATTCAAACCAAAATCATCTCACAACCAAAAGCTAAATTCATTTCTCAAACCAAAAATATACAACCTGAAGCCATTGTTCTCAGACCTGAAATCTTATTTCAAACCAAATCAAGGCCCTGTTAAACATTGTACAAGTTCAAAACAAACCTGCAATGTTTTTAAGACCTGTGACAATCATCCTTCAAGCCTGTAACCATTTGCTTGTTTCAAAATCAAGTCTGTCACCATTCCAAGTGCATGCAAGAGCTTTTCAAAATTTAAAAGGAATCAAGGAAGTCAAATTGAAAGCAAGTTCCTGTTTTTAAAAAGAAATGAAGCAGATGAAATTTCAAAAGCTTCCAGTTTTCAAAAGATTCCAGTTTATCACTTCTCTGTTCAACATTAAATAGGTGAGTAAACATCTTTTTCAAAAGCTAAAATAGATATAAACTTGCTTTCGAATGATTTCTAAAATGAAGTATCTTTGCATGTTTATTTATATGTATATACTCTGTATGCATGTGAGAATTGAAGTGTGTATGTCTGATTTAAATTGTTAATATGCTCTGTTCATCTTAAATAGGTGAGTAAACTAAAATTTAAAACAGTTTTAAATTTGTTGCATGTGGTAAATGTTTGAAGTAAAATTTTGCTGTATGTTTGAATATATGTGTGCATGAATGTTCTAAAGCTGAATGTATGTATTTATGTATCTGTTTTAAAAGTGTGCATGTTTGATTGCATATGTATACCTCTCTGTTCATTGTTCACAGTTTGAAGTTTTGATCGAAATTCAAAATCTTTTCATCTGTTCTCTGTAAGGCTTTAGGATTCAAACAAGATTTGTTTGTTTAATTCTAATCTAAGTTTTGAAAATTTTAATTAAGCAAGAAAAGTAGAATATCACCTGTAAAAGAAAAATGACAGTAAGAATTTTATACATATGTCGAAATTCAAACTCTAAAATCCTAAGTTTTTCTTTTATAACCTGAATCGTTGACTTAAATCATGATTTTTAAGAATAAATTCATAATTTTTAAAATTCTATTAAGTGAGATATCGGGTTTTGTTCAGAAAGTAAATTATGGGTCTTTTCTGACAATCGATGGAGTTTGGTTGGTCGAGATTGCTACTGGAGGTGGTTGTGAGGTCGTTGATCATGGCAAAAATGGTAGGTGGCTTTAATCTCCACCGTGGCGGCAGCAGTTCGTCAGAGTAGGGTTAAAACCCAAAGAATGTTCGATTTTGGAATTTGAGGCATTGTTGTATCTCGAGTTGATCGAGTGGCGTTAGATTTTGAGGATAGTAGCTTGGAAGGCTAGGGAAGATGTCATCGCAGTTGCCGCGAATCCAGTGATCGGAGACGAGAGATTAGAGGCGTTTTCTGGTGATGTTCAAGTTTTTGTGTCTGCTGAGTAGCTCGATTTCATTTGCGAGCCTTTGATTGAGATTGGGTGTTTGGAATAGGATGCTGAGGCGATCGTGGATATGTGGGAAGCTTTGGCGATGGTCGGAGGATCACCGTTGGCGGTGCACGGTGCACAGTGGCATGGAGATGTCAGTGTTGTTGAGTTTGGGTTCGTTTGTTTTTCTCGAAGTTGGTCTCGTGAAAATTAGGTTTTGGCTTGGGTATGTTGTAGGGACGTACGCGAGTATTTAGGAAATAACTGTTAAAGTTTTAACAGTTTAAATCTAAACAAGCAGTTTTAAAATTTGCTCGGGAGGAACTCGGGTAGATAAGGGTTTTGGCTCGGGTTGTCTTCGGGTTGTTTGTGAGAGTGAGTGAAAACAGTTTTAACAGATAAATTTTTTAAAACCAAACGGTTTTAATTAGACTAAACTCTGTTTTAAAAGAAAAATAAGAAGAAGAAATACTTGGTTTTGTTTCAAGTATAAATGACTTAAACCCAAAGAAAATATCAAACCAGTTTTTATAATTTAAATAAAGAAAGTAAGTTTAAACTTTAAATAATCAAGTTAAATAAATTTCTTGAAAACTCATTTCTTTGTAATGAATGTTTGAATAAATTAATTTGTATGATTGATTAATTTAAATGTATTAAGTAAAATCCTTAAGTTATTTTCAAACTGAATTTGAAATGTGATAAGGTAATTAATAAAGGAAATGTTTTTTTTTTATCTTAAAACTTAATTAAAGGATGATAGTTAATGAGAAAAGTTAAGAATGATTAATTAATGGAATTAGTTATTGATTAAGGACTTATTAGTTAACAATTAAGGGTTTCAAGTGTTTTATTAATTTGTAAATAAGGATTGTTAACCAATTAAAGATAAGTAGTTAATGATTATTTATTTTTAAACTTAATTAATGATTTAATTAAGTGAGTTAATTCTAAGATAAAATGTTTTATTGATAATGTTTTATCTTTAAATAAATTAAGATTTTTTAATGAGTTAATTAAGTTAAATTTATTTATTTAATTAATTTTTGATAAGGATTAATTAAGAATTAATTAAAATAGTAATTAAGGGGTACTTAATAAAGTTTTATTAAGTAATAATTAAGTTTTCTTAATTAATAATTAAGAAATTATAAATTTATAATTAAAGTTAATTAAGGATTAATTAACTGTTATTAAGGTTAGTTAATTATCATTAAAGATTAATTAATAGATAATTATGGATTAATTAAATTGGTAATTAAGGTTGTTAATTAATAATTAACTTTTATTAATTAATAATTAAGAAGTAATTAATTAGTTAATTAAGTTTAATTAATTAATTATAAAAGTAATTAAGGATTAATTACTTTGTATTAGAAGATATTGATTAATAATTAAAGTTTATTAATTAATAATTAAAGAATAATTAATTAGGGATTAATTAATTTGTTTAAAGGGTAATTAAGGATGAATTACTCAGTTATGATTTAAGAAATGAATGTGATTTATTTAAGTTAATTAATTTGTTAATTAATTAAGGATAGTCACTTGGTAATTGATTAAGTATAGTTACTTAATAAGATTGATTAAGTATAATTACTTAGTGTAAGTAATTAATAAATAAATTACTGTATGTAATTGGAGTAATTATTTAAGGTTGATAAATGAAAGTAATTGATTAATGCATAATTAATTAATGTAATTAATTAAAGAATAATGTAATTAATTATAGTTAATTAATTAATGGAAGTAATTAATTAAGGATCATTAGTTATTATAATTAAGGAGAGTAATTAAAGGTTAATTACTATAAATGATTAAGGATAATTAATTTGTGAAATTAATTAAGGATAATTACTTTATGTAATTAATAATTAATCAAGAGTGATTAATATTTAATGATTAATTAATTAAATGGATTGTAATTAATTAATGTTGATTAAGCAAAGATAGGAATTAATTCTTAAGTAATTAATTTAATTTAAGTTGATTAAATTAATTATAATAGAGATTAATAAATGGTTGCTTATGAATGATGGTTGAGTAGAATGTCTGATTTGGTTGATATCTATTGGATGATATACTATGATATTCTGTGATATGATATTAGATATATCTATGATAAATGTGTGATATTTATCTATGTTAAAGCTGTGTGAATTCAAGTATTGAATTGAATTGTTTAAACCTTTAAACAACTTGGCCTTAAAAGATACGTTTTGGATTTCGATGAGACCGGGATCGGGTTTCCGTATACCGGATTTCCAGGTCTGGAGACCCGAATACCACATCGATCCAAATTAACGATAGGTCGTGAATCTCAAGTGAAGATGAAGATTCAGAGTGCAAGGGTTATTGTCGTTAACTCTGAGGGTGATTCCAAAACGATTGTAACGAGATAATGCCTTCGGTTTCGTTCGAACCCGGAACGAACTTGTATGGATTGAATGATTTCAGAACATCGTCAGGTGGACGATGAGCATTCTAAGTGAAGTGTTCTGATTAAAGGTAATCGTGACCTCAAGCCTCATCAACCGGGAATGGCTAAAACAGGGGAGGTGCAGCAAGGCTTCGTGGGTAGCGCCCACTGAGAGTAAGGTCATCCCTGTCTAGATGTCCCTTTCTATTTTCGACTTAGTGGTGCGGTTGATGTACACAACCGTGGGGTGATTTTATTCGGAATTATCCAGTAAGGGATGGTTCCGGCTTTGTGTTGCAGGGGAGCGGGCGTACTCCTCGGTACGGTGATCTAGGCCACGTACTGTGACGGGCGGTACCCCAGTAGCCCTGCCATTGTATGGAAATCCAACTTCCAATAAGTGATAACGGTCTTGATTGTATACCTATGTATGCTGGAATTTAATAATGTAACAATTTCAGCTATTTCATATTTATTTGAAAACCCTAGACCTATTATAATATAACCAGATTTCCTATCAAGTTTTGGTTAGCGTAAGGTAAAAACTTTTCCATGTTTATGTGTGGGAAGTCTTACGTGATACCTTTTGATTTCAAAGATTTTGAAGTTAAGTAAGTTAAACCGTTTACTCACACCAGACCCATGTCTGACCCAAGTGTTTATTTCTGTTTTATATAAACTCTTGGGTACTCAAATTTTTACGAGTAGCCAAGAGAGTCAGGTTTGCTTTGACGAGTTATCTGGAGGAGCAATGGAGCAGGAGGCTTCAGCGCTGTAGAGATATAGTAGTTCCGCTGTGTTGATCTCTAAGTCATTGTTATCTGTGTTGTATCTTATATTGTAATGACTAGACAGATGTTTATAACTGTCTAGTATGTGTTGTATAAGCTGTGTATCTCTGATGTATATGATACAATGTAATATCTTATTTGATTAATATAATTTATTCGTTCCGCTGTTTAGATTCTGATGTGTTTCTTTCTTTCTTCTCTATCTTATCTCTTTTCTATCCCTTTCTTTCTTCTTGATGATACGACTTTTTGTGGAGAAAAAGCCGGGTCGTCACAAAAACGGAAAAAGAATATAAGAAATTGCTTAAAAATTGAAAACAGGGTCCAGAAATTACAAATAAATCACTATTGACTTTGGAAAATTAACAACTTCATTTTAAAAATATTTTAAAACAAAAATGTGAAGTAAAATAATTCATTTATATTTTCAAAATGAAATAAATAATTAAATTTAGAGAAATTAGAAAAAGAACTAAAGAAATTGCTTAAAAATTCAAAACAGGACTTAAAATTTACAAATAGAATATCACTAGTTTTAGAAAATTTCTATTTCACTTTAAAACAAATAAAAGGTCAAATAAATAAAATAAATGAGGAACAAAATAAAGTGGGAATGAGAATCAAATAAGATTTTAAGAAAAAAATATAAAAACAAATAAAGAATTACTTTAATTAATTGAAACTGGAAATTAGAATTTTAAACAAAATACAGCTAACACTGGAAAATGCCAATTATATCTTTAAAATGTTTTAAACCAAAGTATATACATAACATGTTATTTTACCCATATAAATATAAATTATAATATTACATGACCAAATAAAATATTATTTATACAATTTAAAATAAACAATTTGTTAAATACAGCAAATTACACACAATATTGAAAAAGGCATAACTTTCACATTATAAATCAGATTTCAACGAAACGAAAAGCATTATTCTTAAAATTTTATTTACTTTCATAATAAAAGATAAAATTCAAATTTTCAAACTTTCAAATTTCTAAATTAAAAGTCAAAGTTTGACCATATTGACCAAAATTCACTTTTCTGGAAAATATTCTTTTTAGTCATGTTTGGAATTCTAATTCACATCAAAATCAAAATTTATATTTAAAATAACAAAATTTATTCATTTTAATAAATAAAATAAAGTATTTAAATCAGGAAATTAATTAAAATAACCAAAATATACAATTAAAATAATCACAAAATACAGGGTTGTTACACTCCCCCCCACTCAAATCTTTTCGTCCTCGAAAAGGAATAAGGTACTGAAAACACAGAAAAGATAAAATGGAATAGGATTAAGACAAGATGACAAGAAGATTAAAATTATACCTGATAATTGTTGTTATGGGTAAGTTTAATAAGGTGGAGAATAGGAATAGCTAGAAGGGAAAATAGGACGAAAGACAAGGATGAGCCATTAATTTAAAATTGTTGGTTGAAGAGGTAAACAATATTTAAAACACTTTAAAATCTTTTAGAAAGGAAATAACTGATCAAAATATCCTTTATAATATTTTATCAAAATACTTTTTAACTCGATGTCTTAACAAGTTTACTTTCGTTCCTGCAGACTCTGGCCATGCGTTGATTAGGCGCAAAGCTAGAATTCTCCAAGTACTTAGTAGACTTGTTTCAACACCCAGTGAAAATACTTGAAAAACCTTTAAAACAGATATGGAAAGTACAATCCAAACAAAAACAAACAAAACCTTTGTCTAACCATGGTTCGCAGATACACAATGGTTACGCCTGGATCCCCCAGGAAACAATCCATATCCGTAAGCTTTCTCAGCCCTACAAGTTACGCCATGATGACTAGTAGAATGCAGGATACACAATGGTTACGCTTGGATCCCCCAGGAAACAATCCGTACCCCCAGGCAAGACTCAGCCAAGCATTTGCGCTACTATTCGCGACCTACACAGATTGCAGGATACACAATGATTACGCCTAGATCCCCCAGGAAACAATCTGTACCCCTAGGCAAGACTCAGCCAGGCAGTTGCGCTATGCAGTCACGAGAGAACAATAAGACCATGGGTAACGCCATGGAATTCGAAGGACACTCGAGTATCATATCCGGAAAACCAAAAATCAGAGAGAATAATATCGATAGAATGAATCCAAGATGTGGCCACAAATCGGATATCAAGCAGAAGGCACTTTCCATATCTTTACTTCGAAAATATGTATCATATAGTACCTTTTCAAATCACTTTCAAATATCGTATTTATATAAAATCCATTATATATAAGATTTAATTTTCAAATCGAATACTTTCCAAAAACAATAGTATATCAAGTCATACTTATATAGACTTCAATTATATAAGATTTCACTTTCAAATTGAGTACCTTTTCAAATCTATAGTTTTCGAATCAATTTCATACTCATACAAATCAATTTTATATAAGTTCGACAACTCCCAAATCAAGTGTTTAGTAACATAAGGTTCTCAAATTTCAATTTGTTTCAATATTAGTTCAATTTCAAAATCATATACAATTTCACCAAATTATTTCTTCTCAAATTAATTATCTTTAGTTTCAAAGTTTCCAAAATAATAGATTTAGAAAATAAATCCAAATTTCCAAATCAATATAATTTAAGTCAACCAATTCATTTCCAAAATCAAATGTTTTCAAAATCATCTTATACTTACGTAAGGTCTATCTTACATAAGGATCAAATTTTCAAAATAATTTCGCTGTATGAAGAGCCATATGGGATTGAATATCTTTGCTTTTATGGGTTATATATCTTTGTAATTTAAATTGGAAATTTTCTTTTAGTAAGCAAAGATATTCTAACTCGACGGCTTTCAATTTCAGCGTCAAAATATATCAAAGATATTAGAATATAAGATGTACATATGTCATCATTTCGCAAAGTCACATTCGATCGCTCGCTCGATCACACAAGTTCGCTTTCGAACTAGTATTGTCCATTCACTTCCCTAATGCGGATTTCGATATGGTTTCTCGACTAGAAGCCATCAGTCTCCTTGCATAGCCATATACTATGATAGAGAATTCTAGAATCGAGCCCAAAATCCATATCAAATATTCGTCATCAAGAATCGAATGAAAAATCCTAACACGAAATGGTGTAATTCACCTCGAACTTGTGTACTCAAACTTGGATCAAATTAATTATGCGAATAAAACAGCATACATACAACTTATATATTTATTCCAACTTGTTACCTATATAGTTTCATAAAGATGTTACTAAGTTAAAACACTTAAAATTTATTCAAAATATTTTGAAGAACAATTTCTTTTCAAAACATTTCAAATCTAAATTTCATATTAGAAAAAATTTAAATTGCCTTATTCATTTACTTAACAAAACAGTTTCAACTTATTTAAATCAGATTACTTCATACTTAAACATTCAAAACAAACTTATATACTTTATCAAATTACTTTTCAAAATTTCTTAGCTTTGAAAAGTTAACCTTGATTTGGAAGTGCTCGAACCTTTAAAATAGTTGAAGAAATCATATTTCAATCCAAGAGTTGGAAATCACAATTAAATCAGTAAATCCATTCCAAAAATAGGGTTATATCAAATCAAATCCAAAACTCAAGGACTGAACACCGGCTCATTTCAAATTTTACAAATATATATACATATATCTTTCGAATATCACATCACACTTCGGAATTTGAAATCTAAATTGGTTTCACAAATCAATCGCATAGCAATGCTACCGAAGTGGCCTCTCCCTCACTCAGAAACTCGAAAATCAATGTCGATGATGCGTGCACTCATCACCGAAATTATTTTCCAGCGACACAAGTGAGTTCTGGACTTCCATTTACTTTGAAAACTTCTTTGAAATTCCTTCAAAATCATTAAAACCCATTAAAATCATTGAAACATTACTTATTCGGAAAAATAATTTCAATCATATTATTTATTATTTCAAAATCTTAAAACCAGTTCCAAAATGCCGAAGTTCAATCACTTAAATTCAGATTCAAAACCTTCAGTTATAAATCATTATATATGAAACCATTTCTTATAAAATTTTCACAATTTCAAATCCTTTCAAAACTTCAAATTCTCATTTTTTTTAAAAGGTATATAATCCTTATCAAAAACATTTCATCTTTATATAAAAATATGGTCATCCTTATCAAAATAAAACTACGATGAATACAAAATTTTTAAAAGACAATCAACCACAAACTTTCCAAGGGACGATTCAAGGATGGATTTCAAAGCAAAACAGAGATTCAAATTTAGAAGGACTCTAATCAAATAGAATTCTAATTCAAAGATAGGCTCAAACGAAGATAAGATAATTAAATTACCAAATACAAGATGGATAAGCCTATATGAATCGCGGGTGACCTTAATCGGTCAACCGTGATTTCAGGAATATAATCGATGCGAAAATCTATGGAAAATCGACCTTCGATTGCCAGAGATAGAATCTAAATATAGCAGAAGATAGAAAACATCATAAACCGAGGATACAGAAATCTCCGGTGAATCAATGCCAATTATAATCATTCAAAGATTGGCGGAATCGCCACCCTATAAAGGTCATACAAAGTGGAGTGATGCAATGCTCCAAAATCAAAAGAATACAATTAGGGGAGATAGGAATGGATTTCAGAACAAGTGAGCATTCCAAAAATCAAAGGAATCTTATTCGATAAGAATCCAAACGAAGATTAGAGAAATATAACCTATATCGATACAGAAAAATTCCCATTCAAAATTTGGAAAGACTCGAATTCATAACATACGAAAACAGAAGCATAAATATCTTTAGTTGGACAACTTTAGCTAAGCAAAAGATACAACAGAGTTTACTCAAAGCATCCTAACAAACTACTGATTTTGCCATACCCAAAATAGATTCCTATCAACAAAGGATCTAGATCAATCAAGAGAGAAGTTCAAAATTTTAGAGGATCCTAATCAAAGAAATTACTAACAAGGTGGATACGAAAGGAATGAAGTTTAAGAAATATTTTACTTTTAAAGCAAGGAAATTTATATCAAAATAATCTTTGAAAATTCTTTAAAAATCATTTGAAAATCATTTTATACTTCGAAAATACGTTCTCTCACAAAGAAATGATTCTGAGATTGATTTCACTTATTCTAGGGTATTTCTACCCTATCTCTAATGAGTTTTTGCTCCGCAGGCTAAGGTTTGCCTAAAACCAAAGCTCTGATACCAACTGTAACGACCCGGTATTTTGGACCATTCAAATCGACAATAATACACACATGTCTGGCTTGAATAATTCAAAATAACAGATTGTAAATAAATTTGGAGCAAATGAAATCAAATACACAGAATCACAGACACAGAACATATCAGAATAACTCGCAGCGGAATATAAAAAACCATAGTAGTTCATGAAGCTACTATAACAAACTCTCAAAACATAATACATAATATCTGCTTGAAAACATATACAATAGACATCTCAAATAAATAGAAGTTTATGAATACCAGAACTGAAATAGAACAACTGAACTGAAAGGAACAGATAACTAGAAAGCAGAATCTCCAGCGATTCCTAGCTCCAGAAAGAAATCCAAAGCTAAGCTGTAAATACTCAGGCTGACCCGAGCGTAAAGTAAAACACAAAACACTCGAGTCAGGACAATATATACTTATATAATGTAAACCAACTCAAGTGAACTGTAGTAGAAATGCACAATAACTCAAAGGATGCTTGGGATCGCCCATCCTTTAAGGATCAGTTAAACTATAAATTAAATACATCCCGTGGTTAAAATTTCAAAATGGTATTTTATACTTTGAAATCAAATATCATTTCAAAATTCAATATCCTTATAAAATCCATTTCAAAATATCAAAATATCATATTTCAAAATAATTTATATTTCGAAACAAATTACTTCATTTTAAATCATAAAAATGAAGTTATTATATTTAATAATTAAATTATTAAATTTCCAAAATTTTAATCTTTCAAAGTTCATTCGTTCACTTAAATTAATTAAAATAATGGAAATTCAACTTTCGCAGCATTAAAAAAATGCTACGGAAAGTCACATTTAAAACAGTTCAATTTAACAAAAGACAGCATTTAAAATGCTGTAATAGGGTTACATTAGTTTCAAATAAACTTAGTTAAATTCAACCATTATAACATTTACAATAATGCTATAATAGCCTTTAATTAAATTTATCCATTTTGTTCATTATTATCAACTACAGCATTTACAAATGTTGTATTATCATTTACATTAGAATTAATAGCATTTCAGAAATGTAGTTAATTAACTTCAAATATTCAGTATAATTTCACAAACAATTATATTTTTATATAAATCATTTTTAACTTAAAAAATCATATAATTTCACTTTTAAAACAATCATTCAAATACCCTTATATTCATGATTTTATAAAGTTAAACCTCCATTCAAAAATCAAAATTTAATAATAATTCACTTTTTAAATTCCAATATTAAATTATAAATTCATTAAATTAAATTAACTTAACACTTAAGTTTAAATTTTCAAATATAACTTAATTCCATTTTTTTATTTACTTAACTTAAAATTCACTTTTAAGCCAAATTCACAAATTTCCAATTTTAGTTATATTTCAAAATTTCAACTTAAATATTCATTCATTTCACATTTTAACTTTATTCAAAATCATTAATATAATATAAAAATCATTAAAATTCACTTTAATCCAAATTATCATGAATTTATCACATTTCACATTTAATTTAAATTCCAATTATCACCAAATTAAAATTTCCCAAAATAACTTACATTTCAAATTTTCTAATTTTACCATTAATTTATTTCACTTATAAATTTTCAGAAAATCAATAATGCTTTACAAAAATCATTTTTATTTAGTTTAAATCAAAATATCATAATATTTACATTTTTAAAATATTTTAAAAAAATTTATATGTCATATTTTAACCACGGGTCTGTATTTCATTTCTAGTCTAGGTAAAGTGATACGGGTAATATATCATTTCAACCTGTAATTTACAAAGAAAACCCGGGTTTGATCATTTCAAACCCGCAATCCCAAGGAAATGAAAAAATAATTGAAAATCATTCAGGCCTATCATTTCAGCCCATAATGATTTTCTCCTATTCTAAAGTCCGTTCGGGTATGTATCATTTCAACCCATAGTGATTTTAATCTAAAGGGAACTTGCAGTGTGATAAACTGATAAAAATAATAGAACAGCGTAATATAACAGTAACATATAATATAATAGGTGTTTAAGCATGGGTGAACATCATAAAATCATAACATAGCAAGTGTAACATGATAATGCATTTTACAGATTCAAAAGGGGTCAATTCACTAGTTATATATGTACATATTGTCTGGTGAGAATAACTCACCTGTTAAGCTGGAGATTTGCCAACAAAGCTCACAACACAAAGATTACGAAGGCACGACAACTCTAATACAATTTGAGTGTGGAGAGAAAATCCAATGATATAGATCTTGTGTTACAACCCAAACAAAAATCAAAGCAAACCATAAATTTCAATACACTAGAAATGAAATAACTTTTAAATAAAAAGAGATACGAATGCCAAATCTTTTGCCTTGCTTTCTCTATTCTTTTGTCATGGCCTAGGGATGCTTTTGGCTCTGGTTTGAACAAGTTTGGCTTAGGTTTGGTCATGTGTATGCATGGCCTAGGTAGTAGAATATGAGGAGGAAGTTTATACAAAGGAATATGAAGAGTTTAAGGCAAAATAGGTGGGTTTTGTTCACAAAAATGGCTCGGCCATGGGCTTGTGTGGTCAGGTTAGAGGGGTATGGATCAGGTCAGTGGAAGGAAAGTTGTGTGGTGGTCTGGCCAAAGGTGGTGGAGGCGGCCTAAGGTGGTGGTGGTGGTGGAAAATGGAGTGGTGAAGCAATAGTGGTAAACAATCATGTTTTTATGGCTTGTTTTGCAATTTTTTGTGGAGTTTTGGCATCATGGTGGCTCGGCCTTGGTCAAGACCAGAGGAGTAGCTGGTGGTGATGGCAGGGAAGAGATGTAGGGGGTGGTGGCCGTGGATATGGAGTGGAGGCCATTCAAAGAAGCAAAGAAAACAAGGCAAAATACATGAAAAATGAGAAGAAAAGTGTAAAAAGTAGCCATTACCCATAGATTTTTCTTGAAGCCATGAATGAATGAGAAGGTAAAATGTTTTTGGGTGAATGGAGGCTGAAAACTCACGGCTACAAACCAAAAATGCACAGCCAAGATAGTAATTGAGGAGTTATGGAAAATGAAAGGACAAAGGAGATGAAAGGACTTAAGGTAAATAAGCTTTTAAAACTCTTCATATTTCTTTTTCTTTATATTCAAATAAAACAAAAATAAAATCAGTAAATTGACTTTAAAACCGAAACAAAGTAATATAAAATAAAAATAATTAATTAATTTTAAAGAAAACGGAAAAAGAATATAAGAAATTGCTTAAAAATTGAAAACAGGGTCCAGAAATTACAAATAAATCACTATTGACTTTGGAAAATTAACAACTTCATTTTAAAAATATTTTAAAACAAAAATGTGAAGTAAAATAATTCATTTATATTTTCAAAATGAAATAAATAATTAAATTTAGAGAAATTAGAAAAAGAACTAAAGAAATTGCTTAAAAATTCAAAACAGGACTTAAAATTTACAAATAGAATATCACTAGTTTTAGAAAATTTCTATTTCACTTTAAAACAAATAAAAGGTCAAATAAATAAAATAAATGAGGAACAAAATAAAGTGGGAATGAGAATCAAATAAGATTTTAAGAAAAAATAGAAAAACAAATAAAGAATTACTTTAATTAATTGAAACTGGAAATTAGAATTTTAAACAAAATACAGCTAACACTGGAAAATGCCAATTATATCTTTAAAATGTTTTAAAACCAAAGTATATACATAACATGTTATTTTACCCATATAAATATAAATTAGAATATTACATGACCAAATAAAATATTATTTATACAATTTAAAATAAACAATTTGTTAAATACAGCAAATTACACACAATATTGAAAAAGGCATAACTTTCACATTATAAATCAGATTTCAACGAAACGAAAAGCATTATTCTTAAAATTTTATTTACTTTCATAATAAAAGATAAAATTCAAATTTTCAAACTTTCAAATTTCTAAATTAAAAGTCAAAGTTTGACCATATTGACCAAAATTCACTTTTCTGGAAAATATTCTTTTTAGTCATGTTTGGAATTCTAATTCACATCAAAATCAAAATTTATATTTAAAATAACAAAATTTATTCATTTTAATAAATAAAATAAAGTATTTAAATCAGGAAATTAATTAAAATAACCAAAATATACAATTAAAATAATCACAAAATACAGGGTTGTTACAAGAAGACCAGATGAGGCTGGTGTAGGGTCGCGCCCTATACTTCAACTATTAGCCCTTAGCTAAAATAAGTCCAAAATTCCAGTGAGTAGGGCTTTGTCATAGGTGGGACTAAAATGAGGTTACACACAGAAGAGAATATATAGAGTAAAGAAAGGTTATTGGTGAGCCTGCAAAACCATTAGGTTCAGTTGGCGCTAAAAAAGAAAGTTAAGGGCAGTCAGTCCGATATTGTGTCCGAATTTAGATTATTGAGTATGTCTTGTAGGCCCGAGTCAGCCAATGGTTATAGTTAGCCAGATAAAACTATAGTGTGGATAGATGGTCCATTGATTTCCTCAATTTTTATGCAAATATGTACTTGCTATTATTGTTATAATCAGTTTGATTGTAGAATTTTGATTTGCAAAATATATGCTTTTTAAAGGGATATTAGTGAAGAGAAACCCGTTCCGCTAAGCGGCGTGGTCTCACTTAATATCAGTAAATCGAGATGTGATAATATTATTCATACCAAGCTTTATGTCTGACTCGAAGTTTATGTTTTCCCACCTAAACTCTCGGGTACTCAAAATTTAATTTGAGTGGATTAAGAGTTGATGTTTTTCAGGTTTATTAGATTGGACGAATAAGCTTCCGAAGACGTGCCGAAGGCAAAGTTAGCTATGTAGGAGCTATTTAGTTTTAATTCCGCTGTGATGTATTTATGATAGACATGTCTATCTAGTACTCTGATCATTCAAAGAGCATCTTCATACGTCGCTTTTGGCGTAATTTGTAATAATTATGTTTGATCAAAACTTGGAAATCGTTTTGGGATTATGTATATGAATATGAAATATTGATTTAAAATGTAATCAGGAAAGCTGTTTTGAAATCTATGTTGATTTTATTTTATATATATTCATATGGTTCTGATATTATGGGTACTACTAATATCACCGTATTTTGTCACCAGAAGTTAATACTATGGATGACTGCAGCATCGGTAGCGTTTAGGTTCGGCCTCAAGATAGGGGATGTTACATTCACTATACATACCTAAAAGGAAAAAGAATAGTGTACTATTTTTGGCCATGCACTATTTTGTGCCACGCTATTTTGTGCCATGCTATTTTGTGCTTTGCAAAATAGCACGCTATTTTGCGCTGTAGATGACACTCGCGTTAGTATAAGTCAAATAGTGCACATCCTGCGCTATGCATTATTTTGCGCTATAGTGCGCGCTATGATAACTCTGGTTAAAATAATGCGTGTTTGTCTCTCATAATACTAACATGTTTTCTTCAAATCATATGTTGTTTTCTCACTTTGTGTGGTTGATAAATTTCCTCTTATTTTTTCCTCTTTTGTAAATATGTTCTACATTTAATTCTTTGCTATAATATTTTGAATAATATATGTTTTTAGCTGTGCAAATATCCGTTTAATTGAAATTAAAGCGAAATTGTAACAAAATATATTTGTTTATCAAAATTATACATCCAAACGGTCGATTTCCCCACCATTGTATGGTTGTACTAGTTTATTTGTCAATGAGATGAACTACATGTACCCATAAAATTTTCCACTTACCATACATCCAACATTTGGAATAAGAAACCCTATGTGTTTATAATCAACCGGTTCATTTTCCGCTCTGACTATCGGTAGTTTCCATAATTTCTGTTCTTTTCAAAAAATTTGGAAATTTTTCTTTGATTCTAGTATATGAATTTTGTTATTCATTGATATAAATAAGCTTATAATGATCCTATAATCACTTTGTACTACATAATTCAATACGTATAAATTACATGTTTTGACGAAAAATATACAACATATAATAATTTTAATATAAAGGATTGTTTTTACAAGCGAGGGTTTATTTATCAATACTATCTAATATACACTAATTCGAAACGGTATCACTGACGTGCTATAGTCATGTATCTGAAATTATGAATAAAATGATTTTTCATGATCGAATTCATTAATATTAATATATTTTCCTGTAAACAAATAGAATTTGGAATGCAATTCATATTCCAATTAATAATTTAAACCATCAATCAACCTATTATTGACAAATTCATATCCTAATTCATGATTTAGTTGTTAAACTAAATCCATTTACTGATTTACATTTACATGTCTACCCGGTTAATTTTCAACCATACTAACCCAGTAGCCCACTTAAATGGATACTACGTCCCTTGTTCATCCGTTCCCCACCCGCATTCGAGCCCGATTCGTCCAGTATCTCAAATTCCCAAATAGCTGCCCAAAAAATAAGAAAAAAAAAAGGGGAAAAAAAACTCCATCAATCTTCTTGACCGCAGTAGAAGACAATCTTATGTATGTTTCAATAGATGAACTTTCCTTTTTACACAATTGAAATCTGGAACCGGATTTTCATTGAATTTCAGTCCTAACCATACTTGATAAGGAACGTAACGGCCGGAGGTCGGATTATGGTACCTTGAGCTAATAAAACTTATTTTGCACTTCATCATTTCCCCCTAAATCGCTACTATGAAATCGTAGTATGGTTTGGTTTTGCTTTTTTTTTTCTGAGCACTACAAGTTACACTCGTCAATTTTTGAAATGTATATCTATTTAGACATTGAATTTTCCTTTATTACGGTGGCTGGAATTTTGGTATTCCATGTCATATTGGTATAAACTGGATTTTCGTTATATTTTCACCAAAACGACTATTTTACATTTATATTTTATTTAGACAATTCCTTGTAGAGTTGTATTTAGGGGTTTAATACATTCTCTAGTCCATTAATCGATTAATTGATATTTTGTTTTCCTTGAAACCAGACGCTGATGGGTGTGGAATCAAATTCTAAAGCAACACCAAAAATCATCATACTGAATAAAGCTTCCAAACTAGTAAGAACAATCTCATGTTGGTCATTTATGATTTGTGAATGTATTTTTGTTTCTTCTAGTTATAATCTGAGATATGTGGCGCATGAGATGTTTTGTAGAATTACATATCACTGAATTTTGCAAATTCAAGTTAGATTTAAGCTTTTGATGATTAAGCTACCATCCCAGAAAATTATTTTCGTAGCCTTAGATATTTCCCATTGGTTAAATGGATTCTTATCTGAAACAAAAACAGTTTTACCACTCATGCCCAGCTTTCTCACTTTTGACATGTGAAAAATTAAAAAAAAGTTCACTTGAAAACATTGTATGTTCTTCGTCCTGTATTCTTGATAATTCATTCATACGTCTAATAGCAATTTTGTTATACCCAAAAGCAAAATTTTAAATCTCTTTCATCTCGTCTAAGGTCTCCTCTGAGATTCCCCTTTTTGCGAGACGAGGTTTCAAATGTAATTTTTAATTTTTTTGATACTCACCTAACCAAGATATTAAGATCTCTATCCGAGATATAGAGCGAGATGTCGGTTTGAGATTTTGTTTGAAATCCAAGACTTAAAAGCTTGTTCAGAGGTCAAAAGAACATAAACTAGGTGAAAAAGGAAAAAAAATATTTTCCTTCCTGAGATTCATCTAAAAAATATCCAATTTGTTGTTGAATTCATTGAATTTAATGTCTATATATTACACCAGTTATGTAACATATCCAGATTCAGATAAATCACAGATTTATTCACCAATCCCAATTTTTGCTACTTGGATCAAAGGTTAACTTCTGATCACAAACTGAATAGACCAGTTTTTAAGCAACTTGAATTGGGTCAGTTCGTTTCGTTTCCAAGCTTGGTAGAGAATTAGGTGGGGAATGAAATCAGCTGTGAGAAGGGGGAACAAGTTTTAATATAACCTATCATAGATGTATGTTAGAACTCATATACACAATTTTTGGTAAGGATGTTTAAAGAACTGTTAAAAAGGCTTCAAAAGGGACATGTTTCATATTATTAGTATGAAATTCTATTTAATCATACTACGAGTTTCCGTTGATATTCAACTTGTCTATGGTACTAGTGCATATATATGACTGCTTATTTTGTTTGAGCATTGAATTTCTTGTATCAATGTTTGTGCAGAATCTAATAAATTAACTATGATATATAGCTTATGTTTTGTTGTTTTTCTGTTAATCCATTTTGTAACCCTTCAACGCTATGTAAAACTAATATTAGTTTTCATTTTTATACGTTGACAGGCTGAAGCATGGGTAAACGGTATGAGTAAATCTACCATATCAGACCATAATGAGATCCAATTTGAGGGTCGACCTGCAAGGTGTGTGTGTATGGGGAAAATCTATTTGGACACAAATAGATTATTCAAGGGGTGACACAATAAATGTCAACAATTAGATCTCCTCCTGAATTCAACCTCCAATAAGATCTAATGTCTATTGTGTCTCCATTTTATGTTTTATTTTGTGTCCTAATAGCCATCCCCGTGTGTGTGTGTTTGTTTGTGGGTGTGTGTGTGTGTAATTCAGTATAATCATTTGTTTAAATGGGTATTTATTATGGGATGATTATATTTATTTATTTATTATTATTAATTTGTTGGAAGGTTGGGATTAGGAGCAAAGGTTGCACCAAAAGTGAATACAGCACCTGTAATTACTCCTGTTGAAAGAAAATTGCTCGCAACAGTAAAAGCTAGCAGGAAACCTTTGGCAAAAGATTCCAAAAAAGACGGTCAAGTTCAAGAATGTGAAAGTAGCAGTGATGATGAATGTGAAAGCAGAACAAGTGCATTTGCCAAGAAGAGAGAATTACCCCTTGCCACATCTATTGAACCGAAGAAACAAAAAAGAAATTAATGTAACTACTGGTTCTAATTTGGATTATATATGATATGGCAATTATGCTTGCACTGAAACTTTAGCCTAATAGGCTGGCTTAGGGAAAAGGTAACATGCGTTTTGCTTCCTTTTTTTGCCAAATTGAATCTTATTTCTGTTAGAATTATAAATGTATGCATTTTCTTTATCTGAGCTACACTCGCTTCTTATTACCTCATTTGCATCCTAGTGTCCTTTTTTTCCCTCCCATTTTTAAGCTGCAAAATTCTGATTGATGTTATGTTTTCGTAGTTTCAAGATTGTCTATACAAAAATCAATTTAGGTGGTTGATTCTAATAAATCAAATCACATATATCGAATGGTTCTCACTGGTTTGCTTTTCCCAGTGGATTAGAATTTTCAAGCCGATCCATTTTTTTCGAAATGAAGTCCATAATATGGATTACATATCTTCAAATTACAGTATTGTTTGATATTTTGCTGCTAAAAATGCCAGGGGAGATAGTAAAGTGCTAAAGAAATGTGATGACTTTAGAAATTGGTTATCATATAAATCAAATTCACCCAAAAAAAAAGTCTATAGAAGCATACACCGTATTTAAATTCTCATATTATTCATCCTATCTTTGCAAAAAAATTATACTTGTTAACTGACTGATAATCAAATAATTTAGGTGAATTTTTGTGTGTTTGCGTGCATGTGCACATATGTGCATGCACTTGTGAGTGCATGCATGTGTGGTTTGATAGTTTTAGGTGCATGCCCAGTCCAAACACTTGCATGATCTGTTATGATGCCCAACTTAAGGAGTCTCAACTCAGCTTATTCCTGATTTGCTTATACTTGCTGGATAAGCATGTAAACCATCTTTGAGGTAGTTAACATTTTCCTGAACAAATGGTTTTATACCAACCAAATTTAGGAGATCTCTTTGTTGATTATTATGCCATACAATCAACAAATATATCGTTCGTCTTTCTGTTCATAATTTTCTCTATCAATAGCAAATTTTATACATTATTTATCAAAGGACATATCCTAAAATGATTCTACGTTCCGCGGAAACCAAGGTGATTTACCTTGTAAGTAGTTTCATATTACTTTAAGGTTTCATCCTCGGAAAAGAGTTCAGCGACGGCAGTTTGGCAAATAGTGGTCTACTGAACTTGTGTTAACACTTTCGAACTGTGTAGTTGGGCGAGGATGTAAGATTCTACTGTTTATTTTATTAATCGAATAAGTTATTATTAGTTAAATTAATAATTATTTATTAATAAATAGCAATTAAGAAATTATAAGTAATAAATAAATGGTGATTAATAGTTAATAAACAGTAACTAATAATTTGTAGTTTACAATTGATAATTAATAGACTTGAAATTAAAATACAATGATATGAAATTAGAATACACCTATGAATTAAAATACAACAACTACAAAATTGATATTACTCAATCCGAATCCAACAACTCAGTCCAATCCAATCAACGTTCTTCTGCAACAATCAACGTAGTTCTAATCTCACATGTATTGCAGTTATCCACTGTGCATTTTCTGAACTTGAACAACCATGCATTTGACATGTTGATTCCAATTTCTTGCGTAATTCGGAGGAATCTTTGCATTGATAATTTTTATATTCAACGTCTTCATTGTTGAACTTCCTTATGAACTATGAATAGCACATGCCACAATTACAATATTGACTTGTTTTTCAAAACTATATTAAGACATGTCGTGTAGTATATTACATTTCTTGTTTCAAACGTCCTACGATAGTCATACACAAATTTGTGTGGTATAAATTGAAGTTTTCGTTGTCATTTTTTGGTGCATTATGCTAGAGGATTCGAAAATAATAGGTGTGGATCTGTTGCGGGAATCATGAGAGACATGATGTGATTGCTTGATTTAAGGAGAGTGATTTTGTTCACACTTTTCTTTAAAGTGCGAACAAAACACCCGGCTCCTATTGGAGGAATTCAGGGGGTCTCATACGTGATCCCCCAAATTCCTTCAATAGGAGGAAAGTGTTTTGTTCACACTTTAAAAAAAGTGTGAACAAAATTGTATTCTGATTTAAGGGGTGCGCATTGATTTGTTTCACATATAATTTTGTTTTAGAAATTTCGGACACGACAGTTTTGTCGTTTTTTGGTTTATTCGAAGTTTGACAGAAATGCAGAATGTGATACTGTTGATTGCGATAAGGCGGTAGATTACCATTTTTAAGCCTGTTAGCTAAATCTACCAAATAATACTTGCTGGGTGGTGGATGTGGAAAAGTTGATTTTTCTTTAATATGTTTATGATTTAGAAATCTACTATCGTGAATAGTGCAATTTTAACTAGATATCATGAAACTAAATGCAAATTAAAAAACGACAACTAAGACGTGTACGGAGGTAGGCTTTCGATCTACAAAAACTGCTTTTCGATCTCTATCAATCTTGCATGGAATATGATTGTGACATTTTGAAAGAAAGACTGGATCATATCTAATTTTATCTTGAACAACAATGAAATCCGATGGTTTAATAATATCTTTGGCCATAAGCAACACCATATGCAACATATTATGCAAACAAATATTTATTATACTATAAGATCAACTGAAATTTCCACATACCATTCTATGTGATAAGTCGTGGCTAAATTGTGCATTAATTTATTAATTAATTTGGAAACTTTTATCTATGTAGTAGAAGTTAAGTCATGGTTATTGGACTGTTGGGCGTATCTTTCACAACCATGGAAGACCGAACCAAAACGAAGAAGGCACTACCAAACCAGAAGCATACTACCATCACCGGACCAGATCCTCGCTCCCACCATCGGACCAGATCTCATGTAACGACCTGTTATTTTGGACCATTCAAATCGACAATAATCCACACATGTTTGACTTGAATAGTTCAAAATATCAAATTGCTAATTTAAAATTTGGCAAAACTCAGCATATACAGTAAATAAATCAATCACAGAATCACAGACACAGAGTAATACAATAATACGCAGCGGAATAGATAAAATAGTAGTTCATGAAGCTACTATATAAACATCAGAGTTAGAAATAAAATACAACAGAATATCTCAAATGCAGTGAAGTCTTCAGTACAACAGATGACTTCTCTGAACAAATCAACTAGAAGAACTGAAAGCTGAGGCGATGGTTGGATCTCCAAAGGAAGCTCCAAGCTCCAAATGTGAGTCTCAAATGTTGTATCACTCGGTCTGACCCGAGCGTAAAGCAAAACACAAAACACTCGAGTCAGGATTAACATTCTTATATCAATAAATCCAACTCAAGTGAAATATCAACTGAAATACGAGTAACTTAAAGGATGTTTGGGATAACCATCCTCTAAGGATCTGTGAAACTATCTATAATGTAGAAATATACACTATAACACCGTGGTCATTCAATTAAATTTATACTTCAAACCAAAATATCATTTCATTTCAAATATATCCATTTTCCAAGATAGTATATATAGGTTAAATAATTTAAAAAGTAAAGTATTTATAATTTCCTCAAGTCTCACAAATCGATTCAAATCAACTCAAATTCCAAATTCAAATTTATTCAAAGTTCAATACATCAATTCAATTCAGTTCTCAATAGACCATTAAATTTTTAATATATTTCAAGGCTTTAATATTCAATATTTTCAAATTTAAATTTAACAGTTTCATATAGCTCTTGATTTAACTTCATTATTATTTAATCAGGGAATATTCACTTAATAAATTCAATATCATTTAACTAGCCTTAAATTTCATTTTTTTTCTAAATATTTCCTTAAATTTATTTAAACAAGAAATATTCATTAAATTATTTAAATCAAACCCGAGTTATAAATCATATCTTAAATCTCAATTTCAATAAGTTTCAAATCGGTTTAATTAAATAAAATTCTTTAATGAATACAATTTCAACTAAATTCAAATTATCTTCCCAACCTTAACTTATTCAAATTTTTACCAAAATCTATTTTGAAATATAAATTTTATACTTAACATATTATATGTATTAAATCCATCTTAATTAAATTAAATATCATTATTAAATCTATATATATCATTACCATTTATATATAAAATTTTAAGAATCAACATTTGCTAAAACCATATATTTCTTTCCAAAACCATTTATTTTCAAAATATTTATATATGGACCAACGGTGTCGGTATAAAATTTCATATCTATGGTCAAGTGATACGGATATTTATCATTTCAATCCGTAATTTTAAATACGTACGGGTAGCTATCATTTCGACCCGTAATCCCAATTTCAATTCAAATGAAAATCGCTTGGGTTTATCATTTCAACCCATAACGATTTTCTCATATCCTAAAGTCCGTTCGGGTATGTATCATTTCAACCCATAGTGAATTCTATACTAAAAGGGAACTTGCAGAGTGATAACAGGTAATATAAAATACAACAACAGGCATATATCATAAATAACAATATAATATAAACAACAGGATATGGTGTCATATCCCACAGGTGAACAGTTACAGATAATAGCATATATAACAATTTAAATAACTACAGCAGCATATTTCAATTGTCGTTTCAATTGAAATCAAATTTAATTAATATAAGAACGCTAAATCATGAGTGATTACTCACATTTCGAGGCTAGAGAGAATAGACAATGAAGTTGAGTTATGAATCCAGGCACGAATTCCAAAGCAAATAGGATTGGCACGAATTCGATGGGAAAACTGATAGATAAGGGATTTACGAAACCAAATTAGAACTAATTGATGACGACAAGTGGTATGAGTGAACTTATATGCATATAAAATCATGTATAACTATTTATGAAATCATATTCTCAATTCAGACAATTATAAATTTAAATATATATATATATAGGTATTTCACACTCATTGTTTAAATAAAAATACATAAATTTAGAACATATGTATTATACTAAAATTACAGTACACTAAATTATTTCTTAAAACTATTATATTATTTGTAAACTAATATATGTACTACGGTTATATATACTAACCTTATAGGAACTTTACAGCATAAACAATCTACATATAAAATCCATATCTACTAATGTATAAATAACTAGTTGTAGACCAATATACATATATGCTCGATAAGTAAACCAATATATGCAGATCTATGAACACTTATATGCAGATTTCATTTGTAAACAGTATAAACCATACTTTGAACAAAGATGTGCAGAACAAATATATATCAAATTCAGGTTATAAGCAAGATATATGCAGACAAGTTAAAATATAACTAAAAGCTTCGCATACTACTTATATAGCTCATATACAACTATAAACTTATGTAAACTGATGTGTGTAAAGTTTTTTTTTATAAATCTAACATATGTAACTTTCTGAAATCTTTATACAGCGTCTCAAAGATCATTATTTCTCTAACACATTATCACAGCCTATATGTTATAAATTTTCTTCATAATATGTATATTAAAGTTGAAAACACTAACACAAATTCAGCTATAATACTTCAAATATCCATACTCAAAACCATATGTGTATATTATAACTTTATATAACTTATATATGTACATCACTACTGACATATGCACACATTCGAATACGAAATATGGCATCAAACTAATTACAAAGCTGTATATATCAAATACAGTACAATTTATAACGAAACTCATATAATATTAGGACATGCGTATACTGTTAATAAGATATATATATATATATAACCTTTATATACAGCTTATAACTTTTATGACTAACCAAATATACATTAACAGAAAATATACATATAAAACTAAAAATATATCCTTATATCCCTAATATAAAACAATGCAAATACCAGACACTTACTTTATTTAGTCATTAACGTAGAAAAGGGAAGGCACACGAGGGGTTTCGCCTTCGACAACATGGTGGAGATGCGGGGTCAAAGAGGCTTGGTCAGAGCATGGTGAGAAGGCGGCGTGGCCAGGGAAAGACAAGGTGATGAGGCGGTGCACGGGCGGAGGAAGGAGGCGAGGCAGCGAACATGGTGAAGGTCGGATATGGGCGCTGGTTGGTTGATAGAGTTGTTTGGTTGTGGGGAAGGACAGTGGCGGCAGGCTAGCGGTTAGAGGAGGAAGTAAAGGCCGACACTCGGTTGGGTAGTGGTGTTGATAGACCGGAAGTTGTCGAGGCGAGTTGGAGAGGGCCTGCGTGGTCGCGGGAAGAAGGAAGCAGGGATGGGGTGAGAGGCGTGCTAGGGACGATCTGCAAACATAAGCTTTGATCTATTTTTTTTTGAAGCATTGAGAAAGACACGAAAAAGGGAGGAAGGAAGGAGACCTACAGGCAAAAGATAAACATACCACTTCATATGTAACGTGAAACCTTTGGGTTACATATATTATTTCTTTCAAAACTAAATTGCAGAGAGAACAGCAATCAAAATTTTTGAATGGCAGGAATAGTAAAGGCCAAGTTGTAGAATTCAAGAAACATCAATAGCTAGTGGCTGACAGAGGACAGATGGAAACGTAAAAATAGAAATAAATAAGAGAGGAGCAAAAGAAACGTACCAGAGTAAATATAAATTGAAATGATGGGACAGCTATACATTGATTGAGAAGCTATTAAAGCAATTTATTATATTACGTGGGCTGCACGATAAAGTCAGAAAAGCAAAGGAAAGTTAACGGTCAAAATTTATGCTACTGATACGATGCACCATTTTATTATTTCCATCGCATACCGAACCTCAAAATACAGAAATAAATATACCGCTAAGATCAGCACAACGAGACGATCAAAACGGTATATAGATATCAGTGGTATGATCATACGATCAAAAGTCGATGATCGGTACCAGAAAATGCTGCTATTTTGCAGAAAATAAGATAAACGGAGCAATAGAAGTCCAAATTTGAAAAAAAATGAAAGATGACATCTCACTCAGAAGAGGATTTAGAAATTTACTATGTAAAAATATTCAAGTTTGAAAATTTATTTATTATCGTCAAATTTTAACTGATTTGAATTTAAATTGAGATAAAATTATACAATAAAATAAACTTCCATATTTTCTGATGAAAATTTACCAATTGCTATGTTTTTAAATAAAGTATTCCAGATATAAAAAAAATTATTTCAAAATTCAATTATTTAAAATTTCACAAAATTCAGTTAAATACGTTATTAAAACCAATCAAAATTTATGGGTCGTTACATCTCAGCTCCACTCACTGCCGGACCAAAGTCCTGCCGAACCAACCCAGCTCCACTCACTACCGGACCAAAGTCCTGCCGAACCAACCCAGCTCCACTCACTACCGGACCAAAGTCCTGCCGAACCAACCCAGCTCCACTCACTACCGGACCAAAGTCCTCCCGAACCAACCCATCTCCCAAGTGCTACCGGACCAAGGTGTTGCCAAACCAACGTTGCCAGACCAGATTGCATCAGTCCAGGCCCACCAGCAGCTATATACATCTAGAACCCCTGCTCCCAGCCTCACTCTATAAATAGAGGGGCAGGGGTACAACAATGGCAGACAAGTTTGAGAGCTCAAGCACGGAGAGAACTTTCAAACAACTTTCATATACTTGTATAAAAGCTTTGTACTTGTAATCTGAACAGTAAAAGAGAATAACATATAAAGTGGACGTAGGCACATTCTGGCCGAACCACTATAAATCTGTGTGTCTTTTACAGTTTAGTCCCTGCTTTTTATATATTTGCATAAATCACCCAGATCACTAAAAACAATATAAAATCAACTAAATCATACGACTTGGAGGTGTTTGCCCATTTTTTGTGCAAACATTTTTGGTGCTTTCACTGAGAGCTGAACCCCCGGACTTCAGCTTCTCCCATTTAACTTTCTTCCTAACAGCATCGCTCATTGCTTGGAAGACATGCCTCCCAAGCAGAAGAAAGATGTTAACAAAGGAAAAAACATCGCAACCAGCAGTATTCCAGATCCAGTGGTCACAGATCAAGTAAATCATCCCATTCCAACAGCAGTACCAAATGAAGGTCAGGAAAATCCGGCAACCCCTGCCACGGAACAGCCGACAGCAATTACTAGGACAGATCTAGACAGGGTTGTGGCTGAAGTGACTAACCGCTTCACATCCCAACAGGAAGCCTTGGTGGACCAACTCATGTCACGCTTAAGGGATGCTGAAGAGTCCAACAGCAACACTGAATCATGGGGTGAGTCCCAGTCTGGAGGATTTCAGAGGCAACAAAGATCTTCCTTCTTCGAAGAAGCTAACGACAGAAGGGAGCCGAAACCGAACTCAGTCCGATCGTCGACCCGAGGAAACACTTGGAACAGAGCCCAACGGGGGAGATACCGGGTGGAGGTCAACTGTAGCCGAGCCTGTCATGCTGCCTAACCACGAAAACACCAATGAACGAGGCCGAGCTAGAGTCCAGCCCGAAGTTGGACCCGAGGAAGCGCTTAGATCAGAACCCAATAGGGGAAGATCAAGGCAAGGGCCAACTGTAGCTGACCCTAGCATGCTCCCAGAAGACCAAAGACAGCCACTGGAAAATATTAGGAATACTAGACGATACCACCCCTACAGGTCATCTGGACGGAATCAATCCCACAGAGAAGAACCGAACTCGTTTTTATCTGCTCCAAATTCTGATGAAAGGATGGCACGCTTGTTCAGAGAGTGCGTCCAACGGGATCAAAGAGACCGAGGGATAGGCGCTAGGGTAACCAACCCTTTTGCCCGCAATATCGAAATTTCCATCACCCCCCGAGAATGGAAAATGCCAACGATGGAACCTTACAAGGGAACCTCTGACCCAGTTGTACACTTACAGAGATACACACAGCATATGCTCATGAGCGGGGCAACAGAGGGAGTACTGTGCAAATGCTTTCCACTATTCTTAGCAGATCTAGCTACCTCCTGGTTCTGCCATCTACCCCAAGGATCCATCAGCTCATGGGAAATGTTGAAAGAAAAGTTTATCAGCCAGTTCGGCATTCATGTGGAACAACCCAAGGACGCTTATTCCTTATCCAGTATCAAACAGAAACCTGGAGAGAAGCTGCAGCAATATCTAACCCGATTCAATGCCGCAGCGGCCGCAGTCCAAGATGCCGATGAGAAGCTTATCTTAATGGCCCTCTGTAGTGGTGTGCATCCGGATACTAAATTTGCTAGAAGATTGACAAAAGAAAAACCAGCTACTTTACCCGATTTCTTCCATGAAGCCGGGAAATATATGAGGCTTGAAGACGCTGCCACTGAGGGGCAGTCAGGGCAACAAAATAAGGCAGCTCACGGCAATACGCCCGCTGTAGCAAAGGACGTTCGAAGAAATGATTCTAGAGACAATGCTGGGGGCAAGAAGGGAGAAAAGCGTCTATATCGGCCTGGACCGAGATTTGACGCTTACACCCCTTTGAATGAAACGATCGAAAACATCTTCCTCGCCACTCAAGACGAAGTTAAATACAAACGCCCCCACGCATAAGAAGGAATCAGATAACACAATTAAGTCCGGAAAATTAAGTCGCTTCCACGAATCCCATGGGCATGATACCAATGAATGCCATCCTCTTCGGGACTTGATTGAAGAACACATCAGAAGAAGGAAACTAGAACGCTATGTAAAAGGTCAGAACAGGACTCCAGCTCCTGCCAATGAGAACCCAAGGTTATCCTCCCCAGAAATAGGCAGAGGAAATCGCAACACCAGCGGTTCCAGTCAAGAGAAGATAGTGGTCCATACCATCTCAGGAGGGCCACACGCCGCCGACGGGAGTTGGGCAGAGATGGAAAGATACGGAAAGTCACTTAGGAACGATGAAGAATGCGTTAACTCTATTATAGAAGAACGCCACCCGAAGCGGATAGAGAATGATGACATCACATTCAGTAGGCGTGACCTGGAGGGAAGGCAGTACCCTCACGCGGATCCCATGGTTATCTCTACTCGACTCGGTCCAGCCGAAGTTTTCCGAATTCTAGTAGACACTGGAAGCTCAGTGAATATCCTATTTAAGCATGCATTCGACAAAATGAAGCTGTCATTAAAGGATGTTTTCCCCTGCAATAAACCACTACACGGTTTCACTAGAAATGCGAAGATGCCCCTCGGGCGACTGGACCTCTTTGTTGAAATTGGAAGTCATCCCCGCTCCGTTGTGCGGAAACAAACATTTGTGTTGATAGAAAATCACTCGGCCTACAACGCCTTCTTAGGAAGACCCGCCTTGTCGGACTTCCAAATTGTCCTGGCCCCATGGTGCCTGAAGATGAAATTTCCAACGAACAATGGAATAGGGGAAGTAGAGGGAGACCAGGACATCGATCGAGATTGCTATGTAACTGAACTCCGCAATAACCGCAGGAAGGATATATGGAAGAGTGTAGAGACTGCCCTTTGCACGAAAAGTTTGGAAGCATAGCAACTAAGGAAAGCCCCTCCTCTTCGATATACCAGTGACCCTTTCAATGAATTAGACCCCAGGGACAAAGAGGAGGAGGCCACCGCCGAGCCTGCAGAGGCTATGGAATTTGTATCCGTGGACAAACGTGACTCGAGTAGACTATTGAAAATCGGGTCCCAACTAAAAGCAGAATTGAAGGAACAACTCGTTGATTTTCTCCGCCACAACTTGGATGTATTTGCATGGTCACACGCTGACATGACTGGAATCTCCCCTGACATAGCATGCCACGTATTAAACATCGATCCCACCAAGGCGCCAGTAAATCAGAAAAAGAGAAGTATGGGGGCAGAACGATCAGCAGCCCTCGATGAAGAAGTAAAGAACCTACTTGCCAATGACTTCATACGAGAACCCATCTACCCAGAATGGATCGCTAATCCGGTACTAGTAAAGAAGGCTAATGGGAAGTGGCGAACATGCATTGACTTCTCCAACTTGAATGACGCCTGCCCGAAGGATTGCTTCCCACTTCCCCGAATCGATCAGGTCGTGGACAGCACGGCCGGGCACGAACTCTTATCTTTTATGGACGCATACTCAGGATATAACCAGATTCCTATACATGCTCCCGATCAAGACCACACTAGTTTCATCACTGACCGGGGATTGTACTGCTACAAAGTAATGCCTTTTGGACTTAAAAACGCAGGAGCCACCTATCAGCGCCTCGTCAACAAAATGTTTGCAGGACTAATAG
The DNA here is from genome assembly GCA_030737815.1 of Allium fistulosum. Classification (NCBI taxonomy): domain Eukaryota; kingdom Viridiplantae; phylum Streptophyta; class Magnoliopsida; order Asparagales; family Amaryllidaceae; genus Allium; species Allium fistulosum. Next base: position 1,262,291,179 of record CM060901.1, read on the forward strand.
GACAAACTATGGAAGTTTATGTGGATGACATGTTGGTAAAGTCAAGAAAAGCTGACGATCACGTAAGCCACCTGGGCGAGATGTTTCAAGTACTTCGCCAATATGGAATGAAGCTGAATCCTCTAAAGTGCTCCTTCGGAGTATCATCAGGAAAGTTCCTGGGATTCATCGTCCATGCTAGAGGAATTGAAGAAAACCCTGAACAAGTCCGAGCTCTGAAAGATATCAGGATACCTTCTACCCGAAAAGAAATGCAAAGCCTAAATGGGAAGGTGGCCGCCCTGGGCAGATTCATCTCTAAAGCAACTGACAAATGCATCCCCTTCTTCGAAGCTCTAAAGAAAGACAAAGGAAAGTTCGAATAGACTGACGAATGCTTAACAGCTTTCCTTAACTTAATCGAATACCTCCAGAGACCACCAGTCCTCTCAACTCCGAACAAAGGCGAAGAGCTATACCTATACCTTGCTGTGTCATCTCATGCTCTAAGCGCCGCCTTGGTGAGAGAAGACAAACACACGCATCGGCCAGTATACTTTGTGAGCAAGAGGTTTACAGGGGTGGAAGCCAGATATCCTAAACTTGAGAAACTAGCATACTGTTTACTAATCACGTCACGGAAACTGCATCACTATTTCCAATCTCATTCCATCAGAGTTCTGACCGATCAACCACTAAGGCAGGTACTCCATCGTCCCGACACTTATAGGCGACTACTTAAATGGTGCATTAAACTAAGTCAATATGATATCACCTATCATCCTCGCACCGCCATCAAGGGACAAGCCATGGCCGATTTCATTGCCGAATTCACTACCGACGAAGGTAAGGAGCAATCGGAAATAGCAGAAGACACCAAGTGGAATCTCTTTGTGGATGGTGCGTCAAACGAACAAGGCTCGGGGGCAGGTGTGGTAATAATCACTCCCAGGGGAAATAAGCTACACTATGCTCTAAGGTTGGAATTCGCTACCACCAACAACGATGCAGAGTATGAAGCAGTGATAGCTGGATTAGAACTTGCCTTAGAAATCGGAGCCAATTCTTTGTGTCTTCATAGTGATTCTCAACTTATTGTAAATCAAATACTAGGAGAATTTCAGGCTCGGGAAGAACGACTCATAGCATATCTGAAGAAGACCAAGTTGCTTCTCGATCAATTGGATCGCTATTTAATAAAACACATCCCTCGGGAAGAGAACCAAGAGGCCGACGAATTGGCGAAGCAAGCTAGCATGAGAGACGACACTATTTCCGGAACAGTGGCCATCTCAAAGCAACTGACCCCAAGTTTCGAGCAGGTGAATCTGATAGCTACAATCAAAGAGGAGACTTGGATGACTCCCATCCAAAAATACTTACAAGACGGCACACTGCCCGACAAGCGTAACGAAGTCAAGAAAATCTTGAGGAGAGCTTCCCGCTACACAATACAAGAAGGCACCCTTTATCGGCGCGGCTTCTCTAACCCCTTATTAAGGTGTGTCGCTGAAAGGGAAGCAAAGGAAATCTTATCCAGTATCCATCAAAGAAGCTGCGGAGATCACACTGGAGGGCAGACTCTGGCAAAGAAAATACTCCGATATGGATACTTCTGGCCCACCTTAAACAAAGACGCCTTAGATTTCGTCAAAAAATGTGACAGATGTCAGAAATTTGCGAAGATTCCACGGCTACCCACAACTGAGATTACCCAAATGACCAGCCCTTGGCCCTTTGCAGTATGGGGAATTGATCTGATTGGCGAACTGCCAATGGGCCGAGGCGGAGCCAAATATGCTATAGTGGCAGTCGACTATTTCACCAAATGGGTGGAAGCAGAACCCCTAAATAAAGTATCTTCAGCAAAAGTTATTAACTTCTTGATCAAAAATGTTCTATGCAGGTACGGGGTCCCACTTAAAATCATATCAGACAACGGACTCCAGTTTGACAGCGAGGAATTCGCCAACTGGTGCCAAGAGCACGGAATTCACAAAAGCTTCTCATCTGTAGCTTATCCCCAGGCAAACGGACAAGTCAAAGCTGTCAACAAAATTCTCAAAACTCTAATCAAAAAGAAACTTGAAAAGTCAAAGGGCGCGTGGGTGGATGAACTTCCTACGGCACTTTGGGCCTATCGCACATCTTTCAGAACATCAATGGGGCATACTCCTTTCTCTTTGGCATACGGATCAGAGGCTATGCTCCCAGTTGAAACTATAGTGCCTTCCCACCGTAGGATCCACTATAACCCAGAAGAGAACGAAGAACTCCTTCATATGTCTTTGGATCTAATTGAGGAAAGAAGAAATGATGCAGCCCTCAAAGCAACAGCTCACAAGAAAAAAGTGGCAACGCAATACAACTCCAAAGTCAAGCATCGTAACTTACAAAAAGGAGATCTTGTCCTCAAGCGAATCTTCCCGCACCCCGGAGCGCTAGATCCAATCTGGAACGGACCATATGTAATTCATAAAGATCTCCACAACGGAGCTTATATTTTGTCAACGGTGGATGGAGAGGTGTTCCAGAGGGCATGGAACATCCAACACCTTCGTCGATACTTATCTTAACTTGTAATGCCCATATGAAGTGAATTAACAAAGAGAATCAGTGGACGTAGGCATTTTCGTGCCAAACCACTTTAAAAAACTTATCTCTTTTTAACTTGTTCCTTTATATCTTGGCTGCTTGTTAACCTTATCCTTTTCTGTTGAACGAAATCCTGTGTAATGGCATTTCCATTCAAGACACATCACAACGCAACTTCACCTGGACAAGACCTAACAGGTACTATGTGAATCTATGCCCTCGCCAATGAGACACTTTTGCTCCGGCATCCCTCTGCTGCGGGTTAACTCATTGTTCGCGGCGGCCCTTAAAGCCAACTGTAATGAGCCGATTATAAGCCACCGAGAAGGCCGACTATAGCCGAGGCAGCTCATTACGGCGTTCGGCTCGCCGGCAACCGTAAACCTACTTTAAGCCCAATTATAAGGTGTGGCCAGCCAGGGGTAGTTCACGGTTGACGATCGGCACCCACGCTAGCCGGCCACGGTAAATCGAATAATACCCACGATTACGGGCCATAATGGCCCGGGTAGTTATTGTGCGCGATCTCGGCTCCGATGTGTCTTAAGTACGGTTGTGGTAAAAAAGATAAACTCCCCGTAGAGGCGTAAGATGGGTGACGAATGTCTCCAAGACCCACAGCTAGGGAAAGTGACTACAAAACCCGTTTTCCTCGAACTTAAGCACATCGCAGGCCTTTCGTGATTGGAAGTTTTACTATTTCTTATATTTCTGTCTTACTTAAAAACTTTCCTCCTATCCTCTATAACAATCCCTAAAGTACATGACACAAGATAGGAGACGCTCACTAAGAACTCACAGTTGGATGATGAGTCAATCAACTGCATTCCATACTTAGTCATATAAGACATTTGAAGCAACCGTCTACAGCTAAAGCATGAAGGGCGGTACTTTCTTCTTTTGTGTATAAATACGTAGCTATAATTTTTTCGCACATCACATTAAACATTGCAAGGTATGAAATTACATTTTAAGCAAGAACTTGACATCAAACACGATCGAATCACAGGCATATGCACAGCTATACTTCTTATGCAACACATCAAAATGACGAAAGCATTCAAATACGACAGAATCAGCTTAAGTTAAAAAAAATTATTACATGCCAAGGATAAAGTCGTTTATTACAAGTAACATAATTACAGCCTAAAAGTTACGTTACTGCTCTGGCAATAAGGTAGACAGCGATGTCAAGTAGACAAAAAGATATCCAGGTCAAGTTAAGGAGTCGGCTGCACCGGAGCTTCACCCTTGTCCTGCTGGCCCTCCGAAATCTCCTTAACCGCTTAGTGGGAACTTTCAGCATGTTGACCAGAGATATTTAGTGCTCCAGAGGTCTCGCATGTCCGATCAAGGAAAGAATTCATTAATAATAAGCAACCAAGTTACGGAAAGCTAAAAGGGAAGACTTACCAGCATCTGCTCCTTGATCATCATCCTCTAACTACACACCGACCTCCTCAGCAGTAAGCAGCCGCATACCCTCCTTCACCGCCGCTTTCTCCTCCTTGGAGAATTGAGCCATAACCACGTCCATTCTAAAGGCCACGCCACCCTCCTTGTTTGCATCGGCCTTAGCCTCCTCCAAGGCCCTGAGATAAATCCTGGCCATGACTCGGGGGTAATCATCCATCCAAGATAAGTTGCCCTGTTTCCAAGTGCGAAAGTACATATCCTGAAGCATCTCATCCATTATCCCCTCATTCTCCTCGAACTCCCTTATTCGGTCCTCAGAAGCCAACAACTTTGCAATGGCAGCATCCCTCTCTGATTGGTATCGCGAGTGGTCGGCCTGAAAGGATTTCCTCGTCGCCTCCATCTCCTCCTTCAGCTTGGTTTGAGCAAGCTCTGCGGCCTCAAGTTTCTCGGATAACTCATGTACCCGCTCGAGATCCGCTTTCCGAACCTCATCCACCGTTGCAATAGCCATATCAATCTGTTTCTTACAGACGGCCTCCATTTTCCGTAACTCTGCCCTGCTGGCCTCTTCCATGGTCTTCTTTAATTGCCTAGAGGCGGCCTCATGTTGAGAGATCTGGATGGCCTGATCATCGAGTTGTTTAGCCTGGTCGGAAACCATTAACCGCAGTCGAATGTTAGCACTACCGATTTCTTCTCCGGCCTTGACCAGTCGAGCATGATGCCCCATCAGCTTCCTGGATTCCTCAGGAACCCGGTCAATGTTTGCCTTAGCTTCATCTCCCAAAGTTACAACCCGAGTGCTAAGAAAATCAAGGTCCAGGGACTTAGCTTCATCTAGTACTCTTACCATGGGATTGCGAGGGAGAAGGTGCTCACCGGTAGCCTCATCAAAGGTAATATCATGAGAACCAGGATCCAGATCCAGATGACCCGCAAACGGGTTACGAGCCAAGCCGGGATGATCTATCGGGATAACGGTAGGATTTTCAGACGGGTGCGGAGAAGGTATAAACTCAGTATTCTCCTCCGTGGTATCCTGAAGAGGCTAAGTTGGGGGCTGAGGACCAGGTGAAGATTCAAACAAGGAGCGACTCCTCTTCTTCCTTTGGATATCCTCTTCGATAACTCCAAGGAGAGAACGGTAGCCGACTACATCTCCAGGACGGTTAGCCCGAGGCTTGGGTTTAGTAGAAGCCTTGAGGAGTTTGTATTGTTCAAGACGGTGCCGAACATCTGACGTCTTGACCACCTTACCCGCTCCTATAATAGAAGCCAAGTGTTACAAGCATACATTGAGCTATAATTCAAGAAATACATCAAGTTAAGAAGAGTAAAAGGACGCATTTGTTATACAAACCCTGGGGAGGAGTAGGATATTGCAATAAGTCCTGAATCTCATTCCAGGACGGGAGCGGACCGTAAAATATTTCGAAATCCTTATCATAAATGGAGTCAGCGAAAGTCAAAAATTCACCTTGATTCACAGGAGTTTCCATAGCTAAAGCGCTCTTAGAAGATGAATCAGCACAGATCTCGGCCTTGTCAGCCTTCTTAGACTTCTCCACCAAAGCCGATCCTTCCTCCGACCCTTCAAAAGCAAGGCGGAAAGCATCATCTTTCCACTCCTGGATCACACCTGCCTGCTCAGAAGACAAAGCCCCAGTTCCACCACCGCTCTGTCCGTCACCACCATCATCGCTATGACCATCACCTTCTCCGCCGCTTCCAATCTCTGCCTCACCTCCTTCACCCTTGCCTCTCTCATCCTCCGCATCTTCCTCCTCCGGAACATCGGGACATGTGCTAGGGGAAGGTCCATCAGACTTCTTAAGTTTCTTCCCCCCGGCAATTGGATGCTTCGAGAAGGGTTTTCTTTTACTGCTCTTCGCCGTAGCCCCTCCTTTAGCTTTGGCGGCCCTCTCCTCAGCTGTGTCTCTCTACTTGACCACAGACTGGCATGGCTGAATCAGGTTGAGCCCCAGAAGTGTAGCGTTCCTGATCAAATAAGAAGCCGCCCTCTCCCTTTCCGGGATGGCTTCTATTTCCGCAGCCATCTGAACCAGACGATCGTTCTCTACAACCGCAAACCACCTGTCGCTAGCAAGAAATAAAGCACGTAAGAAGAAGCATCGCAGTCGGAACGGAAATGATAAATGAGTTTCAACTTACAGCCAGAGGTGAAGCGGCGGAAAGAAACAGAGTCATCCTTGACAAAAAACCATTCCATCTTAAACATGCTGAACTTCGAGTATAAATCTAGGACTGGCTTGAAGGACACGGCCGACTCCAAGCTAATATACGAAGACCCCTTCTTGTAGCCTCTTAAGTTGTACAGATACCGGATTTCCCGGTTGGAAGGAGGGTGCCCGTATCTTCTCTGGAATATAACGAATAGGCTCACCAAGATGGCATAGGAGTTGGGCTGAAGCTGGAAAGGAGCCACCTTCAGGTATGTGATGAAGCTGACTATCCAAGCATTGATGGGTGGGATGGCACCACACATGCAGTGATACCTACTATAAGCAAAATATCCTTCAGGGGGGTTATACGGCATCGCTCCTTCCCCCGGCAACAACATATGCACTCTGTCGATCCCAAAAGAGCGAGAAATAACATCAAGCTGCTCATCTTTGAAGGAGCTAGGAAAGCAATCAGGCGGTGAGTTCAGGAGCTCTTGAGGACCGTACCCGTCTACTAGCGATCTCGGGGTTGGTCCATGTCGTTCTAGTGCTGCCTGAGCTGGGGGCACTGTGGAGGACTCTCCTCGGTCCTTAGACTTCTTCTTGTCAGAACGAGTTTCTACTTTATGAGACATTATCTGCAGCACAAGAAAACATATCGTTAGGACAAGGAATGTAGAAATATAAACAAACAAGTACCTACAGTCTGGAATCTCGTTCATTATTCAAAACATAAAAGTTCATTCGGTAGTTCGAAGCCAAAGGTCTATTCGGCACTCATACTCCCCAAGTTTCATTCGGTAGTTCGAGGCCAAGGGTCCATTCGGCACTCATACTCCCCAAGTTCGATCGGTAGTGCAAGCACAAAGTTCATTCGAAAGTCTCACCTGGTCCGGCAGTCAGATCTGGTTCGGTGATATGGTTGATTCGACAGATAGAAGTTTGGTTCGGCTATTTCAAATGATAAGGAATAACAAAGGCGTAAAGCCCATACTTATAGGCAAACGTAGGACGACCGGACCGACCGGTTCGGCCGAATGAGAGTATCCAAGCTGAAGTCTAAAACAAAGCGCGACATATGCAGACATATGCCCCACTTTGGGGGGCAAATGTTGGGCGTATCTTTCACAACCATGGAAGACCGAACCAAAACGAAGAAGGCACTACCAAACCAGAAGCATACTACCATCACCGGACCAGATCCACGCTCCCACCACCGGACCAGATCTCAGCTCCACTCACTATCGGACCAAAGTCCTACCGAACCAATCCAGCTCCACTCACTACCGGACCAAAGTCCTGCCGAACCAACCCAGCTCCACTCTTTCTGAGGAAAATGCCTCAGATTTCATGAGGCATTTGCCTCAGAAAATGCTGAGGAATGCCTCAGAGTTCTTGAGGCAAATGCCCTAAGCAATCATCTCTTGAAATATTACTAGTATTCTCCACTGAAGCTATGTAACTTTTTAGTGATGTAGTGCGATTTACAGCATCCATTTTAAAAATAGTGGATAACGTTGGAGGAATCTTCTTCAGCTATTGAATAATTTCAATTTGCTTGTTAGAAGTTTGTATTTCATTGGAAGAACTTTCTAGTGTTGTAATTTTCTGCAAGGAAATGGGGAAAAATTTACGTATGGGTATATAGTTCATTTTTAAGAAAATCAGAGAAAGTATGCTCATATCTAATGCAGGCAACATGCTTTGTTGTTTAATTGATTTGTTTAATAATTGGTAGGATAAACTACTTGCATTGTCTTTCAAAATTAAAATGTTGCTAATATCTAGTGCATTTGATAGGACAATATAATTCTGTAATTAATAAAATATGATGTATTCATCAATAGAAAAAAGAGTGAACATTTTAGTAACAAGAAATATTGGACAAGTAAAAGTGCATATAATAAAAATGTGACTGTACAATTGAGTAGTGCATTTATTTAGTGTTGGTAATACCACACCTAGGATTACATATATATATATATATATCTATGAAGCAATCACACATTGAAGAATCTGATTGGAAGTGCATATTAAAAGAATAAAAAATCAAATAATTTGGGAAGTGCATTATATAACATGAGTTAGCAGGGATATAGTCTCAGGTTTACAATAACAAAAAAAGGCTGTTATACAGTACTCAAAAAGCAATCAGATTCTTAGAGCTTTTATAGTATACCAAAGCAATAATACTGCATGTTATATTCACTTACAAAAATTAATGAAAAGATTAACCTTCAAGTTTTTGGAAATCGATTCCTAAATTTGAATCACTATGTTTTCTTACGAGTAAAAATCTAACAAGGATCGTGTTGGTATATAGAGTTTATAAGATGCTTGCATATTTCCATGAAGCTTCTACTGTTTGTGAAGCCTATTCCATTTCAATAAGCAAATGACTCAAATTTCTTGAGGCGAATGGCTTAGAATCTGAGGTGAATGCCTTCGATCTGTGAGGCATTTGCCTCTGATATCGTGTGGCAAATGCCTTTGATCTTTCTGAGGCGAGTGCCTCAAATTTCTTGAGGCAAATGCCTTAGATTTCCTTGTTTCATAAAGATATGATTTCAGGATGAATCATTTACAAAGATTGTTTAAAAGGAAATGAAACTTTAATAAGGTAGCTAACCCTAAGTATATGATTGGAAATGAAATTTGAATAGGGTAGATAACCCTAAGTTTATGACTCAAATATTAAAAGACCAGATGGGACTGGTGTACGGTCGCGCCTTATAATTTAGCTATCGGCCCCTAGCTAAAATAAGTCTAAAATTCCAGTGTGTAGGGCTTTGTCACATATGGGACTAAAATGAGGTTACATACGAAAGGGAATATACAGAGTAAAGATAGGTTATTGGTGAACTCGCAAAACCATTAGGTTCAGTTGACCCTAGAAAAGAAAGTTAAGGGCAGTCAACCCGGTAGTGTGTCTAACAGAAGTTAGATTATTGAGTATGTCTGGTAGACCCGAGTTAGCCAATGGTTAATAATTAGCCATATAAAACTATAGTGTGGAAAATGGTCCACTGATTTCCTAAATTTTTATGCATATATGTATTTGCTATTACTGTTATAATCAGTTTGATTGTAGGATTCTGATTTGCGAAAAATATGCTTTTTAATGGGATATTAGTGAAAGGAAACCCGTTTCGCTAACGGCATGATCTCACTTAATATTAGTAAATCAAGATGTAATAATATTATTCGTACCAGGATTTATGTTTGACTCGAAGTTTATGTTTTCCCCCTTAAACTCTCGGGTACTCAAAATTTAATTTGATTAGATTGAGAGTTGAGGTTTTTCAGGTTTAGTAGGTTGGACAAATAAGCTTTTGAAGACGTGCAGGATGCAAAGTTAGCTATGTAGGAGCTATTTAGTTTTAATTCCGTTGTGATGTATTTATGACAGACATGTCTATCTAGTACTCCGATCATCTAAGGGGGCATCTTCATATGTTGCACTTGGTGTAATTTGTAATAATTATATTTGATCAAAATCTGGGAATCGTTTTGGGTTATGTATCTGAATATGAAATATTGATTTGAAATGTAATCGGGAAAGTTGTTTTGCAATCTGTGTTGATTTATTCCATATTCATGTGCTTCTGATATTATGAATACCACTAACATCACCATCTTTTATCACCGTAAGTTAATACTATAGATGACTGCTGCATTTGTAGCGCTTAGCTTCGGGCCTCAAGATATGGGATGTTACAACTTGGTATTAGAGCATAGGTTACAACTTGGGTATGGGATAAAACTATAGTAACGTACTTGTATTTGCTATATATAAGTATACGCCTTATTTCTATTCTTCCATCTTTTTAGGTTATTCTCTTGTATCTTACAAAGACTCGAATGTAGATTTTAAGGACGTAATATATGGACGCTGGGAGTGGGAGAGTTAACATTGGTGGAGGAAGCACCACAACCAACGGAAATGCTCGACGCAACTGGAGAAACCTACGTCGACAGGAAAATGCTAATCCAAATACAAATGCCAACATAGGTGCTGGAATCCCGCTAGTAGATATGGGGATGATGTATCGGTTCTTTGTCAATCTGATGCAAGCAGGAGCAGCTGCGGGTTTAGTCGGAGCAAATGTGAAAGGAGGAAATCAGAGAGCTTCAGTGGTCAATAACTATGCGATACTAAGCTTAGATTGTGCTAGGCTTGGAGGAAAACCGTTTATCGGGACTGAGGATGAAATTGGAGTGGAGAATTGGTTACTTTATTGCAGAAGGATCTTTGCTGATTTAGGGCTTAATGATGAGCAAAAGAGGAGACTTGCTTCTAGACAGTTGCAAGGAGCAGCACTGTACTGGTGGAACAGTGTTACGGTGGGAGTTAATGAGGAGACCATGACTTGAGCAGAAATTAGAAGGAGGTTTAAGGAAAGATTTATTTCAGAGATTGCTAAGTCAACTCCGGTCATGAAGTTTATGGAGTTGGAGCAGGGAGACATGACAGTTCTTGACTATGCAACCAGGTTTGAGGAGTTATTGAGATATAGATATGCTACGATTGATACAGTTATCAAAAGAAACGAGAAGTTCATTCGCGGACTGAAACCTGAACTAGCTAAGGCAACTCTGCCACATATCAGGGGTTCGTTTGATGTAGTTATTGAGATGGCGTTGAGGCAGGACGAGATGCTTGCTTTTCATAGCGGTAACAAAGCAGGGGAAGCTCAAATTGGGCGGAACCAGAAGATGAAGTTTTTCCATAAGAAGGGCGCTCAAAAGGGAGAAGCTGCCAAGAAGGCGAAGGTTAATCTAGTTTGCTTTAAGTGTGATAAGAAGGGACACTATGCTCACGAGTGTCGGACATGCAAAGGTAAGAAAGCTGCTGATAAAAAAAAAGTGAGGTGTTTTAACTGTGATCAGATTGGACACTGTAAGAACTAGTGCAAAAACCAAGCACAGGATGGAAAAAGCAAGATGTTTGCATTGGAACCAGCTACCTCAAGACCAACAGCTGAGGATAAAGGAAAAGCTATGTTAGGAGGTATGGTTTTGATTCATGGTGTATCAGTTAGAGTTCTATTTGATACCGGTGCATCACATTCTTTTATATCTCATTGTTTGGTAGATTAGCTTAACAAAGAACCCTCATACCTAATTACTTCCTTAAGGGTTGCGAATCCGATAAGAGGATATGCGACACTTGAGGTGAAGTGTGACCAGTTAGAGTTTGAGTTGTTAGGTTATACATTTGCTTGCAGTTTGCATGTATTTGATTTCGTAAAGTTCAAAATTATTTTGGGTATAGATTGGTTAAGTATGATGTTTGAATATTTTGCCATGATAGGAAAATATCAATTTGTGACAACCCACCCTTTTCGAACAACTTAAGTAGACAATAAACCATCATTGTCCAACTTAAACCATTCAAATTAGTCGGATTATCAATTTGGGGTTTTTAAGATAGAATCAGATACAGAATCACACACAAAATAATACCAAATCTCGCAGCGAAAATAGATAATATACATAGTAGTTCATGAAGCTACTAAACAAATACATCAGAGTTTCAGACTTTAATTATACAATACTAGAGATACATAGAAGTTTAATGATACAAGCCAAAATAAGATAGATAACTAATACTGGATAGAGTGGAGTCTTCGACTAAGTCTTCGGCTCCCAAAATATGCACTGCTCACACAGTGTAATACTCAGGCTGACCCGAGCATAAAGTAAAAAAATATACTCGAGTCAGGACTAGAAGTTCTCATGTAAGTAGTCCTACTGAAGTGAAAATGTACAAGTAACTCAAGAGATGTTACGGGTTTTCCGTCTCTTAAGGATACGTCAAACTATTTATATATACAATAGGATATGCTATATATATAGTGTCTATCAGTAGTATAAAATAAAATAGCGTTAAGGCTTTACATTGATCCCCCTTACCACGCTTTTAAGCATTGGTGTATAGTTTGCATTGGACACCACCAATAGAACGTCGGTAGTCAGGGATGCGCCGTGATACGACAACACTAAACCAAAATCGTATGGGTCTCGTATAGGGATAAAAGTATGACAAGGCACGTGAGGCAGTGCCCAAGGTAGGTTACTACCAGTTTACCCTTCCCGGCTAGTGGTAGCGCATCATAGCTATGATCGCCCACCGCGTCCAACACTCCCATAATCGAAGGGTGATTACCAATAACAACCGACATAGTATATTCAAATGAAGAAGTACGTCCGCTCGGGGTAGCTAACCCACTTGGCCGGTATTGCTCCTGTTTTAGTCATTTCAAATTGGCACAAGTGCCAAGCTAATCCATCATCGTTCTCTTTCTTCAAATCCAACTAACGTACGCCAAATCCAACCACTTCGTTCTGGATCATCACTTCACGTACACAGTTATTAAAGTAGTTCCGATATCGACAGAGAGTATGTCCATATCCGGCCCGGTCTCTTTAATAACCAACATCATTTTCACACCGATTGGATATTTTATTAAATCAAAATATCTTTTATTTTCAAACAGCATCTTATCATTTGACTTCGACAATTTAGATTTAAAATCAAAAGATTCAAACTTTAAGAAAATATTTCATTTTTACTAAATTATTCAAATTTAATAACTTTTCAAATTAACCGAGCTAATTAAGTCTTAAATACAAAAGTTAAATAATCAAATATTTAATTTAATTAAACTTCGAAAATTAACTTACTTAAACACTGCTAATCAAACTTAAAGTCAGACAATTTAATCATTATATTTTTAATTCAATTAAATCAATTAAAGATTCTTTTTTCTTCAAATCTTTATTTTAAAATTTCATTATTATATTTTAATTCAATCAAATCAAATTAAAATTAAATTAAATTTTCATTTAAAATTTAATTACATATGTAATATTAACACTTCATTAAGTTTCAAATAATCAACTAAACAAGTTTTAAAATCGTTAACATTTAACATAACCATTATTAATAAATTTCATAATTTAAAATAGTTAAATTAATCTTTCATTTCAAAATTTTAAATCAACTTAATAAATTTCAAAATTAAATATTAACTTCAACATAAAATTTAAATTATAAAATTCACATTGAATTTCCAAATCATTTCTTAGTTTCAAATTTAAATATTAAATATCCAAAATAAATTTCAGTTGACCAATCGGTGTTTATTATTAAATTTTCTATCCTAGGCCAAGTGATTTAATTTGGGTATTTATCATTTCAACCCCATATTCTGGTTCAAAATTTCAATGTCCAAATCAATGCATACAACAACATTATAACAGTGACAGATATCAATAAATCAATCATCATCCAATATTTAAACTTTCCACAGTTAACAGATTTTCATGCAATTTGGATCCCAATCAATAATTTCAACTATTTCAACCAAATCATATATCGCAATGTCAACTATCAATGATTTCCAATTTCAATATCAATCATAATTATCAATTAATTATTTAAACGTAGCAGGGTACTTGCAATACGAAATCTATTCGTGAGCTTAGAATCGCTCACCTTCGCGTATTTGACAAACGGATACAGACACGGCATTACGGTGATACGCGCTGCTTCACTATTGTTTCACTTCTGCAAGCACAAACCAACACTGCTTTCTTTCTCTCTTTTTTACATATATATATAACACGCACGAAACACTTTTTTTTTCCTTTTTTTTAAACTCGCGTGAACAAGGCTGCTCCTTCTTCTTCTTTTTATTTTTTTTTGGGCAATAGCTCGTTAAATTTCCTTTCATACTCTGAGAATGACATGCTTCCGTGCTTAAGATCCATAAAGCTACGATATAGCTTAGATTTTCCTGCCTCAGGCATCCACTGGGTCATGAATACTTCCTTGAACTGTGCCCAAGTGATGTTTGCTTCCTCGGTGCGGGTGGTAACAGATTCCCACCAATCTTGGGAAGCATCCTGCAACTGCCATGAGGCTAACTGGTGCTTCTGGGCATCAGAAATCTCAAGTCCAGTAAAGATTATTTCCAAGCTCTTTAGCCACTGTTGAGCTTCAATAATACCTTCGGACCTTGAGAATTTTGTACCACCAAGTTGTGTGTACTCTTTGATAAGTGTAGCGAACTTAATTGGTGGAACTGGTTCTGGTACGGGGCCATTTCCTCTACCCCGACCTCGAGCATTCCTTTTGTTGCTTATCGTGCAAGTCAAGGGTAGATTAGAACAAGGAAAAGCATGAACTTAGGAAAATCCTAATCAATGCAAACTTTTAACAAGGAAGATGTACTCAAATTGATAGCAATTTTGAAAATAGATTGGATTTTAAAACATTTTTATATTTTCAAAATACGCTCTCTCAAGAATGATTCCACTCATTATAGGGCATTGCTAACCCTATTCCTATGAGTTTGCCCCTCAGGCTAAGGTATTCACTAAACCAAAGCTCTGATACCAACTATGACGACCCGTCTTTTTCGAACAACTTAAGCGGACAATAAACCATCCTTGTCCAACTTAAACCCTAAATTAATAATCTGTCTAATTTGAATGGTTTAAGTTGGACAAGGATAGTTTATTGTCCGCTTAAGTTGTTCGAAAAAGATGGGTCATCATACACTTAGACACCCTAGTCGTAGTGATCGGATTATATGCTCCGTAGAAAACCCTAGTTTTAGTGAAAATGCTTTTGTTAGGTGTTATAGAGGAAAAAGAAGAGTTGAATCGAGTTTTCGTTGTTAGATAATTCACAGACATCTTTGAGCCCGTAGTAGGACTACCGCCGAAATAAGCTATTGAGTTTTGGATAGATTTAGTGCCAGCAGCAGAATCGATGAGTAGACCGCCAAGTAGAATGACACCTGGTGAGATGAAGGAGCTAAAGGTGCAGTTGGTGGATTTGGAAAGTAAGAACTTTATCAAACCAAGTAGTTTGCCTTGGAGAGCAGCTGTAGTGTTTGTAAAGAAACCGGATGGATCGTTAAGGTTGTGTATAGATTACCGTAAGTTTAATGAGAAGACGATAAAGAATCGATATACGTTACCTAGAATTGACGATTTGTTCGACCAATTGAGCGGAGCCAAAGTATTTTCCCAATTGGATTTGGCAACAGGATTCTATATTCATGGATTTTATAGACAGGTTGCCGAGGTCAAATCAAGGAAATGAAAGTATATGAGTCATAGTGGACAGGTTGACCAAGAGTGTCCATTTCATTCCGGTTCAGTCAACTAGGACGACACTTGTTTTGGCTAAATTATTCATGAAAAATATAGTTAGACTGCATGGAATTTCTAGTAGTATAGTAAGTGACGGAGATTCCTTATTCACTAGCGAGTTCTGGAAAAGTCTACAGGAGACTTTGGATACCAAGCTCAAGATGAGTACTGCTTACCATCCGCAAATAGATGGACAAACGGAAAGAGTTAACAAAATCTTATAGGATTTGTTAAGAGCTTCTATGCTAGACGTTAGAGGATCATGGGAAGACCACCTACACTTAGTTGAGTTTTCGTATAACAACAGTTATCAGACTAGTATAGGGATGGCACTGTTTGAAGCTTTGTATGGAAGGTCATGCAAATCTCTCATTTGTTGGTTAGAGACTGGGATAAGTTAGTTCTTGGTCCGGATTTGGTTAGAGAAGCTGCAGAAAAGATTGGGTTAATCCGAGCTAGAATGAAGGAAGCTCAGTCTAGGCAGAAGAGTTACATCTCATACGTTTGAATGAAGAAAGCCTAAGCAAATCAATAAAAGGACAAATCTCAACATTCTTAACACCAAGCCAAGGTGAATAATGATCTTACATATCATTTTTATTGATTTCGGCTTCTAGTTAGATCCGAGTTAATTTTGCAAATAATATACCATGATATGATTGTTTAAATGGATATATATGTTTGTTGATGATTTATGTTGCTTCATATAGATTTTATGATAAGTTTAGATTTGAAAAACCTATTAAATGACATCTAAATGACTTGTGTTTTTAATATAAGGTCGAAAACATTATGTTTGAAGTGGGTTTCAAGTTTCATAAATTTTTAAGTTATGGTGGATTATTTATGAATTTTCAATGATGAAAATAGTTAAAATTGGGTTTAAATTAATTACGGCAAATATATGTTGATTTTGGGTCTGAAATTTAAATATGTTGACATATTAGAAGTGAATTATTGTAATTTTTAGAGAATTTTCCTAAGTATTCTACTATAGTTATAAAATTATTTAAGGTATGGGACTTAAATGTTTTATATGTTTATTCAAGGAGAATGACTTATTTGTTAAAATGTTTTAATTTGTTAATTTCGGAATTTGGCAGCACTTTTTGAAAAGGATTTTGATAATGAAATGGGCAACCAATAATATTTTTACAAAGAAGGCAAGTTAGGTGAAAAGCAATTTCTTTTAATGGCTAAAAGTTATATTTACATAGATTTACTGCTTCGCCACTTTCAACTATTGGCTTTCGACACCATACCTCCACCAAACCAAGTCAAAACCAATGCACATGATATCAAACAGTTGATACTAGTACATTGGAGAAAGGCGGTAGGTATGGCGTCGAAACCTAGCTTTCAAAGGGGTAGAAGCCACCCTTATTTACTTTGAATTACTTCTGTTTACAAAGGATGCTTTCGAAGGGGTTATGTTAACTTTTGACTTAATCAACTTGCCTTTATTTGTATAAAAGAGTTTTCGAATGAATTGCCGCCTTTATGTTGTAAAAGAAGCTTTCGAAATGATAAAACCCAAGCTGCCACATTCAAACCTTTCGAATCAATGCCTTCGAAAGGGTGCTTTTGCCTTTATGCTCAGAGGCTGCCTTCTCAATGCTTTCGGAAGGGTTGGTTTCAAAACCATCCCCTCCTTTTTTACTTAGGACCAATGCTTTCGAAAGCAATGCTTTTGTCCCAGTTCTTCACGACCCTTAGTTATATTAAATGTTAAATCCAAAGATTTCGAAAGGAATGATTTTAAATGGTTTCGAAGCAATCCACAAACTTTTACTTGAACCGAATACTTTCGAAAGGTATGCTTTAAGTGAAGAATTTCAATGATTTCGAAAGTATAATATGTATTTTGAAGGGGAGATCCCCAATGTTTTCGAAAGGTTTATTTTGAGCATTTGAATGGAGGGTTTCTAATGCTTTTGAAAGGAAAGTTTAAAATGGTTTTAAAAAAGGATGTCTAAGATTTTAATAAAACTTTCGAAAGGGTTGTTCTCAACGATTTTGAAAGACATTGTTTAAAGTTTTAAAACAAGGGTTTTGAAGGTTTTAGTTTGGCTCCATGGCCTAAATTCTCCTAAAATGGAAAGGGTATTTAACTTACTTTGAAGGGATAGATAATCCCATTGATAAGGTTTCATCAACATTGTTTTGTGTAAAGCGTATATCATGACATAAATATTTAGGGTAAAGCAAAAATATATGATTTCCTTCTGTTACAAAGTTATGATTTCAGGGGTGAATCATTTACAAAGATTGTTTATAAGGAAATGAAACTTTAATAGGGTAGTTGACCCTAAGTATATGACAGGAAATGAAATTTGAATAGGGTAGATAACTCTGAGTTTATGACTCGGATATTAGAAGATCGGATGGGACTGGTGTAGGGTCGCGCCTTATACTTTAGTTATCAGCCCCTAGCTAAAATAAGTCCAAAATTTCAGTGTGTAGGGCTTTGTCACAGGTGGGACTAAAATGAGGTTACACATAGAAGGGAATATACAGAGCAAAGATAGATTATTGGTGAGCCTGCAAAAACCATTAGGTTCAGTTGGCCCTAAAAAAGAAAGTTTTGGGCAGTGAGCCCGGTATTATGTCTAACCGAAGTTAGATTATTGAGTATGTCTGGTAGGTCCGAGTCAGCCAATGGTTAATAGTTAGCCAGATGAAACTATAGTGTGGACAGATGGTCCATTGATTTCCTAAATTTTTATGCAAATATGTACTTGCTATTATTGTTATAATCAGTTTGATTGCAGAATTTTGATTTGCAAAAGATATGCATTTTAAAGGGATATTAGTGAGGGGAAACCCATTCCGCTAATCGGCGTGGTCTCACTTAATATCAGTAAATCAAGATATAATATTATCATTGATACCAAGCTTTATGTCTGACTCGAAGTTTATGTTTTCCCCCTTAAACTCTCGGGTGCTCAAAATTTAATTTGAGTGGACTAAGAGTTGATGTTTTTCAGGTTTAGTAGGTTGGACGAATAAGCTTCCGAAAACGTGCATGAGGCAAAGTTAGTTATGTAGGAGCTATTTAGTTTTAATTCTGCTGTGATGTATTTATGACAGACATGTCTATCTAGTACTCTGATCATCCAAGGGGGCATCTTCATATGTCGCTTTTGGCGTAATTTGTAATAATTATATTTGATCAAAATCTGGAAATCGTTTTGGGATTATGTATCTGAATGTGAAATATTGATTTGAAATGTAATAAGGAAAGCTGTTTTGAAATCTATATTAATTTTATTCATATTCATGTGCTTCTAATATTATGAGTACCACTAATATCATCGTATTTTATCATCGAAAGTTAATACTATGGATGACTGCAGCATCGGTAGATCTTAGATTCGACCTCAATATAGGGGATGTTACATTCACTATACATACCTAAAAGGAAAAAAATAGCGTACTATTTTGGACTACGCGCTATTTTGTGCCGCGCTATTTTGCGCTATAGATGACACTCGCGTTAGTATAACTCAAATAGCGCACATCCTGCGCTATGCGTTATTTTGTGCTATGATAACTCTGGTTAAAAGAATGTGTGTCTGTCTCTCATAATACTAACATGTTTTCTTCAAATAATATGTTGTTTTCTCACTTTGTGTGGTTGATAAATTTTCTCTCATTCTCTCCTCTTTTGTAAATATGTTCTACATTTGATTCTTTGCTACAATATTTTGAATAATATATTTTTTTAGCCGTGCAAATATCCATTTAATTGAAATTAAAGCGAAATTGTAACAAAATACATTTGTTTACCAAAATTATACATCCAAATGGTCGATTTCCCCACCATTATATGGTTGTACTAGTTTATTTGTCGATGAGATGAACTACATGTACCCATGTAATTTTCCACTTACCATACAACCAACATTTAGAATAAGAAACCCTATGTGTTTATAATCAACCGGTTCATTTTCCGTTCTGACTATCGGTAGTTTCCATAATTTTTGTTCTTTTCAAAAATTTTGGAAATTTTTCTTTGATTCTAGTATATGAATTTTGTTATTTATTGATATAAATAAGCTTATAATTATCCTATAATCACTTTGTACTACATAATTCAATACATATAAATAACATGTTTTGACGAAAAATATACCACGTATAATAATTTTAATATAATGGATTGTTTTTATAAGCGAGGGTTTATTAATCAATACTATGGAACATACACTAATTCGAAACGGTACAGGAGATGCTATAGTCATGTATCTGAAATTATGAATAAAATGATTTTTCATGATCGAATACAATAATATTAATATATTTTCCTATAAACAAATAGAATTTGGAATGCAATTCATATTTCAATTAATAATTTAAACCATCAATCAACCTATTATTGACAAATTCATATCTCAATTCATGACTGATTTACATTTACATGTCTACCCACTTAAATGGATACTACGTCCCTTGTTCATCCGTTCCTCTCCCGCATTCGAACCTCATTCGTCCCGTATCTCAAATTTCTAAACAGCCGCCCAAAAAATAAGAAAATAAAAGGAAAAAAAAACTCCATCAATCTTCTCGACCACAGCAGAAGACAATCTTATGTATGTTTCAATAGATGAACTTTCCTTTTTACACAATTGAACCATGGAACCGGATTTTCATTGAATTTCAGTCCTAACCATACTTGATAAGGAACGTAACGGCAGGAGGTCGGATTTTGGTACCTTGAGCTAATAAAACTTATTTTGCACTTCATCATTTCCCCTAAATCGCTATTATGAAATCATAGTATGGTTTGGTTTTGCTTTTTTTTTTCTTTCTTTTTTTCTTTTTCTTTTTTCTTTTTCTGAGCAGTAGAAGTTACACTCGTCAATTTTTGAAATGTAAATCTATTTAGACATTGAATTTTCCTTTTACAGGAAATTATTGTCAAGTACAAAATTTCTCAACATTTTAGCCTCAAAACAGACCTTCAGTATTTTAGCCTGAAGGACAACTTTCTTTAGGTATTAGTTTTTACAGTTTTTAGATATCAGTTTATAATTATCGGTAGCAGTTTTTAGGTATCAGTTTTTAGTTCAGTAGCAGTTTTGAAAAACTGTTTGTCCTTATGAATAATTTTGAAATAATGTTTGTTCTTATGAAATTATTAGGAAAATGTAAATGTTTGTCCTTATGGTTATGGTTAAAATATTGAGGTCGTGTCCTTAAATATATAAATTTTTGTTTTTTAAGTTTATTTTCCTTGTGTGGCTGGAATTTTGGTGTTCCATGTCATATTGGTATAAACTGGATTTTCGTTATATTTTCACCAAAACGACTATTTTACATTCATATTTTATTTAGACGATTCCTTGTAGAGTTGTATTTAGGGGTTTAATACATTCTCTAGTCCATTAATCGATTAATTGATATTTGGTTTTCCTTGTAACCAGACGCCGATGGGTGTGGAATCAAATTCTAAAGCAACACCAAAAATCATCATACTGAATAAAGCTTCCAAACTAGTAAGATCAATCTCATGTTTGGTCATTTATGATTTGTGAATGTATTTTTGTTTCTTCTTGTTATAATCTGAGATATGTGGCTCATGAGATGTTTTGTAGAATTTTTGATATTAAGATCTCTATCCGAGATATAGAGCGAGATGTCGGTTTGAGATTTTGTTTGAAATCCAAGACTTAAAAGCTTGTTCAGGGGTCAAAAGAACATAAACTAGGTGAAAAAGGAAAAAATTATTTTCCTTCCTGAGATTCATCTAAAAAATATCCAATTTGTTGTTGAATTCATTGAATTTAATGTCTATATATTACACCAGTTATGTAACATACCCAGATTCAGATAAATCGCTGATTTATTCACCAATCCCAATTTTTGCTACTTAGATCAAAGGTTAACTTCTGATACCAAACAGAATAGACCAGTTTTTAAGCAACTTGAATTGGGTCGGTTCGTTTCCTTTCCAAGCTTGGTAGAGAATTAGGTGGGGAATGAAATCAGCTGTGAGAAGGGGAACAAGTTTTAATATAACCTATCATAGATGTATGTTAGAACTCATATACACAATTTTTGGTAAGGATGTTTAAAGAACTGTTAAAAAGGCTTCAAAAGGGGCATGTTTCATATTATTAGTATGAACTTCTATTTAATCATACTACGAGTTTCCGTTGATATTTAACTTGTCTATGGTACTAGTGCATATATATGACTGCTTATTTTGTTTGAGCATTGAATTTCTTGTATCAATGTTTGTGCAGAATCTAATAAATTAACTATGATATATAGCTTATGTTTTGTTGTTTTTCTGTTAATCCATTTTGTAATCCTTCAACACTATGTAAAACTAATATGAGTTTTCATTTTTATATGTTGACAGGCTGAAGCATGGGTAAACGGTATGAGTAAATCTACCATATCAGACCATAATGAGATCCAATTTGAGGGTCGACCTGCAAGGTGTGTGTGTATGGGGAAAATCTATTTGGACACAAATAGATGATTCAAGGGGTGACGCAATAAACGTCAACAATTAGATCTCCTCCTGAAGTCATCCTCCAATAAGATCTAATGTCTATTGTGTCTCCATTTTATGTTTTATTTTGTGTCCTAATAGCCATCCCCGTGTGTGTGTGTGTGTGTGTGTGTGTGTTTGTGTGTGGGTGTGTGTGTAATTCAGTATAATCATTTGTTTAAATGGGTATTTATTATGGGATGATTATATTTATTTATTTATTATTATTAATTTGTTGGAAGGTTGGGATTAGGAGCAAAGGTTGCACCAAAAGTGAATACAGCACCTGTAATTACTCCTGTTGAAAGAAAATTGCTCGCAACAGTAAAAGCTAGCAGAAAACCTTTGGCAAAAGATTCCAAAAAAGACGGTCAAGTTCAAGAATGTGAAAGTAGCAGTGATGATGAACGTGAAAGCAGAACAAGTGCATTTGCCAAGAAGAGAGAATTACCCCTTGCCACATCTATTGAACCGAAGAAACAAAAAAGAAATTAACGTAACTACTGGTTCTAATTTGGATTATATATGATATGGCAATTATGCTTGCACTGAAACTTTAGCCTAATAGGCTGGCTTATGAAAAAGGTAACATGCGTTTTGCTTCCTTTTTTTTGCCAAATTGTATCTTATTTCTGTTAGAATTATAAATGTATGCATTTTCTTTATCTGAGCTACACTCGCTTCTTATTACCTCATTTGCATCTTAGTGTCTTTTTTCCCCTCCCATTTTTAAGCTGCAAAATTCTGATTGATGTTATGTTTTCGTAGTTTCAAGATTGTCTATACAAAAATCAATTTAGGTGGTTGATTCTAATAAATCAAATCACATATATCGAATGGTTCTCACTGGTTTGCTTTTCCCAGTGGATTAGAATTTTCAAGCCGATCCATTTTTTTCGAAATGAAGTCCATAATATGGATTACATATCTTCAAATTACAATATTGTTTGATATTTTGCTGCTAAAAATGCCAGGGGAGATAGTAAAGTGCTAAAGAAATGTGATGACTTTAGAAATTGGTTATCATATAAATCAAATTCACCCAAAAAAAAAGTCTATAGAAGCATACACCGTATTTAAATTCTCATATTATTCATCCTATCTTTGCAAAAAAATTATACTTGTTAACTGACTGATAATCAAATAATTTAGGTGAATTTTTGTGTGTTTGCGTGCATGTGCACATATGTGCGTGCACTTGTGAGTTTATGCATGTGTGGTTTGATAGTTTTAGGTGCATGCCCAGTCCAAACACTTGCATGATCTGTTATGATGCCCAACTTAAGGAGTCTCAACTCAGCTTATTCCTGATTTGCTTATACTTGCTGGATAAGCATGTAAACCATCTTTGAGGTAGTTAACATTTTCCTGAACAAATGGTTTTATACCAACCAAATTTAGGAGATCTCTTTGTTGATCTGTATGCCATACAATCAACAAATATATAGTTTGTCTTTCTGTTCATAATTTTCTCTATCAATAGCAAATTTTATACATTATTTATCAAAGGACATATCCTAAAATGATTCTACGTTCCGTGGAAACCAAGGTGATTTACCTTGTAAGTAGTTTCATATTACTTTAAGGTTTCATCCTCGGAAAAGAGTTCAGTGACGGCAGTTTGGCGAATAGTGGTCTACTGAACTTGTGTTAACACTTTCGAACTGTGTAGTTGGGCGAGGATGTAAGATTCTACTGTTTATTTTATTAATTGAATAAGTTATTATTAGTTAAATTAATAATTATTTATTAATAAATAGCAATTAAGAAATTATAAGTAATAAATAAATGGTGATTAATAGTTAATAAACAGTAACTAATAATTTGTAGTTTACAATTGATAATTAATAGACTTGAAATTAAAATACAATGATATGAAATTAGAATACACCTATGAATTAAAATACAACAACTACAAAATTGATATTACTCAATCCGAATCCAACAACTCAGTCCAATCCAATCAACGTTCTTCTGCAATAATCAATGTAGTTCTAATCTCACATGTATTGCAGTTATCCACTGTGCATTTTCTGAACTTGAACAACCATGCATTTGACATGTTGATTCCAATTTGTTGCGTAATTCGGAGGAATCTTTGCATTGATAATTTTTATATTCAACATCTTCATTGTTGAACTTCCTTTGAACTATGAATAGCACATGCCACAATTACAATATTGACTTGTTTTTCAAAACTATATTAAGACATGTCGTGTAGTACATTTCTTGTTTCAAACGTCCTACGATAGTCATACACAAATTTGTGTGGTATAAATTGAAGTTTTCGTTATCATTTTTTGGTGCATTATGCTAGAGGGTCCGAAAATAATAGGTGTGGATCTGTTGCGGGAATCATGAGAGACATGATGTGATTGCTTGATTTAAGGGGGTGCATTGATTTGTTTCACACATAATTTTGTTTTAGAAATTTCGGACACGTCAGTTTTGTCGTTTTTTGGTTTATTCGAAGTTTGACAAAAATGCAGAATGTGATACTGTTGATTGTGATATGGCGATAGATTACCATTTTTAAGCCGGTTAATCTACCAAATAATACTTGCTGGGTGGTGGATGTGGAAAAGTTGATTTTTCTTTAATATGTTTAATGATTTAGAAATCTACTATCGTGAATAGTGCAATTTTAACTAGATATCATGAAACTAAATGCAAATTAAAAAACAACAACTAAGACGTGTACAGAGGTAGGCTTTCGATCTACAAAAACTGTTTTTCAATCTCTACCAATCTTGCCTGGAATATGATTGTGACATTTTGGAAGAAAGACCGGACCATATCTAATTTTATCTTGAACAACAATGAAATCCGATGGTTTAATAATATCTTTGGCCATAAGCAACACCATATGTAACATATTATGCAAACAAATATGTATTCTACTATAAGATCAACTGAAATTTCCACATACCATTCTATGTGATAAGTCGTGGCTAAATTGTGCATTAATTTATTAATTAATTTGGAAATTTTTATCTATGTAGTAGAAATTAGTCATGGTTATTGAACCATGCATATCAAAAACGTTGGAAACGAGGATCATTCATTCGAAAAAGATTTTGACATTTATTTTCATGCCCGTTCAAGACATCGTCTACCCACATTCGACCTGTATATGGTGATTTATAGTATGGAGTTCACGAAGTTCTTTGTACTTCTATCATAACTACTTTAGCGATAGCTTTGGGATCATCAACAATTTCATCAGACTTAGATTTAGGAGCTAGATTTTCATTTTTGAATTCATTGACTGTTGTTAGAAGGAGGATGATTGTTGTTCCATAGTTAATGTCTTAACTAAAATCGTATTTCAATATTTTTCAAAATAGAAAAGTTGTTTGAAGAGAATGAAATGAAAGTTGTTTGAGAAAAGATTCAAACAAGCTAACTTATGAAAATCTTAAGGCTTATGTTTAACTCGTCCATCCCTACGTCAGATGTAAGCCTTACGTTCAAAGCGAACCTTTGAATTTTTGAGCTTTTGATCTATCCCAGTGTGACCATAGATATATCCCTTACATCCGACGTGCCTTTTCTAACATTGGATGAACGTAAGGTCCCACGGTCACAATGAAGAGATTGTTCTGCATGTCAAAGAAGCTGTAACCATTGAAATAAGCAGCTCTCTTGCTTTCTTATATGTTCAATAATATTTTAATCCATTTTCTATCATGGACCTATAAAGTTTGCAATTATTTCATCATATTCATAGGTGACATATGATAGAAATATTGAATTGGATTAATTTGGTTTCTATAATATATTTTTTCAACTGCAATGGAGAGTAATTCACATTTTGCAGTTCAACTCTTCCTTTTTTGATTCTATCTGTACGAACTTGCACTGTTCCAGTATATTGTTTATACCAAGTTATATATCATTTGAATGTCATATGAATCCCTGGTTAATTTTGATTGAAAAAGAGTTTTCAAAACAATGCATGCACGATAGGTCTGTAGAATTGAATTTTGAGAAAAGATGGAGATCCTGCTTATTTGTTATTAGCCTTTTTTCTAGGCTAAGACTCTACATTGATAGAAACAAAGTAAACAAATTAAAAATATAATTAAAGAGGAAAATAGATGAGACGCCATATTTTATAGTGGTTCGGCAAAACCTTCGGCCTACGTTCATTTAGTCGTTTTAATTTTTCGATAATAAGAGTGGTAATTTATTCTAGTAGAGCACTCATTTTGATGCTTCGGGGGTTCGAACTCATGATCTTTAAAATTTAAGTCTAGAGCGTCATACCACCAACCAGTTGAGCTACCGGTCCTTAACCACTTAGTCGTTTTTATTGATAATTCTTTCTAGATTCTTCGAATTACAATGAGATCTCCAATTACAAAGATAAAATCTCGGTTTTTCCTAAGAGATTAAGGAAGGTCCCTCTCAAAAAGGTCACCCTCTAGTAGATGAAAGCTCTCTATTTATAGGCAAATCCTTTCATCATAGTCGGTAGATCGAATTTGAACAAGTGAATATTCAGATCCGAAGCCACAAAGAACGAGTCAAAAAGCACGTTTTCCAGCATCAAAATCATTTGTCACCGAGCAATGTCTTGTCATCCTTCCTCTTTATTCCTTCACGTAGTCAAAGTTTCCTAGCTTCAAGGCACTCCAACCAAGATACAATATCGTTCGATACCAAACGGTCTCACTTCATATCATTTTGCATATTTATTCAACTTCAGCTTATAACACATAATAGAGTGGGTCCCACTCACTTTGGATTGATCGGTACTGACCGATTTTACTTCGATACTTGGTCAAATTCCTTGAGTTCCCTCATACCATCAACTTAATTTCTAATCTTCCTAATTCATTCTTCCATCATTATATAGTACAGCTCCTTAGGTTGAGCCGACTCTAAGCATGTGGAAAATTTGCCCGTAACACTTGTCTTCCAAAGCATGCTTTTGTGAATACAAATCGTGCTTTAATCAGGAACATGTATTGAGATTAATAAATTGTCTTCAACATCCTTGGATCATCTATCAAGTCAGTTGTGGTGAATCATCTAGTTTTCTTGAACTCACCTGCAAATCGAATGTCGCTTTAGAGCCATCATGGCAGAAAACTCCAATTTTTGCCAGATGTCAATCACAAATCATCTCACGTTCTTTTGGGTTTCATATGTCATACATAAATCATATCTTGTTATTATGAAATATAAATCATGGTGACGTATCGTTCATGATTGGAGCATTACTTATAAATCGTCTAGTATTTCATAACATTCTATTATAAGTAAGTCCAATCGAATCAAGACTAATATTCGTAAGTCCTTCAGTAATCATAATCAAGTCATTCGAAACAAAAAGACATTCATACCTAGAAGTTAAATTTTAATCTCTTCGGATTAGATGATTGTAAATTTATATTGAGCCCATACACCCATGCGACAAGGAGGCTCAAAGTCTAAGGAAGTCCATCCACTCATTCTCCGATAAGAGGATTTGTTGTTTTGTACAAGCTCATTCATCCACTCTCTGGCAAAAGGGCTTGTATTTCAAGGTTCATCATCTCATCTCTTCAGTTGAGGGAACCATAATCTATCGGTGTATGTATCAAATATAGGGGATAATCCAGTCTAATTAGCATCTCATAACAATATCGAAAAGATCATGTCCATCTAATAACTATAATCAGATTATTCAAACATCCTTATTCAAATCAAAGTGCATCAATAAAAATCAAAACGACAAGTCCAATGAAGGATTACTTTCAAACTTAAACTTGGAGCATGCCCATAGGACCGATGGAGATCGCATGCATCTGCAAGCGACTCGAGGTAAATCTTTAGAATTTATTAGCACAAATACAGAAAATAAAGTCAATCTCAATCCGTCCTGATCATGGAATAACCATGCCCTGTCCATACCCTGGGCTACGACCAGGGTCATCCATCTCGTGGTCATTCAGCTGATGAAATAGACAGTATTTCTCAGAATTTCTCTCATTTTGTGGGCTCTCCGAGGAGGTTTCCTGTATGGAAACTGCCATATAGTATCCAGTCCTCTTTAGGGTCTCGGTTAAACCAGTGTAAGATGCGAACTTCGGTTTTATCTTTGGACGTTTTGAAGTTCCGTAACTTTCATCCGCCTTTCTCTTTTCTTTATCTTTTCAGATTTTGTCTTGGATAGTCCTCCATTCTCTACAGTATTAATTTCACCATTCTCGGCTCCACGTCTTATTGACGCAAATTTCTTTCAGCTTCTCGGCTCCACATCTTCTTGACGCAAATTTCTTTCAGCTTGATAGTATAAATCTACCAAATCCACTGGTGGATCGCTTTTTAACTTCTTAAACTCAGTCTTACTAACGACTCCAACAACCACCGTCATAAGGATCATCGACTGGTCTGATTTCAAAACCACAGCAGCTGCTGTGTTAAATTTGGTTAAATAACTTCGAAAATGTTCCTTCTTCCTCTGCTTCACTTTCGAAAGTATTATCACATTCCTCGGTCGAACAATAAAAACCCTAAAATGGCTCATGAATCTCTCAACTAATTCGGTTCATGTACTAATGGATACATTTTCAAGTGGCGAAACCACATCACTCTCAAATCAGTTAGGTACAGATGAAAACAATGTGCCGTCATTTCTTCCGAAGCACCCAACACTCTCATGCGTTGGATGTATCTCATCAAATGAACTGTATGATCAGTTCTCCCATCATATGGTTTCCATGCATGTAGCTTGAAATCTAGTGGATTCCTATCATATCAAATGTTTGGGGTGAAGCGATATCGACTCACGTCCTCCAAACTTTGATCTAGGGCTCCACCTCGAAACACATGTCATACCGTCTCAGCCATGCGATCTTCTTGATTCGGTTGAAATCTTTGAGGGTTCAACATGCCCTTGATCCAAAGCTTTCTTGTGTCCCTCGTTCTCATAAGACCTTTCAGTTATTTTCCATGTCGTTGTAAGTTTGTATTCAAATCTTGGTTCTAAGTTCGAATTCATTTCTCAATTGGTCTCTTCCTTGGTCGAGATCCTCGTCAATTCTGCCCCATTGTCCAGATGGATCGGTACCGACCGGTCTGGATCGATTAGTACCGACCGACCGTGGAATTTAGGGGTTGAGTTGAGTTTGGCATATCTCGTTCCTCGGTGCTTTTGTTTCATTATTCATGTTTTCTGGTCTTCTCTGGTCTTGATTTTCGACAATTCCAACCGTTTTTGATGCTCCATACGCTGGAAAAGCTATTTAGCTTCTCCTCTTGTCGGGCTAACAACCTCGTTTGCATGTTTGTTATCATTCCTTCCATCTCATCTCTAGTCACAAAGACGAAATGTGGATTTGAGCTAGAGGACACATTCTGACTGTCATCATGCTCTGGTTGACTCACTGCAACCATAGCTTTCCTTGTAGTTGACTTTTTTATCTTGAATAAATCAGATTTGAATCTTTCTCGGTGAAAACATAAAAAATGTTAGCTTTTTTTCAGAGCTAACGCTTTAAATTGATAAAAACGAAGTAAACAAATTAAAAATATAAGAAATCAAAGAGGAAAAGAGAGAATATTTTATAGTGGTTCGACAAAATCTTCGGTCTACATCCACTTGATCTGTTTTATTGATAGATTTTTTCTAGATCTCTTGAATTACAATGAAATCTCCAATTACGAAGATAGATCTCGGTTTTGTCCAAGACACTACGAAAGAAGAAGAAGGTTTCTTTTGAAAAAGTCATCATCTAGTTGATGAAAGCTCTCAATTTGTAGGCAAATCCTTCCACCATAGTTGGTAGATCGAATTTGAACAAGTGAATATTCAGATCCGAAGCCATGAAGAACGAGCCAAAAGAGCATGTTTTCCAGCATCAAAATCGTTTGGTACCGAGCGATGTCTTGTCATCTTATCTCTTTATTCCTTCGTGTAGTTAAAGTTTTCTAGCTTCAAGGCACCCCAACCCAAGATACAATATTGTTCGGTACTGAAGGATCGTTCAGTACCTACCGATCTCACTTCATAGCTTTTTGCGTATTTCTTCAACTTCAAGTCATAACACATAATAGAGTGGGTCCCACTTTTGTTTTATATCGGTCCGTACCGACTACCGTGGATCGATCGGTACCGACCGATTTTGCTTCTCCAATACTTGGTCAAATTCCTTGAGTTTTCACATACTGTGAATCCTGATAATTTCCAAGCTTCCTAATTCAATCTTTAAACATTCTGTAGTCCAGTTCCTCTGGTTTGAGTCCATTCTAAGATTGTGAAAATTTTGCCCGTAACATTTACTTATTTTATATTGTTAAAAATGGTGCTGACTAGTTTTATCTTTTAAAATAGAATACTGAAATTGTGACATCTTTATACAGATAGGTCAAAATAGAAATTTATTTTTCACATTCATCAGGTTTTTTCCTTTTTCTTTTTTACTTATTGAAAAAAAGTGATTTCATATTGAATGTGGGAAATAAAATCATCACTAAACCTGAAAAGAAAATAACTTCTCTGCTGGTACTACTGTCATGCTTTTAGAACCAAGCGACGATGAGGTCATAAACAAATGCAGGCATAAAAGATCATTAAAAAAAGAGAGCGTATTGACTGTTTGGAACAAAACATTTTATTACCATGATTTTTC
Source organism: Allium fistulosum (assembly GCA_030737815.1). Taxonomy (NCBI): domain Eukaryota; kingdom Viridiplantae; phylum Streptophyta; class Magnoliopsida; order Asparagales; family Amaryllidaceae; genus Allium; species Allium fistulosum. The sequence continues at coordinate 1,262,321,646 of CM060901.1, forward strand.
CTTTTCCTTTTTTTTTTGCCAGTGCCATACGCCATAATGAGTGAGAAACCAACTGAAAGCATGACACTGAAGATACATTTTTGGAATTTCTTTATCAAGATATTTATGCAGTTATGCAATTAATCTGTTTAATTGACCAATAATTGGACTTCTGAACTTGTCAAAGTGGCTTATATTATAGACAAAACAGAGTTTACAGGCAATACTCAAAAGTATGAGTATTGTTGGCAAAGCCAATTACGTCAACAATACTGTCCTAGTTTTTGCTTCCAACATTTGTTGTCATTTCTTGGTGTCTTTTTGACTTGAGCGATCAATTGTCAAAACCAATATGTGTTGCATAATCAGTGTGTGTTGTGTTCAGAGTTTGAAACTTCACACTTTGACCTTGATATTTTGTTATAACTTCAAATAATGATTAGAGAGATTCTTCTTCATACACTGGTATTTGCATCAAATTTGTCACTCAAACTATTTTTGAATTGTTGTCCCAGTCGATGGTGCATCTTAACACCCCATTGTTACTGAAATATAGTAAGATATAACTACTACTAGATGTATTGATGTGAAAAAAACATTAAGAACTATTGTCAGGCCAAGAAGTGATGTGGTAAGGATTATCTGTAAGTTAGTCTTTTAATTTCACACTTAGCTATACAGTAATCAATTTTTTATGTTTATGCCTGCTCTAATGCATCATTGACCTCATTATGCTGTGATTCAGATGATCCAATCTTTTTCTTATTTGATTCTACTGAAAGGATTTTGATGCGGTGCTAGGTACTGCAAACAAACAGCGGTATTTGGGTTAATAGGTCTGTAGTATTGACTAAGTTCATAAGATTGTGACAAGTCTTTGCATGCAGCTTCAAATTTTGAACTATTTGAAGCATCGGTTAATCCAGTTATTGTGCTTTAAAATTAATATATTCTGTGGGTAATAATCCTGGTCAGGTACAGATGTTCTTCAGTTTCTGCTGTATGTTTGGCTGAGTTTATCTTTCCATGTCATCTCTTTCAATTTCACAAGGATTTTGTTTTTCTCTTTGCTCTCCTGCATCAGGTTCATGGTTAAATGGTTCATTTCCGCTTAACAAGTTATATGGTAACTGACCATTAGTCTTTTCTGCAACCTTTCCATAATTTATGAATTATGAGGTAGAACCAAAGTAGCTGCTCCTGCTCCTTTGTGTTTCAACTAATAGCAATAAGTGATTTCACCTGGAAGAAGGATAAAACAACTATCACTTGGAGTAGCAGGTTAATTATCTTCAGTCTCTTGACACTAAAGATGTATATAATGCTTGAATTAATCGAAATATCCATTTGATAACTTGTAACAACAAATGTTCCAGGTACAATATTTTGCTTTGTAAACATGTTTTAAATCTTTTGTGTTCCTGATTCTAGGACGAAAGAGTTACATTATGGTACACGAAGCTTTGTTAACTTGTGGATGCACGATCAAGATTTTCAAAGTTTCCAAATGAATAGTTTATAGGGGCAAAGCTTAGAATTGGTTTCTTTTGAAAGAGTCTGGATTTTGATTCTGGTTATAAGAAGAGAGTTAGTTTTCATTGAAAAGAGTGGGTTGCTTTATATCAAGGGAGCAGTTAAATTATTTTGGAAAAGTGATTAGCTACAAACTTTCAGAGATATTATTTTAGATTATATGAATGAAAATTAGATTGTGGAATGATTAATGATTCTTGTTTGGGGAAGATGCGAGTAATCCTTGTTTGTACTCCTTCCTATACTAAAAATAATCGTTTTACTAAGCTCTGTATTTTATATGTTTTTGCTTTATGGTGAATCTTTGTAGGGGATATTCCAACGATCCATGAATGCGCCCATGTCTACATTTAAACTGGTAACAAGCAGCCACTGAAGTGCGCACAATTAACAGCTATAGTTTCTAGCTATCGTATTTGTGAATTTTTGTTTCGGCGGTTACTATAAGTATACTTATTCTATCAGTGCATCAGTGCTGTCTTTATTCATACAGATTTCCAGGTAATTCGAATTGAAGCCTGATGGCGTGCAGATATTGTTTGGCAATTTGTTTTGTGAAAATATATAATGCGATAAGAATGTCATGTGGTGTTAACATCACTCGCAGCTCTCTTTGAAATCATTATGTGAAGAGAATGGATACTATATATTTGGCTTAGATAGAAGGTATCGACATTTGTGCCATTCTCTTTTGTTTCTTTGAATATTATACAATATGCATATGTTTTCTCCTACAATTTGATTATTAATATAGCATAGCGTTATTCCGTCCAGCAATAAACCCGTGAAAGTGATTTATGCTCTGGCTTTATGTACAACTTTTAAAATTGAAATTCTTTATGTTCATTGATTTACGTTCAAGTTCTCTATTTCAGGATACAAGCCATAACTTCATCAAGGACTTCTAAGAATAATGCATTTATGCAGTCATGTCCTTCATGTTCGTTCCATTATTGAGATGGTTGCTCTTGGGCCACGAACAGATAATGTTGGCACAAGTGGTTGATCAATGACGAGCTTGGATATCCAAGTGGTACGTAAAGTGCACAGTTGAGTATACCTTCTACCAATAAAACATAACAATTACTAATTTTGTTTTTAAGTTCTAGTTTTGTTATATAACACTGGCCCTCCTCTTTCATTATGTACATCTCCAGAACTTTCTGTGACCTTCAACTGTTATGTTTATTGATGCATAATGAAGTGGTTGAAACTACAGATATGAAGTAGGATATTTTTGTTAGCACATGGATGCATGCGAAGCATAGGGGCATACAAATAGCCACATGTAAAATTATTTACTGTCCAGGCATATGTCTGCTATTTAATTTTTAACATAAAAGTTATATTAGCTTACGTGCATCGAACTGCACGTTCTGAACTGATAAGATAGCAAATTGGCAAGTTAGCTAAAAATGGATATGATGTTATGTAGATTTAATAATCATGTGAACGATGTGTAGCTCTTTTTTTTTACTGTAACCTATAGGGCGCCTCTTGTATATATATAGGTCAAGGTTAGTAGGTTAGTCCTTAGATTAATGATAGTTTTTGAAAATTAGCCCAAAATAATGGTTTTGGTGTATTGTGATTAGATAATATGATATATTATTAGTACTCCGTAACCAGTTTTTCAAGATAACACAGTACACTTTATCATGTCGGTTTTAAAAGTATATACAAGCACACGTAGCAATCAAAACGCTAGGGCCTTCTGAGGTAGACCAGTAGATAATATCTAAATAACTTGGAGAGAATTAATATCTAAATAACTTGGAGAGAATTCAGACCTATTCAAGGTATCCTGTAATAACGCTTTTATTATGATGTGCATTATGAGAACAGTAGGTAATCATTAGTAAGTAATCAATGGAGTAGTCATTTAAATGGCTTGGCACCTCCTATGCATCTTCTCATTATTAAAATCAAAATAGACTATATTTACAGGTCATCCAAAATGTTGACAGGCTTTAATTTTTTTTATATCAGAACATGTATATCCTAAATTTGAAATTGTTCATCTTGCTTTTCAGCTGGGAATATATTTACTTTTGATGAAGATGGACAAAAGGACAAGTATACAATCCAATGTGATGGAATATAGATACTAGATTTCAAGAAAAAAAAAGTGATATAGATTCTCAAGTGATAGGGTTGGGTTATCACCAATTTCCATTTACTGCCTATGCCTAGGCATACATATTTTCTAAAGTGGCATGATATAAATGTCTTTTATAGACCATTACAATTTCTTAAACTAGATTAGTGGGATTAGATATAGCTCATAAATGTAACTTTACATAGTCTTCTGGTGATAATGAGGTATACTAATATCAGTGAAAAAAAGTTTAGTAGATCAGAGTTGTAAAATATTATGTATTCTTGTGATGCAAGACCGACTTGTTCTTAACATAGATCTCACCAATACCCCCAATAATATACTATAAATTGTGTCTCTAACTAACCTAAACTAAATCTTACCCAATTATTTAGACAGATTGAAAAAGGTGTTTTAAATTATTATTTTTTAAGAAAGTGTTTGTTAATTGTGAAAGTTGATTCACATGGCATCGAACTATTGAATCACATAAGTCCATTGTTCATGTTTCATACATCACCCTATCGCTACAAAAAACACAAATAAAAAACAAGAACTTTATGTCAAATTTTTTTAATGCATATAAATCAACTGGAACATGGTTCATGTATCATACATGGTGTCGATTTACATTAACAATGTTATAAATAAAAATTGGATTTTCTTTTCTTTTATCTTTTTATCTTTTGTTTTTCTTATTTGAAAAAGTGCGTGTGGATTGAACTAAAGTTAAATTGATAGTTGAAAATAAGGTTATCAAATATATTGCATTGCTACCAAATTAGGTGATAAAATGAGCCATTGTGAAACCTCATTATTTTCTTTCTAGTGTAAGATGACAAGGTGTACCCCAATTTTCCATAAATTCTTATAACGGTAGAATGGGTCAGTGCTTCTTCTTTTTCTCACACTGCATGTTAAACGACATTGAATTGTGGAGAATATGAATTTATCTCTGTTTATATATGGTATCTGATTGAGACTTGGAACCTATAAAGTTAAGAAGATTAGATGGTGGATGCTACGAATTATTGTACTCTTCTCTCAACAATCAGTACATGCAATGCAACTCACTATATATATTCCATAATCTAAGGGGACCATTGAATTTTGTGGTTACTTTATAATAAAAGCAATGTGTGTATAGTTTCCATTAAATTAAATGCCAAGATATGATGTTTCCTTATAGTTTCATATCTAGTATGGTGCTAGACTTCATAAAATTATTTATATTCTCCCATTATTGGCCACGAAACACATGCTTTCCATCTGGCGCTCGCAAATTCTTGTGACTTAATAGTACCACTTGCTTATAGTCTTCTTGTTAAACATCTTGTCTTCAAGAATTTGCATCTAAATCATTATCCATCAATAGTTCTTTCCTTTTCAACCTTTTCTTTTGTTTCTTATTTTCAAATTGCTATCAAGGAGCCTTTTTTGAATTAATGATATCTGCATACTTGCATGCTCCTAAAGTTTGAGTTTTGATTTTCGACTGTTAATAGTCTTACATTTGGAAGCATCACTAAATCTTTAATTAATAATGAACAATTTTAGCATTGACCTGTTGATTGCCAAGTTAGTTGAAATTGTATTGATATTTGGAAATTATAAATCGCCATCATGATGATGAAAATGCTAATTGGTGCCACTAAATTAATTAAGCACATGGATTGTTTTATTCACAGGAAGATAAAATCAGCTACCAATACATGCACCCAACTATTCATTAGAATTCAAAGAGGTGCATGTGTTTATCTTGAAATGGTTTACAAGAGGAAGAAAAGTATGGATCTTTTTCATTTTTCAAATTAGGCATATAGTGACATGACAGTTTTCCAATGTTTGTTCCATATATGTAGACTTTATTGATAGAGAGCTATGAAAGACATTTGAGCAAAAAAAGTGTCCCAGCCTTTACATGTAGCAATAAACTTGTCTTTTTCCTTAAGTTGCATCTACTACGACCCCACGCCTCATCATTTTCCAATTTCAATTTTATGGTATCAGTCATTGTTCATGTCACAAAGTAATTTTGCATATTTCTGGCCATTGTTTCTTCTTCTGATGTCTTTTGAAATATCTTGTTTTGAAGCCTTCAACCGATCACATCTACTCAATATACCTTTCGGATGTATATCAAACAAACGTAAGGAATCACCAACGAATATATTATATTTCATAAATATTAAATTCCTAGAACAAATGAGTATTGATGTGGAAATCTAATATTGTTTTTAGCCTAACCTACCTAACCTAAATTTGGACAATATATAATGTAGCATGCATCAGTCGGCCAACATCATTAGCATTAGCTGTTGAAATTAGGATTTTGTTTTATATAAATCATAAGTTGAGGGAAACTTCTAATGTAGAGCATGTTTGTTGATAGCTAATTAAGTTTTAGATATGATTCAATGACAACTTGTGAGAGAACATGGTTGTTTGTTATATAAGTTTAGTTTCTTATCTATCTAAGGCTGTTTTGGGAAACGTGGGATTTGAGCATACCTTGTAGTCTTATAGGCCTGTCATATTAGTTTAAAGATTAGTGTTTTGGAGTCTTTCATTCATGAATTTTTATTTTAATAAAGTCCTAATCTATTTTGATTCGACTTTATGTTATTTTGTATTTTGATGAAATTATTTATCGTAGTTTATTTTTTGTTTTTATTTTTACAGTTACTTAAAGTATAATCTCAGATTTTTGTTAGGTGTGACTCGCATTGTGAGTGCGTGGGTTGAACGATAAGTCTCACATCATAAGAAATATTGCGTATAACGTGATATATATGTGAGATTGACAGCACGTAATACTGAGAATTTCTTTTGTTACAAGCAAGTGATGCCAAAACCATACCATGTATGTACTCGTTTCGAAAGGCGATAATAGTAATGTTCAATCGGGACGCTGACACATTGAAAACTTTATTAGGTGACGCCATTATAAACAATAAAGCGTGCGTATATGAGGACGCGGTGGAGTGCCGTAACAACAATTTCCAACCAATTAAATTTGCATTTTTGATAGTTAGCTAGTAGAACTTTGCATAATTGTGTCTTGTACCATGTGGTTCACATGTATGAAACAGATTATCCTAAATATCTTAGATAGTATGACTTTTTTTAACTACGTGAATTATGAAAATGTCTTACTTTATGCCTTAGAACCATTCTGTTCTAAGTAATTTTATGCGTTACTTTGTTTCAAATTGGGAAGGAAGTGTTGTCATGTAAGCAACAGTCCAGAGTTCAGATATAGCATAGTTAAATTTGTTGTCAACCTTCATTAAAGGGATGAGTATGATGTCTTTGTAAGATGAATTGATGTGTTACCACCCATCATTCGTGTATAAATCACAACCTTTTGGAGTAATGTATTAGTTTAAGGAAAGTTTATTTTATTTTGTGTTATATCTTTATTAATGACCCTCTTGCATGTTTGATTTTGGACGGAAGCCATCAATGCATATCACGGTTGCCAAAATACCTAGTCCATCAAGGCAAAATCCTAACCTTTCCTTTTTCTATTCTTTAGCTTCTGTTGCAAATATGCTTTCTAATGCAATTTGTCTTTTTATTAAAAAGAAGAAAAAAATAATCCAAAGAAAATGTGTTTTTGTCCAACAAAAGCACTAAAAACTTGTTTAGCTTTTAAAAATGGTACTACAAGCGCACAATGTAATTCTAATGCGTTAATAAGAATGTTGGTCTGGTAACAAAAGCACAATAATTTAGAAGTTTATTCAATCAGTTAAACAAAAATTGGTTTTTTACTATAAAAATAAGATTGTGACCAAAACAATATTTAGTGTAGAATCCACTAACTTTAGTTGTGGAGTAATGGTTTTTTTTAACACTCTTTAATTTTAAGATGCACATTCAAATATGATAATCAATTTGACAAAAATAGGCCATAGGCGATTATTCTAATATAGAACCATCAATTAGATTGAATTTTACTTCTTATAAATTAATATATGTTATAATTTATTCAAATTATCTTTACATAAGTATAGAATGCGAGTGACGAAAATCAAATTATATTTATCAAGTTTAAATAACATTAATTTGTATTAAAGTTTTGTTCGTATAGCTTATCCTGCAATTGAATGCAAAGAGCTATAGAAATGATCAAACAAAACTAAAATTAGGTTCATTATCCCTCGTAAAAAGAGATATAGCTACCAAATAGACGATTAAACTGAACAAAACATAGTGAAATAAGAACAAAACAAAATTGCTAAAACAAATGAAACGGGGATTCATTACTAAAATTTTGAGCAGTACATAAGAAAGACAGTGGAGCACTAAATTAAAAATTAAAATGAAACTAAGCTAGAATTTTTTGGGATTCGAACCCCTTCATCTCTTGATGTACACTGGTATTTGTAATGCTCTGGAGATGTTTCCATGACAGAATTCAAATACCCAATATTCCACAATAATCTTGTGCTTATCTAGAAGAAATGCACCACGTATTGGAAGCATATTTCACATATTCACTCCTACATTTTTCCAACCATGCTGAATTTTATTCAAAAATATCTTGATCTGAAATTTAGTTATTTCAAACTGGATTTTGTTTGGTTGGGCTTCTGGTCAGGCTGCCTTGTAAATGCTTTGAACCATGTACAATCATTTGAGTTCAGTATTTTAGTTACAGCCTGCTATCTGAACGTACCCATATAATATGATTTTATTTTTATTTTTAGAACAAGGATGATATTTAGTTCTAAGTAGAGCATCTCGGAGGATCTAACCCAAGATCTCTAGAACCACTTGAGTTATTGGTCCTTGACCCACATAGCATATTTGAATAAATTAACATAATATGTAAGGTAAAATTTAAATACACGATGTAATGTGGGTCTCACCACTTAATTGTCTATTTTAGGAATCAAAATGGCTATATCCATTCCATCCCCTACATAACAAGGAGTCTTCTGTATCCGGGAATCGCCTTTTATGATAATATTTAAGTTCTTTGAAAACTTGAATGAACATAGGTATATCCATTAATTTTTGTTCATCCTAAAATTAAATCTGTAATTTATCCATTTATGCAAACAAGTTTTTGTGTGTCTTGCATTGTATGCATATAGGTATATTGGTTGGAAGTAACAGTCTCATATGATATATGTATATGTGTGTGTGAGTTTGGTCGCATGTAACAAAAAATAATTTTTTTTGTTAAAAGATGTTAGATCAGATTTTATGTTGTCCTCACGGAGAAATGTGCAGATGGATTTCGAAATTCAAAATGGTATCATAGTCGATGGTAATATTTGGGATCCAATATTAAATACACAAAAAACCGCAATCAAGTGCTTGCTAACTTGCAAAGTTGTTTAACATTGTGTGTCTGTAAACGGAAACATGAATTTTGTGATCAGTGTAGGTTGCTTATAATCAACTATTTAATACCATCGAAATATGAAATTTTTGTCTTCATGATTCTTGTACAGAATACGCATCAAGGGATTAACACATATTGCATGCAACTTATTGCTAAGTTTTTATTGTTTCTTTGAGTTCCAAATTGTAAGCTTTAAATTACAGACATGCTTTATGTATTTTTGATTTGCCACATCATGCTCATTATATTATCAGATTTATAGTCATGCAAAATTGGCTATCTTGGACTTGAAAGCAGAAGATGAAATGTTTGCTAATTGTCATTTGTGGTTTCCTTTGTTTTTTTTAACCTTATGATATTAAACTTATATTTCTTAGTGTAACAACTCATTCATGTGAGTAGTTCAAAATTCCCATGGTATGACAAGGTTTTTGTTTTATTCTTCACATGTTTGATTTTATGCAAGTACCGGAATAGTCTTCAATTTCGTGTTTTTCTAATATAATGACATTATTTTTATAATCAGTATTAAGTTTTTTAAACATGCAGTTGTGCATCTAATCTGGATCCAAATCTAGCTGTGTTAATATAATAAAACAAAATACCGAGTTTCATGCCAAATCTATTGAATATAGCAGAGGAGTATGAATGCTGATACTTAAAATTTGACCAAGATCATTGCTTATATGAAACTCATTGCAAGTCTTTTATATCATCTACTGCCATGATACTTACTGATTTGTCTTCTTCTAGTATTGCCATTCATATTTTTCCTGAAAACAAATACTTGAACCAATACACTCTTTTAAAGTAAATACCACGGCAAAGTAAATGCTATAGCCTGCACTTGACAAGCATTCGACAAACGCGCTTCATTATGTGCAATTATGTCATGTATTGACAATATATCATCTTTGGCCAGTTTTCTAACTTTTCTAATTCAATTGTGTGGACAGATATTAAACATCCAAATTTTGCATTCAGGCGAGTAGGTCATGCATGGGACATGTAATTCAATGGCTCGGCTTCAACCAGGCAAGAGTTATTTATGATATGATAAATTTATTAACATGATTCAGAAAAAATAATTTGACCGAGCTTGCTTGACACCAACGTTTTATTTATTTGGTTTTCCTCATTTATGGTTCCATATGAAAACAAAACGACTGATGCATGAATGCACATCAAATATTTATTTTGATCAGTTTTGGTTGAGAATGCACACAAAATAATCGCTGCCATTCCATGTGGATGTCCCCACAATAATATTGAAATACAAATCCACACATCTGTTTTCAAGGACTTTTCCTTAAATTTCTACATCACTCTTGGGACCCAAAAAGGTCATCAAAATATTGTGAAGCATTGATTCCAAGCAAAGCTCTATCATCTTTTTAAATTTTTAGTATATTTTCTTTATATAAAAGAAAAAAAGTCTAAGCAACTGTGATCACAAGTGGGTAAGTAAGGTACAAGAAAAATAATAATAATGATGGAGTTGGGAGACCAAACACTTTATCAATAACTTCGTAGAGAATTATTATATGAACACATAATATGATATGGCTTGCATTTGCATGCCTCTCAACTAACTTTTCAAGATTTTCATGTGTGTTGGGGACATGACCCCCCTTCCCTATCTTTCCTCCATCTGCTTTCAAGTCAGAATAGTACAACCTTTGCTTTTAATATTGTGTTTGGAATATTTATGATATTTTCCCTGATTTTGATGCCATCTACATATAGGTATTGATGGATAAGAAATGGCATTGTTTAATATGCTATCACAGTCATGTCTGACATAAGTGTATTGTATCTTTTATTATCATACATATGTATGACAGCCCCCACACAAAAACATAGTCGAATGGCAAACCATTTAGGTAAAAGATGAAAAGATCAAATGGTTCTTTTTTTGATGTGGAAAATTTCTCCTTTATGTATTCTTGTATGTGTTGTCTTAAGATAAACATCTATTATGCAAATGCAAGGAATGGTAGTTCATCACTTAATTTGGTTAGGTTGGACAAAAACAAGATAGTAGCAATCAAAATTTTAAATATCTTTCATTCTATACTTAAAGTATCCGATTTATAGGGTCCGGATATGTTAGTCTAAACACAACAGATACTAAGACATAGTTTGTTTTCTATGTATAAATGATTGTTAAAACTCTAATTCAAGTTTGTTTACTAGAAAAAGGCTTATAGCCTGCAATAGAAATGACTTTAAAGTATATGATTACAGCCTAGGAGTAATGTGTTGTATTTATGACTTTTAATTGAGATAAAGAGCACCTGATTCCAAGAAGAAGTAAACAAAGGAAATTAGGACAGAGAGTCAAGGTCAGTAAGATGCTCACCAAATGGAAAGCAAAACATCAAATTTTGAGGTAAAAGAGAGGAGAAAAAAATATACTACTAAATATGATAAAGTGCACATGTCCATAGGATTCAACTTTGAGTTGGATGGGGGAAAAGAAAAGGAAAATTGAAAAATTGAAAAAGATTGTTCCAGGAGTGCCCACACAATTCAAGGTGCATCTAATTGCCTTTAAAAGAGGGAAGCACAACACACATTTATAATATAACTTTCTTTATGCATATTTCTAAATGATGGATGCTGGACAATCCAATGCATTAGCTTACGGCCATCGAGCGATCTTAACCATCCATATCCCGTCGTTGTCGAATCACGCTAGATCTACCTAAATAATGTGTACTTTAGCTTTTATGCCCTTGTGATCTTTTTTGGGTAGTTAAGCAAAGTGGGGATGAATATAGTTGAGGTGTGATGGGAGCAATAATGTTAGTGCATAGAATATATATCACTTGCACCAATCTCTCTTCTCTTTGATTGCCATTTCCTTTTCCACTTATCTTCTTTTTTCCCCTCCTCTCTTTTTCACCTAATCTTATTGCTCAAGCATTTCTAAGAACCTATGCAATTTACTTTTTTTTTAAAATAAAATAAACAAATTAAAATAAATATGTTGTTGCTGCCTTGAATCATGACAGCTTGCAAAGATCGAGTCACGGAGCATTAAGATGATAAAGAAGGATTGCACATTACGACATGGGCGGTAAACTTAAAAAGAAGAAAAATGATATGTTTGATTAAAGTAAAGTTTATTAATTTTAAGTAATGCAGAGGCATGTTGCAGAAGAATATGTTGTTTTGCTCAACATGGCTTATAAATGACAATGGGTATTATTTATATATATTAGTTTAAAAGGCTACATCATTATGGAGTTCAAGGGCATAAGTTAAATTAATATTTGTCCATGCCGAAGGTTGCTTTAAGTATAATTAAGCACCGATGTTTGTGCACATTGAAATGTGGAAGCTTGAACTCAACTCTGATGAACTTGTACGGCAATTAATATTAGTTATTAGTCAATTGTGGTTGGAATTGGGATTGGAATTGGAATTGGTGGACCGAGATTAGTTTTATATAAGATGAGATGAGATATTTGTATCGGAGAAAATGATGTTCAATGTTAATCCATTTAGGTCTTGTTGCGTATTGTATTAGAAAATATCGGTTTCTTGATTGGTAAACATACTGCATTGTTTATCGGATGATGCATATTTGGTGATGGTGATATCAATTTTGAAATGGTAGTGGCTAACACTATTGCTTGCCTGCGAAAAATTCTTCTTGTACTTTGCTGTTGTCTATTTTCTATTGCCAAGCGTATCGAATCTGTTCTTACGACATTTCAGTTGTACTCGTTCGTTTGGGAATTTTTCGTAAACGATGACTTGAAAAGACAAGTTAGACCTGTTTATATATCTGCCTTGATGCATACTTCATATATGTTCAGTATTGTAGACGTGTTAGATTCGATTAAACAAACGAATGTGGATTGAAAAGGTGGGTAAAAGCTGATTAACCATTATACTAGAGTTTAAAGGTAATTTTTTTTTTTTTTCAAAGAACAAGTAGAAATAGAAATAAAAGAAAGGATATTTTCGTTTAGGTTCTAAACGTTAGTTTTACGTATCTATCTATAAAATGGTGTGAATGTTTAAATTTTACGAGGAGAATGTTCATAGTGTTTTTTGATTGTGGAATGTTGAGTGTATTAAAAAGGGTTAAATATTTGAAAATGTGGATTTCCACAGTAGAACAACTGAGGTGCTAATTTGTTGCAAACAATGGATTGTAGTTCAAAGTAGTTGTCTATTGCAATTATTTACTGTTTTATTGCAAATATTTGCATTGTTAATATTTGTTATTCTACAACAATATGCAGGTAAACTTTTAGGCCCCGTTTGGTTTGCTATTTTTAGTTTTGTGTTTTCGTCTAAAGAAAAATTCGCATTTATTATGTATTGTTGAAAAACACACAATTTTGAAAAATGAAACTAACATAGAGAATAGAAAACAAGTTTATTTGATTTTTCGTGTTTTGAGACATAACAAAAGGATGTACAACAATTCATCTTCTCTGTTTCTTCTCCATTGTCACGATGGCTAAGAATTGTAAATTTTTTTTCACATTTTCTTGTATTTTGTAGTGTATGTTGAAAACACCAAACACAAAACTCAAAATGAAACCAAACGGGACCTTAGTGTTTCACTGAAAACTTATGTTGAATGCTTGCACTACATTAGTAATATTTTTTGTTTTTTGTCTTTTATAAAATTGGTATTTGATTCAAATAGAGCATTCATTTTGATTTCTCATGAATTCGAATTCATGACTCTTAGAATCCTTGGCCAGAACGAAACAACATTTGTCACTTGAGCTAGTGATGTTTAACTAGTGTTTTAATAAAATATAGTTTTATTAGTACTCTCCGGTGAATTCCATTAAAATTCAACAATCCTTTATTAAACATTTCCGGTTGTGGTGAAGATTATGTTCAAGTAACTCTCGATCTGGAATTGATCAGTGGTGGTATTGTGTCATAAAATCACTTGCGATGATTGAGACTAGAGATCAACCGAAAATAGTTTGGATTGGGTGATTTAAAAATAATGACAAGAGGAACTCAGTTGGTTGCCTTTCGATGTAATTTTAACAAGGAATCCTATAGTAATTGCCCAAGTGACTATAGGTGAGTTGGCTGACGAGAATCAACGAACAAAATATGAACAAATTTGGGTGTTTAGACAATGTAGTAGTAAAACAAAAATGTCATTATACATGGTATAATTAATCAAAGTGCAAACGCTTTTCATTAAAAAAAATGAAGACGGTAATTTTTCTACGATTTTCATAACCGTGTAAAATAGAGATCAAAATTCTGAAGAAAGTAAACTATATCTTAATTTTTGGTTGCGATTTTTGTAACATTATCAATAAACGAGAATCCCTTTTGGGAAAAATACAAATCTTACGAATCTTATAACACAAACTCTAAAAATTAAAGATCACACACTTAACAATAGAAAATATAACAAATATACTTTAATCAATATACAAACACAAAGCACATTGTTTGAAACTTTAATCTTTTAACTGTTTTACTATAGCTAGAGATTTTAATTTAAGTAGACTACTAATGGTGATGATACTTACCTTCTACAACGATGGAGACAAATCATCTCTTCAGTAGTGTTTCACTGCAATTAGTTCAGTATGTACTCAATATTTCACTATTGCATGTCGTTACACGAGATCTTCTATTTTGACTTAATTGTATTAATCTATGGTAGACTCTAATTGTCTATCGGTAGTTGTTTGGGGGTAATCGCTTCAAACAATCACAAGTACGTAATCCCTTGGTGTCCTCAATGGTTATGACTAATTCACTATCCATCATGTGTTGAGAATTACATACACTAGTGTCAATGGATGTATCGATGTCCTTTTCTCAATACATCTTGATAAGTAACATTTAAGGATAAGTATTAGAATAATCAACACATTCGCAACTGCGAATACTTTTCCTTGGGATTTCCTTTAATGTATTAATATCATTATCTATATCACAATATAACACGTATAATAGAAAATAGTCGAAAGCGTACTTTACTTCGAATAAGATTCTTTTACAAGAGTTAAGTTACATAACAGTTTATATAATTTTTCCTAGGGCACATCATCAACTCTATCAGCGTGAACTATGAATACTGGTAAAAAATGTTAAGATCGTTCTCATCTACGAAAAACTCTAACACCTAGTTTCCAATGATCTTAATGCTAAACCTAATAATAATGCAACACTTCAGAAATATAATCCTATGAGTCAAGGTCACTAAACTGTGAACTTGCTCGATGTTATATATTGTCTATTATATGCATTGACCACCAAATATAGTATGGGAATATGGAATTTCGTTTCATATTTAAGTACCTACAAAGGATGTATAGTGAACAATCTCATTTGGCAAAGTACGAGATGTCATGGAAATTGTTTCATATGAAAATGTGCAAAGGTACTCTAGTCTAAGGTCACGTACTCAATATGATTGGGCATGTAGAGAGATTGGTTGAGTTGGAAACGACTCTTGGTCAAGAGTTCGAATCGAAATGATCACTGACTTTACAGTTTGATCCATACATATTGAGCATCAATATGCAAATATAGAAGTGGACTACCATGGTCCTCATTAACACATTAAGGACAATCGAGAGTACGTTCACAAAGGAACCTAAGTGTTGTACTCGCAACTAAGGGCATCTTATTTAAATAGTTCGAAGAAGAGAAAACGTAGGTTGAAGGGTAGCAATGGTAAAGCAAAGGCTAAGGAAAAGAAGGGTGAATGTTGTCGTTACTTTAAAAGGGGATGCTAGAGAGGAACTATCCATATTATTTAAAGGTTATCAAAGGGAAGGAATCTGATTCTGTTCCTAAAGATATTTTTCTTATAGAAAGATGCCTTTCTACAAGTGCTTCTTCTAGGGTTTTAGATACTGGATCAGGAATTCATACATGTAATTATTTATGGATACTTAGAATAAAGATGCATGTAGCAAGAGGGACCATGAGATTTCAAGTTGCAAATGGAACTATTGAAAAGTTACCGTAGTATTATGTGATTACCATACGAAGCTCATTAATGGATATGGTTTGGTTTTATATAATTGATATTTTATACAGAACTTAGGTGGAAAAAATTTCATTTTTTGTTAGACGGAAAACAATTATAGTTTTATTTATGATGACAATGTTATAGATATTTATTACAATATTAAAAACTCTTTTCTTTGGTACTGTTAAATACATCATTAATATACTTAATTACAGTTATGTTTTTGCTATTAAAAGTAATAACGTGTTTTAAATAAATGGCAGCTACCTGTGGCACTATAGATTATGCCATGTAAGTGAGAAATGATTAAACAAGTTAAGCAACCAAGGGTTGCTACTATCTTTTGATTCTGAATCATTTGATACTTATAAATTGTGTCTTAAAGGTAAAATAGCCACACACCTATTGAATGGTAGAACGAAAGAGTTATTGAACTCTTAGGACTAGTACATATAAATGTATGTGATCCTATGTTTATAGCAACCAAAGGTTGATCCTTGTAATTCGTTACATTCGCCAATGATTTGCCCTAGATAGGGTAATATTAATCTTATGAAACACAAATCATAGGTCTATAATAAATTCATAGAATATAAGAATGAAGTTGAAAACCAAACGTGAAAGAAAATTAGAATATTTTGACATGATTGTGGTTATGATTTACATTGGGCATGAACTTTGATGGTACCTAAATGAGAATGTGATTCTCTCTCAAGTCACTCATGTAGGATCAAGTAATATACCCTAGAATGAGGGTGAATTGTGTATTCATAAATTTCAAAGTAAAGAGATAAAACAGAGTGCGGAAATGTAAATGCAGAAAATTAATAACTCAAGATATATTCAGCTTCGGCCTAATGCCTATTGTTGCCTCCAAAGCATTACTAGAGTTAAATA
Source organism: Allium fistulosum (assembly GCA_030737815.1). Taxonomy (NCBI): domain Eukaryota; kingdom Viridiplantae; phylum Streptophyta; class Magnoliopsida; order Asparagales; family Amaryllidaceae; genus Allium; species Allium fistulosum. The sequence continues at coordinate 1,262,338,500 of CM060901.1, forward strand.
TTCAAACGCTTACAAATAGTAAATTTGCATACACTACTAACAAATATTATAACTTTATGTCTAATAACTCTATCTGAACTCAATCCTCTGAGTACAAAATCCTCGGACAACAATGTAGATCAAATTAAAAAAAGAGTTAAAAAGGAAATACAAAAACAAAACGACAAAAAAAATCTTCCCCGTCTCTGTCTCACATGACCTACTCCCCTTCACAATTCAACGCATTTTACTTCTTCTTCAAATTCGATGCTAGAAAGTTTTATTCTACCTTTGATTTGCTTGAATTCTAGTTGCGCCGAAATTTGTGTGCTTTGCTTTGTTGCTGAAACTCGTGCACGCTTAGGTGAAGTTGAGTGGATGTTGTTGAGGGATGAAAGTTGATGTATTGAAAATGACAGGAGAGTGGGTGTGTTGAAAAAGAAATTGATGCACTAGCTTTGATCGGATAATGAGAGTAGAAATAAAGAGAGAGAACTCTATATTTTGTGTAATCCGATGACCTTTTCTTTTGTTGTAATGTGTGTTTATATAGGCTCATAGAGGGAATGTGTATGTAGGGAAACAAATATGTGTGAGGATATACTGTCTCTGATTGCATACTGAAATATTTTCTCCCTTAGATCCTTATTTATTTCCTTTTCTCTGTATAGCCAGCCTTTTATTGTACCGAAAGAATTTTTTTTTCCAAACCAGTATTTTATAAAAAAAACCTATTGAAAGTCTATACTAATTGAGTAATATGATTATATCTACTAAATAAAACTTATATCAAACTGGTAGTCTAAAAATTGCAATAAGTAAGGTGCATCAGAGATTTTTATAATAGTTCGAACTCCCGTTCTACGTCCGGTCCAAGGTTCCTTCTGGATTTAAATAACAAACGCCCTCACTTAACCCGAAGGAATAGGTATTACAGACCGCCTGAGCTGCCAAACAAAACTTCATGCCTGAAGATCTGCAATAGGATCTCGACTATTACAAACTTGTGACACTGTGTGCTCTTTGAATAGCATGAATAAGCCATTATGTACAACCTTCCTATAATCTTCTTCTTGATGGTATAATGTTGTTCGTGAAAAAATAGAAGTAGATTGACCATCATAGAAATAGATTTGAAAGATCAAGTGATCAAATAGGAAGCAATTGAATATTTTGAATGATCAGTGAATTCAAAAGAGTTTTTAGATAGTGTAGTAGATTAAGTTATTAATTCAAGAATGGAGATTGCTTTGTATATAAAATGAATGGTTGCAACTATTTTGTGAAGAGTGATAACCATAAGAAAAGTTGCAGCCATTAACAAAGGGAAGTGACTCTTCGCGAGGAAGAGGATCCCTTCAGTATTTTAAATTAAAAATGAAAGTCGCAACATTCAGTCAACTAAACAAAATGATTTAGTCGATGACAATAAAATTTATCCCAAAAAAAAAACAATGTTAAAAACACATGATTCAGTCGACATAATATGTTAATTTAGTCGACTGAATTTTGTTTTGTAAATATAGTATATACAGAATTAAGTCGACCGAATTTGGTATTTTAGTCAACTAAAAACTGTGTCTTTTAACTGTCAAAACTTAGTATATATGTTGATTATGTGTATGTGTGTGTATACCATTTCGAAGAGATTTTAGCATGTATATGTTAGCCCTTGAGATGATGGTTTTGATGACAACAACCTTAGGACTTGTTATAAAATATAAATACTAACTTTATAGTTTCGATATATATGTATATGCAGAATATAAACATGCAGGTACCAAGAATGAAGACTGCACAATATAGAAATACAAGACTGATGAATTTAAAGATCGAAGATACCAAGATTGAAGACTCATGAGTATCAAGAAATCAAGTTATCAAGAGTTCAATATTTCAAACAGTACAAGATAATGTAGTTAGTCAAGAATTATGTTAAAACTTCTTGAAAGCACTTACATCTTTATTCGAAATTTATTCGTGGAATGGAATCCACTTCGAGCCTGTTAAAGGGATGGAACCCTAGTGGGATGGAACCCACGACAATATCTAGTGGAACATATAGTGGTCCTATTTTGATATCCACTAATTTTATAAAAATGTTTTTCAAAAATATATCTCTTGTTTTTTTTAAAATATTTTCAAAACTTTCTTTTCAAAAAGACATCTTTCTTGTTTGAAATATTTTAGCCTCAAAATTATTTTTATCATTTTTAATATTTTGATTTCAAAATTGTCCTTGTTTTTAAACCATCTTTTGTTTTAAATATTTAGCTTTAAAATATTTATACTCAGATTTTAAATCACTTTATAGATTAAGATTATATATATTAAAAAGTATTTTCTGAACTCTTTTATATGTTTAAACTATATTCAAATATATTTACAAAGTTTAGAAATTGTTTTGACAAATTATAGAAACCAATTTTAATAAGAAAATCAAAACATCAATTTTGCCTTGAGCATGTCGACATCCCTCAACCCCCCATGTCGACATGGTGTCCGTTATTTTCAAATTTCAGTTTTCAAAAGAAGTGTCTATTCGTCATATCCTTTCACGAATAGATATGGTTGTTGCTCTACTATAAATACCAGTAAGTTCTAAACGAATTTTTACCATATTTCATTTATTTTCTCTCCTCTTCATCTTCCACATTTATTCTAAAGAATCCTAAACTATACTCTGTCGAAATACCAAGTGAATCAAACTTGATTATCTCTTATTTGATTCTCTGCCACTCTCTCCATAAGATCTCAGTGCTATTCAGAGTTATAGAATCTTTTGTAAATCAAACTGTTGAGTAAAAGGTGCGGTTGAGCCTTGAAATCAATTGGGTGTGATTGTAGCCCCGGAAATTAATTAGGTGATCTTGTAGCCTGGTTAAATCAAGAGAGTTTCCCCTGGACTCGAATACAGGAGGGTGTACCTCGTAGCCTTGAAACCGAGGGTGTAATTTGAGAGATTATTTTGATAAGAAATCCGTACGATTGTACGAGACTGGATGTAGGGTAACTCCGAACCAATATAAAATCCTGGTGTGTTCTTTCCTTTACTGCTTTTATTTAGTATTTGCATCTGTGTATGATTCTGTGATTATATCTGTGTTTGTGAATTGCATTTGTTGGTGTTTAAATTGAATAAAATTCAAAAAGATTTAAAAAATCCATAAAACACTATTCACCCTCCCTTTCTAGTGTTATTCCAGCCTTAAGATCCGTAATCTGCATTTCTCACATTTGGTATCAGATCAAGGTTTTCAAAGTTTTCATAATCTGAATTTTGAATAGTTTTAAAAATGGCTACCAACACTGGTTCTGTTAACACTATCACTAGTTCATTTGTAGAGAGTCAGTCTACTGCCAGACCACCACTTTTTAATGGCGGTAACTATGCATATTGAGCATGTAGAATGAAAATTTATTTACAGTCAATAGGATTAGACACTTGGAATATCACACAAACTGAATATTCTGAACCCACAACTAGTTGTGTACAGTGGACTGCTGAGCAAAAGACTATTGCACAAAATAATTCCAAAGCCATGAATATTTTATTTTGTTCACTTGATAGGAATGAATTCAATAGAGTATCTGTTTGTAAGTCTGCATATGATATCTGGAAAACTTTGTAAGTTACTCATGAAGGAACAAGCAAAGTCAAACAGACCAAAATATCCATACTCACAAATCAGTTTCAATTATTCAAAATGAATTCTAATGAGTCCATTTCGGATATGTATAGTAGATTTCAGGAGATTGTGCATTCTCTAATATCATTGGGAAAAAGTTTTTCCGAAGAAGATCAAGTCAAAAAAATTCTAAATTCTCTTACTTCGGAATGGGATCAGAAAACTCTTGCAATCGAAGAAGCAAATGATATCGGTACTTTAAAGATTGAAGAATTGATTGGAAATCTAATGTCGTTCGAAGTACAAATGCAAGGGAGAAGAGATAACAAGGCATTCGAAAAGAAGTCAATTGCGTTCAATACATTAACAGATGGATCAGACTCGGGAAGTGATGATGATGAAGAAATAGCTTTTATGACAAAGAATTTTCGAAAGTTTCTGAAATACAGAAAGATGAACAACTTCCAAAAGAATGATCACAGGAATTTTGGAAATCATAATAAGGTACCAAACCACGTCAAATGTTTCAAATGTGACGAACCAAGCCATCTCAAAAGAGACTGTCCGCATCCTGATAAGCAAAAGTTTCCTACAAGCAATGATTATACAAAGAAAAGGAAAAGAGCATATACCGCTACACTAGACGGTTCAAACTCAAACTCATCCTCAAGCGATGATGATCAAAAGACGGAAAATTCAAATATGTGCTTTACACCTATTCATGATTCCAATGATCTCGGAGATACGAATCTAGAAAAAGGTACACATTTACAATATATTGGTTGAAATTGTTTGATTGTTTGATTGTTTTTGAAATTATGTGTTGTTTGAATTTTAAATTTTTTATTTTTAATATTATAATATTTTTTATTAAAAGAGTATTATTATATTTAATATTACTCCAGAAAATATATAGACATTAAAAATAATATATGTATATAGATATTAAAGTATATAGGAAAATATAAGTCACATGAATTCTCTGACCCATGTCGACATGGCCCTACCCATGATGTCGACATCCCTGTCAGAAATTTGAAATTCAAATTTGAATTCAAATCTTTGAATTTCCCTCCACCTTTTCACCAAATCCAATGTTCTGGAATGGTACCTCTTGACCAGAGAACATGTCTATTGAATATCTATTTATTTCCATTATCTTATCATACGTTTTCACTTCCATTTTAAAATTCGAACTCTTTTTCACTCTTTCAAACTTTCTACTGTCTTCAAAAATGGCTTCTTCAAGCACTCCATCCACAATGAGGCTGTCTAAAACCATTAGAGAGTATCTCTATAATGATCCAGAAGCAATCAAGGCTTATATAAGCTATGCTAATTTTGGAAAAGTTCATACGGGAATGTTTGCTATCTTTAGCGATTTCTCTACATATGAAATCAATACCCTTCTTGAAGAGAATCATATCCTTAGTCTTTTTGACAATTCTCAAAATGAATTTGTTTATTACCCAAATCTTGTTAAAATGTTTTATGCGAATTTGAATCGCGGTTTTTATGAAGGAAACGAAGATGAAATTTGGAGTAGTGTTAAAGGCACTAAAATTGTTTTAAATTGTGAAATTTTGGGCAACATTCTCAATTGCAAAAATTCGGGAATAGATCTTTCTACTTTTAATATTGATGAACATGATCGTGAGACATTTCATCACATTTTCGAAGGAGATGACAACTTTGAATTTAGAAATCCTAACTTTCGTCCGAAAGCACGTATTGTCAATCTTCTTTTGCAACATACTATCACTCCTAGATCGGGAAATTTCAATAACCCGACTTTAAAAGTTTGTAAAGCTCTTTTTGCTATCTTTGGTCATTATGGCATTAATTGGGCGCAAGTGATTATGGATGAACTTCGTCCTAAGAATTTGGAAATTGGTCATAAGAACGAACTCATTTCTGTTTCAATCATTTCTGCGCCCAATTGGGATCTTCCTTTCGAAATAATGTGTGATGCTTCAAACTTTGTCGTTGGTGCTAACTTAGGACAACGCATCAACAAGATCCTTCACGTGATTTACTACGCGAGTATGACTTTGAACGACGCTCAACTCAACTACACAACAACCGAAAAAGAGCTTCAAGCTGTCGTTTTTGCTCTCGAAAAATTCCGAAAATACTTGATAGGGTCACACATTACTGTGTACACGGACCACTCTACGCTTCGATATCTCTTCGCTAAAAAGGATGCCAAATCCCGCTTGATTCGTTGGATCCTTTTACTTCATGAATTTGATCTTACAATTAAAGACAAAAAAGGATTCGATAACGTCATAGCCGATCACTTGTCTCGTATTCCGAACGCACCATCTTCTTTGTCAATCAATGAAAACTTCCCCGATGAACAACTCCTTTCAATTTCTATCGACCCATGGTACGCTGATATAGTGAACTACTTAGTCACTAAAGAAACTCCCGCATCGTGGTCCAATCGGGACAAATGCAAATTCATGTCCCAAGTGAAGTATTTCTATTGGGACGATCCATACTTGTTTAAATATTGTCCCAACCAAATCATCCGACGTTGCATTTCGGATAATGAGATTAGGAGTGTTCTTTCATTTTGCCACGATCATGCGTGTGGTGGACATTTCGGTCCTCGAAAAACTATGGAAAAAGTGCTTCAGTGTGGTTTCTATTGGCCTTCTCTTTTCAAAGACTCATTTGAATTTTGCAAAACTTGCGATCGATGTCAAATGCTTGGAAGGATTTCTCGACGAGATATGATGCCTCTAAACCCCATTCTAACGATCGAAATCTTTGATGTTTGGGGTATAGACTTTATGGGACCTTTTCCCAATTCTTTTGGAAACTTGTATATCCTTCTCGCTGTCGATTACGTTTCAAAATGAGTCGAAGCCGTTCCTTGCAAAACCAACGACCATAAAATTGTTGTGAAATTTCTCAAAGAAAACATCTTCTCGAGGTTCGGCACACCTCGCACAATAATCAATGATAACAGACCCATTTTTGCAACCGTTCTTTTGAAACTTTAATAAAAAAATAGTCGATAACCCACAAGTTATCCACTCCGTATCATCCTCAGAATTGTGGCCAAGTTGAAGTTCCAAATCGACAAATAAAACAAATCTTGAAGAAAACTGTCAATAAAAATCGAAAGGATTGGACTCAGAAATTGACCGATGCGCTTTGGGCTTACCGTACTGCTTTTAAAACTATCCTTGGGATGTCCCCATTTCGTTTAGTTTACGGTAAAGCTTGCCATTTACCCGTTGAAATCGAACACAAAACGCTATGGGCAATTAAGAACTTAAACTTTGATCTTGAGAAAGCTGGCGAAAACCGAAAACTACAACTCAACGAAGTAGAAGAACTTAGGAACGACGCGTATGAAAACGAGAAAATTTACAAAGAAAAACCAAAGTTTTTCATGACAAGTCAATCCTTAGGAAAACGTTTTCGCCTAACCAAAAAGTTCATTTATATGACTCAAGACTTCATTTTTTCCCTGGGAAACTTAAATCGAGATGGACCAGACCATTTGTGGTACGAACTGTTTTTCCACATGGTGTCGTAGAAATAGAAAACCCCAGGGATGGATCGGTTTTCAAAGTCAACGGTCATCGTCTGAAACCTTTCTTGGAATTGCCAAATAACCAAGAGGAGGAGCTCATGATCCTTCATGAGCCAAGCTACGTCTAGTAAGAATGTTAACCCTCTTTTGTAAATATGTACATAGTTTTCCCCGTTACACTCATTATATCATGCATTGACTGTGGGGACACAGTCAAAATTAAGTGTGGGGGGAGTCTCATTTTCATTTTTTTTAGTTTCATGATATTTTTGAATTTTGAATTTTTCTTTTAATTTAAAAAAAATTCTCAAAATCACAAAAACATTTTCTTTTTAGCATCTTGATTTATTTTTGAGGAAACACTATGGGATAAGTATAAGTTTTGGTTAATAAATTGATAGTTTTGAAAATTTATTTGTCTTAACAAAAATAAAAATGAAGTTTGATTACAAATAACAATGGTTTAACTAGTATATAAGAAGGTTCATATGTGTTAATTATGAAGTATGTTCTAATTGAAAATCTTTGTTTAAAAAAATGGTAAATTTAAAGTAAAGGATATAACATTTTTATCTTCTAAGTTAAATGGTGCTAAGATGATTTTGCAAAACTTTTTCTTTCTAAAAAAAACATTTGTATATATGTGTGTGTGTGTGTGTGTATATATATATATATATTTAACACCTAGAGTCATGTGTTCACACTCGTGTGTTCACTCGCCATGCTCTGTACCCTTCTCACGTAAGCCCGAAAGGCAATGCATGATCGGTATATCTGGCCTCAGTTTATTTGAGTTAGGTGTATATAGATAAAAAATTCTTTTTAATAACGCCTACAGTCGATAAGTGTTCACACTTGTGTGTTCATTCGCCACGTTCTGTATTCCCCTCACATCATTCCGCAAGGCAGTGCACGGGTAATATATCTGGCCTTAGTTTACCTGAGTTAGGAATATGTAAATATTGTTAATATCAATAAAATTTTCAAATAAGAGAGAGTAAGCAATTGAAATCCAAACACTATTTTGACTTGTTTGATTTAACTTGTTATCGAAAAGAAATGAGAATACCACTTTGACAAACTTTGATAATCAACTAAGGATTTATTTCATAGTTACACTTTGTTATCAACCGAAACAACGAGTTAAACTATTGTCTATTTGCTATGATAACTTGATTTTTGTTGGAAGTTTTGACAAGTAAATGACTTAAATTTTCAAGACAATGACCAAAACCTATATTTAACTTATGAGTGTCGAATTGAAAGTGAATCCTTCATTTGTAAATATTTTCAAAAACTTGCATTCATTCCATTGTAAATAAATCTTGCACTCGGTAAATATTTTCACTTTGCACTGGATTTTGTGGGTAGTATCCGCTGAAAACCCTCACGAGACAACATTCGTCCTACTAGGGACACCCAAAGGTTTAACGGCTTGTTGCATACGCTCAATGCAATCGTGCTCCCTACGAAAATGGATTTATCTTATTTTTCCTTTATTCGAGGACGAATAAAAAGATAAGTGTGGGCGTATTTGATGTGCACGTAAATGTGCATATATTTACATCCATATTTTATCTCTTTTTATTTAAATAAACATCATATTTGAGAATTTTAACACGTTTAAAACCAAAATTCAATTATTTTCAAACCATCATATTTTCATCTTCATTCAGGGGCAAAACGGTCATTTTTGTGCTTGTGTCAATTTAAGCATTTTTACTTGGATATTTTTTGATAATTTTTATAGGAATTTGGATGCATATGGAAGAGGCTAATATGAAGATACATGCATGCACAAATGAAATACAAAGGAATGAAGAGGAAATAATTTAAGTTCAAGATCATAGAGGACCCCACCTACTTACCTAAATGTACAATTATGAGCTAATGGACAACTAAGTGGTGGTTAAAGCTTCATGCACAACAAATGATGGATGAATTAGTGGCTAATGGTTACTTGGTGGCCACACTTCCTAAAGGACATTTTAGGAAGCCCCCTAAAAATAGAATTAGGGTTTTATGCATGTATATATAGCCCTCTTATGTACATGAAACTATCTTCTACTCTTTCATTTTACTTAGGAAATTAAGAGATCAAATTGTAAGCTCAATGTTCTATGAAATAAAAATGGCTTCCAAGCCTCTTTCTTCTCCTTTTTCTACATGTTTTTCTTTGTTTTTATGTTAATGCTTTTATTTATGTTCTTTTCTTTTCTTTGTTAGTAGAATAGTTTTACATTCATGCAAGTAGTGTAGCTTAATTTCTTTTGTTGTAAGTAGTTTAATTACATTCTCTTCTTTGCTTATTCTCTATTTTCTTCTCTTTTTAATGTTGAAAGTTACTTGTATTGCTTCAATGCCACAAATGAGTAGCTAAACCCCTTCAATTTAGGGGTAATGAAGCTCTCAAATATTATGTAATTTCAACATTTTATGATTTATGATCTCATTTGGTTTATGCTTCATGAAGTGAGTTTTGATGCAAGTTTATACAAGTGGGTTTGATAGCCTATATTGTTTATGCAAATGAGTTATTCCTATTCAACATAAACACAATTTGCATCATCATTTGCTAATCCATTTTTGATTGTGAAATTAAAGTAAAAATGAAATTTGATGATCTATATTACTAGTTACAATAGTAAATAGATCATACTTAAAATAGCTTTTGCTTCATTTTCATGAGAATTATAAGTGGTTTATTTGTTGTATTATAGTTTGATGGTTTGAGTTATGTTAATTAATAATATAAACAAACCAAACTTATGATAAATACAACAATATTTCACTTAATATCAAAGCTAGAGATCACAAATTGTTTGTTTGTTAATTTACAAAAATATGAGAGTGGATTTGCCTCTAAATTGTTCTCTAGTTCAATAGTTTTTAAATCACATTTTAATTCTAGCTTTAGCTTCTTTTTGTAGTTAACAACTTTCATCTCACTTTGGTCTAATTTGATTGAATAGATTTTTAATCTCTCACAATTCCCTGTGGATCGACCCGTATTCGCCACGTACTACAAAGTGTACGTCGTGCGCTTACGGTTATATTTTAATTTCTAAATTCGTTCGATGGTTTTCTAACTCGATAGAAAATCCATCGTCGAACAATTGATGAACACTTGTTTTCGGTGTAATTTCTTGTATTTCATTATCATCACTTGCTTTAACATTTTGTGTTGGAGAGGAAGCGGCTCTTGGTTCTAATGGTTGTGGATTTCCGAAAGCTTTATTTAATTGCCATTGTTCAAAAAAATGATGTTATAGTGTTCGTGTATTGGTGGAAGCAACATGAGACTCAACGTTTTGGAGTTTAGGCAACCAACCGTGGTATATTCAATATCGGGAATATTGACTTGAAATTCATTAGGATTTGCATTATATATTCACCATAATGAATTGTTTTGCAGAACGATTATGAAACGACCCAATTTCATCCATGATTAGTTTAAACTAATTAACACGAATTCCTCCCCATAAGGAATAAAGACATTGGTAATTATGTTTATATATAACTTTATAACTACTGATTCTAGGTAGTAATGAGTGAGTAAGAACCCGATGCATAATTCTAGCTTTTGGTCGTAAAAATTTAGCTTTTAAGATTAAGATCATCGGTAAGAAATCTATGACTAATTTCATCAAGCTCTAACATATTAACTTTAATAGTGTTTAAATCTTCGCCATCGGAAGCGCAATGTAAAATCATTCATATTCATTGAATTGGTAAAACGATCTTAACACCATAGACTAAACTCCAAATGGTATCTTCATGGTTTTGTGGTTTGTAAAAGTCTGGTTTAAGATTAGAGTAAAATATTTTTATCAAAAGCGGATAGATTTTGAGATTGTTGGCATCATAGCTGATAAGGGAATCTATCTCATTAGCTTGTGCAAATTGCCGAATATTGTAGCCGTCAAAGTCTTAAAACTTGATGAAAGATCCTTCGAAGACTCGCATGTTTTTCATCTTCTTGAAGCGACGAACAACGATGTCATTGTAGGGCCAGCTGTGAATTAGGGCTTTGGATGGTTCTCTTGCTGATGAGGAAGGTTCATCCTTTCTTTTCTTTGGTGCCATTAATTGAGAGTGGAGATATTTTGAAGAAAAAATTTGATTTTTTTTTGTGCTTTTGGTGAAGAGGATGAATGAGTAAAGGTCTGGTTTAGGAGAATGAAGAGGGTGTTAAGAGATATTACAGGTGTAGATGGGTAGATATCTCAAATGTCATGTCTATTTGACTGGTCATCTCTTTTAAAAACTAATATTTTACACGACTGGTCAACTGAAATTGTAAATTCAGTCGACTGAGTTATAGAGAAGCCTATCCTAAAAGTTTATAGTGTAAATTTGATGTTTTCAGTCAACGGATTTTCTTGTTTCAATCGACTGAACCTGTTGTATTTTAGAATAACTAGGGCATTCGGTCGACTTAATCTGTTTTCTCTTATGTTTTCCAATTTCTAATTTGTCGACGTATTCAAGTTTTTTTAGATCTTTTGTTATGTTTAAATGTTGTATTTTAGAATAAAAAGTATTTATGTCAACAAGAACAAGAATGTAAACACATATCAAGTTTATACATAAATTAAATATAAATGGATACATAATAATCATATTTATTTTTCTTTATATATATATAAGTTGACATACTATAAAAATTTACTTATTTATCTTCACCGAGTTTGGATTCTTCTGCAGGAAAGTGTTTCCATGAGTTTGGTTCAAGTTTAGTTTGCTCATTCAAAGGATTAAGTAGGGACCATCTATTTGTATGAACTAGAGTGTGATTCCAATCTTCGTTCGATGGCCTTGGTTCCTAAGAGTTTCTTGGAGTTAAGTCGTAATTATTAATCAGAGTTTCTGTCAGACGGGTTGAGTTTTTACGTATGTTATTCTTTGTTGGTGAGTGTCCACAAATTGCCAGAATACATCTTTCAAGAAAATTATGATGTGCTCATTGTCTGCGTTGTTCGCAGTGCATTTCTTTTTGAACTCTCATCATTTCTTGTTGATAGTGATGAATTTCATTGGTTTGGGTATTGGTAGATGATGATGCAAAGTTAATTGAACGTCTGATTTTCTTTTCTTTTGGAGAGCAATCAGTATGGTATGTAGGTGATTTAAAGGAGGGGTTGTTTTTGATGGGGATGAATATGAGCTTTCAGAAGAAGGTGAGCTACAGTCGATTAATGAATAGGTTGAACTGTTGTTGGAAGACATTTTAGTAGCTTTTAAGGAGTTTACAAGTAAAATATTTTTATTTATTAGAAACTTGATTTATACATACATTGTAATGATATATTTAGTGACTTGTCTTATGGCTTATATTAACTGAACTATATAAGTTTTAACCAAGTATTTGTGGTAATGAATAGTTTTACTATTTTTTTTAAAATTTAGCATGTAGTTCAAGGTATTGAAATTTGTGTTTTTCTGTGATTTAAATGAACCAATATTTTATGACTTGCATATATGTCAAATAAACTTATTTCCATAATTGCTTCCTAAAAAAATTTATGTTTAACAAAACACTTATTAATATAATTCAGGGAAGTAAATAAATTTTTACTACAAAATATGTATATTATTAATTTAAATCTTGTAGAGACATAATACCAAGTTCGCGACGTAACTTAATGAAACTATTTTCATTCAAGGGTTTAGTAAATATGTCTGCTATTTGATTTTCAGAGGAAACAAAATCGAGTGATATCACATCTTTTTCTATATCGTCACGTGGAAAATGATGATGAATATCAATGTGTTTGGTACAAGATTGATTTATTGGATTCTTTGACAAGTTTATGACACTTGTATTATCATAATAGATCGAAGATTTTTGAAGAAGAATTCTGTAATCTAGAAGAGTTTGCTGCATGTAGATAACTTGTGCACATGCTAAAGGAGCAGAGATATATTCTGCTTCACACGTCGAGAGTGAAACACAATTTAGCTTCTTACTAAACCACGAAATTAGAGATTGTCCGATAAAGTGACAAGCACCGCTCGTACTCTTTCTATCCCTTCGACATCCTCCAAAGTCGGCATCGCTATAGGATACTGACTCAAATGGACTTTCTTTTGGATAAAAGAGTTCATGGTCTCTAGTATTGCTTAAGTAACAAAGAATTTGTTCTACGGCTCGCAAATGTGACTCTTTGGAATTTACTTGAAACTGTGCACAAAAGCATACACTCATCATAATATCAAGGCGACTAGTGGTTAAATATAGTAAAGATCCAATCATATTTTGATATAATTTTTGCTCCGTACTTTTCTCCTTTTCATTTTTATCGAGATGAACTGTAGTGCTCATAGGTGTCGGTTTATTGGATGTGTTTTCCATTCCAAAACATTTTATTAAATTATTACAAAAAATTTCTTAGTTGATAAAAATATCACAGCTTAGTTGTTTAATTTGTAAATCGAGAAAATACGAGAGTTCTCCTATATGAGACATCCTGAATTCATTTGTCATTATTTTTGAAAACTCATTACACAATTCTTCATCTGTAGATCCGAATATGACATCACCTGCATAAATTTGTATAATTAATACATCTTTCTTATCTCGTTTAATAAATAAAGTTTGATTAATTTTTCCAATCTCAAATCCAGAATTTATAAGATAGCCTTTTAGTCGTTCATACCAAGCACGAAGTGCTTATTTCAAACCATTAAGAGCTTTCTTAAGTTTATAGACATGATAAGGAAATTTTCCATGTTTGAAACGAATTGCTTGTTCAACAAAAACATTTTCTTTAATAAAACCGTTTAAATATACAATTTTATCGTCCATTTGATAAAATTTAAAGTTATGATGACAAGAGAAGGCCAGTAAGATACGTATTGCTACTAATGTTGCGACAGGAGCAAAGTTTCTTTATAGTCTATCCCTTCTTCGTGATTACATCCATGTGCAACTAGTCTAGCTTTATTTCGAGTTATATTATCATTTTCGTCAGTTTTATTTTTATAAACTCATTTCATACCAATGACCATTTGATCATTTGATCTTGGAAACAATTCCCAAACATCATTTCGTTCGAATCTATTGAACTCTTCCTGCATAGCTAAAACCCAATAATCATCAGTTGAGGCTTCCCTTGGATTTTTAGGTTTTATATTAGATATAAACGCGATATGTAACGACCCGATATTTTCAACCATTCGCATCCATTATAAGTGTATAGGTAGACACTCATGCCGGAGTTGAATTGCTCAAAATACCGCGTTGTAAATAAAATTTGGCAAATCTCAGAGTATACAGTAAATAAATATAATCACAGATCACAAACACAGAGTAAAATAATGCAGTGGAAGTAAAAGAAATAGTAGTTCATGAAGCTACTATGAAAATATATCAGAGTTACATAAGATACAACATAAGAAATAAAGTACAGCAGAAGTCTCAATACAATAACCAAGTACAGGCTGAATAGAACAACGGAACCGAAGTTGATAGAACAAGACTAGCAAATAATCTCCAGCGATTCAAATCTCCAGAAGGTGGAAATCCAAATCTATGAATACTCAGGCTGACCCGAGCGTAAAGCAAAACACAAAACACTCGAGTCAGGACAATATATACTTATATAATGTAAACCAACTCAAGTGAACTGTAATAAAGATACAAGTAACTTAGAAGATGCTTGGGACCGCCCATCCTCTAAGGATCCGTTAAAATATCTACTATGTAGTAATATTCGCTATTATAATAACGTCTAATAAGTAAAGTATAATCATATAGAAAATAGCGTTAAGGGGATGGAGAACCTTAACGCGGTCGGATCTTAAAATCATAATCGTAGTAAAGCTCGATATGGTAGGTGACACGGCACAACTAGGCAATGCCAGGGTAGATATACCAATTACGCACACGGACTGATGGATACGCATAGCAGCCACTACCGTTCCACCTCGAACAACACTCCCAAATCGGAGGATGGCCATCTAATCAATCACAAGTAAGAGTATAATATCGAAGAAATGTGTCCGAGAAGAGGTGCTACCTCACTGGTCCGAGATCGCTCCTGTTTTAGCCACCTTATGCCAACTCACGGGAGTTGGGTCCACGTAACATACCTTAAGAACGTCGCCACCATCCTACTTCATTCTGGAATCTCCACCGCGTACACGGTTGTCAAAGTGGTTTTCGGTATCGACAGAGAGTATGTCCATATCCGATCCCGGTCTCTTTGCCAACCAATCGTTATTATAACCCGTGGTTATAACTTTTAAAAATAGTTTATGTTTCAAATCAAAATACATCCTTCAAACCATTTCAAAATCATATCATTTATTTCAAACTAATACATACTTTCAAACCCAAAACATATCTATTCAAAACCAATTCAAAAATATATCATTTCCATTTCAAAACCAATTCAATAATATATCATTTCAATAAAACCCAAATTTCAAAATCACTGAATATTTCCTTTAATTTATTAAACTTGAAATCTTCCTTTAAATTATCATAGCATTTTGGTAATGTAACCTTAAGGAATCATAGCATTTTTGGAATGTAATACTTCCCAATTTAACATTTTATATAATCAAAGTATTTATATACTTACAAATTTTTAACATGGTCATTTTATCATAGCCTTATAGTTAAATAAATTTGTTACTGTAATATCCAATTTAATGCTGAAATTCTTATGTTAAGTTAAGAGTACCTTATTAACTTACATTATCATTACAATAAAGAAACTTTATTATTTTAGTCATTAAAATATGTCATTTACATTAATTAAAACTTACATATTAAATGTACTTTTTAACTTACATTCCTATTACAGTAAAGAGCATTTATCATTTAATCAATATTACACTAATTAAACTTACATTATCGAATGTACGTTTTAATTTACGTTTTATTACAAAAGGGGCATTTATTATTTTAAATCAATATTACACAAATTAAGACTTACATGTTTCTTTCATTAATTAAGGCTTTACATGTTTCTTTCAGTAGGTAAAACTTTACATATTTCTTTCATTAATTAGAACTTTACACGTTTCTTTCATAAATTAAACTTTACATATTTCTTTCATTAATTAGAACTTTACACGTTTCTTTCACAATAAATTTCTTATAATTAAATCCAATTTTCAACAATTTACTTAATAAGTTTAAGTGTAAAAGTTCCAATTCTTCACATTTCAACAAATAGACTTAACACTTCAAATTTAAATTACCATTTCATAATTTAACAAAATTTCCAATTTTATTTAATTAACTTAAACCTTTAATTAAAACCAAATTTCACATTTCCTAGTCAAGTTATATTTTAAAAGATCACTTTTAAACATTCATTTATTTAACCACTTAAATTCATAGAAAAATCAATAATACTTAATAATCACTTAAATTCAAATTTAATCAAATTATCATATTTACCATTTCCAAATAAAATTTAATATCCATTTTATTTATATAACTTAAATATCATTTTTAACCAAAATTCCAAATTTCCAACTTAAGTTATATTTCAAAAATCCAGTTAAACCATTCATTAATTACATTTTTAACACATAGAAAAATCATAATTTCTTTAATTCAAAATATTTCAAAATCTGTTTAAATCAAATTTCATAAATTTATATTTTTAAAATACTTAAAAATATTCAAAACACTTTATAAAATAACCACGGGCCTGTATATAATTTTCTAACCTAGGTCAAGTGATACGGATATGTATCATTTCAATCCGCAGTTAAAAAAGAAAAATCCGGGTTCTATCATTTCAAACCCGCAATCCCAAGTTAAAATAATTTAAATAAAAATCATTCAGGCCTATCATTTCAGCCCATAACGATTTTTTCCTATTCTAAAGTCCGTTCGGGTATGTATCATTTCAACCCATAGTGATTCTAATCTACAGGGAACTTGCAATGGTAATAACAGATATAAATAACAAAATAACATTAAATAATAGTAACATATAATATAATAAGTGTAATAATAGGTGTGAACATCATATGATAATAATATAAACATATATAACATGATGATATACATTACAGATTCAAATGGTGTCGGTTTATCAGTTATATAGGTACATATTGTCTGGTGAGAATAACTCACCTTTTTACGCTGGAGTTTGCAAAACAAAATACACAGATAAATTCCAGAAAGCACAATAGCACGATTTGATTTGAGTGGAGAGATCCAAGATATAAACCTTGTATACAAAAATAAAGCAAAGTACATTATAAATATATTTGCAATACCAAAGATAAAATTGAAACAAATGGAAACTAGGCTAGACAAATAACATCACCTAGCTTTAAATCAATGTTTGCTTGATCTTGCCTCAACTTGTGCTCAACCATACATGCTTATGGTTAGGCCATGATGCTTTCATGTGGAAATAGATCAGGTTTGGACTGAAATATATGGTTAGGCTTGAGAAGAGGAAGGGTCTTGGAGTTACAATTGGAAGGAGGTTAAAAGGCAAGGCTAACAATGGAGTTTGGATGCATCTAGGCTCGACCAAAGGGGTCTATGGGCTCGTCTATGGCTCACTACAGGTCAGGTCAGATCTGAAACAAGGCTATTGGTGATGGCACTTGCTGGTGGTGGAGGCTATATGGGTGGCCGAAGTCAACTATGAAGGTGGCGGTGGAGTTTTGGTAGGCTATGCATTGTTTTGTGGAGTTCTTGTGCAAATTTGAGGTGGTGGCTTCATCTAATGGTCAAGGCCAGATCTGGTCTGAAGGGTAGGTGTTTGGCAGGGGATGATGAAGAGGAGGAGATGATGGTGGTTGCGGGAGAAGATGGTGGTGGTTGTGGCCAAGCAAAGTTGAAGAGAGATCTAGGAAAACAATGAAAAATAAGAGGGAAAAGTAGAAAGAAGAAGACATTAACTTGCAATTTTTTTCTCAATTCTTTTCAGATCTAAAATGGCCAAAAATTTGTGATGAAGCAAGATGTTTTCACGTGAAAAAGAAATAAAAACTCATGACCAACAATAAAGTAATGAACGGCTAAAGAAATGAAAAGTCTAGAAAGTGAAAAGTCAAGTTTTTTTAAGGCTTAAGTTTCTTCAAATTTCCTTTTCTCTAATTCAAATAAAACAAAATAAAATTTCAGTAAATGAATTTAAAAACTGAAACAAAGTAAAAATATAATAAAAATAAATAATCAAATTTAAAGAAAATGGAAAAGAATATAAGAAATTGCTTAAAAATTGAAAATAGGGTCCAGAAATTTCAAATAAATCACCATTGTCTTTGGAAAATTATCTACTTCATTTTAAAAATATTCTAAAGCAAAATTTTGAAATAAAATAATTCATTTATCATTTCTAAAGTGAAATAAATAATTAAATTTAGAGAAAATAGAAAAAGAATAAAGAAAATGTTTAAAAATTGGAAATAGGACATGAAAATTACAAATAAACATCACTAGTTTTACAAAAATTTTATTTCACTTTAAAACAAATAAAAGTCCAATAAATAAAATAAAATGAGAAACAAAATAAAGTGGGAAGAGAATAAATAAGTTCTTAAGAAAAATATAAAGATAAATAAAGAATTACTTTAGTTAATTGAAGCTGGAAATTATAAATTGTAAACAAATATACAACTGATACTGGAAAATGTCAATTACACTTTAAAATGTTTTAAAACCAAAATATGTTCATAACATGTTATTTTACCCATATAAATATAACTTATAACATTACATGACCAAATAAAATATTATTTATATAATTTATATGATTTAAAATAAATAATATTGCAAAATAAACAGTTTATACACAAAATTGAAAATTACATAACTTCTACAATATAAGTCCGTTTTCAACGAAACGAAAAGCAGTATTCATGGAATTAAATCTATTTTCATAATAAAAGATAAAATTTAAGAATTTGAAATATTTAAATTTAAAGTTCAAAAGTCAAAGTTTGACCAGTTTGATCAGAAATTCACTTTTCAGTGAAATATCCAATTTATACTAGTTTGAAACAAAAATTCACTTAATAATCAACATTTATATTTTTAAAATGAAATGTTTGAAATATAAAAGTTTAAAATAATTTAAAAATAAAAATAAAGTCAAAATTAAAATATATGCAAAGTCTAGGGTTGTTACACGATATGACCCATTTGATTTAATTGATGTCTAGTTCTGACATTTGTATTTACTTCACCAGTTATATTTTCAATTGAACGATTTTTTTAAAATTTGTGGTGGAGTTCTAAGTTCATTTTCAATTGAATTTTTTATGATTTTTTGTTCTATAGCATTTTCTTCACCATCTTTATTATTTTTGAATTTTTCATCAAATGATGCACGTAAAGTTTCTTCTATAGTTTTTGTGTATTTATTACATATTCTACATGCTTTGCTTCGTTTTGAATATCCAATAAATATTCCTTCATCGAATTTTGGATCGAATTTTCCTAGTTGATCTTTTGTATTAAACACTTCAATCCAAAAATTCTTAGATATGATATATTAGGTTTTATACCATTAAAAAATTCATATGGTGTATGTTAAGTTAAGAATCGAATAATGATACGATTTAAGACGTAACATGCAGTAGACACGGCTTCGGCCTAGAAGTGTCAACCATTGTATAGAGTCCAAGCACGTTCCTGTAACGTTCAATTCTTTCTTTCTACAACACTATTTTGTTGTGGAGTTCTAGGAAATGAGAAGTTGTGAATCATACCTTTTTTGTTACAAAATTTTTCAAAAAGTTCGTTTTCAAATTCGCCACCATGTTCACTTCTAATATTTTTAATTTTAAAGTTTTTAATTTTGAATTCTTTTCATAAAATTTTTAAATGGTTCAAAGGTATCACTTTTGTTTTTCAAAAATAATGTCCATGTATATCTAGAGATTTATACAAAAACATATTTGTTTTGACTTATAAATTGAATTTGAGTGGGACAAATATATCCAAATGTGGTAGTTTGAGAAGTTGCAATGTAGAAATAATTCTCTTAGATTTAAAAGATGATTTAGTTAATTTTCCTAGTTGGCATGCAACACAAATATTTTTTTACTTTATAACTCATCTTTGGTAGACCTTTTACTAAATTATTTTTAGATAATCTATTAGTAGCTTTAAAATTTATATGCAAAACCTTTTGTGCCGTGACCACGGATCATTATTTTTGGCTATTAAACACATGCCTATATTGTGATTAACATTCATATTTAAAATATAAATATTTCTTTCTCTAATTCCTTCAAAAACTAGATTTTTATTTTGATCGAAAATATTGCATTTATCTTTTAAGAAAGATATACTAAAACCTTTATCGCATAATTGACTAATACTTAGTAAATCATGTTTTAAATTTTTAACTAATAAAACATTAGAGGTGAATCAGACACACCATTGTTGCGCACGTCTCCTTTTTCGATGATGTATACATTAGATTTATCTCCAAAAGTAACAATACCTCTATCTGAGTAAATAATATTTTTTTGTTTATTTTTATTTCCCATTATCTGCATGAAGAAACCACTGTCGAGTATCCAGTTTTCACTCTTTTTATTAGGGACCTGTAAAAAATATTGAAATGATATTGGTACCCACTCCCGTTGTTAGAGTCCTAAGAGTTAGGTCTTAGAAAATCAAACCCAATAAAGTTTAAAGTTTCCTTTGAAAATGAAATTTGAATTCTAATGAACATTAGAAATAAAATTCCCTACATACTTATTTCTTATTAAATGGTTGTAAGTCTTCGGAACCCAAATTTTTATAGTCTTAGACTTGTTAATTTGTATCCTTTGACTGTCATCTTTCTTCTTGAAATTAGTATATAGTGAACTACATTGTTTAGAGCTAGTCTTAAATTATTTTCTAGGCTTGTTATACCCTAATCCTCTTTTACTAGAAGTAGATTATGAATTTTCTATAATTTTAGAAAGATTCTCTCAACCTTTATTAAAATTAGAATCATTTTCGGTAATGCTTTCTAACTTAGATTTAGGACTAACTACTTCTAGTTTTATTATTTTATTGCTAGAATTTATATTGTGATTCTCTTTTGTTAATATTTTTATTTTTCTGAGTTTCTATTTGGCCACTTAACATTGTAAGCTATGACAATATATTAGTACAAGAATCATGAAATTTTACTAATTTCTCTTTTAATATTTCTTTTCATCTCTAAGCATAACAACTTCCAGTTCACTTATATTCAATTTTTCTACCGTATTTTTATGTTTTCTATTCAAACATTTTTGCTTATCTAATAACCCATAATTTATTTTTACTAGATCATCGAATGAGAGTTGTTACATCATCTTTAGTAGCCATGAAGCATGCAATTGCTTGTTCAGAGTCATTGTCATTATTTGAATAAGAAGATGAGTTTGAATCATCCTATGTTACCAAAAAAATATGCTTCTTCTTCTTATGAAATTTCTCGCACTTATTCTTGAAATTACTCTTCTTTCATTTTGGGCAACCTCTCTTTATGTGACCCATATTATCACATTCATAGCACTTGAGTGCGGAAGTTGATGGATTGTTGTTGCTATTTCTATTGTTGCCAAACTTTTTATTCATTTTGAACTTCAAGAACATCCTGAAATTTTTAGCTAAAAATGCAATGTCTTCATCATCTTCATCGAAGTCTTCAATTTCTGCTTGAAATGCAATTGCTTTTCTATCTTGGGCGTGTACTCATTTTGCTTGTAAATTTACTTCATATAAAATGAGATTTCCTATTAACTCTTTTGGTTTAAGGGTTGAAATGTCATTAGCTTCTTCAATAACTAAGACCTTTCATTCCACTTATCCGTTAAAGAGTTTATCATTTTTGAAACAATATCAAAATCAGTGTATTTTTCTCCTAGTGCTAGAACTGAGTGATATATATCTTGAAATCTAGAGTACATATCATTTATATTTTCATCTTGCTTCATTTTATAGCTTTGAAATTGATTTTAAGTATCAAAATCTTGCTTTGTTTGATCTTGTTTGTACCTTCATGATTTATTTTAAGAGTACGCCAAATTTCATATGCTGATGTTCACATACTAACTCTATTAAACTAATTTTTATCTATAGAGCAAAACAACATCTTTATAACTTTAGCACTAGCAGCGGCATCTAGTTTTGAGTGTTTGACCATTATGCATAAGCAGTGGTAGGTATTCTTGTTGAGTGATATTCTAAGTGTCATAACCATTAGCTTGTATATATCCCCATCCAAGTTGATCGATAATTATAATTTAATCCGTTAAATAGTGGTGATCGTGCAGTAGACTGACCTTCAACAAAACTTGATGTATTATTATCCATATTACTTAAATATCAAAAACCGTGTTACGGTTATATGATAACCTTTCTCTAATACCAAACGAAAGTCTATGAGGATCAAGTAATATGATTATATCTACTAAATAAAACTTATATCAAACTGGTAGTCTAAAAATTGCAATAAGTAAAGTGCACCAGGGATTTTTATACTAGTTCGTACTCTCGTTCTACGCCCAGACTCAAACTCCTTCTGGATTTAACGAACAAACGCCCTTGCTTAACTTGAAGGAATATGTATCGTGGACTGCTTGAGCTACCGAATAGGACTTTGTGTCTGAAGATCTCCAATAAGACTTCGACTATTACAAATAGTTGAGTTTGTGACTTTGTGCTTTTTGAATAGTACGGATGAGCCAATATGTACAACCTTTCTATAATCTTCTTCTTGATGGTATAATGTGTGTTCATGAAGAAAATAGAAGTAGATTGACCACTATAGAAATAGATTTGAAAGATCAAGTGATCAAATAGAAAGCAATTGAATATTTTGAATGATCAATGAACTCAAAAGAGTTTGTAGATAGAGAGTAGTAGATTAAGTTATCAATTCAAGAATGGAGATTTCTTTATATAGAAAATGAATGGTTGCAACTATATTTTGAAGAGTGATAACTATTAGAAGAGTTGCAGCCATTAACGAGGGGAAGTGACTTTTCACGAGGAAGAGGATCCCTTCAATATTTTAAATTAAAAATGACAGTTGCGGCATTCGGTTGACTGAACAAAATGATTTATTCAACTATATGACAGTAAAATTTATCCCGAAAGAAAACAGTGTTAAAAACACATGATTCAGTCGACTGAATATGTTAATTTAGTCGACTGAATTCTGTTTTGTAAATATAGTATATACAAGATTCTGTCGACTGAATTTGGTATTTTAGTCGATTGAAAACTGTGGCTTTTTACTGTCAAAACTTAGCGTATACGTTGATTATTTGTAAGTGAGTGTATACCATTTCGAAGAGATTTTAAAACACACACACTCTAGATTAATGACTCTATGACTAATATATATTTTTGTGTCATCATCGTCTTGTCTTCATTATGCAGATCTTCTTGAATAGCTAATTTCCTACAAATGACGATAATATACGTAATACTTTCTTGTATAGTTGTCACTATCAAAATATGAGGTTCTAACACTTATAATATACAACACTAGAAAAAAATGTTAAATAAAGCATGTTTATTATCATCAAATAGAATTCTTTGATCGAACTTTTATACAATCTCCCCCTTTTGATGATAACAAACATGTGTTAAGATTTACAAATAAAATATATATGTGTTTGTCGTGTGTGAAACTTGATGAATTCTAGTATGCTCCCCCTACACACTTACTCCCCCCTGTTCAGATGTTCTCCTACATAAAATTTTCTTTTCTTGCATGCTCCAAACATGTGAAATGATAAGTGGTTAAATCAGAAAAGAGGGAAAAAATCAATGAAATGATTAAAGGTTAGTTACACCAAAGAGACAAGGAGAGAGAAAATCTTAAATATTCTCAAATAAATTGCCACCACCAAATCATAACCTCTCTCCCCATTTTGTTTTCATCAACAATATGAGTGGACAGTCAATAAAGTCAAATAGAAAAATAAATAGTTATAACCCAAGAGTAAAAATAATCAAATCATATACTTCCAGCTTGACATCAGACATGAATTATGGTACTCATTATAGATCAAACACATACCCTAAAATAGAAAATGGACAGTAATTTTTTTTTTTAAATTTGTTAATTCTATGTCATGTGGTTCAAGCAACAATAAACAAAATTTATGGTAATTTTGTTTTGTTTCTCAAGTGAAGTATTGATGTGAGGACAGTTTTATTCCTAACCGTTGGCAGTGTCTCGCATTGTGTGTAAGTAATGGGCGCATATTAAAAAAAAGGAATAGTCCGACATCGTGAAAATAATGGAGGTGAAGTGATATATATATATATATGAGTTTGGTTGTATGTTACAACAAGAGATTCCTTTTGTTAGAAGGTGTTGGCCAAACTAATATGTTACCCCCATGGAGGGATGTGTGGACCCTGGAAATTTCAACATAGTATCGAAGCCGATGGTAACTCCCGGGACAATGGACAATGCATAAGAGATCTGTAAATTGTGCTGGCTAGCGGTGTAGAATTAAGTAGTCAGACTTAAGGTGGAGCTTGATCATAGTCCGTTGGATCTAGTAGAATGGCACAGGAATAAAAGTCTCGATATGGTTCATGCATCGTGTTGGCGTATTGGAAGACGCATATATGGATGCGTGCCAAGGTGGAGATCTTTTGGGGTGTGTGTGGGTAATGGGCGCATATTGAAAAAAAATAGTCCCACTTCGTGAAAAATAATGGAGATGGAGTGGTATATATATGAGTTTAGTTGCATGTAACAACAAAGGATTCCTTTTGTTAAAAGGTGTTGGCTGTTAACGTTAAAATACGAACGATAACACCCGGTGTGTGTAATAAGATCGTGAAAGCACCACCCGTGTGACGGGAACAGAAGTTAAGCAGGAAAATAGCCGAAATGCAGTAAATGAACAACAGATTTATAGTGGTTCGGCCCGTAATTGAGCCTACGTCCACTTTATAGTCTTTTATTGCTGATTTGATTACAATATGATACAAATTTCTTCAGGAAATAGTACAATTCGATCACAAGAAACAATCTAGACTACTAGCTCAATCTTCGACGGTGAAACTCGATAAATCCATGTCGGATGTGAGGAATTTCTCTCGAAGCTTGTTGTAGTGTCGCGAATGCTTGAAGGATCCTTGATTACTGAATGAATGAAGAGTTCGATGGAGTAACAGCGCTGTAGAAATGATTTGCCAAAAGTCCCCCCCATGTTGGAAGTGATGGGGTATTTATAGGAGCAGATTTCTGAGCTTTCAATTCGACCAAGTCATGAGTCGTATCCGACTCATGGTAAGTCGTGACTCGTATTCGACTCATGATGTCTCGTGGGCGCCTTATGGTCCATCTTGCGGCTTAGTTGGAAGACAAGTGTTAAGTCGTAGTCGACTCATCAGATCAAAATAGCACAGGCCAGGGCCTTGGATTCCAGTTTCGATAGCCTTTAAGTCGTAAGCCTGATGAGTCGTACGCACCATAAGTCGCAAGCCTGATGAGTCGTATGTCTTTCGAGTCATAAATCTGATGAGTCGTAAGCCCTATGAGTCGTAAGACCTTATGAGTCGTACGTTTCCAAGTCTGATGAGTCGTAAGCCCCATGAGTCGTACGTTTCCAAGTCTGATGAGTCGTAAGCCCCATGAGTCGTACGTTTCCAAGTCTGATGAGTCGTAAGCCCCATGAGTCGTTTACTCCATGACTCGTAAAACCATCTGGACCATGAGACGTAGACTCCTTATCTCATAAGTCCATGAGTCGTAAGACCTTATGAGTCGTACGTTTCCAAGTCTGATGAGTCGTAAGCCCCATGAGTCGTACGTTTCCAAGTCTGATGAGTCGTAAGCCCCATGAGTCGTTTACTCCATGACTCGTAAAACCATCTGGACCATGAGACGTAGACTCCTTATCTCATAAGTCCATGAGTCGTAAGACCTTATGAGTCGTACGTTTCCAAGTCTGATGAGTCGTAAGCCCCATGAGTCGTTTACTCCATGACTCGTAAAACCATCTGGACCATGAGACGTAGACTCCTTATCTCATAAGTCCATGAGTCGTAAGACCTTATGAGTCGTACGTTTCCAAGTCTGATGAGTCTTAAGCCCTATGAGTCGTTTACTCCATGACTCGTAAGACCATGAGTCGTACAGCTCATAAGTCGTGAGGCCATAAGTCGTAGGGCCATAAGTCGTAGAAATTTAGGGGTTAACATTGGCCAAACTCATATGTTGCTCCCACGGAGCGATGTGTGGGCCCTGGAAATTTCAACACTAACTCGTTATAAATGAGATCAAAATACTTATACCTATACATTGCCATGAGGTCTCTTAGATGAAGGAAAATAAGCATTGCTTGATGATTAATATACACCGACGCTAAAGAATTGTCAACACATGTCGGATACCCTTAGATAATGTAACTCTACGCCATACCATAATAATTTTTCATACGTAGGCCTTTAACAGTTAAATTTTAGAATTTTTTAAATTTATTTATAAAATATTTGATATGTGATTTACTTTTCATATGGAGCGTGTACATGACTTGTCCTCAATACCCACTATTTTTCCGACTAAATTTTACCACATTCTGGTTAATGTTAAACTTACCCATACATACACAAAATTAAAAAAACATGGAGCAATATAATTTGATAGATAAGAAAGTGTTATGGGGTATGTAATAATACAAAGTAGAATGCTAGTAACTCATGCTTAACTTAGACTGTGATATATAATACTAGTATTCTTCTCAAGAGCACAACAATTCATTTCCCAACAAATATGTAATCAATATTGAAGGATATGATAAGCACAAATAAGTTCAAATCAGTCACAGACACATTTTCCAAAAGCAAGAAATTTGAGGCAGTTTAAAAGTGTGTTTCCTTTATCTTAATGTTTTATAAAAAAAGAAACAAATTAGAAAGGTTAAAAAATATATAAAAAATATAATCCTAATTTTTTTGTTTTGTTTTTTTTGTTTTTTTATAGTGTGGGAAAAAAAATGCTAAAAGAAACTAAAGGAGAAGGAAAGGAAAAATTGAAAAATTAGCAAAAATAAAAAAACAATCACTTAAATAGACATCGTACTAATCCATATTCATAATCCCCAAATCTGGACAGAATCATGGAAATCTATCTTCTGAAAGAGGTTTTATGAAGATATAAGCAAGTTGTAAATCGGTAGAGATGAATTCAATGCAAACGTCCTCTTTAAAAATATGATCTCGAATGAATTATGTCTTACGTCTACATGTTTAGTACGTAAGTGGTGAACATGATTGTTTGATAGGTCAATTGCACTTTTACTATCACATTTTAAAGAAACACATTAAAGTATTAAGCCAAAGTATAATAATTTTTGTCTCATCCATAGAATCTGAGCACATCAACTGCCTAAGGCAATATATTATGCTTTATTAGTAGACAATGCAACATTTTGTTTTCAACTAGACCGTCAACCTAAAGAATGACCTAACATGAAACATGTCCCACTAGCGCTTTTTCTATCCACAAGACAACCCACATCATCAACATCAGAATAACCCATTGTATCAAAATTATCACAAGAAGGATACCATAATAAAAACTTTTGTGTGTGCAAGTGATATCACAAAATTCGGTTTTGGCTTTTAAGTGAGATTCTTTTGGGTTTGCTTGAAAACGTGCACAAAGATAGATAGAAAACATGATTTCAGGTCTAGAAGCAGTAAGATAGAGAAGAGAGCCAATTATACCTCGATACATTTTCTGATCAACTGCGATTCATTTTTCATCTTCATCAAGCTTGGTTGAAGGGCTCATGGGAGTTCGAAGCGGCATTGCATTATCAACACCAAATCTTTTTAACAGCTCCTTCACGTATTTGGTTTGAGAGATGGAAATTCCCTTACCGCTTTGCTTGACTTAAAATCCTAGGAAATACATTAACTCTCCTACAAAGCTCATTTCAAACTTATCATGCATGAATTTTTCAAACTTTTCACACTATTTTCATTAGTAGCATAAATGATATCAACATAAATTTGTACTCATGTAATAGAAACAAAGTAGTGTTAGCACTTCCCTTCTTAAATCCGTTTTCTAAAAGATATGCACTAAGACACTCATACCAAGCCCTAAGAGCTTATTTGAAGCCATGTAATGTTTGTTTCAAGTTTGTACACATGATTTGAAAATTCATGACTTTCAAAACCAGGAGGTTGTTCTATATAAAAATTCTCTTTCAAATAACCATTTAGAAAGTCATTTTTTACATCCATTTGCTTAAGTTTAAAACCTTTAAAACATGCAAATGCTAGAAAAATTCTAATGGCCACTAACCTAGTGACCGGGGCAAATGTTTCATCAAAATCAGTGCCTTCTATTTTATCGTATCCTTTTGCAACCAATCTAGTTTTGTTTCTTATTACATTTCTGGATTCATCAAGTTTACTTTTGAGCACCTATTTAGTTCCTACAATTGGATAATCATTCGGTCTAGGAACTAATTTCCAAACATTGTTTCTTACAAATTGGCCAAGTTCATTTTGCATGACAATTATCCAACATTCATCACCAAGTGTAGCATCAATATTTTTTGGTTCGATTTAAAAATAAAACCACTATGAATACACAAAACACAAAGATTTTTATTGAACAAGATCGTGTTTGCTTACCAGCCATTGGATTACCTATAATCAATTCTGGTGGATGACTTGCTTTGAACTTTAAATTCTCAATTTACAAACTTGATTTTTAAGGATTGGTAGTGCATGAAGCGCCTTTGTTGTTGTCTTCACCACATTTCCCATTTGCATCATCGTCTCCATCATTTCTTTTGTCTTTCTTTGTGGTTGCATTGACATCTTACTCATCAAACTTCACATTTATTGACTCCATAATTGTTTTCAAGTGCTTGTTGTAGATTCTATAAGCTTTTCTCCCTGATGAGTATCCCATAAAAAATTCTTTCATCTGTTTTAGACTCAAACTTCTCAAGTTGATCACCTATATAAAGAATAAAACATGTGCATTCGGATACCCAGAAATTGCAATGTTACGTTTCTATTGAACCATAATTCACAAGAATTTTTATTAAGTGTTGGTCTAATCATTGCTTTGTTCATTACCTGGAATGAAGTATTAACTTCCTCTGCCTAAAATGACAAAGGAAGGTTGTATTCATTTAACATTGATTTAGCCAATCCTTGCAATGTACGATTCTTTCTTTCGACTACCCCATTTTGATGAGGTGTTCGTGGTGCAGAGAATTCATGTTTAAAACCATTTTCTTCACAGAAATTTTCAAAATCCCAAATTTCAAAATACCCACCATGATCCCTTCTTATAGTTAACAAGTTTTACAAATTTTGAAAAAAATAATCGAAAGTTTCAGACTTTTTGGATAGAAAATATACCCAAGTAAATCTATAGTAATCATCCACAAACACGTAACAATACTTCTTATCACTTAAGCTAGAACATCGTTGGGACCAAACAAATCCATATGAATTAATTCAAGAACTCTAGAGGTACTCATAGTGTCTTTGGCATGAAAAGATGGTCTATTAAATGTACCATTTGTACAAACTTTGCACACTTTATTGTTCTTGAATTTCTATTGCGGCAGCCCTCTGACTAACTCCTTTTTCTCAAGCTTCTCCAATAATCCCATGCTAGCATGTCCAAAGCTTCTATGCCATAAGGTGGTTTCCTCATCTTTAGCCACTAAGAATCTAAACAGTGTTAGATCATAAAAACACAGTGCGTAGACATTCCCTTTTCTATGACATGTAAACACAACCTCACTCGAAGGCTTGTTAATGATCTTACATATATCAATATCAAAAGTTACAGTCATAACTTTATCATAGAGTTGGCTAATTGAGGTGAGATTATGATGTAAATTTTCAACATAAAGAAAATCAGTCAAGAAGAAGGTATTGTTACCTACTTTACCAATCCAATGATCTTACGTTTACCATTGTCTCCTATAGTAAAACTATCGCCTCTATAATCTTTTAGGCTAAGGAAATTTGATTTATCGCCCGTCGTATGTTTGGAACAACCTAAGTCTAAGTACCATTCTTGTTGTTCCTTAGCCTGCCAACATACCTACACGTAGGAAAAAAAGAGGACCTAGTAAACTTCATAGGTCTATCAGCATTTGTAAGAGAAGAGTTTAGTAATCCAAATGTATCGAGAGAGCCTTTAGGAACAAATATTTTTCTAATATGTTTACAATTGTTCCTATTCCAACATGTATCAAAACTATGTCCAAGTTTACCGCATCCTATACATTTTGGAAATACACTTCTACCATAGGCTTTGTCAGTCCTATTTTCCATATTGTGTCGTGATTTACCAAAACCAAGTACTTTTCTATTGGTTAAAAATAATTGATATCCCAAAAGCATATTCAATGACTGTTCGCCTCCAGAAAATTTATTAACAGTAGATTCAAGAGGTTGAATTTTTGATTTACGTGGTGCGTCTTCTTCCATAGACACAGTACATCTATTAATAATATTTTCTCTCTTTGCATCACTTTTCCTCAAAACCAAAATCTCATTTTCATGCGTTTCAAGACTTGTCTTGCATTTATCCAATTCATCTTTTAAAGATCGACAATTTTCACATTCAAGGTTTTGAGCTTCTTTAATTTTTTCAAGATTAGTTTTAACCTACCATTTATGCGAAGCAGCTCAGCTTTTTCAGATTTCAACCTTTTTTTCAGATTAAGACTATCAATCATTCTAGTAAGTACATAACACATTAAAAGTAAATCTTGATAAGTATAATTCGATACTTTGCTTGAGTCGTCATCATTATCATCACGAGTAGAGTGTCCCATCAGAAGATTTGATTCTGCTTCATCACTATCGGTGCACTTTTCTCCCTCTTCATCATCCCAAGTTGCAGCAAACGCCTTTCTTTTCTTTTTCTTTCCTTGCTCCTTTTGAATCAGACAGTTGGTTTGGATATGTCCTATCTTTCTACCTCTATAGCACATGATTTCTCCATCCGAATTATTTGAGCTCTTAAATGACCTTGACTCGGCCCCTTTCTTTTTGGTTGAAGGTTTGAAGTTTCTTTTGGACCATTTCTTAAGACCGTTCATCAATATTGTTAGCTCTTTGATAGGATTACTTTCATCATCACTGTCAAGAGTGCTGCCGAGCACAATTGATTTCTTTTTAGGATCTGAATTTTCACGGTTTTCCTTGGCTTTAAGTTCCATTTCATAAGTCATAAGATTCCCAATCAATTCCTCCATGCTTTGTTTGTTCAAATCTTTAGATTCTTGTATAACTATCACATTTGCCTCAAAATTCCTTGGAAGAATTCTCGGTATTTTCTGAACCAACTCAACTTTAGAGTACACCTTGCCTAAAGCTATTGAATTATATGCCAACACTGCAAAGCATCCGTACAACTATTTTATGCTTTCAACTTTTAGCATCACAAAATTTTCATGTTCATTGCTGAGCAGAGCGAGGCGTGATTCCTTGACTTGAGATGTACCTTCATGTGTAACCTCTAAAGTGTGCCAAATTTCCTACGTTGAAAAATAAAGAGAGATTCGACTAAATTCAGTTTTATCAAGGGCACAAATAATGGCATTAATAGCTTTAGAATTTAATGAAAGCATTGTCTTTGGGTCTAGGGAATTCTACATCATTAATTGTCATCATAGGTGGTGTATACCCTGTTTCTAATATATCCTAAACATCGTAGTCAATGGAAATCGAATATAATTTCATCCTAGCTTTTCAGTAAGCTTAATCACTACCATTAAACATCGGTGGCCCAACTGTCGACTGACCCTCACGAAAAGAATTATTTGAAACAGACGTGACTTTAAAGAAAACCTAGCACCTAGGCTCTGATACCACTTGTAGGATTGAGTAATATACCCTAGAGGGGGGTGAATAGGATATTTTAAAATTTCACAAGTAAATAGATAAAACGGAGTGTGGAAACATAAATGTAGAAAAGAAAATATATATATATACCCAGCTTCGGCCTATTGGCTCCTACTGCCCCCAAAACTATTACTAGAGTTAAATATTCAAACGTTTACAAACAGTAAACTTGGATACATTGCTAACAAATATTCTAACTCTATGCCTAATAACTCTGCCTAAACTCAATCCCCTGAGATCAAAATCCACGAGCTAAAAAAAGAGTTAAAAAGGAAATACAAAAACAAAATGATAAGGAAAAAAACACTAAAAAAATCTTCCCTATCTCCGTCTCACGTGACCTACTCCCCTTCACAATTCAATGCCTTTTATTTCTTCTTCAAATTCGATTCCAGAAAGTTTGATGCTACCTTTGATTTGCTTGAATTCTAATTCCATTGGAATTTGTATGTCTTCCTTTACTGCTGAAACTTGTGCATGCTTAGTTGAAGTTGAGTGGATGTTGCTGAGGGATGAAAGTTGATGTGTTGAAAATGATAGGAGAGCAGGTGTGTTGCAAAAGGAATTGAGGCACAAGATTTGATCGAATAATGAGAGTAGAAATAAAGAGAGAGAATCCTAATCGTTGTGTATTTCGATGATCTTTTCTTTTACTGTAATGTGTGTTTATATAGGCTCATGGAGGGTATGTGTATGTATGAAACCAATATGTGTGAGGATATACGGAGAAGGAATTGATTTGTGAGATTGTTTGTTTTCCTATATACAAAATAAAATCTGGTGGAAATTAGGTTGATGGGCTTCTTATTCCAGAGTAATAAGTTTTAAGGACAATTTTTTTGAATAATTGGTTTTAAGTACAATATACAGAGAAATGATAAATTCGTTTATCTTTTTTAGTTATATAGGAAAAAGTTAAATTCATTTATCATTATTTTTGTATAAGTGAAAATGATAAATTCATTTATCTTTTTCCTGTAATTTGTCCTTAAAACTTTTTTTTTCAGAATTGTTGTCCTTATAACTTATTACCCTGCACAAAGAAGCCCTTCGAGTGAAAATCCCCATAAAATCTATATATAATGGAGACACAAATATGTGAAGGATATATGGTGAAGGATTTGATTTGTTAAATAGTTTGTTTCCCTATATATAAAATAAAATCTGTGTATAATGGAAAATAAACTACGTTGTATCTTTCAAAATATATCGTTTGATTGTGTATACAATTCTTTGCTTCCATTCTCTATTTATTTCTCTTTCTTCATATATACCGCCTCTGATTCTGTGTATATTTCATTGCTTCTGATTTGTATTTGTTTCACTTTTTTATATATATAGTCTCCGATGGTGTACTGAAAAATTTCCTCCCTTAGATCCTTATTTATTTATTTTTCTCTGTATAAGCAGTCTTTTATTGTATTGAAAGGAAACTTTTTCCACAACCAATATTTTATAATAAAAACCTGTAAATATACAACACTAGACAAACATGTTAAATAAAAAAATGTTTATTATCATCAAACGGAAATAATCAATTGCACTTTTCTACAACTCATCCATGTGGTGTTTTAGAAAGAAGATATAAAACTCTGTTAAACTTGCTACAATCGATGGTGAGTGATACTGAGTTACTAATTTAAAACCATAACATATGTATTGAATTCTATACCACCAAAATATATGCCTTAGACAACATGCGAGTTATGGACTAGTAAGAAACATCACCTTATTGTCTTAAGGTATAGGTTTGTCTAGCTTACGTTAACAATGTAAATCCCAGTAAATTTTAGGCAATATCAATTTTATGTAAGTTTTAGGTTATCCTAAAAATTCTCATGAATACATATTCAATCATACTCTGAAACAAAAAGGATTTGATTCTAGACATGCTATCTTTATAAAAAGTAATTTCTATCATGAGAAATTTGTGGCAATAAGATTGACTTTGATGGAATTCAAAATCACCCGTACAAACTGAATATTTAAATAGTAATTCAATCCCCATAGAAGACACACAACCAACTAGAAGGTATGGTGTAATAGAGAGATACTATGATTTTAGCATTGATCTCAAGAAAGAGGATTGCATCATCCATGATGATGATCCACTCACATACCGATAAGCTTTATAGAGTACAACTTTCCCCTATGGCTTGACGCAATGGATTCCATGTACAATAAAAAGGTTCGGAATTTGAAAAATGTACCTGAAAGAGTAAAACTCATCAGCTATAAATGGAACATCAATAAAAAGATCCGTGCAGATGGAAAGGTCGAGATCTATAAGACAATGTTGTTGTCGTAAGGTTTTCTTTAAATTCAGGGTGTTGATTATTACAGAAATTTTCTTTAGTTGTTATGTTATGCTTAAATTAATGTGGATTCTACTTGCATTTACTGCTTAGTATTACAGAATATGATAGATGGATGTTAAAATAACATTTCAAAATGGTGATTAAGAAAATACTATTTATGTCATGGCTTGAGGGTTCTGAAGCCTGTGGGAGCGATGACAAGACATGTAGACTCTTAAGATTAATTATGGTCTTAAACGAGTATCAAGGAGTTGAAATAAATATATTGACAATGTAATAAAATAGTTTGGTTTCACTCAAAACACCGAGGAAGCGTGTGTATACAGGAACGTAAAAGATGATGTTGTAAAAAATTTAGTTTTATATGTTAATGATTTACTACTGATTGGTAGTGATATACAAATGTTAAAATCAGTTAAAGCTTCATTGTCCACTAATTTATCGATGAAAGATTTGGAAGAGGCATCCTTTATACTAGGTATAATGATTTACATGGACAGATCTAATGTATATCAAAACTATGCCAGTTGAAGTATATAGATACCATACTAAAAAGGTTTAGTATGAAAAATTCCAAGCGTAGATGTAACGGTCGAGACTTTCGACTCTCAAACATCAACACTAATACGTTCTTGTTATTCACGTGCCGCAAATTAAAGTGTCGAAAACCTGATCGTTAGGCATAAAAAGAAAATAAAGAAAGAAGATAAAACAACAACAGAATCTCACATCGTATTCAACTCTAAATTATACATGAAGATGGTATATACAATCACTCTCAAAATGATGTATCAGAGTTATGGTAAGTACTAATCCAACCAGGATAGTTATAACGGCCTATCCCTACAGGTGGTGGTAGATACTTAATACAGCGGAAATTTGAAAACAAACAACTATCCATAGGGTACACTCCAGCTCCATGCTCCAGACTTCTCCAAAATGCTCCAAGCTATCTAACTACTTGGCTGTCCAAAAAATAGCACCTAGAGTTTTAGAGAAAAGAAAAATAAACTCCATGTCAGTTTTGGGATTTGTGTAAGAAACTCAAAATACAGATATTTTGGAAACAAAGGGTATCTCATAAGACCATGCCACATATAGACATTAAACGGGTTTTTACCTTATGTTAGCCAAAAAATTTCTACGTGAAATCCATTGACATTATTTCTAATGACTTTCTTTGAAAAAAAATTAAATAAACATATTAAAATAACCGAAATTGTTACATTGGTTAAATTTGATCGCATAATAGGTTTACAACCAAGTCCGACGGCACTTATTGGAGAATGGATTCCATAAAATGACAAGGTAAGGGACTACCTTCCGTACAGTATACCTCTAGAGGGATGTACCTAGGGTCCATAAACTGGGCTCCTAAAACCAAAACAGAACCAGCCTACCATTTCCTTGATAGTACCGAATATGTCATCACCCCAGTCGTTCCCGACTTTTACCGGGATCCCCAAGCATACATAACAACCCGAATTAAAGAGGGTATCTAGAATGGTGTCGATATCTCCTAATGGGTGTGACCCACATAGCCCTGCTGCTTCTACCATGTTTTTGTCATTTCCAGGGTGCGATGCTTACGGCAATGTTTACCTTTCATATCACACATTTCACTTTGAATGCCACATTTCCATTCCACAATCACACAACTGATTTCTACAAACGTATAACTCCTGAGCTTATACGTCTCAGGAAAGGGTGTTAAGCTAAGAAAAGTTGCATTCTCCGCCACCAAACATATGATACATTTATAAAGATCAATCAATGTGATTAGAAATGCAACGTCAGACATTGATCCATACAGGTTGTTCAGGAATAAGAAAAACCGAAGGAACTCTCCTACCACATCCTGTCGGGGATCATCCAGACAATTAGTGGCGAGCAGCCCTTGCATCGAAGATCAAATGAAGATACTACTGCCATATATATATATATATATATATATATATATATATATATATATATATATCAGAGATTTCCCCTCGTGGGTCAGTGACAAGTAGCCTTTATTCCATTTATTATCATTCCATGTCTTCACTTCGAATATGTATATTGGTTCGAAGCGGTTTTTGGATAAGAAGCACTCAAATCCGACGCGGTTCCTTCGAACCAATCATCGATAAAAAAAGATATTAAGTAAATAGGTGCTTATCATTTGATTAATTACTATCTTTTTATCAAAAATATCTTTTAGAGATATGTATCTTTAAAACATTTCTTTCCAGTATATACAGAATCATTAAACCTCTCTTTAACATTGAAAATACCAAATCATTTTCATAAGTCATATTGGAAAACACTATTGAGTTAAAAAGGGTCAATAGAAATTATACTAATTTACTTAACATCAATTTTTGTATTCAACCTTTACTGTCTGTTGAATAACGGTAAAATCACCTTTTAAATTAACATGGATAGTATGAGTTCCCTCCTTATAATTTAATACCAAGTGTAAGAAGATTATTTCTACACAATCCAAGTTGTTTAAATTTGAAAAATTAAATCCTTTATATTTGTCTCATTTCCGACATTTCGACCTTATCTATTCCTCAACCAGGAAAAAGTCCGGGTGAGCCAGGGCACTGGTTGCTCCTAAAATTCTCCTTAGTTTAAGCACATCACATAAGGATCTCATGAATAGAAAATTCCAGTCTACTCGTCAGCTTTTAGAGCCAAGATTAAATCATTTGATGTTAACAGCTTTTCTTTAAATCATTTATTTAAACATTTTAAAATAAATTATAAAACCTTAAATCATCTTTAAACTACTTAATTATTTATTTAAAAACATTTATAAAAGATTTGGGAAAGAATTCTGAAGTTTAAAGTCATATTTAAAAAGCTATTAATAATTGCTGCGAATAGTGTTGTGAATAGCGCTTTTAAGGCTTATTTGATCAAAACAACTTTTCGATCATTTAGTAATCCATTTTTATAACTCAAATCTCTTTTTAAAACATTTTAATATATTTATAGAATTTATTTCATATTTTTAAAGAATTTAAAATATCAATTTTAAAGAATTTATCGCTTTGATTTCTAAACTGCCAAACTACGACTATTTTGAAAACTTGATTTACTCATATTTCGCAATCTACTAAGAAATCTCGAATTTTTTCTTTTCTTTTAAAAACTATGATTATAAGAGTTCGGAAAATTCTTATTACAAAGAATTTCGACTCCGTATCGATCGTTTAAGCGGATTTCACTTTCCATAACTTGTTTTTGACTCAATTTTCTTATTTTTGACTCAATTTTCATAACTTGTCAAAAATTCACCAATTTGGATTTTAGTATTTATAAAACATTTATAAACCATTTTAAATAGGTTTAACAATCTCGTATTCACCATTTCATTTATTCAAGGAAAGTGATTTCCTTTGTGCTATTCGACCTGTATTAAACGTGACCTGTTTCAATATCAAAATAAATATACAATCAACATCCAAACTTGATGATTAAAGCATAGTAAACATCCATATATCACATCATATATATATATATATATTTATATTTATATCGGAAGAAAAACTGTAGCTTCGCTAATTCGAAATTGAAGCTCACGAACCCTTGACTAGGGGAGGAGGAAGGCTCGGCCTTGGGGGCTTAGGGTGGTGGTCATGGAGAATAAAGGAGGAGAGGAGGAGTTTTCTTTGAGTTTTGAAGTGTTTTGATATATATATATAATGTAATTTGATTTATATTTGAACTGTATTTTGCCATTATTTTGCTAAGGCTAGAAGGTATGAAAGCAGGGAGGAAGTAGCTTAAAAATGAAGAAGGAGAAGTGTGGAAATGAAGTGGAGATGCAGTGGTATTTATAGGGAAAGAAGAGGGAAAAATATCTTAGATATCTTAATCACTTACATCACCTCCTTCATCACCACCCATCTCCCTCCTTACATCACTTTACACAGCCAAGTACTCCCCCTCCATGTGCTTGTACTTTGATGGTAAGTGTAGACTTGGAGAAAGGTTAAGTGTTAAGAAGTTTCAGATTATATCTTTGATTTTTAGGTTATGTATATTTAAATGTATATGTATATATGTGTTTATCCATGTGCATATGAGTGTCTTCATGTATGTGTACGTGTATATATGCATATATATGTTACATTTAATCCACAACGTTGTACAACTTCAACACGTTGATTCATAACGAATTTCGATTTCAATTTCAGGTCATATTTTCTCTTCTTAGTTAATTCTGGTCACATTTTCTCTCTTAGTTAATATACATATATTTGTAAACAAAATTTGATAATAATATTTCTGCCATTATATAATAATTAAAAGAGCTTATTTAATAATTAAAATAATTATTAAATAATTTAAACTCATTTAAATTCAAAAATCAATCATTCCAAAATAATGACATTATTAATGATGTCATATATACTTTTAATTTTCCAAAATAAAACAAATTATTTTATTATATTCTCTAATATGGATAAATGAGTATATGTATCAAACACCATGCACGATGTCGAATAACCAAAGAGCTATTTATCGATAAAATGATTTTCGGTCATTTTATCGATATTTCTTCCAAGGTATATATTTTTGTAATTATTATTCAAAATGAGATTTTCAATATTATTTATTGTTCAAAACATCATTACTTATGTAATAAAATCTTATATTTGATTATTTTGAAATTTTCTTGAAGTGATGAATTTCCAGGTCGTTACATACTTCTTCCCTTAAAAGAATTTCGTTCTCGAAATTTAGGATAAGAAAATGATAACTTCAAATGAATATATATATAGCAAAATGAAATATATACAAGATATGATAAGTGACTACACTACAGGCAGTAAGTACACTATCTCGGTACAACATCAATCCTAAACTCAGGATATGCCTTCCTTATTCCGTCTTCTGTTTCCCAGGTGTAGTTTTCTGCAACACCACTTCATTGGACTTTCACCAATCTCATAACTTTCCTTCTCAATCGTTTCTCATCGTAATCCACGATTCAAACTAGTCGTCTAATAACTTCCAAATTTGGTTCAAATTCTAAATCTTCTTGGGCAATCGTTTCTATAATTTGCTCTGGATCATGCACATGCTTTCGTAGATGGGATACGTGAAAGACATTATGCACACTAGACAAACTTTAGCAATTCCACACGGTAGGCTAATGGGAAAATCCGCTTAAGGATGGGAAAGGTCTAATAAATCAAGGTACTAAATTTCCTACCCATCCAAGTATTACCACTCCTCTCATCGAAGATACCTTTAAGACTACAAAATCTTCGACAAAGAATTCCAAATTTCTACGCTATCTATCTACATAACGTTTCTGCCTGCTCTGGGCTTCTTTCATCCTCTTTCTGATCATGTCAACCTTTTCCGAAGCTTCTCAAATCATATCAGGACCTACTACCAACCGATCTCCGGTCTCGATCCAATATGTTGGGGATCTATACGGACAACCATATAAAGCTTCATATAGTGCCATGTCAATACTAGCCAAATAGTTGTTATTATAGGAGAACTCAATAAGATGAAGATAATTTTACCAAGAACCTCCAAAATCTAAGATGCGAGCTCTCGGAAGATCTTCCAACACTCTATTTACCCTTTCGGTCTTCCCATCGGTCTGGAGATGATATGCGATGCTGATACTCAGCTTCATTCCCAAAGCTATATGCAATGCCTCCCAGAACTTACTAGTAAAGATTGGGTCTTGATCACTGACTATGCTACTTGGGACACCATGCAATCGAACGATTTCTCTTACGTATATCTCTACAAGACTTGCAATAGTTCTCGTTAGTTTTACTGTGATAAAGTGTGCGCTCTTGGTTAATCGATCTATGATAAACTAAATGCCTTCATTTCTCTTTCTTAATCGTGGTAAGCCATCGATAAAATCCATCAATATTTGGTCCTATTTCCAAGTCAAATTTTAAGAGGCCAGAGTAGTCCTGCAACCATTTTTTGAACATTCTTGATCTATTGACAATTTGCACATCTACTCGTGTGGATGCAAATGTCTCTCTTAATACCCCCTACCATAAATACTTTTTCATGTTGTAACGACCTGCCTTTTTGGACGTTTTAAGCAGACACACACGTCAAACTCAAACCATTCAAAAGGGCAGATTGTTATGGGGTAAATAAGAAAAAGCAGAGAAAGGAAGAAAATAAATATAGAATCTTGCAGCGGAATTACAAAATATAATAATCAAATAAACAGTTCATGAAGCTGTTTACAAATAACATTGATTACATTTATAATATAGATCAGAGTTACATACAACGAGAATAAATAACAAATAAATGCAGCAGAACAACATGATGTAGAAGAATAATGAATAAATATAATACATAATAATCGTACAAAATCTTCGTTTTCATCTTCCAGAAAGCAGTCTTCAATAAACTAAAAAGCTCAAACTGAACCGAGCGAATTGAAAAGACAAAACACTCGAATCAGAACTAAAAGATCTTATGTAAGTTAAATCAACAGTAAGTAAATATGAGTGTAACAACGTTAGAGATGTTTATGGGGTTTGACATCTCATATCCAGTGTCTGACGTGAGTGCAATAACTTAAGAGATGTTCGGGATTTCCACCTCATAAGGATCCGTTAAACTATCTACTCTGTAGTACAATAAGCTATTATAATAATGTCTACAATAAAGTAAAGTATTAAAATAGAATTAAGGCGTTACCCATATCCCCCTTAACACATTTTTGTATATTCCCATTGTCTATACAGTACCGTAATTCCTCCATAAATTGGAGGGCTATCAGAGGGCACTCAATAGGTATGGTACAAACCAAACTCATAGAAGGCGCTCTTGGGCATGTGAACACGACACTCGAGACAATGCCAGGGGAGATATACCAATTGCAAAATCGGGCTGGTGGTAATTCATAGCAGCTACTACCGCCCACCTCGAAACATACTTCCAAATCAAATCAAGGGGTGGCCACCAAATCAACCACAAAGTAATAAATATGGTATCGAAGAAGCATGTCCGATCGGAGGAATGACCTCACTTGGCCCAGGTATAGCTCCTGTTTTAGTCACATCTAAGCTGACTCACGGGAGTCAGGGTCACATAAATACCTTATACAGAATCATTCGCCAAATCATTATGCTTCATTTCTAGAATCTCCACCATGTACACAGTTGTTAAAGTGGTTTTCGGAATTAGCAGAGAGTATGACAATATCTGATCCCGGTCTCTTTTACAACCAAACGCTTATTACACACCGGATGGTTCTTTTACATTTCAAAATGTCAATTCACAATTGATATCAAAATATCATATTCGATTTCAAATCATATTTCTTTCGAAATCATATTCACTTTCAAAACTATATTCACTTTTGAATTTATCGATAAGATAGGTTAATTAAATCCTAGTTCCAAAATCATCATATTTACTCAAATATGTCATTTCATAAAAAGGTATCAATTCCAAATTCCAGCTTAGGTTGTAAATCATCATCAAGGATTTAAATATAAATACTTCAACTTTACACAGTCTGAAATTTTAGAAAATAGTTTAGATAATCATAAATAGTATTAATAGTTTTAAAATAGTTTAAAATATATTAAAATAGTTTAAATGGAAAAATAGTTTAAATAGATTTAAATTTGGTTTAATTAGATTTAAAATGATTTAAATAGATTTAGAATAGATTAAATAGATTTAAATTATTTTAAGTAGATTTTAAATTGATTAAATAGATTTAAAATAGATTAAATAGATTTGAATTATGTTAAATAAATTTAAAATAGATGAAATAAATTTAATTAGTTTAAAATAGGTGAAATAGATTAAATTGGATTAAATATGTTGTAATAGATTAAAATAAATTAAAATAGTATAAAATGATTAAAATAGTTTAGATTAATTAAAATAGTTTAAAATTAGATTAAAATAGATTTCAAAGTTATATCCAAACATTTCAATAACTCAATTCCGATAAGTTCATTTATTTTTGTCACTTCAACTTTGAAATTCCAATTTAAATCCTTTAAACAATTCATTAAATCAATTCCAATTTCAACATTTACATTTGGATTATCGAAAATAATTCAGTTTATATAAATACATCTCTATTTCAAAATGCCAGTTAACTGAATTCAAAATTTAAAGATTAAAAATCATTTAATTTAACCAATCCGGTGTTCGTATATAATTTTCTACCCTAGGGTCTAGTGATATAGATATTTATCATTTCAATTCGTAATTTAAAATTTTACGGTTATATATCATTTCAAACCGCAATCCCGATTAAATAAAAATCCATAAAATCGCTCGAGTCTGTGATTTCAACCCATAACGATTTTTCCCTAATCTATAGATCGTTCGGATCTGTATCATTTCAACCCATAAGGAACTTGCAATGTTATACCATATAAAAATACAACATATAATCATCCAATATCAACAATCAAACATACAT
Organism: Allium fistulosum; assembly: GCA_030737815.1. NCBI lineage: Eukaryota > Viridiplantae > Streptophyta > Magnoliopsida > Asparagales > Amaryllidaceae > Allium > Allium fistulosum. The sequence continues at coordinate 1,262,381,269 of CM060901.1, forward strand.
CACAATCATCATCCAAATCAACCAATAAACATCAATAAATAACTAATTATCAATAACAGGTAGTAAATTGACAATTTGATTCAATATTAAATTAAACGATGATTTAATGCAATAAAAGTCAAATTTAACTAGAATGACAATTTAAGCTTACCAAACATCAATCAATTAATTTCTAATCACATCATAAATTTAATTTAACTAACATAAGATAATCTAGTAGTTGTGAGTGGGTCAAAACACTCACCTTCGATTTTAAATTAAATTAAAATCCAATTTAGGCCCAATATTCAAACAGTCTCAGAATTCATCCAAACTTATTCCATAATGTTCAGAATTTCAATACGATCCCAACGAAAGAAATTGCGTCCAAATCCGAGTTCGTATGCAAAAGTTATAAGGATTGGAAGTGATACGATTTATATATTAAATCAAATAAAATAATAAAATAAAATAACCATGTCACCTTCGTTCATGCAAATCCAAATACGCTCAAACCCTAGAGGCCGCCACGTATTCCCCCTTGCCACCGTGCCTCCGTCCATCATCTCCATAATCCGACCACACCGTTAGCCTCGCCTCGGCCAGGCGCCCCTTCACCCAAGCTCCGCCGCCTCCAAGTGCCACCAGTTTCACACGCCGCCGCCGTCGTTCAAAGGCATTTCCAGGCCAACCATGATGTTAAGGACCAGGGTGAAGGCCATTGATACATGCTGCTCGACCCCCTCTACCTGTTGGTGCCCTCCGATCGTCGATCGGATGACGATCCACCGTTGGATCGTCAAAACCATAAAATGGACGGCCGAGGTTGATTCGTGAATTCTGGACAAATGGTGGTTCGAATTGAAAAATGAATTGCACCAGTGAATTACGCTCGTCGAGAGCTTCGAATCGATATCTAATTGGTTAGGGTTTGGAGGAGTTTGATTTTTCAATTTGATTTTGATTTGCAATTAGGGTTTGGGAGTTTGAATATGTTCTTCCATTGAAAAGAAGGAGATAGACAGGAAATGTACATACTGAATAATGGAATAAGAAATAGCTAGGGTTTATAATAGGCTGTATATAGGCAGATCAGAAATAGGAATGAATGGACTAGATTGATTTGGATTGAAACGATAACTACGACCCAAAAGCCCGTTTCGCTTCCGAAACGAAAGTGGGTAATCCCATATATCAAAATATATGTTTTCGATAATTTTAAACTCAATGGAATTGGTTTCAAGTCCTAATTTCATCGTATGAAGAAGTTAGCTTAAAATCAGCTTATTTCAAATTGATTTCAGTTGAATTTAATTAAATTGGTTTATACGCGTTTCGAGCCCGTACGATCAAACGACAAGTCCGATCGCTACGAAACTTGAAACCTTACAATAATTTACCGTTATGGATCCGATGAAACTAGTTTCGTCGAAATCCAAGACAGTTGCCAAAATAGCTATTTTCACTTTAATTAAATAAATTATTATTAAATTGGATAAATCACTTTTTAAATTCCACTTTTAATAACTAACAAATTTAATCATTTTTTATTACTTAGATGTTTATAATAGTTTAAAACAAATTTACATAACAATTCAATGTTAATTATTTCACTGATTACTTAGATCTAACATTCGTGGATTGTCCGCTATTTATAACTTGACCTGTTTTAACTCAGGAAGTATGCCGTTTATTTTAGAGTTCCCCGGTGAGGACTTGAATACTAGTTACATACTTTCAAAAGAACTAGAATTGAATTAGTCGGAAATTATCGTTTAGTTTGGAGACCTCGGTTTTAGATAAGTATAATTTATCAAAACCACCCCAAACTAATAACGCTCGTGATGGATTGTTAGGAATTATGCTATGAGGATGTACTATTCTTCCTAAGGGTGATTCCAAAATGGAAGATAGTAAATGTTGAATGTTTGTTCGACCCTGGAACAACTTGTAAGGATGAATGGTAGCATTGCATTGGTTGCTTGGAAGACGGTGTTAGCATTCCAAGAAGGTCTGTTTAATGGAAAGGTAATCGTAACCTCAAGCCTCACACCCGAGAAGGACTAAAATCTAGGGATGTGCTTCAAGGCTATGTGGTTCGCTACCATTAGGGTATGGTCATCACCCAATCTAGATCTATATTATAGATTATGTATGCTCAGGGCCCATTTAGGTTGTTGATCCCAACCTGGGTGATGACATATTCGATGCTATCCAGCATGGGGTAGGGCCAGTTTTGAGTCGTAGGGAGTCTAAGTGAGGCTCTGGGTGTATCTTATCTAGAGATGCACTGCGGTAGGTGGTACATCAGTGTCTTTTCATCGTTGGAATCCATTTTCCAATACGTGCCTTTATGGACTTAGTTGTGCCCAACTACTGAAATGCGAGATGCAAGCATTTCAGTTATATTAAATATTTATTTTAAACTTAGACATGATGATAAAATCGCATGATTTTATATAGAATTGTTTTGGTTATCATAAGGCAATAACCCGACCGTGTTTATGTGCGGCGTGGTCTTATGTGATACTTTTATTTTGAAGTTTTTTTAAAGTTAAAAACTTATGCTTTACTCACATCAGACCCATGTCTGACCCAGAGTTTTATTTTCTTCCCTAGAACTCTTGGGTACTTAAATTTGTATGAGTAGCCAAGCGATCCAGGTTTCTCACGGATGTATTTTAGAGGAGCTTGGAGTAGGTGGCTTCAATGTTAGCTAGCTACTATCTTATTCCGCTATGTATATATATGTATGTATTTTGTATTAGCGATGTAAGCACAGGTAGTTATAACTGTTCCAGTTTGGAATCTTTTACTATTATGACTCTAATGTACTAGTATAGCGGTATCTATGTAAATTCTTATGTTGATTAATATATGTTTTTTCATTCCGTTATGAGATTCGATGATTATGAAGTTTCTTTTTATCTCTCTTTTCTTTACCCCAACGGTTCGTCTTTCAAAGTAAGAAAGGCGGATCGTTACATGTGGTATCAGAGCTTAGGTTGAGCGAACACCTAGGCATAGGGTTGGGGTCAACTTCGAGACCGCATATTTGTAAATTTTATTTGTATGCATATATATTCCTATTAGTTAGATCAGCTTTGATAGGTTTGATTAGTACCCTTACTTAAAGATTTATCTCGTCTAAGTATCCTAAAGATATCTTACTTTATTCAAGTAGTGAGAATGAGTTCGAGAAGGGGACGAGGAAGAGGAAATAGTAGCACAACAACCACAAATGGAAGAACCACGAATGTTAGAAGGGGTGGAATAGCTGATGAGGTTGTAGCTCCAGTACAGCCTCGAGTAAACTTCGCAACTCTGTGCAAGGACTTCACAAATCTCGGAGGAAAACCTTTTAAGGGTACCGAATCTATCATTGAAGTACAAGCTTGGCTACAGTCATATGAGAAGATTTTCAAAGGTTTGGACATTTCTGATGATCAGAAACGGTGGGATTCTATCATCGCAAATGTTCCAGAAAATGAGTTCTCAAGGGATAGATTCAAAGAAGTATTTGAATACCAATTCATGCCAGCTGCCAGAAAAACTCGATTATATAGAAATTTCATGGATCTCAAGCAGAGGGACCTGTCGGTGGCTGAATATGAGACGAAGTTTAATGAGTTATCTCATTCTGGTCCTAGACTTATTGTTACCCAGTTAAAGAAGAATGAGATGTTCGTATTGGTTATGAGGGAAGAGTTCTATGAAAAGATGACCGCTCATATAAAGGAATCATTTGCGGATCTAGTAGACATGGCCTTGAGATATGAAGTGCTTTTTAAGAAGAAGCCATCAACAACAGCAGCAGCACCCGGTGGCAGTACCGTTAATCCAAATAAAAGGAAGTTTAACCCAAACTAGAAAAGGAAGCAGGATAAGGTAAAACCAGTAGGAGGAGATCAGGGAAACAAATATAAAGATGTTGTTTGTTTCAATTGTAATAAAAAGGGCACATTTCAACACATTGTCAGCGGGAGAAGGCTATCTTTCTAATGGTCCAGAAGACGCTTTGCTATACTTACCATCAGCGTGGACACATGGTTAAGGACTGCCCACTATTGAAGAAGGGTCAGCAGATTAAGGTCTACGCTATTAAGGACGAGCCCTCGGCCTCTGAAGATGTTAAAGGGGAGGGATTCTTGGAATGTACTTTACTTGTTAATAGCATTTTTGTTAGAGCTTTGTTTGATACTGGAGCTTCTCATAGTTTCATCTTTAAAGAATTGGTAGATAGATTAGAACTTACCCCAGAATTTGTAGAAACCCCTATCTGTGTGTCAAATCCCATTGGTGGTATGACCAGTCTATATTTAATTTGTAAGAATGTACAAATATCCTACCTTACCCATCGTTTCCCATAGAACGTGTTTGTGCATGATTTTAAAGGTTTTGATGTTTTGCTTGGAATGGATTGGCTAGCTAAGTATAATGCTATCCTTGACTATGTTAATCGGAGTATAGTGTTGAAATCCAAGACCGGAAGGGTATTGGAAAGAATATCGTGTGAGGTCCTAGATAATCGTATGAATAGTTTCCTGTATTCCTTAGAATCATCCTACGAAGATCTAGAGTCTATATTAGTAGTTAAATATTTCCTAGATATTTTTTAGCCGATTAGCAGTTTGATTTCCCATCGAGAATTGAATTTCGTATTGATCTTGTTCCCGGTGCGAAACCTATTATTCAACCCTTACATAGAATGGCCCCAAGAGAGAAGCAGGAGCTAATAAGTCAAACCGATGATTTGTTAAGAAGAGGGTTGATTAGACCGAGTCGTTTGAGTTGGGGATCGGTGGTAGTTTTTGTAGCAAAGTCTGATGGTTCTTTAAGATTGTGTGTGGATTATAGAGAGTTGAATAAGTAGACTATTCGGAATAAGTATCCATTACCCCGAATAGATGATATGTTGGACCAACTTAATGGGGCTAGAGTATTTTCCCAATTGGACCTCACTACGGGTTTCCATCGGTTAAGGGTAGAGGAGGATAATATACCCTTAACTGCTTTTAGAGGGTGAGACCTTTTCTACGAATAGTTGGTTATGCCTTTTGGGCTAACCAATGCACCTACATTTTTCATTGATCTTATGAATCGAGTTTTTAGGGATGTTCTCAATAAGTTCATGTTGGTTTTCATTGATGACATCCTTATTTATTCTAAGTCTGAAGAAGAGCATAAACTCCATTTGGAACTAGTGTTAGAAACGTTAAGGAAAAACGTTTAAAGGCTAAGTTTTCTAAGTGCCACTTTTGGCAATCGGAAGTAAGATACCTAGGTCATGTTGTATCGGGAGATGGCATTTCAGTTGACCCTGCTAAGGTAGCTGTTGTGCAAGACTTCAAAAGACCCCAAACTCCCACAGAAGTTAGAAGCTTTTTAGGGATGGCTGGTTATTATGGAAAATTCATAAAGAATTACTCTAAGATCGCATGACATCAAACCAAGCTGATGAAAAAGGATGTTAAATTTGAGTAGACTCCAAAGTGTGAAGAAGCATTCTTTGAGTTAAAAGAAAGGTTGACCAGTTCCCCGGTTTTAGCTATTATAGATGTAGGAGAGGGGTTGATTGTTTATACCGATGCTAGTAGAGTTGGGTTGGGTGCAGTGTTGATGTAGCATGGGAAGGCCATAGCCTATGCAAATAGACAGTTAAACCCTCATGAGAAGAATTATGCAACGCATGACTTGGAACTGTTAGCCGTAGTATTTGCTTTGAAGATGTGGAGGCACTACTTGCTGGGTAAGAATCCTTATATTCCTCTTTAGTTTATTGCTGATCTTTTAGGATCTTAGTAGTAATCTACTTCTTTAAGGTGAAAATTTTGAGCTCTTCACGAATCACAAATCACTGAAGTACCTTTTTCACTCAGAAGGACCTGAACTTGAGGCAGCAGCGATGGCTAGAATTCCTGGTGGCTTACGACTTGGATATTCTTTATACGCCAGGGAAATCAAATGTGGTGGAAGACGCTCTAAATAGGAATGCAGTTTTGGCCCTTTGGGAAGCCACTTTGACTCTCGTCGAAAGAATTGCGAGCAAATAAAAGAAAGATAGTTTTCTATTGGAATTTATTCAAGGCATTGAGTAGGGCCAAAATTCTAGTTTTGAGATTGATAACCATGGTACTTTTAGGATGAATGGAAGATTATGCGCTCCTAATATAGATGTTCTTAGACAAGAAGTTTTAAAGGAATGCCATAGGTTTAAGTGAAGTATCCACCCTGGAGTTAATAAGATGTAAAAGGATATAAAGCGAATGTTTTGGTGGCCTTGGAAGAGGAAAGTTATTTCAATCTATGTCAGCTGATGTCCGATCAGTCAGTAGATAAAAGACGATCACCAAAAGATGGTTGGTTGACTTCAACCCTTGAAAATCTGAAATTGGAAATGGAAAATGATATCAATGGATTTTATCAATGGGTAACCCAGAACCAGAGAAGGAAATGAAGGTGTAGGGGTTATTGTAGATCGGCTAACGAAGAGTGCTCATTTTATTCTGGAAAAGTCGACGAGAACTGGAGCTTTTATGGCAGAAATTTATATAAGAGATAAAGTAAGATTGCATGGAGTCCCAGTAAGTATAGTAAGTGATCGAGATCCAATCTTTACTAGTCAATTTTAGGAGGAGTTGAAAGTAGCTTTAGGAACAAAGCTAAGCTTGAGCACATCATATCACCCCCAAACAGATGGAAAAACAGAGAGAGTGAATCAGATTCTAGAAGATCTTTTGAGGGCGTGTATTCTGGATTTTGGAGGATCATGGGAAGATCATCTTCATTTAGTGGAATTCTCCTACAATAATAACTATCAAGTGAGCATTAGCATGGCACCCTACGAAGTTCTCTATGGACGTCCTTGTAAGCCGCCGGCATGTTGGGTTGAGACTGGAGATCGGCTAGAACTTGGGCCGGACATGATTTGAGAAGCTACTAAAAAGGTTGCGGTGATAAAGAGAAGGATGAAGGAAGCCCATGATCGCCAAAAGAGTTATGTCGATGAAAGGAGAAGAAATTTGGAATTTGAAGTCGAAGACTCTGTATTTGTAAAGATCGCCCCAATCAAAGGAGTAGTTCGATTTGGAAGGGCCGTGAAGCTGGCACCTAGGTACATTGGACCTTTTAAGATTATTGAAAGGATTAGACCGCTCACCTATAAAGTTGAATTACCAGAGAGGTTGTCGGGGGTCCATAATGTTTTTCATGTGTCTCATTTGAGGAAGTATGTTCATGACCCACCATTGATTTTGGAGCCGTTGGTTCAAGAGGATTTTAAGGTAGAACCGAACTTGATGGTGATCAGGCATCCAGTTCATATTATATATCAGGATGAGAAGAGGTTGCGCAATAAGGTGGTGAAGTTAGTAAAGATTCAATGGAGTAAGGATCCCCGAGATTGTACTTGGGAGACGATGGATAACATGAGGGAAGCCTATCCAGAATTGATGTTAGGATTGTCGTTGTTTGTATGTATAGTGTATGCATTATTATGTTATGGATGCATAGTGTATGTCCTCTATATGTATTTCATGCTATATAATGTATGACCTTTTGAGTTACTACGAGTTATCTCTTATTTCTAATTTCAGGATGAAATTCTTTTAAGGGAGGAGAATGTAACGACCCAGAATTTAATCACTTTAAATAAAGATATTTAGATATATTTTTAATAATTAATTAACAGATTTTATAACTCGAATAAACTCCTTCTAAATAATAACTAATGATGATAAAATAGTTTATAAAATTTGCTTACAAAAACAATTTGTTCAAAGAAAAATAGAAAATTTGACCGGAAACCATTTTCCAAATTTTTGACTTTTCAGTGTCGAAACGTTGTCAGAAAACGTTGTCCACAATTGAGTTAACATATACTCACATTTATAAATAAGTTAGGATTTGTAATACATATTTATATATTCACTTAATAATTATAAGAAGGATGTGACTTATTATGTAAATTTTTAAAACAAAATTTAAATATAAAAGTGACATAATATGGCATTCCTTGCAAACATTAAATACTTAAGTAATTAATTGATGAGAGGGGACAAGAAATTTTGGAAGTACAAGGGGGAGATAAGGGTGGATGAGGTGGCAACCAAGGAGTGGAGGTCATGTAACGTAAGGGTATTGTGGTAATTTGATTTTTTTTCAATTTATATAAAAGCAATTTCTAAATTTTCTTTCATTTCTATTCTCATTTCTAACTCTTTCAAAACCTTACCTCTATCTTGCTTTAGTTTTTCAAGAAGCTTTCATGGCTTCCAAAGGGATTTCTAAAGTTTAAAATCTTAGTTTCTTTACTTTTAAAAACTCTAAAACCTTGTTTAGTCACTTTACTTCCTTCCTATACACTTCTCCTTCCAAAAGCAAAGCCACACCACCCTCTACATGACATGGTCGAACACAAAGGGGCCTAGGCCGAGCCACTTTGTTCATTAAAAGCCATCAAAACTCCTCTTTTCCCAGCTTGAAGAAAAGGCTTAGGTCATATTCGGGTTTTAGTAGAAGTTAGTTTGATTTGCCCACGTTCGGTGAGTAGAGTTTCACTCTTTTTCTAAGTTTTTCTAAATGTGTGTGTGTGTATGACTAACTTGTTGTATAAATGATGTTGTGTTTAGGTAAAATAATGTTGGATTATATGTATGTATTGTCCTTGGATTATAATGATGCCTGGATGTAATCATATGTGCTTGGTTATGTGGATGTATAGTTGGAATATGGTAGTTAAATAGTCAAGTTAGTTTGCCTATTATAATCTAGCTTGTATATGTTGGTTATGGAAATGTTTACATGTTGTGATATTGTGGTTATGTAATCATGTATGTTGTGAACATGAATTCATGATGGTATGCTAAGGAAGTTTGCATCTTACTAGTTAAAGCGACATGTTATCCCTTGTATAAAATTCAAAATCTTTGGTTTTAAAATTTGCAAAAAGATTTTCAAGTTTTAAATAATTGTTAGTCTTCCAAATATGCTTCAAGGCAATGTGGTTGCTACCATTACGGTATGGTCATCACCCAATCTAGATCTAACCAAGGTGATGACATATTCGGTGCTATCCAGCAAGGGGTAGGGCCGATCTTGACTCGCAGGGAGTCCATGTGAGGCTCTGGGTATATTTTATCTAGAGATACACTGTGGTAGGTGGTACCCCGGTGCCTTGTCATTGTTGGAATCCATTTTCTAATACGTGCCTTTACGGACTTAGTTGTGCCCAACTACTGAAATGCAAGATGCAAGCATTTCGGCTATATTAAATATTTATTTTAAATTAGACATTATGATAATATCGAATGATTTTATATAGAATTATTTTGGTTATCGTAAGGTAAAAACCCGACCGTGTTTATGTGCGGCGTGGTCTTAAGAGATACTTCTATTTTGAAGTTTTTAAGTTAAAAACTTATACTTTACTCACACCAGACCCATGTCCGACCCGGAGTTTTATTTTCTTCCCTAAAACTCTTGGGTACTCAAATTTGTATGAGTAGCCAAGTGATCCAGGTTTCTCGCGGATGCATTTTGGAGGAGCTTGGAGCATGTGGCTTCAACGTTAGCTAGCTACTATCTTATTCCATTGTGTATATATGTATGTATTTTGTATTAGTGATGTAAGGACAGGTAGTTATAACTGTTCTGGTTCTGAATCTTGTACTATTATGACTCTGATGTGCTAGTATGGCAGTATTATGTAAAATCTTATGTTGATTAATATATGTTGTTTCATTCCATTATGAGGTTCTATGATTATGAAGTTTCTTCTTATCTCTCTTTTCTTTACCCTAATGGTTCGTCTTTCGAAGTAAGAAAGGCAGATCGTTACAAAGTATCTAGTTTATTTTAACTTTATATGTCTTTATATCACATTAAAGAAACAATTATAAATATATCTATATGTTATTTCTTTTCTTTTAGATCCTTAGCAACTTCTTTATCCTTATTTATACATTAATTTATAATGTATGTTAAATGAGTACTTTCAATCTTACATGTTTCAACCTCTCTTCTTCTTACCACAATGCTAAATGAGCTCAATAAGAGGTCATTTTATTCTTAAGAAAATAATATATAGTTAATAATAATCTTAAAATAGTTATACTATGAATAAAGAGAGTACCAAAAAATAACAATAATTTGAGCGACTACAGCTTTTGAAGTAATATTTTCCATATAGTACTCATTTATGTTTCCTTTATTTTGCCTTTATTGAATCAATCATTGAAAAGCATACTTGTTTCCCCTTACCATTTTGACAAAATGCTTTCCACTCTTACCATACTTGTTTCCCCTTATGATCATTTGATTATTGCAATTTGAATAATCCCACCTCTACATGCTCTTCATAACATTATAAGAACATTCAACTGTAATAGGGGTGGTTGCGATCCTCCTAATTGTAATAGCTAAATCCATGAAGTAAATAAAAATAGTATGTTCTCTTACTAACTTTATAGTTAGTCCCAAACCAGATGTGAGCATTATTAAAATTGGCAGACACTTTAGTCAAATTAGTTGAAAATTGAACAAAAAATAAAGATTGACTGTATATGCTCATATTCAAATGTCAGCCATAGTAAATTCAAATAATTGGTATGTCTCTTCTCAAGATACCTAGCACGACATTAATATCAAGTCTTTGGACAGTAAGATTTATTGTAAGTGGTACTCCTGTGGTAATGATCAAATACTGATAATAAATTTAAGTCAAATAACAATCTTCCTTTGGGCCGATTAGTTATTCATTTGTAAAACCTTATAATTGTCACATATCTATCGTTACACGTGTGTAGATGATTGGGCCAAATATTAGACTTCCTTTGGGCCGGCTAATATCCGCTTGAATAAATACACACAAATATCAAACATTATCACAAACAACTAGAATAAGAGAGGTCACTTTGGTGATTTGTTATTCAATTAGCTCACTTGGAATGTAGAATATTTACAATTAGTTTGCAAAGACACACCAAAAAATATATTTGAATTTATTTCTTACTATATGTACAATATATTTCGAGTGTTATAAAACACTCCTGAAAATGCCTTAGGTTTATATGACACTTGACAAAACTCAAAATCATAACCATGACACAACATATTTTCATCATAGCCGTTATAATCTTTTACTTTAAGTACGTGGTTACATTCATGACATATCCTAAATAAAAATGGTACAAGGCATCATAAATAAATCATATAACAATTGTCATAGATGAATGCAAAAATTTGTTAGGAATTCCTATCTACAAGTTTTGATGACGACAAACCATATAATTATAATTGTACATATATATCTCGTATCTTATTCTTGCAGAGACTCAAGGATACAAATTGAAGCATGGAGCATGGATCACAGCAGTAGTGAGATAAATATTGCATACAAATCTTAGAAATAATATGTAAAATCTCCCTGGGTTTTGTATATATATAAAATACACACACATTTACATAGAAAACATATTTTACAAAATCCAAATGTCTGCTACTGTGCCCCCAGACATCTGGTCCCAGGCTCTGGAAAATTTCCAGATAATACATGACCAAACGTCTGGTCATCACAATCTAGACGTCTGGATTTGGGTTTGGGAATTTTTTAAAATATCCAACTGTCAAAATCTAAAAGGTTGCTTCTACATATACCCCAAACATAAGCAACTCTAGAAATAAAAAGAAATGGTAGCAACACTTCAAAACAATCTTTTCACAACTATAAATACATCAGTGATTCTATGATTAAAGTAACTAATTTCTGATTTCTATTCTCTATATCTACTTTGCACTCAAATTCAAGTTACTCATATTTGCTATCAATATTCAACCAAAGATCATTAACTTTGGTTTAGTTTTCTTCCATATTTCCAAAGCACACACATATTCATATCTATACATATCCAGTGGAGATTATAGGAAGACTTGTATGTATTGGCAATATCAGTGTTAATCAGAGGACATTCTTGAAGAAAGATTTCTATTGTAACAAGCCTATTCCTCCGGGCGAAGCGAGGGTTATTGATTAGTGAAATTATGAAGAGGAGCTTCGGGACTGGACGTAGGACGGGAGGTCAGAACTAGTATAAAATTTCTAGTGTGATCTTTTTCATTTTACTGTTATCTCATTATCTTAATTTATCGCGTATATAATAATTACTTGTCATATACATAGTATACGATCCATATAGACTTTCAATTGTATCAGAGTAAGGTTAGTTCAAATCACAGTAACACGTATTTGAATCTTGTTAATATGGCAAGTATTTTTCAAGAAGGTCACTCAACTGCACGTCCTCCTCTATTTACTGGATCTAACTATGCATATTGGTCACCACGTATGAGAATTTTTATGGAAGCAAATGGTTTAGAAATATGGTCAGCAACTCAAACTAAGTATTTAGCACGTGAAACAAATATTAGCACATGGACAGATGCACAAAAAACCACTGCTTCTAATAATGCTAAAGCTATGAATGTACTCTTTTTCTCCCTTTATTAAAATGAATTTTCACGTGTTATGTGATGTACCACTGCTTATGATATATGGCATACTTTACAAGTTACACATGAAGGTACAACTAAGGTCAAACAAACAAAAATATCAATTTTACAAAATCAATCCCCATCTTTCAAAATGAAACAAAATGAGTCAATTACTGATATGTACTCCAGATTTCAAACTATACACCACGACCTTATGGCACTATGAGTCAAGTTTACTGATTTTGATTTAGTATCTCGAATTCTCAACTCTTTAACATGTGAGTGGGGAAAAAAAGTATTAGCCATCGAAGAAGCTAATGATCTTTCTGAACTCAAAGTCGAAGAGTTGATTGGAAATTTAATGTCATATGAAGCTGACTTGTAGGCCAGAAAGGAACAAAACCATGAAAAGAAGAACATAGCAATTCAAACAAGTAATGAAGATTTTGAATTGGATGAAGATGAAATTGTATTCATTGCCAAGAACAACAACAAACTTAAGAAATTCAAGAAATTGACGAGATTCCAAAATGATGGAAAATCAAACTCATCAAATCAAACTTCGATCAAGTGCTTCGAATGTGATCAGTTCGGACACATGAAGAAGGATTGCCCAAAACTCAACAACGAGAAAAAGAAAAATAAATTTGAGAAATTTAAGAAAAAGAGAAAGGCATTCCAAGTCACATAGGATGACTCTGATTCTTCCTCTTCATCTGACAGTGACAATGAAAGTGATACGGAGCAAGCAAATGTATGTTTCATGGCATATACCGACGAGGTACTTTCTGAACTATCCTATGATGAATTAATGGAAATTAGCGTCGAATTAGATGATAAGTACAGAGAATCAAAAAATTAAATAAAGAATACTTAGGAAAATTAAATAGATTAGAATTAGAAATTGGATTATTAAAAGTTGAAAAGACTATTTTAGAAGAAGAATTAGATGTTGTACAAAAAGATAATAAAGAGTTGTTAGCTAAAAATAGTCTTCTTTTACAAGAACTAGAAAATTTGAAAAATGATAAAGAAAAACTTGAAAAGGAGAAAATTAATTTACTAAATCAAGTAAAACACAAAAATATAGAAATCAGTGAACTCTCAAACAAATTAGATCACTAATAATGTTATAAAATTTAACAAAGGAAAGCAAGACTTGGAGAATTTAATTAAAATTTCCAGGCCATTCAAAAATCAAAATGGACTAGGATTTAAGGATAAGACAAAACCTACAAAATATAGTAAGATTTATACTAAGATCAAAAAACCTTCTCCCAAAAATGAGAAATTGATCTGGAATTCAAAAATGATTAAAATATGGTTCCTAAAACAAATAATAACTTAATTAAACAAATATATATATAATTATATAAAGAAGTAGTTCATAATAATAATTATATTTCAAAAGGAACCAGACCATCATGGGTATGGTTACCCTCATCTATTAACACTTAGGACCCAAAAATAAAAAGGGTACCAATTTAAACTTTCTTATTTTTGCAGGTACCCAAATACAAAAATAAAGAGAAACGGATATTAGATAGTGGATGCTCCAAGCACATGACGGGAAATGCTCACATGCTGTCAAATATAAAGTACATTGATGGTGGCACTGTACCTTTTGGCGATAATTCAAAAGAGTTCTTCATTGGCATTGGAGAAGTCATCAATAGCGAGGCTGTCTATTCAAGAGGATGAAGAATATAATGATCAACGTCATTGGCCTGAGTACACCTCTGATCCTTCAGCTTTTTGGGGTTATTATGATAACTATGGAAGTTTTTCTGACTCCTCTCACCATTACCAGTAGTTTCTAGTTTCTTCCACTGCATTTTTCTTTTATGCATTTCTCATTCTATGTACTAATGTTTCAGTTATCATGTACTACAAGTTATATGTTTTAGATAACATTTTCTATTTTCTCTATTCTTTTTTATAATGCCAAAAGGGGGAGAAATATGCATACACACAGGGGGTGGATAACATATGATATACATATATACAGGGGGAGTAAAATATATTTTATGTTACATAGTTTGTCATCATCAAAAGAGGGAGAATGTTAGGAACTCCTATCTATAAGTTTTAATGACGACAAACCATATAATTATAATTGTACATATATATCTCGTATCTTATTCTTGCAGAGACTCAAGGATACAAATCGAAGCACTAAGCATGGATCATAGTAGAAGGGAGATAAATATTGTATACAAATCTTAGAAATAATATGTAAAATCTCCCTGGGTTTTTTATATGATATAAAATACACACACATTTACACAGAAAACATATTTTACAAATCCTGACGTCTGGTGCTGTGCCCCCAGACGTCTGGACCCAGCCTTTGGAAATTTTCCAGATAATACATGACCAGACATCTGATCATCATAATCTAGACGTCTGGATTTGGCTCCGGGAACTTTTTTAAAATATTCAACCGTCATATCCGAAAGGTTGCTTCTGCATCTACCCCAAACAGAAGCAACTCTAGAAATAAAAAGAAATGGTGGCAACACTTCAAATCAATCTTTTCACAACTATAAATACATCAGTGATTCTACGATTAAAGTAAATAATTTCTGATTTCTATTCTCTATATCTACTTTGCACTCAAATTCAAGTTACTCGTATTTGCTATCAATATTTCAACCAAAGATCATTATCTTTGGTTCAGTTTTCTTCCATATTTCCAAAGCACGCATATATTCATATTTATACATATCCAATGGAGATTATAGGAAGACTTATACGTATTGTCAATATCAGTGTTATTTAGAGCACATTCTTGACAAAAGATTTCTATTGTAACAAGCCTATTCCTCCGGGCGAAGCGAGGGTTATTGATTAGTGAAATTCCAAACAGGAGCTTCAGGACGGGACGTAGGACAGGAGGTCCGAACCAATATAAAATTTCTGGTGCGATCTTTTTCATTTTACTGTTATCTCATTATCTTAATTTATCGCGTATATAATAATTACTTGTCATATACATAGTATACGATCCATATAGACTTTCAAAATTAAATGCCACTTAAATTATACATAAATGACACAGTAAATGTCGTACTAAATAAGATGAATGAATGTAGTAGCTACGATGTATATCTAAACCATAATATACCTATATAGAATGCTACTGTATAAATTTTTGTTTAGTTTATTATTTGAATACTTAATTAAGCTCAATAAACATGAATTTATGAAAACTGCTACTCCTTTTATTTTATGATAACTGAAGCATAAAGATGAAACATATTTTCAACGAGCATAAGTCATACATTTAAAAATATATATATCTATCAAACATAAATGCATCAAATAATAAACAATATGCATTTTCTTATTTCAAATACAAACATGATGCGTTATTAAATTTGTTGCAACTAACACATTTAGTGCATTTATGGTAATACGTTAATTAATCTATTACCATAACAACCAAATTTAATGCATTTATGATAAAAACAAATGCAATTGACCGTTATATGGTCCAAAATGTAAATTTGCATCATGTTAAAATTTATTTCAATAATAAAATAAACATAAAACGCTTTAACGGAGCATACTTTATTTTTAATTTTTTAAAATAACTAAAATACCTTATATATATTCAGATTACTTAATCAAAAGTTGATTAAGGTAAAATAATCATAGAACCAGATTTATATTACTTGCATAAATGGTTCTAAATTATATATATATATATAATATATCTATTCATGCCATTTATAAACATTAAAGAAAATGACTGTACATATTAGATTCAAAGTATTTCTTGCTTAAAATTCACAACTTATTTACAAAATATACAAGAATAAACATGTGGATGTTTTAATCAACATAAGTTGTTTCCAAAATTTGGAGGAATTTAGTTTATTTCCTAAAAAATTATTGATTTCAAAATTCTGTCTTATTTCATACACAACATACAAATTATATAGATCTATCTTTCTACACCAAAACAGTTTAAAAGGAGATAGAAAGCACCGAACTCACTTCTATCGCTGAAAAATAATTCTAGTGATGACTGCAGCATCATCGGCATTCATTTTCGAGTTTCTAAGTGGGAAAAAACTACTATAGTAATTTGTTATAGAGTGTTTTAGTAAAACAGATCTTGATTTAAAAATCCTGAAAGTATGATTTGATATACTAAATTTAGACGTACATATATTTTGTTTCAAACAGAGTTGAAATAAAACCCGGGTGTTTAATTCTGAAGTTTTCAGTTAAGTTATTATATGGACTCATGTATCATATGCATTAGGGTAATTTGGTTTGTGCACCTCATTATAATATGTTGTTTGGTAGTTTTTATTTATTGAAATGAAATGGAATTTTCATCGATTTTGGACAGTCGAAAACTTCCAAGTTAGTTGAGAAATTGGAGCTATGTGTTTTTGTGAAAATATAATAAAAAAAGCTTTTGTAACCGATAAATTTAAGAAGTATATCAATGTTTTTCAAGTATTGAAAAGAGCAGAGAGTATTTGTGAATATATCTTTTGTAAAAGGTATTTTATTACAAATATTTGAAATAACAATTCAGCATTCTAAATATACTTATAAATTTGAGTATACTTATGAATTCCCGGCATAGCTCCAAATTTATAAGTTATACAATTGAGATAAGTATATCAATATTTTTCAAGCATTTAAAAGAGTAGAGATTTTTTGTGAATATATCTTTTGTAAAATGTATTTTAATACAAATATTTGAAAGGAGATTTTAATTAATGAAATGATTAAAAAGAGGCTTCGTGGTTGCTTAGGTGCTTAACCATGGTTGGTTTCCATATGGAAATAAACCTCTGATTAGATTGTTTTTTTATTTGACAGTTAAATAAATGACTATCAAATCTTGTCTAGTTTTGAAACTATCATTTGTTTGTTCAGAGAGGCCGAGATCAGATAAGTATGAGTTATCCAAAAACCACTTCAAACCAGCATATGCATCCGAATTGAAGACATCTTGAAGATGATGATCAAAGATGGAGTTCTTTGAAGTGCAAGGGCTACTTGCTACTGATCCTGAGGATGATTTCAAAATGGATGTAGTAAAAGTAGTGCCTTTGGTTTTTTTTAGTCCCAATTCAATTTGTATGGATGAATGCTGACATTGCATTATTGCTTGGAGGGTAGTGTAGCATTCCAAGTGGAATTTGCTAAAAAAGGTAAAATATAGCCTCACACCCGGTAATAACTAGAATAGGGGATATGCAGCAGAGCCATGTGGTTCGCAACCATTAGGGTACGGTCATCACCTGATCTAGATCGATATTGACCCATTTATGTATTCTGGTGATTCAGTGCGGTTGTTGGCCGGCAACTGGGGTAATGTCATATTCGGTATTATCTAGGTAGGGGTAGGCCGGTTCAGTTTTGGCAGAGGTGCAAATTGTTTTTGCGACCTCGGTACATTTTTCTAAAGATGTACTATGACAGGTGGTACACTAGTAGCCTTATCATTGAAAAGAATCAATTCTCTAATAGGTGCCTTACGGACTTAATTGTGCCCAACTATGCTGAGATGCAAGTATTTCAGCTATGTTATATATTTATTTTAAACCCTATACAGTATTATAATATCATTGGATTTCCTTATAAAATAGTTTGGTTAGCGTAAGGTAAAAACTCGTCCGTATTGATGTGTTGCGTGGTCTTACGAATACCTTAATTTTGAAATATTTTATAACGTTAAAAATCCATTTGATTTTCATTTCTCAAGATGATTTACCAGACTGATCCGAGCGTTATTCTCTTATAATGCTCGGGTCAGCCCGAGTATATTTCCACATTTAGTTATGGGTGCTTTAGAGCTTCAGGAGACGAGCTAGATGCGTTAAAGACGTACTCATGTATTTCTTTTAATTTCATTATATTATTTGTTTATATTTATTACCATATGTGAGGATAGGTTGTTGTAACTGTCCAGGATGATGATAGGTTAGTTTACTCTAATTGATGTATGTATATTACAATTTTCTTTTCTAAAGATCTGTTGTATATTATATATTACTCATCACGATGTGAGATTCTATTCTGCCTTTTTTTCTTTCATCACAATAATTTGTCTTTCCGACACTTGGATGCTCAGCACGTGAATACCATAGATGTATTAGTGTCGACTTTTGAGGGTCGAAATGGCGAGTCGTTACACGAATCCTCTATTGAATAGTGTTTCGCTTCCAATGCTTCCACTCAACCCAACTACAGTCATTTGATGGATGTCGTGCCATGATTTAACTATAACCAAAGTGGAGTTTTCACGTTGAACATCAATAATATTCTCAAGTCAAAAGGACTATGTAATTTTATCACATCGATGTTTTCTGTTTGACCTTAGTTGTATTAACTAATAGAAAACTATCGAACGAGTCATTCCATAGTTATCCAATAATTTTCAGTATGTAACCCCTTGATGCTCCAGTAGTCATGAGTAATACACCCTAATATTTAGAGAGTGTTACGTACTATAGTATCAATGGATGTGTTGATATCCATTCTCGATACATCTTGAATAAGAATATTTAAAATAGTCTGTTTAAATTTCATTGTGGTAAATTACTCATGGTTAGAACACCTTAGAACTATTATCATAAAACATACCATTTATGGATTTTCTATTAAATATACTTCTAATTAAATTAATTAATTAATATAACTCATTATACCAAGTATATAATAGAAAGAAAACACCTCCTATTTCGAGCAAGACTGGTTATCGAGTTAGATATATGTAACAAATTACATAATTTCCCCTAGGGCATATGCCTAGTTCTATCAATATCCCACTTGCACTTGTGGTCAATTATGGAATCTCTATACCATCGCTTCAATCAGTTTGATGAAAACTAGTCAAGTTAGCCTTTCCTGAATTGATCTGTTGTGTTGGTTTTATTATCTACTCCGTCAAACAGCTCTCCGATAATGATAAACTACTTTTACCATATGGAACTATTCAGAGTATGTTTCTTGTCTTTTAGTGAGCTCTTACTATTACATTGTTATCATATAACAACATTAGTATTCTTAATATTTGGAATTACCCCTCACTCAGTTATTAATTTGTGCATTTATATGTATACTTCGCTGTTATTGTGGTGCTATTTAAGGTGATGTAAGTAACCTTTTCATTGAATCAGCCAAAACGTTCATTTGGAACATTGTCAACTTAAAGCTTCTTAACCTGAATTTATTATTGATATATATTATACTCAATATGCTTTATGAAATTTGAGACCGAACCCTCCTTCATAAGGAGTACGTTGTCTCTGTAAGGAATTCTCTAGTATTTCATAAATGCACAAGAAACCTCAAACAACCATTTAGAGATATCAATTTGGATTTGATATTTGCTTCATTTATCAGATACATAAACAAATTATGATATCAAACATTTGGAAACTTATTATAAATTTTATAATAAACATGTTTTATTTTAAATTTAACTTTTAAATTTAAAAATTTTTATTTTGATTTTCTAAGCAATTTTGAAAATTAGCCCAAGGCCAATTCAAATTGGGCCTTTTCTATTAGGGGCAACCTTTGGACTCACTTCCCTTTAAAGGAAAATTGATAACCAAGTAGGACAGGATACTTGATTATCCAATTCCAATCTTAGACATTACCTTTCTAGACACCGTACTAAGTTGGCAAGCTTAATTAGTTAGCCCTAACATGACTGATTTAGACCGTATAGGCTATTGGACTCTAATACCATTATTGGAATTAGACCAGCCCACAACAGAAGGAATGTGTGAATTTGAAATTTTTACCATTTTGATTTTTTATTGAGCCTATGAAGTCTATATGTATATTAGATCCAATCTAATAAAATTTTAAATAAAATATTATTTTGTTTAAATTGTTAAAATGAAGATTTAAATATAACTTAAACTTATAGGTATTATAATGAATGTATCAATTATTTGTGTGAAGTGTAAGTGCAGTATATAAGTGATGTATATATACGAAAATGAAACATATATAAGTGAATTTAGAGAATGAAACCTTTTGTTTCCCTCTCTTACCCTATGCAATTAATAAATATAAGATATGACAATAAACCAAAAGAGAGAAACCTTTCATTTCTCTCCCTCTTTAACTGTAATAATAAATATATTAAATGACATTTATAACTTATCAACCAAATTTACACACGTCTCTATTGTCCAAGTTTTTGATTAATGAAATATATGCATACATCCATAATAATTATAGACATATACATACATATATATGTGTATGTGTGTGTAAAGATATGTGTATATATATAAAGTGGAAACCTATTGTTTTAAATAATTTGAAATCCAAAATTAACATCAACGGAAATTGTTTTAAATAAAGAAAGGTTTGACAACAAAAGGTTGCATTATTGCACAAATTCCTCTTATAAATTATAATTATACTAAACATGTATATTTCCACATACATTATTATTCAATTTGATAATTTAGATCTAAACAGTATATACCTGAAAACATTAAAGTATATGACATTGACATGTGAATATATACATTTATACAAATAAGTTTTAATTTTAAAGTCAACAGTTTACATTAAAATTTTAATTTAGGAATGAAATAATACTTTGGATTTTACATAAGACTTTAAATATAGAAACCACAAAGAATTAGAATTTGTTCTAAAGTTCATTCATTAATCTTAAATCAAGGTTTTCTTTAAACAAGGATTGAAACAATTATACGCAAGAATTTACCATATGAAATAAAAGACAATTTCAAAGAACAATGGTTAACCTAACAAATACAATTCATTAGCATTTGAGTATATAAATGTTATATAATTATATATATAAATCTCATTCAAAGTCAGTTTTGAGTTTCACAAGTTTCCAAAATAAAATAAAAGATATTTTGACAAAGTAAGCGTGTGTAAATTTTGTGATAAGAATTTATGGATCCAAATAATACATAGAGTAATGATAAGTAATCAAAAGTAATACGTGATTCAAAATACATCAATTTATCATGAACATACATTAAAGAGAGACGGTAAACAAACATAGATCTAAATCAAAATAATACGATAAACGTGATTTAATCAATATAGACATAAGACTAATTTAATTTACAAGTGGCAATACAAATAATTAAAACATGAGGTGAATCATAGCAAATCTAACTATATCAATGATATAAAAACATAGGTGAATTTATATAAGAAAATTACCTATTGATGTAGCCAATAAATCACAACTTGAATGATGAATCAAAGCTTTTAGCTTTAGAAATGTGCCACCATATTTTGCAAGTATTAGGAGGGATAAACCACCTTTAATGAACTAATTTAATTTGTATACATTTTTGAAGCCTTAAAGGTTCTCGTATTTTCAGCCATTAGAGAGGAAGGAGAGAACCAAAAAAGTAACAGAGAAGAATGGATGACCAAAAATGTTGTGAAAAGAATGAAATAAAGAAGACAATAAATGCCAATTAAAGAGAGACTTTTTCCCTTCTTTCTATTATTCTTTTCCCTTTTTTAATTCCTTTTGAAAACTTATCCTCTCTCTCTCTTATGTGGCCAGCCAAACATGGAGGAATTGTGGGCCTCAAGTGATCCCAAGCCCACTTAGCATTTATTTCATTTAAATCCAATTTAAACAATCTATCGATATCATATATCGATACGTGCATTTATAACTTCTATTTATGTAATTTATTAAATGCTAATAGTATATAAACAAATCAAATAAAATTTAATAATCAATATTTCATAAATTTTAATTAATTTAATTAATTTATAATGATTATAAATTAACTAAATCGTGTGGTTTAATCGAAGTATTCATCATTATGGTTGTGCGACTCAAAGGTGTAAATTCAGTCAGCGATTAATATTGAACAATTTGAATATTAACCTTCAAACATCACCTTAACTAGCTGTGCAACGTTTTGGCTGAATTTATCGCTTACACATCTTTTGGTTAAATCCAATTTTACTTATTTAAGCGTTACCTGGTAGTGAAAATCATTTACACCAATTTTCTTCGTTAAAACTATATCACTTTGGACTTATGGAATTTGGTAATGGCCAAAATTCCAATATCTTCCATATTCTACTCTATAGTTCAAATACAAAGTTCTGGGTTCGATAATAACAATTTTTATTAATCAGATTGTTCTGGCCAGAGATTTGGACTTTGAGTTGACATCAGTTGACCGTGGTACTAACCTCATATAACTTAGATGATGAACCCTCTCTTGAATAGTGCTTCACTTCTAATGCTTCCATCGACCCAACTATAGTTGTTCGATGGACGTCGTGCCATGATTTAACTATAATCAAAGTAGAGTTTCCACACTGAAGATCAGCAATATTCTCAAGTCAAGAGAACTTTATTATTTTGTCACATTGATATTTTCTGTTTGACCTTAACTATATTAACCAACAGAGAACTATTAAGTGAGTCATTGCATAACTATCCAATAACTATCAGTATGTAACCCCTCGGTGCCCCCAGCAGTCATAAGCTATATGCCCAACATTTGGAGAGCGTCACATACTCTAGTTTCAATGGATGTACCGATATTCAGTCTCCATATAGACTAGGAATATTTAAAATGGTATATTTTAGTTTCATTGTGATAAATTACTCATTGTTACAACACATTGTAACTATTATCACAAAACATATCATTTATGGATTTTCTATTAAGTATACTTTTAATTAAATTAATTAATATAACTCATTATATCAAGTATATAATAGAAAGAAAACGCCTTTTATTTCGAGTAGGATTGCTTATCGAACTAGATATATGTAACAAATTACATAATTTCCCCTAAGCATATCCTTAACTCTGTCAACCTCAAATGCCAAAGCCTGCTAGAATCCAAATCTTTAGCACTATCAACTCCAAGACACGACTCCTCAAGAGTAATGGTACCCTAAAGGAAAAAGAAATTCTGGACCTCAATAATCTTCATAATCACAAGTGCCTACCTAAAACCCTCAAGCTATCTCTTTTAATGGTAATATTGCAACCCAATGATGCCAACTGACCTAAAGAGATTGAGGAGTTCTGAAGACCTGGGACATGGTGAACATTGGCTAATATACTGATTACACCATCATACATCTGAATCCGCACTGAATCAATTTCCAAAGACATTCATATAACATCATTTCTCATAAGGATTTAGCTTCTTTCCTTATCATCATAGGAAGATAAGTAATCCTTATTAAGCATCATATGAAATACTCCCCAAAATCTAGAACCCACTGATCAAAAATATATGTTACTACTACAGCCAAAGCATCACTTCTGGACAGTCTCTCCTCCAATAACCTAGTTTCTTACGATATTGACACCTACCAACTCTAGACTTACTCTACCAACCATGCTTCCTAAAATTTGAATGTCCCTAAAGTTCTTCCTTTTTTCTCATTTATGCCTCTCTCAACAAAAAAGCCTTGACTATTACTTCCTTCACTTAGTCCACTATCGTCATTATATCAAACTCCTTCATATCATGCAAATATTCACCTAGGCACCGCTTGGGAGTTTTATAGTACCAGTTATTAGAGGTTTTGAAAGTACCTATTTTGGCCGTAAATGATCGTAGTGATTTTGATTGGTTTACATGAAGTATTGTGACAACCGATCAATGTATGCTTGAGAGTTAATATACACTGGTTTAAGAGTTTTCCATTAAAGTGATGTTATATATATATATATATATCCTTATATTTATTGTCTAGTTTTGTTAAGATTAATTCTATAATATAATTAGTGGGGTTATAACTGGAAAAAAAGTTATAATCCCTCAATACACTCCAATTTGATGGGTTGAGAGTTGCCATCAAAATTATACTACATCGGTTTTCACCTGTTTTATTACTAACAACAACCAGTGTGAAAAAAACTTACAAGCAATGGTCAAGGTAACACCTGAATTACAAAGCTATCCAAAACCATTCAAAACTGGTAGAAAATAAACTCCCAAGCAAAGCCTTAGTAAACTGGTTTTCACGTCACTCGATGTTAGGGTATACCTACCATAGATGAGACTGTGGGCAAAGTCATTGTATCACTTTGGAAGTGAATGCAGTAAAACCATGGCCTTCTACTCCTCACCAGTCTTCAATTCAACAAACTTCATCATCATGAGCAAATAATCAAACAAACTCCAGTGTGATGTAATTGAAGAACTTATTTCATTCTATATGTGAAAAAGGTCCTACTCGATATTGGACAATTGGCAAGCAACTTCTGCATATAGATATCTTCCAACTTTTTCCAAATATCCCTAGCACTAGATTCATCACTAATTTCTGTGATAACGTTTTCTTCCATAGCAAGTTGGAGAGTAGTAAAAGCTCATTTTTCCATCTTCTTCAATTCAATAGCTAAAATATATATAACAACTATCAATCTCAAACACTACATGATGGACATGAATTCTTCTCAACATCACCTTCATCTTCCATTACCACTTCTAAAAATCACTATCTCCATTTCACTTCTGATTAGATAATTAAGAACCAGAAGCCACATATGAGCCCTAACATAGGGTGTAACTACTAGAGCTGAACTAACCTCCAATATATTCTCAACCTTCGGACCTGTCATTCTATGAAATATCTTTTATCCAATAGCAAACTTTATAGCTCTAACACCGGTTATTAAGGAAAAATTATGTATAATGACAATTTATCCCTAATCTCAATGGAAACCTATGTAAAATGAGTTATAGGTGAGATGAAACCCACAAGTAGAAAAATCAAACTTAATTCAGCAATCCACAACTAAACACCTGCAAAATTCAAATAACATAAAGTAAATGGACATGGGTATTTATAGTGGTCCCCACTATCGGTGTGATAGCGTGCATCCACTTTTAAAGGAGAGAGATTTTATTAATAATTTAAAAGAAGGATATAATAGATTAATATGTCTATTTTAATGGAGACTTATTATAAGAATAGAGAAGAACTGGAACTTGAAAGTGTTGGAATCGGGCTTGGCGGAAGCTGGTGAAATGGGTAGATTTCAAAAAAAAAATCCTATTTTGGATCTACTGGGCCTATGAAGTCTAACAATATATTAGATCCAATCTAATAAAGGTTTAAATACAATCGTATTTATTTGGAATTGATTAAAAAGAGGTTTAAATTTAATTTAAATTTAAACGTACAGTGTATCAAATACACCGACTGTATATAACAATTAGTTATAAGAGTTAATTTAAAGAAGGAAAGCTTTCATTTCTTTCCCTAAAATTTATGCAATTAATTAAGGGAAGATTTTAGCTTTATCTGGAAAGAGTGAACCTTTAATTTCTCTCTCTTTAGTTAAATTGATTGGTTTATTAAATGTCATTAATGAGAAATTTATCATAACATAAATATGAGTATATCCAAATATACTCTAGTGTATATCTTGTAAGTGCAACATATCAAAAGCATACATAGTTAATGCATATGTGTTTAGGTGCTGTAATTTACACCATAACAGACACGTTCATCTTTTATATATGCCTTTGTTGTCCAAATTTTTTTTAAATCAAAACAACATTTATCTTATATAAATATATGCATATATATGTATGCACACACACATGTATATACTTGTTTACATTAAAATTGATTTTATCATGTTTTAAAATTGTACAAACAATTTAAAGCTATTTCTAATTAGGGAATAGTTTAAAGTCAAAATTATAATTTTACATAAAAGAACATTTGGTAAACTTTGAAGTAAGAACACACACAGACACACACACAATAAAAAAATTGAATCAATGTTTTAAATTCAAAACAACATGTAATATATGTATTTAATTAGTTTGTAGTTTGAAAATATATACCTTCAATCGATAAAATCAAGAATCTTAAACTCAATTGTTAACAATAAAAAAGATCAAAAGTTTTTTTCAAAAGATTTTATAGAAAGGTCACTTGTAAATTTAAATTGAATTAACTATCATTCTCATCTAAGCAACAACCAAAATTGTTTACAAAACAACTTGTAACATATATATACAATTCCTAAACTTGTAATCTGTGCAGTTAAAGTACTTGGCGGTCGAGGTGCAAAAAGTTATAGCAGGGATATAGCGGAAAATAGTGGAGGTGCAAAAAGCTTCATTGGATATAAAATCAAATATTTTAATTTAATTTATTCTCATTCTCACATCGTTTGTGTAGGAAAAAGAAATATTATTTAATCTTATATAACAATATCGAAGAATATCATGATTTATGCAATCCAAATTTGGTGACTATAGTAGATTTCTAACTTATATTGAGCACTTATGCTTTAAAATTAGGTATTTACTCTAACTTTGTTATTTAGTTCAAAAGAGAACTAGTCAAATCAACCTTTTTATATTAATATTGTTAAAGCAAGTGCTAAAAAGTGTCGATTTAGCAGGTGTAGCAGAAAATAATGGGACTTAAAGTGCATCAGTTGTAAAATAGCGCTATATTGAAAAAGCTTAGCGGTCGAAGAGCGCTATGTGCTACCACGGGGATTTTGCGGGGCTTTAACTACATAGCTAGTAACATACAACTTAAATCAATTTATAAAAACAGTTTTCAATAAAACTGTTCAAGCAATAATTTCTAAAATAGAAAATAATTTGATGACATAAGCACATATAAATTCATGGTAATATGATTTAAATCTAAACTAAACACATAATATTAACAAATGAACAAAGGGGGTGATGGATATAAATTATATTGCAAATGATCGTACAGATAAAAAGAGATACATAAGGTGGATGATTCAGACCATATAAATTATAAAACATATGAATAAGTTAATTGTAGAATTACCTTTTGATCTCGCCAATAAATCATATCTTGAACGATGAATCAAAGGCTCCTAGATTCATAGATCCACCTTCGAATTTTGAAAAGATCAGGAGATATAAATCACCTTTCATAAATTGATTTAATTTGTATTTGATTTTATAATTTTTAGCCTCTAGAACTCCATGACTTTTCAGACATTAATTAAGAAAGAAGAGAGAAAAGGTTTTGTAAGAAAAGGAAAATTGTGAATGAATGAGAGAGAGAGAGAGAGAATATGTTTTAAAGAAAAATCGAAACCCCTTCAATTCGCTCCTTTAAAACCTTCCTTATTTCTCAATTAAATCTCATCAAATCATCTCCCCTACCATGATGGTCGATTAAAGAGTGGGCCTTAAAAAAATTTGAATCCATTCAGCATTTTTTCCATTTAAATAATTTATCAATATCGATGTACGCGTTTATATTGTGACGCCCCACCTCTATGCTCATAATAACAAAGAGTATTAAAGGAAATACTGTCTATTATTACGAAGAATAAGGCTGGATAGGAGCGACCATCCGTAGTTGACCTTACACTAATATTGGTTATCTCGACAGGAGTGGTATATACTTTTTATTTTTCATCTATCATTTATTTACTCCCATCGACACACCCAATTATCAGTATAAAACAAACTACGATAGTTCATAATAGTTTAGGACATTAGATATAACAATAACACAGATAATATAAATGCGGAACACAGATTAAAACAAAAGTCTCATATATATATAAATGATGTCAGTTAATACATAGTTGACACAATACATATGATACAACTACCACTGTCAACTCTAGAAGTTATATATACAAGTACATTATCGACTAATATACATGAATACATATCGTTCTATACAATGACACGACTACTACAAAATGACACTGACAACTTCAGAAGGTGTGAAAAGTCTTCAATCCCGAACAGCAACTCAAAGAAAGAAATCTACAACCTGAAATACTTGGGTCTGACCCGAGTATTACATTCAAAAGAAAATAATACCCAGGTCAGTCTAATTCAAACCAGTTTATTAGTGCACAGAAGCAATAATAATCAGATATCAATTAGGCAACAGTCACAGAATCTCGTATATCCAACTCTCGATACGAGAATTGGATAACGGTAATTATAACACTATACAGTGTTAAACAACATATCAACAATCCAAATCAATTTAAACAATTGGAATTATCACTTTAAAACCATCAAAACTTCGATTGGCTGCCGTACACGCACGCGTGCACGGCCTCGCCAATACAGCATAAAAGATCAATGCATCACGACACAAAAGAAATATCAATTCAAAACTGTCAATCCTGGGTGGCTGCAGTGCACGCACGCGTGCGCTGCCTCGCCACATTTATATGATGCTATCGCAACACCAAATGCAAATATCTGACTCGAGCATAAAGGCGCAGACTCGGTTGGAAGTGAATCATTTGACACAAATCAATACGAACGACATGAACTGGACAGTGCACCAAGGATAGGGCAACAGAGCAAGGCCCAACGAATAACAGGTATACAAGGCAGTGACGACCAATCAATGCCAAGCAAACGTATGACATCAAAACAATTGAACTGTAACCCAAAGTGGGCAATGCAAGCACAGCCTTAGACCAGCAAGAATGCAGACCAGAAGATGAAGTTTAGGACAGATCAAACTTGAATGAAAGCCAAGCTGAGTACACTACCAAACAAGATCAATGTATGCAAATGGGCTGCAGACCATACTAGTGGCAAGATTAAGGATGCAGACCCAGGTAGTACACGAGGGAAATGCAAAACCAATATCAAAACATTCATCTACATTCGATTACATGAAACTGAATTGTGCAATCTCAGTAGAAAATGTATATGACATGAATGTGTTGGCGACAGTTCAAGGCAACAGTAACAAATGAGTGAAACTGGAATTTCCAAAGTGAAGCAAGAAAATTCAAATTGCAGAGGACCTGCAATTTCCAGAAAATGAAGCAAGAACTAATGTTCGTGAACCTGAAGACAACAGATACAAGTCACCAGTAACAACTATATGAACAGAGTAGTATGAGAGTGAGGGCACCATAGATATGGCACCACAGCACACGACATTTAGAGGTCAATGCCATGCGTTTTTTTTTTCAAAACGAACTAGAACAAAATGGCATCAACACAATCAAAAGAAAAAAACTCCAACTAAGATTAAAAATGGTCCATCAATGAACAAGGTGTACATGAACAACATCCCACACGACTCAATCAGTATGCAATAAAATTGCAATGTACAACTCAACCTTCAAATCAAAACATATAAGTTTAATGCAGACAATGTCTACAACACAAATGCAATACCAACACAACGGTTCGAGACTGCATACGTGGCTCAATGCAAACAAGTCACATATACAAGGTACAAGCCATGTAGCAGCAGTGACAACACAAGATTAGAATATACAAGTAGACCAGATGAAGACTGCCTATATCAGACCATCGAGAAACACTACAATGAAGCCTACATAGTCAGTGTAACTAAATACAACTGCAAATGAATAATGCAACAATACCAAAGTGATACAGGTAAGCGACAACCTGAAGCAGTGTAGACTACCATGAACAACAAAACAAAATCAAGCGAGGTATAACCTAAGTCAAGGAAGAATCACAACGACCAATTCAAAATCACAGTCGAAGCCAGTCAAGGCCAAAGATAAAACATCTACATTCAAGCATAATCATGCGACTGAAATGAAGCCAAGCAAAAGCATTGACGAATTTAAATCAAGATACTCAATCGATATGAACAGGTCAGAAATCACCAGTACCACAAAATCGACTTGTCGAACTAAAGAAAATCGAACAGTCGAACTAAAGAAAATCGAACTGTCGACAGTCATACAAATTCTACATCGTAAAATCAAGTGAAAACTGAAGCCATCAGACTTCATGAAATCAGAGAACAATGTCTGAAATTTTCAAATACAATAAAATCGAGCGGCCAAGATAACCCTTCGACTATTTCAAATAATCCAACTCAAAAATCACGCAAAAGATTCACAAAGCAACACCAACTTCCAAACGAAATCGAACGGCAAACAACACTCTCAGAACAACATATACGAACTAGAATCAGTAAATTCGAACACCAATAAACTCGAATTGGAATTAAATGTGAGTGGAACACTCACCTGTGGTTTCGAATCAAAAAGATATACTCGAAGACGAACCGCACAAATCATCTCGAGTATCTATCAGGACGCGAATTGAAGTAGCCTCGACCTGTTAACTCGAGCGAAGATCGAAGCGCCGGGAATCAATTGGATACCACTGCACTCCATTTGCAAAGCCCTAATTTTTTTCGAGAGAAACGAATGAGCACGAGAAGAACGAAGCCGCCATTTTTTTCTTCTTTCGTTTAGCTAGGGTTTTCGAAAAATGAAACTAAGATAAAGTGGAACGGGTAATAGCCTTGTGACTTTTCACGGCGTCAATTAAAACATGGGCTACTATTTAGTTCAAAGCCCCTAAATCCTTTAACAAATTTCAAAAGAATTTCTACTCGATATAGAAACTCCAATAACCATTTTATAAAAGAATTTACAACTGATAAAAACACTTAACAAATCTTTATAAACGAATTTCACTCGAATGAAATTCCAATTGTAATTGTCTAACAAATGACGTAACAAATTAAATCGTCATTTGACGAAAATCAACTGCTATGAAAACCCGGGCTGTTACAGACTCCCCTCCTTATAAAAATTGCGTCCTCGCAATCCTAAGAGATAAGTGGGAAAGAGGTAACAATCATAAGAACATGGCAATGTCGAATGTATAAGCAAAGCAAGTGTCAGCGGGGAAGTATTAGATAAGAAATCAAAAGGTTCGACTGATTCAAATCAAAAGAATCAACATCGTGGGGATCAAGGAATCAAAATCAGACGACTGTCTAAAGCAAGAATCAATCGAGTTCCAGCAACTAAAAGAGAAGAAAAAAAACAGAGCAGAAATCCCATACAGAGCACGAATTGAATGTGAGTAATCAAATTACTCACCTAAATCGCCAGAGAAAAAGACGAAGCTCAAATCTCAAAAATCGCAAATATTCAATCATCAAAAACGATAATCAAATTTCTCAAATTAACAAATATTCGATTATCACAACGATAATCAAATTTCTCAATTTCAACAATTATTTAATTATCAAAGACGATAATTAAATCTCAAATCAACAAGTATTTAATTATCTAACAGCGATAATTAAATTTAAAATCAACAAATATTTAATTATCAAAGACGATAATTAAATCTCAAATCAACAAATATTTAATTATCAAAGACGATAATTAAATCTCAAAGCAACAAATATTTAATTATCTAAAGCGATAATTAAATCTCAAATCAGCAATTATTTAATTATCAAGAGCGATAATTAAATCTCAAATCAGCAAATATTTAATTATCAAAAGCGATAATTAAATCTCAAATCAACAAATATTTAATTATCAAAGACGATAATTAAATCTCAAAGCAACAAATATTTAATTATCTAAAGCGATAATTAAATCTCAAATCAGCAAATATTTAATTATCAAAAGCGATAATTAAATCTCAAAGCAACAAATATTTAATTATCTAAAGCGATAATTAAATCTCAAATCAGCAATTATTTAATTATCAAAAGCGATAATTAAATCTCAAATCAGCAAATATTTAATTATCTAAAGCGATAATTAAATTCGAAACCAGCAAATATTTAATTATCAAAAGCGATAATTAAATCTCAAATCAACAAATATTTAATTATCAAAGACGATAATTAAATCTCAAAGCAACAATTATTTAATTATCTAAAGCGATAATTAAATCTCAAATCAGCAAATATTTAATTATCAAAAGCGATAATTAAATCTCAAAGCAACAAATATTTAATTATCTAAAGCGATAATTAAATCTCAAATCAGCAATTATTTAATTATCAAAAGCGATAATTAAATCTCAAATCAGCAAATATTTAATTATCTAAAGCGATAATTAAATTCGAAACCAGCAAATATTTAATTATCTAAAGCGATAATTAAATCTCAAAGCAACAAATATTTAATTATCTAAAGCGATAATTAAATCTCAAATCAACAAATATTTAATTATCACAAGCGATAATTAAATTCAAAATCAGCAAATATTTAATTATCACAAGCGATAATTAAATGCAACAATTATCCGATTGTCGAAAACGATAATCAGAACTCATATCAACAAATATCTAATTATCACAAGCGATAATTAGAAACAACAAATATCCAATTATCAAAAACGATAATCAGAACTCATATCAACAAATATCAAATTATCACAAGCGATAATTAGAAACAACAAATATCCAATTATCAAAAACGATAATCAGAACTCATATCAACAAATATCTAATTATCACAAGCGATAATTAGAAACAACAAATATCCAATTATCAAAAACGATAATCAGAACTCATATCAACAAATATCTAATTATCACAAGCGATAATTAGAAACAACAAATATCCAATTACCTGCAGATAATTGGAAACAACAAATATCTAGAAATCAATTAAGAAGACTAGAAAATCAACATAAAAGCTTGGATCGATCCCATCAGATGGCGAGTTTTTAATTCGCCGCACGTGCATCTCAGAGTGGCCGAAGCCTACCAAGTACTCAACATAATTTTGGCGCCCATCAGATTGACCCGGAGGTCCGCAGAGTGACCCGAAGGTCTAGTACTGGTATTTGACCCGAAGGTCCGCAGAGTGGCCCGAAAGCCCAACAAATGACCCGAAGGTCCGCAGAGTGGCTCGAAAGCACACGAAAGCATCAAAATGTTTCAATTAACGAGTCCGGAATTAACCGAAATAGCAAACGCACATGTCCCATACCACGTGTTTTACTAAATCGTTTGATTCTCTTCATCGTTTCCTTGAAAGTGCAAAATTGTGTATTTTGTAAAAATTACACTTTACATTCTCAAACGGACAAGTCCGGAATTAAGCGAATCAGTAAAAGAAAGGGGTCATAGTCCTCGATTTTGCTGAAACGTTTAAATCGCTTCCTCATTCTTTTGAAAGCGTAAACTGTTAAATTTCTGAAAACAATTTTATTTATTTTGTAAAAATAACAATTCACCTTCTCAACTGGACAAGTCCGGAGTTAAGCGAAACAGTAAAAGAAAGGGGTCATAATCCTCGATTTTGCTGAATCGTTTAAGTCGCTTTCTCATCCTTTTGAAAACGCAAACCGTTAAAATTTATAAAACAATTTTCATTTTTAAACGAGTTTCCGATCACGTGATTAAAGCAGCAATATTAGTAACAATTTCGATAAGGAAATTGTACTTCTCAAAATACCGTAAAAACGGTCACAAATCAGTATTGCGGAATAACCGCTTGAAAATCCACTTTTAAAATTTGACGGTTACTGAAGCCAAAGCGACAGTAATTTTAAAACGTCAAAATCACATCAAAACAATTTACATCTAAATGTAATATCAGAGAATTTTCATTCATCAAAATGCCACAAAACACCGTACTTCAAAATATAGCATTGGTGTAAAATTCCGTTGTAAAAATAACGGCAACAAAATACGTTTCATAACCAAGCATCGGTTCAACGTAAAATAATTGCAATAACGTGCAATTTAAATTTTTGCACGTACTACAAAATGGACAAAGAATCATTCAAATGTATCTTCATGAAGATAATTTAAAACGGCAAAAATCTAATCAATAGACGATTAGTACAAAAGAAAGCCAGCGGAAATTTCAACAAAAATCACATATCTGCAATTTCTTCGAATCCTCAATTCGAATTCGAAGTTCCCAAAGAAATAAAATAATTACAGC
Source organism: Allium fistulosum (assembly GCA_030737815.1). Lineage (NCBI taxonomy): Eukaryota > Viridiplantae > Streptophyta > Magnoliopsida > Asparagales > Amaryllidaceae > Allium > Allium fistulosum. The sequence continues at coordinate 1,262,415,425 of CM060901.1, forward strand.
TATGTAAACAACAAATGAAATTCATATTAATTTCGTATTTTGATTTTTAAATCAAAAAGATTATCAGTTGTACTCAGCGAAGACAGTTTCACTGTTTCCGCTGCGCACTCTGATAAACAGAACACAAATCAATCAAATCATCAGAACACAATTTCACTATTATTTTTAAATAGTTATATTTAAAAACTTGCACCAAAATTTCAAAACTTTAGTTTTGACTCCAATCACAATAAAACATCGACCAATAGTTGTAACATATGTTCCATCCAAGTTATGTTTTATATTATGTCCATAAACCCCAAGCTCTGATACCAACTGTGACGCCCCACCTCTATGCTCATAATAACAAAGAGTATTAAAGGAAATACTGTCTATTATTACGAAGAATAAGGCTGGATAGGAGCGACCATCCGTAGTTGACCTTACACTAATATTGGTTATCTCGACAGGAGTGGTATATACTTTTTATTTTTCATCTATCATTTATTTACTCCCATCGACACACCCAATTATCAGTATAAAACAAACTACGATAGTTCATAATAGTTTAGGACATTAGATATAACAATAACACAGATAATATAAATGCGGAACACAGATTAAAACAAAAATCTCATATATATAAATGATGTCAGTTAATACATAGTTGACACAATACATATGATACAACTACCACTGTCGACTCTAGAAGTTATATATACAAGTACATTATCGACTAATATACATGAATACATATCGTTCTATACAATGACACGACTACTACAAAATGACACTGACAACTTCAGAAGGTGTGAAAAGTCTTCAATCCCGAACAGCAACTCAAAGAAAGAAATCTACAACCTGAAATACTCGGGTCTGACCCGAGTATTACATTCAAAAGAAAATAATACCCAGGTCAGTCTAATTCAAACCAGTTTATTAGTGCACAGAAGCAATAATAATCAGATATCAATTAGGCAACAGTCACAGAATCTCGTATATCCAACTCTCGATACGAGAATTGGATAACGGTAATTATAACACTATACAGTGTTAAACAACATATCAACAATCCAAATCAATTTAAACAATTGGAATTATCACTTTAAAACCATCAAAACTTCGATTGGCTGCCGTACACGCACGCGTGCACGGCCTCGCCAATACAGCATAAAAGATCAATGCATCACGACACAAAAGAAATATCAATTCAAAACTGTCAATCCTGGGTGGCTGCAGTGCACGCACGCGTGCGCTGCCTCGCCACATTTATATGATGCTATCGCAACACCAAATGCAAATATCTGACTCGAGCATAAAGGCGCAGACTCGGTTGGAAGTGAATCATTTGACACAAATCAATACGAACGACATGAACTGGACAGTGCACCAAGGATAGGGCAACAGAGCAAGGCCCAACGAATAACAGGTATACAAGGCAGTGACGACCAATCAATGCCAAGCAAACGTATGACATCAAAACAATTGAACTGTAACCCAAAGTGGGCAATGCAAGCACAGCCTTAGACCAGCAAGAATGCAGACCAGAAGATGAAGTTTAGGACAGATCAAACTTGAATGAAAGCCAAGCTGAGTACACTACCAAACAAGATCAATGTATGCAAATGGGCTGCAGACCATACTAGTGGCAAGATTAAGGATGCAGACCCAGGTAGTACACGAGGGAAATGCAAAACCAATATCAAAACATTCATCTACATTCGATTACATGAAACTGAATTGTGCAATCTCAGTAGAAAATGTATATGACATGAATGTGTTGGCGACAGTTCAAGGCAACAGTAACAAATGAGTGAAACTGGAATTTCCAAAGTGAAGCAAGAAAATTCAAATTGCAGAGGACCTGCAATTTCCAGAAATTGAAGCAAGAACTAATGTTCGTGAACCTGAAGACAACAGATACAAGTCACCAGTAACAACTATATGAACAGAGTAGTATGAGAGTGAGGGCACCATAGATATGGCACCACAGCACACGACATTTAGAGGTCAATGCCATGCGTTTTTTTTTTCAAAACGAACTAGAACAAAATGGCATCAACACAATCAAAAGAAAAAAACTCCAACTAAGATTAAAAATGGTCCATCAATGAACAAGGTGTACATGAACAACATCCCACACGACTCAATCAGTATGCAATAAAATTGCAATGTACAACTCAACCTTCAAATCAAAACATATAAGTTTAATGCAGACAATGTCTACAACACAAATGCAATACCAACACAACGGTTCGAGACTGCATACGTGGCTCAATGCAAACAAGTCACATATACAAGGTACAAGCCATGTAGCAGCAGTGACAACACAAGATTAGAATATACAAGTAGACCAGATGAAGACTGCCTATATCAGACCATCGAGAAACACTACAATGAAGCCTACATAGTCAGTGTAACTAAATGCAACTGCAAATGAATAATGCAACAATACCAAAGTGATACAGGTAAGCGACAACCTGAAGCAGTGTAGACTACCATGAACAACAAAACAAAATCAAGCGAGGTATAACCTAAGTCAAGGAAGAATCACAACGACCAATTCAAAATCACAGTCGAAGCCAGTCAAGGCCAAAGATAAAACATCTACATTCAAGCATAATCATGCGACTGAAATGAAGCCAAGCAAAAGCATTGACGAATTTAAATCAAGATACTCAATCGATATGAACAGGTCAGAAATCACCAGTACCACAAAATCGACTTGTCGAACTAAAGAAAATCGAACAGTCGAACTAAAGAAAATCGAACTGTCGACAGTCATACAAATTCTACATCGTAAAATCAAGTGAAAACTGAAGCCATCAGACTTCATGAAATCAGAGAACAATGTCTGAAATTTTCAAATACAATAAAATCGAGCGGCCAAGATAACCCTTCGACTATTTCAAATAATCCAACTCAAAAATCACGCAAAAGATTCACAAAGCAACACCAACTTCCAAACGAAATCGAACGGCAAACAACACTCTCAGAACAACATATACGAACTAGAATCAGTAAATTCGAACACCAATAAACTCGAATTGGAATTAAATGTGAGTGGAACACTCACCTGTGGTTTCGAATCAAAAAGATATACTCGAAGACGAACCGCACAAATCATCTCGAGTATCTATCAGGACGCGAATTGAAGTAGCCTCGACCTGTTAACTCGAGCGAAGATCGAAGCGCCGGGAATCAATTGGATACCACTGCACTCCATTTGCAAAGCCCTAATTTTTTTCGAGAGAAACGAATGAGCACGAGAAGAACGAAGCCGCCATTTTTTTCTTCTTTCGTTTAGCTAGGGTTTTCGAAAAATGAAACTAAGATAAAGTGGAACGGGTAATAGCCTTGTGACTTTTCACGGCGTCAATTAAAACATGGGCTACTATTTAGTTCAAAGCCCCTAAATCCTTTAACAAATTTCAAAAGAATTTCTACTCGATATAGAAACTCCAATAACCATTTTATAAAAGAATTTACAACTGATAAAAACACTTAACAAATCTTTATAAACGAATTTCACTCGAATGAAATTCCAATTGTAATTGTCTAACAAATGACGTAACAAATTAAATTGTCATTTGACGAAAATCAACTGCTATGAAAACCCGGGCTGTTACATATATCATTTATACACACATTCTATTAAATACTAAAGGTATTCAAAAAATATCAAATAAAATTTTAATAATTAATATTCCATAAATTTTAATTGATTTGATGTACTTAAAAACCCACTAAGTATTCAATCCATTTAAATCCAATTTGAACATTCTTACCAACATGTATATCGGTACGCACATTTATGAATTTTATATACACACTTTATTAAATATTGATGGCTTTTAGACAAATTAGTTAAAATTTAAATAAATATTTCACAAATATTAATTAATTAAATTAAATTATAATAATTATAAATTAATTAAATCATGTGGTTCATTTGAGTATTCAACATTTTGGTTGTGCGACTCAAAGGTATAAACTCGATCAGCGATTAATATCGAACAATTTAAATATCACCGTTCACACATCACCTTAGCTAGTGGTGTGATATTTTGGATAAATTTATTGCTTACATATCTTCTGGTAAAATCTAATTTTACTTATTGTAAGTGGTTAATAAGGATTCAACATTTGGTTTTGGTCAAAATTCGAGCATTCATTATTTGGTTTTGGTCAAAATTCGAGTATTCATCATTTGGTTTTGGTCAAAATTCCAATATCTTCCACATTCAATTTTGTAAATCTAAGAAAAAAAATCCTTGATTTAATAATAACAATCATTTATTAGTTGTATTGCTTTGGTCAAAGACTTTGACTTTGAGTTGACTATAGTTGACCGTGGTACTAACCTCGTATAATCGAGGAGAGAATTATCTATTGAATAGTGTTTCACTTTCAATGCTTTAACTCAGAACCAACTACATTCGTTCGATGGACGCCATGCTATAATTTAACTATAATCAAATCGGAATGTCCACATTGAAGTTTCACAGTATTCTCAAGCCAAAGGAATTGTGTAACATCGTCGCTTCAAGATTCTCTATTTGGCCTTGGTTATATTAACCAATAGAAAACTCTCGAGTGAGTCATTCCGTAGTTATCCAATAACAATCGGTATGTAACCTTTTGGTGCCCATAACATCCATGAGTAATACAGTGCCAAACATTTAACATTACGCACTTTAGTCCCAACATATATATTGATATCCGGTCTCAAAATATCTTGATTAAAATATTTAAAATAATATGTCATTATTAATGTGATAAATTTCTCATGATTACAACACATTGTAATTTCTATTGCAAAACATATCAATTAAGGATTTTCTATTTATTATACTTTAAATTAATTAGTTATTAGTTATATTACAATATAACTAGTATATAGAGAAAGAAAACACATTTTATTTTGAACAAGATTGCTTATCGAGTTTGATGTAAAAAACTACATAATTGCCCTGAAGGTACCACTAACTCTATCAGAGAGGATAATGGATCTATAATGAATGACCTTATTTATTAGAGGTCATCACTTAGGATTGAAGCAAACTGATTTATGTTAATAAATCAATGCCATGTTGATTTAACGATTCATAAGTAAACTCATATATTTTCCTATCTTCGATGACCTCGAATATGCATGCACTTGATATCATGCCTTCATTAATCAAGTGATTAGAGAATTGATTAATGACCTTCATTTCTTAAATTCATTTCTTTCCAAGTAAACAATTCATCTATGCAAATTGTTAAATGAATATCATTGAACCAATTCTAGTCATAATTCTCTATTCTGGAAACCTTCTATTATCCCAAAGAATTAGTGAAACAAGGATAAAATAAACTCTTTGATGAGAATAACATAGAACCAATCTTTGGCATATCAACATTGGATCATATTCAATCAAATAAATCTTCGAGTTAAATCTTGCCAATCGAAGGCGAGAGCGGTGATGATATTGAGTGGTTTTGGTAAGATCGATGATGAGGGAAAAGATGTTAAGTGGTGGTCAAGAGGTTGAGATTGGCGATGTTATGGAGGTCTTCTAACGACCCGTGTTTTTATGTATCACAAAATCATAAATTATTATTTTTAAATCCAAATTGAGTCAGATTAGGATATAACTTTGGGTAATGTTGAGTATTGATATGTTTTACCCTTAGAAATTTTATTGGATGGTCTTGACACTAAAAACTTGTAAGGGATATAACTTTTGGTAGGAGCAGAATTAAGGTCTAAAACAACTTCTAAATGAAAGACATGAGTTTCTTTTCTCGTAGAGTAGCCATAACAAATTTGGCTTTACAGTTTACGAAATATGGTCAATTGAAGTTAATGTTTAGATAGATTAGTGGGTAATTAACCTAATCTCAGATTAAACCCATTAATCCATTTTGGTATTTATGCCTAACCAACATGATGAGACAACCCCTAATCATTTCCACACTTTCAAAAATTTATTCAAACTTCTATTAAATTTTTTCTTAGCTAAAAGCAACATAAATCCTTACTTTATTTGGCCAGATCAACTAACAAAAAAGAGATTAGCAAAGGATTAGAAAGGGATTGACTAATTATTATTTGGGTGCTTTGGAATTTTGGCCATTTACTGTTTGTCTTGGATTAACTTTAGTTTTTGTGCATTTTGGTATCTAAGTGAGTGATTGATATCCCTTGCTATATTCTGTTAGTTAATATAGTTTAAAATATGTTTTTAAATTTTTTTTAAAACGTGTTATGATGGATCTAAGCCTAACATTGATTTTAAAACAAATTTGAATGATTAAATGTCGATTTAAATTCATTTTTGGCTACTTGATCATACTGATCGTCGTTTTTCATATGGCTGTTTTGGATGATATAAATGCTTGACTTTTTATTATATTGATTAGTATGATATTGTTATGTTGTGTTATGTTTTAAATAGTTGTTGTAATGTATGCATCATTTATTGAGTGCGTTGAGTGATGTTGCACCTGTAACAACCCGCAAATTTTGAGAATATTTTAAATGAAAATTTATTTGAAACTTGGAATATAATTATTTTAAATTTCTAAATTGGAAATTTTAATGTATAATTTTGAGTTTAATGTGAAAAGTTCTTCCAAATTTAATAAAATAAAGACATTTCTTAAATTTTAAATTTTTGTCAACTTTGGTCAAAGTTTGACTTTCTATGGAAATTTTAAAATCTATTTTTTTTTTACTTTTACTTTTTTTTATGAAGATGAATTTAAATTCTAATCTTTTCCTTGTTTTCTGTCTTGTAAAATTTTGGTTTCTACTTTTTAGAACTGACAACGTTTGGCGTATTACACGTAGTTATTTTCTTTTAAACATTTATCCTATTTTTATTGTGATTTGTTTGGGCTTAGACCATTTGGGCTAGAAAACCTTTAGTTAGATGAGTAGCCTATATATAATCTCCTAGGGTTTTGGCTAGCCTACACATCCATTCATTTGTGCCTCCACAGAAAAGTGTAAGTCTTCTTCTCCTTCATCTTCCTTCTCCAAAACCCTAGACTTCTCATTCTTCTTCCTCTATAAATTTTCCCCTCCTTCTCCACAAATATCGGCCACACCATCTCCTCTTCCTCTAACCACAAAGCCCTGACCTAAAACCCACTACTCCTCTCTCCTTTTCCCCTCCTTCTTCTCTATAAAGCTCGGCCCTACAACCTCTCCTTCCTACCAAAATCTCCCATGGTCGAGCCCTCCTCTACCAAAACCCTAACCCTAGGCCGAAAACCCCTTCACCAAAACCTAGTCTAACCAAACCCAAACCCCTATGGCCGAACCCCCTTCGCCCAAAATACCTATGGCCGAACCCAAACACTAATAAACTAGCCTATAGCCAAGCCTATGCAACCCTAGTCAAGCCTTCTTCACATGTTTACATCTATATTTTTATTTTTTTCTATTTATTTTTCTGTGGAGAATTTTGTGTTTACGTATGAAATTTATTTTTATTTTTCAAGCGTCGGATTTGGATTCCCCTCTCACTTAAACTGGTCCGTAGTTTGTTGATGTTTGTGTTGCGCTATGAATCACTTTTCCAACCAAAGAAAGGTAAGAAAATCACACTTGACATACGTACTTATTTATTTGATGAATTGATGACAATTGAATTGTGAGGATATGTATATGCAAGTTTGACATTTCACCTATGATTTTATCATGTTATTTCATATGTTTATATCATATTACTTCATATGTTTATATCATGTCATTTCATATGTTTATATCATATTACTTCATATGTTTATATCATGTTATTTCATATGTTTATATTATGTCATTTATATGATTTTATTTTGTTATTTCATATCATATTATACCTGTCTGATCATATGCCATGATATGCTGAATATTGTTATGTTTATTTCATATTCTAAAATCACACTGCAAGTTCCCTCACTATGGGTTGAAACGATATATACCCGAACGATCTTTAGATTAAGGAAAATTGTCATGGGCTGAAATGATAGGCCTAAGCAATTTTATTTGACTTGGGATTGCGGGTTTGAAATGATATAAAACCCGGAAAATTAATAAATTGCGGATTGAAATGATATATGTCGTATTTAGTTGACTCTAGGGTAGAGAATTTTATACAGACTCCGTGGTTGATTTTAAAATGATTTTCTGAAAATTATTAAGTATTTTGGATTTGTATATATGAATCTCAACTAAAAATTTATGTAAGGATTTCTGTAAATTTGTTTACATGTGTCAAAATTTTTATAAGAAATAAATAGTTGGAAATGTAAAGTTTTGGAATCTAATTTACAGTATGAAGGTTAATTAAAAATTTAATAATCCGATTTGACTTAATAATGGAATTTTATTCTCTCCTATAAATTGTAAGTTTTAATTTATGGAATAGTAATTAAAATGGTAAATGTTTTGTGAAAAGAAATGTAAGTTAAAACGTACATTTGACATGTAAGTTTTAACTAATGAGATGGTATGTTTGGGGAATAAAAATGATAAATGTAACAACCCTGTATTTTACAATTAATTTTAATTTGATTTTTCCAAATTTAAGAGCTTTATTTATGAAAAGAATAAATGTTGTTATTGTAAATATAAAAAAACTTTGATTTTGTATGTGGATTTGAATTCCAAATATGACTAAATTTAATATTTCCAGAAAATGTGAATTTTGGTCAAATAGTCAAACTTCGACTTTTAACTTGAAAATTTAAAAGTTTGAAATTTATGAATTTTATCTTTTATTATAAAAATAGATTTAATAACTTGAATACTGCTTTTCGTTTCGTTGCAAACGGATTTAAATTGCAAAAGTTATACTATTTTCAATATTGTGTGTATATTGGGTTATTCAGCAATATTCTTTATTTTAAAATTATACAAATGACATTTTTATTTGATATATTTTATTCTAATTTGTACATTTATGTTATATAAAATATATTTTAGCTGTTAAATATTTTTAAAGTAAGGTAGGAATTTTTCCAGAGTTAGTAGTATTTTCTTGCAAATTTCCATGCCCTGTTTGTAAATTTTAAACATTTTTCTTTAATCCTTTTCTATTTTCTCCAATTTAATTATCTATTTTATTTTTAAAATGATAAATAAATTATTTTAATTCAAATTTTCACTTCATAATATTTTTATAATGAAGTGTATAGTTTTTCAAGACTGACAGTGATTTATTTATAATTTTTGAACATTGTTTGGTATTTTTAAGTAATTTTCTTCATTCTTTTTATATTTTTCCAAAATTTATTATTTGTTTTCTCATATTTATAATTGATTTCGGTTTGTAAATTATTTTTCTGAATATTTTTGTTTATATAAAGATTAAAAAGAAAAGAAATATGAAAGTTGTAAAACACTTTGAAACTTAAGCCCTTTTTGTCCAAACCCTTCATTTTCTTTAACTCCTCAAATTTTGCCCTAACCATCTAAAACCCTAGTGTAGCCGCCACTTTTTGTTTCTCATCTTTTCACGTGAAAACAAATCAGCTCCTCATTTCTCATGGCTTCATCCAAAAATAGGTAATGGCATCTCCTTCTTTTTCTTCTTTTCTCTTCATTTTCAATGATTTTTGCCATGTTTCTCTTGCTTTGCTTGGCCTAACACCTCCACCATCTCCTCCACCAACCACCACCACTTCCTTCCCCACACCATCCACGACCAAACCCCCTCCTCCTCTGACCATGACAGGCCATGCACTCCTTTTGACTAAAAACCACACAAAACCTTGCACAAATCCCTTAAAACAATGCATAGCCACCACTAGTTGCAACATACCTTCGCCCACCACCTTGGACACCACCTCTACCCGCCACCACCACCTTGCTACCACCACTACACATCACCATCTCCTCTGTCCAGACCTGTAGCAAGTCATGGCCAAGCCTAGGACCTTGTAGACCGAGCCAAAGATGAACCAAAACTCCACCATATTGCATAAAACTCTTCACATGCCTATGTTGTAACTTCCCCATCATCTCTAGCTTGTAGCCGTGCATCCCTTGGTCCAAACCAGACCCAAACCATGTTCAAACCTGAACCAAAACATTCTCTAGGCCATGCAAAAGGATAGAGAAAGCAAGGCAAAAGATTTGACATTCAAATCTCTTTTCGTTTAAAAGTTATTCCATTTCAAGTGCGTTGAAATTGTGTTTGTTTTGATGTATGTTTTGGGTTGTAATACAAGAGTTGTAGCTTTGGATCTTGCTCTCCACTTAAGTCCGTAGTCTTGTCATCGTGCTTTTGTTCCATTGTGTCATTGGTTTTGATATCTCCAGCACAAACAGGTGAGTTATTCTCACCAGACAATATGTACCTATATAACTAGTAAATTGACACCCTGCGAATCTGTAGAAATATATTATCATGTTATATATGTTTATATTATTATCATATGATGTTCACACCTGTTATTACACTTATTATATCATATGTTACTATTATTTAATGTTATTCTGTTATTTATATCTGTTATCACCATTGCAAGTTCCCTGTAGATTAGAATCACTATGGGTTGAAATGATACATACCCGAATGGAGTTTAGAATAGGGAAAAATCGTTATGGGCTGAAATGATAGGCCTGAATGATTTTTATTTAAATTATTTTAACTTGGGATTGTGGGTTTGAAATGATAGAACCCGGATTTTTCTTTTTTAACTGCGGATTGAAATGATACATATCCGTATCACTTGACCTAGGTTAGAAAATTATATACAGGCCCGTGGTTATTTTATAAAGTGTTTTGAATATTTTTAAGTATTTTAAAATTATAAATTTATGAAATTTGATTTAAACAGATTTTGAAATATTTTGAATTAAAGAAATTATGATTTTTCTATGTGTTAAAAATGTAATTAATGAATGGTTTAACTGGATTTTTGAAATATAACTTAAGTTGGAAATTTGGAATTTTGGTTAAAAATGATATTTAAGTTATATAAATAAAATGGATATTAAATTTTATTTGGAAATGGTAAATATGATAATTTGATTAAATTTGAATTTAAGTGATTATTAAGTATTATTGATTTTTCTATGAATTTAAGTGGTTAAATAAATGAATGTTTAAAAGTGATCTTTTAAAATATAACTTGACTAGGAAATGTGAAATTTGGTTTTAATTAAAGGTTTAAGTTAATTAAATAAAATTGGAAATTTTGTTAAATTGTGAAATGGTAATTTAAATTTGAAGTGTTAAGTCTATTTGTTGAAATGTGAAGAATTGGAACTTTTACACTTAAACTTATTAGGTAAATTGTTGAAAATTGGATTTAATTATAAGAAATTTATTGTGAAAGAAACGTGTAAAGTTCTAATTAATGAAAGAAATATGTAAAGTTTAATTTATGAAAGAAACGTGTAAAGTTCTAATTAATGAAATAAATATGTAAAGTTTTACCTACTGAAAGAAACATGTAAAGTCTTAATTAATGAAAGAAACATGTAAGTCTTAATTTGTGTAATATTGATTTAAAATAATAAATGCCCCTTTTGTAATAAAACGTAAATTAAAACGTACATTGGATAATGTAAGTTTAATTAGTGTAATATTGATTAAATGATAAATGCTCTTTACTGTAATAGGAATGTAAGTTAAAAAGTACATTTAATATGTAAGTTTTAATTAATGTAAATGACATATTTTAATGACTAAAATAATAAAGTTTCTTTATTGTAATGATAATGTAAGTTAATAAGGTACTCTTAACTTAACATAAGGATTTTAGCATTAAATTGGATATTACAGTAACAAAGTTTATTTAACTATAAGGCTATGATAAAATGACCATGTTAAAAATTTGTAAGTATATAAATACTTTGATTATATAAAATGTTAAATTGGGAAGTATTACATTCCAAAAATGCTATGATTCCTTAAAGTTACATTACCAAAATGCTATGATAATTTAAAGGAAGATTTCAAGTTTAATAAATTAAAGGAAATATTCAGTGATTTTGAAATTTGGGTTTTATTGAAATGATATATTAATGAATTGGTTTTGAAATGGAAATGATATATTTTTGAATTGGTTTTGAATAGATATGTTTTGGGTTTGAAAGTATGTATTAGTTTGAAATAAATGATATGATTTTGAAATGGTTTAAAGGATGTATTTTGATTTGAAACATAAACTATTTTTAAAAGTTATAACCACGGGTTATAATAACGATTGGTTGGCAAAGAGACCGGGATCGGATATGGACATACTCTCTGTCGATACCGAAAACCACTTTGACAACCGTGTACGCGGTGGAGATTCCAGAATGAAGTAGGATGGTGGCGACGTTCTTAAGGTATGTTACGTGGACCCAACTCCCGTGAGTTGGCATAAGGTGGCTAAAACAGGAGCGATCTCGGACCAGTGAGGTAGCACCTCTTCTCGGACACATTTCTTCGATATTATACTCTTACTTGTGATTGATTAGATGGCCATCCTCCGATTTGGGAGTGTTGTTCGAGGTGGAACGGTAGTGGCTGCTATGCGTATCCATCAGTCCGTGTGCGTAATTGGTATATCTACCCTGGCATTGCCTAGTTGTGCCGTGTCACCTACCATATCGAGCTTTACTACGATTATGATTTTAAGATCCGACCGCGTTAAGGTTCTCCATCCCCTTAACGCTATTTTCTATATGATTATACTTTACTTATTAGACATTATTATAATAGCGAATATTACTACATAGTAGATATTTTAACGGATCCTTAGAAGATGGGCGGTCCCAAGCATCTTCTAAGTTACTTGTACCTTTATTATAGTTCACTTGAGTTGGTTTACATTATATAAGTATATATTGTCCTGACTCGAGTGTTTTGTGTTTTGCTTTACGCTCGGGTCAGCCTGAGTATTCACAGATTTGGATTTCCACCTTCTGGAGATTTGAATCGCTGGAGATTATTTGCTAGTCTTGTTCTATCAACTTCGGTTCCGTTGTTCTATTCAGCCTGTACTTGGTTATTGTATTGAGACTTCTGCTGTACTTTATTTCTTATGTTGTATCTTATGTAACTCTGATATATTTTCATAGTAGCTTCATGAACTACTATTTCTTTTACTTCCGCTGCATTATTTTACTCTGTGTCTGTGATCTGTGATTATATTTATTTACTGTATATTCTGAGATTTGCCAAATTTTAATTACAACGCGGTATTTTGAGCAATTCAACTCCGGCATGAGTGTCTACCTATACACTTATAATGGATGCGAATGGTTGAAAATATCGGGTCGTTACAGTTGGTATCAGAGCTTTGGCTTTGAGGCAAAACTTAGAATGTATGGTAAATTTATTTACAGAATCACTTTCGTTCGAGTTTGAATCTCTTCCTTTTGATTCGATTTCCTTTGAATTTTGGAACGTTTCCTGCGGTTCCAAAGTTCATTCTTGTCCCTCACTATTCATCTTCTTTTGATTTTGGAGTATCACATAACTCCACTTCGAATGATCTTTATAGTGAATTGGCGATCTCGCCAATATTCTAATTTTCTTGTAAAGGGGTGAAAATCCTTTACAGTCAGCATCGATTCACCAGAGATTTTATCTATCCTTGGTTTAGATGCTAATATCTTTTATTATTCCAAACTCTATCTCTTGAGATCGAACGTAGATTTATCCCAGAAAAATCCACATCGATCTTATTCTTTAAGTCACGGTTGACCCGGTTAAGGTTGTCCGCGATTTACCTAAGCTTACCCATCTCTCTACTCTGTTTAACCATCTTGTCTTTTGTTTCTAAACCATCTCCAAACATTTTGAATTGTACTTGTAAATCTATGTTTTGTTTTATATATGGTGTTGTTTGAGTTGTTGATGTTGATTTGGATTTCCGATCGATTCGTCTGATCAACGCTATCGATAGGATTTCTAAAACACTTTAACAGAACAAACTGACACGATATTATTTCAAATTTGGTTAATGAAATAAAATTTTGATATATAAGTAAATTTATGGAACTTAATAAATTGATTTAAATTGATAATTTGAAATGATAATACTTGATTTATCATTTATTGTTCTACAAATGAATTTATAAATAGTTGTTTATAAATTGATTTGGGAACTGAAATGAATTTGAATCAAGAATTTGAGAATTCAAGTTTCCGATGGATTTCAAACCTTGTGTTTAAAATTTTTAAAAGGATATAATTTAAAGTATTTTTGAATAAAAAATTTGTCTCTAAAGGATTTTAAAGTTTAAAAATTAAGTGCTCTTCTCTTTGTCGCTGGAAAATAATTTCGGTGATGACTGCAGCATCATCGACGTTCATTTTCGAGTTTTGAACTGAAGAGACCGTTCTGTAGTCTTACTACAGCTTTGTTTTGAAAGATTTAATTTATTTGAATTTCTAAATATGATTTGATTTATAATATATATAGATATATGATTTAAATTGATTTGACATATTATGTACATATATTTATTTATCTCTAACTGGTTTGAAGGAAACCGGAAAATTAATTCTTAAATTTCATCTTAAAGAATAATTTCAGTTATAAAAAGAAAAATTAAAATTTTTGAATAAATGATTCAAACTTGAGATAATTGAATTGGAAAGTTTTATTTGTATAATACAATTGCATTCAAATATAACTTACCTTAAAAAAATTTAGAAGTTAACAATGTAATTGGATAATATACAATATAAAAAGGATTTTTTAAATAAAATTTGAGTGGTTATAATAAATTTTATACACCTAAATTTTAGTTATAAAAGATTTACAGAGGTAAATAGTGAAAAAGGAATTTAAAGAGATTTTATTTAAATAACTTGATAATCAAATTTGATTTAATATGGAACCTTAAGTCTAACCTAGGAATTTTAATAATGGTTATTTCCTAAAATGAATATGTTGTATAATAAATAATGTATCTTTGAATAGATAAAATAAAATACATTGGAATTGGACATTTTGTAATAAAGTTTATTTAACTTGAATTCATAGTTTAATTGATGTCTAAATGAATAAATGTGTAAAGAAATTTGTTTGTTATATTTTCTATGATAAATATTTTATTTATGAAATTGATATGTCTTGAAAAATGGATAATTATGATAGTTATAATGTATTTTAACATCACTAAATTTGATAATTGAGAATTTGGTTTTCAAATGAAAATTTTAAGTGTAACTTATTGAAGGAATATCTATTTATGAAATGGGCATTTTAAATAAAGTGTTAGGTTATTTGTTAAATGAAGAGCTAAGTAAAATAGTGAGTTTTTGACTTAATAAATGAAGTATAGTTTAATTTGGATATTCCATTCATAAAAGTTTGTTTTAATAAGTCATAAGTTAAATGATATCCAAATGAATATTCTAGAATAAAACTGATTTGAAATATTAATATATCTACTGTAGCATTTTATAAGTGCTGCTGTTTTGAAAATACAATGTTTTGGAAGTTTTATAATTGAATGAACTTAGAAATGTTACAACTTTAAAATGAATATTATTTGACCTTGAAATAAAATGGTTTAAATAAAGATTATTTTAAAAGGTGTTATGATTTTCTAAGTATTATGTTTTTTTTTAGAATTACATTTCCAAAGTGTTATGATTTTAGTAGTATGATTTCCAAATGATAAACATCTCTAATTTGTTATGATTTCAAAGCGTTATTGTTTCACATTTATTATCTTATTTTGTTTTTTTTTTCAAACTATCTTTTGGTTGTCCTTATTTCTCTTATCTTGTTACAGAATGGGAAGGCTATTGCTTATACCAGTCTGTTTAGACATCTTTTTATAATCTTTGAAATCTTGGTTACTCATCTGGATCTGAACACTGTTTTTCCATTCATAGACCGTCGGTCAAGTGAAAGGGGTGATTCAGACTCTAGAGGATCTTTTTCGTGTTTGTGTTCTTGATTTGATCACCTCCAACTTGTTAACTTGCCTATAACAATAGTTATCAGGTGTAATTCCAGTATTCTTATCATCTTGTCTTAATGCTATTCATTCTATCTTTTTAGGTGCTTTCCCGTACCTCGTTCCTTTTCGGGGACGAAAAGTTTTGAGTGGGGGAGAGTGTAACAACCCTGTATTTTACAATTAATTTTAATTTGATTTTTCCAAATTTAAGAGCTTTATTTATGAAAAGAATAAATGTTGTTATTGTAAATATAAAAAAACTTTGATTTTGTATGTGGATTTGAATTCCAAATATGACTAAATTTAATATTTCCAGAAAATGTGAATTTTGGTCAAATAGTCAAACTTCGACTTTTAACTTGAAAATTTAAAAGTTTGAAATTTATGAATTTTATCTTTTATTATAAAAATAGATTTAATAACTTGAATACTGCTTTTCGTTTCGTTGCAAACGGATTTAAATTGCAAAAGTTATACTATTTTCAATATTGTGTGTATATTGGGTTATTCAGCAATATTCTTTATTTTAAAATTATATAAATGACATTTTTATTTGATATATTTTATTCTAATTTGTACATTTATGTTATATAAAATATATTTTAGCTTTTAAATATTTTTAAAGTAAGGTAGGAATTTTTCGAGAGTTAGTAGTATTTTTCTTGCAAATTTCCATGCCCTGTTTGTAAATTTTAAACATTTTTCTTTAATCCTTTTCTATTTTCTCCAATTTAATTATCTATTTTATTTTGAAAATGATAAATAAATTATTTTAATTCAAATTTTCACTTCATAATATTTTTATAATGAAGTGTATAGTTTTTCAAGACTGACAGTGATTTATTTATAATTTTTGAACATTGTTTGGTATTTTTAAGTAATTTTCTTCATTCTTTTTATATTTTTCCAAAATTTATTATTTGTTTTCTCATATTTTTAATTGATTTCGGTTTGTAAATTATTTTTCTGAATATTTTTGTTTATATAAAGATTAAAAAGAAAAGAAATATGAAAGGTTGTAAAACACTTTGAAACTTAAGCCCTTTTTGTCCAAACCCTTCATTTTCTTTAACTCCTCAAATTTTGCCCTAGCCATCTAAAACCCTAGTGTAGCCGCCACTTTTTGTTTCTCATCTTTTCACGTGAAAACAAATCAGCTCCTCATTTCCCATGGCTTCATCCAAAAATAGGTAATGGCCTCTCCTTCTTTTTCTTCTTTTCTCTTCATTTTCAATGATTTTTGCCATGTTTCTCTTGCTTTGCTTGGCCTAACACCTCCACCATCTCCTCCACCGACCACCACCACTTCCTTCCCCACACCATCCACAACCATACCCCCTCCTCCTCTGACCATGACAGGCCATGCACTCCTTTTGACTAAAAACCACACAAAACCTTGCACAAATCCCTTAAAACAATGCATAGCCACCACTAGTTGCAACATACCTTCGCCCACCACCTTGGACACCACCTCTACCCGCCACCACCACCTTGCTACCACCACTACACATCACCATCTCCTCTGTCCAGACCTGTAGCAAGTCATGGCCAAGCCTAGGACCTTGTAGACCGAGCCAAAGATGAACCAAAACTCCACCATATTGCATAAAACTCTTCACATGCCTATGTTGTAACTTCCCCATCATCTCTAGCTTGTAGCCGTGCATCCCTTGGTCCAAACCAGACCCAAACCATGTCCAAACCTGAACCAAAACATTCCCTTGGCCATGCAAAAGGATAGAGAAAGCAAGGCAAAAGATTTGACATTCAAATCTCTTTTCGTTTAAAAGTTATTCCATTTCAAGTGCGTTGAAATTGTGTTTGTTTTGATGTATGTTTTGGGTTGTAATACAAGAGTTGTAGCTTTGGATCTTGCTCTCCACTTAAGTCCGTAGTCTTGTCATCGTGATTTTGTTCCATTGTGTCATTGGTTTTGATATCTCCAGCACAAACAGGTGAGTTATTCTCACCAGACAATATGTACCTATATAATTAGTAAATTGACACCCTGCGAATCTGTAGAAATATATTATCATGTTATATATGTTTATATTATTATCATATGATGTTCACACCTGTTATTACACTTATTATATCATATGTTACTATTATTTAATGTTATTCTGTTATTTATATCTGTTATCACCATTGCAAGTTCCCTGTAGATTAGAATCACTATGGGTTGAAATGATACATACCCGAACGGAGTTTAGAATAGGGAAAAATCGTTATGGGCTGAAATGATAGGCCTGAATGATTTTTATTTAAATTATTTTAACTTGGGATTGCGGGTTTGAAATGATAGAACCCGGATTTTTCTTTTTTAACTGCGGATTGAAATGATACATATCCGTATCACTTGACCTAGGTTAGAAAATTATATACAGGCCCGTGGTTATTTTATAAAGTGTTTTGAATATTTTTAAGTATTTTAAAATTATAAATTTATGAAATTTGATTTAAACAGATTTTGAAATATTTTGAATTAAAGAAATTATGATTTTTCTATGTGTTAAAAATGTAATTAATGAATGGTTTAACTGGATTTTTGAAATATAACTTAAGTTGGAAATTTGGAATTTTGGTTAAAAATGATATTTAAGTTATATAAATAAAATGGATATTAAATTTTATTTGGAAATGGTAAATATGATAATTTGATTAAATTTGAATTTAAGTGATTATTAAGTATTATTGATTTTTCTATGAATTTAAGTGGTTAAATAAATGAATGTTTAAAAGTGATCTTTTAAAATATAACTTGACTAGGAAATGTGAAATTTGGTTTTAATTAAAGGTTTAAGTTAATTAAATAAAATTGGAAATTTTGTTAAATTGTGAAATGGTAATTTAAATTTGAAGTGTTAAGTCTATTTGTTGAAATGTGAAGAATTGGAACTTTTACACTTAAACTTATTAAGTAAATTGTTGAAAATTGGATTTAATTATAAGAAATTTATTGTGAAAGAAACGTGTAAAGTTCTAATTAATGAAAGAAATATGTAAAGTTTAATTTATGAAAGAAACGTGTAAAGTTCTAATTAATGAAAGAAATATGTAAAGTTTTACCTACTGAAAGAAACATGTAAAGTCTTAATTAATGAAAGAAACATGTAAGTCTTAATTTGTGTAATATTGATTTAAAATAATAAATGCCCCTTTTGTAATAAAACGTAAATTAAAACGGACATTCGATAATGTAAGTTTAATTAGTGTAATATTGATTAAATGATAAATGCTCTTTACTGTAATAGGAATGTAAGTTAAAAAGTACATTTAATATGTAAGTTTTAATTAATGTAAATGACATATTTTAATGACTAAAATAATAAAGTTTATTTATTGTAATGATAATGTAAGTTAATAAGGTACTCTTAACTTAACATAAGAATTTTAGCATTAAATTGGATATTACAGTAACAAAGTTTATTTAACTATAAGGCTATGATAAAATGACCATGTTAAAAATTTGTAAGTATATAAATACTTTGATTATATAAAATGTTAAATTGGGAAGTATTACATTCCAAAAATGCTATGATTCCTTAAGGTTACATTACCAAAATGCTATGATAATTTAAAGGAAGATTTCAAGTTTAATAAATTAAAGGAAATATTCAGTGATTTTGAAATTTGGGTTTTATTGAAATGATATATTAATGAATTGGTTTTGAAATGGAAATGATATATTTTTGAATTGGTTTTGAATAAATATGTTTTGGGTTTGAAAGTATGTATTAGTTTGAAATAAATGATATGATTTTGAAATGGTTTAAAGGATGTATTTTGATTTGAAACATAAACTATTTTTAAAAGTTATAACCACGGGTTATAATAACGATTGGTTGGCAAAGAGACCGGGATCGGATATGGACATACTCTCTGTCGATACCGAAAACCACTTTGACAACCGTGTACGCGGTGGAGATTCCAGAATGAAGTAGGATGGTGGCGACGTTCTTAAGGTATGTTACGTGGACCCAACTCCCGTGAGTTGGCATAAGGTGGCTAAAACAGGAGCGATCTCGGACCAGTGAGGTAGCACCTCTTCTCGGACACATTTCTTCGATATTATACTCTTACTTGTGATTGATTAGATGGCCATCCTCCGATTTGGGAGTGTTGTTCGAGGTGGAACGGTAGTGGCTGCTATGCGTATCCATCAGTCCGTGTGCGTAATTGGTATATCTACCCTGGCATTGCCTAGTTGTGCCGTGTCACCTACCATATCGAGCTTTACTACGATTATGATTTTAAGATCCGACCGCGTTAAGGTTCTCCATCCCCTTAACGCTATTTTCTATATGATTATACTTTACTTATTAGACATTATTATAATAGCGAATATTACTACATAGTAGATATTTTAACGGATCCTTAGAGGATGGGCGGTCCCAAGCATCTTCTAAGTTACTTGTACCTTTATTACAGTTCACTTGAGTTGGTTTACATTATATAAGTATATATTGTCCTGACTCGAGTGTTTTGTGTTTTGCTTTACGCTCGGGTCAGCCTGGGTATTCACAGATTTGGATTTCCACCTTCTGGAGATTTGAATCGCTGGAGATTATTTGCTAGTCTTGTTCTATCAACTTCGGTTCCGTTGTTCTATTCAGCCTGTACTTGGTTATTGTATTGAGACTTCTGCTGTACTTTATTTCTTATGTTGTATCTTATGTAACTCTGATATATTTTCATAGTAGCTTCATGAACTACTATTTCTTTTACTTCCGCTGCATTATTTTACTCTGTGTCTGTGATCTGTGATTATATTTATTTACTGTATATTCTGAGATTTGCCAAATTTTAATTACAACGCGCTATTTTGAGCAATTCAACTCCGGCATGAGTGTCTACCTATACACTTATAATGGATGCGAATGGTTGAAAATATCGGGTCGTTACAATAAATGTCATTTACTGAGAAGAAATTAAAATGTAAGTTAAAATACTTTTAACTCTGTATAAAGATTTTTGTTTTAAAATTTGATGTTTAATAACAAAGTTATTAAATTTAAGGTGTGATTTATTTAATGACTAAATAGCTAAGTTTGGGTAATGTAATAGGAATGATATAATGACTTTGATAAAAACTACAAAGATATGTACTATTTGATTATATAAACTATTTTAGTAGGAAGTATTACCGTATCATTTCTGCACTGCTGCGATTTCCTTACCGTAACAATTCTGCACTGCTGCGATTTCCTTATTGTAACAATTCTGCACTGCTGTGATTTCCTTACTGTAACAATTCTGCACTGCTGCGGATTGTTACAGTAACAATTCTGCACCGTTGCGAATTCTTACAGTAGCATTTCTGCACTACTGCGAATTCTTACAGTAGCATTTCTGCACTGCTGCGAATTCTTACAGTAGCACTTCTGTACTACTGCGTTTTCTTAAAGGTGACATTTTCTGAATGCTTAAATTTTCTTAAAGGTTATATGTAGGGTTATAAAAGTTACATTTTTAAGTGCTATGATCTCTAAACTTTTATGTTTAAAAAAGGTTATAATTAAATGAATTTGGAAGTATTACTACTTTGGGAAAATGAATATTATTTTAAAAGAATACTGATATGGAATTTATATGGTTTAAATAGGAATATGTTTGATATGAAATATAAACCATTTGAAATTTATATAACCACGTGTTATAATAACGATTGGTAGTTAAAGAGACCGGGATCAGATATGGGCATACTCTCTGTCGATACCGAAAACCACTTTAACAACTGTGTATGCGGTGGAGATTCCAGAATGAAGTAGGATGGTGGCGACAATCCTAAAGGTATATTTACGTGGACCTAACTCCCGTGAGTTAGCATAAGGTGGCTAAAACAAGAGCAATTGACGGGCCAAGGAGGTAGCCTCTAATCGGACACACTTCATTGTTAGCCATTCTATTACTTTGTGATTGATTTGGTGCACACCTTTGATTCGGGAGTGTGGATCGAGTTGGGCGGTTGTTGCGGCTATGCATTACCAACAGTCCAGAAGTGTAATTGGTATATCTACCCTGGAATTGCCTAGTTGTGCCGTGACACCTACCCTAGCGCGCCTTCTACGAGTTTGGTTTGTACCATACCTATGGAGTGCCCTCTGTCGGCACCCAGTACGGGTGGGATTACAGTACTGTATAGACTATGGGAAATAAAAATGTGTTAAGGGGGAAAATGTAACGCCTTAACGCTATTTTAATAGTTTACTTTACTTTAGACATTATTATAATAGCGTATATTACTACATAGTAGATAGTTTAACGGATCCTTAGAGGATGGGCGATCCCAAGCATCCTTTAAGTTACTGATGCATTTCTTTTACAATTCACTTGAGTTGATTTACATTTTATAAGTATGTATGTCCTGACTCGAGTGTTTTTTATTTTTGCCTTATGCTCGGGTCAGCCTGAGTTCCACAGCTTTGGTTTCATCATCTTTCGAAGATAGAGATCCGCTGAAGATTCAGTCGTCTACTTGATATTTTATTCCAGTTATTTCCACGCCACTTTTGCTTTCGAAGTACCAACTTATGTATCTAACTTTACAAGTATATTTGTTACCAGACTTGGTATTATGTATTGGTTTTGAGACTTTGTATCTAGGAGCTTAATGAACTCCTATGTTTATTTATTCTGCTGCGAAGTTATTCTGATATTATGTGTCTGTGATTCTGTGATTTATTTTATTTGTCCCAAATTTTATTAACAATCTGTTGTTTTGAATTATTCAAGTCCGAAATGTGTGGTTTTATTGTCGATTTGAATGGTCCAAAATGGCGGGATGTTACAGCACCAGAGATTGAAATCCAATAAATGGTTTCAGATCCAAATGATTGCTTGCATATTGGGATGAAGGGAATATGGAAAGGGAGTGTGGACAGAAGCTGGGGGAAACTTGGCCAAGTTCCATCGTTCGACACCGATTGGTTCTGGTGTGAGAAAATGAAAAAGTGTACATCGGAGTGTTAATGTATGGGGACTTCAGGCTAGGGTGATGATGCTTTGGGGCAAGCCTTGGAAAATGCAAAAAAGGTGGATCCACCAAACGATTTTGGGAAAGATGATCAATTTTGAGTGCGGTTTGAACCCTGAGGCGTGGAGACTTGAACTTCGAGCTTGGCATGTTATGCATGCAAGTGGCTTCCGGACTTAAAGCTTGGATAAACGGTTTTGGGGATCTTCGACACTTTGCCAATTTTGGCTTATTGTTGGCCAATTGTGATTGAAACCGATCACAATAGGAGTGGTCGGCATCAATCACATTTTGTGAAGCATCTTTGGTACATTTTCGAGGGGTGTAACGACCAGCCTTTTCGACCACCAAATATCGACACTAATATATACACGGTATTCTTATGCCAAGCATCTAAGTGCTAGAAAGATAGATTGTTAGGGTTAAAAGAAAAGGAACTAGAATAAGAAAGAAGGAACACAATATCAGAATCTCACAGCGGAACGATAACATATGATATCAAAAGACTGTACAAAACTATCACTCTAAGATACAAAGCATTTCAGAGTTACAATTCTAAATACTATCATCGACATGTATGGTTATAACAAGCTATCCTCACAAATACTGATAAATACATAATAGCAATCAACGGAAATTAGAATACTATGGTGGTCGTGGGTGAAACATTCGGCTCGTCTCTTCGAGCTCCAATGAACATCCAACTAAAATTTGCCTTTCTAGGACTGCTCGAAAGAGCATAAGAGGAATTTAGGAAAAACAAAAACCGCGCATCAAACCTAAGTCTACTGTGAGAAACTCACAAAACATGTGTACAACATATCACAATACCTTTTGTGATTATCATAACGGTTATCCCCTTAAAAGAGCCAAACCATCTAATAAGTAAATATTGCGATATAATAGATTATGTCCAGGGTAAAAATATAAATCAAAAAATAGTTGTGATGCTTATATTGATCGCACAACAACAATATTGAGGGTACAATCAAACCACTAAGGTTCATTCGCATAATGGATTTTCCATGGAGATCCCTTTGGTCAAGCCAAAATCCAATCTCCTACACGAGGGTCAGAAACAACCTCCAAGCGTCATATATCTCTAGATAGAATATACCATAAGGTAAACATAGTTGGTCCACGTTTAAAACACCTGATCCTAAATATCATCAACTCCCATGGCGAAATCGATATGCATACTTTAGATTTGGAGTTGATGATACCCTGTCGCGGGTTAACAAGACCTCAAACTATGCTCCTACTCTGTTTTCTATCATCTTTGATATGGAGGCTATGTTTAACATCTCTCACACGAGTTTTCATCACTCGAATAGAACAAGAATCATCAATTGGATTCTAACATCTCGAACAGATCTCAAATCTCCCAGAATAAGTTCTCCGAGGAATGCTAACGCTGACCTCTCCTTTGGACTTAACTTTAGGATATACAGTTCTACTCTATAGCATTTCACCTTAAAATCGCTTTCAAAATTTAGAAACTGTATATTAGTTATGAAGTGGAATTCAATAAGTAAAATACTTACTGATCCCGGACTCTTCAAAACTAATTCAATGAATTTGGTTAATTTCAACAACAATGAAACGATCGCATATGGTAACTAAGTCTCATATACTTATCATATTTCTGAACTTATCAACTTATACTATCCCTCTATCATGAGTGAAGCCAGGTAAGTTAGAACACTGGTTGCATCAAAGCCTTGCTTAGACACTTCATTCTCAACTCTCATAGATAGACAAGTCTACTTGGTCGGCTTTTAGTGCTAAGTACACGACTAAATACTTTTCATAAACGAGTAGACACATAAAGTACGATTATGTCACATAAGCAACTTCTAATCCCCTTTTTATTTAATTAATACTTTTACTAATTAAAACCTCTTTTATTTGTAAACTTCTTTTATATAATAAAACTTCATTTATCAATTTCTACTACTCATTTGTACTCTTTCAATACTTCAAGAAGTTTTCATACACTTATCTCAAATGGTATAAGTATATTCATAATCTTTTAATAAAATTTCTTACTTTAAACCTTTACTATTTTCTATCTTTTTCAAAAGATTCCATACTTGTTATTACCTTAGAAATATCCATTTTAAGACTCTAAGTAGATTCACAAATATATTTCAAAAGGTTTAAGACAAATGTTACGTAAATTTTTTCACTACAAATCTAAAACATTTCACTTATGCTTATCTTTAAAACATTTTTTTAAAGATCTATTTACATTCATAAGTATAATAGAAAAGATTAAAGACAGATGTGGTTAACACATTGTTACAACAAACCTAAAACCATTCCATACTTTTCATTACTTTGAAAACATTCTTTTTAAAGATCTAAGTATACTTGTTTACAAGGTAATATATATACTTTCACATAACTTCACAAAACCATTTATTATAATATAAGCATTATAATTCAGAACTTCCTTTGTTCTTTTATAAAACACTTAACTCACTTTTCCAAAATTATATAATATTTTAAAAACACTTACAAATAGATTTTAAATATCTATGTAAAATATTACTTGAAAATAACTAATTTATAATTTGATGAAAATAAATAAAAAAACATGTTTTATATAATAAAACTCCTTTACTTCAAAAATTCATAATAATTATTAAAAATATATTCAAACTTCAAATCAATTTTAAAATACTTAAAAATATGTTAGAAAACATCCCTAAAAGTATTAGGAAAAAATACCAAATTTAAATGTCATTTATAGACAGTTAAAACCTTAAGCAATTTGTTATAGCATTTACAACTACTGTTAAAAGTCGTTGATAAAGAATAGCATAGAAAAGCACGACCTTTGCAACCAATTTTCAACACTTAAACTAATGATTTAAAACTTGAAATTTTTATAATAAGTACTAGACTTAGGGTAATTAAAATCCATGGAAAGAAAACCTACATATATCTTCCAATTTATTTAGAAAAATTCTCGAAAACAAGGTATATTTATAATGTGTATCTATAACCACCTTTTTACTCTAACTTTAGCCTCTCTTTTTTTACCAGTTCAAAAATACTTTAAAATCCATTTTTTTCATTAATAATTACATATATAATAATTATTAAAAATACAAAAAAACCTTAAAGATGTCTTTCAAATTAATTACAAAAATTCCCAAAAACAAAGTATTTCAAAGTACCAATCTAGCAACCTTCTTCTCGCTATAACATTTTGCTACTTTGTTTCACAAGTTAATGAATGATTTAAACTTCCATAATTTTCCAGTAATAAGTACACTTATAGTACTTATTAAAAATGCAAAGAATCCCATAGGATGTCTCTCAAATTTGACTTTGAAAATCACCGAGTATAAGTCATTTTCAAAGGGCATCCATAGCGACCTTTTCGCTTCTAGCATTCACGGTTTTCTTTCACAATTTCCATAACTTTCCAATACATTTCAGTACTATCCCATACACCAAAATATATGTAGAGAAAAACCAAAATAAGTTATATCAAGTTGAGATCATAAATCTTCCATTTACACAAGTTAAAGCTAAGGGATATCGAAGTGCACTTATAGCAACTATACTCGCTTCAATCACTTTCAAACATACTTCAATTCAACATAAAATCAAAACAACCATTTAAACCTCAAGTAAAGGCTATGCCATATAGTATAAAAGGTAATGGGAGCGATGTTATATAATATAAAGTTGTCATTTGCTTTCAAAAGCAAGAGGGTCCAAAGTATATAACTTTAATTAGTTAATGCCGCTTTAACTTTATATTTGCACACACGTATACATACACACAATATATACATACATGGTAGTGAAATAACTTACCCAAATCCAAGCCTATAACAAGCTCGATCGCAACAAAACTCAAGAACCACTTTCTACCATCTCTAAAAGCATAAAGATCTAACCTCTAACATATCTAAGCCAAGCCTTCCTCTCCTTCCTCAAGCTAATGGCCTTATCTAGCTTCCCCATTTTTCCAACTTCCTTCCACTTTTGACTTTGGATTCTTGCTTCTTAAGGTGTTATATGATGTTGGTGAAAGTTTGGTGGAGTTTGGAAGAGATTTGAACTAGTTAAAGAAAGATTAGTGAAGAACAAAGTGGATTAGTGCTAATCCACTTCCACCATTTTTAATCTTTTTAATATTTTCAAGCTTTAATATTTTATGAAGTGTTTAAAGACCCTAAGACCTCCCTTTTGTTAAGCTAAGAGATACCCCCCCCTCCCGTATGCTTTGCAGGCTTTTAACTTTACGCTACATTTTTCTTTAGCAAATTACCCTTTTACCCTTACGCACAAAATATTTTCCCATGACATCAGTCACGACATCATCAAGACTTTATTTTTCATAAATTAAAATTACTTTTGTTTCATATTATTGATTTCCTAAGTGTTTTAATGTATGTAAAAAAGTTTGAACAACTTCTGACGAGTAAAAAGCTTTTTATTGATAAAACGATTTTCGGTAACATCATAGGTATTTCTTCAAGATAACTACTTTTGTAAACATTTTTCCAAAACAAGTTTAACATCATAAGTTATGATTTAAGTGGGGGTTAACAAGGTTATTAGATCATATTAATCATATTTAATCCAGGATTCAAATATTTTAATAATTCAGATATTTAAATACGAAGTGTCCGAAATTCCCGATCGATACATTCTCCTCCACTTAGAATATTTTGTCCTCGAAATTCTAACACATAACAAAAGAAACAATCACATAGCACTACTTAACAGTATTCAAAATCGCTAGCAAACAAAACCCACGTTTGCCTAGGTTTAGAAACATTTTCATCGCATAAGGATGATAAACATTCTATTAAGAGTACCTTACGCTCAACAGCCTCAGGTTATTACTAGTCGATTACTCATGCTACCTCATTACAAATCGAAGAGCGATCACCTAAACTCCCCATAAGCCAACAAAACATAGTATGCCTATATTAAAGCTCATACGATGTGCATAGATCATCCGTACTTAATATCTCATACTTAATATCTGATCTGATCACTTGTTCGAATAAATTTCACTTCCGAGCTAGTATAGATCACTTGATCTCTCTAGTGCGGACTCTGATCAGATTTCTTGATTAGAAACCTCCATTCTCCTTACATAGTCATATACTATGATATAAAACTTTGGGATCATATCAAGAATCTGTATCAAGCATTCGTCGTTAAGAATCGAATGAAAAATCCTTGCTCGGACTAGTGCAAATCGCCTCGAAATCATGTACTGAATACTGGATCAAGAATAGTCATGTGAATAAAATGACCTAAGTACAACTTATGTATTTATTCTTTTGGTTTCCTAACTATACCAATTTCTTTTTAATCACATTCATTTATGCAAATAGTATGTTATTCAATACTAAAACCATTTATGAATCATTCCATAAAACATAACTTCAAGTTTATAAACATTTTATAATCTAGGTTCATACTCGTATAATACTCCACTACATCCTAAGAGTATATAAAAAACACCAAATTCATTTACCTATCATGAATGTTTCACAAATTTAAAACTTGTTTTAACTTACTACCTTCTCAATTCAAGTGTTACAAAAAACAAATTTTATATTTTTACGAAAACACTCAGCTTCAAGTTCTATAATAATTCAAAATTTTCGATTGTCCAAAATCATTGAAAATTTTGTTTTATGTTAACAAATGAAAACTACCAAATAACATATCATAACATGATGCACATACCATACTATCCTAGTGTATAGGATACATATGTCCAATAAATAACTTATCAAAGTTTCAAATTATTTATTATACACACTTAACCCAAAGAGGAAAACATGAAAAGCTCCAACATTAATTATGGGCTATGCCACTATCACTTGGGCCCCCAACATAGCATAAATTCAAACCTTTTCCATATAAAAAGTTTATTTCAAAACCATTATAAAACCACTCTATACCTTATCTCAAATTTCTTTAAGGAAAAACTTTAGAACTTAACACTGGGTCTTATTTCAAATCAATTGAAATAATAATACATCAATATATTTTTTGCATATCAAATCATACTTTCAAGATTAAACCAATTTTTTTTTACCAAACCACTCTGCAACATCCCCCACTTTGAAACCCTAAACTATATTCTTGTCATAACGATGAGAACCTGGTATATGTGGTTCATTTTAGTTATATTATTGCCTCTTATGCTTTATATCTATGTGATTGTTATATGTTATCATATGCGTTGTGAGATATACGACAAGTTCTACCTTTGGAGTTTGCTACTTTGCCCCTTGAGATCGCTTTGCATCGGTCGGGCACTTTTACAAGGCACTAAACAAGTATATAAGGCACTAAAGGTGTAGGGCAATTTCACAGGCGATGACATCGTTAATTTTTTTTAGATTTACGACGACGTTGGACGAAGGCGTGACTAAGACAATAGTATCAAGGAGGATGAGATTGACGACAATGAGAATTTTATTTTGGGATTAGGTGTTGTTTTATTTTTTTTTAGTTGTGGACTAAGAAGTATTGAGTTTGTTTTTGTAGGTAATAAGGGCCATGACATAAGGAGCAGAAATTCCCTATTCCTTTTCAACACTATATATTTTTATATTAAAAAAAATATGAAGTCGTTAAGGCATCGGCTTTCCTACACCTTCCAGCTCCACATGTATACTTTTTTCAATAATACAATTTAAAGTTATCTATAATTTATTGTAATTATAATTTTAGTTTTAATTAGTATCACTACATAGCATATTAGTTAAATAATTTTAGAATTTATGTTTAAGTTTAAAATTACTGTAGTTTAATTTTATTAATTTTATTGCTAAACGGTTTTAATTTTTTTTTTCAAAATTGTATAATTTACTATAATTTTATTTTAATAAATATTAAATGATATATAATTTAAATAGTACTTATTTTAATCTAAAAATTTAATTTAATTTAATTATTTAAAATTTAAAATAATATATAATTGTTGTAATTTTAGTAAATATTACTAATTGTTAAAATGATACGATATATTTAAGCTTTTCAAATAATGTTAATGATCTTATACAGTTGAATTATGAGAATCCCAAAACGTAAGCAGAAAAGCTAGTTCTAACTGATATTTTTTGATAAGTTATGAATAGGTTCTACCGAAAATTACAATTAGCTTAAAACAACAGTCCTATTTACGTTTTGACTTTCCAAATTCTAAACTTACAAAATTTTAGTATTGCATGAAAACCTTAAAATAAATATATAATATCAAATATTTTTATAAATAAATAATATATAAAATAATAACAATTGTTATCTAAAGAAATTCACATATATTTATTTAAATAAATTCATGTATATTATGTAAAACTAGTAACATTTATTATTTTGAAAAATTAATACAATATAAGGTTTGGAAAAAGAAAATAATATTTAATAATAATTTTATGCTAATTTCTTACGACTCTGTCGTGTCTTTCCAGCGTTTCGCCGGTGGTTTTATGTTAGTTTTTTTTAAATATTTTAAGACAGTATAAATTAGTTATTAGTATATAATTCATTATGGAATTTTTTTATTGTATATAAACTAGCATATAATTTATGTCATATAATTCGTAGTATATAGTTACAGTGTATAATTTATATCATATAATTTGTAGTATATAGTTACAGTGTATAATTTTAAATTTATTCATATATTATTTACAATATATCATTTTAGTCGTATATAGCTTACCATTTGTGACGTTATTGCATTGATTTTGTAGAAATAAATAAATAATATCTTGATTTTAAAATAGTATAATACTCATTGTGTACGCTATTGACAAATAAAAATGATGATAGAAAAATTTATAATCGAGTATCAAAGCTACAATTTATTTACAATATAAAGAATTATCAAAAAGAAATCCCGTCTTTGTTAAGATTTATCGCAGCGGCTTTGGAAATTTCAGGTAAAATATGATGCAAATATCAGCGTAAAGCATGCTATACGTAGTTTTACCACCGTAGACAATTAGCTTCGAATTGTCAACGTCTTTGCAGCAATATATTAATTAACGCACTACAAGAGAAACCGGCTATTCCAACGGCTTCAAGCCTTTGGCGGCCGTTGGGAGCCGTTGGAAAAGCCATTGAAATAGCATTCACGCTTTCCAACGGAAGCAACGGGGCTATTCCAACGGCTTTTCCAACGGCTTCAAACGGCGTCTAGCCGATGGAGGCCGTTGGTTTAAAATGACCAAAGAGCCGTTGGTAGCCGTTGCTAGTCTGGGTGAATTTTTTTTTATAACAGCAAGCCATTCACCTTCCAACCACACACAATCAATATATATCCATTTACATTCCATTTCCACTCCATTTCACATATATATCACATATCCAACACATTATACCACAAACAATATAAACAACCAAAAATCAACATCAAACATTACATTTTCAAACGAAACTCCAAGTCAATATGTACATAAACAATAAAACCCTCACTAACTCCAACTCCATATTCAAGTCAATATATATAATGCAAACACTTAAACCCCACCACCTCAAAGTCAATATACACACAATAACCATCAAACACAATCCTCACCTCCTCAAAATCAATATATACAATAACCAACCACAAAGACAATAATCATCATACCTCTCAAGCATCATCATCACCTCCGGAAGCACCAGACGACGAAGGGAAGAAACCATGCCATGCGCGTACTCCGCTAAACGTTGATTCAACTGCTCCATTTGTATAGCGCAAAGACGGTCCTGCTCTTGCAGCTGCTCAACCATGGCTCTAAGGTCTTTTATTTCAGCTTTGTCACACGCCTTTTGAGCTGACCGAACCTGCAAATAAAATGTGAGATGTTCACATATGTATTATAATCATTTTCTTAAGCAATGCATATTTTAAAATATAGAAACGCAAATGATGTGATCTTAAGCAATGCATATACCACAAGGAAATGCATATTTTATTAAATGATAATGGTGCAGGATGATAATGGTGCATTTTGTTTTTTGGTTCATGTTTTTGGTTCCTAATGTAAAATAACGAACCCTTTTCTTGGAATATATACCACAAGGAAATGGATTCTTTTTAATATAATATATAGGTGTTAAAAGTATTCTTATATATATTTTTTTGGTTCATCCATTTTCATCACATATCTTTGTATATTTTTCCTTTTTTACTTATCTAATATTTATAAATCACGTATATGTTAGATTTAACTCAGGTAGAAATCATCATATGTATAGTATATCTATAGGTTAATTTATTAAATATAATATTGCAATGTTTATAAGATTACCGCTTGGTTTCCATAGCCATAGCGCCTATTCTGCTGCGTCGGACCCATAATAACGTCGAAAATATTATCTTGCTCCTCTACCGTCAACTCATCGCGATCCGGTCTGAAAGCAGCTCTGCCCGTGCCTCCTGAAAATTTGCCTAAAATAAAAAACAATTACAGGTTAAAATTAGTAGAATAGGATTTAAACTTATCGATATTAATAAAACAAAATTTAAAATATGCATACATATGCAGCCGTCGCCTTATCATCATCATCCCACTGATATGTAATATTGCTAGCATTGTCTGCTTGTCTTGATGCGTGGGTGTGGGTAAATACCTCCATCATAGACACGGGACGTCCAATCGATCTTTCCTCCAATAAATAATTTATATATTTTAATTTTTCATAGCTAATTACTGAACTGATTAATATACAAAATGGAATAACGGTTTAGATTCGTAATTGATAAATTTACCAAGTCCTCACGGTGATGCTGAAAAAACTTAGATCTGCCACGATGCGTTACAGGATTCCTACTTCTATTGGCAAAGTTCCTCTCCGACTCCACCTGCAATTTAAATTGAATATTATATTTACTAATTGCAGAGTTTTTTCACTTCATAATAATTTTCGCACATTAAATTATCTGATGGCATATGGTGTTTAGCAGCTTGTACAACAGCCGTAAATACGGCTTCTGTGAGGTTGTACTTTGATTTCATTGCAATGCACTATGCAGTTGCCGATAATTGAGTGTCGCTAGTACATCCATTCCAAAAAGGTTTCTTAGCAGCATCCAATAAATCATATATTTTTTCGCTCCAACATTTGGTTCCTCTTCGACGTTAACATCATCGTTATTAATTTCAATAGTAGGGAACATTGATCGTGCTGCATCTTCAACCATATGTTCTATGAGATTCGTCGTACCAACTTCATCACTAATGACCTCTATTGACTGTTCTTCGTTACGTGTTATAATTTCTCCATGACGATCCCACACCAAATAATTGGTTACGAAACCATATTGGCGCAAATGAATCCTAACCATATTCGGTACTAAATGCTTAACAATTTGCACCTGCTACGTGGACAACGAATTTCTACGTCGTTTCCAATATTACTTAAAGCAAATTCGACAAACACATTTACCCCGTTAAGAAAATGTTTACTTATTGAGCCTCTCATTTCTCTTCTTTGATACATCCAACTCCAATCAATAAAATAATTGATCATTTTTCCTACTGTAAAACCTATGATCAATAGTAAAAAAAATTATTAATCAAATTCGATAAACACATTTAGATTTTACTGTTTTTTATAATCCATTTTTTTTAAAAAAAACTCAACCCAGAGCCCTGATGAAATCGAAGGGATGAGATGAGCTCCCCCCTAGCCTGGTCCGACCACAGACAGGAGGGTTTTAAGCCAGCCCATCACAGAGATTTGATGCCCCCAACTCGTTTATAAGATTAACGGGGACCCACCTCCGTGCCTTTGGAATGGGAGTAGGGCAGACGGGAATCGAACCTACGACCTGCTTACCAGGAAGCGAGTATCTTACCACTGCGCCACTACAAAGTTATATTTCTTGCTATTTTGTTTACATTTTTGTACCTTTTGTGATGGTCGGTCATCCTACTTCCCATTACAAACACAATAGTAATTACATTTCTTAAATCATATCATTATAAACGATTTCCCAATATTTCGGCAACACTTCCCCCGTGTTCCTTGTATCGTACACATATGCATGTACACAAGGAACGAAAAGGAAATGTCGTCGAAATTTTGTGAACCGTTTATAACGATATGATTTACGAAACGTAATTACTTTATAGTGTTTGTAACTTATCCAATACAGGGACAAATCCAACAAATATTGTATCAGATGAATATGAATATACGTTTTGCAATAAAAACGAATATTCGTACAACGATCATTTACAACACTTGTCAGACGGGGCCAAAAATTCACTAAGGGATTTAAATTTTGTTTATATGTTACCGTTTTATTAAATATATAAAATAAAGCATATTATGCATTATATTATTTATATTCTACTATTTTATTAAATATATAGTAAATTATATGATTTTTACTATTTCGCAAAATATATAATTCATGTGTATATATATACTAAATTATATACTTAACTAATGCTAATATATTTTGTAAAAGATATAATTCATGTTCGTACAATATTCGAATAATTCATGTTTGCCTAATATTTTACAAAACATACACAAAATAATTTAAATCAATCCTAACTAATCTAACGCTAACTCAAATGCGCATTTACACTAAATTATCAACATATGTACATATGTGCATAATATATATACACAAACAATTTGGACATTTGGATGGTAATAATTGTAATTAGCACTTAGTTTGGTATAATAAACAATCAATAGACCATTAGATACAACTATAACAACAAATTAAACACAAAATTAGCAAAATTTAAAATTTTAGAGTTTTAGACAAAACCTGATTTTGGAGTGTATTTGGATGGAGAGAGGCCGCTGGTGTTGATTGATGGTGTCGGAGTGGCTGCCGGTTGCGTGGGGGAGGCTGGGAGCAAGAAAAGAGGAGGAGTGGAGGAAGATGGTGAAGGATTTGGGTTTTTTTGTGATAGGAGGAGAGAATGAGGTTTGCTCTCGGCTCGCTGCAGGTTTACACGAATAATTCCAACGGCTTCCAACCACTACAAGGATTACTGTTTATTCCAACGGGGGGGCGCAACGGCCGCCAACGGCATTGACCAACGGCTTCCAATGGCAAGTATTTTCCGGATTATTACCAAGAGATTAAAAAGATAGTCGTTGGACGCCGTTGGAAAATGCCGTTTGCGGCCGTTGGTAGCCGTTGGAAACCCGAACCAAAATAAACGGCAGCAGCTTCTTCTCCCCCATTTCGTTTTTCACCAAATTTTTTCCCAAAACCCTCCATCCTCCTCCCCAATTCGCCACCCACTTCCATTCCAACCTCCAACGTCACTCGGTAGCATCTATAAGCCCTCTCCAACCCCTAATCTTCTCCAATCAAGGTATAAACCCTAATTCCTTTTTTTATTAAATTAGGTAATTTAGTGTTAGATTTGCAAATTATATGTTTGTATTGACTATTGTATGTGTAGTTTAGTTTATTGATGCTTAATTTTTATTATTAACCTATGTATTGTAAGTTAATTGTATATTATAGTATGTTGTATGTATGGTGTATAGTGTATTGTGTGTATAGCGTAGTGTAGAATGCTGCTTGTATGAAAATATAGTGCGATAAGTTGAATGATGACATTAGATTAGAAAATATCGAAAATGATATTTAATTTTATAATATACGGTTACTTTGATTTTTTTTAATAAGTAATATAGTGTAGTAATTTTATAATGTACGGTTAAAAAATATCGAAAATGACAGTAAGTATAGTATCGAACGTCAATTTTTTTTTATAAATATAATATGTTACAGAATATGTAATATATTCGAAAACCCTTAGAATGTTTTTCGGCCCCGTCTGATAAGTATTGTATATGATCGTTATGTGGATATTCGTTTTTTTAACAGAACGGACATCTATATTCATCTTATACAGTATTTGTTGGATTTGTCCCTGTATTGGACAAGTTACGAATACAATAACGTAATTAAATCGCGTAAATTATTTCATTTTAAATGGTTCACAAAATTTCGACAGCGCATTGTTTATGTTCCCTGTGTACACGCAAATGTGTACTGTTCAGGGAACTAAAGCGAAGCGCTGCCGAAATTTTGTTGAATCATTTAAATTGAAATAATTTATGCGATTTAATTACGTTATTGTATTTGTAATGGGAGGTAGGACGACCCATCACCATAGAGTCAATGATCAGTTATTATAAAATTCACCTGTAAACTGTTTTAATAATATGTCAATGCAAATTAATATCGTACTTTTTAACTATATACGTAGGTTAATGGACAATTATTTTACTGATCGGAGCTGGATGTACAAAAAACGAAGAGTTGAAAGTGAAACGTCAATTAGTGAACATTTTAATAATGGTGTTCGCGTATTTATTGATTTCGCTTTAAGTAATAACGGAAACGACAAAGAAATCCGTTGTCCATGTACTAAATGCAAATTGTTAAAGCATTTGGTAACAGAAATGGTAAGAGTTCATTTGCGTCAGTTCGGTTTCGTGTCGAACTATTTGGTTTGGGATCGTCATGGAGAACCGTTAGCATCTAATCGTGTTGAAACTGAGGAGGTATTGAGTAATGAAATTGATACGACAAATCTCATAGAACATATGGTTGAAGATGCTGCACGTTCAATGTTCCCTGTTTCTCAATTAACCAATGACGATGGTAATACTGAAGACGAACCAAATATTGGTGCAAAAAAAATATATGATTTGTTAGAAGCGGCGAAGAAACCCATTTGGGAAGGTTGCACAAGCGGAACCCAATTGTCAGTGACTGCTGAGTACATTGCGATGAAATCTAAATACAACCTCACAGAATCTGGATTTACAGCTGTTGTACAAGCTGCGAAACGGCATATGCCTCCCAATAATTTAATGTGCGAAAATCATTATGAAGTAAAAAAACTAATGTCGGCTTTTGGTTTACCATATCAAAAAATAGATACATGTCTAAACGGTTGCATGCTGTTTTGGAAGGAAGATATCAATCTTAGACATTGTAAAATATGCAATCAGGAAAGGTACAAACCAAGAAAGAAAAAGGGAAATGAAGTCCCGTATAAGCGTATGCATTATTTACCAATTACTCCTAGACTTCAAAGGTTATATGCATCTTCTGTAACTGCGCAACATATGAGATGACACAGTATGAGAATACGAGAGGAAGGTACGTTAACACACCCAGCTGATGGGGAAGCATGGAAGCATTTTGACCAAAAGTATCCTGATTTTGCATCCGAGAGTCGTAATGTTAGACTTGGTTTATGTACGGATGGATTTTCACCATTTTCTCAATTTGGTTCTAAATATTCATCCTGGCCTATAATTGTCACACCTTATAATTTACCTCCTTGGATGTGTATGAAAACTCCATACATGTTTCTTACAGTTGTTGTTCCTGGTCCTGATGATCCGACACAAGGAATCGATGTTTATTTACAACCTTTGATTGAAGAATTAAAAACATTGTGGTACGAAGGAGTATAAACATATGATATTTCTAAAAAAAAACTTTCGCATGTATGCTTCTTTGTTATGGACAATCAGCGATTTTACTGCGTATGCAATGCTTTCAGGTTGGAGTACGGCTGGTCGCCTAGCTTGTCCTTACTGCATGGAAGAAACAAGAGCATTTCCTTTACCTCATGGAAAAAAATTTTCGTGGTTTGACTGTCATCGATGTTTTCTTCATGTTAATCATCCATTTAGAAGAGATAAGAAAAACTTTACAGCTAATAGAGTTGAAACTTTAAGCGCACCTACGGTTTGGTCAAGCGAAGATATTTATGAACTTGTAAAGGATTATCCAAAAATACATGAAACCGGAAAGCAAATTGAAATTCAAGGTAAATCATCGATTCATAACTGGTGCAAACAAAGCATATTTTGGGAGTTGCCTTATTGGAAAAATCTCCTGATTCGTCATAATATTGACGTGATGCACAATGAGAAAAACGTGTTTGATAATGTGTTTAATACAGTTTTGAATGTCAAGGGGAAGACGAAAGATGATTTGAAATCAAGGCGTGATATCGAAGTATTATGTAATCGTCCTGAGCTTCATATGAAACCAAATGAAACAAAAAAGCCAAAAGCGTGTTATGAGCTAGACAATAATCAAGTTAAAATATTTTTAAAATGGGTGGAAGGATTAAGATTCCCGGATGGTATATCTTCTAATCTTCGTAGATGTGTGGACTATAAGAACAATAAACTTAGCGGGATGAAAAGTCATGATTGTCATGTTATGATGGAAAATTTATTACCCGTCGCTTTTAAAGAACTATTGCCCATAAAAGTTTGGACTGTTCTAACAGAACTTAGCCTGTTTTATAAAGAGATTTGTTCTACTACATTAAAAGTTGATCGTCTACGTAAACTTGAGGAAGAAATCCCGATATTGCTATGCAAATTGGAAAAAATATTTCCTCCTGGTTTTTTCAATGTTATGGAGCATTTACCTATTCATCTTCCATTTGAAGCACGTCTTCGAGGGCCTGTGCAATATGGATGGATGTATCTATTTGAAAGGTATATTCATATTTAGTTCATTAAATATTGGTTTAATTATATGTATAAAAAAATTGATTTAAAATAATTTGAAATAGATATTTAAATCATCTAAAGAAAAAAGTGAGGCAGAAAGCTCGAGTTGAAGGCTCGATTTGCAAATCATACATTGAAGAAGAAGCTTCATTTTTTTTCTCTCATTATTTTAGTGACCATGTGAACATATCATTTGAAAGTGCTCCGCGTAATGATGAAGGCATTGATCAAGACGATTGTCAATCGACTATATTTATTTTTAAAAAGCATGGTCGGCCTTCTGGTAAATGTGTGGAAGTATGGTTGGATGACAGAGATTATCACGTAGCACACACATATATTCTTCTCAACTGTGCTGAAGTTGCACCATTTGTTAGGTAATATACTTATATATGTAACATTTCTTGTATCTTAATTAATAAATATACAAATATGCACACATGTATCTTAATCAAAATATAACATTTCTTGTATAATTGCAGTATTTACGAATCACAACATCCGAACGGAGATATCAGCAAAGAATTCTCTAAATGGTTTTCTAAGTACGTTTTTGATACGACAAATGGTGTTGTAGACGAAGGATTGAAACATTTAGCTTTGGGACCAAAAAGGATAGTCAAGACCTATCCAATATTCTTTGTGAATGGATATAAATTTAATACCAAAGAATACGGTGCTGAAAAATTAACTAACAATACTGGTGTATTTGTTAAAGGTAGTGATGATCCAAATGATCATATACATGATTTTTATGGCGTGCTAACCCAAGTTTTGCAATTGTCGTATTTCACACGACCTGCAGAAGAAGTATTTTTGTTTAAATACAGCTGGTTCAGCAACGTTCCAGGTTCTGGAATAAACGTGCATCCAAAATATAATCTTATAGAAATAAAACATACTTCGCATTATCATAACTACGATCCTTTTGTACTTGCCAAACAAGCTCTTCAAGTTTATTATGCTTCTTACCCATCTCTAAGAAGAGATAAAGTAAATTGGTCGGCCGTTTTTAAAACAAAGGCAAGATTTACATTTGATGGACGGAACATTCCCGATGAACAAGCTTACCAAGCAGATATCGAGGAAAGTAGAGGAATAATAATAACAGATGATCAAACAGATTTTGGACCTCTAAATGATGATTCAAATGCATTAATTGAAGCATTTGAGAGTACAGAGGAACAAAATATAGAGTACGAAACAGAGTCTGAAACCGAAACTGACGAGGACTGATCAATAATCTACATTTTGAAGGTAATTATATTTAACATTATAATGTTTTCATTAAAAATGTTATGCTAATGTATGATATGTGGCACGTACTCTTCTTATGTTATGCCATAATGTATGTTTTACATATAGTCATTTAATGTTCTCATATAATGTTTGTCTGTAACATTTTCTATAGATATGTTTTTACGTAGACGATCTGGGTCTACACATTCTGGGTCTCCCTCCTCTTCACAGAGAGGGACTATTCGTCCTGCAGATCGTGATCGCGCTGGTCCATCAGAGGAGATGCCACGCACTGCAATTTGGCTAAAGCCAAAAGCCGACGGATCTGGGTAAGTATTAAGTTTCAAAATTAAATTTTATTCTCGTACAGTCTATTATAAGTATAGTAGTCATAAAATAGTAAATGCTTTTTTTTCCTGTTAAACACAGTGGTTTTACGTTAGAGCCATCAAATATAGTTCTTTCATTATCTAAGCGTGCATACCAGAGTCGGATGAATGAATGTTGGCCCAAATGGTCCTTGATTCCAGAGAACGTGAAGGAAGCTATTTGGCAGGACTTTTTGGTATGAGTGATATTACTTGTTAGGTTTAAATATCTAATCATGTTTACACTACGCATAAAAACTATATAACTCTTATGTAATCAAACGTGCAGGGCCATGTGGACATCCAGGATGCAGATCTTTCCGCTGTATAGCGTCATTGGCAGAGTAAAATTGCAAAGAACTATAGAGAGACTTTAAATGCTGTGAAATCAAGTGGAAGCAAGCCAAATTGGATGAGCGCTGTTGTGTGGGAACAGTTTATCCGCTGGTGGGCCAATGAGGAATTTCAGGTAAATTTAGCATATATTTAATTTAAATTGTTCTACGCAAATAATATTTAAATTAAAACTATAAAACAATTTTTTTTTCAACTTAAATTTGCAGAAAGAGTCAACTAGGAATTCTGCTAACAGGAGCAAGAACCCCGTCACACATCGCGGTGGTTCTAAGTCATTCCAGCATCACCGCGAGGACTTGGTATATTTATTAATTAATATAAACATTTATATAAAAATATTTAATATATATATTTATATGTGCATATTTCAGGAAAGACAGCGCGGTGGTCCTGTCAGTCGTTGGGATGTATTTGCGCATACGCATGCGGTGACTCAGATTGACGATTCAGGCTCATATTCGTACACCTGGGAAAGTAATGACAAAGCAAGGACCGCATATGTAAGTATAAGATAATGAACTAAAAGTTTTAAGTCTATTAAAATAGCATTATCTAAATTCAATTGTATTTTGCATACTAGGAAAAGTTTCAGGACGCACGGACATTGATGCTCCAGGACACCGGAAGAGCAGAGTTGACCATTGATGAGGAGAACGCAATATTTGAGTCTGTCATGGATCCAGCGACCCACGGAAGGCGCTTTGGATTTGGAAGCCAATCGGTAATTTAATTTAAATTTAAAATAATTTTTATGAAGCATGTTCATTTCGATATCATATATATAAACACTTTAAATGTGAGCTTAGCTAGAGTAAATATTTAAACGTATTTACACATATATTTACACATATTTACTAATATTTACAGGTTGACGTAGTGCAGAAGAACTACCAGAGGGCTCAAGATAAGGAGGAGATCGCACAGCTACGAGCTCAGATCGCCACGCTTCAAGACCGCGATCGCCGCCGTGAAGAACAAATGGAGCAGCTAAACAATAAAGTGGCGGAGTTCATGGAGCAATACGGGCGGTTTCCTTCCTCCGGTGGTTCTGCTGGCGAGTGAGTTGAGGTATGTTTGAGATGTTTTCTTATGTGTGGAGTGGTGATGGTTTGTATATATTGTTGTATAGTGTTAGACATTTGGTGATGGTTTGGATGTGTTAGGCATTTGGTGATGTGTTTGGATGTCTTAAACATTTGGTGATGGTTTGGATGACGATTGGTGATGGTTTTTTATGTGTTTTGTTTGTATATATGATGACGGTTGGTTTTGATGTAGAAACTAATTTGATGGATGTAGAATTTAGTTTGTTTTGATGGTTTGGTTGTTTATGTGTATGATTTGATTATTATATTGTGTTTGGTTATATATATGTGATTGTTATTGAATATACGCTCAAAATGGAGCAGTTTTGATATTTATGATATTGTGTGTGGCCGGAGGTGAGTAGTAGGTGCTGGGTAAAAAAAAAGTTTCAGATTTCCAACGGCTTCCAACGGATACCAACGGCTATTTGGTCATTTATAGGCAACGGCTTCCAACGGCTACCAACGGCCATAACCAACGTTTTCCAACGGCGTACCAACGGCAAGTTGGTCAACGAAGTTTGCCACGTGGCCAGATGAGCCGTTGGTATAACGCCGTTGGAGGCGTTGGAAGCCATTGGAAGGCGTTGAATTGTATTCCAACGGCTTCCAACGGCTTACCAACGGCCGCCAACGGCTTGGAGCCGTTGGAAAGAGCTGTCTCCCTTGTAGTGAACGGCCACAAACAATATTTTTACAACGGTTACCAACGACTTGTTAAAAAATAACTAGCCGTTGGAAATTCCTATTGGCGGCCATTGAAACTCTGTCGTGGCTATATACTGTAGTTCTAATAGTGACGATGCATCAGGAAATTTTGGATGAAATATATATAACCTATATGAAAATCACTAAGCAGAAAATAGGCGAACATTAACTTGAAGGCTAAGCACTATGATCTTGAATGTATAATTTATTTACTATAGTCAAGTGTTTAATTAGACACTTGTGCAGTCAATAAATTTTTGTTTTTGCCGACCGATCTTCTTCGTGGTATCTACCCTTGGGATACAAAGTGATGTAGAAGCACGAAAGAAAAAAAATATCCTCATGGTTTTGAATATAAGATTCCGTATATAATTTTAGTTATAGGTATTCCAATCAATATTAGTTGGTACAGGGTTGAAATCAATACTATTTACTAGTCATCGAGAACAAACTTGTAAGAGGAGACTTCCAAATAGACTAATATAAGGATCACGTCTACTATTATATAACGTTTCTGTGTATGTTATCTTTGTCATTAATATTATCATAATTTATTAAATATAGCCACCTCCAAATTAACAATCTTAGTGCATGATGAATGCATTATGTGACAAGGTGAGTGAATATATACAAGTTAGCATTTCCCTATATACAAATCTAATTTGTCAATTTAATCTTAAATTATGTGACATCTCTTGGCTAGGTTACATCATCTATCATTCTCCGTTGAAAATGATTTTCTATCCAATTCTACTATTATATAAGTTACGTACTAATCGATCAATTAATTAATTTGTAGTTGAGCAAATCTTTAGCTTATAGTATTATATATTTATAACCTTCCATTTTCAATAAGTTAGTTGGCTGGCCATCCATGAATCAGTTCGGTCCGCCGTTTATTAATTGTCTCGTGCCATCTATAGTCCTAGTTATACAATTGCTCAAGACAACATGTATTAAAATGGACAATACGTATAACACAACATGTTTAAAGTAAATAAGGTTATGCTTATCGAATCCAGAACGTAATTTAAATTTCTTCGAAATGAAGAAAAGTTATAACTAGAAACGCATAGATTTTGTATGTAAATAATGATAAGTGCATGTACGCGCATGAACATTCGAATACCAGCCTAAGATAATAGAAGTTTAATTAATTTTGCCAACAAAACTTTAATACTAAACTACGCTTAGCAAAAGATAATCTAAAATGATTAAGCTTTAAAAATTAATAATATTAATTATTAAAATAAAAAACAACCGTGCGTGGACCTCATGACAGTGGGTCCCACGACATAAGACCACAAACACCGGGACCCACACATGCTGTTTCAATGGGACCCACAATTCACGGTTCGTTCACGTCAATCACGAGCCCCACTTCGTGCCACGTGTCCCTTACTTCTGACAGCTCGCCACGTACGAACA
Source organism: Allium fistulosum (assembly GCA_030737815.1). Taxonomy (NCBI): domain Eukaryota; kingdom Viridiplantae; phylum Streptophyta; class Magnoliopsida; order Asparagales; family Amaryllidaceae; genus Allium; species Allium fistulosum. Next base: position 1,262,458,982 of record CM060901.1, read on the forward strand.
GCTATTCATGCATCCCTCAAAAAAACGTCCTTTTTCTAATCGTTTTACCACAATACCCCTTTCCATAAAAAGCATACAAATGCATTGTACAACGTTAGCTGACAAAATACACATAATTAATTAGCAAATTTTTTAACACATTAATAATATTTATATGTTTTCTCATCCTTTCTCTCTCCACCACCAAATCTTTTGCAATAAAACCCACCGTCACTCATTCATTTTGCATGTTCTTAACTTTTCATTTTTTTTCCTTTCCCCCCTCTTTATATCTGCCATTTTCTCTCCTCTATTTTTTAAAAGTAAATACAAAACTCATTTCAATGGCAGTTGAAGCACAACATCTTCACTTCTCCCCTCAAATTTGCAAAAACAGGTAAATCACATAATTTCTTCTCTCTTCTCGAAATTTTCTCATATATATTCACTTCTCTAACTCATCTTATTCTCTCCCTACAGCGCCATGAATTCCATTGAAAATCAAGCTCCTCTTCTCTACAGCAACATGCAAAATTCAACGCTGCCTATTACAAACGAAAGTAGCAACGGATTCGTCTGCAACAATCAATTCATAAACGCTTCGTTGTTGCGTAAAAGATCGGCCGATGCTCTTCTCAACGATGAAGTTTCTTCTCACGTTTACGCTTACATGCTCGATATCGACCGCATCATCGCTCAACATGTACTTTTTCTTCATCCCTTTTTCGACTTTAAACTTATTTCATTATTATTACGACGCATTGAATTAACTATAATTTGTGAAACAACTCAGGTGGTTAACGTGAAAACCGAGCTGCTGCAAAAGAGAAGAAGATTCGAGAACCAGATCACAGCGGCAGTAACCGAGGAAGTGATGAAGAAGCTGAAAGCAAAGGAGGAAGAGCTTGTGCAGTTAAAGAGATTAAACTACGCCATGGAAGAAAGAATGAAGAATCTAGTATTGGAAAGCAATGCATGGAAGTATTTGGCGCGGAGCCATGAATCGACTGCTGCTGCATTGAGCACCAATCTGGAACGTTTGCTAGCGCAGAACGAAGTCGTGAACGACGATTCCGAATCGTGCTGCGGGGATAACTACTCTTCGTCGAATTTGGTGGAGAATTGCAAATTCGAGAGAAGATTGTGCCTGAATTGCAAAAGCGGTGAACCCTCCGTTTTGCTGTTGCCGTGCAGGCATTTGTGTTTATGCGCCGTTTGTGGTCCTGCGATTAACGTTTGTCCGGTTTGTAATTCGTGCAAATCTGGGAGTGTTAATGTAAATTTGTGCTGAAACAGTTATAATTTCATAGGTTAGTTGGTTATGTTATTGGTTTCTCCTTTTTCCTCTGTTGAATTTGTTTCATTTTTGTTTAATTCAATAGATATGAATTTTATCATGCGTAGTTATATATACTGTGAGTGGATGGATAATTTCTATTCGAGAATTACGTGGATAATTTAACATGGTTAATTTTGGGTCGTAGTGAATGGAAGAGACGTCGCCGTCAAGCTAAAAGTTAAAAAGGAGAAAAGAAAAAAAATAAAAAAAAATGGGAAAGAATCATGAGCAAACAAACAGTACATAAACATGATGTACGACGTAGACTTTGTCCTATGCATCATCATTTGTTTGCGATATACATTAAAGTGCTACAAGTCAAATTTCCTACATTTTGCTTACATGACCCACTCAGCTAATAATTTATTGTGTTTCACTGTTTACGATTGTGCACTGCACATTTATTTTTGTTTTGTTTGATTCTGTGTAGCTGGTTCAGTGAAACAAAGATAAAAATACACATACAAGAAGTGTTCAAATTGTTTACTAATGCATCTATCTATGTTATTTCTAGTCAACAAAGAAATTTACTTTGCCGTTTAGGTTGAAATTAAAAATAAATTCGACTATATTTTACTGTATAGTAGCACTCAGGGGTGGTCCATTAATTTGGATGGACCATGCGATCACATAATATGGTCTTGATTCGATTGATATCATGTGATATGTGTGATCTCTTTTATTGTGGCTTATGTCATCGTTTTTATTTACCCATGTAGTCAGTAACTCGATAAATTTTTAGCCTCTAAATTACAAATTATTAATAATTTAATCGGTGAAATTATTATTAAGTCTACTAATTGAATTTATAATATTTTATCTTAGCAAGTGATGGAATGGAACAGTGAGCCAACTTCCTTGGATTTTGGCGGATGTGGGGCCCAGTAGTAAGTGGGCCCTAACTGCTCCCCACGAAAGGAGCAGGCATGCATCCACATGGGTGTTCAACAGTAGCCTTTTTCTCCATTAAATAAACATTGTACTTTGTAATTTTTTTTATATTTTTTTAATGTGAATACGCAATCTTTATTTTGTGTTTGCTAATTGTTTACGGTTAATGTATGAGGATGCTGCTGACATTAAAATAATCTAACTTGCCAGCGTTAATCACTTTCTTAAGTTTATCATCGTTATCGAATCAACATATTTAATACCTCTTTTAATTATTAGTCAAATACACTGTTGATTGGCATTTAATATTTGATTATATGAAAATTCGAGGATATCGTATTTTCACTGGTTTAGTTGGCCGTTTGGTAGTATGAATCATGTGCAAATGACATGAGGTAGCAATATATTAGCTATTCGGTACATGTTATAATGCATGATGTAATTAAATATGAGGTGAGATCTAAATATCTAATTAACGATAATATTAAAACTTTTCATGATGTTATTCTTTTGTTGTTATTTTTTTTGAAAGATTTAGTATTAATGTTGACAATGTGGAGCAGTTGAAATTCTTTTTTTAAGAATCAAAGAGAATTGACCGTACTAAAATAAACGGGATTTTTATTTTGATTAGAAAAACTGTTTTTTTTAATAATTTGATAAATGATAAATGGGGATAATTATGTATTGTGGTCCTCTAATAAAAATGGAGTACTTACCGTACTGGCATAGCGTGTTCGAAACCGAGTAATGAAGTACAAGTATAAACCACCAAATTCTAAGGTAAAACCAATTGTTACCATAGTCATATACTACATATATATAATATCCAACTCCACACACATGAGTCTACCGCATCTTTATAAATTGTGCTAACTCAGTTTCTCAAAAGTCCTGTTTAAATTGAAATATTGTATCACATAACGTTTTCATTTCTCAATGGGTACATCGACATTGGAAATCGACATATTGAGAGGTCCGCTGTATGACTCATAAGGTCAAATCAACTAGTGGATAGTTGACGATGCTGCTGGGAATGAGTTTGCTGTATGACACTCAAAATATACAATTTAATTGAAATAATATATATGTAACTCTGATAACTATGAAAAATGAAAACAGACAAAATACAAGGGTCCGTTTGGTTTCATTTTGTATTTTGAGTTTTATGTTTTTAACTTGAACTAAGAAATAACAAGAAATAAAAGAAGAAAATTTATAATTCTTAGTCATTGAGACAACCAACGGACAACGAAAGAGTTGGATTGTTTCCGTGCTTTTGTTTTCTCTCGAAACACGAAAAACAAAATAAACTTGTTTTCTATTTTACATGTTAATTTCATTTTTTAAAATTGTTTGTTTTTCAACAATACATACAACAGACACGATTTTATATTAACGAAAATACAAACTAAAAACGACAAGCCAAACGGGATCTAAGTTTAGACTAATAAACTAAAAAGTAAAGGTGTGGACATCACCTCTACGGTCAAAAGGCCGGACCATAGATCCAATTATAGAAAGATTTCTCCAGTGATCTCTAAAAGTTTAGTTAAACGATTACATTACTTCAGTGAAATAAATGCTAAATTACTGTCTGACACTTCAAATAATCAAATAGATGCAGAGGTATAAGGCAAAGACAGTACCAACGGTTCACACTGTTGGAACTGGACTAGCCCGCAGCGTAAGTTATGGGTGAATTTCAAAAATTTTACCCTATTGGATCTTTTATTGGGCTCATGAAGTCTAACTGAAATAGAACATTTATAAATTTCATTTAAATAAAATCATTTATTTTATTTAAATTCAAATATATTAAGATATGAAATTAATTTTATTTGATTTAGTTTACATGTATCATATACACATATGTGTGAGTGCTTGTGTAACATAATAATCCGTGAAAGGTATAATATGTCCATATGTAGATGTTGGGATTTACATCGCAACAGACATATTAGCTCATTTTGTATGTCATGTATGTTCTCCTAATATGTGCATGTATATGTGTTACAATACACACATATATGTATGTATAAATATATTATATATAATATATGAACATAAAACATTTACATATAGATAAATATATATATAGAAAGAGAGAGAACAATTATTAAAAATTATTTATAATTCAAAATTAACTTAGTTTTGCAAACATAATAAGTTTAGTATTTAGTTTGTATATATTATGAATAAAATAATGTTTTCATTCATAAATAATTAACATAAAATAATCTGTTGATGAAAAATTCAAATTTTAAAATTTCTGAAAATCTAGGATCATAAAATAGAGCTTAGGAAAAATCTGGAGATTTTTCAAAGTTGAAATATTATTTTTTAAAACAAATACATTGATTTCGGCAATAATTATTTAATACAAAATAATATATTATTAAAAATTCAAATTTTAAAATTTCATAAATTCTAGGATTATGAATGAAAGGTTACAAAAAATGTTGAAGAATTTTTCAGTTAAATTATTATTTTTAATAAACCATAAACAGTTTTTCTGAAATAATATTAATTATTAAAAATAATAAACTTTAATGGAAAAATCCTAAATATTTTCTATACGTTTCTGGAATGATATAATATTTTTAAAAAATATAAAATTGAATTTTTAATGTAATAATTATTTTATATATAATAAACAATTCAAAATTCAATAAATGTTAATTTAAAAATATGAATATATGTATGATAATTAATTTTCGAATTTGTAAATTCATATTATATATAAATAATCGTACTTAAATTTTTAAATCATATATATATATATATATCTTATATATGCATATATGTTATTATGAGAGAGAAATATACATTGATATGTGTGTATGTGTATATATATATATATGTGAATTTATTAATAAATATATATAAGACAATTATTAATGAAAAAAATTAATTTTGTACAGTAAACAACATTTGTCTATATATAAATCAAATCTTTAATAATAGTTGTAATAATTTTGGTGTCACACTTTTTTGGTATCAACGTGAACAACCAAAAAAACCCCTTAAATATTATCAAATCTTAATCATTTAAAAATAGGATCTAATATCAAACTTCTTTTACAAATTCAAACGCCCCTAAAAGTAGGATCTAACAATTACACATGCTTTACAAATTCAAAACGCTTCTAAAAATAGGATCCAAAATTAAAATTCCTTTAAAAATTCAAAATATTTCTTTACAAATATACAAATCTTAATATCACTTGAAAATAAAAAATCATTTTTTTGACTGATTTAAACATGTATAATGTGTAAGGAAAACAATTCACGCGCAAATCGCGTGCCGTAACACTCGTAGTATAATAAACAAATTATGCACATAACCAAAATGATTTGTGACAACTACATCTACTTACAAAATCTCACCTAACTAAACATATAGTAGCAATATATTTAAACAGATATCAAATTGCTCATTATAGGATCATAGAATATAATTTAATTACTGTAAAATGAATTAAAATTACCAATTTATTGATGCCTTTGAATCCACGTTGAAGCAATGACTTCCCTTCCTTTTACTATTCTTGATTCGTTAGATTGCAAGTCCGGAATCACAAACCTCTAACTATCGAATAGTATTATTTTAATTTGAAATATATTTGAGAATTTTGGAGTGGATTGAGAGCTATGTTTTAACCAGCAATGTAGAAGGTAATAGCGGCAAAAAAAGGTTAGTTATTATTTTAGACACACACACGCACACATAGGGTTGTATTAGAGAGAAACGAGAAAAACCTTTTTACCCATTCTCACTTGATCTCAACCCATTATCTCCAAACCAATTCCCTATGTTTTAGCTTCCCCTAGACATTCCCAAAACCAAAATTTTGCAGCCCTAATGATGGGCCTTAAACCCATCTAAGCCCAAGCTAAAATACTATGCAATTAAACCTAATGAAATAGTAAGTCAATTACAAATACATAAAAGTGTAGCTTCCTACTAATTGAATGAATAGTTTTGTGTTTTATGGGTACATCAAGGCTTATGAATGGTTGGATATGGATTTGAATAGTGGCATATCCGTATCCGCGATTATGGACGGATATATGATATTTTCCGTCTGGCTCACACCTGATAAATTTAAAAAAGTAAACAGAAAATTTTGGTTAATTATAAATTCAATTCAGTATTAAAAATGTTAAAAAAAATATATACTAAGAAAAATAATTTTAGATTGAAAATCTTACACACATTAATTTTTTAATTACGTAAATAAAATAGTAAATGATAGTTATTTAATGTATTAGAATATGTAAAAAAAATTTATAGTTTTGATAAAAACTGAATAGATAGTTATTGGATGCGAATATGATTATATCGGCATTTATATTCCTTTTTGAATAGCGGATAAGTTTTCATATTTGGAATACAAATACCCATTGGTTTTAGATTTTTGGAATAGTTATGGATAAGATTTTGGAATAGTTAGGGATAGCCCTATCTACTTGGTAAACTTATTCGTTTGTTAGGGACGCATGTTGTTTAATTATCCTATATGTTATCATCATGCACTGCAAAAACTTATTTTAATAATATAAAATGACATGCTGGAAACCATGTATCAAGAGTTTGACCTTGGATTAAGTAAATATAGGTGAGAAACCGAAGTGGGTAACGTGATTGGAGCATACTTTCTCAAAAACTTAAAATCAATATCCAATTCACATGGTCACTAATATTAAAAAATAATTATTTTATTTTTACTTGAAAGCTCGTGAACAATGAAAAGATATATATTTAAAATAATAATAATAATGTATAATTGCGATATTTCAATCAATTAAATTGGATCAGATCAAAAATTTATAAGTTTCAAAAATACATGCATACATCATAGTTATCCAATCCACCAACGCAATCAACACAAATATTAAACTCATACAAGTGGGGAGGAGAGGTTTGAACTTGAAACTGGAATGTATAGTCGGCCATATAATATTTGGTAAACATGTGACGTCGTCGTTAACCTCTTTGAAATTGGCATCACAGCATAAAAAAAAAAGAAAAAAAAAAGATTGGATATATATAGAGAAAACACATAGAAAATGAATGGAAAAGGACAAAGCGATAAGAGGTGAATGGAGGTTTTGTTGTTACAACTGTATTTTTGCATGCTTAATGATACCATCTTCATGTGCTTCTCCATCCCCACCCATTCCTTCTTCCCCACCTCCTTTGTTTTTCTCTGTGCCGTTGCTTCAAGGACAAATAACTCTCCTATTTCGGATCACCATCCAATATGAATCCTTTCATATACCTACCAATTAATATCACTCCAATGAACTCATATCATACGTACATGTTCTATAGTAATATTCATCCATACATATTATATTATATTGTTTTTATATATTAACATCCATTATGATTAGAAGAAGATCAGATTGGATGGATTAATTGTCGTCTTCAAAATGTTGCAATCTACAACCTCTCCATGAAGCAAGCAACAATAAATGGTGAGAAACCAAATGTATATGTATTGTTGTAACCGTTTATCAAGCTGTGGTTCCACAATTTTTAACCTTTTATTTTTATTTTTGGGTTATATTTCCAAAGTGTGAAGGATGTGGACAGAGAGGTCAATTTCATCAGTTGTATTCATTATTATATCCACTTATCATCTTTCTCCTGTTTTCGTGTACTGGTACAAAATATGCATAGTTTGGCGGTCCATTTGCCCATTTATATTCAGAGTATCTTAGGCCATCGCTTTGCTTTCACTTGTCATTTTTGGCCCACTTCCATTGAATTTGATGCCCCCCGATTGGTACTTCTCTGGACCATTTGTATTTTTGGAAGCACAACGTACATGACTTGATTTTTCCTTTTTTCTTACTTTTGATTGATTGGTTCCTTTTTATTTTATTTTTTTGCGAAATGCATCGTTTTAAAATTTGTCATACATCATGAATCGATTTGATGTTAAATAATCGTGTTTTCAATGTGAATGGAGAGGTTAAAAGAAACATCTTTCTATTTCAGAAATGTGCATTAATGAAAGTGGCCCCAATATAGACGACTATGACAATTCAAATGACCCGATCATATGTATGTTTACCACCCAAAATTAAATACCGAGTCGATTCAATCAGATGCTTACCCTTTTTTTCAACAAGATACAAATGTCAGCTGCTATCTCAGAAAACACTTCTCAATTATTTTAATGCATATCAACTCTCAACCATATTTAAACTTCCCTACAGTCCAAAAGTTACACTACATCACCGGTGTGTAATCTATGCATTTCATACCGCAACATTGTAAATGCACAGTTTTAATGTTTTGTATAATTATCAAAAAAATAAAAATCTGTTTTGTTCATCTATAGGTATACACTTTACCTTTTTCTTCTTATGCATTTATATATTTTCATATCAGGGGAAAAAAATAAAGTTCTGTCAACTCTTTTGATTTGATTTTTAATCATATAGTTTTTTATACTGTAAAAAAACTACAAGAAGAATAACAAACAATAAAAGAGTGAATGAACGGTTATTACTATTATATTATATGTAAAAGAGATAAGAGATGGGTACCATAGTTTTTAATTATAGTTAATTAATATATGTTCATTTACTTTTCCAAATTTCAGAATTTAAGTGGATTGCTCTAGCAAACTAATTCGAATGTCTTGTGATGAACTGCGCCAAAATTTACGTCCAAATGGGCCTACATGTCCTTTTATAACATGTTTACACTACAAACGGAATGCTTTGGAAATATATATTTCAACAGACTTGGGGAAAAGCCCAGCAAAACAGCTTAAAATGGTGTTCTGAATATATGAGGTACCGAGAACATTTTCCAGCCACACCGTTGATGATGGGAAATGCAGCAGGAGTGCAAATACTATTGGAAATTTTTGATTGCTTTTTCTTCCTTTTTTTAATCTTTATCTTTATTTTTATTTTCTTCTTATTCTCTTTTGATTAAAGTAATTTGAGAATTCTTTAAGTTGAAAACTCTAAATAAAAGAATTACCGATCCATCTTTCATCCATATTAAAACCCATATGAAAACCATAAACTAAATGTTACCGTTTCATAAAAAGTTAACTGTTTACATCTACAAGAATAGCGTGATTCATTAGGACGTACAACACTCACATGTACAATTGATGATTCACTCCTTGCTAACTGCACATCCTTATGAGAATTGTATCAAACTCATTAAAAAAAAAAGAGTTAACTGGTTATACATTTTGAACTAAGTTTACCCGTATGAATGTTAACAATGAATTAATCATTCTTAACAGCAGAACGTCGTTGATATTATTTGAAAACTAAAGATAACAACAATTTATCCGTTTATTACTAATACACTGATATTTATTTAATTAGTTGTATCGCATGCATTTAGAAGCAAGCATTAAAGTAGATTTAATTCAAAAATTCAGTTTAAATGATGCTAATCAACTTACTTTTCTTTCTTATTGATATATTTTATTAAATGACTGAATGATACATGTAATGAAGCACCATTGCAATGTTAAAAAATATCATACTTCTGATTATTTAATCAAATGGTAATTTAACATTACCAAAATAATAATTACATGTTTACCGATATATTAATATATGGATTACAATAATGGTTTTCAGTTTAACTTTACAAGTAAAAATATAAAAATAACAGAATTCACAAATAAAATATTAATCTCGAGTCTTTATTTCATAATTGAATTAAAAAGTTGATCGCTTAGTCACTAATTATATAAATTAGGTCTCTAATTATCTAACATCAAACCCGATAAATATTATAGCATTCGCCAACTCATTTATTTTCAATTTTTAAAACTATGGTAACTTTTTGTGGATTAATTAGATTTAAGAATTATTTTTACCATTAAATCACAAACTTAATAAACTTTCTCATAATATCCGTTGTTTACATTTAAAAATAAAAAATTTAAAAACATAATTTTACATAGCAGTTTTGAACTGAAATTTAGTAATGCAATTAAAAATTGCATTTAAGTGGTGTATCTAAATGTAGTTTTCAACTGCATTTTAATAATGCGGTTAAAAACTACACCTAATGCAGTTAAAAACTACACCACTATAATGCTAGTAATGTAGTTGTAATTGTATCACTAAAATGCAGTTAATAACTGCATGTCTTGGATGCAACTATAATTGCATAAGTAAAATGCAGCTTTAACTGCATCAACTGTTATAATTTTTTCAAGTGAATAATTAAAAAATATGATTGTGTTTCAAAATTTGGAAATATTCGGATTTGAAAAAAAGAATTTCAAAATTTTAATTTTTACACATCCATAATACATATCATTAAAAAGATAATAAAATTTGTGATTTAACAATGAAAATGGTTTGTTAATCCGATGTTTCTAGAAAAAGTTATTGCATTTTAAAGATAGATAATTAATGGAGTGTAGATCATAAATAAGAGTGTGAGAATAGTAGCCACATAGGAAAGAAATGATTGTGCATGGACCTAATTTACCTAAATCATTACGTAAGGATGTTTTGTTTATTTTAATTAAAAATAGAGACTTGTCGTGGAAAGTCTCATTCACAAAATGATAACAGTAACTTGACAACACAATATCTATTACCATAACAATCCTAATTGAATTGCCATTTATAAAGGATTAAAAGTTCAATTTGACAAACACTCTATTTTAAAGAGTTAAGTTAATTAGTTACGCAAGGGGTAGTCGCTAACACTTATTGTTTAATTATTATCGTTTTAGCATCTCCTTATCAATAATTTTAAATGGAAACTCCTTAACACTTAAGAAATTGTGACATAAAGTAGTCATGATAGAAGTAATTAATGCTAGTAGGGTTTTGAGGGGTTTTTGGTCTCTTCCTATTACATTCCTAAGTCTATATAAGAGAGGGCATACCCATAGGAAATAATCACAAAAATTCCTAAGCAAAACCAAGCTTTACTAATGGCATCTTCTTCCTCTCTTATGTCCTAAAAAGAAAGAGTTGCAAATAACCTCTAAATCACTTCAAATTTTGCCACAAGGCTTAGTATAAAATTAAGCAACCTTCTACCATGTTAGAAGTCAAAGAAGTGGAGACATGCTCCTCATAGAGGGGATGGCCATGAGCAATTGTGAGGAAGCGGAGGACTTTGAGCAAGAAGGAGAAGGAGGAAAGGTATTGCAAGGTGAAGGCTTGACTTTGGTTCATGGATCTTGGTTGTTTGAGTGGTTAAAGGTGAGTTAACACCTCACTTTAAATGAAAAATATAACACATGTATGTGGTGTTTGATTGTGTTAAAGTTGGTTGAATTGTTGTTAACTTATGTTAAAACAATGGTTGTAACTTCTTACTTTAAAAGTAAGTGACATATGTGGTACTTGTACATAGGCTTGAATAAACTTGGAATGGACTCATATGACATGTGACTAGGCCTTAAATAAAGCACATAGGTTGTAGTTGAACATGGGTTGGAATATGACTTGGATTTAGAAGTGCACTTATAGCGTCGCTATGTAGTTCAGAATTATATTGGTTTTTGTAATTGTTATGGAACTTTGCAGAGAGATCCATAGGGATTTCTTACCATATTTGCATTGTTTTATATGTATGTCTATTTCTATTAAAATCTTGTATAGTAAGAAGTCAAGTAACATCTCGAAAATGGGCAAAACATCACTAGTGCAAAACTGCCCCATTTAACTTTGATTTTTGGACTTCAAATGTTTCAAAAAGAACTTTAAGTTTAAGCACTTTGTTTCATTCTTTTCAAAAGTATTCCCTAACTATTTTAGAGTATTTTAAAAGTGGTTTGAGATTTTTATGAACTTATAAGAATTAACTTTGAATTTTCAAATGAGAGATATTTTGTTAAAAACGTGTCGTTTTCAAGTTTCTAATAATTTTTCGAACTTGTTATTTTCAAGTGATATTTTAAAGTAGTTTTTTAAATATATATTATAAATATTATCAAGTATAGATATCTTACATAAATATCTTGGAAAATATCTTATATAAATATCTTGGGAAATATCTTGTATCTTGGAAAATATCTTATATAAATATCTTGGAAAATAGCTTATATAAATATCTTATTTTAGATTATAAAGAAAAAAGTTTAGAAAGAGGTTGGTAATTGCTAAATCGCCAAATAGTTAAATTGTTTAATTGCTTATTAGAAAAGTAATTAACTATGCTTAACACAAATAAGCTGACGAAGTAATCTTATCTATTTGTGAGAGTTAAGATTGATGTCGAGTAGGGATGGAGCAATAGAGCTATAACCTACCGGGCTTCCCTCTTAACCGAGGAATAGTAAGTGAAAAATGCCAGAAACGTGTTAATCGAGTTGATTTCTTATTGTTTATGGAAATCATTAATACTCTACTTAACACTAAAAGTCGATGAGGTAGACTTATCTATTTGTGAGATTCAAGACTGAATTGTCTAGGCAAGGCTTGTAGCAACCAGTGCCCAACCTTACATGGCTTCACTCTTGGGCGAGGAATAGTTAAGTTGGAACGTCGAAAACGAGTTAAGCGTATGAATCATGATTTTTATAAGCAATCATCTTTAGAACTTGATAGTTAACTAGTCCATATAGCACTTGATTGAATGTGAACTTAAATCTTTAAAACAAAGATTTGTAAAGATAGTGACAAGTAAGGAAATGGTTTGGGTTTGTTGTGACAATGTGTTAATAACATTTGTTTTTAACTCAATTTGGATATACATAGGAACGTAAATAGATCTTTAAAAGAATGATTTAAAGATAAGAAAAAGGAAAATGGTTTCAGTTTTTTGTGATAATGTGTTAATAACATTCATCTTTAACCCATTTTGATTATACTTATGAAATGTATATAGATCTTTAAAGAACGATTTAAAGACAAGCAAAAGCGAAATGGTTTTGGGTTTATAGTGACAATGTTTATTTATCATCAGTCTTAAAGCTTTGAACGGAATTGTGAAAGTACTTAGATCCTTAAAATGTATATTTTTGAAGGAAATTGTAAGTAGGGAATCTTTTGGAAAAAGATAGAAAAAGCAGAAGCATATTATTAAAAAGAAGCTTACTAATAAAGGAGTTTTAATTAAAGGATTAATTAAATGGAAGAGATTAGGAGTTACTTAAGCAACTTAACCATGCTTTGTGTGGCTTGATTGTGTTCTGGATGATGATAATGTTTTGTGTGTTTGTTTATGGAAAGTAACCTAAACTTGGTTTCCATTTGAAACATCTATCTTGTACCGAATAATCGATTAGTCGACTATCGAACTTGACCTAATATTAACTTAGGAAGTTATTGAAAGGCTTCACGATTTAACCCCTAGGGAGGAGAATGGGTACGAAACGTCTCTAGCTTTCGCTTACTTCTGAGACAACCGGAAGAGAGTTAGCTGGAAAATTCATCGATTGGTTTTAAAGAGACCGGGATCGGTAAGTGTTCTACTTATCGAATACTACTTCAAAACTATATACATGATCTATGTTCTGGAAGCGGTTGTGAAGTGGAGTGTTATAGAGTTGAACTGTCTATCCTAAGGTTAAGTCCAAGGGAGAGGTCAGCGTTAATATTTCAAACGATGCTATCTTATGGGAGTGTCTATCTAGAGGAATACTCCAAGAGAGAGGACAACATTATCATTCGTCAGAGGACTATGCAGGGGAACCTATATGGAGGTTCGAGATTTGTTCAAGATGCTCAAATCCATGTAGTTATTCGTGATCTGTTCGAGATATGAGAATTCGTGATCTGTTCATGATGATGGAATCCATTTAGGGATTCATGTTCTGTTCAAGTGATGAAGACTTGTGTGAAAGATGTCAAACGTAACATCGACATCCACTACACCAAAACAGTCATTTGGCAACACTTTTTTTTTCATTTGGCGACACTTATATGGGTTGCATTTTAGTCTCGCTAATAAGTGTCGCTATCCAATATAAGTGTTACTGAAAATAAAAATTTACACTTTTAAATACGGCGACACTTATTTTCGTTGTAAGCCTTGGTTTAATTGGAGTTAATTGAAATATACTAGGGAAAAATTGTAATTGAATAACATATCATGCTTAACCCTAGCCATGCTTATCCCTGGCCGCATTTTCACCAAATCGTTTCCACTCTCTGACGTTCTTTCTCCAATTCTCCAATTCGCATTTTCCCCAAATCGTTTCCACTCTCTGACGTTCTTTCTCCAATTCTCCAATTCGCATTTTCCCCAAATCGTGTATGCTAAAACAGGTGATTCCCAACGATCATTTCAGTAAGCCTCTTTCAGCCGCCGCTTAAGAAACCCTATTTCCCCAGAAATGAAATACAATCCAAGAGTCACTAGTTCCCGCCGCAAATGCAGAAAGGCACACTTCACTGCGCCTTCCAGCGTCCGTCGGAGGCTGATGAGCTCGCCGCTCTCCGCTGATCTCCGTAACAAGTACAACGTTCGTTTCGTTCCAATCAGAAAAGACGACGAGGTCCAAGTGGTTCGTGGAACCTTCAAAGGACGTGAAGGCAAGGTTATTCAAGTCTACAGGCGCAAATGGGTGATTCACATCGAGAGAATCACGAGGGAGAAAGTAAATGGATCGACCGTCAACGTTGGAATCGATGCATCAAACGTAGTGATAACAAAGCTGAAATTGGACAAGGATAGAAAGGCGTTACTCGAGAGGAGGGCGAAAGGTAGGATGGCTGTTGATAAAGAATCCAAGGGTAAGTTCACCGTGGAAGATGTTGCTGCTGGGGCATCACTTCAAGAGGTTGATTAAATTTCTATATATCAAATTTCAACTGGTTTTCCATTTAATTAAGGAAGTTTGCCTAAGTTTTGTTATGTTATCTGGTGCCCATGAGTTTATCATGTTTGAACTTATTAAGACCACTCAATTTCTTTTCTTATTTAATGATGGATTTGGTTGGTTTTTTTTATATAAAAAAAGTACCTTAAATATTGCGAAGTTAAAGTATACTCTTTCCTTCTTTGTGTTACTTTCCTATGATTACCAATATGGCACTGTAACAAGTAAGAAACATTTGTGTGGTAGACCGTTAATGTTTTCTTACATGTAGAGAACACTTGTTATTATTAGCAGAACTATAACTATGATAGCCAAAAATTCAAGCTGCACAGAAGCTTCAACTACAAATAAATTGAAACCAAGTCAACTGATCGAGGTATTAACAAGTTACAAGAGTATTATTAACTTTGATAAGGCAGTGTTATACACTGAAATAGTAAGAAAACATTATAGTAGTTCATACTTCATACCCAAGTACAAGCTGTGATGAAAAGAGTTTGAGGAATCCCTTTAGGCAAATTTCTACTGTTTTAAAAGATGTCAAAAAACTTTGCTAGCACTTGGCAGCTCACCAGCTTTGTCTGGCATTTGAGATAGAGAAACTACGGTTTCCAGCATTAAAGTTACACTCAAGCGAACCACAAGTAAAATCTAACACAATACAAGCATACATTTTACCATATTTGATGTAATGTTAATCACAGTTGTAAAGTTTTTTGACCATGGATCAACTAGTTTTATAGAGAAATTTGTCCAATAATATTTTTGAATATTACATTGTTAACATCATAACTTGACAGCAATAAGGAAAACCCCTTGAGGAGTAGCGGTTGATTTTGGTTGTTCACAAAGAAGTGAAGTTTCTCTTTGGAACATTATGGTGACAGCTCGTAGGGTCAAAAAATTGACAGAAGATAAAGTTCATTTCAGATTAATTGAAGAAGAGAGTCTGGATCAGATGTAGACCACTTTAAGAAGCGCAACAGTCTGAAGAGAAAAGGCGTGACAGTCATTGGAGATTTGGTTGAATCCATGGTGTCTGAAGTCTGAAGCCTGCATCATTTCAGGTGATCTCCAATTCTCACGTAAGCCTGCATATTTATCTAACATGAACCTAGAGTGTATAATAAGCATCAATAAAATATTAAAGAATTAGGAGATATTTGTTTTGGTAACTTGAAAAATACAGATTACAGTAGTGAAAGTAGTTATCTCCTGAATATTTTCTTATTTATTGATGAGCAACTAATGTTGTTTGATCATATATTATAATCTGACATCTAGATATAACACTTTTTGATTTTACAAAAAGAAATGAATGGTCAGGTGAGGCTGTTATTTCAAATTGCAATATGGTATATGATAGATGATTTGCTTTTCATTTCTCATCATTCATCAAGCACACACATCTGCTGATGTTATTTTGGAACTATATATAGGCAGATATTCATTTCACAGGAAATCTCTTCACGCTATTGGCGAAACACCCAATCCATATGAACAAGCCATTTCAATTATAGGACGTACACTATCACCTTTTGATGAGGACAATTTGATACCTTGTTTTGGATTTGGCGATGGTAAGTGATCATCATCGCTTTTGCATTGTAGTTGCATTTCAAAATCATATCATTTCTGCTTTATTTACGGTTATTTCATTGCTATTCTTTTATAGCCTCTACAGGAGATGAACATGCCTTCAGCTTTTTTGCTGATAACCGCCCTTGTCGTGGTTTTGAGGAGGTTCTTTCACGATACAGAGTTATTGTTCCTCATCTTAATCTTTCAGGCACACAACTTTCTTCCAGAATTTGTTCTAATTGTTTAAGGCCTTATACGTCATATGAAACTGCATTTTGTTTATAAACCGAAGAATTTCATGTTTCATATCATACTTGTTGCCAAACTACTGCCTTATTTTCCCAAGCTACGTATTTTTTTGGGGGCCCTCCAACCTAGTATATTGTTGATCATTGCTATTTTTTTATTTCGTTCCATTCCCTAACTTGAAATCATGTTGTATCTTCACTTTGATGTACTTGATTCTATACTACTGATCAGTCTAATCCACATGATAATATAGAGCCATCTTGAAACTTGGCATTTCGTTTCTAAATGTTTTCTAACATACTTCATTTCTAGTTCATTCCTCCATTCCTTGATCTCACTTCTAACAAGTAACACCCTCGTTATTTGTAAACCATCGGTCTTACTGACGTTTTTCCATCCACTCTTTGTCAGGTCCTACTTCGTTTGCTCCAGTAATTCATGCTTTAATCGACATTGTTTCCAGGAGTAAAGGGCAATATCATGTTCTAGTCGTTATTGCTGATGGATAGGTTTAGCATTTTACATATAAAGAAAACACTTGGTCTCAGTTCAAGCAACACATAAACCATTTACTCTACAATTTTAGGTTACCAGGAATCCAGATGTCCCACGTGGCGCTCTCAGTCGTCAAGAACGTGCAACCATTGAAGCTATTGTTGAAGCCAGGTATTATCTTTTCAATTATATAAATATTCATTGCTAAAAATTAATGTTTTTCACTTCCTTGAAACAATTTTACACTTCAGCTATTATCCTCTATCAATTATCATGGTTGGTGTGGGTGATGGACCATGGGATGCGATGCAGCAGTTTGATGACTGCATA
This sequence comes from Allium fistulosum, assembly GCA_030737815.1. Taxonomy (NCBI): domain Eukaryota; kingdom Viridiplantae; phylum Streptophyta; class Magnoliopsida; order Asparagales; family Amaryllidaceae; genus Allium; species Allium fistulosum. The sequence goes on from CM060901.1 coordinate 1,262,476,634, forward strand.
CCTCAACGTGAATTTGACAATTTTCAGGTAAATCAACTTTTATAATAATAATTTCAAAATTTATCCTTTGAAATCAAATGTACGTACCCATGTACACGAATGTTAGTTCACTAATCGCAGTTTAAATTATTTTTATAGTTCGTGAACTTCACAAAGATCATGTCTGCAAACACAGAAGTAAACAAAAAGGAGACAGCTTTCGCATTAGCCGCGCTCATGGAAATACCGTTTTAGTACCGAGCAACCCAAAGTCTCTGACCTATACAGTACACAAAACCATACTAATATATTGTGAAATTTACAGTTTAACATACTGCATGTAATTTGAAATTTACAAGAACATTCTTCATGCATGATCAGGAAGCTTGCAGAATCATCAAGTGAAGGGAAAGTTCTCCCTCCTCCTAAACAAGTAATTGAACATGATAATCAAGCAGCAATGGTGGATACCAATGCAGCAAGTTCAGAAACTGCAGATTACAATATTCCCACAGAGCAGGTAAAATGGTAGATAAAATAATCAAAATTATATAAAAAAAAATCTTTGTTTCATAACTTGATGTCTGATTGTTTCTACTTCTTATTTGAAGGCCTGCCCTATATGCTTAACAAACCCACGGAATATGGCATTTGGATGTGGCCATTTGGTAAAACCATCATGACCCGACCCAATATAATAGTATTGTAAATAAAGGAAAATTCTAAGAGATACTGAAGCCAAAACCAAAATAAGAACAACACTGAAATTAACAATCTCTAATGAGTACTCAAAATCAAACCTTATCCAATGTGGGTACCAAAATTTTGGTGAAATTTCAAATTTTGAGTGCTTCTTATTTAAAATTTTATTTAAAATATTCTTAGCGAAATGCTTTTTGATATTTACCAATGTTTCTATCTTGAGTATGCTGCTGCCATTGTAATTGAGCTCTTTGCCTCTCTAGATACGAACCTAAATTTTGTCCCATGACTTGCGTACTATTTTTCCCAAACTTGTATTATTCTAGTGGAAGTATTTGTCCCATTGTAATTGGAGTAGTCTGACTATCCCATTGTAATTGGAGTAGTATTTGTCCCATTGTAATTGCAGTAGTTGACAGGGAGGCCCCAATTTCCATAGCTATTCTTCTTACATTGAATAACATGTTAGTATTGTATATTGGGATATCATTGCTTGTTCATTTTGCTGATAAATAAATCATATAGCTATGAGATATCATTATAGAATTTTATGACAGTCGACTAATCCATTGATTTTAAATATTTATTCACACATTATAAAACATGAAGGATGAGTCAACATGTTATGTAATTATTGTGACAGAGTTTGGGCCAAATGAACCACACGGTACACACGAATGCACACATGAATACACACACATGCATGCAAGTTCATATTCACTTGTGCAAATTCAATTTAACGTGATATTAAATGCAGGCACTACTAGAGGAAGCGGAAAAAAAGAGGAAGTTGGATGATAGTTCTAAGGGTGGAGTCGAAGATCTTGAAGATGGAGGTTTCGTTATATGGCCGGAGTTTCGTATTCGGTATTTGTAGAATTTCACTATGAAATTTACGTTGTCTTTTGTATTCCAATTTGACATTGTTATGAAGTAGTTGATTATGTATTGAATTAACCAACTTAATTATGTATTGTATTTGTTATGAAGTAGTTGACATTGTTATGAAGTAGTTGACTATGAAATTTATGTTGTTATTTGATCATAACTATTGTAAATTTTGGGTTCCTATTGAATGTAGTATAATAATGCTGTTAAAGCGTTATAAGCGTTGGCAATTAAAATATACCAACGCTTATAAGCGTCAGCATAGAAATTAAACAATGTTGGATGGTTAATTTGCCAACGTTTATAAGCGTTGCTAAATAATATACGCCAACGTTTATAAGCGTCGGCGAATACATCCTTCCAACACTTATAAGCGTTGCTAAATAATATACACCAACGCTTATAAGCGTTGGCGAATACAACCTTCCAACGCTTATACGCGTTGGCAATAAATTGCGACGCCCCTACAGCGACGCTAAAAAGCGTTGCTGAAACTGTTTGCGACAATTATACTCGTTGGGAATCACCTGTTTTGGTGTAGTGATCGGAAATGACTAAAAATAGAGTAGGATGCACAATCTGGGGTCTAGCGACCCGCGTTAGGATGTTATTAACTCCAATTCTAAAGATACTCATCGACATGTTGTGTGCGGGAGTTGATGATATTTGGTTCACGTTGTCATGTTTATGTTTGGACGATGGCCTATTGTGTTTACCTTAATGGTATATTTTATCTAGAGATATACGGTGCTCGAAAGGTACTTTCTGACCCTTGTGCAGGAGATTGGATTTTCAGCTTCTACAAGGAGATCTCTATGGAAAATCCATTAAGAAAGCTTTCCTTATTGATTTTGATTGTACTCGTATTATGTTGGAATGTAATCACACTACTAGAAATACAGTATATAGCCACGAAGGCTTTCTAACGGCCGCCAACGGCTACCAACGGCTCGTTATTTTTTAACTTGCCGTTGATGACCGTTGGAAATAACGCCGTTTGCGGCCGTTGGTAACCGTTGGAAATTTGCGTATACCTGCAACAGACAGAGACCGAAACATTATTACATTCTTCCCCAATTCCCCCAAAACCCTACTCCTCCCCTCCTCCTTTCTTGCTCCAAGCTTCCCCACGCAACCAGCAGCTGCTCCAACGCCATCACTCAACGCCAACATCCTCTCTCCATCCCTAGAAGTCTCCAAAATCAGGTTTGCCTAAAACCCTACAATTTTTATTTTTTCTAATTTTGTGTTAATTTGCTGTTATATTTGTATCCAATGGCATATTGCTTGTTTATTACACCAAACTAAATGCTAATTACAATTATTGTCATCCAAATGTCCAAATTGTTTGTGTATGTATATATTATGCACATATGTAAATATGTTTATAATTTAGTATAAATGCGCATGTGAATTAGCATTAGATTAGTTAGGATTGATTTAAATTATTTTGTGTATGTTTTGTAAAATGTTAGACAAACATGAATTAGTGGACTATTTTACGAACATTATATCTTTTTCAAAATATATTAGCATTAAATAAATAATTACACATGAACTATATATATATTTTGTGAAATAGTAAAAATCATATAATTTACAATATATATATTTAGTAAAATAGTAGAATATAATTCATATAATAATGCATAATATGCTTTATTTTATATATTTAATAAAACGGTAACATAAAAACCAAATTTAAATCGCTTAGTGAATTTTTGGCCCCGTCTGACAGGTGTTGTATATGATCGTTGTATGAATATTCGTTTTTATTGCAAAACGGATATTCATATTCATCTGATACAATATCTGTTGGATTTGTCCCTGTATTGGACAAGTTACAAACACTATAAAGTAATTACGTTTCGTAAATCATATCGTTATAAACGGTTCACAAAATTTCGACGGCATTTCCTTTTTGTTCCTTGTGTACATGCATTGTGTACGATACAAGGAACACGGGGGAAGTGCTGCCGAAATTTTGGGAAATCGTTTATAATGATATGATTTAAGAAATGTAATTACTATTGTGTTTGTAATGGGAAGTAGGATAACCGACCATCACAAAAGGTACAAAAATGTAAACAAAATAGCTAGAAATATAACTTTGTATATAAACGAAAATGGATTATAAAAAACAGTAAAATCTAAAATGTGTTTATCGAATTTGATTAATATTTTTTTACTATTGATCATAGGTTTTACAGTAGGAAAAATGGTCAATTATTTTATTGATCGGAGCTGGATGTATCAAAGAAGAGAAATGGGAGGCTCAATAAGTACACATTTTCTCAACGGGGTAAATGTGTTTGTCGAATTTGCTTTAAGTAATATTGGAAACGACGTAGAAATTCATTATCCATGTAGTAGGTGCAAATTGTTGAAGCATTTAGTACCGAATATGGTTAGGATTCATTTGCGCCAATATGGTTTCGTAACCAATTATTTGGTATGGGATCGTCATGGAGAAAATATAACACGTAACGAAGAACAGTCAATAGAGGTCATTAGTGATGAAGTTAGTACGACGAATCTCATAGAACATATGGTTGAAGATGCAGCACGATCAATGTTCCCTACTGTTGAATTTAATAACGAAGATGTTAACGTCGAAGAGGAACCAAATGTTGGAGCGAAAAAAATATATGATTTATTGGATGCTGCTAAGAAACCTCTTTGGAATGGATGTACTAGCGGCACTCAATTATCGGCAACTGCAGAGTACATTGCGATGAAATCAAAGTACAACTTCACAGAAGCCGGATTTACGGCTGTTGTACAAGCTGCTAAACGCCATATGCCATCAGATAATTTAATGTGCGAAAATTATTATGAAGTGAAAAAACTAATGTCATCTTTCGGTTTGCCGTATCAAAAAATTGATACATGTCTAAATGGTTGCATGTTGTTTTGGAAAGATGATGTCAGTCTTCGAAATTGTAAAATATGTAATCAAGAAAGATACAAGCCAAGGAAAAAAAGGGAAAAGAAGTTCCATACAAGCGTATGCATTATTTACCTATCACTCCTAGACTTCAAAGGTTATATGCATCATCTGTAACAGCGCATCATATGAGATGGCACAGTGTGAGAACACTTGAAGAAGGTACGTTAACACACCCATCTGATGGAGAAGCATGGAAGTATTTTGATAAGAAATATCCCGATTTTGCAGCGGAGAGCCGTAACGTTAGACTAGGTTTGTGTACTGATGGATTTTCACCGTTTTCTCAGTTTGGTTCTAAATATTCATCTTGGCCTATAATAATCACACCTTACAATCTACCCCCGTGGATGTGTATGAAAACTCCATATTTGTTTCTCACAATTGTCGTCCCTGGCCCTGATGATCCGACACAGGGTATCGATGTTTACTTACAACCGTTAATCGAAGAGTTGAAAACATTGTGGTACGAAGGAGTTGAAACATACGACATATCAAAAAAGAAAAATTTTCGGATGTTCGCTTCTTTGTTATGGACTATTAGCGATTTTCCTGCATATGCAATGCTTTCGGGTTGGAGTACGGCCGATCGTTTTGCTTGTCCTTACTGTATGAAAGAAACACGAGCATTTTCTTTACGGCATGGGAAGAAAATTTCATGGTTTGATTGTCATCGACGTTTTCTCCATATTAATCATACTTTTAGAAGAGACAAAAAAAACTTCATAGCTAATAGACATGAGACTTTACAACCACCAACGATTTGGTCAAGTGAAGATATATATGAACTTGTAAAAGATTATCCAAAGATACATGAAACCGGGCAGCAAACTGAAATCCAAGGTAAATCGACGTTTCATAATTGGTGCAAACAGAGTATATTCTGGGAGTTGCCTTATTGGAAAAATCTCTTAATCCGTCATAACATTGACGTGATGCATAACGAGAAAAATGTATTCGATAATGTGTTTAATACACTTTTGAATGTTAAGGGAAAGACTAAGGACGATCTGGAATCAAGACGTGATATAGAAGAAATATGTAATCGTCCTGAGCTTCATATGAAGCCAAATGACACTAAAAAACCCAAAGCATGTTATGAATTAGATAACAACCAAGTTAAAGTACTGTTAAAATGAGTGGAAGGATTACGATTTCCTGATGGAATTTCATCTAATCTTCGTAGATGTGTCGACTATAAGAACGGAAGACTGAGTGGGATGAAAAGCCATGATTGTCATGTAATGATGCAAAATTTGTTACCCGTCGCTTTCAAAGAATTGTTGCCCCTAAAAGTTTGGAAGGTTATAACAGAACTTAGTTTATTTTATAAGGAGCTTTGTTCAACTACGTTAAAAGTTGACCGTCTTCGTAAACTTGAGGTAGAAATCCCTATACTGCTCTGCAAACTGGAGAAAATATTTCCTCCAGGTTTGTTCAACGTAATGGAGCATTTACCTGTTCATCTTCCATTTGAAGCACGTCTTCGAGGTCCTGTGCAATATGGATGGATGTATCCATTCGAGAGGTATGTTGTTAATACTGAGTATGTAATTTAAGTATAATTAAAAATCAATATTGATATGAAATAATTTTTATCAGGTACTTAAATCATTTAAAGAAAAAAGTGAGACAAAAAGCTCGAGTTGAAGGTTCGATTTGCAAATCATATATCGAAGAAGAAGCATCGTTCTTTTTCTCTCATTATTTCAATGATCATGTGAATTTATCATTTCAAAGTGTTGTGCGTAATGATGAGGCCGTCGAGCAAGATTTTTCTTCTGAAGCAATGTTATCTATTTTTAAACAACATGGTCGACATGCTGAAAAATGTGTAGAAGTATGGTTAGATGATAGAGATTACCATGCAGCACACACGTATATTCTTCTTAATTGTCCAGAAGTTGCACCATTTATTAGGTAATTATCAGATTACAAGTTTTGATAAATTTAATTTAATACTGCATGTGTAAATTAATAATAAAGCAATATATTGTTTTTGTTTGCAGTGTTTATGAATCACAAAATCCAAACGGCGATTTAAGCAAAAATTTCGCTACTTGGTTTTCGAACTACGTTTGTGATCCTACAAATAATGTGGTCGATGAAGGATTAAAACATTTGGCGTTGGGACCGAAAAGGAAAGTTAAAACGTATCCAATATTTTTCGTTAATGGATATAAATTCAACACCAAAGAATACGGTGCTGAAAAATTAACAAACAATACCGGTGTATTTGTTAAAGGCAGTGATGATCCTAATAATCATATACATGATTTTTATGGCGTGTTAACCCAGATTTTGCAATTGACATATTTTATAAGACCCGCAGAGGAAGTTTTTTTGTTTAGATGCAACTGGTTCAGCAATGTTCTAGGTTCTGGTAGTAACGTGCATCCAAATTATAATCTTATAGAAATAAAACATACCTCCCGTTATCAGCCATACGATCCGTTTGTACTAGCCAAACAAGCCCTACAAGTTTATTACGTCCCTTATCCGTCTCTAAAAAGAGATAAAGCGGATTGGTCTGCGGTTTTTAAAACCAAGACGAGATTTACATTCGATGGAAAAAATATTCCAGAAGAACAAGCCTATCAAGCAGATATCGAAGAAAATGTTGAAACCACAATTACAGACGATCAAACTGATTTTGGACAATTAAATGATGAGACAAATGTATTAGTCGAAGCATTTGAGAGTGTAGAGGAAAACGATATAGAATACGAGATCGAGTCTGAATCAGAAAACGACGAGGACTGAGTAATATCCGGTAATTTTTACAATTATATATTCACGCACACGCATCACATATATATCATCTCATCATCATTACATGCACCACATATCATCATCATTTTATCTATGTCTATAATTAAAAATGAAACTTTTCAATAGGTATTATGTCAGGCTCCAGACGTCGTAGCTCTTCTCGCTCGGCCGGCGAGAGTAGTGGTGAGCCTCCGGCTCGACCACTTGTATATTTGCAGCCGAAGGCTGATGGAGCGTAAGTATCAAAATTAAAATGATAACAATATAAATTTGTTCATACATATATATACTTGTCTAATGCTTTGTTTTATTTAACACAGGGGATTTGATTTGGAGCCCTCAGGAGTTGTGCTTGGCATTTCCAAGCAATCATATATGAGCAGGATGACAGATTGCTGGCCTAAGTGGAGTAAGATCCCTGACCATGTCAGGGAGGCCATATGGCAGGATTTTCTGGTGAGTTTATATATACTACTTTACTATATGAATAAGTATAAATGAACACTTAGTAATGTTTTCTCTTTGTACAGGGGCAAGTGGACTTGGAGGAGGCCGATGTCGCCATGGTTCAGCGCCACTGGAATTCGAAGGTCGCCAAAAATTACAGGGAGGTAATGTCAGCTCTTAAAAAATCGGGGAAGAAACCGAACTGGATGGGCGGTTCCGTATGGGATTCTTGGATGAGGTGGTGGGAGACCGACGAGTTCAAGGTAAATGTTCTACCTAATATATAGTTAATTATTTCACAATTAGTATAAATATAATATTCAATTTATAAAATTGCAGATGGAGTCGGAGAGGAACTCTGCCAATAGAAGTAGGAATCCTGTAACGCATCGTGGTGGATCCAAGTCTTTTCAGCATCACCGTGAGGACTTGGTAAATTTATCTAAACCGTTATTACATTTTGTATATTAATTAGTTCGGTAATTAGCTATGAAAAATTAAAATATATAAATTATTTATTGCAGGAAAGATCGGTTGGACGTCGCGTGTCTATGATGGAGGTATTTACCCGCACCCACGCATCAAGACAAACAGACAATGCTGGCAATATTACATATCAGTGGGATGGTGATGATAAGGCGACGGCTGCATATGTATGCATATTTTAAAACTTATTTTATTAATATCGATATGTTTAAATCCTATTCTACTAATTTTAACCTGTAATTGTTTTTTATTTTAGGCAAAGTTTCAGGAGGCACGGGCAGAGCTGCTTTCAGAATCGGATCGCGATGAGTTGACGGTAGAGGAGGAAGATAATATTTTCGACGTTATTATGGATCCGACGCAGCGGAATAGGCGTTATGGCTATGGAAACCAAGCGGTAATCTTATAAACATTGCAATATTATATTTAATAAATTAACATATAGATACACTATAGATATGATGATTTCTAGTTGAGTTAACCTATATATTTAATAAGTTAACCTATATATTGTAATAAAAATATGCATTTTTTATGGTATATGCATTGCTTAAGATCACGTCATTTACGTTTCTATATTTTAAAATATACATAGCTTAAGAAAATGATTATAATACAAATGTGAACATCTCATATTCTATTTGCAGGTTCGGGCAGCTCAAAAGGCGTATGACAAAGCTGAAATAAAAGAGCTTAGAACCATGGTTGAGCAGTTGCAAGAGCAGGACCGTCTTCGCGCTATACAAATGGAGCAGATGAATCAACGTTTAGCGGAGTACGCGCAGAGGCATGGTTCCTTCCCTTCGTCGTCTGGTGCTTCCGGAGGTGATGATGATGCTTGAGAGGTATGATGATTATTGTTTTGTGGTTGGTTATTGTATATATTGACTTTGAGGTGGTGAGGATTGTGTTTGATGGTTATTGTGTATGTATTGACTTTGAGGTGGTGAGGTTTAAGTGTTTGCATTGTATATATTGACTTGAATATGGTGTTGGAGTTGGTGTTGGTGAGGGTTTGGTTGTAATGTTTGAATATGGAGTTGGACTTGAATATGTAATGTTTTATGTTGATTTTTGGTTGTTTATATTGTTTGTGGTATAATGTGTTGAATATGTGATATATATGTGAAATGGAGTGGAAATGGAATGGAAATTGATATATATTGATTGTGTGTGGCTGGAAGGTGAATCGCGTGCTGCTATAAAAAAAAATTCACCCAGATTAGCAACGACTACCAACGGCTAACAACGGCTTATTGGTCAGTTTATTGCAACGGTTTCTAACGGCTACCAACGGTTTTATGCCGTTGGTAGCCGTTGGAAATTCCCCGTTGCTTCCGTTGGAAGCTGTTGGAAGGCGTGGTATGCTATTCCAACGCTTTTTCCAACGGCCGCCAACGGCTGGGAGCCGTTGGAATAGCCTATTTCCCTTGTAGTGTCAATGTAACCATTTCGGCTTTGATTAATATTTATTTTGAACCTTGGACATTATATAATATCATTGGATTCTCTACAAACGGTTTGGTTATCGTAAGGTAAAAACCTGTCCGTGTTTATGTATGGCATGGTCTTAAAAGATGACTTTATTTTGAAAGGTTTTTATAATGTTAAAAATCTATTTAATATGTGTTTCTCACTCTGGTTTACCAGACTGATATGAGTGTTATTTTCTTTATGCTCGGTTCAATTCCGCGTATATTTCCAGATTTAACCGTGGATGCTTTGGAGCTTCTAGAGAAGAGATGGATGATTACTTACCGTAGTATTTATTTCCGCTGCACTACTATTGTATCATTAGCATTTGTGGGAACATGCTATTATCACTGTCCAGATAATTACTGTAACCTTGAAAAACTTTGTACCTTAGAATGACAGTTTATACTGTCTTTTGATATTATATACGATCGTTCCGTTATGAGATTATGATATTGTGTTCCTTCTTACTTGTTCCATTCTCTTTCTTTTTTATTTCACCCTAACAATTCGTCTCCAGCACTTGGATGTTCGTCAAGTAAATATAGTGGGTGTATTAGTGTCGACATTTGCGGGTCGAAAATGTGGGTTGTTACAAGAATTCTTGACTGGAAGCAGCTCTTTGTTCTATCCTTCCTTCATGTGATAACACCGTTGATGCGACATACTATAGGCTTGGTGATTCTTCCTTAGATGAAATAACTGCAACTATTGCTTCATGCTCACTATAAAGTCAATTTAATATGGTAAGCACATGTTCTATTTCAGATATTTTGTGTCCAGCAGCTCCTAATTAATCACATAAGTTCTTTATCTTGGCCAAGTACTCTCTTATTGTTAGATTATCTTTTCTTGATTTTTGAAGTTGTCTTCTACAATGCGTTATCTTAGCTAAAGATTGGCTGTTGAAAGATTGTTGTATTTTACTCCATATTTCTTGAGAAGATATACAGCCTATGACTTGTGATATTAGATTCATACGAGAGAAGCCATGAAGGTAGAAGGCTATCTTATGTTTGATAGATAACATAATCTTGATTGCTAATGTGATTGCCACGTTCATCTGCTATGAATTTTGGTGGTACGAAGATGTGCCATTGATGAAAGATTCTAGGCCATAGCCTCTAGCCGCAGTTTCAATTTGAAACTTCCACAATAAAAAAGTTGTTTTCATCGAGTGAAACTGTAATGAGTTGGCTTTGAGGTTTTGTTATGGTCTTGATGGAGTCTTTAAGCAGTTTTGATGAGATGGAGTCTTGTTTTGTGGGTTCGCAGAATTAGCAGCGATGTTTTCTTCACACATTTGTTGTAAATTGGATCTGATGGTTTTATGATTAATTTGCTTGCTTGATGATTTTGAAAGAAGATAGGTATTAAATTTGATTGTTTGTGAAGTTTGGTGCTAAGGCTATCTTGATCACTTTGTTGAAATTGATGATATTTTCATCAGTTTGAATTTGATTTCTTGGATTTTGATTTTGATTTTGAAACCTTGAAGCAATGGTGCTCTGATACTAAGATAGAAAAAAATGAAAATATGATTTTATTTAATTACAAATTCAGGATACAAGAAGACTACAAAATATGAGCATACAAACTCATATGTATATAGCAAAAACTTGTGTGTGAAAATAGGATCGGAACTAAATTAGTTCTAACAATAAATATAACAGATTTGACTAGTTCTTAGATTATAGTAATAGCTTCTAACAACTTTATAATTACTTTAACTCTACGACTTCAGCTAGAAAGGCACACACGAATATTCAACGCATCTGTATTACAGTTTGTAAGCCTAAACGGTATACTGTTTTACCAAGTTTTCAAATTTGGGGCGCTTAGGATAAATTTTTGCTTCTTATAATTACTATTTCATCACAATATGTCAGCAAGGTAACTACGCAGCTCCTCAAATGTGACATATTAAACTTCTGCAAGTCGTAAAACACAATTGAACTACCTAGCTGATAAAATAGATAGTAAAGCCTTCTCTTCAAAATGTACCCGTACATCTAGTAATACGAGGAAAATTCTCAAACTTAATGAGGAAATGGCAGACAATTAGTAAAGGAAATTAGTGAATCATCTTCGAGTATAATATGACATAGAACCATCTAAATTTTAGTTCGTTCTACCAAGCCTACAGGTTTACCACAAAATCAATAAAAATTAATTTTAATTGACACATCATAGTGCATACTTCAGATCAGTAAAAAAAAAACATCATACAATAATCGTTCAAGGTAGCAGCTTTCTTATATCATTCAAACCATGTTCCAGCTATATGTTATCATAATTGACTAATGTAAATTGTTTTTTTGCCTCGGATTGATCTATAGACAAACGTCTTTAGCTGTGTACAACTGAATTCTACTAATTACAGCTCGCATTTATCTTATTGCCTAAATTCAAAACTTTTTACATACATATATGTATGTATCACTGGTATAATTGTGTTACTTCTTGCGTTACCAGGATTTACATCTGTACTTTGCCCATATTACTCGTTTTGCAACATTAAATCCTGGTATCACAAAACCAATTGGTAATGTGAAAGGTGGTCTTTTAGTATTTATGCAGGATTTATATTTTAAATTATCCGATTTGAGAATAATCTCAACACGCTCCTTCACGTATGGCGCGTCATCAGCCAAATACGTGGACATTTATTGAGGGTGACGTGTGACACAATTAAACTCGCTCTGATACCATGTTAGAATTAATGGTTGTCTCTTCTCATTGATTTTGAACGTCAATATATAAGTGTCCATTATCAATTTTATGTCTACAAATTAAGCTAATAATCAAAGAAGATCTTTAACATTACAATCTAATAATAACTAACCATTTATAAAAGATATACAAGATCTTTTATAAATTAATAATCATGGAAGATGTTTGATATTACAATAACCATTTATAAAAGATATACATGATCTTTTATAAATTAATAGAATAATTTATATATTCTATCACACCGCCGCAGTCAAAGTGGGAGGATCTCGTACGCCGAGACTGTCCCTGAAATCATCAAAGAGAATGCGCGGAAGACCTTTAGTAAAGGGGAATTTCACTATAAGGGCCTATTACCATCAACTAATTATTTTCTAGGACACATGTACAAAAAAATTAGTTTCCAGGACACAGGTCGAAAATAAACCCTCTACTTCTCGCTAATCCATATCTGCCGCCAAACCTCCAAATGAAAAACAAAAGTAGGGTTTAGAAACAAAATCGCCTCAGTTGGATTATCGATTGGCTGAAGAAATCGTACCGCCTAACTTTTCTCAGCTGAACAAGTAAGTAATTGTTTATTTCTACTGTTTGCTATATATCGATTGATTCACTTTTCTTCAGCTGAAGAAACTAAGACGCGATTTCTATTCACTAGTTGCAAAACGTGATTTCTATTCACTTGTTGCTGAACAAGTAAATACTTGTTTATCTTTGTTGTTTGTTGTTCATCGATTGTTTTTTTTGCTATATATCGATTGTTTTTGTTAGCTGAAGTAAGTAGTCATTCACTGATTGATTTTCTTTGCTATTTATGGGTTGTTTTTGCTTGTGTTTGACAAGTAACAAATAAGTTCTATTGATTGTGTTTATATATAACAGTTTTTGTAATGCATGTAAGGTGTTTGTTGTTTTTGTAATGATTTAACGTGATGTAAAACTGGTCATATTCAACAGCTTAAAAATATAAATCTGTTTATCTTTTAATCTAAATGATTTAATACAAGAATGTAATGGATTTAACATGTTTGTTTATCTTTGAGTTGCTTTAACATAATTTTAACTTCAGTACTTCAACAATTGTATGTATTGTGTAAACACAGTTATGTTGTAATGTTTCTATGTTCAACAGCTACGAAAGATAAACATATTTATCTTTTACTATAATTGGTTCAAATCAACTTAAGCCTTAGTTATCTTAAATAGTGACTAGTATATGTTATACATGTTTGCCATTTTTTCATGATTTAAAAGTTATTACAAAAGATTTACAGCAAATTTACACCCTACTTAAAAAAGATAAAAGCATTTATGTTTTTATACAAAACGATTTAATTAACAGATTTAAGGTATTTTAGTTCTTGTTATAATTTAAAATAATCGACATTTGTTTAATTAAGCATACCTTAATATTCAATGGCAGATGATACTAAACCCTAGGTGTTAAACTGAACAAGTTATTGTTTAGCTGTTAAAAAAGATAAACGTATCTATTAATGTAAAATATTTAGACTACATGCTAAACCCTAGTTGTGTTTGATAATTACAATTACTTATTAGAATTACAACCCTAGTTGTGTTTGATAATTACAATTACAAGTACAAAAAAATTATTCTTCACTCTTTCTAACATTTCATTATGTATGACAATTTTTATGCAGCGTAAAAATGCACACCAGGTCATCAAAATCAAAGTTATTCATACAGAAAACAACGTGCATATTTATAAATGAAGCTGGAACACAATGCATAAATATTAGACCTTTATCTAGCCCATTCTGCGATCAACACAGCCAGAGATCACCTTTATCTTCAACTCCATTGGTAACTGTTTTCCTACTTATGTTATGTATAATATTCAGTTGTACTCTTCAATTTGTATATACATATTAAATTGGAATCTAGATTCCATATACTTCATGTAGTTTGTATTGGGTTGATGTGCACTGAGTTGAGTTGTTGCTTTAAATGCAGTCTGTAATATTGTAGCTTGTCTGCACTTGCATTCTTATCTTGTCGACATGTCTGCGTTGGACTCTGGTTTCAATGTGTATGATGTTGCATATTCACTTGATGTTACACACATGTATATATGTAATATTTGAACACTTCAGTCAGGTTTGGTTGCTTCATTTGCATTGATATAGATTTGTTTTCATGTTGCATTTGCTTATGTGTATGCTGTGCACTTCTCTGTACTCTCACTTTTGGATCTGACTATTTGTTAATGTTGTATCTTGATTCTCTGACCATATAAGTCTGCACTATGCACTGCATTCATACATGTTGTACATGTTATTACTTCAAGGCTATTGTGATGATGAAATTCTAATAACTGATCACTAATTTGTAATGGATAATTTGTTGCTAATGCTTTGTTAAAAAAGATAAAAGAATTTATCTTTTTTATAAATAATATTCTGATGGCTATTTTGTGTTTCATTCTCTTTAAGTTTTCAGATTTCTAAATGACCATTACTTAAACAACTAAAAAAGATAAAACGGATTATCTTTCTATACTTTGGAAGAAAAAATAGCCATCAGTACTACATAGTTACTCAACAAAAGGGTTTATTATACTTTATGTGCATTATGATTCTTGAGCAAAATCATATTATCTTCATGAATATGCAGAAATAAATTTAGGATCCTAATTAATGATATTATTTTCATGAATGTAGGATGAAGCTACACCAACACAGCAAATCTCACAAATGACTGAAAAAGAACATCTAACAAACTCAGATGACGAAGGAACAATTTCAGAAAAACTAAATGAAGCAAGTTATGATTCTGAAGAAATAAATATTAAAATAGATGAGTCAGATGATGTTGGCAAATATGAAATTCAAAACAGGCTGAAAAGATAGAAAAAACATCTGTACAGTGGAACATACAGATGTAATTTAGATGCTGTGTACAAAGTTATGATGACGGTAAAGGAAAAAAACATTCTATCTTCAGAAGCAAAAAGTTATATCAACAAAACGCCATTCAAAAACTTTTTTAATATGTTTCTGACCAATGGCATAGAACGGCAAAACATACGGAAAAGTGCTTCAAATTTAGACCAACTAATTACTTCTTTCAGTATTAAAGAAAAAGCTTTCAAAATTGGAAACAAACTGCTGAAAATCACACCTGAAGAAGTTAGCCTTATATTTGGAATGAATTTATCTGGAGAGGATTTGTTTCCAATACCAACTTCAAATAAGGCCACAGCAATGGAGAGTTTTTCAGAGTTTCTGACTACAAATTTCGAAGAAAATGACATAATTAGCCAGAAGACAGTCACAAGAAGGTTTAAAAAAATGATAGAGGAAGAAAACGGGAATGAAGATTTAGTCAAATTGTTGTTGCTGTTGTTGATTATTACTTTTTTCTTTCCTAACAATCAGAACTACATGCAGTGGGGCTTCTTATCAAAGCTGTTAAACTTAAAAAAATTTAACTCAATCTCTTGGCCGAGAGCAATATGTGAAAATGTCATGAAAAATGTACAAAAATACTATGCTAATCCAAGAAGCACACCTGGATGTACTATGGTCTTACTGGTATGATTTAAATATAAATAAATTTATACCAATGCTTTTTACAAAAATGTTAAATGTTAATGCTTATTTGCATGGTCTTATTGACAGTATTGGTTTTGTGAAAGGACGCAAATCATCGATGAAAAAGAAAATTTGGAAAGCAAAATCCCAAGGATGAGAAAATGGGACTTGTCAAAATTAAAAGATTTGGACCTTGATGAAATAGACAATGATAAGGTATGCTACTTTTAAATACATAAGTACATAATGATTTAAGTACAATTCAGTTTCTGTCCAACTCCAAAGTTCTTCATTAATTTTACCATGCTTAAAAGCTATAAAAGATAAAAACATTTATCTGTTAATGTAAATGATTTTATAACAACTTAGGCATTACTTATATTTGATATATAGTTATACATATTAAACATTTTTCTTGATTTATTCATATTTAAATTTATTACAGAAAACCAAATGAGTATAGAAAGTGTATGTGCAAGCTTAACTTGTCTAGTACTTCAATGACAATATATGTGAAAGCTTAACTTTAAATTTATTCATTGCAGATTATAAAAAAATTTGCAGATGTAACAAAAGAAGAGAAAGAACTTCTTTCCAAAAAAATAAAAGATGAGTACCAGGAAGACACAAGCTTGAGAAAATCTGAAAAGGAATCTGCTGATAACATAATGGAGCTACAATCAAAAGTCAATTTTTTGTGCTCTGAGATGAAAAAGGTTGAAGAACAATTAAAGGAGGAAAGATGTTTAAGAGAAGCAGCTGAAAATAGAATCCAAATTCTTGAAATGAAGCTTCAGAAATTGGAAAATTTAGAAAAGCATGAAGTGGAGGAAAAAGATAATTTGAACAAAAAAACTGAAGCTCAAAAAGGTAAAAAAAAAATTGTTGGTATGATTCACATAAACAGTTCTGCTAATTTTCCAACTTTTGATATTATGCAAACTCAAGATTTCATAGTAGAAAAGCAGACACAAGATAGTTTAAAATCTGACAGTCTGAAAGAGCCTGCTCAAGAAATTGCTTCTGAAAATCCAATTGTTGTTGAAGATATTGTCCTAAAAGAACCAAAAAAGAAGAAGAAGCCAAAGAATGTTGACAAATGTCCACTGCTCGAATATCTTACCGAAGAAAAAAAAGAAATTGTCAAATTTTTTTTCAAAATTCTTGGACGAAACAAGTAAGTAACTAAACTACTTTTGACTCAATTGAATTATGTTATTGTAGAAGTTCCACTCACGGCGATCTGGTTGAATTGGGGGAAGATGTAGGTATTATTGCGGGGCAATCAATTGGGGAACCTGGGACTCAAGTTGAAACTAATTATTTTTAAGGACAAAACTGGGCCATTAGCATTTCTCTTTTCTTTTTAATGCACTGTCAGCTGTTTTATGTACAATTCATAAAATTCCTATAGAGTATGACAATATATATTTCTTAAACCTGTTATTAATATTTGATTAACTTATGGTAGATCTGTACCATCCTTTAGTTAATATTGAAGGTGACAATTAAAAAAAGATAAAACTGATTATCTTTTGTATGTACTGTCATATGTTTAATGTACAAGTCACAAATTTGTCAACCATTTTAACCATGTCATAATATGCAAACATTTTAACATTGTCATGTTTGGTAGTGCCATTCAATAAACATCCGATAATGTGTAAACTTTTTAAGTTATGGTTTAATCAGAGTTAATAAACAATTTGTCACTTGTGCCATTCAATAAACAACCTTGTATTGTTGGTGTACTACATAGCGACTTGATGGATTGACTCAGTTTAACTCAAAAATTGCCAAATTGAGTCATTCTATCAAGTAGTTGGGTTGTATCATCGACAATCCAAGGCTGTTGAAATTTATTAAAATCTGAAGAAAAAAAAGAAATTTTTGGTGATGAATAGTTTGTTGGTTGATGTTCATGAAGATAAAAAAAGTTATTTAAGCACCTATTATTGTAAGCACCAAGTATTTTTATTTGCAACCTTACTTTTTTTAATGCACTGTACTTTAGTTAATAATCCAAGTGACAACTAAAAAAAGATAAAACAAAATATCTTTTTAATGTACTGTCAGCTGTTTTATGTACAATTCATAAAATTTCTGTACAGTATGACAGTATGACAATTCATAAAATTCCTGTACAGTATGTACTATTGTTATTTTCTTTTGTTAAAAAATATTTCATTACATACTAATCTTACTTTTTCAGTATACCAATCTTAATTAATTTTCTTTTATACTGTAAGTGCATTACAACACAGAACATACTAATCTTAATTTTTTAGTGATGAAGCATTTACTTGTGACGATGAAAACTTCATCACCATCACAAAAAGTATGATAGAAGAACTTCTCTATGGAGAATATATTTCTGGTCAAGTAAGTACAAAAAACTATACTTTGCGTCATTATAAATTCTATTCTTTGCTTCATTATCAAATCTATTCTTAATCCATATTTTTTTTTGGAAATGTAGGTTATTGATTGGTTTTGGTTCAGAAAAACAAAATTTTTAGAACAAAGTTCTATCATTATATATGTGAACACAACAATGACAGTAAGTGTACTATAATGTAAAATTTAATTTGTTTCTAAGATAATTTTTTTGAAATTATTTTTTAACAGAAAAGCGCAACAGATGGAAACCTGGAAAAGATCAAAAAAAATATGTTTAATCCTTTTATTAAACAAGCACTTCTAAATCCATTATGTTGCAATATATTATTTCCTATACATGGCAACGGACATTGGAGCTTGCTAGAGCTAGTAGTGGAATCATGTTCATGGAACCATTATGATTCTCTACACTTGACCACAAGATCTAAGACATTAAGAAGTGGACATTCAAGGTTTGCTATTAATGTGGTAAGTAAAATACACTGAAAGTAAAAAAGATAAATAGATTTATCATTATTATTAAAAAAAATTATATATATATATATATATATATATTTGGCAGAAAGCAGCAGTAAACAAAATCAATAAAGACTTACAGGACGGAGGCGAGAAAACAATTCTGGGAAAGTCTTCATTGATTAAAAATATTAACTGTGCTCAACAAAGCAACGGGTAATTTTCATAATCACTGATTAAAAATGTTTACCTAGGATTTAAGTACATTTTCAGTTATATTTTCATAATCACTGATACAAATTGTACATTATCTAATGCATTCAAGGTATTTGATGTTTTTCTCATGATATTAGTTATTACATAGAAAAGATAAAAGCATTTATGTTTTTATGTAAATGATATAAGTTGTTTGTTGTTTTGGAGCCGGTTTATTGTTAAATGAAATTAATTAAAGAGTTCTTCATAAAATATTAAGTGTCAGATCTTACTTTATTCAACTATTAAAAAAGATAGAAGCATTTATCTTTTGATGTAATGGATATAAGTACATGTTTAGTTATATTTTCATAATTACTGATACTGGAGATTTTTATACAACGATGAATGTTACACAATAACTAAAATTTTAAAAAATGCAGGTTCGATTGTGGAATTTTCGTAATGATGTTTATCCAAAAGTTAGCACAAGGAATGGACACAACATCAAAAATCAGTCTAGAACAAGTAAACGCATTTAGAGCACAGATAACTGCACAAATTCTCTCTGATGAACCATACTGCTGGACAATTGAAAAATTCTGCAGTTCAGCTTCAGCAACAAAAGATGTGAACTGACAATGATAGCAACAAATTCTTTGATGTCTAACAGTCCTTTTATCATACATTTGTTAAAATTTTATTTGACTGATGAATTTGTAATGGTTGACTTAGGCCATATTATTTGAATTGTAAAACCTACTTACAGATGTTGTAGACTTGAGTTTGTTTATGTGTATGCTGTGCACTTGTTTGCACTGTCACCTTTTAATCTGACTATACATTCATGTTGTGTCCTAGAAAAAAATTGGGCCGTATAATACAGAGTGTGTTGTGTAATGTGAAGATAGTGTGGATGGAAGTGCTATGTAGTTAGTGTTGATGGTTGCTGTGAATTTCAGGTTATAAAGGTCGTCTCTGTTGGTGTTGAGGATGTTTTATGTCAAATGACAGAAGTTTGAAGATAGTGATTGGAGTTGCAGTGCAGTGAGAGGTGATGGAAGTCCTGTGAGCTATTTTAGGTTGTGGCAAGTGCAAGGTTGGTCAGTTGTAGGCATAAGGTTAGATGTTAGTGGAAATGGAAGATGAAAGTGATGATGCGTGAGAATGGGAAGAAGGAATGCTGGTTGAATACTGCTCTCTTGAAAAAAGAAGTTATTACAAAAAGATAAATAACTATTGGAGATGGATAGGTATTCCACCGTTATGAAAAATCAACAAATATTTCTGCACAAACAAAATTGAACAAATATTTCTGCACAAACAAAATTGAACAAATATTTCTGCACAAAGAAAATTTAAATCAATAACCGCAAAATATACTTGGTCCTAAGCTTGTTTGAGGCCAATGATATATCAATTTATCTTTTTAAACAGAACAATTGCAAACAATAGTTCTTCCATACTTTCCATTTCCTGTTAGAAGAGTAACTACCACCTTCATCATTCACAACTTCAAGTGCCTCTGACTACTACTTACTTCACTGCCAACCTCCACTGCCTCACTTCTTAACTACAACACCTCCTCCTTTACAAAAGTCCAAATACCACTCTGTCATACTTCACTTACTAACCATACTTCCATCCCAAACCATTCACAACCTATAAACTTCATAGTTCTCTGACCATACAAGAAAATACTACTACACCACTGTTTCATTCAATACAAACTGCAGCAACATTCCACACTCAACACTGTCAGAGAAGCCACAACCCACAATTCTTCTTCACTAACCATCATCTTACCAATTCCACACTGACTACCTACCGACAACCATCACAGTGCCTACCAGAAAAGCAGAAACTCATAAACAATTGCATACAACCAAAAGTAATCAAAATCAGATTATATCCAATTCAACATATGCAATAATCCAAATATTCAAGTCAAAGTATTCATAGAACAACCAATCAATCAAATACACTGCACTAATACAATCAACTCAATTATTCAAGTCAAAGTATTCATAGAACAACCAATCAATCAAATACACTAGACTAATACAATCAACTCAATTATTCAAGTCAGAGTATTTATAGAACAACCAATCAAATACATTGGACTAAAACAATCAACTCAAATATTCAAAGAACATCCTCTTCTATTATTTCCTTGTTTTTTACACTTTCCACATCTATTTTGCTTAGCATGAAAGTCAGCCCCTTCAATCCTATTCATCCTAGGCCTACCAGCTCCACGAACAGGCTTAGGAGGAAGAACAATAGATGATTCTTCAACTTCAATTGCTTCCTTATCAAAAGTTGGAATAGGATTGATCAAATGTGAATATGAAGCTCGATAATACTCAGCAGTAAAGTAATTCTCAATATATTCATAAACAGAATTTCTGGTTAAAGAAATACACTTCAAAGCATGCGCACAAGGAAAACCTGTCACTTTCCATTGATTGCAACTGCAAATGCGATTTTTAAGATCAACCTTTTGAGATGTTGGAGAATGAACTTCAAAAATATACCTACAAAATGTAAAATTAAAAACAGTTAAAATATGTACAAAGATTGCATTTCCAAAAAATGATTATTAGCACTATATATATTCTCTCTAATCTATCTAATAAATAAGACCCAATTCATGTGCATAGAACTAATAGTGAAAAATAAGACTCATAAACCAAAACAAATAACAACAGGCATACTGTTCATATTCTTTAGAGAAAGTATATCTTATGTAAATTTTGATTTTGACTATCTTTTTAAAAAAAATGATAACCAATCTAGAAAAAAGAAAGCATAAAGGTTATAGTAAGAATTAAAACCAGTAAACCTTGACAGTAATTTCAATGGGTAAGGCATCCACTGATTAAGTGGAATTGACTAAAAACATTCCCTTGATGCACTAGATTTGACTTTTCCAAAAATATCAACAGGATTGTCCAAGTCAAGAACTAATATACCATAAGTAAAATGTACAGACTCATCCAGACAAAAATAATGAAAGAGCTAAGAATTACATACAGTGTTAATTACAATGCCGCGACTGTCAAGATTCAAAAGATCCAAAAGGGTTTAAAATTTATAAATACCAACAAAATGAAATCATAACACAGGCTACATAGCAAGTTGAAAAAAGATAAATGCATTTATCATTTTTTTCAGAAACTATGAACATCATGTAAAAATATAGAAATAAATACCTAGATGATTTAGAAACACTCCACCCAAATCCTTCTTCCTTCAATTTCAACAAACGAGCTTCCATTTTTGGACATAGCACACTAGTCCACTTTGATGCCTCTTCTCTACGATTAGACATTTGCATCATCAGTTTTACCCTAATTCCATCAAGACAAGCAGTAACAGGCAAACTTCTTTCATCCAAAATCCAAGAATTAAAACTCTCAGCTACATTGGACTTATTTTCGCCATATCGCTTCCCCGGAAAAAACAAATCAGCCCAATGATCATATGGTTTATCATTCAAGTACTGTATAGCTTTGGCACCTCCAATTTCTTTGTACTTGGACATGGCTTTTTCAAACTCATGATGATTAGAAGCTATGGCACAACGCTCAAGTAAATGAGCTACCCAAACACCCCTTCCACTTTTCACAATGCTGGCAATATTATTTTGCATATGATGCAAACAATAAGAATGATGACTATTTGGAAAAATTTTTGGAATACTTAACAATAAACCCCAGTGTCTATCACTTAAAAAAGTTAATATTCTATCACAACTGAGAGCATTCTTTAGGTGTTTTAAAAACCAACTCCAACACTCTTCATTTTCTTTGGGAACAAGAGCCATTGCTAATGGGAAAAAACCTGGAAAAAAAACAAAAAAATAATAATTCACTGTTTATGTATTACATTTGAAACAACAAAAAATTAATTCACTTTTTGTGTAAAAAAAAATTATATTTGAAACAGTATTATCTAATAGTAGACAATCACATGTGTAGTCTACGCAGAAAGGGTAGAAATTGCAAAGATATGATACATAATTCATGCATACAATACAAAGAATAATATTCAAACATCTAAAACATATATGCTTTTATCTTTTCTATATGCTGTTTAAATCATTTGTATACCTTATGTAAGAACTTCAAATAAAGAGAAAAATGATAAATATGTTCAACATGTAGTAGTATCTATGATATATAATGACGACTTAATATGTTATTTAATTCTTTATATTAAAAGATAAATGCATTTATCCTTTTTAACTCCTGTATACAGTAACATTTTGTATATCAAATTAAAGAACATTATATCTTTTACAGTATTTGTTTTGGATCAAATTTACAATAAGAAGAGCGTGACTGTCCATTGAACAATTGTACCTACTTTGTAACTAGTGCAACTAGATTGAAGATGTTAGAGATAAAAACATATATGCATTTATTGTTTGAAATATGACAGATTCTGGTAAATCCAGCATAAGCAGTAGGTATCATGATAAACTGAAAAAAATAAAACATCTAGATTATGTATCTATCAAAATAAAAATAAAAAAAACAACCAACATTAATCATCATTAATTTTCAGTTGAATTAAATTGTCAGTTTGAATTCATTTTTGAAACAACCAAATGCACTATATTTGAAACAGTACTATATAACAGTAGACTAATCACTTGAACAAAATGCAGTATGTACACAATAAAATTCAGTAGAACAATAACTTAAAGAAACAGTACTATGTAACATAAATACAACAACAACAAAAAAAAATTCAGTACCTTGATTCCCATTTTTCGCAGTGGCAGCCATCAAAATACCACTTCGCCCTTTCAAAAAGGTAGCATCCAAAAACACCATAGGACGACAATAGTTAAATCCAAATATACATGCCTCATAACATACAAAAACTCTCTCAAATTGATTTGTTTCAGAATCCACATCCATACTTGAATAACTATTTGGGTTATTTCTTTCCAATGCCTTCAAATACCAAACTAATTCATTATAAGATTTCTTTTCATCACCAAAAATATCATTCATAGCCAATTTCTTACCCTTATAAGCAAAGTAATAGCTTAGCTCCACATCATAATCTCTTCTAAAACTTTTAATGATATCCATGGTTTTTCTTTTTGGCTCATCACGAATTTGATTGATGATTAAACTTTTCACAAGATCACTATTAATGGTTGGACTACTAAGGGAACGAAATCCACCACCACAAGTATGAATCAAGTTAATGTTTTTAACAAATAGTTGGTCCAATTGCTTCAGTTTGCAAGAAGCATGAATCCTAAAAGGACAGCTAGCTACAGCACATCGAACTGTCAATCATTCTTTACAATTCTTAATATACTGTACTTTAAATCCATTCTTCAAACAATAAGCACTAACTGTTCTACGGAATCCAATAGCAGAATCAAACTGTTGACCAACGGCAGTAAAAAATTCCATATTTGAATTCTTCTTCAACAACTCATGTAAATCCTTTTGTTGAGTAAAACCAGAATCTAAATCATCATCATAACCTAACATATTATTACTTGACTCAACACCAACAACTGAACCAGACTTGCTACTTTCACCAACAAAATTATCCATTGAATCATTCTTCAGCCGTAGAAAAAAAACCAAAAATTCTTCCTTTTTAAACCAAGACAAACACAATATAGCTTGAAGATCACTATCCGTTTCAATAAAGGTAGTCTTTGATTCTCGAATATAAAAAATATCAAAGCATAATGGAGTAAAATTATTCCACTGCTCCCAAATCCTATTCCTAACATAAGAAATAGAAGCATCCAATCCAAAACGAGCACTAAAACAATTGTTATTGAAATCAAACACAACTATAACAGATGAATCACACCTGCAAAAAAAAATGTAAAAAAAATAAAAAAAATATAACTATGTGAAACTGATCTTAAATAAAAACTAATAGCATAAGACTATTTAAATCATTTTTTATACCACTTTTTGAAAAAGATAAAACAATTTATCTTTTAGAGATCACTATCACTCTTTGGGATAACCTGATTACAACAGTGGAAAATATAACTATGTAAAACTGATCTCAAATAAAAACTAATAGCATAAAACCATTTAAATCATTTTATATACCACTTTTTGAAAAAAGATAAAACAATTTATCTTTTACAGATCACTATCACTCTTTGGGATAACCTGATTACAATAGTGGAACACGTGGAAGAATGGAACACGTGGAAGAAAAACATTCGTTGTGATTGTACCTATTCAAGTTTACATTGTTGAAAAATCATAGGTGAAAAAGATGATCTGCAAAAATATACTTAATGGTGAAAAAGAAGAGCTAAAAAATTATCATAACAAACACACACTAAGATCAATATGGTCTTTAAAACACATAATCACATTCAATGGCTGCCAAATTATTACTAGAGCCAGAATGGAATTTTGATACACCATTCTTAAACATCTAAACAATCAGAGTTTAATTGCAAACTAAAGAACAAACGAAGCTAAATACACAGTGATTGTGTTATAAGAATAAAACAATACCATTCAGAAGCCATTATTCCAACTACATCAAACAAAACCTTCCTCCAATAGATGAAAACAGCCTCCTGTGAAAAGAAACATACAGTAACATCATAAAAAATAGAATTGAGAATGAAAAACAGCAAATAAAAAAGAGACTCACCAAATGAAGAAAATCGCCTCACGATTTCCCACAATTAAAGTCGATTTTGATTTGAGAAGAAACTAACGCCTCACGACCGCTTCAATTGCACAAGAAACGACCGCTTTGATTGAACAAGATACGTCTAATCACTTTTTGACTCGCCTCACGATTTCCCACAATTAAAGTCGATTTTGATTTGAGAAGAAACTAACGCCTCACGATCGCTTCAATTGCACAAGAAACGACCGCTTTGATTGCACAAGAAGGTACGTAGTTCTTTGAGAAGATGAAGACGCACGCGCCTAATTTTGACGATCGGTAGATTTCAGAAGATACGTACTTGTTTGAGAAGATGAAGTCGCACGCCCCAATTTCCAAGATCGGCAGATTTCAGAATATACGTAGTTGTTTGAGAAGATGAAGACGAACGCGCCTAATTTCCACGATCGATTTCAGAAGATATTTAGATGTTTGAGAAGATGAAGACGCACGCCGCACATAATTGTCCTCGAAAATAATAGTTTCAAACCCGTGTCCTGGAAAAAAAATGGGCCATATAATTAGGCCCTTCGTACCAATTTCCACTTTAGTAAAAATATCGGCTATTTGATATTTGGATGGGACATGCACTACTAGAAAGGCTTCGTATAGCGGCAGAGCCTAGCGACGGCTAAAAAAAGCGGCCGTCGTTATACGCAATATACAGATCCAAGCCGAGAGTAGCAGCTTCACTTCACTTGCTCCCCCAAAACCTTCCTCCTTTCCCCAATCCGTCGCCCCCCGTCACCGTAGCCGCCGCCCCAGCCTTCAACGCCTCCAAATCACCCAAATTTGTGTCGGTATGCTCCTAATCTTTTGTTTGAATGTAAATTTGATGTATTTAGGTTTAGTTTAAATCCTAATTCAATTATGATTTGTTGTAAAATTGAGATTTGTTGTTAAATTGGGTATTAGTAGTGTTGTTAAATTAGGTATTAGTAGTGTTGTATGTTGATTTGGTAGATTAATTAGTTTATTATCATGAACTTGAATTAAGTATTACATTAATTAGTTTATCATGATCAAGTTGAATAAATGGTTGATGTAGATAATTAGAGTTGGCGATTAACATGGTTAGTTGTTTAGATGAAAAAATAGTATATTAATGATTAACTTGGTTATTGATAAATTTACATGAAAGTATTTCATAGTTTATGAAATTGATAAATTACAAATTTAAGTTGTTAAGTGAATTTAAATTGACAAATTTTTATTTAATAATTAGATTTTTATTGTTTTCTAATTATCTTCATTGATAATTCTTCTATTTATCTTGTTGATTTAGCGACGGCTAGCGACGGCCATTTTAATAATTTTAGCGATGGCTAGCGACGGCCAAAATGCAAAAGATTGTATATATTGTACAAAAATAAAGTTTATACAAAAAATTAAAAAATGAATATGAGAACATTAAAAATTCTGCAAATATCTAAAAAAAATTTTGAAAATTAGGAAATGACTTTAAAAACAACTGATATTGTACTAAAATCGAGTTTGTAAAGAAATTAAGAAATGAATATAACAACAACAAATATTCCGCTAAACTCTATGTCGTAAAAAAATAAAGAAATGAATATTGAACTAAAATTGTTAATTGAATGTTGAACTAAAATTTAAATATACAAATTTATTAAATAAAATTTAAATAGTTGAAACATTGTCAAAATTTGAAAAGAACAACAATATTTGATAAAATTTAAAGAAATTTTTTTAACTCTTAGATTGGCTTTGGCCCCGTCTGGCAAGTATTGTATATGATCGTTATATGGAAGTTCGTTTTGGTAACGGAATGGACATTTATATTCATCTGATACAATATTTGTCGGATTTGTCCCTGTATTGGACAAGTTACAAACACAATAAAGTAATTACATATTATAAATCATTTCATTTTAAACGGTTACAAAATTTCGATAGCACTTCCTTTACGTTCCCTGTGTACACGCATTTGTGTACGATACAGGGAATAGAAGGGAAGTGCTGCCGAAATTTTGTTGAACCGTTTAATCTGAAATGATTTATAAAATGTAATTACGTTATTGTGTTTGTAATGGGAAGTAGGATGACTGACCACCGAAGTGAATACCAAAATACTAAAAAATTAAAAAATAAAGTGAAGTTTTTATTTTGAATTTTCTACAACGGTGAACTGTTTACAATGGAGAATGGTTGAAAATTAATGATTTAAACTGTCTAACATACATTTTCAAATCAGGAAAAATGTTCAATTATTTTCTCGACCGTACTTGGATGTATGAAGTCAGAACTGGAAAGAAGGGATCAATAAAGCAACATTTCTACAACGGTGTACACGAATTTATTAGATTTGCTAAATCTAATAACCGAAACAACACAGAAATTCGTTGCCCGTGTAGTAAGTGCCAACATTTGAAGCATTGGAAACCGGATATAGTTGAAGTACATTTGTATCAATATGGTTTCGTGCCTGATTATTATTTCTGGGATCTTCATGGAGAACTTGTTGAAACTACACCTAATACTGAACTATTAGAGGACGGTAATATGATGACGAATCCGATAGAAAATATAGTGGATGATGCAGCACGATCAATGTTTCCTACAACTGAAGCTGTCGATGAAGACGAAAATGTCGAAGAAGAACCGACTGCGGGAGCTAAAAAATATACGATTTTTTGAATTCTGCTAAGAGGCCGTTGTGGGACGGATGTAAAAGCGGAACCGAACTTTCAGTAACCGCCGAATACATAACTATGAAATCAAAATTCAACCTTACGGAAGCTGCATTTACAGCAGTTGTACAAGCTGCAAAACGACACATGCCACCCAATAATCTGATGTGCGATAGTCATTATAAAGTAAAAAAATTTATGTTCGCTTTCGGTCTACCGTACGAGAAGATAGATGCATGTGTGAAAGATTGCATGTTGTATTGGAAAGACGACGTTGACCTCAGAAAATGCAAAATATGTAACGAAGAAAGATACAAACCAAGAAAGAAGAAAGGGAAAGAAGTCCCGTACAAGAGAATGCATTATTTACCCATCACTCCCAGACTTCATAGATTATATGCATCTTCTGCTACGGCCTATCATATGCGATGGCATAGTGTGAGAACAACGGAAGAAGGAACTTTGATACATCCATCCGATGGAGAAGCATGGAAACATTTCGATAAGACTTATCCCGCATTTGCTGCGGAAAGCCGTAATGTCAGACTTGGTTTATGTACGGATGGATTTTCACCATTTTCACAGTTTGGTAGTAAATATTCATCCTGGCCAATTATCGTTACTCCGTATAATTTACCTCCATAGATGTGTATGAAGACACCATATATGTTTCTCACCACTGTCGTTCCCGGCCCTCATGATCCAACCTAAGGAATTGATGTTTATTTACAACCATTGATCGAAGAGTTGAAGAAACTGTGGTATGAAGGAGTCGAAACTTACGATGTATCAAGGAAATTTTTTTTCCGTATGTTCGCTTCTTTGTTATGGACTATTAATGATTTTCCTGCATACGGGATGCTTTCTGGTTGGAGTACGGCCGGTTGTCTAGCATGCCCTTATTGTATGGAAGAAACACGAGCATTTTCGTTACGATATGGGAAGAAAATTTCGTGGTTTGATTGTCATCAGTGTTTTCTTCATCCCAATCATAATTTTAGAAGAGATAACAAAAAATTTCATAGCTAACAGAGAAGAGAATCTGAAACCACCCAAGGTTTGGTCAGGCGAGGAAATATACGAAATTGTAAGGGACTATCCAAAGATACATGAAACTGGAGTCCAGACTGAAATCCCAGGAAAGTCAGACATTCATAATTGGTGCAAACAAAGTATATTTTGGGAGGTACCATATTGGAAAGATCTCTTACTCCGACATAATATTGACGTGATGCACAACGAAAAGAACGTGTTTGATAATCTGTTTAATACAATTTTGAATGTAAAGGGCAAAACCAAGGACGATTTGAATTCAAGGCTTGATATAGCAAACTATTGTAAGCGGCCGGAACTTCATATGAAGCCTAATGACAATAAAAAACCGAAATCATGCTATGAGCTAGACAATAAGCAAGTAAAACTCATGCTAAAGTGGGTGGAAGAATTAAGATTTCCCGATGAGATTTCTTCCAATCTTCGTAGATGTGTTGACTTCAAAAATAGTAAACTGAGTGGGATGAAAAGTCACGATTGTCATATCATGATGGAATATTTACTACCCGTGGCTTTCAAAGAACTGTTACCCGTAAAAGTATGGAACGTCATAACAGAGTTATGTTTGTTTTATAAACAGCTTTGTTCGACAACATTAAAGGTGGATCGTATACGTAAACTTGAAGTAGAAATACCCATACTGCTATGCAAACTGGAGAAAATACTTCCGCCTGGTTTCTTTAATGTAATTGAATTTGCCAAATGGTTTTTGAACTATGTTTATGAGCCAAGAAACTGTGTCGTTGATGAAGGCTTAAGACATCTTGCGATTGGACCGAAAATAAATGTGAAGACTTATCCAATATTCTTCGTCAACGGGTTTAAGTTCAACACGAAAGATTACGGTGCTGAAAAATTAACATATAACAGCGGGGTATTTGTCAAAGGCAGTGAAGATCCAGATGAGCATTTAAAAGATTTTTACGGCGTCTTAACACAGATTCTAGGGTTGACATATTATGTTGAACCTTTAGAAAAGGTTTTTTTATTGAAGTGCAATTGGTTCAGTAACGTTCCTAGTTCCGGAATCAACGTGCATAAAGAGTACAAACTTATTGAAATAAGGCATACATCACACTACTATAAGTACGATCCTTTTGTATTAGCCAAGCAAGCGTTACAAGTTTATTTTGCTCCGTATCCATCTTTGAAAAGAGATAAAGCAGATTGGTCCGCTGTTTTCAAAACGAAACCAAGGTTTACGTTTGATGGTAATAATATTCCAAATGAAGCAGCATATCAAGCCGATCTTAAATCAAATACAGAAATAATAATAACTGATGATATTGATGTAGGGCCTTTGAATAATGAATCGAACGTCCTATTTGATGCATTCGAAAGTACCGAAGAAAATGAGATAGAATACGAGACTGGGTCTGAATCAGAAAACGATGAAGACTGATCATTATTGATATAATTGTTATGTGATAGTGATTGAAACATGCGATGTAATAGTAAATTTCTGTAATTGTTCTGTGATGATCATTTAGTTAATTTTTATCCATGTTTTGTACTAGTAAATGTTTATAATTATTCTGTGAAAGTGATTGAAACATGCTATGTAGTAGTGAATTTCTATTATGGTTCTGTGATGATTATTTATATAATTTTTATCCATGTTTTGTACTACTAAATTTTTATAATTGTTTCTGTGAATGTGATTGAAACATGCTATGTAGTAGTGAATTTCTATAATTGTTCTCTGATGATATTGTTTTTCTATAGCAGATATGTCTGGCAGGAGACGGAGTGTAGGTGGTAATGTCACGCCATCCCCATCTCCCGGTGCAGGTGGTAGTGGCACTGCACCGGACTTACGTCCGATTGCAGAAGTTGTTCCTAGAAGTGCTGGGTAAGTATCAATTTTATTTAAAGTATAAGTTTTAAAATCCACAAAACATGTATATCATAACTTTTGTAGTGGCTTTGAGGTGGAGCCATCAGATTATATTTTACAGGTTTCGAGAAAGGCATTTCAGAGCCGCATGGATGGTTGTTGGCCTCGCTGGGACGACATCCCCCCTCACGTCAAAAACGCAATACAGGCGGATTTACTTGTAAGTAGTAGTTTGAATTTCAGTTGTAAATTAATATAATGTATATAACTTAAAATAATTTTAATTTACAGGCTGCAGTCCGCGTTGACCCTGACGACTTAGACATTTTTTTAATCACTGGAACAAACAAATGAGAAAAAATTACAGGGATACATTGTCCAAGGCTAAGAATGCAGGGAAAAAGCCGAACTGGATGGGTGAGGGTGTATGGAATGAATTTCTTCGGCTTTGGGATAGTCCGACAGCAAAAGTAAGTAAAATATGTTTTCTTTATTATTTAAATCTAATATAAATCTCGTAAGATATATACGTGATAATTTATCTTAATTTGTAGGAGTTATCTGTGCGGAACTGGGCAAACAGGAATAAAAATCCTGCATTGCACCGTGGTGGCTCCAAATCCTTTCAGGAGCACAAGAGAGAGCTGGTAATTAAATTTATAAACTGTGTTTACATTTTATTACAATATTTTATAATCAGATTAGCAATAATATTTATATATTTTCAGGTCGCGAGATACAACCGCGAGCCCACTATGGCCGAGCTGTTCAAGGCCACGCATGTCGTGGAGAGGACCGACGAAGAGGGCAATGTTTCATACGAGTGGACGGATGAAAAATCACAATCCGTAATGGTAAATTAATTTATTGTTACTAACAATATTTTGTCTTATTTTATTTTCAAAAATTTGAAATTCAGTTTTTATCGTGTAAAACAATTGTTTGTAATCGCAGGAGAGGTACGAAGCAGAGCGGGCTCGTGTAGCACAGTCCACTGGTCGGGAAGAGCTTACGTTAGAGGAGGAGAACCATATTTGGGATGCTATTATTGACCCGCCTTCTCGGACCAGTCGACGGTATAGCTATGGAAATGTGGAGGTAAATTTTGACATGTACTAATATATAAATTTACTCATGCATATGAATAGTTAAATAATTTTAATAATATTATATATATATACTAATATATAAATAATTATGAACTATTTTACAGGCGATGAGAATGCAGAGTGCATACAGGAGGTCACAGCAAGAGGCGGAGATTGCTCAGTTGAGGGCGACAGTGGAAGAAATAAATGATTGGAGGAAGAGTTTCTTTGAGCAACAGCTGGATGAGCGGATTGCGGCTTATTTTCAACAACATGGGAGGAGCCTGGAGAGGACGGCAGCGATGGCGAGGAGTAGGTATGTTTGTTTGCTCGTGTTATAGTTTGGTATATACACATTTTGGTTGGTTTGGTGTATATATATTTCAGGATATTATGTAGAAATTTCGGGTTACTATGTACATATTCTGGTTAATGGATTTGGTTGGATTTGAAAATGAGATTTGGTTGGATTTTATATTGTTTGAATGTATAGTGATGTTATATGATGGATATATGATGGCTATAGTTGATGAATATAATGTATATTGGCTGTGATGATGGTATTTGATACTTGTTGTTTGAAGTGTGTATGGGCTGTGCAAGTGCACAAATTTTGCTTCAGATTAGCGACGGCTTGCGATGGCTAGCGACGGCTAAAGTGCAAATTTTTTGTGTCGTGTAGCGACGGCTAGTGACGCCATTTAGTCGTTGGAAAATTTCCATGTGGCACATTTGCAGTCGCGAGCCGTCGCTATTTTGGTGACGGAGCCGTCGCTAAAGCCGTCGCGATACTATTGGGCGACGAGGTAAATAGCGACGGCTTTTAGCGACGGCTAGCGACGGCCGGCGACAGCTAAAAGCCGTCGCTATCTGCTGCCGTTCTTGTAGTGATGAAGGACATGAACTTGTCCTTTAGCAACCTTTTCACATACAAAGTGTATATCCATTTCAATATGCTTAGTACGTTGGTGTTGAACAGGATTACCCGAGAGATATATCGCACTAACATTGTCACAGTATACCAAAGTAGCCTTGTTGATCGGATAGTGAAGCTCCAAGAGAAGATTACGAATCCAATAAGACACAGAAACAACATTAGCTATGCCCCTGCATTCTGCCTCTACACTAGAGCGGGACAAAGTGGGTTGTCGTTTAGACGACCAAGAGATGAGGTTATCACTAAGAAAAACACAGTAGCCTCATGTAGATCGTCTAGTGTCCGGGCATCCACCCCAATCTGCATCAGTATAAGAGACAAGACCAAAAACAGATGACTTATACAGATGTAGGCCAAAAGAAAGAGTTTCCTAAATACACCGAACAATGCATTTTAGTGCATGCAAAAGTTCATCCCAAGGATCATGCGTATGTAAACAGACCTGTTGAACAGCATAAGAGATATCTGATCTCGTAAAAGAGAGATACTATAGGGCACCTACAAGACTGCGATACTTTTTAGGATCCTTATACTGAGACCCCGAAGATGCACTCGGTTTAGAATTAGTATCAATGGGAGCAGGAGCCGGTACACAAGATGACATACCTACTCTCTCAATGATCTCTTCGGCATACTTGCGTTGTGAAAGAAATAGGCCATTAGGATTAGGCCTGTCAATGGGCAGGGTTCGGTCCGGGTATTATAAAACCCGGACCCGAGTCCAATTACAATAATTAAAACCCGAGCCCAGCCCGAACCCGCAGGGTATTTCAACCCAATTTCCGAGCCCGGCCCGTCGGGCTTTTTAAGCCCGCTGGGTAATAATTATATACCTAACTCAGAATATTTATGTTAAAACCATATTTTAAAACTGCAACTTTGGTAAAATTTGTATACAAACAATGTTAACATATAAATTGGACGGTGATGTAGTCAAGCTCATAACAAAAGTATGCAAAAACATCTACATTTAAACAAACAAAATGGTAAATAAATAACATAAGCACTCATGTTTTGATACGACGAAAAACTAATAGTCGGGTCGGGCCAATCGGGCCGGGTTTTGATAAAACCGTACCCGACCCGGATCGGGCCTGATTCGGGCTTGGGTAGTAAAAGGAAAAACCCGTACCCGCATAAATAGGGCGGGTTCGGGCCAGGCCCGGGCCGAAGCCCGTACCATTGACAGGCCTAATTAGGATGTCGAGTTACTGCAATGCCCAAAAAATAACTGAGAGGACCTAATTCTTTCGTAGCAAATTCTAAACTGAGAAGAGCCATGATGCGGCAACATATATCATCAGAGGAAGTAGTAAAAATAATGTCATCAACATAAAGCAAGATATAAGCAGTCTCATTGCCCCGATGATAGATAAACAGAGGGTGATCAGATTTGCTGTCTGAAAAACCAATAGTCGAAACATAATCAGTAAACCTTTAGTACCATGCCTGTGGAGCTTGTTTAAGACCATATGGAGACTTTTTTTTAGCAAACAACCATAATCTGGATGAGAGGAGTCCCTGAATCCCATCAGTTGATGCATATAAAGTTTCATGCAAATTCCCATGTAGAAAAGCATTTTTAACATCCAGCTGATAGTAGGTCATGATTTAGATAAGGCAATACTAAGTACATATCTAATGGTAGCAGGCTTAACTACGGGGCTGAAAGTTTCATCACAATCCATCTAACCAATTGAGATTTTGCATCACCTACAAGACGGGCTTTATGCCGCTCAAAAGAACAGTTAGAATTATGTTTATGATGAAAAATCCATAAAGACAAAATAACATTAACATCAATAGGGCATGGTACCAACTCCCACGTCTTATTTTTAATAAGAGCATTATACTCATCTAACATAGCCTCTTTCCAATTCGGGTCAGACAAAGCCACTTTCGGGTTACGAGGAATAGGAGGAGTAACCGAAGTGTGCAGATTTAAAGGATGTTTGGGCTTGAAGGTCCCATGTTGGGCACGAGTAGCCATGGAGTGAGTGGGCTGCATGGGACGAGTAGTGTGGACCGGCTGGATTGTTGGTGGAAAGTGGGCTGGCTGGGCTATGGATGCCACATAAGGTGGACTTGAAAATGGGGTGGGCTGGGTTGGTAAATTATGTGCCACGTGAGGTGGACTTGAAAGAAGAGAAAACGCTGGACCAAAAAGTTGGGCCGGAGAGGTGGGAGGACTGCTAGCTTGTTGGGCAAGCCTTGTTGTGCTGATTTGAGCAGTGGGGTTGTTCCTTAGGTTGGGAGATTTAGGAACATTTTGAGGAGGTGATGGAGGAGCCACGTGAGGTGGACTTTAAGGAGGAGTTTGGGTCGCCTGTGTTTGGGCTTGTTGGGGCTAGACCAGAGTAAGAATTTGGAGCAAATCCAAAATCTAGTGTGACGACCCACCTTTTTGGACGGTTTAAGTCGACAATTAACCACACATGTCTAACTAAAATCCATTTAACAAGGTAGATTATCAATGTGGTTTAATAAGAAAATAAAAGAAAAGAAGGAAAGCAATACACATAATCTCACAGCGGAATGACAAAATATAATAATCAAATAAACAGTTCATGAAGCTATTTTACAATATACATTTGATTTCAATTTTTACAACATAATCATAGTTAAATCAACAATCATACCAAAATAATGTAGCAAAATAATAATAGTAAATACGGTCTAGCAAACTCCATCTTCATCTTCAAGGAACAATGTCTTCAGATACTGTAATACCCAGGCTGACCCAAGTGTAATGAAAAGACAAAACACTCGAGTCGGAACTAAAAGTTCTTATGTAAATTAAATTAATAACAAGTAAAATATGAGTGTAATAGCTTCAGAGATGTTTACAGGATTTTCCATCTCCTATTAAGTGTACAACGTGAGTGCAATAACTTATGAGATGTTACGGGATTTTTCATCTCCTAAGGATCCATCAAACTATCAATATGTAGTAAGATATGCTATATATGGTAGTGTCTATCAGTAAAGTAAAGTATTAAAATAGCGTTAAGGCTTTACATTGATCCCCCTTAACACATTTTTAAGCCTTTTCCTACAGTTTGCCTTAGTAGCATCATCAGTAACGTCAGTAGTCAGGGGGCGCCGTGATAAGACAACACTAAAACAAAGTCGTAGCGATTGCGTATAAGGATAAAAGTATGACAAGGCACGTGAGGCAATGCCCAAGGTAGGATACTACCGATTCGAGTCGCCTGACTGGTGATAACCCCTAATGGCCCACCGCGAACATCCATCCCATAATCAAATCAAGGTGCACCAATCAAGTCAAAAATCAATATGGTAATACGTAGAACAGATGTCGCTAGAGGTTGCTAGCCTCAATGGCCAGGACAAGTCATCCTGTTTTAGTCATTTCCAATTGACACAAGTGTCGGGGTCTATCCATTATCGTTCTCTTTCTTCAAATCCAGCAAACGTTCACCAATCCAACCACTTCATTCTGGATCATGCACCGCGTACACAGTTGTCAAAGTGGTTTCGGCATTGACAAAGAGTATGCCAATATTCGGCCCCGGTCTCTTTAATAACCAAACGTTATTTTTCACACCGGTTGGTTCTTTTAAATTTCAAGAACAAGTCATATTTCATATCAAAATATCAGATTTGCTTTTAAATCATTTCAGATTCAAAATAGGCCATACCTTCAAAAAATTCGTATTTAAATTAATGATTTAAATCTAAATAGTTCCCCCGTTTAATAGTTTGAGTATTGGAAAATGGTTTTGACTAATTGAATTAGTTTGAATATTGAAAATAGTTTGGATAATTAAAATAGTTTTAATATTGCAAGCTGGTTTGGAATAATTAAAATAGTTTAAAGATTGGAAATAGTTTGAATATAAATAGTTTTAATATTAAGAATAGTTTTGAACAATTAAAATAGTTTTAATATCCAAAAATAGTTTATATATTAAAATAATTTATATTAAAACTATTTCTTCTTTCACGAAAAATTCCAAATCACAACGAATTCAATTTTTCGACTTCCAATTCAAGTAAACTTCATATTTAAAATTCAATTTAAATCAACCTCAATTCAAACGATTTTCAACTTTACTTCAAATTCAATTTAAACGATTTATTCGAAGGCTTAAAGTTTCAATTCAAATTATCATTTTTAAACAATTTAGTTTAAATCCATTTCACATTCAAAACTTTGAAATTCTAATTTGAACCATTTTAATTAAAGTAAATTCAAAGTTTAAATTAAAATTAAACCTTTAAAATAATTCACTTCCTATAAATTCAAATCATATCTTAATTTTAACTTTAAGATTTCAAATTAAATCTTTAAACAATTTCATTTAACAGTTTCAATTTCAACGTTTCAAAGCTCAAATTAGAAAATAATTAAATTCATATAAATGCAAATTCAAGATTTTAAAACCATTTAATTTAACCAAATCCGGTGTCCGTATATAATTTTCTACCCTATGACCAAGTGATCATTTATTTCAATTTTAATTACATGGATGGATATATATCATTTCAATCCATATTTAAATGACATAGGTATATATCATTTCAACCTATTTCTTAGTTTATTTCAAATAATCCAAATGACAATTTTATAGGATGTCAAATAATAAATAGGGTAATACAGGGATATATCAAAATAAATAAACAACCATACATCCAACATATCAATAGGCATCCAATAACAATCAACATCCAAATCAACCAACATATTACAATAGTTACGAATTACTAATTGTCGGTGTTTAACTAGCAATTAAATTCAATATTAATTTAAATGTCAATTTAATTCAATATAAAATTCAAATTAATTTAAATGTCAATTTAAACTACCAAACAACAACCAATAAACTTTTATCACTTCATTATTTCAATTTAACTAACATCAGAACATTTAGTATTGCGTGAGTGGGGTAAATCACTCACCTTTGATTTTAAGCCCATTAAAAAACCAATAAAAGCCTAAAATCTCAACAGTCTCCAAAATCAACAAAACTAGTTTCATATTGTCCGAAATTTCGATACGAGTCCAACGGAACCAGTTTGTATGCAAAAGTTATTTGAGTTAGAAGTTTGAATTTTAAAATAAAACTAAAATAAAACAAAAGGGTAAAAATGTAAATACCATCATCACCCAAACCCAATCGTTCACATTCAATCCAAAAGCCGCCGTTCTTCATCCTCCAATCGTCGTGCCTACGTATGCCATCGCCCAGATCAACCACCACTACCTCCTTGGCCTCCTCCAGCCGCACCTCTCCACCTCACGCGCGACCGTATGGCGCCCCCAATCTTCTGACCGTCGTTGCCACTTCCACATTGATTTCTGGAAAAATCGAGCGCCACTGACATGATCCAACACTATGGATCTGCTCCACCTAAGCCTCCTCTACACTACAACGCTTCCCGATCGTCTATCCACCGTTAACCAAACATAGTCTATGAACGGTCGAGAATAAATCGCTGATTTCTTGACAAACAGAACCTCCAGTCAAAAAACGAATTGCAGATGTTGATTCCATTCGTCGAGAGCTTCACGACGATATATTATATGATAGGATTGGAGCAGTTTGAATTTTTGAATTGAAATTGGAATTTAGGGTTTTGAGATATTGACCATTGAGAAGGAGTAGATTAGAAATGAAATGTAAGTATAGAAAATAGAACAGAAGGCTGTTAGGGTTTCGTAACAGCATATATATAGATAAAGATGGACAGGAATAGATGCAACAGATTGATTGGGCCAAAGCGATAACAAAGTCCCGAAAAGTCCGTTTCATTCCCGAAACGAAAATAGGTTATCCTATATGTCGAAATACAGGTTTTCAATATTTTTAAACTCAATGAAACTAATTTCAAACCCTAATTCTATTGTATATAGAAGTTAGCTTTAAAATCAAATTATATTTATTTTTACGCGTTAATTAAACGAATTATTATTAAATTGATTTAATCACCTATAACGACCCGTATTTTTGACAATTAAAAATATTAAATTTAATAAGACTTTGGAATTTAATGTTGTGAAAATTTTAAATATATGATTTATTAATGGAAAAAAATCATTAGAATATAATTTGATAATGTTGATTGAATGTAATTGACAACTATCTTAATGTAATTCAATCAATTGAAATAATAAAGGTTAATAAGGAATAGAATAAATGTTGTATAATTTGATGTAATCATATGTTATTAATTGAAATTGGTTTTAATATGGAGTATGAAATCAATTATTTAGTACGTAAATTTATTAACTTTTGTTTGTAAACAATAATTTTATAAATGTGTTAAATTACTAAGTTGTAATAATTGTTTATTTCTCACCTCATTATTTAAATCAATTAATTAGGTAATCAATGATAAATTAAATGTAATTGAAATCTTTCAAATAAAAGGAAAGAGAACATTAATTGTAATTAATGAACGTGATCATTGAAACATATGTTTGAATTAAAATAAAAGAGAAAGTTGAGTAATAAAAAGGAAACTTATGTTTTAATTGAAAAGGAAATTTTATGTAATATAAAGAACATGTAAATCAAAATAAAAGGAATTGTTTGAGATTTAAATGTAATAAACTAGGATTTTGTCACTATTGTAATTTAACGTTGAAATTAATTTAATATTTAAATATTGAATTTAACATGGGAAATTTAATTTTAAAAAGATTATTAATTTCTGTTTAAACAAGAATGATGATAGAAAACTTTAAATTTAGAATCTAAAAGTGAGTAAATCAGTTTAACAATAATTCATTTAATTAACACGTAAATATAAATGTAATTCGATTTTTAAAGCTAACTTCAATATACAATAGAATTTGGGTTTGAAATTAGTTCCACTAAATTTAAAAATATTGAAAACCTATATTTCGATATATGGGATGACCTATTTTCGTTTCAGGAACGAAACGGGCTTTATCGGGCCTTTTGACCCAATCGATTTATATTCAAATGAGAACTATTATTTTTGAAATGTAATTATTCAAATTGATTCAAATATGGAATAATAATAAAATCGAATTATTAATGAACGTCGTGGTTTGTAATAACGTATTTGCAAATTAGAAATATTGTAGTTGTCCAAAACTGTGAATTGGTAAATTATTTGAGTATGATTTAATTTATATTTATCGAACAATAAAATGTTAACTTTTGTATACGATGGAATTAGGCCTCGAAACTAGTTCTATTGTGTTCAGAAGTCCATAGGTTACCTGTCAGTACGCCTCGATTGGAGTTCGGGCTGTTTTGGATCTCACGCTATAAATAGGCTCGCAAATCAAGACAAAATATTATTAAAATATTTCAGAAACTCTAATTTTCATGGCTGCCACTTTCAATGGCTGAAAACTTCCCATCTTCTTTCCCTTGGATCTCTCTCTTCTCTCACCGATTCGCGACGAAGTCTAAACGAAAGTTGTAGTGCTCAACGAGATCTACAAGATGTACGGTTGGATCGAGCTAATTACGTCAGGATTCACCAGAATCGGTGATGGAAGTGGCGGCCGTCGTGGCCATTTTCTGGCCAAGATGGGGCACCAGAGGCGGCGGAATTTCCAGCGAAGGTGAAGAGTGGCGGCGCGAACACGATGGCGATGTCAGATCGTGGTTGAAACGCGTGTAGTGGTGGCGTTCGGCGAATCATGGAGGCGACCTGATGGGTTCTTCTTTTGTTACGTGAGAATGAGGGTTTGGAGATGGTACATATAATTACAATTTTGCCCTTAGTTATTTAAATTTAAATTTATATCTTCTAACTTGCATAACTTTTACATACGAAATCAGATTCGCATGCTGTTTCTTCCGTTGCGTTTGTGTCGAAATTCCGGACAACATGAAACTAGTTTGGTTGAATTTGGAGACTGTTCAATTTTTTTGCTTTTATTGGATTTTAAATGGACTATAAACCAAAGGTGAGTGATTAAACCCACTCACGCAATACTAAATCTTCTTATGTTAGTTGAATTAAATTTATGAAGTGAAAAGAATTTTATTGGTTATTGTTTGGTAATTTAAATTGACATTTAAATTAATTTGAATTTTATATTGAATTAACTTGATATTTAAATTATATTGAATTTAATTTCTAGTTCAACACCGACAACAGATAATTGGTAACTGTTATTATTATATATTGGTTGATTTGGATATTGATTGTTAATGGATGCCTATTGATTGATGTTGGATGTATGGTTGATTTATTTTGATATATTCCTGTTATTACCCCATCTATTATTTAACATCATATAAATTGTCATTTGAATTATTTCAAATAAACTAAGAAATAGGTTGAAATGATATATACCTATGTCATTTAATTTTGGGTGGAATGATATATATCCATCCATGTAATTTAAATTGAATTAACTGATCACTTGGCCATAGGGTAGAAAATTATATACGGACACCGGATTTGGTTAAACTAAATGGTTTTAAAATCATGAAATTTGATTTATATGAATTAAATTATTATCTAATTCGAGATTTGAAATGTTGAAATTGAAACTGTTTAAATGAATTTGTTTAAGGATTAATTTGTAACCTTAAGTTGAAATTGAAATATGATTTGAATTTATCGAAAGTGAATTATTTGAAAGGTTTGATTTTTAATTTAAACTTCGAATTTACTTTATTTAAAGTGGTTTAAATTGGTAATTCGATGTTTTGGTTGTGAAATGGATTTAAACTTAATTGTTAAAAATGAAAATTTGAATTGAAACTTTCAGCCATTTGAATTGCACCGTTTAAATTGAATTTGACGTAAAGTTTGAAATCATTTTGAATTGAGGCTGATTTAAATTGAAATTTGAATATGAAGTTGACTTGGTTTGGAAGTCGAAGAATTGATTTCGTCGTGATTTGGAACATGAGTTCAAAGTGTTGTGAAAGAAAGAAACAGTTTTAATATAAACTATTTTAATATATAAATTATTTTAATAAACAAATTATTTTAATATATAAACTATTTTTATTCCAAACTATTTTTCAATATTAAAATCATTTTGTATTCAAAACTATTTCCAAATATTAAAACTATTTTATTTTCAAAACTATTTCCAAATATTAAAACTATTTTAATTATCCGAACTATATTTTACTATTCAAACTATTTTAATTATTCAGAACAGTTTCAATATTCAAACTGCTTTAAAAGGGGATTACTTAGATTTAAATCATTGATTTAAATACGAATGCTTTGATATGAAGGTATAACCTATTTAGAACTCGAAATGATTTTGAAGTGAATCTGATATTTTGATATGAAATATTACTTGTTCTTGAAATTTAAAAGAACTAACCGGTGTGTTAAATGAGCGATTTGTTGTTAAAGAGACCAGAGCCTGATGAATGCCATACTCTATGTCATTCTACCGGAACCACTTTAACAACTGTGTATGTTGTGGATGTTATCTAGAATGTAGAGGTTGAATTGGCGACGTTTACTGGAATGAAGAAAGAGAACGATGATGGATGACCCCGACACTTGTGTCAATTTGAAATGACTAAAATAGGAGTCTATGTCTAGCTAAGGAGTTAGCTACCTTTAGGGGCCCCACCCTTTCGTATCATTATATTGATTTTGACTTGATCGGTGCACCTTGATTTTATTTTGGAGGTGGTGGACTCGGTCGGCAGTCGTTGCGGCGATGTGTTACAATCAGCCAAAGAGGGTAAACTGGTAGAATCCTACCTTGGGCATTGCCTCAGGTGCCTTGTCATACTTTTATCCTTATACTTGCCCACAATGACCTTGTTTTAGTATGGTATCTATAGGGGGCTCACTGGCTACCGACGTTACTGGTTGTGTTACAGGACCTGCATAAACTACCTGCTTAAAAATGTGTTAAGGGGGGGGGGGGTCAATGTAAAGTCTTAACGCTATTTTAATACTTTACATTACTATTAGACACTACATATATAGCGTATTTTACTACATATAGATAGTTTAACGGATCCTTAGGCGGTGGAAAATCCCATAACATCTTGTAAGTTATTGCACTCAGGTTGTACACTTGATAGGAGATGGAAAATCCCGTAACCATCTCTGAAGCTATTACACTCATATTTACTTGTTATTGATTTAACTTACATAAAAACTTTTAGTTCTGACTCGAGTGTTTTGTCTTTTCATTACGCTCGAGTCAGCCTGAGTATTTCAGTGTTGAACATATTATTCCTTGAAGATGAAGATGGAGTTTGCTAGATCGTATTTGCTATTATTATTGCGCTGCATTAGTTTGGTATGTTTGTTGGTTGTACTCTGATTATGTTGTAAAAATTGTATAATCAAATGTATATTATAAAACAGCTTCATGAACTTTTATTTGATTATTATATTTTGTCATTCCGCTATGAGATTCTGTGTTTTGTTTTTCCTTCTTTTCTCTTATTTTCTTATTAAATTCCATTAATAATATGCCCTTTTGAATGGTTTGAGTTAGACATGTGTGGTTTATTGTCGATTTAAACCGTCCAAAAAGGTGGATCGTCACAGTTGGTATCAGAGCTTTGGTTTAGAGATACCTTAGCCTGTTGGGATTTGACTCATTAGAGATGGGGTTAGTAACACCCTACAATGAATTTGAGTGTGTGTGTATGAGAGAGCGTATTTGTTAGTGCTATATAAAAACGTTTTTATATTGTGTAAATTTGTTCTGTTGAGTCTTTATGAATTCTGGTCGGTACATAGGACGCTATGGCATCGATGGGGATTTCTAAACGTTGAACATGGTAGACACAATATTGTTTTGAAATTGGTAAATGAAATGATTATACCTAAAACTATATTTTATATAAAGAAGAAGAGTAATTTTTATAGATGGATATAGTTGTATGTGATATGTTTGTTTGTTAGGAAGTGAAATTTTATAAATATGGTTTATAAAATATGATTTATAAATAAAATGAACTTAAATTGAAAATTTAAGAACTTATGTTCTGATGTTTTGAAATTGGTTTTCAAAGATTTGGAGAAGTAATATTAGTATTATTTGGAAGTATTTTCGGATAGAAATATTTTCAATGGGATTTAAAAGAAATGTTTTAAAAGAATTTCAAAGGAAATAATTTTGTACTCCCCTCTTCTGTTGCTGGAAAATAATTCCGATGATGACCGCGACATCACCAATGTCAATTTTCGAGTTTCAAAGTAGGAAGACCACTATAGTAGCTTTGCTACACATTTGTTTTGATAAAAAAAATTTAATTTAGATTTTCTAAGTATGATTTGATATACAAAAAGATATAAGTATATATTATTTCAAGATGATTTGAAATGAAACCTGGTATTTAGTTCTTAAGTTTTCTGTTAATTAGTGATTTTCAATTGTTCATATGAAATGGAATTTTCGACG
This sequence comes from Allium fistulosum, assembly GCA_030737815.1. Classification (NCBI taxonomy): domain Eukaryota; kingdom Viridiplantae; phylum Streptophyta; class Magnoliopsida; order Asparagales; family Amaryllidaceae; genus Allium; species Allium fistulosum. Next base: position 1,262,521,278 of record CM060901.1, read on the forward strand.
ATTTTAAAAGGTTGGAAACTTCTAAATTGAAAATTGAAATTAAAGGTTAAGTGTTTAATGAAACTATAAATAAATTGAAGTTATGTAACTTGTAAACTAAAAGATAATAGAATAAGTAAAAACTTAGGTAATAATAATGTTTTAGATGAAAATATGTCTATAAATAAAGAATTAAGATGTATAAGAAATGTTATAAACTTAAGTTGATGTTTTAAATTGCAAAAAAATTAAATTGAATGGTAAAAAGTGAAATACTATTTAAGGAAATGAATGTGAACTTAAGAAGGTAAATAAATTATAGAGTCATGTCTTGTAAATTGATTGGAAAATAAAAAGTTAGTGCAAAGAATGTTTATAAGTTAAGTTGTAGCTTTTTAAGTTAATTATAAACTTGAATAATGTTTGTGAAAGGATATGAATTTTATGAAATGTTATAAACGTAAGAAAATATTTTGGAATAATTTACAAATGGTGCATAAATAGATTAATATTAAATTATACTATATATGAAGTAATAAATGTGAATCAAAGTAGAAAAACTTTAGTATGAATTGATTCACTAATGAATATTAATAGTAAATGGAAATCAATTTGTATAAGTAAATGAATGTGAATTAAACTACAAAGAAACATATGCAATTCATTAAGGATTTATTTATTGATGATGTTAAACATTGAATGTAAAATAATTTATGTAAGTAAATAAATATAAATTAATAAAGGATGATCTTGTATGAATAAATGAGAATTAAAATAAATGAAAGTAAATGATGTGAAAAGAAAACAATAGAACAAAATATGTAAGTTGTTCGTAGATCATTTATTCGCATAACAATTCCGATTCAGATTTGGATACATGATTGTGGAAATTCACACCAGTCCGAATTAGGATTTTTCACTTGATTCTTGATGTCGAACATTTAATGTTGATTTTTGATATGATTTTGAAGTTTTCTATCATAGTTTATGGCTATGTAAGGAAAACAGAGATTTCTAATCAAGAAATCGGATCTGAGTCCGCACTAGAGTAGTTGGGTTAGCAATACTAGTTCGAAAGTGAAATTGGTTTATTCGAGCAAGCGGCCAGAATTGATATTATGTACAAATAATATATATACATTGTACAAATTTAAATAATATTTAAAATTCTTTGTTGTTTGGCTTATGGGAAGTTTAGTAAATGATACTTCAAATTGTTTGAGGTTGTATGAATAATCTAATAAGGAATTATCTAAGGCTGTTGTGCGTAAGGTACACTTGATAGTTTATTTTTCACCCTTGTACGATAAAAAGTTTATGAACCAAGACAAACCATTAGTTTTTGGTTGCTATGGATGTATGATTGATTCTTTTATTTCATATAATGGTTGTAATGCTTTTGTGTGACATTCCAGAATTTTTGGCAATATCAATTTAATAATCCGTACTGAAATTTAAATTGATTTGATAATTTTTGTTGATAAATTTGAATAGATTTAATAATCTTCTTTTAATAAATATTTAATTGGTGATTTTATCTTTTTAAAAGCTAATAAATTGTTTCTATTTATAATGTGTATATTTGTATATATTGTAAATAGAAATCTTTGGTTTGGATTTAATAAATAAATAAATCTTGTTTTCAAATTCTAATATATTTTGATAATTTGGAAATTATGATTTAATTTAAAATATATAGTTTTAAAATATTTAAGATAAATGTTTAATTGATTAAATTATATCTTAGCTTAAGTTTAAGATTAATTAAAAGGTTTGTTTTAAAATATTGTTTAATAAACATGATATATTAATTCATTTAATAATAATAGGGATTTATAATCTCTTTTATAAATTATTTAATTTGACAAATTGTTATTTTCAAATAACATTATTAATGCATTGTCTTATATATAAATATAAATAGTTTTATTTTATTTTCTCTAAAAAGTAATTCATAAGTATAAAAATGAATAACTGTAAATGAAGTGTTTGGTGGTTTAAGTTTTAAAAGAAATAAAAATAAGAAGTTATGTTAACAATAGAAATAAATATGAAAGGGAAAAGATATGGTTATATAGACACATAAGTGAACACATTTGATAATTATGGAAAATACTTGTAGATATGCAAGGCAAAGGAAAAAAAATACATTCTTGTATGTACAGGAAATTAAAGGATAAGTATGTAGACATGAAGGAGACAACTTCATTAATTGCTATCATCTCTAGTACACAAATAAGATCATTTCAGCCCCCATATAAAAAAATCTCTGACCCTGTTGTACCAGTAAAACAATCCTTAAACTCTTTTCTATATATCTTCCTTATTTCATTCGTTCAACACAACTTAGCATACCAGAAAATATCTTACAACTGAAGCTTTATTTCAACTCAATTAAACAACAATTCAACTCAACAAACATGAAGATCAAAAAAAGATTTCAGCTGGCAATTTCAAAAGCCTGTTTCAAAATAAAAGAGCTCTGTTCATTTCTGAAGCAAGGTGAGTAACATTATTTTTAAAACTTAAGTATATAAATTTGGTTGCCTGATCATCTCTGGAAATAAGTATGTTTGTGTGTATATTTATAAGTGTATTTCTGTGAATATTTGAATGTAAATGTGTGCATGTCTGTTTAATTGAGATATCTCTGTTCTTTGTTTTCAAGACCCAGATTTGCAAACAAAATCATTATCTTTTGATCTAATAACTGTTAGGACTTGGAATATAAACAAATGTTGTTTGATTTATCATAAATCAATGTTTAAAATTATATAAGTAAGTTAAAAATAAAATTTGAATGTCTCTAGAAACAAAACAACATGCAAGTATTAGTTTTGCCAAAACTCAAACATCTTAATTTATAAATTCAGGGATATAAATCGAATACTTAAACCAAACCATGATTTTTACAACTAAAATTATAATTTTTAGTGATGGGATGAATAAGCAGTTCTGGGTTGACCAGAAAATGGTATTTTGGTGTTTTCTGATGATCTAAGTGATCTGGGGTGTCGTGGTTCTTTCTGGTGGTAGAAGTATGATCGGAGAATCCAGGAAAAAATATAGGATGGGTGTGCAGATGATCGTGGTGGCAACGGTGGATGTTTTCAGTTTGTAACCCTAGTTTTAACTAGGCTTGGTATTTTGATCGTCTCGTCATCTCTAGATGATCGAGTGCTACAAGATTTAGGGAGATGGAAGCTTAGGCATTGACGAAGACTTGGCCGGAGTTTTAGATGTGACGGTGGTCGGAGGATCGTGGACGAGGCAGTTTCCAGGGTTGATGTGGTGTTCCTGGTTTTGTTCCAGGCCTGGATTGACACTCGAATTCGATTTCGAGTTTGGGATGATCGTGATTAGGTGCGAGGATGATCGCCGACTTGAGGGGATCATCGTTGATGATCGGAGTTGGCTGCGTTGATGTTGCATGTGCACAGCTTTGTTTTTGGTGTCAGGAGCTTTGAATGGTTATGTGTCTCGAAGAGGGGTTCGGGTTTATAGGGTTTTGACTCGAGTAAGGTCTCGAGTTAAACATGAGTGAGGTATAGATTTCAGGTTTTAAAGAAAACCTTTCTGCTTTTAAATTTTTAAATTGATTTTAAAAATTTGAAAGCAAGATTTAAACAAGTTTTAAAATCCAGTTTAAAATATGGATTCAAATTAAATTTTGCATCCTAGTTTTAAAATAATTAAAGTTTTTAAGGAAATTTAAAATGTTTTAAACAACTTTGAATGTTTAAAGCATAATCTAAATAGTTTGGATTTAAAAATGAATTTGGTTTCAAATTCTTTTAAACTTCTTTTATAAGGTAAGTATTTCTTTAACATGAGATTTAAAAGGTTTTTAATTTGTTTAAACTTTGTTAGAGTTAATTTGTATTCATTTTAAATCTTAAATTTAAAATGGAATTTAAAAGTAAGTTTAAAGGTAAATTGTTTTTAAAATGCTTTTGATAATGATGATTTAATCATTCATAGGAATAATGTTTATCTTAAAGTTAATAAGGATTTAATGATTTGTGAATCATTAAATTATTAAGTTAATTAAAATGATTAATAAATTTAATTAATAATTTGGATAAATTAAGTAATTAAGGGTTTAAAATCAAGAAATTAAGGTTTAAGATTAATTATTTGAGTAATAATTAATTTGGAATTAAGGATCTTTAATTTGATAAGATTAGATTTTAAATTAATGATTAAATATTAATTAATCAAGTAATTAAAGATTAATTAAGTTACAGTTAAAACTTAAATTAATTTAATAATTAGAGGTTAATTAATTGGTTATTAAGGATAAATTAATTTGTAATTAATATTGATTAATCTAAGTTTAATTACTTAAGAAAAGTAATTAAAGAATTGTTAATAGTTAATGAAGGTCATTAACTAGGATTATTAAATAATAAATTAATGTGATTAATTTTAATAGTTAATTTGATTAATTAATTTAAGATAATCAATTATGAAATTGGTGAAGTATAATTACTTAATGGGAAGTAGTTAAGGAATTAATTACTCATTGTAATTAATTGAGTTAAATGTGCTTAGTTTAAGTTAATTAATTAAGTTTAATTAATTCAAGATAATCAATGGATGATTTGATAGGTAATTACTTAATGTAATAAATAAAGTGTAATTACTTAGTGAAGTAATTAATGGTAATTATTGAATATAATTAATTGAAGATGATTTAAATATGGAAGTAATTTAGATTAAATTACTTTATGTAATTAATCAAGGGATTAATTAAGATAATTAATTAAGGAGTAATTAATTTATTTAATGAAGTAATTATGGGGAGTTAATTACTGGATGTGATTAATCAAGAGTGATTAATAATTATGGTTTAATTAAAGATTAATTACTTAATGTAATTCATTTAAATAGAATAATTAATTAAAAATGTAATTAGGATCATTAATTAATATAATTAATGATGTAATTAAGGGTTTATTAATTAAGACTAATTAATCAATGATAAGTGATTTTGAGTAATTAATTAATGTAATTAATTTAGGATTAATGTAATTAATTTTAGTTAATTAATTAATGAAGTAATTAAAGATTAATGACTGTATTTGGTTAAGAATAATTAATTTGTGAAATTAATTAAAGGATAATTACTTGAATGTAATTAAAGGATAATTAATCAAGGGTGATTAATTAAGATGGAAATTAGAGAATGGTTAATTAATTAATTTGTAATTAATTAATGGTTATGTAAGCAAGATTTATAATGATGAAGTAATTAATTTAATTTATTTTAAATTAATTAGAGATGAAGTAATTAATTTAATTCACTTTAAATTAATTACAGATGGTGATTAATAAATCATTGTTTATGTATGATGGATGATATTGTTTTGCCTTGAGTGGTTTGAGATCTCAGATATGAGATAAGTAATGCTGTGTGATATGGATGCTTTAGTTGAAGTGTGATGATAATGTGGATTATCTATTTATGATGATAATGTGAATTATCTATTTGTGATGACAATGTGAATTATCTATCTGTGATATTGTGAATTATCTATCTGTTGTATATGGATAATGAATTGAATTGTTTTAACTTTAAAACAACTTGGGCTTAAAAGATACGTTTTGGATTTTGATGAGACCAGGATCGGGTTTCTAGATTTAGAAGTCCGAAAACCACATCGATCCAAATTAACGATAGGTCGTGAATCTCAAGTGAAGATGAAGATTCAGAGTGCAAGGGTTATTGTCGTTAACTCTGAGGGTGATTCCAATATGAGTGTAATGAGATAATGCCTTCGGTTTCGTTCGAACCCGGAACGAACTTGTATGGATTGAATGCTTTCAGAACATCGTCAGGTGGACGATGAGCATTCTAAGTGATGTGTTCTTTAAAGGTAATCGTAGCCTCAAGCCTCATCAACCGGGAATGGCTAAAATAGGGGAGGTGCAGCAAGGCTAAGTGGGTAGCACCCAAGTAGGACGAGATTTTCCCCTGTCTAGATGTCCCTTTTATTTCGACTGTGTGGGCAGTTGTGAGCTCCAACTGCTGGGGTTGTCTTGTTCGGGACTGTCCAGTAAGGGATGGTTCCGGCTTTGTGTTGCAGGGGGTCGGGAGTGATCCTCGGTACGTTGATCTAGGCCACGTACTGTGACGGGCGATACCCTAGTAGCCCTGCCATTGTATGGAATCCAATCTCCAATAAGTGATCATCGGATTTGATTGTATTACTCACTTTGTGGCTAGTATGCTGGAATTTAATCATGTAACAATTTCAGCTATTTCTTATTTACTTGAAAACCCTAGACACTATTATAATATCACTGGATTTCCTATCAAATGTTTGGTTAGCGTAAGGTAAAAACTTACCCATGTTTATGTGTGGGGAGTCTTACGTGATACCTTTTGTTTTCAAAGGATTTTCAAAGTTAAGCAACTTTAACCTATTACTCACACCAGACCCATGCCTGACCCGGAGTTTATTCTTTTTTTCTTAAACTCTTGGGTACTCAAATTTTTACGAGTAGCCAAGGGATTCAGGTTAGCTTTGGCGATTTATGGAGGAGCAATGGAGCAGGAGGCTTCAGCGTTATAGATATACAGTTTTCCGCTGTGTTGGTATCTCTGTGTTGTATTTGAGTTGTATTAACTAGACAGGTGTTTATAACTGTCTAGTATGTGATGTATTATCTGTGTAACTCTAATAGATGTTGTAAACTATGTAATATTTATGTGATTAATATAATTTATTTGTTCCGCTATTGAGATTCTGATGTTGTTTCTTCTTTCTTCTCTATCTTTTCTCTTTTCTATCCCTTTCTTTCTTCAAGATGATACGACTTTCTGGTGATAGAAAGTCGGGTCGTCTCAGTTGCTATCAGAGCATAGGTTGAGTGAATACCTAGGCTCTGGAGTGGTATCTTTCTTGAGAGAGCGTATTTGTAATTTTGAATATATATGTATATCTATATTTCTACCTATTTGTTGGGTTACCTGTTCGGGTTTTCCAACATAAGATATAAAGGTAGATAGGGTAGTGGTGTGTGTAACACGACTACCAATGGTTGGAGTTTGTTGAGGTTGGAAGTGTATCTGCCGAGACTGTAGACCCAATACTGTCTCAAGTGAATTTTTGTTGTGGTGTAAGGATTTCACCAATCTCTGAAGGAAACCTGTTAGGGTTCGGAGTCCATTTTTGAAGTGCAAGTTTGGATGAGTAGAATTTGGATTCTGACAGTTGAGCAGAAGCTAGTGATGGTATCTTAGTAACTCAGGAAGTAGTAGTTGTGTGATGAGATGCAATGGCTATGGGTTGTTTCTGAAGATGTTTCTCAAGGAGCTTTGGATAAGGAAGTGTGTCTGCATCGGTGTTGAGGCTGAGTTCAGCTGGGTATTTGTGTTTGGCTTTGAGGCCTGAGTTTCTCGAGGAGTTTGGATTAGGAAGTCTTTGGCATCAGTGGCAACATCGCAGCTCAGATTGTTCTGTGTGCAGGCAAGGAGGTCATCTGTCAGTAGTTTTCTAGAGGTGAAGTTCAGAAGCAGTAACTATGTGGACCCATTTCTTCCATGGATTGGCTAGATAAGCTTAAGCTGTTCTGATTGGTAGAGAGAGAACAGTTTTCTTTGGATATTAAATTGAGTTGATCGCAAAAGTGACTTGCGATAGTTGAGTGTTCTCTTGGTTTGTCAGAGATCTTTCCGGATGTCTTTGAAAAGGTTAGTGGTTTGCCTTAGCATCTGAGATTGAGTTTTCATATCGACTAGGATTCCAGGAGTGGTACCGATGGTCCAGCTAGTTGAAGGAGGGTTCCTGGAGAGGGGTTTTTTTGGGTGAAGCAGATCAGAATATCATGGGATTTCTGAGTTTTCTCTTTATGGATTTGTTGAACCATATTTCTGGGATGTGTTGTCCAGTTTGTGCTCGTGTGTATCATCAGCATTTTCATCTACTCCAGATCAGAGTTGTGCAGCGGAAGCAGTTTGGGAGTGCATCTGTTTTATCTTTTCGGATAAGAAAAGTAAGTTCGGTCTTCTGATGTTTGAGGAGTAGAGTTTGTGTTCTTTGATTGATTGTGAGTGGATCATTTTGATGAGTTGTTTTTGAGGCTTCAGCGAAGGTTGAGCTGATCAGTAGGGATGAAGGCAGCCCTGGATCGTCCGAAGAGTTTTGTGGATAAGAGACGGAGGAATTTGGGTTTCAAAGTCGGGGATTTGGGTAAGTTTTCTCCAATCAAAGGGGCTATATAATTTGGTAAGATTGGGAATCTAGCTCCGAGGTATTTTGGATTTTCTCTAGGTTCTGGTAAGGATAAGTGTTTGGTCTTCTAGAGTGAATTTCCAGTTTGGATAACTGGGATTCGATGTGTTTCACATATCACTGAGGGAGACGTGTATAATCCATCTCTGGTTTTGGAACCAGCAGTCCAGGAAGGTGTGGTTGTTGAGTCAGACTTGTCTATAGTCTGATATCCTGTCTAGGTTTGTAGATCTAGATGAGTAGGAGCTCTGTAGCTTAGTAGTATAGTTTTGTTTGGGTTTTGTAGAGCGAGTATCCCGGTGTTTATACTTGGGAAACTCTAGATAGTCCTATCCTGATTTTGTCTGGATAGTTAGATTTGTTTGATTGGATGAGTTGGTTGCTATGGTTGTTAGCATATGATTAATATATGCTTGTGTTTTTAAAATTAAATCATTAATGAGATTATTAAATTACCTTTGTTTTAAATTTCGGGGACGAAATTCTTTTAAGGAGGGAGGAATGTGACATCCCGGAATTTTTAGCAATATCAATTTAATAATCTGTACTGAAATTTAAATTGATTTGATAATTTTTGTTGATAAATTTGAATTGATTTAATAATCTTCTTTTAATAAATATTTAATTGGTGATTTTATCTTTTTAAAAGCTAATAAATTGTTTCTATTTATAATGTGTATATTTGCATATATTGTAAATAGAAATCTTTGGTTTGAATTTAATAAATAAATAAATCTTGTTTTCAAATTCTAATATATTTTGGTAATTTGGAAATTATGATTTAATTTAAAATATATAGTTTTAAAATATTTAAGATAAATGTTTAATTGATTAAATTATATCTTAGCTTAAGTTTAAGATTAATTAAAAGGTTTGTTTTAAAATATTGTTTAATAAATATGATATATTAATTCATTTAATAATAATAGGGATTTATAATCTCTTTTATAAATTATTTAATTTGACAAATTGTTATTTTCAAATAACATTATTAATGTAGTGTAATATATATAAATATAAATAGTTTTATTTTATTTTCTCTAAAAAGTAATTCATAAGTATAAAAATGAATAACTGTAAATGAAGTGTTTGGTGGTTTAAGTTTTAAAAGAAATAAAAATAAGAAGTTATGTTAACAATAGATTTAAATACGAAAGGGTAAAGATATGGTTATATAGACACATAAGTGAACACATTTGATAATTCTGGAAAATACTTGTAGATATGCAAGGCAAAGGAAAAAAAATACATTCTTGTATGTACAGGAAATTAAAGAATAAGTATGTAGACATGAAGGAGACAACTTCATTAATTGCTATCATCTCTAGTACACAAATAAGATCATTTCAGCCCCCATATAAAAAAATCTCTGACCTTTTTGTACCAGTAAAACAATCCTATAAACTCTTTTCTATATATCTTCCTTATTTCATTCGTTCAACACAACTTAGCATACCAGAAAATATCTTACAACTGAAGCTTTATTTCAACTCAATTAAACAACAATTCAACTCAACAAACATGAAGATCAAAAAAAGATTTCAGCTGGCAATTTCAAAAGCCTGTTTCAAAATAAAAGAGCTATGTTCATTTCTGAAGCAAGGTGAGTAACATTATTTTTAAAACTTAAGTATATAAATCTGGTTGCCTGATCATCTCTGGAAATAAGTATGTTTGTGTGTATATTTATAAGTGTATTTCTGTGAATATTTGAATGTAAATGTGTGCATGTCTGTTTAATTGAGATATCTCTGTTCTTTGTTTTCAAGACCCAGATTTGCAAACAAAATCATTATCTTTTGATCTAATAACTGTTAGGACTTGGAATATAAACAAATGTTGTTTGATTTATCATAAATCAATGTATAAAATTATATAAGTAAGTTAAAAATAAAATTTGAATGTCTCTGGAAACAAAACAACATGCAAGTATTAGTTTTGCCAAAACTCAAACATCTTAATTTATAAATTCAGGGATATAAATCGAATACTTAAACCAAACCATGATTTTTACAACTAAAATTATAATTTTTAGTGATAGGATGAATAAGCAGTTCTGGGTTGACCAGAAAATGGTATTTTGGTGTTTTCTGATGATCTAAGTGATCTGGGGTGTCGTGGTTCTTTCTGGTGGTAGAAGTATGATCGGAGAATCAAGGAAAAATATAGGATGGGTGTGCAGATGATCGTGGTGGAAACGGTGGATGTTTTTAGTTTGTAACCCTAGTTTTAACTAGGCTTGGTATTTTGATCGTCTCGTCATCTCTGGATGATCGAGTGCTACAAGATTTAGGGAGATGGAAGCTTAGGCATTGGCGAAGACTTGGCCGGAGTTTCAGATGTGACGGTGGTCGGAGGATCGTGGACGAGGCAGTTTCTAGGGTTGATGTGGTGTTCCTGGTTTTTTTCCAGGTCTGGATTGACACTCGAATTCGATTTCGAGTTTGGGATGATCGTGATAAGGTGCGAGGGTGATCGCCAACTTGAGGGGATCATCGTTGATGATCGGAGTTGGCTACGTTGATGGTGCATGTGCACAGCTTTGTTTTTGGTGTCAGGAGCTTTGGATGGTTGTGTGTCTCGAAGAGGGGTTCGGGTTTATAGGGTTTTGACTCGAGTAAGGTCTCGAGTTAAACATGAGTGAGGTATATATTTCAGGTTTTGAAGAAAACTTGTCTGCTTTTAAATTTTTAAATTGATTTTAAAAATTTGAAAGCAAGATTTTAACAAGTTTTAAAATCCAGTTTAAAATATGGATTCAAATTAACTTTTGCATCCTAGTTTTAAAATAATTAAAGTTTTTAAGGAAATTTAAAATGTTTTAAACAACTTTGAATGTTTAAAGCATAATTTAAATAGTTTGGATTTAAAAATGAATTTGGTTTCAAATTCTTTTAAACTTCTTTTATAAGGTAAGTATTTCTTTTACATGAGATTTAAAAGGTTTTTAATTTGTTTAAACTTTGTTAAAGTTAAATTTGTATTCATTTTAAATCTTAAATTTAAAATGGAATTTAAAAGTAAGTTTAAAGGCAATTTGTTTTTAAACTGCTTTTGATAATGATAATTTAAACATTCATAGGAATAATGTTTATCTTAAAGTTAATTAGGATTTAATGATTTTTGATTCATTAAATTATTAAGTTAATTAAAATGATTAATAAATTTAATTAATAATTTGGATTAATTATGTAATTAAGGGTTTAAAATCAAGAAATTAAGGTTTAAGATTAATTATTTGAGGAATAATTAATTTGGAATTAAGGATCATTAATTTGATAAGATTAGATTTTAAATTAATGATTAAATATTAATTAATCAAGTAATTAAAGATTAATTAAGTTACAGTTAAAACTTAAATTAATTTAATAATTAGAGGTTAATTAATTGGTTATTAAGGATAAATTAATTTGTAATTAATATTGATTAATCTAAGTTTAACTACTTAAGAAAAGTAATTAAGGAATTGTTAATTGTTAATGAAGGTCATTAACTAGGATTATTAAATAATAAATTAATGTGATTAATTTTAATAATTAATTTGATTAATTAATTAAAGATAATCAATTATGAAATTGGTGAAGTATAATTACTTAATGGGAAGTAGTTAAGGAATTAATTACTCATTGTAATTAATTGAGTTAAATGTGCTTAGTTTAAGTTAATTAATTAAGTTTAATTAATTCAAGATAATCACTGGATGATTTGATAGGTAATTACTTAATGTAATAAATGAAGTGTAATTACTTAGTGAAGTAATTAATGGTAATTACTTGATATAATTAATTGAAGATGATTTAAATATGGAAGTAATTTGGATTAAATTACTTTGTGTAATTAATCAAGGGATTAATTAAGACAATTAATTAAGGAGTAAGTAATTTATTTAATGAAGTAATTAAGGGTAGTTAATTACTAGATGTGATTAATCAAGAGTGATTAATAATTATGGTTTAATTAAAGATTAATTACTTAATGTAATTAATTTAAATAGAATAATTAATTAAAAATGTAATTAGGATCATTAATTAATACAATTAATGATGTAATTAAGGGTTGATTAATTAAGACTAATTAATCAATGATAAGTGATTTTGAGTAATTAATTAATATAATTAATTTAGGATTAATGTAATTAATTTTAGTTAATTAATTAATGAAGTAATTAAAGATTAATTACTGTATTTGGTTAAGGATAATTAATTTGTGAAATTAATTAAAGGATAATTACTTGAATGTAATTAAAGGATAATTAATCAAGGGTGATTAATTAAAATGGAAATTAGAGAATGATTAATTAATTGATTTGTAATTAATTAATGGTTATGTAAGCAAGATTTATAATGATGAAGTAATTAATTTAATTTATTTTAAATTAATTAGAGATGAAGTAATTAATTTAATTCACTTTAAATTAATTACAGATGGTGATTAATAAATCATTGTTTATGTATGATGGATGATATTGTTTTGCCTTGAGTGGTTTGAGATCTCAGATATGAGATAAGTAATATTGTGTGATATGGATGCTTTGGTTGAAGTGTGATGATAATGTGGATTATCTATTTATGATGATAATGTGAATTATCTATTTGTGATGATAATGTGAATTATCTATCTGTGATATTGTGAATTATCTATCTGTGTGTATATGGATAATGAATTGAATTGTTTTAACTTTAAAACAACTTGGGCTTAAAAGATACATTTTGGATTTTGATGAGACCGGGATCGGGTTTCCAGATTTGGAAGTCCGAAAACCACATCGATCAAAATTAACGATAGGTCGTGAATCTCAAGTGAAGATGAAGATTCAGAGTGCAAGGGTTATTGTCGTTAACTCTGAGGGTGATTCCAATATGAGTGTAACGAGATAATGCCTTCGGTTTCGTTCGAACCCGGAACGAATTTGTATGGATTGAATGCTTTCAGAACATCGTCAGGTGGACGATGAGCATTCTAAGTGATGTGTTCTCTAAAGGTAATCGTAGCCTCAAGCCTCATCAACCGGGAATGGCTAAAACAGGGGAGGTGCAGCAAGGCTAAGTGGGTAGCACCCAAGTAGGACGAGATTTTCCCCTGTCTAGATATCCCTTTTATTTCGACTGTGTGGGCAGTTGTGAGCTCCAACTACTGGGGTTGTCTTGTTCGGGACTGTCCAGTAAGGGATGTTTCCGGCTTTGTGTTGCAGGGGGTCGGGAGTGATCCTCGGTACTTTGATCTAGGCCACGTACTATAACGGGCGGTACCCTAGTAGCCCTGCCATTGTATGGAATCCAATCTCCAATAAGTGATCATCGGATTTGATTGTATTACCCACTTTGTGGCTAGTATGCTGGAATTTAATCATGTAACAATTTCAGCTATTTCTTATTTACTTGAAAACCCTAGACACTATTATAATATCACTGGATTTCCTATCAAATGTTTGGTTAGCGTAAGGTAAAAACTTACCCATGTTTATGTGTGGGGAGTCTTACATGATACCTTTTGTTTTCAAAGGATTTTCAAAGTTAAGCAACTTTAACCTGTTACTCACACCAGACCCATGTCTGACCCGGAGTTTATTCTGTTTTTCTTAAACTCTTGGGTTCTCAAATTTTTACGAGTAGCCAAGGGATTCAGGTTAGCTTTGGCGATTTATGGAGGAGCAATGGAGCAGGAGGCTTCAGCGTTATAGATATATAGTTTTCTGCTGTGTTGGTATCTCTGTGTTGTATTTGAGTTGTATTAACTAGACAGGTGTTTATAACTGTCTAGTATGTGATGTATTATCTGTGTAACTCTGATAGATGTTGTAAACTATGTAATATTTATGTGATTAATATAATTTATTTGTTCCGCTGTTGAGATTCTGATGTTGTTTCTTCTTTCTTCTCTATCTTTTCTCTTTTCTATCCCTTTCTTTCTTCAAGATGATACGACTTTATGGTGATAGAAAGTCGGGTCGTCACATTTTGTTTGCATATGATTATTATATGTGTTGTATTGCTTGTGCTATTGTTGGAACAATTAGTATATTGTTCTTTTTACATAATTTTAACTCTTTTGGATTATGTAAGTAAAATACAAGTTTATGGAAGTAATAGTTGTTGCTTTGGTTTCATAAATAGAGTTTTGTTTGCCCGACAAATTGGTATGTTTTCGGATTACGGTTTTTGCATCGTTATTTTATTGTTTTTCCCATGGTTTAGGATATTTTATTATTGAAATACGATATATACAGTGTAATTATTGTATTGTTATTTTTTCGGGCCTAGCCGCGCAAAGGAGATGCTGTCGATTTTTTTTCGTGAATTTAGGACTTAGAAAAAATTTCATAGAAGTTGAGTTATTTTCAAATTTTTATTAAACTTAAATATGTAAGTTTAATTGTTTATAAATTTACTATTTTGAGAAAATATATCAAACCACTTGATTCTTCCTTGTTCCTTTTCGAAGACGAAAAGTTTTGAGTGGGAGAGATAGTACCGACCCGTATTTTTGACAATTAAAAATATTAAATTTAATAAGACTTTGGAATTTAATATTGTGAAAATTTTAAATTTATGATTTATTAATGGAAACAATCATTAGAATATTATTTAATAATATTGATTGAATGTAATTGACAACTGTTTTAATGTAATTTAAATCAATTGAAATAATAAAGGTTAATAAGGAATAAAATAAATGATTTATAGTTTGATGCAATCATATGTTACTAATTGAAATTGGTTTTAATATGGAGTATGAAATCAATTATTTAGTACGTAAATTTATTAACCTTTGTTTGTAAACACTAATTTTATAAATGTGTTTAAATTTCTAAGTTGTAACAATTGTTTATTTCTCACCTCATTATTAAATCAATTAATTAGGTAATCAATGAGAAATTAAATGTAACTGGAATCTTTCAAATAAAAGAAAAGAGAACAATAATTGTAATTAATGAACGTAATCATAGAAACATGTGTTTGAATTAAAATAAAAGAGAAAGTTGAGGAAATAAAAAGGAAACTTATGTTTTAATTGAAAAGGAAATTTGATGTAATATAAAGAACATGTAAATCAAAATAAAAGGAATTATTTTAGATTTAAATGTAATAAACTAGGATTTTATCACTATTGTAATCTAATGTTGAAATTAATTTAATATTTAAATATTGAATTTAACATGGGAAATTTAATTTTAAAAAGATTATTAATTTCTGTTTAACCAAGAATGATGATAGAAAACTTTAAATTTAGAATTTAAAAGTGAGTAAATCAGTTTAACAATAATTCGTTTAATTAACACGTAAATATATATATAAATGTAATTCGATTTTTAAAGCTAAATTCTATATACAATAACATTAGGGTTTGAAATTAGTTCCATTGAATTTAAAAATATTGAAAACCTATATTTCGATATACGGGATGACCTATTTTTGTTTCGAAAATGAAACGGGCTTTTTCGGCCATTTGACCCAATTGATTTATATTCAAATGAGAAATTTTATTTTTGAAATGTAATTATTCAAATTTATTCAAATATGGAATAATAATAAAATCGAATTATTAGTTAAAGTCGTGGTTTGTATTAATATATTTGTAAATTAGAAATATTGTAGTTGTCCATAACTGTAATTGGTAAATTATTTGAGTATAATTTAATTTAAATTTATCGAACAATAAAATGTTAAATTTTGTATACGATGGAATTAGGCGTCGAAACTAGTTTCATTGTGTTCAGAAGGCTTTTTTGCATATAGATTGTCTATCAGCATGCCTCGATTGGAGTACGGGCTGTTTTGGACTTCACGCTATAAATTGGCACGTAAATCGAGACAAAATATTATTAAAATATTTCAGAAACCCTAATTTTCATGGTCGCCACTTTCAATGGCCGAAAACTTCCCATTTTCTTTCCCTTGGATCTCTCTCATCTCTCACCGATTCGTGATGAAGTCTAAACGAAAGTTGTAATGCTCGACGAGATCTACAAGATGTACGGTTGGATTGAGCTAATTACATTAGGATTCGCCAAAATCAGTGATGGAAGTGGCGACGGTCGTGGCTATTTTTATTCCAAACTATGTTTGTTAAATAATGGAGTATTATTGTCCATATATAATTCATAAATCCTCAACCAGATTCCAAATTTGTATGGTATCATTCTGCGTACTAAAAAAAGAAGAAGTAAGTTTGTAACACATCCTTTGTGAATAAATTGAAACGAGCTTAATTATAGCATTAATTGTAACAAAGGAGATTACTAGTTTTATATCAAAAACTTTTATTATCAAGATATCATACCAAAAAATATTACATACAACATTAAAAGCAGGTAGCAAAGATGGAAAAATCAAAAGGAAATTTATTTGTGACCATGACTAAATAAATGACTCTAAGTTTTTATGCATCACTCCCATCTCTGTCCTTATCCTCTGACATTATTTTTGACTCAATTGTCTTTCATCTCTCACTTCCAAAAGTTGCATAATATTTTAGTTCAGGAAAACATAAACATTCTTTAATATTTTCTTGACAGTTTGATGAACTTTGCTCTTATATTAACTATGTTTCATCAATATGAGGGAAAAAAAATGAAGTATGATTAGTCTATGTTGCAATTTTGATTAGCAGTTTGATAAGTAATAACCAGTAAGTATGCAACATGCTTATTGTAATTTAAACTATACTAATGTAAAAGAATGTTCGGTCTTTACAACCCAGCTATTTATTCTCAATGCATATTCACAGGCAACTGAAGTTGCAGCTAAATAAAGCACACTACCTCAAACTATTAGTCAAAAATACACTTTTCTACCTTATATTGTGATCATTTGTCAAATGCGTTATCATAAATGTCTTTAACTAAAGATACCTAATTTTGCTGACCTTTTTGCTTATCAAACTAATTGGTAGAGATGTATGTCTTATCCATGAAATTCTAGTCAAGTGAACTTGGTCGAAACCTTTAGTTCTGTAATTTAACCAAGAACTATGTAATCAATTTTTTATATATAAAATCTTTATATTTTACCATCTGTACTAGTTGAAAACTAATTTGAAGAAGGTTGTGCAAATAAGTTGAAAACCAATTTTGCTTTTAGAAAATTATTATTTGGTTGTTATAATTCTAAAAGAAATATGTATAGCGGATCTCAATTATCAAACTGAGAGTGATCAATGGCTACAAGCTGTGAGTATTGAGTGATCAAAGGTTACAAGTTGATGTACCTTTAATTGTTCCATAAATATGATGTGCTATGATAAAATTACCTTGTCAATCAAAATTACGTTAAATATCCTTATTTGACCATGTATATTTTACTACTAGGATGAAGCTCAATGGCTTGTGGAACTTGATGATCTATTTTCAATTATAACTAAAAGGTAATATAGGTATATCAATTTATATTTGTATCATTCATGTGCCACTTTTTATGCTAACAACTGTATTATTTTTATGGTAGAATGTCACTTAAGGATCCAATTTACTAGGATATTGGATGTTAACATAGCTAATATTGGATATGTCTGCAGGCATATAGTGAGTCCTGTTTTAGCTCTCGAGAATGTAGTGGGATGTTTCTGAGATCACATCCAGTAAGTTACCACAAAACATAATATAATTGGCCTTTTATCCTCAGTAGGGTATCATTTGCTAGCAAAGAGTGAAATTATATAAGTGATTTTACAGGTGGGTATACCATCATTATGGTACTATGCCCATGGCACTTATCAATCTTACTTCACTCAGGCAATGAACAGCGAAAAGCTTTTGCCTACTTCTCGATTACTTTTTTCTTTTTTTAAATTTTTTATTTTTCACTGCACAGGGTTCAACTTAAACTTTCTGGACAGTTGGTAGTCTGTAGAGCAAATACATGCGAGTATGTTCTCCTTTTAGTCATAATTAATTGCTTCAACAATTCCTTTTTGTCTGTTTTCATGAAATCATCTTCTTAATGTTATTTTCATACAAGCAGATGAATCTGGAACAAAGTCGAGTGTCACAACAGTTCCTTCGAGCCTGCTGGTCGCTGAATGGGAGGAGGCAAAAGCTGTTTTATCATTGTTTCTGCGCTTCCATCTTCAATTATTACTTGCCTTTCTTCCATACAATATTGCAGGTTTGTTTTACTCAGTTAAAGAAGCTTACTCAAAATACTCAGATTCATTTGTTTTGATCCAGCTTTTAATTTATTTACTTGGTCATAATGACTATACTTTTTAGGCATGCATAGCTAAAAGCTCTGATTTCCATCCATGGCAAAGAGGTATAAATGTTTGATTATTGTTTATATTGTAGAATTATTCAATGCCATCCTTTCCTGTTCTAAAATTTGACACTATCATTTTTATAATTGTAGATTATTGATTTTATGGCATGTTGTATACTTTGTATTAGTCAATCGCCTAATGAAATAGTGTGATGAATATTTAGTGTTTGCATTATGAATCTGATTTAACTTTGTGTACACTTTTTTGATGAATTGATTCTCAAGCATTACTTTTACTTTACAGGTAGATAGATGACTGTGATGCAAAAAAGGTTGCAACGAGTTATGGATCGAAGTTATTTTTGCTGCTATAACTACTTTTTGGTTTTAACGTATGTACTACTTTCTTTTGTTTTGCTATTGCTACTTGTTCTTTATTTTGTTTATGAACTATTGATGACGAACTATTTATGTTTGGTGTAAGAATATTGTGTATTCTGATTATGAAATTTCATACGTTGGTTATCAAATATGTGTCCAAAATGTGGTATTGATACAATATATTGACTTTGAAATGTGGTATTGATATAATATGCTAATTTTAAAATGTGGTATATATACACATTGTGACTGATGTTTACTGAAATGGAATTTACAAAAAAGTAGAAAAAGCCTAATCGACTTAGCTTTGTATACAATTTAACAGCGTTTTAAAAATGCCGTTAAATTGTATCAAAAACATAACCAAATACAATTTAACGGCATTTTTAAAACGCTGTTAAAACATTCCACGGCGTTTTTTAAAGGCCGTCGAATGTTTTTACAACGTTTTAAAAATGCCGTTGAATTGTTTTGACAGCGTTTTTTAAAAATGCCGTTAAATTAGACCAAACGCTGTTAAATGATTTCATGACACCAGGGAAACACTGTAAAAAAGGACATTTAACAGCGTTTATTCCTTGTCATCGTATATCTTTGACATATAACTGCATGTCGATATACATCGTATGTAAAAACGCTGTTAATAGCTTTTATAGCATTTTTGAAACGCTGTTAAAGGTCCTGTTTGTTGTAGTGCATGTACGCGGTGGATGTTATCCAAAAAGTAGAGATTGAATTGGCGACATTTACTGAAATAAAGAAAGAGAATGATGATGGATGACCCCGACGCTTGTGTCAATTTGAAATGACTAAAACAGGAGCCTTTTTCTGGCCAAGGGGTTAGCTACCTTTAGGGGCCCCACCCCTTTGTATTATTATATTGATTTTGACTTGATTGGTGCACCTTGATTTGATTTTGTGGGTGGTGGACTCGGTCGGCAGTCGCTGTGGCGATGTGTTATGATCGGCCAAAAAGGGTAAACTAGTAGAATCTTACCTTGGGCATTGCCTCACGTGCCTTTTCATACTTTTATCCTTATACAGGCCCACTACGACTTTGTTTTAGTATGGTACCTATAGGGGACTTACTGGCTACCGACGTTACTGGTTGTGTTACAGGACCTACATAGGCTACCTGCTTAAAAATGTGTTAAGGAGGATCAATGTAAAGCCTTAACGCTATTTTAATACTTTACATTATTGTTAGACACTACATATATAGCGTATTTTACTACATATAGATAGTTTAACGAATCCTTATGAGGTGAAAAATCCCGTAACATCTCTTAAGTTATTGCACTCACGTTGTACACTAGATGAGAAATGGAAAATCCCGTAACCATCTCTGAAGCTATTACAATCATATTTACTTGTTATTGATTTAACTCACATAAGACTTTTAGTTCTGACTCGTTTGTTTTGTCTTTTCATTATGCTCGGGTCATCCGGAGTATTTCAGTGAAGACATTATTCCTTGAAGATGAAGTGGAGTTTGCTACATCGTATTTGCTATTATTATTCCGTTGCATTATTTTGGTAAGTTTGTTGTTTGTACTCTGATTATGTTGTAAAAATTGTGTAATCAAATGTATACTGTAAAATAGTTTCATGAACTGTTTATTTGATTATTATATTTTGTCATTCCACTGCGAGATTCGGTGTTTTGTTTCTCCTTCTTTTCTCTTATTTTCCTATTAAATCTCATTGATAATCTATCCTTTTGAATGGTTTAAGTTAGACATGTGTGGTTTATTGTCGATTTAAACCATCCAAAAAGGTGGGATGTCACATCACCTATAATTTCTAAATTAAAAGTTTCCTATAATCTTGCTTGATTAAATAGAATTTAATAATCCTTTGACATACAATTTTTCATGTTAAATCTAAGGTTTAAATATTAAATTAATTTCAACGTTTAATTACAACTGTAATAAAATCTGAGTTCATTATATTTTAAACTTCAAACAAATTCTTTTATATTGATTTACATGTTCTTTGTGTTAAATCAACAATTTCCTTATGTGTTAATTAAACATAAGTTTCCTTTATTACACTCATATTCTACAGTTAATGTCTTTGCTTATATTAATTGAAATTTTTAATTACATTAAATTTCATTGATTTCCAAATTAATTTCTAACGGATTTAAATAATGAGATGAGAAATAAAACCATTGTTACAACTTAGTAATTTGCATACCTATAGATATATTGTTTACACAAAGGTTAATAAATTTACGTACTAAATAATTGATTTCTTATTGTATGCTAACATATTTGGAATATTGTTTATCCCATTCTTTATTAACATTAATTATTTACAATCGATGGAATTTACATTAAAACAGTTGTCAATTAAATTCAAATAAATATCATTAAATTATATTCTAATATGCATTACCATCCTTGCACTTCATTGAAATTTGTCGTTTTAGAATTCAGTTAAGATCAAGTTATATATTATAACAATTTTTTTTACATTAATAAATTATAAATTTAAATTTCTAACAATATTATATTCCAAATTTTATTTAATTTAATATTTTTAATTATCAAAAATACAGGTCGTTACATCTAGAATACCATAGGTGGTGGTAGTTGGAGTATATATTGAAGAGAACGGAAATGTCGACTCATCAAAAATAACATGCCTACATATTATGATTTTTTCACTCGAAAGATCATAGCATTTGTAGCCCCTATGATTTTGAGGATAACCCAAGAAGACACACGTATGTGTTGTATACATATGTGTTGATTTAAATAGAATTTAAATTTGAATTTAATTTGAAATTCAAAAGATAATTATCTTAAAATAAATTGAATTTAAAAATACATTTACACATGCAAAATACAAGCGTTGAGATATTAGCATATATAAATGACAAATGTTAGATAATTAAACAAGTGTCACATTATTACATTTTCTTTTAGTTTTAAAAAATTAGATAAAACAAGGCTATAAATATATCATTCAATCATCCATAAGCAAGATTAATCAACCACACCATCTCTAATTAATTTAATTAACCACCAACGAATTAAATTAATTACTTTAATTACTTTGAAATCCTGCTTACTTAACATTAATTAATTACAACCCAATTAATTAATCATCTTTTAATTATCCATCTTAATTAATCATCCTTAATTAATTATTATTTAATTACATTAATTATTAACTAATCAACTTATAATCACTTACATTAATTAACTAACCCTTAATTAATTAATTAATTAATTACACAAAGTAATTAATCATTAGTTACTTCCATTAAGAAATTAACCTTTTATTACTTCCATTAATTAACCTCTAATTACTTTCATTAATTAACCTCTAATTACTTTCATTAATTAACCTCTAATTACTTTCATTAAGTAATTACCCCTTTATTAATTACATCCAGTAATTATCTATTTATTACTTACACTAAGTAAATATACTTTATTAATTACATTAAATAATTATACTTAATCTATTTTAAAGTGATTATCATAAATTAATCAATCTAACTAATTAATTCCAATTAATTACATTAATTAAATACACTTTAATTAATCACATCCATTAATTACTTCATTAAGTAATTATTCTTTTATTCTTAATTAATTAATCCTTATTAATTAAGAAACCATCCATTTATTAATTACATTAAGTGATTAACCTTTAATTAATTTCACTAATTAATTATCTCTAATTTATCACCACCTTAGTTGATTTAGATAAATTCTTTATCTTCATAATTACTTAATTATATCATTAGAAAAACATTTAGGAATCAATTACATAATTAAAAATATATAATTTACTTTAAACAAAACAATTTAAACATTTAATTTAAACATTTAAAATCTTTGAAACTTGTTCAAACTTGTTTAATAAATTTAAATAAATTCTTATTCTTTGAAAACTTAATTACCATTCTTTTAAAAACTTATCCATTTTAAATATATTTTGAAAACTATATTTATTTAAGTTTGTTTCATGATTTTCCTTAAAAAAATTAAAACCAGGTTATACAAATAATACAACCCGAGCCAATCTTCGATTTTCCCGAGCTAAACCCTCAAAACCCCCGAGACACTCGCAACTTCCTGCTACTTCGAGACAAACGCACGAAATCTTCGAGCCGAACACGAGAATGTCCATCTTTCCCAACTCTACAACTTCCAGCTACATTGTTCCCTCGTGCACCATGCACGACGATGAAAAATATATTTTGAGAAATATATGATGAATGAAAGTGGAAGATGGATATCTTTATAATTGAAGTTCAGTTTATGAAAGTAAGTAATATGGTAAATAAATTTATTAGAGAAATCAAACTTAAATATTTGATTTGGCATAAAGAAAGTTATATATATTTGTTACATATGATAAACTCCCCTTGTTGAATCTATAACCAAAAGAAAAGATTTCTGAAAAAGATTTGAAGTATAAAAGGGAATTTATATAAGTATGAAGTGATCCAAAGATTTTTCAAGATTATATATATCTATATATAAATGATTTTATGAGAATGATTTTGGGAAAAAGAGTTTTTGGAACCCATTGATTTTGAAAGGCTATTGATTTTGGAAAAAAAATTTGGTAATTTGAAAAGCCAAGTTTGAGAATTAGCAATTTTGGGATATCGATTTTGTGTAAAGGAAATTTATATGTGATACATATAAAGAGTATGATTTAAAAGATACTATATGTGTATAGTATAAAATGTTTTGAGAATGGCTGTGGAGAAAAAGGCGCTCCCATTAGAGTGACACTTAGTAGGAGATCCACGGAGTGGTTCTGTCTTGAGTCCTAAGGGGGTAATGATTTCCAGAGCATTCTCACTAAAAATGTTTTCTATATTTTCAAAATGTTTTCCAAGTATTTTTATAAACTATTTTGATAATATTATGTAGATTTTTAAAGTGTTTTGAAACTTTAAAATAAATAGAGTTAAAGTGTTTAAAGAGTAATTTAACTGATAATAAACATTGTAATAAAATTCTGGCTTTGTTCTTTTTCGAGGACGAAAATATTTAAAGTGGGGAGGAATGTGATAACCCGGATTTTTGGACATCTGGTAATTGGATAATTAACTGATTTTTACTATTGAGATACTGATTTTATTTAGTTGAACAAATAAAATTATGATAATTAAAATAAGATTTAATAAAAGGTTTATATACTTTATTTTTAAAAATTATACATGTACTAAATTTAGTTTGTATATATATGAATATAAACATAAATTAATAATAAAAACATAAGTGAAAAATAAAATAAAGAGTTTGGACATTTGTAGCCTTTGTTAACATGCAAAATAACAAGTGGCAAATTATTTTCTTTAAATTGAAATATATTAATAATATTGAGAGGATAGGCTGTGTTCAGTTCAAACATTTTCATATTCATTTCTAAATCTCTTCTTCTAAACTGAAAAGAAAATCAAACAATTTCAACTTCAAGTTTCAACTGTACAAAGCTAGATTCAAATTCAAGTACAAATTCAAAGCTTAACAAGGCAAATCAAATTCAAGTTCCCAGTTTCAAACAAACTTCCAGTTTTCAAAAAGGTTAGTAAACTAAACAACATCTTGTTTAACTTAGTGCATGTGATGATTTTATGAAATAATGACATGGTAAATTGATTGCATGAGTGAAATTAGACCTGCATGTTATAAATATGAAGTGATATATGTGTGCATGTCTGGATATATCTGTGTATATCTCTGTTTTTAGTTACAGAGCTTAAATTTTTGATAAAAATTCAGAATCTCTTCATCTGTTCTCTGATAAGTTCTGGTTTTCAAACAAAATATGTTTGTTTGAACATAAATTAAGATTTTAAAATGTATTCAAGTCAGACAAGTTTGAATATCTTTGGAAATCAAGATATTACAGTAAGAATTTTAAAAACATGCTAAAATCAAACGTTTTGATTTGCTGATTCAAGTATATAACTTGAATCGACTTTGGAAATATGATTTTTAAAAAGAAAATCATGATTTTTAGTGTTGTATCGAGTGAGCATTTTGATGATGACCAGAAATTGAACTTTGAGCAATTTCTGGTGATGGGTGAACTCGGGGTGGTCGGGAGCTTTGCTGGAGGTGGTTTGGAGGTCGAGGGTCACGGCAAAATAGTCGTAGAATTGCTCGTCCATGGTGGTGGCCGGTTGGCGTCGTATTAGGGTTTTCGAACCAGTTTTGATCGACTGGGTTTGCGAGGGTTTGCGTCGTCAATGGAGCATCGGAGACGATCGATCATGGGGGAAATGAAGCTTGGGTCTTCGATGGAGCTTTGGACGGAGTTTCGTGGTAGCTGGTGGTCGAAAGCGTCGGGTCGAGGTGGATCTTGGATGTTGGGTTTGGTTCCAGTTGTTCCAGATTTGCTCGATTTCGATTGAGTGTTTGGGTGGTCGGGATCGATGATGGATATGGTCGATGACATGTTGGAGGTATCAGTGATGGTCGGAGTGGCGAAATTCAGGCGTGCACGGGCACGAGGTCTGGTGTCAGTGTTTTGGAGAAGAAGGATGGGTCTCAGGGGAGGTCTCGGGGAGATGTTGTCCTGGCTCGGGTTCGTTCTCGAGTGTGATCGTGAGTGTTTCCAAAGAAACGAATTTTAAAGTTTAAAGCAAAATAAAGTTTAAAAAGAAAAAAAGATGATGATTTTCTCGGGTTGGACTCGAGTGAGAACCGAGTAGAACTCGAAGTAAATTTATAACAGTTTTAAATTTTAAATATATAGTAAGATAATCGTTTATCTTAAACTAATGAAGGTCCTGATTAATTAATGGATAATTAATCAATGTGATTAATTAATGGTTAATAAATTAATTAATATAAGTAATTAAGGGTTAATAAATCAACTTAAGTAATTATAGGATAATTAATTAATGTAATTAAAGGGTAATTGCTTAATGAAAATTAATTAAGGGATAATTCATAAATTAATGTAATTAAAGGATCATTAATTAGTGTGATTAATCAATGTAAGTAATTAAAGCTTAATTAATGAGAATGATTAAAGAATAATTAATTAATTTCAATAATTAATTAAATGGTTTAATTAATGTTAGTGTTACATGAAGGTTTGACCAAGTAACTAGAGGCACAACATAAGCACCGTTCGACATTGGGGGGGTATCGTTCGGCACAGCAGTGTCGTTCGGCATGAACCCCGTTCGTCTAGCCTCGCTCGGCATAGAGCCCCGGTCGGCATAGCAGAGTCGTTCGGCATGAACCTCGCTCGGCATTCAGTCTCGACCGGCATGAAGTCTCGTTCGACATTCAGTCTCGATCAGCATGAAGTCTCGTTCGGCATTCCAGCCTCGACCAGCATCCCAGCATCGCTCGGCATCCAAGCCTCGACCGGCATTCCAGCTTGCTCGGCATTCGAGCCTCGGTCGACATTCCAACCTCGTTTGACATTCATACCTCGTTCGGCCTGCACATTTCACTCAACACACTGCCTCGTTCGGTTTGGAGACATGGCTCGGCGTTTGCCGTTCGGCATTTGTGGCTCGACACACAGAAGTCACTCATCACGGGCCGAGGTATCTGGCTGCTAGGCCCGTTAGGGAAGTCCAACCCATCTTCGTCTATAAATAGAAGGGCATGAGCACAGTGAAATGGGACTTTTTTCGAGAACAATGGGGAGACGCTGCCGCTTTCAAGACTCACCCTTTTCAGTTCAAACTTGTACTTGAGACATTGTTGTACAGATTGTATCTGTATTTAACTACTTGGGAAAGCAATAAAGATTATGATTCAAAGTGGACGTAGGCAGTTACGCCGAACCACTATAAATCTGGTGTTCTAGATTTCTGTAGTTAATTTAGTCCATATCTCTCAGTTTTAATTTATCTTCTTCATTTATCTCTCTACACAATCTTTCTAAAGGGGGATAGTGACCAATTTTGGTGCTAACACTTTGGTGCTTTCACTGAGAGCCGAATTCTCAGGCTACAAGGATCTGCTTTGTAGCTACTGGATTGAAAAAATCCCCCGAAGGAGATCCAAGTCATTCACAAGACGTCCGTTGATTCTACTCAGAGTTCTTATCAATAACTCAACTATGGGAAGACCACGTACCAGATCAGCCTCTCATAATGCGGACGTCAACGAGACCGCTAGCGTACAGCAAATCGGACCTAGCAATCAGCAAGCAAATCCGGGTGCGGGAACCACCACCCAAAATCAAATGGAAGTTGTCACCAGAACCGAGTTCAACGACTTGATGAGAGAACTCATGGAAAGCATGCGACAACTTGGAGAACAGATTCAACCTAACGGCAACCTTATGGCTCAGCTCACTCAACAACAGCATCAGAATGCTGGGGGTAGTCCAGCTCCTTACTCTTCATCTGATGGCTCGACTTCATCTGATGAACCTCCCAGGCGTAGATGCCACAAGACTGAAACTACACAGGCAGGTGCTACTGATCGATCAACTAAGGATCACTTACACCTCGGAGACCGCAACCAAGTAGGAGCGGGAACCTTAGGATCTGGAGCGCGTGTGGAAACTAGACGCCCGGCTCACCAAGATGCCAATGACGCTGAACCTCAAGATACACGTTTGGCAGATCGCCAACAGAGGAGGCATCAACCTGACCGATCCCGTAGAACAGACTCCAACCTTCCATCTTCCATACAAAACCCAGACCTATCAGCTATGGTCAAACAGCTGATGAGAGAAAATCAAGGCCTGACCAATGAAGATTGGGGGATATCCAAGAGTCATACTCCATTCACAGACACTGTTCTACAGGCCGAGTACCCCAGGAAGTTTAGCATGCCGACTATCCCGGCCTACGAAGGAAAGACCGATCCCCGACAGCATGTGATAAGATATGAATGGATGATGGATTCAGCTAGAGCGAATGATGCAACCAAGTGTAGATGCTTTCCAATAACTCTATTTGGGATCGTTACCATGTGGTTCACCCGACTTCCTCCGCGGTCCGTATCCAGTTTCGAGGAGTTGGCAACGAAATTTATAGGATAGTTCATAATACATGCTACTCGTCCAAAGGACGTGATGTCTCTATCAAGTGTAATCCAAGCTCCAGGGGAGTCATTGAAGGAATATTTATCGAGATTCCATGTTGTGGCTACTGAAGTTAGCAATCCTAATGATCACGCAATTCTTATGGCTGTAATGCGAGGTGTGGATCCGGATTTAGAGTTTGGAGATTGGTTAGCAGGAAAACCTCCAACTACGCTAGAGCGTTTTTACTCAAAGGCTCATCAATTCATAAGAAGGGAGGAAGCCGGGTGGATAAGGCGAGATAAGACACCGGGGCCTATTCAAGAGACAGTGAAAAGCAACATCGCTGTAAAGTAATCCGGAGACAACTCGGGGAAAGTTCAGGTTAATGTCCAGAACAAGCCCGGGCAATCTAAGGAGTCCGGAGGAGGAAATCAGGGGAAGAAAAGAGAAGCGGGGAAATGGAAACCGAGAATTCCAACCTACAATGAATACACCCCACTAAATGCATCTCTTAAGAATATTTACCTATCAACTTGTAATACCTTTCAATACAGAAAGCCGCGCCCAAAGGAGTCAACCGAGGAGCAAAAGCGGACTGGGAAGTATTGCCGCTTCCATGAGACTTATGTGCACAATACTGAAGAGTGTAGGCACCTACATGACGCTATAGAAAAACTGATTAGACAGAAAAAGTTGCAGGAGTTTGTAAAGAATCCTCAAGAAGGTGGACAGGGAGCATCCAATCCCGGTCACGCACCAGCTCCACGTCACCCAGAGGAGCCTGCTCGGACCGTGGGCAGACTGGTCATAAACACGATAATAGGCGGACCTCACCCCGCAGATAAGAACTGGCAAGAAATGGTGCGGTATGCTAATTCCTTGAGGCATGCAGATGTTGAGTGTTGTTCCAATATGGAGGATTGGACCCCCGCTAAACAGCAGCGCATGATGACAGACGATATAGTATTCAGGAGCAGAGATGCTGACCAGGTGGAGGCTCCTACTGTTGACCTGATGGTCATATCTGCGACAATCGGGCCGGCCTTTGTGAAAAGAATTTTGATTGATTGTGGAAGTTCTGTTAACATCATCTTCAAAAAGGCGTACGACCAAATGAAGATGGAGACGAAGGATTTAAAGCCGTCTAAAGCTCGTATTCATGGCTTTAACAGTGCATCGACTGATGCGGTGGGATATGTTGTGTTACCAGTTGAACTGGGACAAGGTGAACGCAAAAGGGTACGGATCCTACCCTTCATAGTCTTGGATGTAGATTCTCCGGACAATGTACTTCTAGGTCGACCGGCCCTGGCTAAATTCAGGGCAGCATTGGCCCCGTGGTGTTTGACTTTAAAATTTACGACTGACAAAGGAGTAGGTGTTGTGCATGGCGACCGGGCGACCGGTCGTGCATGTTATGTGGCTGAGCTTCGAGAGGCTCGGTGGAGGGAGAAAGGAAAGGTTGCGGACAACTCCGTCCGCATTCAGAATACTGACAATTGACAAGTAATGCCCGAGCCCTGGCTCGGGCAACATCCTCGGATCTATAGAGACATAGATCTGAGAGACGATGATGAGGAACCCAGGGAAGAAAAAGCAGCACCGGCTGAACTGACGATTGACATTTCAGTCAGCCGCGATGATCTGTTGCGAGTACTGAAGATTGGATCACAACTCAGCCCCCCGATGATCGAGGACCTTAGCGATTTCCTCCGAGCGAATCTCGATGTTTTCGCTTGGACACATTCCGACATATGCGGGATTTCTCCCGCTATTAAGAGTCATATGTTGAACATAGACCCGAGGTACGTCCCAGTTAAACAAAAAAGGAGAGGAATGGACTCGGAGAGGTCTGCTGCTCTTAGAGAGAAGGTGGACAAGCTCAAAGCCAATGGGTTCGTCCGCGACGCCCTCTACCCTAAATGGGTGTCAAACCCCGTGTTAGTGAGAAAAGCAAATGGGAAGTGGAGAACTTGCATAGATTACTCTGATTTAAACAAAGCATGTCCCAAGGACAGTTTCCCATTACCTAGAATTGATCAGTTGGTTGACTCCACTACAGGATACGAGTTATTGTCATTCAAGGATGCGTACTCGGGATACAATCAGATCCCGATGCACATTCCGGACCAAGAACACCCCAGTTTCGTCACAGACGTTGGGCTATATTGCTATGTAGTGATGCCTTTCGGATTGAAAAATGCGGGAGCAACTTACCAGCGTTTGGTGAATCGATTGTTTAAAGACCAGATCGGTAGAACGATGGAAGTTTATGTGGATGACATGCTCGTGAAGTCACGACAGTCAAACGACCACATTAGAGACTTAGCAGAGATGTTTGGCATACTCAGATACTATAGGATGAAGATTAACCCTCTGAAGTGTTTCTTCGGCGTTGCGTCGGGGAAGTTTTTGGGATTCATTGTTAATGCCCGGGGAATCGAAGCTAACTCGGAAAAGATTCAAGCTATTCGAGACATACAAGTGCCCAGGACTATAAAATAGGTACAAAGCTTGAATGGAAAAGTGGCTGCGCTGAGTCGATTCATATCCAGAGCCACAGACAAGTGTATTCCCTTCTTCGATATAATAAAGAAAGGAAAGAGGAATTTTGAATGGACATCCAACTGTGAGGAAGCGTTCCGAGCTCTGGTGAGGCATTTAGAAAATCCTCCGGTGCTGTCAAAACCAGTAAACCATGAAATGTTGTATGTATACTTGGCCGTATCCCCACATGCTATAAGTGCGGCTTTGGTCCGCGAGGAGGACCGAGTTCAAAAGCCGGTGTATTACATTAGTAAACGTTTAACGGGGGTAGAAAGAAATTATCCTAAAATTGAGAAATTGGCCTATTGCTTGGTGATTGCATCACGTAAGCTGCGTCCATACTTTCAAGCACACTCAGTCAGTATTTATACCAATCAGCCCTTGCGATAGGTACTCCAATGACCAGAAACTTCTGGAAGGATGTTAAAATGGAATATCGAGTTAAGTCAGTTCGATATTACCTACCTGCCACGAAGAGCCATACAAGGGCAAACATTAGCAGACTTCATCGTTGAGTTTACCGTATCAGACGAACCAGATAGTCACAGTTTCATTCCCCCCATTCGATGGAAATTGTACACCGATGGGGCGTCAAACGACCATTGCTCTGGGGCTGGTGTACTTCTTGTGACTCCAGAAAATCGATCGATTTGTAATGCCTTGAAGCTCAATTTCCTGGCTACGAATAATGAAGTAGAATATGAAGCATTGATTGCTGGTTTAAAGCTTATTGGAGAACTCGGGGTAAAATCAGTTGAAATCTTTTGTGACTCACAGTTGGTGGTGTACCAAGTGCGAGGAGATTTCCAAGCAAGAGGACAAAAGCTTGCTCCATACCTTGCTCTGGTTCAGGAACTATTGGCAAATTTTGAACATTATGACATTTCGCATGTCCCGCATGAACAGAACAAGGAAGCCGACTCGCTGGCCAAATTCGCAAGTACCGGCGATGTACAACAAATGGGATTAGTTCTCGTCGAAACCTTACATTCTCCAAGCATAGATGTGATGGAGGTCGATTTAGTGTTGGAAACGGAAATCGAGAAGAAGTCATGGATAACCCCATTCAAACAATACCTGCAAAACAGGACTTTGCCCGAAAGAAGAAGCGAAAGACGACAGGTCATTCGCAAAGCCGCGCGATATGTGATGCAGGGCGAGTAATGTATTGGAGGGGGTTCTCGGTCCCCTTACTATGATGCATTGCCCACGATGAGACAAAGCGGGTCTTGAAGGAAGTTCACGAAGGAGAATATGGCGACCATACTGGGAGGCAGACATTAGCAAAAAAGATCCTTCGCTACGGATACTATTGGCCAACTGTGAATCGGGATGCTGCAGATTATGTAAGAAAATGTGATAAGTGTCAAAGATATGCAAAAATCCTGAGAGCTCTATCGACGGAACTCACGCAAATGGTTAGTCCCTGGCCGTTTGCAATCTGGGGAATCGACATAGTCGGTTCTTTGCCTAAATCCAAAGGTGGTGCAAAATATGCAATATTTGCGGTCGACTACTTCACCAAATGGGCTGAGGCAAAGCCTTTAGCCACAATCACCTCCAAGAAGGTCATTAATTTCGTTGTGCGCAGCATTATATGCCGCTTTGGCCTATCGCGAACCATCATTACAAACAACGGAACTCAGTTCGAAAGTAGGGAATTCAAAGATTTCTGTTTAAAGTACGACATTGAGAAAAAATTCGCCGCAGTTGCTCATCCTAAGGCTAATGGACAAGTTGAGGCCGTAAACAAAATAACCAAGTCCATATTGAAGAAGCGTTTGGAAAAGGCTGGAGGCAAATGGGTAGATGAACTTCCAATAGCGCTATGGGCTTATAGAACTACCCACAAGTCCGCGATTGGCCACACTCCATTCGCATTGGCATATGGCACGGAGGCTGTTATACCCATGGAGCTTGAAGTTCAATCACATCGGGTGACACATTATGATCCTAGGACAAATCAGGATCTCTTGTCGGAATCACTGGACTTCGTTGATGAAAAACGTGAAGAGGCTGAGTTATGGGCGGTAGCATATATGCACCGAGTTAAGCGATACTATAACGAAAAAGTCCGCCCGAGAATCTTTGATGTGGGTGATCTCATTTTGAAATGAGTTTTTCCGGTACCATCACGTATGAATCCTAATTGGGAAGGTCCATATGTCGTTGAACGGAAGCTTGGAGAGGGAACTTTCAAGCTAGCGACCGTTTATGGCATGACACTCCCCCGAGCATGGAATAGTGAGCATTTGCGACGTTATTATATTTAGCATGTTTCTTTCGTGTTTTAGGTGCAATTATTTCCCGTATGTTTTTGTTATATTGATTCTTAGTTTCCTTTTAGGCATGTAATTGGACGATTTAGTTTGTTTTCATTAATAAAGGCTTGAAGCCATCTTTTCCATGAATTACTGATGTTTCTGTGCCTTATAATCCGATGGCAAAACAACTAGAGTCACATTATTCTGTCTGACATACGAACGTGCATAAACGACTTAAATCTCTAAGTCCCCTTAGTGCGGACTGGAGTACTCTGAGTCCCCAGAGTGCGGGCTAGAGTATAAACGACTTAAATCTCCAAGTCCCCTGAGTGCGGACTGGAGTACTCTGAGTCCCCAGAGTGCGGGCTAGAGTATAAACGACTTAAATCTCCAAGTCCCCTGAGTGAGGACTGGAGTACTCTGAATCCCCAGAGTGCGGGCTAGAGTATAAACGACTGAAATCTCCAAGTCCCTTGAGTGCGGTCTGGAGTTCTCTAAGTCCCCTGAGTGCGGACTAAAGTACAAGTGAATTGAAATCTTCAAGTCCTTAGAGTGCAGACTAAAAAATATTCTAAGTACCAGAAATGTGAAATAAAAGATGTACAGTCCCAAAGAATCTCCGAGCAATGTGAAAGTGGATTGGGGGTTTAGGTAACTCACAAGAACTTGAGTTTCGACCACAATTATACAGAAAGCTAAAAAATAGAAGTCATTTGAAAGACAAAGAAACTAAACTTTATTTATTAAATCCAAAATGGGGTTCTACTACCACTCCTCCTAAAATCGGAGTCAGAAGCCTATTTACAACAGCTATGAAAATAAATAAAAATGATTACATAATCCAAGCTGATTCTCGTTGAGCGAGCCTGATAGTTACTTCTCCAGCTTCTTTTCTTTCTTCGATTTCTCAAACGATTCTTCCCCCACGCGTTTTCTCTTGGACGTTTTGCTCACTAGAGAAACGGTGTCAGAAGTGGGAGGAGGAACATCCACTGATTTGGTTCTGCCAGGAAGAATGACTTTTAGAGGCCTGTTCAACGGATCATCAAGTTCTACTTCTTGAGACTCGACCTTGATATCCACTTTCTTTTTCCTCTCTTCCTCGAGCCGCTCCTTCATGCTCAGCTCTGAGGTATGTGTGAAAGCGCCGGTAATCTCAATCTCATAATTTCCTTCGATAGGGGACGAAGTTTCGAACTTTTCCTCATCAAGCACCTTAATCACCTAAGCATCAGGACCGGGGGTTACTCCCATATGAGTAGCCTCGCTCGTTTTCCCCTTTGTCTCCTTGGCGTCATCGCTCCTTGGAGTCGGGTCAGGATCAGAATGGCCTGCGCAAAACCACAAGAGACGAACGTTAGAATACAATAACCTCTCGCCGTAGACAACAGTTCTTTGAACTTTAAGAAGAGGAGTTATGTACCGGTTTCTTGCTGGCTCTCAATTGCCCGAGGAGTCTCACCCTCTAAAATAGGAGATAGCACATGAATGCCGAGTCCAGGGTCTTCCGGGTCATAACCAGCGTGTTGCTCGAACGGACCAAGTACTGGTCGATCAGCCGATTGAGTAGGAGGAGGAGCTGAAGACTCGGTTCCAGACGGACCAACCATGTCAATTTTCTCCTTTGATGGAGAAGAGCCTTTGCCGAAAAGAGCCATTGCCGCGGACAAGTCTGAAGGCTTGTTCCCCCTGAGAAACTCTTTTACTAAAGCATCCTCGTCAACCTCTTCGGCACCCGTTTCCACCTTTCTAATCTTTATCAAAGTTTCCCATGCCTTGGCTAGAGATTCGAGGTAGCCCTCGCCAAGAAAAGTCAAGTCCCGATGCATGAGGACACGGGCGTTGTATTCAGCTATCAGCGGGTCGAACATGCACTTGATCTCCTCTCTGCCAGCCTTTGTAGCCGCCTCAAGGCGAGAGTCAATCTCCGCGGATGCTGTTCTCTTGCCCTCTTCACGGGCTTCATCCTTCAGCATCCCGACCTTAGAGAGCTCATCATCGAGCTTTGCCTTCAAGAGTCGCGTAGCAACAATCTCATTGCAGTATCGTTGGGACTCCTCCTGAGCGGCTATCTTCTCTTCCTTCTCCTTAGAGAGTAGTTCTTTCAACTCTTTGACCTGCAGGGCGAATGCATCCCTTTCTTTTTGAACAGAGTCTTTTCTAAAGCCAGGGCCCCGCAGCGTTGGACCGCTTCGTCCATTTCCTTCTTACGAGTTATCTCCAGACGAGTGACGGCCTCCACAGTATCTTTAGCGCTTTGTTGGGAAGCCTCGAGTTGGGACTTGTATGAAGAGAGCTCTTCATCCTGAGTTTTGATAATGTCTTTATCAAAAATGGCTTCAAGCTTCAGGCGGTCGATTTCGTGTTGACGCTCAACAGAGACTTCCGAGACTTTTTCAACTAGATGGACAAATGCGTCATGTTGAACATAAATGTCGTTGTTGCTCGATGGCGCTCTGTTTGACATGCGTCGGAATGTGATAGATCGCTGGGAGGAACTTCAGACCATCAAAGCAGATTTTGGGGAATTTAACTCTAAGCTCAGCCAGCTTCTCCGATATCGTCGGATATGTTGCGGGAACAGGGGGAGATGGCTTTGAAAGTTCCATTTTCTTACGATGTTCCTGAGACTACCTTGTGCTAGATGAACCGGAGTGTTGATCATGGGGGACATCAGATTGGGACCCCTTCTGCGTAGACTTCTCTCTGCCTTGCTCTGATTGAGAAGGAAGATCGCAGGATTATGAAGACTGGCTATATGATTTCCTTCGATAAGTCGATTCTCGGGGGCGATAGTCTCGGTCCCCAGAGTCGTCTCTGTCTCAGCGCTTGCCGGTGCCCGAATCCCGGCCTAAATGATGAAAAATGGATGAGCCGCGAAGACGATCGAGTTCGTGAGTGCGTCCCATGTCACCTGCATAGAACGAGAATAACGACGGGTTAGAAAAGAACTTGGTGATGGCTAAAATTGAAGTGCAGGGTGAAGTGCACATGTCCGTGTGTGCCTAGTGTTCCCCCCGGCGGACCGGTTTCTTTATCTTTACTAATAGGAGTTTTTTCTCCCTGGACTGGGGCCCGAGCGCCTGAATCGCCTCTCGCGGGGCGAATAAAGTTTAAGAGCTTCTGGATCATCGAAGCCATAGTTGAGCAAATCATCGGGAATAGTGAGGTCCGATAAGCCTTTCAACGAACTCTCTAAGTGTTGAGAAGAAGGCTCTTTTTCTACTGGAGTAAGGGTGACCTTAGAGGTTCCACCCACCGTCTTCTTCCTCAACTTATAGGTCAATTTCTTCTTTCCCTTGGAAGGGGAAGGTGACGTCTCAATGTCGTGAACCTCGACTATCGGGTCCCGAGTGGGACTAACATTTTCACCCGGTACTTCGGGCGACTTGCCTTCTCTAATTTCTCCCTCCTCTGGCGTGTCAGGGGCATTACGTGCTGAAGACCCAGCCTGCTTTTTTCCTTTGCCCGAAGTAGGTCTGGTTAGAGTGACACCTTGGGGGAGGCTTATTCGGCGAACTTTCGCCAGCAGCCCGAACCTCGTAAGCGACTCATTTGAAATGAGAGATCTGATGTCCCGATCTTCTACGTGGAGGCTCGGATAGTTTCGACAGCTTTAGAGTACCCGGAGCCTTCGGGACGTGGGTTGATACCTGAAAAAGTGGATAAGGAGTCAGAAAAGATGCAAATTTCGCCAAATTCAAGTGTTGATCCAGAAAATGAACTTACTTCCTTCTACCAATCTCCTGGCGATACCGGGAGGACAACACACGTAGAACAACTCTTGCTTGTATTGGGCAAATTTGCTCCATGCCCCAGTCAGGATTTGGCATTTACTATGTGGCTCGAGGAATATAAAAGATGGGCTATCTGACCGTCTCTTGAAGCGATAGATATAACGAATATCACCGGAAGTCGAAAGCTTGAAAAGGACACTCATGAAGAGGATGCAAGTCCCGT
Source organism: Allium fistulosum (assembly GCA_030737815.1). Lineage (NCBI taxonomy): Eukaryota > Viridiplantae > Streptophyta > Magnoliopsida > Asparagales > Amaryllidaceae > Allium > Allium fistulosum. The sequence continues at coordinate 1,262,557,827 of CM060901.1, forward strand.
ATATGAATGTGTGGCTATTTGGATGTAATTGTGAGGGGGCAATCTTGATATATTGTAGTACGTCGTGAAGAAAGGAATTGAATGGCGGCACACTACCGACCCAGCACATGAACCTGTTGCAGGCTGTATATCCGACTGGGGGCAAGTGCGGACGATCATGCCCCGATGGAACTAACACGTCGTCGAAGGAGATTCCATGGACAGAGCATATCCGACGGAGTGTACTTTCACTAACCTTTGAGGCTTGTGAATCGATTGGGTCGTCTAAGAAAATTGCTGCCTCTAGAGCCTCGGGAGCCAAGTCGACAGATGTCGTTGCAGGGCTCGGTAAGTCTTGAGCAGGGGTAGTTGACGGGTTTTAGGTTCCTATAACTTCTTTTCGAGAAGATGGCCCGGGTCTATCCGAGATCGTAGCAGAGCTAGATTTCCTAGACATCTCTGATGAAGATTGAATCTGACAAAGAACCTGTTTGAACTATACTTAAAAAACAATCAACATTAGACTTAACAACATAAATATTCCCCCCGTGTGGTGTGTGAACTAGTGCGATCATTTAGGTGTAAGTGCCAAGCAGTGAAAAGATGCTAGATTGATGAAATAAGTTTAAGCTTTGAATTGTCGTCTTCGAAGACCGTCATCGCTGACCGTTTACGAAAGCTTATCGTAAGACGGTTTATATTTTGAACTCGACATCGTCACTGCATTTGAAAAGTTATTAACTGATAGGCAAGTTAAGTCGAAGTTTTCTGTTGTTTAGCCACGGGAGTTATCAGTCTGGATTGTCCAATATGCTTTGTTGTTTAAGTCTGTCCTTGTCCATTGTCATGAATTCAGGCACAAAATATGTGTTGAGTCAATTATGCATTAGGTTCGACTGGTGTTGCTGTTGTACACGACCCTCCTACCTAACCACTTCATCGTTCGACATTCAACTAGTCATGCCGAACCACAATCATGCCGAGCAACATCGCTCGGCATTCTACCTTCAACACCAACGCTCTTCCACCTATCCACTTCACCATTCGGCATTCGTCTAGTCATGCCGAACCGAAATCATGCCGAGCCGCTTCGCTCGGCATTTTGCCCAGCACCAACTTTCCCTCAACACATCCTCCCTACCGCTCAGCACGGACGAGTTATCCACCAAGTTATGTCGAGCCGCCTCGTTCGGCATTCTACCCGCCTCCACTCTTCACTTGCACTCCCACTAAAATCGTTCGGCATAAAAGAATCATGCCAGGCCGTGGTCGTGCCGGGCCACATCGCTTGGCACGCTGAACCTAACTACAACTTCACTCATGTGCTTCTTCTCTAATGTCGTTCGGCATAAGGAAGTCATGCCGAGCCACATCGACACGTCTTCCATCCTCCACTCCACCTAATCCTAAGGCTTCTTTAAACCTCGAATCCACCTTCCTAATCTACACGACTATCATCGTTTGTGGGTTAGGAGAAGGGCATGGGTTCAAGTTTTGTATTAAGTCCCTAATTAGGGAGAGTTAAGCGAATGAAGGGTTAGAACCTAGTATAAGGGGGCGAGGTCTGATGGAGTGCTCGAATTGGAAGTAGAGATCTACTCGGGCTTGCTGTTGAAGGCAATCGAGGAGTAACCAAGGGAACTCGGGGATGAAAGGAGTTGTTGAGGTGTTGACGAGAGTTTGGGAAGAGGCAAGTTCGTAAGTTCTGCAGTGTGGAGGTAAAAGTAAAAAAGAAAAAGAAAAGAAGTATCGCCTTATATAGAGAGAAGAGAAGTCGGAGGGACAACAACCGGTAGAACCGGTCAAAGCACCTCCCTCGCTCGGCATCAATATCGTACGACATTTGTATGTCGATCGGCATTAGTATGTCGATCGGCATTTGTATGTCGTTCGACATTAGTATGTTGTTCGACATAAAATGCATCAATCGACATTCAGAATAGGGACTCGAAGCAAAACACGGAGGACACGTGATTCAAAGAGCACCAAATTCATCCACATGATGCACTTTGGGGGGCAAGTGTTACATGGAGGTTTGACCAAGTAACTAGAGGAACAGCATAAGCACCGTTCGGCATTGGGGGGTATCGTTTGGCACAGCAGGGTCGTTCAACATGAACCCCGTTCGACATCTAGCCTCGCTTGGCATAGAGCCCCGGTCGGCATAGCAGAGTCGTTCGGCATGAACCTCGCTCGGCATTCAGTCTCGACCGACATCCAATCTCGTTCGGCATTCAGTCTCGACCAGCATGAAGTCTCGTTCGGCATTCCAGCCTCGACCGGCATCCCAGCATCGCTCGGCATCCAAGCCTCGACCGGCATTCCAGCCTTGCTTGGCATTCCAGCCTCGGTCGGCATTCCAACCTCGTTTGGCATTCATACCTCGTTCGGCCTGCACATTTCACTCAACACACTGCCTCGTTCGGTTTGGAGACATGGCTAGGTGTTTGCCGTTCGGCATTTGTGGCTCGGCACACAGAAGTCACTCACCACGGGTTGAGGTATCTGGCTGCTAGGCCCGTTAGGGAATTCCAACCCATCTTCGTCTATAAATAGAAGGGCAGGGGCACAGTGAAATGAGACTTTTTTCGAGAACACTGGGGAGACGCTGCCGCTTTCAAGACTCACTCTTTTCAGTTCAAACTTGTACTTGAGACATTATTATACGGATTGTATCTGTATTTAACTACTTGGGAAAGCAATAAAGATTACGATTCAAAGTGGACGTAGGCAGTTACGCCGAACCACTATAAATCTGGTGTTCTAGATTTCTGTAGTTAATTTAGTCCATATCTCTCAGTTTTAATTTATCTTCTTCATTTATCTCTCTACACAATCTTTCAAAAGGGGGTTAGTGACCAATTTTGGTGCTAACAGTTAATTAAGCAGGATTTATAAAAGTAATTAATTTACTTTGTGTTAATTAAATTAATTAGAAATGGACTAATTAATCTTGCTTATGGATGATTAAATTGTATTGAATGTTTGGATTGATTAATATCTCTAGTCTGATAAATTATGGTATTCTGTGATATGAAATGCTTTGGTTGAACTGTGATAGTGTAAGTTATCGATCTATGATGAATTGCTGTGTGAATGTGTTGTTCTAAAGTTTTGATTGAATTATTTAACTTAAACAACTTGGTCTAAAAATAGTATTGAATTCGAAGAGACCGGGATCAGATATCAGCGATATCCGGAACCACTTCGATTAGTAATCTATAATTCTTTATAGATTTGATTGTAAATCAAATAGGCTGGAATGGAATAAATTAAGTAAACTAGACCATTGAAACTAAGTAACGGTACTTAGACATCATTTTGTGAAATAAGTGTTGGCTTTAACAAGATAAGAACTCGTAGTGAGGTACGAGTTACCCTGGGTTTCAAGAAGTTTTACAACCTTAGTATTTCAAATTAAATGGGTTTTACTCACACTGGTTTCCAGCCTAACTCGGGTTTTACTTTATTGTAATGCTTGGGTCAGACCGAGTATTACAGATTTTCAGGCTAGGACGTTCTGGAGTTCAGGAGACGAGTTGGATAACAGGGACGTATGGAGTATATTCCGCTGTGTATATTGAGATTGTATTGATAGTAGTCAGGGACAAGTTGTTACAACTATCCAGTTTGGTTGTACTTTGATATATTGTCTGTAAATAGACAGTTACAGCTTTTCTTATGTAAATGTTGTTATTTAATATTATATTTTGTTCCGCTGCGATTGTGAGATTCTGTGCTGTTGTTTTCTGTTTCTTCTTCTACCTCCTTTTCTTCTTTACCCTAACAATCTGGGATTTTCGGTGTTCGATTGCTCGGCACTTCTACAGTGAACGTGTTAGTGTCGAATTTTCGAGGTTGAAAATTCCGGGTCGTTACACGCACGGTGTGGATCGAGATTGAAGCTTATTGATTTTAGTAGAAGGATGTAAAGGAAAACATAAACACCCAAAGACACGAAGATGAGAATAAGATGGATCATTTTGGTAAAGAATTTTTGTGGGTGATTTGTTTTTCAAAAGTTTGCTTGGTAAAATATTAAGTAAGTATGTTGCCATTTGTAGAGCATGATGCCAAAAAGATGGAGGCATGGAGGAATGGGCTAGGAGGGTTCTAATTAAGTTATTTATTGAATAGATTTTACGCTCGGCTTTTCCATTTTGTGGTGTGGTATGTGGACAAAAGAAACGGAAAACCATTCCCTTTTTTTGCACAAAATAACTTAAATGGATCATTATCATACTCTCTTCCATTATCACATTGAAAACATTTGATAGTTCGCCCAAATTGAGTTCGGATGTAGGCACTAAATTTCAGAAAAATGGAGTAAACTTGTGATTTAGCACCCATGGGAAATGTCCATAAGAAATTAGTGAAATCATCCAAAAACAAAATATAATACTTGTGACCTGCTGTACTTAAGACAAGTGAAGTCCATAAGCCACTATGGAAAATATCAAATGGCAAGCAAGTATGAGAAACATAATCATAGAAAGGCAATTTAACATGTTTACCAAAAACACAAGACTGGCAAATTGAAGAAAAAGATGCCTTATTACAATCAATAAGCTTATTATTTTTGAGAGAGTTTAAAACTAAAGATCCAGAATGACCCAAACGATTATGCCACAAACTGGAGATAAAGCAGCAAAGGTGGAAGGCTGGATTGCTTGATTTTTGGTAAAGTCGGTAGTGAGTGGATAAAGATCGCCTATGCTATTACATCTCATTAGATGCATCCCTGTCTGAAGGTCCTTCATAGAAAATCCAAGAGGATCAAACTCAACTCAACAGAAACATTATTATCAACAGTAAGATGACGTACAGACACTAAATTTTTGATGAGTTTTAGGGCATGAAGGACATTATTTAAATGTAAGGAAGGGTGAGGGGAGAAAACGATTTTTGTCCATAACCACAAATTGGAATTTGTTGACCACTACCAACAATTATATTACGATTAACGCTCATATTAAAATAAGGTGAGAGTGTACGTAGCGCCGGTGTCCATGTACCAGTTTTCGTCTGGTTGACTTAGCGTCATTGTGTGCATAACAGCCTCAATGTTAGTTGGAGCATAGGTAGATGGAGGTGCTTGAACGTTGTACGCTTGAGGACGCAGACCAAGAATCCCAAGTTGACGAGGAGTCATTCCACGACTCCATTGCATTGGATACGGGCAAGGGGGGACTGCCTAATGCATCCAAGGTTGCTGCCATTGCGGACCCCACTACCACGGTCCCCACTGCTTAGGATGCTGCTTTCGGTAGCCAATATTGGTGCGGTTGGGCTGCTGTCCGTCATTATTAGTGTCGCCTCCTTTCCTTTTTTCATGGCCACCTCCTTTACCGTCTTTATGACCACCGTTTTTGCCATTCTTTTTGTTGTTATTAAAATTGCGACCATTACCTCCATAAGATGAGTTGTTAGAACCGTCATCAGCCATGGTTGTCACAAGGGGCTGTGCCGGCTTGGGCTGCTGCCGCCTCTGCCTGTTGCGCTTTGAGTGTCTCCTCTAATCAAAGGCGCGAATGAGCCTTGTGAAAAGGGGGCAGAGGTTTTGCTTGTTGAAGGTATATCACAACTTCATCATAATTGGGATTAAATCCTGCAATCAGACGAAGAACAAGGCGGTTGTTTGAGACCGGCGCTTTGACATTTGCAAGTTGGTCAGGGAGATTCTTCAATCACGACAGTAGGCATCCATATTAGGAAAATTATCCATGTGAACCGTATTAAATTGTTGCTCTAAATATACAACACATGATTTTTCATTGTCTTGAAAAACGTCCCGAAGGCTATTCCATGCCTTCTTAGCCGTTGTGTCAGGGACGATGATGGTACCGAGAAGATCACCCGAAATTGTTCGATAAATCCATTGAAGGACCATTGCATCCAATCGCCGCCATTCCTCCAATTCTTCGTCAGTCCTTTCCTTGACTTCGATGCCTTCCTTGGGTGGAGGAGGAGGAATAATGTGATCGATCACCCGATGCACACGAAAATGGATCTTGAAGAGTTCTGCCCAGTGAGAGTAATAACCCTTTTCCATCTCTAGAAGGGTATTGCAAACTTGATGTTTGTGAGAGTTGTTTCGAGGTGGTTCTTATTAGCCATGGCAGAGAGGAGGGACGAAGGAGAAAGGAGGAGGATAAAGTATATCAAGGAAGACGGAGAATGCCAAAACTAGGGTTTAGAAGAGATTGGCTCTGATATACATGATTCTATCAATAAATTTGACCATGCTCTATTAAATTTAGCGTCAATGCCATTGGGTAAAGAGATCCAAGCAAGATCAGCTCAAATCTTCTGTCCTCAAATTGCATGTTCTCATGTGCCACACACATCTCAGTATTGATTTCAAGAGCCACAACATGTAACCTCTATATATTTTTTTAATTCTAAAGACTACTATTTAATCCCCAATCAAATACGTTACCTACTTCAATGAAATAAAGCTTTGACCATTTACTCTTCTCATATAAATATCTGAAACATATGTTAAAAGTTGTGGAGTAGAATAACCTAAAGGAACAAAATCGATGGTAATTATCTGATTTCCGACAAATTTAACATACTATTTTTACACTAGGCTCATTCTAAAAGCCATATGCTTATTTACAGGATTTAACAAAAATAATAAAATTGAGAATCATAAAAATGGTAAAATTTAACGCTACTTTGAACAAACTTATGTAATAATTATGTGGTAGTAATCAATGATTGAGATGATAAGATCATAATTCACAGTAAAAAGTAACATGATATTAGTAAAAAATCAATGGCAAAGAGTAGACGCATGTCCACACAATATATGTTATTAATTTTCAGCATTAATTGGTTGGAATCTGGGTTTTAGGTTGTAACAATCTAAACCACTCTATGTAGAATAATATCAGGAGATGGACCTTCTAATAATTAACAAAGTTATATAACTTTTATCAGGGGAAATTTTTTTTAAGGACAAATAATAATAAATATTTGTCCAGAAGGACACGCGCATATAACTTTTATCGCAAGGACAAAGCCCAAAGCCCAAAGCCCAGAAAGAATTTCAAACAAAACGAATAATTCTGTCCATCTTCTTCCTCCTTCCTTACACTCCAAAAATCGGTAATTTTGCTCGAAACAAAGGATTCACGTTAATTTTGCTCGACAGTAAAAAATGGCATCGCAAACAAGAAATAAACCTCACAAATCGACTGTAGATGAAGAACAACCACAACAATCGAAAGCCGAAGAAAATCTAACTAAGTCGACAGCGAATCAACAGAACGAAAATCGAAATGTCGACGAAGCTGATGTTCAAAAAGAAAATGCAGAGATAGAAGAGGAAAACCTTCCTTTAGCACAAACGATAGCGTCGGCACTAAAGAGAAAAAGCAACAAATTAAGGCTTAAAAAACCTACAGCAACAGAAGAACAAAACCAAAATAGAGAAAAAAGGACAAAGAGAAGAGACGAAAAATTGACAGCAAGAACAAGCAAACGACAAATAAGTGAAAGTATATCAAAGAAGGTAACTGTTAATATAAAATCAAACACAACAAAATTAGTATAGTTTTGTTATAGCAACATTGAAATACTAATAATTTCATTTTGTTAAATCTTAGCAAAAAGAAGATAAAGAAGCTGCGGATCAAGAACTGGAAGAAGAACAACTCAACTCGGTAAAATATAAAACATCATAACTTTATACCATAATGTATATTTCAAAAATACTACCTGTAAATCATTTGGTAAAAGAAAAGGCTGATAGGTATAACAAACTGATACCCAATTAGTAGTATAATAGTCATTATAATTAAGCATAAATTGTTTGATAAAACAATAGTCAGTGACATTTATTTCAAATATGATACAAACAAACAAATGATACCTACTAACAAAAACTGATACCTAATTACCAAAAAATAATACCTAGTTATATAAAAATGATACCTACTTGATACCAGATTACTGAAAACTGATACCTAATTAGTACCAACTGATACCTAGTAACAAGTAATAATAGTGCTTATCAGTAAGCGTAAATTGTTTGATAAAATAATAGTCAGTATAATTTAGTTGAAATATGAAACAGACAAAAAACTGATACCTATTTACAAAACTGATACCTATTTACAGAAAACTGATACCTAGTTACAAAAAACTGATACCTAGTTATAAAAAAATGAAACCTACTTGAAAAAATGACAACTGATTAGAGAAAACTGATACCTACTTTGTACCAACTGATACTTAGGTAATGTAAAACTGATACTTAGTTACTTCAAACTTGAAATTGTTATATATTTGACAGAAGATATTTCACTACAACTAATACCCGAATCTATTGTTGTTTTTAAACATAATTTATTTGACAAATAACTTATTGTCTTTATTTTGAACAAATAGGATGATGATGATTTTGTTGATGCTCATCCAAAATACATAAAAGAAAGATCAGAAACAAAACAGCAATCTGAAGATAAAAAGCATGAAACAGCTTACAGATGTGGACTGCAGGCAATATTCAAAACGGTTAAAATGATAAAACAAAAAAATGCTCTATCAAATAAGCAAATGGATATAATGAAGAGCACTCCTTTCTACAACTTCTTTAGAGTTTTCTATGAAGAGAAAATTGTAATGAAAGAATGCAAAAAGCATCAACACAATTTGGATGCTTTATACAAATGCTACTCAATTGTCGAAGATGCTTTCTTATTTTCCACAGAAAGAATGAAAGTTACAGCAATGGATATAAGTTTGTTATTTGGCCTACCACTAAAAGGAATTAACATTGAGCCAACTTAAAAAATGACAAACAAAACAATTCCAGTGCACTGTAGAGAATTTGCAAACAGAAACTTCGGCAACAACACTTATATAACAAGAAACGTAGTGGAAAAAAGAATAAAGCAAGAAGTTGCAAAAAAGAAAAAGGAGTACGAAGAAGACTTGCCAATGTTAATAGTAATTGAAATACTATTAACATTTTTCTTTCCAAACAACCAACAAAAATTAAGATGGGGATATCTGCCATACTTAATTAATGTAGAGACAATGCAATTAGTTTCTTGGCCACTGACGATAGAAAAGAATTTCAATAAATTTGTTAAGAAGTTCATTCATAATCCAAGAAATATGTCGGGATGCTCCATGCTTCCACTGGTAAGATTTCTTATTCAAAAATTTATTAGTTATTTTTTTTAACAAACATATCTAATCAATTCTTTTAATGTTAACAGTATTGCATTTGTGAGAAACTGGATCTCATTCAACAAAGGCAATATTATACTCCAGCCTTACCAAGATTTGCAAAATGGGATTTAAGGAAACTCAAAGACAAAGCAGTCAAAGCAGTTTTTGATAACGTGAAAGAGGGTGATGTAAGTAAAAATTCCATTTCATTTTCTGTTAATCAATATGCTTTAACTATTATGCAGAATAAAGTTTTATTGTCGATGATTTATCCTATACCATAAAACTGATACTACAGTGATCAAAAAATGATACCATATCAAAACATAGTAAATAATATCAATAACAAAAAATAAAATGAAAAAAATGATACCATATGTTTAATTGCTTGAAACAAATACTAAAAGTATCATAAACTGAGACAAAAATGCAAAAACTGATAACAAATGAGTACATGCTTGAAACTAAATGTGGATGTATTCAAAACTGATACTAGAATGCAAAAACTGATACCTTATAATTTCACAATTTACGCTGATGCTACAGTCCAATACCTGATACCATAGTTCTACATATTAGAAACTGATACTTATTGTATAAGAATCTGATACTAATATGATTATAAACTGATACTAATATGATTATAAACTGATACTTATAGTATAAGAAATTGATACTAATATGATTGAACCTGATATTAATAGTATCAGAAAATAAAAATAAATAAATATTTATTGTATTGAATACAATTTTTTTTTCATTATAGTAAAAATTCAATTATCATTGCAAATTGATATCATAGCTTAAAACTGAAACAAATTTTCCAATACCAATTTTATAGGTGAAAGAAATCACAAATCTCAGTCCATATGAAGAAAGTCTACTTCAAACAGAGACTGCTCAACACAAATTCCCCAAAATTCAAAAAGAAAAGCATGGAAAGAAAAGAAAGTTTGAAGAAACCACAGAAACTGCACAGTCATTTGAGGAAGACGTAAGCATCAGGATCTTCCAAATGCATATAAAAGATTTGGAAGAAGAAACAAAGAAAACAAAAAAAGAATTAGAAGTGGAAAAAAAGAAAAGAATTAAAGCAGAGCAAGAAGTTTTCAGGTTGAAACAAGAGTTGAAAGAAATAAAGTTGAAACTGAAAGATAATGAAGAGAAAACATCACAGGCTGAAGACAACACCAACAAAGTTGAAGATGTTTTGAATGACAGTGAAGAAAATGGTGAAAATAAAAAGGAAAGTTTCAACCTACAAAGCAACATTTTACAAACTGAACTAGATACAGATACTTTTGTACAAATGGAAAAAGAAAAAAATGAAGAAATAGCTGAAGAGAGTGTACAAAAAACAGCAGATAAAACAGAAGAAATGAACAAACAAATGCCAATCGAAATAGAAAGTGAATTGGCTAAACAAACAAGCAGTGAAGAAAGACAATGTGACCATAAAGAAAAAAAATAGACTCCAACAAAAGAAGAGATGGAAAAAGAAACTGAAGTGCAGGGAGACAACTCAGAAGATACTCAAACTGTTCAACATGATACAGATGTAAAAAACAAAAGTATACCGTATGTGCTTGACTTTACCCCTCCATCTTTCAAACTTTACGACACACAAGACTTTGAAAGCGAAAAAACTGAAAAAAAAAAGATGCAGAAGAACATGGGCAAAAAGCTGCTAGAAAAGGGAAACAAAAAGTCATAAAATCAACTGACAAAAAAATCAAAGCAACACAAAAAGGGACAGCTTCCTATATTCAAAGATTAAAGGCAAGAACAAGAGTGAAAAAACAACGTGATAGCTTTGAATATGGGATGAAACAAAAGAAAGTTGCAAATAAGCAAAAACAGGAACGTGAAAAAAAAGAAAATGTTGAAAACCAAAGTGAACAAGACAATAATCCAAAGCCACTTGCAGTAATAGAGACAACACTTTACTTGATGGGGCTTGGTCATTGCAAATGTTTGATCTACCTCAACGTTGAGCAACAAAATGTGATCAAAACTTTATTTTCATTAACAATATCATCACAAAAGTAAGTGTACAAATATGTATATTAATTTTAAATATGAAATTAAGTTTATCTAACATATACAAATTGTTTTTATCAAAATAGTGTAGTAGCATGGGAAGACAATGACACAATCAGAGGAGGTTGTGTCATAACAAAGAATGCACTAAAACTTCTACTAGAAGGAGGCGAAACAGACGGGCAGGTACATAATAATTTTTTTCTTTACGTCAACACTGATACCAAAATCCACAACATGCTTAAATTGACCTTATGCTTTATTATTTCTATAATTATCAACATACACAGCAACCACTAAGAGTACTGAAACTATTAACAATTTAAAATTGCTCCACAAATTTTAAATTGTATACATTTCTGATTTTAATACAGATCATAGATTGGTACATTTCAAAATGTGGAATAGAAGACCACAACTATGCTTTCACAACTACAATGACGGTAAATAAAACTTTAATATTCAAGTACATAATAATTGCTTCATTTATTATATCATAACTTATTTTCATATAAAACAGAAAGCAATTGTGTGTGATATGAAGAGTGTGAAGAAAAGTCTCATTCTCCCTATGCTAGAATCTATTGTACACGACAAATTTACTGAAAGTATATATTTTCCTTTGCATTGTGAGAACCACTGGACATTAGTAACTTTAACATACCCAACAATGCAATGGTGCCACATAGATTCTAACCGCCCTAGAAGATCAAACGAAAGAAACAATTCAAGTTTAAAGGAGGCTATAAAATTGGTATGAGATTTATCTTTCTTTTAAAAAAATACTTATCACCGTGAATATGAGCTAAAATTTTAATATATTACCTGTTTTAGAGACATGAAATAGAGGAAATGCTCCAAGAAATCTGGAAAAGCAATGACATAAAAGACATGGCAGTGAAACCAGATGAAATGCATCAAATAAAGTGTGCACAGCAGGGAGCAGACACGTAAGTTTTTTCCATTATAAAAAATGTTTTTGCATTATAATTTTCCATACATACTTCTAGACATCATTGTATACCGTTTATATTTAATTGAATTCCATTCGTAATAAAAATATTGAGAATTATTATCCCTCAATACAATAAACTTTAAATACAAATAAACATTTACTACAGGAAGAAAACTGATACCTACATAACAAGAAACTGATACCTACACAAACAAAACTGACACCTACAAAAAATAAACTGATACCTACAGAAATAAGTACATAGTGCACTAGTATAACTGCTAAATATTTTAATTCAAACCATACTGTATTGTTGTACCATTGTTTCTAAAATTCAAATTTTTGTACTAATTATAAACCTATTAATAAAGCAGATGAAAATTTATACTAATATTTCATCTTGGTTTCAACAGGCTTGACTGTGGAATTTTGTAATGATATGCATCATTTCGCTGAACAGAAGCAGGATACCGATAAAAATTGAAAAGAAAGATGTATTATCAACAAGAGCAAGAATTGCACATGCAATATTAACAGATGATGAACACTGCTGGAGTCTGTCAAAATACATGTCGAGCCTAGAAGAACAAAGAAAAGAAAGGAAATGAGTTCACATTGCATTATTTCACAATTAAATTTGATACCTGTGATATAATGTTGTTATGCTGAAATGTATAGTTGCGAATTAATGATGTTCTGTTGTAATTTCATACTTATGAAGTAATGTTGTTCTGTAAGCAAAACACTGCTGCTTTTACTTGTAAAAACAATTCTCGTCTCCTGGAATGATATGTTGTGGTGATGTTCTTTTATTTTCCTGTTGTTTATATTATAACAAGATTAAATAATGTATGTTCTATCATCCAACTATGGATCCAACATAATATTATCAGTTCTATGATACAACTTTCAGTTGTAAAATGATATTATCAAATTTCATGTAATATTACAATACAAAACAGTAACTGGGCATCACTTCGTATGACTGATAGTATCACTTTTGTCAAAACTTATACTCAACATACTGTATGAAACAACAATTAGTTCAGGTATCAGGTTTTGCAAACACCATATATTAATATAATTATTAAGGACTACTGCTGTAAATTATAGCACATATTATAATACACAAAACTGATTCTAAAAACAAACAAAAACTGATAATAAAACCATTTATATCCAATCAATGAAACATTATCTCCAACCAAATTAACTGATACCAAAACTGTAAAAGTGATACCAAAATTAAAAAATGATACCAAAACTTAAAAAAAACTGATGCAGCTATAAACTGATAATATTTGGCACTGTAAAAAATGATACTGTAAAAATGATGCTGTAAAAAAGATACTGATACCAAAACTTCCACAAACAAACAACATAAATCATACTGCAAAAACAAAAAAATGATACTATCATCTATACTAAAATAGCTGAAATTATAATCAATTCCATAATATGCTATACTAAATACAAAGTAATAACAAAAGGTTCAATTACTATAGACCACTGAAACAAGTCTCACATACACTTATTACTATAAACAAATTAAAAATATAAAATCAAATCATATCCTCTTTGAAGCTTGACAATTCCGTTTATTATGACCAAATTGCTTGCACTCGCCACATCTGTTTTGCTTGTTATGAAAATATGAAAATCCTCCTTTGCGCTTCAATGATGGTCTGCCAGCGCCACGTTTCTCCTTTGGTGGCTTAATAACATCTTGTATGTTACCATCAACAATGGGCCTATCATAATTTGGAATAGGATTTATAGCATTGGCATAAGAACATCGATAAGAATCAACAGTGAAATAATTCTCGACAAAATCATATACAGACAACTTAAACTTGTTCATACACTTTATAGCATGAGCACAAGGAAATCCTGTAATTTTCCACTTGTTGCAACTACAAATGCGCTCCTTCAAATCAACACATTGAGAGTTTGGAGATTTCACTTCAAAAGCAAAATCATAAGATTTATATACATCCCATCCAAACCCTTCTTCAATCAATTCATCTAAACGTAACTCCATAGAAGAACATAGACTTGTTCTCCACAAACGACATTCTTCTCTTCTTCTAGCCATTTGTTCCATAATATTAATACGAATACCATCTAAACACAAAGTAATAGGCAATGCTCGTTCATTTAAAATCCAACTGTTAAAACTTTTTGCAACATTGGAACTATATTCACCATAACGTTTCCCTGGAAAAAATAAATCCACCCACTTATCAAATGGCTTATCCTTTAAAAAATTAACACCAGCAACACCACCAATTTGACAAAACTTAGAATATGCTCCGTCAAATTCATATAGATTTGAAGCTCTAGAACACATTTTGAATAAATCAACAATAAACACATTTGCATTTTTGGCTTTCATTGCAGAAAGAAGATTTTGTTCCATATGCAAGTAGCAATTACTGTGATAATCTGAAGGAAAAACATCACGAACACCTGAAAGCAAACCTTGGTGGCGATCGGACATAAAAACTAAAGTACGCTCTTCTTGAAGCATTTGTTTTAAATGGTTTAAAAACCATGTCCAGTTATCCACATTTTCAACAGAAACTACACTCATAGCTAAAGGGAAGAAACCTGCAAATGCAAAAATAATTAGTTAAAAAAAAGTAAATACAACCATAAATATAAAACAATTCATAAAACTGATACTAACAGTAACAAAACTGATACCTAAAACCTGATATGACCATTATAAAAATATTGATAAGCACAACATTATGCACATTAATCTTCATTCTAAAACAACAAAGAAACAAAAATAATGACATATATTTCGATACAAAGAAAATTCCAATACTACATAACTATAAATGATACCATATATGAACTAATTAGAACTGATACTAATAATATACAAAAACTGATACTAATCTCCTGTTTAGCAGTATGAACATATTATACGAAATACAAACTTACAATTTAATACAATAAAAATTCTGATACTAGAAACTTGCTACTTATAAACTACATTTCTTAAAACTGATACCAACAGAATACAAATTATGATAAAAGAATGTACATTAATAATTATGCCAAGTATTATAATCTCAATATAAACAAATCAAGTTTGAAAACAAACACATACCTTGATCACCATTTTTTGCAGTTGCACCCATCAATACACCAGGACGTCCCTTTAAGTGAGTAGCATCTAAGAATATCATAGGACGACAAGACTTGAAACCAAGTAAACAAGCGCCAAAGGCAATAACCACCCTTTGAAATTCATTACTACAAGGATCAACATCCATATCAATATAACTATCTGGATTTGATTTCTTCACTGCTTCCAAATACCAACTCAAATCATTATAAGACAAAGCATCATTACCGTGCAACTCCATCAATGTAAGTTGTTTCCCATGATAAGCATAACCATAAGACAACTGAAAATTGTATTCTCTTTTAAAATCAAGTATAATATCCTTAGGCTTTTTACTTGGACAATCGCGGATCTCATCAACAATCATCGATTTAACAAAAGAACTAGATATATGTGGATTATTCACATGTCTTAGACCAGCCCCACAAGAATGATCAGAAACCAAATTTCTCATAAAGAACCTGTTCAATTCTCCAGAATCACAGGAAGCATGGACTTTGAAAAGACAACCATTCTTATACGAAGAGCAAATCACAGTGACTCTTGTAGCACAATTCTTTAAAAATACTAATTCATACCCCTTTTGAATTTGATATGCTATTAAAAACTCTCTAAAATGTTCAGCGCCTCCAAAACAAAAACCAACAAAATTGGAAATGCTTAATGTCGACCCTCTCCTCAACATATCTTTTAAATAACTTTTACCATTAACAACATTTGAACATACAGATACAATAGAAGATGAAGAAGCAGGAACATAGGATGAACTTGAAATACAAGCACCATCAACAACTTCCAATTCACAACCCTTAACCTTAATAGTAAAACCAAAGAAAGAACTTTTCTTGTGTAACTGAAAACAAATTATGCTCTGAATATCAGAATCAGTGTCAACCATAATAACTTTGTCCTTAAGTACATAAAAAATCTGAATAGAAGAAGGAGTTAATTGAGACCAATATCGGCATATCTCACTCTTCAAATCATACAAAGAGCAATCGATAAACAATCGAGTGCTAAAAGTATTATTATTCAACACAAACAAACAAAGAAGGCTGTTATCCCCACTGCAAAAAAATAATAATAATAAACATCAGTAAAAATATGTACGATTTAGAACAGTAATTATTCAATTTTACAAAACTGATACCTACCGTATATAAAACTGATACCTAGATACTGAAGAAAAAAAAATGATACTAAGAAAATATAAAAATGATACCTAGAAACTGAACCTAAAATATAATAGTTTTCCACTCAATAACAAATTAATATACAACCCAACCAACGATACTTCTCCAATCATCCCAACATTAATGCAAGAGAATGCAAAATAAATCAAATGAAAAGTAACTACAAAACAACACTGCATAAAGAAACGAGTATAACAATAAAAAACCTGCTGGTACTTCCACAGTCATCCATCGACGAATGAAAAAACAAAGAGAAGAACAACACTAAATATCAGGCATAATAATAAACACAATTATAAATCAGGAACAATTTTATTTAACTCGAATTGAAAAATATCAAAAAAACAGATTGATATAAGCATACCTGAGAAAAACGAGATCACCGTACAGATATGAAAAGAACGAGATCAACAAAAGAACGGAAGGAAGGAAAAAATAATCGTTGAAGTGGATGAAATTGAAATAAACGAATAACGTTGATTGATATTACAATTATGAGAAAAATATTTGATCGCGACTCAAAATTTTGATCGAATGAAGAAGAAGAATAAGCGCGCGAGAATTGGGCCGGAGAACTAAAAACGATAATTTGTCCTTGGAAGAAAAATATTTATGGGCCGTCCTTCATAAAAAAAAGCCCCAAAATGTGTCTTTGAAGAAAATTTCCTGTCTTTATTTAATATATAAAACCAATCAATGCATCCTTATAAATTTAGTACTGTTTTACCATCAGAATTTCAAGACAATCTGCAAAGTTTCCACTTTCAGGAGTTGACCTTAAGCGTGCACAATTTCCATATTTCAATATGGTGGACTTTAAATCGCATAGTATTCATAGATCTTGTGATCGGGTGAATGAAGTTTCTAGTAAGTAAACTAGAGATTGGCTAATGTTATATAAAACCAGTCAATATGCATTTTTTTTATGGTTAGAGTTTAGTTTGAAGTGTACAAATTAGAGAGATTTCATTTATGAAAAATGTATTTATATATAGCTATTTGATGACTTTATACTAAAGTATAAGTCAAAGTTTTTTTTAGTCCATACTATATGAAGTTGTTTATTCTTTATGATAAATCATTTGTTTCCGAGGATGGTAGTAACCACCATTAGTTTTCTTCCTCCTTTTTCCACAATGCATTAGGTGCACAGTTCATGCACATGTAACCACCATTAGGCATTAGTTGAATTTATATAGGCATCCACTAATAGAACTAAGTGATAAATAATTGAACATAGTACTGTGACTACTGTCATCAGTGCAGCTGTTTTGTGATCAACCCATGACTACTAGCTAATTCTGGAGATCCTCAACAGATATGCCAAGACCAAAACTCTACGTTTTCAATCTTTAATGATACTCTACTATAGATAATATATTTGTTGTGGTTTTAGTATAATATAATGTGGATTAGGAATTGTTTTTAAATGAACATACTAGTAAGAGCAAACAAAAGAAGAATGTGGAATAGAGAAATATTTGGTCCTAAATCCATTAAATATTTGCTTCTTAATCCTTTTGAATATTTACGCATCTGCTAAGATATTACTTTGCATATTTGCTAATTCTTACGTTATATTAAATGTTAGCTAGCATCTACAAGGATGCTCTATTAAAATAACTTGTGCCTTTTTGAAAGGTAGATACTACTTTGATACATTAAGAAGCATATTTAATGTGTAAAGTATAAACATAGTGAAATTGCATGGATTATGCTATATATAAAGCAAAAGAGAAAGGTAAGTTTTTTCATTTTCGATATTTCATGCCATTAGAGTTTGCAAAGTGGTGTCAGGATGTTCCCTTAATGATAATAGCAAGTATACGGTAAAATAATTACCAAATAATATTATTATCCTTTTTTTAACTAAGGCTAGCCGGCTTTATAGTGGGTCGTGCCACTTTTATTAATAATGAAAAACAGGTGTTCTGTACATGCACAGAACAACCATGTCGATTTTTTAGTGGTCAAACCACTAAAAAATAAAAAATACATCACAGGAGTTTGGCAGGAGGCCAAAACTACTAAGTACAAGATGAAACTATGTATCCACCATAGGGAAGGAGACACTATCATTGTCTGACACTAGTCCACTGACATGAATAAAATTTGCAAAAAGAGCTACCAAGTTAGGAACATAGCCCTCAGAATCTCATAGGTAAAGGTATTTTCGATCCCAGTTCTCACCAGTCAAAATGATTCTATTTTCATCATAATTCTCTCCAAGAAACGAAAGACCAAGTTTTCCCCCTCAACGTGATAATATAACCTATGTTCATCACCCTTTCCACCAACATGCATATGATAACTAGCATACTTCGGACAATATCTCATTTCAGATTTAACATGAACCCATGAACCCTCATAAGAATTCCACACAATCTCATCAATGGTCGGAGAACCTTTTTAGGTTTAGTCAAAGTGCAAGCGACAATAGCCGAAACAATGATAACAAGAGTCTCAGAATAACAACTGAATCAATTATAGAAGTGGAAGATGGCCTAGAACAGTGTACGGAAGCAGAGGGAGGAATGATG
Source organism: Allium fistulosum (assembly GCA_030737815.1). Classification (NCBI taxonomy): domain Eukaryota; kingdom Viridiplantae; phylum Streptophyta; class Magnoliopsida; order Asparagales; family Amaryllidaceae; genus Allium; species Allium fistulosum. The sequence continues at coordinate 1,262,576,859 of CM060901.1, forward strand.
GGAGGTGAGACCAATGGCGAAATATCGACGGCAATAGCATCAGGAGGATCAAGGACACAAAGCTTAGGAACCAACTTCCTAAGATGAGGACGAGGAAGGGGATCTTAACTAGAATTGGCAAGGAAGGATCAATGGTCTCATGCTTACAGGTTTTAGAAGTGTGACCAAAAGAGCGACAACAAGTGCATATATCATGTTTCCAGCTGTAGTTAACGTTAATATACATATCTCGACCCTCACCAATACGAACCTTAAGATGAGATGGCAGAGGCTTATCAAGGGTTACCTCTGTTAAGGCCTTATCATATACTAACTTTTTTCTAGCAACCGTATACGCATCAAAGCATTTTAACTTGTCAACAAGGTTAGCTAACCATTTTAGACCTATCAAAGGTTGCAAAACAGATGGGATATGAGTGAAATAAGCCAAAACAGAAATAGATAATACCCGATCTCTACACTATCGACTGTCGGACTCCACATTGTAATAATAAAAGGCTTCCCATCAATTATGGCCAGATCCGCCTCTAGAACACGAAATCCATCCTCTGTATTTGAGAATTTGAAATAATACATAGCATCACCATAATGTAGTCGCAAACCTTCTTTAAGTTTCCAAATACGACTGCATTGTTTTCGAACATCATAATAAGCCGGATTGGAATCTAGAAAGAAGCCGACCAAATAATCGGACTAATAATTAATTCCCGCTTGTACTACCTCTGCCGGTGACACCATAGCACCATCGGTTTCAACAATATTATTATGCATAAAGTTGAGAAAGAATTTTTGAATCGATTATCAAAAACTTAAAAACTGTTACAAGAGAGCAAGTGTATATATAGGCAACCTCAACAACAGGCTATCTGCCACTCAAAATATATTGCCTCAACAGACTCTCAACTAATTAAAAAATATCTAACATAACTAACAGACTGCTTAACTTATTACTCCTCTGCAAGATGGACTGTGTATATCAAAAACAGCCATCTTGAGCAAGTGAGGTTGAAGCGTAGAAGCTTGTTAACGGTAAAAAGTGAACGCTAACACCCGGTATGTGTAATAGAATTGTGAAAGCACCACCCGTTGGTACGGGAACAGAATATAAGCTGAAAATAGCAGAAAAGCAGTAAATGAACAACAGATTTATAGTGGTTCGGCCCGTAATTGAGCCTACGTCCACTTTATAGTCTTTTATTGCTGATTCGGTTACAATTTGATACAATATCCTTCTAAATACAATACAACTTGATCATGAAAACATTCTTGACTACTAGCTCGATCTTCGATGATAAAACTCGACGAATCCGTGTTGGATGTAAGGAGCTCTTCTCGAAGATTGTTGTAGTGTCTCGAATGCTTGAAGATCTTTGATTGCTGAATGAGAGGAGGCTTTGACAGCGTAACGGCGCTTGGAGAAATGAATGGCCAAAAGTCCTGTTCATGTTGGAAGTGGTGGTCTATTTATAGGAGCAGATTTCTGAGCTCTCGGTTTGGCCAAGTCATGAGTCGTGACCGACTCATGGTAAGTCGTGACTCGTATTCGACTTAAGATGTCTCGTGGGCGCCATATTTGGTCCATCTTGTGGCTCAGTTGGAAGAGAAGTGCTAAGTCGTAGTCGACTCATCAGATCAAAGTAGCACAGGCAAGGGCCTTGGATTCCAACTTGATAGCCCTTAAGTCGTAAACCTGATGAGTCGTAAGACCTCCTGAGTCGCAAATCCTCATGAGTCGCAAGTCCTCATGAGTCGTAAGAGTAATGAGTCGTAAGACCTCATGAGTCGTCAGTTCTCATGAGTCGCAGGTCCTCATGAGTCGTAAGAGTGATGAGTCGTAAGACCTCATGAGTCGTCAGTTCTCATGAGTCGCAGGTCCTCATGAGTCGTAAGAGTGATGAGTCGTAAGACCTCATGAGTCGTCAGTTCTCATGAGTCGTAAATCTTCTTGACTCGTTGAACCGCCTGGATCATGAGTCGTAGATGGCTTAACCCATTGAGTCGTGTAACTCTCTTGAGTCGCGCAACCCTTAAGTCGTAAGACTTCATGAGTCGCAAGTCCTCATGAGTCGTAAGTATGATGAGTCGTACAGACCTTGTGAGTCGTAAGATCTTTTTGAGTCGTAAGCCTGATGAGTCGTAGCATGTTAAGTCGAAACCTTCTTAAGTCGTAGAGACTTTAACTCGTCGAGTAGTTAAGTCGGAGACTTCTTAACTTCTTAAGTCGTAGGTCGCTTAACTCGTTGAGTCGTCAAGCCCTCAAGTCGTCCATCCATTGAGTCGTAAACTTGTTAACTCGTAAATTGTTAAGTCCCACCATGTCTTAGGTCGCTAGCTTTTTAACTCGTAGGTCGCTGAGTAGGACCATTCCTTAGATCGGAGTCTACTGAGTCGTAGATCATCTAAGTCAACTTGTTAAGTCTCGCAATCCTTAACTCGTTAAGTCTTGAGATGTATACTTCTTAGGTCGTGGATAATTCAGGGTTAACATTTTCCCCTCGAAATACACGCCTAAGTCGTAGGTCGTGTGTTTCGACTCATTTTAGCTCGTGTGAGTCGATTCCAATTCCTTCGACCTGAGGTATAAAACGCTTAGGTTGTACCTCTTATCTTCTTCTTCCTATCATTCGTGCTTTAAGTCGTATCTGCCATTAACAAGATCTCAAGCTTCCAAAGGCGATTTCGACTCGATTTTCCTCCAACTACTTCTAGTTACATCGCGTAAGCGTCTTCTCCCTTTTCCCAATCACTGACCATTGCTATCGACCTTTCTTCATGAATTCTTCCCTCGGTCCTTGCGAATACTGCTATGTAGGATATTCATGGAATTAAGGTGGCTTGATATGGCTTGTAATGATTTGTGATCTGTGGTGGTTTAGAAATAGGGTTGACGAAGAAGCTAACCGGTGAATGGGTTAACGGGTTGGATAGTTAAGGGTTAGGAGTTGGATGGATATATGGTTAACGAGTTAGGGATCAAACGAGTCAGGAGTTAGATGGACTAAATTCTGGATCGACTTATCACTTACAGCAACCTAAGCTTTGAGTCGTAGCCGAGTTACGACTTACGACTTAGAGAATTGAAGTCCCCTTTTAAACCCCACGACTTATGACTTGGAGAATAATTGTCCCTAGCTCGCAGGAACCATTTGAGTCGTTTTGCGACTTAACACTTCAGACTTTGCTTGAATGTGGTACGATTGGAGAGTTACGACTTGACTTGATTCATAGCATATCTCTTAGACCGTGAACGAGCTAGGACTTAGGAAAATTTGTCCCATGCTAAGTTGTGACCGAGTTAGAACTTGAGCAAATTTCCCACTGCCTTGAATGTTAAGACTTGAGTTATTTGAACCTTGTTGCATTCTTTTGTAGATTGTCAATAATTCTAACTGCCTGTTATAACATTTACAAAAAACTAGGACGAATATACTGCCACCGACTGCCCACATCGAGTGACAGATTAGTTGATAAAGATTAAATTAAATTAAATGAACTGTATGAGTGAAATGCTACACAATAACCAACTCAAGGGAAGTATTAAAGCAGAATCGTAATGGTTAACTAAAACTGATTTGTCTGCATCAACACTGCACTTGAGCATTAACAAGTTCTGAAATCTCGTAATCGACTGATTATCAGTTAGTTTAATTCCAGTTATACTTGCTTTTTCTTATCTTCATTAGTTTTGCACAGCACTTCACACTTTTAGGAAACGTGCACCTTCACTTTTGAACATTCGGCTGATTGTGTAGAATGGCATCCCATCAAGAAGACTTGGAATCAGCTGGAGAAGTTTTTCCAATTGCTACCCCGCTGAATGATCCCCCGGAAAGAATTCCTACCACTCTGAGTCATAAAGCCTTCCGTCAGCTATGCACCCAGTTTGGCATCGCTGAATCTGACGCTTTGCTCCCTGGAGTAAATGACACTGCTGATAGGCCGCCCCACGGCTTTATCGCAGTGAACCGCCAAATGTGCTTGAGTGGAGCGATTCCCCCGTTTAATGACTGTCTCCGAGAACTTCTCCTTCGATTATCTATCTCCCCTTTTCAACTTCATCCTAATGGCTACGCCATCCTGCTGGGACTGTGTGTGCTTTTTAGGAGAATGCTGGACCGTTTTCCCAGTTTTGGAGAAATTTGCTTTCTATGCTCATTTACAAAGACCAAAGACCATCCCTCTATCACAGTTGTAAGGAGTGCCAGGAATCGTAAACTGATTATAGGTCTTCCCGAAAGCGTTCCTGGGTTTCTGAGCCAGTTTTTCTTTGTTCGTTGTCCCCCGGGATTTTACGCCATTTGGAGAGTGGGAAGTACGATTATCTATCTTTTCCCTGTGTTTTCTAAATTCTTTAAAGTCCAAATTGTCGAGTGTTAACTTCTTTTTCTACTGTTTCAGCGCTTCCTTCCCCCTCTAGGGAACCTCGTCACAAGACTATCTTTGAGAGGCTTATGGCCGTGCCGGTTGAGGAGAGGAGTGTTCAATTTCTATTGAGAAATGAGTTCCTCCACGAATTTGGACTCTTACATCCTTCCCGTTCCACTCAGCCACATGAAGTCCCTGATTCTCCTGCTGAGGAGTCAGATGCCCCTGTTCCTGCTAAAGAACTTTTACCGCAAGATCTTACCGCTGAGACTTCATTGGTAAAGTGTTCTACTTCTACCGACATTGCTGGATCGTCTAGTAAGTTAGCACTTGCCCCGGTTGTTGAAGAGGAGGAAAATCTTCACACTCTTGAAAAGACGGCTGAGGTGGAAGTTGAAAAAGATAATTCTCCCATGCACCATGGCGATGATACTTTTGACAGTCTGAGCGACATCATGATAACCTCTCAGGAGCTCTTTAAAGATGATATTTCTAAAGTGGTCCCTCCTGTTGTCGAAGCAACTTCTTCTTTGCAACAAACCACAACGCCTTCCACACAACTTATTGCCATTTCTACACCCAAAAGTGGTTTGTAGTCTGACGCGCGTAGTTTGCACATCACACACACTTAGAATTTTGGCACTTATATGCACTTAGCTTCTTCAATTTGAGGATTTCTAAAACTAGTCTTTTTCTTCAATTTCAGGTTCTCTGATGGGGCGAAGCGGCTCTTACTACAACAAATTCCAGCGTTACGGAAGCCGTGAGGCTTATGACTTTAGGAGTTATATCGGTGCTGTGAAGGAAACTGATGAGGAGAGGGCTGCGAGAAAGGCTCACGAGAGGCGAGCTCATGAAGAGCGTCGCCGGAGAGAAGATGAGGAATACTATGGGAGTAGGGACGAGCGACGTGACTCTTCCCGCAGAAGCGACGATCCTTACAAGAGGAAATCTTACGATGACAAGGGGAAGAGTCATACTTCCGATGATTCCAGCAAACGGATCAGACTTGGCGAGAAAGATACATCTAATATCTCGGAAAAGGCTACCGCTTCTATTCCTCCTAATACATCTTCCGGTTCTCCTGCCCTTAAGGAGTCTGACATCCAGACAATCATTAATAGGCCACAGTACCAAGCTGGAGATGGTCCTCCCACACTCCAGAGCCGATTTCCGAATTGGTGTCTGAAAGGAGTGCGTTTCGATTTGGATTTGGTCCCCATTGATAAACAGGCGATGCTGAAAAATGTCGATGCTGTAAAACTTGATATCGAAAGAATGTCTGGATGGCAGAAGCTGGTTGATGAACTTCAAAGGGTCAACCATATGAACCTTGAGGCGATGATGACCATGGAGAATGAAAAATCTGAGTGGGACAAATGGCGTAAGCAGCATGACGCGGAGATGAAAAGCATTAGCGATGGTTATGGGAAGCTCGAAGCTGAAGTTGAAAGACTTAAAAAAGAGCTTGCTACTTCTTCCACTTCTTATTCTCAGAAAGAAGAAATGCTTCAAAAACAAGTTCGAGACGCCCATGCTGCTCAGAGAGATATTGAGGTGAAACTCGAAGCAGAACAGCAGGTTACGATAAAATACCGCGATGATGCTGTTCAGCTTCGAGAGAAAGTCAGCTCTCAAGATTTAGAAATTATAAGACTACAATCTCAGCTACTGAAGGCTGAAAGAGAACGTGATGAAGTTCTCTCTGGTAAAGCTGCAGCCGAAGAATCCCATAAGGCGACCATAGCCACTATTGACGCGACTCTGTTCGACTTTTATATGCATTGTGTCCTGGGGCGTGGGAGCCTTTCATTTTTGGGACCAGAATACGAAGTCACCTTAGCGGAAGTATGGGAGGCAATCATTGACTTATTTGGTGGTGCCGGATATTCTGAAACAGATCTTCAAGCTACCTACTTAGGTGAGAGCGATCGCGCTGCCCTTGCCAAAGGAAAAGAGCAGCTTATCCGAGTGCGGGCCGAGGCGACGGGAGAGAAGCTTCCTGAGAAAGAAACACCTCCTATTGCTCCTGCTTATACTTCGGCTTTAGCTTACGCGGATATTACTGGCTCTAGTTCTCATTCCACGCCTCCCGCTAAGGTTGACAAAGAAACTGTAACCACCCCTACAGAGGAAGAGGCAATAAAGGACTTCCAAGCTCGGGAATTTGAGATTGATCTCGCTAAACCGGCTTCTCCAGGTAACTTTGACGATTCACGATCTTCTTTTTTCTCGGAGAATACTGATTTTGATTTCTCTTATTATGCAGCAGTCGTGCCGGAAACTGCACCAATTCTTCCTTCTTCAGTTGTCGTTCCTCCTCTTTCTCAAGTTATACCTCTTCCAGCTTCTCAACCCAATTCACAGGAAGAACCAATAGCAGCCCTTCAAGGTTTAGACGGACCACCTGCTTCCGAAGAACAGCAGGCAGAAGGTCTGGAAGATAGCGAGAAGACCCCGGAGCGGTCTTTTGACTACGACACAAAGCTTTCTACATTTCTTGCTCCGGGGAGCGAGTCTTCTTCCAAGAAGAAGGGAAAGCGTGCGGTTTCGAAGAAAGGAAAGAAGAGTTCTTCTGCTGCTGGGGATGAAGCAGAGATTGATCCGGCTGAGTCTCTTTCTCCTCCTTCTCCGATACGGCCTACGAAGCTAATTACCAGGCCGGGTAAAAGCTCCAAGGGTGGGAAGAAGGGGAAATGAGTTTGATTTTGTCTTTTTTGCTTTTTGTATTGACCGGGGATTGTGCGGATACCGGTCTCCGCTTATTTTTGTAACCTGTACAATGTAAAAAATTTCTCATAGTGTTGAAATAAATAGATATTTTTCTTGTACAAATCCTTGTGTATGTAGGAATACATCTATTTTTCATTTGAAGTGTAGAGTAAACGATTCTTTCTGTTTGTACAAACTTTTTGTCTGTGTTTCAAGAACGCATTTACTCCACATCTTTATTACGTGATATTGCAATGAACTTGTGGTATGTCGCTTGTATATTACTTTTATTACTGTAACTGAATTGTATAATGCTGCCCCCATACCACAAGTATATTGTAATATTTCTTGCTTTCACAAGACCGATACTCTTATTTTAGAGAATAACTTTGCACTTTTTCAGGGAAGAATTATTCTGCTTTTTAATAGAGTATATCTTGTCTTTGGAGAAATTTTTATTTTCTTTTTCTTCCTGAAGAACATTTCGACTTCTGGGAATGATCACTTTTATTTGTTTGAAAGTGAATTTTCCTGTACAATGAAATGAGCTTCTGAAGAAGGTTTTGATTTTATGCCCCAGTAAAGGGTTTATTTTTGGTACTTCAAGCAAGGTGAAGTACGCCTCTGAAGAGGTCTTTTGGTCTCTGAAGAGAAGCAATTTTGGTCTCCGAAGAGAAGCAGTTTTGGCATTTCAGCTCTGGTGAACTGGGTCTCCGAAGAGAAGCATTTTGCACTTCTACACGGGTGAAATGTGCCTCCGAAAAGGGCTTTTGCCTCCGAAGATGGCTTGTGCCTCCGAAGAGGGCTTGTGCCTCCGAAGAGGGCTTGTGATTGCCTGGAAGTTACTTTCTCATGGTCGGAGGGGTCCACGGGACAGGCGCAAGTTGCTTGATTGGATGTTTGTTTGTACAAACGATCGCAATCAATTAACGAGGTGCCCCTTCGGTGGTCCTACCAATCTTTTTGATTGAGGAAAGCACTCCCATTTATTGGCGTGCCTCGCTAAAGGGCTTTTTAGTATTTCATCACTGGTGAAGTGGGTCTCCGAAGAGAAGCATTTTGCACTTCTACACGGGTGAAATGTGCCTCCGAAAAGGGCTTTTGCCTCCGAAGATGGCTTGTGCCTCCGAAGAGGGCTTGTGCCTCCGAAGAGGGCTTGTGCCTCCGAAGAGGGCTTGTGATTGCCTGGAAGTTACTTTCTCATGGTCGGAGGGGTCCACGGGACAAGCGCAAGTTGCTTGATTGGATGTTTGTTTGTACAAACGATCACAATCAATTAACGAGGTGCCCCTTCGGTGGTCCTACCAATCTTTTTGATTGAGGAAAGCACTCCCATTTATTGGCGTGCCTTGTTAGAGGGCTTTGGTTGGTGTGCCAGGAAGGTTGCGTCTTAGGGGCAAGTAGATCCATGGGATGGACACAAGCTGCCTGATCGGATGCATCACAATCAGTTAGCGAGGGTCTTATTCCTTCTGCTTGGGAAGGTATCCCTTTAGTGGATCTACCTGCTTTCCTGTTGAGAGGCATACATCCCTTTGGCTGTTTCCATGTTTGCCCGCTCATGTTGTATCATCATCCGCCAATCTGCGATCCTTTATCATCGTTTCCAAGCACGTCTTCCTTTCTTTTGCAAGTAAATTGCTTTGTCTGAAGAAGTAGACTTCACCGTTGAATGACTCCACAGAGTAAACGCAAGTTATTTGGTTGGATGCCTTTTTATATCAACGATCGCAACCAGTTAACGAGGGCTTGACACAGTGGAGCCGTCAACTTTTTATGTGAAGTTCCTCTTGTATGGGATTTGAGTTTGGAATTTTTGTTGCTTGAAATTTGCTTTAATAAATGATTTGTAAGGCTCGCTTAGCTTTGCGATGGGTGGGCTTTGCTTTAATGACCTGCAGTATTAGATCGACATTTTAGCAATACATTTAGAGTATTTACACATCGAAATATAACAGGCATTTTATAATAGAAAACACAGAATGCATAGTTTTTCATTATTGAGTCACGCTGATTTCTCAGCGGTTTACAATGCAGAAGTTACACATCCATCATTATCTTTACAAATTCAAGCAATGCTGTTAAGTAAAAAATGAATGCTAGTTATTGTTGTTTCAGAATCTCCAAGCTGGATTTCCATTTGTGCTTGATTCATAGCTTTTGGATTTTTATGCCAGAGAAAGTGAGAGATGCCCCAGTCGCAGTTTTGTGGGTAATTAATAGTCATCCCAACTTCTGCTTGCTGGGTATGGTCCCCCTGTGATAGCATTAATGACAAGCTTTTCTAAATCTTGCACTGCAGTGTTGTTGTGAGAATCAGATTGATGGGTAGGGTGTTGTTGATCCCGAGTGGATGAGGTTGGATCGACTCCGCTTCTCTTAACGTATTGTTGGAGTTTACCTTGTTCCAGCAATTCTTCAATCACTTTCTTTAACTGGCGACATTGGTCAGTGTCATGGCCAGGTTGATTGTGAAATTGGCAGAATTTTCCATTACTCTTTGCACCTTTCGTCATCTCAGGTGGCTTAGGATACCGGACAACGTCTTTTGTTGCAAAATAGATATTTCTTGGTGTATCAGTTAAAGGAGTATAATCCGAAGAATTAAAGCGGCGAGGTTTCTTTTCATTTCCCTGGTTCTTTCCTCCTTCATTCTCCCTTTTCTGACTTTCAGATTCTCTTTTCTTAGATAGGACACTGTTATTATTAGTTTGGGCAGTAACCACCTTCGACGTCGTAGAAAGGCTTTCAAGGCGAATGAACTCGTCGGCCTTTTTATAAAATTTATCAAGTGAGTTCGGTTCCTTCATCTTTAGCCATATTCCAAATTTACTCGATTTATCAATGGCTCGCATCAAATAAGTCAGGATCATGCGTGGTTCCGCATTTTCTACTTCGGCTAAAGCTATATTGAAACGGCTCAAGAAAGATTTGATCGATTCTCCGGGCGCTTGTTCCTGGTTAGACAGTGACATTATATCCTTAGCTTTTGAAGCATACAATCTGAACTGTTCTTTAAATTTTTGTGTCAAGTCGGAGAACTTATCTACAGACCGAACTGGAAGCTTTGTGAACCAAAGTAAAGCCACACCTTCCAGATATACTGGGAAGTATCGACACTTGATCTCGTCTGATGCTCTTGCACCGGTCATATGCCAATCGTATTTGTATAGGAAATGATTAGGGTCAGTGGTTCCCCTATAGGCTTGGATAGTAGGAGGTGCAAATTTCCTTGGAAATTCCGCTCTCAGGATCCTTTCAGTAAATGGAGTTCTGCTTGGCGCGAATCCCCAGTCAGCCTCATCCTCTTCCCTTTGCATGCTCTCTTTCATGATGCGGCCAACCATTTCATACAGGTACTCTTTATTGTTCAAAGACACCTCCGGGCAAGCACCAGTTCTTCCTTCGGAAGTTTGCCCGGGCATATGTTCATGACAAGTTGGTTGCGGCATAGAACCATCAGCTTGGAAAGGTGGCATTTCAGGAAGGGTGGTTTGATGGTTTTCTGGTTGACGATTTGCCCCGAGCAGGGCAGTTATTCTATCCATCATCAAAGCATTTTGAGTTTCAATTTGTTGGTATAATCCAAAAACTGCGTCATTCAATTCAGCCCTGGTGACTCCAACGGTTGGAGTTGCTTGATCTGTTGTTGGGGAAGCGAAAGTCCCTTCGTGAGCATTTCCGGATCTGACAGGTCTACCTCTTCTTCCAGGAGCCATTATTTCGGATCTGGTTTTTAAGAGAGGTTCTTTTTATGAATCTTTGCGAAGCAACGGTGGATGATCGCCTGAGTTGGGTTCTCAGTGAAAGCACCAAAATGTTAACGGTAAAAAGTGAACGCTAACACCCGGTATGTGTAATAGAATTGTGAAAGCACCACCCGTTGGTACGGAAACAGAATATAAGCTGAAAATAGCAGAAAAGCAGTAAATGAACAACAGATTTATAGTGGTTCGGCCCGTAATTGAGCCTACGTCCACTTTATAGTCTTTTATTGCTGATTCAGTTACAATTTGATACAATATCCTTCTAAATACAATACAACTTGATCATGAAAACATTCTTGACTACTAGCTCGATCTTCGATGATAAAACTCGACGAATCCGTGTTGGATGTAAGGAGCTCTTCTCGAAGATTGTTGTAGTGTTTCGAATGCTTGAAGATCTTTGATTGCTGAATGAGAGGAGGCTTTGACAGCGTAACGGCGCTTGGAGAAATGAATGGCCAAAAGTCCTGTTCATGTTGGAAGTGGTGGTCTATTTATAGGAGCAGATTTCTGAGCTCTCGGTTTGGCCAAGTCATGAGTCGTGACCGACTCATGGTAAGTCGTGACTCGTATTCGACTTAAGATGTCTCGTGGGCGCCATATTTGGTCCATCTTGTGGCTCAGTTGGAAGAGAAGTGCTAAGTCGTAGTCGACTCATCAGATCAAAGTAGCACAGGCAAGGGCCTTGGATTCCAACTTGATAGCCCTTAAGTCGTAAACCTGATGAGTCGTAAGACCTCCTGAGTCGCAAATCCTCATGAGTCGCAAGTCCTCATGAGTCGTAAGAGTAATGAGTCGTAAGACCTCATGAGTCGTCAGTTCTCATGAGTCGCAGGTCCTCATGAGTCGTAAGAGTGATGAGTCGTAAGACCTCATGAGTCGTCAGTTCTCATGAGTCGCAGGTCCTCATGAGTCGTAAGAGTGATGAGTCGTAAGACCTCATGAGTCGTCAGTTCTCATGAGTCGTAAATCTTCTTGACTCGTTGAACCGCCTGGATCATGAGTCGTAGATGGCTTAACCCATTGAGTCGTGTAACTCTCTTGAGTCGCGCAACCCTTAAGTCGTAAGACTTCATGAGTCGCAAGTCCTCATGAGTCGTAAGTCTGATGAGTCGTACAGACCTTGTGAGTCGTAAGATCTTTTTGAGTCGTAAGCCTGATGAGTCGTAGCATGTTAAGTCGAAACCTTCTTAAGTCGTAGAGACTTTAACTCGTCGAGTAGTTAAGTCGGAGACTTCTTAACTTCTTAAGTCGTAGGTCGCTTAACTCGCTGAGTCGTCAAGCCCTCAAGTCGTACATCCATTGAGTCGTAAACTTGTTAACTCGTAAACTGTTAAGTCCCACCATGTCTTAGGTCGCTAGCTTTTTAACTCGTAGGTCGCTGAGTAGGACCATTCCTTAGATCGGAGTCTACTGAGTCGTAGATCATCTAAGTCAACTTGTTAAGTCTCGCAATCCTTAACTCGTTAAGTCTTGAGATGTATACTTCTTAGGTCGTGGATAATTCAGGGTTAACAAAGCTGGTAATGCTTTGGTAAAAATATCGGCGAGCTGAAGTTGAGAACGGATGGACAGTAGCTTGATATGATGTTGTTGAATCTTTTCTCGGAAAAAATGACAATCCAACTTGATATGTTTAGTATGCTCATGGAAGGTGGGATTGAAGGCAATGTGTATTGCTGCCTTATTGTCACAAAAAATGAGTGCTGGAGTTTTGGAAGATATCTGTAGGTCCGAGAGAAGGAAGTAAAGCCATGTAAGTTCACTTTCTGTTGCGGCCAATGCTCGGTATTCAGCCTCGGCAGTGGATTTAGATATTGTAGGTTGCTTTTTGGACTTCCATGAGATGAGCGAGTTGTCTAAGAAGATGCAGAAGCCAGTGGTAGATCGTCTTGTTTCTGAACAGGATGCCCAATCAGAGTCAGAATAAGCTTGGAGTTGAAGTTTTGAGTCATTGGAGAAAAAGACACCTTCTTCTGGATTGTGCTTTACGTAACGAAGAAGATGGTGAACAGCCTGTAGATGAGGAGTGCGAGGGTGTGTGATGAATTAGCTTAGTGTATGAACGACATATGTGGTATCCGGTCTTGAAAAGGTGAGGTATATCGAATGGCCAATGAGTCGACGATATGAGGATGGTTCGGGTAATGGCTGTCCATCAGTGTTGTTAAATTTGAAGCGAGGATCCAATGGTGTAGATGCTGGCTTACAGCCGAGGTAACCAATGTCTTCCAGTGGAGTTAATGTATAATTTCTTTGAGAAAGGAAAAGACCTTGTTATGTGCAAGCAATTTCGAATCCAATAAAGTATTTAAGAGGACCAAGTGTCTTGAGCTTGAGTTGTTGTTGGAGAGATTGTTGCACAACATGGAAAAAAGAAATGTTAGGATCAGTAATTATAATGTCATCGACATATACTAAGAGAGCAACAAAGGTATGAGCATGTCCCTTTGTAAATAGTGTGTAGTCAGACTTGGATTGAGTAAATCCATTAGCGATAAGACTGGTGGAAAGTTTGGTATACCACTATTGTGGGGCTTGTTTCAAGCCATAGATAGATGTATGAAGCTTGCATACCAACTTCGAACCAGTATGAGAAAGAGAAGTTTAGTTTGGTAACCAAGTGGCAAGTCCATATTTGCCATCAGGTGCTGGAATGGGTGTTCGGTTAGTGGAAACATCAACTGAATGAGGTGTATGAGTAATAAGAGAGATATCAGTAGGCGATTGAGCTATTGTCTGATGTGGTAAAACACAATTTGGAAAGGGGTCAGCAGTGATGATGGAAGTAGATAAATTGGTGAAAGGAAATATGGATTCATGAAATATCACATTCCTTGAATTGAAGATCTGCTTGGTGAGAATATCATATAATCTATAGCCTTTGATGTTAGGTGGATATCCCATGAAAACACAATGGAAGCTCTCGGTTGGAATTTAGTTCTATGTGCCTGCAAAGTAGAAGCAAATGCTATGCAACCAAAAACTCGAAAATTAGAATATTCAGGTGGTTTATTATACAATATTTCATATGGCGATTTGTTATTGAGATTAACAGCAGGGGTATGATTGATTATATATGTGGTAGTGAGTATGCATTCAGACCAGTATTGAATAGGCAAATGCGATTGGAAAAATAGAGCTCTAGCTACATTAAGTAAATGTTGATGCTTCCTTTCTGCCTCAGCATTTTGCTCAGGAGTTTCAACACATGTATATTGATGTATAATCCCTTTTTCAGCAAACAGATTACTAAAATTAAGCTCGGGAGCATTGTCCAATCTAAAGGTTTTTATTTGTGTAAAAACTGATTTTGTATCAAATTTGAGCATTTAAGCAAAACAACCGATGCATCAGATTTGGAATGCAAAAGATAAATCCATGTAAATCGTGAATGATCATCAACAAGAGTTAAGAAGTATTTAAAACTTGAATGAGATTGAATGTGGAAAGGACTCCAAATGTCACAATGTAAATGCAAAATCAAAAAAAATATTATTACAAGTAAAAGGCAATCTCCTTTGTTTAGCCAAGGGACTTATATAACAAGTACCGTTGACATGTAATCTAGAAACATTACAAGGCAAAAAATTACCGAGTTTAGCTAAGTTTTTAGGGGACAAGTGTCTAAGATGATTATGCCATATGTCGGCTGAAACGGTGTTGATAGTAGCATTGGAATCAATAGGATGTAGAATGTACAATCTATATGTAAGCTACCCTTGCCTGCCAATCATCTTCATGTTGGCTGAGTCCTGAATCACAAAATTGTCAGTATAAAATGTGACAGACAAATCAGTATGTGGTAGAAGCTGATGCACATATATGAGGTTGTATTTGAAGATGGAACAAATAGCACATTTTGCAATATAAAATCAGAATTAATTGGAACTGTTCCATTAAAATGAATAGAAAAAGTGGCATGATTGGGCATTGTGAGTGTGGTATCAGTAATTGGTTTTATGTCAGAAAACAGATCTTTGTTGTGACAAATGTGTTGTGTTGCTCCTGAATCAATGACCCATCGTTTTGACTCAACAGCAAGATTATTATTAGAAAATGAAGACATGCAGATACCTGTCACACGAGATGTAGTTTCTTGCTGATCTGATTGTGTAGATGAGATCAGATGGAAGGAAAGGATTGACATCAGTTGTTTACACTGTGAAGGTTGAAGCTGACTGAAGAAGGCTCCAACATCAGGCTTTGTGACCGCTTCTTGATCTTTGCCTGTGATTTGATTCGCAGAATTTTTGTTTCTGCTGGGATTTCGATTATTTGGAGGATATCCATAAATCTTGAAGCATTTATCGATAGTATGTCCAGGCATATTGCAATGAGTGCAAAAAGGCCTATTTTTCTTTGGTGGAAAATTCGATTTTCTGACCTTGTTTGGATCAGATGGCCTGCTTCTTGACTGATCAAAAAGCCTTTGTGATTGCTCCCCCGTAGTGGCAAATACCATTTGTTGTGATGCATCTGAAGTCACGGTAGGGGTTGTAGAAACCTTCCTTTGTTTCTCTTCTTGTGTAATGAAAGAGAAGACCTTGTTGATTGGGGGCATTGGATCGAGCAACAGAATTTGACCTCTTGCTTGGGAATAACTTTCTCCGAGTCCCTTCAAAAAGGACATTATGTATTCCATCTCATAGTACTGTTGCAGTGCTGCTACCCCTCCACATGTGCATTTTTGACAAGAACACCTTGGCCTGTAATTGGTCAGTTCTTCCCATAAAGTTTTCAATCGAGTAAAATAGGTACTTACAGAGTTCTGTTCTTGAGTCAAGTTAATCAATTCCCTTCGAAGCTCAAAGATTCTTGGCCCATTTCTTTGTTGAAATCGATCCTTGGGATCACTCCATATCCTCTGCTACTGTTTCATTGTATATGATGCTTGCTGTCTCTTTCGAATCTGAATTCAGTATCCACGAGATAACGATGTTGTTATTTCGAAACCAAGCATTGTAAAGAATTGTATCTGAAGAAGGAGGTCTGACTATGCTTCCATCGATGAACCCAATCTTGTTCTTGACTGACAGTGCTATGATCATTGAACGAATCCAAGTTGTATAATTGTCTTCTTGCAACGGTTGTGAGATAAGCACATTTCCGTGTGATGAAGATGGAAGTGGTTGGCTAGATCATCAATGGTGCATCTTGAATTGATGGTAGAAGGATTTGTGGCTGCGGAATTTGTAGCTGGATCCATACTTTCCGATGTATTCGTCATTTCAGAAATTGGATGAAGAAGATGAATTCAGAAGACGAATTCAGATGGGAATGCGGAAGCTGCGAAAATTTTCAGAGGGTTTCTTGAGGAAGAGCAGTGTGCTCTGATACCATATTACGTATAAAGTTGAGAAAGAATTCTTGAATTGATTATCAAAAACTTAAAAACTATTGCAAGAAAGCAAGTGTATATAGAGGCAACCTCAACAGCAGGCTATCAGCCACTCAAAATATATTGCCTCAACAGACTCTCAACTAATTAAAAAATATATCAAACATAACTAAGAGACTGCTTAACTTATTAAATATCAAAAGATCTGGGGGATACTCTTCTGCATTCTTTGGCAACGAACCAAACAAAGAAGACCGCATTTTTATGTCGGGGGGAGCAACCTGATTTGCGAGCTGCTGTGTCACAACACAGGCAGGGATACCGATGTGGGTAAGGCAGCCTGGGCCACTTCACTCCCATCTCGAATACATGTACTGGACTGCGCATTCAATCGTTCCTCTTGTACGCATTCAACATTATCAACTGGTAATCAACTTCTTTACCAACATTGCCAACAATACCATCGCACGCAATATCACCAAGCATATGTGCGGAATCAGAACTCCTGAGCACGTTTTCATTCCCAACAGCGATAACAGTTCCATCAAAACACGCAGTTTCAGAATTAACTTCGCCAATGGTTGGCCTAACTATTTCAGACCACTGTGGAATTTCACTAGTGGCCGCAGCATGAATTAGAGGCGAAAGCAACGTATCCTTTGAGCGATTGATGACAATGCCAGAAATTGGAGCCTTAACAACAGAAGCCTTCGAATTATCCAAGTCAGAAACTAATGCGAACAGAGGAGTAGATCATGTTATCGAACCCGAAAGATCAGGCGGCACCACAATTCCGCAAGGACACGACATGGTAGGATGCGGAAGCGAGCAGGAGCGTGGGAAAAAGGAGGACTCATGTTTTTACTTTTAAGTTTGCATATTCAAAATTCCCGCTTGTTTTGTTTTAAATAACACGATGGTTTAACTTTTCTTTTTCGAAATTAGGTAATTGGATGATAGTATATTTCTAAGTGGAGTGATAGTAATAGGTATAGTTTCTATGATATTGATATAAGAAACTTATACCACTTTTTTGGTTAGGGATAGCAATGGTGACGTTATTCTGTATATTTTAATATTGAAAATCACATTTTTAAGATTAACATTAAGAAAGCTGCAGAAGCATGCAAAGAGTCCTGAGCTTGCAGGAGAATTCCTTCTTGATGTTGCAACGTACTGGTATATTAAAAGAACAAGTATCTGACTTTGTAGCCAATTTATGTTTTTTTTGCTTTGACATATGTCTTTGATTTAAGTAACTGTTATATTTTTTCCTCCATAACACACCCTCTTGTAGTTCAAATTGATAATTAGCTGCAACATGCTGGTGATTACGCTTATCAGTGGTAATTAATAGAACCTTTTTCAATAGAACAAAGTCTTTTCTTCTTCTGTATTTTAGAAGGAACAAAAGCTGATACATTAACACCCTTGAGTAGTAGTTGTTTTCTGACAAGCCCAACGATGGAAGTGTAGTTTTACTTTGTTATGGTGTTAATATGATTTTATGTATCACTTGTTTGTTTTATTTTTTTTTGTATTTTTGTGGGTTACTTGGGTCACAAAAGCAAATGAAAGATGGCGGGGTAGTGGATCCAGTGTCGGGATGGTAAGGTGCAGGTTTCGAAACCCGTTAGGGCACAACCAACCATGGTTTGTTCAGTTACTAAACAAGTCACGAAGCAACCAGGTGTGGCTTGTTCACTCCGCTGTGGCTAGTTGGAGCTGTTCTCGTGGCTGGTTGGATGAACAGAGGTTAGTTATAAACTTATAATGACAAAGACTTTGCCGTTATAATAACTAATCAATGACTAATGCAACGGCTCCTTCCAACTCCTTTCAACGGTCAAAACCCATCCTATATCTTCCTCCATTCCACCATCTCCTCCTTACACGCAAACAAATTCTCTATTTCTTCATTCTTTACTTCTGAAAATGTCTTCATCTTTCAAACGAACTGGAAAAAAAGTTATCGGCAAGAAACCCACGTCCAATCTGCATTCCTTCGGATTTTCCAACCAACGTCCAACATACCAGCAGCAAACGCTTCGTTCTTCACACGAGTACGAATATTCGCCGTATTCAAGCTTTGTCTACAACCAATCTTACCAACCGATGGCTCCTCCTAACTTCCCCCACATGCATTCTACTGCCCCGCAACAATATTATCAACAACGTCCTCCATATGGTGCATACGACGATCATTCGTCATACATGTCTCTGATGATGCAGAACGATCAAATGCAACCTCAACATTTTAATGTGCAACCGGCAGAGAGTCGTGACCGTGAAGTAATGCAGAACCTACAAAGACAATTTTCTTATCCTTGCAATGCTCCAACCCACAAAGAAACTGTTGAGAGTTCGGAGGCGGAGGACGAGGAGAAGGAGGAGGAAGTAAACCAAGAAGAGGATGGAGCTAATGTAAAAGAATTTCAAGAAGAAATAGCTACAGGGTTTGTTTTTCCACATAGCCCGGAATATAACAAGAAGAAGAAGTGGAAATCCTTAAGTGGCATTTTCGAAAGGCGATGCAGAGATTCAGCTGTAATAAAAACAGAACAAGGCATAGAAGACATTGAGGACGAAAATGTCGAAGAGGAAGGAACGGCAGCTGACGGTAGAAAAAAGCAATGTAAGTTTACTACCGAGCAGTATGTTTCACTTGCTAAATCATGAACACGCATTTTGCAAGATAGCATTACTGGAAATAATATGAGAGGTCAAAAATTTTGGGAAAGAGTTGCGGAGTTTTACAACTCTTTGGAACTGAAGAAGAGAACATGGGGATCGCTAAGAGAAGGTTATCGAGTTATGAACGCCGCATGCCAAAACTATTTGGCAATACTCACCAGATTGCAGAATAGGCAGCAAAGTGGTGCCGCTCCCTACGACGTTGTAAGTACAATATTGTTTTAAATTTCTTTGATAATGTAAGGTGTATGAGTAGTTTTTTAAATCCATACATTTTTGGATCTGTCTTACAGATTGAAGAATCGCGCAAGGCCTATCAGCTGCAGTACGGCCAACTGTTCAAATTTCAAGAATGCTTTGATCTTCTGTCCAGTTTACCGAAATGGAAGAATCCGAACAACTTCTAGTTCGAGCAACAAAACAAAGCCAGAAGAATAAACTACTCTGATTCAAGTCCGGGTAGCGATCCAAGTTCATAGGAAATATCTCCACTGTACGGAAGCGGTGATGGCCGACCTCTTGGTAGAAACAAGTCAATTCAGATGGAGCAGCATAGTGCGGAGTTCGTTAGATTTGTAGGAACTTTAGAGACCTCTGCCAGCAAAAAAAGAGAGCACAGAGCCACCTTTTCAACTCAAAGAACACAAAGTGAAGCTGAATTCCAAAAGGCTATCATGGACGATCGAGAGTTCAGGAGATGTACGCCTGAAGAGAAGAAAGCTTTGATGCGAGAGAAGAATTATATCAAATTGATGACTTGTGATTTCTGTAAGCTTTCTCCTTTACTGCAGGAACTAGTAACTGAGCAGCTGGAAACATATAAGAAAGTCAAAGGCAGTGGGAGTGGTAGCGGAAGCGGTATTGGCTCGTTTAGGGATGAGTTTTAGATGTTTTGTTGTATTGTAATGATTGCTTTGTACTTGTGTTGAATCTCTATAGTATGTCTAAATATCTTTTGGTTTATGAGTTTATGCACTTGATATAATTATATTGCAACGTTAATGTATTTCGAATCAAGGTCGGACATCACTTTATTAAATAAGTTCCATAATAATATTACATAATGGTCATCATACAAATTGTAAAACATAATACATTAAACAAAAGAGCAAACATAAAACCTTAACAACACAATATAGTAAATGAAGTAGCAAACAAAAAACAAACCATTAATAGTGCAGAAAAAACTGCTGTAATCAATGCTTAAGAATTCGTACTATTCCGGCCTCCGTGTGCCCACAAATGGTCCACCAACTGGTTATGCAATTGGAAGTGTGCAAGTTGGTCTTCAATATGTTGTACCATGGAAACATATTCCTCCATCGAGTTTATGTTTCTGTCGGGTTTTTTGTTAGAACCCTTAAACAAGTCAGGGTAATTAGTCTTTTGATTTTATACCCGCCTCTCTCAGACTCTACTATCATATTATGAATTATTATACAAGCATACATAATTTCAGATAGAACTCTTGCGTCATGAAATCGAGCAGGATTTCATAATATTTGAAACCTTGCTTGCAGGATACCAAACGTTCGTTCGATGTCCTTTCTGTAGCTTGCCACCTTTTCAGTGAAATAGCTCTCTTTGTCATTTGTTGGTACTCTAAAGCCTTATATTAAAGCTCTCCACTTTGGGTAAATGCCATCTACTAGGTAATACCCAGTATGATGCTCGACGTTACCAACTTTATACGTAACATCCGTTGAAATTCCGTTAGACAGTTTAGAAAATAGGTATGACTGTTTCGAAACATTTATATCATTCAATGAAACTGGTACGCCAAAGAAAGCATGCCAAACCCATAAATCATCGGTGACAACCGCTTCAAGGATCATTGTTGGCACCTTTTTGTATCCTGTGAACATTCCTTTCCAACCTGTTGGACAGTTTTAGCATGCCCAATGCATGCAATCCAAACTTCCAAGCATACCTGGAAAACCTCTAACTTCTCCTCTGGCTAGTATCCTGCTTACATCATTTGGTCCCGACGTTCGTAGATATTCCTCGTCGAATTGTTCAATAATTGTTTTACAAAATTCCTTCATGCATTCAATTGTAGTTGATGTTGCGACTCTAAGATATTCATCCATGTGATCACCGGCGGTTCCATAGCTTAACATACGTAAAGCAGCCGGGATTTTGATGTGGGGAGAATGTCCTGGTTCTTGTGCTTAGTTCAGCCTATAAGTGAAATATTGGTTTTTTTCATGAAGTTTAAGATAAATTTTAGATAATACATCTGGGCTCATTCGAAATCGACAGCGGAACAAAGTAATATCGTAGATTGGATTGTTAATGAAGTAGTCCCTCATCGGCCTTTCATGTACATCCTTATAGCCCCTTTTGTATCTTCAGTCAATCCTTCCAGGGGTACTACCACGACGGTTGCTCGTAGATCCTTCACCAAAAAAATAAAAATACCCGGCTGTTGCTTGTTGATTTTGTAACCCTGCCGTCTGATCATCCATTTCTTGCTTATTGTCGTAAATTTGGTACATGTCTTGGTAGTACTGGTAGTACATGTTGGGATCCATGATTGTCAAGGAGTATGTATTTTGAATTATGAGGTTCTGAAGATTTATGCAATGCTGTGTTTCAATCAATCAAGAACAAATGTATTTATAGGAGCATGAATGCATAAATGAATGCATAAATGAAAGCATGCATTATAACTACGGGACAAACATTAAAGTTAGTGTTATCCCGCCTTTTGGCAAGGCCGTGACACCAAGGACTTGACTAGATACCGGTAACAGATTGTCTTGGAAGTCGGTTACACGTAAGGATCACTACGGATATCGATGAATTTTGTCCGAGTCCAGTTCGGGCTGCAATTGATAAGACGCGTCAAGCAGAGCCATGGGAACCAACGATCCAAGTTTCAAGTCAATTCGAGTTCGTATGCTCGAGATATCGTCGACAAAAGATGGAGTAGGGCACCTTTAGTTCGAATCCATAGGTTTCGCCTATGTTCGAATCCATTGGCCAGGAAACAGTTCGAATCCATCGAACTTCCACTGCCTCGACTCCAGCCGCTCTCCCTTGCTTCGACTCCATCAGCATAGAAGCTCTCGTTCGAATCCAGCCGGACCAAGTAGTTAGCTATACTTCGAATCGATTCGAAGGATACCTTAAGTTCGAATCGATTGGAGCTGTCTACAGTTCGAATCCATCAAGAGAGGGAACTTCGAATCCAGAAGACATTGCTTCACTTCGAATCCATCATGGAAGCTTACCTTCGAATCGATAAGACAAAGCTTACCTTCGAATCGATAAGACAAGGCTTCACTTCGAATCGATAAAAGATAGCTTCACTTCGAATCCGGGAGACGCAGATTGCCTTCGACTCCACCATCTTCGAATCCAAGTCATGGATTCGACCCAGTCAAAGCGGAGTGCAAAGCGGACCGATTCGAAGAAAGCGCACCACGTCACCGTCCTCACAAGCAGGAGGATCGATTCGAACGAATCGATTCGAGCATATCGATTCGAACGACTCCAGAATACGAAAAACACCAACTTGAATCGATCATAACTCGAGTTCTGCAAGTCCAAATCCCATGAAATTTTCACAGAAGCTCAAACACATGATGAAGAATGTACACACCAAATTTCAGCTCGATTGGATGATTTCTTGATCGATTCGAACCAAGGGTCGAATCGATCCCAAAGTGGGCCCGGATCTCCAGATTTCGGCCATGTGGGCCCCCTGGCGTGCCAGAACTGGTCTCCCCACATTTTGGGCGAAATACCAGCCTCCAACACCTATAAATAGACCCCCTGTTCATTCAGAAAGGGGGTCGGAAAATTCTAAGTACTGAAGAGCGTCCAGATTCTGCCAGATTTACTCCAGAACACCGTCGCTGCTTTAGATTAACACTTAGCATTTGAATTCAGTCGTATTACATTATCAACTACTGTAATCTTCAAGCAATCGAGCAATAAAATCATCAAACTTCATAGTGGACGTAGGCGAAACGCCGAACCACTCTAAATCGCTTGTCTTTGCAATTTACTTTCTGTTATTTGGAGTTTTTGTTAGATAATCCACAGTTTTAATTTTTGTTCTTCACTTTTATCTCTTCAAAAACTTCCGAAGAGTGTTGTGCCCAATTTTGGTACAAACACTTTGGTGCTTTCACTGAGAAAAAACCAGCTTTTTTTCTCCTGCTCCTTGGATCTACCATCGATACCGGATTGCACAAATCCAAGAGGAAGATCCAGATCTTCGATTCACAGTCCTTCCATTCTACTCAGATTTGCATAAAATCTAGGAAAAGGATTCATCGTTCAAAATGGTTAGCACGAGAACCACTTCTGCAGCTCCAGGACAAGAAGGTAGGGATGGACAAAATCCTGCTCAACAGCAGCCACCCAATCAAGACAACACTGCCCACTCAGATCCGTCTGGGGCAGTCACTAGACAAGAATTTCAGATGTTACTCCAAGAATTGACTCAGAGTCGGCAACAGTTAGCCGAACAGCTGCGAGCCAATATTGAGTTGACAAATCAACTGAATCGCCAGGGCCGTAGGAGGTCCAGGAGGGATGATGTTTCCCGCTCACCCACTGAAAGTTCTGCTTCATCTGACTATCATCGTAGGTCTACCCGTCCCCGATTAGACGGAGATTATGCTCAGACTACGGGATATCAGCCCGCCCTGACTGTCGGGCAATTGAGGGTAGGACCATCAACCAGCTTCCAGGCTGGGCCATCAGCACGGGGTGGCCGCACTTCACAATATACTACGGACAATCATGTCACAGCTGCAACAGCGGAAACAAGGGTCGATACCCGATATCTTCCAGATTCGGGTAATCAACAGCAAGGACGTACTTCTGAACCATACGTCCAGGAAGACGCTGAGCCAAGGAGGCGAAATTTGGACCGTCGACAGCGCCCGGTCCAAACTCGCATTGTGGAACCCGACCACACCTTAGCTCAGCAGGCTCAAAATGTGGCAATGCCAGACATCTCGACTATGATACGTCAGATGATCCGTGAAAGCCAAGGACTTACCAATGACGATTGGGGAATTTCTCGAAGCCATACTCCTTTCACGGACGAAATACTATACGCTGAACCTCCTCGGCGATTCAGAATGCCAACTCTCCCTATGTACGAAGGAAGTTCTGATCCCAATCAGCACATACTGAAATACGAATGGTCAATGAGCGCCGCAAGGGCCGACGATGCAGTAAAATGCCGCAGCTTTCCCATTTCACTGGGAGGAATTGCGACAATGTGGTTTACAAGACTACCTCCAAGATCTATCTCTTCATTTGACCAATTAGCTAAGAAGTTTGTTGAACAGTTCCGTATGCATGTTGCCAGACCCAAAGATGTTAACACCCTGTCCAATGTTACCCAGGCTCGTGGGGAAACATTAAGGCGTTACTTGGAAAGATTCCATGCGGCATGCGTGGAAATTAGTAATCCCAACGACAACTCAATTTTAATGGCATTGACAAAGGGAATTGATCCCGATTCTGAGTTTGGAAACTGGTTAGCCGGAAAACCCCCCGCATCGTTGGACCGTTTCTACTCCAAAGCCGCTCAATTCTTACGGCAAGAGGACGCGAAACAGTCTAGGAAACAGGACGATGCAAAACCCGGAAGTGAGGGAATACAAAGCAATGTCGCAGTTAAACAGTCCGGTGACAATTCCGGAAAAGTCCAGTTAAACATACAGAACAAACAAGCTCAGCCAAGAGGTGGCAATGGTCAGAATAAGAAGAGAGACCCGAATCCGGGCCCACGGCGAAGGGCTCCGATGTTTGAAAGTTATACACCGTTAAACACATCACTGGAGAATGTGTATCTGCAAACTTGCAACACAGAACAGTATAAGAAACCCGCTCCGAAGCGGTCGTCAGAAAGGCAGATTCAGACGGGAAAGTTTTGTAGGTTTCATGAGAGCTATGGCCACAATACTAATGACTGTCGCCATTTGCAAGATCTGATAGAAAAGTTGATCAGGGAGAGGAAGTTAGATCAGTTCGTGCGGGCGCCGCAATCTGGTGGTGCGGGCCCATCGAATCCAAACCGCGCGCAAGATCAGGAAAGACAAGAGGAACCCGCTCGTATAGGCGGGAGGCTAGTTATCAATACCATAAGTGGTGGTCCTCATCCAGCGGACAGGAGCTGGAGGGAAATGGAGTCGTATGCCAGCTCTATTCGGCATGCGAGCTTCGAATGTTGCAGTAATTGTGAGGATGGAGCCCCGGCTAAGCAACAAAAAACGATGTCTGACGATATCATATTCAGAAGCAGAGATGCTGACAAAATCGAAGCTCCAACGATTGATCCACTGGTCATATCTGCCCAGGTCGGTCCTGCTTGGATGAAGAGGATCCTGGTTGACAGTGGAAGTTCTGTAAACATTCTATTCAAGCGAGCTTACGATTTAATGAAGATGGAAGCAAAGGACCTAAAACCCTGCCAATCCCGGGTTCATGGCTTCAATGGCAGTGCAACGATACCTACTGGGATAGTAGAACTACCAGTGGAACTGGGGATCGGAGAGCGCAGGAGAGTCCGACTACTGCAATTTGTTGTTCTTGACATTGCATCACCGTACAATGCGTTCCTGGGTCGACCAGCTCTCGCTGAATTCAGGGCAGCCATTGCCCCGTGGTGTTTGACTTTAAAATTCCCAACCGATCATGGTATAGGAATCGTTCAAGGAGATCAGGCAGCAGGAAGAGCCTGTTATGTTGCTGAATTGCGAGAAGCACAGAAGAAGGAGAAAGGAAAGGGCGTAGAGGAATCTCTCTGCGTCCGTTTTTCTGATAATTGACAGCTAACGCCTGGGCCCCGGCCCGGGCACCACTACCAATTCCTTAAAGATCTTGACCCTAGAGATAGCGAAGATAAAGCTGAAGTAGAAGAGAATCAAGCATCTCCAGCCGAACTGACTGTGGACGTCCCGGTCAGTGAAGATGACAACTCGAAAGTACTAAAAGTTGGATCTCAACTGGGAAAACAGATACAACAGGAATTGGTTGAATTTCTTCAGGCAAATCTTGATGTCTTTGCCTGGACGCACTCCGACATGTGCGGAATCTCACCAAACATTGCAAGTCACTCTTTAAATATTGATCCGCGACATGTTCCGGTCAAGCAGAAGAGGCGTGGTATGGATCCAGAGAGATCTGCCGCCCTTAAAGAAGAAATTGAAAAACTACATTCGAATGGTTTCATCCGAGATGCTCTATACCCAGAGTGGGTGTCAAATCCGGTAATGGTTCGGAAACCGAACGGGAAATGGAGAACTTGCGTCGATTACTCTGATTTAAACAAAGCCTGTCCAAAAGATAGTTTTCCACTTCCCCGAATAGACCAACTCGTTGACTCAACTGCAGGTCACGAATTGTTATCCTTTATGGATGCTTATTCAGGTTATAATCAGATACCCATGCATCTACCCGATCAAGAACATACTAGTTTCGTAACCGATCTGGGACTCTACTGTTACAGAGTCATGCCCTTTGGTTTAAAGAATGCCGGAGCAACTTACCAACGCTTGGTTAATCGAATGTTCGCTGATCAGATCGGGAAGACCATGGAAGTCTATGTGGATGACATGTTAGTTAAGTCCCGATTCTCCGCAGATCACGTCAAGGATTTAAATTCAATGTTCTGTATCTTGCGTGAGTATGGAATGAAGCTTAACCCGCTAAAATGCCACTTCGGCGTCGCATCCGGAAAGTTTCTAGGGTTCATTGTTAACGCTCGTGGGATAGAGGCAAACCCCGAGAAGATCTGGGAAATAAGGAATTTGCAAACTCCAAAGACCATCAAGCAAGTCCAGATTCTCAACGGGAAGGTAGCAGCGCTAAGCAGGTTCATCTCGAAATCCACTGATAAGTGTATTCCTTTCTTTGATCTAATCCGGAAAGGGAAACGAAACTTTGAATGGACCACGGAATGTGAAGGCGCATTCCGATCGCTGGTTCAGCATCTCTCTACGCCACCGATTTTGTCGAAACCAATTGATCACGAACAATTATACCTTTATCTGGCGGTATCCGAGCATGCGATCAGTGCTGCTTTGGTCCGGGAAGAAGATCGAGTGCAGAAACCGGTCTATTACGTCAGTAAACGACTGACCGGAGCTGAGAGAAATTACCCCAGGTTGGAGAAACTGGCTTACTGCTTGGTCATTGCCTCGAGAAAGCTTCGTCCTTATTTCCAAGCACATCCGCTTACTGTGTATACCGATCAGCCGTTACGACAGGTCCTCACGCGGCCTGAGACGTCCGGAAGGTTGCTCAAGTGGAATATTGAACTGAGCCAATTTGACATTACTTATGCTCCGCGGAGAGCCATTCAAGGGCAGGTCTTAGCTGACTTCATAGCTGAATTTACTGTTCCTGACGAATTACCTAAAACCAGCGAGTCTCCTGAATATGTATGGAAACTTTATACAGATGGTGCATCAAACGATCGATGTTCGGGCGCTGGAGTTGTACTAGAAACCCCCGAAGGTCGATCCATATGCTATGCTCTGAAGTTCGATTTTCACGCAACCAACAACGAGGCCGAGTATGAAGCCCTGTTGGCAGGGTTAAAGCTTGCCAGAGATCTGAAAATTATCGCTATAGAAGTTTATTGTGATTCACAGTTGGTTGTGTGTCAAGTACGAGGAGAATATCAAGCGAGAGATCGAAGGTTAGCTGCTTATCTAGCCCGAGTTCAGGAAGCGCTGGATCAATTTGATTATTATGCTATTTATTATATACCACGAGATCGCAATCAAAAGGCCGATTCATTGGCAAAATTGGCCAGCACAGGTGAAGCACAGCAAATGGGACTCGTCCCGGTCGAAACTTTGCCTTCCCCGAGCATTGATCAAATCAAAACAACTGATGTGTTAGAAACTTTTCCCAGCAGAGAATCATGGATGACTCCATATCGAAATTATATTGAGAATGGAATATTACCTGAACACCGAAATGAGAAAAGGCAAATTCTACGAAAAGCTTCGCGGTTTATCATTCAGGACGGGATCATGTATAGGAAAGGTTATTCTGTTCCACTCCTCCGGTGTATCGCTCACGACGAAGTCAAACGAGTGTTACATGATGTACACGAGGGAGAATGTGGCGATCACACCTGTGGACAAGCGCTTGCTAAGAAGATACTCAGATATGGATATTACTGGCCGACCGTGAATCGAGATGCTGCCAATTACGCCAGGAAGTGCGACAAGTGCCAAAAACACGCTCGAATTCCAAGAGCCCCGCCTACCGAGTTAACTCAAATGGTCAGTCCCTGGCCGTTCGCTATGTGGGGTATCGATATCATTGGCGCTTTGCCTCTGGCAAAAGGTGGTGCGAAGTATGCCATCGTCGCAGTTGATTACTTCACGAAATGGGCTGAAGCCGAAGCTCTCGCAACGATTACGTCAAAGAAAGTGATAAACTTTGTGGTCCGCAATATCATTTGCCGATTTGGACTCCCGCACACCATCATCACCGATAACGGGACCCAATTCGAAAGTTCAGAGTTCAAGAGTTTCTGCCAACGATTTCATATTCATAAAAAGTTCTCTGCAGTCGCACATCCACAAGCAAATGGTCAGGTCGAAGCTGTTAACAAAGTTATCAAATCCATCTTAAAGAAGCGACTGGAAAAGGCTGGGGGCAAATGGGTCGATGAACTTCCTATGGCGTTATGGGCTTATCGAACAACTCACAAGACCGCAACTGGACACACCCCATTTTCCTTATCCTATGGCTCGGAGGCCGTCATTCCAGTGGAGACAGAAGTATTTTCTCACCGCGTAACTTATTACGATCCGAAAACAAATGCTATATTACTCGCTGAGTCTTTGGATCTGTTGGACGAGAAACGAGAAGAAGCTGATTTAAGAGCGGCCGCGTACCGAAGTCGGGTCGCCCGATTATATAACACCAAAGTTCGCCCCCGAACCTTTGATCTCGGCGATCTGGTCCTCAAGAGAGTATACCCGGTTCCTTCACACATGAAACCAAATTGGGAAGGACCGTACGTGATTACGCAACGACTTGGAGATGGCACATTCAAACTATCAACCGTGGACGGTCTAGTTTTGCCAAGAGCCTGGAACAGCGAGAGTCTCCGCCGCTATTACATATGACAGGCTTTATTCATTTCATTATGTTTTTTATTCAGCAATTTACTTTTGCATTTCGAAATTAGAATTTGTAATAAGGCAACTGATTTGCCATATTTTCTTATTTCAGCAATAAAATGCCATCTCTTCGAGCCAGAGCTGTGATTCATTAAATACAATGTACAACATCACGATGCACGGAGAGCTAAGTTCCATCGCACAGTGGAATTTATTCAAGTAGGGAGTGGCTGTGAAGCAATCAACCACTCGCTAAATGAAACCCGAGCTCGGGGGCAAGCCATCACGTCAGGCCACGAAAATGGGTTGATACACGACAACCCTTCATTTAACTCCGTACTCCCAGAGTGCGAGGCGGAGTATAAACATTTTATCAAACTCCGTACTCCCGGAGTGCGAGGCGGAGTATAAACATTATACTAAACTCCGTGCTCCCAGAGCGCGAGGCGGAGTATAAACTCTCATTTAACTCCGTACTCCCAGAGTGCGAGGCGGAGTATAAACATTTTTCCTAAACCCCAGAGTACTCCGAGAGCGCGAGCTGGGTACAAGCTTTTTACTTAACTCCGTGCTCCCAGAGTGCGAGACGGAGTATAAACATTCTTCTAACTCCGTGCTCCCAGAGTGCGAGGCGGAGTATAAACATTCATCTAACTCCGTACTCCCAGAGTGCGAGACGGAGTATAAACATTCATCTAACTCCGTACTCCCAGAGTGCGAGGCGGAGTATAAACATTCTCCTAAAAACTCCAGCTTCCGAGAGCGCGAACTGGAGTATAAACATTAACGAACTCCAGCTTCCGAGGACGCGAACTGGAGTGTAAACATTGATTAACTCCGTGCTTCCAGTACGCAAGGCAGAGTATAAACATACGTCAACTCCACACTTCTCCCCAGTACAGGGGGCAGAACCATAACACATAACAAGTTGAAGACAGAGAGAGAATAGATTTTCATTTCCATTATCAACAAAAAGAATCTGATTACAAAGTGTTTATGAAAAATTCTGCTAGTGGTAGCCGAATCCACATCTATACACGGCTATAGAAAAAATCGACAAAATGCTACCCTACGCGACAAAGATTTAGGGAAAGAAGTTCATTCTTTCTTCTTCCTTATCTTCTTCTTTGGAGTAGCTCCACCTGATCCGCTGCCCGACTTCTTCCTCAATCGCTTGCTCTTTTCAGGCTTGCCCTCCGGCAGCGATATGATGTCGACATCCTCCTCAGAGCTGGAGGCGACGAAAGTTCTTCTAGGAGGACGAGCCGGGGGCATAGGAGTAGTAGCAGGAGGAGGGACAGGAGCGGTCTCGATCAATACAGTACCACCCGGCGAAATCACCATTAACGGGGCAGGCCCGGGCGGACTAGAACCAACATTCCCTGCTGTCATCTCGGCAGCAATCTCAGCTAAAACGTCATCCTCACGAGATGCTTGGGCCGCATCAGATGTACCAATGGCTGGCATAGATAAACTAGCGGCCGGAGCAGCCTCATTCACAACATCGGACGGGTTGGCAGAGGGATCGATGGGTTCATTGAGAAGCTCCTCAATCATCTGAGCGCTGAAAGAAAACATATTTGCATCTCCCTCCTCGCCAATCAAAGTAGAAGTCGTGATGGCTTCAGAAAAAACTACCCCTTGTGTTTGCTGAGAAACTGATAAGGCAAGGGGCGCAGAAACTATAGCTTCGGTCACTGAAATACGGCAAAACGAAGGTTATTAGCCAAGTGTGTTGCTTAAGGTTCTTCACAACAAAACTACGAGAAGCGTTCAAATACCTTCCTTAGTCTGGACCGAAACATGGGTGGAATCATCGGCGGAAGATAATAACGGTTGGTCAGGATTATATGCAGGAACAGATTGGGGGTCTACCGCACCAGTAGTCTCGGGCAATGTTGAGATTACGGCTCCAACACTTGCCTCGTGATGCGCGGTCCCCGAAACTTCGCCTGTCTCTGATGATTGGACGCCGAGTCTTTCTTTCGCCATAGAAATTACCACCTCATGAAGGGTCTTCCTCTCATCCTCAGTAAGCAGGCGCATCTCCAGTTCAAAGTCATCAAGTGCTCCATCTGGATGCGTCGCTCTCTTCTCATTCACCAGCCGGGTCCAGGCATTATACAAGATCATGGAGTCATCTCCCAGCCACGCTAGATTTCTGTGTTCCAGCACATTAGCGTTATACGTGACTAAGAGATCGTCAAACTCAGCATCTAGCCTGGACCTCTCCTCCAAGATTTTTTCCTGAATCTCCGCTTCCACAGACTTAGCCTTGACCGCCGCCGCAGCAAGTTCGGCTCTGAGGGATACTGCTTGGTCGCAAGCCTCTTGAGCAGTAGCATTCGCATCGTCCTTCTCCTTCACCATTTCAGCGAATTTGGCCTTGAGCTCGTTCAGCTCTTTAACGGCTAAGTCTCGCTCAGCTGCAACGGTGGTATTGCGATGGCCCATCTCTTCCACTGTGGCACAGTGTTCTTGCTGCATCCTCGCTAGTTTGGCCACGACACCCTCGTGTTTCTTAAGTGTATCAAGCTCTGACTTTCGGGACGTTTCCACTTCGGACTGAAGAACTTGAATGATGCGTTTCTGCTTCGCAATGTCAACGTCACGTTCGGCAATGACTTTCGCCCTGTCAAAAGCTACTCTAGAAGCCTTCACGGCTGCCTTATACCACTCCTTGTACTGAGCGTAGAAGTCGTGGATGTAGTTATGAGCAGTGGTCTCAGCCTCTGGTGGAATTCTTTTGAAGTTAGGCGGGAAGATGTAGCCGTCCATGCAGATCTCCGGGTAGTCGTTTTTCATTTGGGCGAGCTTGGCAGCTCCCTCGCTTGTCAGCTCGACCGGAGCCTGTTCAATTATAGCAGCTGCCGTTGGTTCCACTCTAGGCCGTTGAGCGTCAGGCCGAGAAGATTGAGAAGGTAACTGTTGTTGATGAGATGGCCCTGGGAGGTCTACTGGGGCCCTGGGAGGCGGAGGAGAGCGAGATCGGGGTCGGTGCTGGTATCCCCGGTCTCTATCAGAGTAATCATAACCAGAACGGTTACGCGAGTAATCCCTGTCTCTGTCATAACGTTCTTGACTCGAGTAGCCTCGCCCATGGTCCCTATCTGTCTCTCTCCTACGGGAGTCGTAAAATGGAGAAGATTGGCGCACGTTCCGAAGCCTATCTAAAGTGGAGCCACGCCCTGACATCTCACCTGCGATAAGAAAGAATTACGGATTAAAATCCCATAAAGCAATGTTTACTATGCAGAAGTCATGAAGTGCCGTGAAAGTGTGTGTAAATGTGTAAACCCCCAAACCGACCGGAAGTGTTGACCGCACTTAAAGGAAAGGGCTCGTTCATATTTAAGACATCTTGTAATTCCTCCAACCCAGGATTATGAGAGATTGATATATAATCTGGGATAGGGATATCGTCAAGCCCTTTGAGAGAATCTCTCGAATGAGAAGGGGCGGCCTCAGAAATCATAACTCCGGAAGCGGGAAGGAACACATCTACAGATTTTCCCCCTTTTGACTTAAGTTTTTTGGAAACGGCGGCCTTGCCTTTCCGTTTTTCTCCCGATTCCTCCAAGTTTCCCGAAAGGTCAGCCATCGGCTCTGAGTCCGTCTGAGTTCTTTCTTCCTCACTCGCCTCGATTATTCTGATCCCGAGTGACCTCTTCGCTTTTCTCTTCTTGGGTTTCTTCTTATTTTCCTTCTTGGAGACGGACTTTGAAAATCCCTCAACAACTATGCTTTGATTAATGTCAATCAGACCCAGAACTCTTAAGTTGTAGTCGTTCAGCACCGAGTCAATGTGCCTCAGCTCGCTTGGGACTTCTTGAAGACTCCGAACAGTACTCTTGAAACGCCCTCCATCGGGCCTAGAGATAATAGCTGTAAAAGGAATGAAATGTCAATTTTAACACCGAAGAGTTATTGGTCACAGAAACAGGTTAAGGCGCTTACGTCTAGACAACCATCGCCTAGCGAAACCCGGAGGACATCGAACGTAGAACCATTCGTTTTTAAAATAGCTCAGGCGCGTCCAAGCTCCAACTACAACTTGGCAATTTCTGACTGCCTCCAAGAATGTAAACGACGGGCTATCACCCCTGCTCTTGAAGTTAAATATATGTCTGATCTCGAAGGGCCTCGGCGGGCGGAAGAGACAGTCCATAAATATTACGAAGACACTATTCAGCAGCGCGTGCCCGTTGGGATGAAGTTGTGAAGGAGCGATCCCTAAATATGATAGCATCCTTCGGATATATTGATTGAAGGGAGGAAGAGTTCCAGCCGCACAAGCATGACGGTAGAATGCTGTATATCCCTCAGGCGGATTGTGCGGTCTATCGGTGGCGCTGGGCAATAGAACATCACCAAGAGATATGTTATGCTTTAGGCATATTCGTCCCAATAAGGATTCAGAAATGTTGGATTGAACCGAGTCGACAGGGTCTTCAATAAATATCGCCTCCGGCAATTCATCTGGAGCCGGATCGATTACGTCGGCAGGGATGTCAGGAATCTCAAGCACAGGAGGAGTCGAGCTCTGCACCTCTTGTTGTTGGGAGCTCGAAGATTCCATAATTAGCTAACTCATCAGAAAGCAACGTTAAGTTCATAACCAGCCCGTACATGCCCCAGTATAGTGTGTGTGTGAACGTGTCGTGCAGTACAGATGATATGCATCACTTAAGCAAATTTAACAGAATAAAACAAGATGTTCGTACAACATATCTTGGGAATTTGAGAACGAAAATGACCGTCATCGCTGACCGTCACTTCCACAACATCCGGACACTACGAACCAACCTCGTGTACAAGTCAGTTATATTGTTGGTTAAGTCACAGTTCCGTCGACGAGCTTCAAAAAGGAGGTCAAATCTTTCGGTCAAGTTCGACTATGCAAGGCCGAAGCTCGTCGGAGTCAAGTATGCTAAGAGTTCATTATGTTTGTCAAAGTTCAACTCGAGATTGGTCGCGGCTCAGATGTTGGAACAAATCAGAAGAACAAGTGTTAGGACGTTCGAATCGATCGATTCGAATCGACATAAGTCGAATCGATGCTGTTCGAATCCATACGCCTTGACTCCATTAAGGTCGACTCGGTAAACGCCTTAAGAAGAGAGAGCGCTTCGAATCCATAAGCTCCGCGTAGCTTCGAATCGATCAGCAGTCGATTCCTTCGAATCGATCAGGATGACATCAGCTGGGCGTCGAATTGATCGAGTCGAAGTAACGACGCTCCTCCATTTTAGCACTCAAGATCGATTCGACGCGAACGAACTCGTTCCTCAGATTCATCGAGTCGACCCACTCTCGACTGCACAGTTCCTCATAATTTTCGAAAGGTGTCGAGATTAGTAATGACGTTTCCAGTTTTATCTTTCATTGTTCGAATCGATCCCTTGGTTACCTGGTTGAATTCGATTACAGATGAAAACTTGAAGGAGTTTGATCAACTCGTGCAAAGCGCAGAACCTTGAAAGATCGATTCGAAGAAAGGGCTCTCGCAACAGTAAGAAAGTAAAAAATGAAAGTGAAAAGAGATCTCGATATATATAGGGGATTGCGAGACGTTTCGCATCCCGGTCAGATGCAACCGGAGAAAATGGCTACAGCCTATCGATTCGAAAGAGTATCTTCGAGTCGATCACTAAGAAGTCTCTATCGATTCGTAACAGGCAAAATGGTTTCATCGATTCGAACTCAGGGGTACGCAGGTTACAAATCTACTTCGAATCCATCCCTCCGAATCCATCCGTACAATATCAAAGCGAAGCTTCATCGATTCGAGGCGCAACGTCAGAAGAGCCAGGGAGAACGTTCGACTCCAACAATTCGAACAGTCAAGTTCGAATCCCTCAATGGCAAATCCACCAACTCAGAAAAATTCAAATCCACGCAATATCGATTCGGAGAACCATCGATTCAAAGTGCCCACCTCGAAACCCTCAACTTGAAGTGGATCAAAAAACATAGCTTCGCATCCGTCAAATACCACTGGTCAGATGGACAAACCGTTCCAATGTTTAAAATTGCTTGTCCACTCTTATACCGATTCAGGAGAGGATCAGTACGAGAGGATGATCATAGATAATCATAAAAGCAGTGTTTTAACTCAAATCTCAAATCGGTCCAGGAGAGGACCGACGCAGATTTCGATAGTAAACCGAACTGACAACGACTTGCGATCACGCAACGTTAATCAAAGCCAAGATAATACACGTATGCACGTATTTCTGACTAATGTTTGATCTCTATCATTTACAGGGATCGAATGTTCATCTCGTCACGACTCGAAAAACTGACAGCCAGTCACTATTGTGCGACGGTCGATTACGACCATACAGAATGCAACTTTCGATAAAGCATGATGTAGCTATCCAATGAGACACTGCAGCTTTTCAAAGCACGTCATGTTTACACAAGACGTACTTTGGGGGGCAAATGTTATCCCGCCTTTTGGCAAGGCCGTGACACCAAGGACTTGACTAGATACCGGTAACAGATTGTCTTGGAAGTCGGTTACACGTAAGGATCACTACGGATATCGATGAATTTTGTCCGAGTCCAGTTCGGGCTGCAATTGATAAGACGCGTCAAGCAGAGCCATGGGAACCAACGATCCAAGTTTCAAGTCAATTCGAGTTCGTATGCTCGAGATATCGTCGACAAAAGATGGAGTAGGGCACCTTTAGTTCGAATCCATAGGTTTCGCCTATGTTCGAATCCATTGGCCAGGAAACAGTTCGAATCCATCGAACTTCCACTGCCTCGACTCCAGCCGCTCTCCCTTGCTTCGACTCCATCAGCATAGAAGCTCTCGTTCGAATCCAGCCGGACCAAGTAGTTAGCTATACTTCGAATCGATTCGAAGGATACCTTAAGTTCGAATCGATTGGAGCTGTCTACAGTTCGAATCCATCAAGAGAGGGAACTTCGAATCCAGAAGACATTGCTTCACTTCGAATCCATCATGGAAGCTTACCTTCGAATCGATAAGACAAAGCTTACCTTCGAATCGATAAGACAAGGCTTCACTTCGAATCGATAAAAGATAGCTTCACTTCGAATCCAGGAGACGCAGATTGCCTTCGACTCCACCATCTTCGAATCCAAGTCATGGATTCGACCCAGTCAAAGCGGAGTGCAAAGCGGACCGATTCGAAGAAAGCGCACCACGTCACCGTCCTCACAAGCAGGAGGATCGATTCGAACGAATCGATTCGAGCATATCGATTCGAACGACTCCAGAATACGAAAAACACCAACTTGAATCGATCATAACTCGAGTTCTGCAAGTCCAAATCCCATGAAATTTTCACAGAAGCTCAAACACATGATGAAGAATGTACACACCAAATTTCAGCTCGATTGGATGATTTCTTGATCGATTCGAACCAAGGGTCGAATCGATCCCAAAGTGGGCCCGGATCTCCAGATTTCGGCCATGTGGGCCCCCTGGCGTGCCAGAACTGGTCTCCCCACATTTTGGGCGAAATACCAGCCTCCAACACCTATAAATAGACCCCCTGTTCATTCAGAAAGGGGGTCGGAAAATTCTAAGTACTGAAGAGCGTCCAGATTCTGCCAGATTTACTCCAGAACACCGTCGCTGCTTTAGATTAACACTTAGCATTTGAATTCAGTCGTATTACATTATCAACTACTGTAATCTTCAAGCAATCGAGCAATAAAATCATCAAACTTCATAGTGGACGTAGGCGAAACGCCGAACCACTCTAAATCGCTTGTCTTTGCAATTTACTTTCTGTTATTTGGAGTTTTTGTTAGATAATCCACAGTTTTAATTTTTGTTCTTCACTTTTATCTCTTCAAAAACTTCCGAAGAGTGTTGTGCCCAATTTTGGTACAAACAGTTAGCCTTTATTTTTCTCTCCAGCACATGCTACGTAACATGCTACAATGAAATGGCAATTCACTATATGACAAAATAATTGATAAAGTAATGCATGTATTATTACTACGGGACAAAAAATGAGATGGCAAATCACTACATGACAAAATAATGACATGTATTGCAAGTGCTTCATAATGCAAGCTACAGTACAAAAAAAATCGCTCCTCTGACACCAAACTGCATTATGGCTACGGGTCAAATCACTACACTATGCTGCATTATGGAAAGCTACACTATACTACATTATGACACCAAACTGCATTATGGAAGTGACAGGATAGCAGTGATATTATGTCTTGGCAGATGTTATATGCCAGTGATATAATGTCTTGGCAAATGCTATATGGCTACAGTAGAAATGACATGACAGTGACTGCTTTTTTGTATGGTTGCAAAGGCCATAACGGCATGACATGACAGTTGGAAATGACAGGACAACAACGACTACTTCTTGTTACCGTTGGAAATGACAGGACAGTAACGGCTATTTATGAGTGCACTGATGGAAATGACATGATAGTAACAGATACAATTAGTTTTCCCATACTACTTATACCTTAAGTTTTGTGAAGGTTGGTTCGTAAGAGTGCAAATGGAAAATCAGACATGGACTCCCAATGATTATTTGGTGTTGATCAAAGCTTATATTCTGGCGGATACAAGACACATGGAAGAGGAGGTCGATGAATATTTTTGGATCACTGTCAACGATGCTTACAACAACCATTCAGAGTGTAGGCTAAGAAGACGCAATTTAGATACTAGAAGTACATTTTTACATTCACTAGAGCTTGTAGGAGGTATCGGAGAATTGTAACCGAGATAGAACGCGACAATGTTTTTCAAATGACCCGATCAACCTTTGACTCCCTGTATTTTATGGATCATCAAACACAGTTTTTTGGTCATGCTGCTTACGAGTTGTGGGTAAATTATGTTAGACGGTTTGAATGAGTGCTGTGTCCACAAATGATGTATGCCTATGTGTTTGTCCAACTGTATTAGGTCTACTTATGTTGAAGTATTAGTTTAATGGAAACTGAATTCTATGATTTGTATTAGTTTAATGCATGTCCATCAGTAGTATTATGACTTGTGTGTTCGATGTAATTTGGAGATTGAATTATGTACTTAAACGCACAACAACACACAACATACTTAAACATTCTTGAACATACCTCAACATACTTAGACATACAACAAAGACTAACTTAATCGAACAACATGCTTAAAGATCAATGAAAACAAAGTACATGCTTCATCATGTTAGTTACGCCCAGCACCACGCTGAAATTCCAATGCACCTAGCATGTCACTGAAAATTACTATAGGATCGAGTAATATGGAATAGTATAAAAGCAATGCAGAATAATAGAATAATTAGCGGATAATAGTAAATAATAAACGAGCACATTAGAGATTTTTATACTGGTTCGACCTTCCCGTTCTACGTCCAGTCCCAGACTCCTTCTGGAATTTCACTAAAACAACAACTGTTTGCACAAAAAATGGGCAAACACCTCCAAGTCGTATGATTTAGTCGATTTTCTGTTGTTCTTAGTGATCTGGATACTTTATGCAAATATGTAAAAAGCAGGGACTAAACTGTAAAAGACACACAAGTTTATAGTGGTTTGGCCAGAATGTGCCTACGTCCACTTTGTATCTTATTCTCCTTTACTGTTCAGATTACAAGTACAAAGCTTTGATTACAAGTGTATGAAAGTTGTTTGAAAGTTCTGTCCGTTCTTGAGCTCTCCAACTTGTCCGCCATTGTTGTACCCTTGCCCCTCTATTTATAGAGTGAGGTTGGGGGTAGGGGTCTTGGATGTATGTAGCTGCTGGCGGGCCTGGGCTGATCCAATCTGGCCTGGCAACGTTGGTTCGGTAGTTCTTTGGTTCGGCCATGGGTGGAGGTGGGGATTGATCCGGTAGTAAAGGATTGGTGTTGATTCGGCTAGGCTTTGGAAGCGAGTTGGTCCGGTGGTGGGAGTAGGTGATTGACTCGGTAGGGAGTGGTTCGGTAGGGCCTTGGCTCGGCAGTGAGTGGTCTGGTAGGGAGTGGTTCGGTAGGTCCTTGGTTCGGTGGTGAGAATACGCCCACAGCAACCAGGTGTGGCTTGTTCACTCCGCTGTGGCTAGTTGGAGCTGTTCTCGTGGCTGGTTGGGTGAACAGAGGTTAGTTATAAACTTATAATGGCAAAGACTTTGCCGTTATAATAACTAGTCAATGACTAATGCAACGGCTCCTTCCAACTCCTTCCAACGGTCAAAACCCACCCTATATCTTCCTCCATTCCACCATCTCCTCCTTACACGCAAACAAATTCTCTATTTCTTCATTCTTTACTTCTGAAAATGTCTTCGTCTTTCAAACGAACTGGAAAGAAAGTTATTGGTAAGAAACCCACGTCCAATCTGCATTCCTTCGGATTTTCCAACCAACGTCCAACATACCAGCAGCAAACGCTTCGTCCTTCACACGAGTACGGATATTCGCCGTATTCAAGCTTTGTCTACAACCAACCTTACCAACCGATGGCTCCTCCTAACTTCCCTCCCATGCATTCTACTGCCCCGCAACAATATTACCAACAACGTCCTCCGTATGGCGCATACGACGATCATTCGTCATACATGTCTCTGATGATGCAGAACGATCAAATGCAACCTCAACATCTTAACGTGCAACCGCCAGAGAGTCGTGACCGTGAAGTAATGCAGAACCTACAAAGACAATTTTCTTATCCTTGCAATGCTCCAACCCACAGAGAAACTGTTGAGAGTTCGGAGGCGGAGGACGAGGAGAAGGAGGAGGAAGTAAACCAAGAAGAGGATGCAGCTAATGTCGAAGAATTTCAAGAAGAAATAGCTACAGGGTTTGTTTTTCCACATAGCCCGGAATATAACAAGAAGAAGAAGTGGAAATCCTTAAGTGGCATTTTCGAAAGGCGACGCAGAGATTCAGCTGTAATAAAAACAGAACAAGGCATAGAAGACATTGAGGACGAAAATGTCGAAGAGGAAGGAACGACAGCTGACGGTAGAAAAAAGCAATGTAAGTTTACTACCGAGCAGTATGTTTCACTTGCTAAATCATGGACACGCATTTTGCAAGATAGCATTATTGGAAATAATATGAGAGGTCAGAAATTTTGGGAAAGAGTTGCGGAGTTTTACAACTCTTTGGAACTGAAGAAGAGAACATGGGGATCGCTAAGAGGAGGTTATCGAGTTATGAACGCCGCATGCAAAAACTATTTGGCAATACTCACCAGATTGCAGAATAGGCAGCAAAGTGGTGCCGCTCCCTACGACGTTGTAAGTACAGTATTGTTTTAAATTTCTTTGATAATGTAAGAAGTATGAGTAGTTTTTTAAATCCATACATTTTTGGATCTGTCTTACAGATTGAAGAATCGCGCAAGGCCTATCAGCTGCAGTACGGCCAACTGTTCAAATTTCAAGAATGCTTTGATCTTCTGTCCAGTTTACCGAAATGGAAGAATCTGAACAACTTCTAGTTCGAGCAACAAAACAAAGCCAGAAGAATAAACTACTCTGATTCAAGTCCGGGTAGCGATCCAAGTTCATAGGAAATATCTCCACTGTACGGAAGCTGTGATGGCCGACCTCTTGGTAGAAACAAGTCAATTCAGATGGAGCAGCATAGTGCGGAGTTCGTTAGATTTGTAGGAACTTTAGAGACCTCTGCCAGCAAAAAAAGAGAGCACAGAGCCACCTTTTCAACTCAAAGAACACAGAGTGAAGCTGAATTCCAAATGGCTATCATGGACGATCGAGAGTTCAGGAGATGTGCGCCTGAAGAGAAGAAAGCTTTGATGCGAGAGAATAATTATATCAAATTGATGACTTGTGATTTCTGTAAGCTTTCTCCTTTACTGTAGGAACTAGTAACTGAGCAGCTGGAAACATATAAGAAAGTCAGAGGTAGTGGGAGTGGTAGCGGAAGCGGTAGTGGCTCGTTTAGGGATGAGTTTTAGATGTTTTGTTGTATTGTAATGATTGCTTTGTACTTGTGTTGAATCTCTATAGCATGTCTAAATATATTTTGGTTTATGAGTTTATGCACTTGATATAATTATATTGCAACGTTAATGTATTTCGAATCAAGGTCGGACATCACTTTATTAAATAAGTTCCATAATAATATTACATAATGGTCATCATACAAATTGTAAAACATAATACATTAAACAAAAGAGCAAACATAAAACCTTAACAACACAATATAGTAAATGAAGTAGCAAACAAAAAACAAACCATTAATAGTGCAGAAAAAACTGTTGTAATCAATGCTTAAGAATTCGTACTATTCCGGCCTCCGTGTGCCCACAAATGGTCCACCAACTGGTTATGCAATTGGAAGTGTGCAAGTTGGTCTTCAATATGTTGTACCATGGAAACATATTCCTCCATCGAGTTTATGTTTCTGTCAGGTTTTTTGTTAGAACCCTTAAACAAGTCAGGGTAATTAGTCTTTTGATTTTATACCCGCCTCTCTCGGACTCTACTATCATATTATGAATTATTATACAAGCATACATAATTTCAGATAGAACTCTTGCGTCATGAAATCGAGCAGGATTTCATAATATCTGAAACCTTGCTTGTAGGATACCAAACGTTCGTTCGATGTCCTTTCTGTAGCTTGCCACCTTTTCAATGAAATAGCTCTCTTTGTCGTTTGTTGGTACTCTAAAGCCTTATATTAAAGCTCTCCACTTTGGGTAAATGCCATCTACTAGGTAATACCCAGTATGATGCTTGACGTTACCAACTTTATACGTAACATCCGTTGAAATTCCGTTAGACAGTTTAGAAAATAGGTATGACTGTTTCGAAACATTTATATCATTCAATGAAACTGGTACGCCAAAGAAAGCATGCCAAACCCATAAATCATCGTTGGCAACCGCTTCAAGGATCATTGTCGGCACCTTTTTGTATCCTGTGAACATTCCTTTCCAACCTGTTGGACAGTTTTACCATGCCCAATGCATGCAATCCAAACTTCCAAGCATACCTGGAAAACCTCTAGCTTCTCCTCTGGCTAGTATCCTGCTTGCATCATTTGGTCCCGACGTTCGTAGGTATTCCTCGCCGAATTGTTCAATAATTGTTTTACAAAATTCCTTCATGCATTCAATTGCAGTTGATGCTGCGACTCTAAGATATTCATCCATATGATCACCGGCGGTTCCATAGCTTAACATACGTAAAGCAGCCGGGATTTTGATGTGGGGAGAATGTCCTGGTTCTTGTGCTCCGTTTAGCCTATAAGTGAAATATTGGTTTTTTTTATGAAGTTTAAGATAAATTTTAGATAATACATCCGGGCTCATTCGAAATCGACAGCGGAACAAAGTAATATCGTAGATTGGATTATTAATGAAGTAGTCCCTCAACGGCCTTTCATGTACATCCTTATAGCCCCTTTTGTATCTTCGGTCAATCCTTCAGGGGTACTACCACGACGGTTGCTCGTAGATCCTTCACCAAAAAAATAAAAATACCCGGCTGTTGCTTGTTGATTTTGTAACCCTACCGTCTGATCATCCATTTCTTGCTTATTGTCGTAAATTTGGTACATGTCTTGGTAGTACTGGTAGTACATGTTGGGATCCATGATTGTCAAGGAGTATGTATTTTGAATTATGAGGTTCTGAAGATTTATGCAATGCTGTGTTTCAATCAATCAAGAACAAATGTATTTATAGGAGCATGAATGCATAAATGAATGCATAAATGAAAGCATGCATTATAACTACGGGGCAAACATTAAAGTTAGCCTTTATTTTTCTCTCCAGCAAATGCTACGTAACATGCTACAATGAAATGGCAATTCACTATATGACAAAATAATTGATAAAGTAATGCATGTATTATTACTACGGGACAAAAAATGAGATGGCAAATCACTACATGACAAAATAATGACATGTATTGCAAGTGCTTCATAATGCAAGCTACAGTACAAAAAAATCGCTCCTCTAACACCAAAGTGCATTATGGCTACGGGTCAAATCACTACACTATGCTGCATTATGGAAAGCTACACTATACTACATTATGACACCAAACTGCATTATGGAAGTGACAGGATAGCAGTGATATTATGTCTTGGCAGATGTTATATGCCAGTGATATAATGTCTTGGCAAATGCTATATGGCTACAGTAGAAATGACATGACAGTGACTGCTATTTTGTATGGTTGCAAAGGCCATAACGGCATGACATGACAGTTGGAAATGACAGGACAACAACGACTACTTCTTGTTACCGTTGGAAATGACAGGATAGTAACGGCTATTTATGAGTGCACTGATGGAAATGACATGATAGTAACGGATACAATTAGTTTTCCCATACTACTTATACCCTAAGTTTTGTGAAGGTTGGTTCGTAAGAGTGCAAATGGAAAATCAAACATGGACTCCCAATGATTATTTGGTGTTGATCAAAGCTTATATTCTGGCGGATACAAGACACATGGAAGAGGAGGTCGATGAATATTTTTGGATCACTGTCAACGATGCTTACAACAACCATTCAGAGTGTAGGCTAAGAAGACGCAATTTAGATACTAGAAGTACATTTATTACATTCACTAGAGCTTGTATGTGGTATCGGAGAATTGTAACCGAGATAGAACGCGACAATGTTTTTCAAATGACCCGATCAACCTTTGACTCCCTGTATTTTATAGATCATCAAACACAGTTTTTTGGTCATACTGCTTACGAGTTGTGGGTAAATTATGTTAGACGGTTTGAATGAGTGCTGTGTCCACAAATGATGTATGCCTATGTGTTTGTCCAACTGTATTAGGTCTTCTTATGTTGAAGTATTAGTTTAATGGAAACTGAATTCTATGATTTGTATTAGTTTAATGCATGTCCATCAGTAGTATTATGAGTTGTGTATGTTTG
This sequence comes from Allium fistulosum, assembly GCA_030737815.1. Lineage (NCBI taxonomy): Eukaryota > Viridiplantae > Streptophyta > Magnoliopsida > Asparagales > Amaryllidaceae > Allium > Allium fistulosum. The sequence goes on from CM060901.1 coordinate 1,262,620,729, forward strand.
ATGTAATTTGGAGATTGAATTATGTACTTAAACGCACAACAACATACAACATACTTAAACATTCTTGAACATACCTCAACATACTTAGACATACAACAAAGACTAACTTAATCGAACAACATGCTTAAAGATCAATGAAAACAAAGTACATGCTTCATCATGTTAGTTACTCCCAGCACCACGCTGAAATTCCAATGCACCTAGCATGTCACTGAAAATTACTGTAGGATCGAGTAATATGGAATAGTATAAAAGCAGTGCGGAATAATAGAATAATTAGCAGATAATAGTAAATAATAAACGAGCACATTAGAGATTTTTATACTGGTTCGAACTTCCCGTTCTACGTCCAGTCCCAGACTCCTTCTGGAATTTCACTAAAACTACAACTGTTTGCACAAAAAATGGGCAAACACCTCCAAGTCGTATGATTTAGTCGATTTTCTGTTGTTCTTAGTGATCTGGATACTTTATGCAAATATGTAAAAAGCAGGGACTAAACTGTAAAAGACACACAGGTTTATAGTGGTTCGGCCAGAATGTGCCTACGTCCACTTTATATCTTATTCTCCTTTACTATTCAGATTACAAGTACAAAGCTTTGATTACAAGTGTATGAAAGTTGTTTGAAAGTTCTGTCCGTTCTTGAGCTCTCCAACTTGTCCGCCATTGTTGTACCCTCGCCCCTCTATTTATAGAGTGAGGTTAGGGATATGGGTCTTGGATGTATGTAGCTGCTGGCGGGCCTGGGCTGATGCAATCTGGCCTGGCAACGTTGGTTCGGTAGTGCTTTGGTTCGACCATGGGTGGAGGCGTGGATTGATCCGGTAGTAGAGGATTGGTGTTGATTCGGCTAGGCTTTGGAAGCGAGTTGGTCCGGTGGTGGGAGTAGGTGATTGACTCGGTAGGGAGTGGTTCGGTAGGGCCTTGGCTCGGCAGTGAGTGGTCCGGTAGGGAGTGGTTCGGTAGGGCCTTTGTTCGGTGGTGAGAATACGCCCAACATTTGCCCCCAAAAGTGGGGCATATGCCTGCATATGTCGCGCTTTGTTTTTTTTTCAGTTTGGATTCTCCCATTCGGCCCAAGTGCTGAACCAGCTGGTCTGGTTATCCTATGCTTGCCTATAAGTAAGGGCCTTATGCTCTCGTTATTCCTCACTATCCAAAATAGCCGAACCAAATTCTTGCCTGCCGAATCAATCATTTCACCGAACCAGTTTGATTGCCGGACTAGGTGAGCTTTTCTTCCACCGAATAAACTTTATGCTTTAATTACCGAATGATCTCCTAAGGAGCGTAAGTGCCGAATGAACTTCAAGTCTCGAATAACCGAACGGTACTTTTATGTTTTGAACTATAAATGAGACTCCAGACTGTTAGGTATTTGCTTGTTTATATTTCTATACTCCTTGTTCTAACGATATGTTTTCTCGTGTTTGCAGATAATGTCTCATAAAGTAGAAACCCGTTCTGATAAAAAGAAATCTAAGGATAAAGGAGAGTCCTCCATCGTGCCCCCAGTCCAGGCATAACCGGGACGACATGGACCTACCCCGAGATCGTTAGTGGACGGGTACGGTCCACAAGAGCTCTTGAACTCACCGCCTAACTGCTTTCCCAGCTCCCTCAAAGATGAGCAGCTTGACGCTATATCTAGATCTTTTGGGATTGATAGAGCGCAGATGAGGTTGCCGAGGAACGGAGTGATGCCGTATAACCCCCCAGAAGGATATTTTGCTTACAGCAGGTATCATTGCATGTGTGGTGCCATCCCTCCGTTAACGCCCGGATAGTCAGCTTCATCACATACTTGAAGGTGGCTCCTTTCCAGCTTCAACCTAATTCCTATGCTATCTTGGTGAGTTTGTTTATTATCTTCAAGAGGAGATACGGGCGTCCTCCTTCCAACCGGGAAATCCGGTACTTGTACAACTTGAGAGGCTACAAGAAGGGGTCTCCGTATGTTAGCTTAGAGTCGGCTGTGTCCTTCAAGCCAGTCCTGGATTTATATTCGAAATTCAGCATGTTCAAGAAGGAATGGTTTTTTGTCAAAGATGACTCCGTTTCTTTCCACCGCTTCACCTCTGGCTGTAAGTTGAATCTCATTTATGATTTTTGTTTTGACTGCAATACTCCTCCTTACGTGCTTTATTTCTTGCTAGCGATAGGTGGCTTTGCGGTTGTAGAGAACGATCGTCTGGTTCGGATGGCTGAGGAAATAGAAGCCATTCCGGAAGGGGAGAGGGCGGCTTCTTATTTGATCAGGAACGCTACTCTTCTAGGGCTCAACCTGATTCTGCCACGTCAGTCTGTGGTCAAGCAGAGAGACACAGCTAAGGAGAGGGACGCCAAAGCTAAAGGAGGGGCTACGTCGAAGAGCAGTAAAAGGAAACTCTTCTTAAAGCATCCAATTGTCGGGGGAAAGAAACTTAAGAAATCCGATGGACCCTCCCCCAGCACATGTCCAGACATTCCGGAGGAGGAAGATGAGGAGGAGGAAAGAGGCGAGGGTGAAGGAGGTGAGGCGGAGAGTGGAAGTGGTGGAGAAGGTGATGGACAGAGTGGTGATGATGGTGGCGACGGACAGAGTGGTGATGGTGCTGGGGCTTTGTCTTCTAAGCAAGCAAGTGTGATCCAGGAGTGGACGGACGATGCTTTCCGCCTAGCTTTCGAAGGGCTGGAGGAAGAAACGGCTCTGGTAGAGGAGCCTAAGAAAGCTGACAAGGCCAGCGCCGACTCATCTTCCAAAAGTGTTCTAGTTGAGGCAGCCCCCGCGACTCAAGGTGAATTTTTGACTTCTGCAGACTCCATTTATGATAAGGACTTAGGAATATTTTATGGTCAGCTCCCGTCCTGGAATGAGATCCAGGACTTATTGCAGTATCCCACTCCTCCCCAGGGTTTGTATAACAAAAGTGTCTCCTTACTTTTCCCAACTTGACATATTTCTTGAATTATAGTTCAACGTCTGCTTGTAACACTTGGTTTTTGTCCCAGGATCGGGTAAAGTGGCCAAGACATCGGGTGTTCGGCACCGTCTTGAACAATATAAGCTTCTAAGGGCTTCCACTAAGCCAAAGCCTCCGACTAACCGCCCTGGAGACGTAGTCGGCTACCGTCCTCTTCTTGGAGTTATCGAAGAGGATATCCAAAAGAAGAAGAGGAGTCGCTCCTTGTTGGAATCTCCACCTGACCCTCAGCCCCCGACTCAGCCTCTTCAGAATACCACGAAGGAGAATACTGAGCTTATTCCTTCCCCGCACCCGTTTTAAAATCCTACCATTACCCCGATAGACCATCCTGGCTTGGCTCGTAATCCGTTTGCGGGTCATCCGGATCTGGGTTCTCACGATATTTTCTTTGATGAGGCTACTAGTGAGCACCTTCTCCCTCGTAATCCCATGGTAAGGGTGCTTGACGAGGCCAAGTCCCTGGACCTTGATTTGCTTACCACTCGGGTTGTAACCTTAGGGGACGAAGCTAAGGCAAACATTGACCGGTTTGTTGAGGAAACCAGGAAGCTGATGGGGCATCATGCTCGACTGGTTAAGGCTGGAGAAGAAATCGGCAGTGCTAACGTTCGACTGCGTTTAATGGTTTCCGACCAGGCCAAACAACTCGCTGATCAAGCCATCCAGATCTCTCAACATGAGATCGCATCTAGGCAATTAAAGAAGACCGTGGAAGAGGTCAGCAGGGCAGAGATGCGGAAAATGGAGGCCGTTTGTAAGGAACGGATTGATATGGCTATTGCAACGGTGGATGAGGTTCGGAAAGCGGATCTCGAGCGGGTACAGGAGTTGTCCGGGAAACTTGAGGCTGCGGAGCTTGCTCAAACCAAGCTGAAGGAGGAGATGGAGGCGATGAGAAAAACCTTTCAGGCTGACGGCTCGCGATACCAATCGGAGAGGGACGCCACCATTGCAAAGTTGTTGGCTTTTGAGGACCGAATAAGGGAGTTCGAGGAGAATGAGGGGATAATGGATGAGATGCTTCAAGATATATACTTTCGCACTTGGAAACAGGGCAACTTATCTTGTATGGATGATTACCCCCGAGTCATGGCCAGGATTTATCTCAGGGCCCTGGAGGAGGCTAAGTCCGATGCAGATAAGGAGGGTGGCGTGGCCTTTAGAATGGATGTGGTTACAGCTCAATTCACCAAGGAGGAGTGGCGGTGAAAGAGGGTATGCGGCTGCTTGCTGCTGAGGAGGTTGGTGTGCAGTTGGAGGATGATGATCAAGGAGCAGAGGCTGGTAAGTCTTCTCTTTTAGCTTTTTGTAACCTGACTGCTTATCGCTTATCTAATGGATTCTTCTTCTGGATTGGACAGGTGAGACCTTCGAGGTACCGACTACCTCCGGCCAGCATGCTGAGAGTTCCGATCCTGTGGCTAAGTAGATCTTGGAGGGCCGGCAGGATAGAGGTGAAGCTCCGATGCAGCTGACTCCCTGACTTGACCTGGATGTCTTTTTGGTTTGTTTGACATTGTTGTCTACGCTAGCTCTAAAACATTAATGTAACTTTTAGGCTGTAATTATGTTATTGGTAACAAACGACTTTATTCTTAGCCTGTAATTTTTAACTTAAGCTGATTCTGTCATATTTGACTGCCTTAGTTATTTTGATGTGTTGCATAAGAAATACAGCTGTGCACATGCCTGTGATTCCATCGTGTTTGATGCCAGTTTCTTGCTTAAGATATAATTTCATACCTTGCAAAGTTAATGTGATGTGCGAATAAATTATAGCTATGTATTTATTTACAAGAGAAGAAAGTACCGCCCTTCATGTCTTAGTTGTAGATGGTAGCTTTGAATGTCTTATATGACTGAGTATGGAACGTAGTTGATTGACCTGTCATCCCATTGTGAGTTCTTATCCCCATCGGTGAGCGTCTCCTACTTTGTGTCCTGTACTTTGGGGATCGTTATTGAGGATAGGAGGAAAGTTTTTAAATAAGATAGAAATATAAGAAAAAGTAAAACTTCCAATCACGGAAGGCCTGCGATGTGCTTAAGTTCGAGGAAAACGGGTTTTGTAGTCACTTTCCCTAGCTGTGGGTCTTGGAGACATTTGTCACCCATCTTACGCCTCCGCGGGGAGTTTATCTTTTTTACCACAGCCGTACTTAAGACACTCGGAGCTGAGATCGCGCACAGTAACTACCCGGGCCATTATGGCCCATAATCGTGGGTATTATTCGATTTACCGTGGCCGGCTAGCGTGGGTGCCGATCGTCAACCGTGAACTACCCCTGGCTGGCCACACCTTATGTTGGGGCTTAAAGTAGGTTCACGGTTGCCGGCGAGCCGAACGCCGTAATGAGCTGCCTAGGCTATGGTCGGCCTACTCGGTGGCTTATAATCGGCTCATTACAGTTGGCTTTAAGGGCCGATCGCGAGCAATGAGTTAACCCGCAGCAGAGGGATGCTGGAGCAAAAGTGTCTCATTGGCGAGGGCATAGATTCGCATAGTACCTGTTAGGTCTTGTCCAGGTGAAGTCGCGCCGTGATGTGTCTTGAATGGAAATGCCATTACACAGGATTTCGTTCAACAGAAAAGGATAAGGTTAACAAGCAGCCAAGATATAAAGGAACAAGTTAAAAAGAGACAAGTTTTTAAAGTGGTTCGGCACGAAAATGCCTACGTCCACTGATTCTCTTTGTTAATTCACTTCATATGGGCAGTACAAGTTAAGAAAAGTATCGACGAAGGTGTTGGATGTTCCATGCCCTCTAGAACACCTCTCCGTCCACTGTTGACAAAATATAAGCTCCGTTGTGGAGATCTTTATGAATTACATATGGTCCATCCCAGATTGGATCTAGCGCTACGGGGCGCGGGAAGTTTCGCTTGAGGACAAGATCTCCTTTTTGTAAGCTACGATGCTTGACTTTGGAGTTGTATTGCGTTGCCACTTTTTGCTTGTGAGCTGCTGCTTTGAGGGCCACATCATTTCTTCTTTCCTCAATTAGATCCAAAGACATGTGAAGGAGTTCTTCGTTCTCTTCTGGGTTATAGTGGATCCTACGGTGGGAAGGCATTATAGTTTCAACTGGGAGCATAGCCTCCGATCCGTATGCCAAAGAGAAAGGAGTATGCCCCGTTGATGTTCTGAAAGATGTGTGATAGGTCCAAAGTGCCGTAGGAAGTTCATCCACCCAAGCGCCTTTTGACTTTTCAAGTTTCTTTTTGATTAGAGTTTTGAGAATTTTGTTGACAGCTTCGACTTGTCCGTTTTCTTAGGGATAAGCTACAGATGAGAAGCTTTTGTGAATTCCATGCTCTTGGCACCAGTTGGAGAACTCCTCGCTGTCAAACTGAAGTCCATTGTCCGATATGATTTTAAGTGGGACTCCGTACCTGCATAGAACATTTTTGATCAAGAAGTTAGTAACTTTTGCTGAAGATACTTTATTTAGGGGTTCTGCTTCCACCCATTTGGTGAAATAGTCGACTGCCACTATAGCATATTTGGCTCCGCCTTGGCCCATTGGCAGTTCGCCAATCTAGTCAATTCCCCATACTGTAAAGGGCCAAGGGCTGGTCATTTGAGTAATCTCAGTTGTTGGTAGCCGCAGAATCTTAGCAAATTTCTGACATCTGTCACATTTTTTGACGAAATCTAAGGCGTCTTTGCTTAAGGTGGGCCAGAAATATCCATATCGGAGTATCTTCTTTGCCAGAGTCTGCCCTCTAGTGTGATCTCTGCAGCTTCCTTGATGGATGTTGGATAAGATTTCCTTTGCTTCCCTTCCAGCGACACACCTTAATAAGGGGTTAGAGAAGCCGCGCCGATAAAGGGTGCCTTCTTGTATTGTGTAGCGGGAAGCTCTCCTCAAGATTTTCTTGACTTCGTTACGCTTGTCGGGCAGTGTGCCGTCTTGTAAGTATTTTTGGATGGGAGTCATCCAAGTTTCCTCTTTGATTGCAGCTATCAGATTCACCTGCTCGAAACTCGGGGTCAGTTGCTTTGAGATGGCCACTGCTCCAGAAATAGTGCCGTCTCTCATGCTAGCTTGCTTTGCCAATTCGTCGGCCTCTTGGTTCTCTTCCCGAGGGATGTGTTTGATTAAATAGTGATCCAATTGATCGAGAAGCAGCTTGGTCTTCTTTAGATATGCTGTGAGTCGTTCTTCTCGAGCCTGAAATTCTCCTAGTATTTGATTTACAATAAGTTGAGAATCACTATGAAGACATAAAGAATTGGCTCCAATCTCTAAGGCAAGTTCTAATCCAGCTATCACTGCTTCATACTCTGCATCGTTGTTGGTGGCAGCGAATTCCAACTTTAGAGCATAGTGTAGCTTATTTCCCTTGGGAGTGATTATTACCACACCTGCCCTCGAGCCTTGTTCGTTTGACGCTCCATCCACAAAGAGATTCCACTTGATGTCTTCTGCTATTTCTGATTGCTCCTTACCTTCGTTGGTAGTGAATTCGGCAATGAAATCGGCCATGGCTTGTCCCTTGATGGCGGTGCGAGGATGGTAGGTGATATCATATTGACTTAGTTCAATGCTCCATTTAAGTAGTCGCCCAGAAGTGTCGGGACGATGGAGTACCTGCCTTAGCGGTTGATCGGTCAGAACTCTGATGGAATGAGATTGGAAATAGTGACGCAGTTTCCGTCATGTGATTAGTAAACAGTACGCTAGTTTCTCAAGTTTAGGATATCTGGCTTCCGCCCCTGTAAACCTCTTGCTTACAAAGTATACTGGCCGCTGCGTGCGTTTGTCTTCTCTCACCAAGGCGGTGCTTAGAGCATGAGATGACACAGCAAGGTATAGGTATAGCTTTTCGCCTTTGTTTGGAGTTGAGAGTACTGGTGGTCTCTGGAGGTGTTCGATTAAGTTAAGGAAAGCTGTTAAGCATTCGTCAGTCCATTCGAACTTTCCTTTGTCTTTCTTTAGAGCTTCGAAGAAGGGGATGCATTTGTCAGTTGCTTTAGAGATGAATCTGCTCAGGGCGACCACCTTCCCATTTAGGCTTTGCATTTCTTTTCAGGTAGAAGGTATCCTGATATCTTTCAGAGCTCGGACTTGTTCAGGGTTTGCTTCAATTCCTCTGGCATGGACGATGAATCCTAGGAACTTTCCCGATGATACTCCGAAGGAGCACTTTAGAGGATTCAACTTCATTCCATATTGGCGAAGTACTTGAAACATCTCGCCCAGGTGGCTCACGTGATCGTCGGCTTTCCTTGACTTTACCAGCATGTCATCCACATAAACTTCCATAGTTTGTCCTATTAGCCCCGCAAACATCTTGTTGACGAGGCGCTGATAGGTGGCTCCTGCGTTTTTAAGTCCAAAAGGCATTACTTTGTAGCAGTACAATCCCCGGTCAGTGATGAAACTAGTGTGGTCTTGATCGGGAGCATGCATAGGAATTTGGTTATATCCTGAGTATGCGTCCATAAAAGATAAGAGTTCGTGCCCGGCTGTGCTGTCCACAAGCTGATCGATTCGGGGAAGTGGGAAGCAATCCTTCGGGCAGGCGTCATTTAAGTTGGAGAAGTCAATGCATGTTCGCCACTTCCCATTAGCCTTCTTTACTAGTACCGGGTTAGCGATCCACTCTGGGTAGATGGCTTCTCGTATGAAGTTATTGGCAAGTAGGTTCTTTACTTCTTCATCGAGGGCTGCTGATCGTTCTGCCCCCATACTTCTCTTTTTCTGTTTTACTGGCGCCTTGGTAGGATCGATGTTTAGTATGTTGCATGCTATGTCTGGGGAGATTCCAGTCATGTCAGCGTGCGTCCATGCAAATACATCCAAGTTGTGGCGGAGAAAATCAATGAGTTGTTCCTTCAATTCTGCTTTTAGTTGGGACCCGACTTTCAATAGTCTACTCGAGTCGTGTTTGTCCACAGATACAAATTCCATAGCCTCTGCAGGCTCGGTGGTGGCCTCCTCCTCTTTGTCCCTGGGGTCTAATTCATTGAAAGGGTCACTGGTATATCGAAGAGGAGGGGCTTTCTTTAGTTGCTATGCTTCCAAATTTTTCGTGCAGAGGGTAGTCTTTGCACTCTTCCCTTTATCCTTCCTGTGGTTATTGCGAAGTTCAGTTACATAGCAATCTCGAGCGATGTCCTGGTCTCTCTCTACTTCCCCTATTCCATTGTCCGTTGGAAATTTCATCTTCAGGCACCATGGGGTCAGGACAATTTGGAAGTCAGACAAGGCTGGTCTTCCTAAGAAGGCGTTGTAGGCCGAGTGGTTTTCTATCAGCACAAATGTTTGTTTCCGCACAACGGAGCGGGGATGACTTCCAATTTCAACAAAGAGGTCCAGTCGTCCGAGGGGCATCTTCGCATTTCCAGTGAAACCGTGTAGTGGTTTATTGCAGGGAAAAAAATCCTTTATTGACAGCTTCATTTTGTCGAATGCATGCTTGAATAGGATATTCACTGAGCTTCTAGTGTCTACTAGAATTCGGAAAACTTCGGCTGGACCGAGCCGGGCAGAGATAACCATGGGATCCATGTGAGGGTACTGCCTTCCCTCCAGGTCACGCCTACTGAATGTGATGTCATCATTCTCTATCCGCTTTGGGTGGCGTTCTTCTATAATAGAATTAACGCATTCTTCATTGTTCTAAGTGACTTTCCGTACCTTTCCATCTCTGCCCAGCTTCCGTCGGCGATGTGTGGCCCTCCCGAGATGGTATGGACCACTATCTTCTCTTGACTGGAGCCGCTGGTGTTGCGATGTCCTCTGCCTATTTCTGGGGAGGGTAGCCTTGGGTTCTCATTGGCAGGTGCTGGAGTCCTGTTCTAACCTTTTACATAGCGTTCTAGTCTCTTTCTTCTGATGTGTTCTTCAATCAAGTCCCGGAGATGATGGCATTCATTGGTATCATGCCCATGGGATTCGTGGAAGCGGCAGAATTTTCAAGACTTAATTGCGTTATCTGATTCCTTCTTGTACGGGGGGCGTTTGTATTTAACTTCGTCTTGAGTGGCCAGGAAGATGTTTTCGATCGTTTCATTCAAAGGGGTGTAAGCGTCAAATCTCGGTCCTGACCGATATAGACGCTTTTCTCTCTTCTTGCCCCCAGCATTGTCTCTAGAGTCATTTCTTCGAACGTCCTTTGCTACAGCGGGCGTGTTGCCGTGAGCTACCTTATTTTGTTGCCCTGTCTGCCTCTCAGTGGCAGCGTCTTCAAGTCTCATATACTTCCCAGCTTCATGGAAGAAATTGGGTAAAGTAGCTGGTTTTTCTATTGTCAATCTTCTAGCAAATTTAGTATCCGGATGCACACCACTACAGAGGGCCATTAAGATAAGTTTCTCATCAGCATCTTGGACTGCGGCCGCTACGGCATTGAATCGGGTTAGATATTGTTGCACTTTCTCTCCAGGTTTCTGTTTGATACTGGATAAGGAATAAGCGTCCTTGGGTTGCTCCACATGAATGCGGAACTGGCTGATGAACTTTTCTTTCAACATCTCCCATGAGCTGATGGATCCTTGGGGTAGATGGCAGAACCAGGAGGTAGCTAGATCCGCTAAGAATAGTGGAAAGCATTTGCACAGTACTCCTTCTGTTGCTCCGCTCATGAGCATATGATGTGTGTATCTCTGTAAGTGTACAACGGGGTCAGAGGTTCCCTTGTAAGGTTCCATTGTTGGCATTTTCCATTCTCGGGGGGTGATGGCAATTTCGATATTGCGGGCGAAAGGGCTGGTTACCCTAGCGCCTATCCATCGATCTCTTTGATCCCGTTGGACACACTCTCTGAACAAGCGTGCCATCCTTTCATCAGAATTTGGAGCAGATAGAAATGAGTTCGGTTCTTCTCTGTGGGATTGATTCCGTCCAGATGACCTGTAGGGATGGTATCGTCTATTATTCCTAATATTTTCCAGTGGTTGTCTTTGGTCTTCTGGGAGCATGCTAGGGTCAGCTACAGTTGGCCCTTGCCTTGATCTTCTCCTGCTGGGTTCTGTTCTAAGCACTTCCTCGGGTCCAACTTCGGGTTGGACTCTAGCTCGGCCCCATTCATTGGCGTTTCCGTGGTTAGGCAGCATGACAGGCTCAGCTACAGTTGACCTCCGCCTGGTACCTCCCCCGTTGGGTTCGGTTCCAAGCGTTTCCTCGGGTCGAAGTTCGGACTGAGTTCAGTCTTGGCTCCTACCATGGCTGCTTCTGTCGTTAGCCTCTTCGAAGAAGGAAGATCTTTGTCGCCTTCGAGATCCTCCAGACTGGGACTCACCCCATGATTCAGTGTTGCGGTTGGACTCTTCAGCATCCCTTAAGCGTGACATGAGTTGGTTCACCAAGGCTTCCTGTTGGGATGTGAAGCGGTTAGTCACTTCAGCCACAACCCTGTCTAGATCTGCCCTAGTAATTGCTGCCAACTGTCCTGTGGCAGGGGTTGTCGGATTTGCCTGACCTCCATTTGGTACTGCTGTTGGAATGGGATGATTTACTTGATCTGTGACCACTGGATTTGGAATACTGCTGGTTGCGATGTTTTTTCCTTTGTTAACATCTTTCTTCTGCTTGGGAGGCATGTCTTCCAAGCAATGAGCGATGCTGTTAGGAAGAAGGTTAAGTGGGAGAAGCTGAAGTCCGGAGTTCAGCTCTCAGTGAAAGCACCAAAAATGTTTGCACAAAAAATGGGCAAACGCCTCCAAGTCGTATGATTTAGTCGATTTTCTGTTGTTCTTAGTGATCTGGATACTTTATGCAAATATGTAAAAAGCAGGGACTAAACTGTAAAAGACACACAGGTTTATAGTGGTTCGGCCAGAATGTGCCTACGTCCACTTTATATCTTATTCTCCTTTACTGTTCAGATTACAAGTACAAAGCTTTGATTACAAGTGTATGAAAGTTGTTTGAAAGTTCTGTCCGTTCTTGAGCTCTCCAACTTGTCCGCCATTGTTGTACCCTTGCCCCTCTATTTATAGAGTGAGATTGGGGGTAGGGGTCTTGGATGTATGTAGCTGCTGGCGGGCCTGGGCTGATGCAATCTGGCCTGGCAACGTTGGTTCGGTAGTACTTTGGTTCGGCCATGGGTGGAGGCGTGGATTGATCCGGTAGTAGAGGATTGGTGTTGATTCGGCTAGGCTTTGGAAGCGAGTTGGTCCGGTGGTGGGAGTAGGTGATTGACTCAGTAGGGAGTGGTTTGGTAGGGCCTTGGCTCGGTAGTGAGTGGTCCGGTAGGGAGTGGTTCGGTAGGGCCTTGGTTCGGTGGTGAGAATACGCCCAACAACAACCCTCACTTAACCCGGAGGAATAGGTCTATACAACCCTTGAGCAGCCGAACATGGACCTGAGCAACGGAATATGATTTCGCCTCAACAGCCGAAGAGGACTTCACTTGCCTGAACAACAGAACAGGACTTCAACTTATACAGAGAGTATTTGACACAGTGTGTTCTTGATAACACGGATTTATCTCTTGATAGTACAACCTTCCTATAATCTTCTCCTTTTGATATATATGTGTGTATGTGAAGAATATGAAAGTAAAAGAATTATTTTGTATGAACTTGAATGCACAAGAGTGTTAGAATCAAAGTAGATTAGAATAGAAAGAGTTAGATCAATTAGGTTAATCAAACTGATGATTCTAACATGTTTATATAGATTATAAAAAGGTGCAATTGTTCGTGAATAGTTATCAAAGTATATGGTCATATCTATTGATTAAAAGTCGTATCTCTTCATGGAAGAGAAGTGACTGTTCAGAAATATAGTCGTTATAGGAATTTCAGACGTCTGAAAAATAGAATTCAGACTTCTGAAATCGTTTACGTGCAAATCAGAAAGCAAATAGGTCATTTTGGACCTGATTCAGACGTTTGAATATTTTCATTCAGACGTCTGAATATTGTGAAACAATATTCAGGTTTCAGCATTCAGACGTCTGAATGAAGTTATTCAGACGTCTGAATTTAGCCTGTAACAAAAAATTACCATAGCTCAAATGGTTAGAGCATTTTCCTTCTGAACTAGTGACCCGGGTTCGAGTCCCGCTTCGTGCAATTTTTGAAAACTTGATTTTTCACTTAAATATGAATGTATATGTCTGTATACCATTTGGAGAAGATTTTAACATTTGTAAACTCTAGACACGACATTCCATGACTAATAATACTTTGTTTGTCACCTTCGTCTTGTCTCTATCATGACATAATAATAATTGTATAGTTGTTGTCATTAAAATCCAACAATTGAGGTTCTAACATTCTCCCCCTTTTTGATGATGACAACTATACAATTTTAAAAAATATTCATTCTATATAAAAAATAATATTAAATTGTTTAAAGCTCCCCCTAAGTATAACATCTCCGCCTAAGTATAATATCTCTCTCTATTAATATGCATATGAATTTCTCCCCCTTTATCATTATCAAAAAGAATGAGGGAATATAATAAATTATATAAAATATCTTGTAATAACGAGATAAACTCATTATTAATTATGAAGGAAAAATAAAATAGATTTTACCATATTTGCCGAAGTCCATATTTCATTGTAAGCACGTAATTCTATTAAACGTATGGAACATTCTTTAAAATTCCAAAATCTATCCTTTTCCTCTTGTTTCTCCGAGTACCTGCAAAAAATAATAATCATTTTCGGTACCCACTTATTATGTTAGGGTCCGGGGGGTTAGGTCTTAGGAAACCATACCCATTTGGGTGTGGTTGAACCTTTATAAATATAATTTTCATTATTAACTACCATATCAAAATAATCATCAATGTATTTTTCTCTATTTTTCCAATTAATGGGAACCCAAATACTTAGATAATTTTTATTCATATTTCTGGTCAATGACTTTGTAGAGAAATTATAAACATTATTGGTCATAGCAGTATTTGAATTTCTATAAAAATTGGATTTAGACTTTACTCGAAATTTAGTACTAGCACTAATATTTTTACTATATATGAAAGCGTATCTAGTGCTATTTCTACGATCAATTTTATTATATCCTAAACCACTTTTATCATGTAAGGGTCTTGAACTAGATAAAATCATGTTTAAATCGTTTTGACCTTTATTAAATTTTGTGACTTCAGTGTTAAGTTTATCAAATTTAGCTTTAAAGTCACAATTATTATTTTCAAAAGAAATATTACTATTATTTAAAATATCAATTTTCTCATTTAATTTCGGTATTCTCGCTTTTTAACGTACAGTTTTCATTTTTGAGAAGGAAATTTTGAGATTCTAAATTATCTAAAGAGGATTGTAATAAATCATTTTGTCTTTTCAAATCAAAATTTTCTTTTGAAAATTTTTCTCTCTCTTTCTCAAATATGGTGTTTTGTTCATCTAGAAAATCTGTAAGAGCCTCAAAATTATTCTTTAAAACACCAAGTTGATTTTCTAAATCTAACTTCTCATTTTTCAATTTCTCATTTTCAAGTTCAACATATTTCATCTTTTCTAAAATAATAAAATTAAGCTTTGAAATCTTATTGCTTACACTAACTAATTCATTATTATCTTTTACTGAAATTTGTAAATCAGAAAGTACCTTTTTGTAGTCTTCATTGGTGGCTTTGACAGGGATTTTGCCTGATGTATTTCGACTAGATCGTTTTCTGGCCATTATTCTATGATGTTGTGACGATCGATAGAATTCCAGGCTCTGATACGAAATGAAAATTACTATAGGATCGAGTAATATGGAATAGTATAAAAGCAGTGCAAAATAATAGAATAATTAGCAGATAATAGTAAATAATAAACGAGCACACCAGAGATTTTTATACTGGTTTGACTTCCCGTTCTACGTCCAGTCCCAGACTCCTTCTGGAATTTCACTAAAACAACAACCCTCACTTAACCCGGAGGAACAGGTCTATACAACCCCTGAGCAGCCGAACAGGGACCTGAGCAATAGAACATGATTTCGCCTCAATAGCCGAAGAGGACTTCACTTGCCTGAATAGCAGAACAGGACTTCAACTTATACAGAGAGTATTTGACACAGTGTGTTCTTGATAACATGGATTTATCTCTTGATATTACAACCTTCCTATAATCTTCTCCTTTTGATATATATGTGTGTATGTGAAGAATATGGAAGTAAAAGAATGATTTTGTATGAACTTGAATGCACAAGAGTGTTAGAATCAAAGTATATTAGAATAGAAAGAGTTAGATCAATTAGGTTAATCAAACTGATGATTCTAACATGTTTATATAGATTATAAAAAGGTGCAATTGTTCATGAATAGTTATCATGAAAGTATATGGTCATATCTGTTGATTAAAAGTCGTATCTCTTCATGGAAGAGAAGTGACTATTCAGAAATATAGCCGTTATAGGAATTCAGACGTTTGTAAAATAGAATTCAGACTTCTGAAATCGTTTACGTGCAAATCAGAAAGCAAATAGGTCATTTTTGACCTGATTCAGACGTCTGAATATTGTGAAACAATATTTAGGTTTCAGCATTCAGACGTTTGAATGAAGTTATTCAGATGTCTGAATTTAGCCTGTAACAAAAAATTACCATAGCTCAAATGGTTAGAACATTTGCCTTCTGAACTAGTGACCCGGGTTCGAGTCCCGCTTCGTGCAATTTTTGAAAACTTGATTTTTCACTTAAATATGAATGTATATGTTTGTATACCATTTGGAGAAGATTTTAACATTTGTAAACTCTAGACACGACATTCCATGACTAATAATACTTTGTTTGTCACCTTCGTCTTGTCTCTATCATGACATAATAATAATTGTATAGTTGTTGTCATTAAAATCCAACAATTGAGGTTCTAATAGTCACGTAGCATGGCTACTTCTTGTTTCGGTTCATTTGCATATTCCACCGCTCGACGAGGGAACGGGTCATCAATCCATTCCCACAAACCACAACCAATTGGAAAGTTATGGCATCTGTAGTGGCACCATCCAATGTCGTTTCCGCTTCGGATGACGTAATACGTAACCGACACCCCACAAACACATTATAGTAGTGGATGAGAGTTAACTTCCTGCACTATCTGAAAGCGTTCATTATGAACTTCCCAACGTTGCTGGGTGTTAGCAGGTACTCCAATCTCTGCTTCATATGGTTGGAGCCCTACCTGTTGTTCACATGCTGGTTTAATGTCGTCCTGAAGTCTTAGTTGGCTAAGATCTGTGACTCGGTTCGAATGTCCTCGTAGTGCTGTTCTTGATACTGGATAAGCCAATCCTCATCGGTTCTTAGGCTTTTCGAAGGCACGTAGCCTCCGACATCAGACTCAATAGAAGAAGGCCAGGATGGCATCGTTGTGAGATGTAAATGAATGTGAGGAAGGTGTAGATAGCAGTAAAGAAGGAGTAGATGATTGTTAAGAAGCTTATGTGTCCGGGTATGTGTATATATAGAAGGGAAGAGGGAAATGGCAAACTGGTAATTATGATAAGAAGAGAGAAAAGGAAATAACCCAAAATTAGCACAGAAAAACATGTTAAAAAATAACTGCCTATATAATTACATTTTGTCCAGTAGCTATTTATTATATAACTGTGGAATAGTAACTGCTTTTATAAAGGTAAATATTAACAGCTTATATATATCCATCTGTCCTATATAAATACATTTTGTCCATTAGCTATTTATTATATGAATACATTTACAGTGTTAGTCAAATAACATTATTTTGAATGTTGTTTTAGTTCATTTGAATCATTTGAATACAGTTTCAGTAATTCACATTTGCAAACAACACATAATTATAAAAAACAATGATGTCAATGCATAAACTGAATACAACGGATATATCATACAACACAAAACATGAACAATAACAATAACAATAACTACACAGAAACATGAATAATAATAACATCGGTACACAGACCAAATACCGTAGGTATATAATACATCAGACCAAAAAAGTAAATACATAAAGTGCATAGAAACGGAAATGAACTACAATACACAAGATCATCCATCTGTGCGTGGACGTCTATGACTTCGTCGGCGCCACTCCTCCTCATCACCTCCAACACTGCTCGGACCAGCTAAATGCCGATAGTACATCTGCATGTCCACAAATCTCTTGTGCACTTCCTCCAGCTGTGCCTTTAGTCGTGCTGCTTCCTCTGTCTACCGGCATAGCTCACCGTCGTAGTAGTCCAGGCTATGCCTATGCTTCATGTATCATGTATGTCTGATCCCCATCTACATGTCATATAGACCATGGTAGGATATCTAGGTAGGATCGGGGTAATGATCATGCGCTGGAGGATGATATATGTCAACATAGCGATCTGGTCCAATGGTAGGAACTGCCATGGTCCAGCCAAAGTGAGAAGCACCATGATCGGGTGCACGGTAACCCTGGCTGGGCTGAGTGAGATCCTCGACAACTGGGGGATGTATGCCATGTCGTATAGCGGATGGACCAACCAAATCTATCGCCATTGCATGTGTAATGATAATAGTGGAATCAGTGTAAAATCTACGCCAGAAGTCAACGTATGACTGACCGGTAATAACAAATCCCTCGGTCGACCACCAACCACCAACCACCTGCCCTCGCTAGGTCTAGCTGCTCTGATGGGAATCTTCATACAACGATAGGTACGAGGGCGTGGATCATCGGGAATAGCATCAAAGTCGTACAACTGTCTCCAACACCTCTCACCCAGAAACCAATATGCACCAAACGTCGAGGGATAAGATAAGAGTGGAAATCTCCTCCCAACTAGCATCCTAGCGATCTCTATAAAATCAATGCCAAAGGATACACTATCGTGAAATGGATGCCATATAATCTGGTGTTTGTACATCCTCAAATCATTCTGGTTTTGGGCAACCGAATACACATGGCGGGATTCATTATCCCTGGGCCCTTCTGTTGTCCGCGCACCAAAATGACAGATGGGGGAAAAAAGTAGACGCATCAGAAGTAAGAGTGACGAAATGAAAATTCCAGGATTACTCAAAATACCAGTACTGTAATAACTCCCAGAAACCAAATAATGAAACCTGTACATCTGAAATGGTGCACTGTATGTCGAGGCATTTGTATAGGTACACAAGAATAGGCGTACCCCACTCATATAAAATAGCATCGCTGTAATCGAACTCAGATGCGATCTCAATAAACCCAACCACCAGACTACTGCTCGATGTGCTAAAAAACAGGTTACCCATGAAGTATAGGACAAATAATCGAGCAAGCTCAAGATCATCATCAGGTGAGTAATGAGCGAGAATGCTGTCCATGGCAGCACGAATAGCACTGACTCTAATTGTAACAACCCGCATATTTTACGATTGTATATTTAAATATTTGATTTAAATGTAGAATCGTTAATCAGATTAAAGTCCGAAAAGCTACTTTTTGTAAACAGTCGAATTGGGACTCGAGACCACTTCCATTGAGTCCAAAACGGCGTTTGCGACTTTTTTGAGTATAAACGTCGATATGTTTGGAGTAAGTTGAATTTTGACATTTTCTATTGGGCTTGGGTTTGGGTTTCACCTCAATTCATTCTATAACCTAGTTCAGCCCTCTCCTCTCCTCTTCACTTCATTTCTATTTTCTTAAACACTCAAGCAAAACTGAAAATGGGGAGAGGAATGAGAAATTAGAAACTCCAAGCCCTAGTTTTCATTTGCAAAACTAAATTCTTGCTCCAAATTCAAGGAGAAGCTAAGGTAAGCATCCTCTTCATCTTCTCCAACTCATTCTCTCTTTAATTTCAGAAATTTCCTAAATCTAACTTAGGAAATGTTCTTCTTTTGAGCTTAGATTCAAGTTTCTTGAGTTGAGGTTGAAGAGAAGTTGATCTTCCTTTGCATTCAAGCTTCACCTTCATCATTTTTGGGTTTAAAGGTGAGATTTTTATCTCACATCTATGTCTATAGCTATCTTTGTTGTTAGGTATGAATTCCAAACACTTGTGCATATTCATTTGCTTTTGATTTGGATTGATTTGGTGAACATTTCAATTTTTGGTGTTTTGAAGTCTAAAACTCTAAAAATCTTGGCTTTGATGTTTGATCATGCTTTTGGTGGTGTATCGAAGAGCCTATAGGGCTGGGTGGCCGATTGGCATGAACCCTTAGCGCCCATTGCTCATCCGATCGCGATTTGGAAGAGTTTGCTCTTCACTTGAATAAGCTGAAAAACAGCCCCAGTGCCAGTCAGTCGACTGACCCTCTGCAGTCAGTCGACTGGCTGTAGAAACCAGGCAAATCTGGGACTGTCTGCAGAAACAGAGAGTCTCTGTTTTCTACAGTCAGTCGACTGGCCCCCTTCAGTCAGTCGACTAACTGTAGGAAATGAAACTCTCAGGTTTCTGGTTCAGTCGACTGACCCTCTGCAGTCAGTCGACTGACCTGCTTCATTTTGCCTATTTTGCCTAATTAGCTTGAGGATCCAACTTTTATCGATTCGTGACTATCCGATTTATTGTTATCATTTGTTATTGCCTTTGATGACTTCTTTTTCGGGATTTTTGAGAATGTCCATTTTGATGGAATTGGTATTGATTTCTTTGGAGTTAATTCACGTCTTCAAATGTGGATTTTGTGATTGATTGTTTCTACAATCATTTTGTGATTTGTCACTTCTAAATACAAAGGTTTCTATACTAGTAGTAAATATTAAAACTCTTTTACAAAGATGATTTCAACTCTATCTTTAATCCAAAGCTCTTTTATAAAACCGTTTTCTAATCTATTAATATATACAAACCTTTACCTCACTCGTATGAGAAAATCTAATTAAACGGCTTAGTAAAACAAGTGGTATGAAACTCTTGTGTTTACTTCGTCGGTTAATTCTTGGACTTGTTCGATTGAACTCTTGTGACAATTTTCGAGTGGAAATCTACAATTTGTTCGTAAATATTTAAGTTAAGCTAGTGGTTATGGGACATGAAGCTAAACTCATATATTTACTAGCTTAGTGTAATCGACACTTTTTATTGATCGATGATGATCATTTTGTGATTTAGACTGGCGATGTGCGATGTTTATTTGTCTACGAGGGAGACTAAACCCCGTTTTGTGGAACTTCGGTTCAATTTGGCGGGGTAGCGACCTGTGGTCTTCGGACCGTTTGTGGAGCTTCGGCTCAAAATTTATGGTTAGTGACCATGGAATAGCATTCCGTTTGTGATACACATGTTGGTGAGTTTTCATGCTCCCGTTTGTGATAGGCCTCCCCCTTTGTGATTTCTGGATTTCTATTTGATGATTTCTAGAATTTATGTTTCACCAACTTTTGTGATTGGCACTAATATGTTTGTCAATATTTGTAGTTTGGTGAATAAAATTAAGAATATGATATTCTTATTGGTGCTTTGAGATTCTTGAGATATTGTATGATTTTGTTGTTGTTTAAATCATATTTATCCTGGTATGATATTAATGTGATCATACGTCCTTATTATATCTCTGCTTATATCTCATTTATTTAATGATAATTATAGCTAGACTGATCCGTTTATTATTTTCTTATTAAATAATACTCGGGTCAGACCGAGATGTTACAGGTGCTTCTACTTGACTCCTAGTCTGGGATCATCTTCTGACTTTTGTCTAACTACACAGTTTTGTAGTTTTTGTTATTATACATTAGAGATAGAGACTCCTTGATGTATAATTATTCTTTTGTCTAGCACTTGTATCTATTCTTTTGTGATATTGTGGATCTTTTTGACCACTACTCTGATGTACACTATTATGTGTTATATTTATATTTGTTTCTGCCTTTGAGATATGAACATCTGTTACTAATTTATGATTATGCTTGTTTCTATATTTGTTTCCAAGGTCCACTTAGCCACTGTGTGGTAGCTTTGAGTTTGTATTTGATATGTCGGATTTCCTCTTGAAATGAAATGCATGTTATACTATCTGACATATCGGTACTCGCACAAAGCAATTACACGGATGGTCGCTCCTCAACAGCCTTATTCTTCATGCTAGTTGACGGCATTACTCCATAGTGTCCTTGGCTACCGTGAGCATAGAGGTGGGGCGTCACACTAATAGCTCCTCCTGCCAGATCTGACGCATCAAATGCGTCAAAATGAGGTAGAAGATCGTGAATGCGCTCAGGATCACGCAACCGAGCATCATCGAAAGGAAGCGGTGGAAAAGCAGCTACTCCAATGCTAATGCCGGTGAGCATGGAGAAATCAAGCAGTGTAATTCCCAACTCCCCATAGGGAAAGTGGAACGTATGGGTGGTTTTATACCACCGTAAAGCAATATCCGCGCACAAATGAACATCACCTTTTATAACATTATTGAGTCCTAGAATTGTACAATATATATCAAGTTAAATTACGGAGAGATAAATTAACTAGTTTATAAAAAATGGTTTGTTTGATTACCTAAGAAATGGTGGAATCTAAGCCCGTGTAGTAGTGCTACGACTCTATCTTTATTTTCCAAATGTTCATGAAAATATTTAAGGGTGTTCGCTGACGAACCCCGGGAACGGATATTTCACGACTGTTAAATTTAAATAAAGTTATACTATATACTTAAACTAACAACATATTGGAGTTATTTAAATCATATAAAGGAATACTTACAGCCAAACTCGTCTGTGTGCTGATGTGTACTTTACCATTTGGAAGTGCACGAAAGTTGGAAAGCATAGGTAATTTCGCCGCGCTAAGGTTCGGATCCTGAAATCCGTCAAGGTCGGCTAGTCTGGCGGAAATCTGCCTAACACCCCTGCGCGTCCTGCCTGCTCGACCACCCCTACGGCCGCCGTCACCCAGACGGCCGCCTTCCTCTGCGCCTCCATCCTGATTCTCGAGATTTTTGGCGGCTAATAGCAAATCTTCTATTCCTGACTGATCCTGATCCATCCCGTACAAGACGACATTCTGCTCCTAGCCGCTCTTACCTGCCATGCCGGCACCGCTGCTACTGCCTTCTTCGTGCATGAATTTTTTGGAGAAATTTTTAAGCAATCTGGACATCTTTTCAAGCGTGTATCTCAAAAATGGCCTTTAATTTGGCTTAAAACGATCGGATTTGGGCGTTTGGTGGTGGAAAATGAAGTGGATTTGGGTTTCTCTCGGTTGAAAACGAAATAGGAGATGGAGTAGCAAATGAAAGTGGTGGCGTTGGGTGAATTAGGTTATAAGTTTATAACGGCAAAGACTTCACCGTTATAAACTTATAACGGCAAAGACTTTGCCATTATAAATTGTTTTCTAAACCAACCCGTGGCCGGTTCCCCTCTCCTGGTTGTGCCGCCCGTTTTCTCGGTTTCTGCCGATGAGAGAGAATAGACTGAACAGAACAGCTTGTTGGTTATGGTCTTACTCTTGGATCGGTGAGTTTTTACGTACTGTTTTCTTATAAGGCATTCTTACATCATTACTATTTTTTCCCCAGTTTTACCATTATTCCAAATATTAGCATGAATCAACAATTAGAAGTTTTTTTGCTAGTAATTTGTTGGCTCCCTGTTGGTATTGGAATTCTTAAATCTCTGGATTAGTTTACACAGCTCAGTATAACATGATATGATTATTCCTAGTCTTGATTATTGAGCATTAGGACTTCATCTCCTGATTAGTTTATTTGCTTTGTTTTATACGATTTGATTACATAATTTTTGAAATGTGTTTGGATTGAAACAAATGGCATTAGCTTCATAATTTTAGTTGATTAAAACATAGTTTCGAAGATCAAACTATGAGTCAAACCGTGTTGGTGAAAGGTCAGAGGTCTAGTGGTTCAATCGGTCAGACCGTGAGAACCGTGTTGATTGTTAATTTTTATTTTATTGATTGAAATGTAATTATTTCAATTAATGTTAAAATTTAACTAATTATAATTAATATATTAAAATTTAAAACAATTATTTTTAAATATTTCGTAACAAATATTAATTGGAATAATTTTATAACACTTTTTTACCGTAAAATTGTAAAATTTCCTTATTTTTTAAGATTGAAAAAGTTTAATTCAACGATAATTCATAAAATGTACACTAAAAAAGTATTATGTCGTCAAAAATTGATAAGATAATTTAATAATTTAGTGGCTAAAGTTGTGAAATTATTTTTTAAATTAATTATGTGAAAAAATAAAGAATAATGCGATAATTTTTTCCCAAATTTGAAGAACCATGGGGTTAAAAAAGGTCGGTTTAGAGGGTGTTCAAATTTGAAGAGTAGGACCAGCAACAACAGAAGCGACAGCAGAGAGCCCAATTTTCTAAAGAAAGAGCCCTAGAATAAGAAGTGTACAACCAAGGGTATTCAAGGCAGAGCTATGCAGTTTGTTTCGATGGAAGTCCACCTGTCTATCATTTTTCACCGGGATTTGGCTCTAATGTCAAATGACTGGTTGATGTTTATGGAGGTGCGCAATTACGATATTCCTTTTAATTTATTTCCTTCAAAACAAGTAATGTTTAAATTTTCAAACTCTATATGTATGCATGCATTTGTAAATGTATTCTTTTGATAATAAACATAAAAGTAACTGCAACAGGGAGGAGGGTGCTACAGCAAGATGAAGAATATGTAGAGCACGAGAAAAACTTTAGAGGTTTCTCAAAGTTGATGCCAAATACTTTGTTTTCTCAGACTTTGGGTGTTGATTCTGATATAGTTAGGGACATGTTCTATGTGTAAGTATGCGATTTGTTACATATATCTAATGCGATAACCAATCTTGTTCAACACAAAAAGACATTTTATTTTTATTATATACTTGTTATATTGTGATATAATTAATTAAGTAATTAATTTAAAGTATATTAAATAAAAAATCCTTAAATGATATTTACGTGATAATAATTATAATGTGTTGTAATCAAGTAAACTTTATCACATTAAAACATAACATGTTTTAAATATTCGTAGTTGATATGTTTCGAGAAAGGATATCGATTCATCCTTTGAGACTAGAGTATGTAGTGCTTTCCAAATATTGGGTAATATATTACTCATGCTATTGGAGACAACAAGATATTACATACTGATAATTATTGAATAACTGTCGAATGACTTAATTGAGAGTTCTATGTTATTTAATATAACTAAGGTCAAATAGATAATCTCGAAGTGACGATGTTACATAGTTTCCTCAATTTAATAATACAGTGAAATGTTAATGTGTATACTTCACTTTAATTATACTTAAATCATGGCATGACATCTATCGAACGAATATAGTTAGGTCTGAGTTGAAGTATTGGAAGTGAAATACTATTCAATAGAGAATCATTCTTCTCAGTTATAAGAGGTTAGTATCACAATCAATTTTAGTCAACTCAAAGTTAAAGTTTCTGGTCAGAGTAATACGATCAATAATAATTGTTTTATTGAATCAAAGATTTTGTGTTTGGACTTACAAAGTTGAACGTGGACGATGTTGAAATTTTGGCTAAAACCAAAATTTATAAATCCTAATGTGATATGATTTTGATGAAGAGAATTAATGTGAATAATCAGTACTACCCATTATCAGTTATAATAATTTTTTTTGAGAAAAATGAGCGATTCTCCGGAGTATGAGAGCATTTATATAATTTTATTCTACACTTAAAAATGAAGCCGTCAACAAGCTTGGTAGGTAGCGATACCCCCTTACAATGTAAAAGGAAAAAAAAGAACCATCCAAATCCTAAGTGCAAAAATGAAAAGTAAACTGAAGTGTCGAAAATAATAGGAGGATCGTTGGTGATATCAATCAAAACTCTAGCATCCAGTGATGGACAGGAAGCACAACAGTGGCCTATAGAAATGTTGCCTCCCTAAAATATCCTGGACTCTAGCCCAAAAACAACAATCGATCACAACAATTCTACACTCAGTCTTCATCTGTGCATGTATTCCAGTCTTCTATAGCCACCATAACTGAAAAGCTCATCGAAAACATGAGACGAGCACATATATATGTATATAGATACAATTTTGTATACATATATGTGAAAAAAGCAAAAGGAGGCCACAAAGCACTAAGAAATTAGTTGTCTAACAATAGTAAAGCATTTGAATAGTTGTCTTCGTTAGAAGTGTTTATTAGGTCATTGCATACGGTTATGTTGTGTCTCC
This sequence comes from Allium fistulosum, assembly GCA_030737815.1. Lineage (NCBI taxonomy): Eukaryota > Viridiplantae > Streptophyta > Magnoliopsida > Asparagales > Amaryllidaceae > Allium > Allium fistulosum. The sequence continues at coordinate 1,262,645,754 of CM060901.1, forward strand.
ATTTGTTATAATTAATTTTGAACTTCAAAATATCAATGCATCTTTTTACTTGTTGAATGAATTCCCTAAAGGAAACATTATTGGCATTTTATAGCTAGGATTTGAAACTTAGTTATAACTAAAAGTGCAATAGCACAAATAAGATTATCAAATGGGACGTAAGCATTGTTAAACATGCTTTGGGTTTTTCAAACCATAGAGACCAAGAAGAATGGTGAATATAGTATCAAGTAAAATTCTGTAATCTTTAGCGTACCAAGTTCTAAAATTGTTCTAGTAATAGTCGTAGTTAAAATCAGAGTTAATAATGTTCAAGTCAAAGATTTTAAGAGTGTTTACGATGATAAAATTAGTTAAGGACACTTATAATATAATAATTATATTTTCTAGGTTTAAGTTGCAAAAGATGAATTTTTTTATCTATAAACAAATTCTTTTTCTTTAAAAATTCAGGTGTGTTTAATTCCCTATGCAGGATTAACCATATGTGCAGCCTTGCTGTGGGTGGAGCCATGACTTTCCAAACATGTTTGAAAATATATGGCATGGTCCCTGAGAAATTTAAAAACTTGTAAATTGAGCTTGTGGAGTATTCTTTGCTTTTATTCCAACATATTTATGTCTCTCTCGTCATCTAAGTTATAATATGCTAGCTTGGTACAAATTAAAACAAATTGGGTTATGGTAATATCTTTAAGTGCGTGGTTGAAATTAAATTTCCATGGATATTGTTTATGAAAAATAAACCTCCGAAATTAAGGCATTTTTGAAATCACAAATATCATAAATCTCTTTACACTCAACTCTAAGTGGTATAGCGAAAATTCAGCAATCGTGCCAAAACGACATGATGTTACCTGAATGATCTATGTTCTTAATACCTAGGTTAAAAGTTTTTAAGGATAGATTTTCAAAAGTGAGACATGTTGTTGGGGTTAGAAGTGATATGGTGGAGGTTATGTAAGGTACCATAAAATAGATCCAAGATAATTTCTTTCCGGATAAGGTTTTATTATTATCATTAAATTTTCAAAGCCATTTTCCTAATAATGACACATTGAAATTATGCAAGTTTATAATTCCTAGGCCTCCATCTCGTTTGGATTTACAAACTGTTTTTCAATTAACAAGACACTGATTCTACTATAGAAATGATCTCCATCCCAGAGGAAATTTCTTCTAATTATATCTATTTTGTTAATTACTCATTTTGAAAAAAGATAAAAGACATTCATTATGTCGAGAGAGCTGAAAAGAATAGAATTTATAGAACGATTCTCCCAATTCTAGATAAAAATCTGATGTTTCAATTAGATAGTTTTTTATTAATTTTAACAACTATTATATGTCAATCTTCTCTTTTTAGCTTCATTGGACTATTCACAAAACTCAAGTAATATATTGGAAATTTTATGATTAAGCGTATTGGCAATAAAATGTTTGGCATTATTAACTTCATTTAAGACTAGTACCGACCTCTTGCCAAAATTAATTTTATGTCCCAAAAACATTTCAAAACAATATAAATAAATTTAAGGCTCATAATGTGTCGGGGTAAATGAGAAGCAAAAGCATGGTATCTTCAGCAAAATGAAGAAACGAATGACCATTCACTGGTAATTTCATTGCCTACATTGAAAAAAGCACCATTTATAATGGATAACTTAATGATCATAGTGTTAACCCACCTTTTGCTAAGGTAGTAGACAAGCGGATTTAACCCAACGGACTTCACGATTATCAAAGCCGATGGGTCCAGAGCGATGATTGTAGGACCCAGAAATCATGTACAGATTGTAGTATCAAGTCGAGATTGAATGAAATTGATAGATATGTAAGGCAGAATGTTCAAAGTATGGAATATAGCTTAGCAAACGAAAGGGATCAGAATCCTCGATCTAGAGGGATCGGTATACTTCAATTCTTAAAGAAGGGTTTGGCATTTTAGATGGATTGACATGCTTTATTGAAGAGGATGGATCGAAAGGCTTCATAAAGGATTGATCAACATGATTAATTAGGAGGGATCAGCGTGCTTCAGCTTATGAAGGAGGGATCGACATGATTAATTAGGATGGATCGGCGTGCTTCAGCTTATGAAGGAGAGATCACATTATTAATTAGGAGGGATCGGCGTGCTTTAGCTTATGAAGGAGGGATCAGTGTAGTTGATTAAGAGGGATCGGCGTGCTTTATTGAAGAAGATGGATCGGCAGGCTTCATTTAGGAGGGATTGGCATATACCAAAATGAAAGAGCGTTCATGCAGGAAACAACCCATATCTTGAGTTCTATTAATCCAATCAGCATCAAACATATAGGCTAAGTATAATACAATATGGAAAAGCTCCCCTAGGGATCACATGGCATTTAGAAGAAGTTGGAGGGATCAGTACCTATCCCTCCATATGGATCGGCAGAAATCAGGATTTAAACAACACCACTTCACAGAAAACACGATATCTCACAAACCGTAAGTCGAAATGGCACGGAATTTGGAGGGCAAGTAGCTAAAATCATAGGAAACCCTCCAGTGGGATCGCACCTCATTTAGACACCAAAATAGGTGTCGGTACCGATCCCTATTGTGGGCCCTGATGGGCCTGGCAATTTTTGGTGGCCTCGTCTTGGTCTTCCAAACCTTCTATCAAAATTTAAGCTTGATCTATGCACGTTTTCCCCTATAAATACAGCAGGCATGACATCAGAAAAGGTATCTTCTTTCTACTTCTCTTCATCTTCTACCTAGGCTATACTCTGGCGATTTTATTCTTGAATTTCAGGGATTTGTAACTGTAATCAGCAGTATAAATTAATAAAAGGAAAATCTTTGGAGTGGATGTAGGCCGGAGTCAGCCGAACCACTATAAATCTGTGTTTCTGTTTACTTGCTTTCTGATTGTTTTAATTTTGTTCTTCCTTTATTTCTCTTCATATCTTTGTTATCGGATTAGATATTGGTGCTTTCATACAATTGGGTGTTGGTGGTCAATTTTTACACCAACACATAGTGAACATGTCCGTTGCTAAGTTAAATAATAAAGGCGACAATGATTTGCCTTGTCTTAAACCACATTTAGATTGGATTTTATTACCTAGAATACTATTAACCATTATACCAAAATTTTCGTTTTTGAGCAAGGCAATTATCCAACCTAACCATCTGGAACTAAAACCCCCAACAAGTAGTAAATATTTTAGGAAAGCCCAACCAATCAAATCAAAAGATTTGGCGAAATCAAGTTTTAAAAGTGCACATATACTATTATTTTTACAATAGCAGTTTATAAATTCTTAGACCATAAGGATGTCATTAGTGGTGAAGCTACCTTTGACAAAAGCGGGCTGTGTAATATCGATTAAATTGTTTGTTTTAGTGCTTAATTTATTTGCTAAGGCCTTTGAAGTTATTTTAAGAAAATGGTTTATTAATGAAATAAGCCCAAAGTCTTTTAGCTCTTTCGCGTTCACTTTTTTGTGAAAAAGAATCATTGTAACAGAGTTAAATATACCTAATTGTAAATTACCACTATAAAACTCATTAAACATTATAATTATGTCATATTCTAAAACATGTCAGAATTTCTTGTAGAATAAAATAGGAAATCCATCCGGTCAAGACGATTTATCCCTTGGCATACCATCTATGGCCCCAATGATATCCTCCTAGCATTAACTCTATGATTTATGGTAGATCCAAAAATATCTTTGTAGTAGTTAATGAAGGCGCTACTAAGCTTATGTTGATAAAAAATATCCATATTTTTAATAAGCAAGGAGTATATATAGTTACTACGCTTGCAATCATTAGCCATTCTATGATTTTTTTTTTTCGTTTTTGGTATCCCCGTCCATCCCCTGGACCCGATCCGAGACATTTGCTTCCATATTATTTTCTCTTGCATAATGACTTGTGTAGCTCTTCTTTAAGGTTTAAAAGAATGTTTTTTTCTAAAATGTACCAAGTTTTAGATTCTTCTAGCTTGTTTAATTTTAGAATTTCTGAAAGTAAACTTTCTTTTTTAATCTTGACATTGCCAAAAACGTCACCATTCCACTTTCTAAGGAACAATCTATTGTCCCTAAGCTTTTTGATGAATTTTTTTTCTATATCGCCTGAATATCTAATAGTATCATTACTCATATAGAGCCATTTATTGGAAACTAGGCTAGTAAAATTACTTTCTAGTAGCCACATCATTTCGAATCTAAATGATCTATGAATTAGGAGTAGGTTGTTAAGAGAGAATGATGGGATAATGGTCCGAGTCCACAGCTAAAAGCCTAATAACATGCAATACTGGGAATCTGTCTTCCATTTCTTAGCTAATGAAGAAATGATTGAGAAGCGCCATCAAAGGGACGTCTCTTGAATTCAACCAAGCGAAACACCTTTTAGTCATTGGTAATTCAATTAAATTACCATGAGTAATAAGCCATTCAATCTCCTCAATAGTAGAAATATCGCATTCTCTAGGCGAGCGCTCCCCTAAAAACTTGGTCACATTGAAATCTCCTCATACTACCTACTGTCTTACGGTAAGAGACCTAAACTCTAGACATACTCTTCAAAGAGCCCTTCTATCAATATTATAATGCTTTCCATAAAGATTAGTAATATTTAAAAGGTTTTCATCTTTAAATAGGTGAAAACAAGGTGCATCAAGTGGGCATTAATCACCGATTGAATAAGCTTAACATGGTTACGCTTCCAACCAGTTATTAAACCTTCCGAGCTACCCTAGCAGGGAGATAAACCCAACTACTAAGCTAAACCCCTTCCAAACTTCTATAAAAGTGGTAATCGAGACGATTTATTTTAGTTTCTTGTAATAATGCTATGTCGATGTTATTATCTTTTAAAAAAGATCTAATTTTATTGCATTTGCTAATATCGTGCAAACCCCTAACATTCCAGCTAATTTATTTTATGATCTAAGTGGATGTTACTTTTTCGAGCTCTTTACTTCTAATGTATTCTATATTAGAATATTCTAAATCTTGTCCTCCTAGCTAAGTCAATCATAGAACTAATGGGTAAATCGTTTAAAATAGTAGGATAGTAAGTGCTACCTAAATGGACAGCCGAACTTGAGCTAGAGTCCAAAGCTCTAGTAATCAAAGCTAAAGATGCACGATGTAGCTGAGCACTTTATCTAACCAAGCTGGGAAGGTCAATGTTTAGAGGCAAGCTTTGCGGCTGCAACCAGCCGTGGGCCTGAAAACAGATCTGAACTCAAGGTGTCGTGCACTGCCACCTTGAATGTGTGCTATGGATCGTGTAATATGGAAATATGATAATACAGAGTATAGTGATGATAGCTATACGGTAAAAAGTGCGGAATATAAAAGCAGTATAGTAAAATGACACCAAATATTTTATACTGGTTCGTAGCACTGTACTACATCCAGTCCCAAACTCCTTCTGGAATTTCACTAAAACAATAACCCTCACTTAACTCGGAGGAACAGGTCTATACAACCCTTGAACAACCAAACAAGGACCTGAGCAGCAGAACAGGATTTCGCCTCAACAGCCGAAGAGGACTTCACACGCCTGAGCAGCAGAACAGGACTTCAACAAATACAAAAATAGTTTTGACTTTGTGTGTTCTTAATAACACAGATTTGTCACTTGTAGTACACCCTTCCTATAATCTTCTCCTCGAGTATAAATATATATTTGAAGTATATGAAGAATAGAAAGGTCTAGTATTGCTTTAATGCAGAATATTTGAAAGTGTATTGCAAATAGATAGAAGAGCAAAGATCAGAGAATTAGATTATGATTCGGTGAGTTGAAATGAAGTTGGAGTTTGTATTTATAATAGTTAGAAAGCTACGACTGTTGGTGAAGAGTTTCGATCGAAGTGTTGCATTTGAATCTTTTCGTTGAATGTTCGCAACTCTTCACAAAAGTCGTGTCCTTTCAAAAAAATATTGTTGTTGCAGAAATTCAATCAACTGGACTACAGGGTCAGTCGACTGAATATTCAAACAAATTTAAATATTCAAATTCATATAAACGTGCACTATGCATGTTGCACATTTTACACAGTGTCAGTCGACTGGTAGCCCGAGTCAGTCGACTGACCTCGTGTATTATGTGCAATATGCATAGTTTGCACATATATATATATATATTGCTTTCAAACTTTTATAAATTTATAATATGCTTATATATTTGTATAAAAGAGTGATAAGAATATATAAGTTTATAGATATACGTAACTAAGGAGAGATTTTAACAATATTGACCTAAGACTTAAAACGATAAAAATATAAAATTGATGCATCGGTTTTTTAAGTCTTGTCTCCTTGTAGTATATATTCTCTTTTTGCCGTAGCAGTCGTCAAATCTGTATGTTATAGATGAAAGCTTTGTGTCATGAATCAAAACCAAGTCTCAACATTCTCCCCCTTTTTGATTGATGTATACCTGTAAATAGATATAGATTTCGACTGTATATAAAAGAACATAAATACGTACTCCCCCTGAATCTCTGACGCTCTATATCCTGCATTGTTATTAGTAGCAATAATATTTCTCCCCCTTTGTCATCGACAAAAAGGAATAAGTAATATGATATTATAATGTGAAAGATAATAAAGCAAAGAACAATCATCCACATAGTTAATATCCATAGACAATAGTGTTCAAAAGCAAATAAACTAGGATGGCCATTTAAGTACAAGCCATATAAATTAACACAAATGTCTTGAGAAAAAGAAAAATAAACATCTTACTGCATTGGACCCTTACCCCTACCACCATCTCCGTCATTACCATCATCATCAGTACTAGCTTGATCGTCCGAAGAAGAAGAAGAAGACCATGTGAATACGGGTTGCTCACCCGGATCACCTATAGTAGAAGTAGATGTACCGGAAGAGCACGATATAGCTTGCCATAATTTTGTGAAAAATCCTTTGACTTTATCGAGCTTCTAATCAACTTTGAGAATGTTTGATTGAAGTATTTGTTGATTACGGCACATGATATTGATAGCCTCACGTGGTTGAAGACCTTCGTTCGGAATTATAATATCTTCTTGTTGATAGTGAGTGGAGCGTTGTCGAGAAGGTCTTTGAGATGGCTCGCCATGTTGTGGTTGGACATGAGTTGTTTGCCTTTTGGTCCATTCCTCAAAGGATATTATAGGAGGGGGTCGGGCTACTGGTAATTTCATTAAGGCTAATGTCCGAGCGTTCAAACAACCAACGGTTGAAACCGGAGAATCCGGTTCCGGAACTTCACATGCTTTGAGAAGGCGCATTATATATTTGCCGTGGTAAATGATATTCATCCGTCCGTTGTTAAAGCTCAGAAATTCGTCAAGTAGTAAACGGAGCCAATTTACTTTGATGTTCCCAAAAATAGCATACAAGGCTTTAAAATTATTTTCGTATACAAGTTCATAACTCCCGGTTCTAGGAGTTATTGTTTTCATTAAAGCTCGGTGAATAATTCGTGCCTTTGGTCGTAAGGACATTGATTTTAATTGACGCATATTGTCTTCAAGAAATAAATGGCTTACGTGATTTCGAACAACTAAATCAACATCAATAGTAGCCAACTCAACTCCATCATTTTCTGTTTTTAGAATATGAGCCATGCAGTCTAGAGAAAAGAAAGCGGGCTTACCACATACGAGACTCCATATGCAATCTTCCCGATTTGGAACATCTTGATGACCCAAGTTGGGATTGGCGTAGAACAACTTAACCATTATGTGGTTGATTTTATATTTATTGTCATCGATATCAATTAATGACTCTAAATTGGTACGTCGGGCTAATTCTTGAATATGATAAGGTGAAAAATCATGGAATTTGACGAAGGAACCTTCGAATATTCTTGAATTTTGCATCCTTCTCCATCTCTTCATTGCGGTGTCGTCAAATAGCCATCGCTGAATTTGTTCATTAGAAGGAGGTTGAGACGAGGAGGAGGCTTGACCTTTTCGTTTTGGTGCCATTTGATTTTGATTTTGAGGAGAAAAAGTTGATTTTTAGAGAGCTTAGGGATTGCTTAGGGTTTTGAAGATTTTGAAAAACTGAATTGTAAAAGAGGAGAGAAGGTAAAGTGATAAATAAAGGGGTAAAAATGGTTGGTGAAAAGGTAAAAACCTGTCAGATCTATGGCTCAGTCAACTGGTGCAGGGCTTCAGTCGACTGAGACTGAAGGTTTTGAATTTTCGACCTTCTAGTCCAGTCGACTGAGACCCTGTATCAGTCGACTGGTCTTTATATAATTTTGTAAATGTTACAGCGTCAGTCGACTGGTGCAGAACTTCAGTCAACTGAAGCTGAAGGTTGATTATTTTCAACCTGCTGGACCAGTCGACTGAGGGCCTGCAGTAGTCGACTGGTCATGTTTATAATTTAAACATTTTGAAGTGTCAGTCGACCGTTTTTCAATTCCAGTCGATTGACCTGTAGATTTTTGCACTTTGAATAATTTATACAATATTTAATGTTTATATATTTTTTTAGTTTAACTTTATTTTGTAATGAAATGTAAATAATTTTTATTTCATTGCACGGGAAATAAATTTATTTCAGATATATAAACGTACAAATAAGTAGAAAAAATATATTAAACATACAATGAAAGAAGTTATTAAGAAGTATGATTATTTCTTTGGATTCGGTGTCTTGACTTCTTTCAGCTGTTTACGACAAATGTTCGAAGCTTCGTTGTGATCCCATGAATTTGGTGAGTATGGGGGTCGTGGAGGAGACGAAGTCGAAGGACGTCGGATCGGTGAAACGACATTTTCGTCTATAGGGTGTGACGAAGCCCCGCAGAATTTCATTGCAATATGTTCAATTATACCTATACGTATGGAGTTAATTTTCAGCTCATAATACATCTCCCGTTGAAGCATTAGAGACACCTGTTGATAATGATGGAGATCGTCGATTTTTTGTTTTGTGTTTGGTGAGATATCAACGGTCTTTTCCCTTTTTTTTGTCCGGCGTGTATCCGGTATGGTAAACCGATGAAGGTGAACCTTTGTGGTTTGGTGTCTTTGGGGAATTGGGTGTGGCAATGATTTCAATAGAGTCGGTAGTGGAGGAGGTTGACACTTGGAAAAGTTGCTGTTGATTGAATTTTTTATTTCAGAGAATCGAATAATGTATTGTTTTTGAGTGCAAAGGAATATGAGAGTGTACCTATTTATAGTTGTAGGATTTGAAGTGATGGATTATATTAATTCTAGGCTAAATGAATGTAGAGTCAGTGAATTTCCATTGGCTGAGGTTAATCTGATCAATTATAATATTTATAAAATTAATAATGTAAATTATATAAATGTGACATAAAAATCATATGATAAAATGGCCATAATAGACTAGTACAGAAAACATTAATAGTTCAGGTGGTTAAGAAACTTGGGCTATTAACATTTTTATTTATATATCCTTACTCGAAATTATCCCTAGTTCACGTCGTAATTTTATAAACGTATTTTCTAATAAAGGTTTTGTAAAAATATCTGCTAACTGATTTTCCGATGGTACGTAGTCTAGATTTATTATATCTTTTTCTATATTATCACGTAAAAAGTGATGTCTAATATCTATATGTTTAGTTCTCGAGTGATTTACAGGATTTTTAGATAAATTAATTGCACTAGAATTATCGCAGTAAATTGTTGATATTGATAGATTAATTCCAAAATCTTTAAGTATCTGTTGCATATAAATTACTTGTGTGCAAGCTAGTGCCGCAGAAATATATTATGCTTCACAGGTTGATAGTGAGACACAGTTTTGTTTCTTGCTAAACCATGATATTAATGATTTACCAATGAAGTGACACGTACCGCTTGTACTTTTTCTATCTGTTCATGATCCACCGAAATCAGCATCACTGTATGATACTAACTCGAATGAACACTCTTTTGGATAGAAAAGTCCGAAGTTTGTAGTTTTACTAAGATAACGTAGTATGCATTTTACGGCTCGTAAATGTGATTCTTTTGGGTCAGCTTGAAATCGTGCACATAGACACACACTCATCATAATATCTGGTCTACTTGCTGTTAAATAAAGTAGAGATTCTGTCATACTACGATATAGTTTTTGGTCTACACTTTTCCCATTTTCATCTTTATCAAGATGTGTTGTTGTGCTCATAGGTGTTGGTTTGGCAGAAGTGTTTTCCATTCCAAAACGTTTGATAAGATTATTACAGTATTTTTCTTGATTAATAAAAATTCCATTTGAAACTTGTTTTACTTGAAGTCCTAGAAAATACGATAATTCTCCCATATGAGACATTTCAAATTCTCTAGTCATTATTTCAGAAAATTCTTTACATAATTCATTATTAGTTGAGCCAAATATAATGTCATCGACATATATTTGAACTATTAATATATTATTTTTAGAATGTTTTATAAATAATGTTTGATCTACTTTTCCTATTTCAAATCTAGAATTAATTAGATAGCTTTTAAGACGTTCATACCAAGCACATGGTGCTTGCTTTAATCCATATAAAGCTTTCTTAAGTTTATATACATAATCTGGATATTTTTCATGAATAAATAAAGGAGGTTGTTCAACATAAACATTTTCTTTAATATAGCCATTTAAAAATGCACTTTTAACATCCATTTGGTACAGTTTAAAATTATTAAAACATGCATACGCTAATAAGATTCGTATTGCTTCAAGTCTAGCAACTGAAGCAAACGTTTCTTCATAGTCTATTCGTTCTTCCTGATTATATCCTTGTGCTACTAATCTTGCTTTGTTTCTAGTTATATTTCCTAGTTCGTCTGCTTTATTTTTATAAATCCATTTAGCTCCTATAACGGTCTGATCGGTCGGCCTGGGTACTAGTTCCCAAACTTCATTTCGTTCAAAATGATTTAATTCTTCTTCCATAGCAATAATCCAATTTTCATCGGACGATGCTTCCTTAGTATTTTTAGGTTCTATGGTAGAAAGAAAAACTAATATAAGTTTATATATATACGTAACTGATGAGAGATTTTAATAATATTGACCTAAGACTCAAAACGATAAAAATATAAAATTGATGCACCGGTTTTTGAAGTCTTGTCTCCTTGTAGTATATATTCTCTTTTTGTCATAGCAGTCGTCAAATCTATATGTTGTAGATGAAAGCTTTGTGTCATGAATCAAAACCAAGTCTCAACACACCTTTAGTAGAGCTCTAACAAAAAATGCCCGAACCTACACCTGTCGTCCCCTCCCCTTGCACTTTGTAATAGAAATCCCCATCCACAATGGTATCAACATCTCTTACCAACCTAACCTGGCCGAAATAATCCACATTTAAACCAAACCCCACCTCTATTTCATCATCCTGAACAAGCACCTATTTTATCCGGATTAGCACCTCCGGTCAACATATTATTCGTATTACAGTCACTGCGTTTTGCAAGAGTATCCACGTTTGAACCCCATTCTCCATCTCCTGCTGAATTGTCATCCACATTTGCACCCTGCTTCTCTTATATATCATCATCTCCATCCCATACATAATTTCCACCAAAGTGACATTTTCTTGCCACACAAGTAACCGCTTCCGATCCTTTACCCAGCCCACCCATGTCCACTTCCATGATGCCACCTTCACCATCCCCATCATCAACCATCGTCTCCTTGCACCTCTAAATACTATTTACTAGTATAATTTGTACGACATGAGCCACTACACAACATGCATCACTTTCACTTGAATCCACAACAGCATCTCCCAAAACAACCTCCATTCCTACCGTCTCATCATTCGTCACAATTACACTTACATCAGAATCTACATTTGCATGACATGAAACACATCCACACGCCTCTCTTGTACTTGCACCAGGATATGCATTTGCATGACATGATAATGATGATATACAACTACAAACCTTACCTACACCTGCTTGACATGACACACATCTACATAACTCACCTGCCTCTGCATCTGTAACAACAAGTGACTCACCTTCAACAATGCCAATCCCCAGAACCACTGTTGTACTGATTGCTTCTCCCACCAAACCCCTTATCGTTTCACCTTCATCACCTGTACCCATGCACTCTTTCACCATCCTAAATTCAGCTACATTAATCTCAAGTACCCCTCCTTTCCCGAAAGCACAATGATGCTCAAGCCCGAAATACATAGCTGTGTATTCTCCTCATACTCTACTGCATCGCCAATATCAATACCATCTTCAACTTTGTCTTCTAGCAAGGAGAAGTAAATATAGGCATTGAAGCACGCTAGAGGTCATTCACTAGGTTGCATGTAATCATTGAATTACCAATAGCAGTAGCAGATCAAGTCAACAATGGTTGAGCCATGCTTGGGATTGATGCATCATGATACAGCGAGTCTGATAGCTCATCAAAGTATAACGAACCCACTGGAACTCTTTTTAGCATTTCTTCAAGTAGGGGATCTACCTCTATGATGCTAGCAGTTCTATGTATATTGCCTTTCCCTACATTATCATTATTGAACACTAATTCAGTATGAATCACCTTTGGAATAGAGAAAAGAATAGGATTAGAATAATCCATAATTTTTTCAAGAAGAGCCATAGCTTCCTATTTGAGATGCCAATGGGATCCAATCAGTAGCTTTCTCAATCGAACAAACTTGAGTGCAAAATGTGTAAGCAATAAATTCAGTCAAAATGTCATACCACTACCTAAGATGACATGTGAACGTAAATATTCAAATTATTTGATATTAACCGCGGGCTAAATTTACACTTTTGAGTCGCAAAACCAAAATGATAAATAATCTGAATAAACCACATGATCTAATTGATTTATAGCAGCTGTAGATTAAGTAAATTAATTAATATTAGTGAAATATTAGTTAATAAATTTTATTTGATATTTGAATACCATTAGTACTTAATAAATTGCATGTATAAAAGTTATAAATGAACGTATCGATATACGATATCGACAAAATATTAAATTAGATATAAATGGAACAAATGCAGAATCAATTTGGAAATTTTTGAGGCCCACTACACCTCTTTCTATAGTCGACCATATATGGTGGAGGGATGATTTGATGAGATTTAATTGGAAATTAAATAGGGAAAGTTTTAAAGGAGGGAATTGAAAGGCTTTAATGTTTTCTTTAATACATATTCTCTCTAATTCACTCACTATTATTCTCACCTGCCAAAATTTTCTCTCTTCTTTCCATCAAGCAATGGTCGAATTTTTTATCGTGATATAGGGCTAAAAATTTCAAAATCTAATACAAACTAAATCAGTTTATCAAAGGTGGTTTATACCTCTTGACCTTTGCAACATCTAGAGGTTGATTCAAGAATCTATGAGGTTTTGATGCATCATTCAAGGTGTGATTTTTGGCAACATTACAAGATAATTATCCAATTTAATTTATTTATGATTATTCATATGTTTGGATTCCATGTGATTTATTTGGTTTTTTAATTGTTCATCTTACGATAAGTAATTTAAACCCTTTTATGCTCATCTCTATTGAAAGTATGTCAAATTTATTTAAGGCAAATTCTATTCATGCACCAAAATTTCTTAATACTTACCATTATTTTCTTACAAAAATATATTATGAAAATACCCTTTTTTCTTATTGTAGTTTTTTGATAGTTTTCATTTAATCTATCAAATTAAGCTTAAAATTAATGAAATTTGGTTCAATATATATATTTTGATGAAAAAGTTAATGATTATTTAATCATGAAACCGAAAATTTCAATTAGCACAACATTCATAACTAATTGTTGTAATTTAAAAGCGTTTATTTTTTTTCTAAAATGAGAGTTAATTTTTTTGAAATTGAGAAATTTTTGAGAAAATTAAATAAGTTCCAATATTAGAGAAAAAAATAAAGTTCATTTTTTAAATTTTAACTTAATTTAGTATAAGGTATTTCTTATTTTGTGTAAATAAGTCTTAAGTATGAAAGAGGGAAGATAAAAGAAGATGAAAATAAGGGTAATTTTTTAAAAGACATGGTGTATGTAAAGTAATATTTGATGTATAGTAGTTTATTATATTTATTGGTGTACAATTAGCAATTGGTGGTGTATTAATAGAATGACCCTTTATTTAATTCAAGTCAACTTTTTCCCTTTATCTCTTTTCTAAATATGTTCATTATATTGATATGATTTAGACATTCTTTCTCCTTTTTCATTCTATAGTCATTCTCTATGTTGTTTTGATGTGAATATTCTTTCACGAATCTACATATGCCCAAGTTGTCCAAAATCCTTATTACTTTTCTTTTTGTTGTTTTAAAAAGAAAAAAACTAATTTCGATTGGAAACTAACTTTGTAATATTATACTATATATATTTATGTTTAAATCATTCATGTTTGTATTGATAACTAATTTGTTTTGTTACATTAATTGATGTTTTGAATACAATTGTTTTGAGTATTGTTTTCATAAATTAAAAAAGGGATTTTTTTGTATTTATGTGTGGAATTTTGTGTAAAATCCAACATCTTTATTTCCCTTCTAAATTTGAAATACTGTATAAAATTCTATATCTATTGTTGCTCTTCTAAATTAAATGTTTGTTTCAATATTGTTACCTTTAAGTTTTAACAAATCCACAGATATAGATATATATTAGATGTTTATATAAATAAGTTAATTTAAGATCTAAAACATCACATATCATTTTATGTATCTGGATGTTCCCTTAATTCAAATTAATAAGATGGATCCTATACATTAATGTAAGGGGCTTTGCGAGGAAGGTCCCTATTTCTGATGTTATTGCAAGAAAAGTCCCTATAGCAAAGAGTATGTAAACTAGGTCCTTGTTTTTTCAAAATCAGAAAGCACAAACTAGCTTGCGCTTTTCTGATAGAAAATGCAAGTTAACTTGTGCTTTTCAAAAAAATTAAAATTTTCGAAAATTTCCAAATCAATAAGCGCAAACTAGCTTGCGCTTTCCTGATAAAAAGCACAATTTAACTTGTGCTTTTCAAAATTTAAAAATAATAATTCAAAATTAGAAAAGCACAAGTTACCTTGCATTTTCTGTCAAAAAAGTGCAATGCACCTCAAAAATAGGGACCATTTACATATTCATTTCTATGGGGACTTTTCTTATAACAACTTTAAAAACAAAAACCTATAGCTCTTTTCTTGTTAATGTAATTCTTGATTTTAAATCTTTCCCAAATAGAAAGTTAATTCATTAATTTTAATTCTAAATATAAAATTATATAAGTTTAACAAATATATATAAGTTTAACAAATATATATATATATATATATATATATGCAAACTATTATACATATTTTATTATCTATGTTTTTAATTCAAAACCCTAGACAACAAAGACATATAAAAGGGAAAATAAGTCCGTTGTGGTGTAAATTCTAGCACCTACATATAGTCACATTAACTATGCACACTTCTTATCTCTTGCACTTTCATAATACACAACATAGTATATTTGGATATACTCACAATTCATGTTGTGTATTAATTAAAGAGAGAGAAATGAAAGGTTTCTCTCTTCAATTAAAGCAAAATCTTTCTTAGTTAATTGCATAAGTTTTAAAGAGATAATGAAAGGTTTACCTCTTTAAATTAACTTTTGTTAGAACCACTATTCTATGGTTTCAATGACAACAACTATACACATATATATAGCTTATTTACTTGCAGGAAAAGCCTTAAGAGATTAGAAGATAGTTCGACAAAGGAGAAGAATCATCAAAGCTAATGATAGTAATATTATTTGTCTAGATATAATTGTAAAATCTCCTTTTAGTAGTATTGTTTTAACTTAAAGCATTTGCACACACAAATTTATAAAATCCTGAAACTGCAAATGTCAAACGTCTGACCTTATATATCAGACGTCTGATTTAAGTCTCTAGTTTTAAAACAGCACTATACACAGACATCTGTCCCAATTTCCAGACGTCTGAGCATAAGTTTTGTTTAAAAAATATATAGCATCTCAGACGTCTGAACAAATGCCCAGACGTCTATGCTGAGTAACGGGCCTTATTTCTGAACAGACATCTTCTTCAAACAAAGAGGCATTTTCACAATTCTTCATCATATCTCTTCTCCATCGACAGACGCAACTTTTAGAATGAATAAACAAACTTAAAAGATACTACTCTTCAGTATAACTCCTCATTCTCTATAAATATGCAAAGATTTTTTAGATTAAATCACCTAATCTTTCTGAATCTTTTGTCTATTTTTCTTTGCATACTATATTTCCAAAAGCTAACAATATTCATCAATTCTACTTCCTAAAATCAAAGTCTCACATGCACATATTACCAAAAGGAGATTATAGGAAGATTTGTACAGAGCAGTCAAAATTCGTGTTATCTAGAGCACATTCTTGTCATAAAAGAAACTGTTGTATCTAGCCTGTTCCTCCGGGCAAAGCGAGGGTTGTTTATTAGTGAAAGCCGAAGAGGAGCTTCGGGACTAGACGTAGGACGGGAGGTCCAAACCAGTATAAAAACTCTGGAGTGATTTTTCTTTACTGTTATACTTTATTTTACTATTCATAAGTCAGTATCTTAGTATACTTGCATATTTGATATACATATACGATCCATACTTTCTTTCAACTTCAACCAGTAAATGTTACACTTATGGGTGTATTTGATACACTCATACATTAAAAAAAACCTTCCAAATAAAATAAAATAATGATTTCATTTAAAATGTTTAGATTAGATCTAAAATCCATTTAGGCTTTATAAACTTAACGAAGATCAAAATGGATTTTTTTTTAATTTCACTCATTTAACCTGCTTCCGACTGATATTGTTCCTACATTGGTATTAGAGCCAAAAAGTCTATATGGTTTAAATTAGCAATGTTAGGGCTAACTGATTAAATCATAAGCATTTACTAGGTGTTTAGAAATATAATGTCGAAAGATTGGGTTTCGATAATCAAGTACTCTACCCTATTTAGCTACTGGCTTAGCCCAAAGGATGAAATAAGCCCAACGGTTATCCCCACTATAAACGCCTAGAATAATTTTAGGCCTTGGGCTAATTTTTCAAATTATGCTTTAAAAATTCAGATTTTAAAAGTTAAGTTTAAAATATAACATTTTATAAATTGTATAAACTTTTCAAAATTGGCTTTGAAAGGTAAAGTTAAATTTCAAAATGTTCAGCTTAATTTTTTAATTAGTTGGATTGATTAAATAAATAATTTATTAAATTAAAGCATGCATAATGTGTGTGTATTCATCTTAAAATGTTTAAGGTAAATGATGATAAACTTTTGAATTTAATTAAAATATTTTTTTGATAAATTAGACTAATTGAAAATTAATTAATTATATAATTAATTAAGTATATAATTACTATAAACTTTATAGTCTATTTTCATCTTTAAAATTGTTAAGGATGAATAATCTAAAATTGAATAGTTGAAATTTTAATTAAATAGTCAATTAAATTAATTAAATATGATTTAATTGATATGAATTAAATTAGAATTAATTAAATAAGATTTAATTAATAAGATATATATATATATATATATATATGTTTGTACCGAAATTGGGCACAACACTCTTCGGAAGTTTTTGAAGAGATAAAATGAAGAAATTAAGTGGAAAAAGAGGATTATCTAACAAAAACTCCAAAAACAGATATGTAAATGATAAAAAACGCACAGAAACACAAGGATTTAGAGTGGTTCGGCGTATTGCCTACGTCCACTATGAAGTAGATGACTTTATTGATGTTTCTTTGATGATTACAATTGATTGCAGCAGATTATAGCGAATTAAAGCAATGAAATTCGAGTACAACAGCAGTAATGGAGTGTAGGATCGGATCCGGTAGAGTCTGGGCGTTGGAGCGTCCAAAAGATCCTTTCTCTGTATGCCCTGGGGCTCTATTTATAGGTGTAGGAGGATGATATTTCGCTCAGATCTCGGGAGACTTTTTTTGGTATGTGAGTAGGCCCACGCGACCAAGCCCGTGAAGTTTCGGCTCGATCCGTGATCGATACGAATGCATTTCATATCGATCAAGATTTCGTCCAATGGAGTCGAAACTTGGTGAGAACATTCTTCAGCATGTACGTAAGCTCCTATGAAAATTTCATAGCATCTAGACTTGTAGATCGCGAGATATGATCGATGCAAGATTGCGTTTCCAGTGCACCGTTCTGTTCGACTCGATCAAGTCGAATCGATCCCTTCGAATTGATGGTAGGCATGTGATTAGGTGGTGATGTGGCAAACACTCTTCGGATCGATCCACCTTCTATGCCGAGTCGTCCCCATAATTTTTCCTAGTTCGTATCGATGCTACTGCCTTGTTCGCATCGATGAAGGATGCACAGTTCATATCGATGAAAGTTCCTTAGTTCATATCGATTGTTATGCTCTATTCGTAACGATGAAAGTGGTATAGTTCGAATCTATGGAGGTTGGATTGTTCGTATTGATGGAGGTTGGCTTGTTCATATCGATAAAAGCGCTCCAATTTGATGGATACGAACAGTGATCCTCCGATGGATACGAACAGTGTGAGTCGATGGATACGAACAAGGCTCTCTTGATGGATTCGAACAAGGCTCTCCTGATGGATTCGAACAATTCTCGTCGATGGATGCGAAGTAGACACTGGTGATCGAGGCGAAGCTGATCGATTCGAACTAGGGCCTTCTGATCGATACGAAGCTGATGGATTTGAACAAAGGCTTAGCTATGGATACGAAAATTGAGCTATTTCCTTCATTTTGCATCGATCGTAACTCTAGCATACGAACTCAGATTGACTTGAAATTTGGAGTGCTGACTTCCATGGCTTCGCTCGTCGTGTCTTGCCAATTGTAGCTTGATCCGGACTTGGACAAAGTTTGTCGATATCCGTAGTGAGCCTGCGCATAACCGATCTTCAAGATGAACCGTCATTAGCTTCTAGTCAAGTTCTTGGTGTCACGGCCTTGCCAAAAGGCGGGATAACATTTGCCCCCCAAAGTGCGTCTTATGGAAAACATGACGTGCTTTTAAAAGCTGCAACCTTTACTTTGAACAGTTATCGTCTTTTCGCTGAAAGTTGTAATCTTTGACCAATTCTTTGGTAATGTGAACTGTTGATTGTCAACTATTGTACCCTGTAATGTTGTAACTGATTGCTGTTTGATCATGATTAGCTGTTTGTCATTGTAATCGTTATCAGATGAGTATCCAATTCCTGTGGATGTTGAAAATTGAATATTAGTCCGACATATGTGCATATATGTTAATCTGACTCTCGTTGACGTTGCACGTTTACGATTCGTTGTCAGTTTATCTTGTATCGAATCCCGTATCGATCCTCTTCTGAACCGATGTGAAATTCAAATTGTAACAACGCTTGATGGTTGTTTTTGAACGCTCCTTCGTATCAATCCTCTCCTGAATCAATGTAAAAGGTTGGAACATTGTCTTTGCATCGATATACATCGCATTGATGGATACGAAATGAACAGTTCGCATCGGTAGATAGAGCTTCGATGGATACGAAATGATCATTCGTATCGATGATTACGAACTTCGGTGGACTTCATTACAGTGGTCTTCATTTTCAAATCGATGTGGGTCACAAAGATGGGCACGAACTATGTGTTTGTATCGATAAATACTGGCCTCCTGAAGCTGTGTTTTGATGGATTCGAACTGCGCAGTTCATATCGCTGCACTGGGGATGGTGTCGAAAATGATCGATACGAACAATGGCTTCGTATCGATGGATTTGGGTGACTCAGAAAAGCCTTCATTGGCAATTTCGCTTCGATAAAGGCTCGAGTTGATGGATTCGAATAGCTTGTTCGAATCGATCCCGTGGTGAAATTTTGCAACCGGTCGAGTTCACTGGGAGGCGAATATTTTCTTCCTTTCACACTCGAGTCCATATAAATACTGTGGACTTAGCCGTTTTTTACTTTTTACTTTTGCGCTTCGTCTTCGTATCACTCCAGAGACTTGAAAAAATAAAACCGCTTGCCTTCTAATCGAATCAACCTTTCAACCTCTCCAATCACCTATTGCAATTAGGTAATAAGTCAACGAACTCGTATCATGAATGATGAGATTCGAATCCCACCGTTAATTCATACATACATGCGACCGACCATCGGTGGTGTTGAGATCGAAGTTGGTTTGGAGCATGGTTGAAGGAGGAAAGAAATGGCGTCACGACCATTTTGGGAAGAAGGAGTGAGGAAAAAGACGAAGCAATTGCTCAGTCTGAATTTCATATCGATCGAGGATTAGAAAAATTGGGATTTCGCATCAATCCTCCCTTCTGTGACTTCGTATCGATCGCTGACCTTATGATTCTGCTTCCATCACTTCAAATCGACACGGGTACAAAACATGTTTGCGATGGATACGAACTCCGTTACAACCTGATCGATGTGAAGTTAACGGGACCTGACCGATACGAAATCAAAGGATTCGATCGATACGAAGTTGCTGGTCCTGATCGATACGAAATGATCACCCCGGATCGATTCGAAGTCTTCAGCTTAACTGATTCGAACTCGAATACAGATGGATATGAATTATCGTTACGAACCGGAATTTTGTGGCCGATATGAATCGAACCTTAAAGAACTTGTAATCTCTTGCACACTTGAAAAACTGACTCCGACGAGCTTCAAACTTGCATAATTGGACTCGACCTTAGAATGGCATATCTGACTGTCTTGCGAAGCTCGACGATGGAACTGTAATTTGACTGGATTCTAATAAACTTTTAACGAACTTTAACCCGAATTGGTCTCCGAAGTCTGGGTGGTACGGTTGTGACGGTCAGCGATGATGGTCACTCCAATTGAATTTCGAAGTCTCGTCGTTCGGACATTTTCTCTAATTTTGCTGAATTTTTTCAAGTAATAGGCTGTACTGCACTACACAACACATTCACACACTTCATACTGGGGGATGCACGGGTGTTATTTTCGTCTAATGATAATTTCTCATAAGTTAGTTAGTCATGGAACCTTCAAGTTCACAACAGCAGGAAGTTCAGAGTTTAATTCCTCCAATAATCGAGATACCGGCCATCGAAGCCGAAGTCATAGATCCAGCTCCGGACGAGTTTCCAGGCGCCCGGTTCATTTGCAATCCACAAGACTCTATGCCGTCTGGCATTTCCAAAGACATGCTAGGACGAATATGCTTAAGACATGGCTTATCGCTAGACGACGTACTACTGCCAGGGCCAAATGATAAGCCGCATGCTCCCCTGGAGGGGTTTACTGCTTTCAATCGTCATGCTTGTGCAACGAGGACACTTCCTCCATTTAATCAGTATATAAGGGAAATGCTGTCATTCCTTGGAATCGCTCCATCCCAGCTACACCCCAACGGATACGCCTTATTAAATAGCACTTTCATTGTTTTTATGGAAATTCTCTTTCGACCACCAAAGCCGATCGAGATTAGATATCTCTTCAACATTAAGAGCCGTGGAGAAAGCCCTTTTTTCACATTCTTGGAAGCGGTTAGGAACTATCAAATAGTAATGGGGTCCTGGGGAAGGCTGATTTACTTTAAGACAGAATGGTTCTACGTTCGATGCCCCCCGGATTCGCTAGGCAATGGTTGGATAGACGTAAGCGTTGCAGTCTTTCTCATGAATTATCGAGATAATAATAATCGTTCTCAAAACTGACATACTTCACTTCTTTTACAGCCGCAATCTCATGACCTGACGGTGTGTATTTCAGAGAGTTAGTTCGGATCCTCCAAGCAGTTCTTGGTGAAGAGAGGAACATTGACTTAGTTCTAACCGACAGAAACTTGAGAATTGTCGGGATGATTGAACGGAAGCAAAGCATAAGGCTGGAAGGGACACTTAGGGCAGTCTTGAAGAAGCAGGTGAAACGCAAAGCGCCCGGAGTCATAATAGCTGAAGAAGTTGATCCGAAGAGAACACCCACTGATAACGAACTCCAAGCTGGGCCTTCTTCCAGTTTTCAAGATTCAGGAGGAAGGAGAAAAGGCAAGGCAGTTGCTCATAAGCATTCTAAATCCGTGAGATTGAAATCCGTGGTTATGCCTTTGCCCGTCCCGGGGATTAGAATTTCAGAGGCTCCTCCCCCGCAAGTAGTTAATCCTTTCGAAGGGCTTGCTGATATTCTAATTCCAGATTATGTCTCGTTTCAACATGACACCAGGATGGAGGAGCTTGACAATGCTCTTGATCTGAGCGGGTCGCTTGCTATGAGTGCGGCCGACATTTCTGGTTGGTCGGGGGGTTGCACATACATACACTTCACTGCACTACATGATTCATAACTGTAAATCGTCCAACCCAAGAGATCACTAACTTTTCCTTCGTTTCTCATTTTTAGGTACGATGTTTGGGAGAGGATCAATGCTTGGGAGCCTTTGCTCGGCTCAAAAGTCTTCTTCTTCTTCTTATTACGATTCCCACAGGAGAGATTCAGATAGAGACCGCGATCACGGGTACTCTAATCAAGAGAGGTACGAGCGGGACAAGGACAGAGAATACAGACACCGATCTAGGTCTCGCTCTCCACCTCCTAGAATCCCATCTCCACCTCCTATTCAGACTTCACATCCACCGGAGCCTCCATGACATAGGCCATCTTCTCACACTTCTAGATCCGAAACTCATCCCCAGAGAGTCAAAACCACGGCCTCCATAATTGCTTCGATGGCTATTAAAATGGCTCAGATGAGGAAGGAGTTCCCGAACATATGCTTCGATGGCTACGTCTTTCCACCTCACTTAAAGAGAATTCCATTGGGGGCGGAGAACACGATGCATGATTACATTCATGACATCTATGCCTAGTATAGAGAGTGGGCGAAGGCTGCAGAGAAAGCTTCCAAGGTGGCCTTTGAGCGGGCTGAAACGATTGAAAAAATGGAGACCGAAATCGCCCAAAGGGACCGGATCATTCAAGTGCTCAATACTGAGGCCGAGTCTTCTCGGAAATCTGAAATTGAGGCCACCAAAAAAGCTGATGAAGCGACTGTGGCGATGGATAGGTTGAGGCAGACCACACGTTACCTTGGTGGAGGAGATGGGCCACCGAAATACTATAGTCACCGCCGAACGGGATGCGGCGGTCAAGGAACTCAACGAGCTCAAGGCCAAATTCTCTGACATGGCAAAGGAAAGGGATGATGCAAACAACGCATCCCAGGAAGCGTGCGAACAAGCTGTCTTGCTCTGGGGTGAAAGGGATGCGGCCGTGGCTAAGGTCCGCGAGGTGGAGGCAAAGGTTGAGGAAGAGGTGAAATTGGCCGAGTCTAGGCTAGAAGCCGACATTGAAGACCTACTCGTTGTTTACAACGCTAATGTGCTGAGGCACAGGGGTCTAGCCTGGCTTGATGATTATCCGGCACATCTATACAACGCCTGGGGCCGATTAGTTGAAGAAGAAAAGGCAGCGCATCTGGGTGAGTCTATAGATGAATTTGAACTCGAGAATCGCATTCTAAATGAAGATGAAAGGAAGATTCTCCACGAGTCAATGATTCTGCATGAAAAGGAAAGGCTCGGCACCCAGCACTTCAAAGTAGGAGAAGGCTCAGGGGTTGAACATCACGATGCAAGTTTTGAACTTCCCATGTCAACCTAGCCCCAGTCTTTACCTGTGGTTGATCCCCAAGCTGTTCCCGCCTATAATCCGGATCAGCCGCAGATGTCTCCGGCTACAGAGCAAGCTGCTAAAGCTGTTCAGCCATCTGCAAGCCAAATTGAGGAAGGTACTCTGAACACTCTACACATCTTGTCTTAAGTCGGAATCATCACTTGAATCAAGTACTAACAGTTCTCTTATTTCTTGTCCAGTGATTGATGATGCACCAGTCGCGCATCCTGCCACTGAAGAATCACATCAGACGCAGGAGGCTATTATTACCGAAGCGGCCAGTGTAACTACAACTGTGCAACTTGACGAAATGCAGGGAAGCTCACTTGTTTTTGATGAGCAGCTGATGGAGAAACACTTTCGCCGTCATGGCGATCCTTTTGCTGACTCGCCATTTGTTATGGGCGGAGGCGCTCCTGCTACAAGCTCTTTGATGCCAACTACTGATGCTCCCAGCGAGGCCCGAGCGATTACTGAAGAGGAGATATTGGCCGAAATCGACGCTGAAATGGAAGAAGCGGCTCATGGTGGCAGTTTTGGAGGTGAAATGGCGGCACCTGGCCCAGCTCCGCTTAGAATGATATCGCCTGGCGGTACAGTTTTCGACACTAGTGTGCCCATTCCACCTTCTACACTTGATCTTGTTCCTCCGACTCCGCCCGTAGGGAGCATCCCTGTTCATTTAAGCTCGGAGGAGGATGTCGAGATCATGCCCTCGCCTGGAGACCGACTACCGAAAAGTAAAGGCTCGAAGAGGAAAGGTAGTGGAGGCTCCAACGGGTCTACACCGAAGAGGAAGCCGAGGAAGAAGTAATAGATAAGCCTCTTTAGTTTGCTATGAGCCGATAGGGATTTATTTTGGTTTTCCTTTTGTAGGCCGTGTATAGATGCGGGTTCGGACCCTCCTAGTAGGAATTTTTTGGAATAGACTTGTATATGAAATTCTTTTACAAATATAGAAATGAAACTCTTCTTTTTTTGCTTCTTTTCACTTATTGCGTATTTACCCAAGTGTTTCAATATCTGAAGTACAGTTGTGAAGTTTCGGCTTCCGAGTCATGTTTGTTTTCATTCGCCAGGTCCGGAAATTGTGGACACAATTTATGACCGGGAAGTGAGTTGGGCATTGAGGTCGCATTGCTTCAGTCAATGGCCGACACCTAAGTCCTGCCCCCAGTCTTGGGGATGAGTTGTAGCACATCAGTCAACGATTGCTTCTCACTTATAACATTTTGAGTCTAGTGCCATTGAATGGATGTTTGAGACAAGCAGAGATTGAGTGGTTCAACCATACTTGTTCGATTGTCGATGATCATATCCGCACTCCGAGGATTCTCATTTGTTTACTGGCGGTTGGTCACGCCGGCTTAAGTTTTAATTACATGTCTGCGTTTAGGGGACCCGGAATCGACATTTATACTCCGACTCGCACTCTGGGAGTTCGGAGTTGAAGTTTATACTCCGTTTCGCACTCTGGGAATCCGGAGTTAATGTTTATACTCCAACTCGCGCTCTAGGAATTTGGAGTTGATGTTTATACTCCAACTCGCACTCTGGGAATTTGGAGTTGATGTTTGTACTCCAACTCGCACTTTGGGAATTTGGAGTTGATGTTTATACTCCGGTTCACACTCTCGGAATTCGGAGTTGGTGTTTATACTCCAATTCGCACTTTGGGAATTCGAAGATGGCAAACAGACGGTCAGTCACATCTATTGCATGTTTTCGGATTTCGCTCGCACTCTAGGAACGAAAGATGGATCAGGATCGTGGATGGTCAGATCACATCCACCCTGAGTTAACAAGTGAGGTCGTTAGATGGACGGGTCCACCTTCCTCAAACTTGGTTCAGATACGGGCGAAGTCGTTAGGTGGACGGATCCGCCCTCTTTGCAAACGTATTTGTAAGTTTATACTCCAGTTCGCACTCTGGGAATATGGAGTTAAGTGAGGGATTGTCGTGTATCAATCTTTCTTTGACTGTGGTGTGATGGCTTGTCCGCGAGCTCGGGTTTCGCTTAGCGAGTGACCGGTTGCATCACAGTCACTCCCTATTCGAATAAATCCCACCGTATGGTGGAACTTAGCTCTCCGTGCATGGTGATGTTCGTATGAAGTATTTCAAGTAAATCACAGCTCTGGCTCGAAGAGATTGCATTTTATTGCTAAAATAAGAAAATATGGCAAAGTCAGTTGCCTTATTACAAATTCTAATTTTGAAATGCAGAAACAAATTGCCAAAGTAGAAAATAAACTAAATGAATAAACATAGCATGTTATGTGTAGTAGCGACGAAGACTCTCACTGTTCCAGGCTCTTGGCAGAGTAAGACCGTCGACGGTCGATAATTTGAATGTGCCATCTTCGAGCCTTTGTTCAATGACATACGGTCCTTCCCATGTCGGCTTCATATGCAAAGGAACCGGATATATTCTTTTCATGACGAGATCACCTAGTTCAAAGGTTCGCGGGCGGACCTTGGCGTTGTACAATCGGGCGACTCGACTTCGATACGCGGCTGCCCTCAAATCAGCCTCTTCACGCTTCTCATCTTGTAAATCGAGAGATTCAGCAAGTAATATAGCATTTGTCTTCGGATCATAGTATGTCACACGATGAGAAGTTACTTCTAGCTCAACTGGAATAACAGCTTCTGAACCATAAGAGAGAGAGAATGGAGTGTGACCGGTCGCGGACTTGTGGGTTGTTCGGTAAGCCCATAAAGCCATAGGAAGTTCGTCGACCCACTTGCCCCCGACCTTTTCCAGTCGTTTTTTCAGAATGGACTTTATAACTTTATTCACTGCTTCGACTTGTCCGTTCGCTTGAGAGTGTGCAACTGCAGAGAATTTCTTTTGGATGTGAAATCGTCTGCAGAAATCTTTAAATTCAACGCTGTCGAATTGGGCTCCGTCATCAGTAATAATGGTGTGTGGGAGACCGAATTGATAGATAATGTTGCGGACTACAAAGTTGATCACTTTTTTCGTCGTTATGGTAGCAAGTGGTTCAGCTTCAGCCCACTTTGTAAAGTAATCAACTGCGACGATGGCGTACTTCGCACCACCTTTTGCCAGAGGTAGAGTACCAATGATGTCGATGCCCCACATTACGAACGGCTGTGGGCTGACCATTTGCGTTATCTCGGTAGGTGGGGTTCTAGGAATTCGAGCATGATTCTGACATTTATCACACTTCTTTGCATAATCTGACGCATCGCGATTCACAGTTGGCCAATAATATCTGTATCGAAGTATTTTCTTGGCTAGTGCTTGCCCCCTGGTGTGATCTCCACATTCTCCCTCGTGTACATCGTGTAATACTCGTTTAAATTCATCATGAGCGATACACCGGAGTAAAGGAACTGAGTACCCTCTTCTGTACATGACTCCATTCTGGATGGTGAATCATGAGGCCTTCCGAAGAACTTGTCTCTTTTCACTCCTGCGCTCCGGTAGGGTTCCGTGCTCAAGGTAATTTCTGAATGGAGTCATCCATGACTCCTTATCGGGAATTGTTTCGCATACCCAATCTATTTCTGCCCGGTCAATGCTTGGGGAAGTTAACGTCTCTACGGGAACGAGTCCCATTTGTTGAGCTTCACCTGTGCTGGCTAACTTCGCCAATGAATCGGCTTTCTGATTGCATTCTCAAGGTATACAATAGATAGCATAATAATCAAACCGATTCAGTGTTTCTTGGACCCGAGCTAAGTAAGCAGCCAGTCTTCAGTCTCTTGCTTGATATTCTCCCCGAACTTGACATACAACTAATTGTGAATCGTAATAAATTTCCACGGCGATAATTCTTAAATCTCTGGCAAGTCTCAATCCAGCTAATAGGGCTTCATATTCAGCTTCATTATTGGTTGCATGAAAATCGAACTTCAGAGCATAACATATAGATCGACCTTCGGGGGTTTCAAGTACAACCCCAGCGCCCGAGCACCGATCGTTTGATGCACCATCGGTGTACAGCTTCCAGATGTATTAGGGAGATTCACTGGTTTCGGGCAAGTCCTCTAGAATAGTAAATTCAGCTATGAAATCGGCTAGGACCTATCCTTGAATTGCTCGCCTTTGAGTATAAGTAATATCAAATTGGCTCAGTTCGATGTTCCACTTGAGTAACCTTCCAGACGTCTCAGGCCGCTTAAGGACCTGTCGTAACGGTTGGTCGGTGTAAACAATAATAGGATATGCCTGGAAATATGGACGGAGCTTCCTTGATGCAATAACAAGGCAATAAGCCAGCTTCTCTAGTTTTGGATAATTCCTTTCGGCTCCGGTCAGTCGTTTGCTGATGTAGTATACTGGCTTCTGTATCCTGTCTTCTTCTCGAATTAAGGCAGTGCTGATAGCATTTTCTGATATCACCAAGTAAACGTACAACTTTTCATGATCAATAGGCTTTGACAGGATAGGTGGTGTGGATAAATGCTGAATTAAAGCTTGTAAAGTGCCCTCACACTCTGTTTTCCATTCAAAGTTTCGTTTTCCTTTTCGGATCAGATCGAAGAAGGGAATGCATTTGTCAGTGGACTTTGAGATGAACCTACTCCATGCTACTACTTTCCCATTGAGACTCTAGACTTGCTTTATAGTTTTTGGAGTTTCAAGATTTCTGATTGCCCAGATCTTTTCAGGATTAGCTTCGATCCCTCGAGCATTGTCGATAAACCCTAGGAATTTTCCGGATGCAACTCCAAAGTGACATTTCAGTGGGTTGAGCTTCATTCTGTATTCTCGAAGTATGTTGAACATAGTTTCCAGGTCTTTAATATGGTCAGTGGAAAATCGTGACTTCACAAGCATGTCGTCTACACATACTTCCATGGGTTTTCCGATTTGATTATCAAACATCCGATTGACCAATCGTTGATAAGTAGCTCCGGCATTCTTGAGTCTGAATGGCATAACTTTGTAACAATAAAGTCCCATATTGGTTATGAAGCTGGTATGTTCTTGATCAGGTAAATGCATAGGTATCTGATTGTAGCCAGAATACACGTCCATGAAGGATAAGAGCTCATGCCCGGCTATTGAATCTACTAGCTGATCAATTCTGGGAAGCAGGAAACTGTCTTTGGGACAAGCTTTATTCAGATCGGAGTAATCGACACATGTTCTCCATTTTCCGTTCGACTTTCGGACGAGCACGGGATTCGACACCCATTCGGGGTATATCGCATCTCGAATGAACCCGTTTGCTTTAAGCTTTTCTACCTCTTATTTAAGGGTGGAAGATCTCTCTGGATCCATACCACGCCTTTTTTGTTTGACCGGGACATGCCGCGGGTCAATATTCAAAGTGTGGCTTGCGATGTCTGGCGAGATCCCACACATATCAGAATGCGTCCAGGCGAATACGTCAAGATTCGCCCGTAGAAATTCAACCAATTCCTCTTGAGTTTGCTGGCTTAGCTGAGACCCAATCTTTATCATCTTTGAATCATCGTCATCGTCAATTGGGACATCGATCGTCAGTTCGGCCGGGTATGCTTGACTTTCTTTAGAATCTCCTTCATCATCGGTTTCTCTTAGGTTAAGATCCCTTTGGAATTGGCTGAGGTGCCCGGGCCTAGGCCTAGGCGTTAATTGTCAATTATCAGCAAAACAGACGCAGAGAGATTCCTCTACGCCCTTTCCTTTCTCCTTTCGCTGCGCCCCTCGCAGCTCGACAACGTAACAGGCTCTCCCAGTAGCCTGATCTCCTTGAATGACCCCCACTCCACGATCAGTGGGAAATTTTAAAGTCAAACACCATGGGGCAATGGATGCCCTAAACTCAGCGAGGGCCGGTCGGCCCAAGAAAGCATTATAAGGGGAGTCTATGTCTAACACAACGAACTGTAATATCCGTACTCTTCGGCGTTCTCCGATTTCAACTCCACTGGTAACTCCACTACTCCAGTGGGTATAGTAGCGCTCCTATTGAAACCATGAATTCGAGATTGGCAAGGCTTTAAGTCTTTGGCTTCCATTTTCATTTGGTCGTAAGCTCGTTTAAACAAAATATTCACAGAGCTTCCACTGTCAACTAAGATCCTCTTTATCCAAGCAAGACCTACTTGAGCTGAGATGACCAGTGGATTGATAGCGGGGGCTTCGACTTTATCAGCATCTCGGTTTCTGAATATGATGTCATCGGTCATCGTTCTCTGTTGCTTGGCCGGAGCCCCTTCATTAGAATTACTACAACACTCGAAGTCCGCATGCCTAATAGAGCTGGCACACGACTCCATTTCCTTCCAGCTTCGGTCTACTGGATGAGGACCACCACTTATTGTATTAATAACCAACCTCCCGCCAGTACGAGCGGGTTCCTCCTGTCTTTCCTGGTTTGGTGCACGATTCTGATTTGATGGGCCCACACCTCCTAACTGCGGCGCCCGCACATACTGATCTAACTTCCGCTCACGTATCAATTTTTCAATGAGATCTTGCAAATGACGACACTCATTTGTATTATGGCCATAACTCTCATGGAATCTGCAAAACTTCCCTGTTTGGATTTGTCTTTCCGTTGACGGCTTCGGGGCAGGTTTCTTATATTGCATGGTATTACTAGTCTGCAAATACACATTTTCCAACGACGTGTTCAATGGAGTATAATTGTCGAACATGGGAGCTCTACGTCGTGGACCACGATTCTGATCTCTTTTTTTGCCTTGATTTCCATTGTCCCTCTGTTGGTTCTGTTTATTTTGTATATTCAACTGAACTTTTTCGGAACTCCCCCAGACCGTTTAACTGTGATGTTACTTTGTATTCCTTCTATGCTGGGTCCTACGTCATCCTGCTTCCTAGACTGTTTCGTATCCTCCCTTCTCAAGAATTGGGCTGCCTTGGAATAGAAACGGTCCAATGACGCAGGTGGTTTCCCAGCCAACCAGTTTCCGAACTCGGAATCAGGATCAATCCCCTTAGTTAATGCCATCAGGATGGAGTTGTCATTGGGATTTCTTATTTCTGCACATGCAGTGTGAAATCGCTCCAAGTAACGTCTGAGTGTCTCTCCGGGAGCTTGAGTGACGCTAGACAAAGTATTAACATCTTTAGGCCTTGCTACGTGCATAGGGAATTGTTCAACAAACTTGGTGGTCATCTGGTCGAAATTAGAAATGGATCATGGTGGCAAACGAGTAAACCACATAGTTGCAATGCCCCCTAAGGGAATAGGGAAACTACGGCATTTAACTGCATCATCAGCTCTCGCAGCATTCATCAGCCATTCATACTTCAGGATGTGTTGATTGGGATCATAATTTCCTTCATAAACTGGCAAAGTTGGCATCCTGAAGCGCCGAGGTGGTTCAGCATATAATATGTCATCGGTGAAAGGGGTATGACTCCGGGAGATTCCACAGTCGTCGTTAGTGAAACCCTGACTTTTATGGATCATCTGACGAATCATCGTCGGTATATCCGACATTTGGATATTTGGAGCATGTTGTGCCAAGGTGTGGTCGGGTTCCACAGTGCGAGTTTGGACCGGACGCGGTCGATGGTCCGTGCCTCGCCTCCTTGGTTCAACATTTTCAGGGACATAAGGTTCTGGAGTGTGCTCTCATTGGCGACGAAGTGGATCAGCTTGATTTCTAGCATCAACTCCTTATTCGGTAGTGGTGGTGGTAGCGAGGTTGCCTGTGACATGGTAAGGAGCGGCACCCCCTCGGGATGAAGGTCCGGAATGATGACTGGTGGATGGTCCAGTCCTTGGTTGTCCAAGGTTTAAGGCAGGTTGGTGTCCCGTAACCTGGGTGTAGCTTACATCCAGCCGTGGGTGTGTGGATCGGTGATGGTCATCAGATGAGGCTGAACTCTCCATGGAGGAGTAGGAAGCTTGATCTCTTCTGGATCTTCTACGCCTTTGGCGATTCGGCTGGTTGGTCAACTCTACGTTGGCGCACAGTTGTTTAGTTAGTTGTTGTCGACTCTGGGTGAACTCTCGAAGCAACATCTGGAACTCTTGTCTGGTAACCGGGCCTGATGGATCTGAAGGACCAGCGGCATCTTGGTTGGATGGGGGCAATTGTGCGGGATTCTGACTATCCCGTCCTTCTTGATCAGCAGCTGTAGAAGCGGTTTGTGTGCTTACCATGATGAATTGACGAATTAATGAATTGATGAAGTCTTTTCCTAGATCTGATGCAAATCTGAATAGGATGGAAGGGCTTTAAGGCTTGAGATCTGGATCTTCTTCTTGGATTTTTGCAATCCGGTATCGATAGGAGATCCAAAGAGCAGAAGAAAAATTGGGTTTTTTCTCAGTGAAAGCACCAAAGTGTTTGTACCAAAATTGGGCACAACACTCTTCGGAAGTTTTTAAAGAGATAAAATGAAGAAATTAAGTGGAAAAAGAGGATTATCTAACAAAACTCCAAAAACAGATATGTAAATGATAAAAAACGCACAGAAACACAAGGATTTAGAGTGGTTCGGTGTATTGCCTACGTCCACTATGAAGTAGATGACTTTATTGATGTTTCTTTGATGATTACAATTGGTTGCAGTGAATTAAAGCAATAAATTCGAGTACAACAGCAGTAATGGAGTGTAGGATTGGATCCGGCAGAGTCTGGGCGTTGGAGCATCCAAAAGATCCTTTCTCTGTATGCCCTGGGGCTCTATTTATAGGTGTAGGAGGTTGATATTTCGCTTAGATCTCGGGAAACTTTTTCTGGTATGTGAGTAGGCCCACGAGACCAAGCCCGTGAAGTTTCGGCTCGATCCGTGATCGATACGAACGCATTTCGTATCGATCAAGATTTCGTCCAATGGAGTCGAAACTTGGTGAGAACATTCTTCGGCATGTATGTAAGCTCCTGTGAAAATTTCATAGCATCTGGACTTGTAGATTGCGAGATATGATCGATGCAAGATTGCGTTTCCAGTGCACCGTTCTGTTCGACTCGATCAATTCGAATCGATCCCTTCGAATCAATGGTAGGCACGTGATTATGTGGTAACGTGGCGAGCACTCTTCGGATCGATCCACCTTCTACGTCGAGTCGACCGAGTCATCCCCATATTTTCGGCTAGTTCGTATCGATGCTGCTGCCTTGTTCGCATCAATGAAGAATGCACAGTTCGTATCGATGAAAGTTCCTTAGTTCGTATCGATTGTTATGCTCTGTTCGTATCGATGAAAGTGGTGTAGTTCTAATCGATGGAGGTTAGCTTGTTCATATCGATAAAAGCGCTCCAATTCGATGGATACAAATAGTGATCCTCCGATGGATACGAACAGTGTGAATTGATGGATACGAACAAGGCTCTCCTGATGGATTCGAACAAGGCTCTCCTGATGGATTCGAACAAGGCTCATCGATGGATGCGAAGTAGACTCTGGTGATCGAGGCGAAGCTGATCGATTCGAATTAGGGCCTTCTGATCGATACGAAGCTGATGGATTCGAACAGTGGCTTAGCTATGGATACGAAAATTGAGCTGTTTCCTTCATTTTGCATCGATCGTAACTCAAGCATACAAACTCGGATTTACTTGAAATTTGGAGTGCTGACTTCCATAGCTTCGTTCGTCGTGTCTTGTCAATTGTAGCTTGATCCGGACTCGGACGAAGTTCGTCGATATCCATAGTGAGCCTACGCATAACCGATCTTCAAGACAAACCGTCATTAGCTTCTAGTCAAGTTCTTAGTGTCACGGCCTTGCCAAAAGGCGGGATAACTATATATATATATATCATACAAGTATATTAAATTATAAAAGTTACAGATAAAATAATACTTATATAACAACATATGTATAAAATTAAGTGGAACTGGAAAGAAATCCAAATAAGATTTAAGGAACGTGTACTTATGCACTATACGTATACTGTGATTTCAAATGCGTCTAATACTTGAATCACGAGTTATTTCACAAGAAATATATTATTTCCTAAATCGATATCACTCAATATTTATATTAAGGATTATGAATTCTTAATATTAGTTGTCATCTACCATTTATATATTAATAGATTACTTGCATATGCTTTAGATGTTCATATTCCTTAAGCAAAAGACGTTATGTATAGTGCTATTAATATATTGACTAAACGTGGTAAAATACATGCATGTATTTGTTGATATTCCTTAAGGTATTTGCATTATACTTTGGCCATCGTGAAATGATGGGTAAGAGTGAATAACTTCTTTCAATTTGTTGATATTTCTCAAGGTCGAGATAAGATCAGGACAAAGACCATTGGTTAGAAGTTATATTTGATACAACTGATAAAGTGTTATCCATTGCTTACGGGCTATGATTTATTAATTTTCCTCAAGGTAGAATCCTAAGACAAGCAAATCCTAATGCTAGTAAAAGAAATCAAAAGATTTCTATGTTTTTCTTGGGGTTTTTAGAAACATAAAAAATCTAGTGAAAACCTTATTAGAAAAATAAAATGCTAGAAGTTAACCTTTCTAATATTATAAGAACGTTTGCCGTATAAAGTTAAAACAATCTACATCGGTTAATTAGTGCAACTAATAAAAATTGATAAAATTCTTATCAATTAATATATACAAGTGAACTAAATTAAAGGTTGACAAACAAATATAAAATGCACTTACCTTAAATCTTTTGGCACATTGTTGCTTCAAGACACATATAAGAGCCTAACTATACACTACTAAATACATTTGTAACTTAGTCGCTTAAGTGTTTATTTGCCCAAGACTTTGTGTTGTTTCCATGCTTTTTGAACTCTTTAGCAATAAAAGAACATAGATATTTGATCAGTATTCGATCACATATAAATGATATATGATGAACGGTCGTAGTTTGTAATGTACGAAATTTCAATGAAATTAATTCATTGGAAATAAGCAATTAAAGCATAATGTGAAATCGTGTATCAATATGATCGACTACAAGAAGGATTTCCTCTTGGCCATTTCAATTATTTAGAAAAAGAAAGCGAACATACAAGAGGGGATGTAAATTTTGGCATAGCTGGGATGAAGAGAGTAAATAATCGAATCTGCTTCATAAAGTGATATCAGAAACGAGAATTATACAAAATGCTTGTGGATAATCAATAAGGAATGAGAAATGTAATTTTTTATATTCCAATTATGATTTTCATATAGAAAATTGTTTTCTATAAAATCCATTTCTATAAATTTAACATATTTGATTGAAAACTCTCGACTGTAAACTAGTTACAGTAAAGAAAATAAATAGTCCATAATAAGCAGTTGAATGGAGCTTTGTATTTCATACGTTATTATAGTAATGGTGGAAATAGGGGGAGCATGCCATATGATACTTATCAGTGAATGCATCAAGATACCAAAAATTATTTTCGTAAACATATCAAATATTATTTGTGAAATAATTATTATTTTATGTATAGATTGAAAGTGAATATAGTTTTATTTTATTATGAATGTTTTGAATATTCGTTATGAGATAAATCTATTAAAATTAATATTTGTTGCATTAATTAATTAACACGGAAGTATCTATAATTTGTTACAATTATTTTGGAATTATGGATAAAAGACCCACGTAGTGGGAGCGACATAATAGTTGGTGAGCTTTTTAGATTGATACATAAAGATATATGATAGTCAAAAAGCCTAATGATATCAAAAATAGTTCCACATACTTCATTTAATTCACCGATGAATTAATATAAAACAAAAATGCGTATTTGATGAACATATGGTGTATTTATGATAATTTCATTGAATATAAAATGGAGGTATAAAACATAATATGTAAAGGACATAAGAATATTCAATTTGATTGAATAAGTGACTATATGGAAAAACGGTTCCAAATGTTCCTAAAGATGAATAATGATTCAATCTCAAAACTCAAGTTTCCCTTTAATAGATAATGATGTATTGATAAGGAGTAATCAAATTTATTTGAACAAAATATGACTGATAATGAGTAAAGTTAACTTATTTCTACAAGTTCGAGTAATTAAAAGTAAATACATAAGGTTAAGTTCAATTTCACCTGAGACAAAGTTTACATTATCATACAAGATGAGAGTTGATGAAACAACCCTTATATATCCCAGGTCGAGGAGTTGACAGGTTGTGTGTGTAGCGAACTATAATTTTGAGCACTTCTATTTGAATATCTAAACATTTGAAATATGGTTAAGTTTATAACATTGGTTTAATAACCTTATTAAAAACTTAGTAATTAATAATTAATGACGGATAACTTATTTTTGAAAAATGTTTCAAAAAATAAATAGTTCAAAGAAATATCGATAATGTAGCCAAAAATCGTTTTATCGATAAACCACTTTTTTCTCAATAAAAGTTGTTCGAACTTCTTATGCTTTCCTAATATATTAACGTCTAATTAATTAGCAAGTAAAAATATTTACTATGATATGGCTAACTAAATGTGAATAGTAAAAGGAGATTAAAAATGGTTTGAGAAGGAGATTTCGATGAATAGTGTTTTAGATATTTATTTTGGTCAATGGCGAGGTGTAAAGCAAACACATGGTATGAAGGTTGGAAAATGGTGAACTAACTCACATTTTGATTGTAATGAAGTTGTATAATATTGCTTGTACAATTATAGTAAAGTTACTAACTAATAAATGTTGTATATTTGGACCTAACTTGCTTTTGAATGCAAATGACAAGTATTTATAGAATATCTCACTTCTATGACCTTCTATAACATGTGACGTGACCTTGACATTGTGCATGTATATTTGATTGGATGGTATTTGATTTGGACTTGAATATGGAATGGTAATATAGCGATAGTCGTTACAAAAGCATTTTTAATCTCCTTGTTTTTAAACTTGTTCAAATGGTTTATATTTTATAGTATCATTATTTGTTGTGCTCTATACATGTATCAGTGTATGTAATAGTAAGGAATTGTTTTAGAAAGTTGTAGAATTTATAGAACAAATTTCAAAAGTTATAAGCAAAATAGTCGTTATAGAAGCACTTTGAAATGTCATGTATTCGACAATTTCTATAATATTTTGTAAGGATATCCTTAGGGGTATCTTGACATGATTATGATGTAATATGAGTTGTTGTTTACAA
The DNA here is from genome assembly GCA_030737815.1 of Allium fistulosum. NCBI lineage: Eukaryota > Viridiplantae > Streptophyta > Magnoliopsida > Asparagales > Amaryllidaceae > Allium > Allium fistulosum. The sequence goes on from CM060901.1 coordinate 1,262,682,434, forward strand.
TAAATAAATTTGACATTAAAAAGGTTGTTAACATATTGAAAGATGCCCAAACTTTTTAATATTCGTAACTGCCCGGTTCATAATCTACTATAGCACTTAACGGTAGCATTTTCCGGCCCCTGTAATAACTCTGAACCCTTTTAACAGCCTTCTGTAGGTGCTGGCGATTTTCGTTTGAAGCTTTAAATTGGTTTAAATTAGCTTTTAATTAAAGTATTTTTCTACAATCTTTTCAGAAGTGTTTAATAACTTGTATTAAAATATTTTAAAATTGTTTTAAAGTTTAATATATTTTTAATAATAAATTAGAATTATTGAAGTAAGCATGTTTAATAAATATAAATCATGCTTTTTATAAAACATGTTTTTTGAAGTTTTTAAATAAATTATAAAGTAGTTGTGTATAAGTAGTATTTTAAATAGATATTTAAAACACATTTAAAAGTATTTTTATGTATATATAGTTTTTAGAAAAAAATTTAAATATTCAATACTAGAATTACTGTTTGTCACGATGGATGATAGCGACGGCCACCGACGGTTATTTCCGACAGCTTCCGACAGCATGGTTTTGTCGTGGCAATTCTATAATAATCGAACTTTTGCTGTTGCAAACCGTCGAAAGTTTGCCGTCGGTGGTCGTCACAAACCGACGCATGTCGTGAATTACCTGAGTCGGCCGAGAGCTATTTTCATTATCCCCTTCCCCCAAATCTTCCTCCAAACCCTCCCTCTTCCCCCAAATTCGCCCACGTCCGGCCGCCACTGCCCCGCCACCATTAGAAACATCTCCAACTTCTCCTCCCCGGCCTCCAGCACTTCGATTTCAGCAAAAAGAGGTATTTTTTTGCTAACTCCAATTTACCCTAATATATTTAATTAGTGTTAATTTTTATTTGTAGTTGTAGTTGTATTTGATAATACTACCCCTTGAGTGTTTGCAATTGTATGTTGATTGATTGTGATATGCTAATTACGGTTATAAGTGTGTAAATCCGATAATTAAAATATAATTATGGCTAAAGTTAGGTTAATTAGTTTATGTGTCGAATTAGTGATATGATTTAGTGCTAATTAGTGTGCTAAAATGTCAATGTCAATTCAAATATTACTATTGAAGATTAATTATCGGCTGATAGTTTATATAACAAATCTAGTTTACTTGGATGTCGAATTCGATAAAATTAATAAATAAATGAGTGTATAATGAAGTTTATTTTTTTGAAATATAATATTATATCCATATTTATAAAATTTTGTAAAAAAGGGAAAAAATAATATATTATATAATTATTAAAACATTACAATGCATAAATGAATTATATATGCTAATATATGTTATGTATATAATTAATATCCCTCAGAGAGTTTTTGGCGCCGTCTATCAAGTATTGTATATGATCGTTATATGAATATTCATTTTTGTCATAGAACGGACATCTATATTCATCGGATACAATATTTGTTGGATTTGTCCCTGTACTGGACAAGTTACAAGCACAATAAAGTAGTTACATTTTGTAAATCATTTCATTTTAAACAATTTACAAAATTTCGACAGCAATTCCTTTTTGTTCCCTGTGTACACGCATTTGTGTACGATATATGAAACAAAGGGGAAGTGCTGCCGAAATTTTGTTGAATCGTTTAAAATGAAATGATTTACGAAATGTAATTACTACTGTATTTGTAATAGGAAGTAGGATGATCGACCATCGATGTAGAAAACAATAAACTAAAAATTTAATATTATATTCATAATTTGTGTCAATCCCTAAATTGCATAAATGAATATTAATTAATAAATGATTTGAAAAATTAAATGTCAATCCATAAAATGATTAATACTTTTTTTAATCTTTATCATATTTTTTAAAATAGGAAAAATGGTCGATTATTTTGTTGATCGGACCTGGATGTATCATCCTCGAAGGGAAATGAGAGGCTCAATAAGGGAGCATTTTAATAATGGTGTAAACGTATTTATTGAATTCGTTTTAAGCAATAATAGAAACGATAGAGAAATTCGTTGTCCATGTAGTAGGTGCAAATTGTTGAATAATTTGACACCGGATATGGTTAAAGTCCATTTTTTCCAATACGGTTTCGTGCTAAATTATCTTGTGTGGGATCATCATGGAGAACATGTAGCATCTAATCGTGTACATGTAGAGGAGGAGGTGGGTAATGAAATTGTTATGAAGAATCCTATAATGACCCACCTTTTTGGATGGTTTAAATCAACGATAAACCACACACGTCAGACTCAAACCATTCAAAAGGGAGGATTGTTATGGGGTAAATAAGAAAAAGCAGAGAAAGAAAAACAAACACAGAATCTCACAGCGGAATGACAAAATATAATAATTAAATAAACAGTTCATGAAGCTGTTTTACAAATGTCAATTGATTACACCTTTACAATACAGATTAGGGTTACCTACAACAGAAATAAATAACAATGCAGCAGAACAACATGATGCAGTGAGATAAATATAATAAATAATAATAGTACTAAATCTTCGTCTTCATCCTCCAAAAGCAGTCTACGATACATTGAAAAGCTCAGACTGATCCGAACGTAATGAAAAGACAAAACACTCTAGTCAGAACTAAAAAATCTTATGTAAGTTAAATCAATATAAGTAAATATGAGCGTAACGGCTTCAGAGATGTTTACATGATTTTACATCTCCTATCCAGTGTCTAACGTGAGTGCAATAACTTAAGAGGTGTTCGGGATTTCCATCTCCTAAGGATCCGTTAAATTATCTACATACATAGTACAATACGCTATTATAATAGTTTCTACAGTAAAGTAAAGTATTAAAATAGCGTTAAGGCGTTACCCATATCCCCCTTAACACATTTTATATAAATGTCGTAGTCTATACAGTACTGTAAACTCCACCGTAAACTGGTGGGCTATCAGGGTGCAGTCCATAGGTACGACACAAACCAAACTCATAATGGGCTCGATTAGGCATGTGATAAGGCAAGCGAGGCAATGCCCAGGGTAGGACACTACTGTTTTGCGGATCCGGACTGGTGGTAACGCATAACAACTACTAGTGCCCACCTCGGAACACGCTCCCATAACAAATCGAGGGGTGGCCACCAAATCAGTCACAAAGTCATAATATGGTATCGAAGAAACATGTCCAATCGGAGGTGCGACCTCACTTGGCCCGACATGACTTCTGTTTAGTCACATCAAGCTGACTCGAGGGAGTTAGGGCTACGTTAATTGTAACGACCCGTAAATTTTAATGGTTTAAATAACGTAATTAAACTGAATTTTTGTGAAATTATAAATAATTGAATTTGGAAATAAAGATTTGATATTTGAAATACGTCTATTTAAACATAACAAATGGTAAATTTTCATCTGAAAATATGGAAGTTATTTTGTTATGTAATTTTTATTTAAATTTAAATCAGTCAAATTTGATGAAAATTTAAAATGTTTTCCAAACCTGAATACTCTTATATAATTAATTTGTGAATCATCTTCTGAATGAGACGTCACATTTCGTTTCATCCAATTTGGACGACGACTGCTCCGTTTATCTTATTTTCGGCGTTTTAGCAGCATTTTTCGGTACCGATTATCAACTTTTGATAGGATGATCGTACCACTGATATCTATATACCATTTTGATCATCTCGTCGTGCTGATCTCCATAGTATATTCATTTCTGTATTTCGGTGTCCGTTACGTGACAAAAACAACGAAACAGTTAGCCGTATCGGTTACGAAATTTCAACCTTTTTGGGTTCCTGTGTCCATTCGAATTGGCCAACGGTCGAATTCCTAACAGTCATTTGTCTTTAATAATTTGCCCTGAATTCGTGTTACTTTCCCTATTCTCTATATTCCATTTATTAGGGGTTGGTCCACATATTTTGTTTGGTCCCTTCATCCTTTTCGGAGATAAATAATATACGTTTCCTTATATAATATAAAATGTATACTTGTTATTATTCTTTCTTCATGAAATGTGGTGCTTTAAAACTTCTCTCATGGCCGAATGTCAGCACCCCACTTCCCACTCGAACCCATACCGTTCCTCCCCTTCCCCAAGCTTCCAGCTCGGCCTCTCTCTCCTTAAGATCCCATCAACCTTCAACTACCTTCCACCCGAGAAGCATGCTCCGCCCTCCATCACTTCTCACCCGCCTTCCAGATGACTCCACCTCCACCAGTTCCCTTCTTCCCAAGCCGAGCACGCAGCCGAGCATCCTCCACTTCCACTCGCCCATCTTTTCCAGCCTCGCCCCAGTTTTGCCGAACAACCCAGGCCTTGCCTGTTCACGTGAGCTTCACTACCCTTGCTGAGACGCCATCACCTCCTCCAAGCTCAGGCCGAACCTACCTAGGTGACTAGACTCCCCTAGCGCACAAGAAAACTCGACACTTCCCTTCTCTTTTCTCTGACTCGTGCCTTTTCTTGTATGAGTGCTCAGGTATATATGTTGCTGACGTATATATAATTATAAGTTTATTGAGTTTAAGGTATGTTTAAGGTTTATATATATATTAGTTTACATTGTCTATTAGCTGGTTTCTATATATATACACACACTATGTTAAAGAAGTATATATGCATTGGCTCGCATATCTAAAGTGGGATAAGTTTAAAGTATAATATGTTGTATGCTGTTTGCACGCATATATGAGATTTATACGAACACAAGTATACATAGGTTAATATATGCCAATTTAATATATGATAGTTTTTATGATGTCTTGTTTTGCTGTGTTTGCATATTTTGTTGGAGTATGTATATATTTCTTTTAATATAAGATCGTATAATATTTTACGTGTCAGGACTGTTTATATATATATATATATATATATATATATATATATGTTATATAAACTAGTTGTTTGCTAAGCATTTACTGTTCGAACATATTATAATGTATGAACATACTTGGACAGTTATACAGCTTATATGATTTGGTTATATATTAGTATATTAGTTTGGGTATATTTATAGTGTCTGCATGTTGATTTGTGAGTAGGCTGTGTGTGTGTGTATATATATATATATATATATTATCTGCATATTTTGTTTATTTTACGGTCTGCACATTGGTATGTATATATGTATGTTTAGATGAATATATATATATATAATTTATAATAGATTTTTTAAGCCGTCGTTCATAGATGTAGTGTATATGACTTATTTTTCATATTTGTAAAACTTATGAAAGTTATGTAAAAATTTATTTGTCATATATATATATAGGTTATATTAGTATTTTTTGAAATATGTATATTTATATAATAATGCTATACTTACATTAATATTAATAGTTTGGGAAGTATATCTATGTATTTATTTCAAATTATATTTTGTTGTTTTATTATATGTGGTTTATTTAAAACAATGATTTTGAAATACATATATATTTAAAATGTGTTTAAATTTGGAATATGACTTTATATATATTGTTATATATAGTTCACTTATACCAATTATATTCGTCGATCCAGTTCTGATTTGATTTCGTCTATTCCTCTTTATCAGTTTTCTTCATCGAATCGTGTCCATTTAGCTTTGCTTTGAAATTCGTGCTTGGGTTCGTAACTCATCTCATTCTCGTTCATCTCTAGCATCGAAAGGTGAGCAATCACTCATGATTAACGTTCTTATATTTATTAGATTTGATTTCAATTGAAACGACAATTGAAATATGCTGTTGCTAGTTATTTAATTGCTATATATGATATGCTATTTTCTGTAACTGTTCACCTGTGACATCTGACACCATGATCTCTTATTTATAATTTATCTGTTATTGATGATATATGCATGTTATTGATATTTTGTGTTATTATCATCACTGCTCTCACTCTGCAAGTTCCCTGTTAGTTTAGAATTCTCTATGGGTTGAAATGATACATACCCGAACGATATTGTAGAATAGGAGAAAATCGTTATGGGTTGAAATGATAAACCCAAGCGATTTTCATTGAATTGAATTTGGGATTGCGGGTTGAAAAATATATACCCGTAGATATTTAAATTGCGGATTGAAATGATAAATATATGTATCACTTGACCATAGGATAGAAAATTATATACATATACCGTTGGTCTCTATATATATATTTTGAAAATGATTTCCAAGGTCTTGAAAAAATATATGTGGTTTTAATGAATATTGATTTTAAGATATTATATTTTAATATAGATTTTATAATAATTTTAATAAATTAAGTTGGAAAGAGAAATGTATATTAATTTGAATTTTATTTGAATTTTACTTAAATAAAACCGATTTGAAACTTATTAAATTTGAGATTTTAAAGATATGATTTATAACTTGATTTTTGATTTAAAGTGATTAAATGAATATTTCAAGTAAATAAATTAAAGGGAATATTTAGTTTATATAAATTGTAATTTAAGGTTTTATTTAAATGATATTGGATTGACTAAGTGAATTTTTCAATATTAAATAATGGTAAAGTTGAATTTGAAATATAAATGAATTTAAGCTTTGAAATCTACTGAAATTGAAATGGTTTAAATTGTAGTTTATATATGTATTTGAAATCGATATAAATTTTGAATGGTTTTGAACTGAATTGTAATTGGTGAATTGAGATTAAATTAAATTGAATTTTGGAATTCGAGTTGATCTAAATCGATTTGTGAAGTTTGAGGAAACTATTTTTATTTTTTTAAAGTATTTTAATATATAAATTATTTTACTTTATAAATTATTTTTAATATAAATTATTTTTAATATAAAACTATTTTAATATACTAATTATTTTAATATAAACTATTTTTAATTTATAACTATTTAAATATACAACTATTTTATTATATAAACTATTTTATTATATAAACTATTTCTTCGATACCATTCTATTGCTTTTGTGATTTGATTGGGTGCATCCTTTGATTGGGAGTGTGTTACGAGGTGGGCGGTAGTAGCTGCTATGCATTACCACCAGTCTGGATATGTAAACGGTATATCTACCCTGGCATTGCCTTAAGTGCCTTGTCGCATGCCCTATCGCGCCTTCTACGTGTTTGTTTTATAACGTACCTATGTGGTGTCCTCTGTGTAAACCTCCAGTTTACGGAGAAGCGTAAGACATTGTATAGACTACGAGAATATATAAAATGTGTTAAGGGGGATATGGGTAACGCCTTAACGCTATTTAATACTTTTACTTTACTATAGACATATTATAATAGCGTATATTACTACATAGTAGATAGTTCTACGGATACTTAGAGGATGGAAATCCCAAACATCCTTTAAGTTACTTGTATTTCAGTTGGTATTTCACTTGATTTGGATTTATTGATATAAGAATGTTAATCCTGACTCAAGTGTTTCGTGTTTTGCTTTACGGTCGGGTCAGACTGAGTGTCACAACATTTGAGACTCACCTTTGGAGTTGGAGCTTCACTTGGAGATCCATCTATATCTATTCAGCTTTCAGCTATCCAGTGGTTTTGTTCAGACTTGTCATTTGTTTGTATTCGAGATTACATTGTATTTGAGATATTCTGTTGTATTTTATTTCAAACTATGATTTTTATATAGTAGCTTCATGAACTACTATTTATCTATTCCGCTGCTTATTTTTACATTTTTCTGTGTCTGTGATTCTGTGATTTATTTATTTACTGCATATGCTGAGTTTTGCCAAATATAAAAATAACAATCCGATATTTTGAGCAATTCAAGTCCGACATGTGTGGATGCGAATGGTTGAAAATATTGGGATGTTACATTAATACCTCATATAGAATCGTTCGCCAAACCATCCTACTTCATTCTGGATTCTCCACCATGTACATAGTTGTTAAAGTGGTTTTCGGTATTGGCAGAAAGTATGACAATATCTGATACCAGTCTCTTTAAAAACCAAATGTTTATTTCACACCGGATGGTGCTTCTACATTTCCAAAACCGATTCATAATTGATATCAAAATATCATATTCTCAAAAATCATATCACTTTTGAAATCATATTCATTTTCGAAATCATTATCACTTTCGAAATCAAATTCACAAAATAGGTTAAATTCTCATTTCAAAATCATCACCTTTACTCAAAATACGCCTTTCACTAGAAAAATATCATTTCAATTTCCAACGTAAGTTATAACATTCATTTAACCATTCGCTTTCAATCAAGGATTTAAATATACACTTCCACTTTACACAGTCTGAAATTTGGAAAATAGTTTCGATAGTTATAAATAGTTTAGCATAGTTTAAAATAAATTTTTAAAAAGTTAAAATACTCTAAAATAGATTAAAATAGATTAAATAGGTTTAAATAGATTAAATAGGTTTAAAATAGATTAAATAGATTTAAAATAGTTTAAATAGATTTAAAATAGATTAAATAGATTTAAAATAGATAAAAATGGGTTAATTAGTTTAAAATATGTTAAAATTGATTAAATTGGATTAAATATATTAAAATAAATTAAAATATTTTAAAATAGATTAAATTAGTTTAATATTTTGAAAATTTTAATAATCAGGATTTAAAATAATATTTTACCAGTTTATATTAAAATAATGAATTTGAAATTAACACCAAATTTTACTATTTCTTCCATTTCGAAAAATCTGAACCATATCCAGATTTCAAATCAAAACCCAAATTTTAAATCTTGCAATATCAATTTAAGCTATTCCAATTTCAATAGATTTCACGGTTTCAATTTCAAACGTTTCAATAACTCAATTTCGATAAATTTCGTTGATACTTTCAATTCAACTTTAGAATTCCAAATTTAATCCTTTGAGCCATTTACTTAAAACAATTATGAAATTTCAAATTTAATCCTTTAAACAATTCATTTAAAACAATTCAGTTTACATGGATCAAATTCTATTTCAAAATATCATTTAGCTGAACTCAAAGTTTAAGGATTTAAAATCATTAATTTAACCAATCCAGTGTCCGTATATAATTTTCTACGCTATGGTCAAGTGATACAGATATCTATCATTTCAATCCGCAAATATTTAAATTTTTTCGAGCATATATAATTTCAAACCGCAATCCCAAATTTAATTCCAAATCCATGAAATTGCTCGAGTCTATCATTTCAACCAATAACGATTTCTCTCTAATCTATCAAATCGTTCGGGTATATATCATTTCAACACATAGGGACTTGCAGTGTTGTAACAATATAAAAACATAACATCCAGTCATCTAATATCAACAATCAACATCCATCACAATCACTATTCAAACCAATCAATAAACAATAACAACCAATAACGGATATTAACCGGCAATTTAGAATTTAATATTAAATTAATGGCGATAATATTCCATACAGGTCAGATTTAACCGGAATGACAATTTAAATATACCAAATATCAACCAATCAATTTCTAATCGCATCATAAATTCAATTTAACTAACATAAGATAATTTAGTAGTTGTGAGTGGGTTAAAATACTCACTTTTGATTTCGAATCGATTTGAAATCCAAAATAAGGCCTAAATTTCAACAGTCTCAAAATTCATCCAAACTAGTTCCATAATGTCCGAAATTTCAATACGATCGCAGCGGAGAAAACCGCACATGAATTCGACCTCGTAATATAAGTTAGAACGTTTAAAATTTAAATAAAAAACAGAATAAAATAATAATAATAAACCAAACACTTACTTGCACATCAGCACACGTAACGTACACTATCTCCCTCCAATCTTTACTTTTCGAAACCCTAACCTTCAACATCATCACGTTCGAAAGCAAATGAGTTGCCACCCAAACGTACAAACACACGTCTCCACAACACCCTACACCACGATCAACGACTGCCTACGAGCTTCCCCAGGTCCACTACCCCCCATGACCCAAAAACGTCACCTCCGATCGCCCCTATGGCTGCCGCTACCGCTGCCGCCAAGGAACAAAGGTCAACCACGACGAATCCAAGCACATTTGACACGAGATAGCCACATGGATCGAAAGCTCATGCTCCCCTCTACGCTCCAGCACCAACCGATGGTCAAACAGTCGACGGTCCACCGTTAAATAATCAAAACCCTAATATGGACGGCTGAGGTTCAACCTCAATTTCTGATCAAACGATGATTTAAATCGAAAAATGAACTACAATAGTGAATTACGCTCGTCGAGAGCTTCAAAACGGTATATAATATGTTAGGGTTTGGAGGAGTTTGAATTTTTGAAATTGATCTTGATTTGAATTTGATTTTCGGGATTCAGGTTTTTCAGCCATTGAGAAGAGAGGAACGACAAAAATTTCAGTACGTACAGTAATGAGAAATTAAAAAGGCTGCTAGGGTTAGAACAAAACTATTTATATGAACAAAGCCTAATAAGAAAATGAACACATTGAATTGATACAAAATAGCAATAACGACCCGAAAAGCCCGTTTTGCTTCCAAAACGAAAGTGAGTCATCCAATATATCAAAATAGATGTTTTCTATTTTTTAAATTCAATGGAATAGGTTTCAAGTCCTAATTTCACTGTATGAAGAAGTTAGCTTTTAAAATCAGCTTATTTCAATTGAATTCACTTAAATTGATTTCTGCGCGTTTCGAGCCCGTACGATCAAACGACAAGTCCGATCGCTACGAAACTTGAAATGCTGAATAATTCACTGTTACGGATCTGATGAAACTTGTTTCGTTCAAATCCGAGAGAGTGGCCAAAATGGCTATTTTCACGTTAATTAAATAAATTATTATTAAATTGATTAAATCACTTTTTAATTTCAAATTTTATAACTAACAATTTTTATCGTTTTTGATTACCTAACACTTATAATCTTTTAAAACAAATTTCTATGTCCAATTCAATGTTAAAAATTACACCAATTATAGTATTCAGTTTCAACTATAATAAACATCCAATTATTTAAAATTAAAAATCCAAATAAATTAATTTGATTTGATTTAAATCCTATTATTCCATCAATCATTACTTTATGGACATAGTTAACATTGGTTTACCATTTATTACATTATGTAACGTCCCGCCTTTTGGTACGCTTAAGCAGACACACGTGCCAACTTAAACCATACAGAAGGGCGGATTGTTATGGGGTAAATAAGAAAAAGTGGAGAAATAAAAGAAACAAAATAGAATCTTGCAACGGAACGATAAAATATAATAATCAAATAACAGTTCATGAAGCTGTTTTACAAAACATTTGATTATACTTATACAATACATATCAGAGTTACACATACCCGAGAATGATAATTAATGCAGCGGAATACAATGGTGTAGTGGAATATAATAAATAGTAGTAATAAAATCTTCGTCTTCGTCCTCCAGAAATAGGGCCTTCAAATCCTGAAATGCTCAGGCTGACCCGAGCGAATTGAAAAGACAAAACACTCGAGTCAGAACTAAAAGATCTTATGTAAGTTAAATCAACGGTAAATAAATATGAGTGTTAACATCGTCGAAGATGTTTACGGGATTTGACATCTCCTATCCAGTGTCTAACGTGAGTGTAGTAACTTAAAAGATGCTCGGGATTCACATCTCCTAAGGATCCGTTAAACTATCTACTATGTAGTAATATACGCTACTATAATAATGTCTACAGTAAAGTAAAGTATTAAAATAGCGTTAAGGCGTTACCCATATCCCCCTTAACACATTTTATATATTCCCATAGTCTATACAATACCGTAATCTCCCCCGTACTGGGCGTCGTCAAAGGGCGCTCCATAGGTATGGTACAAAACAAAATCGTATAAGGCTCGCTAGGGTAGGTGACACGGCACAACTAGGCAATGCCAGGGTAGATATACCAATTACGCTTCCGGACCGGTGGTAGTGCGTAGCAGCTACTACCGCCCACCTCGAGCCATACCCCCAAAATAAAAATCAAAGTGGCCACCGAATCAATCCAAAAGTCAGAGTATAATATCGAAGGGATGTGTCCGATAAAAGGTGCTACCTTCTTAGCCCGTCAATCGCTCCTGTTTTAGACACCTTATGCCAACTCATGGGAGTCGGGTCCACGTATATACCTCAAAGGAAACGCCGCCGCCATCCTACTTCATTCTGGAATCTCCACCACATACACGGTTGTCAAAGTGGTTTTCGGTATCGACAGAGAGTATGCCCATATCCGATCCCGGTCTCTTTGCCAACCAATCGTTATTATAACACCGTGGTCATTTAAAAAATATATATACTTTAAAAACCCATAATATCATTTCCATTTTAAAACATAACCTTTACTTCAAAATAGTATATACTTCAAAACCAAATTCAATAATATATCATTTAAATAAAATCCAAATTTTCAATCACTATTCTTACTTTTATTTATAAAACTTGAAATATTCTTTAAAACCATCTTGAACCCAAATCACAAAATGTAGTCATATTCTTAATCTCAAAATTTCAATCGGTTTCAAATCAATATATTCAAAGATAATTCTTAAATAAATTTGATTTCAAATAAATTCATTTTTCAAACCATATTACTTTCGAAGTTATAACAGTTTCAAAACCAACACTTTGAAACAATAATACTTTAATTCAGATAAAACATTTCAATTTTGATATATATTTCAAATCTTTAAATATTCCAAAATTTCCAAACCAAATCTGATAATCTCATATATTTCTTAATTCAATTTACTATTATTTAGTTTAAATTTTTTATATTAAATAAATTCAATAGCATTTACATAAAGCTCAAACTTGAAATATTCGTAAATCAACTTAAAACGTCGTCAAGTTATACATAGCTTAAATTTTAAGAATTTAACTATATATAAAATAATATTTATTTAATATCAAAATCAGTATTTATATAAACCCTTATTTTTCCAAAAGCCATAGAAATCATTTCAAATATATATATATATAGACTAACTGTGTCAGTATATAATTTTCTATCCTATGGTCAAGTGATACGGATATTTATCATTTCAGTCCACAATTTTAAAATAAAATTACGGTTATATATCATTTCAAACCGCAATCCCGAATGGAATAAAATACATGACAACTTGCAGTTTATACAATATAAAATACAACATCCATTCATCCAATATCAATCATCAACCATTTATCACAATCATCATCCAATTCAATAATAACATCAATATAGAACAGATAATACATAACAAGTATTTACTGGCAGTTTACATGCAATAATAAATTAAATAACAATTTAATTCAATAAATTCAATTTAACTGGGATGATGATTAAAATACGTCAAACAGTCATAAATAAATTTCTAATCACATCATAAATCAATTTAACAAACATAAGAAATTTTAGAAATTGTGAGTGGGTTAAAACACTCACCTTTTGAATTTAAACTGAATTTAAATCCAATTTAAACCCAAAATTTGAACAGTCTCAGAATCCATCCAAACCAGCATCAAAGTGTCCGAAATTTTGATACGATCCCAGCAAAACCAACCGTGTCCAAATCCGAGTCCGTATGCAAAAGTTATGATAATTAGAGTATTGAAAAAATTCTGGTCCTAGGTCGACTTCGGGTTCAACTTCGGTCCGCCGCCTCAAATCCCCGGTGCTTACTTTGAGTTTTTGCCAAAACGACCCGGAGACCCGAGTCATTTTCTTCCTGACCCGAAGTATCTCCAGAGTTTTTTCCTCTGAAACCCGAAGCGCGACCCGAAGTTGTTGCAGATTTGCAATTTTTTTTTGAAATTAGATTTTGGAATTTAGGAATTAGGTTTTGTCTGCCATTGGAATGAGGAGCTAAGAAGGAGATGTATGTACAGACAAATGACAATGGGGAACAATTAGGGTTTATAATGAGGTATTTATAGACAAAGCAGAAAATAGAGTAGATGGACAAGATTGATTTGAGTTTTTGAACGTAATTGACCCGAAAAGCCCGTTTCGATTTCGGAATGGAAATGGGTCAAACCATATATCTAAACATAGGTTTTCAAATATTTTAAAATCAATGGAACAAGTTTCAAGTCCAAATTCCATCGTATGAACAAATTATGCAAAAATCAAGTTATTTCAAATTGATTTCAATTAATTTGAATTAAATTGATTTCAAGGCGTTTCAAGCCCGTACGATCAAACGACAAGCCCGATCATTATGAAACTTGATATCCTACAATAATTCACCGTTATATATGATGAAACTGGTTTCGTCGAAATCCGAGTCAGTGGCCAAAATGGCTATTTTCCAGTTAATTAAATAAATAAATACTAAATGAATTAAGTCCCTTTTTAATTCAAATTTAATAGCTAACCATTTCTACCCCCCCCCCACCCGATTACATATAAACTTATAATTCATTAACCAAAATTTCCATGTCAATCAAATAAGGATTAATTGCAAACTTACAGTGTTTACCTTCAATTTAAGTAAATTCAAGTAAATTATATTTTTAATTTCAAATAAATTAATTCAATGTGGTTCCAATCTCTTTATTTAATCAATCATCCTCTTATGGATAAGTTTGACATTACTATATACCCAATTACCCTAATATTTTACAGTCATTACCTAAATTCATATTAACGTAGTATTTAATTACGTTAATTAGTTGCAATGGATTTAGCTCTAATTTAATTAAATAAATAGGTAAACAGTTAATAATTATCACCATTAGCCAAGGTTAATCTCATTCATACTTTATTATCAACCAACAAATATTATAATATAATCACTTATCTAACATTGAATTTATCAAATTCCAGTTTATTACGTATTATTACATCCACTAATATACCTTTGCATTTACTTCCCAATTTACTATTTACAATCAATTATAACCTTACAATTGTTTTCAATTAATTGGTATCGCACTAAATTATCTATTCATTAACTTGCATTAACATTATTACCTTCCATACTTGTTCTTCAATCTATTATTATCAAAAATGGATGAAATTGACATTGGTTATATTTATTACATTGATATCACCCAATTCATTCTAATATCAATTTATCATAGTATTTAACTCCATTTATTATGGATTGAATCCAATTAAATTTTAAATTAATTCCAAATAAACTAATTAGATTCAATTCCAATCCTTTAATTAAGTCTATTATTACTCTATAAACTTAGTTACTATTTGTTTGTCTTTCATTACATTAATATATCCAAATTTCCATCATTATAATTTTGCCAAATATATACACTAATCATGATTAGTATTCTCAATAAATTTATTTACTTGGTTTCATGCTTTTTATTACATCAATTACTACCTTATAAATAGATCTACGTTTTTATTAAATTTATATTCACACTTTCCGCTATTATATTAATTATCATTAAAGTAACCTTTAATTACCTTTATTTGTAATTGGTAAATTAACTGGTAACAACAACCATTTGTCACCATTACACCCTTTATAACTTGCATGTTTATTCTTCACAAACAATTACCATCTATTATATTATTTCACATATTAATTCAATAATTACATATGTGTAACGACCCGATATTTTCAACCATTCGCATCCGCACATGTCGGACTTGAATTGCTCAAAATATCGCGTTGTAAATAAAATTTGGCAAATCTCAGAATATACAGTAAATAAATATAATCACAGATCACAGACACAGAGTAAAATAATGCAGCGGAAGTAAAAGAAATAGTAGTTCATGAAGCTACTATATAAATATAATAGAGTTACATAAGATACAACAGAAGAAATAGAGTACAACAGAAGTCTAAATACAATAACCAAGTACAAGCTGAGTAGAACAACAGAACTGAAATAGATAGGACAAGACAAGCAGATAATCTCCAGCGATTTAAATCCCCAAGAGTGTGGAAATCCAAATCTGTGAATAACTCAGGCTGACCCGAGCGTAAAGCAAAACATAAAACACTCGAGTCAGGACAATATATACTTATATAATGTAAACCAACTCAAGTAGACTGTAATAAAGGTACAAGTAACTTAAAGAATGCTTGAGATCGCCCATTCTTTAAGGATCCGTTAAACTATTTACTATGTAGTAATATACGCTATATACAGTAGTGTCTAATTAGTAAAGTATAATCATATAGAAAATAGCGTTAAGGGGATGGTGAACCTTAACGCGGTCGGATCTTTAAACCAAAATCATAGTGGGCTCGATATGGTAGGTGACACGGCACACAAGGCAATGCCAGGGTAGATATACCAATTACGCATCCGGACTGGTGGTGACGCATAGCAGTCACTACCGCCCACCTCGAACAACACTCCCAAATCAAGGGTGCGCACCAAATCAATCACAAGTAATAGAATGGTATCGAATAAGTGTGTCCGATCAGAGGTGCTACCTCATTGGTCCGTCAATCGCTCCTGTTTTAGCCACCTTATGCCAACTCACGGGAGTTGGGTCCACGTATATACCTTAGGATCATCGCCACCATCCTACTTCATTCTGGAAACTCCACCGCGTACACAGTTGTCAAAGTGGTTTTCGGTATCGACAGAGAGTATGTCCATATCCGATCCCGGTCTCTTTAACAACCAATCGTTATTATAACCCGTGGTTATAATTTAAAAATAGTTTATACTTCAAAATAGAATATCATTTCAAATCCAAATCTTTATCAAAATAAAGATTAAATCAATTCCAACCCATTTCAATATATTTAAAATATCATATCATTTCAAAACCTCATTTCAAATCATTTCAATATATCAAAATATCATATCTTTCCAAAACTTCATTTCAAATCATTTTAATATATCAAAATATCAATCTTTCCAAAACTTCAATTCAAATCATTTTAATATACCAAAATATCATTTGAGTTCAAATCTAAATATTCAACTTTAAATACCTTTTAAATTTAAAGATATAATTCATTTATTATCATTTCAAGTCACCTTTTAAATAGTTTATATTTCAATCAAAATAATTCATCTAAACCATTTAAAAGTGTAAATATTATACTTTCAAATCAAGTATTAAAATTTTCAAAGTTTCAATTCAATTCAATCATTTATTTCAATTAAATTTCCATAGACCATTTCAAATCTTATAAATTTCAAATATAGATTTAATCCACAAAATAACTATTCAAATTATAAAAGAAATTCCAAAGCTTTATTATCCTATATTTCATCAGTCCAATATCCTTTTAAACAGATTCAAATTACAAGTAAAACAAATATTTTTCATACTAATATAACTTCAATTATTTATTTCAAGATTTAATATCATTTCAAATTCATTTCAAAATATCAAAATATCATTTCAAAACATCATCTATTTAATTTAAATTTATATACCATTTAATCATATTTCAAAATAGTTGTATTTCCCAAATCAACTATTCCATTTAAATCATTTAAAGTCAATTCATTATATTTAATAATTAAATATTTAATTTTCAAATTTTAATCTTTTCAAAGATCATTTATTCATTTGAATTTATTAAACAAAGAAAATTCAAATTTCGCAGCACTTAGAAAATGCTACGAAATGTTATGTTTAAAAACAGTTCATTAACAAAAGAAGGCATTTAAAATGCTGTAATATCTTAATTTAGTTTCAATTAAAATTTTTGTTAAATTTAACAACTATAGCACTAACAAAGTGCTATAATTACCCTTAGTTCAAATTTGCTATTTGGTTCATTTAAAACAACTACAGCATTTTCCAATGCTGTAATATCTTTACATTACATTTCAAAAATGCTGTCAAATCAAATTTAGAGTTTTATTTACAATTTAACACATAATTAACTTTTAATATAAATCATTTTAACTTATAAAATCATATATTTTCACACTTTAAAACAATCATTTAAATACCTTTATTTCTATGATTTTATAAAGTCAAATTTCCATACAAAAATCAAATTAAATAACAATTAAATTTTCATTTCTTTAATTAAATTCTTAACTTAACAACTAAGTTTAAATTTCCAAAATATAACTTATTTCCATTTATTTTACTTAATTAAAATTTCACTTTTAAACAAATTCCACAAAATTCAATTTAAGTTATATTTCCAAATTCATCTTAAATATTCATTTATTTCATATTTTAAGTTATACAAATTCATTAACACTTTAAAAAAAATTTATTCTTTAATAAAATAATTAAATTCATCTTTTAAATCAAATTTGTCATATTTTCTTACTTTACATAAATTCCATTTATAAACAAAATCATAAATTCCAAAATTAACTTATATTTCAAATTCTACTTCACCCTTTACTTAATTCACTTATTTAATTTGTAGAAAATCACAAATATTTTATAGAAATCATTTTAATAAAGTTTAAATCAAAATATCATAATATTTACATTTTTAAAATATTTTAAAAATTTAAGAAAAATATATAAACCACAGGTCTGTATATAATTTTCTAGCCTAGGTCAAGTGATACGGATATGTATCATTTCAATCCGCAGTTTACAAAGAAAACCCGGGTTTTATCATTTCAAACCCACAATCCCAAGTAATATAATAAATAAATAAAAACCGTTCAGGCTTATCATTTCAGCCCATAACGATTTTTCCTTATTCTAAAGTCCGTTCGGGTATGTATCATTTCAACCCATAGTGATTCTAATCTACAGGGAACTTGCAGTGTGATAAACTGATATAAATAAACAGTATACAATATATAACAGTAATAGATGATATAACATGTGTATAAACAGGGATGAACATCATATAATCATAATATAACAGTTATAACAGGATGATAAAATTTTACAGATTCAAATGGTGTCAGTTTATCAACTATATAAGTACATATTAGTCTGGTGAGATTTACTCACTTGTTTAAGCTGGAGATGACGACCACAAACACACAACAAAGATTTCCACAGGCACGAAAGCACGACAACACGAATATGATTTGAGATGGGAGAGCCAAAGATTAATTTCCTTGTCACATTCAAACAAAACAAATATAGACAACATGAGTTTTCAACCCAAAATTCAATAAAACAATGTTAGAAATGAATGCATGAACCAAAGCCAAAGTGATTGCACATGCTTTCTACCATCTATGCTTCAGCTCCAGATCTGAAATGCATGGCTAAGGAGTGGTTTTGGATCTGGTTTTGGGTTGGTAAGGGTTGGCCAAACATGGATGGTGATGGGGCAAAGGTGATACAAAGAGATAGGTGCATGGATTTCAACTACAAAGGCAAACTACAAGGATTCAATGCAACATTGGACTCGGTCCAATCAAGACCAGGCATGGCCATCTCTGTAGTGGGCTGGAGAATGGTGTGGCAGAGGGTTTCAGGTCGTCCATGGGTGGTGGAGGTGGAGTTGGTGGCGGCCAAGGGGTGGTTGAAGGTGATGAAGGCATAGGTGATAGGCTATGGTGCATATATGTGAAGTTCGTGTAGATATTGTTGGATTTTGTCACATGGGTGCATGGACAGTGGTTTGGAGCTGTAGTGGAGGTGGTGGAGGCTGGCTCAAGTGGTGGTGGTGGCAGCCATGGTGAAGGAGTGGAGAGGAGCCTAGCATAGAAGGTGAGAAAGCAAGTGAAAACAACATAAACAAGAAGAAAACAATGGAAAAGAAGTCAAAGAATTTACCAAACTCTTGGAGATGATGGAGGCCGAACTTTTTTTTCAGAAATGAGAAGAAAATTCACGTGAAAAATGTTAGGGAGAAGTGGTCAGCTGAAGGAAATGAAGAGATATGACCAATTGAGTGAAACGTAAGGTTGAAATGTGAAAAGGTGGAAGATAAAAGGCCATAGGAAAACTAAAAGTCATAAACCTTCCAAATTACTTTTAATTTCTTTATATAAATTTAAATTACTGTAAATAATAATAATCTCAGTCATAATTTCAAAAATATAACAAAATATAATAGATATATAAATAATTTTTAATTATATAAGGTTAAAATAAGAAAATAGCACAAAATTGCAAACTAGTCTAGAAAATTTGAAAATAAACAGAATAAATTTTGGAAAATTCATATGGACTTGTAAAACATTTATAAATAAAGATAAGAACATAAAATAAAAATGCATTCACAAAATGAATAAATAAATTTTAAATTAAATATAATTTAATTGAAAAAAATTAGCAGAAAAATAGCAACTAGCCTTTAAAAATAGAAAGTAAATTCAATAAGCTTTTGAAAAATCTTATCATCACTTTAAAATATTTAAAAGCCATAAATACATGAAAAATAACATATAATACCAATTAGAATAAGATATGACAAATAAAATTATTATTTATATAATTTAAACTGAAGAATGTTGCTAAATAATTCAATATACACACAATATTGTAAAGGGTATAACTTTCACAATTTAAATCCAATTTCAATGAAACGAAAAGCAGTATTCAAGTTATTACATCTATTTTCATAATAAAAGATAAAATTTAAGATTTTATATAATTTATATTTGAAGTTTAAAAGTCAAAGATTGAACAATTTGACCAGAATTTCACTTTTCAATAAAATATTCAATTTATACTAGTTTGAAACTATAATTCACTTAATAATCAACATTTATATTTTTAAAATGAAATGTTTGAAATATAACAAGTTTAAAATAATTTAAAAATAAAAGAAAGTCAATTTTAAATAACATACAAAATCTAGGGTTGTTACACTCTCCCCCACTCAAAACTTTTCATCCCCGAAAAGGAATGAGGTACGGGAAAGCATAGGAAAAGATAGTGTGAAATAAGATTAAGACAAGATGACAAAGAGGTTGAAATTATACCTGATAACTATTGTTATAGGTATGTTTAACAAGGTGGAGATGGGAAGCAATGCTCAGATTAAAATAAGTATCAAAGGTTATCAAGGGTTGTTGGAAGATTTCTAAACAGAAAGACTATAGAAAGATGCCTATACCAGTCTGTAGCAAGATGAGGAAAATAAGAACAACTAAAGGCAGTTTGAAAACAAGATAAGATAATAAGTTTGAAAAATAAAATAATATAATAGGTTTGAAATTTCCATGGTTTTAGCTTAAATTGATAATTAATTTTACACAAGTTAAATAAATCTTACTATCTCTAATTTCATTATCTTATCATCCAGTTTTCTTAAACTAACAATCTCTAAAATCATGGATTTGATTAAAATTAAGTGTATAACATTCAATAAATTTAATTCTTCTTTTTTCCTAATTAAAATTAAATTTATCCTCTCAATATTTTTTTATCACCTATGTTAAATATACTTACACTTATTATAACTGTTTTAATTTATTCCTAATTCTCTTAACATCATTTTGTTGTGTAAATGATTCCATTACTCTTTTACTCTATTTACCTCTGTTAATCTTTTTATAACTAAAATTTAAGTGTATAACATTTATTATAACCACTCAAATTTTATTTATAAAATCTTTTTATATTGTATATTATCCAATTACATTGTTAACTTCTAAAAATTTAGGTAAGTTATATTGGAATGCAATTGAGAATTATACAAATAAACTTTCTAAAATTAATATACAATATAAACATTCTAATTCAATCATTTCAAGCTTGAATATTTATTCAAAATTTTGAATTTTTTTTTATACTTGAAGTTATTATTTAAGATAGAATTTAAGAATAAAATTTCCGATTCTTTTCAAACCATTTAGAGATAAATAAATGTATGCACAAAATTTGTCAAATCAAATTTTAAATCATATATCTATATATATTATAAATCAAATCATCTTTTAGAAATTCAAATCAATTAGATTTTTTTATTTTTATTTTCCAAAACAAAGCTATAGCAAGACTACAGAATGGTCTCTTCACTTCAAAACTCAAAAATGAACGTCGATGATGCCACGGTCATCACCGAAATTATTTTCCAACGACAAAGAGAAGAGCACTAAAATTTTAAAACTTTAAAATTCTTTGGAAACAAATTTCTGTTCACAAATACCTTAAATAATATATCCTTTTAAAACTTTAAACACAAGGTTTGAAACCATCGGAAATTAAATTCTCAAATTCTTGATTTAAATTCATTTCAGTTCCCAAATTAAATTTATAAACAACTATTTATAAATTCATTTATAGAATGATAAATCAAGTATTATCATTTCAAATAATCAATTTAAATCAATTTATTAAGTTCCAAAATATTTACTTATATCAAAATTTATTTCATTAACCAAATTTAAAAATAATATTGTATCAGTTTGTTCTGTCAAAGTGTTTTAGGAATCCTATCGATAGCGTTGATCAGACGAATCGATCGGAAACCCAAATCAACATCAACAACTCAAACAACACAATATATAAAACAAACATAGATTTACAAGTACAATTCAAAAATGTTTGGAGATATTTTGGAAACAAAGACAAGATGATTAATTAACAAAATATGAAGATGGATAATGTAACGATCCGATATTTTGGACCATTCGCGTCCATTATAAGTGAATAGGTAGACACTCATGCCGGAGTTGAATTGCTCAAAATACCGCGTTGTTAATTTAAATTTGGCAAAACTGAACATATACAGTAAATAGATATAATCACAGATCCCAGACACAGAGTAATAAATGCAGCGGAAATAAAAGAGATAGTAGTTCATGAAGCTACTATATGAATATATAAAATACAACAGAGTTTACAACAGAAGAGTAATACGATACATTAGAGTTAAACCAGATACAACGGAAGAGTAACAGATACAAATCAGAATGCATCACTGGAGTCATCGAATATCTGAAAGCTGGATAGATAGCTGGATCTCCAAGCGAAGCTCCAACTCCAAAGGTGAGTCTCGAAAGCTGAACTACTCAGTCTGACCCGAGCGTAAAGCAAAACACAAAACACTCGAGTCAGGATTAACATTCTTATATTAATAAATCCAACTCAAGTGAAATAGCAATTGAAATACAAGTAACTCAAAGGATGTTTGGAATAACCATCCTTTAAGGATCCGTCAAACTATCTACTATGTAGTAATGTACGATAAGTAGATAATGTCTATCAGTAATATAAAGATATCAAAATAGCGTTAAGTCATGGCCCATTCCACCCTTAACACATTTTTATTCCCACAAGCATATACAAGACCGTAGTTTCCCCAAAACCGGAAGTCACCAGAGGGCAATCCATATACTCAAGGTACAAAACAAATTCGTAGTGGTCGCGCATAAATGGAATACAAGTATGACAAGGCACATGAGGCTATACCCAAGGTAGTGATACTACCGTTCGCCTGATCCGGGCTGGTGAGAACGCAACGCCGCAGCGCCCGCAACACCGTGAAACAACACTCCCAAAATCAAGGGTGCACCAATCGACAACAAGTATAAGTAGTTCGAAGAAGTGTGTCCACTTGAGGTATCAATCCTCCATTGGCCCGGCACAGCTCCTGTTTTAGTCATTTCCAATTTGACACAAGTGTCAAGGCTATCCATTATCGTTCACTTTCTTCAGTCAACACGTACATCATTCCAACCACTTCATTCTGGATCATCACTCCGCGCATAGTTATTAAAGTGGTTTTCGGTTTAGATAGAGAGTATACCCATAACCGAATTCCGGTCTC
This sequence comes from Allium fistulosum, assembly GCA_030737815.1. Classification (NCBI taxonomy): domain Eukaryota; kingdom Viridiplantae; phylum Streptophyta; class Magnoliopsida; order Asparagales; family Amaryllidaceae; genus Allium; species Allium fistulosum. Next base: position 1,262,705,926 of record CM060901.1, read on the forward strand.
TTTAATAACTTTCGTAATTATTACACCGATTGGTCGCTTATATATTTCAAAAATCAAAACAAATTCAATTTCAATTTCAATTCGCAAATCAACATTTCATTTGTCTATCAAAACAGTTTCCATACTTTACGTTTCAAAACTTCCAAATTACCATTTCAAAATCTTGTAATTCACTTTCAATCTTATATTGAAAACAATTCAAATATTGATTCAAGTTCGTACAAAAGTTTCATTTCGAAATCATTAGAATAAATTTAATTTAACATTCAAATCAATTTAAACTCATTTATCAATTTCATTCAATATTCGTTAAGTTACCTTATCATTCAAAACAATTTCTATTAAATTTCCAATTCATTAAATCAATTCTTAAGTTCAACTTCATTAAATCAAACTTTACAATTTTGAATTTAAACTAAATTCGTCAAATCAATTCTTTCCATTACAAGTCTTAAATTAATTCCAAAATATCACATTTTATTTCTTGTTAAGAAATTCAATTCACTTATTTACTTACTTAAATAAATTTCCAAACTTAATTAATAAAGAAACTCAATTCCAATTATTTACGAAGTAAAATTCACTTATTCAAAATTCAATTTAATTTAATCATCAAATAATTCAATCTTATTTAATTATTAAATAGTTCAAACATAATTATTAAATAATTTCAAAGTTTAATAATTTCAAACTTAATTATAATTTCAAACTTAATTATTAAATCATTTCAACTTAATTCAATCATTTCTCAAATTAAACAACATTCTTACATCAATTACATTGTTAATATTTTATTTCATATTTACATATTAACATTTTCCTTTCGTTACATTCAAATTCCAACTTCATTTCAAAACCATATTATTTATTCAAATAAAATCTTCGTTTTATTTTTAAATCAAATTATTGACCAATCGGGTTTTATTTAATTTTCCTTCCTAGGTCAAAGTTCAATTTTGGGTATTTATCATTTCAACCCGATTCCAATTCAATTCAAAATCAAAACATATCAAAGGGAACTTGCAGTGTGATAACTGGGATGGTGTCAAAGTAAATAAACAAGCAATAACAACAATCAATATCAGTCAACAATCAATTTAAATAATCCCGAAATAACCGTATTAATTCGCATTGTTATTTGTACGAATTAATATAATTATTTCTAGAATCTACACTATCATTTCATGTAGATTAAAGATTATTACATTACAGTTTTTCACTTGTCATCTATTTACAATTTCATACTATGATCAATTTAACAACATACATTCAGTGGTTCAAAGTATAATTAAACAAATCCTACGTGTCAATAAATTCAACAGTTAAAGGGATCATATTATACAAATGTCAGTTAATCAAATTTAACAATTAATTATCCTATATCAACTTCAATTTCACACTATTTAACATTTTAACATTAACAATTTAACGTCCAATATAAACATCAACAATCAATCAATTATCATCCAAACTGTATTATCATCGCATAAATAATTAACAGATAATGGTGTCAGATGTCACAGGTGAACTGATACAGGTAATAGCATATATAATAGTGTAATCAACTAACAGCAGCCTATTTCAATTGTCGTTTCAATTGAAATCAGATTTAATAAATAAAAGAACGTTAATCGTGAGTGAGTGCTCACCTTTCGAGGCTAGAGATTTGACACTGAAATTGGGTTACGAAATGCAAGCACGGCTTCCAAAACAAGCTAGATTGGCACGAATTGACGAACAAAGCTGATAGACCAGAATTGATGGAAACGAATCAGAACTATCTTGATATAACCGGAACAAGTATATATTATAAGTTTTCTCCAAAACCAATTTCTTAAACCTATGTTTAAAATAAGATATATATATCAAATCAATATTTCAACATTAACATCAATAAACAAAATCAAAAATCTATGTACAATATATTATATAACTACCGATATTTAGTTAATATGTAGTATATACATAGCTTAACTTACTATTACATACTTTACACAAAATCGTATTGCATACATAAAAAAAATAAAAAAAAATCTTTAAAACTCTGGACACACTTCTCCAACCCGTAAGAAACCAATATAAGACCCATGTATACATTTCAAAATTTAAACCCATACAAAACGTATTAAAAAAAAAAAAAAAAAAAATCTGACATACGTAGACAATGTACATAGTCATGTGATACTTCGTATAACTACAAAACCTTTTCATAATAATTGGAGACTAACAAAATAAACTAAACAATATATAGCAGATATCATATTTTTATACATTTCAACTATCAACATAACTCATAACTGTATATTTATTTTAAACGTATAATATAACCCTTAAACTATGTACCAATATATACTAATATATATAAGCCTACACTATATAAAGCAAATATTGTAATGCATATATACAGCTAATCATATTGTTATATAACATACAACCCCTAACATACTTTATATTCTTTCTTACTTTATGAAAGAGCAGAGCCATCAGGCATGACTTACAATATAATATAATACAAACAGCTACTTTATAATAGTATGAACGGTACATATATTATATTACCTTTCAATTGAAAGTAAACAGTAAGCCTATGTAACATACGTATTAATATATCAACACAAATCAAATTTTTTTATGACTTTACATAGACTATATATATATACACCACAGCCAAGTGAGCAAGGCTGAGAAGGGCAAATAGGATATATACATAACTTAAAACTTATATATTTACAAGTTTGACATTTACTAGTGCACAAATATGTGCCAGACAGTACACAAAACGAAAATCACAAACTTCACTTAAACAACATATATGAGTGTACCAGTATAATTATAAATACACACTATTTTTTTTAGAGAAGCTAGGTATTTGTTTTTCCTAATGACAACATATAAGTATATCAACAATCCAACATACATGTATATATATCCAAATTTATTGTCATGCCAATAACGTACATAGTAAATTATTATATAATATAAAATACATATGATACCTTAACGTAATATACAATAAGTTCGGTGTGGCCGAGTTGATGGAGGAGTAGGATGGTGGCAGCGGCCATGGCGACGGACACGGCGTACCTCAGGCGAAGGTGGTTCGGTGCAGTAGTCAGCTGGGGCACTTGCTATAGCACGGGGTAAGGCTGGTTTGCATGGGGCGGATGAAGCGGCGGGGCTAAGGTGATGGGTTTGTCTCGAGTGTGGTGGCAGTGGTCTAGGCGTGGTCATCGAGCTAGGGTGAAGGCGACATGCAAAGAGAAGAGGGGACGGCTGCTTAGGTGAGGCCGGTTGTGAAAGTGTGGGCACTGGTGGATTGAAGGAGGACGTGGAGGGATGGTGTAGCTCGGCGGTGATCTGAGTTAGCATCGGAGGTGGTAGCCGAAGTGCCGGAGGTGTGGGCGGTTGTCTTCGGTGGAGCTGGGGACGGTTGGACGTGATGGGGTCTGGAGGGGAAGCAGAGGCTTGCGTGAAAGGTGGGGAGTAAAGGCTACAGTTTGAAGATGAAAGAGCAGTAGGGGAAAAGAATGTATTGTTTGGCGAATGGAGTAGAGAGTGTATTGGAACCAGTGGAATAGTAAATGTAAAATGCGTGAATTCAAGTAGTAATAAAGAAAATGGCTGTTGAGTTGTACGATGTGAAGTTGAATGGACAAAGAATTCAAAGGATTTCAGAAACCAAACGTTACACAACCGGTATTGATACGGTAGGCGTTACGGAAAATGCAACGTACAACGGAACTCCGAATTTTACAATCGAATATACCGTAGAGATCGGCACGACGAGACGATCAAAACGGTATATAGAAATCAGTGGTACGATCGTCCGATAAAAATCGATATCGGTACCAGAATACTGCTATTTTATAGAAAATAAGAACGACGGAGCCAAAGATGTCCGAATTTGGAAAAACGACAAACTGAAATCTTGCTCAGAAGATGTTTTAGAATTTTTCTATGTAAAAATATTTAGGTTTTGAAAACATTTTATTTTCATTACTTTTTAACTGATTGAATTGAAGTGAATTTACGCGCGAAATAAACTTTCGTATTTTCGGACGAAAATTTACCAGTCGCTATGTTTAACTAGACGTATTCCAAATATTAAATTTTTATTTCAAAATTTTATCGTCTAAAATTTCACCAAAATTTCAACTAATTACGTTATTAAAACGGTTGAAATTTACGGGTCGTTACACTCTCCCCCACTCAAAACTTTTCGTCCCCGAAAAGGAACGAGGTAGGAGAATAGAAACAACCAGAAAGAAAAACAGATTTTGAAATACAAAATAACAATTAATTTAAACCATATAAATTCAAATTTAAATTAATTGATATTCAATAATTAATTTAATCAATTTGATTTCACTAAAATCGATCTCAACTATTTCTAAATTTCATTATCTTATTATCCTATTATGTTTAATTAACAAATTTCTAAAATCATAAATTAGAGTAGTCATTTAATAAAAACATATTTATTCAACAAATTTAATTCTTCTATATTCCAAATTATTATTAGGTTTATTTCACTTAATATATCTTATTACATATATTTAAACCATATAAATTAATTTAAACCATAAAAGTTTCGATTTAAATTAATTTATATTCATTAATTGATTTCAAATTCATGGTATTTCCATAAGTTGATCTAATTTCAATTTATTAATTAACCTTCAAAACAAAATTTATTTTTCAATTATCTTATTATTCTATTTATCTCTATTAACATTTTATAATTAAAATTTAAGTGTATAACATTTATTATAAACACTCAAATTTATTTATAAATTCAATTTATCTTATATATTATCCAATTACATATTCAACTTCTGAATGATTTAGGTAAGTTGTATTAGAATGCAGTTGAACAATATACAAATAAAATTTTCCCAATTCAATTATTCAAGTTAAATATTTATTCCAAATTTTGGTTTTATTTAAAATTAAATTCATCTTTTAACAAAATTTAAGAATTAGATTTCCGATTAACTTTAAACAATTTAGAGATATATATAATATATTTATATCAAATCAAATTAAATTTAAAATAAGATACCTATATATAAATCAAATTATACTGAAGAAATTCAAATCAAAATATTTTTCAAAACAAAACCGTAGCAAAGCTACAGAATGGTTTCTCCACTTCGAAACTCGAAAATGAATATCGATGATGCGGCCGCCATCACCGAAATTATTTTCCAGCGACAAAGAGAAGAGCACTGATTTCAACATTTTAAAAATTCTTTGAAAACGATTTCTATTCGAAAATACTTCCAATACTATATACTTTAAAATTTTAAAAACCAAAGTTCGAAATCACCGGAAACTAAATTCTCAAATTTCTGAATTAAGTTCATTTTAAATTCCAAATCAATTTATAAACCATAATTATAATTCATTTAGAATAATAAATGATAATCAAATATTATCATTTCAAACAACCAATTTAATTATCCTCAAAATTCCAGAAAATTTTAACTTATATTTTTACAATATACTCAACAAATTTATATCATTTACCAAATTTGAAAATAATATTGTGTCAGTTTGCTCTGTTCAAGTGTTTTGGAAATCCTATCGATAGCGTTGATCAAACGAATCGATCGGAAACCCAAATCAACATCGACAACTCAAACAACACAGTATATATTAAAACATTTAAAAAATTATTTACAAATACACTTCCTCGCTCGACGATACAAGAATGGATTTTTAAAGCAAGGATATAGATTCAAATTTAATGGACTCAAATCAAAGAGAATTTTGATTCGAAAATAAGTTTGAAACAAAAGATAAGATAATTCAATTACCACAATCGGGAGATGAATGAGCTTATTTAATTCACGGGCAACCTTAACCGGGTCGACCGTAATTTCAAGAATAAGATCGATGCTGAATTCTGAGGTAACTCAACTCTCGATCTCAAGAGATGGAATTCAGGTATAGTAAGAGATAGATAGCATCGTAAACCGAGGATACAGAAATCTCCGGTAAATCAATGCCTATTATAAAGGAGTTTTGCTCCTTTACGAATCATTCGAAGATTGGCGAGACCGCCGATCTATTATAGATATCATTCAAAATGGAGTTATGGGGTGCTCCAAAATTGAAAGAAGATGAATAGTGAGGGACATGAACGAAATTTGGAACCGTAGGGAACGTTCCAAAATTCAAAGGAATCGAGTCAAAAGAGAGAGATTGAAACTCGAATGAGAGTGATTCTGTAAATACATTTACCCTATATGTTGAGTTTTGCCTAGAGCTACCAAAGCTCTGATACCAACTGTAACGATCCGATATTTTGGACCATTCGCGTCCATTATAAGTGAATAGGTAGACACTCATGCCGGAGTTGAATTGCTCAAAATACCGCGTTGTTAATTTAAATTTGGCAAAACTGAACATATACAGTAAATAGATATAATCACAGATCCCAGACACAGAGTAATAAATGCAGCGGAAATAAAAGAGATAGTAGTTCATGAAGCTACTATATGAATATATAAAATACAACAGAGTTTACAACAGAAGAGTAATACGATACATCAGAGTTAAACCAGATACAACGGAAGAGTAACAGATACAAATCAGAATGCATCACTGGAGTCATCGAATATCTGAAAGCTGGATAGATAGCTGGATCTCCAAGCGAAGCTCCAACTCCAAAGGTGAGTCTCGAAAGCTGAACTACTCAGTCTGACCCGAGCGTAAAGCAAAACACAAAACACTCGAGTCAGGATTAACATTCTTATATTAATAAATCCAACTCAAGTGAAATAGCAATTGAAATACAAGTAACTCAAAGGATGTTTGGAATAACCATCCTTTAAGGATCCGTCAAACTATCTACTATGTAGTAATGTACGATAAGTAGATAATGTCTATCAGTAATATAAAGATATCAAAATAGCGTTAAGTCATGGCCCATTCCACCCTTAACACATTTTTATTCCCACAAGCATATACAAGACCGTAGTTTCCCCAAAACCGGAAGTCACCAGAGGGCAATCCATATACTCAAGGTACAAAACAAATTCGTAGTGGTCGCGCATAAATGGAATACAAGTATGACAAGGCACATGAGGCTATACCCAAGGTAGTGATACTACCGTTCGCCTGATCCGGGCTGGTGAGAACGCAACGCCGCAGCGCCCGCAACACCGTGAAACAACACTCCCAAAATCAAGGGTGCACCAATCGACAACAAGTATAAGTAGTTCGAAGAAGTGTGTCCACTTGAGGTATCAATCCTCCATTGGCCCGGCACAGCTCCTGTTTTAGTCATTTCCAATTTGACACAAGTGTCAAGGCTATCCATTATCGTTCACTTTCTTCAGTCAACACGTACATCATTCCAACCACTTCATTCTGGATCATCACTCCGCGCATAGTTATTAAAGTGGTTTTCGGTTTAGATAGAGAGTATACCCATAACCGAATTCCGGTCTCTTTAATAACTTTCGTAATTATTACACCGATTGGTCGCTTATATATTTCAAAAATCAAAACAAATTCAATTTCAATTTCAATTCGCAAATCAACATTTCATTTGTCTATCAAAACAGTTTCCATACTTTACGTTTCAAAACTTCCAAATTACCATTTCAAAATCTTGTAATTCACTTTCAATCTTATATTGAAAACAATTCAAATATTGATTCAAGTTCGTACAAAAGTTTCATTTCGAAATCATTAGAATAAATTTAATTTAACATTCAAATCAATTTAAACTCATTTATCAATTTCATTCAATATTCGTTAAGTTACCTTATCATTCAAAACAATTTCTATTAAATTTCCAATTCATTAAATCAATTCTTAAGTTCAACTTCATTAAATCAAACTTTACAATTTTGAATTTAAACTAAATTCGTCAAATCAATTCTTTCCATTACAAGTCTTACATTAATTCCAAAATATCACATTTTATTTCTTGTTAAGAAATTCAATTCACTTATTTACTTACTTAAATAAATTTCCAAACTTAATTAATAAAGAAACTCAATTCCAATTATTTACGAAGTAAAATTCACTTATTCAAAATTCAATTTAATTTAATCATCAAATAATTCAATCTTATTTAATTATTAAATAGTTCAAACATAATTATTAAATAATTTCAAAGTTTAATAATTTCAAACTTAATTATAATTTCAAACTTAATTATTAAATCATTTCAACTTAATTCAATCATTTCTCAAATTAAACAACATTCTTACATCAATTACATTGTTAATATTTTATTTCATATTTACATATTAACATTTTCCTTTCGTTACATTCAAATTCCAACTTCATTTCAAAACCATATTATTTATTCAAATAAAATCTTCGTTTTATTTTTAAATCAAATTATTGACCAATCGGGTTTTATTTAATTTTCCTTCCTAGGTCAAAGTTCAATTTTGGGTATTTATCATTTCAACCCGATTCCAATTCAATTCAAAATCAAAACATATCAAAGGGAACTTGCAGTGTGATAACTGGGATGGTGTCAAAGTAAATAAACAAGCAATAACAACAATCAATATCAGTCAACAATCAATTTAAATAATCCCGAAATAACCGTATTAATTCGCATTGTTATTTGTACGAATTAATATAATTATTTCTAGAATCTACACTATCATTTCATGTAGATTAAAGATTATTACATTACAGTTTTTCACTTGTCATCTATTTACAATTTCATACTATGATCAATTTAACAACATACATTCAGTGGTTCAAAGTATAATTAAACAAATCCTACGTGTCAATAAATTCAACAGTTAAAGGGATCATATTATACAAATGTCAGTTAATCAAATTTAACAATTAATTATCCTATATCAACTTCAATTTCACACTATTTAACATTTTAACATTAACAATTTAACGTCCAATATAAACATCAACAATCAATCAATTATCATCCAAACTGTATTATCATCGCATAAATAATTAACAGATAATGGTGTCAGATGTCACAGGTGAACTGATACAGGTAATAGCATATATAACAGTGTAATCAACTAACAGCAGCCTATTTCAATTGTCGTTTCAATTGAAATCAGATTTAATAAATAAAAGAACGTTAATCGTGAGTGAGTGCTCACCTTTCGAGGCTAGAGATTTGACACTGAAATTGGGTTACAAAATGCAAGCACGGCTTCCAAAACAAGCTAGATTGGCACGAATTGACGAACAAAGCTGATAGACCAGAATTGATGGAAACGAATCAGAACTATCTTGATATAACCGGAACAAGTATATATTATAAGTTTTCTCCAAAACCAATTTCTTAAACCTATGTTTAAAATAAGATATATATATCAAATCAATATTTCAACATTAACATCAATAAACAAAATCAAAAATCTATGTACAATATATTATATAACTACCGATATTTAGTTAATATGTAGTATATACATAGCTTAACTTACTATTACATACTTTACACAAAATCGTATTGCATACATAAAAAAAATAAAAAAAAAATCTTTAAAACTCTGGACACACTTCTCCAACCCGTAAGAAACCAATATAAGACCCATGTATACATTTCAAAATTTAAACCCATACAAAACGTATTAAAAAAAAAAAAAAAATCTGACATACGTAGACAATGTACATAGTCATGTGATACTTCGTATAACTACAAAACCTTTTCATAATAATTGGAGACTAACAAAATAAACTAAACAATATATAGCAGATATCATATTTTTATACATTTCAACTATCAACATAACTCATAACTGTATATTTATTTTAAACGTATAATATAACCCTTAAACTATGTACCAATATATACTAATATATATAAGCCTACACTATATAAAGCAAATATTGTAATGCATATATACAGCTAATCATATTGTTATATAACATACAACCCCTAACATACTTTATATTCTTTCTTACTTTATGAAAGAGCAGAGCCATCAGGCATGACTTACAATATAATATAATACAAACAGCTACTTTATAATAGTATGAACGGTACATATATTATATTACCTTTCAATTGAAAGTAAACAGTAAGCCTATGTAACATACGTATTAATATATCAACACAAATCAAATTTTTTTATGACTTTACATAGACTATATATATATACACCACAGCCAAGTGAGCAAGGCTGAGAAGGGCAAATAGGATATATACATAACTTAAAACTTATATATTTACAAGTTTGACATTTACTAGTGCACAAATATGTGCCAGACAGTACACAAAACGAAAATCACAAACTTCACTTAAACAACATATATGAGTGTACCAGTATAATTATAAATACACACTATTTTTTTTAGAGAAGCTAGGTATTTGTTTTTCCTAATGACAACATATAAGTATATCAACAATCCAACATACATGTATATATATCCAAATTTATTGTCATGCCAATAACGTACATAGTAAATTATTATATAATATAAAATACATATGATACCTTAACGTAATATACAATAAGTTCGGTGTGGCCGAGTTGATGGAGGAGTAGGATGGTGGCAGCGGCCATGGCGACGGACACGGCGTACCTCAGGCGAAGGTGGTTCGGTGCAGTAGTCAGCTGGGGCACTTGCTATAGCACGGGGTAAGGCTGGTTTGCATGGGGCGGATGAAGCGGCGGGGCTAAGGTGATGGGTTTGTCTCGAGTGTGGTGGCAGTGGTCTAGGCGTGGTCATCGAGCTAGGGTGAAGGCGACATGCAAAGAGAAGAGGGGACGGCTGCTTAGGTGAGGCCGGTTGTGAAAGTGTGGGCACTGGTGGATTGAAGGAGGACGTGGAGGGATGGTGTAGCTCGGCGGTGATCTGAGTTAGCATCGGAGGTGGTAGCCGAAGTGCCGGAGGTGTGGGCGGTTGTCTTCGGTGGAGCTGGGGACGGTTGGACGTGATGGGGTCTGGAGGGGAAGCAGAGGCTTGCGTGAAAGGTGGGGAGTAAAGGCTACAGTTTGAAGATGAAAGAGCAGTAGGGGAAAAGAATGTATTGTTTGGCGAATGGAGTAGAGAGTGTATTGGAACCAGTGGAATAGTAAATGTAAAATGCGTGAATTCAAGTAGTAATAAAGAAAATGGCTGTTGAGTTGTACGATGTGAAGTTGAATGGACAAAGAATTCAAAGGATTTCAGAAACCAAACGTTACACAACCGGTATTGATACGGTAGGCGTTACGGAAAATGCAACGTACAACGGAACTCCGAATTTTACAATCGAATATACCGTAGAGATCGGCACGACGAGACGATCAAAACGGTATATAGAAATCAGTGGTACGATCGTCCGATAAAAATCGATATCGGTACCAGAATACTGCTATTTTATAGAAAATAAGAACGACGGAGCCAAAGATGTCCGAATTTGGAAAAACGACAAACTGAAATCTTGCTCAGAAGATGTTTTAGAATTTTTCTATGTAAAAATATTTAGGTTTTGAAAACATTTTATTTTCATTACTTTTTAACTGATTGAATTGAAGTGAATTTACGCGCGAAATAAACTTTCGTATTTTCGGACGAAAATTTACCAGTCGCTATGTTTAACTAGACGTATTCCAAATATTAAATTTTTATTTCAAAATTTTATCGTCTAAAATTTCACCAAAATTTCAACTAATTACGTTATTAAAACGGTTGAAATTTACGGGTCGTTACAGATAAGCTTAGATAAATCGCGGGCAACCTTAACCGGGTCAACCGTGACTTAATGAATAAGATCAAATGTGTATTTTTTTCTTGGGTAAATCTACATCCGATCTCAAGAGATAGAATTTGGAATAACAAAAGATATTAGCATCTAAACCAAGGATAGATATAAATCTCTGGTGAATCGATGCTAATTGTAAAGGAGTTTCCCCTTTACAAGAAAATTAGAATATTGGCGAGACCACCAATTCACTATAAAGATCATTCGAAGTGGAGTTATGGAATACTCCAGAATCAAAAGAAGATGAATAGTGAGGGGCAAGGATGGATTTTGTAACCGCATGGAACGTTCCAAAATTCAAAGGAAATTCGAATCAAGAGGAAAAGATTAAAACTCGAACGAAAGTGATTCTGTAACTAAATTTACCATACATTCTAAGTTTTGCCTCAAAGCCTAAGCTCTGATACCAACTGTAACGACCCGATATTTTCAACCATTCGCATCCACACATGTCGGACTTGAATTGCTCAAAATATCGCGTTGTAAATAAAATTTGGCAAATCTCAGAATATACAGTAAATAAATATAATCACAGATCACAGACACAGAGTAAAATAATGCAGCGGAAGTAAAAGAAATAGTAGTTCATGAAGCTACTATATAAATATAACAGAGTTACATAAGATACAACAGAAGAAATAGAGTACAACAGAAGTCTAAATACAATAACCAAGTACAAGCTGAGTAGAACAATAGAACTGAAATAGATAGGACAAGACAAGCAGATAATCTCTAGCGATTCAAATCCCCAAGAGTGTGGAAATCCAAATCTGTGAATAACTCAGGCTGACCCGAGCGTAAAGCAAAACATAAAACACTCGAGTCAGGACAATATATACTTATATAATGTAAACCAACTCAAGTGGACTGTAATAAAGGTACAAGTAACTTAAAGAATGCTTGGGATCGCCCATTCATTAAGGATCCGTTAAACTATTTACTATGTAGTAATATACGCTATATACAGTAGTGTCTAATTAGTAAAGTATAATCATATAGAAAATAGTGTCAAGGGGATAGTGAACCTTAACGCGGTCGGATCTTTAAACCAAAATCGTAGTGGGCTCGATATGGTAGGTGACACGGCACACAAGGCAATGCCAAGGTAGATATACCAATTACGCATCCGGACTGGTGGTGACGCATAGCAGCCACTACCGCCCACCTCGAACAACACTCCCAAATCAAGGGTGCGCACCAAATCAATCACAAGTAATAGAATGGTATCGAAGAAGTGTGTCCGATCAGAGGTGCTACCTCATTGGTCCGTCAATCGCTCCTGTTTTAGCCACCTTATGCCAACTCACGGGAGTTGGGTCCACATATATACCTTAGGATCGTCGCCACCATCCTACTTCATTCTGGAAACTCCACCGCGTACACAGTTGTCAAAGTGGTTTTCGGTATCGACAGAGAGTATGTCCATATCCGATCCCGGTCTCTTTAACAATCAATCGTCATTATAACCCGTGGTTATAATTTAAAAACAGTTTATACTTCAAAATAGAATATCATTTCAAATCCAAATCTTTATCAAAATAAAGATTAAATCAATTCCAAACCATTTCAATATATTGAAAATATCATATCATTTCAAAACTTCATTTCAAATCATTTCAATATATCAAAATATCATATCTTTCCAAAACTTCATTTCAAATCATTTTAATATATCAAAATATCAATCTTTCCAAAACTTCAATTCAAATCATTTTAATATACCAAAATATCATTTGAGTTCAAATCTAAATATTCAACTTTAAATACCTTTTAAATTTAAAGATATAATTCATTTATTATCATTTCAAGTCACCTTTTAAATAGTTTATATTTCAATCAAAATAATTCATCTAAACCATTTAAAAGTGTAAATATTATACTTTCAAATCAAGTATTAAAATTTTCAAAGTTTCAATTCAATTCAATCATTTATTTCAATTAAATTTCCATAGACCATTTCAAATCTTATAAATTTCAAATATAGATTTAATCCACAAAATAACTATTCAAATTATAAAAGAAATTCCAAAGCTTTATTATCCTATATTTCATCAGTCCAATATCCTTTTAAACAGATTCAAATTACAAGTAAACCAAATATTTTTCATACTAATATAACTTCAATTATTTATTTCAAGATTTAATATCATTTCAAATTCATTTCAAAATATCAAAATATCATTTCAAAACATCATCTATTTAATTTAAATTTAAATACCATTTAATCATATTTCAAAATAGTTGTATTTCCCAAATCAACTATTCCATTTAAATCATTTAAAGTCAATTCATTATATTTAATAATTAAATATTTAATTTTCAAATTTTAATCTTTTCAAAGATCATTTATTCATTTGAATTTATTAAACAAAGAAAATCCAAATTTTGCAGCACTTAGAAAATGCTACGAAATGTTATGTTTAAAAACAGTTCATTAACAAAAGAAGGCATTTAAAATGCTGTAATATCTTAATTTAGTTTCAATTAAAATTTTAGTTAAATTTAACAACTATAGCACTAACAAAGTGCTATATTTACCCTTAGTTCAAATTTGCTATTTTGTTCATTTAAAACAACTACAGCATTTTCCAATGCTGTAATATCTTTACATTACATTTCAAAAATGCTTTCAAATCAAATTTAGAGTTTTATTTACAATTTAACACATAATTAACTTTTAATATAAATCATTTTAACTTATAAAATCATAAATTTTTACACTTTAAAACAATCATTTAAATACCTTTATTTCTATGTTTTTATAAAGTCAAATTTCCATACAAAAATCAAATTAAATAACAATTAAATTTTCATTTCTTTAATTAAATTCTTAACTTAACAACTAAGTTTAAATTTCCAAAATATAACTTATTTCCATTTATTTTACTTAATTAAAATTTCACTTTTAAACAAATTCCATAAAATTCAATTTAAGTTATATTTCCAAATTCATCTTAAATATTCATTTATTTCATATTTTAAGTTATACAAAATCATTAACACTTTAAAAAAATTATTATTCTTTAATAAAATAATTAAATTCATCTTTTAAATCAAATTTGTCATATTTTCTTACTTTACATAAATTCCATTTATAAACAAAATCATAAATTCCAAAATTAACTTATATTTCAAATTCTACTTCACCCTTTACTTAATTCACTTATTTAATTTGTAGAAAATCACAAATATTTTATAGAAATCATTTTAATAAAGTTTAAATCAAAATATCATAATATTTACATTTTTAAAATATTTTAAAAATTTTAGAAAAATATATAAACCACGGGTCTGTATATAATTTTCTAGCCTAGGTCAAGTGATACAGATATGTATCATTTTAATCCGCAGTTTACAAAGAAAACCCGGGTTTTATCATTTCAAACCTGCAATCCCAAGTAATATAATAAATAAATAAAAACCGTTCAGGCTTATCATTTCAGCCCATAACGATTTTTCCTTATTCTAAAGTCCGTTCGGGTATGTATCATTTCAACCCATAGTGATTCTAATCTACAGGGAACTTGCAGTGTGATAAACTGATATAAATAAATAGTATACAATATATAATAGTAACAGATGATATAACATGTTTATAAACAGGGATGAACATCATATAATCATAATATAACAGTTATAACAGGATGATAAAATTTTACAGATTCAAATGGTGTCAGTTTATCAACTATATAAGTACATATTAGTCTGGTGAGATTTACTCACTTGTTTAAGCTGGAGATGACGACCACAAACATACAACAAAGATTTCCAGAGGCACGAAAGCACGACAACACGAATATGATTTGAGATGGGAGAGCCAAAGATTAATTTCCTTGTCACATTCAAACAAAATAAATATAGACAACATGAGTTTTCAACCCAAAATTCAATAAAACAATGTTAGAAATGAATGCATGAACCAAAGCCAAAGTGATTGCACATGCTTTTTACAATCTATGCTTCAGCTCCAGATCTGAAATGCATGGCTAAGGAGTGGTTTTGGATCTGGTTTTGGGTTGGTAAGGGTTGGCCAAACATGGATGGTGATGGGGCAAAGGTGATACAAAGAGATAGGTGCATGGATTTCAACTACAAAGGCAAACTACAAGGATTCAATGCAACATTGGACTCAGTCCAATCAAGACCAGGCATGGCCATCTCTGTAGTGGGCTGGAGAATGGTGTGGCAGAGGGTTTCAGGTCGTCCATGGGTGGTGGAGGTGGAGTTGGAGGCGGCCAAGGGGTGGTTGAAGGTGATGAAGGCATAGGTGATAGGCTATGGTGCATATATGTGAAGTTCGTGTGGATATTGTTGGATTTTGTCACATGGGTGCATGGCCAGTGGTTTGGAGCTGTAGAGGAGGTGGTGGAGGCTGGCTCAAGTGGTGGTAGTGGCAGCCATTGTGAAGGAGTGGAGAGGAGCCTAGCATAGAAGGTGATAAAGCACGTGAAAACAACATAAACAAGAAGAAAACAATGGAAAAGAAGTAAAAGAATTTACCAAACTCTTGGAGATGATGGAGGCCGAACTTTTTTTTTTCAGAAATGAGAAGAAAATTCTCGTGAAAAATGGTAGGGAGAAGTAGTCAGCTGAAGGAAATGAAGAGATATGACCAATTGAGTGAAACGTAAGGTTGAAATGTGAAAAGGTGGAAGATAAAAGGCCATAGGAAAACTAAAAGTCATAAACCTTCCAAATTACTTTTAATTTCTTTATATAAATTTAAATTACTGAAAATAATAATAATCTTAGTCATAATTCCAAAAATATAACAAAATATAATAGATATATAAATAATTTTTAATTATATAAGGTTAAAATAAGAAAATAGCACAAAATTGCAAACTAGTCTAGAAAATTTGAAAATAAACAGAATAAATTTTGGAAAATTCATATGGACTTGTAAAACATTTATAAATAAAGATAAGAACATAAAATAAAAATGCATTCACAAAATGAATAAATAAAATTTTAAATTAAATATAATTTAATTGAAAAAAATTAGCAGAAAAATAGCAACTAGCCTTTAAAAATAGAAAGTAAATTCAATAAGCTTTTGAAAAATCTTATCATCACTTTAAAATATTTAAAAGACAAAAATATATGAAAAATAACATATAATACCAATTAGAATAAGATATGACAAATAAAATTATTATTTATATAATTTGAAATGAAGAATATTTCTAAATAATTCAATATACACACAATATTGTAAAGGGTATAACTTTCACAATTTAAATCCAATTTCAACGAAACGAAAAGCAGTATTCAAGTTATTACATCTATTTTCATAATAAAAGATAAAATTTAAGATTTTATATAATTTAAATTTGAAGTTTAAAAGTCAAAGATTGAACAGTTTGACCAGAATTTCACTTTTCAATAAAATATTCAATTTATACTAGTTTGAAACTATAATTCACTTAATAATCAACATTTATATTTTTAAAATGAAATGTTTGAAATATAACAAGTTTAAAATAATTTAAAAATAAAAGAAAGTTAATTTTAAATAACATACAAAATCTAGGGTTGTTACAATATGCTTTCTCATACTCCATTTATAACCAAGTCATAACATTTTAAATTATTTTATTTAATTAGGAATTTCATTCAAGTTCATTAATTAATAACTTTAATTAACCTTGTTACGTTTCCTTTTAGTTAATTTTTAGTATTACATTATTACAACTTTTATTAATAATTCACAAAATTTTATTTTCTTCAATATTAAATTTCAAAAATCTCATTAAATTAACAGTTTTAATTATTGAAAATTTACGGGTCGTTACACTCTCCCCCACTCAAAACTTTTCGTCCCTAAAAAGGAAAAGAAGGGAAAAGAAAGAATTAACTAAACAATACACCTTATTCAAAATATTAACTTTATAAACAAATAAATATTCAAAATTAATAATTTTTAATAAAATATACCAATTTTATACTATTAAATCTTTTTATACTCAAATTAATAAAGTTTGGAAAACATTTTCAAAAATTTTCTAAGTTCGAAATTTTACGGAAAATTTTGGTAGAGTCTCCTTTGTACGGAGAGGCTCGGGAGAAAATAATATATCAAATATAAAAATATATAACATATACTTTCCAAAATATTATAACCCAACACGGGAAAATAGTAAAATAACGCTATAAAACCGTAATCCGAGAACATACCTATTTGTCGGGCACTCAACACTTAATTATGAAACCAAAAGCAGTAGCAATTGCTTCCATAACCTGTATTTCACTTATATAATCTAAAAAGGGTTAATAATTATATAAAATGAAATATTTAAAGTTGTTTCAACCTCTAACCAACAAATCAATACAACAACAATCACTTGCAACCAACAGCATACACATCATATACACATCAACCATTCAAGCAAAATAAAACAGTTGGTTTGTTCGGGGTAAGACACTTTAAATCACATAGAATGACAAATAACTATGAAGTATTCCATTTACTCAACAGCCTTAGATAACTCAATAGATTATTCATACATCTAAGCAATTAAAAGTACCTTTTACCTAAACAACTCATAAACCAAAACAAACAACAATTTCAAACAATACATTAAGTTCATTCTTATTAATTCCATTTCATTTTATTTCATTTGTTACTTACAAATGTTCAATTTCATTTATTAATGTCATATCAGTTCCTACTTTCTTGCATTATATTTATTCATTCATTTATTATTACATAATTCCATTTATTAACATTCGTTTATTTATAGTCTTTAAATTTCTTTGCATATCAATTAACTTAAGTTTTTTTAAAAAATTTTTTTTATTTATAATACTTACCTTTCTATTTATTTAATTAGTAGCCTTTCAATTATACTTAAGTTTATACAAACTGTAACTTCCAACTCTTATTTACTAAAGAATTTCATTGAATACTTTCATTACCTTTAGGTTTACTTGTATAATTTTCCATTACACTTCCTTATTAACATCTCAACTTTTATAATTGGTAGGTTATATTTATGCCTTTAAGAATGAAATTGAAAGTTACACAAGTTTATTTTATCTCTTTTAAATTAACTTAATGTTCAATCATAATATCCCTTGGTTGACAGGTTACAAATTCGAAATTTCTTTTAATTCCATTTAAAACTCAGCAGTAACTCTCTTATTTTATTAAAGTTTCCAATTATTAATTAGTTATGTTCCATTTCACTAAAATAATTGAAACTATTAATTAATGGAAACTCAAGAATTAAATACCGGGTTCTGTATCATATCATTTTAAAATAATAGATAAATGTATATACTTGCAAAATATATATCTAATTATATTAAAACAATTTAAAATTTATATTTGTTTATCAAAATAAATCTGTAGTAAAACTACTATAGTGGTCTTCCCACTTTGAAACTCGAAAATGAACGTCGATGATGCGTGCACTCATCACCGAAATTATTTTCCAGCAACAGAGAGGGGAGTACATAACTTATTTCTTTTCAAAGTTTCTTTAAAAATAATTCTTTCAAATCGTATTGAAATATTTATATCAGGAAATACTTCTAAATAATATTGTTATTATATTCCAAAATCAATTGAAAGAAGTTTTCAAAATCCCGGAACTTAAGTCCTAAATTTCCAATTTTCAATTTTTTTTTCAAATCTTATTTTCAACTAATATCTAAAATTTAAATACCTAACAAACAAATATATTACAACCTAAAATATCATTTAGAAAATATATTAGTTTATATATAAAATATACAATAGGCAAAATTATTTCATTCACCTATATTTTAAAACAAATATTATGTCGGTCTATCCTATTAAGTGTTTAGAAATCCCTATTGATGTCATAGCGTCCCATGCATCAACCAGAATTTATAAATACAAAACGGAACAAATTAACACAATATTAAAACCTTTTTATAACACTAACAAATACGCTCTCTCATATATACACACTCAGCGACTCATCACAAGGTATTACTACCCTATTGATAAAGAGTCAGACCCCACAAAGCTAAGGTTTATCGCTAAACCAAAGCTCTGATACAAGATGTAACGTCCCGCCTTTTTGTACGCTTAAGCAGACACACGTGCCAACTTAAACCATACTGAAGGGCAGATTGTTATGGGGTAAATAAGAAAAAGTGGAGAAATAAAAGAAACAAAATAGAATCTTGCAACGGAACGATAAAATATAATAATCAAATAACAGTTCATGAAGCTGTTTTACAAAACATTTGATTATACTTATACAATACATATCAGAGTTACACATACCCGAGAATGATAATTAATGCAGCGGAATACAATGGTGTAGTGGAATATAATAAATAGTAGTAATAAAATCTCCATCTTCGTCCTCCAGAAATAGGGCCTTCAAATCCTGAAATGCTCAGGCTGACCCGAGCGAATTGAAAAGACAATACACTCGAGTCGGAACTAAAAGATCTTATGTAAGTTAAATCAATGGTAAATAAATATGAGTGTTAACGGCGTCGAAGATGTTTACGGGATTTGACATCTCCTATCCAGTGTCTAACGTGAGTATAGTAACTTAAAAGATGCTCGGGATTCACATCTCCTAAGGATCCGTTAAACTATCTACTATGTAGTAATATACGCTATTATAATAATGTCTACAGTAAAGTAAAGTATTAAAATAGCGTTAAGGCGTTACCCATATCCCCCTTAACACATTTTATATATTCCCATAGTCTATACAGTACCGTAATCTCCCCCGTACTGGGCGTCGTCAGAGGGCACTCCATAGGTATGGTACAAAACAAAATTGTATAAGGCTCGCTAGGGTAGGTGACACGGCATAACTAGGCAATGCCAGGGTAGATATACCAATTACGCTTCCGGACCGGTGGTAGCGCGTAGCAGCTACTACCGCTCACCTTGAGCCACACCCCCAAAATAAAAATCAAAGTGGCCACCGAATCAATCCAAAAGTCAGAGTATAATATCGAAGGGATGTGTCCGATAAAAGGTGCTACCTTCTTAGCCCGTCAATCGCTCCTGTTTTAGACACCTTATGCCAACTCATGGGAGTCGGGTCCACGTATATACCTCAAAGGAAACGTCGCCACCATCCTACTTCATTCTGGAATCTCCACCACGTACACGGTTGTCAATGTGGTTTTCGGTATCGACAGAGAGTATGACCATATCTGATCCCGGTCTCTTTTCCAACCAATCGTTATTATAACACCGTGGTCATTTGAAAAATATATACACTTTAAAAAACCATAATATCATTTCCATTTCAAAACATAACCTTTATTTCAAAATAGTATATACTTCAAAACCAAATTCAATAATATATCATTTAAATAA
Source organism: Allium fistulosum (assembly GCA_030737815.1). Classification (NCBI taxonomy): domain Eukaryota; kingdom Viridiplantae; phylum Streptophyta; class Magnoliopsida; order Asparagales; family Amaryllidaceae; genus Allium; species Allium fistulosum. The sequence goes on from CM060901.1 coordinate 1,262,726,952, forward strand.
AATCCAAATTTTCAATCACTATTCTTACTTTTATTTATAAAACTTGAAATATTCTTTAAAACCATCTTAAACCCAAATCACAAAATGTAGTCATAATCTTAATCTCAAAATTTCAATCGGTTTCAAATAAATATATTCAAAGATAATTCTTAAATAAATTCTATTTCAAATAAATTCATTTTTCAAACCATATTACTTTCGAAGTTATAACAGTTTCAAAACCAACACTTTGAAACAATAATACTTTAATTCCGATAAAACATTTCAATTTTGATATATATTTCAAATCTTTAAATATTCCAAAATTTCCAAACCAAATCTGATAATCTCATATATTTCTTAATTCAATTTACTATTATTTAGTTTTAAATTTTTTTTATTAAATAAATTCAATAGCATTTACATAAAGCTCAAACTTGAAATATTCGTAAATCAACTTAAAACATCGTCAAGTTATACATAGCTTAAATTTTAAGAATTTAACTATATATAAAATAATATTTATTTAATATCAAAATCAGTATTTATATAAACCCTTATTTTTCCAAAAGCCATAGAAATCATTTCATATATATATATATATATATATCTATACTATAATGCAAATACCTGGTCAAACCGGTCAAAGTGAAGCCTTTTTCAAACTGACCAAAATACCCACATTGACAACTAAATCAGAAGTGTTCGTCCATGGTTAGTTTTGTCATTTCAACGCATGCGACAGTTACTCTGGAATGTGCGATCGTATTTCCCAACCTCACATGTATTCATACACGTACCGCATAACTTCATACCTGCAGTTACTTCCCTTCAGATCCCCCTCTCTTCTCCTAAAACTCCTCCATCGTTGTAGAAATCAAAACAAAAAATTAAATCCCACAACAAATTGACTATCAATTAAATCAACCTATCGTTCAGAGTGTATGCACGATGCGGATCATTAACGAAGAGGCACTGCGTGGGAAATAGGTGATGGATGGATTTAGGGTTTCAAACGCCACTGATCGAGTTGTGACTTTGTGGTATTCTTCCAATTTAGCTTTTAATTTTTTTATTTCAAATTTTTTTGCTGATTTGATGTTGGCTGACATAAAATTTTCAACACCGCTAACTATGTTGGTTGTTAGATGATCCCAGAAGTAGGACCGGGACAAGTTAGAAGGGATTGTGCAGGTTTCCAAACTCTTAATGCTTAGATTGGCAGTTTTTTACATTTATTTCTAAATGTCAGTAAGACGGGATGGTGTTACAGCAAACTTTGCTAGAATTTACTTTTAATTTTGTACGCACCCACTCTTTTCCAAATTAATACCAATTATTAAGATAATGTAAATTAATTTGGATTGATTAGGCAATAAAACAATAATTTTTTCTACAACTTTATTCACGTTGTTTATATAAAAATCATGTATTGTTAAATTGGTCATCAAATCATTAAGCCTTGACAGTATTACCATTGTCGAATGTTTTTATGCTTCCAATCAACCTGATTTTTCAAACTTTCTTAATTATGGTGCTTAAATTTTCAGAACTTGGACATTTGATTGGTGTAAACTACTTAGCCCTTCATCGAATAATTGGTGCGGTAGTTCTATTAAGTGGAGGTCCTGGCTCAGTATGCAAGGTATGCAACTTCGTTTTAGCAATAAATTAAATTTTTGTTTAGTCGGTGTATGTAACTATGATCAAAATTAATGTCATGTTCTCTTTCAATATCTTCCTTTTCATTTTTGGGGTATCCGTGTACCAAGATAATAATGCTTGCTTTGTGTTAAAATAATAATATTGGTTGTTCCATTTTTATCAAACCTGCTTTATGCAATCATCGTACCAGTATGGTAAACATGCATATAGGTTATCGGGTATACAGTAAATATGCCAGATAAATTTTCCATATAGACAACCATGTTCACAAAACTTCATTTCTTTATCTATATTCCCTTTTTTGGCTGCTTACTTTTGCTATTATGTTTATGCTATCTTATTCTTTAGGTCCATTAAATTATGTGCTGTTTTCCCTAGCGGAATCATGAATGGAACCAGTTTATCAATTTTATAAGGCATACTCAAATCTTTGCTCCACTTGGTTTAAGCTATGTAATCATGCGCACACAAATATTGCTTTATAAGTACATTGGGATAGTGATTGACATATTAGTATTTAAAGAACACGCTGTTTTTTGTAAGTATTTTATGCTTTCTGCTTTGTATGATTTCATTTCAGTAGACATTATTTTAACAATCTTATATTGATGACCTTTACCCTTCACTACCATAAGTTCATGCCTATGAACTGACTACATTAGTTTTTCCATGTTTCATAGTTTTGTTTTGACTACATTAGTTTTTCCATGTTTTATAGTTTTGTTTCCAATACAATGTTTTTTGATATTTAACTATTTTTGGATTTGATTGTTTAAGCTATATATATTCCACATTTTAAATTATAACTGGCAATATATTTAGAGTTTGAACATACACTAGAAAACTATGTCCAATACGGGAATTAATTAGATCGAGTTGCATTTATAGGAAATTTTTTTTGTTTCTATTCCTTCAGTTTTTATGCACACATACTAAAAAGAAAGATAGTTATTATTTGTAATTTTAAGTTATGATCATATGGTCATATTTGTTGTTATTGATGTGCTTACTTTTGGCAAATTTGCTGAATGTGTCACCCAGACAGTGGAATCCAAAGGACATCATCATGACCCACCTAATTTTCAAACTTTTAACATCCATTATTTATGGTTACATCTATGAAAAATAAGAACTACATTCATCCATGTATTTCTATTTTCCTTCCCATTTGTCATTGAAATTTTCAACGCTAAAGGAGAGTGGTAGTGTTAAACGAAGAGAAAAGAAATATGTATTTATAGCCTTCCTAATACATGGTCAAAATGTTGAAATAATAACTGAAATATGATTTTCCCTTCAGCGGTTTAGACTACCAAATGCTACCATATAACTGATAAATCTTTCAGTGTTCTCTGTCCATGTAAGCTCAATTGAGTCGTTATGTAGTAGAATTATAATTGATATCGAGCACGCAAGGAAAGCTTGCGTCGTAGCAACGGCCTAGACATACGAATTTTTAATGGTTTTCGAATCCAAATATAGTCAGTCATTTATTTTGGTTACATCTATGTGCATGTTTTTATCTAATAATGTATAGTTATATGAATTCAATGACCATGTTCAAATTCTGAAATTATTAGCTTTCTTAACCAACTAGAACTTGATTCTTGGTAATTATATTTATCCCGATCAATTGATATAAGCTTAACTTATTATTTTGGGGTATGTATCCAATTTATAATCGATAAAAAATTTTCTAGGTGGTGCAATGATGTGGGAATGAGAAAGTTTCAGGTATTAATAATAAGGACAACTATGAACTGAAGCCTTTTTACGAATTCCCAAACAATCCCTATATTTAAAATTGGATAGTGACTTTTAGTGGCTATGTTTGACATTTTATTTGCTCACTTACCCACATTGGTCTATTCTTTACAACTCTCATCTTCCACCTTTCATCATCGTCAGGGCCGACCCAAGATTATATTGGACCATGGGCAAAGTTTGAATTTGAGCCCTCCATTTATAAGCAACCCTCAAAGCTTTATTGAAAAGTAATAAAATTACAAAACTCATCTCAATGTTCGTAGTTCATTTTTGCAACATAGTTATCCTACTGAATATTTCTCTACATATGTTTTTCTATTCATATGCTACCCAATTCGTGCACTGAATTCTGACATTTAGATGACTATGGTAAGGGAATGTCGCAAGCATGATAATGTTACAAATAAGAAGATAAAAGAAAAACTATTTCCTTAACTCCTACTATCTGTTTATATATTCGTTTAAAGTTAAAAATACTAGGAGGAGATGGTAGCAAAATTTATCGCACAGTTGTTCCATAAAACATGAAGTTGTTTAATGAAATGCAAGAGTTAAAAAGGATTTATATACGTCTTCCTTAGTAATGTTTCTCCTTAAGTTCTGCTTTGTTTAAGGAAAAATATAGTAACCCTGGATTGTTTTACAGTTGGATTATCAGGCAATATTAGAGTATACTGTTGTAGAAGGGCATCTCTTTGCTGGAGAAAACAAAAGGACAACCACCCACCATTTATTACATTATGGAGGCAACAAACTTTTGCCATATCCATCAAGAAAGGAAAAATATGGAAATCGTCTGTTCAAATTTAATAAGGTATTTACATAAGCTGCTACTAAGATATCTTTACACTTATGCATAATTCAGGGTGACCAATGCATTTTATTTTGACTGTATGAGGTTCTAAAAATACCTTTGGCCATATATTATGACGTGCTACAGTAGTGCTAAAAAATATTGCCCTTCCACTTTGTCTTCTTTATTTATATACTTCATATTATTATATTTTGACTTCGTTATGCACCAGACGGGGCAAAGTTCTTCATCCCAATGGGATTGGGTAGTTAACTACTGTGTATAAATGACCTTTTTAAATATTTCACGGAGGAGTAACCATATCAAGTATGATGTTAGTTTTTAGATGATTTCAATTCATAAAAGTACCTGATCTCCTTCCAAGTGATACATCACAAAAGCAATATCCTTTTAGTATACATAATTATATTGTTCAGAGCTCTCATATGGATTTGATAGCACTAAATCTGAAATTATTTTGTTTGTATTAACACTCAGACTCTTGAAATTTTGAATGCTTCTCAACCTAATGAACTTGCAATTCCTGATGCAGGCACAAGAGCTGTTAATTCAACGGTGGAGACGAGAGTTTGGAGTCGCAACTCAATGTCAGTGGCAGTGCTAACTTATTAATGGTGAGTTAATGCATCATCCATCGACAGCAACTATCATTTATCCTGCCAGCAACTGTCACCAGTATCCAAATTTATCTAAGGCTACAACAGCAAGCATTTACAATGCTGCATTGGCTTTAGGAATAGCAAATCAGCTCACTAACCTTCTTCGTGATGTCGGAGAAGAGTAAGTATACATTAACCAGCCATATGAATGTTCTTTTCTGCTCCTATAAATTTCAAGAATTGAATCTAAATAAGTGCTTTGTGGGGATGTAGTGGTAGAAGAGGAAGGATATACTTGCCACAAGATGAACTAATGAAGGCAGGTCTATCAGAAGTCGATGTGTTTAATGGGAAGGTTACTGATAAATGGAGGGGTTTTATGAAAAATCAAATTAAGTGGGCGAGGATGTACTTTGTGGAAGCAGAGAAGGGTGTAAATGAGCTTAGTCAAGCAAGCAGATGGCCAGTAAGTTTATATCCCTCACTTTTGTCTTTCATAACTAGGTGAATATTAATGTGACTTAAATATAGCAGAAGCGCAACTGTTATCATTTACCTATTATTTAAACTGTTGTTAAAAATGTCTTTGCTGTGTAATGCAGGTGTATGCTTCTCTACTGTTATATAGACAAATACTGGATGAGATTGAAGCAAATGATTATGATAATTTCACGAAAAGGGTTTATGTCAGCAAAGCAAAGAAGTTGATGTCGCTTCCTGTTGCCTATGGGAAATCACTTATTATTTTTAAACAATCTGTTTTGGCAACAAGGAGATAGCATGAAAAGTTTCATTATGTATATTTAGAAACAGAATAGCAAATGCATAGTGGGCCTTCTTCAAATTTTGAAAGAGAGAGTTGGTGTATATATGTACAATTAGCGAAAACTTCACAGTAATCTCTCACAATACCATAATTGTAGCAAAGAGAAAATTTGCTCACTTCCTTCTTTTCACACGTCCAACAGACGTGCCACCATACTCGTATATATAGACCAACTGTGTCTGTATATAATTTTCTATCTTATGGTCAAGTGATACGGATATTTATCATTTCAATCCACAATTTTAAAATAAAATTACGGTTATATATCATTTCAAACCGCAATCCCGAATGGAATAAAATACATGACAACTTGCAGTTTATACAATATAAAATACAACATCCATTCATCCAATATCAATCATCAACCATTTATCACAATCATCATCCAATTCAATAATAACATCAATATAGAACAGATAATACATAACAAGTATTTACTGGCAGTTTACATGCAATAATAAATTAAATAACAATTTAATTCAATAAATTCAATTTAACTCGGATGATAATTAAAATATGCCAAACAGTCATAAATAAATTTCTAATCACATCATAAATCAATTTAACAAACATAAGAAATTTTAGAAATTGTGAGTGGGTTAAAACACTCATCTTTTGAATTTAAATTGAATTTAAATCCAATTTAAACCCAAAATTTGAATAGTCTTAGAATCCATCCAAACCGGCATCAAAGTGTCCGGAATTTCGATACGATCCCAGCAAAACAAACCGCGTCCAAATCCGAGTCAGTATGCAAAAGTTATGATAATTAGAGTATTGAAAAAATTCTGGTCCTGGGTCGACTTCGGGTTCAACTTCGGTCCGCCACCTCAAATCGCCGGTGCTTGCTCTGAGTTTTTGCCAAAATGACCCGGAGACCCAAGTCATTTTCTTCCTGACCCGAAGTATCTCCAGGGTTTTTTCCTCTGAAACCCGAAGCGCGACCCGAAGTTGATGCAGATTTGCAATTTTTTGTTTTGTTTTTGAAATTAGATTTTGGAATTTGAGAATTAGGTTTTGTCTGCCATTGGAATGAGGAGCTAAGAAGGAGATGTATGTACAGACAAATGACAATGAGGAACAATTAGGGTTTATAACGAGGTATTTATAGACAAAGCAGAAAATAGAGTAGATGGACAAGATTGATTTGAGTTTTGAACGTAATTGACCCGAAAAGCCCGTTTCGATTTCGGAACGGAAATGGGTCAACCCATATATCAAAATATATGTTTTCAAATATTTTAAAATCAATGGAACAGATTTCAAGTCCAAATTCCATCGTATGAAGAAGTTATGCAAAAATCAAGTTATTTCAAATTGATTTCAATTAATTTCAATTAAATTGAATTCAAGGCGTTTCAAGCCCGTACGATCAAACGACAAGCCCGATCGATATGAAACTTGATATCCTACAATAATTCACTGTTATGGATCCAATGAAACTGTTTTCGTCGAAATCTGAGTCAGTGGCCAAAATGGCTATTTTCCAGTTAATTAAATAAATAAATACTAAATGAATTAAGTCCCTTTTTAATTCAAATTTAATAGCTAACAATTTCTACCCCCCTCCCCGGATTACGTATAAACTTATAATTCATTAACCAAAATTTCCATGTCAATCAAATAAGGATTAATTGCAAACTTACAGTGTTTACCTTCAATTTAAGTAAATTCAAGTAAATTAAATTTTTAATTTCAAATAAATTAATTCAATGTGGTTCCAATCTCTTTATTTAATCAATCATCCTCTTATGGATAAGTTTGACATTACTATATACCCAATTACCCTAATATTTTACATTCATTACCTAAATTCATATTAACGTAGTATTTAATTACGTTAATTAATTGCAATGGATTTAGCTCTAATTTAATTAAATAAATAGGTAAACAGTTAATAATTATCACCATTAGCCAAGGTTAATCTCATTCATACTTTATTATCAACCAACAAATATTATAATATAATCACTTATCTAACATTGAATTTATCAAATTCCAGTTTATTACGTATTATTACATCCACTAATATACATTTGCATTTATTTCCCAATTTACTATTTACAATCAATTATGTAACAACTTGTATTTTTAACACTTTAAAAATACGAATTAAAATAAAAAAATTGGATAAAAATCTAAAGGAAATAAAATTTTGTGTTGTTAAATGTGAATTAGAAGTTAAAATACAAAACTGAATTCTGAAATAACTTATTTGTAAATTAAATATGGATGTTAACTTGTATTGAATGTAAATAATGAATTGAATTTGATTGTAAACCAAATTGGTTATGATTGTAAACAAAGAACAAATAAATGGCAGATTTAATAGTGGAAGTTTATGTTATTGAAACTAATATAAATAAATGTAACTTAATATTACAGTTGATTGAAATCAGATAATAACTGAAACTGTAATTTGATAAAGATGTTAACTTGTAATTGAACGTAAGTAAAGATTTAAATTTGAGTGTAACAAGTAATTGAAACTAATTGAATTTGATTGTAAACAACGAAATAAATAAAATGTTACATTTAATATTGAAGTTATAATATGGAAATCAACGTAAATGAATGTAATTTAATATTACTGTGAATTTAAATAAGATGATAGCTGAAGAAAATGAATGTAAATGAATTATAAACTATCGATAATAATGTATAAGTAAATGGTTGATTCAATAATGAAAGTGTAAATCGAAATAAAAGAATTCAATTGGAATTAAATAACTTGAATTTGAATTATAATATAATTGAACGCTTAATCTAATGTAATCTTTTATACTGGATTTATAATGGAAAACTGCATTGTAAAAGATTGTTAATTATTGTGAAATTAAAAATGAAATTTGTGAACAATTGAAATTTGATTTAAAAGTTAATAATTTAAAATTGGGAATTTTATATTGTAGCTAAACAGTAGAAATAGCCATTTTTACAACTGTCTCGGATTTCGACGAAACTAGTTTCATCGGATCCGTAACAGTAAATTATTGTAAGGTTTCAATTTTCGTAGCAATCAGACTTGTCGTTTGGCCGTGCGAGCTTGAAACACGTAGAAATTTAATGTCGAATTTAATTAAAATAATCGACTTCAAAAGCTATCTTCCACATACGATTGAATTAGGCCTTGGGACTAGTTCCATTGCGTTCGGAATATGGGTAAAACCTTATAAACGCCTGGAGGCACGTCTCGATTGGAGTTCGGACAATTTTGGACCTACCTTTATAAATACGCACGCAAAACCGAGACAGTTTTATCATTATTTCATTTCAGAAACCCTAATTTCAAACCATGGCCGCCACCTATTCCATGGCCAGAATTTGTCGATCTTCTTTCCTTAATATCTCTCAATCCGTTCAACGAAATCGAAAAATTCCAAAAGCAAAAGTGTAGATCTCGACGAGCTCTTCAAATCCAAATGGTTGATTCGTGCTAATTCGTCACGGATTGGTCCAGATCTGGCTTTGAATGTCGTGCGTATTTTCTTGGTTTGCATGCAAACGGTGGCGAATGGGGTGGCGAAACTTGGCGCGGAGGTGGAGCAAGGAGAGGCGCACGCGATGTCATTCCCTGATCAACGTCCGGTTGCTCCTAGTTGCATGCGTGTGGAAGTTTATTGCGTGAGAATGGGTTCGGCTGTGCCAACGTTAGAAGGAGATTATGTACGTGATATTTTTTTTATTTAATAATTAATTATTTTATATTCAAATGCAAATGTTCTAACTCGAATAACTTTTGCATATGAGCTCGGATCGACGCGCGGTTTTCTCCGTTGCGTTCGTATCGAAATTCCGGACAACGTGGAGCTGATTTTGTTTGATTCCGAGATTGTTCAAATTTGGGCCTTTATTTGGGTTTTAAATCGTCGATAAATCAAAGGTGAGTGTTTATACGCTCACAATTGACTAAAATAATTTTTGTTAGTTAAATTTATATTCTGAAGTGATATGAAATTTATTGGCTGTTGTTTGGTAGGTTTAATTATCATCTGTATTGATATATGAATTAATTGATAGAATTTAAATTGACCGTAAAAAAAAATTTAAATTGGCAGTATATTACTCGATATTGATAATTATTAAATTTTTGTGAATGTTATTGGCTTTATGGTTGATTGGTTGTGATGGATGCTATTGGTCGATATTGGTTGTTTATTTATTTTGATATATCATGCTATCATCATGTATATTGTTTATTGCATATAAAACTGTAAACTGAATCATTTCGAATAAATTAAGGAATAGGTTGAAATGATATACCTATGACATCTTTTTGGATTGAAATGATATATATCCATCCTTGAAATTAAAATTGAAATAATTATCCACTTGGCCATAGGTTAGAAAATTATATACGAACACCGGGTTGGTTAAATTAAATGATTTTAAAAGTTGTTTTGAAATTATTTAAATGAATTGATTTTAAGAATAAAATCCAATTTGTGGAAATTGAATTATTTTGAATTGAAGCTCTTGATGTTGGAATTTAAACTTGGTAAATGAAATTGTTTAATTATTTGAAGTTTAGATTTTAAGTAAAAACATTTGAATTACAGCGTAAATTTTCGGAAGTTGATTTGTTTTAAAAGATTGGACTTTTAATCGAACTCTGAATATTTCTAAGAAAATTTAGATGAAATGATATTTCAAGTTTGAGTTTGGAATTGAAATTTAATTTGAAATTGAGATTTAATTAATTTGGAATTTAATTAAAATTCAAAGAAATTTGTGAAATGGACTAAATTGAAACTATTGAATTAAATTTGATGATAAAATTGATTTGAATAGGATTTGAACTGAAACTGATTTGGAATGTAATACTTAAATGAATTCTTGAAATTCGAATATTAATCTAAGTTTATTGAATTGGAATTGTTCCAGAAATTAAGTAAACCACTTAATACGGATGTTTAATTTGAAGTATATTCTAAATTTGAATACGAAATGGTTTTAAAGCGAATCTTATATTCTTATATAAATATACGAACTATTTTGAAATGTGAAATATTTAAAGTTTCGAAATGTATCGGAAGTGAAATTGTTTATTTTGTGGTTCAAATATGTATTTGAAAGTGATAATTTGAAATGGTTTATTGAGAAGCTGAATCGAGTTGAAATCGATGATTTGAGATTTGATTAAATTTTAAATTTTGGAATTCGAGTTTATGTGAATCGTTTTGTGGATTTTGAGGCGAAAAATGATTTTGAAATCGAAATGAGATATTGAGGTGAAAAATGATTTTGAAATCGAAATGAGATATTGAGGCGAAAATGATTTTGAAGTCGAAATGAGATATTGAGGCGGAAAATGATTTTGAAACGGAATCTTACATCTTGAATAGATATGATGATATTTGAAATGGATTTGATTTTGAAGCGAATATGATATTTTGATATCAATTATGAATCGATTTGAAATGTAAAAGAGCCATCGGTGTAATAATACGTAGTTATTAAAGAGACCGGGATCAGATATGGACATACTCTCTGTCGATACCGAAAACCACTTTAATAACTATTATACGCGGAGTGTTGATCCAGAACGAAGTGGATGGTTTGGTGAACGCGTTGACTGAAGAAAGAGAACGATATTGGATGACCCCTGACATGACTAAAACAGGAGCAGCACCGGGCCATTGAGGTTCGCCACCTCTAGCGGACACACTTCTTCGTTACCATGTCTATTACTTTTGTGATTCGATTTGGGTGCACCCCTCGATTATGGGAGTGTTGTTTCGCGATGTTGGGGTAGTAGCTGCTATGCCCAACATCAGTCCGGATCACGCAAGTACTAGTATCCTAGTTGGTATTGCCTCATGTACCTTGTCATACTGATTATCCTATTCGCGACCACTACGATTTTGGTTTGTACCTTTAGTATATGGATTGCCCTCTGGTGACTTCCGGTTTTGGGGAAACTACGGTCTTGTATATGCTGTTGGGAATAAAAATGTGTTAAGGGTGGAATGGGCCATGGCTTAACGCTAGTTTGATATTTTACTTTATGATAGACATTATTGTATATAGCGTATTCTATTATATAGTAGATAGTTTAACGGATCCTTAGGAGATGGAAATCCCGAACATCTCTTAAGTTAATGCACGCACGTTAAACACTGGATAGAAGGTGTCTAAAACCCGTAAACATCTTCGACGTCGTCACACTCATATTTACTTATTCGATTTAACTTACATGAGATATTTTAGTTCTAACTCGAGTGTTTTGTCTTTTCATTATGCTCGGGTCAGCCTGAGCATTTCAGATTAGGTTGAAGGTATATTCTGGAGGACGAAGACGGAGTTTGGTATTACATCATTTGTATTCTACTACTGTATTATTTTTCCGCTGCATTGTTGTATTATCTCTGATATGTATGTAACTCTGATTTATGATGTATAATAATAATCAAATTTATTTATTTAATAGCTTCATGAACTATTATTTTATTATTATATCTTGTTCCTTTCGCTGCGAGATTCTGAGTTTGTTTCTGTTCTTTCCTTTCTTTTCTTATTTACCCCAATAACTATCTGTATTTTGGATTGTTTGAGTCGGCATGTGTGAGTGTTTTGTCGACTTGAACGGTCAAAAATGCAGGTCGTTACAAATTATAACCTTACAATTATTTTCAATTAATTGGGATCACACTAAATTATCTATTCATTAACTTGCATTAACATTATTACCTTCCATACCTGTTCTTCAATCTATTATTATCAAAAATGGATGAAATTGACATTGGTTATATTTATTACATTGATATTACCCAATTCATTCTAATATCAATTTGTCATAGTATTTAACTCCATTTATTATGGATTGAATCCAATTAAATTTTAAATTAATTCCAAATAAACTAATTAGATTCAATTCCAATCCTTTAATTAAGTCTATTATTACTCTATAAACTTAGTTACTATTTGTTTGTCTTTCATTACATTAATATATCCAAATTTCCATCATTATAATTTTGCCAAATATATACACTAATCACGATTAGTATTCTCAATAAATTTATTTACTTGGTTTCATGCTTTTTATTACATCAATTACTACCTTAAAAATAGATCTACGTTTCTATTAAATTTATATTCACACTTTCCGCTATTATATTAATTATCATTAAAGTAACCTTTAATTACCTTTATTTGTAATTGGTAAATTAACTGGTAACAACAACCATTTGTCACCATTACACCCTTTATAACTTGCATGTTTATTCTTCACAAACAATTACTATCATTATATTATTTCACACATTAATTCAATAATTACATATGCTTTCTCATACTCCATTTATAACCAAGTCATAACATTTTAAATTATTTTATTTAATTGGGAATTTTATTCAAGTTCATTAATTAATAACTTTAATTAACCTTGTTACGTTTCCTTTTAGTTAATTTTCAGTATTACATTATCACAACTTTTATTAATAATTCACAAATTTTTATTTTCTTCAATATTAAATTTCAAAAATCTCATTAAATTAACAGTTTTAATTATTGAAAATTTACGGGTCGTTACACATTAATACTCTACAATTATCATCTTAGTTCATATTTACTGCAATATTTAATTACATTTATTGCAATTGATTTCCAATTTAGTTCAACTGATTAAATAAATGGGTAACAATTAACAAATTTCACCTTTTACTTAATTTAATCACATTTATAAGTTTATTATCTACAAACAAATGTTATAACTACTTACACGACGCTGATCTTATTCAATTACAATTAATTACATATTATTTCACCAATTAATATCACATTTAATTTATTTCCTTATCTCCAATTTATAACTAATTATAACTTTGCAATTCTTTCAATTCATTGGAATTACATTAACGTAGTTATCCATTACCTTAAATGTACATTATTACATTTCATTCTATTTATTTTCTTATTACCGAATCACAAATTTTTATTTCTTATAAAATTAAACTAAAAAAATCTTATTAAATTCAATATTTTAATTATTGGAAAATTACGGGTCGTTACACTCTCCCCCGCTCAAAACTTTTCGTCCTCGAAAAGGGAAAAGAAGCAATTAAGAACTTAATATAATTTATTCTAATATTCAATTTATAATAATTAATTTACATAATTAAGTATTTAAGTAAAATATATCAATTAATAACCAATTAAATCTTTCATATTCAAGTTAATAAAAGTTTGAAAATATCTTTACTTTCACAAAAAAAATTCAAAGTCCAAAATTCATAAAAAATTTCGGCAGAGTCTCCTTTGTACAAGGAGGTCCGGGAGAAATAATAATCTCTACTGCTAATAATGTAAATTTCATCCATATAATTTCATCTGTGTCTTTTTGAAATACCCGAAATACCCTCCTCGCTTCGTTCTTTTCGCATCACATCCAGCTCTGTTCCTATACATCTTTCTCTTCTCGCATCGTTCTACCCTAAAATAAGAAAATCCAAATACCCACCACCATCATATCTTCTCCCTGTAGAAAGATGTAGATCCAATCCACATCAAAGCCAATTCAAGATCCATCGCTTCTCCAACGCTCTACGACCGACAGATAGTTAATCCAATGCGGTTCCTGATCGACCATTTTCTCCACCGTTAGTGCAATCAACGATTACGGATCGAACAATGATCCAAGGTTAGTTCACTTGCCTTTTCCTGGTCAAAAACGCTAACCATTGCTTGACATTACACCTACTTCATCCTGTAGCAGGTTGCAATCAAAGGATAGATGGCTTTATTGTAGAGCTTAATGAGATGGAGACTTTATTGTAGAGCTTAAACTCAAATACTGATATGCTGAGAGGTATGTTTTATTTGATGAATGAGCTTAAAGTTGTTCAAGTTTTGTTAAATAAGAGTTGAGGAGGTTAAGCATTGTATTAATCTGCAAAGGCCAAGTGCTAACTGAGTCATGGGAGCTCATTTGGAACGGAGATAAGGAGATATGGCTTTGGATGGGGTTGATGTTTGAAGCTTATCCTATGAGGAATTACCCAGTCAGATCATTGCAGTCAAATCGACCAAGTGTAGACAAGTTGACGTTGAGTCTGTTAATGCCAATTGCATAAGCTAGAAGTATACCAATGAAGGAGAAATATCAGGTAGGAGCTAGAGCCAAAAGTCTGTCCTTGACACAGTTTCAAAAAGAACCATAGTTTAAAAAAATAAAATCATAGAGCCAAAAGTTTGTCCTTGACACAGTTTAAAAAAGAACCATAGTTTAAAAAACTAAAATCAGTATATAATTAATATAATAGTTGTAAAAAAATAACTTTTCTCAAATTCTAATATAAATTAAAATCAGTTAACTTACTTTACTTGAACTATATCTTAAATTCTGAATTAACTTACAACATCAACCATCAACTAAGAATAAGTTATCACATAGCAGGCTAGCAACAAATCCATATTATGAGTTATCTAGTATCACAAATTATCAGAACAAGAGAAAAATAGCAGATTCAAATCAGGAAGTGGAGGAGTTGGTCGATGCAACTGACTGCATAGTTCCTTCATGCACTATTTTGTTGTGGCAGGTACAATTATGATCCTATGTTGCTCTTTGTGATCATTTTCTTTATATGTTGAAACTATTTTCTGTGTTGTTGCTAAGTCAAAATTATAGAATTTGTTGCCATCATATTATTTTTTTGTTGAAAGCTAAAACAATTCTTTGTAATCGACTGTCAAGTGCATTTTAAATATTATGCATAACTTAAACATAATAATGACCATAGATCTAAATGCACAAGAAAAGCAAGTAGAGCATGAAGATGTTATGGCCTTGAGGAAAAAAATGAAATTTACATCTGGCAATTTGAATGAAATAGCATCTACTGATCAGCACATCACAAAGATCACAAATCCTATAGAATTTCTATAAACCTTAGAAAAACAAAGAGACTGGATTTAGAACTACTACAGAAAGCTTGAACGAAACTGATAGTTCCCAAAATTTTGTACCTATTTCTGAAACTTTTTCAAATAATTTTATTAATTATGGATAATGTTGCAGCACAAATAGTTGATAGTATCATACAAGAACTTGAAACAAATCAGCAAAATGCGTCAACCTACATAGAAGATATCCTAAATATAGTGCATAAATTTAGTCAAAAAAGCAAGAAAAACAAGACAAAAACAAAATAAAAGCTCCTCCTAAAAGATACATTAGGAGCAAACAAAAGGTAAATGAGTTTATTTGTATGGAATATACGAGGAGCTAACAATGATTTCAAGATGAATGAAGTGATTAAACTCCTCAACACCTAAAAGCCATCTTTGGTTTGTTTGGCTAAAAATAAGTAATCTACTAACAAAATGGAATATTTATGCTGTAATTTCACAAAGACAACTTAAGCATGATAATGATCATAGATCTAAAGGCACTTGACATTCACGTATTTTAAATATTTGCATTCTTTACTTGCTTAATTTTTTTGTTATTTACTTTGATTCACGTATTTTTCTATTGTTTTATTTACTGTTCTTCTTATCCTCCAACTTATTTTATAAAATTTTAACCTCATTTGGATTTACCTTCACGTATTAGGGAAAGGGCAGAGTATATTTATCGGCAAAAATCCTTTGTCTGGTATTATTGTTCATGTGCAATAAACCAAATCATGGGGCAATTGACTATATTTTTGGATAAAGAGCTTGACTGCAAAATTAATTTTTGACGGAAAAGTTAATTTTTGGATAATTTAACTTATAATGCATATATGTTTGACTGCAAAGAGTTTGATATAGCATCCATCTCAAGTTTGACTGCAAAGAGTTTGATTGCAAATTGTGTATTTAAACTTATAATGCATATATGCATATAGCAGATATTATGTAATGTTGCATAATTGGAGCTTGAAAAAATTCCCCATTTTCAATTTAAATTCAAATTGAACATATTTATATCAAAATTTCAAGTTTGATATTTTTAAATTGTCATATACATATCAATACTCTTTTTTGATATTTCTAGAAATAAAAAACTATAAATTTGAAGTAGATATGGATTTTTGAAATCTATGTGTATTTAATATATCACATTTTCCATTTTAAAGTGAATTTTAAAATCCTTTTCAATCTCATTTTCATGACTTCAGTCCTACTTATGCACCATATCAGTGGTATATCAAATATGTAAAAATTTAGAAACGTCCCAACTATGTAAAACAACCCATAGGAGGCAATACAAGGAACCTAGAAACCAGATTAATAAAAACCTGGAAATAGTTTGTCATTTTACAGTAGATCATTATCTTCCACAATTAACATGTCTAGGCTTTTAATTATGAAACCAGAGTGTTTGATGTTGTATATGTGGTATATTTCAGCTTAATATAATGATTAGTATGCAAGAAAATCAAAGCAAGAAGAAGAAACGAGAAGCAAACTCACTGTCGTCAGTGTAGAAAATAAAAAGTGTATTTACAGTGAGCTTCAATCTTCATCAATTATTGGTTTGATGCTTTAACTTAAATTCTATGATATCCGTGAAGGTAAATGGCCAATTTCAGTTCATCACTTAAAGTTCAGGAATCAAGAAAGAAAAGAAAAAGAAAAAAAATATAACTTATGTGTATTACTTAGAGCATTACTGCTCCAGGTTGCTATGACCTATCGACCGGCCATTCATGGCAGTTGATCGGTTAATGATGGACCTGGAGCAGTAATGCTCCAGGTAATTCAGTTCAAACTCAGTTGCCGAAGCAACTCAGTTCTGAGCATGCCGAAGTAACTCAGTTCAAACTGAGTTGCTGAAGCAACTCTCAAACTGAATTGCACTGTGTGCTGTCTGGTAGGACATCATCTGCTACTACGTACTTAGAATCTTCTGGCACTGAAGGGTATAACCTTAAAGTTTCTGCAAATGCTGCCTTTAGGTACACTAGCTTCTCTAACTCTTCGAATGCCAGAGGCTCAGCGATCAGATTTCGTGGTAGGTTAAGCAACTTTCTTGAATGTTGATATCAACAAATCGAGTGCCCTGAGAAATAGATAATGAATCATTAAACGGTAAGTTCCACCTTTTTTTGTTTATGTTAGTCTCTGTCTTGCTCATGAGATTGTTTTAATCACAAAAAAATATGAACTATGGCCTTGAAATAAAATAAAGTATAATTACATTGGAGCTGAATTAAGTAATCATCACAACTGCTTTTTGCTAGCTTATAAAGATCAAAACTCTGGACATTTGATCAATTTGTGCAGAGTAAAATATTGAAAAATCTACATCTTACACATAAAATACACCTTTCTCCTTGTATATTTGAATACATTATCTAATCAAATAGTGGAGATTAACTCTACTAGGTGGCTATGTGATGATCTATAAATATATAATAAGTTTATGTCTATGAATTTCCATATAGAATGCTAGGACGGATATCTAGCTGTTGTCCATTCTCAATCTACATACAAAATACCTTGAAAACAAAATACATTTTATAATGTACAATTAAGAAGCCATAATGATATTAATATATTAGTGGGTGGTTCAAAATACATTTTATAATGCATATGTTTTTGTTAGCTTGAAGTAGTGTGTAACTATCAAGCGGACGGATATAATAATGAATTATCTTCCCATCTACCACTGTCTCATACTTTCAATGCTGCTCATTGCCTGCTCATTGTTATCATTCGTTTTTTTCTATTCTGTACATATTTCTCAAAAGTTGGATGAGATCTGGAAGATGATGTACAATTAAACAGTAGTCAACTACTAGGAACTGGAAATTAAAGTATCTACTTACTACTTTATTGATATATTCGGGTTTCATAAATGAACAATTGGAATGAAGGAACAAGTATCCTAACAAATTTGGGTTTTGGCTCAGACTATTCCAAGAAAATATTGACCTGTAATGTAGAAGTTCCTCAAGCTTATAGTTACGTAAACTATACATTAATTGTAGTAGACATTGGTCATTCTAAAAAGCTAACTGCTTATAAATTAGCATCTAATAGACTACAAACAATAAAGGTAGAAAAAATATATTGAGCTAAGAAAACGTGGAAATGAAAAGAGATGAGTGGCTGATTTGTACTTCACAAAATCTTAGTTTTGATGTTTTTAAAAAAAATAAACACATATCCCATTGAGTTATGTTTTGTGTGCTAAGATTGTATGTGAATTTGTCTACGATTTCTGTCGTTGTGTAATATATGTGATATTACCAGTATGTCCCATGCTTGCCACTGTTACTGTAACTATTATATATTTAAATAACATTCAGAGTCAAACCAACTTCTTTAATATATTGGTCACCCTCAATTATGGGCAGGGCCTGTTCTAGGCTTTGAGTTACCCTAGATGAGTGGGGAATAAGATGCCTTTTATTGAAAATAATAATACCAATAATCATGTCTTGAATTGTAGGTTATAAAAATTGGATCTCCAAAACTATTTTTCTTTTGGCATCACATGGACTTGAATGGATCAGATGCAACAATGTTGCCTCAATTGTACTTTTGTCCATGTTTCCATGTGAGTAAAATATTTAATGTCTTAGTTTCGAACAATATTTATTTTTGTGTATCATAAAACATAGGTAGTTTTTCCAGTAGGTTGTTGATTTGTTTTCTACCACCACTACAACTTTGTACTTTGTGTGTGACGCCCCACCTCTATGCTCACGATAACAAAGGTTATTATAAGGAATAACATTTGTTATTGTGAAGAATAAGGCTTGTTAGAAGCGACCATCCGTAAGTTATGCCTTAGACGAGTATTGATTACATCGATAGGAGTTTTGATAATTACTCCAAAAGATGTAATTCAATCCAAATCTAAAACGAAACTACAATGGCTAAAGAAAAAATCCAGATCAACTCATAACAACAACAACACAGATAGTGTAATCACATCAAAACAGAAATATCAGATATATAGCGGAAGACAAGTCTGGATACATGCTACAACAATCGATAGTTCACATGAACCAAAGATACAAATACAAAGACACCAACATACTTGAGGCGATAGTCATTACACCAAAAGTACACCTCGAAGACTAGACAAAAGATGGAGTGAAATCCCAAAAGCTGAAGCTGCAACTGAATCAGAGATAGCGACTATCCTGAAATAACTCGGTCTGACCCGAGTATTATTTAAAAGAAAATAATAAATGGATCAGTCTAATTTAATCTTAGGAGTGAATGTATCATAAATAACATCAAAGCAAAATAATAATAATCTTGAATGAGACTATTCAACATAAGAAATCAACATAGTTTAAATGAAGAAATCACATCAAACTCCATGAAAATCAACTTTCAAATTCACAATTGAATTCCAAACAGCAATTCACAAAATCTAGAAATCAAAAATAGATAACTAGAAAATCAACATAAAAGTGGATCGATCCCATCATATGGCGAGTCTAAGCTACGCTGCACGTGCATCAACATATGGCCGAAGCCTACCAAGTACTGTCATCATAATTTTTGGCGCCCAACAAATGACCCGAAGGTCCAACATATGACCCGAAGGTCTAGTACTGGTATTTGACCCGAAGGTCCATCATATGACCCGAAGGTCCAACATAGTGGCTCGAAAGCTCAATAATATAATCAAAATCTTCAAACAACAAATATTTCAATTAACGAATCTAGAATTAACTGAAATAGTAAAAGTGTGGTTCCATACTCTGCACTTTTGCCATATCGTTTAAATCTCTTCATCATTTCCTTGAAAGTGAAAAATTGTGTATTTTATATAAAAAACAATTTACGTTCTCAAACGGACAATTCCGGAATTAAGCGAATCAGTAAAAGTAAGGGTTCATAGTCCTCAATTTTGCTGAATCGTTTAAATCGCTTCCTTATTCTTTTGAAAGCGTAAACAGTTAAAATTTTGAAATCAATTTTATTTTAAAACGATTTTGAAAACATGTGATTAAAACAGCAATGACTATAGCAATTTCAATAAGGAAATTGCACTTCACAAAACATCGTAAAAACGGATACCAAATCAGCGTTGCGGGATACCGCTTAAAAATTCACTTTGATTTAACGGTTACAAACGTTAAAATAACAGTGATTTATATTCGTCAAAAATGTCGCCAAAACAACACGCTTCAAAATATAATACTGGTGTAAAAATTCCGTTATAAAAATAACGGCGTAAAATACGTTTTTTTTAAACGTAACACGGTTCAACAAAATTGAATAGTGGACTACACTACTATAATTTCATCAAAATATTGCTCTGCTACCATATACACGTATACGTTCGAATGAATAGGTGATTTTAAAAATGCTTGAACACACTCACGTGTACTACCACATTTTACACAACAACGCATTAAAAAGTTTCAACCTGGCAACTACTATAACTAGCACGCACATGGAGAATTGCAGGCAAACCTTACAACGCATGCACTACACGCAAGCTAAAGTGAAAAAAATGGTCTCTGCTCATACGTTTATCACATATGACCCAAAATTTACTACATGCACTTGCATTTTCTCTACTTTGTACACGTGGACACGTTCCCCTCATAGCACACATGCACGAAAAATGGAATGCCTGGGAATGCAATATTTTTGTACACAAGAATGCATGTAAAAATTGAATGCATGGGAATGCAATACTTTTATACACAAGAATGCATGTAAAAATGAAGGCCTAAAAATGCGAGCGAAGATTTTCAAACTGCATACTTTTACACACAGTAATTTACACACACGTAAATGAATTTACACACACACGTTAATAAAGTTTCAAGTAAAAGAAAATAATCAAAGATGGCCTGGACAATATGTGTCGCACGAACAAAATATAAGCCCAGATAAGAAAACAAGGAGACAGCAAAAATGAAGTCAATAGAACTATCTCACACCAAAAATGAAATGAGAAAAATTAGAAACGTGAGCTTTTTGAACTCACCTTAGATTATTTCAAAAGCAACTAGCAAGAAGATTCCAAAAAGAGCAACACAACCATCCGCCATTAAAGCCTTCTATTCGGCCACTGGAGTTTATTGAACAAAATGAAAACCAACTAAAATGGATGAAGGGTACAAATGCATTAACTAAAGAACGTGCTGTCTACTCTTGCATTAATGAAACGTGCTTGAGTGAAGAAAGAAAGAAAAAAAAGAAAAGGACGTGCAGAAGAATGATGGTAGCACTGTGAACAAAAGTGATAGCAATGCAAATGTTTTCACACTTGGTTCACTCTCTGTTAACATAATTCCACATCTCACGTTTTAGATTTTAACATGAGCCATTGTTTTATGAATTTTGGTCACCTTTTAATGACCTGGGCATAGTGACAGCACGCATGAAAGAAAATACCAAAGCTTGTTTCCAAATTAGTGACTTGGCCACACTGACTTTGCCTTTGAGTTTGCATCAATATTTTTCTTTCCAAATTTTAATTTACAAATATTTTATTTAAAATATTTACTCCGACAGTAATTCAAAAATCACGGTCGTTACAGACTCCCCCCCCTTATAAAAATTGCGTCCCCGCAATTTTCATACTAGAAGCAGTCAATAACGTAAATAATTCATCATAACAAAGATTCAAAATAGAAAAGATGGATAAGAATGCTCACCCCCACCCGGAGAGGAGAGAAAACCCGGATATGAACGCTCGATGAATTCTCTGGTTTCCCAAGTGCAATCTTTAGGGTTTGCGGACCATTGAATTTTCACAAGTGGGACTTCTTTATTCCGAAGGCGTTTAACCTCCGAAGCTAGTACACGAATAGGAATTTGCACCATAGACAAGTCGAGTGAGATCTCAAGATCTTGCAACACATGAGGAACGATAACAGAATCTGAATCTCGAAGGCATCGACGAAGCTTGGATACATGAAATACGTCATGAATTCCCGAAAACTGGATAGGTAGTGACACACGATAAGCAACATGGCCAATATGTTCCGTAACAGGAAACGGTCCAATATAACAAGGAGCCAATTTCCTGGAGCTACTAAAACACACCACACCCTTCATCGGAGAAACACGAATGAATACAAGATCGCCAACAGAAAATTCTAAAGGCTTCCTACGATGATCGGCATAAGATTTTTGCCTATTCTGAGCCTCTTTCATTCTCTGTCTGATAATATCAATCCTCTCAGAAGAATCACGAATATAATCGGGGCCGAGAACTAACTTTTCCCCCGATTCCAACCTACAAGATGGTGATCGACACGGCCTTCCGTAAAGAGGTTCGAAAGGAGCCATACCGATACTGGACTAAAAACTGTTGTTATAAGAGAACTCAACAAGAGATAATTGGTCTTCCCAACTACCACCAAAATCAAGAATACAAGCGCGAAGGAGATCTTCCAAAATTTGATTCACCCTTTCAGTCTGACCATCAGACTGTGGATGATAAGCTATACTGAGATTGAGCTTAGTGCCTAAAGCTTTCTGAAGACTCTGCCAGAAACCACTGGTAAAAAGCCGATCTCTGTCACTAACAATAGAACTAGGCACTCCATGAAGTCAAACGACTTCCTTAATAAACAGCTTAGCCAATAAAGGAGCAGTCCGATTGGACTTGACATGAATAAAATGGGCTGATTTAGTCAATCGGTCGACAATCACCCAAATACTAGTATGGCCCGACCTCGAATGAGGTAGACCATTAATGAAGTCCATAGAAATCTGATCCCATTTCCATAATGGAATCTCAAGAGGCTACAAAAGACCACTAGGACGCTGGTGTTCTGCTTTAACAAGTTGACAAGTCATGCAACGACTTACATAACTTGCAATATCACGCTTCATACCCTCCCAATAGTATAAGCGTTTCATATCAGCATACATCTTACTACTTCCCGGATGGATGGTATACTTAGAACGATGACAGTCCTCAAGGATGTCATTTCTAAGATTAGAAACACTAGGCACGATCAACCTACCCTTCTTCCGAATACAACCATGATCATCAATATCGAAATCCTTTAGATCATCACTTCGGGATTCTGATTTACAACTCTGATTAAGATAAGCAATATGTGGATCTTGTTTCTGGGCATCGGCAACACGATCCAACAAACTAGGACGAGCTTCCATGCTAAATAAAAGCACGTGAGAATCAGAAACTGAAGGACGGTCTCTAATATCACAAAGAGATAAAGCTTCCAAAATATTCCACTCTGCTAGCATCATGGAAACAACAACTTGCTGCTTGCGACTAAGCGCATCAGCAACTTTATTACCCTTACCAGGGGTATACTGAATATCGAAATCATATGAAGAAAGAAATTCGAGCCAACGCTGTTGCCTCATATTAAGCTCTTTCTGAGTAAATAAATACTTCAGAGATTTGTGATCAGTGAAGAGAACAAAATGCTCTCCCAATAAATAATGTCGCCAAATCTTTAGAGCAAAGACTATGGCGGCTAACTCCAAATCATGAGTAGCATAACGAATCTCGTTAGGCTTTAGTTATCTAGAAGCATAGGCAACTACTCTATCTTTTTGCATGAGAACTGCACCGAGTCCATAACCACTGGCATCGGTATAAACAACAAGATCATGATTCCCTTCGGGAACCACTAAGATAGGAGCATGAGTAAGGAGATCTTTTAACTTCAAGAAAGAATTCTCACACTTATCCGACCAAATAAAAGGAACAGCTTTTCTCGTAAGAGTGGTAAGCGGTAAAGCAATACGAGAAAAGTCCTTAATGAACCGGCGATAATAACCCGCCAATCCAAGGAAACTATGGATCTCTGTAATGGTCTCGGGCCTCTTCCATTTCCGAATAGATTCGATCCTGGAAGGATCGACAGATATACCATCGGAAGAAACAATATGATCGAGAAACTTCACCTTATTCTCCCAGAAGTGACACTTGGAGAATTTGGCATAAAGCTGATGCTGACGAAGAGTGCTCAAAACAATCTCCAAATGCCGAATATGATCGGCTTCAGATTTGGAATAAGTAAGAATATCATCAATGAAAACCAAGACGAACTTATCGAGATATTCCCGGAATATCTGATTCATAAGATTAACAAAATATGCCGGAGCGTTCGTCAAACCGAACGGCATAACAAGCCATTCGTAAGAACCATAACAAGTGCGGAATGCGGTAAGAGGAATGCTATCTTCCGCAACTCGTAATTGATGAAAGCCGGTAGCAAGATCGAGTTGGGAGAAAATCTTAGCGCCACTTAACTGATCGAACATGTCATCGATCCTAGGTAATGGATACCTATATTTGATAGTTAGCTCATTAAGTTTGCGATAATCAATGCAAAGCCTAAGAGTACCATCTGGCTTCTTAACGAAGACAACGGCGGCGCCCCAAGGAGATGAGCTAGAATGAATAAAATGCTTGGCTTCCAATTCAGATAATTGTTGCTTGAGTTCCTCATTTTCCTTAGCAGACATCCTCGTGGGAGGACGACTGACAGGATGAGCACTAGAGATAAGATCAATACGGAACTCAATTGCCCTCTTCGGCGGCAACCATGAAACAGGCTCGAAAACATTAGAAAAATCACAAACAACCGGAATATTAGCAATGACATCCTCCGACTCGAAGGAAGAAATAAGAGCATTCGAAGTATGATCCATGCTTCAAAAAACGATAGATAACTGCTCGATAGCATCGGGATGCTTGAGATACAAAGTTCTTTCAGGACATAGGATTTGAACTTCATAACGGACGAGCCAATCCATACCCAATATCATATCAAAACCAAGATGATCCATAACATGCAGATTCGCATGAAAAGAAAAACCACAAAGAATAATCTCAACATCAACACATAACAAACCAAGAGTAGCGGATCCACCAATAGGATTCACAATCCTCAAAGGGTCGCAAATACTAACAAAAATCCAAAGGAATAATATCAACTAGCTCCTTTGACATGAATGAATGCGATGCACCCGTATCGAAAAGAACTCTAATAGAACGGCCATGAAATAAAATAAAACCTTCCAAAACTGAAGGAGTAATACCTTTGGGCTGAGAAGAAACATCAAAAGCTTTAGCAACATTAAGCTTCCCAGATTTGAAACCCTTAGGAGCAATAGGACAATCAGAAACCCAATGACCCTCTTTCTTGCAATAACGACAAATGCGAGGCTTAGGACAGCCACGAAGAAGATGATCCAAAGAACCACAATTATAGCACGCCCTCTGAACAGAAGGTGCACTACTAGGCTGAGAACTAGAGGTAGCTTGCTTCTTCTTCTTCTGGTTGGAAGAATTAGGCTTATGAAATGGAAACCTCTTCTTATTGTGGTTTTTAGAAACCTCAACATCATCACAACTATCACGTTCCTTTTCAACAGCTTCAAGGCAAAGAGCTGAATCAACAAACTCCTCAAAAGAGAGCTTAAGCTGAAGCAAAAGAACTTTCTTCAAATACTTCTTCAAACCATCAACAAATCTAAGATTCTTCTTACGCGGAGTGTTAATGAATTCAACTTCGTATTTGGATAAGGCCTCAAAAGATGCAACATAATCAGAAACAGAGGACTTTCCTTATTTTAACTCAAGGAAACTACGAGCAAGATTAGCCTTTTCTGATTCAGGAACGAACTTAAGTTCGAATCGCTCCTTAAACTGAATCCATGAGAGAGAGGACTCATCAACTTCTGCAATAAAAAGCTCATACCAATCAAGCGCACGCTCTTGCAACATACTAGATGCCACGAGAACGCGATGATGATCAGAAAGATCCATCCGAGAAATATGCGCTCACAAGTGCGCAACCAAGTCTGAACCTCCGTTACACTTTCCGATCCCTTGAAAGGCTGGCCTCCAAGGTGGAAATAGTCACTACACATGCGGGCGAAGGCAGACTTGTGATTAGGAGCTGTGGGAGTAGCAACAGAAGGCCGAGTACCCCGAAATAGCTCCATAAATTGATCGGTTGACATATAGACTCCGTCTGGATGAGAACCACTAGACGGGCCTGCAGAAGAACGCTTCCCTCTACCTCTTCCAGCCATAGGCTGAGAGACAAGAGAAGGAAAGGATTAGTTAAACAACACACAATTGATAAGAAATTTAAAAAATGGAATACTACGGAATATAAAATTTATTCCTATACATACTCCAACATGTCAAAGTGAAAAGAATAGATTAGAAAGGCACGAATAAAACCCTCGAATAGTTGTAACGCATGTTCCATTCTGTTTCTCTTCTATGTTTATTACAATTTATTCTGAATTTCAGTTTTGATACCAAGCTGTGACGCCCCACCTCTATGCTCACGATAACAAAGGTTATTATAAGGAATAACGTCTGCTATTGTGAAGAATAAGGCTTGTTAGAAGCGACCATCCGTAAGTTATGCCTTAGACGAGTATTGATTACAACTATAGGAGTTTTGATAATTACTCCCAAAGATGTAATTCAATCCAAATCTAAAACGAAACTACAGTGGCTAAAGAAAAATCCAGAACAACTCATAATAACAACAACACAGATAGTGTAATCACATCAAAACAGAAATATCAGATATATAGCGGAAGACAAGTCTGGATACATGCTACAACAATCGATAGTTCACATGAACCAAATATACAAATACAAAGACACAAACATACTTGAGGCGATATTCATTACACCAAAAGTACACCTCGAAGACTAGACAAAAGATGGAGTGAAATCCCAAAAGCTGAAGCTGCAACTGAATCAGAGATAGCGACTATCCTGAAATAACTCGGTCTGACCCGAGTATTATTTAAAAGAAAATAATAAACGGATCAGTCTAATTTAATCTTAGGAGTGAATGTATCATAAATAACATCAAAGCAAAATAATAATAATCTCGAATGAGACTATTCAACACAAGAAATCAACATAGTTTAAATGAAGAAATCACATCAAACTCCATCAAAATCAACTTTCAAATTCATAATTGAATTCCAAACAGCAATTCACAAAATCTAGAAATCAAAAATAGATGACTAGAAAATCAACATAAAAGTGGATCGATCCCATCATATGGCGAGTCTAAGCTACGCCGCACGTGCATCAACATATGGCCGAAGCCTACCAAGTACTGTCATCATAATTTTTGGCGCCCAACAAATGACCCGAAGGTCCAACATATGACCCGAAGGTCTAGTACTGGTATTTGACCCGAAGGTCCATCATATGACCCGAAGGTCCAACATAGTGGCTCGAAAGCTCAACAATATCATCAAAATCTTCAAACAACAAATATTTCAATTAACGAGTCTGGAATTAACCGAAATAGTAAAAGTGTGGTTCCATACTCTGCACTTTTGCCATATCGTTTAAATCTCTTCATCGTTTCCTTGAAAGTGCAAAATTGTGTATTTTATATAAACAACAATTTACGTTCTCAAACAGACAAGTACGAAATTAAGCAAATCAGTAAAAGTAAGGGTTCATAGTCCTCAATTTTGCTGAATCATTTAAATCGCTTCCTTATTCTTTTGAAAGCGTAAACAGTTAAAATTTTGAAATCAATTTTATTTTAAAACGATTTTGAAAACACGTGATTAAAACAACAACGACTATAGCAATTTCAACGAGGAAATTGCACTTCACAAAACATCGTAAAAACGGATACCAAATCAGCGTTGCGGGATACCGCTTAAAAATTCACTTTAATTTAACGGTTACAAACGTTAAAATAATAATGATTTATATTTGTCAAAAATGTCGCCAAAACAACACGCTTGAAAATATAATACCGGTGTAAAAATTCTGTTATAAAAATAACGGCGTAAAATACGTTTTTTTAAACGTAACACCGGTTCAACAAAATTTAATAGTGGACTACACTACTATAATTTCATCAAAATATTGCTCTGCTACCATATACACGTATACGTTCGAATGAATAGGTGATTTAAAAAATGCTTGAACACACTCACGTGTGCTACCACATTTTACACAACAATGCATTAAAAAGTTTCAACCTGGCAACTACTATAACTAGCACGCACAGGGAGAATTGCAGGCAAACCTTACAACGCATGCACTACATGCAAGCTAAAGTGAAAAAAATGGTCTCTGCTCATACGTTTATCACATATGAGCCAAAATTTACTACATGCACTTGCATTTTCTCTACTTTGTACATGTGGACACGTTCCCCTCATAGCACACATGCACGAAAAATGGAATGCCTGGGAATGCAATATTTTTGTACACAAGAATGCATGTAAAAATTGAATGCATGGGAATGCAATACTTTTATACACAAGAATGCATGTAAAAATGAAGGCCTGGAAATGCGAGCGAAGATTTTCAAATTGCACACTTTCACACACACTAATTTACACACACGTAAATGAATTTACACACACACATAAATAAAGTTTCAAGTAAAAGAAAATAATCAAAGATGGCCTGGACAATATGTGTTCGCACGAACAAAATATAAGCCCAGATAAGAAAACAAGGAGACAGTAAAAATGAAGTCAATAGAACTATCTCACACCAAAAATGAAATGAGAAAAAATAGAAACGTGAGCTTTTTGAACTCACCTTAGATTATTTCAAAAGCAACTAGCAAGAAGATTCCAAAAAGAGCAACACAACCATCCGCCATTAAAGCCTTCTATTCGGCCACTGGAGTTTATTGAACAAAATGAAAACCAACTAAAATGGATGAAGGGTACAAATGCATTAACTAAAGAACGTGCTGTCTACTCTTGCATTAATGAAACGTGCTTGAGTGAAGAAAGAAAGAAAAAAAAGAAAAGGACGTGCAGAAGAATGATGGTAGCACTGTGAACAAAAGTGATAGCAATGCAAATGTTTTCACACTTGGTTCACTCTCTGTTAACATAATTCCACATCATACGTTTTAGATTTTAACATGAGCCCTTGTTTTATGAATTTTGGTCACCTTTTAATGACCTGGGCATAGTGACAGCACGCATGAAAGAAAATACCATAGCTTGTTTCCAAATAAGTGACTTGGCCACACTGACTTTGCCTTTGAGTTTGCATCAATATTTTTCTTTCCAAATTTTAATTTAAAAATATTTTATTTAAAATATTTAATCCGATAGTAATTCAAAAATCACGGTCGTTACATTGTGTGTCCAATATAGTATGAATTACCCACAACCATAATGATTTATGTAGGTGTTAACAATAAAGAAAGACATTTTGCCTTCAATAATGTAAATATAAGATTTTTTTTGTATGATAATGTATTTTACAGAATAAAGAGAATAGAGTATAGAATGCGACATATTAATTCATCTTCATAAGAATGTGACATATTAATTCATCTTCATGTATTATGAAGTTAATGCTCAAATATAAAATTATATATATATATATATATTCCTTCAATCGAGCTTATCTTACCAATTTTGGACACAACTTACAAATTTTGGACACAACTTAATCATTTATACACCGCTGCTATGATGCTGCTTATTTTTTCCTCACAGCAGTTATCTTATTTTGTGCGGAGGAGCATACAGGGTGGCAATTAGACCCGACTCGATGTAGCCGGATCGATGGACCTGGACCCGATCAGATGGGTCTTGGTTTTAGATGGATCGGTTTTTGTCGGCTTCAAACTATACATTTGAAAATCTTGACCCGACCCAATCCGAGCTTTGGTTCGGGTCGGGTATGGTCAATTCGGGTTGGATCGGGTAATAACATTAAAACTGCATATATCTTTATGTATTTTGATCCGGTCTTTTGGATTGGGTCGGTTTTGATCAGGTCTCTATGGTACTTTTCATCATCCACACCCAACCCGACCCGAGACCCATCGGATTCAGTTTGGGTTAGAGTTTCTCGAGTCGGTTTGGTTCAGATTTGTGGTTCTAATTGTCAGTCCTAAGTCCTAGGAGCACATGACATTTGTATTTATTATCTACCTTTTTCCATGAAGTCCATGCCATTTGCACAAAAGAAAATTATTTGCATGTGCAAAGCGCGTGCCATCGTACTCGTATCAATAATAATAATACATATATCTTATTTCAAAATAAAATATCCCAAACCATGGGAAAACAATATAATATCGCTATAAAACTGTAATCCGAAAACGTACCTATTTGTCGGGCAAACAACGCTTATTTATGAAACCAAAAGCAGTAGCTATTGCTTCCATAACATTGTATTTCACTTATAAAGTCCAAAGAAGTCAAAAATTATGTAAAAGAGTAACATATAGGTTGTTTCAATTAGTAACAAACAGAACAACACATCATAACAACAATCACTTGCAAACAAAACCATACAATCATCACATGCAATCAAAATAATCAATCATACATCCATAACAACCAAAACAAATGGTTTATTCGGGTTCAGAAACTTTTAATCATATAAAATGATAAGCAAACTACTAATTATACCATACACTCAACAATCTTAGATAAAACTTAATAGATTATTTGTACATCTTCATACAGTTAGGAGTATCCTTTCCCAACCATCCCATAAGCCAAAATAAACAAGAATTCCAAATAATATTTAAGTTTATTCTTATAAATCTTGTTTCACCATTTACTGTTCATTTTTTTTCATTCATACAATGCTACGTTACCATTAATTTACATTCATTCTTACAAAATTCATTTCTCATACATCTGATTGCTTAGATAAGTTATTTCCATTCAATTATTTAAAATAATCAATGAATTCAATATTTAAGTATTACATACTTTTCCTTACAATTTAATTCACATTTATTATTTAATGATATACTTGATTTCCAGTAAATAAAACATTTCATACTTAAGTATTTCTACCTTGAATTTACATTTACTCTTTCCTTTTAAAATGTAAATTGAATATTAAATCTATCTCTAGACCATTTCAACATGTCAGAAGTTATAATCATTCACTTAATATAGGATTCACTTTACCATTCAATCTGATTAAAAATAGCCTAAAATGTTAACTTAAGTTCATAATCATTTACTTACAACATTCCTGTTACATTCAATCACTAGCGTTTCAACTTATCAACTTAAGTTTATAACATTTTATAACATCAGAATTCTTATTTATAGAAGTAATTCCATTGAACACCTTCATTATTAAAGTTTTACTTGTATAATATTCTATTACATATTCTTACTAACATTTCAACTTTGAATATTTTGGTAAGTTATATATATATATATATATATATATGTCTTTTAGGATGTAATTGAATGTTACACAAGT
Organism: Allium fistulosum; assembly: GCA_030737815.1. Classification (NCBI taxonomy): domain Eukaryota; kingdom Viridiplantae; phylum Streptophyta; class Magnoliopsida; order Asparagales; family Amaryllidaceae; genus Allium; species Allium fistulosum. The sequence continues at coordinate 1,262,758,724 of CM060901.1, forward strand.
TTGTCTTATTCATTTTAGTTAACAAAATGTTCAATAGTTACATCTTCTAAATTTTTCATATCTACAAGTTACAACTTTCCAATTTCTTATACATTTCATTAATCACTTAACATCAAATTTCTTAATTTTCGCTTTAGGAGTTTCCAATTATTAATATAGTCCAGATTTCATTTCATTAAAATAATTAAAATATCTAACTTACAGAAACTTAAGAACTAAATACCGAGTTCCATTTCAATCAATTTAAAATAGTATATATAATCATATCTTATATATATATATATATATCAAATCATATTTGGAAATTAAAATTAAGATTTGTTTATCGAAAAAAATGTGCAGTAAACTACTACAGCGGTCTTCCCACTTTGAAACTCGAAAATGAATGTCGATGATGCATGCACTCATCACCAAAATTATTTCCCAATGACAAAGAGGGGAGTATAGAACTTATTTCCTTTTAAACTTCCTTTAAAAAATTTCTTTCAAATCAATTTGAAAACTACTTCTATCCGAAAATACTTCCAGATAATAATAATATTATATTCCAAAATCCTTTGAAAACTAATTTCAAACCCCCGGAACTTAAGTTCTCAAATTTCCAATTTATATTTACTTTATTCGTAAATTCTATTTTACAACAATATTTATAAAATTTCACTTCCTAACAAACAACATATCACATCCAACTATATCATTTATAAAAATTATTCTTTTATATACAAAATATAACGCTAGGTAAAATTATTTCATTCACCTATATTTCAAAAACAATATTGTGTTGGTTTGCCCAATTAAATGTTTAGAAATCCCTATTGATGCCATAACGTCCTATGTACCGACCAGAATTTTTTAAATACTAAACAGAACAAATTAACACAATATAAAAACATTTTTATAACACTAACAAATACACTCTCTCATATATACTCTCAAACAACTCATTCTAAGGTATTACTACCCTATCTCAAATGAGTCGAACCCCACAAAGCTAATGTTATCGCTAAACCAAAGCTCTGATACCAAATGTAATAACCCACCTTTTTGGACAGTTTAAATCGACGATAAACCACACATGTCAGACTCAAACCATTCAAAAGGGAGGATTATTATGGGGTAAATAAGAAAAAGCAGAGAAAGAAAAACAACACAGAATCGCAGAGAGGAATGACAAAATATAATACTCAAATAAATAGTTCATGAAGCTGTTTTACAAATATCAATTGATTACACTTTTATAATACAGATCAGAGTTACATACAACAGAAATAAGTAACAATGCAGTGGAACAACATGATGCAGTGGGATGAATATAATAAATAATAATAGTACTAAATCTTCATCTTCGTCCTCCAAAAGCAGTCTTCGATACACTGAAAAGCTCAGACTGACCTGAGTGTAATAAAAAGACAAAACACTCGAGTTAGAACTAAAAGACCTTATGTAAGTTAAATCAAAATAAGTAAATATGAGTGTAACGGCGTCAGAGATGTTTACGAGATTTTACATCTCCTATCCAGTGTCTTACGTGAGTGCAATAACTTAAGAGATGTTCGGGATTTCCATCTCCTAAGGATCCATTGAACTATCTACATACATAGTACAATACTCTATTATAATGGTGTCTACAGCAAAGTAAAGAATTAAAATAGCATTAAGGCGTTACCCATATCCCCCTTAACACATTTTATATAAATGGCCTAGTCTATACAGTACTATACACTCCACCGTAAATTGGTGGGCTATCAGGAAGCACTCCATAGATACGACACAAACCAAACTCGTAATGGGCGCGATAAGGCATGTGACAAGGCACGTGAGGCAATGCCCAGGGTAGGTTACTATCGTTTTGCGGATTCGGACTGGTGATAACGCATAGCAGCTACTACCGCCCACCTCGGAACATGCTCTCATAATCAAATCGAGGGGTGGTCACCAAATCAATCACAAAGTCATAATATTGTATCGTAGAAGCATGTCCGATCGGAGGTGCGACCTTACTTAGCCCGGCGTGGCTCCTGTTTAAGTCACATCAAGCCGACTCGAGGGAGTCATGGCTACATTAATACCTCATATAGAATCGTTTGCCAAACCATCCTACTTCATTCTGGATTCTCCACCACATATACAGTTGTTAAAGTGATTTTCGTTATTGGCAGAGAGTATGGCAATATTCGATTCGGGTCTCTTTAACAACCAAACGTTTATTTTATACTGGATGGTTCTTTTACATTTCCAAAACTGATTCATAATTGATGTCAAAATATCATATTCTCAAAAATCATATCACTTTCAAAATCATATTCATTTTCGAAATCATTATCACTTTCGAAATCATATTCATTTTCGAAATCATTATCACTTTCGAAATCATATTCACAAAATAGGTTAAATTATCATTTTAAAATCATCACCTTTACTCAAAATACGTCGTTTCATTAGAAAAAAAAATATCATTTTCAATTTCCAACGTAAGTTATAACATTCATTTAACCATTCGCTTTCAATCAAGGATTTAAATATACACTTCCACTTTACACAGTCTGAAATTTAAAAAATAGTTTATATAGTTATAAATAGTTTAGCATAGTTTAAAATAAATTTTTAAATAGTTAAAATACTCTAATTTTTTTTAAAAATAGATTAAATAGGTTTAAATAGATTAAATAGGTTTAAAATAGATTAAATAGATTCAAAATAGATTAAATAGATTTAAAATAGACTAAATAGATTTAAAATAGATAAAAATCGGTTAACTAGTTTAAAATAGGTTAAAATTGGTTAAATTGGATAAAATAGATTATAATAGATTAAAATAAATTAAAATAGTTTAAAATAGATTAAATTAGTTTAATAGTTTGAAAATCTTAATAATCGGGATTTAAAATAATATTTTAACAGTTTATATTAAAATAATGAATTTGAAATTAACATCAAATTTTACTATTTCTTCCATTTCGAAAATTCTGGACCATATCCATATTTCAAATCAAAACCCAAATTTTAAATCTTGCAATATCAATTTAAGCTATCCAATTTCAATAGATTTCACGGTTTCAATTTCAAATGTTACAATAACTCATTTTCGATAAATTTCGTTGATACTTCCAATTGAACTTTAGAATTCCAAATTTAATCCTTTGAGCCATTTACTTAAAATAGTTCCAAAATTTCAAATTTAATCCTTTAAACAATTCATTTAAAATAATTCAGTTTTATGGATCAAATTCTATTTTAAATTATCATTTAGCTGAATTCAATGTTTAAGGATTTAAAATCATTAATTTAACCAATCCAGTGTCTGTATATATTTTTCTACCCTATGTTCAAGTGATACGGATATCTATCATTTCAATCCGCAAATATTTAAATTTTTACGGGTATATATTATTTCAACACGCAATCCCAAATCCATGAAATTGCTCGAGTCTATCATTTCAACTCATAACGATTTCTCCCTAATCTATCAGATCGTTCGGGTATGTATCATTTCAACCCATGGAGACTTGCAGTGTTATAACAATATAAAAATATAACATCCAGTCATCTAATATCAACAATCAACATCCATCACAATCACCATTCAAACCAATCAATAAGCAATAACAATCAATAACGAGTATTAACCGGCAATTTAGAATTTAATATTAAATTAATGGCGATAATATTCCATAAAGGTCAGATTTAGCTGAATGACAATTTAAATATACCAAATATCAACCAATCAATTTCTATCGCATCATAAATTCAATTTAACTAACATAAGATAATTTAGTAGTTCTGAGTGGTTTAAAACACTCACTTTTGATTTCAAATCGATTTGAAATCCAAAATAAGGCCCAAATTTCAACAGTCTCAGAATTCGTCCAAACTAGTTCCATAATGTCTAGAATTTCAATATGACCGCAGTGGAGAAAACCGTGCGTGAATCTGACCTCGTACGTAAAAGTTATATAAGTTAGAACGTTTAAAATTTAAATAAAAATCAAAATAATAATAATAAACCAAACACTTACCTCCACGTCAGCACCCGTAACGTATGCTATCACCCTCCAACCTTTACTGTTCGAAACCCTAACCTTCAACATCATCGCGTTCGAAAGCAAATGAGCCACCACCCAAACGTACAAACGCACGTCTCCACATCATCATGCACCACAATCAACGACTGCCTACGAGCTTCCCCTTGTCCACCGCCCCCCCCATGACCCAAAAATGTCACCTCTGATCGCCCTTATGGCTGCCGCCACGACCAATGAACAAAGGTCAACCACAGCGAATCCAAGCACAGTTGACATGAGATAGTCGCATGGATCAAAGGTTCTTGCTCTCCTCTACGCTCCAGCACCAACCGATCGTCAAACGATCGACGATTCAACGTTAAATAATCAAAACCCTAATATGGACGGCTGAGGTTCAACCTCAATTTCTAATCAAATGGTGATTGAAATCAAAAAATGAACAGCGGCAGTGAATTACGCTCGTCGAGAGCTTCGAAACGATATATAATATGTTAGGGTTTGGAGGAATTCGAATTTTTGAAATTGATTTTGATTTGAATTTGAATTTCGGGATTTAGGTTTTTCAGCCATTGAGAAGAGAGGAAGGACAGAAATTTTAGTACATACAGTAATGAGAAATAAAAAAGGCTGCTAGGGTTAGAACAAAACTATTTATATGAACAAAGCCCGATAAGAAAATGAACCATTGAATTGGTACGAAATTGCAATAACGACCCGAAAAGCCCGTTTCGCTTTCGAAATGAAAGTGGGTCATCCAATATATCAAAATAGATGTTTTCAATATTTTTAAATTCAATGGAACAGGTTTCAAGTCCCAATTCCACTGTATGAAGAAGTTAGCTTTTAAAATCAGCTTATTTCAATTGAATTCAATTAAAATGATTTCTGTGCGTTTCGAGCCCGTACGATCAAATGACTAGTCTGATCGCTACGAAACTTAAAATCCTGCAATAATTCACCATTACAGATCCGATGATACTTGTTTCATCGAAATCCAAGACGATGGCCAAAATGGTTATTTTTCACATTAATTAAATAAATAATTATTAAATTGATTAAATCACTTTTTAATTTCAAATTTTATAACTAACAATTTTTATTGTTTTTGGTTACCTAGACATTTATAATCTTTTAAAACAAATTTCCATGTCCAATTCAATGTTAAATATTACACCAATTATAGTGTTCAGTTTCAACTGTAATAAAAATCCAATTAATTAAAATTAAAAATTCAAATAAATTAATTTAATTTGATTTAAATCCTATTATTCCATCAATCATTACTTTATGGACATAGTTAACATTGGTTTACCATTTATTACATTAATACTCTACAATTATCATCTTAGCTCATATTTACTGCAATATTTAATTACATTTATTGCAATTGATTTCCAATTTAGTTCAACAGATTAAATAAATGGGTAACAATTAACAAATTTCACCTTTTACTTAATTTAATCACATTTATAAGATTATTATCTACAAACAAATGTTATAACTACTTACACGACGCTGATCTTATTCAATTACAATTAATTACATATTATTTCACCAATTAATATCACATTTAATTTATTTCCTTGTCTCCAATTTATAACTAATTATAACTTTACAATTCTTTCAATTCATTGGAATTACATTAACGTAGTTATCCAATAACTTAAATTTACATTATTACATTTCATTCTAGTTATTTTCTTATTACCGAATCACAAATTTTTATTTCTTCTAATATTAAAATACAAAAATCTTATTAAATTCAATATTTTAATCATCAGAAAATTACGGGTCGTTACAAATCCCATAGAAAATATGGTTGAAGATGCAGCACGATCGATGTTCCCTACTTTTGAAGTTGTTGATGACGATGTTAATGTCGAAGAAGAACCAAATATTGGAGCAAAAAAATATATGATTTATTGGATGCTGGTAAAAAACTTTTTAGGATGGCTGCACAAGCGGTATCCACTTATTAGTAACTGCAAAATACATTGCGATGAAATCAAAATACAACTTCACGGAAGTCGAATTTATAGCTATTGTACAAGCTGCAAAACGGAATATGCCACCCAATAATTTGATGTGCGAAAATCATTATGAAGTGAAAAAACTTATGTCTTCTTTTGGTTTGCCATATCAAAAAATAAATATCTGTTTAAATGGTTGCATGTTGTTTTGGAAAGAAGACATCAACATGAGGAATTGTAGAATATGTAATGAGAAAAGATACAAACCAAGAAAAAAGAAAGGAAAGGAAGTCCCGTACAAGCATATGCATTACTTACCTATAACTCCTAGGCTTCAACGATTATATGCATCCTCTGTAACCGCGCATAATATGAGATGGCACAGTGTGAGAACACAGGAAGAGGATACATTAGCACACCTAGCTGATGGAGAAGCATGGAAGAATTTTAATAAGTCATATCCTGATTTTGCAGTGGAGAGCCATAATGTTAGACTTGGTTTATGTACGGATGGATTTTCACCATTCTCTCAATTTGGTTCTAATTATTCATCTTGGCCTATAATAGTTACACCTTACAATTTACCTTCGTGGATGTGTATGAAAATGCCATATATGTTTCTCATATTGTCGTCCCTGGCCCTAATGACCCGACACAAGGAATCGATGTTTATTTACAACCGTTGATTGAAGAGTTGAAAACATTGTGGTATGAAGGAGTTGAAACATACGACATTTCAAAAAAAAGAATTTCCATATGTTCGCTTCTTTGTTATGGACTACTAGTGATTTTCCTACATACTGCTTTCCGGTTGAAGCATGGCCGGTCGTCTAGCTTGTCCTTATTGCATGTAAGAAACACGGTCATTTTCTTTGACGCATGGGAAGAAAATACCATGTTTTGATTACCATCGGTGTTTTCTTCATATTAATCATTCATTTACAAATGATAGAAAAAACTTTACAGCTAATAGACAAGAGACATTGCGACCACAAACTATTTGGCCAAGCGAAGATATATATGAACTTGTAAAGGATTATCCAAAGATACATAAAATAGGAGAGCAAACTGAAATTCAAGGTAAATCGATGGTTAATAATTGGTACAAACAAAGTATATTTTAGGAATTGCCTTATTGGAAAAATATCCTAATTCATCATAATATTAACGTGATGCACAATGAGAAAAATGTGTTTGATAATGTTTTTAATACAGTTTTTAATGTTAAGGGGAAGACTAAGGACGATTTGAAATCAAGACGTGATATCCAAGCATTATGTATTCGTCCCGAGCTTCATATTAAGTCAAATGATACTAAAAAACCCAAAGCATGCTATGAGCTAGACAGTAACCAAGTTAAAGTTCTGTTAAAATGGATGGAAGGATTAATATTTCCTAATGGGATTTCTTTTAATCTTCATAGATGTGTCGACTATAAGAATGGTAAACTGAGTGGGATGAAAAGCCATGATTGCCACATAATGATGGAAAATGTGTTACCAGTCGCTTTCAAAGAAGTATTGCACATAAAAGTTTGGATGGTTATAACGAAACTTAGTTTGTTTTATAAGGAGCTTTGTTCAACTACGTTGAAAGTTAATCATCTACATAAACTTGAGAAAAAAATTCCTATACTGCTCTACAAACTGGAGAAAATATTTCCTCTAGTTTTCTTTAATGTAATGGAGCATTTACCTATTCATCTTCAATTTGAAGCACGTCTTCGAGGTCCTATGCAATATGGATGGATGTATCCATTTGAAAGGTATCATTTATATTAGGTATGTTAAATATTAGTTTAATTACATATATAAGTAAATTTTAATTTGAAATAATTTTTAATAGGTACTTAAATCATATAAAGAAAAAAGTTAGACAAAAAGCATGAGTTGAAGGTTCGATTTGCAAATCATATATCAAAGAAGAAGCTCCATTCTTTTTCTCTCATTATTTCAGTGACCATGTGAACTTATCATTTGCAAGTGTTGTGCGTAATGATGAAGGCATTGAATAAGAATCTTCTTAAGCAATGTTATCTATTTTTAGAGAACATGGCCAACCTGCTAAAAAATGTGTGGAAGTATGGTTAGAAGATAGAGATTACCATGTAGCACACACATATATTCTTATTAATTGTGATGAAGTTGCACCATTCATTAGGTATTATTTAACTATAAGTCTGGATTTTTTTTAAATAATACTTGTGTACATTTATTATAATGCAATATCTTACTATATCTACAGTGTTTACGAATCACAACATCCAAGCGGCGATATTAGTAAAGAATTCGCTAATTGGTTTTTGAACTACGTTTTTGATCTAAGAAATCACGTGGTTAATGAAGGACTGAAACATCTTGCAATGGGACCAAAAAGAATAGTCAAGACATATCCGATATTTTTTGTCAATGGATATAAATTCAACACTAAAGAATATGGTGCTGAAAAATTAACTAACAATACCGGTGTATTTGTTAAAGGTTGTGATGATCCAAATGATCATATAAATGATTTTTATGGTGTGTTAACCCAGGTTTTGCAATTGATATATTTCACAAGACCTAGGGAGGAAGTTTTTCTGTTTAGATGCAACTGGTTCAGCAATGTTCCAGGTTCTGGAATTACCATGCACCCAAAATATAATCTTATTAAATAAAGCATATATCATGTTATCATAAGTACGATATTTTTATACTTGCCAAACAACCCTTGTAAGTTTATTACGCTCCTTATCTATCTCTAAAAAGAGATAAATCAGATTGGTCAATGATTTTTAAAACGAAGGCAAGGTTTACGTTTGATGGAAAGAATATTCCAAACGAACAAGCTTATCAAGCAGATATGAGGAAAATAGCGAAATAATATTAACCAATGATCAAATCGATTTTGGACCTCTAAACAATGAATCAAATATATTAGTAGAACCATTTGAGACAACAGAGGAAAAAAATATAGAGTACGAGACCGAGTCTGAATTAGAAAATGATGAGGACTAATTAATAATGTAAATTTTGATAGAAGGTAATTCATGTGATTATTGATGTTACATTTTTTACTATAAAAAATGATATGTTTTCTCATAATTTAATGATATGTTCTTCCATAATAAAATGATATATCTATGACAGGTATTATGTCTTTTTTTCAATGTCGTGGTTTTTCCCATTTAGGTTCCCCCTCTTCTACTTAGATTGGGAGGGATGTAGGAGGTGATGGTCGCGGCCCATTAGAGCAACAACCACTTACCATAGTAAAGCTGCAACCAAAAGCGGATGGGTCGTAAGTGTTAAATTTACTTCAGCGTTATAAATATTTTCTAAATGATATATTAGGCATTAGTTATTATAGGTCTGTATCATATATAACACACGGGATTTGAGTTGGGGCCGTCACAGATTGTTGTTAGTATTTCCAAGCAGGCGTATATGGGCATAATGACTAATTGTTTGCCTAGGTGGGGGTAAGATCCTAGCCCTCGTCAGGGCGAGTATCTGGCAGGACTTCCTTGTAAGTGTAAATTTATATATCATTATATATTACCATTTTATAATTTGCTAACTAAGTATAAATGTACGTATAACTTATATTATTTCAACGTACATGGGGTGGTAGACTTGCAGGAAGAAGACCTTGATCTCTGCAAGCACCATTGGACTTCCAAGTTGTCTAAGAATTACCGGGACACAATGTCTGGCAAAATAAAATCGAGGAAGAAGCCCGACTGGATGGGCGCTAGTGTGTGGGATGCTTGGGTTGCTTGTTGGAATAGTGATGAATTCAAGGTTAGTTTATCAAATATCATTTTAATTTGTTCCCCTATATAATACATAAGTTAAAGCTGAAATATAAATGTTTAATTTAAATTTGCAGGCGGAGTCAGAGAGGAACTCGTCAAATAGGAACAAGAACCCAGTTATACATCGTGGTTGCTCCAAATCATTCCAACATCATCGTGAGGATCTGGTAAATTTATTAATTGCAATTAAAAACAGTTATTAACTTATTTAATTTTGTATAAACAACAGTAATACGTACTAATTATTTCAGAAAAGAGAGCGTGGTAGTCCCGTCTGCTATATGGACGTATTTGCTCATACTCATGCCACCAAGCAAATAAATGAAGATGGCTCAATATCCTACACATGGAGTGGCGATAAAGCAAGCGAATCCTATATAAGCATATTTTAAATTAGAAGTTATTATCGATCAATTTAATTAATTAGTTATAAAGAATAATTAAAATAATGTTATGTGAATTTCAATTATATTTTACCTTCTGTTGTAGGAAAAATTTGCAGAAGTACGCGCACAGATGTTGGAGGTATCGGGATGGGTTTTGTTGACCACTAATGAGGAGGATGCGATTTTTTAGTCCATCATGGAACCCACATCGCAAAATAGGCATTATGGCATTGGGAATCAAGTAGTAACTTCTAAAAATTTACTAAATTATAAGTTTAAATCAATAATCAGAAAAAGTTGTCATAGAAAAATATATCATTACTGTTTTAACACTAGCCACTAAAATAGATTTATGATTTTTTGACATATCTCTTGATTATCCGCAGGCTTGGTCCTCACATAAAGCATATCAAAAAGCTCAGGACAAAGAAGAGATCGCGGAGCTTAGATCTATGATTGTGGAGCTGCAGGAGAAAGACCACCGTCGTGCTGCGGGGAAGGCGCAGTTGAACCAACACTTGGCTGAGGTGCAGCAGCGTGGGTTGTTTTCTTCGTCGGGTGGTTCCGGAGCTGATGATGAGACTTGATGGTATGTTACTTTACGTTTATGTTTGGACAATTTGAAATTGATGTATTTGGATATGGTTGATACATTTTGATGCTTTGTTAGATGATATGTTGGTTTGTTTTGACATGTTGGATGTTGATTATATATATTGAATGTTGGATGTTGATTATTTATTGTATTGTTTGTTTTTTTGTTTAAGGATTGAGTTGGATATTGGATATAAATTTATTATGTGTTGGTTGAGTTTGGATATTGGATATATGTGAAATTGAGTTTTGGTATATATGTGTAGAACAAGAATCGAATGGCGGTAGGAACAAAAAAAATTGGCCGAATTTCCGACGTTTTTCGACGGCTACCGACGACACTTTGGTTGTCAATTTCCAACGGCTAGCGATGGTTTTCGATGGTGGCTTCGAGGCATGTGGACACCAAGGTGCATCATAAAACCGTCGGAAAGTGCCGTGATTAGCCATCACCAAAGAGTCATTGATACCGTCGCCAACCGATGGAAAACGCGTACGCCATAGTGACGGCTTTTCCGACAGCTAGCTACCGTCGGAAATGACTGTTGTCCTAGTAGTGATTAGATTTAAGTATTAAAAAGCTTATGTAACATTTTATCTTTTAAATTGTTTTTAAAATTTTATTAAATATATTAGCTTATAAATAAATCAGTATACACACATAGGCATCACACACATACATATCATTTTAAAAAGGCTTTTATGTTATAAACAAATGTTTTAAAAAGGAAATTAGGAGTCGCTTAAGTAACTTAATCGTGCTTTAATTGTTTCCTTATTTATGAAAAGTAATTAATCATATACTTAGCACTAAAAGCAGATAAAGTATACTAGTTCTATCTATGAGAGTTAAGAATGATGTTCGAGTAGGGTTTAGAAGCAACAGTGCTCTAACCTACAACAACGATCTAGAATTTTGAACATTTCATATTTTAGTATCTAAATTATTTATATAAATGAATCTTAGATTTAATGTGATTAAATTGATTTAATAACCAAATTAATCCCCTTTTAATTAATAACTAATGATTGTAAGCTTGTTTTTGAAAATTGTTTACTAAAATAAACACTTTGAAGAGATATCGATAATATAAACGAAAATCATTTTATCGATAAAAAGCTTTTTATTCGATATAAGTTGTTCAATTTTTTTATCCTTGTCTAAATAACATATGAAATCAGTTATAACTATTAAAAATATTTTCACTTAATATGGTTAACTATACTTGCTTTAGAGAGCTTCTAGAAGGCCATTCGGAAGTAGATACTTATATTTCTTTTGGCTTATGAGGTGGAAAGCAAGTCACGTGGAGGCACATGGAAGGGATGGCTTTTGACCAAAAATAGGAGGTGGAGGAGGTCATGGTAACCTTTTGTGTTGCCTATATAAGTGACCTTATATCACATAGAAACCCTTTATATTTTTAGGCAAAAATTAATTAGCCCTTCATTTCTTATTTTCTTCTATTCTAACATTCTAAAACATAAAGAAAATCACCCCAAACTTTATCAAACTCTTGCTATAAGCATTAAAAAACATTGCAACAAGCACTAGCAACTTGAATCTTGAAGGAGAGGAGCACGTAGGCCCAAAAGGCCCAAGGCTCTAAGGCAGTTCATTGCCTAGGCCGTGAGCATATGGAAAGGTAAGAGGTGATTTTGGGAGCTTGCAAGGTTGAGAAAGGAAATGGAAGCTTATGCTTGGTTGTGTACTTTTGAACGGTGAGCGAACTCACCATTTGATGTGTATGAAGTGTATATAAGGCTTGTTTATGTTACAATATTTTCTTGGCCATATATTATTGCTTTATCCCTTGTGATTCTTGCTTTGGAAAGCAAATGACATATGTAGTTAATGTATTTAGACTTGTATGACTTTCTATGACCTATTGCATAGCCTTGTCATGAAGCACATAGGATTTGGTTGGAATTTGATTTGAATCGGACTTGAATTGAAATTGTTTTATTGCGACTAGTCGCTATAGAAGCACTTAGGAAATGCTTCGTATTTAGCATTTTCTATAGAATTTTGTAGAAAGATCCTTAAGGGTTTTTCACTATGACTGTGATGTATTTTGAGTGCAATGCTTACTACAAAAGGATTAGATACTAAAAAGATGGCTAACATGTTGAAAAATGGCAAAACTTTTAAGTATAAAGCTACCCAAGATCATTGTCATTTATAGCAGTCAAAGACAACGTTTTTTGGCTGCTGTCTTTACTCTGAACCCTTTTTACAGCTTTCTGGAAAGGCTATAGTTTCTATTTTGAAATTTAATTGTCTAAAAATGACTTTTGACTTAAGTATTTTTCTTCAATATTTTTGGAGATATTTTTTAACTTATATTAGAATATTTTAAAGTGGTTTAGAATTTAAATATGTTTTTAATAATTAATTATGAATTATTAAACTAGATGGTTTTTAAATAATAGAAAACTTGTTTTTTTAGAGATTTTAAATAAATTATAAAATTAGTATGTATTAAGTAATATTATAGATCAATGTTTTAAACCATATTATAAGTATTTTAAAGTATTTTTATTTGTATATAATTTTTATAAAATTTGTTAATTATTTTATTAAAGTATTAAAAAGCTGACGTAATATATATCTTTTAAATTGTTTTTAGAATTTTATTAATTATATTAGCTTATAAATATATACACACACGCCATTTTTAAAGGTTGTTAGTAAATATATAAGTTTGGAAAAGTAAGTTAAGTCTTTTATAAAAGAATAAAAGTTAGCTTTGTATTGTAACACTTATTTTATAATAAATGGTTTTGTAAAGTTAATTAAAAGTATATTATCTTGTTTAATAAGTGTATATATACTTAGATCTTTAAAATGAATGTTTATAAAGATAATGAAAAGTATAAAATGGTTTTGGGTTTATAGTAAACAACGTTTAAGCAACATTCATTTTAATCCCATTCTGATTATACTTATGAATATAACTAGATCTTTTAAAAAAATATTTTAAAGATAATTATAAGGAAAATGGTTTTCGGTTTATAGTAACACCGTTTAATAACATTTTTTTAAACCCATTTAACTATACTTTTGGAAATGCGAAATCTTGTTTAAGATTGTGAATATTCTTATACCATTTGGAATAAGAATATGAATACATTTCTATGTATTGAAAAGAGTAGAAATGTATGGTGAAAGAATAGAAATGAATCGCGAAATAGTAGTATGCATGTGTATATCTTTTGTAAAGATATTTTAATAATACATACAACTATTTATAGAGAAGTCTTAGATAATATGTTGATTAGTTAAATAAAAAGGGATTAGATGTCGCTTATGCAACTTAATCATGCTTTGTGTGATTTAATCGTGCTTGTGTGACTTAATCATGTTTGTGTGACTTAATTGTGCTTAGTGTGTTTTCTTGTTTATGGAAAGTATTAGTCGTGTACTTAGCACTAAAAGATGGCAAAGTGGATTTATTCTATTTATGAGAGTTATGGATGATGTTCGAGTAGGGTTGAGAAGCAATAGTGCTTTAATCTACCAGCTTCATTCTTGACCGAGGGATGGTATAAGTTGAGAAAGTTGGAAACATGATAAGTATATAAGACTTGATTTCCATATGTGATTGTTTCTATTTTGTACCCGATAGTTGATTATTCGATTATGAAAATTGACCAAATTAACTTTGGAAGTATATGTAAACATCACGTATTGATACAATTTGAGATCCCTAGGAGAGGATTCATTCATATGAATCATCTTTTGCTTTAAGAATGTACATATACGAAATCCCTCCAGGAGGACTCCTTTATATCGTTCATTTACTTCTTAAAGATCTGGAATTGAGTTAACCAGAATCATCAATTTAGCTTTGAAGAGACCGGAATCAGATAACATTTAACTTATCGAATTCCACTTTGAAACTGATATACGAATTCTATGTTTTGGAAGAAATCACGGAGTGAAATGTTATAGAGTCGAACTATCAATCCTAAAGTTAAGTCCAAGGTAGTGGTCAGTGTTAACATTTCGAACGATGTTCTCATGTTGTGTTATCTATCTTGAGGTTGATTCTAAGGGAAAGGACAGAGTCAGCATTCATTGGATGACTAACATTGGAATCCATAGAGGTATTCGAGAATTATTCGAGTGAAAATGGTCCAAGTTGTTGGAATCCAGAGAGAGATTCGAGATTTATTCGTGTGATGGAGACTTATATATTAAGATGTTGAACATGACCTCACCATCAGAAATGGCTAAAGACAGAGTATGATGCACAACCTGAGCTTTAGCTAACCCAAAGGGGTATATTTACTCCATATCTAGAGATGCTTTTGATATGTAAGGTGATGGGTGTTAATGATACTTGGTTCCACGTGTTCAGACGTAGGCCGGTTGTGTTTCCTTTATGGTGTATTTTATCTAGAGATATACGATGCTCAAAAGGTGACTTCTGATCCTTGTGCAGGAGGTTGGATTCGGCTTAATCGAGGAGACTTCCACGGAAATCAATTATGCATATGTACCTTAGCGGTTTTAGTTGTACTTCTATTATTGCATGTTATGCGATGCAAGCAGCATTGCTATTTTATGATTTGTATTCTATACCCTAGTCATAATCTATTATATCACCTAATGTACTTATTAGATTGTTCGGTTCTTTTGAGGGGACAACTGTTATGGTGATTTAAACGGTCTCAAAATTACTATTATATGTCGGATGCATATTTCTTAAGTTTCTCATATCAGACTTATGTATGACTCGTGGTTTTATATTTCCCTTATTTCCAATGTTGCTCTTTTGAGTAATCTGGGAAAGGCAGGTTTTCATTGGTATTCTTTGGAGCTCGAGGAAATGAGCTAGATTCTTTCATCTACCATAATATTCTTATTTCCACTGCACTACTATATATCAACATTTGTGAGGACGGGCTGTTATAGCTGTCCAGGTTGATGATAGTACTTAGGATTGTAACTCTATAATTATATGTATCTTAGAGTTACAGTTTGTATTATCTTTTGATATTATATGTTATCGTTCCGGTGGTGAGATTCTGATATTTATGTTATTTAGTTCTAATGGCTTGAAATTGACTAAAAATGGGAAAGAGATGTGTTCGGTTGGTAAGCACTTCTCATGGCATTACCCTTCTTAGTAAGGGGATATATGGTAGGATTAGTTTCCATGGTATCATTTTGTGTTACTCGATCTATATGTATATTTTCTATGGATTTTAAAGTAAATATATTTAGGGAATTAGTTTATAAATTGTGGTCATGATACTTAGTAATATTTATGAAGTATTTGATACCGCTTTGCAAATTATTTTGGTTTAATCCCAAAAGTATGATTTGATATACAAAAGGTATATGTATGTATTATTATTTCAAAATGATTTGGAATAAAATCCAGTGTTTAGTTCTAAAGTTCTATTCAATTTTTTTATATATAAAATGTAGAATAGTTGAATATAGAGTGGTTCAATAAAGAGTAGTTTTGGGTAATACAAATTTTGATGTGATCTTTCTGTAGAAAATATTAATGTCTATGCTATGTAGGGTGCCCGAGTGGTAGTGACATAACCCAAATAATTATCGAACCTTTTCATATTTTTCCTTTATAGCATAGTGTGTCTAATATATAAGTGAAATTTTGATTAGTTATTTTATTGACACGTGTATCCTATCCATTTAGGACAGTATGGTATTTCCATCGTATTATGATATGTTTGTTTGGTAGTTTCCAATTGTTTTAATAAAACGGATTTTTCGGCAATTTTGGACTGCGTGAAACATCCGAATTGTTTTAGAACTTAAAGCTAGTATTTTTGAAAATATAAAGATAAGTTTATATAACTCTCGTGTTGAGAACATAGTAAGTTAGAACATGTGTTAAATTGTTTTAAACATCTATGAAAAGTAAATCATTTGATGTTATTAGGTCAACTAATAAACATCCTTACCTTAGGATTTTCTAAATAAAGTAGACTCTAGTCTTAAGTTTGGAAGTATTATTTGGCATTTTGACCCAGCTATATCAGAACTGACTGGACAAGTTAGACTCGACTGTCATCAAGTTCTGTAAGCCTAAAGCGATGATTGTGGGGTCCAGAAATCAAGTACATATGGTAATATGAAGGCACGATCGAACAAAATCAAGGGCTATGCTATACAGAAGGTTCTAAGCAGGGAATATAGTCTAATCTAGAATATAGATCATGTATGATCCCTCTCTACCAAAGGGATCGAATTACTCCAGCCAAACAGTGCAACTTAACAGAAACGATCGGTATCTCAAAATACAAAAGTTAGATGCACATGAAACTTTGTGGACAAGAAGAGGGGACCCTAGGGAGTCCAACCTAAGGATCCACCCTAGAAAGAGTAAGCAAGAGGGATCGGCCAGAATCAGACTACACAACACATTGTAACAATGATCGATCAATAATTCAACATTTATAAGTCCGATCGGCATGAAACTTGGAGGCTAAGCATAATATAACATGGAGAAGCTCTCATAGGGATCGCATCCCCAAACTTGCCAATCATAGGTATGAGCCCTGATCGTTATTACTTGGGATTTAGGCCATGTGATCCCTCCTGTGGGCCTCTACGGTTCTAGAGGTCCTTCTGTCAAATTATCAGGCAGATATTTCACCGTTTTTCTCTATAAATATAGACTTGATTGTTCATTTTTGAGACCTTTATGCTGCTTGTTGCTTTGTACTCTTTTGTAACTAAGGATTTTCATCCGATCCCTCTTGTACTCAGTTTACAAAGTGATTAATAAAACTATCTCTTCAAAGTGGATGTAGGCAAACAACGCCGAACCATTATAAACTATTGTTTCTTAGTTATTTGCTTATTTTCCTATTGCTTTTTTTCTATATTCTCTCCGTTTACATTTATTATTCTTTATTTATTCCTCTATTACAAATCTCTTGGGTGTTTGTGCCAACATTTTGGTGCTTTCACCGAGAACCAAGATTCTCAGCTCTATTAGGATCCTTTTGCTGTTGTTGGATTGCATAAATCCAAGGAAGAGATCCAGAACTATTCTCAAATAGTTTGTCCATTCTATTCAGATTTGGAAAAGTCTAAGGCAAACTATCAACAATGGTTAGGAACACCAGATCTACCTCTCAAAACACGGAAGGAAACGAGAACACCAACATCCAGCAAGGAGGCGAGATCAATCTACTAGTAGATGTTAATACTAGCTATCCATTTGATGTTCAGAATCCAGCTGATTTCGTCACAAGAGCTGATTTCCAGAATATGATGAGAGAGCTCATAGATAACTGTCGACAGTTGAACCATTAGATTTAAGCCAATATCGATCTAGTGATCAACTTAGGGAGCAATAGTGGGAAAAACTAGGAAGGAGCTAACTCCCTATTCTGCATCGGAGAACTCAACTTCATCAAATGACCATCACTGGTGTAGGCACCGCAGAACCGACGGATATCACATAGAAGCATCTGGATATCAACACACAACAATCCCCGAGCAGTCAGGACCGATTAGACCCGATCCCTCTATAGGGACCACGGCTGATCTCTCCTCCAAGGGAGGAGCCTTACCTTTTTTTAATGTAATTCGATTTGGTGCCACCGCGGTTGATTTGGAAGCTGGAGTTCAAGTTAACGCAGTTCAGTTACCTCTCCAGAATGACGATGATGTGAATGCACATTAAGAGGATGTTGAGCCAAGAAGGCATGGAATAGCCCATAGATGTCGATTAGACCATTCATGTGAGGTGGTGCATGACTACCACTTGGCTCCAACTATCCGAACACTGGACTTAATGGCTATGATCATAGAGCTAGTATGGGAGAGCCACAGCTCGACCAATAATGATTGGGGGATCTCGAGAAGCCATACCCTGTTCACCGATAATATCTTACATGCGGAGTATCTAAGAAGATTCAGCATGTCATCGATGCCTTCCTACGAGGGAAAAACCGACCTTAGATAGCACATCATGAGATATGAATGGCTGATGGATTCCACATGAGCTAATGATGCCACAAAATGTAGATGATTTCCTATCACCCTCTCTGACATAGCAACGATGTGGTTTACGGGATTACCCCCATGCTCAATCTCTAGATTTGACGATTTGGCAACAAAATTTGTGGAGCAGTTCCGTATGCACGCAACTCGCCCCAAAGATGTAATGTCCCTATCAAGTGGGATCCAAGCTCCAGGAGAATCGCTGAAAGACTACTAGGATAGATTTCATACAACCGTCACAGAAGTCAGTAATTCGAATGACCATTCAATATTGATGGTGGTAACAAGAGGGATTGACCCAGAATCTGACTTTGGCGATTGGTTAGCTGGCAAACCACTCGCAATGTTGGAGCGTTTCTATGTAAAAGCAGGTTAAGGAAAGAGAAAGCTAGATGCTCTAGGAAGAAGAATGTTGTGGGATCGAGTGGAGAGGGAGTGCAGAGTGACATTGCAGTGAAACAACCCGGGGAGAGTTCCAGAAAAGTTCAAGTAAATGTCTAAAATAAACCGAATCAGTAAAAGAAAGGTGGTTATATGAACCGTGAATGAAACATGGAATCTGGAAGGGGAAAGTCTAGGATTCCAATGTATGATACCTACACAACACTGAATACATCTCTAGAATATGACTACTTGTCTGCATGCAATACCATGCAGTATAGGAAACCGCCTCCGAAGGAATCAATGGAGAAACAAAAGCAGACGGGAAAATATTGCCTTCCATGAATGCTATGGTCACAACACAAATGAATGTAGGCATCTTCAGGATGTTATCGAGAAACCGATTTGGGAAAGAAAACTACAGCAGTTTGTTAAAGTCCCGCAGGATGGTGGGAAAGGGACATCCGACCCCAATCGAGAATAAGCGCCGCACATGGATGAGGAGCCAATGCGGATTGGTGGAAGATTAGTGATCAATACAATAGCTGGAGGACAACATCCTGCTGATAAGAGCTAGCACGAGATAGAGCGCTATGCTACCATAATCGAGCATATTAATTTTGAGTGTTGTTCAAATATAGAAGATAGGGCTCCGGCTAAATAGCAGCGTATAGTTGAAGACAACATTATATTCAGAAATAGAGATGCATATAAGGTGGAGGCCCCGACGATCGGCCCAATGGTAATTTCGGCAATGATCGGCTCTGCTTTAGTGAGGAAGATCTTAATTGACTATGGTAGTTCAATGAATATAACTTTCAAAAAGGCTTACGATCAGATGAGGATGGAAGCCAAGGACTTGAAACCATCTAAAGCCCGTATTTATGGCTTTAACGGTGCTGCCACCGAAGTTGTCGGTTATATTAAATTGCCTATGGAGTTAAGAAGCCGACCGTAGGAGAGTTCGGATGTTGCCATTTGTCATCTTGGATGATGACTCTCTATACAACGCCTTTCTGGGCCGACTGACCCTAGCAGAATTTTGGATAGCCCTTTCCTTGTGGTGTTTGACTTTGAAGTTCCTAACCAATAATTGTGTCAGAGTTGTGCATGGTGATCAGGTAGCCGAACGTGTCTACTATGTAGCCGAGCTGAGAGAGGCCCGACGAAGAGAGATAGGAAAGGGTGTAGATAAGTCTCTCTACATCTAAGCCACTAATGATTGACAACCAGCACCTGAGCCTTGGCTCAGGCGCCATAGTCAGTTCTATAATGATATAGATCCAAGGAATGACGAGGAGGAGCCCAAAGAAGCTAAGGCTACACTGGCTGAGCTAAAATTTGACATAACGGTCAGCCATGACCACCCGTCAAAGGTCCTAGAGATCAGATCACAGCTCAGTCCCCGATGATGAAAGAACTTGTTGGTTTTCTCCTAGGGAATCTTGAAGTGTTTGGTTGGACTTGTTCTGATATGTAGGGGATCTTGCCTGCCATTGAAAGTCACATATTTAATATCGACCCAAGGCATGTCAAAGTGAAACAGAAAAGGCATGGCATTGATCCAAAGAGATCTACCATCCTTAAAGAGGAGGTGGATAGGCTCAAAACAATGGGTTTATTCGTGACGCCCTCTACCCTAAATGGGTATCCAATCATGTACTTGTGAGAAAGGCGAATGGAAAGTAGCGAACGTGCGTTGGCTATTCAGACTTAAATAAGGCGTGCTAGAAACAGATTCTCCCTTCCAAGGATCGGCCAGCTGGTGGACTCAACCACAGGACATGAGTTGTTATCTTTCATGGATGTGTATTTCAGATATAATCAAATCCCAATGCACATCCCCGACTAGGAGCACACCGGCTTTTTTACCAACATGGGATTGTATTGCTATGTGGTAATTCCATTTGGATTGAAGAACGCTGGAGCAACTTATCAGCACATCGTCAACCGAATGTTTAAAGATCAGATTGGAAAGGCAATGGAGGTATATGAGGACGATATGCTCGTGAAGTCACGATGATAAAGCAACACATTAGAGATTTAGCAGAAATGTTCGATATCCTCCGATATTACAAAATGAAGATCAATACTCTAAAATGTTCCTTTGGCGTTGCATAAGGAAAATCTTGGGTTTCATTGTCAATACTCGCGGAATCGAAGCTAATCCTAAGAAGATTCGAGCAATTCGCAACATCTAGGTGCCAAAGGCTATCAAACAAGTATAGAGCCTAAATGGAAAGGTTGCTGCCCTAAGCCGATTTATTTCCAAAGCCACTGATAAATGCATTCCTTTCTTCAACTTGATTAAAAGAGGGAAAAAGAACTTTGAATGGACACAGGACCATGGAGATGCATTCGAAGCTTTGGTGAACTGCTTAGAGAGACCTCCCATCTTATCAAAGCCGGTGGATCCTGAAGACTTGTATGTCTACTTAGCTGTGTCAGTACACGCTATAAGTGTCGCACTACTTCACGAGGAGAATCGAATCCAGGGACCATTCTATTATGTTAGCAAGTGATTAAGAAGAGCTGAAAAGAACTATCCGAAGATGGCGAAATTGGCTTACTTCCCATTGATTGCATCATGAAGGCTCCGCCCCTATTTTCAGGCTCATCCTATCAACGTCTACACCAGACAGCCGTTATAACAGTTCCTACAGCGACCTGAGATGTTTGGAAGGTTACTTAAGTGGAACATCGAGCTCGAGCCAGCCAATTTGACATTACCTATCTTCCTCGGAGAGCCATCCAGGGATAGGCATTGGTGGACTTTATAGCTGAGTTCACTGCACAGAATGATCTCCCAAAGAGTAGTGAAGCCCTACCATTCGATAGAAAATGTATACAGATGGAGCCTGCAACGATCGTTGTTCTAGAGGTGGAGTTGTACTAGTAACTCAGGAGGATCGATCAATTTTCTACACTTTGAAGGTTGACTTCCCTACAACGAATAACGAAGCCGAATAGGAAACTCTGATGGCTAGACTCAAATTTATTAGGGAACAGGGAATAAAATCTCTTGAAATCTTTTGTGATTCCCACTTGGTGGTATACCAAGTCAGGGAGATTATCAGGCTAAAGGACAACCACTCACTCCGTACCATATTCGAGTCCAAGACCTATTGACCAACTTTGGGTATTATGACATCACGCACATTCCCCGAGATCAAAATAAAGAGGCCGACTCATTGGCAAAGTTTACTAGCATCGAGGATGCACAACAAATGGGCTTGGTTCCAGTCGAAGTATTAGATCCGAGCATAAACTAGATTGAAATCGACTGGGTACTAGAGACGGAGCCTGAGAAGGAGTCGTGGATGAATCTATTTAAAGATTATTTAATACAGGGAGTCCTTTCCAAATGGAAGAATGAAAGGTTACAAATCCTCCATAAAGCTTCGCGACATATTATTTAGGAAGGAGTCATGTATAGAAAGGGTTTTCCTGTCCCCTGCTCTGGTATATCGCTCATGATGAGATAAAACGAATCCTAAGGTAAGTTCATGAAGGGAAATGTGGTGATCACACTAGGGGGCAACCCTTAACAATGAAAATACTTCGTTATGGGTATTACTAGCCAACTGTCAACAGAGATGCTACTGATTATGCTAAGCGATGCGACAAGTGCTAGATGTATGCAAAAGTTCCAAGAGCTTGACCGATGGAAATTACAAAAATGGTAAGTCCATGACCGTTCGCCACATGGGGCATTGATATTATGGTTCCTTACCGATCTCTAAAGGTGGTGCGAAGTACACCATTGTAGCAGTTGATTATTTCACCAAATGGGCTAAAGCAAAACCTTTGACCAAGGTCACAACAAAGAAAGTAATTAACTTTATTGTCTAAAACATCATCTATCGTTTTAGACTTCCACGAACCATTATAACTGAATATGGAACCCAATTCGAAAGTGCTGAATTCAAAGACTTCTACCATCGACATCATATTGAAAATAGATTTGTGGCAGTTTCTCACTCTTAAGCAAATGGAAAATTTGAAGCTGTAAACAAAATCATAAAGTCCATTCTTAAGAAACGTTTGAATAAGGCTAGAGGCAAGTGGGTGGATGAACTCCTAACAGCATCATGGGCTTATAGAACCACCCATAAGTCCATGACTTGTTATACTCCATTCGCCCTTGCTTACGGCTTCGAAGCCGTCATTCTTATTGAACTCGAAGTCCCTTCTTATAGAGTTACCTACTATGACCCCAGAACAAATAGAGATCTCCTCTTAGAATCTCTAAACATTTTAGATAAGAAGCGAAGAAGCTGATTTGAGGGCAGTTGCACATCGACACCGAGCTGCACGATACTACAACATTAAAGTCGAATCTAGTATCTTTGAAATCGACAATCTTATTTTGAAACGGGTTTTTACTATTCCATCACATATGAATCCTACTAGGGAAGGACCATACGTCATTGAATAGAGGCTTGGAGAGGGAACTTTCAAGCTAGCGGCTGTTGATGGCGTCATACTCCCAAGGGCGTGGAATAGCGAGCATTTACAATGCTATTTCACTTTGTTTATTCTTTTTCTTTCAGTTGTATTTAATTTCCAAATTTTCTTAAGCATTTGATTTTCCAGACATATAATAAGACAAATTACGTCATTTCTTTCCATTTGGAAAATAAAGTTTGAAATTTCCTTCACATTTATGATTTCTATAGCATTACATATTAGTTATGATACCCGACAAACTAATACTGATATGTCTGAGTAAGTTCCTAGAGTTTGGAGCCAACTGATTACACAAGTTCACGATTGGATTAAACAAAATGAACTTGGTTCGACCATTCGTTCGATGATTCTCACTCACAACCTGATGGGAGGAGTACTTAACGAGAATTGATGTGACTTGACCATATGATAATCAAAGTAATCCTTCCAAGCAATGGGACAAAAATGAATCAAAAAGCTATCGTAACATGATCAATCGCTCTTCAAGTTAAACCCCAGACTTGGGGAAAATCTATCAATTAAGGAAAGTACGGTTCGACTATTTTCTGAAATAACTCTAAGTTCTCAGAGTGTGGACTAGAGCATAAAAAATTAGGTGCGATTCGACCACCCGCCAACCAACTCTTATCCCTAAAGTGCGGATATGAGTATAAAAAACAGACGAGTGCGGTTCGACCATTTACTATTCCATAAACTCCGACTAGAAATCGACAGGAGGAGTATAAATTCACTAAGGATGGAATTCGATCATCTACCATCTATCACCTCTAAACCGAGACTGGGGGAAGGAGTATAATCACTTAAGCCACTGAATTTGATAGCGTGGCACTAGGGCTTGAACCCAGTGTTTGGTATAACTTGAGCCATGGCCACATGAAGCCCTTGAGTAAAATTAATGGATGATTATCCAAATCAACGAGCAACGAATTACAAGAACATTGAATGGAAAAGTAATAGCTCGACTACTCAAACAAAATTCACATAAGAGTTCACAGAAAATAACGAACTTTTATTTACACATTAAACTTGAAAATCATAGTACAAGTTTATCCAAAAGCGAGGGTCGTACCATAGAAACATGACCAACAAAAAGAGAAAAGCTACATAAGCTATATACAAACGAAGCCGACCTTTCGGCTACTTCTTTTGCTTCTTCTCCCTTTTGAGTTTCTTGGGAGTGGACCCACCCGAGCCTCCACCTGTTCCTCTCTTCAGTCATTTACCACCGCCTTTAACACCTTTGGGTGGGAGAGCTTTCAGATGTTAGAGGGAGTCCTTTGGGAACCGACCCGTCAGGTGGAATGACTTGTAGTAGGACGAGGTTTGGATCATCGACGTCAACATCAATGGGTTCAGTTTTAGCTATCCTCTTCAGTACCTCTTCCCTATCGATGCGCTCCTTCAAGCTGAGCTCATCAGTATGTTCGGAGGCACCCATGATCATAACATCATCAGATTCATTGTGCAGCAGCTGATCATTGGCCTTTTCATCGGCAAGAGCTCCAATAACTTAAGTATCGGGCTTTGGAATGTCAGTAGCCACTGGAATGTCAGTAACTGTTGGCTGTCACTCCACAACGGTACAACTTCCCAGAGTTTGACTAGGAGTCGGGAGACCTGTAGATTTGCAGGAATAAGCGAATAAGTCTAGAACTATTGGGCATGAAGAACGAAACCTTTCGAGTAATGGAGAATAGAGCGGGATACCTACATCCGACCGACTTTCAGTTGTTGTAGGAGTGCTTCCTTCTTGAATAGGAGTCAGCGCCTTTGATATAACTGGGTCTATTCGGATCATAGCTCGGATCTTGTCCCGGACCAAGTGAAATTAATGCTCCGGCTGGTTGAAGTGGAGAAGGACCTTTAGGATTAGACCCTAAAGCTTCAGCGATGTCTTTCCCTTTGCCAGAAGGTGCAAAAATATCAAAGTATCGGAGCCTTATAGCCGTAAGATCTAAAGGTTCATTCTCATGAAGGATCTCTCGCATCAGTTTCTCCTCATCCAAATTAGCTTCGCCAAGGGTTTCTTCCTCATTTCAACGATATATTACCAAGCCTCGGCAAGTGATTCGAGGTAGACCTCTCCAAGAAAACTTAAGTCACGGTGGATTAGGACCTTGGCATTGTATTCAGCAATCAAAGGATCAAACATGTCCTTAATATTATTTCAGCTTGCCACTTTAGCATCCTCCAACCGGGATTCAGTTTGCCCTCTAACTTCATTGCTGCAAGCTACCTTCACCTCTTCCTTGAGGGCTTTGATTTGAGAGAGCTACTCGTCAAGTTTAATTTTCAGCTCTCGAGCCTCGATGGCCTCCTCACAATACTTTTAGGACTCCTCTTGAGCCTTAATTTTTTCTTCCTTCTCTTTCTTAAGAAACTCTTCGAGTTCCTCAATGTGGCGTGCTAGATTGTCTTTCTCTTTTTGTAGTGTGTCCTTCTCCAGAGAAAGCACATCGATGCGGCTAAGGGCAGCGTTCAACTCCTTTTTGTGAGCCATTTTTAGACGATTAACCGCTTCGGATGTTTCTTTAGCTCTCTTCTCTAGGCCGGCTAACTTTGTGGTTAACTACATGATATCATCATCTTGGTGTCTGACTATGTCTTTATCATGGATCACCCTCAACTTAAGGTGATCAATTTCATGTTGCCTTTTAGTAGACACCTCAGAGATTTTCTCAACTAAGTGCCGAAATGCTTCATGCTGTACAAAAATACCATTGACGCACGCAAGCAAACTTGCTTTTGCACTACCTAGAATTGTACGGATAAAAGGAAGAAACTTTAGTCCATCAAAGTAGATTTATGGAAATTTGACCTTAAGTTTGGTCAATTGTTCTGATGTCGAGGCCTCAGGAATTGTAGTAGTCAAAGTTGGATCAGAAGTAACAATAGGACGTTTGCTCGACTAGCGATTGCGAGGTTATCAAGTACCAGATGAACTCGGGTGGCATGGCAGTTTGAGGATCATGAGAAGAGGTCTGATTGCCGCTATGTACAGAAGAATTGGGATGAACTTCCCGATGAGATGATTGAGATTTAGACTTGTGCTTAGAGGATGAAGACTCCCTTGAACGATGGCTTCTTTGTCGGTCGTCACCTCTTCCTCGATGCCTGCCCGAGTCTGGGGCACGACTGGATCCATAATTTGTTAAGGAGCCTCTCAAGTAATCAAAGGCTTGAGAATGAAACATAGCACTTACAAGCTAAAAAAAGTTTGTAAGTGACTATCAAATAAAAAATAGACAAAAATGGTACAGTAAAGTGCATGTGATTGTGAGTGTCCTAGTGTAACATCTCGCTTCCGGAGGCTCAAAACTAACTTCTATGGATGCTGCAGTCATCCATAGGTGTTATTTTCGAGTGACCGAAATCGAAATCTTGAAATTACTAGCAACACAGAAACACAAGAATATGAAAAAAAATTAAACTTCAACAAAACAGAATTTCTCATTTCTTATGAATTTCAATTTACGATTTAATTACATAATCCCAGATGTTAACCACGTTTAGATCACATACACATGTACAAAATACGATAAGAGCGACATATGAAGATGTCCCCTTATGATGATCAGAGAACTAATAAATATGAACTTTACAGTTCTTAGTACATCACAGCGGAAAACACAAAATAGCTCCTATATAACTAACATTGTCTCCTGCATGTCTCCGGAAGCTTTTTTGTCCAAAAACCTGAAAGTCTCCCACCCTTAGACTACTCAAATTAACTTTGAGTACCCGAGAGTTTGTGGAAAAATACAAACTTCGAGTCAGACAATAAGTCTTGTATGAATAATCCCCTATCATCTCTTATCATAAATAGATAGCTAGTGAGACCATGCTGCTTAGCGGAACGGGTTTTCCCCTCACTCGTATCCAAAACAAAACATGAAAATCATTTACTATGCCTTTGCACCCAAAATGATTAGTCTTAACATAATATGAAATAAAGTCATAAATCATATACATTGGATATCCCATCCACCCATTATTTAGGTATCCCACCTAAAAGCAATTTATTAAATTCCACATCTAAAATTTGTTTATTAGAGTTCCCATCTAAAATCTTTAAAATGACTACCCGTCAAAACTTTAATAGGACTATCCATCCCAAATTCATTCAAAATAAATGCAGATTATCCATCATACATTGTTTTATAAAAGGTGGTGTGGGCTATCCACCGCACACTCCATAGTTTTCCTAGGATGACTATGAACCCTTGGTTGTCAAATCCCAAGGCTAACCACCTCTGGCTAAACATTCTTTACTTTAGAAATTGGATGTAGGTTATCCACTGCACATTCCATGGTTTTCCTAGGTTAACCAAGATCCTAACACTTGGCCAATTGAAACATCATGATCCCCATGATTATTTATAAAAACTCATGATCCCCATGATTAATTATTTTCCCCATGTATACCACATGTTTAACCTATTCCCATTGGTAGCCCCAATTATGATTAATTAAATAAAAACATAATGATAGCCCCAATGTAATTTTTTTGAAAGAATATTTTTGTTTGTAACCCCAAACTATATGTCGAAAACATTAAACCCACCCCGGTGTCCCCAAGGTTTTCTAACATTCAATTTAGATAAGGATCCCCTTATATATTCAAACAAAGATAAGTATTTTATGCTATAACCCTTTAAAGCAACCCCATTGACTTAGCAAAGTTTTACTTAAGAAAAAAAAGGCTAAAAACAGCCCTTTAAAACCCTTCGAATGAAGTCCCATTCGAAAGAAAATAAACATCCAAAGTTAGCCCCTTCGGAAACCTTTCTTTCGAAAGCATCACAAAATCATACCTTTCGACCTTGTCGGAAGGTTTCTTTTCGACCTAGTCGAAAGGTTCTACCTTTTGACCTTGTCGAAAGCCTAGGGTATCCCCCCTTATAAAACCATTTATGAACCTTTGGAAAGTAATCGAACTCAAAACCTTCCTCAATCATTGAAGATAGCCCCTTCAAAACCTTTCGAAATCAAACCTTTCGAAATCAAACCTTTCAAAATCAAAACCTTTTGAAGTCAAACCTTTCGAAATCAAAACCTTTCAAAAGGTTACCTTTCGAAATCAAAACCTTTAGAAACCATTCAAAACAATGAAGTGTTGGTATTGAAGCCAACCCTTCGAATGTATACTTCCGACCATGTCGGTAGGTTAACCCTTCGACTTTGCCAAAATGTATTAAAACACCATTTTAGAAAACATTTTAAAACAATACTCTTGAAGGTTTAAGCTTTCGAAGATCCCCTTCGAAACCCCTTCTTGAATACATAAAAATTTTAGTCTTTTGTAAAATGATAGAGTCGAAGGATCCCCCTTCAACTTATTCGAAAGCAATTATGTTCCTATTCGAAAGCAAAGGAAGCGGACTCCCCATCCCTTCGCCCCTCTTACCTTCGACACCGTGCCTACCTTTCGACTTAGGTAGAGGGTAATTGTTTACCTTTCGTCTTAGATGAAACGTACCTTTCGACTTTTTTAAAAGGATAAAAGTAGGCTTGTTGGAGTCGAAAGCAGAACTGGGCCTACTGAAGTGATGTTTTATCTTGCTTGTCTAATTTTGATTGGCTAAGGAGCCTTCTCCTGTACTTCCAAATAGTAAAAAGTATAAAATTGTCAACCTTTTTCTCAAAACACTATTCTTCTTCCCCAAATAGTTTTTGAAAGCAATTTCCCTCCGAATTTAACCAATTCGGAGGCCATTTTTCAGTTTAGCCCTTACACATAAATAATTTAATTACCTGAGTAAACCACTAAGTAAAATCCCTAAATATCACCAAAAATCCTTTAAGTCATATATTTTAACATATTAAATTTCAAAGCATATGAAGATCAATATAATTCGGAATTTAACCAAAACTGAAATTAAACATGTTACTTAACTTATTAACGTTTAAAAACACCTATGTCTTGTCCAAACAAAGGTTTAAAAGGTTATATCCTAACCAAAATCACAAACATGAATCAGGTATAACCCATAACCGATCCAAACATAGAAAAATGAGATGATAAACATGATTATTCACCTTGATTAGTTGATTGGAGAATGAGATATTTTCCAAGCTTTAATTCCTTAGCTTGTTCTTTAATTTAAACTCTCCTTGGAGCTTTTAACGGTCAGTCGAAGTTGGTGAGGAATTAAGAATGAGAAAGTGGAAGTTTATTAAAGTGAAGGAAGAGATATATACTAAGATATGTAGCCCCATTTTCAAGTTTACCCCTTAGGAACCTCGTTCTTAGTTTAATTAAGTCTTATTTTAGTTCATTCATTAAGACACGACCATTGGATTTTTTAATCTCATCTCCCTAATTATTCACATTATTCTATTTAATTTATCTAATTAAATATCTCAAATAATGTTAATTAAAATTTAGGGGCATTACAGACTCCCTCCATAAAGAATTTCGTCCCCAAAGTTTCAGTAAGGACAAAACAACAAGCATATAGCCCATGCAAGCAAAGCTAGTATAACCTACCAGCCAAATTCTATATAAACCTTATATAGAACTTACCATCTAAAATAGCCTAGGAAAAGTAGCCATAATCCTGTCTTCTATCTCCCAAGTACAGCCCTTCACGTTGCCGCTCCATTGAACTTTCACCAACCTGACTATCTTGTTCCTTAACCTCTTCTCATCTTTAGCCACAACACGAACTGTTTGCCTCACAAAAGTCATATCCGGTTCCACTACTAAATCCTCCACTGCCGCCGGAACGATAGTAGTTTCTTGATCATGAACATACTTCCTAAGATGAGAAACATGAAACACATTGTGGACCCCGGCCAAACTGCTCGGCAAATCTACTCGGTATGCTAGTCTCCCAATCCTCTTTGATATAGAAAATGGTCCAACATATCTCGGTGCTAGCTTCCCGGTCTTCCAGAACCGAACCACAACTTTCATTGGCGATACCTTGATGAAAACTCTATCTCCAACTAAGAACTTTAGGTCCTTATGCCTTTTGTCTACGTAACTCTTCTGCCTAGACTGAGCTTCCTTCATTCTTTCCCATATCAACTCGATCTTTTCCGTCGCCTCTCTCAAAAAATCTGGACCAAGGACTAACCTGCTCTGATCTCTAACCAACATACTGGTGATTTGCATGGCCTTCCATACAAAGCTTCAAAAGGTGCCATTCCTATAGTTGTATGATAACTATTATTGTAGGAAAACTCCAAGTGCAAGTGACCTTCCCAAGAACCACTAAAATCCAGCACATAAGCTCTCAAAAGATCTTCCAATACCTTATTGACTCTCTCTGTCTGCCCATCTGTCTGAGGATGATATGCGGTACTTATCTTGAGCTTAGTTCCTAACACACTCTGTAGACTCTTCCAGAACTCACTAGTAAACAAAGCATCTCTATCACCGACGGTACTACTAGGAATTCCATGCAGTCTAACGATGTTCTTCATGAACAACTTAGTCAAAATAGGTGCTGTCCTGGTTGACCTTACCAGAATGAAATGGGCACTCTTTGTCAATCTGTTTACTATAACCCATATACTTTCATTACCCCGGTTTGACCTATGCAACCCATCAATAAAATCCATGGATATTGAGTCCCACTTTCAAACTGGAACATCCAAAAGCTGAAGCAAACCACTTGGCTTTTGATGTTCGGCTTTTACTTGCTGACAGTTCAAACACGGTTTTACCCATAAGCCAACATCTCTCTTCATTCCTTCCTAGAAGAAACTTCTCTTCATATCCTGATGCATCTTGGTTCCATCAGGATGAATCGTAAACTTCGATCGATAACATTCCCTAAGAACTTCCTTCCTAAGGTTTCCAACATCCAGAACACATAACCATTCCTTCTTTCTCAACCAACCCCTACGGTCAAGAATAAAATCCTTTAAGTCATCAATCTCGGCTCCAGTTTCTAACTTTCAAATCCTCTCGGCTAACACTGGATCCTCTTTCTGCCTAAAAGCAATTTTTTCGATCAACACTGGTCGAACTTCCAAACAAGACATCATGGCGATATTTCGACTAGATCCAGCAGTCAACCTCAACTGCGCACTGCAAGCAGCCAGTGCTTCCAAGTCTTTCCATTCTGCCAACATAGCTAACACCACACTCTGATGTTTCCTGCTAAGCGCATCCGCCACCTTATTTCCTTTTCCCGGTGTATACTCGATGCTAGAATCGTACTGCAACAAACTCCAGCCATTTTTGTTGTCTCATGTTCAGCTCCTTCTGAGAGAATAAATACCATAGAGATTTATGATCCGTGAATAGCTCATACTTTTCTCCCAAAAGATAATGCCTCCACACCTTCAATGCGAAGATTACCGCTGCCAACTCCAAATCATGAGTCGAGTATCTCACTTTATGCGGTCTAAGCTGTCTATAAGCATAGGCAATAACCTTCCCATTCTGCATTAGCACAACCCCTAACCCAGTACCACATGCATCGGTGTAAACTACCAACCCCTAATTCCCATCAGGAACTACTAACACATGCGCATTGGTTAACAAATGTTTCAACTTAAGGAATGCCGCCTCACATTTGTTTGACCAAACAAACTTCACGTCCTTCCTGGTTAGCATAGTCAAGGATGCCGCTATCCGCGAGAAATCCTTAATGAACCTTCGGTAGTATCCTGCAAGACCAAGAAAACTCCTAATCTCACTCACCGTCTCTGGGCTCTTCAAATTGTTAACAGCTTCGATCTTATCCGGATCAACTGCTAGCCCTTCCTCGAAAACTATATTACCATGGAACTTCACTTCTTTCTTCCAAAAATGACACTTGGAGAACTTCGCCTTCAGCTGATGTTGTCTTAGCGTCTCCAACACTATTCTAAGATGATCTACATGATCCTTCTCATTCATAGAATATACCAAAACGTCATCAATAAAAACCAATACGAACCTATCCAAGTGCTCTCGAAAAATCTGGTTCATCAAATCCACGAAGAAAGCTGGCGCATTAGTAAGCCCGAATGGCATAACCAACCACTCGTAAGACCCGTATCTGGTCCTAAACGCCGTCAAAGGAACATTGTCCTCTGCCACTCTTAGCTGATGGAAACCTGTCACCAAATCTAGCTGGGAAAACACTCTGGCTCCACTCAACTGATCGAATAAGTCGTCTATCCTTGGCAAAGGATACCTATTCTGGATCGTCCTCTCGTTCAGCATACGATAGTCGATACACATCCTTAACGACCCATCTGGCTTCTTCACGAATACCGTGGCCGTTCCCCAAGGCGAACTTCTAGCTCGGATGAAATTCTTTCCTTCCAATTCCACTAGCTACACCTTCAATTCCTTCATCTCGGTTGGTGACATCCTGCTAGGTAGTCTACTTACGGGTTCAGCTCCCAGCACAAGATTTATCCAAAACTCGATTGCTCTTTTCGACGGCAAGCCTGAAACTGGTTCAAACACATCCGCAAACTCTCTTTCTACACAAACCTGCTTCAACTTTGCTTCTGTTCCCATAGCACTCAATAACGAATAAGCATTTCCGTTTGAACTCCTTATTGAGTAAATGACTCGGTTACGGCTATTATGGTGTCTCAATGATATTTCCCCCTCCTGGCAAAATATCCTAGCATCATATCTATCTAACCAATCCATACCCAATATGATCCCGAAACCTATGAAATCAAAAACATATAAACTGCATGCAAACATATGACCTAACAAATCAAGTTCTAACTGGTCATATCTCGTTCCTAGAGTTGCATACGTTCCTATAGGATTCGCAACCCTTAAAGGAGTAATAAGTTATAAAGGTTCCAGACATAAGCAATCTACAACCTACTGAGATATAAATGAGTGCGATGCACCGGTATCAAATAGTATCCTAACCAGAGTACTATGAATCATAAGCATACCTTCCATCACAGCTTTTCCTTTCTCAGCAGCCGTTGGTCTAGAGGATGATGGTTCCAACGCAAAGACTTTTCCCTTTCCAGCCTTAGCAGCCTCGGGACACTTGTCCTTGTAATGCCCCATCTGTCCATACTTGTAGCACTTCACATTCGGCCACACTGCAACTGCTCTTCCATCACTCGAGCGACACTCATTAGCATAGTGCCCCTTCTTGTCATAGTTGTAACAAACAATACCAGTCTTGTTCTTCTTAGCTGTTACCCCCGACTAGGCATCGTTCTTCTTGAAGAACTTCCGCTTCTTACCCGGAAAATTCTGAACCTCAACTAGTTTCCCTTTTCCAACAGTAGAAAGCTTCTCTTCATTCCGAATAACCATCTCAACAACAATATGACGCGGATCTCAGAGGTTTGGCATGGTTGCTCTCGTGATCTCAGGATTCAACCCCCTGATAAACTTATCATTCCTCTGAATGACAGTATCCACAGTAGTATATCTGTAACGGGACAGCTTATCAAACTCTGTAGCATAC
Source organism: Allium fistulosum (assembly GCA_030737815.1). NCBI lineage: Eukaryota > Viridiplantae > Streptophyta > Magnoliopsida > Asparagales > Amaryllidaceae > Allium > Allium fistulosum. The sequence continues at coordinate 1,262,792,736 of CM060901.1, forward strand.
TCAATCATCGATCTATCCCCCTGGACTAAATCTGCATATTTCCTGAGCAATGCTGACTTGGCAACCTCTGATAGAAATCTTTCTTCGAACCTCCTTCAAAATTCAGCCCAAGTCAGGTCTTCCTCTGGCTCTCCTACGGTAACTCCATTCCAGCAAAACAATGCTGCTCCTTGCAACTGCCTGGAAGCAAGTCTCCTCTTTCGCATATCCGTCAACCCGAGATCTGCAAATATCATCTCACAATGCAATAGCCAGTTTTCCACTCCTACTGCATCCTCAGTTCCTAAAAAAGACTTCCCTCCAAGACTAGCGTAATCCCTGCTCAGCTTGGCATACTTATTGCCAACTGGGGCCACCAAATTAGTTCCTCTAGCATTCTCTATAGCCACTCCCACAACTGCTCCAGCTTGCATCGTTTTCACAAAGAATTGATACATTATTCCCATATCAACCGGTGGAATCTCAGCACCAACATTGGCATTTGCATCTGGATTTGCATTTTCCTGTCGACCCTGGTTGCTCCTAGTATTGGGTCGAACATTTCCACTTGTTGCGGTGCGTCTTCCACCTTGATTCACTCTTCCGTTTCCTCCCTCCATATCTTACTTCCCTACTACCTGAAATCCAATCTTGGTAAGATATAGAAGAACGGTCTAAGAGAGTGGGGAATACATACTTAGGTATTTATAGTGAAGTACACATACATTACTATAACGCTTACCCAAGCCCAACCATATTTTAGATTCATTAGATTATGCTTTAAAAATCTTTTAAGGTATAAATTTCTTTTTAAGTACATAAACCATGCTCTGATACCAACTTATTACATCCCACTTCTGGAGGCTCAAAACTAACTGCTATGGATGCTGCAGTCATCCATAGGTGTTATTTCTATGTGACCGAAATCGAAATCTTGAAACTATTGGCAACACAGAAACATAAGACTATGAAAATTTTAAAACTTCAACAAAATAGAATTTCTCATTTCTTATGAATTTCAATTTAAGATTTAATTACATAATCCCAGACACTAACCACTTTCAGATCACATACACATGTATAAAATACGATAAGAGTGACATACGAAGATGTCCCCCTATGACAATGAAGTGTTGGTATTGAAGCCAACCCTTCGAAAGTATACTTCCGACCATGTCGGAAGGTTAACCCTTCGACTTTTTCGAAAGGTATTAAAACACCTTTTTAGAAAACATTACTCTTAAAGGTTTAAGCTTTCAAAGACCCCCTTCGAAACCCCTTCTTGAATACATAAATTTTTTAGTCTTTTGTAAAATGATAGAGTCGAAGGATCCCCCTTCAACTTATTCAAAAGCAATTATGTTTCTATTCGAAAGCAATGGATGCAGCCTCCCCATCCCTTCGCCCCTCTTCCCTTCGGCACCGTGCCTACCTTTCGACTTAGGCAAAGGGTAATTGTTTACCTTCCGTCTTAGATGAAAGGTACCTTTTGACTTCGTCAAAAGGGTAAAAGCGGGCTTGTTGGAGTCGAAGGCAAAACTGGGCCTACTAAAGTGATGTTTTTTCTTGCTTATCTAATTTTTATTGGCTGAGGAGCCTTCTCCTGTACTTTCAATTAGTAAAAAGTATAAAATAGTCAACCCTTTTCTCAAAACACTATTCTTCTTCCCCAAAAAAAATTTCGAAAGCAATTTCCCTCTAAATTTAACCAATTCGAAAGCCATTTTTCTGTTTAACCCTTGGGCATAAATAATTTAATTACCTTAGTAAACATCTTAGGAAAATCACCAAAAATCCTTTAAGTCGTATATTTTAACGTATTAAAATTTCAAAGCATACGAAGATCAATATAATTCAGAATTTAAGCAAAACCGAAATAAAACATGTTAATTTACCCATTAATGTTTAAAAACACCCATGTCTTATCCAAACAAAGGTTTAAATGATTATATCCTAACCAAAATCACAAACATGAATCAGGTATAATCCATAACCGATCTAAATATAGAAAAATGAGATGATAAACATGATTATTCACCTTGATTAGTTGATTGAAGAATGAGATACTTTCCTAGCTTTAATTCCTTATCTTATTATTCAATTTTAACTCTTCTTGGAGCTTTTAACGGCTGGCCGAAGTTGGTGAGGAGTTAAGAATGAGAAAGTGGAAGTTTATTAAAGTGGAGGAAGAGATATATACTAAGAAATGTAGCCCTATTTTCAAGTTTACCCATTAAGAAATTCCTCCTTCTTAATTTAGTTAAGTCTTATTTTAGTTCATTCATCAAGACTTAATCTCATCTCCCTAATTATTCATATTATTCTATTTAATTTATCCAATTAAATATCCCGAATAATGTTAATTAAAATTCAGGGGCATTACACCTAGTGTTCCCCCAACGGACTAGTTGCTGTAGTCTTTCTCATGGGAGTAATTTCTCCTCTGCCAGTAGGAGGAATGTCATCATCCATCCTAGTGGGAGAATTAATCCCTCCGACTCTTAAATTGGGAAAGTCAAAGGTCATGATATCATTAAGGATTGGGAGACTTGAGAATCCTTCCATCGAACTTTCTAAAGGCTAAGAGGAAGACTCTTCTTCAATAGAGGCGATAAAGAGCTCGAAATTTTAACAGTTTTCTCCTACGGAGTTTGTACGCTAGCTTTTTTCCTTTTCTTATCAGTGCATGGATTGTGTGCCTTGTGATGATTCAACCACAGGCGCGTTGCCCGAACCTATGTCATCATTGTCAGGCTCGTTGGCGTTATCACCTCTAATTTTGCCTTCATCGGCATTGTCCTGAGCCTCCTCGACCAAGGGCGCAATAGGGCCATTAGTGTCGCCTTCCTGTCTGACCACATTTCTTCACAGTGCAATGCTTCTTGGAAGTCCAATGTTGCGACCCCCTTCTAGCAACCCAAAAGGAGATAACCACTCATTAGTTATGAGTAATCAAATGTCCCTTTCTTCGACTGGGGTAGCACGGATTACAGAAACAGCCTTTGAAAGATTATCGCCTTCGGGTCGCGGATGGACACCTACAAATTTTCAAGGTATTTGTTAGTTTAGGACACATATTAGACTTAAGAATTTGAAAATAAAATGAAGGCAATACTTATGTCCTTCCAACCATCTCCTCACGAAGTTGGGCGGACAGCGAACGTAGAACCATTCGTGCTTAACGACACCAAGCTTGTTCCACGCAACCAGTAAGAACTTGACAGTTGAGTGCGGGCTTGAGGAAAGTATAAGAAGACTTCCTGTCGTCACTTAAAATTGTAGATGAACTGGATGTCTTCAGGAGATGGTTGACGGAACATAATATCTGTAAATAATAAAAAGGTGCTGTGAAGAAAATCATAGTTGCTCAGGTGTAGCTAAGTAGGAGCTATTCCTAAATAATTTAGCATCTCTCGGATAAATGAATTAAAAGGCGGCACACATCTGGCCCAACACATAAATTTATTACATGCCGTATACCCCTCCGGGGGTAAGTGGGCCATATCATTCTTTGATGGGACTAATACATATCCAAACGGGATTTCGTGTTTAGAGCACAGTCTATGGAGAGCAGCCTCACCAACTCTGGAGGCTTGGGAATCCACCGAGCCATCTAGAAATACATCACCCTCTAAAGTGTCAGGGGCATGATCTATCTCTTCCACTGGAAGGATGGGAACGTAAGAAATAAGGTCAACTAACGGACCGGGACTCTTGGTTGCTTAGTTTGTTGTTCAGGAGAAAGTCTACTCGGTACAGTCGCAGGACTTGACTTGACACCTGGATTGCTTGCTGTGAAGGTTGTCCAGAAGACATTGCAGTAAAATGCCCTGAATGTCTAGAGCCCATATCAACTAAACTAAGTAGATAATCAAGATTAGAAAATCTAACTTGTCCTCACGTGCTAACTATAAACTAGTGTGGTGCAGTGTTGTAGAGTGCATAGGTAAATAATTTAAAATTAAAAGCAAAAGTAGTGACGAGACTTTGGATTCCAACCAAAGTGACCATCATACTTGACCGTTCAACTGGTACTTGTGTTGATCGGTTGTGCAAGTTTAGGGATCGACCATTGACTTGTTGAAGTATAAAGTTCATTATTGAAGTACTTATGCTACATTGCAGTCCATATCTAAGTCCCAAAAGTTCGTTCAATTTCAAGTTCGATATTGGATATGCAAGTCCTATTGTCCGTTATAGTCATATGTTCAAGTTCATTATGACGGGATTGGTTCTGATTGTTTATACAAGTTTATATGGATTAGTTTGCTCAAGTGTTCAAGCTTGATTCAAAGGCGAAATCGGCTCAGTTCCCATAGCTGATCCCTGTATCTCAACATAGTTGATCCCTCCATGCTCCAATAACTCCAATCCCTATGTAATGAATGAAAATAACTGATCCCTCTCCACATCAGTACACGACCGATCCCTTCATACACCTGACCATGGCCGATCCCTCTCATCGCCATTGCACCAATCTATATACTTAGCCTTTCTCGTTCTCCACTTCAACCTTTTTACACCGATCCCTCCAAACTTGAGTAATACCGATCCCTCCACTTAACAATTTTCCATGCCTTATTTCCACGAATGTCCTCACTCCTTACATTCTCCTCTCCTACCATCTCATCGAACCCTATATTGCTACCGCTCGCCACCGTCCATCTTGTATACTCCCATTCAACCCATGCTAGAAACAAGTGGCACGACCGAACTCATCATTTTGCCATGAATCAAAGTTAAATGCAAATTGAAAACCTACCTAAATGTGTAAAATACGATTGTTACTTAAGGGGTAATGTTGGATTTCGATTCAAATCGAAGGCGGAGTGGTGGTCCAGAGCAAGAGAGGATGGCAGGTCTAAGGACGGAGGCGTTGATCGATTTGAAGGAAAGGGTTTGGAGTTCAAACCGGAAGGAGAGGTTTCGGAGGTGAGCTTGAAGGAAACAAAAACAAATGAGAAATGAAGTAAAGTGAAGAGGTTATCGGTTTATATATGAAGGTTCATAGGGATCGGCATGCTTTAGCTTCTCCATGAAGCTGAAAATATTAGGTCCCCAACGTTGAAAGGGATCGGGTACGATCTCTATCTAAAGGGGATTCATCTGATCCATACATACATACATACATACATACATACATATATACATATAAATAGAAGAAAGGGATCAGGTACGACCCCTAAATAAAAGAGAATTCTAATCCCTATATGTATATAAAAAAGAAAAATGGGAGAGAAAGGGATCGGCTAAAGAAATTCCAATCCCTATTTTGAAAAATATATATAATTAATAGAAAAATATAAATGCAATGAAATTGCATCTAATTCAACGAAAAATTGGCAATGACTCGTGATCGTACAAATGCATCCGGGAGCCAACGATAAGAACGTGTACCTTAACGTGCATGTGTATATTCTAAAAATTCAATTTTTGAAACCGACAAAAATTGAATTCTCGCCTGAAGCTTTTGAAGATGAAACTGGATCAGATAGCTAAAGCTTACTAGCCCCGTAAAATCAGACACATATAGCAATTGACGGAATGCAGTCTTGAATTTATACTATTGGAAATCGAACAAGCGTTATGACGATCAAAGAGGGATAAGACACTTTGGGAAAGTAATTCGACGGAAGGATAACGACTGTTCAGAAAACTGGACGGATTTCTTTCCGGTGAATCTAACCTGCTTCGATTCAAAAAACGTCATGTTTGACACAAGACCTACTTTGGAGAGAAAGTGTTATTTAGCATTTTGACCCGGCTATTTCAGAACTGACTGGACAAGTTAGACTCGACTTTCATTAAGTTCAGTAAGCCCAGAATGATAATTATGGGGTCCAGAAATCTAGTATAAATGGTAATATGAAGCCGCAATCGAAAGGAATCAAGAGATATGCTATACAGAAGGTTCAAAGCATGGAATATAGTCTAATCAGGAATAGGGATCGGGTATGATCCCTCTCTACCAAAGTGATCGGATTACTCCAGCTAAATAGTGCACCTCAATGGAAAACGATCGATATATCAAAATCCTGATGTTAGATGCACATGAAACTTTGGGAATAAGAAGTGGGGACAATATGGAGTCCACCCTAGGGATCGCACCCTAGAAGGAGCAAGCAAGAGGGATCGGCCCTCTTCCCTCTAGAGGGATCGGCCGGAATCAGACTACACAACACATTGCAACAATGATCGATTAATAACTCAACATCTACAAGCCCAATCGGCATGGGACTTGGAGGCTTAGCATAATAAAACATGAAGAAGATCCTATATGGATCGTACCCCCAAAATTACAAACCATATGGATCGGCCTTGATCCCTATTACTTGGGATTTGGGCCTTGCGATCCCTAATGTAGGCCCCTACGGTTTTGGAGACCTTCTGCCGAATTTTCGGGGAGATATTTCGCCATCTTCCACTATAAATATAAACTTGATTGTTCATTTTCAGGATATTTATGCTTCTTGTTGCTTTGTACTCTTTTGTAACTAAGGATTTTCATTCGATCCCTCTTGTACTCGGTTTACAAAGTGATTAATAAAGCTATATCTTCAAAGTGGACATAGGAAAACAACACTGAACCACAATAAACTACCGTGTCTCTGTTATTTGCTTATTTTCGTATTGCTTTTTTTCTATATTCTCTCTGTTTACATTTATTATTATTCATTTATTCCTCTACTACAAATCTCTTGGGTGTTTGTGCCAACATTTTGGTGTAAACAAGATAGCAGTGTCCTGCTCTTCCTGGCTACTTGCCTAACCCGATGGTTAAAGAAGCCAAAAGGTTAATTCAGTTATAAGACCTAGATTTGGTTTGGGCCCTCTTCTAAAATTTAAAAAGTATACTGAGTTTTTTGTTGTGTATATACTCTTAGGATGTAGTAGATTATTATACGATAATAGATTGAAGTAAGTTATTATGTAATGTTTTATAAATAAAGTCATGTCTTTACAAAAAGTTTATAACTTGAAGTTATGTTTTATGAAATGCTTCATAAATGATTTTAGTATTGAATGATATACTATTTGGATAAGTAAATGTGATTTATAAAGCAATTGGTACAAGTTAAGAAACCAACATGATAAAATACGTAAGTTGTACGTAGATCATTTTATTCGCATGACTGTTCCTGATCTAAGATTCGAGTACATAATTTCTAGGTGGTTTACACTGGTTTGACCAAGGATTGTTCACTTGATTCTTGACAGCGAACAATAGAAACAGATTCTTGGTATGATCCTGAAATTTGTTATCAAAGTATAATGCTATGTAGGAAACAAAAGTTTCTAATCAAGGTACCTGATCAAAGTCCACACTAGGGAGGTCAAGTGATTTGTACTAGTTTGGAAGTGGGATTATGTGATCGAGCAAGTAATCGGATCAAATATTTCATATGTATGGTGAATGTACATCGTACAAGCTTTAGTATATTTGTATACAATGTTTTGTTGGCTTATGAAGAGTATAGGGAATGACTTTTCAATTTTCTCTAAGGTAGAATGAATATCGTCTAAGTAATAGCCAAAGGTTGTGGAGCGTAATGTATGCTTAGTAGATGGTTTATGTGCCATAAGAAGGTTTTTGAATCTGAGCAAATGGTACCCTTTGTTTACAAGTGTTTTAAATACTATTAAGTATTGGATTGTGTTTGTTTCTTTCGTGGATTAGTCGTGCTGGAAATTCAAGGATGAAATGTTTTAAGTGGGAGAGAATGTAACGACCCAGAATTTCGAACACTTCGTATATAAATGTCTGAATTATTTAAATATTTGAATCTTGTATTTAATGTGGTTAAATTAATTTAATTACCATATTAAACCCTATTTAATTAATAACTAATGATAGTAAACTTGGTTTTGAAATTTTTCTATAAAAATAAATACTTTGAAAAAATATCCATAATGTGATCGAAAATCATTTTATCAGTAAACAGTTTTTTATGTAATATAAGTTTTTCTAACTTTTTGTACTTATCAAAATAACATATGAAATCATTAATAGCTAATATAGATATTTTCACTTAATATGATTAACTAAACTTTCTTTAGAGAGCTTCTAGAAGGTCAATAGGAAGTAGATATTTAGTGGAGATATTTCTTTTAGCTTGTGAGGTGGAAAGCAAGTTGCATGGAGGCACATGGGGGGATGGGTTTTGACTAGAAATAGGAGGTGGATGAGCTCATGGTAACCTCTAGTGTTGCTTATATAAGTGACCTTATATCAAATAGAAACCCTTTCACATTTTTAGGCAAAAATAAATAAGGTCTTCATCCCTTATTCTTTTCTATTCTAACTTTCCAAAACATAAAGAAAACCACCCCAAACTTTATCAAACTCTTGCTACAAGCCTTAAACAACTTTGCAACAAGTATTAGAAACTTGAATTTTGAAGGAGAGGAGCATACATGCCCAAAAGACCCAAGAACGTGAGCATCTAAGGCAATTCTTTGCCTAGCCTATGAGAATGTGGAAGGTTAAGAGGTGATTTTAGGAGCTTGCAAGGTTGAGGTAGGAAGTGGAAGCTTGTGCTTGGTTGTGTACTTGTTGAAGGGTGAGAAAACTCACCATTCGATGTCTATGAAGTGTATATGATGCTTGTTTATACTAATTATTGCTTGATTGTATATTATTGCTTTATCTCCTGTGATTCTTGCTTTGAAAAGAAAACGACGTATGTAATTGATGTATTTAGACTTGTATGACTTTCTATGACTTGTTGTATAGTTTTGTCATGAAGCACATAGGGTTTGGTTAGGCTTTGATTTAAATCTGACTTGAATTGAAAAGGTTTTATAGCGACTAGTCATTATAGAAACACCTTGGAAATGCTTTGTGTTTGGCATTTTCTATACAATTTTGTAAAGAGATCTTTAGGGGTTTCTCACCATGACTATGATGTATATTGGGTGTATTTCTTACTGCAAAAGGATTGGATGCTAAAATGATTGTTAGCATATCGAAAAATGACAAAACTTCTAAGTATATAAAACCGCTCGACGTCACTATCATTTACAACACTCAAACATAGCTTTCTGGCCACTGTATATACTCTTATCTCTTTTTAAAGCATTTGAAAATGTTATGGTTTCTGTTTTGAACTTAATTATTTAAAAATAACTTTTAAATTAATTATTTTTCAACAATCTATTTAGATATGTTTTTCAACTTATATTAGAGCATTTTAAAAGTGGTTTGGAATTTAATTTTTTTAATAATTAATTTTGACTTATTAAAGTAGAAGGTTTATTTTAATAAAAGAAAACATGTTTTTTGGAGTTTTTAAATAAATTATAAAATAAGTATTTTAAAGTAATATTATAGATAAATGTTTTAAACCATATTATAAGTATTTTAAATTAGTTTTATTTATATATAGTTTTTAGAAAATTAGTTAATATTTTATTAAAGTATTAAAAGGTTTATGTAATATAAATATCTTGTAAATTGTTTTTAGAATTTTATTAATTATATTAGCTTACAAATAATATATATATATATATATCATTTTTATAGGTTTTCAACAAATATATATAAGTTTGGAAGGGTAAGTCAAGTCTTTTAAAAAAGAATAAAAGGTAGTTATGGATTATAACACCTATATTATAATAAATGGTTTGTAAAGTTAATTAAAAGTATATTTCCTTGTTTAATAAGTGTAGATATACTTAGATCTATAAAATAAATGTTTTAAAAGATAATGACAAGTATAAAATGGTTTTGGATTTATAATAAACAATGTTTAAGCAACATTTGTTTTTAAATCTTTTTTATTATACATATGAATATAATTGGATTTTTAAAAAGAACATCCTAAAAATAATTCTAAGTAAAATGGTTTTAGGTTTATAGTAACAATATTTTTAATAACATTTGTTTTTAACCCATTTAATTATACTTTTAAACAAGTGAAATGTTGTTTAGGATTGAGAATATTCTTATGCAATTTGGAATAAGAATATGAATACATTTCTAAGTATCGAAAAGAGTAGAAATAAAAAGTGAAAGAGTAGAAATAAATAGCGAAATAGTAGTATACATGTGTATATCTTTTGTAAAAATACTACAAATATATATATATATACACATATATTTTAATTAATTAAACAAAAGGGATTAGAATCCGCTTATGTGACTTAATCGTGCTTTGTATGACTTAATCAGGCTTGTATGACTTAATCGTGCTTTGTTTGTTTACTTGTTTACTTTTATTCTATCTATGAGAGTTAAAAACGATGTCCAAGTAAGGATTGAAAGCAATAGTGCTCTAACCTATCGGCTTCACTCTTGACCGAGGGATAGTATAAGTTGAGATAGTCGTAAAGATGATAGTATACGAGACTTTATTTCCATATGCAATTGTTTCTATTTTGTACTTGATAGTCGATTAGTCGACTATCTAAATTAACCAAATTAACTTTGGAAGTATATGTAAGCATACCATATTGATACAGTTTGAGATTCCTTGGGGAGGACTCATTTATATGAATCATCTCCTGCATTAAGAATGTATATACATGATATTTACCGGGAAGACTCATTTATATCGTTTGTTTACTTCTTAAAGAACGAGAATTGAGTTAACTGGAAATTCATCGATTTAATTGATATACGTGTTATATGTTTTATGTAACGAACGCCTTTATTGCAGCGAAAAACCAGCCATTAAGGGTAGAAGAAAAAGAAAGATAAGAAGAAACTACACAATCACAGAATCTTACCTCGAATCAAAACAACATATAATAGATAACATAAGGTATTACATAGTCATTTCCGTATAAATAATTCATCAGAGTTATTACATTACAACTTCAACTGGACAGTTATAACTACCTGTCCATCACAAAAAACATAGACCATACATAAATACACAGTGGAATAAGATAATAATTAGATAGCGGTGAAGCCACCTGCTCCAGCTCCTTGCAAAATGCTTCTGTAAGAAACCTGGATCACTTGGCTACTCATACAAATTTGAGTACCTAGGAGTTTTAGGAAAATAAAATAAAACTCTAGGTTAGACATGGGTCTGGTGTAAGTAAACTTAATACAACTTAATTTTTACTTTTATAAACACTTTGAAAGTCAAAGGTATCTCGTAAAACCACGCCGCACATAAACACGAACGGGTTTTTACCTTACGATAACCAAAACCCTTTATATAGAAATCCAGTGATATTATCATAATGTCTAGGGTTTCAAATAAATAATTCACATAGCCAAATATGTTACATTAATTAAATTCCAGCATAATAGGTACATAACTAAGTCCGAATGCACTTGTTGGGAAATGGATTCCATACAATGATTAGGCTACTAGGGTACCGCCCGTCATGGTGCATCTCTAAATAAAATAACACCGAGGTCAAACCTATTAACCCCTGCCAACATAAGACCGGCCTACCCTTTACTGAATAGTACCGAATAAAATCATCCCTCGGTTGGATCAGCAACGGTACTGAAGCATAAATGAGTTAATAGTAGGGACTCTAGATAGGGATGATCTTACCCTCATTGGAGCGACCCACCTAGTCTTGCGTCATCTTCTTTGTTTTAGTCATTCCCGGTCGATGAGGCCTAAGGCTACGTTTACCTTTATTATAGCATTGCCACTTGGAATGCTAACATTGCCTTCCGTATGTTGACAAAATGTCAGTACTCATACATACAAGTCGTTCAGGAGATGAACAAACCGAAGGTACTATCTCCCCTATACCCATTTTGGAATCACCCTCAGGGTTAGTAGCAAACAACCCTTGCACTTCAAAGTCTTCATCTTGGACCTTGCCTTTACTATTTCCAATTCAAACGTTTACGTTGGTTCAAAGTGGTTTCCGAATAACAACTAATATCTGATCCTGGTCTCTCCCAACCAACGTTTGATAATTTAAAAGGTCAAGTTGTTTATCATGGACTATCCCACTATCAGGGTGTAAAGATTTACATATGGACATATGTTCCATGTGCTTAGATTATCATAACTCGCTTATCGTAATTAACCCACTTATATTCATCATGTTCCCAAAGTGCGGTATTTGTGATAAGTACAAGTCGACTTACTTTTAATAAAAGGCGTTATCATCTTATTACAACTATTTTAATTCATTTGGATACTTAATAGCATGGACAAGAGATCCTTGGATTTTAAAATTTTTACTTAAACAAGAAAATTAATTAAAAATAAATAACCGATAGAGTTTTAAAAGAAACTTTAAAATAAATATCCCTTGATTAAATCATAAGTTTAAAACTCAACTAAACCTTAATTAATCTTAATTGAATCAAAATTAAATCATTAATAATCCTAATTTTATCTATAATTAAACCTTAATTAAACTTTAATTAAACAACATTTATTTAAGCAGTTAAACCCTAATTAAGTGGACGATTAACCTTTAATTAAATAATAATTAATTATATAACCAACTCTAATTAAAGTAATTGAACTTGATTAAATAAAAATTAATTTCCTTTTATCTTAATTAATCATTAATTAAAACTTACTTACTTAAAAATATTTAACTTAGTTAATAATTTCTTAAACTCTAATTACTTAACCTAATTACTTAATTAATTAATTAAAATAATAATTACCCTAATTTATAAATTAAATAATTAAAACCTAAACCTTTTTACTTACTTAATTTAATTTGAAATGATTTTAAAAAACAATCCGAAAGAAAACACTTTAAAACTTGAAATCGCGAAATTTCCCGAACTACATCCATAGCGACTATCGCTATGAGCGCAGTTTGTTAGAATTGATTTTTAGGTGAAAACTTCACTTTAACTCTAGCTATAACATATTTGAAAACACAAATGTAAATATTTTGAAACTTAAAAAAAAGTGAAAACTTGGAAAATATTTTCAAAATCCAAAACTAGAAAAAAAGAGCTTTTCGTTTTCAAATCGGATCTCAAGTCCTTTGCAACTTTTCAAGGTGCGAACTTCACCACATTTGCATCACATTACACTTGGTTTTGTTTCATAAACATACTACCATCATACCATAACCAACCATTCACATATCCATATCCAAACATATTATTCAACCACTAAATCACAAATCCAAGCTCAAACACAATCATATAATCATATGCTATCAAAACCACATAACAATTCAACACAACAACCACTATATTTTCACAACATGTAGTTCATCAAAATCAAGTTAATTTCTTTTCCAAAAACAAAAGTTTAACTCACCGAAACTGTTCTAAATCAAAGCGAACTTTTGCCAAAACTTGAAATACTTTAGAAACTTTGCAAAATTTGAACTTTTGGTTACTCAACACCTAGATAGGCTCGGCCAAGTGGTGTTTGGGCTCGGCCAAGGGAAGTTTGGGGGCCCTTATGTTCTTTTGGAAATGTAGCTTGCAACTTGGAAGAATATGTGTTGTAGAAGATGTAGAAGTGATTTTATGAACTAAAAAAGAGTAATTTTAGACAAAGAAGTAATTTTTTTCTATTTTTAAAAGTTACGAAGAGGAAGCCATGGAAGTTTTCGCCTAAGCTCTTAGGATTTTGAAATGAAGGAGGTTGTAAAAATGAGAATATGAAGATAAAGGGGTATATATAGGCTTAGGGAATTAATAAAAAAAATAAGTGTATATATATATATATATGTGTGTGGGGGGGGGGGGTTATCATACCCCTTCACCCTTAAATCCTTCCTCTCTAGTACCCTCCCTCCTCTCTTGCACTATTCAAGCCATATCATATGTACTTGTGTTGAAAAGGAGCATTATATATACACACACGCATATATTTTTCTTTATAAAATATTTTCTTTTATCTTTATATATATACACACATGCTTAAAATAGAAGCATATACATGCACATATGCACATGTATTCATCATGTTAAAGTGGTTTATACTGTGTGAATGTATGTTTACAATAGCGCTATAACATTTTAATTAACTTTTAACTAATGAAAAAACATGTTTCTGAAAATAATTTTCTATCACATTTTCTATTTCTCTATAAAATATATATATTGATAAATAAATTTTGAAAACAATTTTACCATCATTAATTATTATTTAAAATAGTTTTATTTGTTAATAAAAATCCATTTATTAGTTATTTAAAATATAATTAAATATTCATTTAAATAGCGATCAAATTTTAGGTCGTTACATTTTAGAAGCGGTGATTGAGTGAAATGTTATAGTACTGTCAATCCTAAGGTTAAGCCTAAGGGAGAGGTTAGCGTTAAACATTTCAAACGATGCTACTGTGTTGTACTGTCTATCTTGAGGTTTAATCCAAGAGAGAGGACAACGTTAGCATTCGTCGAACGACTTACGTTGGAATCCATGGAGAGATTCGGGAACTATTCGAGTGATGATGGCTCGAGATGATGAAATCCAAAGAGAGATTTGAGATCTATTCGAGTGGTGAAGACTTATGTGTTGAGATGCTAAATGCAACCTCACCATCAAAAATGTCTAAAGATAGAATAGGCTACACAACCTAGGGTTTAGCTAACCCAAAGGGGTATATTAAATCCATATCTAGAGATGCTTTCGATTTGTTGGCCGGCGAGGTTTGATGATACTTGGTTCCATGTGTTCAGCATGGGCAAGTTGTATTTTCAATATGGTATATTTTATCTAAAAATATACGATGCTTGGAAGTTGACTTCTAATCCTCATATAGGATGTTAGATTCGGCTTGACCAATGAGACTACCACGGAAATCCATTATGCATAATACCATAATGGTTTTAGTTGTACTCCTAGTATTATGTTGTGAGATGCAAGTAGCACGGCTATTTTCTGATTTATATTCTACACGCTAGACATTATCCATTATATCACGTTATGTACCTATTAGATGGTTCGATTCTTTTAAGGGGATAACCGTTATGGTGATTCAAATGATCTCAATGGTATTGTTTTATGTTGGACACATATTTATTGAGTTTCTCATACCAGACTTATATCTGACTCATGGTTTTATATTTATCTTATTTCCATAGGTTCTCTTTCATGTAGTTTGAGAAAGGCAGGTTTTTGTTGATATTCTTTGGAGCTCGAGGAGATGAGCAGGATGCTTTCACCTACCATAGTATTCTTATTTCCATTGCACTACCATTGTATATATTAGCATTTGTGAGGACAAGCTGTTATAACTGTCCAAGCTGACGATAGTATTTAGAATTGTAACTCTGAAATGCTATGTATCTTAGAGTGACAGTTTGTACTATCTTTTGATATTACATGTTATCGTTCCACTGGTGAATTTCTAATACTGTGTTCTTTCTTTCTTATTCTTTGTTTTCTTTTATTTTACCCTACCAACTTGTATTTCTTGCACTTGAGTGCTTGGCATGTGAATACCATGGATGTATTAGTGTCAACATTTGGGGGTCAAAAAGGCGGATCGTTGCACCTACCCGCTTCACTCTTGACCGTGGTTTAGAGTAAGTTGAGAAGGTCCAAAACATGATATGTAGATAAGGATTGATTTTCATATCCAATCATTTTAGGACTAGATAGTCTATTAGTCAACTATCGAACTTGACCAATATAATTTAGGGAGTATATAAAAGCTTCACAGGTTCATACAGTTTGAGATTACCTGGGGAGGATTATTGGTATGAAACATCTCTATCTTTAAGAACATATATATACGAAATCCTCCATGGAGGACTCCTTTATATCGTTTGCTTACTTCTGAAAGACCAAAATTGAATTAACTGGAAAATTCACCGATATAGTTTTAAAGAGTCCGGGATCGGATAAGTATACTTATGTATTACTTATTGAAAACCACTTTAAAACTAGTATAACAAGTCTACATTTTGGAACTAGTTATGGAAGTGGAATGTTATAGATTTAAACTGTTTATCCTAAGGTTAAGTCCAAGGGAGAGTTCAACGTTAACATTTTGGACTAATGTTATAGATTTGAAATTTCTATCCTAAGGTTAAGTCCAAGGGAGGGGTCAATGTTAGCATTTGTCGGACAAATTGTATTGGAATCCATGGAGAGAATTGTGTTCTGTTCGAGTGATGAATACTCATGTGAGAGATGCTTAACATCATTTCACCATCACAAATGACAAAGATAGAGTAGAATACACATCCTAGGGGTTTAGCTAACCCTAGGTGTATATCAACTCCATATCTAGAGATGCTTATTGATGTTGCAAGCGGGAGATAATGATACTTGGCATCACACGTTCGAGCGTGGGCCAGCTATGTTTATCTCATGGTATTTCTTATCTAGAGATATACGATGCTCAGAAGGTTATTTCTGATCCTTATTATGTGGGCCGACCTCGATTTACCGAGGAGACCTCAACGGAAAATCCATATATGAACGAACTTTAGATGTTTTAGATGTACTTTTAATATTGTTGTGTTGTAAGATGCAAACAACACAACTATTTTTTGAGTTATATTCTGCACTCTAGACACTATATATTATATCACTATATTTACTTATTAGAGGTTTGGTTTCTTTTGAGGGAAAACCGTTATAGTGATTTGTACGGTCTCATACGTTACTTTTATATGGATGCATGTATCTTGAGTTTCTCGTACTAGACTTATGTCTGACATGTGGTTTTTATTTTCCTTAAATTCCTCATGTACTCTTTCAAGTAGGCCGAGTAAAGTAGGTTTGACTATGGACGCTTTTGGGCTTTAGGAGACTAGTTGAAGGCTTCCATTTATCTATCTATATCTATTTTTATTGCATTATTAGTATGTATGTAGCAGCATTGTGAGGATAGGCAGTTATAACAGTTCAGGATGATGATGGTACTTAGGTTTTGTAACTTTGAAATTACTTTATATTTTAGAGTAACCCTTTGTACTATCGTTTCAGATATTGTATATTATCGTTTTGGTTGTGAGATTCTAATATTGTGTTCTTTCTTTCTTGTTCTGTTTCTTTTTATTTTTACTTAACCCTAACAATCTATCGTTTTAACACTTAGATGCTCGTCACATGAATACCGCGGATTTATTAGTATCAATATTTGAAGGTCGAAAAGTCGGTTCATTACAGTGTGAGTCGAGAGGCTGCATGTAATATTTACCCATGAGGGATCTTGTGTGAACCACCTAAAGCGTTTTGGGACCAATCAATGTTGATTGACCAATTTATGTTATGAACATAAGTTCGTAATCCGAAATCCAAATCAGTTTTATACATATATATACATATATATATATAGGAAACTCATAAAATGGTTAGGAATACCTATTCTGTTGTATTGAGAATCAATTATTGTTCTGAAAACACCATCTTCATGATGAAGGAATTTATTTTAGAAATTATTGTTATTAAAACGGATTGGATACGATCCCAAGATAAAATTGATTATAAAGAATGCAATGAAATTGACCAAATCTAAATGGACATAATTAATTAGAATGTCTAGTAAGATCTCTTACACATTAAAGAGAAACTATGAATTCTTATCAATAATGAGAAAAGAATTCCCTCGGTTGTCAGTAAACTATTAAGAGTGTTGACTTTACCATATGGTATAATGCACAGATCCGAAATGGATTCCAAGTACATTATCAAAGTATAATTTTGATGTTTGTACCCAAAAGGGTATGACTCCTAGGACACAAAAGTGTTTTTGATGAAAAGACCAATGAAGTTGGAATATAGTAAGCTATGTTCAAAAGAATAACAACAAAAGTTTTAGTTGTTGAAATATATGTAATAGATTCGTCGTTCAACGTACTTAAGTTAATTTGGGTTTTACTCATAAAATTATCACTCGATATGATTTTGAGTTTTGGTATATGAAGCAGAAATTCTAAATAATGATTTAGAATTTGTTGTTTGCACTTAATAACCAAAGTGTCTTAAAGTCAGTAGGAGCAGTTCTTAGTTTTTGGGTTATGATATGATCCAAGAAGTGACATGAAAGTATTATTCGATTAGCATCAAAGTTAATTAAGTATTTTGACAAAGAAATCAAATAGTTTGATTTTCAATCAAAATCCAGAGGAAGCATGTGTCTGTAAGAAAAGAATATTAATATCTACAAAATATTTCTAAAACTATAAGTAAACAACAAACTTATTATTGTAAATGATGCACTTAAATTAAAATCATGTTAGTTTGGTTATTTAACTCTCGATATTGGATTTGAAATGTCATCTTTATAACCAATATAAAAGATATTAGGATTGTTCCAAAATGATATGTGCAAACATGACATTAATTTTTCATATATAGAGCATGTAAAATGGGTTCCTTATATATTGGGAATAGGAATTATCATACATGTTATATTATCAAAAATATCGCACTTCACTTATGTATTTTATATGTAGAGCAAGTATCCAAATTAAGATCACTATATGAAAATTGAGAATGTTCTCGGGTATTTATGAAATACTAGAGAATGTTTATAGAAACAACGACTCCTTATGAAGTAGTGCACAGACTCGAACTTCATAAGTAATATCGAGTAAATGGTGTCAATCCAAAGTTCTTGTTCAATCTTAAGTTAATAAATTTCAGTTGGAAATGTCCAATAAGAGTGGCTGATTCAACCAAAGGCTAAGTGCACCACCTTGAATAATGCTGCAGTAAAAGAAGTATACATGAATGCATAAATTTATAACTGAGGTAAAGGTAAATCCAAATGTTGAGAATCCCATGACATTGTTACATTATATAATGCTAAGATACAGTTCACATTAGTACATAGAGCTCACTCAAAGTTGAGAGACATACTCTGAAGAGTTCCATATGATAAAGGCAGTTTATCGGTGACGGAGAGAGTTAATTGATAGAGTAGATAAGTAAAAAAATGACATACCCATTGATTAAGGGACTGACCTGATTAGTTTTGAGAAAATTTACCAAAGATGTTGGAATAAGATTTCATGATTAACTCCAAGTGCAAGTGGGAGATTGATAGAGTTAGGGGTTTTCACTAAGGGCAATTATATGATTGTTATATATATGTAACTCGATAACCAATCTTGTTCAAAATAAAAGACATTTTCTTTCTATTATATAATTATTGTATTATGATATAATTAATTAAGTATTAATTCAAAACATATTAAATAGAAAATCCTTAAGTGATATGTTATGTGATAGTAATTACAATGTTTTGTAATCATGAGACTCCACCGCATTAAAAAATAACATATTGTTTTAAATATTTCTAATCGAGATGGTTTGAGAAAAGGCATCGATTCATCCATTGAGACTAGAGTATGTAGTGCTTTCCAAATATTGGGTGGTGTGTTACTCATGGCTATTGAGGGATATGTATTGATGGTTATTGGATAACTATGGAGTGACTTACTCGAAGGTTCTCTGTTGGTTAATATTACTAAGGTCAAACAGACAATCTCGAAATGACGATGACGATGTTACACAATTCTCTCGAACTTGAGAATACTACCAACCTTAATGTGGAGACTCCACTTTATTCTAGTAAAATTGTGGCTTGGCGTCCATCGAATGACTATAGTTAGGTTTGAGTTGAAGCATTTGAACTGAAACACTATTTAATATAGAATTTGTCTTCTCAGTTATTTAATGTTAGTATCATGGTCAACTATAGTCAACCCAAAGTCATCTTTGGCAAGAGCAATACGATTAATAATATTGTTATTATTAAATCAAGGATTTTGTATTTGGACTTACAAAGTTGAATGTGGACGATGTTGGAATTTTGACCAAATCAAAATTCCATAAATTCCAATATGATATAGCTTCGACGAAGAGAATTGGTGAAAATAATAATTACTACTAGGTACCACTTATAATAAATAAATTTGGATTTTATCAAAAGATGTGTAAGCGATAAATTCAGCCAAAATGCCACACTACTAGCTAAGGTAATGTGTGAATGTTAATATTCGAATTGTTCGATATTAACCGTTGACTGAATTTACACATTATGGTCGCATACCGAAATGATGAGTAATTCGATAAACCATACAATATAATTAATTTATAATCATTGTAAATTAATTAATGTTTCTGAAATATTAATTATAAAATTTTATTTGATGTCTAAATACCACTAATATTTCATAAAATGCATGTATAAAAGTTATAAATGCATATATCGATGTACGATATCGATAGAATATTCAAATTAGATTTACATGGAACAAATGCTGAAGGATTTGGAAATTTTTGAGGCCCACTACACCTCACTCTATAGCTAGCCATACATGGTGGGGGTTGATTTGATGAAATTTAATTGGGAATTGAATATGAAGGCTTTAAAGGAGGGAATTGAATTGTTTCAATATTTCCTTTAAAACATATTCTCTCCTCTACTCATGATTATTCTCTCTTGGTCAAAAATTTTCTCTTCTTCCCGTCAAAATATAGCTAAAATTTTCATGGTGGTATAGGCTAAAAATTCCAAAATCAAATACAAATAAAATTAATTTATCAAAGATGGTTGATACCTCTTGATCTTTACAACATTTGGAGATTAATTCAAGAATTTAGGAGCTTTTCATTCATCATTCAAGATGTGATTTTTGGTAATATCCCAAGGTAATTATCCAGTTTAATTTATTTATGATTATTCGTATGTTTGGATTCCATATGATTTATTTGGGGTTTTAATGGTTCATCTCGCAATAAGTAATACAAACCCTTTTATGTTCATCTCTGTTGAAAGTATTTCATATATGTTTATTTAAATCAGATCTACTTTTGCCTTCTTCTCTTTTCTAATTATGTTCATTATTATTGATATTATTTAGACCTTATTTCTCTTTGTTAATTCTGCAATGGTTCTCAATGTAGTTTAGATGTGAATATTCTATCATGAATTTACATATGCCAAAGTTGTCAAAGTCCTTATTGTTTTCATTTTATCGTTTTGAAAGAAAAAACTACTTTTGATTGGAAGCCACCGTTATAATATTATACTATATATATTAAAATTTTATTTTTGTATTGAATGCTGACTTTTTTTGTTACATTGATCGATCTTTTGAGTATAGTTGTTTTGAGCATTGTTTTCATTATAAAAAGGAGATATATTTTGTATACATGTATGGACTTTTGTGTAAAATCTAACATCTTTATTCCCTTTCTAATTATTGTGTAAAATTCTATATCTATTGTTTCACTTTTAAATTAAATGTTTGTTTCAATTTTGTTATCTTTATATTTTAACAAATACACACACATATACATACATATATATATATATATGTATATATTAAATTAAATATTTACATCAATATATTATTTTATGATTAAAAACGTCAATCATTTTTATGTATATGGAAACATATTTATGTTTCTCTAATTCAAATTAATAAGATGGACTCTATGCATTAATGTAATTCTTGATTTCAAATATTTCCTTGATAGAAAGTTAAATCATTTATATTAAATTTTAAATACCAAATTATATAAGTTGTCCAAATGTAATATATATATATATATATATATGCAAACTACTATACATCTTGTATTATGTAGGTTTTTAATTCAAAACCCTGGACAACAAGGGCATATGTAAAGGGAAAATGGGTCTGTTGTAGTGTAAATCCCAAAACCTACATACAATCACATTAATCATGTACACTTCTTACATATTGCACTTTCACAATATATAATAGAGTATATTTGGATATACTTGCAATTTATGTGTGTTTAAATTGCTCATTAATGAGATTTAATAAATCAATCAATTTAATTAAAGGGGGAGAAATGATGGGTTTTCTCTCCAATTAAAGTGAAATCTTCCCTCAACTAATTGCATAAGTTTTAGAGAGAGAAATGAAAGGCTCATTCTCTAAATTAACTTTAACTATTAAATGCTCCACACTTAGGTGTATTTGATACATTTATACATTTAAAAAAAATCTTTCAAATAAAATAAAATAACGATTTTATTAAAAATATTTGGATTTGATCTAAAATCCATTTAGGCTTTATAGACATAACAAAGATTAAAATGAATACTTATTTTTGAAATTCACCTAGTTTAACCTGCTTTCGGCTAGCCCTGTTCCAACAGTCTCAAAGCTTTAATCCTAATATGGAATTTTAAAATTAAATTAGCAGTCTAGTTTTGTGTATGGATGTATATATATATATCTATATGTATATATAATTCAACTATAGCTATTTATATATAATTCAATATACAAATTTCTATAATTATAACAGGATCAAGCATCGATATTGTGATGGTTCTTCATTTACTGGAGATGTGGAAAATGTCGATATAGTGAGTTGTTCGTTGTATATTAAAAATGCAAACTTTACTAATCTTCAGTTATGTTTGTTACTAATTAGAATTTCGATCTCTGGACTTAGTAATTGTACTTTATTATTCAATATGTTAACATTAATGTAGTTTTGTATTTTTACCAATAGTTACTAATTTTTGGGAATGCGAATTGTGAAAGAGAACAAATCTTCATTTGAGATGTAATTGGATTTGGGTGGCTATCATGGAAGAATTAATGGAAAGTGGATGAAAAAGGTAGAGAAAGTATATTCTAGTCTATTTTTTTCAACTTATGTTCATTCATAGAATTTGATTTTTTTAATGAAATTTTAAAAAATTGAAATTGAGTACATGCTTTGTTCTCTGGTTGTTCAAGTGGTACTGCCAGTTTGCTTAACGACATTACAAGCTCCGGCCCATGATCTGCCACTCACGCTAAAGGATGGAGGTTTGTGGTATGGTTTTAGCTGGAGACAGATGCCTTTTTGGACACAGCTACCATTTCCACCATGCCCTTACCACTTCTGAAATGCTACTTATGCAGTCGTCTACCAAGTGAATTACTACTGCTATTATCTAGTTTACCTTACCATAAATTACCCCTACTATATAAATTTCTCTCAATAATATTCATATCCATACAACTAGATGCTAATTAACTATCATGAGTGGGTAATTTGGTGAATAATGGAGGTATATAATAATACCAATATTAACTACTAATTTTTTTTCTATTGTTTGTATGTTGGTCACCAAACGACTAATTTATGAACTTGGTTAACGGATTTTATCTATGTTTATGCATATTATGTAAACTTAGTTTATGGATGTTGTATTTGTTTATGAATATTGTGTTAAACTTGTTTATAGAAATGACTTATAGTTGTGTTTATATGATAGTTTTTGAGTTTGATTCGAATATGCTATATGTACTAGCTGGATGAAACATATTAAAATGCAATTAAAATATACTTGTATATGAATATTGTGATAGTAAATAAAATATAAATGTTGTAAAAATCACAATAACAAAATAAAAAATTTAATCTATGCCATCGTTACCCTAAGAGTTAATGCATATTAATCCGACAACATAATATAATGTTGTGAAAAGTTAATGAAAAAATTTATCAACTGTTGTTGAAAATGTAAAACACAAAGGCTACTATTTTTATAGTAAAATATAAATGCCGTGACAAATTAATAACAACATATTTCGATTGTTGTTGAAAATATAAAACATAAACGAAACATTTATGAGCTAAATGTAAGTGCTACAAAAGGTTTAAAATGGCTCGATATAAATGCTGTCAAATTGGATTTTTAACAGCGTTTTTTATTTGCTGTTTCAAGTTATATTTCTACGACAACATCTCGTTATACAGCGTTCTTAATGACTATGTCATATCTTATTACAAAAGTTTTTGAATGCTATATAAAGCTATTTCTGGTGTAGTGAATTACTTATTTGGGGATAACGGAAATAGCACTTTAGATATTATATGGCTTGAGCTATACAATTAAAGCCTGTAACGACCCGAAATTTTGAATAATTCATATTTAAATATCTAAATTATTTAAATATTTGAATCTTGGATTAAATGTTATTAAAATGATTTAATAACCTTGTTAACCCCCTTTTAAATCTTAACTAATGATGGTAAACTTGTTTTGGAAAAATGTTTACAAAAAAAGTTACTTCGACACAAGAATACTATGGATGTATTAATGTCGACATTCGAGGGTTTAAAAGGCGGATCGGTATAAAGCTCCGCTAAAGCCTTGCAAAATCCCCGCTATAGCACATAGTTCTCTTCGACCACTATGCTATTTCAAGTTAGCACTATTAAACAGTAGATCCGCTTTAAGCCCCGCTATTTTCACTACATCTGTTATATCAATGCTTTTTAGCACCTGCTTTAGCAAAATTAATATATAAAGGTTGAGTTGACTGGTTCTCTTTTAAATAAATCACCAAAGTTATGGTAAAGACCTAATTTTAAGGCATAAGTGCTCAATATAAGTTAGAAATCTATTGTAATCATCGAATTTAGTTTGCACAAATCAAGATATTCTTCGGTTTTGTTATATAAGATTAAACAATATTTCTTCTTCCTACATAAATGATGTGAGAATGAGAATAAATTAACTTTAAATATTTGGTTTTGTATCTAATGAAACTTTTTGCACCTCCGCTATATTACCACTTTATCCCTACTATAACTTCTTTCACCTCTACCGCTATAGAACCGCTAAGTGCTTTAACTACACAGGGCTCGAGGGTGCTCAACAACCATACGTATGTAAGGTACTCTATTTATATTGTAAATGATGGAGAGCATTATTATTTTAAATTAATAATTCAAAATAATTTCTATAAAGTATTATCGACTATTTAAGGGAGATGATTTACCTCATGACATCATATGTCTTTATATACATCCAGCATATACTCCCTTAAGTCTCATGGATTTTACTTTATTTGATCTCTCTTTTCTTTATACATATAATACACACACACATACTTCGGTTTATTATTCCATTTAAAATTCATTGAGTTATACACACAAACACACATATACATACATACATACATGTATGTATGCATGTATCATTTTATTAAGGGCATTGTTAAAGGGACTCTAATTTTGGATGGGGTGACATTTTTAAATTTATATAAAACTACTATGGGGTGTACCCAAAAAATGTTGTTATCCCTTAATATAAAAATTTCTTGGTAACTGCACTTACTATTTCGGTGATTGTCAACCCTTTTTTAACTCTCTTTTCGATCAAACCCAGCCGAGATGGTTTTCTATGAGCACCATCGTTTTTCTGTTCATTTTTTAATGGGGTTTTGATGAATTTTGCTCTTGCATGAGGGTAAAATAGTAAATCGTTTTATTTAGTTTCATTTATCATGTCCTCGCATAACAATTTTTTCTAGGTGGAGTCCTAAAATTGGCCCATACCCAAAAATGGATTTACTTTAACAGTGCACTTTATTAATTAAACATTTAAATTAATATTAATGTAACCTTTATATTTATGTAAATTTCAAAGAATTTTAAATCTTATGTATACAATTTTAAAGCAATTGTAAATTATAGTCATAACCCTTATAAATTTTAATTATAATTTAAAAAATTTAAAATTAATTAATTTATAACCTTTAGAAATTTAAATATGGATTTGAACCAAATTTGAAATCCATATTTTATAATCTTATACAATTTTATTATATTCAAATACACTTATTGAATCGGCCTTAAGGCTTAAAATAATTTTGTGCCTTCCAAAGGGTATCCCCTCGAAAAGGGGCTATTTTGACGAGTCGGGTCAAAACCAAGAGCGGGGAGGTTTTCCATTCATAAGAACATTCCTTAATCAAATAACCTTCTCATTAAGTAAACACATTTTCCTTAAATACTCATCTAATTAGTTTTTCCACGAGATTGCTCTATTTATTGGTTAATTATTTGCATAAATATAATGCATGCTCTAATACCATTGTTGTATCAACTCTTAGATCATTGTTGGTTGGGCCCAAACATCTTTGGGTGGCGAAACAAAATCCATAAAACACAAGCTAAGAGCCAATGCTTTATCATAGATTACACTATGAGAATCCCCTATCATCTACTTGCTCTTGTATAATTATTGTACCAGGTGCATCATGGTAGGGTAAAATGGCATATTTCAAAAAAATCCTATTATCAACTTACACAAGATCATATTTTATGCTTAAAAGAATATTAAGTTTATACTAAATCATATTTGGTATGTATTAACAAAAGTGTTTGGGTGTATTTTCAATTTATTTATCTGTACCTAAGATATTCTTTTATTTATCATTGTTCAACGATAATATTTTAGTGTTAATTTAATTTAAAATTTATTTACTAATATAATTTTAGTTTAGTTTATTTTGTTAATATTATGACAAGTTGGTATTCACAATACAAACACTGTAACTATATTAAAGAGTTTATCTAACCTAGGGGTAATATGAAAAGATTTAGGTTATGATTCAAAAGAAATATGTCTATAACAAAAGTGATTACATCTGCAATAATACACACACACACACACACACATATATATATATATAGATTAATTCAACCTTTAGCTAAATAAGGTTCACACATGTATATGTATTTTTAATAGGTGTTATTTAAAATATATGTATATGTATATTAAAATGTATATTTTGACTTGTATATAAATGTATTTATTTTATAAGTCATTTGGATTCAATTGTACCTATATATATATAAGATTTAATTTATTAATATTTGTAGATTCAGTGATATAAAACTTTGAATTAAAAAAAGGTTACATAGATCTGTGATTGTTTAAACTACAAGTTTTGGATTTTTCAAACAATCAAATTAAAAAATCATTCTGACCTTTTAGATCTGAAACAAGTATAATTGTGAACGAAATAGTAAAGTAATTGAAAAGGGGATACATATATCTATGATTGTTTTCAATATAAGTTTTGGACTTTTCAAACAACCAAATTGAAAAATCATTTTGACTTTTCAAATTCATTATTAAAATATTTAAATCCAAAAATATATTGAAAAAAGTAAATGAATGAAACATGTTCTTGGTGCAAAATTTCATCTACACCAACACCCCGAGGTCCAAAGGTTTAGCTTTGGAAGCTAGTTGGATTATTGAACTCAGCAAAGAGAGCATCGGGACGTGATGCAATCGAGATTAGGTTATGAGATGTTGAACCGTAGAGTCACAATAGCCAATAAAGAGAAGATAAAGTATAGAAAATAAATAACGCTAAGACTTTTATACTGGTTTGGGCTGAAAGTTTGTTCGTTCACTGTCCTTTCCTTATGTGGTCACTCTTTCCTAGCTGAGAGATTTATTCTATCGAGTCTATACATTTCCGCTATTAATAAGTTTGTAAAGAGAGCTCTAATACAGGAAAGTACAATATAATTTTATACATCAATTCTTTTTTTAGTGCCAGCCCTTTTACTATAGCAGCTGGTCCTTTATTTATATCAAATTCAAGGTTCTTCCATTAGTGTAGTTCCTTTCTCTTGGATTGATGACCTGGCTTGCTATGTACGGCTTAGATTTGAATACTTTTCATCATGTGGTTGAGTGAATTTTGACGTTGGTTGTTGACATGATGGTTTTATATATATCTTCTTGGATACCTTTTGTTTATCCTAACGATTGGTTTCAGCCTGGGCTATTTGAGCCGTTGATTGTTGATACTTGTTGAAATGCTTTTGGTTCAGGCAACCACTGCCCTCAGCTAAGCTTCTTATCTTAGCTGAACAATGACCTTGACCTCGGTCGATGCTTTGACTCATCCTCTCGAACTACAAGCTCTTGGATACTAAGGTCGGTGCTTAAGTTCTTGTTGGAAACCAAACAATGAGTCTCAAAATAACAAGCCAAGGAACTTCCCTCTCAAATATTCATAATTTGTACTTTGTATAAATTATGGTGTAGCACATGCCCCACAAAGTTCACCTCATATGTTTGACTGTAACAACCCGAGTTTCCAGACCCGGAAAATCGAACCATTTTAGTTAAGAAGAAGAGGTAGAAGAAGAAAAATAAAAAAAACAACATCAGAATCTAACCATCGCAGCGGAATAAAATATAATATATATATCAACAGATCTTTACACAAATCAAAAACTATATCTGTTTATACCATACATCATTAGAATACATCATCAGAGTACATCATCATCCATAACATACAACTGAGTACACAGCGGAAAAATAATAGCAAGTACGAGAGTACGTATCGTCATCCAGCTCGTCTCCTGAGCTCCACAGCATCATATCCTAAACCTGTTTATCTCGGTCTGACCCGAGCATCATATAAAACAATACCCGAGTCAGTCTGGAAAACCAGCGTGAGAAAATCACACTCAAATTGATTATTAAAGTTTCAAAATCCTTTGAAAACAAAAGCATCTCGTAAGACCACGCCACAAATAAACATGTCGGGTTTTTACCTTACGATAGCTAAAACACTTTATATCAAAATCCTCTGATATTATAATAGTGTCTACAGAAAGTAAAATAGAATCTAGCTGAAATGCTTGCATCTCACATTTCAACAATAGTTGGGCACAATCAAAACCGTACAGGCACGTAGGGAGAATGGATTTCCAACGAATGACTAGGCACTGGGGTACCACCTGTCACAGTACGTGGCCTAGATCACAGTACCGAGGAGTACGCCCGCTCCCCTGCAACACAAAGCCGGAATCATCCCTTACTGGATAATTCCAAGTAAAATCACCCCACGGTTGGGATCGGCAACCGCAACACTAAGCCGAAATAAAAGGGACATCTAGACAGGGATGACCTTACTCTCAAGTGGGGGCTACCCACGAAGCCTTGCTGCATAACCCCTGATTTTCAGTCATTCCCGTTTGATGAGGCTCGAGGCTAAACGATACCTTTATAGCACATATCCCTTAGAATGCCCATCGTCCACCTGACGATGTCACGAAAGCATTCGTCCATACAAGTCCGTCCCGGGTCCGAACGGAACCGAAGGCACTATTCCTACTACATCCATTTTGGAAATATCCTCAGGATTAGTAGCGACTAGCCCTTGCACTTCACTGCTCCATCTTCGACTCCGAAATCGTTACACGAAACGTACAAACCGGATCGAAGTGGTATTCGAGTCTCCAGACCTAGAATCCCGGTATACGAAAACTCGATCCCGGTCTCTTCGAAACGATCAACGCATTTGACCAATATTGATAGTCGGTTATTTAACTATCAATTAACATCCACAAGCAACCATCACACAATAAATAATTTCCCACATTATTTATTTGCCCAAATATCCTTCCAAGATATATTTCCAAATTTTCAAAGCTCATTTGAAAACAATTTCAAACAGTTTCCGCTTACGGAATACATTTTCCAAATAATTATTTCCACTGAATCACCAAGTACAAAATACCTTTAATTTTAAAATAATTTAAAAACACTTTATTTAAATATACTTTATAACATTGAAATTTTAAAACTACTTTAATACTTTATTAAAATAAAACCATTTATAAATATAAACTAAATTTCTCCTTTAAAACATAATAGCAAATCACTTTTATATAATTACTACAATAATAGATTTTTGAAAATACTTACTTAGGAAATTAACATTTAGAAATAATCAATTTTCTAAAACATGCTTTTAAAAACACAATTAGAACTTTTAACTTATATATATATAAAAAAATTCTTTGAAAACGTACTTGGCTATCCAGAGAAATACACTTCCCATTTCCATCTTTTAAAAATAAATCAACATTTATCTTTAAACCAATTCATATTCCTTTATAAATTTCCCTCTTGAATTTATATTCTCAAATATCCCCTGATATTTTATTTTACTTTATAAACCCAGTTTATCTCTCCAAAATCTCATTTCTCTTTTAAAAATCAAAGTTTTTAAACACTTAAATCAATTTCCAATTGATTTCCATTTTACTTTACTTTGAAGTAAATTTCCCTATTTACTTCAAATATTTCAAATACATTAACTTTCATCTTTTATTTCCTTATTATGAGTTAAAACCCTTTTTTTAACTAAAATACCAATTTCGGATTTCCAAACTCCTTCAATTAATATTTTAATTAAATTAAATCTTTAAATTTCAATAAAATCAATTCTTTTATATTTTTAAATAATATCACTTTAGTTAAAGATTTATTTCTTCACTATTAAATTCAAAATTCTCTTTTCCCATATTTGTTCGAATTAAGAAATTTCTTTATTTCTTTTACAATTCCTTATTTAATTTATTCGAATTCACTAGAATTATTTAACTTAAATTTTACTCTTTTATTTCTTTCCAAAATTCAATTCAATTGCTTTTGATAACTCATTATACTGGGAAATTCAATCCAACCAGATTATCCAATATAAATCATCACAGGATATCAAAAATCATATCACAGAATATTTAAACAAAATTAAATATTTTGAGGAATCCAGTTGGATCCCTCCAACCTGTTTCCCTGCATCCACAGATGTTAGCACAATACCAATTCCAATTCAAAGTGGAATATCGCGGTATATGGGATTTATATAAAATCATCCGCTATTATGCAGCGCATAGGGTCTCATCCGCTATATAATGCGGGAATATCAACTTCAATATATACATATGCCAATATGTATATATTGCTATATACTACTATATATAGTATAGCATATCAATCAATGCAATCATCCAATCAATTATTTAAATTTAACCATTTAAATTTAAATTCAACTGAGTGAGATTAACTCACCTTTGCTTTTTAATTTGCAGTCCATTTCCATCTCGACTTGGTTTCTCGATTTATGACCTTGAATAAACAATTTACGATTTATTACTATTTGAATAAATCAAAAAATAAATTTCCATTTATTTATTTAGTTTCAACTAAAATTCTGATTTGTCCGATAATTAAATTTTGAAGTAAATTCTTCTAATAAAACTATTTTTAGTGACTAAAATAAGTAAATAAGTTAATTGAAACAATTTAATCTCCAAATCCATTATTTAAAATTAAACTAGTAGATTTAGAATGTGTACATATATATTTAAACTAAAACCAGCATATGTATATTCATTTTGCTTTTAAAATTCTGTATGTATACACCTATATAATAGTCTATACAGATTTAAAAATCTGGTTTTAAGTAAACTTCTCAAACATTTTAAATTCCTATTTTATTTCAATTCCAGTAATTATCCAAACACAAGGTTTACTTACTGTAAAGATAGTTCCTTTACTGTATCCTGTAAATAACAAGACCAAGTTTTCTTAATTGTAAAGCTTTACTAATTTTAAGTATATATATGTTTATGAAAATCTGGTTTAAAATCCATTTCCTTTGTATATATATACACACATAAAAACTTCAGGCCTTATACAAATTTATTTGCTTTTAACTAACTACATATTAATTTATTAAATCAAAATTGAACTACCGAGAAAATCTTCAAAATACCTTACGCACGCGACTTCCAAACGCAGCCCACCCTGCCTCGATTGCTTCTCTCCAGTCGAACGACAACGCGGCCACACCTCCCCATCGAACTCGCGACCACCCTAATTCCCCCGAGTAGCTCGAATCCATCACAAATGTCGCGTGCTCTACCCTTCACTTCCAGCGATGAACTGAGCAAGAAACCCTAGCCATCGATTTGCGGTGCTTCCTCAAACTGCGAGCCACTCGCGAGCCCTACTCGACTTCGACGTTATCAGATGCTCGTAAAACGAGTGCTGCGTCACCGCCTTACCCAAGTTACGAGCCTGCTTCTCGAACGAATGTGATTCGTTCGATTTTTGAGAGGATTCTGATTCAATTGATTCATCTCGAATTGGAACTGGAAGGGAACGATTTTGGGTTTTCGAATTGAACAGAACGCGATCACTTTTTTTTTCTTTTCGAGTGATTTCGATTTAACTGGACAGAGGGAAGGAGATTGACGCTTAAAAGAAATGAGAAGGGAAAGAATTTGTTTCCACTGATGTTCACTGAAAGGGAAGGGAAGAAAGGAACGAGATTTTTAAAATCGAACGAGGCATGCTTTACACGATTTCGTCCCGTGATCTTTGGCGTGATTTTAGGGAGACAACGTGTTGATGATAAGCCCCCCTCTTTTCTTTTCTTTTTTTTAAATTAAATTTGTTTTCGATATAAATTTCAAAGTGTTAATGTGTCGTATGCTCGCACAACTACTCCAATCAATACGAAATTTGAAATCCGAAAATTATGTAATATTCCGGATCTCATGGAGCTGGTTCCGTCGAATTCCGAGACTGTGCCCCTGAACGCTATTTTTAAATTCAATTTAAACGATACAATTTAAAAACTGAACAAAACATTTTGAAATTAAATTTTGAAAGTTCCATTATCTTCCGTATTATCATTACGAATTTTACGAGCTTTCAAAATATTTTTAATTAGCTTAGAATACCAGATTTACTATTTTATCGAACTTCAAATAATCTAATTTAATAATTAAATCACTCAATAAACAGCGATATTTGAAATTTAAGTTTATAATTAATCTCTGAATATTTAAAATTAATTAAATATCCCAATTTCAAATATACAAAAATTCCGGGTTGTCACAGATATGAAGTGGACTTTGGAAAGAATTGCGTCATATGATGCTTAATACTTAGCTTGCTTATTTTGTTCCTATCATGAAGTTGATCCTAATTAGCTTTTAAGCAAAATAATATTCTGAGAGCTTTTGGAAGCATTGCTTCATTAAGTCAATTTATAGAGCTCTAACCACGTTTATAGGGTTTTGAAAATAATTTGAAATCTAACCTCGTTTAGAGGATTTTGAAATCGAACTTAGTGCCTAGAGGCGAAAATACTTCGACACCATACTATAGTCATCTAGATCTGGTCTTACATAGGTATCCGGTTTGAAAACTATTAGTGGCGATATAATGCTTATATTTGCATGTTATTATAAGAACTTGGCTCACTATACATCACCATGCATGGTACTATTGGACCATGGCTCACTCTTTGCATGACTCGATTCGGCCATGGCTCACTCTTTTGCATAACACTCTGAATGTGGCTCACTAGTTGCATTCCGCACGGTCGTCTTTTTCATGACTCACTCTTTGCACAACACTACCAGTCATGGTTTACTATACAGTTCCGTGCATTGTACTATTTAACCATGACTCACTCTTTGCATGACACGATTTGTCCATGGCTCACTCTTTGCACAATACTTTTGGAGGTGACTCACTAGGTGTGTTCAGCACGGTCATCTTTTCCATGACTCTCTCTTTGCACAACAACGTTGGTCATGGGTCACTATTATTGTGGATCTATCTAATATTTTAATTTCATTGGGAATCTATCCAATATTCTAATCTCATTCGGAATCTATATAATACTCTATCCTTGTGTATGGTACTGCTTGACCATGACTAACAACTATGCTTCTTGGCTTGAAGTAAAAAGATTAGTGAGGGTTTATTTCTTGCGTGACATTACAAGGTCATGGCTAAAAGTTATACATTCTTACCTCCGGTACTTTGCTCAAAGGCGGAACTATTTTTATGGCCTAAAGGCAAAACTAATTAATTGCCGAGAGGTAAAATCATTTACTTGCCCGGAGGCGAAAGCTTGGCTTTGAAACTCGCATGATGATACTTGATCAAAGAAGTATCATGGCTAAAACATTTTGATGCACTTTTTAAAAATATACTTGATCATGGCAATAATCATGACTAAAACATTTGATGAAATGTTTTAAATGCTTAAAACTAAAGAAGACTGGAGTCTCGAGCAACATACCTGAGTCATGGCTAAGAGATTGGTTATTATCTCGAACTTCTGATAAAGCTTTTATTCTGGTAGCAGTTCCGTGTTGTGATGATGTTTCAGATGCTCAAAATTCCAAGTCTGAGGTATTATACTGTCATCTGGCTTCTTTAATCTATATGTTCCTAGAGGGATGACATCAAGAATTATTAGGGGTCCTTCACAATTCAGGCCGAAAGGTCCGTCTGTCGAATCCTTTGTGTTTGGCATTATCTTTCGGAGGGCAAGGTCTCCTTTCTTAAACTTTCGAGTCCGAACTCTCTATTTTTAGTATCGGGTCATCTTCCAAATATATTCTACTGTCCTCAAAGTGGCTTGGTCCTGGAGCTCGAGTAATAAATCTAATAACTCCTCTCAAAGCTCCACATTATGTTGTGTATTATAATAATACCTTTAGTGCAGGGCAATTCTAGCTCAACCAAGAGCATGGCTTCACACCCATAAGCTAGAGAGAAAGTAATGTGTCATGTCGAGGTCTTGGAGCTTGTTCGATAAGCCCACAAAACGAAAGACAATTCATCTTCCCAGTTGCCTTTTGCCTTGTTCAATCTTTTCTTCAGACAAGCCTTAATAGTTTTGTTGGCTGCCTTTATGGCCTCATTTTCTTGTGGATGGGATACGAAAGAAAAACTCATAATTATACCGTGATCTCGTCAATACTCTGCAAACTTTGGGCTCTCGTACTGAGTACCGTTATCTATAATGATCTTATGCGAATGACCAAATCTAGATACAATGTTCTTCATTACGAACTTTATTACTTGATTGAAGGTTGTAGTAGTTAAGGGTTTGACATTGACCCATTTTGTAAAGTAATCAATTGCCACCATGGCATATCTTGCCCCTCCTTTAGTAGTTGGGAGAGGACCAATAAGATCGATGCTTCAGATATCAAAGGGTCATGAACTCATCATTAAGGTAAGCTCGCTGGGAGGTGCTCTCAGCACTTTCACATAAAACTGGCACTTATCACATTTTCTTGCAGATTTTAATGCATCTTGATTTAGTGTCAGGCAATAGAAGCCTTGCCTGAGTATTTTCTTTGCCAATTTTTGGCCTCCACGTTGGTCTCCATAAATTCCATCATGGGCTTCTTTCAACAATAGATGACCTTCTGAGGCTGTTACATACTGAGAGTATGGAGTTGAGAATCCCATCCTATAGGGTACTCCATCTATAATGTTAAACTTTGGAGCATTTTATTTAATCTAATTCACTCCGACATCATCCAAAGGTAGAATATTTGTAGTCATATATCATATATATGGCGACATCCAATTCTCTTCACTTATTACTGGTGTTTTGGATTCTCCTCAGGCAGCATGAGCCCGTGTTTTAACTAACACTTTCCTCAGTACTAATATGCTAGGTTTCTCTAAGATCTCGACTAGGATGAAATTAAACTCTCTTACATCCCTTGAGCTTACATATTTTGCTAAGGCATCAGCCCTAGCATTATGATCTCTAGGGATGCTTTCTATGTGATAACTCTTAAAAGCTCCAAGTAGCTGCTTTACCTGCTTAACATAGAGAGCTAACCTCAGGTCTCAGGTCTGATAGTGAACATGAACTTGATTGACAACTATTTGGGAGTCATTGTGTACCCGTATCTCTAAGACCTTGATAGAAATTGCCATTCGTAATCCAATGATCAAGGATTCGTACTCGGCAGCTTGATTACGCAGTAAATTTGAGGGTTGTCTCGGGTTAACAAGGTATAGCTGGTAGCTGCATCTTGCTTATTTGAGGCTTCGTCAACATAAAGTTGCCAAGAGAATTTCTTATTCTTGTTGTCTTCTTTTTCAGCTTCGACTTTGAAACTAGTGCATTCAGTGATGAAGTCAGTTAGTGCTTAACCTTTGATTGCTGTCCTTGGCTCATATGATATCTCATACTGGCTGAGCTCTATATCCCACTTGACTAACCTAACTCTAATCTTGGGTTTATTAAAAACTTGTCGAAGTGGTTGATCTGTAAGGACTTTAATAGGATGGGTCTAGAAATACGGTCGAAGCTTCCTTGTTATGAACATAAAGTTATAGGCGAGCTTTTCAGTTACAGGGTAGTGCTTCTCGACTGGACCTAGTCTTTTACTTACGTAATATATGAGTCTCTAGATCCCATTATCATCTCTCACTAAGGCCAAACTAAAGGCTTGAACCGAGGCAGCCAAATAGAGGAATAGGGTTTTCTTATCTATTGGTTTAGACAACACCAAAGGAGAACTTAAATGCTTTCGCATATCTTCAAATGCTTTCTAGCATTCGTTTGTCCATTTAAGAACAACATACTTCTTTAAGAGGTTGAAGAAGGGAACACACTTATCGATCGGTTGACTTATGAACCGATTCAAAGCACCGATCTTTCCATTCAAGCTAATTAACTCCTTTCTATTAGTCAGAGCCTATATATCAGTTATAACTTTTTATTTGGTCAGTGTTTATCTCTATCCCTCTAGCACTTACTATAAATCCTAGGAATTTGCCAGATTGTGTACCGAAGGTACACTTCTGACGGTTTAGCTTCATCTGATACTTTTTGAGAATATCGAGCGTCTCGGTTATATCCGAAACATGACTTTCTGATTGTTTAGATTTGACCAACATGTCAACGACATACACCTCCATGTTTCAACCTATTTTCTTGGTAAACATTCGATTGACTAACATCTGATATGTTGCCCCTTCATTCTTAAGACCGAAGGGCAATACCTTGTAGCAGAATAAACCCATATTGGTGACAAAACTTGTATGCTCCTCATTAGGCTTGAACATTGGGATTTGATTATACCCGGAATAGGCATAAACAAAAGCAATCGATGCCCACTGGTAGCATCTACTAATTGATCAATTCTCGGTACAGGAAAGCAATCCTTCAGGAAAGCTTGTTTAAATCCGTAAATTCAATGCAAGTCCTCCATTTTTCATTTGACTTCTTTAATAATACCGAATTAGTGATCCACTTTGGATAGTAGGCATCTCAAATGAAATTATTCTTCAGTAACCTTTGGATTTCTTCTTGTAGGGCCACATATTGGACCTTTTCTAAAGGCCTCCTTTTTTGCCTTATGAGAGTAAACATCAGATCTATATTTAAATAATAGAGAATGACTATGGGTCGATTACTATTATATCGTTGTGAGTCCAGGCAAATACATCTTAGTTAATTCTTGAGGAAGGAAATTAGCTCTTCCCAGACAGAAGGATGGAAATAAGTTACTATCTTAGACTTGTCATTTCCATCGAGACACACTTCTTCTAGAGTCTCAGCCGCTGAAGTCGTCCTAACCTCTGATCTCGGATCAAGATCGAGCTCAATTTCTTTTTCCCTCGAAACTTCTTGTACAACATGAGCAATCTTTCTCTTTCTCCTAGATGACATACTACTTTGCTCCCGTTCTATTTCATCATACTCTCTTCGATAGCTTGACATGTAAATTAACTCTCCAACAGCCGAATCTTCATACCATAGGAGATTTTTTAAGGGTTTCTTAAGGCTTCCAATAGATTTAGAACTCACGGTATTAACTGTTTCCATAATTCCGAGAAGACTGGATTGGTTAACTTTGACATTGTTCTCATAAGACGAAGTTTTCCCTTTGCCGATCATGTTCAGGCTTGTCATAATACAGCTGTATCTAGATCTATTGATATCCCCTTAACCCTTCTCAGTGGGAAATTTCAAAAGTAAATGTTTAGTAGATACGTACCTGTCCATAACTTCAAGAGCAAGCTTCCCGAAGGAGGCATTGTACAAAAAGGGGACGTCCATAATGACAAAAGTGGTTTCGAAGATCTTACAGCGAGGGTCACTTCCAACTTTGACCATCAGATTGCATTCTCCGAGAGGGATGGTTCCATTACCACTGAACCCATATATGGGAGATTAGTTGAACTTGACCGTGCTACCAAGTAACCTCATCTTATTGAAAGCGTGCTTGAAGATTATGTTAACAGCGGCTCGTTATCTATCATTATCTTTGCAACCTCTCTGAAAGTCCAATTTGAGCCATAATTACAAGTGGTCCATTATGGGGGTGACAAACACCTCACTTATAAAAGTTGCCAAATGTAATTTTCTGGCCCAACCTTCTACTTCTTCTCAGACCTCTTCATCTCATATACCGAGGTGCCTCCATCTTTGGATTCATTAAAATAACTTTTCCAGCTACCATTACTTGCCCCGGTAATGTGGGATCCTCCCAAGATGGCGTCAACAAAATTCCGAAAGGATGGTAAAGACCTCGAAGTTGGTGCCTAAGACTGTGCATTTTCGTTTCCTGCCGGAGTGGCAGCTCCCTGAGTATTATCATCTTTTAGGAACTCGTTTGCTTTCCTTCTTTGACCAATCTGTTGATGAAAGACTTCAATCACCGACACGCTTCAGTGCCATGACCATTCTGCTAATGGTAGCTGCAACACTTTCCTCATCGGTTAACTTCCGGCTCTTTCCCTCGACCTTGGAAAAAGAACTCATTCAGGGACTTGCATTCCTGCCTTAGTAAATCATCCTGTAATGGGGTATTCCTCAATAACCTTGAGATGATAGCAACCAGCTTGGTCCCGTCCGTCATGCCCTTGCATCGGGCAGCTATGTCATTAAACTTTTGCAATAGTCATTTGGAGACTGTCCTCTTCCTTATCTAAAATCGGCGAGCGGACTCGGTCTTGTTCTGATGTCTTTTGAGGTGAAGAATTATGCCAAGAACTCCGTAGTTAGATATTTCTAGGAGCTAACAGAATTCGGTGGATAACTTTGGAACCATATCAAGGCAGGCCTACTAAAATTTGTTGGCAAGAATCTGCATTTGATCTCATCTAAAGCCCGGATAGCTTTCATCTGTATCTTATATAAAGCGACATAATCCTCGGGGTCGGACGATCCATCGGAAGAAAGTTTTGGGATCCTAGATCCTAGAGGCGTAGAAGCTCTAATAATTTCTCGAGAGAATGGCTGGACCTTTCAGAGCTTCATCTTGGCACCAAGGCTAGATCGATCCTCTTGCAGCTTCTGTACTTGCTCTGATGATTTTATTAATAAGTCTTCAATTCCTTAATTCCTCCTAAGTCTTAGGGTTTTAGCTTCAACATTTTGAGTTTCTGACCTATTCTGCTACCTTCCTCCGAATTTTACCCTTTTGGGACCAAGATTTAAGGGCCTTTTAGAAGGACCAACAGTTGCTGCTCTTGCAGTCTCGGCTTTATTAGCTGCTTCACTTGCCATCATGAACTCAACTTCTAAGGTTTCATTAGGCATTGGCCATTTTTTGAGGTTTCGTGCAAAGGTTAAAGTTACTTCGTCTTCTTTAAGTTTACCCGAAACCTTCTTTTCTATTTTAGTGAAATTGCTTTTAACTTTGGTTTGATAACTATCTAACCGTCGTGCCATGTAAAAAATGCATTTCAGCATCATTTGTCGAAATTCACCTTCAGCAAGGACTGGAGCGGTAGCTTCTTCAATAATAACTTGATTTACTTGGTTCACCTTATTCCCATTAATCACGGGCAATTATCCAGTTCCTTCATTTTGGGTAGGAGAGTGAGGGGTCTTTCGGGAGGATGTTTTTGACTTCATGCTTGATTAAGAGTTTTCAACTGTTGAATTTTCTAGATTGGTAGAGAGCGAAGGGTGCCCTCCTTCTAGTTCCAAAAACGTTGGTGCAAAATTTTTTCTACACCAGCACCCCGAGGTCCGAAGGTTTAGCTTCAGACATTGGTTGGATTATTGATGCCGGCAAAGAGAGTACCAAGACGTGATGCAATCGAGCTTAGGTTATGAGATTTTGAGCCGTAGAGTCACAATAGCCAATGCAAAGAAGGTGAAGTACAGAAAGTAAATACCATCGAGACTTTTATAGTGATTCAGGCTAAAAGTCCCTACGTCCACTATCCTTTCCTTATTTATTCACTCTTTCCTAGCTGCGAGGCTTATTACGTTGAGTCTATATTCTGCCATTAATGAGTTTGTAAAGAGAGCTCTATTATAGGAAAGTACAATATGATTTCATATATCTATTCTTTTTTTAGTGCCAACCCTTTTAATGTAGTAGGTTGTCCTCTATGTATAGCAAATTTAAGGTTCTTTCATTGGTGTAGGTCCTTTCTCTTGGATTAATGACCTAGCTTGCTTGTACGGCTTAGATTTGAACACTTTTCATCATGTGCTTGAGTGCATTTTGACATGGATTGTTGATATGATGGTTTTATATATAGCTTATTGAATATCTTTCGTTTATCCTAACCATTGGTCTTGGCTTGGGTTATTTGAGACGTTGATTGTTGATACTTGTCGAAATGCTTTTCGTTTAGGTAACTGATGCACTCAGCTAAACTTCTTATCTTAGTTGGACAATGACCTTGTTCTCGGTCGATGCTTTTACTCATGCTCTTGGACTACATGCTCGTGGATACCGAGTCCGGTGCTTAAACTCTTGTTGGAAACTAAATAATGAGTCTCGGAATCTCAAGCCAAGTAATTTCCCTCACGAATATTCGTAGTTTGTACTTTATAGAAATTATGATGTAACACATGTAAATTACGATATGCGTGTGTGTGTGTTTCGGATCTAAAAATTAAGAGATATCAAAACATATATTTTATCGTCAAAACCTAAATCGCTTGTATATATTATACAATATGATTACTTTATTCATTAATCTATTATTAAAATTGTAGTTCAATAATTTTCTTTAATCATATCTGAATTAACAAGATGAGAAAGGGGAAAACGTATACAGAAGATTATTACAAATATATTTAAATAATAGATATTACCTCCTCCCTGTGATCTTGCTATTTGTCGAATACTAAAATTATTAGTTATCCCCACGATCTCCTTGGCTACGGTTTACAATGCCATCTCCTTAGCTTCAACAGTGTTTTTTTCCTTTGGTGGAGGCTAGGGTTTTCTCTAGTATTTTGGGTTATAGAGAAAGAGATCTATTAGGCATTTAAGGCAACATAAAAGAGATGACTTCCATCTTCCAACCAATAATTAATCTTCCCATATTTCAAAACTCATGCACCTATTTCTTCCTTGCATTGATGGCCACTACATGAGGGTATTTGGACTTCCAAATAGTGACTATAAATGATTTAACACTTTGTATCATTTATTTAATTAATTTATCAAAAGTTGTTTATTAATTAAATCAACATATAATGTTTATACATCGTTTTTAATAATATTTTAGCCTTTAAACAAATAATCAAATACCACTGAAATTTTAACAAAACCTTTGTATTTAATTTTATATTAATTATAATTATAAATTAATTTTACGTTGGTCTAATTCAGAAATAACCAACAACTTTGTTGTGTTGACTCTTTGGTGTGAACTCGATCCTCAGTCAATATTTAAAAAATTTAAATATTGAAGCTTGTACGAACTTTGCTGAAGTATAGTATTGGGCATAGGTTCAATGCTTATAGATTGTTTAGACGAATCCAATTTCTAATCTACTTTAAGCTCACCCAGTAATGATATTTTGTAAGAGTATTCCTTTCGTCATAATCGTATCACTTAAATATCTTGAGTTTAGTATAAGGTAAAAAATCTATTAGTATTTGTATTTGATTGTGTAGACTACTATAAAGCCCTTGGTTTAATTAATCGACTAAACTATTTACTCTTGCTAGAGATTTTAACTTAAATTGACTACAGATTACAATGATACTAACATTCTACATCGAAGGAGATGGATTCTGTCTTGAGTAGTGTTTCATTTCAAGTAATTCAACGTGTACCAACTATAGTCTTAACACAATCGCCATGTTATCTACTTGACCACAATCAAAGTACAGTCTACCTCCTTAAGATCGATAGTACTCTCAAGTTCGAAGAATACTGTACGTTGTTACCATGAGATCTTTTATTTTGACTTAGTTGTATTAACATATATAAGACTCTCATCGAGTTGTTATGTGATTATTTCAAACAATATAAGAATGTAACCCCTTGGTTCACCCAGTGGTCATAAATAATTCCAGGTCCATCATACGGAGAGCGTTACATACACTAGTCTCAATGGATGTATTGTTATCCTTTTCTTGATACATCTTGACTATGAACATTTAAAGAGCAAACATTTAAATATCAATTCAATATTCATGGTTACAAACACTTTTGTAACTACCTTCGATAAATGCTTCTCCAAAGGATTATATATATATATCTTCAATATATTTAATTTATTATTTATATCTCTATAAAACAACACATATAAAAGAAAAGAAAATCAAAAGCATACTTTATTTTAAACAATATTGACTACCAAGTTAAATTTATATTATCAATTACATAATTTCTCCTAGGGAACACCCTTAACTCTATCATTTACCTTATCAAAGATAATATGCAGCAACCTATGTGAAGATAATGTGCAGCGGCTTGGTGATATAACATGCAACAGCTAAAGAACACGATAGTTATACTGGGCGGTAATTATGGTGGATGATAGCAATAAAATGCAATGTGTATAATACACGATAGTTATTGTTGACTAGTTTCCCAACCAACCATAGAATGAGAATAATGGGTTACGAAGAGCAAAAGTTACTTACTAATCACTAGGATTAAAGTGAAAAATGAGGAGTTAATTACGCAACTGAAAGGTAAATAACACAAGATATAAAGTGGTTTGGCAAAGCTGCCTATGTCCGGCGTGAAATTCTCTTATAACTACAAGGAATTACAAGAGAATAATAAGGAAACATTTAAGACTAATAAAGCTCTGTAATCTTAAGGACTTGGGGTATTAAGAGCCCTCAAAATTATATGTAGTATTTAGAATCCTTATATGTTCAATCCCTTTGAAGTTGCAATGCAGGGGATATTTATAGTAGCTGAAGTTGATGATGGATGATTGAGATTGAGCTATAGAAATGATAGGCAAAACTCCAGAGTATTGATATGGTTGCAAGGACAGATGGATGACACATATTAAGGTGAAAAAATATGTGCGACAAATGTAAATATACTCATTGCTCCTCTACACCAGGCATAGGATTCACATTAAATGCACAGACTTTGCATTAAATGTGCATTTAATGCTGATGGTATGCCATATTAGTTTAGCCGCCCAATCATGGTGCTTTAGATAAGAGGATGGATAGTTTGTCATTTAATTAAATTCTTATGTGGAAAATCTTGTTGAGCCGGTCGATCGACTGTCGACGATATGAAATAAACTAGGAATCTTACGAAGGACCATGTTAGGAAGATGGTGCACGGATGGGTGCAAGGTGACCGGGAGGGATGCATGTGACCGACCAGAGGTTGTTGTATTAAAGCTAGCACAAGGATGGGCTATGCTTGAGCCAATCTTACTTGATGTGTCATCGTCCAAGGCATGCTTGGAGAGGTATCGGTCATCAACTATACTGATGCCGGGTGAATGTGCTGACTTAGAATTGGGTCAGAAGAAGGTTGCTATAGGAAATCTGGTTATTATTCCTAAGCCATGATTGACTGGACCGAGAGGGATCAGGCCCAAATTTTGCCCAAATGTGAAGGGTGCCTAGGGGTGAGGCGATCAGCCTTCACTTTGATGCCTTGCTAAATGGAAGGGATGGTTTAAATCCATCATGGGATTTGACCAACCTATGTAGGCCGGTTATAGGATAGTTGGGCTGGCCTTAATTGGGCTAAACTGCCTTAATTGGCATACTAATTACTTGCGAGAAAATTAAGCAAAATTTGTCCCTTAAATCCATATCCATGTGTGGGTGCGGGCTTGTCAAATGACAAAGAAT
The DNA here is from genome assembly GCA_030737815.1 of Allium fistulosum. Taxonomy (NCBI): domain Eukaryota; kingdom Viridiplantae; phylum Streptophyta; class Magnoliopsida; order Asparagales; family Amaryllidaceae; genus Allium; species Allium fistulosum. Next base: position 1,262,836,064 of record CM060901.1, read on the forward strand.
ATTGTTGATTGATAGCCCTATATCGCATTTAGTGCACTATCCATGTGGTTTTTGCTATTAGTTATGACAGTTTTTTTCCAAATAGGCCTGTAATAGTCAGATACGAACTCTGATAGTGTAACACCCCGTAAAATAAACCATAAGATAAATTGGATGAATTAAATTAAACTAAATAAGGTAAGGTTAAGAATGGAGATTTCAAAAAAGTTTGAATTTGACCACAAAAGTTATGTCGTTGCCTTAGCGGCAAAATTCTGATCAATTTCCATATATAATATGTTGAAAACGGAGATCAAACGGAAAAGTTATAGAATTTTGAAGTTTCAGTTTAAAATAATTTAAACAAAATTCAAATTCAAATGGATAATTAATTTTAAAATTTGAAATTCAAAAATTAACGGTAGAAAAAATTGGGGATTAAGGAAATGTTAACGTTAACGTTAATGTTAAAAAATCAATTAAGGAATATAATAAATCAAACAACGGAAAAAATTAGACATCCCAAAATAAGGGAAAAGGTTGACCCATGACCTCAACCGGTCGACTACTACCAGTTGACCAATGGTAGGGGCGGTCGAATGCTTCCTATATAATGGCGGCTATGGTTTTGCAATTTTGAACGTTCCTGATTTAATTATTTAAATCCAACAATTCTGGTGCTTTCTCCACTATAAATAAGACCCTAAACCCCCTCACTTTAATTCACACAATATTTTAGGAACTTAGTGAAGTGCTCTGTCAGTTATCTCTTCCAAGATTCAGAAAACTTCATTAGGGTTCCGGGTAAGAAATCCTATATATTTATCTTTGTTTATTATTTAATTTTTTCTATCCTCTTCTCCTCCAATTCTCTAATTTTCTGGATCTATCATATATAAATCTTTTGCTTTATATATATATCAAAAGGAAGAGATCTGATAGAGGTTGTCAAACGCATGTCAAATCCAAAGGAGGCGAAACTAAGGCTATACTCTGGGTGGAAATCTTAGCTTTTCTATTTTAGTAATTGATTACTATAGTTTAGGGATTGAATATGCTTTGGGGAGTTTTGATTTATGAAAACATTATATTATAAACCCCCAAAACTCCTTCAATGCAAAATGCCAATTCTAGGTTGAAATCTCAATAGTTTATACTAAAATAATGGAAATTGTGCACGTTTGGACTTTTTTATAGTTTTACCTTGTAGTTTTTATAATTTTACCTTATATTCCACTCTTTATTCTTTTTCTTTGAATTTGATTAAAGGATTTTGATTAAGGAATAGTGTGTAAGTATGAATTTTATTCGTAGTTTGCACCGCTTATTCGCATGAATTAAATAAAAGTTATTTTATTTATTTTTATGTGAAAAAGAAGTTGAATATAGCGTAAAAATTAAAATTGTATGTTTCGATTATCAAAACATTCCATTATTTTGATATAATAAATTAAGTTTAGATTTTTATTTTATACAAGTTTGTTTATTGGAAATTTTGGATACGAAAATTGGAATTTCAGTATCTCTACTACTAATAAAGAAAATTAATTAAACTAATTTACTCGATGTCTTTCTAAAATTCCAAAAATACCCTCCTATGTTTGGGGAAAAGAGCATATGGAAGACGAAGGATAAGAACAACTACAGGTAAGTATTTTACTTTCACATTATATTTGAACGTTTGTATATTTTAAATACTGAAAACAGATATGTGTGCTTTTGTGTGCTCTGTTGCATGTGTGGGCATTTTCAGTTGCCTATGCAATCTTACATCTCCTCTGTTGTGTGTGTTGTCCCCTTGAAGTTGTTTGTAGTGTTGCGTGCATACCTGTATGTGGGTTTATATATATTTTCCCCTTAGAATGGATCTAACTAACTTAAGCCTAAAACTATAAAAATGCGTAAGTTTGTTTCCCTGTTTATCTCTGTGACATGAATTAGGCTTTCAAGAATAAGGTAGAAGTATATTTATACCTCTATTGCATATCTGAACTAGAAACCACGTTATAAATGTGCACACACACACAAAGATATATATATATATATACACAATATATATTAGATATATTTAACACTATTATAAAGTAATATGCATACGTTGTATAGATATACACGAATGAAGACTGTTTTGTGTTTATTTTGTATAGCCATATGTTTTACATGAGTCCCCTATGCATGTTATCAAAGCCCCATGCAAGAGCTACCTAAAGTAGCAGGGCAAACATATGATTATATTCATATGTTCAAAGACATATCTACTATTAATAAAGAGAATTCAATCAACATGGTTTACACGGTGTCTTTTTGAAATTCCAAAATTACCCTCATTTGTTAATGGAATCTCACCACCCTTTCCGCCTACCCACCAACGGAATTTTACTATCAATTTATCATCGATATCACCAACAAAACAACTTGAAAATGGGTTGTGACTACCAAATCATTTGCACTTAAAACACACATTTATCCAATGTAAACATCTTTGGATATTAGATGCACGTACGTGCATTGTATACTAGTTGTGGATAATATGAAATAAGACTTGTATAATTGTTTAAGAGTTGACATTTAAACGCTAGTTTAGGGTGTATATTCCATACGCTTAAGAATTACTAGGCACATATTTATACACGCACAAATAACTAGTGTAATTAATGTATTATTATAACGTATAAATACGTAGTTAAATAGGTAATTAATCTTACTAAATCCCCCTTAGGAAGGTAATTAATGTTAAAAGACGCAATAAGAAAGATTTCTTATAAGGCTCTGATTATGGAAACTGTGAGATGTGTGATAATATATATATAGTGTATAAAATTATGACTAGGTTAAAAGGATGCGAGGTTTGTCAAAAGCACCGGAAGTCTGCCCAGCTAATCTGCCCGTAACATTGTGACTTTAGGCTGATGTGAGACATCTCTTATAATAAATAACTACAAGGACACGAGGTTAGTCCCATATTCTGTATGGTAAATCTGACGAGCTAATCTGGCTACCAGCACCTATGAATAGTCGGACTAATGTGACATGTCACCATTATTATGGGCCATAATATGAAGGAACTACTTTAGAGATTGAAGATATTAAGTGGTTGTGTGAGGGCCCGCCTCTTCTCTATGTAGGAAGTAGTAAATGGTCGGGGTTATGGGTTAGGCACGGTAGAGGATATCCTAGTAAAAGGCTCGCTTCAATAGGAAGTATTAAGTGGCTGAAAGGATTCCATGCTATGTTAGCTAGATAGTTACTAGTGAGGAGTCCGCTTTGGGATTATAAGTCGTAAATGACATGGACCTGCCTTATATAAGGTAGTAAATGGTCAGAGTTTACTTAATTCCCATTAGAAGGTAGTAAGTGACTTGGTACTATCTCTTGCATTGATAGGACATTATTGACGGTAGATATGAGTTATAGGATGATAGCAAGTTAGCTATGGGCTTATATTTGAAATGCCTTTTTTATGTAAACCTTTAGGCTTGTATTTGGAAAGGCTTATGTTGTAGGTGGAAAATGTAAGACATATTCCTATTTAAATTATATTTCCCAAGTACTAATATAGTAAGGCTCGAGATTTTTATTCATTATACATGTTGTTCTAACTCCCTCCTCATTACAACATAGGTTAGGAAGGGAGATGCTGAAGGCGGAGACGTTGATGATGCTTGTGGCAGTAGATTATTTATTTACTTATTAATTTATGCAATTTTTGATGTACCCATGAAATAAAAACAATGCTGTTATTTTGAACATTGCGGATACGTACGGTTATTGTTGGATTTTGACATTATGGATAATTTAATGTGGTTTTGAATGATATTTTGAAATTTGAATGAAATGGGTACTGTTGTTGTTATTATATTTTATCCTCACTGTGAGATTCTGAATGTGTAGATAAATAGCTCTGTATTGTTCTTTTTACCAACCAATAGCCTGCTTTGAGATGGTTCTAAGTTTTGACGAGCTTTTTCTAGATCGGAATTTAGGTTCATTTCAAGGCAGGTTGTTACATTTGGTATCAGAGCCTAGGTTGTCCAATCAAAGGAGAAAGTACACGTATGAGAGGCGTACTTGTTATTTTTTGAAAAGTTTTTTTTCCAAAACCCCTTATATATATACTTTATTATGAACATACGCATATACACTGGGGAAATTTTTCTTTCAACGTACAATACTATCTTAGAAAATTATAATTAAAAGTTAAACCTACATATAGTATACTATGGCTGAAAATCCTTCTTCTTCTGAGACTGGGAACCCCACTAGAGGAATGCCCGCCATTCAAGGGATGCTTGAATGGTTTAAAAAATATGTAAGGCACGTAGGACAAGGCTCCATTCCCCAACAAACTGCATCGATATCACCCGTTATTCCGCCTACCAAGGCAGCACCTCGTCTCATCGATTTTTCCAAGATGTGTAAGGATTTTATAAGGATGGGAGGAAGAATATATTCTAGAAAGGAAAACTTACCGAAGACTAAGGAATGGATATATGACTGTGAGAGGATATTTCAGGAGATTGGTTGGGAAGATCAAGTGAAGCAAAGAATGGCAGCTTGGTACCTTAAAGGAGAAGCCTTGGATTGGTGGGATTTGGTGGCTAGAGAGAACGTTGGTAGGATTGTCACTTAGGATGAGTTCAAGAATCGATTTGAGAGAAGGTTTATGTTAAGAGCATAAATGAGCTTGCAACTATAGAAATTCATTCAGCTTAGGTAGGAAGACTCCACTCCAAAAGAGGACATTAGTAAGTTTACAGAATTAGCTAAATTCAGAATGAGCTTGATTGATACACGCATGAAAAAGGGCACAAAGTTTGTTAAGGTTCTAAACTCCCCACTTAGAGAATGGTTGTTGACTCAGATACCCAATAGAGCCACCTAAAAGATGCTTGTTGAGATGGCTTTACTGTAGATGATGAATGCTGAAGGGAAAGAAATGGATAAGGAGAAGGCAGGACCCACACAAAATTAGGGAGGGGCTAAGAAAGGAATTTTTTGGGTGAATAAGAAGTCAAAGGGGATGTTTAAGAAGGAATGCAAAGTATGTAATAGAAGAAAAAAGAAAGGACACCTTGAAAAGGATTATAGAGTGAATATGTTGAAGGAAGCTTTTAAGGGAAAGTGTAACCAAATCCACGAGGAAGGGCATTTCAAAAATCAATGTCCGAAAATGGTGAAGGAAGGATGGAGTTTCCAAGCCTACGCCATTGAGGTTGCCCCTATTTCGAGTGGACCACCCCCAAGAGACCAAGGAAAGACTGCTATGGAAGGTATAACTCTCATTTTAGGGATTAAAATTCGCATTCTATATGACTCCAAAGCGTTGCATTCATTCATACTAGGAATGTGATTAACCCATTAAACCTTCAAACCTAAACTGTCACTTACCCAATAGTGGTTTTAAACCACTATTGAGGGAACGACACACCTTTTCTCAATTTGCAAAGACCTAGTGTTAGACATATGTGAAGCTGATTTCATATGCAATGCGTACATTCTAAATTTCAAGGGGTATGGACTTATTTTGGGTATGGATTGGTTGTCACACTATGGAGCAGTCCTAGACTTCGATAAGAGGGTAGTATGTTTGAAGAGTTGTAAAAGGCAAGACCTAGAATTTGTTGTACACCCTTAAATTTAGCCAAGTTAAGTTATCTATACTCGTTAAGCCTATCATAAGATGAACTTTCATCTGTACCTGTAGTTTGAGAATTCTCTAATATCTTTGAAGAAGTTTTGGGGCTTCCACCCTGAAGGAAGATTGAGTTTAGGATTCATCTGGAGAAGGACAATAGACCAGTTGCTCTACCATTAAGACACATGGCCCCAAAGGAGAAGCGAGGGTTAGATAAGTAGATCTCGTAGCTATAAAGAAAGGTTTCATTTGATGAAGTACCTGGGAATGAGGAGCCCCTGTTGTCTTTGCCACTAAGACAGACAACTCATTAAGGCTCTGTGTTGATTAACAGGGAACTCAACAAGTTGACGAAGAAGAATAGGTATTCCCTATCTAGGATGGATGATTTATTTAATCAACTTGGGGGAGCTAAAGTCTTCTCTTAATTGGACTCGGCAGTTGGATTTCATTAGCTAAGAATTGAGAGGAAAGTAAACCTAAGACTACATTTTGCAACAGATGGATTATATGAATGGGAATTGATGCCTTCTAGATTGACAAATGCCCCCCACATAATTTATAGATTTGATGAGTAGAGTATTTAGGGGATAGATAAATGAATTTGTTGTAGTTTTTGTGGATGACATTTTGGTATTTTCCAAAAGTGAAAAAGGGGATGCAAGTCACTTAATGGAGATATCAGGAACCTTAAGAAGGCACCAATTTATAGCCAAAATTTCAAAATGCCACTTTTGGAAAAGGTAGAGAAATTTCTTAGGCATATTTTTCAAAACATAAGTTAGCGGTAGACCCTGCAAAATTTGAAGCTATTTAAAATTAAAAGACTCTGAAGTATGCCATAGAGATTAGAAGTTTTCTAGCAGGCTATTATAGGAAATTCATTAAATATTTTGCAAAGATAGCAGTTCCTTTAACCCATTTAACCAAAAAGAATTTATTCTTTGCTTGGGATAAGAAATGCACGAAAGTATTCGGGAAGTTAAAGGAGCTATTGACAAGTGCACCAGTACTCGCCATTCCCGATGGAACAAAGCCTTCGATTTATACAGATGCATGCGTCATAAGATTGAGAGCAGTTCCTATGTAAGAAGGAAGATGATAGCTTATGCTAGCAGGCAACTGAAGGACCATGAGAAGAGATACCTGGTGCATGACTTGAAGCTGGCAACCATTGTTTTCCCCTTGAAGCTGTAACGACCCAGAATTTTGAACAAATTAAATTGAAAATATTTAATTAATTTTAAATATTTGAACGATGATTTAATTTGAATCTCGAATATAAACTGGAATTTGGCGATTAAATTTTATAATTTAATCTATTGAAACTGGATAAAAAATTTTGAACATTCAATTTAAAGTTGAAGAAAAATATTTCAAAAGCTTTTGAAATTCGTATTGATAATACTGAAGATAATTGAGAAACTTCAGAATCGAATTTGAATAAATTTGATCAGTTTTGAAATTAATTGTTTGAACCGATATTTAAAAATAGTCATTTTTCAAACAGTCTCGGAATTCGACGAAACCAGTTCCATTAGGTCCGTAATATTGAATTATTACCGGATTTCAATTTTCGTATTTTTCGGAGTTGTTACGTGAACACACGACACAAAACGCGTTGAAATAGAGTCGTATTCAATTTAAATTTAAATTTGGTAAAAATATCAGTTAACATCACCACGATTTTTTTCCTCTGAGCACGTCGAGAAATACGCCAGGAATCACGATAAAAAAAATTTTTGATACCCATACTTGTTCAGTTTTAAACACTCCCTCCCTCTCTCATTCTAATCGAAATTCCCCCCTTCTCGTTTTAAAATCAATGGCCGAAGCCTCTTATATTCAAACGAAAATAAATAAAATCGCGTACTCATTCTTTCTTCATGTTCGAACAAAAATAAATGGGGCTAGGGTTGGTCGTTCGACTCGGGGTCGCGACGAGTGAGGATATCTGTTGGCGGCGGGGATGTAAGGGAACGTGGCTAATGTGAGTTCGCCTTCGTACGGCAATGGTCGGAGGCGACTGGAATTAGGGGGGTTTCGTATGTGCGATGCTAGGAGTAGGCGAAGCAGGTATGTGGTCAAAGTCGAGACAGTGGATGGCGCGTGGGCATGCGAGGTTGAGAGGAGTCTTCGTCGTGGTCGCGGCAGTGTTCTGGGAGACAGGCTCGCGAAGGTGGAGATGATGGCTCGTTTGGAATTTGTCAGCGTGGCGTGCGATTCGTTCGAGCGGCGAGCGAGGTGGAGGAGCTTCGTGAATGGGGTGGCATGATGATGTTGAGGTTGGTCGAGATATTTCTGGCCATGGATAGAGGTTTGCTTGTTTTTATTTTTCTTATAACTTATTAAAACCTAAATCTGTATTTCTTAATTGAATTTGCAGGAAGAAAAAAAAATGTTAAAAACAGTATGGTATTTTACTTTATCTTATTAAAACTATATTTATGTTTATAAATCTGATAAAGCATAGATATATATATATATATATACATTTTTAAAAAGCACTGTTAAGTTTTAAAATCAATATATCAAATGATATTTTAGTTTAAAGAAATAGAAAGGTTAGTTTGGAAATTTAAATAGTTAGTTTTAAATTTAAATTTTTAATCAGATGAAATTGTTGAGAATAATCTGTTAAAAATTAAAAGAAATTGGTTTAAAGTTTAAATCATTGGCAAATTTAAATTTATTAAAAGGAAAAAATTTGTTCAAAATAAAACCACTGGGAAATTTACACTTATCAAGCGAAATAGATTTATTCGGTTTATTTCGAATATTAACAGATTGTATAAATGTTTGATACAAGGTCTAAAACCGTGAAATCAAATCGGAAAAGGAAATGGGATGGCAAATTAAAAGCTAAGGTGAGATTTTTCTCACTCGAATGAAATGGATTTCTACAGTTATTGATTGATGATTGCTATTGGATGTGATATTAGATATAGTAGGATATATCTATATATATAGCAATATATACATATTGGCATATGTATATATTGGATTGATTGATTTTCCGCCTCGTATAGCGGATGAGACCCTATTGCGCCGTTAGTAAGCGGATGATTTTTTATAAAACCCATATACCGCGATATTCCACCTCGAAGTGGAATTGGTATTGTGCTAACATCTGTGGATGCAGGGAAACAGGTTGGAGGGATCCAACTGGATTCCTCACCAGTAATTATTTATTTACAGATATTGATGTATATTCTGTTATCATATTGATATATGATGATTGTTGTTGTGATTGACTAATTGGTGCTGTTGCATCATCGGATTCAAGTTTTGAAGTTTAAAAATAACGACTTTACTTTAAAAGGATTTTTAAAGTGATTTTTGAAAATATACGTTTTATGGAATTTTTGAATTGATTTATAAACGTTAAAATTTTAAAGTTATAAAAGTTATAATTTTTAGTGGAATATGACCAAAGTGTCATTTTTGAAATAAAAATCGATTTATTTATAAAATGGTTTAAGTTGGGATTTTTGAATAACTATAAACGATTTGTATAAAAAGATTTATACAAATTGATATTTATAAATCAAATGTTGGAATTATAAAACGAGTTTTTATAAGTGTTAAAATGAAGTATAAATTGGGTTTCGGCATTTTAATTGAGATTTTTGAACAAGTATGAATGGTTAATAGATGAGATTTATAAATAGTATAAAAGTAGTTCGGTTATGGTTGAAAATAAGGTTATAAATGAAATCTTATAAGTAATAAGATTTAAAATCTGTGAAGTTTAAAAGAACGATTTCTTTTAAAATAAATGAATTGTAAGTTATTAACTTATAAGATGGACCTTTGGTTTATACATTGAGTTATAAATTGAATAGGTCATTAAAGAAGATTTATAAATTGAATTGTTAATAAAGGAGATTTATTAAATTGAAGTTGTTAGAAAATAGAAATAGAATTTATAAACGTTGTTTTATAAATTCGAGATCAATTGAATTTGATAAATTAAATATAGAAGGTTGTTAAAGGAGATATATTCGCGATTTTGGATAGCGAATTATTATTGAAATAAAACGTGTAGAAAATAGTGAAATGTAATTAGTGAAGTATATTCACGATTTTGGACAGTGAATATATTGTTAAGTAAAATGGAAATGGTTTTGGAAAAGTGATATTTGAAATGAAGTTAATTGTTTTAAGCGATGTTTTAAAATATATTGAATATCGAAATCATAGATTTCAACATTTATTGTTGAAATAGACGTTTTCGAGAAATATAAGGAAATGGTGGACTATAACATTGTTGTTATAGTAAATGATTTCCGAAAGGAAATGTTTTATGTAGTATTGGGATTTATATATCTATCTTAAAATCCGAATCCCTATACTAGTGATTTTGAGTCGTCGTAACAATGTTTTACGTAACATTCGTTTTGATTCAAATATTTTCCTTAAAGAATGAATATATACTAAATATTGATTTAAGTATATCGAATATTTTCCAAGTGTTGAAAATAAATAGATTTGTGAAATACTTATTATTAAATAAGTATGGGAATGTTTTCCAAAATGAAATGAAACGTTTTTGAGATTTTATCTTCTTAAAGATAAATTGAAATTGAATATTGAAATCGATTTGAAAATCGAATATCAGTAGATATTTTGAAAATATAAATTCACTATGGAATTTATAAAGGAAAGGGAAACTGTTTAGAAAAATAAACGTTGATTTATTTTTGAAGTGTGGAAATTTTATATCTAGTAAAGATATTTTGGAAGATAAAATATTTGGGAAAATTATTTGGAATCTGATGATGTTGCGCATCTTTATTGATAGTTAAATAACCGACTATCAATAATTACCTTGAATGAGTTTTTGTTGTGATTGGATGAATTTGAATGCCACACTTATTTTTGAATAAATCGCTCACTATTCGGGTTAGCCGAGAAAGGACCATGGGGTCGTATAACCCATTCCGAATATGTGATATGTCGTTATGAATTGCATTCGAAGACCAGTGTTGAAGACCGGATATTTTTGAAAACGGAAGGATTACCGTCGAGTTACTCTACATCGGCTGATCTCCAATTTAGAGGTTTTATCACCCTTAGTGACGGGAAGTCCGGACGTGATTAGAAAATTATCCGGATATGCAAGGGCTTCGTGAGAAGTGCCTTCGGTTCTGTTCGATCCCGGAACAGACTTGTATGGATTGTGTGTCTAACGTTACAATTTGAGATATAAAGCTGATTTCTTTCAAATACATTTCTGTTGGTGGCGGAGAATTTATTCTCTTAGCTTAACACCCTTCTCTGAGACGTACGAGCTTAGAGGTTAAGTAGTTGAAATTCATCAGCGATATATCCCAATTTGGTAACGTGGCATACTGAGTGTTGCTGTGAAATGATCAGTGTTTGATCATTTGTGATATGATCATTTGTTTGATCTTATATCTTTGTGATCATAGGTTGATCATTTGTTTGACCCGAAGCATGGCTTTGTAGAAAGCGTAGCTTTGTGGACGAGACTTCGTCGAGCCTCACACCCCGGAAATGGTCAAAACAGGAAGGATGCGGCAAGGTTCTAGGGAGTAGCGCCCCTTAGTGTATGTCATTCATTCTGGATAAAGGTGGTATCATGGTATGGAGCCTAGATACTTAACCTCTGTGGTTACTGCATTATTATTATTATGTGGTTTGTTGCGAATCGGGGATCCTCGGGAAGATCGGTGACGATCGGGGGATGGCATACGCGTGTCAGTAGTTACCTATTTTTGCAGAGGTAACCCGGCCTTGTGTTGGTAGAGATCCGGTTAGGTTCTCGGGTCGTCTATTCCAGGGACGTACCCATCGTGGCATAGGAAGTTCCTTAGCGTGACCATTTGTTGGAAATCCAAAGAAACAATACGAGCCTTTACGATTTCAATTGTATAACCTGTCTCCTCTGGAGGCAGCTATAGCAGGCATAATATAATGGTACCTATGCTGGCTAAGATTAATATTATACTTTCAAAATGTTTTCTACACTATGCACTAATAATAATATCAAAAATGATTTGATTTTGCGTAGTAAGCATCTTTGACTAACATAAGAAGAAATCTCCTCCAAGTCTGCGTTTGCATTGTATGTGTGGTGGGAGGTCTTATGGTAGTTTCATTTTCCAAAAGCATTTCGAATTGACTTCAAAATTTATCCCGTTTTTGTTTTAAAGAATAAACTGTTTTACGATCTCACACCAGTCTTGCTATATTACAGCATGATAGGGGATTCTCGCTTCGTAGTTTGGTGGCGAACGGGAGACTCTTACCCCTACATGTCCCTGAGAGGGATGGGTTGGTTAGGCAGAGGCCGTGACAGTCGAGAGGCTGGCCGTAAAAGCAAGTTTGGGGTACCATTGTCAGCCACGGTGGGACTGGGATGGTTGCAAAGCCTACCGGTGGTCGCTTACTTCGGTACGTGACAGCGTGGTATCAGAGCATATGGTTAAGCGACAACCCTGCTCTGTTGGGTGTTACTCATTAGAGATAGAGTCAGTAGTACTCTAGAATTAGTTTGAGTGTAATAATAGATATGAGCGCGTATTTGTTATTGAATATAAAATTGTTTTATATTGTGATGGTTGGTTTATTGAGTGGCATATGAACCTTCGTCGGCACAGTCTGCAAAACTGGATCGAAGGGGTTTCTAAACACTTAAATAGAACAATTCGGCACAGTATTGTTTTTGAATAGGGTGAATGAAATAATTTTGCCCAAAACTATTTTTGTATAGAAAAGAAATGTTTTTCTATGAAGTACTATAGTATATGGTTGCATGGTTGCTAGAAGTAATAATATTTAATTATTCTCATTGGAATTGAATAAGAAATTGAAATCGTAACTCCAAAGTTAAGAAATAAATTCACATATAAATGAAATTTGAGAATATAAATTATAATTGTGACTTATAATTTAAAACGGAATTCCAGAGAAGTTTTGGAAATGTTTTGAAAAGAATTTGAAAATTTTGGAGATTTGGAAAGTTAAATCATTTTTGATTTGAAAATGAATTTCAAAGGTTTGAAAAGCATTTTTGGAGGAATGAAAAGCTCTAAACTCTTTTAGGTCGCTGGAAAATAATCCTGATGATGATGGCCACATCATTAGAATTCATTTTCGGGTTTCCAAAAGAGGAATTGCTGCCAAATTGTTTTAAATAGGAGTTGTTTGAAAATTTGGGTTTTGTTTTGGAAATTCAAGGGATAATTTGAATTGTTTTCAAAATAATTTTTGAAAAGTTGAAAAGACTCTGGAATGCTATATAAAGATATTTATGAAATATTATTAAGTTGATAACTTATACAATTTGAATTTTGATAGAATAAATTTAACTTAAAGAATGAAGTTAAATGAATGTAAATACAAGCGAATCAATTTAATGAAAGTGAAATTAAATGTTGAAACTCATTTCAAATTTGTAAGCAAATGAATTGAATTGAATAATTGTAAATGAAAGATGAATTAAAATTCGTATGGAAATTGGAAATCCAGTTTAAAGATAAGTAGAATTAAAATAAATTGAATTGATATCAATTTGAATTAGTAATTGGAACTAATTTAAGATAGTGCAGTTGTAAATGACAGATAATTGATAAATTCAATATTCAGGAGATAAACTGAATCCAAATTAAATTGGAATTGTAAATTGAATTCAAATGAAATTTGAAATGTAAAATTGAATCATAATGGATATATAACTTCAATAATGAACTTAAAGATGATATAAGCAGTTATATTGAAAATTGTATAATAAAATGTGCAAAATGGTTTGAATGCTGTAACTAGATATAATGGCTAGTAGGATATACAGGTATATGAAAGGAATTGGGATTTTGATTTCAAGGATAATTTGAATTGCTCGAAAAAGGTAAGTATTTGAATTATAATATGAGATTTGCTGATTTCTTGTCTAGCCGCTTGGCTTTTTCTTTTCTTTTTGAAATCTGAGTCCGTAGGGACGTTTTGTAGTCGTGCCGTATTAGCCACGCAAAGGAGACGTTGGCGAAATTTTTCGGAAATTTAGGGCGTTAGAAAATTTTTGAGAAAATTTTGGAAGTTTAAATTTGAATTTGAATTCGGATTTGAATTTTGAAGTAAACAATGTTGTTTGAAACCTATTTTTGAAGTTAGAAAATTAGTTGAAATGATAACGAATCTTTAGTAGAAAGATTTGTTTTGGAAAATTTGATAAAATTATTGGATATTAAAAATAGTAGACGAGTTAAGGACTTTTTTTCCTAACTTGTAATTTCGGGACGAAATTCTTTTAAGGAGGGAAGTTTGTAACGACCCAGAATTTTGAACAAATTAAATTGAAAATATTTAATTAATTTTAAATATTTGAACGATGATTTAATTTGAATCCCGAATATAAACTGGAATTTGGCGATTAAATTTTATAATTTAATCTATTGAAACTGGATAAAAAATTTTGAACATTCAATTTAAAGTTGAAGAAAAATATTTCGAAAGCTTTTGAAATTCGTATTGATAATACTGAAGATAATTGAGAAACTTCAGAATCGAATTTGAATAAATTTGATCAGTTTTGAAATTAATTGTTTGAACCGATATTTAAAAATAGTCATTTTTCAAACAGTCTCGGAATTCGACGAAACCAGTTCCATTGGGTCCGTAATATTGAATTATTATCGGATTTCAATTTTCGTATTTTTCGGAGTTGTTACGTGAACACATGACACAAAACGCGTTGAAATAGAGTCGTATTCAATTTAAATTTAAATTTAAATTTGGTAAAAATATCAGTTAACATCACCACGATTTTTTTTCCTCTGAGCACGCCGAGAAATACGCCAGGAATCACAATAAAAAAAAATTGTGATACCCATACTTGTTCAGTTTTAAACACTCCCTCCCTCTCTCATTCTAATCGAAATTCCCCCCTTCTCGTTTTAAAATCAATGGCCGAAGCCTCTTAGATTCAAACGAAAATAAATAAAATCGCGTACTCATTCTTTCTTCACGTTCAAACAAAAATAAATGGGGCTAGGGTTGGTCGTTCGACTCGGGGTCGCGACGAGTGAGGATATCTGTTGGCGGCGGGGATGTAAGGGAACGTGGCTGATGTGGGTTCGCCTTCGTACGGCAATGGTCGGAGGCGACTGGAATTAGGGGGGTTTCGTACGTGCGACGCTAGGAGTAGGCGAAGCAGGTATGTGGTCAAAGTCGAGACAGTGGATGGCGCGTGGGCATGCAAGGTTGAGAGGAGTCTTCGTCGTGGTCGCGGCAGTGTTCTGGGAGACAGGCTCGCGAAGCTGGAGATGATGGCTCGTTTGGAATTTGTCAGCGTGGCGTGCGATTCGTTCGAGCGGCGAGCGAGGTGGAGGAGCTTCGTGAATGGGGTGGCATGATGATGTTGAGGTTGGTCGAGATATTTCTGGCCATGGATAGAGGTTTGCTTGTTTTTATTTTTCTTATAACTTATTAAAACCTAAATCTGTATTTCTTAATTGAATTTGCAGGAAGAAAAAAAAATGTTAAAAACAGTATGGTATTTTACTTTATCTTATTAAAACTATATTTATGTTTATAAATCTGATAAAGCATAGATATATATATATATATACATTTTTAAAAAGCACTGTTAAGTTTTAAAATCAATATATTAAATGATATTTTAGTTTAAAGAAATAGAAAGGTTAGTTTGGAAATTTAAATAGTTAGTTTTAAATTTAAATTTTTAATTAGATGAAATTGTTGAGAATAATCTGTTAAAAATTAAAAGAAATTGGTTTAAAGTTTAAATCATTGGCAAATTTAAATTTATTAAAAGGAAAAAATTTGTTCAAAATAAAACCACTGGGAAATTTACACTTATCAAGCGAAATAGATTTATTCGGTTTATTTCGAATATTAACAGATTGTATAAATGTTTGATACAAGGTCTAAAACCGTGAAATCAAATTGGAAAAGGAAATGGGATGGCAAATTAAAAGCTAAGGTGAGATTTTTCTCACTCGAATGAAATGGATTTCTACAGTTATTGATTGATGATTGCTATTGGATGTGATATTAGATATAGTAGGATATATCTATATATATAGCAATATATACATATTGGCATATGTATATATTGGATTGATTGATTTTCCGCCTCGTATAGCGGATGAGACCCTATTGCGCCGTTAGTAAGCGGATGATTTTTTATAAAACCCATATACCGCGATATTCCACCTCGAAGTGGAATTGGTATTGTGCTAACATCTATGGATGCAGGGAAACAGGTTGGAGGGATCCAACTGGATTCCTCACCAGTAATTATTTATTTACAGATATTGATGTATATTCTATTATCATATTGATATATGATGATTGTTGTTGTGATTGACTAATTGGTGCTGTTGCATCATCGGATTCAAGTTTTGAAGTTTAAAAATAACGACTTTACTTTAAAAGGATTTTTAAAGTGATTTTTGAAAATATACGTTTTATGGAATTTTTGAATTGATTTATAAACGTTAAAATTTTAAAGTTATAAAAGTTATAATTTTTAGTGGAATATAACCAAAGTGTCATTTTTGAAATAAAAATCGATTTATTTATAAAATGGTTTAAGTTGGGATTTTTGAATAACTATAAACGATTTGTATAAAATGATTTATACAAATTGATATTTATAAATCAAATGTTGGAATTATAAAACGAGTTTTTATAAGTGTTAAAATGAAGTATAAATTGGGTTTCGGCATTTTAATTGAGATTTTTGAACAAGTATGAATGGTTAATAGATGAGATTTATAAATAGTATAAAAGTAGTTCGGTTATGGTTGAAAATAAGGTTATAAATGAAATCTTATAAGTAATAAGATTTAAAATCTGTGAAGTTTAAAAGAACGATTTCTTTTAAAATAAATGAATTGTAAGTTATTAACTTATAAGATGGACCTTTGGTTTATACATTGAGTTATAAATTGAATAGGTCATTAAAGAAGATTTATAAATCGAATTGTTAATAAAGGAGATTTATTAAATTGAAGTTGTTAGAAAATAGAAATAGAATTTATAAACGTTATTTTATAAATTCGAGATCAATTGAATTTGATAAATTAAATATAGAAGGTTGTTAAAGGAGATATATTCGCGATTTTGGATAGCGAATTATTATTGAAATAAAACGTGTAGAAAATAGTGAAATGTAATTAGTGAAGTATATTCACGATTTTGGACAGTGAATATATTGTTAAGTAAAATGGAAATGGTTTTGGAAAAGTGATATTTGAAATGAAGTTAATTGTTTTAAGCGATGTTTTAAAATATATTGAATATCGAAATCATAGATTTCAACATTTATTGTTGAAATAGACGTTTTCGAGAAATATAAGGAAATGGTGGACTATAACATTGTTGTTATAGTAAATGATTTCCGAAAGGAAATGTTTTATGTAGTATTGGGATTTATATATCTATCTTAAAATCCGAATCCCTATACTAGTGATTTTGAGTCGTCGTAACGATGTTTTACGTAACATTCGTTTTGATTCAAATATTTTCCTTAAAGAATGAATATATACTAAATATTGATTTAAGTATATCGAATATTTTCCAAGTGTTGAAAATAAATAGATTTGTGAAATACTTATTATTAAATAAGTATGGGAATGTTTTCCAAAATGAAATGAAACGTTTTTGAGATTTTATCTTCTTAAAGATAAATTAAAATTGAATATTGAAATCGATTTGAAAATCGAATATCAGTAGATATTTTGAAAATATAAATTCACTATGGAATTTATAAAGGAAAGGGATTTAGAAAAATAAACGTTGATTTATTTTTGAAGTGTGGAAATTTTATATCTAGTAAAGATATTTTGGAAGATAAAACATTTGGGAAAATTATTTGGAATCTGATGATGTTGCGCATCTTTATTGATACTTAAATAACCGACTATCAATAATTACCTTGAATGAGTTTTTGTTGTGATTGGATGAATTTGAATGCCACACTTATTTTTGAATAAATCGCTCACTATTCGGGTTAGCCAGGAAAAGACCATGGGGTCGTATAACCCATTCCGAATATGTGATACGTCGTTATGAATTGCATTCGAAGACCGGTGTTGAAGACCGGATATTTTTGAAAACGGAAGGATTACCGTCGAGTTACTCTACATCGGCTGATCTCCGATTTAGAGGTTTTATCACCCTTAGTGACGGGAAGTCCGGACGTGATTAGAAAATTATCCGGATATGCAAGGGCTTCATGAGAAGTGCCTTCGGTTCTGTTCGATCCCGGAACAGACTTGTATGGATTGTGTGTCTGACGTTACAATTTGAGATATAAAGCCGATTTCTTTCAAATACATTTCTGTTGGTGGCGGAGAATTTATTCTCTTAGCTTAACACCCTTCTCTGAGACGTACGAGCTCAGAGGTTATGTAGTTGAAATTCATCAGCGATATATCCCAATTTGGTAACGTGGCATACTGAGTGTTGCTGTGAAATGATCAGTGTTTGATCATTTGTGATATGATCATTTGTTTGATCTTATATCTTTGTGATCATAGGTTGATCATTTGTTTGACCCGAAGCATGGCTTTGTAGAAAGCGTAGCTTTGTGGACGAGACTTCGTCGAGCCTCACACCCCGGAAATGGTCAAAACAGGAAGGATGCGGCAAGGTTCTAGGGAGTAGCGCCCCTTAGTGTATGTCATTCCTTCTGGATAAAGGTGGTATCATGGTATGGAGCCCAGATACTTAACCTCTGTGGTTACTGCATTATTATTATTATGTGGTTTGTTGCGAATCGGGGATCCTCGGGAAGATCGGTGACGATCGGGGGATGGCATACGCGTGTCAGTAGTTACCTATTTTTGCAGAGGTAACCCGGCCTTGTGTTGGCAGAGATCCGGTTAGGTTCTCGGGTCGTCTATTCCAGGGACGTACCCATCGTGGCATAGGAAGTTCCTTAGCCTGACCATTTGTTGGAAATCCAAAGAAACAATACGAGCCTTTACGATTTCAATTGTATAACCTGTCTCCTCAGGAGGCAGCTATAGCAGGCATAATATAATGGTACCTTGCTGGCTAAGATTAATATTATACTTTCGAAATGTTTTCTACACTATGCACTAATAATAATATCAAAAATGATTTGATTTTGCGTAGTAAGCATCTTTGACTAACATAAGAAGAAATCTCCTCTAAGTCTGCGTTTGCATTGTATGTGTGGTGGGAGGTCTTATGGTAGTTTCATTTTCCAAAAGCATTTCGAATTAACTTCAAAAATTATCCCGTTTTTGTTTTAAAGAATAAACTGTTTTACGATCTCACACCAGTCACCATGACTGACTCGGAGTTTATTGTTTCCCTTCTAAACTCTGGGTGCCCACAAATTTTCCACATGGGCAGTCTAGAGTTAGGTTATCAGGATATTCTGGAGCTTTGAAGATAAGCTGGATGATGAGACGTAGTATTTGTATCTGATATTATTTATTCCGCTGTGTATTCTGTATGAGGACAAGTTATATAACTGTCCATTGTTGTATATTGACTCTGATGATTGATGTATGTATAAACTGATATAGCTCTTTGTTTTAAAAGACTAGTGTTTATTTATTATATATTGTTCCGCTGCGATGTGTAAGATTCTGATATTGTTTCTGCTTCTGATGTTGTTCTGTTGTTCTTCTTCCTCTTTTCTTCTTTCTCTTCTTTTCTTTTCTTTCTCTTTTCTTCTCTTTTTTCTTCTTCTCTTCTTCTTTCTTCTTCCTTCTTCTTCTGTCTTCTTCTTCTGCCTTTTTCTTCTTTCTTAAACCCTCACTATTGGAGTTTCCGGCACTCGATTGCTCGACAGTCGATAAAGTGAGTATCGATGTCGAATTTTCGAAAGTCGAAAATTCCGGTACGTGATAGCTGTGGAGGCACTATCTTTTGGGAGAAAGGTTTGAGTTGTTTATTGACTATAAATCACTCAAATACCTATTTTCCCAAAGGGACTTAAATCTTAGGCAGTAGAGGTGGATGGAGTTTATAGCATCCTACGACTTTGGGATACAATATAACCCTAGAAAAGGGAATGTCATTGCTGACGCCCTTAGTCGGAGGCATGCTACCTTGGGTCCTATATATGAGTGGAGGCAGTTGGAGTTCCTCTCGAATTTCAACTTCCAACCGCCAACAGGACACACTCAAAACTATTTGGTAGCAGTGGAGATTAGAACAATACTAATGGACCGTATTGAACTTGAGCAAAATAAGGATGAAGAGATAATTGATATTTTGGATAAGCTAAGAAGAGGAGAACAATTTCCCCATGTTAGTAGATATGTAGTTAATGAGAAGGGATGTTTGAGGAGAGATGGACGCCATTGTGTCCCAAAAATTGATAGTATATTAGAGAAAGTGCTTACATAATATAACCATTCATGAATGATTATTCACCCTGGACAAAGTAAGATGTATTGGGATATGTAGCGAATTTTCTATTGGCCACGGATGAAGAAGAAAGTAGCTGGATTTGTTTCTACGTGTTTGAAGTGTCAAAGGATTAAAATCGATCAAGGGAAGCCCAAAGGATTATTATTGCCATTAGAAATCCTGGCTTGGAAATGGGAACACATATCATTGAATTTCATAGATGGGTTGCATAGGAGTCAAAGAAGTAATGAAGCAATTTGGTTCACAGTTGATAGACTCACTAAAAGCGCCCATTTTATTCCCGTTAAGAGCAATAGGACTGCAACATCTTTAGCATGGATTTATCTTAAGGAAGTTGTGCGACCTCATGGAATTCCAATCAGCATCATTAGTGATAGAGAGCCTTCATTTACTAGGGAGTTTTGGTAGAGTTTGCAAACAGCTTTAGGAACATCGTTGAAGCTCAGTACCGCTTACCACCCGTAGATAGATAGACAAATGGAAAGAATGAATATGATCTTGGAGGACTTGCTGAGAGCATGCATCATGGACTTTGGACATTAGAGTAGCACCTACCTTTAGTGGATTTCACTTTTAATAATAGCTATCAATTGACGATTGGTATGGTACCCTTTGAATTGCTTTATAGGAGGCCATACAAATCACCAAATAGTTGGTGAAACCACTAACCAAATTTTACATGGACCAGACCTGATTCGTGAAACTTCAATGAAGGTAGAGTTGATTAGACAGCGAATGAAGGTAGCGTAAGATCATAAGAAATCCTATGTGGATAAGAGAAGGAAAGAATTGGAGTTCAAGGTTGGAGATGTGGTATTTATCAAAGTCTCCCCTCTTAGGAAGGTCATGGGATTCGAAAAATCAAGAATGTTGGCACCAAGATTTGTTGGGCCTTTCCGAGTTATGGAGAGAATAGGAAGACTGGCTTACTATATAGAGTTATACGATAGACTAGCAGGAGTCCATGATTTTTTTTCATGTTTCAAACTTAAGGAAATGCCTTCATGACACAACTATTGTGATAGAGCTGGATCAATTATGGGATATTGAGACAGAGATGATAGCATTTATGCCACCGCACGTATTGTGTAGCATGGAACTAAGAAGCTTCGCAATAAAGAAATTAGGTTGGTTTGAGTATAATGGAAAGATAACCTGATAGAAAGCACATGGGAAACTGAAGAGAAGATGAGGATCACTCACCTAAGCTTTTCGCTAGTAACGTTTTTTTCTCCAAAATTAGATTTTTCTTCCATTGTTACTAGATTGAATGGTAGGAGATGGTTGCTACACTTTGTACCGTCACTTTGCACTCATGTAAAAAATTTCAACCATATTTAGGGTGTTTTTGCACATATATCTATATGCCACATTCATACAATCACGCTAGGATTGAGCTCATTAATAGTATGTCTGTAATACATAATCATAGTGCACTACTAGTTGAATAAATGGATGTGTAGATAACTTGGTTGTATAACATGGATGTTTAGTGCACGTTACATTGTTTGCCCCTTGGAAAAGATTTCAGGGATGAAATCCTTTTAAAGGGGGAAGAAAGTAACACCCCGTAAAATCAACCATAAGATAAATTAGATAAATTAAATTAAATTAAATAAGATAAGGGTAAAAATGAAAATTTTACAAAAGTTGGAATTTGACCATGCAAGTTGTGCCATTGCGTTTGTGGCGAAATTCTGATGAATTTCCATATATAATATGTTGAAAAAGGAGCTCAAACGGAAATGTTATGGACGTTTGAAATTTCAGGTTTAAAATAATTTAAATAGAATTCAAATTCAAATGGATAATTAATTTTGAAATTTGAAATTCAATAATTAATAATAGAAAAACTTGGGGATTAAGGTAACGTTAAAGCTAACATTAACATTAAAATTCAATTAAGGATTATAATAAATCAAACAACAGCAAAAATCAAGCGTTCCCAAAATAAGGGAAGAGGTTGACCCCTGACCTTGACTGGTTGACCGCCACCGATCGACCGGTGGTAAGGGCGGTCGACCACTTCATGTGTAATGGCAGCTAGGGTTTTGCAATTTTGAATGTTTTAGATTTAATTATTTCAATCCGACGGTTCTAGTGCTTTCTTACCACTATAAATAAGACCTTAGACCCCTCACTTCTATTCACATAATAATTTATTAAATTAACGAAGCTTTGTTAGTTCATCTCTTCCAAGATTCAGATAACTTCATTAGGGTTTCAAGTAAGAAATCCTATAGATTTATCTTTGTTTATTGTTTATTTTTTATCCAACTTCTTCTCGTCCAATCATATAATTTTCTGAATCTAACGTATATATAAATCCCTTGCTGTGTATATATCGAAAAGAAGAGATCTTATAGAGGTTGTCAAAAGCGTGTCAAATCCAAAGGAGGCGAAGCTAAGTTTATACTGTGAGTGGAAATCTTAGATTTTCTATTTTAGTAATTGATTACTATAATTTGGGTTTTGTAACAACCCATGATTTTGAGAAGAAATTAAGATTTATAATTGAGATTTAATCAGTTATAACGGGAATAACAATTGTTTTGTGTAGTGGAGTAAACGAAATTTATGGAAAATAAATTCTATAAAAATCTCATAATATTATGTAATTACTTAAGAAATGAAAATATAATTTCTATTCGAGAATTTGACATTGAATTATATTAAGTCAAATTAGAAGAAGTAGAAAATAAGAGAAGAAGAAATTAACAACACTAACAATCACCGAACGGAGGATAATACTGGAAATCTAGCACCAGGTTCCTCCACTCAACAGGAAGTTGTAACCAATGGGGAGCTTAACCAGGCGTTTAACGAACTTAACCAAAAAATGGCCGATAGCCAAAAGGATCTCATGAATAAGACCGATACTTTGCTAGCAGTGTAGTCACTAGGAGCTCCAAGAGCTAGACAAGAAACTATGGCTGCTATGGAACAAAAGAATTCCTCTATTTCAGGCCTGAACAAGAGGAACTGTAATCAAAAGCAGAAGGAGGTTGTTGATAGAGCTCCAGGAGTCATAATAGAAGGCAACAGAAGTACTCCTCCCACTGGAAAACAGCCTGCTGCAAGCCCAAATTTGGGAGTGAATGCTCCCCAAGAGAATATTGCAATGCTTGTCTCCAAATCAGAGGATGACCTGAAACTTGATGCAGGTGGATTGGAACTAAATACTAATATAAACAGGCAAAATGTCGGTAATGAAGTTCAAGCTATCACAGTAAGACCAACCACGTGCCAATGGAACTCTGCATGAGCGGTTCTTCTGGAGAATGGAAAACCTAGGTTTCAGCTGCCAAGCCGAGAACGTTTGCAGAGTCAAACACTCGGTATACCCTTGTTGGTCTTCTTATAAACTACTGCACCAGCGAGGAATACATCGCTGCATGGTCAAACAGTTGGTAGAGGAGAATAAAGGCAGGAAGAATAAAGACTAGGGTTATGCACCTAGCCAAACTCAGTCATGAAAAACGTTTTAAGAGAAGAATGTCCTAAGAAGTTCACTATGCCAATTATGCCATCGTACAATGGAACACCGGATCCTAAACAACATTTTTACAAATATGAGTGGCATATGAATGGAGCTAGAGCTACGGATGTTGTTCATTGCATATGATTTCCTATCTTCTTAGAAGGAGTCACTACCATGTGGTTTGCTAGACTTCCGCCGAGATCCAATTCTACCTTTGACGAATTGGCAAGAATGTTTGTGGAATAGTTCAGACTCCATACTGCACGACCACAAGATGTGATGTCCTTATCTGGTTCTTCCAAGGTCCTAATGTGTCACAAAAATCTTTCTTGAATCGATTTAACATTGTAGTCACGAAGGTAAGCAATACCAAGGAAGATATGATTTTCATCGCTTTGGTCTAGCAATCCATCCCTTTGATAAATGGATTAAAATGAAATAACCGACTACCATGGAAGAATTTTATCGAAAGGCAAATCAGTTCCTACAGTTTGTAAAAAGTAAGTATGATCGTAAGTAAAAATACTGATCAACAACCGAAGGAAATGGTCCAGAGTAATGTCGTGGCTAATTAGGATGGCGACGACTCTGAAAATGCCACCGGAAACCCTGGAAACCAAAAGACGAGGAACCAATACTCTGGTGATGGGCATAACGAGAATGCGAAATGCCTAAGGAAATTTGGACCAGAGGACTATAAGCCATTGACAAATAGTCTGTAGAATATCTATCTTGCTACTTAGGGAACTGAGTGCTAAAACAAACCTCCCTGGAAGGAAGCCTTGGAGCAACAGAAACAATTGGCAAAGTACTGTCGCTTCAACGAGACACATGGGCATAACACTAATGAATGCCGATATCTGAAGGACATGATTGAGGAGTTGATAAGGAACAACAAACTCCAGCTATACGAAAAGAATCTGCATAATGGCCAGGGAGCCACGAAACCACAAAGTTCAACTGCTCAAGGGAAATTGCTTGGGCCCAGCAGAGAGGGACCCCGGCTAATTGACGGAAGACTAGTTACTATTTTAGCAGTCCAAGAATGAAGCGACATCTGAACGCGATGCAACGTTGCTCGGCTCTATCTATGTATTTCCTATCTTCGCAAAAAAGTCATCCAGGGACACTGGGGCATTGTAAATGTGACTCCCCGGCTCCAGTGACCGAAATATCAGAGGGACTTTACAGTTCGATAGCTCGGATCAATGGGCACTAAAGGAGCGTTCTCTCGTATATACTACTTTGGATCAACATGGATAAGTTTAAAATAAATGAACATCTATGAAATGATACTTATCTCATCTAGACACGATGTAGTATACACGAGTTTAGGGAATTTGTATCTAAATCAATATCAGAACACAATATATATTGGTTTCACAAAACAGCGGACCAAAAAGATAGATATATATATACATATACATAGGTACAAACATACGTCAGACTATCATCATATATCTACAACTAAGTCATCAGGCATACTATACATAGCTGCCCCAAAAATGACGTCCTAATACATACATAGACAAATATATACAAAGGACATACGACATGACTACACAAAATCAACTTAGCATAATTCAACGGACTCTAAATGTATCTCCCTAACATCTCTTCTCCAGATGACTCTAACAGTTCCTTTGAGGCATGTAGCAAGTGTGCGTCCGTGAAGCTCTAAATCTACAACTACCTTAAATTTTTATATTGTATACTAGTTGCTGTCCATCTCAATGTCGTATGAAATCACCTCAAAACGTGAAAAGATAATCATCATGAAAAGCCTCGGTCTGACTCGAGGAGTTGTCAAAAACAAAACCTTGAGTCAGGCTATAAATCCAGCTGTAAGTATAATAGTGTAACAATGATTCATATAAATTGTGGATTTGGGTTATATATGTGATATTAAAATAAATAAATATGTCACACACTCCATAATCTAAACCTGCCCACATCCTGTTAAATTATTTCAATTCAAATACATGTGTCATGGCACTATTTAAAGTGAATCATAGCTGCAACTCTAATCAACCGGGATATCACATCCTATTCATTTATAAGTTGCATTCATTATTAAATAGACATTTCATTGTCAAGTTATTCATATACGAGGTCTGGAATTACTAGTGAATCCTATTCATTATTCACTCTTACCGGACTCTGTATCAAACCGATATCACGGCCTTTTTCATCCGTATATATTTCGATCAGAAATTGTAGGTGCCCCCACATGATCTATTAGTTGCATTATCTTTTCATGTTCACCGTTGGTGCTCACCCCGTTGTGCTGTAATTTTCATCCTTGTTTCACCATATATCCATTAATGAGATTACTCTCATTCTACCTTGCTTCCCGTTTGCACTGCGCTTGTCACCGTGGTTGTGTCCCGCAATAGATCGTTTGGACAATAAGTGACAAGGGACTAGGTCGTCACGATTCAGGGAGCGACCCCGAATCTGTCCGCTAGGATGGATTCTAGCGTCTAGTATTCTCACCTTGTCTCGTTTACTTCATCAGTTAAATTCATTCAAATTCTTTTGTATTTAACTTCCCAATATACCATTTATCCCCAAAATGGTATCGTGTTCTATTTTATATCACATATAGATATCGTGTTCATGCAACATAGCATTGACCTACAATATATAGCATCAAATAAATAATGAACATTCATAAACTTAACATGTAAACATGACTTGGAAGAATTTCATCGAATTTGAATTTAAATTATAATAAAATGCACGTTTCAAATTTAGACTTGATTTTTGATGATGTCATTTTAATTTAATTTATAGAATTTTTCCATAATTTTTAATTCGGAAAATAAAATAATTTCGGTTGACGCGTTTTGTGCCAAACGCCGATTCTTTTGAAATTTTACAAAATAAGTTAACCGGTCTATTTTATTGTTGTTTTGTGATCACGTAACGTTGTCGTGCGTGATCGTATTTTTATTTCTGTTGTTCGCGGTCCATACACGAACGAAATATTACGTAGCGTTGTACACTAGAACTTTTTGGTCATGGTCACATCTCTACCACCTCCAATGACCTAACCGAGACCATTGTCGTGTTCGGCTACGCAATACGGTCCTGCTGGTACATACCGTTTTGGCTGTAACGCTCCCATTCCCCATACGGACGCGGACTTAACGGTGTCATTTCTGATCACCACAGGATCCGTCGGCCAGGCAAAACCTAGTCGATTGATCTGTCTCACTTTCCTCTACATATTTCCTTTTGGTTGCATGATCAAAATCATCATAGATTTTGAGTTATTAATAATTGAAGTTTTAAAACAAAACTTGTTTTATAAAGTTTGCATGGATAGTGTTCATTATATTACAAAACAAGCATGCACATTCATTTTACTATAGACTAAAGCAAGCATGTTCATAATATTATAAAGCATGCATGTCTCATGTAATGTAGTTTTTGACATAAATTAAAATTTATTATTAAAAGTAAGTATATAAAGATTCAAACTTGGACTCAAATTTAAGTACACTAGCTTTTACTCAAAATCAAATGTGTACATATTTTATACAATGTTTTGCAACTCATATACCTTTAATATTTATTATACTCATTACTCACTTCACTTTGAATCATAAGTCTAGTTATCATATATGTTTCACCTAGGTATAGAAATATATTTAATATATATAAGTGGACACATAATTATATCTTCTATTCACAGTTATGCTTTGCTCCAACCCAAAATAAGTGGATGCATGAAATGTTACATACATACGTATAAATATAAACCAAACTCTGATGGGTAGTTTTCTTAGATATAAGCAACGAAGGAAGTGGACACTAAAGCTTTGCATTAAAGTTACGAAAGTATACTCCCAAAAATAAAATATATACATATTTATTCAGTGATTTTGTTAATAACAATCCAATTGTTATATACAGAGAATGGAACAAAACAATTAACAATAACAGAAGTATATTCGCTAAAAGTATTTTAAAAGGAAAGCACACTCACGTTTTGCTTTGCAGTTCATATTCAAGAACGTCGTATACTTAAACTATTTTTTTATTTAGTCAAGAAAAAAAAGAACCTATGGGTTAATGTTGAAATGGAACAGTGAAATATATATGTGCACTGACATTAACTTGAACAGGAGATGGAACTAAAGCACGTACACAGAAGAAAAGGAAAAAAAATATACTCACATTGATTTTCGCAGTCTGATGAAAATGAAAAGGGATAGAATAGTGTGAGTTTTCTTGTGTTAGGATGCGGTGCTTGTATAGGTAGAGAGAGATTCACCTCAAGAAAAAGTTAAACGTATAAGTTAATTTATAATCATGAAAGAGATAAGTATGCAGAGGTGAGGTCGAATGAAAATAAAGCCATTTATTTTATTTTTTAGTAAATAATTTTATGCCCCTCAAATAAAATTTCACACCCTTAACCGCGATGTTGCCCTACTGCAATTTGGTCTCCAATTACAATTCCACTCGTGGCGTTTTACTCCAAAATTTATTTTATATCCATAATGATTTTTTTTAATTTTATTTATTTACTTATTTAATTTTTAATTTTAATTTTTATTTTTTTAAACAAATTTTATTGCTATAGTAGCGGGATGTTACAGACTTCCCTCCTTAAAGAAATTGCGTCCTCGTAATTTACTAGAGAGTACTGTATGATATTCGTATATTAAAAATCATCCTATCAACTAATAAAATCCTAACATCCATGACTCGATGAATATATAAATACATACCTAATGGATTTCAATTAACTCAGGATGTGATTTTCTAATTTTCTCCTCCGTTTCCCAAGTGCAGTTTTTGGGATTATCTGACCATTGAACTTTGACTAGTGGAACTTGCTTATTTCTTAACTGCTTCATCTTTGAATCCACTATTCTGGCTGGCTCAACGATGAAAGTCAAGTTCGGTTCAATTTCTAGTTCCTCTAGCTGCTTTGGTTCTATAATAATATCGGAATCTCATAGACATTTGCTTAATTAGGATACGTGGAGCACGTTATAAACTCCGGATAGATATGCAGGTAATTCAACTCGATAAGCAAGGCTTCCGATACGCTCAATAACTGGATAAGGTCCAATATACCTTGGAGCTAATTTTCTTGCTTTGCCAAACCTTGCAACTCCTTTTACTGGGGATACCTTTATAAAAACATAATCTCCGATCACGAATTCCAGATCCTTTCTACATTGGTCAGCATAGCTCTTCTGTCGTGATTGAGCAATCTTCATACGATCTCTGATAAGCTCGATCTTCTCAATCGTTTCTCGAACTATATCTGGTCCTAGTATAACTCTGCCTCCAGTTCTAACCAACAGGCTGGAGAACAACACGGTCTTCCATACAAAGCTTCAAATGGTGCCATACCAATACTGGATTGGAAACTATTATTCTAGGAGAATTCAATCAAATGAAGATATTCTTCCCATGAACCCCCGAACTCTAAGATACATATCCTGAGTAGATCTTCTACAACTAGATTTACTCTTTCAGTTTATTCATCCGCCTGAGGATGGTATGCTATGCTAAAATTGAGTTGTACACCTAAGACTGGATGCAAGCTTTGCTAGAATTGACTAGTAAATATTGGATCACGATAGCATACTATATTCTTTGAAATTCCATGCAATCGTACAATATGTTTCAGGAATAGTCTGACTAAATTTTCTGCAGTTCTATTCATTCTAACAGGAACGAAATGGGCACTTTTAGTGAGTCTATCAACTATCACTCATATACTTTCATTTCCTGACCTCGATCTGGGAAGTCCATCAATGAAATCCATGGAAATTTGTTCCTATTTCCATTGAGGAACTTCGAGAGGTAATAAAAGTCCACTGGGCTTTTGATGCTCGCCCTTTACTAACTGACACGTAACACATCGTTTCACATATTCACCGATGTCCTTCTTCATGCCTTCCCAATAGTACATCCGCTTCATATCATTATACATCTTTGTACCACCAGGATGTATAGAAAATAAAGATCGATGACATTCGTCTAGAACTTCTTTTCTCAAATCGGCTGTGTTAGGAACATACAGTCTTCCTTTAAATTTCAGGTTCCCCTTCAAGTCTAACTCGAACTTGCTGAGATCTTCTGATGCATTACCATTCTTCAATTAATTAATTTGATCTGCCAGGATTAGGTCATTTCTTTGATTAGCTTGAATTCGATCAAGTAAACTCGGTCGAATATCCAGACTTGCCAACATGGCTGTTGTTTCTTCCACTCTTCTGAGCTGGAGGTTATAAGAAGATAACACTTCTAATTCTTTCCATTATACCAACATCATTGATACTACGACCTGGTGTTTTTGGCTGAGAGCATTTGCCACCTTATTGCCCTTACCTGGCGTATACTGAATTTCTAGGTCATACGCAGCTAGAAATTCCAACCATCGTTGTTGTCACATATCCAAGTCTTTTTGAGAGAATAAATATTTTAACGATTTGTGGTCTATGTATAAAACCAACCTTTCTCCCAATAGATAATGTCGCCAAAGTTTCAAGGCAAATACGACGGCTGCTAACTCAAGATCATGAGTTGCATACTTTACTTCGTGAGGCCTGAGCTGTCTAGATGCATAGGCTACAACTCTGTCTCGTTGCATTAATACTGCACCAAGCCTTGTTCCACAGGCATCTGTGTATACTACCAGATCCTAATTTCCTTTCGAAACTATTAATATTGGAGCGTTAGAAAGTAATTCTTTCAATTTTTGGTAAGCCCCTTCACATTTATCTGACTAGATAAATTTAACTCCTTTCTTCGTTAAATTAGTTAGTGGAGCTGAAATCTTGGAAAAATCTTTTATAAATCATCCATACTATACTGCTAAAGCCAAGAAACTTCTGATTTTGGTTATTGATTCGGGTCGCTTCCACTTTTGAATAGCTTCGACCTTAGCTGGGTCGATTGAAATTCCTTTCTCCCAGACAATATGTCCCAAAATTTTCACTTTCTTCTGCCAGAAGTGACATTTTGAAAATTTCGTTTTAAGTTGGTGCTCTCTTAATGTTTCTAACACCAATTTCAAATGAATCACATGGTCTTCTTCTATCTTTGAGTAGACGAGGATATCACCAATAAAAACTAGGACAAACTTTTCCAAATAGTTTCTGAAAACTCGATTCATCAAATCAACAAAATAAGCTGGAGCATTCGTTAATCCGAATGGCATTACTAACCATTTGTAGGATCCGTATCTAGTTCGAAATGTTGTTAGTGGAATACTGTCCTCTGCAACTCTTAGTTGATGAATGCCCATGGCCAGATCTAATTGTGAAAAGACCTTTGCACCACTTAGTTGATCAAATAGATCATCAATCCTTAACAGTGGATATTTATTCTTAATAGTAAGGTACTTCAATTTTGTGTAATCTATACAGGGTCGGAGAGATCCATCTGTCTTTTTAACAAATAAAGTCGATGCTCCCGAAGGAGAACTACTCGTTCTGATGAATTTTTTTTGCTCAAGATCTTCTATTTGAGATCTTAATTCTTTTATCTCACTAAGGCACATTCGATTAGGAGGTCTACTAAAAGGTTGAGTTCCAGGTTTCAAATATATCCTGAACTCAACTGCTTGATGTGGTGGTAGACCAGTAACTTGTTCAAAGATATCACAAAAATCTCAAACTACTAGAATCTGTCCTATTTCATCTTCTTTAGATTCCAAAGCAAATAAAGAATAACCTGAACTGGCATTTGCTCTTTCTAGAGCTATAAGGATTCGCTTGGGGTAATCGGGATGTTGGAGAGTGTTTACTCATTCCGAATAATATAATTGAGCTTGGTAGTGTTCGAGCCAGTCCATTTCCAAAATAACTCCATAACTCAGCGAATCCATAATAAATAAATCACATGAGAAAGAATACCAAGATAAGCAAATTACAACTCCACTACATTTCATCTCCAAGGTAACGCATCCTCCAACAGGATTGGCGACCCTAAGAGAATTGCTAAGAGAAGAAACATCCAATTTTAACTTTTCTACTATTCCTTTCGATATAAATGATGTGATGCATCTGTATCGAAAAGAATTCTAATATATAATCCATGCCATAAAATAGTACCTTCTAGGATCGAAGCTTGTTTTCCCTCATTTGGTTTCATTGAACTGGGACCATCTAGTGCGAACATTTTCCCTTGAGTCTGCTTCTTCGGCTTTGTGCATTATCTCGCTATATGCCCCATTTCATTGCAATTGTAGCATTTCTTTATAGGACCTTGACCTATATTTCTACATTCATTAGCATAATTACCCTTCCTTACACACGAGTAACATTCCACTTGTGTTTTAGCTTGTTGCCTTTTCTGGTCCTCTTGCTTAGGTTGGAATGGTCGCTTATCCTTTCGAAATTTTGCATTCTTCTTCGAGAAGAATGGCCTCTTCCTTTGTTGCTGGCTTTTCTAAGTAGGTTGACTTTCAAAAACCAAATCTCACTCTCGTACCTTTTCAAATCTTACAGCCATATCCACAATCTCCTCAAACGGAAATCTGAGTTAAGTGAGTAATTTATCTCTCAGTTCATTATTTAGATCAAGCATAAACTTCTCATTCTTTTCCAATGTGGTGCTAATGAGTGCTGGTCCATATTTTGATAGTGCACTAAACTCATTGACATACTCAGTTACAAATAAATTTTTCTAAGTAAGATCAATAAATTTCCGAAGGAGTGCCGCTCTCTCTGCTTCAGGTAGAAAATGGACTTTGAAAAAATCTTTGAATTCTTGCTAAGGTATGTCTTCCTCTAGAGTTGCACCATTTATGGCTTCATACCAATCTAAGGCACCTCCTTGTAACTATCGAGATGCTAACCTTCTCTTGTCCTGATCAGACAGGTTCAGATCTTCGAAGATTCTTTCGCATGTTCTCAGCCATGCATGAACTCCCATTATGCCTTCATTTCTCAAGAAGGGTTTACCACCTAAACTTGAGTAGTCTTTGCAGAGCTTGGTAAACTCTGATCCAGGATTTTGTTTATTGTCTCTGAGCATTCCCATATCTTGAACATACTTCATGACTTCGACCCATTGATCCATAGTTAAAAGTACATTTTGATTGCTTGATTGACCATTTGGTGACTCAACTGTCGAGGCTGTTCCAGGTTTACCTGGTCCGACCATTTTCTGATAAAGAATATTTGTCATTTTATTATTTAACAAAATTTCACTAACAATTAGGTATGTAATACAAATACGTATCAAGTATTATCCTAATGTTTTCCCTTTAAAACATTCATTAGAACTGGTCTATCACCTATACGAGTTGATCCCAATTCCCATGGGTTTTACTGACTGGGTAACAAACTAAGTCCATCTCCTTTATAGTCAAATGTGTTCTGATTGCTAATTTATACAAATTCTTTTGAATCCTCGCTCTGATACCACGCTGTGACGCCCCGGCTCCAGTGACCGAAAAATATCAGAGGGAGTTTACCGTCCGAAAGCTTGGATCAAAGGGCACTATAGGAGCGATCTCTCGTATACACTACTTTGGATCAACATGGATACGTCTAAAATACCTGCACATCTCTGAAATGATACATATCTCATCTCGACACGATGTAGTATACATGAGTTCAGTGAATTTGTATCTAAATCACATATCAGAACACAATATATAATGGTTTCACAAAATAGTGGACCAAAAAGATAGATATACATACATATATATATATATATATGTTAGTCCATGAGTTGATGGTTTTGATGACAACAACCTTAGAATAAGATTATAAAATGTAAATACTAACATTATAGTTTAGATATATATGTATATGCAGGATTTAACCATGTAGGTACAAAGAATGAAGACTGTACAGTATAGAGATTCAAGATATCAAGATTGAAGACTCATGAGTATCAAGAATATCAAGATTATCAAGAGTTCAAGATTTCAAGATAAGTATTGAGTCTAGAATTATGTTAAAACTTCATAATAGCACTGAAATCATCACTCTATTTTTCTTTTGGGATGGAACCCATTTCTACCTTTTTAGTGGCTTACAAACCCACGACAAGTAGCTTACAAACCTACGACAAGTGGCTTACAAACCCACGAACATCCTGGTTTTGTACAAGTTCTCGAGTCCTGATGTGATGAGATATTCTGCAGGAAGAAGCTTGCAAAACTACTTCAAAATGATTTTCAAACCTACTTCAGAATGATTTTCAAAACTGCTTTTCAAAATGTTTTAGCCTTAAAAATTATCTTTTCAAATGATTTTCAAAAAGGTGTTTTAGCCTTAAAATATTCTTTGTTTTTGTTTTTAATAAACTCTTGTTTTAAACTTCGTTTGTTTTAAACTACCTTTTAATTATAATATATTTATACTTAGATTTAAATATAAAATTATAGTAAAATTATATTTATATTATTCTCTATATTTATCTATGTATTTTATCTATAGTTAAGTATATTTATAAAGTTTAAATAGTTTTTAATATAAGATAAAGGTTATTTTCAAAGAAAATCAAATCTTCAAAAAATATTTTGGGATGCGACATGCCCTAGTACCCCATGTCGACATAGTGACAGTTAGATTCAAAAATTTGAATTTCAAAAGAAGTGTCTATTCGCCATAACCTTTCACGAATGGACATGGTTGTTGTTCTTCTATAAATAGGGGTTAGTTTCAACGAATTTCGTATCAGATTTTCTGGTTTTTCACTTCTCTTCTTCTTCCACATTTTCTTATTCAAAATTCTATCATCACTCTGCCGAAATCAACATTGAATCTAACTAGATCATCTCTGGTTTGATTCTTTATCACTATCTCAACAAGATCCCAGTGCTATTCAAAGTTATAGGCTTCTTTGTAATCTATCTAGCGAGAAAAGGTGTGATTGTAGCCTTGGAAATCAATCAAGCGAGAAAAGGTGTGATTGTAGCCTTGAGAAATCAATTGGGTGAACTTGTTTCCCGGAAATCAAGTATCTCTACCCAGAGGATTATGATTCTGGAGGGTGTACCTCGTAGCCTTGAAACCGAGGGTTGTAATTGTTGAATTGCTTTTGAAAGGAAATATGTACTTAGTTGTGCGGGACTGGATGTAAGGTAACTCCAAACTAGTAT
This sequence comes from Allium fistulosum, assembly GCA_030737815.1. NCBI lineage: Eukaryota > Viridiplantae > Streptophyta > Magnoliopsida > Asparagales > Amaryllidaceae > Allium > Allium fistulosum. The sequence continues at coordinate 1,262,870,654 of CM060901.1, forward strand.
AAAATCCGGTGTGTTCTTTCCTTTACTGCATTTACTTTATTTCTACATCTGTGTTTGATTCTGTGATTATATCTATGTCTGAATATTGCATGCATTTATGTACAAATCAACAGTAACTCAAAAAGATTTAGTAATTTCTTATAATCACTATTCACCCCCCTCTAGTGTTCATTCTAGCCTTAAGATCCATATTTCGCATTCCTCACATTTGGTATCAGAGCAAGGTTTTCAAAAGTTTCATAATCTGATTTTTGAAAAAGTTTTTTTTTAAAATGGCTATGTTTAAGAAATTTGTTAATGCATTTTTAAGAATATTCAGATCATTATTGTCTCTTGAGTCTGCATATAATCAATATTCAAATACAAGTTGTCTACTAAGATTGTTTGATGTACAGGAATCATGCTTTATGGGAGTTGAGGAATCAATCCAGAACAAACAAACTGTGCAGATCAAAAAGAACAAATGGATACTCGATAGTGGATGTTCTAGACACATGACTGGGAATCTAGATATGCTGAATGATATAATATACAAAGACGGAGGACTGGTTAACTTTGGAGACAACTCAAAAGGTTATGTGATCGGCATCGGCAAAGTCGGTAACTCTGAAACTCCTATTATTACTAATGTTTTGCTAGTTAAGAATCTAAAACACAATCTGCTAAGTATAAGTCCACTATGTGATAAAGGATATAAAATTAAATTTGAAAAAGATAAGTGTCACATTGAAGATAATAATTCAACCATAATATTTGAGGGAATTAGGAAAAAGAATATTTATATTCTTAGTATGAAAATTTCAAATGATAACTTGTCTTTTAGCAAATGCAAGTGACCCTTGGATTTGGCATAAGAGATTTGGGCATTTGACTTTCAAATTCTTATCTAGACTGTCAAAACATGATCTAGTAAGAGGCCTCCCTAAAATGAATTTTAAAGTAGATAGTCTATGTGATGCATGTCAACTAGGAAAACTTAGAAAAAGTTCCATTAAATTAAAAAATATAATTTCTACTTCAAAACCTCTTGAATTACTTCATATTGATCTATTTGGTCCATCTCAAATTCTATCAATAAATAATAGTAAATATGTTTTTGTAATTATAGATGATTATTCTAGATTTACATGGACAATATTTTTAAAACATAAAAGTGATACTTTTGTATATTTTAAGAATTTTTCAAAAAGGGTTCAAAATCAACTTTCTCAAAAAATTATAACCATCCGTAGTGATCACGGTGGTGAATTTGAAAATGAAAAGTTTGAAGAATTCTGCAATAAAAAGGGAATAATTCATAACTTTTCATTTCCAAGAACTCCACAACAAAACGGAGTAGTAGAATGTAAAAATAGGACGATTCAAGAGTGTGCGAGAACTATGCTTTCTGATAGTAATTTACCAAAGTACTTTTGGGCAGAAGCAGTTGCTACCGCCTGTTATATTTTAAATAGAATTTTAATTAGACCTTTAACTGATAAGGCATCTTATGAACTTATTTTCTCAAAGAAACCTAAGGTATCTTATTTGAGAATTTTTGGAAGTAAATGTTTTATTTTAAATACAAAAGATAACTTAGATAAATTTGATCCTAAATCTGACAAAGTTATCTTTATTGGATACTCTAATAGAAGTAAAGCATATAGAGTATTTAATTTAAGAACTAATACCATCGAAGAAACAATGCATGTTTCATTTGATGAAAATTTCAAAATTTTTGAAGAAATAAATGATGAAGAGGATTTAATCACTCAAAACCAAGAGCCAACTGAAACTAATAATGAATTAAATCATCCTAATAAAAGGATTAAACTTTTAAAAGATCACCTATAGAAAATATACTTGGAGATATGCAATCTGTTGTTAAAGTTAGAAACCAACTAAGTCAAATGAGTAATGTAGCTTTTATATCAACTATTGACCCCAAAAATCCAGAAGAAGCATCAACTGATGATCCATGGATTTTGGCTATGCAAGAAGAATTAAATCAATTCACTAGAAATGATGTTTGGGAACTTGTTCCAAGACCTGAAAATAAAACAATAATTGGAACTAAATGGGTTTATAAAAATAAAATGAATGAACAAGGAGAGGTAGTTAGAAATAAAGCTCGGTTAGTCGCTCAAGGTTATTGTCAAGAAGAAGGAATAGATTTTGATGAAACCTTTGCCCCCGTAAGATTAGAAGCCATTAGGATTCTACTTGCTTTCGCAAATCATAATAATTTCAAATTATTTCAAATGGATGTTAAAAGTGCATTTTTAAATGGTTTTGTAAAAGAAGAAGTATTTGTTAAACAACCACCACTTTTTGAAAATGATAAATTTCCAAATCATGTTTACAAACTTAAGAAAGCTCTATATGGTCCAAAGCAAGCTCCTAGAGCATGGTATGATAGACTAAGATCTTACTTGTTACAATCAAATTTTGAAATAGGTAAAGTAGATAATACTCTTTTTATTAAAAGAAATAAAAATGATATTCAACTAGTACAAGCCTATGTAGATGATATCATTTTTGGATCAACTAATTTTGAAATGAATAAAGAATTTTCTGAAATAATGACAAAAGAGTTTGAGATGAGTCATATGGGTGAATTAAACTTCTTTTTAGGATTACAAATAAACCAATTAGATAATGGTATCTTTATTAGTCAAGAAAAATATGCTAAAGACCTAGTTAGTAAATTTGGTTTGACTACTGCGAGTGGAAAACCCACTCCCATGGCAACCAATGAGTACCTTAGTAAAGAAGATCTCTCGAAAGATGTAGATCAAAAATTATATCGAGGAATGATTGGATCACTACTCTATATCACTGCGAGTAGACCTGATATCATGCATAGTGTCTGTCTCTGTGCAAGGTATCAATCCCAACCTAAAGAAACTCACTTAAAAGCTGTAAAACGTATTATAAGATATGTTAAACACACCTTTGATTATGGCTTATTTTATCCTAAAAATGATTCGTTTGACTTAATATCTTACTGTGATGCTGATTATGCTGGTTGTAAATCAGACCGAAAAAGTACAAGTGGAACTTGTCACTTTTTAGGGCATTCTCTGATTTACTGGTTTAGTAAAAAGCAAAACACAGTTTCTCTATCAACAACTGAAGCAGAGTATATTTTTGCTGCTTTGGCTTGTTCTCAAGTAATATATATGCAACAAACTTTAAAAGATTTTGGTTTAAATATCTCAAAATCACCAATTTATTGTGATAATACTAGTGCAATAAATTTATCCAAAAATACTACTCAACATGCTCGAACTAAACATATTGATATCAGACACCATTTTCTCAGAGATAATATAAGTAGAGAAGTAATTACTCTCGACTATATCAATTCTGAAAATCAAATTGCTGATATCTTAACAAAACCCTTAAATGAATCTACATTTACTAAATTAAGAAGAGAATTAGGTATTTGTTCATTAACTGAAATATAAAATATAAATAACAAAGTATAAATAAAAATTAAATCAAAATAAATCAAATAGTAAAAATATTGAGAACCATGTCGACATCTCCCTTATACACATGTCGACATATAACGTTTTTTAAATTTTAAAATTTTTCCCACCAAAATTCAAATAATTGGTTATATATTCTTCTTATTTTTGAAATTTTCTTCATTCTCTCTGTTCTCTTTCTGTTCTATCTTCTGAAATCAATTTATCCATGGCCTCCTCTTCCAAATCAAACATAAAATCAACCTTTTCGTTCCCTTCTCCTACCTCTGGTCCGTTCCAACATACTACGCTCACCCAAGTGACAAAAATGGAGGATTCTCTGAAGGATGCAATTCAGTTAATGACTGAAATTCAAATAGTGCAACTCCGAATGGCAAAAGAACAGGAAAGGCAAGGGAAAATCCTTAGAAATTTGCAAAAAATTCTAATGGACAATCATGCTAATCCAATCTTGATTGACGAGGACTCTTCAGGAGATCATGAACAAGAGGAAAGAGAATAAGAAGAAGAAGAACCAATGGAAGAAGAGCATGCAGAAGACAACGACAAAGTCATTTGCATTGGCAAAGTATGTTTTGACAAGACGGAAACTTGGTTGAACAATGTGGAAATTTCTGTTTCCATTATCCAAATTGTTCGATCCATAGATCTCCAATTGTCAAAGATACTCAGTAGTTTCTTCTTTTTCGTTTTTCATCGTTATGTGTATATTTGTCACGTTGTATGAAAATGTAAATATAAACATATATATATAAAAATAAATATTGTGTGTTCTTATATATGATTCCTATATATATTATATATAAGTATTATATAGGTACTTGGTTAGGAATGTTAGTAGTTTAGGACTAATTTTAGGTTTACAAGTAAGTATTGATTATGTATGATAACACTATCATCATATAGGATATTAGACTAAGAGTTATACAATTTAGAGTTAGTTTGTTTTTGTTGATGACAAAGGGGGAGAAATATAAAATAGGAGAGTTAGGCAGTTAGGCATAGATTAAGGGGGAGTTATCAGTTTTAGGGGGAGTTATTAGGATAGAAGTAATATTTTATAAACAACGGTTGTCATCATCAAAAAGGGAGAGATTGTTAGTCCATGAGTTGATGGTTTTGATGACAACAACCTTAGAATAAGATTATAAAATATAAATACTAACATTATAGTTTAGATATATATGTATTTGCAGGATTTAACCATGCAGGTACAAAGAATGAAGACTGTACAGTATAGAGATTCAAGATATCAAGATTGAAGACTCATGAGTATCAAGAATATCAAGATTATCAAGAGTTCAAGATAAGTATTGAGCCTAGAATTATGTTAAAACTTCATAATAGCATTGAAATCATCACTCCATTTTTCTTTTGGGATGGAACCCATTCCTACCTTTTTAGTGGCTTACAAACCCACGACAAGTAGCTTACAAACCTACGACAAGTGGCTTACAAACCCACGAACATCCTGGTTTTGTACAAGTTCTCGAGTCCTGATGTGATGAGATATTTTGCAGGAAGAAGCTTGCAAAACTACTTCAAAATGATTTTCAAAACTACTTCAGAATGATTTTCAAAACTGCTTTTCAAAATGATTTAGCCTTAAAAATTATCTTTTCAAATGATTTTTAAAAAGATGTTTTAGCCTTAAAATATTCTTTGTTTTTGTTTTTAATAAACTCTTGTTTTAAACTTCGTTTGTTTTAAACTACGTTTGTTTTAAACTATCTTTTAATTATAATATATTTATACTTAGATTTAAATATAAATTTATAGTAAAATTATATATATAATTCTCTATATTTATCTATGTATTTTATCTATAGTCAAGTATATTTATAAAGTTTAAATAGTTTTTAATATAAGATAAAGGTTAATTTCAAAGAAAATCAAATCTTCAAAAAATACTTTGGGATGTCGACATGCCCTAGTACCCCATGTCGACATAGTGACAGTTAGATTCAAAAATTTGAATTTCAAAAGAAGTGTCTATTCGCCATAACCTTTCACGAATGGACATGGCTGTTGTTCTTCTATAAATAGGGGTTAGTTTCAACGAATTTCATATCAGATTTTCTGGTTTTTCACTTCTCTTCTTCTTCCACATTTTCTTATTCAAAATTCTATCATCACTCTGCCGAAATCAACATTGAATCTAACTAGATCATCTCTGGTTTGATTCTCTATCACTATCTCAACAAGATCCCAGTGCTATTCAAAGTTATAGGCTTCTTTGTAATCTATCTAGCGAGAAAAGGTGTGATTGTAGCCTTGGAAATCAATCAAGCGAGAAAAGGTGTGATTGTAGCCTTGAGAAATTAATTGGGTGAACTTGTTGCCCGGAAATCAAGTATCTCTACCCAGAGGATTGTGATTCTGGAGGGTGTACCTCGTAGCCTTGAAACCGAGGGTTGTAATTGTTGAATTGCTTTTGAAAGGAAATCCGTACTTAGTTGTGCGGGACTGGATGTAGGGTAACTCCAAACCAGTATAAAATCCGGTGTGTTCTTTCCTTTACTGCATTTACTTTATTTCTGCATCTGTGTTTGGTTCTGTGATTATATCTGTGTCTGAATATTGCATGCATCTGTGTACAAATCAACAGTAACTCAAAAAGATTTAGTAATTTCTTATAAACACTATTCACCCCCGCTCTAGTGTTCATTCTAGCCTTAAGATCCATATTCCGCATTCCTCACAATATATACATATAAATAGGTACAGACAGACGTCGGACTATCATCATATATCTACAACTAAGTCATCAGGCGTACTATACATAACTGCCCGAAAAATGACGTCCTAATACATATATACACAGACAAATATATACAAAGGACATACGACATGACTACACAAAATCAACTTAGTATAGTTTAACGGACTCTAAATGTATCTCCCTAACATCTCTCCTCCAGATGACTCTAACAGTTCCTTTGAGGCATGTAGCAAGCGTGCGTCCATGAAGCTCTAAATCAACAACTATCTTAAATTTATATATTGTATACCAGTTGTCGTCCATCTCAATGTCGTATGAAATCACCTCAAAACGTGAAAAGGTAATCATCCTGAAAAGTCTCGGTCTGACCTGAGGAGTTGTCAAAAACAAAACCTCGAGTCAGGCTATAAATCAAGCTATGAGTATAATAGTGTAACAATGATTCATATAAATTGTGGAGTAGGGTTATATATGTGATATTAAAAGAAATAAATATGTCACACACTCCATAATCTAAACCCGCCCACATCCCATTAAATTATTTCAATTCAAATACATGTGCCATGGCACTATTTAAAGTGAATCACAGCTGCATCTCTAATCAACCGGGATATCACATCCTATTCATTTATAAGTTGCATTCATTATTCAATAGACATTTCATTGTCAAGTTATTCATATACGAGGTTTGGAATTACTAGTGAATCCTATTCATTATTCACTCTTACTGGACTCTGTATCGAACTGATATCACAGCCTTTTTCATCCGTATATCTTTCGATCAGAAATTTTGGGTGCCCCCACACGATCTATTAGTTGCACTATCTTTTCCTGTTCACCGTTGGCGCTCACCCTGTTGTGCCGTAACCTTCATCCTTGTTCCACCACATATTCATCAATGAGATTACTCTCGATTCTTCCTCATTTCCCGTTTGCACCGCGCATGTTGCCGTGGTTGTGTCCGTGTAACAGATCGTTTGGACAATAAGTGACGAGGGACCAGGTCATCACGATTAAGGGAGCGACCCTGAATCTGTCCGCTAGGATGGATTCTAGCATCTAGTAGTCCCACCTCGTCTCGTTTACTTCATCAGTTAAATTCATTCAAATTCTTTTGTATTTAACTTCCCCATATCCGATTTATCCCCAAAATGGTATCGAGTTTTATTTTATATCACATATAGATATCGTGTTCATGTAACATAGCATTGACCTGTAGTATATAGCATCAAATATATAATGAACATTTATAAACTTAACATGTAAACATGACTTGGAAGAATTTCATCGGATTTGAATTTAAATTATAATAAAATGCACATTTCAAATTTAGACTTGATTTTTGATGATGTCATTTTAATTTAATTTATAGAGTTTTTCCATAATTTTTAATTTGGAAAATAAAATATTTTCGGTTGACGCATTTTGCGCCAAACGCCGGTTCTTTTGAAATTTTACAGAATAAGTTAACCAGTCTACTTTATTGTTGTTTTATGATCGCGTAACGTTGTCGTGCGTGATCGTATTTTTATTTTGATTGTTCGTGGTCCATACGCGAATGGAATATTGTGTAGCGTTGTACTCTAGAACTTTTTGGTCATGGTCACACCTCGACCACCTCCGATGATCGAACCGAGACCATCGTCGTGTTCTGCTATGCAATACGGTCCTGCCGGTACTTACCATTTTGGATGTAACGCTCCCATTCCCCATACGGACGCGGACCTAACGGTGTCATTTCTGATCACCACGGGATCCGTTGGCCAGGCGAAAGCTAGTCGATTTTTCCGTCTCACTTTCCTCTACATATTTCCTTTTGGTTGCATGCTCAAAATCATCATAGATTTTGAGTTATTAATAATTGAGGTTTCGAAACAAAACTTGTTTTATAAAGTTTGCATGGATAGTGTTCATTATATTACAAAACAAGCATGCACGTTTATTTTACTATAGACAAAAGCAAGCATGTTCATAATATTATAAAGCATGCATGTCTAATGTAATGTAGTTTTTGACATAAATTAAAATTTATTATTAAAAGTAAGTATATAAAGATGCAAACTTGGACTCAAATTTACGTACACTAGATTTTACTCAAAATCAAATGTGTACATATTTTATACAAATGTTTTGCAACTCACGTATACCTTAATATTTATTATACTCATTACTCACTTCACTTTGAATCATATGTCTAGTTATCATATATGTTTTACCTAGGTATAGAAATAAATTTAATATATATAAGTGGACACATAATTATATCTTATGTTCACAGTTATGCTTTGCTCCAACCCAAAATAAGTGGATGCATGAAATTTTACATACGTACATATAAATATACACCAAACTCTGATGGGTAGTTTGCTTAGATATAAGCAATGAAGGAAGTGGACACTAAAGCTTTGCATTAAAGCTACGAAAGTATACTCCAAAAAATAAAATATATACATATTTGTTCAGTGACTTTGTTAATAACAATCTGATTGTTATATACAGAGAATGGAACAAAACAATTAACAATAACAGAAGTATATTCGCTGAAACTATTTTAAAAGGAAAGCATACTCACGTTTTGCTTTGTAGTTCATATTCAAGAACATCGTATACTTAAAATATTTTTTTATTTAGTCAAGAATAAAAAAGAACCTATGGACCTATGTTGAAATGGAACAGTGAAATATATATGTGTAGTGATATTAACTTGAATATGAGATGGAACTAAAGCACGTACACAGAAGAAAAAGAAAAATATATACTCACATTGATTTGCGCAGTCTGATGAAAAGGAAAAGGGATAGAATAGTGTGAGTTTTCTTGTGTTAGGATGCGGTGCTTATATAGGTAGAGAGAGATTCACCTCAAGAAAAAGTTAAACGTATAAGTTAATTTATAATCATAAAATAGATAAGTATGCAGTATGAGGTCAAATGAAAATAAAGCCATTTATTTTATTTTTCAGTAAATAATTTTATGCCCCTCAAACAAATTTTCACACCCTTAATCGCGATGTTGCCCTACCGTAATTTGGTCTCTGATTACAATTCCGCTCGTGGTGTTTTACTCCAATTTATATCCATAATGATTTTTTTTATTTTTTTTATTTAATTATTTATTTATTTTATTTTTATTTTTATTTTTTAAACAAAATTCATTGCTGTCACATTCCGAAATTTTCGACTTTCGAAAATTCGACATCGATACTCACTTTATCGACTGCCGAGAAATCGAACGCCGGAAACTCCAATAGTGAGGGTTTTAGAAAGAAGAAGTAGAAGAAAAAGAGAAGAAGAAGAACCGAACAACATCAGAACAGAAAACAATATCAGAATCTTACACATCGCAGCGGAACAATATATAATAGATAAACACTAGTCTTTAAACAAAGAACTATATCATGTTATTCATACATCAGTCAGAGTCAATATACAACTCAATACAATACATCACATCAATGGACAGTTATATAACTTGTCCTCATACAGAATGTACAGCGGAATAAATACTATCAGATACAATTACTACGTCTCGTCATCCAGCTTATCTCCAAAGCTCCAGAATATCCAGAATATCCTGATAATCTAACTCTAGACTGCCCGTGTGGAAATTGGTGGGCACCCAGAGTTTAGAAGGGAAACAATAAACTCCGAGTCAGTCATGGTGACTGGTGTGAGATCGTAAAACAGTTATTCTTTAAAATAAACAACAGGATAATTTTAAAGTCAATTCGAAATGCTTTTGGAAAATGAAACTACCATAAGACCTCCCGCCACACACACAATGCAAACGCAGACTTGGAGGAGATTTCTTCTTATGATAGTCAAAGATGCTTACTACGCAAAAATCAAATTCTTTTTGATATTATTATTAGTGCATAGTGTAGAAAACATTTCGAAAGTAGAATATAAATCTTAGCCAGCATAGGTACCATTATAGTATGCTTGCTATAGCTGCCATATTAGATGGCAGGTTCTACAACTAAAACCGTACAAGTCTCGTATTGTTTCTTTGGATTTCCAACAAATGGTCAGGCTAAGGAACTTCCTATCCACGATGGGTACGTCCCTGGAATAGACGACCCGAGAACCTAACCGGATCTCTGCCAACACAAGGCCGGGTTACCTCTGCAAAAATAGGTAACTACTGACACGCGTATGCCATCCCCCGATCGTCACCGATCTTCCCGAGGATCCCCGATTTCCAACAAACCACAAAGTAATAATAACTGTGCAGCAACCACAGAGGTTAAGTATCTGGGCTCCATACCATGATACCACCTTTATCCAGAAGGAATGACATACACTAAGGGGCGCTACTCCCTAGAACCTTGCTGCATTCGTCCTGTTTCGACCATTTCCGGGGTGTGAGGCTCGATGAAGTCTCGTCCACAAAGCTACGCTTTCTCAAAAAGCCCTGCTTCGGGTCAAACAAAATGATCAACCTACGATCACAAAGATATAAGATCAAACAAATGATCATATCGCAAATGATCAAACACTGATCATTTCACAGCAACACTCAGTATGCCACGTTACCAAATTGGGATATATCGCTGATAAATTTCAACTACATAACCTCTGAGCTCGTACGTCTCAGAGAAGGGTGTTAAGCTAAGAGAATAAATTCTCCGCCACCAACAGATATGTATTTGAAAGAAATCAGCTTTATATCTCAAATTGTAACGTCAGACACACAATCCATACAAGTCTGTTCCGGGATCGAACAGAACCGAAGGCACTTCTCACGAAGCCCTTGCATTTCCGGATAATTTTCAATCACGTCAGGACTTCCCGTCACTAAGGGTGATAAAACCTCTAAACCGAAGATCAGTCGGTGTAGAGTAACTCGACGGTAATCCTTCCGTTTTCAAAAATATCCGGTCTTCAACACCGGTCTTCGAATGCAATTCATAACGACGCATCACATATTCAGAATGGGTTATACGACCCCATGGTCCTTTCCCGGTTAACCCGAATAGTGAGCGTTTTTTTAAAAATAAGTGTGGCATTCAAATTCATCCAATTCACAACAAATACCTATCTAAAGGTAATTATTGATAGTCGGTTATTTAACTATCAATAAAGATGCGCAACATCATCAGATTCCAAATAATTCTCCAAATTATTTTATCTCCAAAAATATCTTCATCACTTATAAAATTTCCACACTTAACCATTTGAAAACAATTTCAAATATTCACTTTTCAATTTATCTTTAAAAGATAAAAACTCAAACAGTTCATTTCACATTGGGAAAAGCATTTCCATACTTATTTAAAAATAAGTATTTCACAAATCTATTTATTTTCAACATTTGAAAATATTCGATATACTTAAAATCAAAATTAAGTATATATCTCATTCTTTAAGGAAATCATTCTTAAATCACATTTATTTGAGTCAAAACGAATGTTACGTAAAACATCGTTACGACGACTCAAAATCACTAGTATAGGGATTCGAAATTTAGATAGATATATATAAATCCCGATACTATACCAAATATTTCCTTTCGGAAATCATTTACTATAACAACAGTGTTATAGTCCACCATTTCCTTATTTCTCGAAAACGCCTATTTCAACAAGAACTGTTGAAATCTATGCTTTCGATAGTTCACACGTTTTAAAACATCTTTTAAAACAATTAACTTCACTTCAAATATCACTTTTCCAAAATTATATCCATTTTACTTAAAAATATATTCACTGTCCAAAATCGTGAATATACTTCACTAACCACATTTCAGTCTTTTCTACACATTTTATTTCAATAAAAATTCGCTATTTAAAATCGCGAATATATCTTCTTTAATGTCCTTCTATATTTAATTTATCCAATCAATTGATTTCGAATTTATAAAACAACGTTTATAAATTCTATTTCTATTTTCTAACGACTTCAATTTAATAAATCTTCTTTATTAATAATTCGATCAATATCCCATTTAAAGGCAACAATCCAAGTTACAAGTAAATTTCTTATCAGTCTTTATTCTACAACTTCATTCATTTTATAACTTCATTCATTTTATAACCTCATTCATTTTATAAATCTATAAACTTCAACTTTTATAAATCTATAAACTTCAAATCTTCGCAATTTATAATTCTATCAATTTTCTATCTTGCCAGTTTATAATTCTATAAGTTTCATATCTTTACAATTTAACACTTATGAAAACTCGTTTTAAAATTTCAAAAATTTCAATTGATCAATATAGATTTTTGTACATCTTTTATAATACTTTAAAAATCTCAATTTAACCCATTCTAAAATTAAATCGACTTTCATTTCAAAAGTCACACTTTGGTTATATTTCACAATTTAAAATTTTCATAACTTTAAATTTATAACATTCATTTATTTAAGATAAATAAATTCCAAAATTTAATAAATCGTATACTTTCCAAAAATCACTTCAAAATCCCTTTTAAAGTAAAAATCGTTTATTTTTAAACTTTAAAAATTGAACCCGATGATGCAACGCATCAATTAGTCAATCACAACAGTCAATATCATATCTCAACATATGATACAGAATACATCACAATATCTGTACATAAATAACTACTGTGAGGAATCCAGTTGGATCCCTCCAACCTGTTTCCCTGCATCCAAAGATGTTAGCACAATACCAATTCCGCTCCAGTACGGAATTATCGCGGTATATAGGTTTTTATAAATCCGCTTACTAACGGCGCAATAGGGTCTCATCCGCTATACGAGGCGGGAAATCATCAATCCAATATATACATATGCCAATATGTATATATTGCTATATATATAGATATATCCTATCATATCTAATACCACATCCAAACAGTCAAACAATCAATAACTGCAAAATAAATTTTTCCTTCGAGTGAGAAAATCTCACCTTAGCATTTAATTTGCAATCCAATCCAATCTCGACCCAATTTCTTGATTTAACCTTGTATAAGTAATTTATAAAATCTATTAATATTCGAATTAAATTGAACTATAAATTTTCCGTTATGATAGTTTTAATTAACAACTTCTCCTTTAATAAATTTATCTAATCTTCAATTTAAAATTTTAAAACTAAGTTCTCTTTCTTTAAATTATTTTTAGTAGCTAATATGAATTTTAAATAAGTTACTTAAACAAAAGGAATTAACTTAGTCAATTTTTTTCATTTTATAAAAATTTTCAATATTCTAAATCTCTGTACTTTCAAACCTTATCTTTTTTCGTATTTATAAATCTTCTTTTATATCTTTACTATAAAAAAATCAAATAAGTTTTATTAAATTTAAAACTACCTTTATAATATATCTATTATCTATTTTATTTTCACGAGATCATATATAGGTATATTCACTATTTTAGAGAATAAAAATTGGATTTAAATTTCTGCATATAAAATTCTACATATATATATATATCTATTCATACTTGAATTTATTTTTGTATTTATACATATATATCACAAACACATATATTTATAAATTAGTATGTAATATGATTTCCAGTAAAAAACAAAAATTTACCTAACTGCCTCGCGATTGTTCCCTGACCTCGTCGTCGCTGCCACGAGATACCCCTCGATGACATTGTCCAGTGTTCGTCGAAATGCCCCATCGCGAGCCCACTGCCTCGATCCTCCTTCGCCATCGACTAGACATCACGAGCACGCCATCACTGCCTCGTTGACGCAGCCATCCACACGAGCATGCGAACGCTTCGCCTTGGCCACGCGATGCTCGCCGTTCCACTTCGTCGCCTGAAACAGCTATCGCTACCGCCCCCTAAATCGACGACTATGCGGCTCCTCTTCGTTCGCGATTTCATCGCGACTCCCCGATCCATCGATTTAGGCTGCGACCCACTTGATTCCCAGACGAGAGCGACCTGGGTTTTAGAAATTTGAAATTGACCCCCTTTTTTGAACGAAGACTTGATTCAACGGAAATTATTTCCTTCGGCCACTTTTATTTCTTTTGAACTGGGTTCGATTTTGATTTGAACGAGATTTATCTGCCATTTAATTCAATCGGCTTTGATTTAAAGAGGGAGAGGGGAATTTAAAATTGAACGAGATGTGGCCTGCACGTTTTGGTATCGTGATTGTAGGCGTGAATTTAGGCAAAATTTTAGGGGATACGTGGTGACGTTAAGTAAGAAAATTTTAAATTTTTAAATTAAATTCTCTTTAAAACTTCAACGCGTTTTTGTGTCGTGTGTTCACGTAACAACTCCGAAAAATACGAAATTGGAAATCCGACAATAATTCAATATTACGGACCCAATGGAACTGGTTTCGTCGAATTCCGAGACTGTTTGAAAAATGACTATTTTATAAATATCGGTTCGAACGATTCATTTCAAAACTGAACAAAACAGTCCGAAATTAAATTCTGAAGCTTCAATCATCTTCAGTATTATCAATACGAATTTTAAAAGCTTTCGAAATATTTTTCTTCAGCTGTAAATTGAAGATATAAATTTTTTATCCAACTCTCAATCGATTAAATTTTATAATTTAATCGCCAGATTCAAATTTTAAATCGGGGATTCAAATTAAATTATCGTTCAAATATTTAAAATTAATTAAATATTCTCAATTTAATTCGTTCGAAATTCAGGGTCGTTACAGACTTCCCCCCTTAAAAGAATTTCGTCCTCGAAATTACAAGTTAGGGAAAATGGTCCTTAACTCGTCTACTATTTTTCAACATCTAAGTAGTTTTATCAACTTATCAAAACAAATCTTCTACTAAAGATTCATTATTAATTCAACTAAATTTCAACTTCAACTATAAGTTCAAACAACATTGTTTAACTTCTCAATTCACATTCGAGTTTAAATTAAAATTTTAAACTTTCAAGAATTTATCAAAAATTTTCTAACACTCGAAATTTCCGAAAAATTTCGCCAGCGTCTCCTTTGCGCGGCTAATACGGCACGACTACAAAACGTCCCTACGGACTCTCAGATTTCAAAAAGAAAAAGAAAAAGCCAAGCGGCTAGAGAGAAATCATCAAAAACTCATATTAAAACTCAAATACATACCTTTTTCGAGCAATTCGAATTATCTGTGAAATCAAATTCAATTCCTTTTATACCTGTATATCTACTAGCCATAATATCTAGTCATAACATCCAACTATTTTGCAAATTTTATTACAAAATTTTCAATATAAACTGCTTATATCATCTTTAGTTCACTATTGAAGTTATATCCATTATCTTCAATTTTACATTTCAAATTTTATTTGAATTCAATTTCACATTTCAATTTCTCATTTGAGTTAAGTTTACCATTCAATTCAACTTGAATTCTATTTATCTTCTGAATATTGAATTTATCAATTATCTTTAGTTCACTTCAAACTAATCTCAAAACTTCATTTCATTTCACACAATTCAAGTTTTAAATTTACTAATTCAACTTCCATTTCATGAATCAATTAATTATCAAACAGTTTATTCGGATTCAATCCTTATTCATTTTTCTCAGGTTTGGATTTTATTCCACTTGATTCAAGTCTCATTTCATTTTTCAATTTCAATTTATTTCTTACAACTTCAAAATGAATCTCAACTTCCACTTCCAGTTTTATTATTTTGTTCATTCCCAAAATTTATTTACAATTTACTATTTTTGGTTTACAATCACTTATATTAAACTGGATTTCAATTTGAATTCAATTTACTTTTCTTTTATAATCATTGAATTTAATTCGTTCATCTACTGTCATTTAAACTTTCATTGCACTTACAGTTGCAATTTATTCATTCATTCTGAAACTCCTTCATTGATTCTTTCATTTCCAATTGGAATCTCATTTCCAAATCAAATTTCAACTATTTTATAAGTCATCAATTTCATAATATTTCATAAATATTGTTATATAGAATTCCAGAGTCTTTTCAACCTTTTCAAAACTACTTTGAAAACAATTCAAATTATCCTGTGAATTTCAAAACCCAAACCCAATTTTTTCAAACGACTTCCATTTTAAAACAATTTGGCAGCAATTCCTCTTCTGGAAACCCGAAAATGAACACCAATGATGCCGCGGTCATCATCGAAGTTATTTTCCAGCGACCGAAAAGAGTTTAGAGCTTTCATCTCTCTAAAATACTTTTCAAAACCTTTGAAATTCATTTTCAAATCAAAAAGATTTAAACTTCCAAATCTCCAAAATTTTCAAATTCTTTCAAAACATTTCCAAAAACTTCTCTGGAATTCCGTTTTAAGTTATAAGTCACATTTATAATTTATATTCTTTAATTTCATTGGTATATGAATTCATTTCTTAATTTTAGAGTTATGATTCGAATTTCTTATTCAATTTCAATGATAATATTTCTCATATTATTACCTCTAGCAACCATGCAACCATATACTATAATAATTCATAGAAAATGATTTCTTTTCTATACAAAAATAGTTTTGGGTAAAATTATTTCATTCACCCTATTTTAAAACAATACTGTGTCGTCTTGCCTCGTTTAAGTGTTTAGAAATCCCTATCGATAATATGGCGTCCCACATACCGACCAAAATTCACAAACATCTCAACGGATAAGCAAACACAATATAAAACATTTTTTTATATTCACTAACAAATACGCACTCGTATCTATTATTACACTCAACTCATTCTAGAGTACTACTGACTCTATCTCTAATGAGTAACACCCAACAGAGCAGGGTTGTCGCTTAACCATATGCTCTGATACCACTTTGTCACATTCCGAAATTTTCGACTTTCGAAAATTCGACATCGATACTCACTTTATCGACTGCCGAGAAATCGAACGCCGGAAACTCCAATAGTGAGGGTTTTAGAAAGAAGAAGTAGAAGAAAAAGAGAAGAAGAAGAACCGAACAACATCAGAATAGAAAACAATATCAGAATCGTACACATCGCAGCGGAACAATATATAATAGATAAACACTAGTCTTTAAACAAAGAACTATATCATGTTATTCATACATCAGTCAGAGTCAATATACAACTCAATACAATACATCACATCAATGGACAGTTATATAACTTGTCCTCATACAGAATGTACAGCGGAATAAATACTATCAGATACAATTACTACGTCTCGTCATCCAGCTTATCTCCAAAGCTCCAGAATATCCAGAATATCCTGATAATCTAACTCTAGACTGCCCGTGTGGAAATTGGTGGGCACCCAGAGTTTAGAAGGGAAACAATAAACTCCGAGTCAGTCATGGTGACTGGTGTGAGATCGTAAAACAGTTATTCTTTAAAATAAACAACAGGATAATTTTAAAGTCAATTCGAAATGCTTTTGGAAAATGAAACTACCATAAGACCTCCCGCCACACACACAATGCAAACGCAGACTTGGAGGAGATTTCTTCTTATGATAGTCAAAGATGCTTACTACGCAAAAATCAAATTCTTTTTGATATTATTATTAGTGCATAGTGTAGAAAACATTTCGAAAGTAGAATATAAATCTTAGCCAGCATAGGTACCATTATAGTATGCTTGCTATAGCTGCCATATTAGATGGCAGGTTCTACAACTAAAACCGTACAAGTCTCGTATTGTTTCTTTGGATTTCCAACAAATGGTCAGGCTAAGGAACTTCCTATCCACGATGGGTACATCCCTGGAATAGACGACCCGAGAACCTAACCGGATCTCTGCCAACACAAGGCCGGGTTACCTCTGCAAAAATAGGTAACTACTGACACGCGTATGCCATCCCCCGATCGTCACCGATCTTCCCGAGGATCCCCGATTTCCAACAAACCACAAAGTAATAATAACTGTGCAGCAACCACAGAGGTTAAGTATCTGGGCTCCATACCATGATACCACCTTTATCCAGAAGGAATGACATACACTAAGGGGCGCTACTCCCTAGAACCTTGCTGCATTCGTCCTTTTTCGACCATTTCCGGGGTGTGAGGCTCGATGAAGTCTCGTCCACAAAGCTACGCTTTCTCAAAATGCCCTGCTTCAGGTCAAACAAAATGATCAACCTATGATCACAAAGATATAAGATCAAACAAATGATCATATCGCAAATGATCAAACACTGATCATTTCACAGCAACACTCAGTATGCCACGTTACCAAATTGGGATATATCGCTGATAAATTTCAACTACATAACCTCTGAGCTCGTACGTCTCAGAGAAGGGTGTTAAGCTAAGAGAATAAATTCTCCGCCACCAACAGATATGTATTTGAAAGAAATCAGCTTTATATCTCAAATTGTAACGTCAGACACACAATCCATACAAGTCTGTTCCGGGATCGAACAGAACCGAAGGCACTTCTCACGAAGCCCTTGCATTTCCGGATAATTTTCAATCACGTCAGGACTTCCCGTCACTAAGGGTGATAAAACCTCTAAACCGAAGATCAGTCGGTGTAGAGTAACTCGACGGTAATCCTTCCGTTTTCAAAAATATCCGGTCTTCAACACCGGTCTTCGAATGCAATTCATAACGACGTATCACATATTCGGAATGGGTTATACGACCCCATGGTCCTTTCCCGGTTAACCCGAATAGTGAGCGTTTTTTTAAAAATAAGTGTGGCATTCAAATTCATCCAATTCACAACAAATACCTATCTAAAGGTAATTATTGATAGTCGGTTATTTAACTATCAATAAAGATGCGCAACATCATCAGATTCCAAATAATTCTCCAAATTATTTTATCTCCAAAAATATCTTCATCACTTATAAAATTTCCACACTTAACCATTTGAAAACAATTTCAAATATTCACTTTTCAATTTATCTTTAAAAGATAAAAACTCAAACAGTTCATTTCACATTGGGAAAAGCATTTCCATACTTATTTAAAAATAAGTATTTCACAAATCTATTTATTTTCAACATTTGAAAATATTCGATATACTTAAAATCAAAATTAAGTATATATCTCATTCTTTAAGGAAATCATTCTTAAATCACATTTATTTGAGTCAAAACGAATGTTACGTAAAACATCGTTACGACGACTCAAAATCACTAGTATAGGGATTCGAAATTTAGATAGATATATATAAATCCCGATACTATACCAAATATTTCCTTTCGGAAATCATTTACTATAACAACAGTGTTATAGTCCACCATTTCCTTATTTCTCGAAAACGCCTATTTCAACAAGAACTGTTGAAATCTATGCTTTCGATAGTTCACACGTTTTAAAACATCTTTTAAAACAATTAACTTCACTTCAAATATCACTTTTCCAAAATTATATCCATTTTACTTAAAAATATATTCACTGTCCAAAATCGTGAATATACTTCACTAACCACATTTCAGTCTTTTCTACACATTTTATTTCAATAAAAATTCGCTATTTAAAATCGCGAATATATCTTCTTTAATGTCCTTCTATATTTAATTTATCCAATCAATTGATTTCGAATTTATAAAACAACGTTTATAAATTCTATTTCTATTTTCTAACGACTTCAATTTAATAAATCTTCTTTATTAATAATTCGATCAATATCCCATTTAAAGGCAACAATCCAAGTTACAAGTAAATTTCTTATCAGTCTTTATTCTACAACTTCATTCATTTTATAACTTCATTCATTTTATAACCTCATTCATTTTATAAATCTATAAACTTCAACTTTTATAAATCTATAAACTTCAAATCTTCGCAATTTATAATTCTATCAATTTTCTATCTTGCCAGTTTATAATTCTATAAGTTTCATATCTTTACAATTTAACACTTATGAAAACTCGTTTTAAAATTTCAAAAATTTCAATTGATCAATATAGATTTTTGTACATCTTTTATAATACTTTAAAAATCTCAATTTAACCCATTCTAAAATTAAATCGACTTTCATTTCAAAAGTCACACTTTGGTTATATTTCACAATTTAAAATTTTCATAACTTTAAATTTATAACATTCATTTATTTAAGATAAATAAATTCCAAAATTTAATAAATCGTATACTTTCCAAAAATCACTTCAAAATCCCTTTTAAAGTAAAAATCGTTTATTTTTAAACTTTAAAAATTGAACCCGATGATGCAACGCATCAATTAGTCAATCACAACAGTCAATATCATATCTCAACATATGATACAGAATACATCACAATATCTGTACATAAATAACTACTGTGAGGAATCCAGTTGGATCCCTCCAACCTGTTTCCCTGCATCCAAAGATGTTAGCACAATACCAATTCCGCTCCAGTACGGAATTATCGCGGTATATAGGTTTTTATAAATCCGCTTACTAACGGCGCAATAGGGTCTCATCCGCTATACGAGGCGGGAAATCATCAATCCAATATATACATATGCCAATATGTATATATTGCTATATATATAGATATATCCTATCATATCTAATACCACATCCAAACAGTCAAACAATCAATAACTGCAAAATAAATTTTTCCTTCGAGTGAGAAAATCTCACCTTAGCATTTAATTTGCAATCCAATCCAATCTCGACCCAATTTCTTGATTTAACCTTGTATAAGTAATTTATAAAATCTATTAATATTCGAATTAAATTGAACTATAAATTTTCCGTTATGATAGTTTTAATTAACAACTTCTCCTTTAATAAATTTATCTAATCTTCAATTTAAAATTTTAAAACTAAGTTCTCTTTCTTTAAATTATTTTTAGTAGCTAATATGAATTTTAAATAAGTTACTTAAACAAAAGGAATTAACTTAGTCAATTTTTTTCATTTTATAAAAATTTTCAATATTCTAAATCTCTGTACTTTCAAACCTTATCTTTTTTCGTATTTATAAATCTTCTTTTATATCTTTACTATAAAAAAATCAAATAAGTTTTATTAAATTTAAAACTACCTTTATAATATATCTATTATCTATTTTATTTTCACGAGATCATATATAGGTATATTCACTATTTTAGAGAATAAAAATTGGATTTAAATTTCTGCATATAAAATTCTACATATATATATATCTATTCATACTTGAATTTATTTTTGTATTTATACATATATATCACAAACACATATATTTATAAATTAGTATGTAATATGATTTCCAGTAAAAAACAAAAATTTACCTAACTGCCTCGCGATTGTTCCCTGACCTCGTCGTCGCTGCCACGAGATACCCCTCGATGACATTGTCCAGTGTTCGTCGAAATGCCCCATCGCGAGCCCACTGCCTCGATCCTCCTTCGCCATCGACTAGACATCACGAGCACGCCATCACTGCCTCGTTGACGCAGCCATCCACACGAGCATGCGAACGCTTCGCCTTGGCCACGCGATGCTCGCCGTTCCACTTCGTCGCCTGAAACAGCTATCGCTACCGCCCCCCTAAATCGACGACTATGCGGCTCCTCTTCGTTCGCGATTTCATCGCGACTCCCCGATCCATCGATTTAGGCTGCGACCCACTTGATTCCCAGACGAGAGCGACCTGGGTTTTAGAAATTTGATATTGACCCCCTTTTTTGAACGAAGACTTGATTCAACGGAAATTATTTCCTTCGGCCACTTTTATTTCTTTTGAACTGGGTTCGATTTTGATTTGAACGAGATTTATCTGCCATTTAATTCAATCGGCTTTGATTTAAAGAGGGAGAGGGGAATTTAAAATTGAACGAGATGTGGCCTGCACGTTTTGGTATCGTGATTGTAGGCGTGAATTTAGGCAAAATTTTAGGGGATACGTGGTGACGTTAAGTAAGAAAATTTTAAATTTTTAAATTAAATTCTCTTTAAAACTTCAACGCGTTTTTGTGTCGTGTGTTCACGTAACAACTCCGAAAAATACGAAATTGGAAATCCGACAATAATTCAATATTACGGACCCAATGGAACTGGTTTCGTCGAATTCCGAGACTGTTTGAAAAATGACTATTTTATAAATATCGGTTCGAACGATTCATTTCAAAACTGAACAAAACAGTCCGAAATTAAATTCTGAAGCTTCAATCATCTTCAGTATTATCAATACGAATTTTAAAAGCTTTCGAAATATTTTTCTTCAACTGTAAATTGAAGATATAAATTTTTTATCCAACTCTCAATCGATTAAATTTTATAATTTAATCGCCAGATTCAAATTTTAAATCGGGGATTCAAATTAAATTATCGTTCAAATATTTAAAATTAATTAAATATTCTCAATTTAATTCGTTCGAAATTCAGGGTCGTTACAGACTTCCCCCCTTAAAAGAATTTCGTCCTCGAAATTACAAGTTAGGGAAAATGGTCCTTAACTCGTCTACTATTTTTCAACATCTAAGTAGTTTTATCAACTTATCAAAACAAATCTTCTACTAAAGATTCATTATTAATTCAACTAAATTTCAACTTCAACTATAAGTTCAAACAACATTGTTTAACTTCTCAATTCACATTCGAGTTTAAATTAAAATTTTAAACTTTCAAGAATTTATCAAAAATTTTCTAACACTCGAAATTTCCGAAAAATTTCGCCAGCGTCTCCTTTGCGCGGCTAATACGGCACGACTACAAAACGTCCCTACGGACTCTCAGATTTCAAAAAGAAAAAGAAAAAGCCAAGCGGCTAGAGAGAAATCATCAAAAACTCATATTAAAACTCAAATACATACCTTTTTCGAGCAATTCGAATTATCTGTGAAATCAAATTCAATTCCTTTTATACCTGTATATCTACTAGCCATAATATCTAGTCATAACATCCAACTATTTTGCAAATTTTATTACAAAATTTTCAATATAAACTGCTTATATCATCTTTAGTTCACTATTGAAGTTATATCCATTATCTTCAATTTTACATTTCAAATTTTATTTGAATTCAATTTCACATTTCAATTTCTCATTTGAGTTAAGTTTACCATTCAATTCAACTTGAATTCTATTTATCTTCTGAATATTGAATTTATCAATTATCTTTAGTTCACTTCAAACTAATCTCAAAACTTCATTTCATTTCACACAATTCAAGTTTTAAATTTACTAATTCAACTTCCATTTCATGAATCAATTAATTATCAAAGCAGTTTATTCGGATTCAATCCTTATTCATTTTTCTCAGGTTTGGATTTTATTCCACTTGATTCAAGTCTCATTTCATTTTTCAATTTCAATTTATTTCTTACAACTTCAAAATGAATCTCAACTTCCACTTCCAGTTTTATTCTTTTGTTCATTCCCAAAATTTATTTACAATTTACTATTTTTGGTTTACAATCACTTATATTAAACTGGATTTCAATTTGAATTCAATTTACTTTTCTTTTATAATCATTGAATTTAATTCGTTCATCTACTGTCATTTAAACTTTCATTGCACTTACAGTTGCAATTTATTCATTCATTCTGAAACTCCTTCATTGATTCTTTCATTTCCAATTGGAATCTCATTTCCAAATCAAATTTCAACTATTTTATAAGTCATCAATTTCATAATATTTCATAAATATTGTTATATAGAATTCCAGAGTCTTTTCAACCTTTTCAAAACTACTTTGAAAACAATTCAAATTATCCTGTGAATTTCAAAACCCAAACCCAATTTTTTCAAACGACTTCCATTTTAAAACAATTTGGCAGCAATTCCTCTTCTGGAAACCCGAAAATGAACACCAATGATGCCGCGGTCATCATCGAAGTTATTTTCCAGCGACCGAAAAGAGTTTAGAGCTTTCATCTCTCTAAAATACTTTTCAAAACCTTTGAAATTCATTTTCAAATCAAAAAGATTTAAACTTCCAAATCTCCAAAATTTTCAAATTCTTTCAAAACATTTCCAAAAACTTCTCTGGAATTCCGTTTTAAGTTATAAGTCACATTTATAATTTATATTCTTTAATTTCATTGGTATATGAATTCATTTCTTAATTTTAGAGTTATGATTCGAATTTCTTATTCAATTTCAATGATAATATTTCTCATATTATTACCTCTAGCAACCATGCAACCATATACTATAATAATTCATAGAAAATGATTTCTTTTCTATACAAAAATAGTTTTGGGTAAAATTATTTCATTCACCCTATTTTAAAACAATACTGTGTCGTCTTGCCTCGTTTAAGTGTTTAGAAATCCCTATCGATAATATGGCGTCCCACATACCGACCAAAATTCACAAACATCTCAACGGATAAGCAAACACAATATAAAACATTTTTTTATATTCACTAACAAATACGCACTCGTATCTATTATTACACTCAACTCATTCTAGAGTACTACTGACTCTATCTCTAATGAGTAACACCCAACAGAGCAGGGTTGTCGCTTAACCATATGCTCTGATACCACTTTGTCACATTCCGAAATTTTCGACTTTCGAAAATTCGACATCGATACTCACTTTATCGACTGCCGAGAAATCGAACGCCGGAAACTCCAATAGTGAGGGTTTTAGAAAGAAGAAGTAGAAGAAAAAGAGAAGAAGAAGAACCGAACAACATCAGAACAGAAAACAATATCAGAATCTTACACATCGCAGCGGAACAATATATAATAGATAAACACTAGTCTTTAAACAAAGAACTATATCATGTTATTCATACATCAGTCAGAGTCAATATACAACTCAATACAATACATCACATCAATGGACAGTTATATAACTTGTCCTCATACAGAATGTACAGCGGAATAAATACTATCAGATACAATTACTACGTCTCGTCATCCAGCTTATCTCCAAAGCTCCAGAATATCCAGAATATCCTGATAATCTAACTCTAGACTGCCCGTGTGGAAATTGGTGGGCACCCAGAGTTTAGAAGGGAAACAATAAACTCCGAGTCAGTCATGGTGACTGGTGTGAGATCGTAAAACAGTTATTCTTTAAAATAAACAACAGGATAATTTTAAAGTCAATTCGAAATGCTTTTGGAAAATGAAACTACCATAAGACCTCCCGCCACACACACAATGCAAACGCAGACTTGGAGGAGATTTCTTCTTATGATAGTCAAAGATGCTTACTACGCAAAAATCAAATTCTTTTTGATATTATTATTAGTGCATAGTGTAGAAAACATTTCGAAAGTAGAATATAAATCTTAGCCAGCATAGGTACCATTATAGTATGCTTGCTATAGCTGCCATATTAGATGGCAGGTTCTACAACTAAAACCGTACAAGTCTCGTATTGTTTCTTTGGATTTCCAACAAATGGTCAGGCTAAGGAACTTCCTATCCACGATGGGTACGTCCCTGGAATAGACGACCCGAGAACCTAACCGGATCTCTGCCAACACAAGGCCGGGTTACCTCTGCAAAAATAGGTAACTACTGACACGCGTATGCCATCCCCCGATCGTCACCGATCTTCCCGAGGATCCCCGATTTCCAACAAACCACAAAGTAATAATAACTGTGCAGCAACCACAGAGGTTAAGTATCTGGGCTCCATACCATGATACCACCTTTATCCAGAAGGAATGACATACACTAAGGGGCGCTACTCCCTAGAACCTTGCTGCATTCGTCCTGTTTCGACCATTTCCGGGGTGTGAGGCTCGATGAAGTCTCGTCCACAAAGCTACGCTTTCTCAAAAAGCCCTGCTTCAGGTCAAACAAAATGATCAACCTATGATCACAAAGATATAAGATCAAACAAATGATCATATCGCAAATGATCAAACACTGATCATTTCACAGCAACACTCAGTATGCCACGTTACCAAATTGGGATATATCGCTGATAAATTTCAACTACATAACCTCTGAGCTCGTACGTCTCAGAGAAGGGTGTTAAGCTAAGAGAATAAATTCTCCGCCACCAACAGATATGTATTTGAAAGAAATCAGCTTTATATCTCAAATTGTAACGTCAGACACACAATCCATACAAGTCTGTTCCGGGATCGAACAGAACCGAAGGCACTTCTCACGAAGCCCTTGCATTTCCGGATAATTTTCAATCACGTCAGGACTTCCCGTCACTAAGGGTGATAAAACCTCTAAACCGAAGATCAGTCGGTGTAGAGTAACTCGACGGTAATCCTTCCGTTTTCAAAAATATCCGGTCTTCAACACCGGTCTTCGAATGCAATTCATAACGACGTATCACATATTCGGAATGGGTTATACGACCCCATGGTCCTTTCCCGGTTAACCCGAATAGTGAGCGTTTTTTTAAAAATAAGTGTGGCATTCAAATTCATCCAATTCACAACAAATACCTATCTAAAGGTAATTATTGATAGTCGGTTATTTAACTATCAATAAAGATGCGCAACATCATCAGATTCCAAATAATTCTCCAAATTATTTTATCTCCAAAAATATCTTCATCACTTATAAAATTTCCACACTTAACCATTTGAAAACAATTTCAAATATTCACTTTTCAATTTATCTTTAAAAGATAAAAACTCAAACAGTTCATTTCACATTGGGAAAAGCATTTCCATACTTATTTAAAAATAAGTATTTCACAAATCTATTTATTTTCAACATTTGAAAATATTCGATATACTTAAAATCAAAATTAAGTATATATCTCATTCTTTAAGGAAATCATTCTTAAATCACATTTATTTGAGTCAAAACGAATGTTACGTAAAACATCGTTACGACGACTCAAAATCACTAGTATAGGGATTCGAAATTTAGATAGATATATATAAATCCCGATACTATACCAAATATTTCCTTTCGGAAATCATTTACTATAACAACAGTGTTATAGTCCACCATTTCCTTATTTCTCGAAAACGCCTATTTCAACAAGAACTGTTGAAATCTATGCTTTCGATAGTTCACACGTTTTAAAACATCTTTTAAAACAATTAACTTCACTTCAAATATCACTTTTCCAAAATTATATCCATTTTACTTAAAAATATATTCACTGTCCAAAATCGTGAATATACTTCACTAACCACATTTCAGTCTTTTCTACACATTTTATTTCAATAAAAATTCGCTATTTAAAATCGCGAATATATCTTCTTTAATGTCCTTCTATATTTAATTTATCCAATCAATTGATTTCGAATTTATAAAACAACGTTTATAAATTCTATTTCTATTTTCTAACGACTTCAATTTAATAAATCTTCTTTATTAATAATTCGATCAATATCCCATTTAAAGGCAACAATCCAAGTTACAAGTAAATTTCTTATCAGTCTTTATTCTACAACTTCATTCATTTTATAACTTCATTCATTTTATAACCTCATTCATTTTATAAATCTATAAACTTCAACTTTTATAAATCTATAAACTTCAAATCTTCGCAATTTATAATTCTATCAATTTTCTATCTTGCCAGTTTATAATTCTATAAGTTTCATATCTTTACAATTTAACACTTATGAAAACTCGTTTTAAAATTTCAAAAATTTCAATTGATCAATATAGATTTTTGTACATCTTTTATAATACTTTAAAAATCTCAATTTAACCCATTCTAAAATTAAATCGACTTTCATTTCAAAAGTCACACTTTGGTTATATTTCACAATTTAAAATTTTCATAACTTTAAATTTATAACATTCATTTATTTAAGATAAATAAATTCCAAAATTTAATAAATCGTATACTTTCCAAAAATCACTTCAAAATCCCTTTTAAAGTAAAAATCGTTTATTTTTAAACTTTAAAAATTGAACCCTATGATGCAACGCATCAATTAGTCAATCACAACAGTCAATATCATATCTCAACATATGATACAGAATACATCACAATATCTGTACATAAATAACTACTGTGAGGAATCCAGTTGGATCCCTCCAACCTGTTTCCCTGCATCCAAAGATGTTAGCACAATACCAATTCCGCTCCAGTACGGAATTATCGCGGTATATAGGTTTTTATAAATCCGCTTACTAACGGCGCAATAGGGTCTCATCCGCTATACGAGGCGGGAAATCATCAATCCAATATATACATATGCCAATATGTATATATTGCTATATATATAGATATATCCTATCATATCTAATACCACATCCAAACAGTCAAACAATCAATAACTGTAAAATAAATTTTTCCTTCGAGTGAGAAAATCTCACCTTAGCATTTAATTTGCAATCCAATCCAATCTCGACCCAATTTCTTGATTTAACCTTGTATAAGTAATTTATAAAATCTATTAATATTCGAATTAAATTGAACTATAAATTTTCCGTTATGATAGTTTTAATTAACAACTTCTCCTTTAATAAATTTATCTAATCTTCAATTTAAAATTTTAAAACTAAGTTCTCTTTCTTTAAATTATTTTTAGTAGCTAATATGAATTTTAAATAAGTTACTTAAACAAAAGGAATTAACTTAGTCAATTTTTTTCATTTTATAAAAATTTTCAATATTCTAAATCTCTGTACTTTCAAACCTTATCTTTTTTCGTATTTATAAATCTTCTTTTATATCTTTACTATAAAAAAATCAAATAAGTTTTATTAAATTTAAAACTACCTTTATAATATATCTATTATCTATTTTATTTTCACGAGATCATATATAGGTATATTCACTATTTTAGAGAATAAAAATTGGATTTAAATTTCTGCATATAAAATTCTACATATATATATCTATTCATACTTGAATTTATTTTTGTATTTATACATATATATCACAAACACATATATTTATAAATTAGTATGTAATATGATTTCCAGTAAAAAACAAAAATTTACCTAACTGCCTCGCGATTGTTCCCTGACCTCGTCGTCGCTGCCACGAGATACCCCTCGATGACATTGTCCAGTGTTCGTCGAAATGCCCCATCGCGAGCCCACTGCCTCGATCCTCCTTCGCCATCGACTAGACATCACGAGCACGCCATCACTGCCTCGTTGACGCAGCCATCCACACGAGCATGCGAACGCTTCGCCTTGGCCACGCGATGCTCGCCGTTCCACTTCGTCGCCTGAAACAGCTATCGCTACCGCCCCCTAAATCGACGACTATGCGGCTCCTCTTCGTTCGCGATTTCATCGCGACTCCCCGATCCATCGATTTAGGCTGCGACCCACTTGATTCCCAGACGAGAGCGACCTGGGTTTTAGAAATTTGATATTGACCCCCTTTTTTGAACGAAGACTTGATTCAACGGAAATTATTTCCTTCGGCCACTTTTATTTCTTTTGAACTGGGTTCGATTTTGATTTGAACGAGATTTATCTGCCATTTAATTCAATCGGCTTTGATTTAAAGAGGGAGAGGGGAATTTAAAATTGAACGAGATGTGGCCTGCACGTTTTGGTATCGTGATTGTAGGCGTGAATTTAGGCAAAATTTTAGGGGATACGTGGTGACGTTAAGTAAGAAAATTTTAAATTTTTAAATTAAATTCTCTTTAAAACTTCAACGCGTTTTTGTGTCGTGTGTTCACGTAACAACTCCGAAAAATACGAAATTGGAAATCCGACAATAATTCAATATTACGGACCCAATGGAACTGGTTTCGTCGAATTCCGAGACTGTTTGAAAAATGACTATTTTATAAATATCGGTTCGAACGATTCATTTCAAAACTGAACAAAACAGTCCGAAATTAAATTCTGAAGCTTCAATCATCTTCAGTATTATCAATACGAATTTTAAAAGCTTTCGAAATATTTTTCTTCAGCTGTAAATTGAAGATATAAATTTTTTATCCAACTCTCAATCGATTAAATTTTATAATTTAATCGCCAGATTCAAATTTTAAATCGGGGATTCAAATTAAATTATCGTTCAAATATTTAAAATTAATTAAATATTCTCAATTTAATTCGTTCGAAATTCAGGGTCGTTACAATTGCTATAGTAGCGGGATGTTACAGTAAATAGGCAGGACTTGCCTCTTCTACTATTTTATTGGTAAAAGTAGCTTCTAGGGCTTATGGAACCGCATTCTTGCAAGAAAAATCGTTGACTTAACGAGGAAGATTGACTCAACCTTCGAATCAATGGGGAAATCCCAGCCTTTTGAGAATTGGTACTGCTCTGGCAATGTCGAGAAGAACCACAACTGCCTTGGTGTTGCTCCGACATCATCAGAAAACATAGTGTTTTCTAAAAGCCTCGATGTTGCTCTAGCAACATTGAGAAACTTACTGTTTTCTAAAGCCTCGGTATTGCTCCATGACATCTGGAAACTTTCTATTCCTCAAAAGCCTCGGTGTTCCTTCGGCGACGTCGGGAAACCTTTGATCTTCCTAAATATTTCTGTTGCCCCAGCAATGCTAAGTAGACTTCTCCGCTTCCAAAACCCCGATGCCGCTCTAGCAACATCAAGAAACTTCCTATCTCTTGAAGTGTAGGTGTTGCCCTAGCAATGCCAATGCAACATCAAATCACTCAGGACTATCCTTTTCTTCCATTTGTAAACAAATATTGCTTTTCGAATTGATGGAACAACATTCTTGTAAGCAAACCGCTAAGTCAATCGGGAAAATCGACTCAAACCACCAGATCGATGGGAAAATCAATCCACGCCTTCTGAGAGTGGCATTACTTCGGCAATGTTAGGAAGGCCCATCTCCTTGTGCGCCACCTATAGGCCTTATGTCGCTGCTTGAACCGATGGAACTGTGTTCAAATATGCAAAACTTCCTGTGTGTCACCTATAAGCCGCACGTCCCTGCTTGAGTTGATGGAACTACATTCAAGTATGCAAAACTTCCTGTGCACTGCCTATAAGCCGAATGACATCGTTTAAATCGATGGAACTGCGTTCAAGTATGCAAAACTTCCTATGCGCCACCTACAAGACGCACATCACTGCTTGAACCGATAAAACCGTGTTCAAGTACACAAAACTTTCTGTGCCCAACCAATAAGCCGCACATCGCTGCTTGAACCGATAAAACCATGTTCAAGTACACAATACTTTCTGTGCACAACCAATAACCCGCACATCGCTTCTTGAACTGATGGAATTGTGTTCTTGCAAGTAATACACATTTCCTAAGTACCGATGTTGCCCCGACAATGCTGGGAAATCCGTCCATTCTATAGAAATCGGTGTCACCCTGGTAACATCTAGAGCTCACCTAAATTTTCTAAGTACCGGCATCACTCCAGCTACATTAGGAAAGTTTTCTCTGTTGCGGGATTGGTGGAAATTAGCATTGTTTCGAATATTCCATGAAAATCCATACCGTCGGATCGATGAAGAAAATTGATCCCTATATTTTTAGTATTGGCATTGTCCCAACAACGGTTTGAAATTGTAAATCACCAAGTTGGTTAGGAAATCAACCTATAATTATCAGAACATGACATCCCCCAGAGATAGGCAACATCAAGGGAAAATCCAAGTACTTGAGCTGTATGTGAGTTTCCAGAGATAGAAACTGATATGCGGACAAGATCTCAACGATGAACTTGGAAGAAGCTGATCACAATCAAGGAACAAAATACTCAAAATCGACCATCAAAACCACAAGTTCTCAAAGACAAGAGCCTACTGTTGCAACATGGGTTGATGGCAACTGAACGAGTTGCCCAGAACAACCGTTCTCTAAACTATCACCCGAACTCTACATTGGAATAACCAACCCTATAGAGTAGGAGGTATATATACATGATCGGGATGAGCTAAAATGAGAAACACTATAGTTCTGTTATGTCGACCAGAGTATTTTGGAAAATCACAATAGAGCTAAGCAATATAATATGCTACATAATTGCAGAAGTATTATTTAACAATTTATAATATGGAATTGCAAAACTGGTAGCTGTATTATATATACGTGTAGTGGTACACGAGCAGATAAAGTAAATAGAATGCAGGAGAAGTACACAAGAGAGATTACAATAGAAAAGCTAATCTTTCATTACTAACATCTTTTTATGAACACAAGAGCAACAATCAACCTTAGGTTAAGCTATCCAAATGTCTTCAAAAAATCATAATAGCAAACAGAGTGAACTCCAGAGCCATTCAACTTATCAGTTACTAGTGTAAATCGCACGTACATGTATTTATAGAAATATTTAATCGTAATGGAGATGGCGGTTGAGGTGGAAAATGCATGATGAGATTCCGTTGATGGATGAAGGGTATTTTTGGAATTTCAAAAAGACACCGTGGAAATCATATTCATTGAATTCTCTTTATTAATAGTAGAGATAGGCAAATAGCGAGGGTCGTACCCACACGGCATCAGCCTGTTTTGGACATCAAAAAGCAAAATACAGACTCGACTGACACAAAAACCACAAGTGCTCCACTCCATCTGCACTTGATCACATCATCACCTCTTACCACCCCGGTGGGGAGTGATCTTCTTCTGCTCTTTGCCCTTCTTCTTCTCGGAATGAGTGTACCCTCCTTCGGCATTAGAATCAAGTTCTTTAGATCCACCAGTGGATGCATCCCTGGGATTCGGCTTACCAGTCATGATTGTAAATGGGAGAAGTTTAGGCTTGGCAACATCTGGCTCTATCTTTAGCTTCATCTTCTATTCTTTCTCTTTTTGCATCTACTCCGCCATCATCTCCTTATCAGTTGGATCAGACACTGCCGTGATTACCATACCTTCTTTTTATGACATAGAGGCATCATCTAGGTTCTGTAGTGCAACTATCTTCTCGAAATTTGGTCCGGGTCGGAATTTTAAACGGGAATCGTACCCGAAGCCACTGCGGAGACAGTGGTGGAAGCGGTAAAGATAGTAGTGGCTCCCGAGCCTATGAAGTTGAAGGAGGAGGTGGGAGAGACGGGTGACCTATAAGTTGGGAAATGTAGTTGTATAGTTTAATAATTGACTCCCGAGTGAACTAAAGCTTTTGAAGTATTGGAAAATAAGGGAAATACCTGAACTAGGAGTTGATTGAGAACTTGAACTTCGAAGCCCTCTTTGCCTATTTCCATTTCAGCTGGGTGCTCAATATTAATGGGATAATATGGCTAACGTAGAGCTTTAGAAGATGGAAGAGTGTAGGCGATCGTAGAGCTGACCCCTATAGATGCTAGAACGGTCAATGTTGGCTCTTCATACTTGGGAGCAGATGTTTCTCCCTGACCCAAAGAACTTGGGTTAGCAAGAGCATTATCACTTGTGTCCTCCCTTTCCTTTTGGAAAATTTCCCTTCCAGTCGCCAAAAGTCCATATCTTCATAACTAAGATAAGTGGCCATGAGTTCTTCTTCAGAGCACATATCCCTGGCTCGCTCTGTTCTAACCAACACTTCTTCCCAAACCATGGAGAGAGTCCGGGAATAGTCATTTTCGAGCCACTTCAAACTGCCCTTGTTCATGGCATTGCAAGTATAGAGATGTAGCATGCTGGCATCTATCTGGCTCATTATTTCATCATGCTCTTTTTGAAGGTCCGAAAGCTCCGATCGTGTAACCAGATGGTCAATCTCGGCCACCAGTTTATCAGATGCCATCTATTCTTTCTCCTTGGCCAGTCATTTTTTCTCCTTATGGAGTCGAGTGAGTTTGACGACCTGTTCAGCAATGGTGGTGGCCAGTTCAGCAATAGTTTTATTTCGAGCTTTAATAGCCTTCTCTCCTTTAGTAACTGGCTTTTCCAGTTTGTGAAACTCCCCATGAGCATCTTTAAGTTGATCATTAACCACGAGGAGTGCTCTATCGTGATCTCTGTTTGACTTCATTAGCAGCTTGTTATTGGCGCCTTTTCCCTCGAAGACTGTGTCTCTCTCAGTCTTTAGCTGAGTAATCTCATCAACGCGGTCCTTAATCCTCCTATCGTGATCTTCCATTTCTACCTGGAATGAAAGAATTACTTGGTAACTGAATTACTTCACATCGGAAAGAGCTCGCACGAGATGTTGCTGCACAAACCCAGTTTCCAAGTTCTCATGGACTATCTTAAGATTACACCGAGAATTAGCTTTAGTTGTGGGCTTTATGGTCTGATCAAAGTGAACTCCGCGCAGGAATAAGTGAGGGTAGGAAGTTTGAAGTTGGGGTGGACCAGTGGTAGTGTGAAATTTTTGCCTCATCTCGAAGAAGTAGGAGCAGTCGCAGTAGTTATGGCCTAAGAGGATCTAAGTTCCTGCATCGCAACAGTCAGGGCTTCAGTGTGGGGAGGAGTAATGGATATAGAGGTCCCATGACGATTATGAAAATCCCTTGGCGCTTATGCGTATCGCCGAGGGCATTACCTTCATTGTCCCTTTTTCTCTTCTCTCCCCTCTCATGCTCTCTCTCCAAATGGTGGGCCTCATCGTCTTTACTCTTCCTCCTCTCCTCATCAATTTCATGATGAGAGCGATGCACTGAATCTGAAGTTTGATCCCTGTAGGATCTAGAGTGTTGACGTAGTTGATGGTATAGTCCACGACCCATGATACTTGAAACGGAAAGAAGAATGAAGTTAACACTTGGATTCTGGAATTTAATCCAATGTAGAAATGTATGTTCGTGATCATAAAGTGGAGTGTGTAGTGCCGATGACCTCCTATATATTCTATCAACCGGATTGGCATGGTTATAGAGTTGGAGTCTTTTCACCTATGCTTATAAAAGCACTAGAAATATGTCGATATGCGAGCCAATCTCATCTATCATTTTACTAATCAACAATCCCTAAATTCATTCAAGTGAATGGAGATGTCTCTGAGAAAATCAGAATTCTACGTATCTCCAATGGGGTTTTAACAGCTTGGCCTCCAATTGATTGAGGAATTTCGGTAATTAGTTGTTTTTATGGAGGAATGGGAAGCTCAGAACCCAATTCCTCGGTGGTTAGTAATTTCAAAGGAGGGAGGATAGAAAGATTAGTGCTTATCTAAGGCGATTCACCACATGACTCGTCTCTCTCTTCAGTGACGTGAAAGTATTATCATCAACATCGCCCATAGCCATTTCATCATTCGCGACCACCAGTTGCTTCCTATCTCTCCTTTGGATCGGCTTGTTATCTTTTAGGATAGGGGACATCCTATGTGCTTCATCCCTATTCCTCAAATATCCTCTCCGAAGGGCAAAACTGCATCTGCTTCAGGAATTTCATCGGGCTAAACTTCAGTTGATCGACCGACTGCATTCCCTTGATCATCCTCGTTAAAGCTACATGTAGGGGTAGAAGAACGTTTTTGCATCCTAGAGCCACTCGAAGTTGAAGGCCCTTCAGCCAAAGCAAATATATTACGGTGTAGTAAGCTAAACCTTTGGAGGTTCTCATTTGTCAGAAGGAACTCAACGGAGCACTCAGAAGCTCTGACACCACTCAAGAGTTCAAGTGTTGCATTGAGTTCATGACCGCTTTCCCGCCTTGGGATGGCTACAATAAAATGTGTAGAAGATTAGAGAGGTGAAACATCCTAGTAGGGCAGGAGCTAAGGAATGGAGGCTTACTTTCTGATATCCAAAGACGATTAAATCCCTCTAGAAATCGAATAAAGACATATTCATTTTTGAAAGCTAACCATTTGTTGAAAATCTCCTATCAGCTTGCATCCCAACAAGCTTCTATAATTATGAAGGAAAGGCAATCATGCCTCCTCTTGAACTGTAGGAGGAATGTTAGCTCATTGATCCTTGGAGGTCACCAAAGCCTGATCATGAACATGACATACAATGAACTTAGGAGCGCATAACCATTGGGATGAACTTAGAACGGCACAAATCCTAGTTCCTGAAGCACCACCATCAAGAATCAATTGAACGGTGGAACAATAGCGCTCAAGCAGATGTATTAGTTGCATGCAGTGAAACCTTCTGAGGAACTATGTGCATGTTTAGCTCAAGTGGGCAATTGAATGTCGCTCTTTGGAATGCTATGCTACATGCATATATTTCTAAGCGATCTTGGCAACAAAATCGAAGGCACTTGCTTTGGAGGATCGGTCATGATTCTCAACCCAAGAGGCAACTGATTGAGCAAAGGCCCGATAGGAAACAACGGACCATAGAATTAAGGGGAAATAGGTTGCTTTGGTCCCGTAGGAATAGATGGAGAACTGGAGCAGTTTTCTGAAGGTGCGGATGCTCCTTCATTAGAATCGTGGTTGGATAATTAGCTTGTCATTCTAGATAATAGAACTCGTTAATCATGGCCAGGTATGCTTTATTCCTAATAGAATGCTTGTGTGATTAACACTTAGAATCCAAAGGAAGTCGACGCATGCTGACCAATAGGATTCCAAGTATTGACTGGGGCAAGTGCAGTGCATTATCTATATGGAGTGAGTCTAGTGTCTCAAACACCACGAGCGGACCATCCCACGTAGATAGCTCGCTTGCATGGACAAAACAATCTACAACGTCCATTGGAATTATCTTTCTATACTGACCCATTATCGATCGACGAATCCATTATCTTGAGCGATGTGGAAAATTTTCTTTTCAAGATCACTGGAAGTGCAGAATTAGAAAGGCAATGTGATAAGACCATCCAATACGCTTGAATTCAATACAAATTTACACGTTGGAAAATAATTGACGATTGAAACTTAGCCAATTTCATGAAGGAAGATAGTTAAGACCAGGGTAAACCTAAATCCAACACCGATCGAATACGCCCAAACTCGACCTTCTTTATCTCCATCCAAGTTGAAATTTCCAAGCTCCCTTTCGCCATCCATGCCTAGGTAAGAGTTCGCCAATAACAACCTTTAATTCGAATTGAAAGGTAGATTAGGACTTAGGGTTTTAGTTCAAAACTCGCGTCCGAGTTCCTAGATGGTGAATTCTGGGGATGACAGCGAGTAGACTGAAGCGACCTCAGGTGGAGGCGTTGCAAGATCTAGCAGCAACAATAGTTGAAAAGGAGCTTAGGTCGGGTGGAGGTTGGGGAAGATTAAGTTAGCTAGAAGCAATGAATACTCGAGTTGGATGAAAGAATACAAAAGCAAGTGAAGAGAAGGGCTTGGAAAGATAGTTCAAGTAAAAAAAAATTATCTCAAAATTTTCACTAAGTCCATTACTCGGTATCGAGTTATCCCCATAACTCGGTACAGAGTTATCAATTCTTGCCCGAGTCAACTCCTAATCGACACGGAGATCCTACAGACCGACTTAAAACAATATATGGGCTCTAGAATGAAGATTGCATCATCAGTGCAGGTGGAATTCAGATTGAAATTTCATAAAGTTCTGGACGACCTATCTCAAGAATTGAAGAGTTAGCTCCAATAATTTACAAAACAAGCCAAGTTACCGAGGACCGATCACCAAAACAAGTCATCAACCGATGAAAACACAAGGGACACTTCAAAATGAAGTGAGAAACACAATCTAGGAAAAAGCCTTGAGTTTCCCGTAAAGGGATAACTCGGTACCGAGTTATCACTTTAACACAGTAGCTCTCCAAATTTCTTGCATAACTCCAAGTCGATATCTAGACCTCTCTGGTAGCGGGCTTCTGATCCAATATGACTGCTACCGCTATAAATACAAACCATATAGAAACCAAAACAGGATCTCTGGTTTTTTCCACCACTAAAAGAATGCTTTGTCGCTTCTTCATCTCCTTCCTCTACACAATAGTCATCAAGGTAGCTAGCTATTTTAGGCAATTCTAGGACTTAGAATCGGTCTAGCTATACTTGTGACTCATTCTTTCTCAAACCCATTGTAATCTCAAGAAAACTCTATCAAGTCTATAGGCAATAAAGCTATTAAGTGGATGTAGGCCAAAGATTGCTGAACCACTATAAAATCTTGTGTCTCACTTTGTTATTCCTATTTATTCTCTTTTACTTTTACTATTATCTACTAGATCTAGGTCTTATAGGTTCCCTACAACATATTCTTGGGTGTAGATCCATTTTTGGTGTTAACATAGATTGAAGGTATTAAGTGGTTGTGTGAGGGTCTGCCTCTTATCTATGTATGAAGTAGTAAATAGTCATGGTTGTGGGTTAGGCATGGTAGAGGATATCCCAGTAGAAGGCCCGCTTCAAAAGGAAGTATTATGTGACGATCGACCTTTTTGACTTTCAAAAATCGACACTAATACATCCACAGTAATCCCATGCCACAAATCCAAGTGCTAGAAAGATGGATCGATCAAGCGTAATAATAAAGATAGAACAGAATCTTACACGAATGGAATAACATATATTATTTCCATATATAATCTTTACAGCGAAATTTTAAATACATACATCAAAGTCTATTCTAATCTCAGCCTAGACAGTTATAAATCTCCGTCCCTACTAGTGCTGAATACAGGGAGTAAACAAATGCAACAGAAATGGAAATGGATAACTATTTATAGAGAAAACTCCAGCTACTACTCCAAGCTCCTCCAAATTGTTCTAAGCTAGACCAAAACTACTTAGCTACCCAAAAAAATTGGGCACACAGAGTTTAAGGGAAAAGAAAATAAACTCTAGGCCAGTCATTGGACTGGTGTTAAAAAAATCAAAACATGAATTTTTGTAAACAAATTGTATCTCATAAGACTACACCGCACATAAACATGGACGGGTTTTTACCTTATGATAACCAAACCATTCGCTACACAAAATCAGAGATATTATTTATAGTGACATTCTTTGAAAACTCTTTCAAATAAATATATATAATCTTAGCCAAAATTGTTACAATTATTAAATTCCAGCATAATAGGTTTACAACTAAAATCATAAAAGGCTCATATTGGAGAATGGATTCCATATAATGACAAGGTAAGGGACTACCTTCTAACAGTACATCTCTAGAGTGATGCACCTGAGGCTTTAACCTCTACCAACATAGAACTAGCCTACCTCTACCATAGATAGTACCGAATACGCCATCACCCCATTTTTTCCCGACCTATATGCGGCCACAGTATGCACAACAAACCCGAAATATATTTAGTAGTCTATGTCACGACCCAAAATCCAGCGTCTGAAAATTGACATCAAATACCTCACTTGTATTCGAATGTCGGAGATTCAAATGTCGGACTCCAGTTCGGATGGAGCTTATAACACATTAAGTAAACAACACAGCGGAAAAAGAATGAATAATATCATTGATACACAACAATTGATTACAACAATCAGATACAAATGAATATCAACATCAGAGCCAAAAGATATACAACAGCAGAAGAACAATGGCAACAACAGCGGAAAGATAACACCAAATGCCTTCAAAGAAAATAATCCAATATATGAATCTTCATTGCCATAACTTCAAAGCTCCAAAACTCCAACCAAGCAAGTTCAAACCACCTATGCTGAAGTGAACCAAATGCGATCACCAAAATCCAAAGACTTCAAAGATTAAGGCTATCGAATCTACATCTACTATCTGAAAACCTGACTCTAGGCTGCCCGTGTAGAAAATTATGGGCACCCAGAGTTTAGGAAGGGAACAATAAACTCCAGGTCAGTCATGGGACTGGTATGAGCAAACAAAAACAGCTTTATCCTTAACAAAAGAAGTAAAAAGAATTTTGCAATGCTTTTTGGAAAATGAAACTACCATTAAGCCTCCCGCCACACACACAATGCAAGTGCACACTTGGGGGAGATTTCTCCTTATAGCAGTCAAACATGCTTGATACGCAAAATCCTTTTGGTATTATTATTAGTGCATAGTGTGGAAAACATTTCAAAAGTATAATATTAATCTTAGCCAGCATAAACATTTCGTAGTATGCCTACTATATCTACCATGTTCAATAGCAGGTTACCACCACATTCCATGGCAGGTTATACAACTAAAACCATACAGGGTGCGTATTGTTTCTTTAGATTTCCAATAAATGGTCAGGCTAAGGAACTTCCTATGCCACATGGGTACGCTTCTAGAGGGACGCCCCGAGAACCTAACTAGATCTCTACCAACACAAGGTCGGGTTACCTCACGCTTCTGGTGCAATGAAGCTATAACTAGATAACTCCACACACGAGTATGCCATCCCCGGTCGTAACCGACCTTTATCCGAGGTACCTCTACACCAACAACCTCAAAGCAATAAATTTGCAGCAACGACATAAGTTAAGTATCTAGGCTCCATACCACGATACTACTTTTTATCCAGAAGAAAATGGACATATCCTAAGGGCGCTACCCTTAATAACCTTGCCGCAACTTTCCTGTTTCGACCATTTTCGGGTTGTGAGGTTCGACGAAGTCTCGTCCACAAAGCTACGCTTTTCACAAAATCCATTTTCGATCAACAAATGATCAACAGCACTTCGTATGCCACATTACCAAATTGGGATATATCACTGATAACCATCAACTACATAACCTCTGAGCTCGTACGTCTCAGAGAAGGGTGTTAAGCTAAGAGAATAAATTCTCTGCCACCAACAGAAATGTATTTGATAGAAATTAGCTTTATATCTCAAAGTGCAATGTCAGATATTCAACCATACAAGTCTGTTCCAGGTTCGAATAGAACCTAAGGCATTTCAAAGAAGCCCTTGCAATCCGGGTATTCACAATCCCGATCGGACTTCCCATCACATATGGAGATCTCTATACCGGCACGACTCAGTGCAGAGACATTCGATAGGTAATCATTTCATTCTCGAAAATACCCGGTCTTCACCATTGGTCTTCAAATGCTATCTATTTCGTCGCATCATTAATTCAGAATGGGTTTTATGACATAAAGTCCTCTCCCGGCTAAACCGAATAATGAGCGCTTAATTTTTAAAACATATGGATATTGTGATCTTAGTTAAGTCACAAATTTTAATCCCCAAAACCTTTCCTTTAAATGGTTTAAACAAATTTCCACTTTAATCTTTTAAACAAAAAGATTCAATTCACTTGGAAAACAAAGTTCACCAATCTTTCACAAAGATTCATTCATAGCTTTCAAAACAATTCTATTTCAAATCTTTTATACAAAAGATACACCTTTAAGATCTTCTTCGATTTAAGAACAAAGTTCACCATTCTTTCACAAAGATTCATTCATAGCACTCAAAACAATTTCCATTTCAAACTTGAAATCTTTTCAACAAAAACTGGAAGTTCTTTCTTTATATGAAAGCTATTATCATTTGAAAACAAATGCTTTTCATTTCGGAAAAATCCGATCAAATATACACAAGTTATAGCCTTTAAAGTATAAACTTGGATTAAATTTAAATTTTCAAAATAATACATTTAAAATACTTTAAAGATTGTTTTAGAAATCCACATATATATATTATATAACTTGTATACCCTTTCAAACCATAGTTTCCAAAATAACTTCATAACTTAAACATGATATATTCTATTCAATTAATTTCAATTTCAAATTTCCTTTTCAAAAGCTTTTCATATTCAACCCAATTCTATTTCCAAAATCATTTTGGATTCAAAATTCAATTTTAAAAATCATTTCATAATATTAAATTCAAATATCTGTGACTTAAACAATTTCCTCGTGCAATCCATATTTGTGTGTGTGTGGTGTAGTCTAGGGGTTTTACACAATAGTGCAATATCATCAACCATCACAGATTCAAGCATAGCAATATTTGATAAGCGGTATAATCCTATAACGCTTATCTTTCATTCATAGATTCATAGATAAATATGTAAATACATTGCAGATAAATAAATAAATTACACACAGCTCAACAATTCATATCACAGAATATCACAGATCATAAATAACATCAATTCAAGCATTCAATACAATCTATACATCCATAAGCAATCCAAGCATTCAATATTCATGTATAAACATGATTAAGTAATTGTTCAATCCTTAATTAATTCAATTTAATTTCCAATTAAATTAATTACTTATAAATTAATTACCCAATCCTGATTAATTAATTACAAATCATTTGATATTAATTAATGAGATTAATTAATCTTAATCATCTTTCTTAATTAATCATCCATCTTAATTAATTACCTTTAATTAATTAATTATTCATTAATTAATCACATTAATAAATTAACTTTAAGTTAATTACAAATTAATTAACCCTTAATTAATTACCATAAGTAATTATCTTTCAATCATAAGTTAATTAACCATTAATCATTAATTAATTCACCTTTAATTAATCTAATTAATTAATTACATAAATTAATTATCCTTTAATTAATTACTTTAATTAATTAACCTTTAATTACTTTTATTAAGATATCATTCTTAATTACCTCCATTAATTTACCTTAAGTAATTTATCTTATTAATTAATCATCTTAGGGTAATTAAGTAATTACACTTTAATTACCTTTATTAATAAGACCTTAAATATTTACCACATTAATTGACTTATAGATCTTAAAGTTGGATAAAAGTTTAGAAAACACTTCATTTTACTTAATTTCGATAACTAAGTTTATTTAAAATAATATTTAAAATGAAGTTATATATGTATTAAACCCTCAAGCTTAATTAAATTAAAATAATTTTATTTTAAGACCCTTAATTTATTTTAACTTAAAACAAACCTTTATTTAGAAAGAAGTGATTAAGGAACTAATTAAAACTTGACTAAATTTTAATTTGTAAAACTTGTTATATTTTTCTTTCTTCCAAAACCATTATCATAAAAACCCAAGCTAAATTTCATTTTTCCTGAGCTTACACCTGAGAAACTTGTTTTCATATTTTACTTCGAGAAAATCCTGAACGATCTTGAGCTCGTCCCCGAGTAAATTTCCTTCTTCGATAATACAACGTTTCCAAACACAAAAGACCAGCTTGTGCACGTGCACAGTTACTCTGACGAACTTCGATCGATGCCATGATCATCGTCGAGTCGACGACGATCTCCCCTAGCCACCAAACCACCCAGGAACTCCCAACGACGACGAATTTGAAATTTTGCATCACGACCCAAACTGGAAGAAAACTCGCTCGCCAAAAATTCGATCGCCTCGCCGCCTCAGGCCACCAGAGGCCACGCGATTCTGGCCGAAGATTCGCCTGACTTCAATGCTTCAATTCCAACAACCCCAATCGATTCTGATTCAACGATGACGACTCCATTGCTTCGAGAACACAGTCGATAAAATATTGGGCTTAAACCCTAGATCGATCTCGTCAGCCTTCCACTACGATCTGGAATTTTCCTGAACATTTTTCCCACGTTCAACGACCACCCAAGCACCTCTTGAAGCAACCCCGACCCCCAATAGTTCGCCGATTACCAGAACTTCGTCAAAACCCATTTTCCAATCAACTACGAAATTCCCGTGATTTACTAAACTAAAAAATGTGATTTTTCTTTTAAAAATCATTATTTACAAAAGTGAAACAGATTATATAAGTAAATCAAGAATCTATGATACTTAATTTTTTTTACATTTATTTGAGTTAACTACATATTCATCTTCCCACTGAAATCTATATTCAAATCTCTCTCAAAACTATTTTTAGCAGTTAGATTTTGATTAAATAAACCTAGTTTGTTTAGATTCTAAAGCCTAAAATGAATCGGAGGGGAATAATTTGATTTTTTTAACAGTTTTTTTTTGAATTTTGGAAACCTAGAACAGAGCAAATTTTTATGTGTACAGACATGCACAACCACATCCATACATATATACATGCATATTTGCATACATGCAAACATATTTACAACTTCACTTCAAACATTAATCACCACATCAAGTCAAAGATCAGATCAAAGGTAAGTTTGCTCACCTGGAATATGTTGACAGAGAACAGAGAACAAGCCTGGAAATTTGAAAACTGGAGGATGATTTTGATCTGCCACTTGATTATTGATTTTGAAATTAATCTACTTAGTTGATCTTTTCTTTGATACTTTTCTGGTTTGGGTTTTGAATCTTGCTCAGGTTGATCTTCTTTTTTTCTTTGATTTATAATTTTGTTTCAGGTTTGAGAAACTGAGAAAAATATACAGTGTTTCTCTAATTCTTATTTGTATATATTAAATTTCAAGAGAAAATTTTGTTTTTGCCACTTGTTATCTAAATTAACACTTGTACAAATTCATGTTTATTTTCTTCACACTTGTTAAAATGTGTATTTTATGTTTAAATCCTCCTCTTAAATAAATTTAAAATTTATGTTTTAGACCCTTAAGTTAATAAATTTATGAATCATGTTTTTATATATTTTCATATGTTATAAACCTTTATATATATGTTTGTTTATATATACCAATTAACCTACAATTGTCAATTCTCATGTATTTATTATTGAACTTTCAAATCACATTTTATTAACAAAATATATATTTATTTCCAAATGTTCAAATTAATTCACAATTAAATTCTAAAAATTAAATTAATCACTAAATTAATTTTGGTTTAAAAATGGGATCGTTACAGTCTAGAAAGGTGATGACTATATCCTAATGGGTGCGACCCACTTAGCCCTACTGCGTCTACCCTGTTTTTGCCATTATCGATGTGTGAGGCTTGAGGTAACGTTTTACCTTTCATATGACAGATCCCACTTTGAATGGCACATTGCCATTTGTAGCAATACACTATTAATTTCTTTAAAAGTACAACCTCTGAGCTCATACGTCTCAGAGAAGGGTGTTAAGTATAAGAGGGATTACCTCCTACACCACCAAACAAATGTACGTTTTGTAATAATCAATGTACGTGGTCTTAGAAATGCAATGTCAAACACTCGTCTGTACAAGTTGTCCAGGCATAGGACAAACCGAAGGCACTTCTCCTACTACATCCTGTTAAGGAATAACCACTAGGATTAGTAGCGATTTGACCTCGCACTGAAGATTTCAAATTGAAAGAACCACTGCCACCATATTTATGATAAGGGAATTACCCCAGAGGTTAGTCGCAAGCAGCCCTACATTATGAAGATCTCCATCTTCAACATCGTTG
Source organism: Allium fistulosum (assembly GCA_030737815.1). Taxonomy (NCBI): domain Eukaryota; kingdom Viridiplantae; phylum Streptophyta; class Magnoliopsida; order Asparagales; family Amaryllidaceae; genus Allium; species Allium fistulosum. The sequence goes on from CM060901.1 coordinate 1,262,915,485, forward strand.
TCTTCAACATATTTTCACTTTTGAACGTATATTGGTTCGAAGTGGTTTTCGGATAGGAATCATCCAAATCCAAACTTGGTTCCTTCGAACCAATTTCTTTGATAAAACATGTTAAGTTTGTAGGTGATTATTATTCAATTAACCAATATCTTTTATCCAAGTAAAATATGTCTTTACAGATTTAAATCTTTAAGACATATTCTGCTTTACTATATATGGGAAAATTAAACCTCTTTTATCAAATCCTTTTGTTAATTAAAACCTCTTTTTAACTTTGGAAATACAAAACATTTCTACTTTAATTACTCAGAAAACGTATAATTCAAATCTTAATGAAGATTGCACATTTCCAAAACATATCTTTAATGAGTCCAAAACAATGTTATTTAAGACATCGTTTACTGTAAACCCAAACCAGTTAGTATTGAATAAAATGGATCCATAAATTTTAGACTGGTTATACCCAATACTAATTTTTGTATTCAACCTATACTATTCGTTGAATAATGGTGAAATCACCTTTTAAATTCATATGGATAGTATGAGTTCCCTCCTCGGAATTTAATACGGAGATTAACTAGAATGTTTTCTTTAATAACCAAAATCCTATTTTAAATCTTTTTTAACTTTTGGAAACCTCCTAATCTCTTTTTATCTTAGGAAGATGTAGTCCATGTTGTTTGCGCCAAAATTGGTCACAAACCCCAAGTATTGTGAAAGCACCAGTGTATGAATACCAATCAGCAATATTCAAACACAAATCTCAGATCTAAGCAAGCAACAAACGACAATCCAGAAGCAATGAACAGTGACACACAATTTATAGTGGTTCGGCTATCTCCGGCCTACGTCCACTTAGAGGTTTTTATCTTTTATTGATTATCCTTGCTGGTTACAGATGATTACAGCAAATACAATGAATGAATTCGAGTAAAATGATTGTATTGAAGCGTAGAATTGAATCCAGTAGAGTCTGGACGTTGGATGGCCAAAGATCCCTTCTCTGTAGGCTTCAGGGGGCTATTTATAGGCGTAGGAGGCTGAGATCGTGCTCAAACTTCGGGAGACTTCTTCTGGCACGTGAGTGGACCCATGCGACCGACCCCACCAAGTTTCGACTCGATCTGCGATCGATACGAAACCATTTCGTATCCATCAAAAAATGATCCAAACGAGCTGAAACTTGGCAGGGACATTCTATACCTTGTACGCAAGCTACTGTGAAAATTTCGTTGCATTTGGATTAGTGGTTTGTGTGATATGATCGATACAAGATTACGGTTCCGTGTATGCTGTCTTGTTCGAATCCATGTTTCGTATCCACCCCTTCGTATCCATCAGAAGCACATGCGCATGGGATAACGTGGCACGAGTTTCCTGGGTCGATCCAACCTTTACAGCGATTTGATCGAGTTGCTCTGAGGCTTTCGCCTTGTTTACATCGACACGTTCGCATCAATTATTCGTACCGGTTTCGCACCGATAGCATTCGCATTGTTTGTTCATAAGGTCTCGTTCGCATCGATCGTTTGTGGTCCTTGGGATCGATACGAACTGAGTAGTTTTCAGAGGGATATGAATGTTACCGATGCGTTGACATGGATTTGAACACATGGGGTGCGAACACAATTTCTCTGGAACGATACGAACTAAATGGATATGAACTTCATGGCCACAGACCGATTCATGCCTAATCGATTCGAAGACGATCGATTCGAAGTCGCTAAGTCCCGATGGATTCGAACTTGATGATGACTCTCTGATGGATACGAATATGATCGATTCGAATAGGTCGTCACCTCGGTTTCCTGATGGATACGAACAACACCTTTTATCTAACTCGTATCGATCATATCTCATTCATACGAACTCCGATTAACCTGAAATTTGAAACGCTTGCTTCCATGGCTTTGCTTGTCATGTCTTGTCAATTGCAGCCCGATCCGGACTCGGACAAAATTCATCAATATCCATGGTAATCCTACAATGCATAGTTGATATTCATGACTAGTTATTATTGATTTTCAGTTAATTTTTGGGTATCTCAGCTTTGCCAAAAGGTGGGATAACACTTTGCCCCCCAAAACATGCCTTTTGGTAAAAGGTGTGTTTTGATCAGTCTCGACTCGAACGCAGTGAGTTCATGTTTTATTCAAATCTTAAGGCATTTTCAATCGAGTTCATGGCTGTTCGAAGCCAAATCATTATCAATTTCTTCCAGCGGATGTTAAGAATGGAATTCTACAGTCTCTGCGTACTATCGATGGTCACTCCGGACCCTTGCCAGGCCCATTCCAGACTTAGCGATCGAATAGAAAGATCCTATTGCACTCCGGCGTTGCTTTCTATTCCTTGCACTCTGGCCCCAGTTAGGGCGTAAAGCGATGTCTTGGTCGTTCTGGACCGATCGTAGCCTCTCCGGGCTCCTGCTGGATCCCATCCTATCACTCTCCGGTGAAGGGGAAACAGCGTTAAGTGAGCTAATCCGGTCGCTCTCCGGCGAAGCGACTCACTTCTTGCACTCTGGTTCAGTGTACCTGAACATTAAGCGATGTCATGGCCAAGATCGTGGGCCGATCATAGCCTCTTCGGGCTCTTATCGAATCCCGATCCCATCACTCTCCGGTGAATGGGAAACGACGTTAAGTGATTCGATCCTGTCGCTCTCCGGCGAAGCAACCCACTTCTTGCACTCCGGACCCCGTCTCTCCGGGTAGGGTCATAAAGCGATCATTTTTATATTGGTATTTAATACTCATCCTTTAACTCTCCAGTCAAAGGTTTATTTCAAGAAATTCAAGTTTATTTATTAAATTCAGGTCCTAGATGTTCAATCTCAAACATCAGGAAAAAACTAAACATTGCCTCTCCGGGCAGATTGGTCTATCTCCATCTCAGAGCATGCCTAGGGATCTCTCTGGTTCCCGTACATGAGTAAGTGGAGCAGCCGTTTATTCTGAAAACAAATCTAATGAAATTATTTGACCGAAGTCCAAATCCTGAACTTGGCCCTTGCCATCTTAATCAGTTGATGACGAGTCGTGATCCCGATCCAGGATCGTTTCTGTTAGGTGGAGGTGGTAGTTGTTCAGGCCTTACCGCCGCTGCCCGTTCTCTGACATATTGTGGCAATCTACCACTCCTGGCATGTTCTTCCACCTCATCCTTTAGGTGGCGGCATTTGTCGGTTGTGTGCCCATCCAGCTCATGGAATAGGCAATATTTTCCGATTCTACGCTCCTGCTCTGTGGGATCTCTTCTGGGTGGTTTTCGATAAGGGAGTTGCCCCCGAGTTTCAGTGTAAATTCGTTCCAGGCTTGCCGCCAAATCCGGGTATTGCCAGAATCTGGGCTCTCGGGATTTCTTCCGTTTATCAGGACCATTATGTGTGTCATCCTGCTTTCTCTTTCCTTTGTCCGCCCTAGGCTGCTCCCTGGCGGTTCCTTCGCCTTGTACAGCGTTTATTTCCTGCCTCTCGGCTCATGATTCTTCTAATCAAATGAATCTTTCAGCTTCATGGTAAAACTGTCCAAGATCTTGCGGTGGGTCTCTCGTTAAAGAATCTTTGAATTCGGTGCCTTCTCCAACTCCTGCCACTGCCGCCATCAAAATCATCGATGGATCCGGGCGATCTACAGAAGCCACCGTTGCATTAAATCGTAGCAGAAAATCTTTTATGGACTCTCTGGTCCTTTGTTTTATCGATGCCAAAGTCATCACACTCTTGGGTCACGTCACGTGGACCCTAAACTGTCTCATGAAGCAATCTACAAGCTCGCCCCATGTTCTGATCGATCCAGTTTCCAATTGCCTGAACCAAAGTGCAGCCAAATCTGATAAGTATAGAGGGAAGCATCGAGCCATCACTTCCTCGGATGTCCCCAACACTTCCATGTGCCTGATGTATCGAGTAATATGCATCGTTGGGTCTGACTTCCCGTCATAAGGATCCAACATAGGAAGTTTGAACTTTGGACGGTTCCTTGCATTCCTGATATTCGGAGTGAACGGACTCCGACTGACTTCTTCCAACCCTCCACTAGACAATCCTCCTCTCATGAGTCGTCGCACTAATCCAGCCATCTTTTCATCTCCATCCTAGGGTTGCCCTCTTGGTCTTGAAGGGTATTCTGGTACGTACTCTTCATGTGGCCCATTGTCATTGGCATTGGCTCTAGCCTGTTGAGCCCCTACCATCGGTCTTCCAGTATCGGACCCAGAGGGTCTGCCCCCAAGTCCTTGTTGATCGCCTACTGGTCCCGCATTCTGACCTTGAGCTTGATCTCTGTTAGCTTCTGCAATCCCAACTCCCTGTTCAGCACTTGCAGTTGTTGTGGTTGGTCCAAGGTTCTGCATATTTGTTGCTCTCATTTGTTCAAGGAAATTCTGCAGCATCTCTTGCTGAGTCTTCATCATCCTCTCTTGCAATGAATTTGTTATAGCTTCCATTTCATCTCTGGTGATGTAAATCGAAGCTTGTCCTTCTCCAGCACCAGAGGATGCCTTTTGACTTCCTCCCTGTTGGCTTCTATCAGCTCTTTGTCTTGTTTGTCGAGTCAATCTGAATCCTTCAAACTTTCAAATCTAAACTTTGAATTTGGTGTAGCGGGTGCTAGTTCCTCTCAATGAAATCACCAAAGTGTTTGCGCCAAAATTGGTCACAAACCCCAAGTATTGTGAAAGCACCAGTGTATGAATACCAATCAGCAATATTCAAACAAAAATCTCAGATCTAAGCAAGCAACAAACGACAATCCAGAAGCAATGAACAGTGACACACAATTTATAGTGGTTCGGCTATCTCTGGCCTACGTCCACTTAGAGGTTTTTATCTTTTATTGATTATCCTTGCTGGTTACAGATGATTACAGCAAATACAATGAATGAATTCGAGTAAAATGATTGTATTGAAGCGTAGAATTGAATCCAGCAGAGTCTGGACGTTGGATGGCCAAAGATCCCATCTTTGTAGGCTTCAGGGGGCTATTTATAGGCGTAGGAGGCTGAGATCGCGCTCAAACTTCGGGAGACTTCTTCTGGCATGTGAGTGGACCCATGCGACCGACCCCACCAAGTTTCGACTCGATCTGCGATCGATACGAAACCATTTCGTATCCATCAAAAAATGATCCAATCGAGCTGAAACTTGGCAGGGACATTCTTTACCTTGTACGCAAGCTACTATGAAAATTTCATTGCATTTGGATTAGTGGTTTGTGAGATATGATCGATACAAGATTACGGTTCCGTGTATGCTGTCTTATTCGAATCCATGTTTCATATCCACCCCTTCGTATCGATCAGAAGCACGTGCACATGGGATAACGTGGCGCGAGTTTCCTGGGTCGATCCAACCTTTACGGCGATTTGATCGAGTTGCTCCGAGGCTTTCGCCTTGTTTACATAGACACGTTCGCATCAATTATTCGTACCGGTTTCGCACCGATAGCATTCGCATCGTTTGTTCATAAGGTCTCGTTCGCATCGATCGTTTGTGGTCCTTGGGATCGATACGAACTGAGTAGTTTTCAGAGGGATACGAATGTTACCGATGCGTTGACATGGATTTGAACACATGGGGTGCGAACACAATTTCTATGGAACGATACAAACTAAATGGATATGAACTTCATGGCCACGGACCGATTCGTGCGTGATCGATTCGAAGTCGCTAAGTCCCAATGGATTCGAACTAGACGATGACTCTCTGATGGATTCGAATCTGATCGATTCGAATAGGTCGTCACCTCGGTTTCATGATGGATACAAACAGCACCTTTTATCTAACTCGTATCGATCATATCTCATTCATACGAACTCTGATTAACCTGAAATTTGAATCGCTGGCTTCCATGACTTTGCTTGTCATGTCTTGTCAATTGCAGCCCGATCCGGACTCAGACAAAATTCATCGATATCCATGGTTATCCTACAATGCATAGTTGATATTCATGACTAGTTATTATTGATTTTCAGTTAATTTTTGGGTATCTCAGCTTTGCCAAAAGGTGGGATAACACATGTAAATCAAATTTACTTTCTCCTCCGTCGGGCCAGTCCGGATAGCTAGAGCGAAACCCAAACACTAGTTGTCCAAGCTATGATCTAGAGACTATCTCTCTGTCACCCATAAGGTGATCAAGTTATTTGATCAAATCTAAACTCTTTAAAATAATTGATTTATTATTCAAAAAAATATTTGCAAAAGGTTTGGAAAGAAAATTTCAAGTTTAAATCTTAATTTCAAAAGTTACCAAAAACTGCTGCAAAAAGTGCTGCGAATAGTGTTTTTAAAGCTTTTTTGATCAAAATGCTAATTTCATTCCACATATGACTATTTTAATTACTCTACCTTTTTAAAAAAAATTAATATATTTATGGAATTTATTTCATATTTTTAAAGACTAAAAAAATATCTATTTTCAAGATTTTATCACTTTGGTTTGTGAACTGCCAAAACGCGACGTTTTTGAAAACTTGATTTGGACATATCACAAATTTACTAAATGAAATCCTGATATTTTTATTTTGTCTGAAAATTATATTCATTATGGTCAGGAAATTTTTTATTGCAAAGAATTCCGACTCATATTCCATTCTGCATGTCTGTTTAACTTTTCAGGTCACAAAATCGCGAACTACCGATACACGACGGCTTATTTTTAATTTCAAACTTCGCCAAAATGAGTTTTATAAACCATTTATAAATCATTTTAATATATTTTAAAGAGGTTTAACAATGCCATATATTCCATTTTATTTTATAAAAGAAAGTAGTTCCTTGATGTAAATTCGACGTGTATTATACCATGAATCATTCCACATCAAACAAATATATCATCAACATCCAAAATATGATGATCAAACATAGAAAACATCCATATCAAACATATCATATCATCATATAATTTATAAATTTAACAGTAGAGTTTCTCACCTTCATTGGTTTCTATATTCTCTAAATTTGACTATAGCTTCGCTACTATCTCACCGAAGCTTATGGAATCAACCCAAGTTACCCACAGAAGTGTACAACCTAGGCTTGTAGGAGAGATGGGCTCGACTATGACTTGTGAAGGTGGTGGTCGTGGGTTTAGAAGGAGAAGAGAAGGAGTTTCAACTTGTTTTTGAAGTAGATTGATAATATATATTACTTATATAAATTTATTTTCTCTTTGCCATAATTTTCACCATTATTTCTCTAAGGTAAGTAGCCATTAAAATAGCTTGAGAGTTGGTGTGAAAAATTATAGAGAATGGGTGGCTATTTGTAGAAAAAAATGTGTAAAATACCTAAATGGTACAATTACAATTCAACCCTTCGTCCACACCCCTCCTCTCCCATCCTGCACGGTCGTGCTTCCTCTCCCCCTCACCCTCTCTCATGTGTTACCGTCAAGTGGTGTGTAAGTGTGTAAGGTGATGGGAAGTTTTGTTTTGTTTTGGTAAAAAATATCATGATATTTTTTCTTAAGTATATATGTATGCATGTGTATTTTTATGTATATGACATATTTTTGTGCATATATATGTGCATGTAACATATATGTGACAAACTAAGTTACATCTCGAAATAACTTCTTCTCGTCAAACCGTTACGTACCGGAATCCGATTTTCGGTCATATTTTTACTTCTTTTTTAAACCATATATATTTGTAAACAAATCTTGAAAATATATTTCTTATCATTTTAGATAATTAAAACGTGCTTATTTGAATTATTAATCCATATAAATCAATATTAAACAAATGTTGAAAAAATGTTGTTATGCCAATAAAGCATTATGAATTTTCTTATATTTTCAAATCAATTATAAATTTTTATAAAAATATTATAAATGATTTATTATCACTGTATTGCTAATCAAAATGAATTATTATCATTTTAAAAATAATTATTTAATTGTTTAAACTTAATTTGAAAAATTATAGAAAATATATAAAATTGATTACACCTTAATGATGTCATAAATATATTTTATTTCAAAAATAAAATAAATAATTTTTATTTCATATTCTTGCTTAAATGGACAAATAAGTGTATATATCCAGTTCCGTGCATTCTAATATGGAGAAAATCTCAATTTTACTGAAAAATTGATTTTCGTCGTTTTTCTAATAAAAACCCCAAATATCCATATTTGTTAATATACCTTTAAAAAAAAGTTTACCATCATTATTTATGGTTCAAAACATTATAATTTATGTTATAAAATCTTGTGTTTAAATATTTAAAATATAGATTTAATTTATCAAAGTGATAAATTTACAGGACATTACAGACTTCTCCCTTAAAAGAATTACATCCTCGAATTACACCTAACCAAAAACCCGGTAAAAATATTATTTTAAATTTCAAATACAAACCCGTGTTATGCTCATGGATTATCTGTATGCACCATCTGATTCGATCTTAAATTCGAATATACCAAGATCATCCATATGGAATATCGGATTTGATCTTCTACTTAAATACACGACTTTATTTCTGAACTAGTATTGATCCCTCGATTCTCTAGTGGAACTTTGACCAGGTTTCTTTATCAGAAACCTTCGTTTTCCTTATATTGATCTCAACTATGATAGAAAACGCAAGTACCCAACCACAAAACAACATCACTGTTTTCCGTCAAGAACGAGTGATAAATCCTTTCTCGGACCAGTGTAAAGTCCTGTACTCGAATCTTAAATCAAAATCGTGCAACGAAATGATCTACGTACCTCATACATACTTATTAACCTTCTAAAAAAATTACGAAAATATTTCACAAAATTTTTATTCAAACATTTTTATAAAGATGCTTCTTTATGTTTAATTACTTTAAAAAAAATTATCCACCAAAAATTTCTATCTTCTTTCCAAAGAAACCATTTCAATTTCAACACTTAGAAAATACCTCTATATACTTAAAAGGTAAAACTCTTTGAAAAGAGCTTCATATTTTCAAAAACACACTTTATTGGGTCAAAACAAATGTTGCGTAGGACATTGTTATGACAACCCAAAAACACTGGTATATGGATCTGATTAATTGCACTTAATATTAATTTCGAGTTAACAATGAAGCCGATCAAGTTGGGGTATCATTACCTCTCAGACCTTGAATGGACGACATTCTTAACTTCAAAATAGATATAAGTTACCCACATCGAATCTTTACATCAATATAGGATATAAATAAATCCAGTATACGATATAAAAACATCTTTGTTCGGAAATCACTTACTATTATAGCAGTGTTATAGTCTATGTCTTTGTCACTTTCCCAAAATCATTTAGTTACGACAATAATGTCGAAATCCATATCTTCTTCCACTTAAGCCCTTTTTAAATCACTTTTAAAAATATAATTTAAATCTCATTTTAAATCACTTTTAAATCATTTCTCCTTAAAATCTCTTTTATAAATATAAACTTTCTATTTTATAAAACATATCTTTTAAGTTTTTCTTTCACATAATCATTTTATTTTTGTAAAACACACTATATACAACAAGCTCATTTATTATCCTAAATTCATAATCCTTAACCTAACATTGTTATCAAATACTTTATAGTCAAATCGTGAAACTTAATTCACGAGGTGTTCGTTAAATCAACAAAAGATAATAACTAAATGTTATTGCTTCTAATATTAAATGCAAACACCTTGTTAAAAATTAACAATCACTATTTAATTTATTAATTAATGATTCAAATTATCTTTTTAACTTTAGAAATTTATATAGATCGAGTAACTCAAAATGATACCATGGAACTGGGCACTACCAATAGTATCATATATTCCCTTGATAATAAGGGGAATATTTAAGAAAAGTGTTTACCATCCGAACACAACTCCTGCCCATTTTTAGTTACTTTCGAGCCACTTGGACTAGTTAATCATCATATTCTTATAAAAAATACCAGAATTTAAATTCTCAAAAATCCCTTTATAAAACACATTTTATAAGTCCAATTTATAAAGTCACTTATAAAATGTATTCATAGAATTTATTTATCTTAAATAAATTCCTTTAATCTTAAACAAACATTATTATTCATCGAACGCCACATAGTCAAACTATGAAACTAAATTCACGAGGTGTTCGTATTTAAATTTTTAATCAAACAACCAATCAATAATAATAACTGAATATTATCATTCCCTTAACAACCGAACACTACAAAAATAACTAAATCATTTGAATGATATTGCTTTGTATTCAAAGTATAATCCTAGGTAAAATTATTTAATTTACTAATTTTTCAAGATAAAAATCATTTTTATATAGAATTAACAAATACGCGCTCATATTTAATACTCTCAACTCATTCTAGGGTGTCACTTACCCTATCCCTAATGAGTTACTCGTCCTATGATATTACTAACCCTATCTCTGATGAGACTTTACCCCTACCAGGCTCAGGTGTTCGCTCAATCTAAGCTCTGATACCAAATGTGACGACTAACCTTTTCGACCCTCGAAAATTAACACTAATATATCCACGATATTCCAATGTTGCAAATCCAAGTGCTAGTCAGACGGATCGATCAAGAGTAAAAAGAAAATTAAAGACAATAGATTCTTACATGAATGGAATAACATATATTATTTCAATATATAATTTTTACAGCAGAAATTCTAAATACATATATCAAAGTCTATCCTAATCTCAGCCTGGATAGTTATAAATATCTGTCCCTACTAGTGCTAAAGACAAAAATTAAACAAATGCAACGGAAATGGATAACTCCAGGTCTTGCTCCAAGCTCCTCCAAAATGTTCCAAGATAGACCTGAACTACTTGGCTGCCTGAAAAAAAAGGCACCTAGAGTTCAAGGGAAAAGAAAATAAACTCTGGTTCAGTCATGGGACTGGTGTGAGAAAACTCAGAACAAGGGTTTTTGAAAACAAAAGGGTATCTCATAAGACCATGTCGCACATAAACACGGAGGGGTTTTTACCTTATGATAACTAAACCATTTGCTACACAAAATCAGAGATATTATTTTTAATGACATTTGAAAACTGTTTCAAATAAATGTATATAACCTTAGCCGAAATTATTACATTTATTAAATTCCAGCATAATAGGTTTATAACTAAAATCGTAAAGGCTCGTAGTGGAGAATGGATTCCGTACAATGACAAGGTAAGGGACTACCTCCTGACAGTGCATTTCTATAGGGATGCACCTGAGGCTCCAACCTCTACCAACATAGAACCAACCTACCTCTACCATAAATAGTAGAAAATATGCCATAACCTCGGTCATTCCTGACCAATCCATGGCCACAACATGCACAACAAACCCGAAATATAGAGGGTAATCTAGAAAGGTGATCCTATGTGCTAATGGGTGCAACCCACTCAGCCCGGCTACATCTACCCTGTTTTTTCCATTACCGATGTGTGAGGTTTGAGGTAACATTTTACCTTTCACATGACAGATCCCACTTTGAATGCTACATTGCCATTTCTAACAACACGGTATTTATTTCCATAAAATTACAACCCCTGAACTCGTATGTCTCAGAGAAGGATGTTAAGTATAAGAAGGGTTACCTCCTACACCACCAAACAGATGTACGTTTGTAAAAATCAATGTACTGGTATTAGAAATGCAATGCTAATCCATACAAGTTGTCCTAGCACAAGACAAACCGAAGGCACTTCTTCTACTACATCTTGTTTGGTAATAACTCCAAGGATTAGTAGCGAGTAATCCTTGCATTGAAGATTTCAAACTAAAGGAACCATTACCACCATATATATGATAAGGGAATTACCCCAGAGGTTACTGGCAAGCAGCCCTACATTATGAAGGTCTTCGTCATCACCATCTTTGTCTTCAACATATTTTCACCTTCGAACGTATATTGGTTAGAAGTAGTTTTCAGATAGGAATCATCCAAATCCGACCCCAGTTCCTCGAAACCAATTTCTTACTAAAAGATGTTAAATATGTGGGTGACTATTATTCAATTAATCAATATCTTTTATCCAAGTAAAATATCTCTTTAGAGATATACATCTTTAAAACATATTCCGTTTTAGTATATATGGGGTAACTAAACGTCTTTTATCAAATCCTTTGGCTAATTAAAACCCCTTTTTAACTTTGGAAATACCAAAACATTTCTTCTTTAATTACTTAGAAATTTATAATTCAAATCTTAATGAAGATTTCGCATTTCCAAAACATATCTTTAATGGGTAAAAAATAATGTTATTTAAGAATCGTTTACTATAACTCCAAACCAGTTAGTATTGAATAAAAGGGATCCACAAATTTTAAACTGATTATACCCAATAAAAATTTCTATATTCAACCTATATTATTCATCGAATAATGGTGAAATCACCTTTTAAATTCATATGGATAGTACGAGTTCCCTCATTAGAATTTAATACCGAGTTTAACTAAAATGTTTTCTTTAACAAACAAAACCTATTTCAAATCTTGTTTAACTTTTGGAAAGATCCAAATGTCTTTTTATCTTAGGAAGATGTTGTCCAAGTAAATTAAATTTACAATCCCCTTCATTGGGCCAGTCCGGATAGCTAAAGCGGAACCTAGACAATGGTTGTCCAAGCTCGGATCTGGAGACTATCTCTCTATCACTTGTAAGGTGGTTGAGTTATTTGAAAAAACATTTGCAAAAGGTTTGGGAAGAAAATCTCAAGTTTAAATCTTAATTTCAAAAGTAACCAAAAAGTACTGCAAAAAGTGCTACGAATAGTGTTTTTAAAGCTTCTTTGATGATGATGCTAATTTCATTCCACATATGTCCATTTTAATAACTCAAATCCTTTTCAAAATATTTTAATATATTTATGGAATTTATTTCATATTTTTAAAGATTTAAGAATATATATTTTCTATATTTTAACACTTTGGTTTCCGAACTGGCAAAACGCGACGTTTCTGAAAACTTGATTTTAACATATCTCAAATTTTACTAATGAATTCTTGATTTTCTTCTTTTGTTTGAAAACTATATTCATTATGGTTTGGAAAATTCTTATTGTAAATAATTTCGACTCATATTCCATTATACACATCGGTTTAACTTTTCGGGTCGCTAAATCAAGAATTGTTGAAACGCGATGGCTTATTTTTGCTCCATTTTCCCAAAAAAATTAAACTTTGCCGAAATGAGTTTTAATGTTTATAAACCATTTATAAATCATTTTAAACTATTTTAAAGAGGTTTAAAAATGCCATATACACCATTTCATTTTATAAAGAAAAGTGATTCCTTGGGCTAAATACGATATGTATTGTACCGTGAATCATTACACATCAAACAAAGATATCATCAACATCCAAAACATGATGATCAAACATAGAAAACATCCATTCAAACATTTCACATCATCATATGATTTATAAATTTAACAGTAGAGTTTCTCACCTTTATTGTTTTCTATATTCTCTAAATTTGACTATAGCTTCGTTATAATCTCACTGAAGCTTATGGAATCAACCCTGATTCCCTTTAGAAGTGCATGGCCTAGGCTTTAGGAGAGATGGGCTCGGCCTTGACTTGTGAAGGTGGTGGTCGTGGGTTTAGAAGGAGAAGAGAAGGAGTTTGAACTTTTTTTTGAAGTTATTGATAATACACACACACACACACAATCTTTTATAAATTTATATTCTCTTTGTCATAATTTTCACCATTATTTCATTAAGGTAAGTAGCCATTAAAATAGTTTGAGGGGAAGGAGAAGAAGATGATGGGTGTGAAAAATTATTAGAGAATGGGTGGGTATTTATAGAAAAACAATGTGTAAAAATATCTAAATGGTACAATTACCATTCTACCCCACGTCTACAGGCCTCCTCTCCCATCATGCATGGTTGTGACTTCCTCTTCCTACACCGCCTCCCATGTGCAACCTCCATGTGGTGAGTAAGTGTGTAAGGTGATGGGATGTTTTGTTTTGTTTTGGTACAAAATATCATGTATTTTACCTCAAGTATATATGTTTGTATGCGTGTGTATTTGTATGTGTACGACACATTTTTGTCCATGTATCATATATGTGACAAACTAAGTTATAATATCTTGAAACAACTTCTTCTCGTCAAACCGTTACGAACCCGGAATCCGATTTTCGGCCATATTTTTACTTCTTTGTTAGACTATATATATTTGTAAACAAATCTTGAAAATATATTTCTTATCATTTTAGAATAATTAAAATGTGCTCATTTGAATTATTAAACCATATAAATCAATATTAAACAAGTGTTTACAAAAAGTGTTGTTATGTCGATAAAGCAATATGAATTTTGTTATATTTTCAAACAATTATTTCGTTTTATAAAACTATTATAAATGATTTATTATCACTTTATTACTAATTAAAATGACTTATTATCATTTTAAAACAATTATTTAATTGTTTCAACTTAATTTTTAAATTTATAGAAAATATGTAAAATTGATTACACCGTGAAGATGTCATAAATATATTTTGTTTCCAAAAAGAAAATAAATAATTTTTATTTAATATTCTTGCTTAAATGGATAAACAAATGTAAGTATCTAGTCCTTGCATGCTAATATGGAGAAATCTCAACTTTACCGAAAACTGATTTCCGTCGTTTTTCCAATGAAAACACCAAATATCCATATTTGTTAATATACCTTTAAAAAAAGTTTACCATCATTATTTATGGTTCAAAACAATATAATTTGTGTTATAAAATCTTGTATTTGAATATTCAAAATATAAATATAATTTATCAAAGTGATAAATTTACGGGATGTTATAGTCTTCCCCTTAAATGAATTTCATCCTCGAATTACACCTAACAAAAAACCAGGTAAAAATATTAGTTTAAATTTCAAATACAAACCCTTGTTATGGCCATGGATTATCTATATGCACTATTTTATTCGATCTTAAATTCGAATATACCCAGATCATCTGTATGCAATATCGGATTTGATCTTCTACTGAAATACACAACTTTATTTCCGAGCTAGTATTGATCCCTCGGTTCTCTAGTGTGAACTCTGATCAGGCTTCTTGATCAGAAACCTTCGTTTTTATTATATTGCTCTCAACTATGATAGAAAATGCGAGTACCCAGCCACAAACCCTCATCAGTGTTCGCCGTCAAGAATGGAGTGATAAATCCTTTTTCGGACCTGTGTAAACACCTTAAAGTACTGTACTCGAATCTTAAATCAAAATCGTGCAACGAAATGATCCACGTACCTCATACATACTTATTTACCTTCCCAAAAATTTTATGAAAATATTTCATAAAATTTTTATTCAAACATTTTTACAAAGATGCCTCTTTATACATAATTACTTTAAAAAAATTTATTCACCAAAAATTTCTATCTTCTTTCCAAAGAAACCATTTCAATTTCAACACATAGAAAATACCTCTATATACTTAAAGCCGTAAAAATATTTGAAAAGAGCTTCATATTTTCAAAAACACGCTTTATTGGGTCAAAATAAATGTTGTGTAAAACATCGTAACGACAACCCAAAAACACTGGTGTATGGATCTGACTAATTATATTTAATATTAACTTTGGATGTCGAACTTAAACAATTAGTTAACAATGAAGTTGATCAAGTTGGGGTATCATTACCTCTTAGACCTTGGATGGAGACATTCTTAACTTTGAAATAGATATAAGTTACCCACCTCGAACCTTTACATCAAATATAGGATATGAATAAATCCTGTATAATATATTAAAACATCTCCTTTCGGAAATTACTTACTATAACAGTAGTATTATAGTCTATGTCTTTCTCACTTTCCTGAAAACATTTATTTACGACAATGATGACGAAATCCATGTCTTCTTCCATTTAAGCCCATTTTAAATCACTTTTAAAAGTATAATTTAAATCTCATTTTAAATACCACTTTCAAATCATTTATCTTAAAAAACTCTTTTATAAATATAAACTTTCTATTTTATAATACACATATTCTAAATTCATCTTTTACATAATCATTTTATTTTTGTAAAGCACACTTTTATAAAACATTCTCATTTATTATCTAATATAAATTTTTACCCAACATTATTATCAACCACCTTATAGTCAAATCGTGAAACTTAATTCATAAGGTGTTCGTTTAATCAACAAATGATAAGAACTGAATATTATTACTTCCAATATTAAATGCAAACATCTTGATAACAATCACTAAATAATTTATTAAGTAATGATTCACGTTACCTTTTTAAATTTAGAAAATTATATAGATTGAGTAACTCATATTGATACCAAGGAACTGGGTACTACCAATAGTATTATATATTCCCTTAACAAGAAGGGGAATACTTAAGAAAAATGTTTATCATCCGAACACAACTCCTGCCCTTTTTTAGTTACTATCAAGCCACTTGGACTAGTTAATCATCGGATTCATTTCAAAAATACCAAGATTTAAATTCTCAAAAATCCCTTTATAAAACACATTTTATAAATCCAATTTATAAAATCACTTATAAAATGCATTCATAAAATTTATTTATCTTAAATAAATTCCTTTAATCTTAAACCAACATTATTATTAATCGAACACCACACAGTGAAATTGTGAAAGTAAATTCACGAGGTGTTCGTATTTAACTTTTCAATCAAACAACCAATCAATAAATGATAATAACTGAATATTATCATTCCCTTTACAACCAAACACTACACAAATAACTAAATCATTTGAAAGATATTGCTTTATATTCAAAATATAATCCTAGATAAAATTATTTAATTTACCAATTTTTCAAAATAAAAATCATCTTTACATAGCATTAACAAA
Source organism: Allium fistulosum (assembly GCA_030737815.1). Taxonomy (NCBI): domain Eukaryota; kingdom Viridiplantae; phylum Streptophyta; class Magnoliopsida; order Asparagales; family Amaryllidaceae; genus Allium; species Allium fistulosum. The sequence goes on from CM060901.1 coordinate 1,262,932,286, forward strand.
TATGCGTTCATATTTAATACTCTCAACTCATTCTAGAGTATCACTTACTCTATCTCTAATGAATTACTCATCCTAGGGTATTACAAACCCTATCTCTTGCTCAGGTGTTTGCTCAACCTAAGCTCAGATACAATATGATGACCAACCATTTCGACTCTCGAAAATCGATGTTAATACGTTTATGGTATTCCCGTGTCGTAAATCCAAGTTCCGAACGGACAGATTGATCAAGGGTAAAATGAAAAATAAAGAAAGAACAGAATCTTACTCGAACGGAATAACATATATTATTTTAATATATAATCTTTATAACAAAATTTTTAAATACATACATCAGAGTCCATCCTAATCTCAGCCTGGACAGTTATCAACATCTGTCCCTACTAGTGCTAAATACAGACAATAAACAAATGCAGTGGGAATGGAAATGGATAATTATCTATAAAGGAAACTCTAGTTCCTTCTCCAAGCTCCTCCAAAACGTTTCAAGTTTGACCTGAACTTCTTGGCTTCCAAAACAAATAGGGCACCCAAGGCTTAAGGGAAAAGAAAATAAACTCCGGGTCGGTCATGGGACTGGTGTGAGAAAACTCAAAAAACAGGTTTTTCAAAACAAAGGGTACCTCATAAGACCACCACGCACATAAACATGGATGGGTTTTTCCCTTGTGATAACCAAACCATTTGCTACAAAAAATCAAAGATATTATTTTTAATGACATTCTTTGAAAACTCTTTCAAATAAATGTACATAATCTTAGCTGAAATTGTTACACTTATTAAATTATAGCATAATAAGTTTACAACTAAAGCAGAAAAGGCTTGTATTAGAGAATGGATTCCATACAATGACAAGGTAAGAGACTACCTTTTGACCATACATCTCTAGAGGGATGCACCTAAGGCTTCAACCTTTAATAGCACAGAACCAGCCTACCTCTACTATACATAGTACTGAATACACCATCATCCCTATCTTTCCTGACCTATCCATGGCCACAGCATATATAGTAAACCTGAAATATTTAGGGTAATCTAGAAAGGTGATGACTATTTGCTAATGGGTGCGACTCACTTAGCCCTGCTGCATCTACCCTATTTTTGCCATTACCAATGTGTGAGGCTTGAGGTGATGTTTTACCTTTCACATGATAGATCCCACTTTGAATGCAACATTGTCATTTCTAACAACACAGTTTTATTTTCATAGAAGTACAACCTCTGAGCTTGCAAGGCTCAGAGAAGGGTGTTAAGTAAAAAAGGGGTCACCTCCTACACCACCAAACGGATGTACATTTGGAAAAATCAATGTACATTGTCTTAAAAATGCAATGTCAGACACTCATCCATACAAGTTGTCCAAGCATAGGGCAAACCGAAGGAACTTCTCCTACTACGTCCTATTTGAGAATCATCCCTAGGATTAGTAGCGAGTAGTCCTTGCATTAAAGATTTCAAATTGTAGGAACCACTGCCGCCATATATATGATAAGGGAATTAGCCCAGAGGTGAGTGGCAAGCAGCCTTACATTATGAAGGTCTCCATCTTAAACATCATTGTCTTCAACATATTTTCACTTTCGAACATATATTGGTTCGAAGTGGTTTTCGGATAGGAATCACCCAAATCCGAGCCCGGTTCCGCCGAACCAATTTCTTGATAAAAGATGTTGAGTATGTGGGTGATTATTATTCAATTAATCAATATCTTTTATCCAAGTGAAATATCACTTTAGAGATATACATCTTTAAAACATAATATGTTTTAGTATATATGGGATAATTAAACCTCTTTTATCTAATCCTTTTGTTAATTAAAACCCTTTTTAACTTTGGAAATACCAAAACATTTCTTCTTTAATTACTTAGAAAATTTATAATTCAAATCTTAATGAAGATTTCACATTTCCAAAACATATTTTTAACGGATCAAAAACAATGTTATTTAAGACATCGTTTACTGTAAAACCAAACCAGCTAGTATTGAATTAAAGGGATCCAAAACTTTTAGACTTATTATACCCAATACTAATTTCTATACCTATACTACTTATCGAATAATGGTGAGATCACCTTTTAAATTCATACGGATAGTACAAGTTCCCTCCTTGAAATTTAATACTGAGTTTAACTAGAATGTTTTCTTTAACAACCAAAATCCTATTTTAAGTCTTGTCTAGCTTTTGGAAAATTCCAAACCTCTTTTTATCTTAGGAATATGTGGTCTGAGTAAATCAAATTTACTATCCCCTCCGTTGGGCCTGTCTAGATAGCTAGAGTGAAACCCAAACACTAGTTGTCCAAGCTCGGGTCTAGAGACTATCTCCTTGTCACCCATAAAGTGGTCAAGTAATTCGATCAACTCTAAACTCCTTAAAATACTTGATCTATTATTTGAAAAAACATTTGCAAAAGGTTTGGGAATAAAATCCCAAGTTTAAATCTTAGTTTCAAAATTAACAAAAATTGCAGCAAAAGGTGTTGTGAATAGTGTTTTTAAAGCTTTTTTGGTCAAAATGCTAATTTCATTCTACATATGTCCATTTTAATAACTCAAATCCTTTTTAAAACATTTTAATGTATATATGGAATTTATTTCACATTTTTAAAGATTTAAAAATATCTATTTTTAAGATTTTACCACTTTGGTTTCTGAACTGCCAAAATGCGACGTTTTTGAAAACTTGATTTGGACATATCTCAAACTTTACTAATGAAGTCTTGATTTTCTTCTTTTGTTTGAAAACTATATTCATTATGGTCCAGAAAATTCTTATTGCAAACAATTTCGACTCATATTACATTCTACATGTTCGTTTAACTTTTCAGGTCATGAAATCGTGAACTACCGAAACGCGATGGCTTATTTTTACTCCATTTCCCAAACTTTTTCAAACTTTGCCGAAATGAGTTTTAATGTTTATAAACCATTTATAAATCATTTTAAACTATTTTAAAAAGGTTTAACAATGCCATATATACCATTTCATTTTATAAAAGGAAAGTGATTCCTTAGTGTAAATTCGAAGTGTATTATATCGTGAATCATTTCCACATCAAACAAACATATCATCAACATCCAAAACTTGATGATCAAACATAGAAAACATCCGTATCAAACATATCATATCATCATATAATTTATAAATTTAATAGTAGAGTTTCTCACCTTCATTGGTATTTATATTTTCTAAATTTGACTACACTTCACTACTATCTCACCGAAGCTTATGGAATCAACCTTGGTTCCCTTTAGCAGTCCACGGCCCAGGTTTGTAGTAGAGATGGACTCGACCTTGACTTGTGAAGGTGGTGGTCATGGGATTAGAAGGAGAAGAGAATGAGTTTGAACTTTTTTTTAAATATTTCCATATGAAAATTCTCCATGGCTTATGAATCTTTCGTAATTATTTAATGATAAAAACTAGCTAGCTTCATCATCTAATTTCTTACCAGAAGATTTAGCACATATTCCTTTTTTCTAACTTATTTGGTATAATGAGAAAGGAGAAAGATTTCTCAAAGTTGAACTACAACTTGCTGATTGCATTTTAGTCCATCGTTTGGAACCTTCTTCTTAAGATGGATCTTGCATTGTTGCATGGCTTGGGCCTGAGCCTATTGGCTAGGCCTCCGATGGTTATCAACCATCATTGTAATGCCAATATTCCAACTAGGGTTGGAAGATTTTATCTTCATCTTACCTTGACGATTCTAAAACTAGGTTGGCTTGGACGCTTTAATACCTTGTTGGAAATGATAGAGTTAAGGGTATCCCCTAGGGGTAATTATGTGATTTGTTACATAAATCTAGCTTGACAACCAATCTTATTCAAAATAAAAGGCGTTTCCTTTCTTTTATATATATACTTGTTATACCAGGCTATAAATAATTAATAAGTTAATTTAAGTATATGTGATAACAATTACAAATAGTTGTAACCATGAGTACTATATCACAATATAATAAGCACATCAATTTAAATATTCCAAGTCAAGATTTATTAAGGATGGACATCGATTCATCTGTTGTGACTAGAGTACGTAACGCTCTCCAAATGTTGGGTAGTATTACTTATGGTTGCTCGAGGTACCAAGGGGTTACGTACTGATGCTTATTAGGTAACTATGGAATGACTCGCTCGATAGTTTTCTGTTGGTTAATATAACTAAAGTCAAAAAAAAATATCAAACTGACTAATTTACCTATTTCTCTTGACTTTTAGAATATTGTTGATCTTCAAAATGAATGCCTTGCTTTGAATATAGTTAATTTGTGGTATGGCTTCTATCGAACAACTATAGTAGTGGAAGTACTGGAAGTGAAACATTATTCAAGAGAGGGTTCATCTCCTCGGTTATATAGGTTAGTATCATGGTCATTTGAAGTTAACTCAAAGTCAAAATCTATGGCTAAAGTATTTCGGTTAATATTAATTGTTATTATTGAGCCAAGGACTTTGTGTTTGGACTATATAATTTAATATGGATGATATTGAAATTTTGACCATTACCAAATTCCATAAGTCTGAAGTGATACAGTTTTGAGGAAGAGAATTGTTGTAAATAATCATCACTACCAAGTACCGCTTATAATATGTAGAATTGGGTTTTACCAAAGGATGTACAAGCGATAAATTCAGCCAAAATATCACACTGCTAGTTAAGGTGATGTGCGATCATTAATATTCTAATTGTTCGATAATCGCTTACTGAATTTACACATTTGATTCACACAACCGTAATGGTGAATTCTCCAAAAAAACCACATGATTTAATTAATTTATAAATATTGTAAATTAATTAATATTTAAGAAATATTAATTATTATTTAATTTCTTTGATGTTTGGGAGTTTTTTTTGATTATTTGAATGCTTATAAAAATTATATTCACATGCATCGATATGCGATATCAGTGAAACTTTAAAAGGTTTTAAATATAAGATAATTACTTTAGAGTTTTTGGAAATATTTTGCATTAAAATGGCAAAAACAATGGTCAACCATACATAGAGTATGGGTTTAGATTCGATTGAGAAATGATGTGAAATGAAGAAAGAATTTTTTTAAGGAAGAAATTGAAAAGGTTTCAATGATTCCATTAAAAACAAAATTCTTTTCCTTCTTTCATTAATGCATTCTCTTTACGGATCATTTTTCTTACTCTTCATCTTTATGCCATGGTCGAAAATTATGGTCACATCCAAACTAGAAACAAATCAATGAAATAATATCAAATAAAATAAAACATAAGTGGTTCATCCATCTCTTGCAAGGATTGGATGTGGATACTGGAGTTCTAATGAGATTTCTTGGTTCAAGGTGCATTATCTTGGAAAATCTGTAGGTAATAATTCTAATTTCATTTATTCATCATTCACCATGTTAATATGATTGGATCCATCACATATTTCTTGTAACGACTCGTAAATATATCACTTTAAATAAATGACCGTTTAGCTTTATCTATATAACAACAATGTTGTAAATAATTATTATTATTAATTTATATGACTTTTATAAATAAAATATGATCATTTTAATTAGTTAAGAATGATAAGAAAATTTATTGTCAATATTTTTTTACAAATATATCCATATTAACTAAAAAAAGAAAATATGATCGAAAATCAGAAGCGGGATTTGTTACGATACAACATGTGGAAGTTGCTACGTTTTAGGAATATGTAACATACACATACACATGTACATGTACATACATGAATACATGCACATAAACATATATATACAAATATAATTAAGTATAAAATATAATATAAAATATATAAGATATTTTAAGCTTTCTTACTCCTTAAGCATACATAAGTCAACATATGCATACATGAGATGATGGAAGCGATTGGAACATGGAGGGGGGTGTTTGCCATGCCTAGGGAGGGGGAAGTGATGATGGTGAAGCCATGTGATGGTGATGCAAAAGATGATGTGTGCATAGATATTTTTACTCTCTTTTTTTCCTATAAATACCCTACCCTCTTCTCTTCATTTTCATTCATCTTCTTCTTCATATTTCTAAGCTTTGTTTTCCTCTTTAATGTCTTCTATCCTAAGAGAAATAATGGAAAATTTTATTTTAAAAAGAATTTAAATTATAATATATAGTTATATGTACTTGAACACCTCAAAACAATCCCAAAACTCCACTTTTTCTCCATGTTCTTCACGATCTCCACCTTATTTCATCATAGATTGAGCACTCCTTGCTGTACCCTAGGCCGTGCACCCCCTAGCCACCCCAGGCTTTGCTCAAAGCACCTAGGAGCTAAAGTCCAAAGGATAGTGAGCTTTGAAAACCAAATAGCAGAGCTATAGCAAATTTTTAATTAATCGTTTGAATGAGAACTCCTAAAAATATAGTATTATATGCTATTGGATGATATATATGTTTGATTTTGATTGTTAATGATGGTTGTTAAATATGAATATTGAAGATATATGCAAGTCACAAAATACACATCGATAAGCACAAAGGAAATCACTTTCCTCTATATAAATGAATTGGTGTATACGGAATGTTAAACCTATTTAAAATATTTTAAAATGAGTTGAAATATTTTCTAAACATTTAAAAGTGTTTTGGTGAAGTTTGAATGAGAAATGAAATTTAGTCAAAAATAGGCACGTCGCATAACAGTAGTTCGCGATTTCGTGCCATAAAAGTCAAACAAGTGTATAGAATGGAATTTAGCTCGGAATTCTTGGAGATAAGAATTTTACGAACTATAATATCCATACTTTTCCAACAAAGAAAGAAAATCGAGATTTTGATAAGTAGATTTTGAAATATGAGTGAAATAAGTTTTCAAAAAATCCCGGTTTTGCAGTACGGAATCCATAACTAGATTTCTTTGAAAATGATATTTTAAAATTGTTTAAAAATATGGAATAAATCTAATAAATGTTTTAAAAGTGATTTGAGTTATAAAAATAAATTTCCAAATGATAAAAGGCCGTTTTGATCAATATAGCTTAAAAAATGTTTCCGCAACACTTTTTTATAACTTTTGAAATATAGTTTTAAACTTAACAATTCCTTTCCAAATCTTTTAAAATGTTTTTAAATGATTAGTAAAGTGTTTCATAGGTGATTTGAAGGATTTATGGAATGGTTAAAGATTTAGAGTCGAACAAATAACTTGACCGCCTTATGGGTGTCAGAGAGATAGTGTCTAGGCTTGGGTTTGGAAAAACAATTTCCTACTCTCCCTGGCTATCCGGACTGGCCCAACGGAGGGGATAGTGAATTTGGTTTACACAGATCAATATCTTCCTAAATGAAAAATGAAACAATTTCGAATTTATTCCTAGCTTAAAAGGAGTTTAAAAGTTATCAAAGTATTTCATAATAGAGGTTTAATAATTCCATGCATACAGGAAAGAATGTTTTAAGAAATATATATCTCCAAAAGATATTTTGATAAAAAGAACTAAATCAATTAAAAATGATTCCCTATTCATAGAACATCTTTTTATCGATGATTGTTTCGAAGGAACCGGGGTCGGATTTGGATGATTCCTGTCCGAAGACCACTTTGAACCTATTTACGTTTTCGAAGTGAAGACATGGATATGATAGTTGGGGTTTTCATAAATATGGATTACTTGTTGATCATTTGGAGATAAACTCCCAATATACATATAGTAGCAGTAGTCTGTTCGTTATGAAATATCCAATGCAAGGACTAATTGCTACTAATCCTAGGGGTAACTCCCGACAAGATGTGGTAGAAGAGCACCTTCGGTTTGTCCTCTACCTGGACAAATTGCATGGATGAATGTATAACGTTGCATCTCTAGTTACATAAGTGATCTCTATGAACGTATTATCTGCTTGGTGGCGGTGAAGGCAACTTCTCTTTGCTTAACATCCTTTCTTGAGACGTATGAGCTCAGGAGTTATACATTTGTAGAAATCAGTTGTGTGACCATGGAATGGCAGTGTGGCATTCAAAGAAAGATGATGTGCTATATGAAAGGTAATTGTTACCTCAGGCCTCATACTCGAAAATGGCCGAAATAGGGTATAGATGCAGCAAGGCTATATGGTTCGCAACCATTAGGGTATGATCATCCCCTTCTAGATATTTTTCTACCAGCTATGACGTTCGGGTTTAAATTATTGTGGTGTATACTAAGAGACATCTCGGGTAGGTCAATAACGACCGAAGTGATGAAATATTCGGTACTATCTAGGAAGAGGTAGGCCGGTGTTTTTGTTGGTAGAGGACCATCTGTTGGACCTCGGTAGATTTCTCTAGAGATGAACTGCCGAAAGGTAGTCCCTTCACTTGGTCATTTGTATGGAAATCCATTCTCCAATAAGTGCCTGCCATTTTGTTTGTAGAGCCTAGTATGCTGGAATTTAATAATGGTAACAATTTCGGCTAAGATTAATAAGTTTACTTACAGATGTTTTCAAAGAATGTCGTTAAAATAATATTCCTTATTTTTACGTAAAAAAGGTTTTGATTATCATAAGGTAAAAACCCGTCCGTGTTTATGTGCGGCATGGTCTTATGAGATACATTTTTTTCGAACGTCATATTTTGAGTTCTCACACTAATCCCATGACTAGCCCGGAGTTTATTTTGTTTTCCCTTTAAACTCTAGGCACTACAAGAAAATGGTTTGTTAATAGCACGAAAGGATAGCAACCTAATATGACTTGCCATTGTTAGTTATTTTAACAGCCGTTTAATGAAAAAAAGCTCAATATCCACGCTATTGAATAATGGAAACAACTAGCGGTACATTTTGAAAATTCCCGCTCTCATTTTACAATCCCCACTCTCGTATTCTTTATCCTAATTTTTCATTTTTCTACGCCTCACTTCCAAAATCCTAAATTAATCCACAAAATCCCCAATCAATTAGCTTCCTACCATCCAATATGCTCTGCTCCTACTGCTTCGATCTGCCACATGTTGCTTTCTCCTTGTCCGCTTAGCTATTTTGACTGCTTCCTCTTTGTTGCGTGCTACCGCCAATTCGTCGCCGCCGTGTTGCTGCCACCACGTCGCGAGCTCCATAATCGATAGTACTGGTATGTTATTTTGGTTTACTCGTGCCATTTTCCATTGGTTAATGACGAATTTTGAATGTTGATGAATTTTCTATTATTAAATTCGATGTCAGGTGCCTTAATTGATTTTTTTCAGGTTTATTCGATCATTACACTACATCAATCGCCTTGGTTGAATTCGACTTTCTCCGAAGTGGGTGGAAACAGTGGTGCATGTTATCGATTGATCATAGTTGCTGTTTCCTGGAGATTTGACCAGGCAACTGAGTGCTCGGCATTGGCCACTACTCGGCATGAAGGACTGTTCGGCATCCAGGAGGACTCGGCGAAGCGCGCGGCATCCAGTGGGACTCGGCATCCATAGCGTTCGGCATCCGTAGTGCTCGGCGTCAGTTAGTGTTCGGCGACAACCAATGCTCGGCGCTAGCGTTCGGCATCCAGTGGAACTCGGCATCAGAGAGTGACCGGCATCCAGGAGTGTTCGGCGAAGCACTTGACATCCAGGAGTACTCGGCGTAGTACTCGGCAACAGGAGTACTCGGCATCCCAAAATACTCAGCGTCAAGTGGTGTTCGGCATCAGGAGTACTCGGCATCCCAAGGTACTCGGCGTCAAGTAGTGTTCGGCATCAACTGGCACCCGGCGGCAAGAGCGCTCGGCGTCCCCTGGCACTCGACACCCAGAGGTACTCGGCGTAGTACTCGGCAACAGGAGTACTCGGCATCGCAAGGTACTCGGCATCAGTAGAACTCGGCGATAGGATGACTTGGCAACGAGAACGCTCGACATTCAGAAGGCATTCAGTATGCACAACTTCACAAGGACCGTTCGGCATGGAAAGCATCGTTCGGCATGGGAAGGGTTGCTCGGCATCAGAGCGTTCGGCATACCAGGGTCGGCATGCAGCGACCACTGTACTGAGGCTTGACCGTTCGGCTATCCAGCCCGCTTGGGAAGTCCAGCCCATATTTGCCTATAAATAGAGGGGCAGGGTCACAGTGAAATGGATCCTTTTTTGGAGAGAAAATACGGGGAGACTCTGCCATTTTCAAGACTCATCTTTTCTACTCAAACAACTTCATTCAAGCATTTGATTCACGAATTGTATTTGTAATCAACCATAAAGGAAATCAATAAAGTTGAGCAAAGTGGACGTAGGCAATTACGCCGAACCACTATAAATTTGGTGTTCTTACTTTCTGCACTTGAATTAGGATTGTCTTCTCTGTTTAATTTGCTTTCATCACTTATATCTCTACACAATCTTTCTGAACGAGGTTAGTGACCAATTTTGGTGCTAACACTTTGGTGCTTTCACTGAGAATTGAACTCAGGCCTCAAGGATCTGCTTTGAAGCTACTGGATTGAGCAAATCCCCCAAAGAAGATCCGACTTACTGATAGAACATCCGCTGATCCTACTCAGAGTTCATACCAATAACTCTACAATGGCAAGACCACGTACCAGGTCAGCTTCTCTTAATGCGGATGCCCGAGAGACTGCTAGCGTGCAACAAGCAGGACCTAGCAATCAACCAGCAATCCCGAGTGCAGGGATTGCCGCTCAAGAACAGACTCCAGTTGTCACCAGAGTGGAGTTCAACGACTTGATGAGAGAACTTAGGGAAAGCAGGAGACAACTGGGAGAACAGATGCAGGCTAATGCCAACCTGATGGCACAACTCACTCAACAGCAGCAACAGAATGCTGGGGGAAATCCAGCTGCTTATTCCTCTTCTGACAGCTCAACTTCTTCTGATGAGCCACCCAGGCGCAGACGCCGTAAGACTGAAACTGCAAGGGCAGATGCTGCTGCTCGAACAGCAGAAGACCGCGACCAAGCCAGAACTGGAAACTTCCGAACCGGAGTACAGGTGGAGGAGGGAGCTCCAGATCATCAAGATGTTAACAATGTTGAACCTCATGACGCACGATTGGCAGATCGCCAGGAAAGGAGGCATCAGCATGGACAGGCACGTAGAACTGACTCCAACCTCCCAGCTTCCATACAGACACCCGATCTGACAGCCATGATCAGGCAACTGATGAAAGAAAATCAGGGCTTATCAAATGACGATTGGGGAGTGTCAAGAAGTCATACTCCGTTCACGGATGTTGTGCTGCAAGCGTCCTACCCCAAGAAGTTTAGCATGCCAACCATTCCTGCATACGAAGGAAAGACTGACCCCAGACAACATGTAATGAGGTATGAATGGATGATGGATTCAGCCAGAGCAAATGATGCCACCAAGTGTAGGTGCTTTCCGATTACTCTATCTGGGATCGCTACTATGTGGTTCACCCGACTTCCTCCACGATCCGTATCAAATTTCGAGGAGTTGGCAAAGAAGTTTATTGAGCAATTCAGGATACACACTACACGCCCGAAGGACGTGATGTCTCTGTCAAGTGTAATCCAAAATCCCGGAGAGTCGCTGAAGGAGTACTTACAAAGATTCCACGTTGCGGCAACTGAAGTCAGTAATCCCAACGACCATGCAATTCTAATGGCTGTGATGAGAGGTGTAGATCCGGATTCTGAATTCGGAGATTGGCTGGCAGGAAAATCTCCGACTACGCTAGAGCGTTTCTACTCCAAGGCGCACCAGTTCATAAGAAGAGAGGAAGCTAGGTGGGTACGACGAGACAAGGCACCGGGACCTGCCCAAGAGTCAATTAAGAGCAACATTGCTGTTAAGCAATCTGGAGACAATTCAGGAAAGGTCCAAGTCAACGTCCAGAATAAGCCCGTGCAGCCCAAAGAGTCCGGAGGAAGGAGTCAAGGAAAGAGGAAAGAAGCGGGAAAGTGGAAGTCGAGAATTCCAAGCTACAGCGAGTACACTCCGCTAAACGCCCCGCTTGAGAACATTTACCTATCCACATGCAATACTTTTCAATACAGAAAACCACGTCCGAAAGAATCAACTGAAGAACAGAAACGGACTGGGAAATATTGCCGATTCCATGAAACCTATGGACACAACACGGAAGAATGCAGACACCTGCATGACGCTATCGAGAAATTGATCAGACAAAAGAAGTTGCAAGAATTTGTAAAGGATCCACAGGAAGGAGGACATGGAACGTCCGACCCAGGTCGTGCACCGGCCCCACGTCATCCAGAGGAACCTGCCCGGACTGTTGGAAGACTGGTTATAAATACGATTATCGGCGGACCTCATCCCGCAGATAAGAACTGGCAAGAGATGGAACGATATGCGAGCTCCTTGAAGCATGCAGATTTTGAGTTCTGTTCGAACGTAGAGGACGGGGCCCCTGCTAAGCAGCAGCGCGTGATGACAGACGATATTGTGTTCAGAAACAGAGACGCTGATCAGGTGGAGGCTCCGACCATCGATCCCATGGTCATATCTGCAACAATCGGACCAGCATATGTAAAAAGAATTTTGATTGATTGTGGAAGTTCAGTCAACATCATCTTCAAGAAGGCCTATGATCAGATGAAGCTAGAGACAAAAGACTTGAAACCATCCAAAGCTCGTATCCACGGCTTTAACGGCGCTGCGACTGATGCAGTAGGATATGTCGAGTTACCAGTTGAACTAGGACAAGGCGAACGTCGGAGGGTACGAATTCTACCCTTTGTAGTTTTGGATGTGGACTCTCCGTATAATGTTTTCTTGGGCCGGCCGGCCCTGGCTGAATTCAGGGCGGCACTAGCCCCGTGGTGCTTGACTTTGAAGTTTCCGACTGACAAAGGAGTAGGCATTGTTCACGGTGACCAAGCAGCTGGTCGTTCTTGTTATGTGGCCGAGCTCCGAGAAGCCCACCGGAGGGAGAAAGGAAAGGTTGCGGACAATCCCGTCCGCATCCCCAATACGAATAATTGACAAGTAGTGCCCGAGCCCTGGCTCGGGCATAGTTCTCGGATCTATGGAGATATAGATCCGAGAGACGACGATGGGAAACCCAGGGAAGAGAAGGCGGCACCGGCTGAATTAACAATTGACATTTCAGTTAGCCGTGACGACCCTTCGCGAATACTGAAGATCGGATCACAGTTAGGCCCCGCAATGACAGAAGACCTTAGCGACTTCCTCCTGGCAAACCTTGATGTTTTTGCCTGGACACATTCTGATATGTGTGGGATTTCTCCCGCCATCACAAGTCATATGTTGAACGTAGACCCGAAATACGTCCCAGTCAAGCAAAAGAGGAGAGGAATGGATCCAGAGAGATCCGCCGCTCTTGGAGAGGAGGTGGACAAACTCAAAGCAAATGGGTTCGTCCGCGACGCCCTCTACCCGGAGTGGGTCTCCAACCCCGTGCTAGTAAAAAAGGCAAATGGTAAATGGAGGACTTGCGTAGATTATTCCGACTTGAACAAAGCATGCCCTAAGGACAGTTTCCCGTTGCCTAGGATCGATCAGTTGGTCGATTCCACAGCAGGACACGAATTATTGTCATTCATGGATGCGTACTCGGGATACAACCAAATCCCAATGCATATTCCGGACCAAGAACACACCAGCTTCGTTACAAATGTCGGGCTGTATTGCTATGTAGTGATGCCCTTTGGATTAAAGAATGCTGGAGCAACTTACCAACGTCTGGTGAATCGAATGTTCAAGGACCAGCTGGGCAAAACCATGGAAGTCTATGTGGATGACATGCTCGTGAAATCACGGCAGTCAAACGACCACATTCAAGACTTAGCTGAAATGTTTAACATACTCAGGTCCTATGGAATGAAGATCAACCCGCTGAAGTGTTCTTTCGGCGTTGCATCAGGGAAGTTTTTAGGATTCATCGTCAACGCTAGGGGAATCGAAGCCAACCCAGAAAAGATCCAAGCCATTCGAGATGTACAAGCGCCCAGGACCATAAAGCAGGTACAGAGCTTGAACGGAAAAGTGGCTGCGCTAAGTCGATTTATATCCAAGGCAACTGACAAGTGCATCCCATTCTTCGACATAATAAAGAAAGGAAAGAGGAATTTTGAATGGACGTCTAGCTGCGAGGAAGCTTTCCAGAACTTTGTAAGGCATCTGGAGAGCCCACCAATGCTATCTAAACCAGTTGACCATGAGATGTTGTACGTTTACTTGGCTATATCCCCTCATGCGATAAGCGCAGCTTTGGTCCGTGAGGAGGATCGAGTCCAGAAGCCGGTATATTATGTTAGCAAGCGTTTAACGGGGGCAGAGAAGAATTACCCTAAAATTGAGAAATTGGCTTATTGCTTGGTGATTGCATCACGCAAGCTGCGCCCGTACTTTCAAGCGCATTCAATCGGCGTTTATACCGATCAACCCCTGAGGCAGGTACTTCAACGACCGGAAACTTCTGGAAGATTGCTAAAATGGAACATCGAGTTGAGCCAATTCGATATCGCGTACCTACCACGGAGAGCTATTCGAGGGCAAGCGTTAGCAGACTTCATCGCTGAATTTACCATACCCATCAAACCGGACGATCACGACATCATTCCCCCCATTCGATGGAAATTATACACTGACGGTGCATCAAACGACCGTTGCTCTAGCGCGGGCGTAGTTCTTATGACTCCGGAAAACCGATCAATCTGTTATGCCCTGAAGCTCGATTTTCCGGCTACGAACAACGAAGCTGAATATGAAGCATTGATCGCTGGCTTGAAGCTTATCAAAGAACTCGGAATCAAATCAGTCGAAATCTTTTGCGACTCGCAGTTAGTGGTTTACCAAGTACGAGGAGACTACCAAGCAAAAGGACGAAAGCTTGCTCCGTACCTCGTTCAGGTCCAGGAACTACTATCAAATCTTGAGCGTTATGACATTTCACACATCCCGCGAGAACAAAACAAAGAAGCCGACTTGTTGGCTAAGTTCGCAAGTACCAACGATGTTCAACAAATGGGATTGTATCCCGTGGAAGTCTTGCATGCCCCGAGTGCGGACGAGATGAAAATCGATCTTGTGTTGGAAACAGAGATCGAGAAGGACTCGTGGATAACCCCATTCAAACTGTACCTGACAACCGGGGCTTTACCAGAAAGGAGAAGCGAAAGACGACAGGTCCTTCGAAAGGTTGCGCGGTACGTAATGCAGGATGGATCCATGTACCGGAAAGGATTCTCAGTCCCATTGCTACGGTGCATCGCTCATGATGAAACAAAGCGAGCCTTGAGGGAAGTCCACGAAGGGGAATGCGGCGACCATACTGGGGGCCAAACGCTAGCAAAGAAGATCCTCCGCTATGGGTATTACTGGCCTACCGTAAACCGGGATGCCGCGGACTATGCAAGAAAATGCGACAAGTGTCAAAGATATGCAAAAATCCCGAGGGCTCCGTCAACGGAACTCACACAAATGATCAGCCCTTGGCTATTCGCGATCTGGGGAATCGACATAATCGGCTCTTTGCCTCTATCCAAAGGTGGTGCGAAATACGCGATAGTTGCAGTCGACTATTTCACGAAATGGGCTGAGGCAGAACCTTTGGCCACTATCACCTCTAAGAAAGTCATTAACTTCGTTGTGCGAAACATTATATGCCGCTTTGGCCTTCCACGCACCATCATTACAGACAACGGAACGCAATTCGAAAGTAGAGAGTTCAAAGAGTTCTGTTTAAAGTACGGCATCGAGAAAAAGTTCGCTGCCGTTGCACACCCAAAAGCTAACGGACAAGTCGAGGCCATTAACAAAATAATCAAGTCCATACTAAAGAAGCGTCTGGAGAAGGTTGGAGGCAAGTGGGTAGATGAACTCCCGACAGCATTATGGGCATACAGAACTACCCACAAGTCCGCGACCGGCCACACTCCGTTCGCCTTGGCATACGGCTCTGAAGCCGTAATACCCGTGGAACTTGAAGTTCCATCGCACCGAGTGACATACTATGACCCCAAGACGAACCAAAACCTCTTGCTGGAATCATTGGACTGCATCGACGAAAAGCGTGAAGAAGCTGAGTTAAGGGCGGCGGCGCACAGACATCGAGTCAAGCGCTACTACGATGGCAGAGTCCGCCCAAGAATCTTCGATGTGGGTGATCTCGTTCTGAAACGAGTCTTCCCAGTGCCATCACGCATGAATCCCAGCTGGGAAGGTCCATACGCCATTGAACGGAAGCTTGGAGAAGGAACATTCAAGCTAGCGACCGTTGATGGCGCGACACTCCCCCGAGCATGGAACAGTGAACATTTGCGGCACTATTACATTTAGCATGTTTCCCTTTCTTGTTATAGGCACTATTGTTTTCTGCATGTTTCCATTCAATAATGACTTAGTTTCCTTTTGAAGTTGTAATCGAGCAATTTAGTTGATTTTCATTAATAAAGGCTTGAAGCCACATTTTCTATGAAGTTTCTGTATCTCTTAATTGGATGATAAATTACATTATTCTGTGCGGCGTACAGACTAGTATAAGCGATTTCCAATCTCCGAATCCCCAGAGTGCGGAGCGGAGTACTCTAAGTCCCCAAAGCGCGGACTAGAGTATAAACGATTTCCAATCTCCGAATCCCCAGAGTGCGGAGCGGAGTACTCTAAGTCCCCAGAGCGCGGACTAGAGTATAAACGATTTCCAATCTCCAAGTCCCCAGAGTGCGGAGCGGAGTACTCTAAGTCCCCAGAGCGCGGACTAGAGTATAAACGATTTCCAATCTCCGAATCCCCAGAGTGCGGAGCGGAGTACTCTAAGTCCCCAGAGCGCGGACTAGAGTATAAATGATTTCCAATCTCCGAATCCCCAGAGTGCGGAGCGGAGTACTCTAAGTCCCCAGAGCGCGGACTAGAGTATAAACGACTACCAATCTCCGAGTCCCCAGAGTGCGGAGCGGAGTACTCTAAGTCCCCAGAGCGCGGACTAGAGTATAAACGACTTCCAATCTCCGAGTCCCCAGAGTGCGGAGTGGAGTACTCTAAGTCCCCAGAGCGCGGACTAGAGTATAAACGACTTCCAATCTCCGAATCCCCAGAGTGCGGAGCGGAGTACTCTAAGTCCCCAGAGCGTGGACTAGAGTATAAACGACTTCCAATCTCCGAGTCCCCAGAGTGCGGAGCGGAGTACTCTAAGTCCCCAGAGCGCGGACTAGAGTATAAACGATTTCCAGTCTCCGAATCCCCAGAGTGCGGAGCGGAGTACTCTAAGTCCCCAGAGCACGAACTAGAGTATAAACGATTTCCAATCTCCGAGTCCCCAGAGTGCGGAGCGGGGTACTCTAAGTCCCCAGAGCGCGGACTAGAGTATGAACAGTCTCAAGTCTCCAAGTCCCCGGAGCATAGTGTCAGCAAACCAAATAAAGACAAGAGAATCATTCAAACAAGAAGAAACTAAAATTTTATTCGATAAGTCCAAAATAGGGATACAAGATCACTCCTACAAAATTCGGGCCTATACAAACTACAAGTTATGAAAGATAGAAACTGTTACAAACTTAAGCAAAAACTTGTTGAACAAGTGCATCGATCATTTCTTCGACTTCTTCTTCTTGTCTGCCTTCGGTGTTTCCGACGACTCCTCTCCCTCACGTTTCTTCTTGGACTTTTTGCTTGCTAGAGAGACGGAGTCGGGAGTAGGAGACGGAACATCTAATGGTTTGGACCTGCCCGGGAGAATGATTTTCAAAGGTCTATTCCGCGGGTCAGTAAGTTCCAGGACTTCAGATTCAACTTTGACTTTGACCTTTCTCTTCTCCTCGTCGGCAAGACGATCCTTCATGCTCATCTCTGAAGTATGTTCAGAGGCGCCAGTGATTTTAACTTCGTCGCTTCCTTCGGCAGGAGACGAGGTATCAAGTTTGTCATCGTCAAGCGCCCCGATCACTTGAGCGTCTGGGCCGGGAGTTACCCCTGCGTGAGCAACGTCGCTTGTTTTCCCCGCTTCCTCCTTGGCGTCATCGCTCCTCAGAGTTAGCTCAATGTCAGAACAACCTGTGAGAAATATAAGAAGTGGGCATTAGAACGAATAACCACTGCTAAAAAATGACGGATCACTTCGACTTCTAGAGAAAGAAGAATCTCCTACCAGGATCAGGTTGGCTGTCGGTGGCGCGCGGGGTTTCACCCTCCAGGATAGGTGACAGCACATGAACGCCGAGCCCAGGATCTTCGGGGTCGTAGCTGGCATGTTGCTCGAATGGATCAAGCGTCGACCGACCAGCCGATTGAGCAGCATAAGGAGCGGCAATGTGAGGAGTAGTAGCGTCGGCCTCTGACGGGCCAGCCTCGTTATTCTTCTCTTTCGAAGGGGAAGAGCCTTTGCCATAGAGAGCCAATGCTACGGATAAATCCGATGGCTCATTCCCCCTCAGGAACTCCTTCACCAGTGCATCCTCGTCGATTTCTTCGGAGCCTGATTCGACTTTCTTGATCTTTATCAGAGTCTCCCATGCCTCAGCCAGGGATTCATGGTAGCCGTCGCCCAAGAATGTTAGGTCGCGGTGCATAAGGACGCGGGCTCCGTACTCGGCGATCAATGGGTCAAACATACTTTTGACTTCTTCCCTACCGGTCTCTGCGGCCGCCTCCAGGCGAGAATCAAGCTCCTCCTCAGCCATTCTTTTGCCCTCCTCACGGGCCTCATCCTTCATTTTCTCGACCCCGGCAAGTTCACCGTCGAGCTTTGCCTTCAGGAGCCGGGTAGCCACAATCTCATCACAATACCGCTGTGATTCTTCCTGAGCGGCTATTTTGTCTTCTTTCTCCTTGGAGAGTTGTTCTTTCAGCTCTTTGACTTGAGTAGCGAGCGCGTTCCTTTCTTTTTGGACAGAGTCTTTTTCTAGGGCAAGGGCGCCGCTGCGCTGAACTGCTTCGTCAAGCTCCTTTTTGTGAGCCACCTCTAAGCGAGTAACTGCCTCGGCAGTATCTTTTGCACCTTGTTCAGCGGCTTCTAGCTTCAACTTATAAGAGGCGAGTTCTTCGTCTTGGAGTTTGATGATTTTCTTATCGCTGTCAGCCTCTAGAGTCAGACGGTCAATCTCGTGTTGACGCTCAACAGATACTTCTGATATCTTCTCCACCAAGTGCACGAATGTGTCATGTTGAACATAGACGTCATTGTTGCATGCAATGGCACTTTGCTTCACGTGCCCAGGAATGTGATGGATGGCCGGGAGGAATTTCAAACCGTCAAAACAAATTTTCGGAAACTTGGCCTTAAGGTCGACCATCTTTTCTGCAACAGTCGGGTCCACGGCAGGAGCAGGAGGAGGAGGCTTAGAGAATTCCGTTCTTTTACGCGGCTCTCGAACTTGCCTCGTACTCGATGAACTGGAATGTTGTTCTCGAGCAGCATCAGACTGATAACCCTTCTGCAAAGACTTCTCTTTATCCGGCTCAGCAGTAGGAGGAAGATCACGGGACTGAGAAGATTGATAGTGCGCTTTCTTGCGGTGAGACGACTCGCGAGGGCGATTGTCCCTATCTTCGTAATCACCTCGGTCCCGGCGTCTGCCTGAACCGGAATCCCGTCCGGAGTGATGAAATATTGAAGACCCCTGAAGGCGATCAAGTCCGTGGGAGCGGCCCATATCACCTGCAAAGAAGGAAGATAACAACGAATTAAGGAGAATTCACGAATTAAAAAGACTTGAAGTATGTTATGGAATGCGCATGTGCGTGTGTGTCCTAAGTGTTCCCCCCGACGGACCCGTTCGTTTGTCTTTGCTAATCGGAGTATTGTCTCTGTGAGCCGGGAGTTGAACTCCTACATTGCCTCTAGCGGGCGAGGAGAATTTGAGAGCTTCAGGATCATCGAACCCGTAATTAAGTATGTCTTCGGGAATAGAGAGGTTCGAGAGACCCCTCAGAGAACTCTCCAGACGCTGCGAAGAAGCCTCTTTTTCAGGAGGGATAGGCGTAGATTTTGAGGTGTCGCCAACTTTCTCTTTCTGAACCATATATTTCAGCTTTTTCTTTCCCTTCGAAGGGGAGGATGACGTCTCAATGTCCTGAACTTCGATTGCCGGATTCCAAGCAGGACCCACGTTCTCGCCCTGAGTGTCGGGTGCATCATCCTCTCTACGCTCGCCTTCTTCGTGCGCGTCGGGAGCGCGACGCGACGACGGGCCGGCAAGTTTTTTCCCTTTACCAGATGGAGGTTTGGGAATTGTAACACCTTCTGGAAGGCTGACCCGACGATCAGGAGCTAGCAAGCCGAACCCCGACAGCGATTCATTTGAAATGATAGCTCGAATATCTCGATCCTCGGCCGGAAGAGCTCTAATCGCGTCGACAGCATCAGAATATCCTCGGCCTTCCGGACGCGGGTTAATACCTGAAAAGAGGAAATGAAGAGTTAATAAAAACGTGACTCCCATTAAGTACGAGTAACGGTTCAGCAGAGAGACTTACTGCCTTCAACCCATCTCCTAGCAAAACCAGACGGGCATCGCACATAGAACCATTCCTGTTTGTATAGGGCGAACTTGCTACAGGCCCCTGTCAAGATCTGGCACTTGTGATACGGCTCGAGGAAAATGAAGGAAGGGCTATCTTTCCGTCTCTTGAACATGTAAATGTATCGAATATCACCGGGGGTTGGAGGTCTGGAGAAGACAGCCATGAAGAGTAAGTAAGTCCCATATAGGAACGCATGACCATTCGGGTGCAGCTGCGACGGAGCGATGTCTATATACTGCAGCACATCCCGGAGAAATAGGTTAAACGGAGGCACGCTGCCCATCCAGCACATGAACTTGTTGCAGGCCGTGTACCCGACTGGGGGCAAATGAGGACGGTCGTGTCTCGAAGGAACTAACACGTCAGTAAAGGGAATTCCGTGAATGGAACATATCCGTCGCAGAGCGGCCTCATTGATCCTCGAGGCTTGAGAATCGACCGGGTTGTCCAGTAAGATGGTTGACTCCAGAGCATCGGGCGCCAGATTATGAGCGGGAGAGATTGACGGGTTGGAAGCATCTGCGGCTCCTTGCTTTGCTGACGGCCCAGGCCTGTCAGATATGGTGGCAGAACTAGATTTTCCTGACATCCCGAATAAATAATGAACCTGGCTAAATGCTTGAGAAAGCTATACTTGAAAAACGTTGAGCGTTAGAATTAGCAACACGAGTTTTCCCCCCACGTGGTGTGTGAACTAGTGCAAGCAATTGTGTACAGACAATAAGAAGGTTTTTAAGATATAATAATTAGCTTCGAATCATCGCCTTCGAAGACCGTCATCGCTGACCGTCTCAAAAAGCTTGCCTTGAGGTGATTACAGTTCAAGATTCAGAAAACATGTAATTTATGAAGTATCCGGCTTAAGTCTAATTTGAAATTTATATCGTTCGGCATTTAAATGTCGTTCGGCGGTTACATTGTTCGTCCCGAGAAGAGTTCGGTGTGTATCTTGGTTCGGTTGAGTCATTGTCAAGTGTTCGGCATTGAAATTGTTCGGCATATATATGTTTGTTCGGCATTTGAATGTTGTTCGGCTTGAGTTATTGTGCGACAATTGTATTGTTCATCCTAAGTATAGTTCGGCACGTATATTGTTCGGCCTAGGTATTTATGTTGTTCGGCATTTTTGATGTTCGGCGAATATAATGTTCGGCACGTATATTGTTCGGCCTAGGTATTTATATTGTTCGGCATTTTTGATGTTCGGCGAATATAATGTTCGGCGGTTATATTGTTCGGCAGGTATGTAACTGTTCGACATTAGTTCGTTTGGCTAAGACAGTGCTCCGCCCTCGACCATAACTCCGCCCTGCTCTCCCTCCATTTACGACGAACGACAGAGACAAGATCGCCCGGCGAAGGTTACGCCGTTCGACACCCCATCTCCTTTTTTCTTCCAATCTTGATCAGCACAGAGGAGCTAGGTCTAACTACCATGCACCGTTCGGCGACTCCGAACGTGCGAACCACTTCTACTAGTGAACCTAAAGTTGAAGTAATGTAATCGTGGAGGGAATGATACCTAGTTCGACGATCGAGGTTGAGGAAGGATCAACTAGACTTTATATCTGATAGAGTGGCAAGAATTGCAAATCTCTGGGAATAACAGAAGAGAAAGCGTAAAGGGAGAATGGTGGAAGGGCGCCTGGTTATATAGAGGGAGGTAGAAGTCGAAAAGGCCATGACCGGTAGAACCGGTCAAGGTCATAGCGTTCGGCGCATAACGGTTCGGCACTGAAGCATCGCTCGGCAAGGAAGCACCGTTCGAACGCGCATGTCTCGTTCGGCATTTGGAACACGTCCGGCACACATCGATCCCACAAAAGGGGCGTCTCCGTTCGAGGTTAGCCAAGGGTTTAAGACGTGACGAAAAGGTTGCACGGTTCAAAGCGTACCACGTTCGGCCACGCGATACACTTTGGGGGGCAAGTGTTTCCTGGAGATTTGACCAGGCAACTGAGTGCTCGGCATTGGCCACTACTCGGCATGAAGGACTGTTCGGCATCCAGGAGGACTCGGCGAAGCGCGCAGCATCCAGTGGGACTCGGCATCCATAGCGTTCGGCATCCGTAGTGCTCGGCGTCAGTTAGTGTTCGGCGACAACCAATGCTCGGCGCTAGCGTTCGGCATCCAGTGGAACTCGGCATCAGAGAGTGACCGGCATCCAGGAGTGTTCGGCGAAGCACTTGACATCCAGGAGTACTCGGCGTAGTACTCGGCAACAGGAGTACTCGGCATCCCAAAATACTCAGCGTCAAGTGGTGTTCGGCATCAGGAGTACTCGGCATCCCAAGGTACTCGGCGTCAAGTAGTGTTCGGCATCAACTGGCACCCGGCGGCAAGAGCGCTCGGCGTCCCCTGGCACTCGGCACCCAGAGGTACTCGGCATAGTACTCGGCAACAGGAGTACTCGGCATCGCAAGGTACTCGGCATCAGTAGAACTCGGCGATAGGATGACTTGGCAACGAGAACGCTCGACATTCAGAAGGCATTCAGTATGCACAACTTCACAAGGACCGTTCGGCATGGAAAGCATCGTTCGGCATGGGAAGGGTTGCTCGGCATCAGAGCGTTCGGCATACCAGGGTCGGCATGCAGCGACCACTGTACTGAGGCTTGACCGTTCGGCTATCCAGCCCGCTTGGGAAGTCCAGCCCATATTTGCCTATAAATAGAGGGGCAGGGTCACAGTGAAATGGATCCTTTTTTGGAGAGAAAATACGGGGAGACTCTGCCATTTTCAAGACTCATCTTTTCTACTCAAACAACTTCATTCAAGCATTTGATTCACGAATTGTATTTGTAATCAACCATAAAGGAAATCAATAAAGTTGAGCAAAGTGGACGTAGGCAATTACGCCGAACCACTATAAATTTGGTGTTCTTACTTTCTGCACTTGAATTAGGATTGTCTTCTCTGTTTAATTTGCTTTCATCACTTATATCTCTATACAATCTTTCTGAACGAGGTTAGTGACCAATTTTGGTGCTAACAGTTGCCCTAGTTCGATTACGGTTGATTAGTAAGCTTTATTTTCTTTTTTTTAACGATTATGAATTACTGTGGTACACGTTATCGATTGATCATATTGGGTCTGAACAGAGACAACGGGACGAGATTGAAGCCAAAAGCAAACCACATTGACCGTGCTCTGATCTGAAGCTTTATATGTTGTAGGTTTGTTTGGGGTTTTATTGTCAGTAAATTCCCACAGAAACAGCTTGATCAACTGTGGTAAAACTGTCAGCTTGATTAATTGTGGTAAAACTGTTCTTTTTTTCCATTTACTACAATGTAAACAGAAATCCTAATCATTTCTTCATCCCTTAATATTCTTATAGGGAGAAAATTGATATTGAATGTGCTTTACTCATATTTATATTTTGATTGATGCAAGCAAATCTCTTTGGCTTCTGACAAATTGATTCTTAATTTATTTGAGTCAAATGATCAAAAAATCAATGTGATAAACTTTGACTAATTTTTGTATGAAGTTCACTATAGGAAAACTTGAAAAGTATTGGATTTTATGTAAGATAATGATGATAATGGATTGTGGTAATATTTGACATGACTACCTATTTGATAAAGTTTTCAGATTATTCTAAAAATATGATTTTTCTGTAAATGCATAATTTTTGTTCGCTAATTTTTTTAAGGAAACAATTAATCCAAAAATGTAAATTGCTCATATGATTGAGTTGTTTACCGAGGTATACTTAATCGTTGTCTATTTTGTCATAGGTACTGCTAATTGAAGAGAATAAGAAGTGCTTTTCTATTAGATAAGGAGACTATTTACAGTGGCATGAATGCATATTTGATTTATTTTCTCCTTAACAATTATTCAAAATGCTTTGGTATAACTAATTTCTTATTTTATATACCTTAATCTTGGTTTATGCATTGATATGAAATTGTTTAGAGCATATTAAATCACAATTCTTGCAGGATGGTTCATAAGATTGTTAACTGATGCAGGTGACCGACAAATATGCGTGGACATTTGAAGAGAAGCATGACATACAAAATAGATGTGACCAGCTGGAGTCAAAAGCAAATAAACTGATATGTCCAAATTCAAGCAATTTGAAAAGATTTTAAAAACCCGGTAAGCTTGCGTCTGTGAGTTGCTTATATTATTTATAAATGGTCTCTGCTTATATCATATTCCCGCTCTAAATTATAAATCATATATGTTAAAAATGACCTGAATTTTTGCTGGTAAGTAATAAGGTAGATATACACATTTGTGTATCCTTCAAAGTTTATTTTGAATCTATACAAAACTTTTGCAGTCTTTGGCAAGTCCAGAGTTTGGGCTCAAAATACATACAATGATGTGTCAGTACAAGTTTAATTGATATAATCAAGATATTACAATGAAATGGATAAGACCAACGACATCAACATTAAGAAGTAAAAACTGATTATAAACCAACAGATTGCTTATTTATATGCTACTCTAAAATTTTGGTCTATCTTTTATAATGTATAATATATATGATAAAAACTTAATTGAAAAGTGGACCTATGTACAACACTGATACATATGGACTCAAAAACTTTACTTTGTATGCCTAAACACTTACTTAGGTTTCATCTTTTTATTTTTTCCTGTAACATCTGAAACAAAGATAAATATAAAGTATCAATATAAAGTACAACTAATTCATTGTGTTATAATATACATTGATTTTTTCTCTTGAATATGAAAACATACGATTGTTGAATGGATTTTATATTGTTACTTGCTGTGTTAGAATACAAAAACGTCTTATGTTTGAAAGACATTGAGCATAATAGCATCGTCGATCATAATTTATTGCAAATTATAGTGATGTGGTTGCAGATAACAAGAGAACAAAAAAGGACCCATGCCTACAGTTAAAATGGGGTCTATAAGACATGGCTCCCAACATAGAATGTGGAGTCTTTGTCTGTGGAAAATTTAAAGGATAAACAACAATCCAGTCAAATAAGAGATTAAATGATATTTTATAGAAGAAATTAAATTAATATAATTGTTGAATATTTATGGATTTTGAACAAAAAACACAATTTTGATACTTCACTAGTTTGGATTGACTTAAATAAGCTATTTTTTTGTTTTTTGGAAGCTAAAATGAATAAGTTTTGACATTCAAAAAAACCAAAAAATAGTTTATTCAAGTCGATTCAAATGGTTTGGATTGACTTAAATAAGTCGTCTTTTTCCTTTTTGAAAATCAAGATGAATTGTTTTTGTCTTTCAAAAAGAAAAAACTACGTAGAGAGAATATTTTTCCCATGTCCATAGAGCTTTGACAGTAAAAAGATGGATTCTGAAGTGACTCTGTAATAAAATGTTCGCATATATTGGATTTGGTCTTTGGTCATTTTGGTAGCTTTTAGCATAGTGTCTTTGAGACTCGTTTTGTGAAGTTTTTGGACATTGATGTTTTTAACTGCAATTTCCATCTGATGGTACAAATGCCCATCCAGAGAGAAGAGCCCTCCAATCGATCTAAAAAAGGAAGCAGTCGGCACTTCAATTTTGGATTTAATGGTATCCCTAGACCCTAAGGTTCCAGCTAAGTATCTTCATCTACTTACATTATTGGCCATATCTAGTTCAATTTTTTTGATGTATTCAATATCTCTGTCTAACTGATTATAAATGCAGCCGGTGTTCTTATCTATGTGATATGCTTGATTGGGAGATAATAGGTTTAGAATAATAGGGGTGCACGTGCTTCCAAAAGGAACATGTTCATCTGGCATAGATGAGTCAGTCAAGGATGGAAGATGTCTTAGGCTCCTACAAACAAACTCATTGGAAGTGCTTCTGGATCTCCGATATACATCAAGATTAGAATTACATGAAATAAAGGCCAGACTCGAAAATGCTTTACGATAGGAATATATAGATATGATGCAAAAATAGAAATGTGATTGGCTCATGCTAGAAGATGAAGCTACTGCCTTTTTTATGCTAAAATGTTGGGAGTGGAAGTTCAAATAATTGGGATGGATCTATTTCGGTATTTGGAAAACCTTGTCTTAACCTAGACGAATTTGTGGGAAATGTCGTTACATACTTCGAGAGCTTGTTCAACCAACAAGGTAACTCACTATTTCTTTAGATCATATGCAATGATATTATATTAGAGTATGGTTAAAAAAATTTAAATGATCGGTTTGATCTGCAAGAATTACATGAGGCTATTTTCAGTATCAAAGACTACTCCACTCCAGGACCTGATGGATTCAATTTGGAATTCTACAAATTTCATTAGTGGAAAATAACCCCCTTTTAAACGCAATAAATGACTACTTCACTTATGGTAAGCGGATTAAAGAGTGCAATCACACTTTCATTCATCTCATTCCAAAAGGCAAGGATGCAAAAGAATACACCGTTTAAGACCATTATCGTGTTGTAACGCTATATATAAAATATGGCAAAGGTAATGTGAAATAGACTAATTTTTTTATGGATGATCTTATTTCTAAAAACCAATGCACGTTCATTCAAAATAGATCTATAGGTGATGGTATACTTTCGGCACATAAAAGTGATAAGAGGTTTCAAGAGAAAGTCCAACAATGGCATGTGTATCAAAATTGATTTAAGGAAAGCTCAATTCTGTGAATAAAAACTTTGTTATTCACATGATGAAAGAAATGAGGATTTCAGAGAGATGGTTAAAAATGATTGAGGTTATGCATAAGCTACCTAGGTTCTCAACTATTGACAAAGGCAGCCCATACAGTTTTTTTCAAAGCACGTCTGGAGTGAGGCAAGATGACTCTCTTTCAGTCGTATACTCATGGAGGGCAGTAGAAATGTGTGCGCGGTGATGGTATTAGGCAGCAGTATGATAAGGCAGTTTTCTCATTTTTTTGGTTGTTTGGGAGATTGAGGCTGGGAATGTGAAAGAAGATGGATGTTTGTGTGTTGATGATATGATGGTGGTTCTGTAGGGTGTTGGATGAGTATGGTAGGATGGTAGCTCTAGTTGTGGAGGAAGTGGTTTTAGTACTGTGATGTGTATATGTAGGGAAGGCAGTGTTGTGTGAGTGCTGTGATGTAATTGTTCAGGCAGTGATGTTTTGTGATGCAAGTAGTTTTTGGTTTGTGGTAGTGTATGTGATGGCGGAGTATGTGAATAATGGTGATGAAGTGAGCAAGTGGGGATGGTTTGAAGAGAAGAATTGATATGGTATGTATGGAAGAGTTTGATTGTGATAGGTTGCAGTAACTTGCAATGGTGGGTGTTAGAGTGTACTGCAGTTGTGTGGGGGAGTGTTGATAATATGAAGTGTGGTCGACTGTGTTGTGGTTTGAAGTACTGTTTGAAGTAAGGCAAATGCTGGTGGTGAGTGAACTTGGTTGCAGTGTTATGAGGTTGGAGGTGAAGCAGTTAAGAGGTGATTCTGGGGTTATGCCAGATGGACGTTTGGGAGTTAACAGAGGGGCATTGTCAAATGCAGAGGGGAGGGTTGATGAACTGTGGTCAGTAAGGTATGTCTGAATGGTTTGTGAATGTATTGTCAAATGAGTTTGTTTGGCTCCTACAAATAAACTCATTGGAAGTGCTTCTGGATCTCCGATTGCACTCCTAATAAGATTTATGTAGTTTCAGGCCCAATATGAAGATTGGTATACAAATCAAAGTAAAAGCAAAGTGCAGTTAGTCCACTTGATGTATTTGGCACGTTTAGTAATTATGATTAGAAGAAGGAAGATTCATATTGGCTTAGAACATGACAAATTGAACCTCTATAAGAGAAAAAAAGATGAGATGAGAATAAATAAGAAAGAAAATGGAAATGGCTGAATTGTTCTATAAGCAAGCAGACTTGTATGTAGAAACAAGACTGTTTCAGTTCATAGCTTCCAAAACGCCAAATCACGATCTGGCTTGGGATGTCGGAACTGGAAATGGTCAGGCTGTTGTTCCTGTAAACTCATCAAAACCTTTACGTCCTCTTATAATCATTTGACTGAATAATGATGCATCTTAGCTAATGCAACATTATGTTCGTCGTTAAATTTAAGTAAGCTAATGCAGTGTGGTATAACGTTTACAGCCTACACTTATGCAGGAGAACTACCAAGCTGTGCATTTGGATTTAACAACCATGGACTGGTATGTAACTACTCAAATCCTTTTCCATTTCATATGTTACATTAAGTAATTATATTGATGAGAAACCAATTAATGATATAATATGTGTGATATGTTAGGCATTTACGCTTGATTCAGTACCTCCAACAAACAATGAAATATCATTGTAACGACCCAGAATTTTGAACAAATTAAATTGAGAATATTTAATTAATTTTAAATATTTGAACGATGATTTAATTTGAATCCCCGATATAACTTTGAAATTTGCAATTAAACTTTAAAATTTAATCTATTGAAACAGGATAAAAATTTGAATCTTCAATTTAAAGTTGAAGAAAAATATTTCGAAAAGCTTTTAATATTTATATTGATGATACTGAAGATAATTGGAGCTTCAGAATCGATTTGAAATTGAATTGTTCATTTTTGAAATTAAGTCGTTCGAATCGATATTTAAAAATAGTCAATTTTCACACAGTCTCGGAATTTGACGAAACTAGTTCCACTGGGTCCGTAATATTGAATTATTGTCGGATTTCAATTTTCGTATTTTTCAGAATTAATACGTGACCGTACGACGAATAAACGCATTGAAATTTAAACGGATTTGAATTAAATTTAAATTTAAAATCTGGTCACATCAGCACATTATCTCCTTTATACACGGCCCGTTGTTTACGCCTAAAATCACGAAGAAAAAAAACCACGCAACCCATACCTCTTTCATTTTTAAATAATCTCGTCCCCTCTCCTTTCAAACATTACAGCAGATCGAAAGCAAGAAAATTTAGATGGCCGCTCAATCATCTTCAAAATCGAGATTCCCTTTCATTCTTTATCAGTTCGAACGAAATTATTTTTCGTTCTTTAAAACGCCTCTCCTCCTCTTTCAAAAAAAAACAAACGAAATCAAGCCCCTTAAATTCAAAACCAAAATAACAGCCGCGTTCGAGTCTCGATGACTTGAGAAATCTGGAGGCTCGCGCACGCGTTCGCGTGGGAAGAAAAATCGCGGTGGAACTCACGATTGTAGAGGGAGGACGACGACGAGTTGTGAGGGGATGTGTCGCGATTATTTTTGCGAGCGCGAGTTGGATCTCGCGATTCTGGGTGGTCGCACTCTCGATCGGAGGGGGATTGGAATCACGGCAGGCGATGGCTAGAGTCACGCGAGCACATGGTGGCTTCGATGTTATCGCGATGATGGATTGGGTTGCTGTTCGACTTGGGGGATCGAGAATTGATGGATTCGAAAAACTCGACGTGGGCAGCGAATCGAGTTGTGCTTGGTCTGGTGAACGAGGATGGAATTCTGGGTAGCTCGCGTGGTTCTAGATGGCGGAGGCTTTGCGACAATCGTGGATGGCCAGAGTTTTGCCTGTCTTGCTATTCACAAATCGACTTTGAGGTAATTAAAAAAATGTTATTCAATTTAAATTTAAAATATTTGTATTTTTGCAGAGGTTAAATACTGTGATTTTTATGAAAACAGTAAATAGGTATATGACAAATTTTAAGAGAAGATATAAGGGTTTTAAATTGTTCAAAGAATTTATAAAATTTGGATTTTTGAAATCTATAAATCATTTTACATAAATAAAGATTCGGGTACATATCTAATTTACAGAATTTGGTGAGTTATTTGTTTATTAACCCATTTAAATTAGTTACTAAAATATCCGGAAAAAGAAAAAAAAGGGAATTAGTTTAAAGTTGATAATTAAATAGAAATTTAGTTAAATTTTTGGTTAAAACAATTTGTTAAAGGAGAAAATGGTTAATTAAAACTATCAAAACGAAAAGTTGATTATTCGATTTATATTGAATATTAATAAATTGTATAAACTGTTTATACTAGGGCTGAAATGGAGAAACAAGCTGAAATGATAAATGGGATTGCAAATTAAAGCTAAGGTGAGATTTTTCTCACTCGAATGAAATGGATTTCTACAGTTATTGATTTGATTGATTGCTATTTGGATGTGATATTAGATATAGTAGGATATATCTATATATATAGCAATATATACATATTGGCATATGTATATATTGGATTGATTGATTCCCGCCTCGTATAGCGGATGAGACCCTATTGCGCCGTTAGTAAGCGGATGATATTTATAAAACCCATATACCGCGATATTCCACCTCGAAGTGGAATTGGTATTGTGCTAACGTCTTTGGATGCAGGGAAACAGGTTGGAGGGATCCAACTGGATTCCTCAACTGTATTTATTTATTTACAGATATTGATGTATATTCTGTTATCATGTTGATATATGATATTGAATGTTGTGATTGACTAATTGGTGCTGTTGCATCATCGGATTCAAAATTTTGAAGTTTAAAAATAACGATTTTAACTTTAAAAGAGATTTTTTATACGTTTTATTTGAAATTTTGAATTGATTTACTTTAAATAAATAAATGTTATAAATTTAAAGTTATGGAGATTATAATGTTAGTGGAATATAACCAAAGTGTCATTTTTGAAATAAAAATCGATTTATTTATAAAATGATTTAAGTTGGGATTTTTGAAAAACTATAAACGATTTGTATAAAAAGATTTATACAAATTGATATTTATAAATCAAATGTTGGAATTATAAAACGAGTTTTTATAAGTGGTAAAATGAAGTATAAATTGGATTTCGGCATTTTAATTGAGATTTTTGAACAAGTATGAATGGTTAATAGATGAGATTTATAAATAGTATAAAAGTAGTTCGGTTATGGTTGAAAATAAGGTTATAAATGAAATCTTATAAGTAATAAGATTTAAAATCTATGAAGTTTAAAAGAACGATTTCTTTTAAAATAAATGAATTGTAAGTTATTAACTTATAAGATGGACCTTTGGTATATACATTGAGTATAAATTGAATAGGTCATTAAAGAAGATTTATAAATCGAATTGTTAATAAAGGAGATTTATTAAATTGAAGTTGTTAGAAAATAGAAATAGAATTTATAAACGTTGTTTTATAAATTTGAGATCAATTGAATTTGATAAATTAAATATAGAAGGTTGTTAAAGGAGATATATTCGCGATTTTGGATAGCGAATTATTATTGAAATAAAACGTGTAGAAAATAGTGAAATGTAATTAGTGAAGTATATTCACGATTTTGGACAGTGAATATATTGTTAAGTAAAATGGATATGGTTTTGGAAAAGTGATAATTGAAATGAAGTAATTGTTTTGAAAGATGTTTTAAAACAGGTTGAATATCGAAATCATAGATTTCAACATTTATTGTTGAAATAGACGTTTTCGAGAAATATAAGGAAATGGTGGACTATAACATTGTTGTTATAGTAAATGATTTCCGAAAGGAAATGTTTTATGTAGCATTGGGATTTATATATCTATCTTAAAATCCGAATCCCTATACTAGTGATTTTGAGTCGTCGTAACGATGTTTTACGTAACATTCGTTTTGACTCAAATAAATGTTGTCAAAGTAAATGATTTCCTTAAAGAATGAATATATACTTAATTCGATTTAAGTATATCGAATATTTTTCAAGTGTTGAAAATAAATGGATTTGTGAATTACTGACTTATTTTTGAATAAGTATGGAAATGTTTTCCAAAATGAAACGAAATGTTTTGAGAATTTATCTTGGTAAAGATAAATCAAAAATTGAATATTTGAAAACGATTGAAAATCGTATATCAGTAGATATTTTGAAAGATATAAATTCACTATGGAATTTATAAAAGAAATGGGAATTCGTTTTAAAAATAAATAAACGTTGATTTATTTTTGAAGTGGAAATTTTATATCTAGTAAAGATATTTTTGAAGATGAAATAATTTGGAAAATTATTTGGAATCTGTTGATGTTGCGCATCTTTATTGATAGTTAAATAACCGACTATCAATAATTACCCTGAATGGTATTTGTTGTGAATTGGATGAATTTGAATGCCACACTTATTTTTGAATAATCGCTCACTATTCGGGTTAGCCGGGAAAGGACCATGGGGTCGTATAACCCATTCCGAATATGTGATACGTCGTTATGAATTTCATTCGAAGACCGGTGTTGAAGACCGGATATTTTTGAAAATGGAAGGATTACCGTCGAGTTACTCTACATCGGCTGATCTCCGATTTAGAGGTTTTATCACCCTTAGTGACGGGAAGTCCGGACGTGATTAGAAATTTATCCGGATATGCAAGGGCTTCGTGAGAAGTGCCTTCGGTTCTGTTCGATCCCGGAACAGACTTGTATGGATTGTGTGTCTGACGTTACAATTTGAGATATAAAGCTGATTTCTTTCAAATACATTTCTGTTGGTGGCGGAGAATTTATTCTCTTAGCTTAACACCCTTCTCTGAGACGTACGAGCTCAGAGGTTATGTAGTTGAAATTTATCAGCAATATATTCCCAATTTGGTAACGTGGCATACTGAGTGTTGCTGTGAAATGATCAGTGTTTGATCATTTGCGATATGATCATTTGTTTGATCTTATATCTTTGTGATCATAGGTTGATCATTTGTTTGACCCGAAGCATGGCTTTGTAGAAAGCGTAGCTTTGTGGACGAGACTTCGTCGAGCCTCACACCCCGGAAATGGTCAAAACAGGAAGAATGCGGCAAGGTTCTAGGGAGTAGCGCCCCTTAGTGTATGTCATTCCTTCTGGATAAAGGTGGTATCATGGTATGGAGCCTAGATACTTAACCTCTGTGGTTGCTGCAGATTTATTACTTTGTGGTTGTTGCGAATCGGGGATCCTCGGGAAGATCGGTGACGATTGGGGGATGGCATACGCGTGTCAGTAGTTACCTATTTTTGCAGAGGTAACCCGGCCTTGTGTTGGCAGAGATCCGGTTAGGTTCTCGGGTCGTCTATTCCAGGGACGTACCCATCGTGGCATAGGAAGTTCCTTAGCCTGACCATTTGTTGGAAATCCAAAGAAATAATACGTGACTTGTACGGTTTTAGTTGTATTACCTGCTATGGAATGTGGCGGTAACCTGCTATTGAACATAGTAGCTATAGTAGGCATACGATACTGGTCGTATGTTGGCTAAGATTAATATTATACTTTCGAAATGTTTTCTACACTATGCACTAATAATAATATCAAAAATGATTTGATTTTGCGTAGTAAGCATCTTTGACTATCATAAGAAGAAATCTCCTCCAATTCTGCGTTTGCATTGTGTGTGTGCTGGGAGGTCTTATGGTAGTTTCATTTTCCAAAAGCTTTGCGAATTTGTTTTATTTTCTTTGTGAAAAATAACTGTTTTACGATCTCACACCAGTCACCATGACTGACTCGGAGTTTATTGTTCCCTTCTAAACTCTGGGTGCCCACAAATTTCCACACGGGCAGTCTAGAGTTAGGTTATCAGGATATTCTGGATATTCTGGAGCTTGGAGATAAGCTGGATGACGAGACGTAGTATTTGTATCTGATAGTATTTATTCCGCTGTGTATTCTGTATGAGGACAAGTTTATATAACTGTCCATTGATGTGCTGGGTTGTATTGAGTTGTATATTGACTCTGATTGATGTATGTATAAACTGATATAGTTCTTTGTTTTAAAAGACTAGTGTTAATCTATTATATATTGTTCCGCTGCGATGTGTAAGATTCTGATATTGTTTTCTGTTTCTATTGTTGTTCTTTTCTTCTTCTCTTCTTCTTCCTTCTTCTTCTGCTTTCTTCTTCTTCTATTTCTTTTTCTTAAAACCCCTCAGGGTTCGTATTTCCGTGCATCTTGAGTTAATCAATGGAATTTAGTGTTTAATCAAGGGTACGGATTTGCGGGTCATGACATTTGGTATCGGAGCATATGGTTAAGCGACAACCCTGCTCTGTTGGGTGTTACTCATTAGAGATAGAGTCAGTAGTACTCTAGAATGAGTTGAGTGTAATAATAGATACGAGCGCGTATTTGTTAGTGAATATAAAAATGTTTTATATTGTGTTTGCTTATCCGTTGAGATGTTTATGAATTTTGGTCGGTATGTGGGACGCCATATTATCGATAGGGATTTCTAAACACTTAAATGAGGCAAGACGACATAGTATTGTTTTAAAATAGGGTGAATGAAATAATTTTGCCCAAAACTATTTTTGTATAGAAAAGAAATGATTTTCTATGAATTATCATAGTATATGGATGCTTGGTTGTTAGGAAATAATAACATTGAAATATTATCATTATTATATGAAATCGAATAAGAAACTGAAATCATAACTCCAAAGTTAAGAGATAAAATTCACATACAAATGAAATTTGAGAATGTAAATTATAAATGTGAACTGTAATTTGAAATGGAAATTCCGGAGAAGTTTTTGGAAACGCTTTGAAAAGAATTTGAAAATTTAGGAGATTTGGAAAGTTTAAATCATTTTTGATTTGAAAATGAATTTCAAAGGTTTTGAAAAGTATTTTGGAGAGATGAAAGCTCTAAACTCTTTTCGGTCGCTGGAAAATAACTTCGGTAATGACTGCAGCATTATCGATGTTCATTTTCGGGTTTCCAGGAGAGGAAATTGCTGCCAAATTGTTTTAAATGGAAGTTGTTTGGAAATTTGGGTTTTGTTTTGGAAATTCAAAGGACAATTTGAATTGTTTTCAAAATGATTTTTGAAAAGTTGAAAAAACTCTGGAATACTATGTAGAAATATTTATGAAATATTATTAAGTTGATAACTTATACAATTTGAATTGATAGAATAAATTCAATTTAAAAGATGGAGTTAAATTAAAGAAAGTATAAGTGAATAAATTTGAATAAATGAAAGGGAAATTGAAAGTTGAGATTCATTTCGAAATTGTAAGCAATAGAATTGAATTGAATAATTATAAATGAAAGAGAAATTAAAATTCATATGAAATTTGAAATCCAGTTTAATATAAGTTGTTATAAACCAAAATAGGGGATTGTAAATAAATTTTGGGAATGAACGAAAGAATAAAACTGGAATTGAAACTAAATGTTGAAAACAAATTTGAATAAAGTGAATTACAATTTGTGATAAATTAGTAAATGAAACTAATTTAAAATGATGCAGTTGTGAATGAAAGATAATTGATAAAATTCAATATTCAGAAGTTAAATAGAATCCAAATAAGGTTGGAATTGTGAATTAAATTCAAATGAAATTTGAAATGTGAAATTGAATGAAAATGAATATGAAACTTCAATAGGGAAGTAAAGATGATATAAGAAGTATCGAAATTTTGTAATAGACTTTGCAAATTGGTTTGAATGTTATAACTAGATATTATGGCTAGTAGGACATACAGGTGTATAAAGGAATTGGATTTGATTTCAAAGATAAGTTTGAATTGCTCGACAAAAGGGTAAGTATTTCAATTTCAATATGAGATTTGCTGATTTCTTGTCTAGCCGCTTGGCTTTTTCTTTTTCTTTTTGAAATCTGAGAGTCCGTAGGGACGTTTTGTAGTCGTGCCGTATTAGCCGCGTAAAGGAGACGCTGGCGAAATTTTTTGGAAATTTCGGGTGTTAGAAAATTTTGAGAAAATTTGGAAGTTTAAATTTGAATTGTTAAGAAAACAATGTTGTTTGAAATCTGTAATTGAAGTTGAAAAACTAGTCGAATTGATAACAAATCTTTAGTAGAAAGATTTGTTTTGAAAAATTGATAAAACTATTAGATGTTGAAAAATAGTAGACGAGTTAAGGACTTTTTTCTTCCTGACTTGTAATTTCAGGACGAAATTCTTTTAAGGAGGGAAGTCTGTAACGACCCAGAATTTTGAACAAATTAAATTGAGAATATTTAATTAATTTTAAATATTTGAACGATGATTTAATTTGAATCCCCGATATAACTTTGAAATTTGCGATTAAACTTTAAAATTTAATCTATTGAAACTGGATAAAAATTTGAATCTTCAATTTAAAGTTGAAGAAAAATATTTCGAAAAGCTTTTAATATTTATATTGATGATACTGAAGATAATTGGAGCTTCAGAATCGAATTTGAAATTGAATTGTTCATTTTTGAAATTAAGTCGTTCGAATCGATATTTAAAAATAGTCAATTTTCACACAGTCTCGGAATTTGACGAAACTAGTTCCACTGGGTCCGTAATATTGAATTATTGTCGGATTTCAATTTTCGTATTTTTCAGAATTAATACGTGACCGTACGACGAATAAACGCATTGAAATTTAAACGGATTTGAATTAAATTTAAATTTAAAATCTGGACACATCAGCACATTATCTCCTTTATACACGGCCCGTTGTTTACGCCTAAAATCACGAAGAAAAAAAACCACGCAACCCATACCTCTTTCATTTTTAAATAATCTCGTCCCCTCTCCTTTCAAACATTACAGTAGATCGAAAGCAAGAAAATTTAGATGGCCGCTCATTCATCTTCAAAATCGAGATTCCCTTTCATTCTTTATCAGTTCGAACGAAATTATTTTTCGTTCTTTAAAACGCCTCTCCTCCTCTTTTAAAAAAAAAAACAAACGAAATCAAGCCCCTTAAATTCAAAACCAAAATAACAACCGCGTTCGAGTCACGATGACTTGAGAAATCTGGAGGCTCGCGCACGCATTCGCGTGGGAAGAAAAATCGCGGTGGAACTCGCGATTGTAGAGGGAGGACGGCGACGAGTTGTGAGGGGATGTGTCGCGATTATTTTTGCGAGCGCGAGTTGGATCTCGCGATTCTGGGTGGTCGCACTCTCGATCGGAGGGGGATTGGAATCACGGCAGGCGATGGCTGGAGTCACGCGAGCACATGGTGGCTTCGATGTTATCGCGATGATGGATTGGGTTGCTGTTCGACTTGGGGGATCGAGAATTGATGGATTCGAAAAACTCGACGTGGACAGCGAATTGAGTTGTGCTTGGTCTGGTGAACGAGGATGGAATTCTGGGGAGCTCGCGTGGTTCTAGATGGCGGAGGCTTTGCGACAATCGTGGATGGCCAGAGTTTTGCCTGTCTTGCTATTCACAAATCGACTTTGAGGTAATTAAAAAAATGTTATTCAATTTAAATTTAAAATATTTGTATTTTTGCAGAGGTTAAATACTGTGATTTTTATGAAAACAGTAAATAGGTATATGACAAATTTTAAGAGAAGATATAAGGGTTTTAAATTGTTCAAAGAATTTATAAAATTTGGATTTTTGAAATCTATAAATCATTTTACATAAATAAAGATTCGGGTACATATCTAATTTACAGAATTTGGTGAGTTATTTGTTTATTAACCCATTTAAATTAGTTACTAAAATATCCGGAAAAAGAAAAAAAAGGGAATTAGTTTAAAGTTGATAATTAAATAGAAATTTAGTTAAATTTTTGGTTAAAACAATTTGTTAAAGGAGAAAATGGTTAATTAAAACTATCAAAACGAAAAGTTGATTATTCGATTTATATTGAATATTAATAAATTGTATAAACTGTTTATACTAGGGCTGAAATGGAGAAACAAGCTGAAATTGTAACGTATCGGGTTTTGCCCGCTCGAAAATCAACATCCGTACTTCACATTGTACTAGAATGCCGCAGATTCGACCGTTCAAATCCGATTCGCCGGAGCTATAACACAATTAAGTAAAACAACACAGCGGAAGAAAAGAATAATACATTGATATACAATATCTGATACAACAGAGTGATACAATGAATATCAATATACATCACAGATATGATACAACAAATAGCAGCGGAAAAGAAAAGATAACAACAGCAGCGGAACAATATCAATAGAAATGATAACTCCAAAATGATCTTCAGACAAGAATGAATCCACAACTCCAAGATAAGCAACTCCGATGAATGAACTAGCTCCAGATAATCTACTAAACCTGAATATCTGAAAAACCCAACTCTAGACTGCTCGTGTGGAAAATTATGAGCACCCAGAGTTTAGGAAAGGAACAATAAACTCCGGATCAGTCATGGGACTGGTGTGAGCAACAAAAACAGTTTATCTTTAAACAACAACAAAAGAATTTTAAACATTGAAATCCGCAATGCTTTTTAGAAAATGAAACTACCATAAGACCTCCCGCCACACACACAATGCAAACGCAGAATTGGA
The DNA here is from genome assembly GCA_030737815.1 of Allium fistulosum. Taxonomy (NCBI): domain Eukaryota; kingdom Viridiplantae; phylum Streptophyta; class Magnoliopsida; order Asparagales; family Amaryllidaceae; genus Allium; species Allium fistulosum. The sequence goes on from CM060901.1 coordinate 1,262,970,866, forward strand.
GGAGATTTCTTCTTATGATAGTCAAAGATGCTTACTACGTAAAATCATCTTGATATTATTACTAGTGCATAGTGCAGAAAACATTTCGAAAGTATAATATTAATCTTAGCCAACATACGACCAGTATCGTATGCCTACTATAGCTACTATGTTCAATAGCAGGTTACCGCCACATTCCATAGCAGGTTATACAACTAAAACCGTACAAGTTCCGTATTGTTTCTTTGGATTTTCCAACAAATGGTCAGGCTAAGGAACTTCCTTCCGCCGCATGGGATCGCCTCTGGCGGGACGTCCCGAGAGACAAACTGCTCTCTGCTAACAAGGCCGGGTTACCCCTGTAACAGGTAACTCACGAATATGCCACCTCCCGGTCCTTTGGGACCTTTATCCGAGCGCTCGTAACCATCATCACACATCATAAAGAAGGTGTATCCACATGAGTAAGTATCTGGGCTCCATACCATGATACCACCCTTTTCCAGAAGGAAATGACATACCCTAAAGGGCGCGACCCTCATAACCTTGCCGCAACGATCCTGTTTCGACCATTTCCGGGTTGTGAGGCCCTGACGAAGTCTCGTCCACAAAGCTACGCTTTGTCACAAAGCCATGCTTTGGGTCAACAGATGATCAACCTATGATCACAAAGATAAATGATCAAACAAATGATCATATCACAAATGATCAAACACTGATCATCACACAGCTACACTCAGCATGTCACATTACCAAATTGGGATATATCGCTGATAACCTTCAACTACATAACCTCTGAGCTCGTACGTCTCAGAGAAGGGTGTTAAGCTAAGAGAATAAATTCTCCGCCACCAACAGAAATGTATTTGAAAGAAATCGGCTTTATATCTCAAAGTGTAATGTCAGACATGTATCCATACAAGTCTGTTCCGGGTTCGAACAGAACCGAAGGCACTTCTCACGAAGCCCTTGCAATTCCGGATAATTTCCAATCACGTCCGGACTTCCCATCACAAAGGGTGCTAAAATCTCTATACCGGGGACCAGTCGATGCAGAGACATTCGACGAGTTGTCCTTTCGTTTTCGAAAATATCCGGTCTTCACCACCGGTCTTCAAATGCTATCCATATACGACGTATCAGTATTCGGAACGGGTTATATGACACAAAGGTCCTCTCCCGGCTAAACCGAATAGTGAGCGCGATATTTAAAAACATATGGATATTGGGATTTCAATTAAGTCACAACTTATTACCCAAAACTTTTCTTTCAAATGGTTTAACAAATTACCATTTTCAAATCTTTAAACAAAAAGATTCATTTTAACAACCTTCAACGGTTTAACAATTTCCACACTTTAATCTTTTAAACAAAAGATTCATTCACAGATTTTCCAAATTAATCCCCATTTCAATTTGATTAACTCGTTAAATCTCTAAAACAAAGATTTAACTTATAGCTTTCAAAACAATTCAATTTCAATGGTTTAAACAAATCATTATTTTAAATCTGTTAAAAATAAACAGATTCAATTCATAGCTTTCAAAAAGAATTTATTCATAACTTGGAAAACCATTTTCACTTCAATCTTGAAATTCCTTTAATTAAACTGGAATTTCTTCTTTTATCTGAAAGCTTTTATTCCTTTAAAACAACAGTTTTTATTTCGGAAAATCTGATTCATTCATACGAGTTAAAGTCTTTGGGTTAAATCCAAATTCTCAAAATTATACTTTTAAATGGTTTAAATTCAGATAAACACATTTATAACATTTTCAATCTCTAGTTTCAAATCATAGGATTCAATTGCGAACTTGAATTCAAAATTTAAATCAAATTATTTAAATTGGAAATTTAATTAAGTTATTTAAAATAACTTTTATCTTAAAAACTCCATTTCAAAAGCTTTAACATTTAACCCAAATTCATTTCCAAAATCAATTAATCAATTGAAATTAAAATTTCAATTTCAAAAACATTAAATTTAAATTATCTGTGACTTAACCGATTTCCACGTGAAATCCATATTGGTGTGTGTATGGTGTAGTCCAGGGGTTTTACACACAATAGTGCAACATCATCAAATCATTACAGATTAAAATACCGAAGTATAGCTGATAAGCGATATAAGCTATAACGCTTATCACTCATTCACAGATCACAGATATATATACAGATGTATCATAAGTAAATGAATAAATTACACACAACTAAATCCACAGAACAAAATATCATAGATCAGATAGGACAATCAATTCAAGGCATCACATATAATACAATCATTCATAACAAGCATTCAATAAACATTTATAAGCTGGATTTAATTAATAGTTTAATCCTAATTAATTCAATTTATTTCCAATTAAATTTATAACTTATGAATTGATTATCATATTCTGATTAATTAATTACAAATCATTTTATTTAAATTTATTTGTCAAACACTTTAATAAATTAAATTATTCTTAATTAATCATATTAATTATATCAACCTTTTAAACCAATTACATAATTAATTAACTTTAAAAAATCAAAATATCCCAAATTAATTACTATAAGTGATAAATCCTTAGTTAATTAACTTCATTTACTAATGATATTTCTTAATCACTTTCTTAAGAAATTTTCTTAGATTTAAATCATCATAAATCATTTCCAATTAATTTAATTTATTAATTTATAATAAAATAAATCATTCTTTAATTACCTTATTTATTAAATCATTTTGATTACCTTAATTATCTCTAAGATAATCTATTCCTTTATTAACGATTTAATAAATATTAATGTGTAGAACATTACACTTTTGAATTTAAATTTAAATCACACTTTGAATATAAGATTCAAAATGATTTACCCTTTTAAAAACCTTAACCAAATTTACATTAAATTTTAACTTGTTTTAAAACATCTTCATATTTTTAAAACGGATTTTAAAATAAACTCGAGACAGTATACTACTTCGAGTTGCCTACCTTTTTACTTGGGGAGAAACCCGAGTTTCCCACCAAATTTCCCGAGTTCCCTCCTTCCTCACTTCTCTTCTTTTTTTTTTCTTCTCTAAAAAGTTTAAGTATAAACTGTTAGTTTTATACCCACTCCTCGAACCCGAGTACAACCGCGTGAATCCCTTCAACTGCTCGAGCTTCTCCCCGAGCCAACTCAAAACAACATCTTCTCCTCCATTTCCAGGCTACTGACATCACCCCAAACGTGTGCATGTTGCACACCGCTCCGATCAACCCTGGACGGTGCTACGACCGTCATCACGTCAAAGACAACCACCACGAATCACCAGACCACCCTGAAGCGTGAACCCACGTCGTATTCGAAATCGAGCTATATGACCCAGACTTCATCAAAAACAACCACCACAAAATTGTCTCGTCCCCCAACCTCTGACTATCAGAGGCCACAAAAATTCGACCGAAGCTTCGCCTTGACCACGTGCCGTTATCCCCACCGAAGCGATCAATTTCGGTGACTTGACGAAAACGCGGTGAACCCCTTTTCCTGCTGCAACCAATGGTGGGTTAAAACCCTAGTTCAGCGATTTTCGAACGCCACAATGTTGTTTAAATTCGATTAACAATTTTCTGATGATCCCAGATCATCCACCGAGCTCCAAACACGATCACGAGATTCATCATTACCCCTATCACCTTGAATTGCCCAGAACTCTTTCACGTCCACCCTCCAAATTCTCGAAAACTTACTAAGTTAAAAAATCATAACTTCCTTATTAAAAATCATAGTTTGCAAAGTTGAACATGATCGAGCAATTCAACTCAAATCTTTATTGATAAAATTTGTTCTGATAGAATTTTACTTGGTTGTACTTTCTTATCTTCCAGAAATCCCCTTTTCTCAAAAAAAATAATAATATATATAGTTGAAATTATTCTAGGGTGAAGGTCTTACTAAACTCTGCATATTTGCTTCAAACATTAAGTTGAATAGAAGATCAAGGAATGAGTTTTCTAATCCTAACCAGGTTTGAAGCCTGGAAGTGTTTAGAGCAGAGAACTGTCTGTTCTCTGGCATGCACACCATTATACATACATACAGGCAAACATGTATATCCATTTCAACATATTTTAATTCATAACTTTCCAGATTTTCACATGCAAACCAGTGATTCAAACACTCAGGTAAAAAAAATGAATTTACTCACAAAAAATTATTCAACAGGTATCATACTTTTAAGTTACTCACAGTGGTTAAGAATTGAGCAGATATATATATACACTTAACCATTTAAAAGTGAGGTTACTCACAAGAATCAAGAAATCAAAACAAGTTAAGCTTCAAAAAAAAAGGAGTTGCTCACCTGGTAAAAGTTTGGAGCAGAGAAGCTTGAAAAATTGTTGAACTGGAAACACTAAATTAGATCTTGTGCTTTTGTTTTTAATCTGAAAACTTTGAATCATTGCTTGATATTGTATTTTATTTGCATTACTCTTTTACAGGTTTTCATAGTTCTAAATATACGAAACTGTGATGAAGAAAGTGATGTATATAACAAAAGGTTTACAGGTTGATAACATTTTGTACAGGTTATTATATGGTTTTGTACACAGTAGACAGAGATCTTTTAATCTTTGTTGGCTGAAAATATAGTGTTGGTGGCTGATATCTTTGCATTTCGGCTGAGAAGATAGGGGAGGTACTTTTGTTTCTTATTTTATTTACAACTTATTTTTAGTTATGTTATTTTATTTTGTTGTTAGCTCGGCTGATATCTTGTGTACTTGCATAAATGACTTTTGTACAAACTATACTTGAATATATAAACTTGTTTATACATTATGAGCTGGAGGAGATAAGATTTGTTTAGTACAATATTAAAGATATTGTATTGCAGCCCACCCATGCTTTCTTCATGTACATATTGCTTCTGGAAAAGTGAACTTGTCATTGCCTTCATATAATGAAACTTGCATATTTACTCGGCTGAGAGACAAGTTTGGTGTATTTGAGAAGATGTTAATAAATGTATGTACAGATTTGTTTTGTTTATTCCTTGCTTGCTTCCTTTTATCACTTTACAATATTATTTTAAAATATGTTGTTTGAATTTTAACTAATTTATGTCTAGCTTAAATATTTATAATATATTTGTTGTTAGATTTTATTTAAGTGTTACTTATATTTTTATAGTTCATCCTTCATTTATTTCTATTTATACTCAATTATTTATTTTCCTTTAATATTATTACCTTATATTAACATCGATAAATTCAAATTATTATTCACCATCAATTTTAATATGTATTATTATTATTAATTATTTATTATTAAACCATTTATTTAAGATTTAAATTCATATACAAAAATTTAAATTTAAACGATTTATACCGAATTTATTCGAGTTCGGGGAAACTCGCATCACTTCATCGATTAATTTAACAAATTTCTATTCAAAAATTAATTAATTATCCATTTAAAATATATATAAAATTCGGGGTCGTTACAGAAATGATAAATGGGATTGCAAATTAAAGCTAAGGTGAGATTTTTCTCACTCGAATGAAATGGATTTCTACAGTTATTGATTTGATTGATTGCTATTTGGATGTGATATTAGATATAGTAGGATATATCTATATATATAGCAATATATACATATTGGCATATGTATATATTGGATTGATTGATTCCCGCCTCGTATAGCGGATGAGACCCTATTGCGCCGTTAGTAAGCGGATGATATTTATAAAACCCATATACCGCGATATTCCACCTCGAAGTGGAATTGGTATTGTGCTAACGTCGTTGGATGCAGGGAAACAGGTTGGAGGGATCCAACTGGATTCCTCAACTGTATTTATTTATTTACAGATATTGATGTATATTCTGTTATCATGTTGATATATGATATTGAATGTTGTGATTGACTAATTGGTGCTGTTGCATCATCGGATTCAAAATTTTGAAGTTTAAAAATAACGATTTTAACTTTAAAAGAGATTTTTTATACGTTTTATTTGAAATTTTGAATTGATTTACTTTAAATAAATAAATGTTATAAATTTAAAGTTATGGAGATTATAATGTTAGTGGAATATAACCAAAGTGTCATTTTTGAAATAAAAATCGATTTATTTATAAAATGATTTAAGTTGGGATTTTTGAAAAACTATAAACGATTTGTATAAAAAGATTTATACAAATTGATATTTATAAATCAAATGTTGGAATTATAAAACGAGTTTTTATAAGTGGTAAAATGAAGTATAAATTGGATTTCGGCATTTTAATTGAGATTTTTGAACAAGTATGAATGGTTAATAGATGAGATTTATAAATAGTATAAAAGTAGTTCGGTTATGGTTGAAAATAAGGTTATAAATGAAATCTTATAAGTAATAAGATTTAAAATCTGTGAAGTTTAAAAGAACGATTTCTTTTAAAATAAATGAATTGTAAGTTATTAACTTATAAGATGGACCTTTGGTATATACATTGAGTATAAATTGAATAGGTCATTAAAGAAGATTTATAAATCGAATTGTTAATAAAGGAGATTTATTAAATTGAAGTTGTTAGAAAATAGAAATAGAATTTATAAACGTTGTTTTATAAATTTGAGATCAATTGAATTTGATAAATTAAATATAGAAGGTTGTTAAAGGAGATATATTCGCGATTTTGGATAGCGAATTATTATTGAAATAAAACATGTAGAAAATAGTGAAATGTAATTAGTGAAGTATATTCACGATTTTGGACAGTGAATATATTGTTAAGTAAAATGGATATGGTTTTGGAAAAGTGATAACTGAAATGAAGTAATTGTTTTGAAAGATGTTTTAAAACAGGTTGAATATCGAAATCATAGATTTCAACATTTATTGTTGAAATAGACGTTTTCGAGAAATATAAGGAAATGGTGGACTATAACATTGTTGTTATAGTAAATGATTTCCGAAAGGAAATGTTTTATGTAGCATTGGGATTTATATATCTATCTTAAAATCCGAATCCCTATACTAGTGATTTTGAGTCGTCGTAACGATGTTTTACGTAACATTCGTTTTGACTCAAATAAATGTTGTCAAAGTAAATGATTTCCTTAAAGAATGAATATATACTTAATTCGATTTAAGTATATCGAATATTTTTCAAGTGTTGAAAATAAATGGATTTGTGAATTACTGACTTATTTTTGAATAAGTATGGAAATGTTTTCCAAAATGAAACGAAATGTTTTGAGAATTTATCTTGGTAAAGATAAATCAAAAATTGAATATTTGAAAACGATTGAAAATCGTATATCAGTAGATATTTTGAAAGATATAAATTCACTATGGAATTTATAAAAGAAATGGGAATTCGTTTTAAAAATAAATAAACGTTGATTTATTTTTGAAGTGGAAATTTTATATCTAGTAAAGATATTTTTGAAGATGAAATAATTTGGAAAATTATTTGGAATCTGTTGATGTTGCGCATCTTTATTGATAGTTAAATAACCGACTATCAATAATTACCCTGAATGGTATTTGTTGTGAATTGGATGAATTTGAATGCCACACTTATTTTTGAATAACCGCTCACTATTCGGGTTAGCCGGGAAAGGACCATGGGGTCGTATAACCCATTCCGAATATGTGATACGTCGTTATGAATTTCATTCGAAGACCGGTGTTGAAGACCGGATATTTTTGAAAACGGAAGGATTATCGTCGAGTTACTCTACATCGGCTGATCTCCGATTTAGAGGTTTTATCACCCTTAGTGACGGGAAGTCCAGACGTCATTAGAAATTTATCCGGATATGCAAGGGCTTCGTGAGAAGTGCCTTCGGTTCTGTTCGATCCCGGAACAGACTTGTATGGATTGTGTGTCTGACGTTACAATTTGAGATATAAAGCTGATTTCTTTCAAATACATTTCTGTTGGTGGCGGAGAATTTATTCTCTTAGCTTAACACCCTTCTCTGAGACGTACGAGCTTAGAGGTTATGTAGTTGAAATTTATCAGCAATATATTCCCAATTTGGTAACGTGGCATACTGAGTGTTGCTGTGAAATGATCAGTGTTTGATCATTTGCGATATGATCATTTGTTTGATCTTATATCTTTGTGATCATAGGTTGATCATTTGTTTGACCCGAAGCATGGCTTTGTAGAAAGCGTAGCTTTGTGGACGAGACTTTGTCGAGCCTCACACCCCGGAAATGGTCAAAACAGGAAGAATGCGGCAAGGTTCTAGGGAGTAGCGCCCCTTAGTGTATGTCATTCCTTCTGGATAAAGGTGGTTGCTGCAGATTTATTACTTTGTGGTTGTTGCGAATCGGGGATCCTCGGGAAGATCGGTGACGATCGGGGGATGGCATACGCGTGTCAGTAGTTACCTATTTTTGCAGAGGTAACCCGGCCTTGTGTTGGCAGAGATCCGGTTAGGTTCTCAGGTCGTCTATTCCAGGGACGTACCCATCGTGGCATAGGAAGTTCCTTAGCCTGACCATTTGTTGGAAATCCAAAGAAACAATACGTGACTTGTACGGTTTTAGTTGTATTACCTGCTATGGAATGTGGCGGTAACCTGCTATTGAACATAGTAGTTATAGTAGGCATACGATACTGGTCGTATGTTGGCTAAGATTAATATTATACTTTCGAAATGTTTTCTACACTATGCACTAATAATAATATCAAAAATGATTTGATTTTGCGTAGTAAGCATCTTTGACTATCATAAGAAGAAATCTCCTCCAATTCTGCGTTTGCATTGTGTGTGTGGTGGGAGGTCTTATGGTAGTTTCATTTTCCAAAAGCTTTGCGAATTTGTTTTATTTTCTTTGTGAAAAATAACTGTTTTACGATCTCACACCAGTCACCATGACTGACTCGGAGTTTATTGTTCCCTTCTAAACTCTGGGTGCCCACAAATTTCCACACGGGCAGTCTAGAGTTAGGTTATCAGGATATTCTGGATATTCTGGAGCTTGGAGATAAGCTGGATGACGAGACGTAGTATTTGTATCTGATAATATTTATTCCGCTGTGTATTCTGTATGAGGACAAGTTTATATAACTGTCCATTGATGTGCTGGGTTGTATTGAGTTGTATATTGACTCTGATTGATGTATGTATAAACTGATATAGTTCTTTGTTTTAAAAGACTAGTGTTTATCTATTATATATTGTTCCGCTGCGATGTGTAAGATTCTGATATTGTTTTCTGTTTCTATTGTTGTTCTTTTCTTCTTCTCTTCTTCTTCCTTCTTCTTCTGCTTTCTTCTTCTTCTATTTCTTTTTCTTAAAACCCCTCAGGGTTCGTATTTCCGTGCATCTTGAGTTAATCAATGGAATTTAGTGTTTAATCAAGGGTACGGATTTGCGGGTCATGATAATCATCTAATGGAATGGGGCGAAATTTCACATCTCGAGATCTACTAGAAGCAACTAGTCTTGACGATGCTTTGAACGTGAGACATGTTTGTAAACAAAATGCTGAAATAACCTATGTTTGTAAACAACTTGCGGATGATGTTTAGGTTGAAAAATAACCTATGTGCTTCGTTTTGACAGGTGCTGTATGATGATACCGGGGTTACTACAAGTTGCAAGGGAGGAAAAATTATTTTGCTACATTCATTCTCTTTCAAATCGGTCTAATGCTTGGATTAATGTATTTTGTATTGACGTATATCTTTGCTTTTAGTATGTATCGTTTTGGTTAGCTACGGTTGTTATTGTTTTTTTTGAGATCACAAATATTTAATGTTTGAAACTTTGTTTACGAAATATTATGGATATATATATATATATATATATTGTGGTTTGGCTTATGTCTCCATTTGATTACGGACATCACAATGTGATAATTGTGTTTTTTTGAAATTTTATAATATATTCGTAGAATTGTAAATTGTAAGCTGGAATGTATGTAGCAGCAATGATAAAAACTTATAGCGTTTTAACTGTGCTATGGAAAGATGGTTTTTCCCAGTTTTAATATACTACAGCATTATGATAGTGCTATAAACAGTTTTCATAGCAAATAAACAATGCTATAAAAGACAGCTAAACGCTATAAAAAGTAGTTGTATTTATGCATACAATTTACGATTGCAGCCCAAAACGCTGTTGAATTTTGTTTTGTATAGCGTTTTTGGACGCTATTGTATATTTCGTATGTATGGCAACTTATTGTTATATAGCATTCATAAAAACGCTATAGTTTTACTTCATAGCGATTTTTCAAGGCTATTACAAATCATGTTTATAGCACTTTTAAACCGCTATGAAAAGTCCTTGTCCATAGCGTCTCTTATAGCGTTTTTTATGTTGCTATTATAGGTCACTGACCTATAACAACATGTTAATATACAGCGTACCAAAACACGCTATAGTAGCCTATAATAGCGTTTTTTTAACGCTATTAAAGGGTGTTTTTGTTGTAGTGAGGTGCCCTATTTTTCCAAGCAGCCAAATAGTCAGGATCCTATTGGAGTATTTTGGGGAAAGCATGCTGGAAGAGATTTTGGAGCAGGGAGTTGGAGCATCTGATATCTATCTACTTATTTTTATTTTTCCACCGTGTCTATCTTAGTTAACACCAGCAAGTGTGGGAGCAGGTAGTTATAACTATTCCTGGCTGGGTTAGTTCATACCAAAACTCTGATGTACCCTAGTGAGAGGGGTTGTATGTACTATCTATCTATTTTAACGTAATGTGAGAATTTTTGTTTCTATCTTTTACTTTACTTTACCCCTGAAAACCTGTCTCACCGGCACTCTGATTTACGGCACGTGAATACCATGGATGTATTAGTGTCAATTTCAAGAGTTGAGGAGATGGGTCTTCACATTTGGTATCAAAGCTGAAGGTTAAGCAAGAACCTTGGTTTTGGAGGGGTATGACTCATTAGAGATAGGGTTAGTAATACCCTAGAATGGGTTTAATCTTTGAGAGTGCACATTTAGAATCCTTATCTGAATATACTCAGGTTGTGCGATGCTTAATACACATTCCCTAATATAATTTCGTCTTGTATTCTAAAGTTATCTTACTAAATTCAGGTAGTAAGACATGAGAAATAGCAGCACCACAACAACCAAGGGTCGAGCTCCAACCACTGCTATAGAAGAAATAGCTCCTATACAACCCCGGGTTAATTTGCCACCATATGCCAGAATTTTACTAGCTTAAGGGGAAAACCATTCAGGGGTACAGAAGCTATCGTTGAAGTACAGGCTTGGATTAAATCATGCGAAAGGATTTTTAAGGCGTTGGATATTAGTAATGAGCAAAAGAGGTTTTTGGCCTCGTGGCAACTACAGGAAAGGGCTCTGGCTTGGTGGGAGTCCATTACCTTAAATGATTCAGAAGACAATTTCTCTTAGGAAAGGTTTAAGGAGGTTTTAGAGGAGCAGTACATGCCAGCATCCGGTAAATCTCGTCTTTACAACAGCGTTGTGGATCTAAAGCAGGGTGAAATGACTATTGAGGAGTATGCAAATAAGTTCAACGAATTATCTTGTTTTGTGCCAGGTTTAATTGACATGCCTTTGAAGAAAAACAAGAAGTTTATTTCCAGGATGAATGAGAAGTACCAGAGCTGGATGACTGCTTATGTTAAGGGGTCATTTATAGATTTGTTGGGTATGGGTTCCGTTACGAAACATTGGACAAGAAGAATTTGGTGGTAGCTCAAACCAACAAAAACAACACTAACAACTGGAAGAAGAGAAAGTTTAATCAAAATGGAAAAAAGCCAGGTCAAGGCAAATCAGGAGGAAGATCTTCAAGGTAACTTTGAAAGATGCTACTTGTTATAATTGCCAACAAAATGGCCACCTAGCAACTAATTGTACGAACCCCAAGGTTCATAGGCCACTACCAAACTATTATAATTATCATCAACCAGGACATCTGAGAAAGGATTGTCCAATTATGAGGAGAGGAGAGCAAGCCAGAGTCTACGCAATAAAAGATGAACCTTCAACCTCTCAGGATGTGAAGGGCAAGGGAGTTTGGAAGGTAATATTTTTATTGAAAATATTTTAGTTAGAGTATTGTTTGATATAGGAGCTTATCATAGTTTTGTTGCTAAAAACACCGTACAAGAATTAAAACTTGACCCTGAGTTAGTTGATACCCCTATTTGCGTGACAAATCCTATAGGTGGTACCACTAATTATTGAATGAATTGTGAAAAAGTCCAAATTTCCCACTCTTCCCATAAATTTCCTTTTGACCTATTTGTATTATATTTTATTGGATTCTAAATTTTGCTCAGTATGGATTGGTTGACTAAGCACGAAGCTATTCCAGATTGTGTAAAAAGAACGGTTTTAGTAAAAACAAAGTTAGGGAAGTTTATAGAAATATCATGTGAAGATCCTAGTCCAAGGAGGGGTAGTTTCCTATATGCATTAGACTCATCCCAGGAAGGATTAGAAACCATACCTATTGTTAAAGAATTCCCAAATGTTTTTGAAGAAGTAAAAAAGTTTACACCCACATCGAGAAATCGAGTTTCGTATTGACTTGATTTATGGTGCAAGATCAATTAAACAACATGACCGAAGAATGGCTCCGAAGGAGAGGGAGAAATTAAATAACCAAACCTAGGAGCTATTAAAGAAAGGGTTAATAAGACCAAGTCGTTCAAATTGGAGATCGACAGTAGTTTTTGTTGCCAAGTCGGATGGATCTCTAAGATTATGCGTCGATTACTGATATCTGAATAAACAAACAATTAAGAACAAGTATCATGTACCTCGAATAGATGACTTGTTTGATCAGGTACATGGTACTCGAGAATTCTTGAAAATGGATCTAGCTACATGATTCCATCAACTAAAAATCGTAGAAGAATGCATCCATCTAACTGCATTTAAAGGTCCAAACACTTTCATCGAGTGGTTGGTTATGCCTTTTGGGCTAACCAATGCGCCCACTAATTTTGTAGACCTTATGAGTAGAGTATTTAGAGAAGTATTCGATAAATTTATGTTAGTCTTTATCGATGATATTCTTACCTATTTTATGACGAAGAAGAACACGAAAGGCATCTAGAAATTGTGTGTAGATATTGAGAAACAATATGCTTAAAGCCAAATTCTCAAAATTCAATTTCTGGGATAAGGAGGTAAGATTCCTTGAACTTAAAGTGTCAAGAGACGGGATTTCAGTAGACCCTGTAAAGGCTGCAGCTGTTCTAAATTGGAAGCAACCACAAACTCTCAAAGAAGTTTGTATCTTCTTAGGTCTGGCAGGGTATTACAGAATATTCATTCAAGACTTCTCAAAGATTGCCTACCACCTAACGAAGTTGACTATGAAGGATGCTAAATTTATCTGGAATCCTAAATGTGAAGCAGTATTCTAGGAACTCAAATAAAGGTTAACAACCGCTCCCGTTCTAGCAATTATAAATGGAAATAGTGGATTAACCATTTATACAGATGCTTGTGGAGAAAGAGTTGGTGCGGTTTTGATGCAGGAAGGGAAGGTGATTGCTTATGTGAGTAGACAGTTGAAGATTCATGAGAAGAATTATGCAACACACGACTTAGAATTATTAGCCGCGGTGTTCGCATTAAAAATATGGAGGCACTATTTGCTGGGTAAGAAGTTTTCATAGTTTGTTTCAATTAAAACTTTGAATTGACCTTAGTCGATAAAATTCCCTCTTTTAATTAGGTGAAAAGTTTGAGCTCTTTACGGATCATAAATCTTTAAAGTATCTTTTCACTCAGAAAGATTTAAACATGAGCCAGCAACGTTGGTTGGAATTTCTCGCATCTTATGATCTAGATATTTTATACACACCTGGGAAAGCCAACATAGTAGCAGATGCATTAAGTAGGAAACATGCTATTATTTCTTGTTTGGTAGTAAGTCCAACTCTTCTGGAAAGAATAGCCAGTAAACAAAGAGAAGATAGACAGTTTGTAAAGTTCATTAAGGCAGGTGAAGAAAGGAATTCAAGCTTTGAGGTAGATAAAAGTGGACAATTACGGTTGAATAGGCGAGTTTGTGTTCCAGATGTGGAAAATATTAGGAGGGAGGTGTTAGCTGAATGTCACAAATCCAAACTCAACATTCATTCGGGAGTTACCAAAATAAATAGAGATATGAAGTGCACATTTTGGTGGAGAAGAATGAAAAGGGACATATCCATTTATGTTTGTCGATGCATGAATTGTCAACAAGTCAAGAGTGACCAATAGAAAATTGTAGGGTTACTTCAACTTCTGGAGATTTCAGTTTGAAAGTGGGATCAAATATCAATGGATTTCATTGATGGCTTACCTTGAACGAGGAAGGGGAATGAAGCTATTTAGGTTATCATAGACCGATTAACTAAAAGTGCACACTTCATTCCAGTTAAGCCAACAAGGACCGCTGCAAGCCTTGCAGATATATATATATATATGAAAGAGATTGTACGATTGCATGGATTTACAAGTAGTATATTAAGCGATCGGGATCCAATCTTTACTAGTCAGTTTTGGGAAGCATTACAAACAGCTTTAAGAACAAGGCTGAATATAAGCACTGCCTAACACCCCCAAACTGATGGACAGACAGAAAGAGTCAATCCCGTTTTGGAAGATCTTCTCAAGGCGTGTATTCTGGACTTTGGAGGCTCCTTGGAAAATCATTTGCATTTAGTAGAATTCTCATATAACAGCAGTTATCAGGCTAGTATCGGCATGGAACGATATGAAGCTCTATATGGTCGTCCATGTAGGTCACCACCCTGTTGGATCGAAATCGGAGATCGGTTAATACTTGGTCCTGATATAATATGAGAAGCTTCAGCGAAGGTCGATATGATTAGAAAGAAGCTAAGAGAAGCCTAAAGCAGATAGAAAGCTATGCAGACCAAAGGCATAGAAATATGGAATTCTCAGTTGGAGATTCAGTCTTTTTGAAAGTCTCTCCGATGAGAGGAGTGGTGAGGTTTGGGAGAACGAGAAAGTTAGCACCATGATATATTGGACCTTTTCCCATTCTTAAACGAAACGGCCCACTAGCTTATCGAGTGCAATTGCCAGAAAGATTGGTGGGAGTGCACAATGTCTTTCATGTATCTCATTTAAGGGAATATGTGTATGACCCAGAGAAAATCATAGAAACAGCTGCTCAGGAAGACTTGGAGGTAGAACCAAATTTGGCCGTTATTAGACGGCCTGTTCGAATCTTAGATCATGATGAGAAACGATTGAGGAGGAAGGTAGTAAGGTTAGTCAAAGTTCAATGGAGTGGGGATGCTGAAGATTGCACTTGGGAAATGGAGGATAGAATGAAAAAGGCATATCCCGAATTCAGAATTGAAGAATGAACTAAATCATATCATTGTAGTGTACTCACCGCCTGTGGTGTAGTCACTTATCCATACTTTTGTATATATTCATCATATCAAATATATTTCCTTTTGAACTATTTTCTTCTTATCTTAATTTCGAGGACAAAATTCTTTTAAGGAGGGGAGTCTGTAATGACTCGTAAATATATCACTTTAAATAAATGATCATTTTGCTTTATCTATATAACATCAATGTTGTAAATAATAATTATTATTAATTTATATGGTTTTTATAAATAAAATATGATCATTTTAATTAGTTAAGAATGATTTATTTTCAAAATTTGTTTACAAATATATGCATATTAACTAAAAAGAGAAAATATGAACGAAAATCAGAATCGGGATTTGTAACAATACAACGTGTGGAAGTAATGCAACGTTGTAGGAATATGTAACATACACATACACATGTACATGTGCATATATGAGAACATGCACATAAAAATATATATACAAATATAATTAAGTATAAAATATAATATAAAATATATAAGATATTTTATGCTTTCTGACTCCTTAAGCATACATAAGTCAACATATACATACATGAGATGATGGAAGTGACGGGCATGCGGAGGGGGGGTGTTTGCCATGCCTAGTGAGGGGGGAAGTGATGATGGTGAAGCCATGTGATGCTGATGCAAAAGATGATGTGTGCATAGAAATTCTTACTCTTTTCTTTTCCTATAAATACCCTACCCTCTTCTCTTCATTTTCATTCATCTTCTTCTTCATATTTCTAAGCTTTGTCTTTCTTTTTGATGGCTTCTATCCTAAGAGAAATAATGGAAAAAATTATTTCAAAAAGAATTTAAATTATAATATATAGTTATATATACTTAAACACCTCAAAACAATCGCAAAACTCCACTTTTTCTCCTTGTTCTTCATGATCTCCAACCCATTTCATCATAGGCTGAGCACTCATTGCTCCACCCTAGGTCATGCGCCCCCCAAGCAACCTTGGGTTTTGGTCAAGGCACCTAGGAGCTAAAGTCCGAAGGATAGTGAGCTTTGGAAACCAAATAGCGAAGGTATAGCAAATTTTTAATTAATCATTTGAAACACAAGGTGAGAACTCCTAAAACTATAGTATTATATGCTATTGGATGACATATATGTTTGGTTTTGATTGTTGATGATGGTTGTTAAATATGAATGTGAAGATATATGCAAGTCACAAAAATACACGTCGATAAGCACAAAGGAAATCACTTTCCTCTATATAAATGAATTGGTGTATATGGAATGTTAAACCTCTTTAAAAAGTTTTTAAAATGAGTTTGAAATGTTTTATAAACATTTAAAAGTGTTTTGGTGAAGTTTGAATGAGAAATGGAAATTTAGTCAAAAATAGGCGCGTCGCGTAACGGTAGTTTACGATTTCGCGCCATAAAAGTAAAACGAGTGTATAGAATGGAATATAGCTTGGAATTCTTCGAGATAAGAATTTTCCAAACTATTATATCCATAGTTTTCCAATAAAGAAAGAAAATCGAGATTTCGATAAGTAGATTTTGAAGTATGAGTAAAATATTTTTTGAAAAATCCATATTAATAAAGTGTTTTAAATATGATCTGAAGGATTTATGGAATGGTTAAAGATTTAAAGTCGATCAAATAACTTGACCTCTTTATGGTTGTCAGAGAGATAGTGTCTAGCCTTGAGTTTGGAAAACCAATTTTCTGCTCTCCCTGGCTATCTAGACTGCCCGACGGAGGGGATAGTGAATTTGGTTTACTCGAATCAATATCTTTCTAAATGAAAAATGAAACGATTTGAATTTATTCCTAGTTTAAAAGTTATCAAAGGATTTCATAAGAGAGCTTTAATAATTCCATACATACCAAAAAGAATGTTTTAAGAAATATATATCTCCAAAAGAGATTTTGGTAAAAAGAACTAAATCAATTAAAGATGATTCCTTATTCATAGAACAACTTTTTATCGATGATTGTTTCGAAGGAACCGGGGTCGGATTTGGATGATTCCTGTCCGAAGACCACTTCGAACCCATTTACGTATTCGAAGTGAAGACATGGATATGATAGTTGGGATTTTCTTAATTAAGGACTGCTTGTTGATCATTTGGGGATAACCTCCCAATATACATATAGTAGCAGTAGTCTCTTCGTTATGAAATATCCAATGCAAGGACTAATCACTACTAATCCTAAGGTAACTCCCGAATGGATGTAGTAGGAGAGTGTCTTCGATTTGTCCTATACCTGGACAACTTGTATAGACGAATGTCTGATGTTGCATTTCTAGTTATATAAGTGATCTCTATGAACGTATTATCTCCTTGGTGGCGGAGAAGGCAACTTCTCTTAGCTTAACACCATTTCCTGAGACGTTAAGCTCAGGAGTTATACGTTTGTAGAAATCAGTTGTGTGACCATGGAATGGCAGTGTGACATTCAAAGAAAGATGATGTGCTATATGAAAGGTAATTGTTACCTAAGGCCTTACACCCGGAAATGGCCGAAACATGGTAGATGCAACAAGGCTATGCGGTTCGCAACCATTAGGGTATGATCTTCCCCTTCTAGATATATTTCTACCGGCTATGATGTTCGGGTTTAAATTATTGTGGTGTATGCTAAGAGACGTCTTGGATAGGTCGTTAACGACCGGTGTGATGACATATTCAGTACTATCTAGGAAGAGGTAGGCTGGTCTTGTGTTGGTAGAGGACCATCAGTTAGGCCTTGGTACATTCCTTTAGAGATGTACTGCCAGAAGGTTAGTCTCTTCACCTAGTCATTTGTATGGAAATCCATTCTCCAATAAGTGTCTGCCATTTTGTTTGTAAAGCCTAGTATGCTGGAATTTAATAATGGTAACAATTTCGACTAAGATTAATAAGTTTACTTGTAGATGTTTTCAAAGAATGTCATTAAAATAATATTCCTTATTTTACGTAAAAAAGATTTTGGTTATCATAAGGTAAAAACCCGACCGTGTTTATGTGTGGCGTGGTCTTATGTGACGACCCCACCGCTATGCCCAGTTTAGCAAAGAACATTACAAGTAACGTCGTATGCTAATCCGGAGAATACGGCTAGTTAAGGGCGATCAAATGTGAATATATCTTTCTACTAACACTGACACATCTTATTTACCTTTTTGAGGATCTGATTTGAAAATTTGATGTGTGCGGTATTAATACAAAGTAATAAGCACACCGATTAAAACTGTTTAGAAAAATATATAATATTGATAAATCAGAATCAAAGTCATAGATTACAGCGGAATAATATACATGATCATATACATAAGAGAATGTGAGTCTACAAAATATCAGTACTAGACCCACATAAATATATACATCACATCCAAAATCTTATATCAGGTTAAAAGTCATTATATTATATAATATAAATGACATAAACCCCTAACTGTTAATATTTACAAGTATGAAGTAAACTAAAACTATCAAAATAGTCTACTTCAATGCTAGCCCAAAATCCAAAGATTAGTGGTTCCTGTACCTGTAAAGCCTAGGCCTGACCCGGGTATTAAAATAATAAACAGGTTAGACTATATATAAATAAAAGGTAAGATACTAATATCATAACTTTATGACTTAAAATAATAAGCCATAATAAAATATGCCGAACAAAAAATCATAATAAGGCATATTAATTAAATTCACCATTTTATATATCCATAAATGACTTAGCTTTATAATAAGTCATTTCCAAAATATGCCTAAAACCCAAAAATCCAAAAAGGCGTATCAAACCAATAAATACAGATCTCAAAATTTTGACTTAACAATAACCAAATAAGTCTGCCCAAAACAAATACTCAATTAAGGCATATCTAACAAATCACCATTTCATAGTACATATCAAGTCTCCATAGACTATCATTTCAAAATATGGTGATAACCAATTCAAAATTCCTCAGAGCCATAAAGGATATAGAATATCCATACTAAAATCCCTGAAGCAATAATCATCCACAATGAAATAATAAGGGTAGGCATCTATCAGTTTAATACAGTGACACGAAATCTACCAAAAGAGACCCACTACATAGAAAGAAAGCTTTCCAAAAGAGACTGCAGATTAGGGACACCACTCAAAGAAAAGAGTAGCCGTGTGCCTAATCTGTCATATGCAAATTTACCTTCCGAAAGAGGTAAACATAGTCTAACTGTATAAAACAAAATAAACTGATAGGTTGTAGTATTTATAGACTATGATGCATGTAAAAATTTGCCTTCCGAAAGAGACAGCCGTATTTACACCGCAACAGATCTTCCGAAAGAGACCTGCCTACCCAACTCTAAATAAGTATCTATTCTTAAATCGATGAAAAATGAGTTATCTTTCTCGGAGTTCTATCGGTCTGAAACCCGAACACTCTAAGGTAATACAACTATAAGTGTTAATTACTGTCACATACCAGATAGTAAATTCAAGTATTTACTAAAAGTTAGTAAAATTTCACTTTAATTCTATTTAATAAATTATAGCAATAAACAAAAGAATTGTACGAAGAGTCCTATACCAATCCGACAATTCAATTGTTTATTAAAAAAAATTGTTTGATAGAAAATCATGAAATTCAATAGAAATTAAAATAGAAATTTATCCATTTATATTTAAAGAGGAAAAAGAGTTAAAAGAAGAATTGTATTATATATATATATAGTAGCATTTTATAATAAAAGATTCAGGAAAAGAAACATTTCAAAGCGTGTACAAGTAGGCTACGTGAATGAACAATACATATAGGTCAAGTCAAACTATTTATATATATAAATATAATACTATGACCAAAAGGTGTCAGGCTACATAAAAGCATATATATAAAGGACGTGTGTTCTTATTTCTATGTTGGACCTTTTGTTTAAACAATGCAAGGCCATATATACTAGTGACAGGCGAAAAGAATTGAAAGCATGAATTGCTTTCTCAATTTGAGCAATGTATCTCCATATTTCCATGCACGAGTATAAATTAAATTGAACAGTTAATAACAGCCACAAATCATGTATGGCAGGGACGAACTGTAACGACCCGTATTTTTAACACTTTAAAAATACGAATTAAAATGAAAATTTTGGATAAAAATCCGAAGGAAATAAAATTGTGTGTTGTTAACTGTGAATTACAAGTTAAAATACAAAACTGAATTCTGAAATAACTTATTTATAAATTAAATATGGATGTTAACTTGTAGTGAATGTAAATAATGAATTGAATTTGATTGTAAACAACGAAATAAATAAAATGTTACATTTAATATTGAAGTTATAATATGGAATCAACATAAATGAATGTAATTTAATATTACTGTGAATTTAAATAAGATGATAGCTGAAGAAAATGAAAGTAAATGAATTATAAACTATTGATAATAATGTATAAGTAAATGGTTGATTCAATAATGAAAGTGTAAATCGAAATAAAAGAATTCATTTGGAATTAAATAACTTGAATTTGAATTACAATATAATTGAACGTGGAATCTAATATAATCTTTTATATTGGATTTATAATGGAAAATTGCAATGTAAAAGATTGTTAATTACTGTGAAATTAAAAATGGAATTTGTGAACAATTGAAATTTGATTTAAAAGTTAATAATTTAAATTGGGAATTTTATATTGAAATTAAACAGTCGAATAATTTATTTTTCGAATATTGGATTTAATTAGACAATTAAATCGATAATTTAATAAGTTAAATTTCAGAAATAATTGAAAATCGAGTTGAATATGATTGAAAATGATTTGTAAAGTTTTATCTTATCATATTGGAGTTATAGTAATGTTATAGAACTTTTAAAATTGAATTTAAAGTTAATTTGTGAAAATTGAATATTTTAATATTTAATTATCGATTGAAAAATAGCCATTTTTTGAACAGTCTCAGAATTGAACGAAACTCGTTCCATTGGACCGTAATAGTTTGTTATTGTCGGATTTCATTTTTCGTACCAATCGAAGTTATCGTTTGACCGTGGCAGCTCGAAACGCAACGAATTGTTTTTAATATTAATTCGGCGAGAGAAAATAGTCATTTTTCAAAAAGTCTCGGATTTTGACGAAACTAGTTTCATCGGATCCGTAATGTCATATTATTGTAGGGTTTCAAATTTTGTGTCAATCGGATTTACCGTTTGTCCGGGGCGAGCCCAAACGTACAAAAATTTGATTAACCGATTTAATTTTAAATCGATCGTTTATTGCCGTAACTCGCACAGATGATCGAATTAGCTTCCGAAACCTGTTCCATTATGTTCGGAATGCGGGATAAACCCTAGAAACGCCAGCCGGCATGCTTCGTTTGGAGTTCGGAAAATTTTCGATGAATAGTGTTTTGCCAATTTTCTATATAAGGACCTCACATCTTCAATTTGCAAACAAAAGCCCAAAACCCTAATCCAAATAGCTCCAGCCGCCACTAACACATTCTAAGGCCAGAAAATTTCGAAACTTCTTCCTCATTTTCCTCTCAATCCATCAACAATTAGCAAAAGTCGTCAACTACAAAGTTGTAGAGGATGATGAGAGCTTCAATTCCATACAGAGATGATCGAAAACGGAGCAACGAATCAACGGGAAATCGAGCTCGAAGTCGCTGCGTTTTTCACGCAAATCGAGGTGATGGGGGGAGCCGAGTTCAACCACCTCCTGGCCGTGGGTAGCTCTTGCGTAGGCGCTTCTAACGTGGGTCTCCGATCAACTTCTCGTCGAGTGATGGTGGAGAAATCGTCGGTCAAAGGTTGGAAGGAATGGGTTGAGATTGTACATGATTTTCATGTTGGTTGGGAAGAAAAGGGGCACGGCCCAGATCTGGTGCAGATGGAATTAAGGGCTAGGATCGAATCTAGGGTTTGAAATTTAAATTAAAAGCTGAAATTGTTTATTTAAATTCGTGTAAACTTTAAAATAGCATAACTTTTTCATACGAGGTCTGATTGGAACGAAACTTTTTGCGTTGCGATCGTAATGATGAGAGCTTCGAAATGATACTGGTTTGGATGGATTTGGAGACGGTGGAAATTTGGGCTAAAGTTGGGCGTCGTCCAGTTTCAGTTCCAAACCGGAACGTCTTGGCGACAACAGAAAATCAAAGTGAGTGTTTATACGCTCACAATTGACTAAAATAATTTTTGTTAGTTAAATTTATATTCTGAAGTGATATGAAATTTATTGGCTGTTGTTTGGTAGGTTTAATTATCATCTGTCTTGATATATGAATTTTGTGGTTCAAATATGTATTTGAAATTGATAATTTGAAATGGTTTATTGAGAAGCTAAATCGAGTTGAAATTAATGATTTTGAAATCGAAATGAGATATTGAGGCGAAAAAATGATTTTGAAATCGAAATGAGATATTGAGGCGAAAAATGATTTTGAAATCGAAATGAGATATTGAGGCGAAAATGATTTTGAAATCGAAATGAGATATTGAGGCGAAAAATGATTTTGAAACAGAATCTTACATCTTGAATAGATATGATGATATTTGAATGGATTTGATTTTGAAGCGAATATGATATTTTGATATCAATTATGAATCGATTTGAAATGTAAAAGAGCCACCGGTGTAATAATACGTAGTTATTAAAGAGACCGGGATCGGATATGGACATACTCTCTGTCGATACCGAAAACCACTTTAATAACTAATACACGCGGAGTGTTGATCCAGAATGAAGTGGATGGTTTTGGTGAACGCGTTGACTGAAGAAAGAGAACGATTTTGGATGACCCCTGACATGACTAAAACAGGAGCCC
The DNA here is from genome assembly GCA_030737815.1 of Allium fistulosum. Taxonomy (NCBI): domain Eukaryota; kingdom Viridiplantae; phylum Streptophyta; class Magnoliopsida; order Asparagales; family Amaryllidaceae; genus Allium; species Allium fistulosum. Next base: position 1,262,993,950 of record CM060901.1, read on the forward strand.
TGCCGGGCCATTGAGGTTCGCCACCTCTAGCGGACACACTTCTTCGTTACCATATCTATTACTTTTGTGATTCGATTTGGGTGCACCCCTCGATTATGGGAGTGTTGTTTCGCGGTGTTGGGGTAGTAGCTTCTATGCCTAACATCAGTCCAGATGACGCAACTACTAGTATCCTAGTTGGTATCGCCTCATGTACCTTGTCATACTGATTATCCTATTCGCGACCACTACGTTTTGGTTTGTACCTTTAGTATATGGATTGCCCTCTGGTGACTTCCGGTTTTGGGGAAACTACGGTCTTGTATATGCTTTTGGGAATAAAAATGTGTTAAGGGTGGAATGGGCCATGGCTTAACGCTAGTTTGATATTTTACTTTATGATAGACATTATTGTATATAGCGTATTCTATTATATAGTAGAGTGTTTAACGGATCCTTAGGAGATGGAAATCCCGAACATCTCTTAAGTTAATGCACGCACGTTAAACACTGGATAGGAGGTGTCTAAAACCCGTAAACATCTCCGACGCCGTCACACTCATATTTACTTATTCGATTTAACTTACATGAGATATTTTAGTCCTGACTCGAGTGTTTTGTCTTTTCATTACGCTCGGGTCTGCCTGGGCATTTCAGATAAGGTTGAAGATCTATTTCGGAGGACGAAGACGGAGTTTGGTATTACATCATTTGTATTCTACTACCATATTATTTTTCCGCTGCATTATTGTATTATCTCTGATATGTATGTAACTCTGATTTATGATGTATAATAATAATCAAATTTATTTATTTAACAGCTTCATGAACTGTTATTTTATTATTATATCTTGTTCCTTCCCCTGCAAGATTCTGAGTTTGCTTGTGTTCTTTCTTTCCTTTTCTTATTTAACCCCAATACCTATCTGTATTTTGGATTGTTTGAGTCGGCATGGGTGTCAGCTTTGTCGACTTGAATGGTCAAAAATGGCGGGTCGTTACACGAACATAGTAGTGCCAGGAATCAAAGAAAATGTGTGCTTGAGTGTATGACTTTTCAATGCAATAAAATAAACAAAGATAGAAAGGACAACAATATATAAATCAAAGCATGAATAGAAAATTTGTATGTATAAAGAAGGAACTAGATAAACAATTTGCAGCATGGGAATTTTCAAAATTTGCTAGTAGCAAATCATCAAATTTCGCATTTCTAGTTTATATACATACATACATATATATATATACATATATATATATATATATATATATATTACTACACTAGGTGCGTATATATTTGATATGGAAATATACATACTGTTAGCATCAAAATTGGTCACTAACACCCAAACGCCGTTGAAAGCACCAAATACCAGTCACAGCTCACAGATAGATTATACGTGGAGGTTATTAATATGAAGAACAACATTAAAATGAAAGAAGTAAAGAACAACAGATTTTATTGTGGTTCGACTAACTCCGGCCTACGTCCACTCCAGAAGTTTCTTTTTTATTGCTGTAATAATCGATTACAGTTACAAAATGGTAGAGTTGCCTTAGCCTTAGGAAAGAGAAAGTAAGAGAGTCCCCCGGGAAGCTCCCCTTTTCTAAACCCACACATGCTGTATTTATAGGCAAATCCTGAGTTGTTGGGCTTCCTTAGTAATTTGGGACCACCAAGGCCATAGCCGAGCCATGCTTTTCATTGTAACCGACCCACACATGCCGAACGGCAACCAAGGCTGAACTTCAATTGCTAAACCTTCAGGCCGAACTACCTCTAGCGCCGAACCAACCTACCAATGCCGAATCACTACCTTACGCCGAGCGGCATTGCCGAGCCACGATGCCGAGCCATCTCTCCGAGCAACACTGTCCTTAACACAATGCCGAGCGACCTTGGTGAGCCACGATGCCGAGCCATCTTGCCGAGCGACACTATCCTTAACACAATGCCGAGCGACCTTGGTGAGCCATGATGCCGAGCCATCTTGCCGAGCGACCTTTGATAAGTGAAGTATGTCGAGCGGCATATGCTGGGTGAAGTATGCCAAGCGGCATATGCTGGGTGAAGTATGTCGAGCGACATATGCTGAGTGTAGCATGTCGAGCGACACTTATGACGAGTGACAATGCCGATCGCCCTTACTTCCAGACTGTGCCGTCCATGCCGAACGACCCACAACTTCCAGACCGAACGACATATCCAAGTGGAGTTCATCCTTTTAAACTGAATCCATCATATTCCAGCCTCGATAATCGTGAAGTTGGTTAGGTTGAATCCGCCTGTTTATGGCCTTGTAAAAAGGCGGGTTAACATTTGCCCCCCAAAACATGCCTTGTTATTAGAAGGTGTGTTTTGAATAGTTTCTATCTCGATATCCAAGGTCCATGCTACATTCGTTATCAAACGATTCCATCCGAATATGATAGTTTATTCCGCGACCGTTCCAAGTCATTATCCAATTCCGAATTCGCCTCTTGGAAGTCAGCAATCGAATCCTACGATCTTTCCAGACCGTTGACGGCCTCTCCAGACCCTTGCTAAGCTCGATCCAAACTTTACGATTGAATAGGCAGATCATGTCACGCTTCGACGAAGCAACCTATCCCTTGCACTCCGATTCAGCGTCCCTGAACATTAAGCGATGCTCTGATCCTCCTAGACCAGTGTCAGCCTCTCCGGGCTCTTACTGGATCCCATCCTGTCACTCTCCAGTGAAGGGGAAACATCATTAAGTGAGTAGATCCTGTCGCTCTCCGGCAAAGAAGCGTCACTCCCTGCACTCCAGTTCAGTGTCCCTGAACATTAAGCGATATCATGATCCTTCTGGACCGATGTCAGCCTCTCCGGGCTCTTACTGGATCCCATCCTGTCACTCTCCGGTGAAGGGGACACAACGTTGAGTGAGCTGATCCTGTCGCTCTCCGGCGAAGCAGCGTCACTCCCTGCACTCATATTCAGTGTCCCTGAACATTAAGCGATGTCATTACCTAAATCCTAGGCCGATTATAGCCACTCCGGGCTCTTATCGAACCCCGATCCAATCACTCACCAGTGAATGGGGAACGACGTTAAGTGAGTTGATCTTGTTGCTCTCCGGCGAAGCAACTCACTTCTTGCACTCCAGACCCCGTCTCTCCGGGTAGGGTCATAAAGCGATTAATTTCAAATTGACTTCCAATATTCATCCTTTAACTCTCCAGTCAAAGGTTTATTTTATGAAATTCCAGTTTATTTATTAATTTAAACTTTCAAGTGTTCAATCACAAACAAAGGAAAAATCTAGATACTGCCACTCTAGGCAGAGTGGTCTATTACCATCTCAGAGCATGTCTGGGGATCTCTCTGGTTCCCTTACATGTGTAAATGGAATAGCCGTTTTATTTTGAAATCAAATCTAAGAATTTTATGTAATCGACCAAAAAGTCCTGAACTTGGCCCGTGCCATCACGATCAATTGATGACGAGTCATGATCCCGATCCAGGATTAGTTATGTTGGGTGCAGGCGGTAGTTGCTCAGGTCCTACGGATGCTGTCCGATTTCTCACGTACTGTGGCAATCTACCACTTCTAACATGCTCTTCCATCTCATCCTTCAGATGGCGGCATTCATCAGCAGCATGCCCTTCCAACTCATGGAATAGGCAATACTTTCCACTTCTATGTTCCCATTCCGTGGGATCCCTCCTGGGTGGTTTCCGATAGAGGAGCTGACCCCGAGTCTCTGTGTAAATCCGTTCCAAGTTTGCCGTCAAGTCAGCGTATTGTTTGAATCTGGGTTCTCAGAATTTCTTCTGTTTGTCAGGACCATCGTAGCTGTCATCCTGCTTCCGCTTTCCTTTGTCTATTCTAGACTGTTCCTTGGAGGTTACTTCGCCTTGCACGGCATTTATTTCTTGCCTCTCGGTGCGTGAATCTTCCAGCCGAATGAATCTATCAGCCTCATGATAGAATTCTCCAAGATCCTGCGGTGGATCCCGTGCTAATGAATCCTTGAGTTCCGTGCCTTCCGCAATCCCTGCCACTGCCGCCATCAAAATCATTGACGGATCCGGGCGATCTACCGAGGCCACAGCTGCATTAAATCACATAAGAAAACCTCTCACGGACTCTCCTGACCTCTGCTTCATCGATGCCAATGTCATTACACTCTTGGGTCGCATCACATGGACCCTGAACTTTCTCTTGAAGCGTTCCACTAGCTCGCCCCATGTCCTGATCGATCCGTTCTCCAGCTGCTTGAACCAAAGCGCAGCCAAATCCGTCAAGTATAAAGGGAAACATCTTGCCATTACCTCCTCAGATGCTCCTAGCACTTCCATATGTCTGATGTATCTGGTTACATGCATAGTTGGATCTAATTTTCCATCATAGGCCTCCAGTGTTGGCAGTTTGAATTCTGGAGGGTTCCTTGCATTCCTGACTTCCAGAGTGAATGGACTTCGACTGACCTCCTCCAAGCCTCTACTCGGCAGTCCTCCTCTCATAATCCTTCTTATTAATCCAGCCATTCGCTCGTCTCCATCTGGGGGTAGTCCCCTGTTTGCATCTCTACCTTGCCCCCCATGTCCTAGGGGATAATCCGGGTAGTACTCTTCATGTCGGTCATTTACGTTCACGTTGGTCCCTGCTTGCCAAGCTTCATTCACCGCTCTCCCAGCATCCAATCCTGGAGGTCTGCCCCCAGGCCTTAGCTGATTTCCTCCAACCTCCCTAATCTGGTTCTAGTTTTGACCTTCAGAAACTTCTACAGCTCTGGTTCCTGGTTCTGCATTGCCAACAGCCGCGGTTGGTCCATTCTCTTGACCTTGTGTTCCAACTTGTCCAACCTGTCGAAGTAGGTTCTGTATCATGTCCTCCTGCCTTTTCAACATTGTCTCCATCTCGTCTCTAGTGATATAGATTGAGGCCTAATTAGCACCAGAGGAAGCCTCTTGACTTCCTTCATGCTGACTTCTTTCTATCACTTGCTTCCTTGCTGATGGCCTAGCCATTGCTTCCTAGAATTCAAGTTCCTAGCTCCAAAGTTCCTAAGTTCAGCTCTCAGTGAAAGCACCGAAATGTTAGCGCCAAAATTGGTCACTAACACCCAAACGTCGTTGAAAGCACCAAATACCAGTCACAGCTCACAGATAGATTATACGTGGAGGTTATTAATATGAAGAACAACAAAAATTAAAATGAAAGAAGTAAAGAACAACAGATTTTATTGTGGTTCGGCTAACTCCGGCCTACGTCCACTCCAGAAGTTTCTTTTTTATTGCTGTAATAATCGATTACAGTTACAAAATGGCAGAGTTGCCTTAGCCTTAGGAAAGAGAAAGTAAGAGAGTCCCCCGGGAAGCTCCCCTTTTCTGAACCCACACATGCTGTATTTATAGGCAAATCCTGAGTTGTTGGGCTTCCTCAGTAATTTGGGCTCACCAAGGCCATAGCCGAGCCATGCTTTTCATTATAACCGACCCACACATGCCGAAAGGCAACCAAGGCCGAACTTCAATTGCTAAACCTTCAGGTCGAACTACCTCTAGCACCGAACCAACCTACCAATGCCGAACCACTACCTTATGCCGAGCGGCATTGCCGAGCCACGATGCCGAGCCATCTCGCCGAGCGACACTGTCCTTAACACAATGTCGAGCGACCTTGGTAAGCCACGATGCCGAGCCATCTTGCCGAGCGACACTATCCTTAACACAATGCCGAGCAACCTTGGTGAGCCACGATGCCGAGCCATCTTACCGAGCGACCTTTGATAAGTTAAGTATGCCGAGCCATCTTACCGAGCGACCTTTGATAAGTTAAGTATGCCGAGCGGCATATGCTGGGTGAAGTATGCCGAGCGGCATATGCTGGGTGAAGTATGCCGAGCAGCATATGCTGGGTGAAGAATTGGGTGAAGTATGCCGAGCGACATATGCAGAGTGTAGCATGCCGAGCGACACTTATGATGACTGACAATGCCGATCGCCCTTACTTCCAGACTGAGCCGTCCATGCCGAACGACCCACAACTTCCAAACCGAACGACATATCCAAGTGGACTTCATCCTTTTAAACTGAATCCATCATATTCCAGCCTCGATAATCGTGAAGTTGGTTAGGTTGAATCTGCCTGTTTATGGCCTTGTAAAAAGGCGGGTAAACACATACAAAACATCGCAATATATTTGGCTAGCTGGAAGTATACTATGTACAAATGCATGAACAGATAATTGGAAATCCGTACTAAAAGATGAAAAGTTTTCTAACAATTTAGACAAGGATATATACATATATATATATATATATATCCTTGTTAGAAATAAATAATCCAGTCAAAAGAATTATATCATTAGATAAACAAAAACACAACTGTTATATAACGAGTAATAATTCCTTTTTACATGAATTACATTCTGAATCCAAACAATTAAATAGTATAACTGATATAATCATAGAATTAGGAGATTCCCTCCAATGGTATAATGAAATTTTTTATAAATCAATTAACCTTATTTCTGAAAGTATGGATAATAGAAATAATAAAATTACAACAAATAAAAGATAATCAAAACTACATAAAGACATCTTTACTAAAAATAGACGAATTTGACATTACTATAAGAAAATTAACCAAGAAATTTAAGGCATTAAATCTTAAAAACTTTCCCAATAAACAAGATATAATTTCTTTAAGACAAATGATTGAAGAAAATAAGCCCAAAGAAATAGAAATACAATCTAAAGACTTAATATTACAAATCAAAAATCAAGCTGAAATAAATAAAAATTACTTTGAAACCCAAATAAATAAGATTGAAGAAATGCTACAAGAATTCAAGTACATACAATTAAATTAAGATGGGATATGATAATAAGTATTATTTAGAAGCCACTAATCATGTTAATATGATGTTTAGACAAAACGATACATTCACAGCAAGATATAATAAAAACATTTACCAAAGTAAGGGAGATAATGCAATATGTTTAATGTGCAATACCATTATTGCAATGTTAACTCAGATACATGATAGAATAGATTTAGTGGATAAGGAGATTATTAGTTTAAGAAAGAAAATGAATAATTTAGATAAAACAACACAAGAAAAGGATCATGATATAAGTCAACTAGCAGACAAATTATCAAATTTAAATCTAGGACCAATAGATCAAATCAGTAAAAGGACTAAGATAAGTTTTTTAACATTTAAAAAACTGAACAACATATGATGCATAGAAGATCCTTTACAGGACCATCTCGAACCATAATGGATAGACCTATAGAAAGCAATAGTTTAGCCTCAAACACATGGATAGATAATATGTTAAGAAGATCTATAAACTCACAATCTCAGCTAGAAGAAATAATAAATATTGATAATGATTTAGAGGTATTTTCAAATAACCAACTAAATACTTTGAATCCTAGAGAACTATATAGGATAGGTATGTTTACAATAAATACTGGGTTATATAGACACCACAGAGAAGAAATCCTTTCTATCTCTGATAGAAACCAACAAACTATTAATCTAATGTCAACAGAAGCCATTAGACAACTAAGACTGGAAAATTATAAATTAATCCATCTAGGACTAATTGTCATAGGAATAAGAGGATTAGTAAGGCAGAAACTAGGAGCTAAATTATTAATTGTCCTAATTGATGATAGACACCAAGAACTAGATAAAGCTATATTTGGAACTATAGAAGTAGATATGAACAATAATATAGGCATCGTCTATATTTCACCTAATTTCACAATGACCTTACAAGATTTCTACAAACACATAAAAATAGTTATCCAAACCAAAGGATTTGAAAATTTTAATGGGAAAAATATTCTACTAGATATTACATTTTTAGGAAATGTATGACAAAATATACACCAAAAATAAAAATAAAATTAGATGAAGTAATAAAAACATTAACATCAACAGGAACAACATTCCTAAAACCAATGGAAATAGACTCTTCTATATTAGCAGGACATGAATGGACAATCCAAAATATTAATGAAAATAAAAATACATTAAAACCAAATGATGTAGTAAGATATACAAATCCTAATGGATCCATATCTTTAAGATTCAAGGATTATGGACCATCTAACCAACAAGAAATAAAAACTGATGACGAATCCCATTCAGAATTACAAAGGAATTTGTAAATGGACAAAATAATATATCCAAAAGAACTTGGAATGGTACTAGAACCTTATGAGTTGTTTTAACTAGAGCAACAACTCAGACAAAAGAACCAAATAGATAATAACACTTTTATATATGTTGACGACGAAAATAATATAAGAATAAAAACCATACCTACACTAGAAACATTCTTAGAAAATTCAAATGAACTAATAGTTAGTACAAACAAAAGTAATTACGACTATTTAGAAGGAAATTGGTCAGTGAATATACAGAACAAATAGACCTAATGGAAGGGCAAGGAGAAAGCCAATCTGCTGTAACTTATCCTACTAAAGATCCGGAAGAAATGACTTATAGACTAGGACACCCTCCTAGGGCTATAGTAAATCCTTACACAAATGAAGATAGGAATTTAAGGACAATAGGCAAGAGACTGCCAACAGAAATAACCTTTTTTGGAACAAATTCTGTAATCCTAAATGTTATAGAATGTCATCCACAACTATTAGATACTTATTTGGAACATGGACTACTGCAATAGCCAGAGACTATTCAGCTAAACATCCAAATATAAACTCAAGAGAAGAGATGATAAGAATAGCAGAAAATTATTTAGGTGATGTTGCTAAAGGAATGTGGGAAGCCTATAAATCCAACTTTCCGGATGAGGTAGCCTCTTAAGTAGCACAAGGAGGAAATATTTATAATTTTGCCTACCTAATACATCGAATAATAACAGGAAGAGAAGTCAACACAGAATTAACCTTAAGACAACAAGAAGCTATGCGCGATTTAGAACAAATACAACTTCTAGATAGAAAACATATAATAAAATTCCTAAACAAATTTTTATATTATGCGACAACCTCAGGAAATTATTATTCTAAAGAAATAGGAGATAAATTGTTTTACAAATTGCTAGGAGACTTAGGAAAAGAAATTCATAAATCATGGAATGAACTGTATCCAAATATTCTAAAATCCTACGATAACATTGGAATAAGAATATCACATATTATTTCTAAATTAAAAAAGAAATGTACTTACATACAAATCCAAAGGGAACTAAAACAGAAAAACTATGGCTTTTGCTCCCAAATATATACTCCACAACAATACGGCTCTAAAATCCTAATATAAGGAAACCTAAACCAAAGAAACAATATACTAAAAAATATTACTTAAGAAAATCAACAGCCAAGAAACCATACAAACAAAATAAGACATGTAAGAAAATATAATCCTAGAAAAACATATACATATACTATTACATGTTTTGCATGTAATGAAAAAGGTCATCTCTCTTCCGCTTGCCCAAAAAGACATAATCTATTTACTAAAGAATCAAATCTAGTTGATTCAGTAAAAGAAGATCTAATAGAAATAACTTCAGATGTTTCTGAAACATCTACAATATATTCTATAATATCTTTAGAAGGACTAGAAGAACAAAATTTACCATCTAATTTAGATTATTATCTAATAGAAGAATTAACAAAAACCAAAAATAACCAAATCAATTATTTAGATCAACTATTGAACCTAGTAAACAAGGATGATTGTGAACATGAATTTAAATATAAAATGGAAACTGACACCACAAAATGTTATTTTTGCCCTTGGTATCCTGCATATGATAAAATATTTAAATGTAAAATATGCACCATGGAAATATGATATGTCTGTGCAGAAAAACAGTTCATACTAAAAATACCAAATGAAAGTAAAATATAATTTACAGATAAAAATAAGATTAATGAAGACAGAATAAAAATCTTAGAAGAACGAATTAATAATTTTGAGCTAGAACTAGATTAAATTAAGATAACTATACAAAAAATGGAACAAATAAGAAAAGGAAAAGAAATAATAGATACAAATAATATTTTTCCTGAAAATAATATTGATAATAATTTAAATAATATGGATAAGCCTATAAATATACCTTTAATATGTAATACTGAAAATTTAAGAGAACTAAGAATATTAACCTTATTGAACATAAAGGGTATAGAAATACAATTACTAGCCTTTATAGATACAGGAGTGAAATGACCCACTTGAATTTTTTTTTAAACAGTGGCCATTTAATCAAGAAAATATTTAATTCCAATTTTCTTCTATCCAGGACCCTTTTGTCAATATAAAAATATTGGTTTACTCATTTCATCTTGAACTTATATATATATATATATGAAGATATATTAGTCATTTTCTACTTAAATCAGAGTACAGAAATTTTAAAGTAGAAATCTGTTTGAGTATTACTTAAAGGAAATACTCTCCACATAGCAATGGTGTTTCAAAAAAATTAGATTTTCAAAGTACACTTGGGTTAATGCATAACTATTGATTTTATATCTCAAGACTTATCACTTTACATAAATTTCCATAATTTTATTACTGTATAAACTGTGCTTTTGCTTGTGCATGTGTGTGTGCATGTTTTTGTGCATGTGTGTGACAATGGGAAATTCAGGTGCCTTATTTTTTTTTTCTTGTTAACAAAATTGTCTGAGTTTACCCTATACTTGGGTTATGAAACAGATCTGAAAACTTAATTTAAAACTCTTGGGTGCTGGCTTAACCCAGACTCAATAAAATGGCTATGTTAGCCATATTCAGTTTGCACTATTTCTCAACAAAACACATGTTATTTTGTTTTCTGTTCTAAGGCAACTCAAAACCTTTCTATCAGATTTTTTTTTATAACTTAAACATGGATTTTCTTATGTCAATTCTTTGGATATACCTTCAATCCATAAATCCTTTATTCTCAGATTTTTCTACCATTATAGCCTAACTGTTCTTGAAGCTTAAAATTCATTTTCTTAGCAAAGCATTTTGCAAAACAAAATACATAAGTTCCAGCTGTTACATATAAGTTCAACACTTACAAAATAGCAAATAATAATACATTGGTTTCTCAAAGCAACTTAAACAAAATATCTTAACATAGTTCATCATGAATATTTAATTTACTTCAGCAAAGTCTTTTAAAAATAGCATCCAAATCTTTAAGCAGTTAACTCATCCAAAGCCTGATCAACAAAATTCCTATTTACCTGCATAATCACCATGAACTGCCTCATACAAATATGAGACACCCAATGGTGCATAAACACAAAAGGGTCAGACTAATTGTCTGGTATGAATAATCTAACTGAAAACATGATCTTATTCAATTCTATTTATATTCCAGTACTTTGTATGAATAAGGAAATTCAGTATCCTCTTTGTGCATGTTTTTGTGAAGCATGTGCATTCATATCAGTGTTAAACAAATTATATATGATCACAATGATTTAGTTCATAGAAAACAATCATAAGATTCACCAATAAAACATCATAAACCATCCAAAGCAACCATCAATTCAGTCATCAAGCCCCATTTACACATTTTACTGGCCATCAGGGATTTTGCCCAAGCCTCTCCTGAACTTATTTCTATAGTTCACTATCAAATATAATATGGTCTTTAGCTACTTTCTCTTTTTAAACACACACTGCCTGGGACATCTCTCTGTTAACCCAGCAGACTCAGGCCCCTGGGTATAAACATACCATGTGTGAGCTTGCAATGTTCCCCTTGCCAAGCTATATTTTGTAGCCCTAAGATCCAAAATCCTTAGTTAAATTACTAACTGTTAATTTTCCCTTTTCCACAATTGTGCTAATCCCCTCTGCATATCACCGTCTAATCAGAGAAAAACAAACAATTCAACCAACATATACTTATTCAAGGGTTGGTAAGTCCTGTTCTCATAAACATGCATTTAATCAAACAAGCAGATGTGAGTTCTCAGTATACATGTTATTTTGTTCATGGGTTTCAATGGATCATGTTATAAATATATGGTCATAGATAGTTTCTTTGGTTGCTTCCTTTTTACCTCTGGTTTAATCAGATACTCATCAATTTATAAGATCTGGCTAAACCACAAGTATATGTTCTGATCTGGATTATTGGTAAAATATAGAAGCTCAGCACATGTATAACATTGCACTCCTACATTTTTACTTGCTCAATTAATATGAGACATAAGCAACAACACTATGCTGCAGTCCTATATTTTTTTCATTTTTCCTTTGGACCATAGATTTACAACATAAACCCTGGGATTTAAATAAATAACTGTATGGAGAAAACACATAAAAGAAAACATTTCATCTCAAGGTTAATCCACAACACAGATGATCATTTTAAACATGAAATCTATGCCTCATTTTCTGGGTAAATCACCATGAAGGATTTTACACTTGAACAGATCATTAACAAACCAAAGTCATCAAATCATAAAATGGACATAACTTACAAAAATAAATTGTTAATTCAAATAGGCTGCCTCAATGTTCAGGACTTAATGCCAAAGTTTTCAGTGAGGTTACTCACCTTAATTCTTTTTCCTAAGCCTTCCTTTTCTTTTGATCCTCTGCCTTCCTTTAACTCTAATGGCCAGTACTCCTTATCTTCTCTGGCTTATATTCTTATTTTTTTTCCTTTAGGTTATGAAGAGCAAATGGGTATGATCTCACTACACTAAGCCTCTTTATATAATTCCTGGCTGTTACTAGGGTTTATGGAATTACCCAATGTCAATTTTACCCCATAATATGGTCTGCCTCACTCTTGATTTAAAAGAAGAAAAGGGTATGTGGTCCTTATTATTTTTTTTCAGAAAATCAATCTTATTCTTTTAACCTTACCCCGGGTCATGTCATATGCATGACTTTAATTTTCCCTAAGCAAAAGAATTGCTGGAAATGGATAAAGTGTATATTTAAAGGTTTATTCCATTTCCATGCAAGCTTTGTTTCCTATCTGCCATATTTGACTGTGTACATGTATAACATTTGTATACTTATTTTTTCCTAAGTCTTTTTATTTTTCTTTCTTACTATTTCTGCCTATATACACATTTGTTTACTTTATGCTAAACTTTTTAAAGACCTGATCATTTCTGCCTACATATATATTTGTAATTTATTTATCCCATCATATATATTAATTGTTGCCTATTTTATCACACAGAAAAATGTGCGCATGTTTGTGCACTATCTTGTGCACATGTACATGTTTTAAACTATGTATCTGCAAATCAGTTTCCTATCTCTACCTTTTCAATGCAATTTCAAACAAATACAAACTAAATTAAGTCATGAAATTACTCACAAAAATCAGGGTTATCACATATACCCCTCCTTTTAGGAATTGTGTCCCACAATTCTTTCATACTTAACTTAAGTACCATTACTCCAGAAAAATCAATTTTCTGATCTCAAAACCATTCTCAAGCCAATCACTTATTTAAACACTATGCATATTAAAACAGAAATCATAATGCATATTTCAATCAAAACATTCATCAATATAAATAAATTTACTTTTCATTTAATCAAACAGTTGTGGATAATCATTTCTGATTTTATCTTCCACTTCCCATGTGCAATCATTTGGGTCAAGGCTCCATTGCACTTTTACTAATTTAATTTCTTTATTTCTCAATTTCTTGGTTTCTCTAGAAATTATGCCCACTGGCTCCTTTTCATAGATCATTCTAGGGTCAATCTGCACATCCTTAGAGGATTCTAGGATTGCCTCCTTATCATGAACCCATCTTCTAAGTTGAGACACATGAAAAACATCATGCATTGCTCTCATTTCTTCTGGCAACTCTAGCTTATAGGCTACAGTTCCTATTCTTTCTAAAAATTTATATGGCCCTATATATCTAGGAATCAACTTTCCTTGTTTCCCAAACCTTAGAACCTTTTTCATGGGTGATATTTTGATAAATACATAATCTCCAACATCATATTGTACTGCCTTCCTTCTTTGATCTGCATATTTCTTTTGCCTATCTTGGGCAGAAGCAATTCTTTTTCTGATCAAAGCTATCTTTTCAGAAGTCTCCTTCACATTTTCTAGTCCTAAGACCACTTTTTCCCCAGATTCAAGCCAACTTGAGGGTGATAAACATGGTCTCCCATAAAGAGCTTCAAAGGGTGCCATGCCTATGCTACTATGATGGCTATTGTTGTATGCAAATTCGGCTAAAAAGATATGATCCTCCCAACTTCCTCCCCAATCCAGTACACAAGCTCTTAACATGTCTTCAAGCAATTTGTTCACAATTTCTGTTTGGCCATCAGATTGAGGATGGTATGCTGTGCTTAAGCATAAATTAGTCCCCATTGCCTTGTGAAAACTCTGCCAAAACTTTGAAGTGAAGATGGTATCTCTATCACTTACTATAGTCTTTGGTATACCATGCAGCCTGACTACTTCTTTAATAAACAACTGGGCTAGTGTATTTGCATTTCTTTTTGATTTCACTGGTATAAAGTGGGCTGACTTGGTTAACCTATCAACCACTACCCAAATACTATCATTTCCCCTCCTAGTTCTAGGCAAACCATCAATGAAATCCATTGATCTTCCCATTTCCACTGTGGTATTTGCAAAGGTTGAAGCATTCCTGAGGGTTTTTGATACTCGGCCTTCACCTGTTGGCAAACCATACATTTGGATACATAGGTTGCCACTGCACTCTTCATACCACTCCACCAATAATCTCTCTTGAGGTTGTGATACATTCTTGTGCTTCTTGGGTGTATAGTATATTAGCTTTTGTGGTAAGCATCCAAGATTTCTTGCTTCAACTCATCAACTGCTGGAACACATAATCTTTTTCCCTTCTTCAAATGGCCTTGATCATTCAACTAAAAACCTTCCACTGCCTTACCATTTAATATCTGAGTTTTCTTTTCAAATAAAAATGGGTCTTGGTCTTGTAGCTCTACAACTTTATTCTTCAATTCTGATCCCAGAGTAATAAAACTTAATTTTCCCATTTCTACATTCCCACTGCATAAGCTCATATTTTCTATGTTATCACTTTCTATCTCTGAATCAATTAATAATGATAAAGTGTTAAACTCTTCTATCATTAATCTAGCCACTTTAGCCTGTTTTCTACTTAGGGCATCTGTTACTTTATTAGCTTTACCAGGTGTGTATAATATTTCAAAATCATATGAGGCTAAGAGTTTAATCCATCTTTGCTGCCTAATATTTAATTCTTTTTGTGAAGACAAATATTTAAGTGATTTATGGTCTGTATAAACTTCAAATTTTGCTCCTAACAAGTAGTGTCTCCATAACTTAAGAGCATACACTATAGCAGCCAATTCAAGGTCATGAGTAGCATACCTTACCTCACTTGATTTCAACTGCCTAGAAACATAAGCTATCACTTGATGTTGTTGCATAAGCACTGCCCTAAGCCCTTGTCCACTTGCATCAGTATATACCACCAAGTTTTCATTTCCTTCAGGCACTTTAAGAATTGGAGCTTGTACTAGTGCTTCCTTTAGTTTTCCAAAGGCTTTCTCACACTCCTCAGTCCAAGTGAACACTTGATTTTTCCTAGTCAATCTGGTTAATGGAATTGAGATTTTTGCAAAATCTTTTATAAATCTTCTATAGTAACCAGCCATTCCCATGAATGATCTGACCTCAGTGACATTAGTAGGCCTTTTCCAAGCTTGCACTGCAGTGACTTTATTGGAATCTACAGATATTCCTTTTTCTGATTTAATATGGCCTAGAAAGTTCACTTCACTTTGCCAAAAAGTGCATTTTGAAAATTTGGCTTTTAAGTCTTCCTGTCTCAATTTCTCA
Source organism: Allium fistulosum (assembly GCA_030737815.1). Classification (NCBI taxonomy): domain Eukaryota; kingdom Viridiplantae; phylum Streptophyta; class Magnoliopsida; order Asparagales; family Amaryllidaceae; genus Allium; species Allium fistulosum. The sequence continues at coordinate 1,263,009,755 of CM060901.1, forward strand.
AATACCATATGCAAATGGTTTTCATGCTCTCTGATTGACTTAGAATAAATTAGTATATCATCAATAAATATCAATACAAACTTATCCAAGTATTCTCTAAAAATCATATTCATGAAATCAACAAAATAGGAAGGAGCATTTGTCAAACCAAATGGCATTACTAAAAATTCATAAAGTCCATATCTGGTGTTAAAGGCTGTATACTTAATACTTTCCTCTTCTACTTTCATATGATGAAAGCCTGAAGCTAAATCAAGCCTGGAAAATATTTTTGCACCACTCAATTGATCAAAGAGATCATCAATTCTTGGTAAGGGATATTTATTTTTAACTATGACTTTATTTAATTCCCTATAGTCAATACATAACCTAAGGGATCCATCTTGTTTCTTAACAAAGACTACAGGTGCTCCCCATGATGAGCTACTGGGTGTAATAAAACCTTTTTCTTCTAGTTCAACCAATTGCTTTTTCAGCTCCATCAACTCCTTAGGCCCCATTCTAGTTGGTCTTTTAACTACTGGGCTAGCTCCTGGAATTATTTTGATTGAAAACTCAACTGGTCTGTGGTTTGGAACTCCTCTTACTTCACCAAACACATCATCATATTGATTCACTATGGGGATTTCTTCTAATGCAGGCATGGGTTTTTCATTAGACAATGTAGAAAGGTTGGCTATACTTCTATTCTTGTTTGCCTCACAAAGAACAACTATTCTTTGTCCATCAGAAACTTTCAATGATATGGTGGATGTCTCCATATTTATGATAGCCTTATATCTACTCAACCAATCAACTCCTAAAATAATCCCTATGCCCGGATATTGCAACACATATAGGTCTGACTCAAACACATGTCCTCCTATTTTTAATCCTAGTTGCATACATATCATACCCAGAACACATGAACTACCTATAGGGCTTCTAATTAACAGTGGCTTATCAACAATCATACAATTCAATTTTAATTTTTGTGCAATATCATGGGAGATCAATGAGTGTGTAGCCCCAGTGTCATACACTACTGCAAAAGGTATTGAGTGAATAAGCAAAGTACCTTCAACTTGACCATGCTTTTCAACACTTGATCCCTCAGCTGCCTTGCCTTTTCCTTCCAAAGCCCCTAATTTTCCTTGCTTAAAATCTTGACAATTCCTCTTTATGTGACCTTCCTTCCCACAATGGTGACAATTGAAGGATGTAGGCCTAACATTTGTGCATCTATTCTTCATATGCCCCTCTTGGCCACAGTTATAACAAGTGATCTTCTTCTTAATTTCAGTAGCCCTGACTTCTTCTGGTTTCTTGGTCGAAGCTATGTCTGTTTACTTTTTATCATAAGGGTGAAATTTACCCTTTCCCTTCTTGTTTTGATTATTCTTGAATGCCCTGAAATTCTCTCTAGCTTTATCATGTTGTTCAATGCTCAGAGTCAAATCCAAAACTTGATCAAAAGTCCTGTCCTTGTATGGTAGCATGGCTCTACTAAGGCTAGGGTTCAGCCCTTGAATATACCTGCCATTCTTAGCCTCCTCAGTGGTGATGAGTACTGCACCATACTTTGCCAATGATTCAAACTTCTGAGTGTACTCAGTGACACTCATAGCCCCTTGCCTTAATTTGATAAATTCCTCTAGCAAAGATTCCTTGGCTGATACAGGGACAAATCTACCTTCCAACATTGCTTTAAATTGATCCCATGTCACTTCTCCTTCAGGTCTTCCAGCTATGATAACCTCCCACCAATCCAAAGCTGCTCCTCTCAATTGCCTGGATGCAATCTGCCTCTTCCTTTGGTCTTCAACTTGCATGTCTGCAAAGATTCTTTCCAAAATTTTGAGCCAATTTTGAACTCCCATAACTCCTTCTGTGCCATCAAAAGTTTTGCCTCCAAGATTGGTAAAATTCTTGAGTAGTTTGGAAAGCTCCTCATGTGGATTTTCCTGCCTGTTGCCTACTCCACCCTTATGGCTCTCATGAATTCTTGCACATTCACCATGGGTGGTTCACTTGTTCCTACATTTTGATGTTCGGGTCCTACCATAGCTCTATGGATATAACACTTAGGTTAGTCTGTTTTGCCTAATACTCTATAGAATAATTTTTTTTAATCTATCACTATTCTATTATAATAGATATTAGTAGTGTAAACATTAACAACCAAAGCATCCAGAGCAGTCAACACTTCCATACATCCAATGCAAACAAGTTCATACAAAATTTTGCTATGTTATTTAACAACATAGCTCTGATACCAAATGAAATGACCCACTTGAAATTTTTTTTTAAACAGTGGCCATTTAATCGAGAAAATATTTAATTCCAATTTTCTTCTATCCAGGACCTTTTTGTCAATATAAAAATATTGGTTTACTCATTTCATCTTGAACTTATATATATATGAAGATATATAAGTCATTTTCTACTTAAATCAGAGTATAGAAATTTTAAAGTAGAAATCTGTTTGAGTATTACTCAAAGGAAATACTCTCCACATAGCAATGGTGTTTCAAAAAAACTAGATTTTCAAAGTACACTTGGGTTAATGCATAACTATTGATTTTATGTCTCAAGACTTATCACTTTACATAAATTTCCATAATTTTATTACTGTATAAAATGTGCTTTTGCTTGTGCATTGTTTGTACCAAAAATGGGCACAACACTCTTCGGAAGTCTTTGAAGAGATAAACGCGGAGAATGAAAATTAACGCTGTGGATTATCTAACAAAAACTCCAAAATGACAGAAAGTAAAGTGCAAAGACAAGCAATTTAGAGTGGTTCGGCTTTGTAGCCTACGTCCACTATGAAGTTTGATGATTTTATTGCTCGACACTTGAAGATTACAACTTCTTATAATGCAGTACAACTGGTTCTGTGAGCTAAGTCTGAATTTAGGACAACCGTGGTGATTCAGAGTAAATCTGGCAGAGTCTGGGCGCTCCTTAGCTCTTAGAATTATTCGACCCTTTTTCTGAATGACCAGGGGCTCTATTTATAGGTGTAGAAGGCTGATATTTCGCCTAAACTGAAGGGAGACCAGTTCCAGTACGTCAGGGGGCCCATATGCCCGCTTTCTGGAAGTCCGGGCCTACTTTGGGATCGATTCGAAGCTATGTTCGAATCGATCAAGAAATCGTCCAATCGAGCTGAAATTTGGTGTGAACATTCTTCAACATGTGCTCAAGATTTTGTGAAAATTTCATAGCATTTGGACTTGTAGATCTCGAGTTATGGTCGATTCAAGTTGGAGTTTTTTGCCCCATGGATTCGTTCGAAACGATATGGTTCGAATCCATAGGGTCGAATCCAGGCTTCTGCACATGAAGGCGATGACGTGGTGCGTATGCTTCGGGTCAATCCTCCTTTTTCTCTGAGTTTTCTGGGTCATATCCTTGGTTTTAGCTATGTGGATTTGGGGGATTCGAAGGTACTGGATTCGAAGGTACTGGAGTCGAAGGTCAGCTTCCTTCGAATTGATGATGTTGGTGCTTGTTTGAATCAGTCAAAATGCGCTACCGTGGATCGATTCGAAGTCGTTTGAGCATAGGGATTCGAAAACGGGCTTTGGAATGGAGTCAGAGCTCCTCCACCTGCATGGATTCGAAGGATCCTTCCTTCGACGGTTTCGAACTGGAGTATGCGAGGATGGGTTCGAACTTAGGCATATGAGGACTTGCTCGATGGAGTCGAAGCAAATGTGCTCTTCGTGGATTCGACGCAATGCTCCTCTGATCGATTCGAACCAGCCTTTCCTCATCGATTCGACCCTGGCCTATTTCTGAGGGATTCGAACCTATACTATCTCAACCATCTTCCATTGGCGATAACTTTGAGCATATGAACTCGGATTGCTCCGAAACTTGGAACGTTGGTTTCCACAGCTTCACTTGTCGTGTCTTATCAATTGTAGCCCGATCTGGATTCGGAAAGAATTCATCGTTATTTGTAGTTGCCCAGCAATCATCCAAAGTTGGAGACGTGTGATTCTATTTCTTTTTCAGCTAGTTCCTTGGTATCTCGGCCTTGCCAAAAGGCGGGATAACATTTGCCCCCCAAAGTACGTTTTGTGTAAACATGACGTGCTTTGAAAAGCTACAATCTATCATTGGACAATTAGGACATGCTCTGTTGAAAATTTTATTCTTTGTCGCTGTAATCAACCGTCGTACGATTGTGATCGGCTGTTAGCTGTTTGGGGTTATGACGAGATGGATTTTTAATCCATTTTCATTGGTGGTCTTTGATGGATCCGAAGCTATGTTTGTTCGAATTGATGGTTTGAATTGTTGGTATCTGATGGATTCGAAATGGTCGTGAAATTAGTACTTCGAATTGATAGGACGCAACTACTCCAATTTAGCCTTTGTTGAAAGCTCCGAGTCGATGTAGCTTCGCATCGATGAGGCTTTGTAACGATGCAGCCTCAATTGATTCGAAGTTTTGAGGGTTCGAATGCAATGGGTTCGAACGTGATGGATTCGAATGTGACGGATTCGAATGGATCAGCACATGACCGGTTGGAGTTGGTCATTTTGACCTGGAGACGAATCGTCCCGTTTCCTACGTGAGGTCCATATAAATACGCGAGGCCGGTGTTACTTTCATTTTTTACTTTTTACTGTGGCTATAGCCTCTTCTTCGAATCGATCTCTCCAAGGCCAAGACAAACGTGCTTTCCTCAAATCGATCGAACCCCTTCACGCTTTCATTCGCAATAAAATCAGGTAATCAAGGGATCGATTCGAGATGAAAAAGATAGAACTTAGAATTTTTGGCATCGACTCAGTCTTTCCTTCTGAAAATTTCGAGGATCGATGAGATCTGAACGAAGTGGGTCGACTCGATGGAACTGAGGAATGAAACCATTCGAGTTATATCGATCAGAGTGTCGTCTTTCATTGCTTCGCATCGATCCAGTGATGTGTCATTCGAATCTATTTTGAATGCATAGCCTCGAATCGATGGTTTCAAGAGAAAAAAGGAAAGAAGGCTCATGGCGATCGATTTGAAGTAGCGATACTCCGATCGATTCGAAGGATCTCAATATTGATCGTTTCGAAGTCATGCAAAGATCGCGGATTCGAAGCACTCCTCTTTCTCAAAGTTACATCGAGTCGGACCATATGGATTCGAAGCACCTGGAATTGAACTCCATCGATTCGACCCTCATCGATTCGTGTCAATGGATTCGAACGTCTTCGTCCTCTGAGACCATTACTCTTTTGATTTGCTCCATCATCTGAACTACGACCAACTTCAAGTTGTACTTTGATGAACTTAATGAACTTTAGCATACTTGACTCCGACGAGCTTCGGCCCTGCATAACTGAACTTGACGGTAGGATTATACTTGAATTTCCTTTGAAGCTCGTCGATGGAACTATGACTTAACCAATAATTCAACTGATTTATACTTGAAGTGGTCAGTAACGTCTGGATGGTGTGGAAGTGACGGTCAGCGATGACGGTCATTTTCATTCTCAAGTCCCCAAGTTTTGTCGTTCGGACATCTTGTTTCAACCTGTAAAATCTGCTTAAGTAACGTTCAACACTTGCACTGCACGACACATCCATACACACTACACTGGGGAATGCACGGGCTGTTTTATGAACTTAACGTTGCTTTCTGATAAGTTAGTCAGTTATGGAATCTTCGAGCTCGCAACAGCAGGAGATTCAGAGTTCTCCTCCTCCGGTCCTTGTAGTTCCAGATATCCCAGCGGATATAATAGACCCTGCTCCCGACGAGCTACAAGACGCAATATTTATCGAGGATCCTGTTGATTCTGTTCAGTCTAATATCTCTGAATCCTTACTGGGCCGGATATGTTTGAAACACAACATATCTCTGAACGATGAATTATTACCCGGCGCCAATGACAGACCGCATAATCCGCCCGAAGGATATACTGCCTTTTACCGCCATGCTTGTGCGGCTGGAACTCTTCATCCTTTTAATCAGTACATCAGGGAAATGCTGTCATACTTAGGAATTGCTCCTTCGCAACTTCATCCCAACGGATATGCGCTGTTGAATAGCGCCTTCGTCATATTTATGGATTGTCTCTTTCGCCCGCCAAGGCCAACCGAGATTAGACATATATTTAATTTCAAGAGCAGGGGCGATAGCCCGTCCTTTACATTTTTGGAGGCAGTCAGAAATTGCCAAGTTATTATTGGAGCATGGACCAGACTAAGCTACTTCAAGAATGAATGGTTCTATGTCCGGTGTCCTCCTGGTTTCGCTACGCGATGGTTGTCTAGGCGTAAGTGTCCTCATATGCCGATGACTTTTCTTGTTCGATAGCTTTTTTGGCATTGGTATTGACATCTTGTTTTTCTTGCAGCCATTATCTCCAGACCTGATGGCGGGTACTACAAGGGCATAGTCCATAGTCTCCAAGAAGTTCCGAGCGAGATGAGACACATCGACTTGGTGTTGAATGACTATAACTTAAGAACTCTCGGCTTGATTGAAATAAATCAGAGTATAGTCATCGAGGGGATGTCAAAGCCTGCCTCAAAGAAGAAAAACAAGGAGAAGAGGAAGAAGACAATGGCGAAGAAAATGCCCGAGATTACAATAACCGAAGTGAGCGATGAAGAAAGGACCCATACAGATGTAGAGCCGATGGCTGATCTTTCGGGCAACTTTGAGGAGTTGGGAAAAAGACGGAAAAGAAAGACTATTGTTTCTAAAAAATTTAAGTCTAAGAGGTGGAAATCTGTGGATGTATTTCCTCCCACTTCCGGGGTTACGATTTCTGAGGCCGCCCCTTCTCATTCGAGAGATACTTTTAAAGGGCTTGACGACATTCCCATCCCGGATTTTATATTGATTCCATGTAATCCTGGGTTGGAGGAATTTCAAGATGTACTAAATATGAGCGAGCCCTTTCCTTTGAGTGCGGTCAACACTTCCGGTTGGTCTGGGGGTTTGCACATTTTCACACACTTCCACACCACTACATGACTTCCGCATATTAATCACTGTTTTGTAGGATTCTAATCCGTAGCTCCTTCTTATTGCAGGCGAGATGTCGGGTCGCGGGTTTACTTTGGATAGGCTCCGTAACATGCGCCAATCTTCCCCATATTATGATTCTCGTAGGAGAGAATCGGATAGGGACCACGGGCAAGGTTACACTAGCCAGGAACGCTATGACAGGGATAGAGATTATTGGCGCGGCCGTTCTGGCCATGATCGTACTGACAGAGATCGGGGCCATCAGTACCGATCACGATCTCGGTCTCCTCCGCCTTCTAGGGCGCCCGTAGATATCTCTGGGCCTTCACAGCAGCAGCAGCCTTCCCAATCTTCAAGGCCCGAGAGTCAGCGGCCCAGAGTTGAACCACCGACAGCTGCTATCGTTGAGCAGGCTTCGGTTGAGTTGACAAGCGAAGGTGCCATCCAGCTTGCCCAAATGAAGAAGGACTTCCCAGAAATCTGTATGGACGCATACGTTTTTCCTCCTCATCTCAAGAGGATTCCTCAGGATGCTGAAAATATTGCGCACAGCTATATTCGTGACTTCTATGTCCAATACAAGGAATGGTACAAAGCAGCCATGAAAGCTTCAAAGGTAGCTTTTGACCGGGCGAAAGTTATTCAGGAGCGAGATGCTGAGATTGTCAAGAAAGACCGCATCATTCAAGTTCTTCAGTCTGAGATGGAGTCGTCTCGAAGCTCGGAACTCCAAGTACTCAAAAAGCATGAAGATGTTGTGGCCAAAATGGCGAGAATGCAGCAGGCACACTGTGCCACGGTTGAGGAGATGGGCCACCGCTATACCAACGTTGTAGCTGAGCGAGATGCAGCTGTTAAGGAGCTGAATGAACTCAAGGCCAAATTTGCTGAGGTGGTGAAAGAGAAAGATGCTGCTAACACCACCGCTCAGGAGGCGTGTGACCAAGATGTGTCACTTCGGGCCGAACTTGCTGTGGCGGTGGCCAAGTCCAAGTCTGTGGATGCAGAAATCCAGGAAAAGATTATGGCGGAGCAGTCCAGGATGGATGCTGATTTCGATGATCTCCTAGTTACATACAACGCCAATGTGTTAGAGCACTGAAATTTATCGTGGCTGGGAGATGACTCTATGATTCTATATAACGCCTGGAATAGATTGGTGGAGGAGAAGAAAGCGGTGCATCAGGATGATACATTGGATGACTTCGAGCTTGAGATGCGCTTGCTTACTGAGGAAGAGAGGAAAGCTCTTCATGAGGCGGTGGTTTCTGTGGAGAGAGAGAGGCTCGGGTTCCAACAGATAGAGACAGGCGAGGGCTCGGGGATTGAGCATCACGAAACGAGCGTTGGAGCTGCAATTCCGACATTGCCTGAAAACATCGGTGCGGTCAATCCTCAGTCTGTCCCTGCTTATAATCCTGACCAGCCGCATTTATCTTCTGCTGATGTTTCTTCCCATACTGTGAGCCAGGCTAAGGAAGGTAATCAAACGTCTTCCGTATACATTTAGTGTGGTGAATTTGGAGCAATACCCACAGCTAACAATCTTCGTTTTTTCACATTTCAGTGACTGAAGCCGTTATCCCCGCGCCTCCTGCATCTCAGGCTTCTCATCAAGCGCATGTGGCCATCGTCACCGAAGCTACTATGACATCTTCTGTGGTCGGTGGAGAAGGGGAAGCGGATACGTTATCTTCTGACACTTAGATGATTGAGGAACTCCTCAATCAACCCAACGATCCTTTTATTGATCCATCCTTCTCCATGAGCGGGACCACTCCGGCTGTTAGTGTTTCCATGCCAACCATTAGTATATCCAGCGCGGCCCAAGTACCTCGTGAAGATGAGATTTTGGCTGAGATCAATGCTGAGATGGGCGCAGTGACCGTCGGTATGGACTCGTCAGGCCATGCCCCATTAATGATGATATCGCTTGTCGGCACTGTGATAATCGCAAGTGCTCCTGTTCCACCTCCTGCTACTGATTCTATTCCTCCAGCCCCACCCTCCAAAAGAATCTCTGTTGCCTCTAGCTCTGAGGAAGAGGTGGACATTATGTCGCCATCTGAGGGCAAATCGGAGAAGAGCAAAAGAAGGAGGAAGAAGTTGGGTAGCAGCTCTAGCGGGACTTCCTCGAAGAAGAAGCCAAGGAAGAAGAAAGATTGAACTCCTTCTTCAGTTCTCTGTAGTGTTTTGTCTCTTGGTTTTCTCTATAGCCGTGTATAGATGTGGACTCGGCTCCCACTAGCAGGAATCTTTTTTCTTTTCTGAATCGTCTTGTAATCGAATTCTTTTTGTTGATAATGGAAATGAAAGTATATTCTCTTCTGTCTTCAATTCGATATTTGTTTTGGTCCTGCCCCCAGTCTTGGGGACAAATACGGAGTTGATGTATGTCTATACCCCGTCTCGCACTCTGGGAGTACGGAGTTAAGGGAATGTTTATACTCCGTCTCGCACTCCGGGAGTACGGAGTTAAGGAATGTTTATACTCCGCCTCGCACTCTGGGAGTACGGAGTTAAGGAATGTTTATACTCCGTCTCGCACTCTGGGAGTACGGAGTTAAGGAATGTTTATACTCCACCTCGCACTCTGGGAGTATGGAGTTAAGGAATGTTTATACTCCGTCTCGCGCTCTGGGAGTATGGAGTTAAGGAATGTTTATACTCCGTCTCGCACTCTTCGGAGTACGGAGTTAAGGAATGTTTATACTCCGCCTCGCACTCTAGGAGTACGGAGTTAAGGAATGTTTATACTCCGTCTCGTGCTCTGGGAGTACGGAGTTAAGGAATGTTTATACTCCGTCTCGCGCTCTGGGAGTACGGAGTTAAGGAATGTTTATACTCCGTCTCGCACTCTAGGAGTACGGAGTTAAGGAATGTTTATACTCCGTCTCGCACTCTGGGAGTACGGAGTTAAGGAATGTTTATACTCCGTCTCGCACTCTGGGAGTACGGAGTTAGTGAAGGATCGTTGTGCATCAACCCAATTTTAGCTTTTATGTGGTGGCTTGCCCCCGAGCTCTGGCTTCACTTAGCGAGTGGCTGGTCGTATCACAGCCACTCCATTCTTGAATAAATCCCATTGCGTGATGGAATTTTAGCTCTCCGTGCATCGTGATGTTATACATTGTATCTAATGAATCACAGCTCTGGCCCGAAGAAATGGCATTTTATTGCTGAAATCAGAAAACATGGCAAAGTCAGTTGCCTTATTATTAGTTCTAATTTCTAAATGCTGAAACAAATTTTAAAACGGAATTCAAACTAAATAAATAAACATAGCCTGTTAATTGCAGTAGCGATGGAGGCTTTCGCTATTCCAGGCCTCTGGTAAAGTTAAGCCATCAATGGACGTTAACTTGAATTCACCATCCTTGAGCTTTCGCTTAATCTTGCGCGACCCTTTCCATGTTGATCTCAGGGGCGAGAGTGCCGGATAACCTTTTTTAGCGACTAGCTTACCAAGTTCAAAAGTTTTAAGTCGGTCCTTGGCATTGTGCAATCGGGCAACTCGATTTCGGTGTATGATTGTTCTCAAATCAACCTGATCGCCCTAGACGACCTCAACTCCGTTGACGGTTGGGAATTTTAAAGTTAAACACCACGAGGCTATTATGGCCCTGAATTCAGCAAGGGCAGGTCGACCTAAAAAGGCATTATATGGCGACTCTACATCCAACACAATGAACTGCAATATTCGAACCGACCTACATTCTCCGGTTCCCAATTCAACTGGTAACTCTACCATTCCAACTGGTACAGTAGTGCTGCCATTGAATCCATAGAGATGAGTTTGGCAGGGTTTTAGACCCCCAGCTTTCATCTTCATTTGATTATAAGCATGTGCAAATATGATATTCACAGAGCTCCCGCAGTCAATCAGGATCCTCTTCATCCACATCGGGCCTACCTGGGTCGATATCACAAGTGGGTCAATAGTCGGGCTTCCGACGTAGTCAACGTCATTGTCCCGGAAAGTGATGTTGTTAGTCATCGCTCTCTTCCGTTTGGTTGAAGGTTTACTGTCCAAGTTATCATTATACTCGAAGTTTGAGCATTTAGCTAAGTTGCCATATGATTCCACTTCCTCCCAGCTTCGGACCACTGGATGAGGATTACCACTTACAGCATTAATTACCAATCTTCCTCCGTCACGACCCGGTTCTTCCTGTCTTGCCTGATTCTATGCATGATTTTGCTTTGAGGGGCCCGCTCCACCAGACGGCGGTGCCCGTACAAACTGGTCCAACTTTCTCTCTCTGATCAATTTTTCAACGAGGTCTTGCAGATGTCGACACTCGTTGGTATTGTGGCCGTAACTTTCGTGAAATCTACAAAACTTTCCTGTCTGAATCTGTCTCTCCGATGATTGCTTCGGAGCAGGTTTCTTATATTGCTCAGCGTTGCAGGTTTGTAGATACACATTTTCCAACGATGTATTCAATGGTGTGTAACTGTCAAACATCGGGGTCCTACGTTGCGGGCCTCGATTTTGGTCTCTCTTCTTATCCTGACCGCTGCTGACTCTCGGCTGAGCTTGTTTATTCTGTATATTTAGCTGGACTTTTCCGGAACTCTCACCGGACTGTTTGACTGCCACATTACTCTGTATTCCTTTAGTTCTGGGTATCGCATCACCCTGTTTCCTAGAATGTTTCGCGTCCTCTTGTCGCAAGAATTGAGCGGCTTTGGAGTAGAAACGGTCCAATGATGCGGGTGGTTTCCCAGCTAACCAATTCCCAAATTCCGAGTCGGGATCGATCCCTTTGGTTAACGCCATTAGAATCGAGTTGTCGTTGGGATTGCTAATTTCCACGCATGTTGCGTGGAATCTCTCCAGGTAATGCCTGAGCGTCTCTCCCTTAGCCTGGGTGACACTAGATAAGGTGTTAATGTCTTTAGGCCTAGTGACATGCATACGAAACTGTTCGACAAATTTCTTAGCTAGTTGGTCGAACGAAGAGATGGATCTTGGTGGCAACCTTGTGAACCACATCGTTGCAATTCCTCCCAAAGAGATAGGAAAGCTTCGACATTTTACTGCATCATCAGCCCTTGCGGCGCTCATTGACCATTCATACTTTAAGATATGTTGATTGGGATCGGAATTTCCTTCGTACAGAGGGAGAGTTGGCATTCTGAATCGCCGAGGAGGTCCAGCGTGCAGTATTTTGTTAGTGAAAGGAGTTTGACTACGGGAGATCCCCCAGTCGTCGTTGATAAGTCCCTGGCTCTCGCGGATCATTTGACGTACCATGGTTGAGATGTCGGGCATAGCCACATTCCGTGTAGGCTGAACTAAGGTGTGGTCGGGTTCCACAGTGCGAGCTCGGACCGGACGTTGTCGACGGCCCATATCTCGCCTCCTTGGCTCCACATCTTCTGGGACGTATGGTTCGGGAGTACGCCCACGCTGTTGATTATTTGGATCCAACAGGTTTTGGGTATCAACCCTTGTCTCTACCGCGGCTGTTGTAGCGCGATCGCCTGTGGTATGCTGTGGAGCAACACCTCCTCGTGATGAGGGCCCGGCCTGGGAGCTAGTTGACGGTCCGACCCTCAACTGTCCCACAGTCAAGGCGGGTTGATATTCGGTAACTAGCGTATGACCTGCGTCCAACCGGGGACGTGTAGTTCTGCCATGATAGTCAGAGGAAGCAGAACTTTCAGTGGACGAGTGGGAAGCATCGCCCGTCCTTGTCTTCCTACGCCTTTGGCGGTTTAATTGATTGGTCAATTCAATGTTGGCATGCAACTGTTCAGCTAACTGTTGCCGGCTTTGGGTCAGTTCCTGGAGTAAAGTCTGGAACTCTTGTCTGGTTACCGGTCCAGATGGACCGGAGTGAGCAGTGTTGTCTTGATTGGACTGTAACTGCTGCGTGGGATTCTGTTCATCCCGAGCTTCTTGATTAGCAGCTGTAGAAGTAGTCCTTGTACTAACCATCTTGAACAGTGGATTCCTCTCTTAGATTTTATGCAAATCTGAATAGAATGGAAGGATTCCGGAGTAGAGATCTGGATCTTCCTCTTGGATTTACGCAATCCGGTATCGATGGTAGATCCGAGGAGCAGGAGAAAAACTGGTTTTCTCAGTGAAAGCACCAAAGTGTTTGTACCAAAAATGGGCACAACACTCTTCGGAAGTCTTTGAAGAGATAAACGCGAAGAATGAAAATTAACGCTGTGGATTATCTAACAAAAACTACAAAATGACAGAAAGTAAAGTGCAAAGACAAGCGATTTAGAGTGGTTCGGCTTTGTAGCCTACATCCACTATGAAGTTTGATGATTTTATTGCTCGACACTTGAAGATTACAACTTCTTATAATGCAGTACAACTGGTTCTGTGAGCTAAGTCTGAATTTAGGACAACCACGGTGATTCAGAGTAAATCTGGCAGAGTCTGGGAGCTCCTTAGCTCTTAGAATTATTCGACCCCTTTTCTGAATGACCAAGGGCTCTATTTATAGGTGTAGAAGGCTGATATTTCGCCTAAACTGAAGGGAGACCAGTTCCAGTACGTCAGGGGGCCCATATGCCCGCTTTTTGGAAGTCCGGGCCCACTTTGGGATCGATTCGAAGCTATGTTCGAATCGATCAAGAAATCATCCAATCGAGCTGAAATTTGGTGTGAACATTCTTCAACATTTGCTCAAGCTTTTGTGAAAATTTCATAGCATTTGGACTTGTAGATCTCGAGTTATGGTCGATTCAAGTTGGAGTTTTTCGCCCCATGGATTCGTTCGAAACGATATGGTTCGAATCCAGGCTTCTGCACGTGAAGGCGATGACGTGGTGCGTATGCTTCGGGTCAATCCTCCTTTTTCTTCGAGTTTTCTGGGTCATATCCTTGGTTTTAGCTATGTGGATTTGGGGGATTCGAAGGTACTGGATTCGAAGGTACTGGAGTCGAAGGTCAGCTTCCTTCGAATTGATGATGTTGGTGCTTGTTTGAATCAGTCAAAGTGCGCTACCGTGGATCGATTCGAAGTCGTTTGAGCATAGGGATTCGAAAACGGGCTTTGGAATGGAGTCGGAGCTCCTCCACCTGCATGGATTCGAAGGATCCTTCCTTCGACGGTTTCGAACTGGAGTATGCGAGGATGGGTTCGAACTTAGGCATATGAGGACTTGCTCGATGGAGTCGAAGCAAATGTGCTCTTCGTGGATTCGACGCAATGCTCCTCTGATCGATTCGAACCAGCCTTTCCTCATCGATTCGACCCTGGCCTATTTCTGAGGGATTCGAACCTATACTATCTCAACCATCTTCCATTGGCGATAACCTTGAGCATATGAACTCGGATTGCTCCGAAACTTGGAACGTTGGTTTCCACAGCTTCACTTGTCGTGTCTTATCAATTGTAGCCCGATCTGGATTCGGAAAGAATTCATCGTTATTTGTAGTTGCCCAGCAATCATCCAAAGTTGGAGACGTGTGATTCTGTTTCTTTTTCAGCTAGTTCCTTGGTATCTCAGCCTTGCCAAAAGGCGGGATAACATGCATGTGTGTGTGCATGTTTCTGTGCATGTGTGTGTCAGTGGGAAATTCAGGTGCCTTTTTTTTTTTTCTTGTTAACAAAATTGTCTGAGTCTACCCTATACTTGGGTTATGAAACAGATCTGAAAACTTAATTTAAAACTCTTGGGTGCTGGCTTAACCCAGACTCAATAAAATGGCTATGTTAGCCATATTCAGTTTGCACTATTTCTCAACAAAACACATGTTATTTTGTTTTCTGTTCTAAGGCAACTCAAAACCTTTCTATCAGATTTTTTTTTATAACTTAAACATGGATTTTCTTATGTCAATTCTTTGGATATACCTTCAATCCATAAATCCTTTATTCTCAGATTTTTCTACCATTATAGCCTAACTGTTCTTGAAGCTTAAAATTCATTTTCTTAGCAAAGCATTTTGCAAAACAAAATACATAAGTTCCAGCTGTTATATATAAGTTCAACACTTACAAAATAGCAAATAACAATACATTGGTTTCTCAAAGCAACTTAAACAAAATATCTTAACATAGTTCATCATGAATATTTAATTTAC
Organism: Allium fistulosum; assembly: GCA_030737815.1. Taxonomy (NCBI): domain Eukaryota; kingdom Viridiplantae; phylum Streptophyta; class Magnoliopsida; order Asparagales; family Amaryllidaceae; genus Allium; species Allium fistulosum. Next base: position 1,263,024,785 of record CM060901.1, read on the forward strand.
TTCAGCAAAGTCTTTTAAAAATAGCATCCAAATCTTTAAGCAGTTAACTCATCCAAAGCCTGATCAACAAAATTCCTATTTACCTGCATAATCACCATGAACTGCCTCATACAAATATGAGACACCCAATGGTGCATAAACACAAAAGGGTCAGACTAATTGTCTGGTATGAATAATCTAACTGAAAACATGATCTTATTCAATTCTATTTATATTCCAGTACTTTGTATGAATAAGGAAATTCAGTATCCTCTTTGTGCATGTTTTTGTGAAGCATGTGCATTCATATCAGTGTTAAACAAATTATATATGATCACAATGATTTAGTTCATAGAAAACAATCATAAGATTCACCAATAAAACATCATAAACCATCCAAAGAAACCATCAATTCAGTCATCAAGCCCCCTTTACACATTTTACTGGCCATCAGGGATTTTGCCCAAGCCTCTCCTGAACCTATTTCTATAGTTCACTATCAAATATAATATGGTCTTTAGCTACTTTCTCTTTTTAAACACACACTACCTGGGACATCTCTCTGTTAACCCAGCACACTCAGGCCCTTGGGTATAAACATACCATGTGTGAGCTTGCAATGTTCCCCTTGCCAAGCTATATTTTGTAGCCCTAAGATCCAAAATCCTTAGTTAAATTACTAAGTGTTAATTTTCCCTTTTCCACAATTGTGCTAATCCCCTCTGCATATCACAGTCTAATCAGAGAAAAACAAACAATTCAACCAACATATACTTATTCAAGGGTTGGTAAGTCCTGTTCTCATAAACATGCATTTAATCAAACAAGCAGATGTGAGTTCTCAGTATACATGTTATTTTATTCATGGGTTTCAATGGATCATGTTATAAATGTATGGTTATAGATAGTTTCTTTAGTTGCTTCCTTTTTACCTCTGGTTTAATCAGATACTCATCAATTTATAAGATCTGGCTAAACCATAAGTATATGTTCTGATCTGGATTATTGGTAAAATATAGAAGCTCAGCACATGTATAACATTGCACTCCTACATTTTTACTTGCTCAATTAATATGAGACATAAGCAACAACACTATGCTGCAGTCCTATATTTTTTCATTTTTCCTTTGGACTATAGATTTACAACATAAACCCTGGGATTTCAATAAATAACTGTATGGAGAAAACACATAAAAGAAAACATTTCATCTCAAGGTTAATCCACAACACAGATGATCATTTTAAACATGAAATCTATGCCTCATTTTCTGGGTAAATCACAATGAAGGGTTTTACACTTGAACGGATCATTAACAAACCAAAGTCATCAAATCATAAAATGGACATAACTTGCAAAAATAAATTGTTAATTCAAATAGGCTGCCTCAATGTTCAGGACTTAATGCCAAAGTTTTCAGTGAGGTTACTCACCTTAATTCTTTTTCCTAAGCCTTTCTTTTCTTTTGATCCTCTGCCTTCCTTTAACTCTAATGGCCAGTACTCCTTATCTTCTCTGGCTTATATTCTTATTTTTTTTCCTTTAGGTTATGAAGAGCAAATGGGTATGATATCACTACACTAAGCCTCTTTATATAATTCCTGGCTGTTACTAGGGTTTATGGAATTACCCAATGTCAATTTTACCCCATAATATGGTCTGCCTCACTCTTGATTTAAAAGAAGAAAAGGGTATGTGGTCCTTATTTTTTTTTCTTCAGAAAATCAATCTTATTCTTTTAACCTTACCCCGGGTCATGTCATATGCATGACTTTAATTTTCCCTAAGCAAAAGAATTGCTGGAAATGGATAAAGTGTATATTTAAAGGTTCATTCCATTTCCATGCAAGCTTTGTTTCCTATCTGCCATATTTGACTGTGTACATGTATAACATTTGTATGCTTATTTTTGCCTAAGTCTTTTTATTTTTCTTTCTTACTATTTCTACCTATATACACATTTGTTTTCTTTATGCTAACTTTTTAAAGACCTGATCATTTCTGCCTACATATATATTTGTAATTTATTTATCCCATCATATATATTAATTGTTGCCTATTTTATCACACAGAAAAATGTGTGCATGTTTGTGCACTATCTTGTGCACATGTACATGTTTTAAACTATGTATCTGCAAATCAGTTTCCTATCTCTACCTTTTCAATGCAATTTCAAACAAATACAAACTAAATTAAATCATGAAATTACTCACAAAAATCAGGGTTATCACAAGGAGCTACAAGTTCTACGATAAATTCAAGAATAATACGACATTATTTAGTATCTAAAGCAGATAAACCAAAACAAAGTATACAGTTTGATGGTAAAACTAACATAATAAGAGAGGTTGTAAAGAATATACAAATAAGATTCAATACTACTTGTACTGAATGGTCACAATATTATCCCATGAAACAACTATGGGTGACCGAATTAAATTTTGGAAATATAAGTTTAATATTAGGATTAGATTTTTATTAAGTGATAATGGACAATTTTCCTTTAATAAAGACTATTTACAAATATCTAAAAAAACTACATTAACTCTTATTTTATCAGAATATACACATAAGAGACATGATGGAGATAAAAACACACAACAGAAAAGACCAATGTACTTGTGAAACACCAGGTCAATGTAAAAAACAAAAAGAATTAATACAAGAAAACTTCTTCCCTCTAGAAGAAATGGATGAGGACGTAATTTAAAAAATAGAAATTGAAACAGGATTAGAATTAATAAACTGTTTGTACCAAAAATGGGCACAACACTCTTCGGAAGTTTTTGAAGAGATAAAAGTGAAGAATGAAAATTGAAAATGAGGATTATCTAACAAAAACTCCAAGTAACAGAAAGTAAATTCCACAGAAGACAACAATTTAGAGTGGTTCGGTGTTTCGCCTACGTCCACTATGAAGTTTGATGATTTTATTGCTCGATACTTGAAGATTACAATTTCTTATAGCGTAGTACAACAGATTTTATGATTATAGTCTGGATCTAAGGCAGCAATGGTGATTTGGAGTAAATCTGGCAGAATCTGGGTGCCCTTTAGCTCTTAAAATTGTCCGACCCTTTTTCTGAATGACCAGGGGCTCTATTTATAAGTGTAGGAGGCTGATATTTCGCCTAAATTTCGGGAGACCACTTCTGACCCGTGAGGGGGCCCACGCGCCCGCCTTCAGGAAATCTGGGCCCACTTTGGGATCGATTCAAAATCCATTCGAATCGATCAAGAAAACATCCAATCGAGCTGAAATTTGGTGTGGACGTTTTTCAACATATGCACAAGCTTCTGTGAAAATTTCATAGCATTTGGACTTATGGATCTCGAGATATGGTCGATTCAAGATGATGATCTTCGCCAGACTGTTTTGTTCGAGTCGACTCATTCGAATCGATTGCTTCGAATCGATGGCGTTACGAGCCTTCGTGATGACGTGGAGCGCAATCTTCATATCGATCCACCTTTTTCGCCGAGTGGATCGAGTCATTCCGTGGACTTTGCTGCTTTGACTCGATGGATTCGAAGGCATCAATAATACCTGGATTCGAACAGAACTTCGCTCGTATCGATCGTGATATACTTCGATTGATACAAAGTCAAGGTAGCTGGATGGATTCGAAGCAAGGCACCTCAATGGATTCGAACATACCACTTATGCATGGATTCGAAGCAGAGCGTTCTGTTGGGTACGAAGTAGGGCTCCTTTATGGATTCGAACAATTGCCATATTCGATGGATACGAACTAGGGATGGCTGAGGGATTCGAACATGGCTTCGGCCGATGGATACGAAATGGGTGTTCTTCTTCTTCATTTTGCATCGATGATAACTTAAGCATACGAACTCGGATTGTCTTGAAATTTAGAATGCTGGCTTTTCTGGCCTCGCTTGTCATGTCTGAGCAATTGTGGCTCATTCTGGACTCGGACAAAATTCACCGATATCCATGGTGAGCTTGTGTATAACCGATCTATAAGACGAACCGTCATTGGTTACTAGTCCAGTTCTTGGTGTCACGGTCTTGCCAAAAGGCGGGATAACATTTGCCCCCCAAAGTACATCTTGTGGAAACATGACGTGCTTTGAAATGCTGCATCCTTCATCCTGAAAAAGCTCTATCTAATTCGTTGAGTAGTTGTTATCTTTTCGTCAAAAGATGTAACCTTCGATTGATTTTCAGTAATATGAATGCCGATTTTGCTGATTGCCAATGATTATGTGGTGCATTGTTGTAGCCGAGTGTCGAGTGCTAACGATTTGTTGTTCACTTAGTGCCCGTTGCATGCTTATAAATTGTCGTCAGTTTATGGAATCGAATACTGTATCGATCGTTTCTTGGACTGATGTAGAAGTTCGATAGATTTCTTTCAAATTAGTGTGCACTGATTTGATGGATATGAAATTTTTTGATGGGTACGAAATTCTGGTCCATATCGATGAGTTCTTGTCAATATGGGTTAAGCATTGATGGATTCGAATCGATGATTTTGAATCGATGGAGTCGAGTGTTTTCAAGACTATCTTTATTTTGCATTTCGTATCGACGAACTCAGAGCATATGGGATGGATTCGAATCGATGGATACGAAAGGTGGTTTCAATCTGGTGGACGCCGTCTTTTGCTTCGTTTCAATGGAGGCTAAAGTCTATGGATTCGAGCGAGGCACTTCGAATCGGTCTGGATTTTCACCTGTTGGGGCCGGTTATATGTACCGAGAGGCGAATCGCCACAGAAATCCTATAAATACCAAGGATTCATTCATTTTTTACTTTTTACTTTTGCCTTCATCTTCCCGCGTCTTCGAATCCATTCCACTCCTTCAAGAACAAAGACGAACTACTTTCTCCTTCGATCCGAACTAGCATCCAAGTCTTTCTAATCTAACTTCACACTTAGGTAGGCAATTCGACTAAGTATTTGGAGTTCCAAAATTTGAAACCCTTTACCATTCCTGTTCGTGTCGATCTTGATGGAGTCGAAATCGATTTGGGAGATGAAATTTTGCCATGGCGTTCACATCAATCTGGATGCACAAAGTGGAGGATTGGAGGTCGGGTCGATTACAAATGGCGAGATGCCGTATCGATCCGTTGAGATCGATCGTGGAGCTGGCCCTTGTGATAGATACGAAACTTTTGCTCCAACGATCGATACGAAGCCTGTGTGACTTTAACAATGTGAAGTTTTATTTCTAAAGATCGATTCGAAACCCAGACTGATGATGGATATGAAACCTAGGGTTCCTGATTGATTCGAAGTTCCGTTGTGATCGATGCGAAATGTATCGATTTGTCCGAGATCGATTCGAAAATAATGCTTCTCTGGTCGATTCGAAATTAAAACCCCGACCATGATCGATACGAATAAAGCCTCAGGGATACGAACTTTTTTCACTATCGATAGCATGATTCCGACGAGCTTCATCCTTGCATATTTAGACTGAACTTGTTAAACTGCATACTTGACTGCCCTGTGAAGCTCGTCGATGGAACTGTATCTTGACAAAACAAACTCCAACTTGACTCGAGTTTTATAGGTTCGGATGGTATGGTTGTGACGGTCAGTGATGACGGTCACTCCGACTGGGTTTCCGAATTTCTTGTTGTTCTCATACTTTCTTCAACTATGCTGAATTTCCTAAGTATTAGCTGCACTGCACTGCACAACACACACTTTACACGGTAAAATGAACGGGTTTTTCATTTGCTTAACGTTACTTTCTGATGAGTTAGTCAATGATGGAATCTTCGAGCTCTCAACCGCAGGAGATTCAGAGTTCTCCCCCTCCGGTCCTCGAAATTCCAAACATCCCAGCGGAGATAGTAGATCCAGCTCCTGACGAGCTGCAAGATGCTATATTTATTGAGGACCCTATAGACTCCGTTCAATCCAATATTTCTGAAAACTTGTTGGGCAGGATATGCACAAGACAACATTTCTTCGGACGATGTGCTATTGCCGGGATCTAGTGACAGACCTCACTGTCCGCCCGAAGGGTATACCGCCTTTTATCATCATGCTTGTGCGGCTGGGACACTCCCTCCATTCAATTAATACATTAGGGAGATGTTATCATTTCTTGGAATTGCTCCCTCTCAATTACACCCCAACGGGCATGCGCTACTGAACAGTGCGTTCATTGTATTTATGGACCATCTCTTCCGCCCACCAAGGCCAACAGAAATCAAATACCTATTTAATTTCAAGAGTAGAGGTGATAATCCATCCTTTACGTTTTTGGAGGCAGTCAGGAACTGCCAGGTTATAACCGGAGTCTGGACCAGACTCATCTACTTCAAGAATGAATGGTTTTATATCCAATGTCCTCCAGGTTTTGCCAGGCGATGGCTGTCTAGGCGTAAGTGTCGTAACTCGTCGATGATTTCCTTGACTAATGGTTTTCTTGGCACTGGTACTGACATCCTACTTTTCTTACAGCCATTATCTCCAGACCCGACGGTGGGTGTTACAAGGGCATAGTTCGGAGCCTTCAAGAGATCCCGAGCGATTTGAGGCACATCGACTTGGTGTTGATTGACTATAACTTAAGAGCTCTTGGCTTGATTGAAGTAAATCAAAGCATAGTCACCGAAGGGATGCTAAGGCCTGTTCCAAAGAAGAAGAAAAAGAAGAAGAAGAAGAAGAAGAAGAAGAAAATGAAGAAAATGCTCGGAGTCGTGATAACCGAAGTGGGCGACGAAGAACGAACTCACACAGACGTCGAGCCGATGGCTGATCTTTCGGGAAATTTTAAAGAATTGGGAGAGAGATGGAAAAGCAAGGCTGTCGTTTCCAAAAAACTTAAATCTATGGGATGGAAGTCTGTAGATGTGTCTCCTTCCACTTCTGGAATCATAATTTCTGAGGCTGCCCCTTCTCAATCGAGAGATATTTTCAAAGGGCTTGGTGATATTCCCATCCCGGATTATATATCAATTCATCCCAATCCTGGGTTAGAAGAATTCCAAGATGTTTTAGATATGAGCGAGCCCTTTCCTTTTAGTGCGGTCAACACTTCCGGTTGGTCAGGGGGTTTACACATTTACACACACTTCCACAGCACTACACGATTTTCGCATATTGGACATTATTTTTATAGGATGCTTAACTGCGGTTTCTTCTTATCTTAGGTGAGATGTCAGGTCGTGGATCCACACTAGATAGGCTCTGCAATGTTCGCCGATCTTCCTCATATTATGAGTCCCATAGGAGGGAGTCAGACAGGGATTACGCACGTGGTTATATCAGCCAGGAGCGTTATGATAGAGATCGAGATTACTGGCGTGGCCTTTCTGGTCAAGAGCGTTCTGATAGAGACAGAGGCCATCAATATCGATCACGTTCTTGTTCTCCTCCACCTCCTAGGGCGCCTATAGATCCCCCTGAGTCTTCGCAGCAACAACAGCCTTCTCAATCTTCAAGGCCCGAAACTCAACGGCAAAGAGTTGAACCGCAGATAGCCGCCATTGTTGAACAGGCTCTGGTAGAACTGACGAGTGAAGGAGCCATCAAGCTTGCTCAAATGAAAAAGGATTTTCCAGAAATCTGTCTGGATGCATACGTCTTCCCTCATCATCTCAAGAGGATTCCTCCGGATGCCGAGAATATCGCGCATGACTATATTCATGACTTTTACGCTCAATATAAAGAGTGGTATAAGGCAGCCGCGAAAGCTTCGAAAGGAGCCTTTGACCGGGCAAAAATTATTGAGAAACTCGAGGCTGACCTTGCCCAGAAAAATCGCATCATCTAGGTTCTTCAATCAGAGACTGAGTCCTCTCGAAGTTCAGAAACTCAAGCGCTTAAAAAGGTTAACGAAGCCATGGTGAAGATGGCAAGGATGCAGCAAGCACATTGTTCCTTAGTAGAAGTGATGGGCCATCGCTATACCACCGTATTAGCCGAGCGGGATGCCGCCGTTAAAGAGCTGAATGAGCTTAAAGCCAAGTTCACTGAAACAGTGAAGGAAAAGAATGATGAAAACACCGCCGCTCAGGAGGCATGCGATCAAGCTGTATCACTTCGTGCTGAACTTGATGCGGCGGTGGCAAAGGTTAAGACTGTGGAGGCAGAAGTTGTGGAAAAAATTAAGGCGGAGCAGTCCCGGATGGAGGCTGATTTTGACGATCTCATGATCACATATAATGCCAATGTGCTGGAACACAGAAACTTATCTTGGCTTGGGGATTACTCTATGCTCTTGTACAACGCCTGGACTAGGCTGATGGAGGAAAAGAAAGCAGCACGTCCAAACGAAACACTGGATGATTTTGAACTTGAGACGCGCTTGCTCACTAAGGAGGAGAGGAAGGTTCTCCACGAGGCAATGATTTCCGTGGAAAAGGAGAGGCTTGGTGCTCAGCAAATGGAGACCGGTGAGGGCTCGGGGATTGAACATCATGAGACAAGTGCTGAAGTTTTAATTTCGACACTGCCCGAAGCCACTGCCGCGGTTGATCTCCAGCCTGTCCCTGCTTATAATCCGGATCAGTCGCAGTTGTCTCCCATCGGAGCATCTGCCTCTGCACCTGCTCACACTCCGGGTCATGCTAAGGAAGGTATTTGAACACCTCCCGCATATACTTAGAGTGGTGAATCTGTAGCAATACATTTAGCTAATAATCTTCGCTTTTTTATATTCAGTGACCGAGGCTGTTGTCTCTGCGCCTCCTGCATCTCAAGTCCTTTATCAAACGCAGGAGGCCATTGTTACCGAGGCGATTATGACATCTACCATGGTCGACGAAGGGGGATAAATGAGCATGCTATCTTTCGATGCTCAGATGATTGAGGAACTTCTTAGTCAATCCAGCGACCCCTTTGCAGATCCATCTTTCGCCATAAGCAGGGATACTCCAGCTATTAGCTCCTTCATGCCAGCCACCAGTACGTCCAACGCAGCCCAAGCATCTCGAGAGGATGAGATTCTTGCCGAGATCAATGCTGAGATGGCGGATGTGACAGCAGCTAGTATTTCTGGGGGTGGCATGGCACCGTTTGGCCCAGCTCCATTAATGATGATATCGCCAGGTGGCACTGTGGTTATCGCAAGCGCCCCTGCTCCACTTCCTGTTACAGCTCCCTTGCCTCCAATTCCATCCTCCAAAAGAATTTCTGTCGCCTCGAGCTCTGAGGAGGACGTTGACATCATGCCACAACCGGGAGACAAACCAGAGAAGATCAAAAAATTGCGGAGGAAGTCAGGTAGTGGATCCAACGGGACTACCCCGAAAAAGAAACCGAGGAAGAAGAAAGATTGAGTGCTTCCCTAATTTGCTCTGTCGTATTCGGGGGTAGTGTTTTGTTTTGTCTTTTTGGTTTTCTATAGCCGTGTATAGATGCGGGCTCGGCCCCCGCTAGTAGGAATTTTTTGAATTGGCTTGTAATTGGATTCCTTTTGTTGATAATTGAAATGAAAACATATTCTCTTTTGTCTTCAATTCAATATTTGTTTTGGTTCTGCCCCCAGCCTCGGCGATAAGCCGTAATAGGCGTTGTGCGAAATTATCCATGGTTTAATGTTAACATCCATACTCTGGGGATTTTGCTTTTTGGTTAATAACTTGGTTCACGAACGTGTGATGCGACTCTGTTGAGGTGCGGTTGAATTTGCTTGGCGGACGGATCCTCCTTCCTCGAGACCGCATTTGGTTATTTATTCTCCGGTTCGTGCTCTCAGACTCCGGAGTTTGTTAACGCTTATACCCAGCTCGCGCTCTCGGAGTACTCTGGGGTTTATTTTATGTTTATACTCCGTCCCGCACTTTGGGAGGACGGAGTTGATGTATGTTTATACTCCGTCTCGTACTCTAGGAGTACGGAGTTGAGTAAAGTTTATACTCCGTCTCGCACTCTGGGAGTACGGAGTTGAGTAAAGTTTGTACTCCGTCTCGCACTCTGGGAATGCGGAGTTGATGTATGTTTATACTTCATCTCGCACTCTGGGAGTACAGAGTTGAGTAAAGTTTATACTCCGTCTCGCACTTTGGGAATACGGAGTTGATGAATGTTTATACTCCATCTCGCACTCTGGGAGGACGGAGTGGTTTAATGTTTATACTTCGTCTCGCACTCTGGGAATACGGAGTTGAGTGAGGGATTGTCGTGTATCACCCTATTTTTAGCCTTGATGTGATGGCTCGCCCCCGAGCTCGGGTTTCACTTAGCGAGTGGCCGGTCGTATCACATCCACTCCCTACTTGAATAAATTCCACTGTATGATGGAATTTAGCTCTCTGTGCATCGTGATGTCGTACATTGTATTCAATGAATCACAGCTCTGGCTCGAAGAAATGGCATTTTATTGCTGAAATAAGAAAATATGGCAAAGTCAGTTGCCTTATTACAAGTTCTAATTTCTAAATGCAGAAGCAAAATTGCAAAAAATGGAAAGATATAATGAAACAAATAAAGCCTGTCATGTGTAATAGCGACGGAGACTCTCACTGTTCCAGGCCCTTGGCAAGTCAAGACCGTCAACTGTCGATAGTTTGAATGTGCCATCTCCGAGTCTTTGTGTAATCACGTATGGTCCTTCCCAGTTTGGTTTCATGTGTGAAGGGACCAGATAGATTCTCTTGAGGACGAGATCGCTGAGTTCAAAGGTTCGAGGTCGAACTTTGGCATTGTACAATCGGGCGACTCGACTTCGATGTGCGGCCGCTCTCAAATCAACTTCTTCCCGCTTCTCATCCAGTAGATCCAAAGATTCAGCAAGCAATATAGCGTTTGTTTTCGGATCATAATAAGTCACGCGATGGGAAAACACTTCCATTTCGATTGGAATAGCGGCTTCAGAGCCATAAGATAGGGAAAACGGGGTGTGTTCGGTCGCAGTCTTGTGAGTCGTTCGATAAGCCCATAAAACCATAGGCAGTTCGTCAACCCATTTGCCCCCGGCCTTTTCCAGTCGTTTCTTTAGAATGGATTTTATGACTTTATTGACAGCTTCAACCTGTCTGTTTGCCTGAGGATGTGCAAATGCCGAGAATTTCTTATGGATGTGAAACCGTTGACAGAAATTCTTGAATTCCGCACTACTGAATTGGGTTCCGTTATCGGTGATGATGGTATGCGGGAGTCCAAATCGATAGATAATGTTGCGAACTACAAAATTGATTACTTTCTTAGTTGTAATGGTTGCGAGGGGTTCAGCTTCAGCCCATTTGGTGAAGTAATCAACTGCAACGATGGCATATCTTGCCCCACCTTTAGCCAGTGGTAGCGTGCCGATGATATCGATGCCCCACATCGCAAATGGCCAGGGACTGACCATTTGGGTTATCTCGGTAGGTGGGGCTCTTGGAATTCGGGGGTGTTTCTGGCACCTTTCGCATTTCCTGGCATAGTTCGCTGTATCTCGGTTCACAGTCGGCCAGTAGTATCCGTATCGGAGTATCTTCTTAGTGAGAGCTTGCCCACCGATGTGATCGCCACATTCTCCTTCGTGTACGTCATGTAACACTCGTTTGATTTCATCGTGCGCGATACATCAAAGGAGAGGAACAGAATACCCTCTTCTATACATGACTCCGTTCTGAATGACGAAACGTGAAGCTTTTCGCCGAATTTGTCTTTTCTCGTTTCTATGTTCAGGCAACGTCCCATTCTCGATGTAATTTCGGTACGGAGTCATCCGTGATTCTCTACTGGGAGCGGTTTCAAACACAAAATTCGTCTCTATTTGATCGATGCTTGGGGAGGACAAAGTTTCGACGGGGACAAGTCCCATTTGTTGTGCTTCACCTGTACTTGCCAGCTTTGCTAATGAGTCAGCCTTCTGATTATGTTCTCGGGGTATATGGTAAATAGCATAGTAATTGAAATGACTTAGTGCTTCTTGAACTCGGGCTAGATAGGCAGCTAGTCGTCGATCCTTGGCCTGATATTCACCCCGAACTTGATATACAACTAACTGGGAATTGCAGTAGATTTCCACAGCAACAATCTTCATATCAGAAGCAAGTTTTAACCCAGCAAGCAAAGCTTCGTATTCGGCTTCATTATTGGTTGCGCGAAATTCGAACCTCAGGGCGTAGCATATGGATCGGCCTTCGGGAGTTTCAAGTACTATTCCGGCACCCGAACACTGATCGTTCGATGCACCATCGGTGTGCAGCTTCCAAATGCATTTAGGAGGTATAGTGGTCTCAGGCAGATCCTCTAAAATAGTAAATTTGGCTATAAAATCCGCTAGGACTTGTCCTTGAATGGCTCTTCGTGGAGCGTAAGTGATATCAAATTGACTCAGTTCAATGTTCCACTTGAGTAGCCTACCAGACGTCTCAGGCCGCGTGAGGACCTGTCGTAACGGCTGATCGGTGTACACAGTAAGGGAATGAGCTTGGAAATAAGGGCGAAGCTTTCTTGAGGCAATGACCAGGCAATAAGCCAGTTTCTCTAGTCTTGGGTAATTCCTTTCAGCTCCCGTTAGTCGTTTACTAACATAGTAGACTGGTTTCTGCACTCGGTCTTCTTCCCGAACCAAAGCAGCGCTAATTGCATGCTCCGATACTGCCAAATAAAGGTACAATTGTTCATGGTCAACCGGCTTTGACAGGATCGGTGGTGTGGAAAGATGTTGAACCAGCGATCGGAATGCGTCTTCACACTCCATGGTCCATTCAAAGTTTCGCTTTCCTTTCTGGATCAGATCGAAGAAAGGAATGCATTTATCGGTGGATTTTGAAATGAACCTGCTCAATGCTGCTACCTTCACGTTGAGACTTTGGACTTGTTTTATGGTTCTTGGGGTTTGTAGGTTCCTTATTGCCCAGATCTTTTCAGGATTTGCTTCTATCCCTCGAGCGTTAACGATGAACCCGAGGAACTTTCCAGAGGCGACACCGAAGTGACACTTTAATGGATTGAGCTTCATTCCATATTCTCAAAGGATGCAGAACATCGAATCTAAATCTCTAACGTGATCTGTGGAGAATTGAGACTTTACTAGCATGTCATCCACATAAACCTCCATGGTCTTCCCGATCTGGTTGGCGAACATCCGGTTGACCAAGCGCTGGTATGTTGCTCCGGCATTTTTTAGACCAAAAGGCATGACTCTGTAGCAGTAGAGTCCCAGATCGGTCACGAAACTGGTATGTTCTTGATCAGGCAAATGCATAGGTATTTGATTGTAGCCAGAATAAGCATCCATGAAAGATAAGAATTCATGTCCAGCTGTTGAATCTACAAGCTGGTCAATTCGAGGAAGTGGAAAACTATCCTTTGGACAAGCCTTGTTTAAATCAGAGTAGTCAATGCAAGTTCTCCATTTCCCATTCGGTTTTTGAACCAGTATGGGATTTGACACCCATTCTAGATACAATGCATCTCGGATGAACCCATTTGATCGTAACTTATCAACCTCCTCTTTAAGGGCGGCAGATCTCTCTGGATCCATACCACGCCTTTTCTGCTTGACCGGGACATACCGCGGATCAATATTCAGGGAGTGACTTGCGATGTCCAGTGAGATCCCGCACATATCAGAGTGTGTCCAGGCGAAAACGTCGAGATTTACCCGGAGAAATTCAACCAATTCCTGTTGTGTCTGCTTGCCCAGTTGAGATCCAACTTTTAGCATCCTCGAATCATTACCCTCACTGATTGGGACGTCCACAGTCAGTTCGGCTGGGGAAGCTTGATTCTCTTTAGATTCATCTTTATCTTCATTGTCTCTAGGATCAAGGTCTTTATGGAATTGGTCGTGGTGCCCGGGCCAGGGCCCAGGCACTAATTGTCAATTATCAGAACAACGGACGCAGAGAGATTCCTCTACGCCCTTTCCTTTCTCCTTTCGTTGTACTCCTCGTAGTTTAGCAACATAGCAGGCCCTCCCTGCTGCCTGATCTCCTTGAATGACTCTGACCCCGTGATCAGTGGGGAACTTCAGAGTCAAGCACCATGGGGGCAATGGCTGCTCTGAATTCAACAAGGGCCGGTCGGCCCAAAAACGCATTATAAGGTGAATCAATGTCCAAAACAACAAACTGCAACATCTGGACTCTCCGGCGTTCTCCAACCCCCAACTCCACTAGTAGTTCTGTCACTCCAGTGGGTATTGTAGCACTTCCATTGAAGCCGTTGACTCGAGATTAACAAGGTTTTAAGTCCTTCGCTTCCATTTTCATTAAATCATAGGCCCGTTTAAGTAAGATGTTTACGGAGCTCCCATTGTCAACTAGGATCCTCTTCATCCAAGCAGGACCTACCTGGGCAGATATGACCAGTGGGTCGATTGTGGGGGCTTCGACCTTATCAGCGTCTCGGCTTCTAAATATGATATCATCGGACATTGTTTTTTGTTGCTTGGCCGGAGCCACATCTTCACAATTACTGCAGCATTCGAAGTCTGCATGCCTGATAGAGCTAGCATACGACTCCATTTCCCTCCAGCTTCTGTCTACTAGGTGGGGACCACCACTTATTGTGTTTATAACTAGCCTTCCGCCCGTACAGGCGGGTTCTTCTTGTCTTTCTTGGTTCTGCACACGATTTTGATTTGAAGGGCCCGCACCACCAGACTGCGGTGCCCGCACAAACTGATCTAACTTTCTCTCCCTGATCAACTTCTCGATGAGGTCCTGCAAATGTCGACACTCATTGGTATTGTGGCCGTAACTCTCATGGAATCTACAAAACTTCCCTGTTTGAACCTGCCTCTCCGATGAGGGCTTCGGAGCAGGCTTCTTATATTGCATAGTGTTGCAAGTTTGTAGGTACACGTTTTCCAATGACGTATTCAACGGCATGTAATTATCAAACATTGGAGCCCTACATCGTGGGCCTCGGTTCTGATCTCTTTTCTTATCTTGACCATTGTTGCCTCTCGGATGGGTTTGTTTGTTCTGTATATTCAATTGAACTTTTCCGGAACTCTCACCGGACTGCTTAACTGCTACGTTACTTTGTATTCCTTCACTTCTGGGCCTCGCATCGTCCTACTTCCAAGATTGTTTTGTGTCCTCTTGCCGTAAGAATTGAGCGGCTTTGGAGTAGAAACGGTCCAACGATGCGGGTGGTTTCCCAGCTAACCAATTTCCAAACTCAGAATCGGGATCGATCCCTTTGGTTAATGCCATCAAGATTGAGTTATCATTGGGATTACTAATCTCCACATGCTGCATGGAATCTTTCCAAATAACGCCTGAGTGTCTCTCCATGAGCTTGAGTGACACTAGACAGGGTGTTAACGTCTTTAGGTCTAACAACATGCATACGAAACTGTTCGACAAATTTCTTAGCCAGTTGATCGAACGAAGAGATAGATCTAGGTGGCAACCTTGTAAACCACATTGTTGCGATTCCTCCCAAAGAGATGGGGAAACTTCGGCATTTCACTGCATCATCAGCCCTTGCAGCGCTCATTGACCACTCATACTTCAAAATATGTTGATTGGGGTCACTACTTCCTTCGTACATCGGGAGAGTTGGCATTCTGAATCGCTGGGAGGGATCAGCGTATAATATCTCGTCTGTGAAAGGAGTATGACTGCGGGAGATTCCCCAGTCGTCATTGGTAAGCCCTTGACTTTCGCGAATCATCTGACATATCATGGTTGAAATATAGGGCATCGTCGCATTCTGTGCATGCTGAGCTAAGGTGTGGTCGGGTTCCACAGTGCGAGTTTGGACCGGACGCTGTCGACGGCCCATGTCTCGCCTCCTTGGCTCGGCATCTTCCGGGACGTATGGTTCAGGAGTACGCCCACGTTGCTGATTATTCGGATCTGATAGATTTCGGGTATCAACCCTTGTTTCTACCGTGGCGGTTGTAGTGCGATTGTTCGTGGTATATTGTGGAACAGCACCTCCTCGTGATGAGGGCCCGGTCTGGAAGCTGGTTGACGGCCTAACACTCAATTGTCCTACGGTCAAGGCAGGTTGATATCCGGTAGCTTGTGTGTGACTCACATCTAATCGGGGATGGGTAGATCTGCCGTAATAGTCAGATGAGGCGGAACTTTCCGTGGATGAGTGGAAGCATCATCCCTCCTGGTCTTCCTGCGCCTTCGGCGGTTTAATTGGTTGGTCAATTCGGCGTTAGCGCACAGCTGTTCATTTAATTATTGTCGACTTTGAGTCAGTTCTTGGAGCAACACTTGGAACTATTATCTGGTGACTGGTCCTGACGGATCTGAGTGAGCAGTGTTGTCTTGATTGGATGGTGGCTGCTGTGTAGGATTCTGTCTATCCCGACCTTCTTGATCAGCAGCCGTAGAGGCAGTTCTTGTGCTAACCATCTTGAGTGGTGGAGTCCTTGCCTAGACTTTACACAAATTTGAATAGGATGGAAGGATTCTGAATTAGAGATCTGGATCTTCCTCTTGGATTTATGCAATCCGGTGTCGATAGGAGATCCAAGGAGCAGGAGAAAAAATTGGTTTTTCTCAATGAAATCACCAAAGTGTTTGAACCAAAAATGGGCACAACACTCTTCGGAAGTTTTTGAAGAGATAAAAGTGAAGAATGAAAATTGAAAATGAGGATTATCTAACAAAAACTCCAAGTAACAGAAAGTAAATTGCACAGAAGACAACAATTTAGAGTGGTTCGGCGTTTCGCCTACGTCCACTATGAAGTTTGATGATTTTATTGCTCGATACTTGAAGATTACAATTTCTTACAACGTAGTACAACATATTTTATGATTATAGTCTGGATCTTAGGCAGCAATGGTGATCTGGAGTAAATCTGATAGAATCCGGGCGCTCTTTAGCTCTTAAAATTATTCGACCCTTTTTCTGAATGACCAGGGGCTTTATTTATAGGTGTAGGAGGCTGATATTTCGCCTAAATTTCGGGAGACCACTTTTGGCCCGTGAGGGGGCCCACGCGCCCGCCTTCAGGAAATCTGGGCCCACTTTGGGTTCGATTCGAAATCCATTCAAATCGATCAAGAAAACGTCCAATCGAGCTGATATTTGGTGTGGACATTCTTCAACATGTGCGCAAGCTTCTGTGAAAATTTCATAGCATTTGGACTTATGGATCTTAAGATATGGTCGATTCAAGATGATTATCTTCGCCAGACTGTTTCGTTCAAGTCGACTCATTCGAATCGATTGCTTCGAATCGATGGCGTTACGAGCCTTCGTGATGACATGGAGCGCAATCTTCGTATCGATCCACCTTTTTCGCCGAGTGGATCGAGTCGTTCCATGGACTTCGCTGCTTTTGACTCGATGGATTCGAAGGCATCAATAATACCTGGATTCGAACAGGACTTCGCTCGTATCGACCGTGATATGCTTTGATCGATACAAAGTCAAGGTAGCTGGATGGATTCGAAGCAAGGCACCTCGATGGATTCGAACATACCACTTATGCATGGATTCGAAGCAGAGCGTTCTGTTGGGTACGAAGTAGGGCTCCTTTATGGCTTCGAACAATTGCCATATTCGATGGATACGAACTAGGGATGGCTAAGGGATTCGAACATGGCTTCGACCGATGGATACGAAATGGGTGTTCTTCTTCTTCATTTTGCATCGATGATAACTTAAGCATACGAACTCAGATTGTCTTGAAATTTGGAATGCTGGCTTTTCTGGCCTCACTTGTCATGTCTGAGCAATTGTGGCTCATTCTGGACTCGAACAAAATTCACTGATATCCATGGTGAGCCTGTGTATAACCGATCTATAAGACGAACCGTCATTGGTTACTAGTCCAGTTCTTGGTGTCACGGTCTTGCCAAAAGGTGGGATAACATAAACCCTAACAAATTAAGTAAAATTTTAATAGATACAAATGAGATTGATCAAATAATCAGTAAACTAGAAAAGAAAGAAATAATAGGGGAGAAACCCCTAAAATATTGGGAAAAAGATTTGATTTATTGTAAACTTGACATAATAAATCCAGATATAACAATAAAAACAAAATCACCAAAGTTTGATAATTGGATGATCGAAAAATTTAAAATGCACATAGAAATCCTTGATAAATTAGGAATTATAAGAAAAACAAACTCTAGACATAGAACATCTGCCTTTATTGTACAAAAAGAATCCGAGAGGAAAAGAGGACAATCTAGAATGGTAATGGATTATACTAGACTAAATGATAACACTAATGAAGATGGATATTGTATTCCTGATAAAGAAATATTAATTAATAAAATACAAAATAACTATTGGTTTTCTAAATTTGATTTAAAATCTGGTTTTTGGCAAGTAAAAATGCACCCAAAATCTATACCTTGGACTGCATTCACATGTAGTGAAGGACATTTTGAATGGCTAGTTATGCCATTTGGATTGAAAAATGTGCCAAAGATATTTCAAAGAAAAATGGATAGTATATTTAAACATTGTAGTAAATTTACTTGTGTCTATATAGATGATATACTTGTTTTCTCCAAAACAAAAAAAGAACATGTGTCCCATTTATATACTATACTTAAACTTTTTGAAACACACGGATTGATTATATCTAAAAAGAAGATTTAGTTATTTAAAAATACTATTGAATTTTTAGGAGTAAAAATAGGGAAAGGCCAAATAGAATTACAACCCTACATATCAAGAAAAATATTAGAATTTCCTGATAAATTAAACAATTTAAAACAATTACAATCATTTCTTGGACTAGTTAATTATGCAAGACCTTTCCTACAAAATTTATCCAAATTCTTAGGACCCTTATATAATAAAGCTAGTCATAAAGGAAAAAGAGAATTTAATGAAGAAGATATAAAACAAATTCAGAAAATTAAAGAATTAGTAAAAAAACTAAAACCATTAACTTTACCACTTGAAATAGATTACTTAATAATAGAAACAGATGGATCATCCTATGGATGGGGGGGATTCTATTATCAAAATCCAATAAGTATGACCCTAAATCTACAGAAAAAATATGTAGATATGCCTCAGGTATATATAAAGAAAAAGGATACATGACATCCCTAGATTATGAAATACTTGCTATAATATATTGCCTTGAAGCATTCCGACTGTTTATTATATCCCATAAAGAGATTACAATCAGAATAGATTGTGAGGCTATAGTAAAATATGTAGAAAAAAGAAAAGAAAAATCTATTATAAATAATAGATGGATAAAATTGAGGCATACAATATTAAATTGTAGCACTAAAATTATTTGGGAACATATAAAAGGAAAAACAAATATAATTCCTGATACTCTTTCCAGATTTTTTATAGAACTAGAATAATATCCCAAATAAATCTAATATTCTACAGATATTCCCTATAAAGATATATCACAGGTGATCAATAAAGATATGGCCTCTTCTGATAGCAAAAGATTCTTGAAGACATATACCCAAAATAATTTCGTCACTAAAGTACAATTATCTAAAGACTAACATATGGTACTAGACAATATATGGAATCTTCCTACTGCTCCTCAAGATAATAAAAAAAAAGATGAGTATTCTATATACACTGGTAGATATATTCTCTAGTACTGAGAACAGAAAATTTTCCCATTATGCTCTTTTCAGTGGACCAGATGCCGGAATATATATATATCTTGGGAAGAGATGATCCCAAAAAAAAAATATAGACCAAAATCCTAAATATAGGAGACCTATATATAAAGGATATAATGACATAGAAATGGCCAAGAAAGCGATAGAGAAAATCCTTGGAAAGGATTATGTACTATCAGATTCAATAATACAAATAAATAATATAGCAACAGGAATAATGATAAAAGAAGAAACCTCTACACCTCCTCTACGACTCAAACCAAACACAACTTACGCATCAATTACTGCCAAAGAAATATAAAAAGGGAAAATGGTTATTCTTGGAACCCCTCCAAATACAATACAAAAAGACCATAAAAGAGAAGAACCAGCTTCAACATTTCCTGAACCATTGAATAGAGAATTATATTTTCTCACTTTTCCACTAGACCATGATATAACAACCTATAGAATGCTATATAAACTCTTGGCAGGATTATCTACAAGGCAGACTGCTGGAATTAATATAAGCTGGGAAATTATTAGAAATAACAATATTCCATGCACCAATATTTACAAGGACTGTTCAGAATATATGGCAGATTGTCGATGCACAATTATTGCCTCCATGCCCCAGATAGACTTAAAGCTTACCCAATATAAATATTTGGTTCAAAACAATATAGTTATAGAACCATCCCTATTACTAAACTATGGATTTGTAAGAAAAATATATGTAGATAGCTGGAACAAAACTGATCTTCCAGAACCGCTAGGCTCCATTGCTGATTATTTTACTAAAGTCCTTGATAATGAGAAATTCTTAGAGATATCTTTCGTACCTCCTCATTTCGGAGATAAAATACATGATCTGTAACGACCCGAAATTTTCGATCCCGAAAATTCCAGAAAGTTCGAAGAAGAAGAAAGAGATGGAAGAAGAAAGGGAAACACATCACAAATTCCCATATTCGCAGCGGATAAAATATAATATCAAATAATAGCAGTTACAAAAGAATACCATATCTGTAAATTTTCATTTTAATACATCAGAGTTATAACCATATACACAAACACTGGACATATACAAATCATCATGTCTCAGATAAACAGAAATATCTCACAGCGGAAACACTCCATACGTTCCTGCCATCCGGCTCGTCTCCTGAGCTCCAGAACGTCCTTACCTGAAAATCTGTAATACTCGGTCTGACCCGAGCATTACATCAAAGTAACACCCGGGTCAGGCTGGAAACCAGCGTGAGTAAACCCATCTAACATGGAATACAACAGCATAAAACTTACATAAACCCGGGGTATCTCGTATCAATTTACAAATTCATAATTTGTTATAGACATCACTTATTTCACACTTCAATTTCTAAGTACCCAAAACTTAGATTAAATGGTCCCATTTACTTAAATCATTCCATACCAGCCTATTGATTTCACATATCAATCTATACAGAATCGAAGTGGTTTCGGGTATTAACTAATACCCGACTCTGGTCTCTTCGAATCCAATGTCATCTTAACCCAAGTTATTCAAGTGGTTAAAATTTTAAATACAGGATGTCACTTTTACAGCAATTCATCATAGATAACCACATTAACTCTGTTCAACCCAACATATCATATTACAAAAACATTTCATTTCACAAAGCATCACAATCACATATCAGGGATAACAAATAATCCAAGGCATTCAAATATCATTTAATCATTCATAAGCAAGATTAATTAAATATATAATTCCTAATTAATTTAATCGATCTTCAATTTAATTAATCACCAGCTTAAATCACTTGGATTACCTTAATCCTGCTTACTTAATATTAATTAATTATAACACAATTAATTAATCATTCTTTAATCATCCATCTTAATTAGTCATCTTGATTAATTATTCTTTAATTACATTAAGTAATTAACCTTTAATTACCACATAGATTAATTAGCCCTAACCATTCACATAAATTAACCTTTAATTAATTAATTATATTAATTAATGATCTTCTAATCACTTTCCCTAATTAATTATTCTTTTAGTTAATTACAATTATTAATTAATCTAAATTAATCATCCCTCTTAATTATCCTTCTTAATTTAATAATTAATTACCTTAAATTTACTACCTTAATTAATTAATTAACCTTTAATTGATAATCAATTAATTAACTAATTAATAGTCCTAGTCACCCAACCTTAAATAATTTCAAGATAATTCATTTATCTTAATCACTTACTTAATCATCATCATAATTTAATAAACTTAGGATTAATTATCATTAACTTGTAAATTTACAAAAGTCCTTAAGTTTAATTAACGACAAAACATTTCATCATTTAATTATACTTAATTACATTATAAATTAAGCTTAAAATAAACTTAAAATTTAACTAAATCTAAGTTATAATAGACTACATATCTTTACTTAACCAAGCTTTTAAAATAATTATTTGAAAGAAATAGTTTAAGAAATTAATTTTAAAGCTTGATTTTGTTAAGCTTAAACTTGTTAACATCTTAACTTAACCCGAGGCAATCCAGGATTAATTCGAACTGATACCCGAGTTTATCTTCCCCTATTCCCGAGCTTCCTCCTCCTCTCTCTCTCTCTCTCTTTTTTAAACTTGTTTAAAATTTTAAAATTGTTATTCCTAAAACATCACGCGAACTCGAATCAATACCCGAGCTAAACCCTTTTCCACCCCAAGTCAAAACTCGAGACAAAATTCCATCGCCAAAACCCAACTCAAGTGCATAGAAAATCTGGTGCACGTGCACCCATCGCTGGCGAAGCTCCGGCCTGCGCGACCTCCACCCACAAGTCATCTTCGACTTCCTCAATCCATTGAGCCACTCAGATAACTCGATCGATCACGACATCATAAATTTACTCGATCGATCCACCCTAGACCAAAACTGGTCGCCGATAATCACCTCGACCTGCCCATTTCCGACCACCTGAAGCTCCGCCACTTCGACCATGGCCTCACCGAAAACCAAACTCCGTTTTCCCCCTCAACCGATCATTTCCAGCTCATCCTCGCCAACGAAATCGACTAATTTCCATCGTTGACCAAAATGGGTTATTAAACCCTACAACTCTTCCGTCCAGCCTCCCTGGTGGATTAAAAACCTCATCACCATTTTTGCTCGAACCCCTGAGTCCCCAGCCTACTCCAGTAGTGGTCCCGACCACCCCGAGCCCTCCGATCATCGAAAAATGTTGAAAACTCAAACCACGGTCAACAAGCATTTTCTTCTAATTCACAAGTTTAAAAATCATGATTTTTTCTTTAAAAATCCTAATTTTTGATGACGAAACAGATTATGTACTTGAATCAAACAATTATTATAATTGAGATTTCGATATGTTTTAAAATCTACTTGTTCTTCTTTCCTTTTTGTTTAATCTAGCTTCAGATTGATCAATGAAACATTTTCAAAATTTATATTTTGATATAACAAACAAATTTTATTTATATATTGATGTCTAAAAAGATTCAGGGAGAAAGATCTTAAAATTTTTTCAAGTTATGAAACCTGATCAACATGAACAGAGCCAATCTTCTACGTTCAAACATGCACATCCATATATCCAGATATATATACACAAATTTTAAATTTGACAGTCATGCAAACAATTATTATACTTTGTTCCATAAGATTTACTGCATGCAACCAGATTTTTAACAGAATAAACTTTGTTTACTCACCTGGAAACTAAATGAACAGAGCACAAATCTGGAAGTTGTCACTTGATTTTTTTCTTTAAATCTTCTTGCTTGATTGATTCATGATCGCTTGCTTGACTGTTGATTTAAATGGTTGTTGATCTAGTTTGGTTTTCAGGTTGTAGTTAGTTTTTTTATATACTCAGGTTTACTGATGAACGAATGAAAACAGGCAAGTGATATATATAAAAGATAGAGATCAGGTTGATGAATATACAGGTACAAGATTTTTTTGTACTGTGTTTGATTTTTTTTCATTTTTGACCAGAGATTTTTCTTCAAATGGTGGCTGAAATGATGCTTGGATGTGCTTGCATTAATTAACTTGGCTTGTTATATAAGTTTTATAAGCTTAGGCTTATCTCTTCTCTTTCTATTTTATTTTATTATGTTATGTTCAGCTTATATTCAATTGTTTGTTTCAGTCTTATCCCTACCCAGCTTCATGTGTTCCAAGTATATATATATTTCTAGAATTTACTTATGTGTTCATTGTATATGACTATAAATTTATTTGAGATATTATTTAACATCAATACTATTTATTACATTGTTAAAGTTTAACTATCAAAATTTAAGTTACCTATTTATTATTTATACTTGTGTAAATTAAATATATATTTATATATATTTTATATCCATATTTTGTTTTATTTCAGTTTTAAATTAATAAGCTTTATTTTACCCTAACCATATAATTGTTTATATACTGATTAAATTATGTACTTCAAAACATTATTGTGAATAAGCTAGATTAAATCTTGAATATTTTAAAACTCTTAATTTTTATATTTCCAGATCATAGTTATTTCCCAAAAATACATACATATATATACATACATCTGTTTTAATTTATGTTTTAATTATTTGGACTAAATTCTCATTAAAATAATATTGCTAAATTTCCGGGTCGTCACATTCCTCCCCCCTTTGAATCTTTTCGTCCTCGAAAAGAAACGAAGCCAGAATTTATGAAAATGTTTAAAATCAGATAAATATCCTTTGACTGTTTTTAAAACACCTTTAAATATCTATATAATGTTATTCCAAAATAGTTTTTATAAAAATACTTTTATACTTGATGTTTCGACAAGTCCATCCTTGTTCTCATAGAAATTCGGTCATACGTTGATCAGGCGTAGGACTGAAAATCTATAAGTACTCGGTAAACTCGTTTCCAACACCTAGTGAAAATACTTTGGAAAGTAATTTTATTGAAAATATAGAAAACAGTTTCGAAAATAGAGGAAATATCTTTGGTGAAAATGCTCTGGAAATCATCACCTCCATCCATGGTCGCAGTTACATCCTGGGTTACGTTGCCATCGCAGCAAAAGTCCATGTAACTGTAGGCACTCCACGCCCCTCGATTACGTCATGGAACCCACAACAGATCGCAGTTACATTCCAGGGTTACGTTGCCATCACAGCAAAAGTCCATGTAACTGTAGGCATCAGCGCCCTCGATTTTCGCTGCCAAAATGAAAATTCTCCACTCTTACATAGGTCGCAGTCTACCGATATAAAATCAAACGTAGACTGTTGGCTCTCAACGGCACACACGACTTTCGCTATGTTACCATAGTGTCACAGTCTACCGATATAAAATCAAACGTAGACCGTTGGCTCTCAACGACACACACGACTTTCGCTATGGTCTGCAGTAGATCGCAGTGACATCGAGTTACACTGTCGTCACAGCATAACCCAAATGCCTCTGTAGGCATCAGCGCCCTCGACTTTCGCTACACAATAATCCTCAGGAACTAGTTTTGTTCGGACTCCTCACAGGATCAACTTTAGAACCTCCCCCTTTGAGGCTCAAGGCAGTACCAACCTATGGTACTCCTGAGAAGTTCATTTCAAGGGAGCGCCTTTTTCCCCAGAGCCACTTCAAAACACTTTATACTATACACATATAGTATTTTTCAAGTCATACACCGAGTATGAATTTCATATAAAGCTTCTTTACAAAATCGATTCCCAAAATCGATAATTCTCATATTAGGCTTTTCCAAATTCCAATATTGATTTTACCCAAAAATCAAAAGCCTTTCCAAATGCCATAGGTTCTCAAAACGTTTCCTCAAAATCATTTTCACAAATCCTTTTTATATATACATATATATATATATATAATAATCTTGGAAAATCTTTGGTTCAATTCATACTTGTATAGATTTCCTTTTATACTTTAAATATTTTCAAAAACCCTTTTCTTCTGGCAAAAGATTCAACAAGGGAAGTTTTATCATATATATAACAAAGATCCGTAACTTTGTTTATTCCAAATCAAATATTCAAATTTTTGATTACTCTTTTGTAAAGTCATTTACCATATTGCTTACTTCCATAAAGTAAATTTTAATCATAGAAATATCCAATTTCCACTTTACTTCACCATATATTTCACAAAATATACTTTCAATTTCAAAAATCATTTCCAGTTCTTATCCTAAAATTTTAAATATCAATTTTATTCAAACCCGTACGATGTACACATATCATTCGTACGCCACATAAATCTGATCGCTCTTCGATCACACAATTTCTCTTCCGAACTAGTATCGTCCACCCGACTTCCTAGTGCGGACTCAGATCTGGTTTCTTGATCAGAAACCGTTATTCTGCTTGCATAGTCACAACTATGATAGAGAATATCCAGAACCAATTAAAAATCCATATCCAGGTTCACCGTCGAATATAGAGCAAAAAATCCTAACTCGGATTGATAATACTATCTCGAAATTCTGTGCTCGAATCTGGATCAAATCACTATGTGAATAGAATAATATACATACATCCTACGTATTTATCTTCATTGATTATCAGTTAAATCAATTTCCTTTCTATTCATCCTCACTTTGATTTTATTCACTTATTCACATTTGCCTTAATCCCCATTTGGATTATCACTTCAATTCTTATCTCAATTGGGTATTTAATCATAAACAGTTTGTACTCCGACCAGTTTATATTTAGAAAATAGCTTGAAAAAATTTAAAAATAGATAAATAGTTGAAAAATAATTATTAGTTTGTAAAATAGCTACAAATAGTTAAGTAATTGTAAAATAGTTGAAAAATAGTTAAATAGTTATAAAATGGTTAGATAATTGCAAAATAGTTGTAAAATAGTAATTAGTTATAAAACAGTTGAAAAACAGTAATTAGTTTATAAACAGTTGCAAAATAGTTAAATAGTTTCAAAAATAATTATAAAACAAGTTTAAGATAATTTTAGGTTTAAAAAGAAACGTTGTATAGTAAATTGTTTGGAAAAAATAGATTTATATTAAAACAATTTATTTTGAAAATAGTCTAGAGTCAAAATGTTCAACTTCCCAATTTCCATTTCAATCAATTTCCCATTAAATTGATCCAGTCCCAATTCAAGTTGAATTATCCACAATTTCTTTCCTAAATTCAAATCAAATCCCATTTGATTTTAAACATATTCACTTTAATTACAATTCCAAATTATTTAAATTAATTTAGACTAATTTCAAATTGAATCCACTTCAATTTCAAATCATTTAAATTTCTATATGAATCAATCCCAATTCCCACTTGAATTTTAAACTTATCCATCTTCAATTCTAGTTAATTCAAACTAAATTCAATTTGAACTAATGAAATCTGAATCCCACCCTTAAACCATCTTGAATTATATAAATTCGAGTCAAATTTTCAAATGTTGATTTAACCCCTTAAATCAAATTAACCTTTATTTTTAAAACAATAATCCCAATCTTTAAACAATTTACTTCTGAGTCCAATTCTCAAAATTCCATTTTAAATTATCTTTACTTAACTTGTTTCAAAGTTCAAATAAGAGTTCAAAACAATTTTATCTTAAAAATTCAATCTATTACCCAATTTTTATCTTCCAGTTCTGAAACCAATTCTTAAACAAATTTTAATTTACAAATTCAATTATTCAAATTTTCAATTCAATGTAATTCCATATCCTTAATTTCAAATTAAAGTTTAATTTCCCTTTTATCTCAATAATGGATATATTACCACACTTCATTTCTTATTCATTTGAACAAATCAAATTCACAATTTAAAGATTATTAATAACAATAGGATGACATCATCCAATTTATTCTAAAACATCCATCCATTTCCAATTTCCAGATCTTAAACTCATTTTGAGATCACACAAACTCTCAATTCAAATTAACCATTTAATTTCCCAAGTTAAATCTAAATTTCATCTTGAAATTTCCAATTCAGGTTGCTTGTTAACTTATTTAACTTTACCAAAGTTAAATTCAATATACTTAATCCAGCCAACCTTACCCAAATTTGAATTCCCATTTCAAATTTTAAACTTCACATTAATAATCTTATAAGTTCAAATCTTATCACTTTGGGTATCACATCTCATTCCAAATTTAAAAATCAACATTTAGAGTTTATTTCAAACCATCATTGATATTACGTATATTCCCCATATATACATTTTCTTTACACACCAAGTTATCCTTAAATTTTAAACCACCTTTGGTTTAAAACAAATTTTCAAACAACTTTTGTTGAAATAGGATCCTTCCATTTAAATATATTAAATAACATTATTTATTACTTCATTATAAATTTGAAACAATTTTCAAATTCTGGACCCAGATTTTAAAACTTCACAATCTATATCATCTTCAGTTCCAATTTATAAGTCATACTTATCTAAAACATTTCATTTTGCTTACTCATTAATACACATCTTATTATTAAACACAACAATCATTTATGATAATAACCAAGATTATCATATCTGGAAACCAATTCATTACAATCTTATTCTAAAACTTTTCCCCAAATTCAAGATTTAATTTCTGTTTGAATCCATTTTAAACTTATTTTTATTTTAATTTCAATTTGGTTGTATTTCTATTACCACTTAATTTAATTCCAATAATTTAACAACCAATTACCTTAAGAAATATTGCTTTACATATATCAAAATATATTCTCATATAAAATCATTTAAAATCTTTATATAAGAAAATAACAAGTACGCTCTCATATATATATACACACACACACTCAACTCATTCTAGGGTACTATTGACCCTATCCTTATGAGTACACCCACCAGAGCCAAGATTTTCGCTTAACCTGGCTCTGATACCAACTGTAACGTCCCAAAATTTTCGATCCCGAAAATTCCAGATAGTTAGAAGAAGAAGAAAGAGATGGAAGAAGAAAGAGAAACACATCACAAATTCCCATATTCGCAGCGGATAAAATATAATATCAAATAATAGCAGTTATAAAAGAATACCATATCTGTAAATTTTCATTTTAATACATCAAAGTTCTAACCATATACACAAACACTGGACATATACAAATCATCATGTCTCAGATAAACAGAAATATCTCACAGCGGAAACACTCCATACGTTCCTGCCATCCGGCTCGTCTCCTGAGCTCCAGAACGTCCTTACCTGAAAATCTGTAATACTCGGTCTGACCCGAGCATTACATCAAAGTAACACCCGGGTCAGGCTGGAAACCAGCATGAGTAAACCCATCTAACATGGAATACAACAGCATAAAACTTACATAAACCCGGGGTATCTCGTATCAATTTACAAATTCATAATTTGTTATAGACATCACTTATTTCACACTTCAATTTCTAAGTACCCAAAACTTAGATTAAATGGTCCCATTTACTTAAATCATTCCATACCAGCCTATTGATTTCACATATCAATCTATACAGAATCGAAGTGGTTTCGGGTATTAACTAATACCTGACTCCGGTCTCTTCGAATCCAATGTCATCTTAACCCAAATTATTCAAGTGGTTAAAATTTTAAATACAGGATGTCACTTTTACATCAATTCATCATAAATAACCACATTAACTCTGTTCAACCCAACATATCATATTACAAAAACATTTCATTTCACAAAGCATCACAATCACATATCAGGGATAACAAATAATCCAAGGCATTCAAATATCATTTAATCATTCATAAGCAAGATTAATTAAATATATAATTCCTAATTAATTTAATCGATCTTCAATTTAATTAATCACCAGCTTAAATCACTTGGATTACCTTAATCCTGCTTACTTAATATTAATTAATTATAACACAATTAATTAATCATTCTTTAATCATCCATCTTAATTAGTCATCTTGATTAATTATTCTTTAATTACATTAAGTAATTAACCTTTAATTACCACATAGATTAATTAGCCCTAACCATTCACATAAATTAACCTTTAATTAATCTCCTTAATTAATTAATTATATTAATTAATGATCTTCTAATCACTTTCCCTAATTAATTATTCTTTTAATTAATTACAATTATTAATTAATCTAAATTAATCATCCCTCTTAATTATCCTTCTTAATTTAATAATTAATTACCTTAAATTTACTACCTTAATTAATTAATTAACCTTTAATTGATAATCAATTAATTAACTAATTAATAGTCATAGTCACCCAACCTTAAATAATTTCAAGATAATTCATTTATCTTAATCACTTACTTAATCATCATCATAATTTAATAAACTTAGGATTAATTATCATTAACTTGTAAATTTACAAAAGTCCTTAAGTTTAATTAACGACAAAACATTTCATCATTTAATTCTACTTAATTACATTATAAATTAAGCTTAAAATAAACTTAAAATTTAACTAAATCTAAGTTATAATAGACTACATATCTTTACTTAACCAAGCTTTTAAAATAATTATTTGAAAGAAATAGTTTTAAGATATTAATTTTAAAGCTTGATTTTGTTAAGCTTAAACTTGTTAACATCTTAACTTAACCCGAGGCAATCCAGGATTAATTCGAACTGATACCCGAGTTTATCTTCCCCTATTCCCGAGCTTCCTCCTCTCTCTCTCTCTCTCTCTTTTTTTAAAACTTGTTTAAAATTTTAAAACTGTTATTCCTTAAACATCACGTGAACTCGAATCAATACCTGAGCTAAACCCTTCTCCACCCCGAGTCAAAACTCGAGACAAAATTCCATCGCCAAAACCCAACTCAAGTGCATAGAAATTCTGGTGCACGTGCACCCATCGCTGGCGAAGCTCCGGCCTCCGCAATCTCCACCGACAAGTCATCTTTGACTTCCTCAATCCATCGAGCCACTCAGATAACTCGATCGATCACGACATCATAAATTTACTCGATCGATCCACCCTGGACGAAAACTGGTCGCCGATAATCACCCCGACCTGCCCATTTCAGACCACTAGAAGCTCCGCCACTTCGACCATGGCCTCACTGAAAACCAATCTCTGTTTTCCCCCTCAATCGATCACTTCCAGCTCATCCTCGCCGACGAAATCTACTAATTTCCATCGTCGACCAAAATGGGTTATTAAACCCTACAACTCCTCCGTCCGGCCTCCCTGGTGGCTTAAAAACCTCATCACCATTTTTGCTCGAACCCTTGAGTCCCCAGCCTACTCCAGTAGTGGTCCCGACCACCCCGAGCCCTCCGAACACCGGAAAATGTTGAAAACTCAAACCACGGTCAACATGCATTTTCTCATAATTCACAAGTTTAAAAATCATGATTTTTTCTTTAAAAATCCTATTTTTGATGACGAAACAGATTATGTACTTGAATCAAACAATTATTATAATTGAGATTTCGATATGTTTTAAAATCTACTTGTTCTTCTTCCCTTTTTGTTTAATCTAGCTTCAGATTAATCAATGAAACATTTTTAAAATTTATATTTTGATATAACAAACAAATTTTATTTATATATTGATGTCTAAAATGATTCAGGGAGAAAGATCTTAAATTTTTTTCAAGTTATGAAACCTGATCAACATGAACAGAGCCAATCTTCTGCGTTCAAACATGCACATCCATATATCCAGATATATATACACAAATTTTAAATTTGACAGTCATGCAAACAATTATTATACTTTGTTCCATAAGATTTACTGCATGCAACCAGATTTTTAACAGAATAAACTTTGTTTACTCACCTGGAAACTAAATGAACAGAGCACAAATCTGGAAGCTGTCACTTAATTTTTCTCTTTAAATCTTCTTGCTTGATTGATTCATGATCGCTTGCTTGACTGTTGATTTAAATGGTTGTTGATCTAGTTTGGTTTTCAGGTTGTAGTTAGTTTTTTTATATACTCAGGTTTACTGATGAACGAATGAAAACAGGCAAGTGATATATATAAAAGATAGAGATCAAGTTGATGAATATACAGGTACAAGATTTTTTTGTACTGTGTTTGATTTTTTTTCATTTTTGACCAGAGATTTTTCTTCAAATGGTGGCTGAAATGATGCTTGGATGTGCTTGCATTAATTAACTTGGCTTGTTATATAAGTTTTATAAGCTTAGGCTTATCTCTTCTCTTTCTATTTTATTTTATTATGTTATGTTCAGCTTATATCCATTTGTTTTCTTCAGTCTTGTCCCTACCCAGCTTCATGTATTCCAAGTATATATATATATATTTCTAGAATTTACTTATGTGTTCATTGTATATGACTATAAATTTATTTGAGATATTATTTAACATCAATACTATTTATTACATTGTTAAAGTTTAACTATCAAAATTTAAGTTACCTATTTATTATTTATACTTGTGTAAATTAAATATATATTTATATATATTTTATATCCATATTTTGTTTTATTTCAGTTTTAAATTAATAAGCTTTATTTTACCCTAACCATATAATTGTTTATATATTGATTAAGATATGTACTTCAAAACATTATTGTGAATAAGCTAGATTAAATCTTGAATATTTTAAAACTCTTAATTTTTATATTTCCAGATCATAGTTATTTCCCAAGAATACATACATATATATACATACATCTGTTTTAATTTACGTTTTAATTATTTGGGCTAAATTCTCATTAAAATAATATTGCTAAATTTCCGGGTCGTCACATGATCCAGGTAGGCATATCATAAAAATTAAGGCTTATAATTTTGATCTCAATTATGATAAATGGGAAAACCAATCCGGATCTCCAAACATGTCAACTGATAAAATGACAGAGCAACAAAGTTATGAACGGTATAGAGTATATGTTCTTGGATCCGATCTCAAATGGGACAAGAATGAAGAAAAAGATTTCAAACTATATGCTAAAACTCAAGTCATGAAAATATATATCAGCAAAACTATAGAAGAATTCGGCTAACTATACAGAGATTTTGAGGTGTTCCATCCAAAACCGCATATAATAAATAATTTCAAAAGACTACTCAGTAAACAACACAACCAAGATAAAAAGTCAGTACAATCCACAAAAGAATAAAAGCAGAACAGCTAGCAAGATGTGACATATAATCTATCCATTGGAATAAAATATCTCATAAAGAAGACAGGCATGTGAATTATTGCCTTAGTGGACACTACTTTTTGTAGTGCTCCATTATTATTGACAAGATGTAAGGTTCAGTGCGTCCTGTATTTGTATTTTATCATAAAGTAAAGAATAGAAGTGTGTAGTAGATTGTGAGCTGTCGGTCTGTTTGGACAGCTGTATGTTATTTCAACTGGTTATTCTGCCCCATATATTGGATAGAAGAGTGTCTTTGTAATCATCGAAAACTCTTGTATCAAAAAGTATTGTAATATTCCACTGCAACTCAAAGTTCTTGTACTTATTTTCATGGCGTTTGTTCTTAGTTCAATGATCTGCAACTAAACCTTTTGGGTCAAAGCTTAAGGAAGAAAAGATAAACTTTGCATGTATGTAAGATCTATCTAAACTTAGTTATTTACTTAAGTCTTATGGTATTTGTATTTAGATAATTTCTGTCTGAAACATTATGAATTTGACACCAAAAACTGAGACTATCCTTATATCTCTTAACCATTTAATCCAAAAGAGGTAAACTCGTTTAAGTCTGAAAAGTACCCGTCTAGGTAAAAGGTACCGTTATTGGAAAATATTAGGACGAGAGTGACAAGGTGAGGATTTTTGTAACAACCCTGAGATTGCAATTACCGAATAATAAATTAAAATTATGATTTTAAGTTGAAAAGGGAGCTAAACAAAAATTTTGGGAATTTAAATTTGCAATTGGTTTGCAAATTAAAGTATTTTAGGTTTAAAATGGGGAAATTAATATTTTTGGAATTTAATATTTAAAAGAGGAATTTTTAATGTGATAATGGGTTTAATTGGCTAATGAGACAATTATATGGTTTTAATTAAAATTAGGATGCCACTTAGGATTTTGTTCACATGATAACCTTAGGAAAATAAACTAAGTCCTAATGGGTTTTAAAACCTCTTACCATGACCCATTAACCAAACCACTCCTATATAATATCTCAAACCCCTCCCATAAACCCTAACCCTCCTCTTCATAATTTCCTAAATCTAGATCTAAACATAATTAATGGCCTTCCTTTAGAAGATCCATCTCCTTCTCTTCATAATTAAACTAGTTTAATCTTTGAAAGGTAATGCAATCTCCCCTATTCTCTAATCCTTCTTAATCCCTATTTACCTCTACCATCTTGTTGTAATCATTGTTTTGTTTTTTTGATTTTTGGGTCCTTGAAGCCTCTTCATCTTTTGCTTTGGGGTTGAGCATTTTGGCTTGCTTTGATTATTGCACACAAGCTATTTGATACATTGCTTCATTAAGGTAATTACTATCTATTAGTGATTATTGCTAGTTATATCTATTAGTGATTATTGCTAGTTAATTTTGGTGAAAATTTGATACCAAAACTTGAAAAAAAACACCTCAAATCATCAAAAATCACAAAAAACTGCTGGCTGGAATGTTTCAGCCTGAAAACAGGCTGAAACAGTGATCTGGGTGCACCAGGGCAGGCCTGGGCTGCACCCAGGCTGATGCACACCCCAGCCCACCTGGGCTGGGGCAGAACCACACCCCAGCCCACTTGGGCTGGGGCAGAAACCACCCAGCCCATCCCAGGCGGGCTGGGCCGAAACCCCCCAGCCCGGGCGGCTGGGGGCAGAACCCGACCCCAGCCCGCCTGGGCTGGGGCGCCCCTGCCCAGGCGGGCTGGGGCAGGAATCCGACTCCATCCCAGGCGGGCTGGGGCGCCCCAGCCCAGGCGGGCTGGGGCCGATCCGGACCCCAGCCCACATGGGCTGGGGCTTCCCCAGCCCAGGCGGGCTGAGGACCCTAAGACCCCAACGCGCGTGGGCTGGGGCCTTCCCCAGCCCAGGCGGGCTGGGGACCCAAAGGACCCCAGCCCGCGTGGGCTGGGGCCTCCCTAGCCCAGGCGGGCTGGGGCTTCCCCAGCCCATGCGGGCTGGGGACTAGATGCACCCAGCCCGCGTGGCCTGGATGGACCCCAGCCCAGGCGGGCTGGGCTGGGCTTGAATCAAAGAAAAAAAAATATCCTGTTTCTAGATTTTTTTTACCTCCACTTCGCGATGCCGTCACGATCGCATCCGAAGTCGGAATTCGACGTTTTTGGTCTCGTTGGAAAGGTGGAGTTTCGAACTCCATCTTTGAAAAGTTTGGGCAACATCGGAGTTCGTTTGTACTTTGAATTTGGTGTCGAAGTTGAACTCTGGTCGCTGTTGGTAAACAGTATGAATCTTTTCCTGGGTCCAACTTTGAGATGTCGCTGCCACTTCGTCTCAACTCGGAATCCAAAAATTATTTGTGCATCTTAAAGTAGGGATGTTGGACTACATGCCTGCAAATTTTCATGACATTTGGACACCGTTTGCTGGTCTAAATAAATTGCCGAACTTGGGTTTGCAGCTGTTTTTGAATGTTTACAAACACTTAGAATATTTTTCAGTGATTTTCTGGTTTTATTGATTTCTTTGAGATTTGTCTCTAGATTTCGTACACGTGTTTTATGAATCATTTTCAAAAGATTTTTCACTCCTAAATGGCTTTCGAAATTATTATATATAATATTATTTTTAATTATTAAATTAATTACTCCATAATAGGAGAGTTTTCAAAAGCCGTTTTAAAGTGATTTCAAAATCAATTACAAATCCGTTTCGCACCATTATTTTCTATAATAAAAATCTCACACTCACTTTTTAGCACGTCGAGCGAAGTGGAAAGGTGCTTAAACGGTTAGGAAATCTCCGGCTTATGGAACCGTGTGTATTTTCTTTCCGGTTAATCCCCGACCTATTCGATTGATCGTTTTGACCTCTGGGTCTAGTTTACCGATGATACGAGGTGGACTTTTTATTGTTTGGAGTGTGAGCTTGCTATTGGTTAGGAAACCGTTTAGTGCGAACGTGGGGTATGAGACTCATTGTTAACACTTTACGGGTTCCTCTCCAAGAAGTTAGTGACACATTAGCCTTTGGGCGGCCAGTACTGGACCTCTGGGTCACCACGCCTCTGGGCAACCGTCTCTGGACACCTTCTCTATGGAGCAGTTTATTTTTCAGCATGCCCCTCTGGGCCTTATCCTTCTGGGAAGGATCTTGCCGTCTCGCGCGTTCCGCATCTGTGCGAGTGATCGATCACAACTCTACAGTACTTGGCAACAACGACTCTGGTCGGTGCACGTGCAATATTGGTATTATTTGATGATTTTTATATCCATTCGAGTACCGCCACTCGGTGTTGGTTCTATGGAACCATACGATGTAAGTGCGATTACCTTATGGATTCACAGTGTCTTTGGACACTGCTTTTCAGTGTTGGATTTTCATTGATTTTTTAGTATATCCCCATTGCTCTTTGGAGCATCGATCTTTGCTTGGGCATTGATTACAGACTCTGGTCACTCTTGGGATTATTGCCTATGGGCATCTTTTTATAGCTTTGGCTACGCCGATGATATGAGGCAATTTTATTTATTCTACACTTTGGTGTTGATTTCACTTTGGAGATTTTTATTGTTTATTGATGATTAGGGATCGTCATTATATTCATGTGGTTCATAATATACTTCTCTTTGGATAAGTACTGTTTTATGTATGTACCGCATTATTATATATCTCAGTTATTACTGATTGTTTAGCTAGCCTGACCCGAGTGTTTTCGCTCGGGTCAGACCGAGTTGTTTCAGGTTAGGTCTCTGGACTTAGCTTCTGTGCTTCCGCTTTGGACTTATCTGCTATGCTTTTGAGATAGCTTATCTTAGTGTCCGCCTTATGTTATTATTCAGACTTTGATATGTACATATTTTTGACTCACATGTGTGAGCAGTGGCTTTGTACCCACTTATGATATTTGGATCTGTATTGACGATGTATTGTCCTGGGATTTTATATCTGTTATGTGATTCTGTTCTGTGATGTTTTATCATTTTATTACTATGCTTATTTTGATAGATCTTTAGCCATTTGTGATTTCGTTATAAGTATTTATTGAATATGTCGAACCACTTGAAAAAAAATACCACCCTTTCGACGTATTCAGTAGATAGTTATAGCTTGATTACAAATGGTCGCTTCCACTATACTCTATTCTCCGCTTTAACAGACAGTATTACTCCCGTAATACTCTTTGTTACAGTGGGTCTCAGAGTGGGGCGTTACAATTTTTTACTTGTTAAGAAAAAGGTTTCTGGTAATAATGAGTAATATTTTCAGGCATAATTTTATTTAATACAAATCACCATAAAATTGAGTAATAATTAATTTTTAGATAAGATTTTAATACTAAGAAGGCAAATCTAATTATTCCAAAAAGCTTTGATCCCTTTCTCACAACAGATCAAAAACAACCCTATATTTTCTCTAAAGTAGAAGTTTATAAAAATTGCAGAAGCATTCATAAAAATCCATTTCCCCTCAGAAAAGGACATGGAGATATTAGAACAATATTTAGAAGAAAATTTTCTTTCAAAACTATTCTATATAATGAAAAAACTAAATTTAAATGATAAACAAGAGTATGAATTAGCAACTATTTTTAAAAGCAAATATACAGAAGAATTAATAGACATGACAGATGATCCAGAAATAGATATTTATTATACTATAAGTAATATAAACAGAACTATGGTACTAAATAATTCAAAACAAACAAAACTTATCAACAATAGAACTTTCGAAAAATTCTGTGAAGAATTCAGAAAAATACTCAAGAGACAAATAGAAGATATAGATAATCAAGAAAGTTTATATTATTCTGATAATGATTATAAAATAGATCTTTACCATGACTGGTGAAACAAAACAAGAACAGAAAAACTATAGAATGTTAAGTAAAAAATTAGAAGACTCTGAAATAATAAATAAAATAAAAATAATTAGGTTCCTAATTCCATACTTAGACATTCATTTAGTGCACCCTTGGGTTAAAAACCTTCAAGATACCACTAAAATAGTTCTAATACAGAAACACTTTAGCAAAATTTACACTGTAGTAGTATTAGCTTCTATTTTTTATATAACCTTATACCATTTCTTTACAAAAGGTTCGAATATTTAAACCTAGAAATAAATAATCCAGTCAAAAGACTTATATCATTAGATAACCAAAAACACAACTGTTATATAACGAGTAATAATTCCTTTTTACATGAATTACATTCTGAATCCAAACAATTAAATAGTATAACTGATCTAATCATAGAATTAGGAGATTCCCTCCAACGGTATAATGAAAATTTTTATAAATTAATTAACCATATTTCTAAAAGTATGGATAATAGAAATAAAAAATTACAACAAATACAAGATAATCAAAACTACATAAAGACATCTTTACTACAAATAGACGAATTTGACATTACTATAAGAAAATTAACCAAGAAATTTAAGGCATTAAATCTTAAAAACTTTCCTAATAAACAAGATATAATTTCTTTAAGACAAATGATTGAAGAAAATAAGCCCAAAGAAATAGAAATACAAATCTAAAGACTTAATATTACAAACCAAAAATCAAGCTGAAATAAACAAAAATTACTTTGAAACCCAAATAAATAAGATTGAAGAAATGCTATAAGAAATCAAGTACACACAATTAAATTAAGATGGGATATGATAATAAGTATTATTTAGAAGCCACTAATCATGTTAATATGATGTTTAGACAAAACGATACATTAACAGCAGGATATAATAAAGACATTTACCAAAGTAAGGGAGATAATGCAATATGTTTAATGTGCAATACCATTATTGCAATGTTAAATCAGATACATGATAGAATAGATTTAGTGGATAAGGAGATTATTAGTTTAAGAAAGCAAATGAATAATTTAGATAAAACAACACAAGAAAAGGATCATGATATAAGTCAACTAGTAGACAAATTATCAAATTTAAATCTAGGACCAATAGATCAAATCAGTAAAACGACTAAGATAAGTTTTTTAACATTTAAAAGACTGAACAACATATGATGCATAGAAGAACCTTTACAGGAGCATCTCGAAC
This sequence comes from Allium fistulosum, assembly GCA_030737815.1. Taxonomy (NCBI): domain Eukaryota; kingdom Viridiplantae; phylum Streptophyta; class Magnoliopsida; order Asparagales; family Amaryllidaceae; genus Allium; species Allium fistulosum. The sequence goes on from CM060901.1 coordinate 1,263,063,324, forward strand.
CATAATGGATAGACCTATAGAATGCAATAGTTTAGCTTCAAACACATGGATAGACAATATGTTAAGAAGATCTGTAAACTCACAATCTCTGCTAGAAGAAATAATAAATATAGATAATGATTTAGAGGTATTTTCAAATAACCAACTAAATACTTTGAATCCTAGAGAACTATATAGGACAAGTATGTTTACAATAAATATTGGGATATATAGACACCACAGAGAAGAAATCCTTTCTATCTCTGATGGAAATCAACAAACTATTAATCTAATTTCAACAGAAGCCATTAGACAACTAAAATTGCAAAATTATAAATTAATCCATCTAGGACTAATTGTCATAGGAATAAGAGGATTAGTAAGGCAGAAAATAGAAGCTAAATTATTAATTGTCCTAATTGATGGTAGACACCAAGAACTAGATAAAGCTATATTTGGAACTATAGAAGTAGATATGAACAATAATATAGGCATCGTCTATATTTCACCTAATTTCACAATGACCTTACAAGATTTCTACAAACACATAAAAATAGTTATCCAAACCAAAGGATTTGAAAATTTTAATGGGAAAAATATTCTACTAGATATTACATTTTTAGGAAATGTATGAAAAAATATACACCTAAAATAAAAATAAAATTAGATGAAGTAATAAAAACATTAACTTCAATAGGAATAACATTCCTAAAACCAATGGAAATAGACTCTTCTATATTAGGAGGACATGAATTGACAATCCAAAATACTAGTGAAAATAAAAATACATTAAAACCAAATGATGTAGTAACATATACAAATCCTAATGGATCCATATCTTTAAGATTCAAAAATTATGGACCATCTAACCAACAAGAAATAGAAACTGATAACGAATCACATTCAGAATTACAAAGAAATTTGTAAATGGACAAAATAATATATCCAAAAGAACTTGGAATGGTACTAGAACCTTATGAGTTGTTTGAACTAGAGCAACAACTCAGACAAAAGAACCAAATAGGTAATAGCACTTTTATATATGTTGACGACGAAAATAATATAAGAATAAAAACCATACCTACACTAGAAACATTCTTAGAAAATTCAAATGAACTAATAGTTAGTACAAACAAAAGTAATAACGACTATTTAGAAGGAGAATTGGTCGGTGAATATACAGAACAAATAGACCTAAAGGAAGGGAAAGGAGAAAGCCAATCTGCTGTAACTTATCCTACTAAAGATCCGGAAGAAATGACTTATGGACTAGGTCACCCTCCTAGGGCTATAGTAAATCCTTACACAAATGAAGATAGGAATTTAAGGACAATAGGCAAGAGACTACCAAAAGAAATAACCTTTTCTGGAACAAATTCTGTAATCCTAAATGTTATAGAATGTCATCCACAACTATTAGATACTTATTTGGAACATGGACTGCTGCAATAGCTAGAGACTATTCAGCTAAACATCCAAATATAAACTCAGGAGAAGAGATGATAAGAATAGCAGAAAATTATTTAGGTGATGTTGCTAAAGGAATGTGGGAAGCCTATAAATCCAACTTTCCTAATGAGGTAGCCTCTTTAGTAGCACAAGGAGGAAATATTTATAATTTTGCCTACCTAATACATCGAATAATAACAGGAAGAGAAGTCAACACAGGATTAACCTTAAGACAACAAGAAGCTATGCGCGATTTAGAACAAATACAGTTTCTAGACTTAAAACATATAATAAATTTCCTAAACGAATTTTTATATTATGCGACAACTGTTATCTCGCCTTTTGGCAAGGCTAGGACACCAAGGAACCGACTAGAGAACAAGGATAGCTCGCCATGGATATCACTGAATTTTGTCCGAGCCCAGAACAAGCTACAATTGATAGGACATGACAAGAAAGATTATGGAGATCAGCGCCTCAAATTTCAAGTCAATCCGGACTCGTACGCTCAAGTTATGATCGGGTCAAATTGAAGGGAAAAGCCCGGATTTCGTATCCATCGCTATGGCTATAGTTCGGATCGATCACGTTTGTATCGATGAGGAGCAGTCATGTTCGAATCCATCGAGTTCGTGTCGATAGACTTCATATCCCTCAGCAGATGAAGCGCTCCGCATCCACCAGATCATTTTTATTCGTATCCATCAGAGAAGGGTTCGTTCGACTCCATCGGCAAGGCCTTGTTCGAATCCATCAGTGATGCCTCATTCGGGTCCATCAAGCCAGCAAGCCAAGGTGGCGTGTCATCCCTCGATGCGGATGCGCCAAGATATATGGAGTTGACGCGGTCAACTCGGAGTAAAGACCGGATCGAGACGAAGTATGCGCTCCACGTCTTCCCAAAGGCGCGTGACACCATCGATTCAAAGCCATCAATTCGAGAAGATGGATTCAAACCAAACATCCCAGCAAAGAACATCGCTTCGTATCGACAATATCTTTCAATCCGCTGATCCAAATGCTATGAAATTTTCACTGGAGGTCGCACACATACTGAGGAACGTCTCCACCAAATTTCAGCTCATTTGGACATCATCTTGATCGATACGAAATGGGTTCATATCGATCACAGATCGAGGCCAAATTCTCTGAAAACGGTCGAATGGGTCCCCTCACGTGCCAGACCAAGTCTCCCGGAGTTTGAGCGAAGAGCCTCCTAAGCCTATAAATAGAGCCCCAGAATCAATAGAAAAAGGGGCTTTTTTCTCTGAAGCGTCCAGACTCTGCCAGATTGAGATTTGCATCCTACTTTTGCTGTCAATTTCGATTTCTAATCTATAATCCGCTGTTCATTGCTGTAACCGCTTGTAACCATTGAAAGAGAATCAATAAAATCATCAAAACTTCATAGTGGACGTAGGCTATACGCCGAACCACTCTAAATTGCTTGTCTGTGCATTTTACATTTCTGTTTGTTGGAGTTTTTATTAGATAACCTCTGTTTTACATTTATAATCTTCACTTTATCTCTTCAAATAACTCCCGAAGAGTGTTGTGCCCATTTTTGGTACAAACAACAACCTCAGGAAATTATTATTCTAAAGAAGTAGGAGATAGATTGTTTTCCAAATTGCCAGGAGACTTAGGAAAAGAAATTCATAAATCATGGAATGAACTGTATCCAAATATTCCAAAAACCTATGATAAGATTGGAATAAGAATATCACATATTATTTCTGAATTAAAAAAGAAATGTACTTACATACAAATCCAAAGGGAACTAAAACAGAAAAACTATGGCTTTTGCTCCCAAATATATACTCCACAACAATACGGCTCTAAAAATCCTAATATAAGGAAACCTAACCCAAAGAAACAATATACTAAAAAATATTACTTAAGAAAATCAACAACCAAGAAACCATACTTAAACAAAATAAGACATGTAAGAAAATATAATCCTAGAAAAACATATACAAATACTATTACATGTTTTGCATGTAATGAAAAAGGTCATCTCTCTTCCGCTTGCCCAAAAAGACATAATCTATTTACTAAAGAATCAAATCTAGTTGATTTAGTAAAAGAAGATCTAATAGAAATAACTTCAGATGTTTCTGAAACATCTACAATATATTCTATAATATCTTTAGAAGGACTAGAAGAACGAAATTTACCATCTAATTCAGATCATTCTCTAACAAAAGAATTAACAAAAAACCAAAAATAACCAAATCAATTATTTAGATCAACTATTGAACCTAGTAAACAAGGATGATTGCGAACATGAATTTAAATATAAAATGGAAAATGACACCACAAAATGTTATTTTTGCCCTTGGTATCCTGCATTTGATAAAAGATTTAAATGTAAAATATGCACCATAGAAATATGTTATGTCTGTGTAGAAAAAAAGTTCAGATTAAAAATACCAAATAAAAGGAAAATACAATTTACAGATAAAAATAAGATTAATGAAGACAGAATAAAAATCTTAGAAGAACGAATTAATAATTTTGAGCTAGAACTAGATGAAATTAAGATAACTATACAAAAAATGGAACAAATAAGAAAAGGAAAAGAAATAATAGATACAAATAATATTTTTCCTGAAAATAATATTGATAATAATTTAAATAGTATGGATAAGCCTATAAATATACCTTTAATATGTAATACTGAAAATTTAAGAGAACAAAGAATATTAACCTTATTGAACATAAAAGGTATAGAAATACAATTACTAGCCTTTATAGATATAGGAGCTACAAGTTCTACGATAAATTCAAGAATAATACCACATTATTTAGTATCTAAAGCAGATAAACCAAAACAAAGTATACAGTTTGATGGTAAAACTAACATAATAAGAGATGTTGTAAAGAATATACAAATAAGATTCAATACTACTTGTAATGAATGGTCACAATATTATCCCATGAAACAACTATGGGTGACCGAATTAAATTTAGGAAATATAAGTTTAATATTAGGATTAGATTTTTTATTAAGTGATAATGGATAATTTTCCTTTAATTAAGACTATTTACAAATATCTAAAAAACCTACATTAACTCCTATTTTATCATAATATACACATAAGAGAAATGATGAGATAAAAACACACAACAGAAAGAAGACCATGTACTTGTGAAACACCAGGTCAATGTAAAAAACAAAAAGAATTAATACAAGAAAACTTCTGCCCTCTAGAAGAAATGGATGAGAACGAAATTTCAAAAATAGAAATTGAAACAGGATTAGAATTAGTAAACCCTAACAAATTAAGTAAAATTTTAATAGATACAAATGAGATTGATCAAATAATCAGTAAACTAGAAAAGCTAGAAATAATAGGAAAGAAACCCTCTAAAATATTGGGAAAAAGATTCGATTTATTTTAAACTTGACATAATAAATCCAGATATAACAATAAAAACAAAATCACCAAAGTATGATAATTGAATGATCGAAAAATTTAAAATGCACATAGAAATCCTTGATAAATTAGGAATTATAAGAGAAACAGACTCTAGACATAGAACATCTGCCTTTATTGTACAAAAAGAATCTGTAACAACCCGCATATTTATCAATTTTATATTTAAATATTTTATTTAAATATTTTATCGTTAATCGGATTTTGGTCCGAAAAGCTACTTTTTGCATACGGTCAAATTAGAACTCGAGACCACTTCCATTGAGTTCAAAATGACGTTTGCGATCTTTTTGAATGTAAACTTCGATATGTTTGGAGATAGTGGAATTTTCATCACTTTTTGCTTTGGGCTTTTGGTTTGGGCTGAAACTCTTCTAACTCAGCCCAACACCCTCCTTCTCTTCATACTTCATTTCTAATTTCTTAAACTTTGAAGCTTTATCAAAAATGGTGGAGGGAATGGGAAATTAAAACTCCAAAGTCTTCTTCTTCATTGCTAATCCAACATCTACTCCAAATTCAAGTGAAGAACATAGATTCAAGCTTGTTGTGATTCTTGTTTTGCTCTCAAGCCTCATCTTCATCAATTTCCATGAAAAGGTGAGATTTTTATCTCACATCTTGCCTATAATCGTCATTGGACTGTTGGGAATGATTCCCCATCACTTTAGCATGTATGTTTGCATTGGATTTGGATTGGATTGGCGAAGAACTCCGAGTTTTAGGGATTTTGGTGAATTCCTGGGTTTAGGTCGCACTGTCTCGAAGTCTCGGCCTGCAGATTTTCATTCGCCCTTAGGTCGTTCGGAGTTAGATCGCTCCCACTGTTGGAAACGGCACCTCGGTGTTAGGTCGCGTGGCTTTAGGTCGCTAGGTCGTTGGGAATTAACTCGACCGACCTTGCCTGCTCGTTAGGTCGCGTGGTTTTAGGTCGCTAGGTCGTTGGGAATTAACTCATCCGGCCTTGCCTGCTCGTTAGGTCGTTCGCTATGCTAGGTCGCGTACCCAGTTAGGTCGCGCATATTTTAGGTCGCGTACCCAGTTAGGTCGCGCCCACTTTAGGTCGCGTACCCAGTTAGGTCGCGCATTTCCTTTAGGTCGCTCGACCTCACCACCTTAGGTCGCTTGAACCTTAGGTCGCATCTCCTATAGGTTGCTAGTCCTATTGTCTTGATAAGTCGCTCGGCCACACTGAGTCGCTTGGGTTGATAGGTCGCTCAGCCTCCATCTCTTAGGTCGCGAGCTTAGGTCGCTCACCTCCCTAAGTCGCAACCCATTAGGTCGTTTGACCTGCTCTTCCTTAGGTCGCTTGGCCTTGTTTTCCTTAGGTCGTTGGACCTTAATTTCTTTAGGTCGGATGACCCCTTAAATTGCTCGACCACTTGGTCGTAGCACGTTAGGTCGCATGGCTTTGTTAAGACGTTAGGTCGCTCGCCTTTTTACACTTAGGTCGTTTGACCTGTATTTCACTAGGTTGCTCGACCTGTTCTTCTGCTAGGTCGCACGGCATTCTACCCTTAGGTCGTTCGACCTATTTGACTTAAAGTCGTTGCACTTTAATTCGACCACGTTAGGTCGCAAGTATATTTCTACTATGATGGTTTTGGAACTGATTTCCTTGGATGTTTCTCACGTCTTCGAATGTGAAATTTTGTGATGTGATTTGTTTCAACAATCGTTTTGTGACTTGTCACTTTAAAAATGTGAAGGCTTCAATACTAGTAGTGAATATCAAAACTCTTTCATCAAAGCGATTTCAACACTATTTTACTACAAAGCTCTTTTTCTCAAACCATTTTCCAATCTACTAGTATATACAAGCCTTTGCCTTACTCGGATGAGAAATCTAATTCAACGGCTTAGTAAAACGAGTGGTATGAAACGCTTGCGTTCACTTTGTCGGTTAATTCTTGGACTTGTTCGATTGAACCTTTTGTGACAATTTTCTAGTGAAGATTCACAGTTTGTTCGTAAATATTTAAGTTAAGCAAGTGGTTATGGGACATGAAGCTAAACTCATATATTTACTAGCTTGGTGTGATTGACACTTCTTGATGATCATGACGATCATTTTTGCGATTTGATTTAGACTAGCAATTGTGCGATGTCTCTTCGTCTACGAGGGAGACTAAACCCCGTTTGTGTGATGTTTCACCATTACATATGTGGGGTAGTGCCCCACGGTCTTCGGGCCATTCTTGTGGAGCTTCAGCTCAAATATTAATGGTTAGCTACCATGAGATAGTGTCTCGTCTTGTGGTACACGTGTTGGTGAGTTTTCATACTCCCGTTTTGTGATAGGCCTCCCCCTTCTTGTGATTTCTGGATTTCTTGTGATGATTTCTGGAATTTTGTGCTTCACCAATTTTCGTGATTTCAATCGATAAGTTTTATCAATTTTTGTGCATTGGTGAATTTGTGTGTCATTGACTTGTTATGAATACAAGTTTAGGGTATGATACCCTATTTTATCTTTGAGAAGATTCTTGTGATATTGATTAATCTATTGTTGATTTTCAATTACATACTTATAGTAGTATGCCACTATGGTTGTTACATGTTCATGCCATGTCTTTTATTTTATACCATATCATCTGATATTTATAGCTAGACTGATTCGTTTATTATTTTCTTATAAATAATACTCGGGTCAGACCGAGATGTTACAGGTGCTTCTGCTTGACTTCTCTTCTGGATTATTCTGATTTTTGGCTAACTACTTAGATTAGTAGTTTTTGGATGTACACATTTGAGGTATAGACTCTATGTTGTGTACTTATTCTTTTGTATAGCACGTGTTCCTATTCTTTTGTATTATCGTGGATCTTTCAGACCACTACTCTGATATAACTTTCATGTGTTATATATATATTCATATCTTTTTCCGCCTTTGTGATATGGATGTCTGTGACTGATTTATGTTATGTTTATTTCTATGCTTGTTTCCGAAGATTATATATAGCCACTATGTGATAGCTTTGAGTCTGTATCGGTATGTCGGATTTCCTCCTTAAAATGAAGTACATGCTATTCTATCTGACACATCGGTGCTCGCACAAAGAAGTTACATGGATGGTCGCTCCTCAACAGCCTTATTCTCCGTGCTAGTTGACAGCATTACACCGTAGTGTTCTTGGCTAGCGTGGGTATAGAGGTGGGGCGTCACAGCTTGGTATCAGAGCCAAACTTCGGAACAATGTAGAATAACTTAACAAGGATCATTGTCCTAAGTCCAACTTAGGAGTCGTGCCTTAGGATTTAATTCGAGTCTTCGTACCGACTTATCATATTTTCTTCTACGTATCCTTGTTTTGTCTATCAAGATTTGCTTGATATTTAATTGGAGAATAACTTTTCTTCTTTTTCTCTTCCTCAAAGAAGAGAATGTCTAGACCAGGTCGTCCTAGAGCCGGACCATCTACTGTCACTCCCCAGGATGGAGTTTTTATGACTGCTCAATAGCTTCTTGATTTAGTAAAGAATGCTCAGGTAGCCGGTCTTAATCAAGAGCCTACTCATCCTAAGTCTGGATTTGCACGTTTGTGCAATGATTATACTAACTTGGGTGGGAAACCATTCAAGGGTTCCAAAACTATTATTGAAGTCCAGGCTTGGTTAAGAACATGCGATCGAATCTTTTCTTGCATGAATCTTATCGATCTTCACCGTGTTCAGGTGGCTTCTAGTATGCTCCAAGAGAGAGCATTGGATTGGTACGAACTTCTTGTTTCTGAAATTAATGAAGCAGATCTCACCTGGGAGCAATTCCGGGAACGCTTCGAATTAAAATTCGTACCAGAAGCAGAGAAAGTGACATTGGCTCGTCGTTTTATAGACCTTGTCCAAGGTGAATCCTCTGTGACAGATTATGTCGCATCCTTCGAGTCACTGTCCAAATATAGGGTTGAATACATCAACACCCCATTAAAGAAGAACCAGAGATTCATCTATGGCTTAAACAAGAATCTGAAGAAGCCATTACTTCTAAAGTTAGAAGTTTCTTTCGACCAACTCATTGATATCGCTCTTCGTCTTGAAGAGGCTGATAAGGACAGTGATGTTGAAGTGGTGGCTTCCAAACCAAACTTCAATAAGAAGAAGAGACCAAACAAATTCAAAGGTCCTTATCCCAACAAAAAGGGGAAACCTGCACCTCCGGCAGCAAAGACTTCTACCCCTAGTAGCGGGCAATGCTATAACTGTGGTTCTAAGGACCATTTTACGAACAAGTGTTCTAAGCCCCATTCTTGTCGCTATTGTAAAAGCCCGGATCATTATATACATTTATGCCCCAGACTTCAGGGCAAGAAGGAGGGAAAGCTTAATGTAGCTCAAGCCCCTAGCAACGCATCTCGCGGTCAAGGTATGTCTCATTCTGTCCTTGATGGCATTATTATATTTCATGATCAACCTATTAGAGTTCTCTTTGACACGGGTGCATCCCATTCTTTTATATCAAAGGAACTAGTCGATACTTTTTCCTTAAGTGTTGTTGCTTTAATGACTTCTTTAAGAATTGCGAATCCAGTTGGTGGATCCGCAACTCTTAGTCTGCTTTGTAAAGATGTTGTGATTATTTTGTGTGATTTTTCTTTCCTAGCCGATTTGCATGTCATGCGTTACTTAGGCTTTGGAATGATTTTCGGTATGGATTGGCTTAACAGTTATGAAGCTCATATCCTCTGTCCTAAGCGGACTATTTATCTCCGACATCCGCAATCTGTTAATCAGATTTCTATTATTCTTAAAGATTCGGATTCCTCTTTGGTTACATCTTTATATTCTTTAAATCCTCGTGATGATGACAATGATGATGAGGAGGATGTCATTTCTCTTATTCGCGTCGTTCGTGAATTTTCCGGCATATTCGAGACCGTCTTAGGATTACCACCTAAGCGAGCAATTGAGTTCAAAATTAATCTTATACCTGGAGCTCAACCTATTACCCGACCTCCTTATCGCATGTCCAATAAGGAGAATGAAGAGATGCGCAAATAACTATCCGAGTTGGAGACGAAGCAACTTATTCGCTCTAGTTCCTCGCCTTGGGGAGCTTCAGCTATTTTCGTAAATAAGTCTGATGGTACACTTAGGCTTTGCGTCGACTATCGCAAGCTTAATGATCTAACTATTAAGAATAAATATCCTTTACCTCGGATTGATGATCTGTTTGATCAACTTAGTGGTGCTAGAGTCTTTTCACAATTGGACTTGGCTACCGGTTTTCATCAGCTTCGTATTGCAGAGGATAGTATTCCTTTGACTTCGTTCCGTACTCGTTATGGATCTTATGAATGGCTAGTTATGCCATTCGGTTTAACGAATGCTCCGGCTTATTTCGTTGACCTTATGAATCGAGTTTTCAAAGATTTCCTCGATCGGTTTGTTCTCATCTTTATTGATGATATTCTTGTGTATTCTAAAACCGAGGAGGAACATGAAAAGCATCTTCGGATTGTATTGGAAACTCTTAGGAGTAATCAATTAAAAGAAAAAAATTCTAAATGCCACTTTTGGCAATCTAGTGTGAAGTTTCTCGATCATATTATTTCCGAATCCGGAATATCAGTGGATCCTTCAAAGATCGAAGCGATTCAAAATTGGAAAAGACCGGAGAGCGTGACTGAAATCCGTAGCTTTCTTGGATTGGCGGGTTATTACCGCCGTTTCATAAAAGACTTTTCTAAGATTGTCGTGCCTCTTACTGGCTTAACGAAGAAAGGTGTTAAATACATTTGGTCGGACAAATGTGAATCCTCTTTTCAGAAATTAAAAGAACTCCTTTCTGATGCTCCTATTCTTATTATTCCCGAAGGGAATCAAGATTTTGTCGTTTATACCGATGCTAGTCGCGTTGGTTTGGGTGCCGTTCTTATGCAAAAAGAACGTGTTATTGCTTATGCTTCTAGGAAATTGAAGCCGGCTGAGACTAGATATGCCACACATGATTTAGAACTCGCGGCTATCGTTTTCTCCCTTCGAATTTGGCGACATTATCTTTTGGGAGAGAAATTTATACTTTACACTGATCATAAGTCTTTGAAATATTTATTTTCTCAAAAGGAACTTAATTTGCATCAACAGCGTTGGCTCGAGTTCCTTGCCTCTTATGATCTTGATATCCTTTATACTCCCGGAAAGGGAAATCGAGTTGCCGATGCTCTTAGTCGCAAGCAACACGCGGTTGTTTCTATGATGATATCCGAATGGAAGGATCTCGAGGTTTTATCCACTTGTGAAATTCGAGATCGTGTCTCCGATTTATGTTCATCTCTTGTTTTATGTAGCCTTGAGGCTCGTCCTTCTCTTTTAGACCGCATTCTTGAAGCTCAACAGCTAGATCCTGAATTGGCTTTGCTTAGCCAAAATCTTAAGGATAAAACCGATATTGAAGGTTTGAAAGACTTTGATATTGATTTGCGTGGCGGCATTCGAAAATTTGGTAGACTTATCTTACCAAATACTAGAGATCTTCGTAAAGATATTTTAGAAGATTCTCATCGTTCCAAATTTTCCATTCATCCCGGTAGTAGTAAAATATACGCGGATATGAAACAACTTTATTACTGGGAGGGAATGAAATCTGATGTTGCTAACTTTGTTAAGTGTTGCATGACTTGCCAACTTGTCAAGGCTGAACATCAAAGGCCTGGTGGGTTATTGCAACCATTGGAAATTCCAGTTTGGAAGTGGGATCAAATTTCCTTGGATTTTATTGATGGCCTTCCCCGTTCTCGTTCGGGTCATGATAGTTTATGGGTGATCGTTGACAGACTTACTAAATCAGCCCATTTTATTCCTGTTCGGTCGAACCGAACCGTTCCTTTTCTGGCCAAACTCTTCATTAAAGAATTTGTTAAATTGCATGGAGTTCCAACTTCTATCGTTAGTGATCGTGATCCATTATTTACTAGTGGATTCTGGATGAGTCTTTAAAAAGCTTTGGGAACGAAGCTAAATTTTAGCACCGCTTATCACCCCCAGTCCGATGGAAAAACTGAGCGTGTGAATCAAACTCGTGAAGATCTTCTTCGTGCTTGTGTTCTTGACTTTGGTGGAAGTTGGGAAGATCATACTTCGCTTGTTGAATTTTCCTATAATAACAGCTTCCAATCTAGTATTGGTATGGCTCCTTTCGAGGCACTCTATGGAAGGCCATGCCGATCTCCTTCTTGTTGGCTTGAGGCCGGTGAGAAGCTGGTTTTAGGTCCAGATTTTATTCGAGATTCCACAGAAAAGATTGATCTTATTCATCATAGGATGAAAGAAGCCCAGAGTAGACAAAAATCCTATGCCGATAACCGAAGAAGAAAATTAGAATTTTCTATAGGAGATCTTGTATTTATTCGTGTTTCACCTATGAAGGGTGTTGTACGTTTCAGTTGATCGGGAAAGTTAGCGCCTCGATATATTGGGCCGTTTCCTATCACCGAACGTATTGGTTCCATGGCTTATCGCCTTTTATTACTGGCTCAATTTTCTGCTATGCATGACGTTTTTCACATTTCTCAATTACGGAAGTGCCTTCGGGATTCCGATTCTATTCTTGAGCCCGGTGTTGTGGAGGAGATTGAAGTTTCGCCTAATTTAACTTATGAGCAGCATCCTATTGTAATTATTGCTTCGGAGATCAAACGACTTCGAAATAAAGATGTTCCGCTTGTTAAAGTTCAATGGCCCTCAAATCCTAAGGATTGCTCTTGGGAGTCTAGAGAATTCATCGAGCGTACACATCCGGAATTACTTTCTCATGCTCTTTGAGGTAAACTTCTTATTTCCAATTTCTTTTGTGTTAAGATGCTTTTATGGATGTTACTTTTTATTTCCATCTTATATATTGCGAGGACGCAATTTCTTTAAGGAGGGGAGTCTGTAACAACCCGCATATTTATCAATTTTATATTTAAATATTTTATTTAAATATTTTATCGTTAATCGGATTTTGGTCCGAAAAGCTACTTTTTGCATACGGTCAAATTAGGACTCGAGACCACTTCCATTGAGTTCAAAATGACGTTTGCGATCTTTTTGAGTGTAAACTTCGATATGTTTGGAGATAGTGGAATTTTCATCACTTTTTGCTTTGGGCATTTGGTTTGGGCTGAACCTCTTCTAACTCAGCCCAACACCCTCCTTCTCTTCATACTTCATTTCTAATTTCTTAAACTTTGAAGCTTTATCAAAAATGGTGGAGGGAATGGGAAATTAAAACTCCAAAGTCTTCTTCTTCATTGCTAATCCAACATCTACTCCAAATTCAAGTGAAGAACATAGATTCAAGCTTGTTGTGATTCTTGTTTTGCTCTCAAGCCTCATCTTTATCAATTTCCATGAAAAGGTGAGATTTTTATCTCACATCTTGCCTATAATCGTCATTGGACTGTTGGGAATGATTCCCCATTACTTTAGCATGTATGTTTGCATTGGATTTGGATTGGATTGGCAAAGAACTCCGATTTTTAGGGATTTTGGTGAATTCCTGGGTTTAGGTCGCACTGTCTCGATGTCTCGGCCTGCAGATTTTCATTCGCCCTTAGGTCGTTCGGAGTTAGATCGCTCCCTCTGTTGGAAACGGCACCTCGATGTTAGGTCGCGTGGCTTTAGGTTGCTAGGTCGTTGGGAATTAACTCGGCCGGCCTTGCCTGCTCGTTAGGTCGTGTGGCTTTAGGTCGCTGGGTCGTTGGGAATTAACTCGTCCGGCCTTGCCTGCTCGTTAGGTCGTTCGCTATGCTAGGTCGCGTACCCAGTTAGGTCGCGCACATTTTAGGTCGCGTACCCAGTTAGGCCGCGCCCACTTTAGGTCGCGTACCCAATTAGGTCACGCACTTCCTTTAGGTCGCTCGACCTCACCACCTTAGGTCGCTTGAACCTTAGGTCGCATCTCCTATAGGTCGCTAGTCCTATTGCCTTGATAAGTCGCTAGGCCACACTGAGTCGCTTGGGTTGATAGGTCGCTCAGCCTCCACCCCTTAGGTCGCGATCTTAGGTCGCTCACCCCCCTAAGTCGCAACCCATTAGGTCGTTTGACCTGCTCTTCCTTAGGTCGCTTGGCCTTGTTTTCCTTAGGTCGTTAGACCTTAATTTCTTTAGGTCGCATGACCCCTTAAATTGCTCGACCACTTGGTCGTAGCACGTTAGGTCGCATGGCTTTGTTAAGACGTTAGGTCGCTCGCCTTTTTACACTTAGGTCGTTTGACCTGTATTTCACTAGGTTGCTCGACCTGTTCTTCTGCTAGGTCGCACGGCATTCTACCCTTAGGTCGTTCGACCTATTTGACTTAAAGTCGTTGCACTTTAATTCGACCACGTTAGGTCGCAAGTATATTTCTACTATGATGGTTTTGGAACTGATTTCCTTGGTTTTTCTCACGTCTTCGAATGTGAAATTTTGTGATGCGATTTGTTTCAACAATCATTTTGTGACTTATCACTTTAAAAATGTGAAGGCTTCAATACTAGTAGTGAATATCAAAACTCTTTCATCAAAGCGATTTCAACACTATTTTACTACAAAGCTCTTTTTCTCAAACCGTTTTCCAATCTACTAGTATATACAAGCCTTTACCTCACTCGGATGAGAAATCTAATTAAACGGCTTAGTAAAACGAGTGGTATGAAACGCTTGCGTTCACTTCGTCGGTTAATTCTTGGACTTGTTCGATTGAACCTTTTGTGACAATTTTCTAGTGAAGATTCACAGTTTGTTCGTAAATATTTAAGTTAAGCAAGTGGTTATGGGACATGAAGCTAAACTCATATATTTACTAGCTTGGTGTGATTGACACTTCTTGATGATCATGACGATCATTTTTGTGATTTGATTTAGACTAGCAATTGTGCGATGTCTCTTCGTCTACGAGGGAGACTAAACCCCGTTTGTGTGATGTTTCACCATCACATATGTGTGGTAGCGCCCCACGGTCTTCGGGCCATTCCTGTGGAGCTTCTGCTCAAATATTAATGGTTAGCTACCATGAGATAGCGTCTCGTCTTGTGTTACACGTGTTGGTGAGTTTTCATCACTTATAGTAGTATGCCACTATGGTTGTTACATGTTCATGCCATGTCTTTTATTTTATACCATATCATCTGATATTTATAGCTAGACTGATTCGTTTATTATTTTCTTATAAATAATACTCGGGTCAGACCGAGATGTTACAGGTGCTTCTGCTTGACTTCTCTTCTGGATTATTCTGATTTTTGGCTAACTACTTAGATTAGTAGTTTTTGGATGTACACATTTGAGGTATAGACTCTATGTTGTGTACTTATTCTTTTGTATAGCACGTGTTCCTATTCTTTTGTATTATCGTGGATCTTTCAGACCACTACTCTGATATAACTTTCATGTGTTATATATATATTCATATCTTTTTCCGCCTTTGTGATATGGATGTCTGTGACTGATTTATGTTATGTTTATTTCTATGCTTGTTTCCGAAGATTATATATAGCCACTATGTGATAGCTTTGAGTCTGTATCGGTATGTCGGATTTCCTCCTTAAAATGAAGTACATGCTATTCTATTTGACATATCGGTGCTCGCACAAAGAAGTTACATGGATGGTCGCTCCTCAATAGCCTTATTCTCCGTGCTAGTTGACAGCATCACACTGTAGTGTTCTTGGCTAGCGTGGGAATAGAGGTGGGGCGTCACAGAATTCGAGAGGAAAAGAGGACAATCTAGAATGGTAATGGATTATACCAGACTAAATGATAACACTAATGTAGATGGATATTGTATTCCTGATAAAGAAATATTAATTAATAAAATACAAAATAACTATTGGTTTTCTAAATTTGATTTAAAATCTGGTTTTTGGAAAGTAAAAATGCACCCAGAATCTATACCTTGGACTGCATTCACATGTAGTGAAGGACATTTTGAATGGCTAGTTATGCCATTTGGATTGAAAAATGCGCCACAGATATTTCAAAGAAAAATGGATATTATATTTAAACATTGTAGTAAATTTACTTTTGTCTATATAGATGATATACTTGTTTTCTCCAAAACAAAAAAGAACATGTGTCCCATTTATATACTATACTTAAACTTTTTGAAACACACAGATTGATTATATCTAAAAAGAAGATTGAGTTATTTAAAAATACTACTGAATTTTTAGGAGTAAAAATAGGGAAAGGTCAAATAGGATTACAACCCCACATATCAAGAAAAATATTAGAATTTCCAGATAAATTAAACAATTTAAAACAATTACAATCATTTCTTGGACTAGTTAATTAAGCAAGACCTTTCCTACAAAATTTATCCAAATTCTTAGGACCTTTATATAATAAAGCTAGTCCAAAAGGAAAAAGAGAATTTAATGAAGAAGATATAAAACAAATCCAGAAAATTAAAGAATTAGTAAAGAAACTAAAACCATTAACTTTACCACTTGAAATAGATTACTTAATAATAGAAACAGATGGATCATCCTATGGATGGGGGGATTCTATTATCAAAATCCAATAAGTATGACCCTAAATCTATAGAAAAAATATGTAGATATGCCTCAGGTATATATAAAGAAAAAGGATACATAACATCCCTAGATTATGAAATACTTGCTATAATATATTGCCTTGAAGCATTTCGACTGTTTATTATATCCCATAAAGAGATTACAATCAGAACAGATTGTGAGGCTATAGTAAAATATGTAGAAAAAAGAAAAGAAAAATCTATTATAAATAATAGATGGATAAAATTGAGGGATACAATATTAATTGTGGCACTAAAATTATTTGGGAACATATAAAAGGAAAAACAAATATAATTCCTGATACTCTTTCCAGATTTTTTATAGAACTAGAATAATATCCCAAATAAATCTAATATTCTACAGATATTCCCTATAAAGATATATCACAGGTGATCAATAAAGATATGGCCTCTTTTGATAGCAAAAGATTCTTGATGACATATACCCATAATAAATTCGTCACTAAAGTACAATTATCTGAAGACCAACATATGGTACTAGACAATATATGGAATCTTCCTACCGCTCCTCAAGATAATAAACAAAAGATGAGTATTCTATATACACCGGTGGATATATTCTCTAGTACCGAGAACAGAAAATTTTCCCATTATGCTCTTTTCAATGGACCAGATGCCGGAATATATATATATCTTGGGAAAAGATAATCCCAAAAATAAAATATATAGAGCAAAATCCCAAATATGGGAGACCTAAATATAATGGATATAATGACATAGAAACGGCCAAGAAAGCGATAGAGAAAATCCTTGGAAAGGATTATGTACTATCAGATTCAATAATACAAATAAATAATATAGCAACAGGAATAATGATAAAAAAAGAAACCTCTACACCTCCTCTACAACTCAAACCAAACACAACTTACGCATCAATTACTGCCAAAGAAATACAAAAAGGGAAAATGGTTGTTCTTGGAACCCCTCCAAATACAATACAAAAAATCCATAAAAGAGAAGAACCAGCTTCAACATTTCCTGAACCATTGAATAGAGAATTATATTTTCTCACTTTTCCACTAGACCATGATATAACAACCTATAGAATGCTATATAAACTCTTGGTAGGATTATCTACAAGGCAGACTGCAAGAATTAATATAAACTGGGAAATTATTAGAAATAACAATATTACATGCACCAATATTTACAAGGACTGTTCAGACTATATGGCAGATTATCGATGCACAATTATTGCCTCCATGCCCCAGATAGACTTAAAGCTTACCCAATATAAATATTTGGTTCAGAACAATATAGTTATAGAATCATCCCTATTACTAAACTATGGATTTGTAAGAAAAATATATGTAGATAGCTGGAACCAAACTGATCTTCCAAAATCGCTAGGCTCCATTGCTGATTATTTTACTAAGGTCCTTGATAATTAGATATGCTTATAGATATCTTCCGTACCTCCTCATTTCGGAGATAAAATACATGATCCAGGTAGGCATATCATAAAAATTAAGGCTTATAATTTTGATCTCAATTATGATAAATAGGAAAACCAATACGAATCTCCAAACATGTCAACTGATAAAATGACAGAGCAACAAAGTTATGAACGGTATAGAGCCTATGTTCTTGGATCCAATCTCAAATGGGACAAGAATGAAGAAAAAGATTTCAAACTATATGCTGAAACTCAAGTCATGAAAATATATATCAGCAAAACTATAGAAGAATTCGGCCCACTATACATAGATTTTGAGGTGTTCCATCCAAAATTGCATATAATAAATAATTTCAAAAGACTACTCAATAAACAACACAACTAAAATAAAGAGTCAGTACAATCCACAGTTGAATAAAAGCAGAACAGCTAGCAAGATGTGACATATAATCTATCCATTGGAATAAAATATCTCATAAAAAAGACAGGCATGTGAATTATTGCCTTAGTGGACACTACTTTTTGTAGTGCTCCATTATTATTGACAAGATGTAAGGTTCAGTGCGTCCTGTATTTGTATTTTATCATAAAGTAAAGAATAGAAGTGTGTAGTAGATTGTGAGCTGTCGGTCTGTTTGGACAGCTGTATGTTATTTCAACTGGTTATTCTGCCCTACATATTGGACAAAAGAGTGTCTTTGTAATCATCGAAAACTCTTGTATCAAAAAGTATTGTAATATTCCACTGCAACTCAAATTTCTTGTACTTATTTTCATGGCGTTTGTTCTTAGTTCAATGATCTTCAACTAAACCTTTTGGGTCAAAGCTTAAGGAAGAAAAGATAAACTTTGCAGGTATGTAAGATCTATCTAAACTCAGTTATTTACTTAAGTGTTATGGTATTTGTATTTAGATAATTTCTGTCTGAAACATTATGAATTTGACACCAAAAACTGAGACTATCCTTATCTCTCTTAACCATTTAATCCAAAAGACGTAAACTCGTTTAAGTCTGAAAAGTACCCGTCTAGGTAAAAGGTACCGTTAGGGGAAAATATTAGGACGAGAGTGACAAGGTGAGGATTTTTTGCTTGTTAAGAAAATGGTTTCTGGTACTAAGGAGTAATATTTTCAGGCATAATTTTATTTAATACAAATCATCGTAAAATTGAGTAATAATTAATTTGTAGATAAGATTTTAATACTAAGAAGGCTTATCTGATTATTCCAAAAAGCTTTGATCCCTTTCTCACAACAGATCAGAATCAACCCTATATTTGCTTTCAAGTAGAAGTTTATAAAAATTGCAGAAGCATTCATAAAAATCCATTTCCCCTCAGAAAAGCACATAGAGATATTAAAACAATATTTAGAAGAAAATTTTCTTTCAAAACTATTCTATATAATAAAAAATCTAAATTTAAATGATAAACAACAGTATGAATTAGCAACTATTTTTAAAAGCAAATATACGAAAGAATTAATAGACATAACAGATGATCCAGAAATAGATATTTATTATACTATAAGTAATATAAACAGAACTATGGTACTAAATAATTCAAAACAAACAAAACTTATCAGCAATAGAACTTTCGAAAAAATCTGTGAAGAATTCAAAAAATACTCAAGAGACAAATAGAAGATATAGATAATCAAGAAAGTTTATATTATTCTGATAATATATATATATATAAAAGTAAAGCTACTACACTAGTTTTGCTTGTATATATTTGATATTGTTGTACATGCAAGTAAATGTCAGGTCAGGGACCAATTATATTTATTATTTGGATAGTCGGAAGGTGAGCTGTGTGCAATTGCATGACAGCCACATAATTGAACTATTTAAACTATATATTAGGAAGTATGGCTAACTAGAAAATATAGCTATGTACAAATGCCTGTACAAAGCATGGCTAGTTGAAAGTTAAGATAAATATATATAATTGCATGACAACACAAACCACTCATGTATGAAAGAACTAAGAAATATATATATATATATGTGTGTGTGTGTGTGTATGTGTGTGTATGTGTTATTTTCAAAGTGATATCAAATCATTTAGTTTTATATAGATGCGTGACAGGAAATTTAGACAAGGCTATTGAAAATCCATACTAGAGATGGAAAGTTTGCTATTGCCATGATATGCTTGGAAGTTGAGATGTGTGAAAATGCATGACAGCCACCTACAGTTGAACTATTTCCATAGAAAGTATAGCTAACAAGAAAATGTAGCTATATACAAATATGTACAAATGCCTGTACAAGTCATTTAGTGCATGACCAAGGAAACCATAAAACTCTAAAATAAGGGAAGTATGCCTATTTGGATAAATTATAGCAGCCCACACTTTAACAACAAAAAATAAAAATATAAAAATAAACAAAGATAAGGCAAAGGACCATAAAAAAAGAAAACATACTAATTCAACAATGCATATACATACAATAGTGCAAGAGAGAAGAACTAAATAAATATACAATGTACATCATAAAAGTTTTGAAACTGGCTTGTAGTGCAGCCATCAACTTCGAAATTTATCAAAATAGATAAGTAAAGTTTGTGTGTGAAAGCAAAGTACAATTGAGCATGTGCATTTCTAGTTTATATCCATATATATGCATATATTTTTATCTATGAAAAGCTAGGCTATTAGAATAGGTACTTGATATCATAGTACAGGCAAAGTAAGTGGGTATTCAAAAAGGAAATAAAAGCATGCTTTAAAAATGAAAAGTACAAGTAAATTATAAAGTTTGGAAGTACATTGTCAGCCATCAAATGCAATAGCTAACTTTATTTTCGAAAATTGCCTAGGATGAAAGCTTTGTATACAAGGTTTTAAATATCGGATTTCGGTCATGTTTCATCTCGAAATTTTTATACAAGTTATGTCGTATCGGGGGAGATCTCGGACGAGATGAGTACATATCAGGTGTACATCTTGGATTGTCATCTCGGATCCTATAATGCATCTCGGGAATATCTCGGATGTACTTATGTGTCTATAATTAATGTGTCAAAAATTTATTTAACGGTTATAACTTTCTTAGTAAAAATAAAAATGGTAACATAGTTGATTTACATGGAAAAAGGAATATTTTTAAAAGAGTAGTAGCTTGATTAGCTTAATTGATTTGGTAATGATTGAATAATATCATTTTATTTGAACATAATAAAGAAGTGAAACCTTTCGCTATGACTCATTAAGGTAAAAGGTAAATAATACGTTCAAGAAGTTGGTAAATTGTTATTGGATTGAGTAGTTTCTTTTTTATCAATATGAAAATAAAAAATATTATGGAAAATAAGAAAATGTATAATTTCAGGTGAGATCTCGGATTGAGATTTTGATCCATATTTCGGGTGAGATTTGAATATCTTGGACGAGATGAGTGTCGAGGGAGATATGAAGTAGATTTGATGTCTCGTCTCGTTTAAGTGTGAAAAGGAGATCTCGGAGGAGATCTCGAACGATATATAGGAGATTTAAAACCATGTTTGTATTTGAACCTACTTCAAGACATGAATACTTAATGTGTGAATAAATTATCAAAGCTTAATTAGCATACTTTAGCATGTTTAATAATTCAAAGCACATATGAAATTCAACTGATAAGACAAAGCAATATAATAAATTACAATACATTTTAGCATAGGCATGTATAGGTACATATTTGAATACAAAGATTCTTGTCATTTACAGTTTAATTTATAAACATTAGCATCAAAGCTATAAACTTAAACTACTATAAATCTTTGATGAAGTTTTGATTCTTAAAATATAGAGTATAAAAAAAATTCTCTGTTCAAGTTCTTTAACAACAAATGGTTTGCAAAACATACAACTAGTAAAAAATGAAAAGGTAACTTTTATGCACTAGTTGATTGGTACTTATTTAAAGTCAATAATAAACTTATAAACAATGTCCCTAGAAAATCATATTCTTAATGGTGCCAGGCTACAACCATGTTTGACTTTACTTGAGCCAACAAGAATATAAACGAATTCATGACAGAGATGCAAATTGAATCACAACAAATTATTTGAATATACAAATTCTTTTTCCAAGCCAAGGATCATCAAATGAACTGACGTTCATTTCGAAATATGTGTAGTTAGTGCTTGATATACTCAATTTGACAAGGCTATGGGTAACAAAATATATATTGATGTATTTAAAATACCCATACAGAGAGGATGCAAAAATAACTCAAAGCATCTGTCCAATTTCGAAACTTATAGCAGGCTAACTGAATATATTTACTCAAATAGCAATTTAGTTCAAACAGAAAATTTTCTCTTTGTATAAATAAAATTATAATCTCAGCAAACCAAACTAATCATAGCTATCACCAAGATTACTCAATCTATTAGAATATAGGTGTGTGAGTTGAACAACTCACCTGAAATTTGAAAAGGGTGAAAAGAAGGCTGAGATGAATTACTAACTACTACTTCTTCCTCAAGATCCAAAACCCGCTCTATAACATCAAAATTTAAAAACTGCACCTAATTCATCAAATTCAGAAATTACTAACTAAGACAAATATCAAATTGATGGTATTAATAGATAGAGAAATAGGTAAGGAATTCATACCAATTCACCTTGAAATTTATTGATCTTAAAATGATTTCCTAGAATTAAAACTAGGGCTTAATTTAGATTGTTTTTTTCGTCTCCTTTCTTTTCTTAGTTTATAGAAGAAGAAGAAGAAGAAGATGATACTGTAAATAAGTTTTTTGTACAAATTGAATTAGGCTGACTTAGGAGTTGGGAAATTAGATTACTTGAAATTGGATTAGGATGGACTAGCACTTTTACTAAGGCCTAAATAGGAATTTCCAAAAGTGGCTTTATGGTCTTAATATTAGGAATTTATTAATGGGCTAAAATCTTAAGGCCTATTATTTAATTAAAAACTCCTAATTGATCACTTTGCCTAATTATATTTGCTATATATCATTGAATATCCTAACCAAAGATCAAAATACATGAATTAAATCAATTATTCGAACTAAATTAAATTTCATAATTAAATTTCAAAAATTCCAGATTTAAATTAATCAACCCTAATTAACTATAATTTATTAGGTCATTAACAACGGGGTTGTTACATCTTATGAGATAATTTTTGTTTTCAAACATCGTATTTTGATTTCTCACACCAGTCCTGTGACTGACCCGGAGTTTATTTTGTTTTTTCTTTAAACTCTGGGTGCCCTATTTTTCCAGGCAGCCAAGTAATCAGGATCCTGTTGGAGTATTTTGGGGAAAGCATGCTGGAAGAGATTTTGGAGCAGAGAGTTGGAGCATCTGATATATATCTACATATTTGTATTTTTCTACTGTGTTTAAGTTACTTAATACCAGCAGGTGTGGGAGCAGGCAGTTATAACTATCCTGGCTGGGTTAGTTCATACCAAAACTCTGGTATACCCTAGTGAGAGTGGTTGTATGTACTATCTATATATTTTAATGTAATGTGAGAATTTGTCTTTCTATCTTCTACTTTACTTTACCCCTGAATACCTGCCTCATCGGCACTTGGATTTACGGCACGTGAATACCATGGATGTACTAGTGTCGATTTTCGAGAGTCAAGGAGACGGGTCTTCACATTTCTTCTCATCTGAATATCTTTTTTCTTGGTTACAAAAATTAGATCCCCTTTTGCTTCTTTTTAATTAATTATATATAGTTCACCATGTTATTTTGATATAGACCTGATTTAAGATATATTTTGATTGCTTACCATTTCATCTTATCATCATTAGATCTACATCATATGATTTCACATTTAATTCATTGTTTATATTGTCTATATAGTTTAGATCTGAAACCTTTGCAGCATATGTATATGTGTGTATGTGTGCGCACATGTCTGATTTTTCATATTTATTTTTGTTATTGTTTTAAATTTTCTATTTAAAAATAACTTTTGATCAAAATCTAAGTTTTCATTAATAATATAATTCTATTTGCTGATTCAAATGGAAAGTATATGTAGTTTATTAATGTTTGCATATATATGTTTTGCGTTTGTTGTTTTGAATACAAACTTTTGGTTATTGCATACTTCTATTAGGAAAGTAAAAAAGCTTTATAAACATAACTAGACCTTTATGCAAAATATAACAAACCCTTTGATTTCCTTTTGAATTCTAGTTAGACTTTAATTTATTACTTTAATTTAAAAGTATATAGTAAATTATAAATTTTATCATACATATGTTGTTTTAAGTTTAAAACATCATTTACAAAGATTTGTATGTGTGTGTATTAATTTAACTTAATATTTATAAAATGGACTTTGTTGGGTATGTTTCGACCGGCTCCATCCCTACCACCGAATCAACTCCTTCCCATGCCCACCGAACCAGCACTCTCCCAAGCTACCACCGGTCCAACTCCCATGTCTACCGAACCACCCCCTTCCTCGTTCCTACCGAACCAGCCCAGCTCCACGCTACCGGACCGGCCCAGCTCTACACTACCGGACCAACTCAACAACACTAACTACCGAACCATGCTCCTACCGGACCACCTACCACCGGACCGAGACGTTCCGAACCAAGCTCCTTCCGGACCAACAATACCAGGCCAGATCGTGTCAGCCCAGGCCCACCAGCAGCTATATACATCCAAGACCCCTACCCCCAGCCTCACTCTATAAATAGAGGGGCAGGGGTACAACAATGGGGGACAAGTTTGAGAGCTCAAGCACAGAGAGAACTTTCAAACAACTTTCTTTTACTGGTATCAAAACTTTGTACTTGTAATCTAAACAAGAAAAGGGAAATAACATATAAAGTGGATGTAGGCACATTCTGGCTGAACCACTATAAATCTGCGTGTCTTTTACAGTTTAGCCCCTGCTTTTCATATATTTGCATAAATCACCCAAATCACTAAGAACAACATAAAATCTATTAAATCATACGACTTTGAGGTGTTTGTCCATTTTTTGTGCAAACATTTTTAGTGCTTCCATTCAGAGCTAGAAGCTCGAAGCTTCAGCTTCTTCCACTTAACCTTCTTCCTAACAGCATCGTCCATTGCTTGGAAAACATGCCTCCCAAACGGAAAAAAGATGTTAACAAAGGAAAAAACATCACAACCATCAGTCTTCCAGATCCAGCGGTCACAGATCATGTAAATCCTTCTCCTCCAGTGACGGTACCAAATGAAGGACAGGCTAATCCGACTACTCCTACCGTAGAACAGCCTGTAGCGATTACTAGGGCAGATCTGAACAGGGTTGTGGTTGAAGTAACTAACCGCTTCACGTCCCAGCAGGAAGCCTTGGTGGACCATCTCATGTCACGCTTAAGGGATGCTGAAGAGTCCAACCGCAACACCAAATCATGGGGTGAGTCCCAGTCTGGAGGATCTCAGAGACAACAAAGATCTTCCTTCTTTGAAGGAGCTAACGGCAGAAGCAGCCATGGTAGGAGCCGAGATCGAGCACAGCCCAAAGTAAGGCCTGAGGAAACGCTTGGAACCGAACCCAACGGGGGAGGTACCGGGCGGAGGTCAACTGTAGCTGAGCCTGTCATACTACCTAACCACGGAAACGCCAGTGAACGGGGCCGAGCTAGAGTCCAGCCCAAAGTTGGACCCGAGGAAGTGCTTAGATCAGAACCCAGTAGGGGAAGATCAAGGCAAGGGCCAACTGTAGCTGACCCTAGCATGCTCCCAGAAGACCAAAGGTAGCCACTAGAAAATATGAGGAATGATAGACGATACCATCCCTATAGGTCATCTGGACGGAATCAATCCCACAGAACAGAACCAAACTCGTTTCTATCTGCTCCAAATTCTGATGAAAGGATGGCATGCTTATTCAGAGAGTGCGTCCAACGGGAGCAGAGAGATCGAGGAATAGGCGCTAGGGTAACCAGCCCTTTCGCCTGCAATATCGAAATTGCTATCACCCCCCGAGAATGGAAGATGCCGACAATGGAACCTTACAAAGGAACCTCCGACCCCGTTGTACACTTACAGAGATACACACAACATATGCTCATGAGTGGAGCAATAGAGGGAGTACTGTGCAAATGCTTTCCACTATTCTTAGCAGATCTCGCTACCTCCTGGTTCTGTCATTTACCCCAGGGATCCATCAGCTCGTGGGAAATGTTGAAAGAAAAGTTTATCAGTCAGTTCCGCATTCATGTGGAACAACCTAAGGACGCTTATTCCTTATCCAACATCAAACAAAAACCTGGAGAGAAACTGCAGCAATACCTAACCCAATTCAATGCCGCAGCGGCCGCAGTCCAAGATGCCGATGAGAAGCTTATCCTAATGGCCCTCTGTAGTGGTGTGCATCCGGACACTAAATTTGCTAGAAGGTTGACAAAAGAAAAACCAGCTACTTTACCTGATTTCTTCCATGAAGCTGGGAAATATATGAGGCTTGAGGATGCTGCCGTTGAGGGGCAGTCAGGACAACAAAATAAGGCAACCAACAGCAACGCGCCTGCTGTGGCAAGGGACGTTCGAAGAAATGATTCCAGAGACCATGCTGGGGGCAAGAAGGGAGAAAAGCGCCTATATCGGCCAGGACCGAGATTCGACACTTACACTCCTTTGAACGAAACCGTCGAAAACATCTTCCTTGCAACCCAAGGCGAAGTTAGATACAAACGCCCACCGTACAAGAAGGAATCAGATAACGCGCAGAAGTCTGGAAAGTTCTGCCACTTCCACGAATCTCATGGGCATGATACCAATGAGTGCCATCATCTCCGGGACTTGATTGAAGAACACATCAGAAGGAAGAAACTAGAACGCTATGTAAAAGGTCAGGACAGGACTCCAGGTCCTACCAATGAGAACCCAAGGCTACCCTCACTAGAGATCGGCAGAGGAAACTGCAACACTATCGGCTCTAGTCAAGAGAAGATAGTGGTCCATACCATCTCAGGAGGACCGCACATCGCAGACAGAAGCTGGAAAGAGATGGAAAGATATGGAAAGTCGCTTAGAGACAATAAAGACTGTGTCAATTCGGTGATAGAAGAGCGCCACCCGAAGCGAAAAGAAAGTGATGTCATCACATTCGGTAAGCGTGACCTAGAAGGAAGGCAATACCCTCACATGGATCCCATGGTTATCTCTGCCCGGCTCGGTCCCGCCGAAGTTTACCGAATTCTAGTAGACATTGGAAGCTCAGTAAATATCCTGTTCAAACATACATCCGACAAAATGAAACTATCAATGAAGGATGTATCTCCCTGCAATAAACCACTACACGGTTTCACTGGAGATGCGAAGATGCCCCTTGGGAAACTGGACCTCTTTGTTGAAATTGGAAGCCATCCCCGCTCCGTTGTACGGAAACAGACGTTTGTGCTAATAGAAAACCACTCGGCCTACAACGCCTTCTTAGGAAGGCCAGCCTTGTCTGACTTCCAAATTGTCCTAGCCATATGGTGCCTAAAGATGAAATTTCCGACGGACAATGGAGTAGGGGAAGTAGAAGGAGACCAGGAGGTTGCTCGAGACTGCTATGTGACTGAACTCCGCAACAGCCACAGGAAGGATAAAGGGAAGGGTGTAGAGGTTGCCCCTTCCACGAAAAGTCTAGAAGCGTAGCAACTAAAGAAAGCCCCTCCTCTTCAATATACCAGTGACCCTTTCAACGAATTAGACCCCAGGGACAAAGAGGAGGAGGCCACCGCCGAGCCTGCAGAGGCTATGGAGTTTGTATCTATAGACAAGCACGACTCGAGTAGACTATTGAAAATTGGGTCCCAACTAAAAGCAGAATTGAAGGAGCAACTCATCGACTTTCTCTGCCACAACTTGGATGTATTCGCATGGTCACACGCTGACATGACCAGAACCTCCCCCGACGTAGCATGCCACGTACTAAACATTGATCCTACCAAGGTGCCCGTAAAACAAAGAAAGAGAAGTATGGGGGCAGAGCGATCAGCAGCCCTCAATGAAGAAGTAAAGAATCTACTTGCCAATGACTTCATACGAGAATCCTCTAAAATGCTCCTTCGGAGTATCATCAGGAAAGTTCTTGGGGTTCATCGTCCATGCCCGAGGGATTGAAGCAAACCCTGAACAAGTCCGAGCGCTAAGGGATATCAAGATACCTTCCACTCAAAAGGAAATGCAAATCCTGAATGGAAAAGTGGCCGCCCTAAGCCGATTCATCTCCAAAGCAACGGACAAGTGCGTCCCCTTCTTCGAAGCTCTGAAGAAAGACAAAGGAAAGTTCGAATGGACTAACAAATGCTTAACCGCTTTCCTTAACTTAATCGAACACCTCCAGAAACCGCCGGTACTCTCGACTCCAAGCGAAGGCGAAGAGTTATACCTATACCTTGCTGTGTCATCTCACGCCCTAAGCGCTGCATTGGTAAGGGAAGACAACCGCACGCAGCGGCCAATTTACTTTGTGAGTAAGAGGTTTAAGGGGGCAGAAGTCAGATATCCTAAACTTGAGAAGCTAGCATACTGTTTACTGATCACGTCACGGAAACTGCGTCACTACTTCCAGTCTCATTCCATCAAAGTTCTGATCGATCAACCACTGAGGCAGGTACTCCATCGTCCCGACACTTCTGGGCGACTACTTAAATGGTGCATTGAACTGAGTCAATATGATATCACCTATCACCCTCGCACCGCCATCAAGGGACAAGCCATGGCCGATTTCATTGCAGAATTCACCACCAACGAAGGTAAGGAGCAATCGGAAATAGCAGAAGACATTAAGTGGAATCTCTTCGTGGATGGGGCGTCAAACGACCAAGGCTCGGGGGCAGGTGTGGTAATAGTCACCCCTAGGGGAAATAAGCTGCACTATGCTATAAGGTTGGAGTTCGCTGCCACCAACAACGATGCAGAGTATGAAGCAGTGATAGCTGGATTAGAACTTGCCTTAGAAATCGGAGCCAATTCTTTGTGTCTTCATAGCGATTCTCAACTTATTGTCAATCAAATACTAGGAGAATTCCAAGCTCGAGAAGAACGACTCGTAGCGTATTTAAAGAAGACCAAGTTACTTCTCAGCCGATTGGACCACTACTCAGTCAAACACATCCCTCGGGAAGAGAACCAAGAGGCCGACGAATTGGCAAAGCAAGCAAGTGTGAGAGACAGCGCCATCTTCAGAGCAGTAACCATCTCAAAGCAACTGACCCCAAGTTTTGAGCAAGTGAATCTGATAGCTGCAACCGAAGAAGCAACCTGGATGACTCCCATCCGAGACTACTTACAAAGCGGCACACTACCCAACGGGCGTAACGAAGTCAAGAAAATCTTGAGGAAAGCTTCTCGCTACACAATACAAGAGGACATCCTCTATCGGCGTGGATTCTCTAACCCGTTATTAAGGTGTATCGCTGGGAGGGAAGCCAAGGAAATCTTATCCAACATTCATCAAGGAAGCTGCGGAGATCACACCGGAGGGCAAACTTTAGCAAAAAAGATACTCCGATATGGATATTTCTGGCCAACCTTAAGCAAGGACGCCTTAGATTTCGTCAAAAAATGTGACAGATGCCAGAAGTTTTCTAAGATTCCACGGCTACCAACAACTGAGATTACACAAATGACCAGCCCTTGGCCCTTTGCAGTATGGGGAATTGACTTAATCGGCGAACTACCAATGGGCCGAGGCGGGGCCAAATATGCTATAGTGGCAATCGACTATTTCACCAAATGGGTGGAAGCAGAACCCCTAAATAAAGTATCATCAGCGAAAGTTATTAACCTTTTGATCAAAAATGTTCTATGTAGGTACGGGGTCCCATTCAAAATCATATCAGACAATGGACTTCAGTTTGACAGCGAGGAATTCGCCAACTGGTGCCGAGAGCACGGAATTCACAAAAGTTTCTCATCCGTAGCGTATCCCCAGGCAAACGGAAAAGTCGAAGCCGTCAACAAAATTCTGAAAACTCTAATAAAAAAGAAACTCGAAAAGTCAAAGGGTGCTTGGGTGGATGAACTCCCTACGGCACTGTGGGCCTATCGCACATCTTTCAGAACATCAACAGGGCATACTCCTTTCTCTTTAGCATACGGATCGGAGGCTATGCTCCCAGTTGAAATCATTGTGCCTTCCCACCGTAGGATCCACTATAACCTAGAAGAGAACGAAGAACTCCTTCACATGTCTTTGGATCTAGTTGAGGAGAGAAGAAATGATGCAATCCTTAAAGCAGCAGCCCACAAGCAAAAAGTGGCAGCACAATACAACTCCAAAGTCAAGCATCGTACCTTACAAGAAGGGGATCTTGTCCTCAAGCGAATCTTCCCTCACCCCGGAGCACTAGATCCAATCTGGGATGGACCATATGTAATTCATAAAGATCTCCACAATGGAGCTTATATTTTGTCAACAGTGGACGGAGAGGTGTTCCAGAGGGCTTGGAACATCCAATACCTCCGTCGATACTTTTCTTAACTTGTACTGCCCATATGAAGTGAATTAACAAAGAGAATCAGTGGACGTAGGCATTTTCGTGCCGAACCACTTTAAAAAAACCTTATCTCTTTTTTAACTTGTTCCTTTATATCTTGGCTGCTTGTTAACTTTATCCTTTTCTGTTGAACAAAATCCTATGCATATAGCATTTCCATTCAAAGCACTCCACAGCGCAACTTCATCTGGACAAGACCTAACAGGTACTATGCGAATCTATGCCCTCGCCAATGAGACACTTTTGCTCCAGCATCCCTCTGCTGCGAGTTAACTCATTGCTCGCGACGGCCCTTAAAGCCAACTATAATGAGCCGATTATAAGCCACCGAGAAGGCCGATTATAGCCGAGGCAGCTCATTACGGCGTTCGGCTCGCCGGCGACTATGAACCGACTATAAGCCCCAACATAAGGTGTGGCCAGCCAGGGGCAGTTCACGGTTGACGATCGGCATCCACGCTAGCCAGCCACAGTAAATCGAATAATACCCACGATTACGGACCATAATGGCCCGGGTAGTTACTGTGCGCGATCTCGGCTCCGATGTGTCTTAAGTACGGCTGTGGTAAAAAAGAATTAACTCCCCGCGGAGGCGTAAGATGGGTGACAAATGTCTCCAAGACCCACAGCTAGGGAAAGTGACTACAAAGCCCGTTTGCCACGAACTTAAGCACATCGAAGGCCTTCCGTGATTGGAAGTTTTACTTTTTCACATATTTCAATTTTATTTAAGAAATTTTTCTCCTATCCTCTGTAACAATCCTTGAAGTACAGGACACAGAGCAAGCAGATACTCACAGTAAGATACTGGACCGCATTCCATACTCGGTCACACAAGACATTCAAAGCTGCTATCTACAAGCAAAATATAAAGGGCGGTATTTCCTTCTCTCATATGTAAACACGTGACTATAATCGATTCACACCTCACGCTAACATTGCACGTCATGAAATTATGTTTTAAACAAGAACTTGACGTCAAACACAATTTAATTACAAGAATATGCATAGCTATATTTCTCATACAACATGTCAAAGTAGCAAAAATATTCGAAAACAACAGAATCAGCTTAAGTTAAAAATTACACGTCAAGAATAATATTGATTATTACAAGTAGCATAATTACAACCTAAGAGTTACGTTATTGTTTTGAGACTAACATATACAACAATGTCAAGTCTACAAAAAGATATCCAGGTCCAATCAAGGAGCCGGCTGCTTCGGAGTTTTATCCTTGTCCTGATGTCCACCTGTCCGGTCAAAGAAAGAATTCATTAATGATAAGCAACCAAGTTAATGGAAAGACTAGAAAGGAAGACTTACCAACATCTGCTCCTTGATCATCTTGGTCATCATCCTCTACTTGCACACCTGCCTCCTCAGCGGCAAGCAACCGCATGCCCTCCTTCACTGCTACCTTCTCCCCCTTGGTGAACTGGGCGGTGACCACATCCATCCTGAAGGCCACACCACCCTCCTTATCCGCCTCAGCCTTGGCCTCCTCTAGAGCCCTGAGATAAATTCTAGCCATAACCCAGGGATAATCATCCATCCAGGACAAGTTACCATGCCTCCAAGTACGGAAGTACATACCTTGGAGCATCCCATCCATCATCCCCTCGTTCTCTTCGAACTCCCTCATTCGGACCTCAGAAGCCCGCAACTTGGCGACAACAGCATCCCTCTCCGATCGATACCGTAAACAGTCAGCCTGAAGGGACCTCCTCATCGCCTCCATCTCCTCCTTCGACTTGGCCTGAGCAAGCTCCGCGGCTCAAGTCTCCCCGATAGTTCCTCTACCCGCTTGAGGTCCGCTTGCCGAACCTCATCCACCGTGGCAATGGCCATGTCAATCCGCTCCTTACAGATAGCCTCCATCCTCCGCAACTCCGCCCTACTGGCCTCTTCAATAGTCTTCCTCAATTGTCTGGATGCGGCCTCGTGCTGGGAGATTTGGATGGCTTGGTCGGCAAGTTGTTTAGCCTGATCGGAAACCATCAACCGTAGCCGAATGTTGGCACTTCCAATCTCTTCCCCAGCCTTGACCAATCGAGCATGGTGCCCCATCAATTTCCTGGTCTCCTTAGCAACCCGGTCAATATTTGCCTTAGCCTCATCCCCCAGAGTTACGACCCGGGTAGTAAGCAGATCAAGGTCCAGGGACTTAGCTTCGTCAAGCACCACGACCATAGGATTACAAGGAAGGAGATGCTCACCAGTAACCTCATCGAAGGAAATGTCATGAGATGCCGGGTCCAGGTCCGGATGACCCGCAAACGGATTGCGAACTAAGCCAGGATGATCTATCGGGATGACGGTTGGATTCTCGGACGGATGGGGAGAAGGTATAAACTCGGTGTCCTCCTCCTCAATATCATGAATAGACTGGAGTGGGGCCGAAGGGCCAGGAAGAGATTCGGATGTAGATCGACTCCTCTTCTTCTTTTGTATATCTTCTTCAATAACTCCAAGAAGAGGACGATAACCGACTACGTCTCAAGGACGGTTAGTAGGAGGCTTTGAATTGGCGGAAGCCTTGAGGAGTTTGTATTGTTCAAGCCTGTGCCGAAGATCTGAGGTCTTGGCCGTTTTGCCCGCTCCTGGAATGAAAACCAAGTGTCACCAACATATATTGAGCCATCATTCAAGAATTAAAAAGTACAAAGTGCAAAGTTCACAAAGTCATTCGTCATTCGGCAGTAAAAGTCATCCGGCAGTACAAGTCATTCGGCAGTGCAAGGTGCAAGGTCACAAAGACGTTCGGCAATTCGAGGTCATTTGGTAGTTTCAAAAAAAAACATTAAAACCATAATCATCTGGCAGTTACCTGGTTCGGTAGACAGAAGGTCTCAGCAGTATAATGGATTCGGCAGAAAGAGAAATCTGGTTCGGCTATATCGATTTGGTAAGGAGTATCAAAGGTGCATAGCCCCTACTTATAGGCAGATATGGGATACCGGACCAATTGATTCGGGACTCAGAGACCGAATGGAAAAAAGGGGGCAAAGCACGCCATATACAGGCATATGCCCTACTTTGGGGGGCAAGTGTTGGGTATGTTTCGACCGGCTCCATCCCTACCACCGAATCAACTCCTTCCCATGCCCACCGAACCAGCACTCTCCCAAGCTACCACCGGTCCAACTCCCATGTCTACCGAACCACCCCCTTCCTCGTTCCTACCGAACCAGCCCAGCTCCACACTACCGGACCAACTCAGCTCCACACTACCGGACCAGGCCAGCTCCACACTACCGGACCAACTCAGCTCCACGCTACCGGACCGGCCCAGCTCCACACTACCGGACCAACCAACTCAACAACACTAACTACCGAACCATGCTCCTATCGGACCACCTGCCACCGGACCGAGACGTTCCGAACCAAGCTCCTTCCGGACCAACAATACCAGGCCAGATCGCGTCATCCCAAGCCTACCAGCAGCTATATACATCCAAGACCCCTACCCCCAGCCTCACTCTATAAATAGAGGGGCAGGGGTACAACAATGGGGGACAAGTTTTAGAGCTCAAGCACAGAGAGAACTTTCAAACAACTTTCTTTTACTGGTATCAAAACTTTGTACTTGTAATCTAAACAAGAAAAGGGAAATAACATATAAAGTGGATGTAAGCACATTCTGGCTAAACCACTATAAATATGCGTGTCTTTTACAGTTTAGCCCCTGCTTTTCATATATTTGCATAAATCACCCAAATCACTAAGAACAACATAAAATCTATTAAATCATACGACTTTGAGGTGTTTGTCCATTTTTTGTGCAAACAGACTTTTATGTAAAATCATAATTTTAATATTAAACCCCTCAGAACCTTGAAACTAGATCCAAATTTTTTTTAATTTCAAAAATATGGAATAGTAAAACTTAATTTTAACGCATTTATATGTATATATGTATGTGTATATGTGTGTGTGTGTGTATCTATATTTTAAATAATACTATGGACAACAAAGGCATATATAAAGAAACATCATCTATGCACACTTCTCATGCGTTGCACTTATACATTGTACATGGGAGTATATTTGGATGTACTCACATGTCATGTCATGCTTAAATTGATCATCAATGGCATTTAACAAATCCTAAATCTAATCACGGAGAGTGAGAAACAAAAGATTTTCTCTCCAATTAATGCTATTTATTCCTTTAATTGATTGCACAAATATTAGAGAAGGAAACAAAGGTTTCCTTCTAAAAGTAATTTTAATAAGTAACTACTACATATGCCGGTGTATTTTATACAATCATTCATTTAAATTTATAACAAATTCAAAAAAAATTCAAACTAATTAAATAAAATAAAGGATTTATTTAGAAAAATATTTTAGATTGAATCTAAAATCTCTTTAGACTTCATAGGCCCAATAGATCCAAAGAGGAAATTGTTTAAAATTTACCCTATAACTCTACTACGGGTTGGCCCAGATCCTTCAATGGTATCAAAGCCCAATAGCCTATGCGGTCTAAATTATTCATGTTGGGCTAACAAATTAAGCTTTTCCACTTAGTATGGTGTCTAGAAAGATAATGTTTAGGATTGGAATCGGGTAATCATGTATCATGTCCTACCTAGTTACCGGTCTGGCCCAAAAGGTGAAGTGAGCCCAAAGGTTCCCCTAATAGAAAACGCCCAATTTGAATTGAGCCTTAGGCTAATTTTCAAAAAAAAAATTGAAAATTAAAGTAAATATTTTAAATTTAAAATGAAACATTTTTATCATAAAAGCTATAATATAACATTAGTTTTCAAAATGTTTAAAAAGATAATAAAATTTCAAAGTGTTTAACATTTTAAAATTTAAACATTAATTTCAAAAACTAATTTATTAATAATATTAACAAAATAAATTAATTAAATAAGTTAATTAATTGTATATGTGTATACGTATGTGTATTATATATATATATCGATACATGTTATATTTTCCTAAAATGTTTAAGATTGTATAAATATACATGTATGTATGTATACATATAATGACTTTCAAAATTAATGAAATTTTTAAAAAAATTAATTAAATTAATTAATTAAAGGTTAATTAATTGAATTAAAGATACATGCATACATTAACACACACACACACATATTTATTACTATAAAGATTGTAGTATACATGTCCAATATAAATGTTATACTAAAATAATAATATAAAATTAATTAAAAAGTGAATTAATTAAATATGATTTAATTAATATAATGTTTTACCTAAGATTATTATATGAGCTAATTAAAGTATAATATTTATATAATAATGAAACTTATATAATATGAAAGTCTAAACTAAAGGTAGAACTTTATATAAATAGACTTGAATAAATACATGCATAAATGTACGTATACTGTGATTCCTGATATGTCTGACGTTTGAATCATGAGGGTAGCTCATAAGAAATACATTATTCCACAAGTCGATGTCATTTAATGTAAAGTTATCATGTGTCATTTATATATTAATAGATTACTTGCATACTCCTTAGTTGTTGAGCTTTCCTCAACTAGTGACATTATGTATAATACTTAATATATATTAAATAGAAGAGGTAAGATAATTGCATATATTAGTTGATTTTCCTCAAGGTATGAGTGAATAATCTCTCTTTATTAGTTTTCCCCAAGGTAAAGATGAGATTAGGACAAGGAACGATGGGTTAGGGTTGTATATGATACAACCGATAATGAGTTATCCATCGTATATGGGCTTATGATTTGTTGAGCTTTCCTCCAGATTAAAATCCAAGGTATACGTATGATGTGCACGTAAATGTGCATGTTATTACATCCATATTTAATCTATTTTTACTTAAATAAATGTCATAATTGGATATTTTTACATGTTTAAAACCAAATTTCAAATATGCTTTCAAGTCATCATTCATACATCAATGTGGGGGTAAAATCGTAATTTTGTGCATGAATTAATTTTGAAAATATTTACTTGCACGTTTTTTTTACCTATAGAAACTTTGGGATGGACAAAAAAAGGTGTTTCATTAAGATATGTATGCACAAAGAGGGAAACAAAGGAAAAAATATGGAAATAATTCAAACCATGCATCATGAAGGACCCCATCTACCCACTTACATTAATCTACAAGTAGAAGCAAATGGACAAGTTCGTGGAGGTTAAAGTTTCATGCATACATAATGATGGATTAATTAGAGACTATTAATTACTTGGTGACCACACTTTCTAAAGGATATTTTGGGAAGCCCCCTAAAATATGGATTAGAGTTTTGTGCATGTGTAAATAGCCCTCTTATGTACATGTAAATGATCTTCTTCTCTTTTAATTTACTTATCATTAGAATGCAAGTTGTAGCTTCAAATCAAATGAGAAATAAAATGGCTTCCTAAGCCTCTTTCTTTCTCTACATGTTCTTTTATTTTATGTTCATTTTTATTTACATGCTTTCTTCATTCTAATATTAGTAAATTAGCTTCCTCTTTTATGCATTTAGTTTATTTTTATTTTTATGCAAGTAGCTTAGTTCTTTTTTCTTCCATTTTCATTAGCTCTTACTTTTTTTGCTTGCTTTAATATGTTGAAATTTACATGTGTTGATTTGATAACACAAATGATTAGCTAAACCCCTTCAATTTAAGGGTAATGAAGCTCTCTAAAAATATGTAAATTCAATATAATTTGTTATTTATGGTCTCATTTTATGCTTCATGAAAGTGAATGTTGATGTAAGTTTATAAAATGGAATTTGATAACCTATGTGGTATACAAATGGGCTATGCTTACTCTACATAAACACAATTTACATCATCATTTTACTAATTGGATTTTGATTTTGAAATTAAAGTAGAATCAAAATTTGATGATCTATGTTACTAAGTACAATAGTAACTAGATCATACTGAAAATAGCTTTTGCTTTGACTTCATTTTCATGAGAATTGATAAATGGCTTTGGTTGTTGTATTATAGTTTGATGGTTTAAGTTATGTTAATCAATAACATAAATAAACCATACTTATGATAAATACATCACTAATTCCACTTAATATCAAAAATAGAGATCATAGATTATTTTTGTGTTGATTTACAAAAATATGAGAGTGGATTTGCCTCTAAATTATTTTCTAATTTCATATTTTCAATCACTTTTGTTCTAGCTAGTTTTACAATTTTAGCTTAAAACAATCACAACTTTAATTTTTGATTTAACTTGATTGAATAAAAATTTTAAAATCTATATAATTCCCTACGAATCGACCCGTATTCGCCATATACTAGAATTGTACACCGTGCGCTTGCGGTATATTTTTATTTTAAAAAATCGGCTATTTTCTAAACCGATAGACAATTAGTCATTAAACAAGTTTTTGGCGCCGTTGCCGAGGAATTTGATTTGATTTTATTTTCTATTCTTCGAATTATTTTTATTTGATTTTATTGTGTGTTTGTTTTGTGTGTTAACCTGCATTTAAAAAAAATATTTCTGTTGTGTGTGTTTGTGTGATTTTTGGGGTGTTTGTTATTTTCTTGTTTGTTTTTCCATTTTCATATCCACATTTTAAAAAAAGAACATACACAATTAATTTTTTTTATTCATTTCACTCTTTTTTACAAATTGTTTTTACATATTTCTTTCCTTTTACAAACTTTCTCCTCCAAACAATTTCTTACAAACACCAAACAACCAGCAATCCTCCACTCACCTGACCACTGTGCCTTATCCACCAACAATTCTTCCATCCCTGATTTCTGTTCTGCCTTCCATCCACTCTATCGAGCAACTACCCCTCATACAACAATACATCATCACCACTTCTTCATACTGTGCCATTCCTGACCAAAACCGTGCACAAAAATTGTGCACACACTCACATAGCAGCAACACTCAATTGCCCTCAACATTGCACATATACATCCTTAACCATCTCGTCGACAAACACCTCCTTCTCTTCCTCTACTACCTACAACTCCTATGTCCAGTCATTCATTGCATCACTGTACCATCTCAGCACTAAAACAACTCATACCCATACCATCCACTAGAAAAAAAACTACTGCACATCAATTGTACACCATTCTTGCCTGCAGTTATAACATACATCATAACTCGCTTAACCCCTTCTGCTTACCAGCAACCACTGCATTTCTCTACATACAACTGTTCTCACTACTGTGCATCTCAAAACTGTCCACACCATCCATCTTACATCCACTGCCTCCCACAACATATCCACTGCCTTTCTAATCACCACTGCCTTACTTCCACACCTACAAAACTTCTTGCCCGACCATCTGTTCAACTCCTCTTCTACCACAAATCTTCATTACAAACTACCACCCGATCTCTTGAAACCCACTTCCATATTAAACAAAATAACTCATCACATACATACTTACATACCTTCATCCCCTGCCACTCCTCGAACCACTGTCTACTACTTCGTAGTGCAACCCAGTGCCACCTCCTACACCCTTCTGCACCAGCATACCTGAACTTCCACCACCTCAACCTATCTTCACCACACAATACTTCAATCACTATTAGTCATTCACTACACACATAACAATCCACCTCCCCACAGCATATTGCCACAAACAATCCGTACTGCTTACTCTTTGACCATTGACTGAAACCATTCCACTCCATGAAACCATTCCTCCACCAGCCACTTCTTCTTCTGTAACACCACACCATTAATTTGCCTGACCTTTGCCTCTTCAATTGCCACCAGTCTTCCACTTCACTGCTGTAGTTCTTCATCATCCCACTATCAATTCCATCAACACAATCATCCCCTTACCACATCTCCTCTTTACAAACTCCACCAGCACTGACAACTGATGTAGCCTGGAGAGAAGTCTTAGGTCGCTCACGACCTAAGGAAGTCTTAGGTCGCTCACGACCTAAGGAGGAGTTTAACGAGTTAACATTTCGTGAAGAATTGTGGAAAGTTCAAGTTTTAGGTCGCAGCCGACCTAACGAAGTCTTTAAGTCGTTCCAACGACTTAGTGAAGATCGGCAACGACCTAGTGGGAATGTGTGAGCTAACGAGAAACTGGAACGACCTAACATGTTTTTAGGTCGTGTACGACCTAACGAGTTGGAAGATAGGTCGCTGGAACGACTTACCGAGTTAACTTGTGTACGACCTAATGAGACAAGAAATAGGTCGCTGGAACGAGCTAACAGGGTGTTACGACCTAACAAGACACGACCTATGATAGGTCGCAGGAAACAGTCATGACTTAAGATAGGTCGCTGGGTGAACTGGAGAGATAAGTCGCACATTTTAAGTCGCGAAGTTCTTTCGAAAGCAGCTTCTTTAGGTCGCGAATGAAGGGATGCCGTTCATTCTTAGGTCGCTCAAGACAGATGCCGTTCATTTTAGGTCGCTCGCTCCAGAGTTAAGTCGTGAAGAAAGATATGTCGCTGTTGTTGAGTCGTTGGGCCTGTTAAGTCGTAGGTCGAAGGTTATAGGTCGGAAACGACTTAAGTGATGTAACATGATGTGTTGTATTTTCCTTATGTTGTAATCTTTTAGGTCGTTTGTTGTATGTCGTATGCTTTGATTAAGTCGTGTACTTTTTAGGTCGCTCCATTATAGGTCGTAGGTCGTTCACGACCTAAGTGTTGTACAAATTTGTGGCGTGTGTTGTAAGATGCTATAAATAGGCGTGCGTTGTACATTTTGAAGGTTGGTTGATTTTTGAATAAAATTCTCTTTTGTTAGCTTTGTGCTTTCATTCAAATTGGTAGTTGAGTGTAATCTCCTATCTCCTCTTTTGGTTAATCGAGTGCGCTCGATTCAACGATTGCAGAAGCCGATTCGCGGAATCAAGTGCGCTTGATCAACGCTTGAAGAATTGAAGATCTTTGAACCCGGTATCGTGCGCGATCAACGAGTTCGGGATAGCTAGAATTCGGTATCTTCGGATCAACGAATTCGGGCATTTCAGTATTCATCAATCCATCGATTGCTACTTTCACCGATTGAAGATTGTTTTGTTTAATCCGCTGCGTCAGTTTTTGGTATCAGAGCTTGTTTTAGCCAATCATAGCTAAATCGAGTCTTGGAGCCAATCATCTCGAAGAAGTTTGAATCGAAGTGAAGATTTGAGTTTTGTTTACCACGGCCGAGAGCAAGTTGAAGTTGTTCGACTTTGTATTGGAGTTTAGAGATCGGATCTATATCATTTGGAGAAGTTGTGTTCATAGTGTTCATCGCGAAGTAGCAACAAAGTGGGAGTTGTCGATCCATTTCATTTTGGATCAAAGTCCGAAAGGTGTTTGTATTTTGAAGTGTTGAAGAGTTTTGAAATTTTTCAAGTATGCCACCAAGGAGAGCTAATCGTCACCAAAACGTAGAAGCTTTATATCGAAGAGAAGAAGCTGATGAGATGGAGCAAAGAATCAATGAAAATTTTAGTGAAAAGCTTAACAAAGGAATTGGACGATTAGAGAAGATGATGTTAGAAATGAATCAAAATCGGAGAAGGGTTTCACCTGAATCTAACCATGGGGGAAGTAGAGTCTCACCACAATCCAATCGAGACAGAAGTGTTGATGATGATCAAAGGCGTGGGAGGAACGTGAATGATCGTGAACGGAGGAATGTAGATAGAAGGGATGATGGTGGTAGACGTGAAGGTAGTAGAGATATGGGTGGACGAGATAGACAACGATATACATCTGATTTTGAAGAGGAGTATGATGGTGGTAGTGTTCGAGGACAAGGACGAGGACAAGGAAGAAATTACTCTGAGTATGATCACAAGTGGGAGTCGGGGATGAAGACTGAAATTCCTGAATTCAAAGGTGGTATGCAAGCAGAGGAGTTTCTAGATTGGGTAGCTAATGTTGAAGAGATTTTTGACTTCAAAGAAGTTCCAGAACAGCGTAGAGTGAAGTTGGTTGTTACAAGGTTGAGGGGTAGAGCTTTGGCATGGTGGCAGCAAACCAAACTTACACGTGAGCGGATGGGGAAGTCAAAGGTTGAATCATGGGAAAATATGAGGAAAATGATGAAAGCCACATTCTTACCTTATAACTATCAGTCGCTTATGTATCAGAGATTGCAAAAC
Organism: Allium fistulosum; assembly: GCA_030737815.1. NCBI lineage: Eukaryota > Viridiplantae > Streptophyta > Magnoliopsida > Asparagales > Amaryllidaceae > Allium > Allium fistulosum. Next base: position 1,263,104,641 of record CM060901.1, read on the forward strand.
TTGAGACAAGGGACGAAATCTGTGAACGACTATGCTGACGAATTTTATCAACTGATAGCAAGGAATGATATTATGGAGATAGAAGAACAATTGACATCTAGATTCATTGGGGGATTGAGAATGCAGATTCAGGATATGGTTAACATGTTTGATCCCAGATCTGTAGCGGAAGCACATCAGAAAGCGTTGGCTTGGGAGAAACAGGGACGACGAGGAAGTGGTGTGTTTACTAATTCTAACAATCAAGCGAAGGGTGTTGGTGGGAGTTCTAATGTTTCTAAACCTATCAGTAGACCAGTAGTGAAGGAGGCTGAGAAGACAAAGGTTAACAACGGTTTCAAATGTTACAATTGTCAGGAATTTGGTCACAAAAGTAGCGAATGTCCAAAGCCGAAGAAGAGAGCTATGATAGCAGAGGTTGAGGATGAGGATGAAGAAGCTGAATGTTCCAATTCACCACCTGATGAGGAGGAAGAAGAAGTGACGGGAGACGAAGGTTACAATCTAATGATGAAGAGGTCCTGTTTAACACCAAATCAAGAGGAGGATTGTAGTTGGTTAAGGAGCAATATTTTTCAATCAACATGTACTATTCTGGGGAAAGTTTGCAAATTTGTTATTGATGCTGGAAGCTGTGATAATATAATTTCTTCCGAAGTTGTGAGGAAGTTGGCGTTGAAGACCGAGAAACATCCGAAACCGTACAAGCTAGCTTGGTTGAGGAAAGGCGGGGAGGTGAAGGTTGGACGAAAGGCTTGTGTAAAGTTTTCAATTGGGAAGAAATATAAAGACGAAATCTGGTGCGATGTGGTAGATATGGACGTTTGTCATTTGTTGCTGGGGAGACCGTGGCAGTATGATAGGGCGGTGCAACATGATGGGCGTACCAACAGTTACAGTTTCATGTTTGAAGGCACAAAGATTACTCTAGTTCCAAAGAAGCGACAACAGGAGGAAAACAAGTTGGAGGAGATTGAAGAGCTCAAAACTTTGTTATCTTTGAAAGAGTTTGTTAAGGAGGTTGAAGAAGAGTCGGAAGTATTCTTGTTAATTGGGCGAGAGAGCGGTGAAGAAGTTGAAATTCCAGAAGAAGTTAAACCAGTTTTGAAAGAATTTGACGATGTATTTCCAGAGGATTTACCAACGGAGTTGCCACCGTTGAGGGATATACAACATCAGATAGATCTTGTTCTAGGTGCTGTGTTACCACACAGACCACATTATCGAATGAGTCCGAAGGAACATGAAGAGTTGCGGAGGCAGGTAGAGGAATTGCTTGAACAGGGGCGTGTGCAGGAGAGTTTAAGTCCTTGTGCTGTACCAGCTTTATTGGTACCCAAAAAGGATGGAACGTGGAGGATGTGCACAGACAGTCGAGCATTGAATAAGATCACAGTCAGATACAGATTTCCGATGCCGAGGCTTGATGATTTATTGGATCAGATCAGTGGGTCCGTTATCTTTTCTAAGATTGACTTGAAGAGCGGTTATCATCAGATTCGCATTAGACCAGGGGACGAATGGAAGACAGCATTCAAGACGAGGGAAGGCTTGTATGAATGGCTGGTAATGCCGTTTGGTCTATCAAATGCACCAAGTACATTCATGAGGGTGATGAACCAGATTTTTAGGCCATACATTGGGAAATTCGTTGTGGTTTACTTTGATGATATTCTAATCTACAGTGCTAGTACAGAAGAGCATGTTCAACATCTGAAGAAAGTGCTCATTATTCTTCGTGAAGAACAATTCTATGCTGCTACAAAGAAGTGTGTTTTTATGGCGAAGAGTGTTTTATTTTTGGGATATGTTGTGTCGGAAGAAGGAATACAGGTTGACCAAAGTAAAATCGAAGCTATCAGAGATTGGCCGCAGCCCAAGACGATAACGGAAGTTCGTAGTTTTCACGGGTTGGCTTCATTTTATCGGAGGTTCATTCCACACTTTAGTAGTGTGATGGCACCTGTTACTGATTGCATGAATTGTAAACAGTTTGCATGGACGAAGGAAGCCGGAGTTGCTTTTGATCGGATCAAGGAACTCTTGACGTCTGCACCAATTCTAATATTACCAGATTTTCAGCTAGTGTTTGAACTACATACTGATGCATCCAAGGTTGGGATTGGAGGAGTGTTGAGTCAGAGGGGGCGTCCTATTGCATACTTTAGCGAGAAGTTATCAGGAGCAAAGATGAGATACAGTACATATGATGTGGAATTCTATGTTGTTGTGCAATCTATTAAACACTGGAGACACTATCTATTTCAGAAAGAGTTTGTTCTTTACACTGATCATGAAGCATTAAAAAATTTGCAAGGGCAAGACAAGATTTTAGCAAGACATGCATCGTGGATTGCATATCTGCAACAGTTTACTTTTGTTGTTAAACACAAGTCGGGAGTGACGAATCGTGTGGCTGATGCTTTGAGTAGAAGGAATCATTTGCTAACAACAATGAAGGTTGAAGTGATGGGGTTTGAAATGTTGCCAGAATTATTTGTCGATGATCCTTACTTTGCAAAGTTTGTTGATAAAGTCAAGGATGGGGAGACGGATGAGTTTATAATGATAGATGGTTTTCTGTTCAAAGGAAATCGATTGTGCATACCGGAGGGTAGTTTGAGAATGAAGATCGTAAAAGAGCTACATGAAGAAGGACACGTGGGTAGAGACCGTACATTACAGTTGATTTCACAATCTTACTTTTGGCCATCAATGAGGAAAGAGGTGGAGAGGTTTGTGGAGCGATGTCATATCTGTCAGATTTCAAAAGGAACTGCAACTAATGCTGGGTTATATATGCCGTTACCTATACCAATTAAACCATGGGTTGATGTGAGTATGGACTTCGTGTTGGGATTACCGAGGACACAGCGTGGTAACGATTCCATTTATGTGGTGGTTGATCGATTTTCGAAAATGGCACATTTTATTGCTTGTAAGAAGACGGCAGATGCTGTTCATGTTGCTCAATTGTTTTTCAAGGAGAACTATCGACTTCATGGATTGCCAGAATCTATTGTGTCGGATAGAGATACTCGATTTCTGAGTCACTTTTGGTTAAGTTTGTGGAAAATGGTGGGAATGAAGCTGAAGTTTAGTAGTGCTTATCATCCGCAAACAGATGGACAGACTGAGGTGGTTAACAGATCATTGGGAAATTTGTTGAGATGTCTTGTGCAAGACAATCTGAAGAGTTGGGATGTGAAGTTATGCCAGGCAGAGTTTGCCCATAATCACGCTGTAAATCGAAGTACTGGGTTCAGTCCATTCCAGATTGTATATTCTAGTATGCCAAAGGGACCGTTGGATTTAACGGTGATACCACACTCAAAGGGAACAGTTAAGAAAGCTGCTGATTTTGTTGAGGGATTGACGGAATGTCATAAAATCGTGCGGGAACGATTGGAGAAAGCAAGTGAGAAGTATAAACGAACTGCAGATTTGAAACGAAGGAGTGTTGAATTTCATGAAGGTGATTTGGTTTATGCAGTGTTAACAAAAGATCGTTTTCTAGTAGGCGCTTATAACAAGTTGAAAGCCAGGAAAATTGGTCCGGTGGAAGTCGTAAAACGAATTAATGAAAATGCTTACAAATTGAAGCTGCCAGATGGTGTGTATACGTCTGACGTATTCAATGTTAAGCATCTCGTACCTACAAAACTTCTTGCCCGACCATCTGTTCAACTCCTCTTCTACCACAAATCTTCATTACAAACTACCACCCGATCTCTTGAAACCCACTTCCATATTAAACAAAATAACTCATCACATACATACTTACATACCTTAATCCCCTGCCACTCCTCGAACCACTGTCTACTACTTCGTAGTGCAACCCAGTGCCACCTCCTCCACCCTTCTGCACCAGCATACCTGAACTTCCACCACCTCAACCTATCTTCACCACACAATACTTCAATCACTATTAGTCATTCACTACACACATAACAATCCACCTCCCCACAGCATATTGCCACAAACAATCCGTACTGCTTACTCTTTGAAAATTGACTGAAACCATTCCACTCCATGAAACCATTCCTCCACCAGTCACTTCTTCTTCTGTAACACCACATCATTAATTTGCCTGACCTTTGCCTCCTCAATTGCCACCAGTCTTCCACTTCACTGCTGTAGTTCTTCATCCTCCCACTATCAATTCCATCAACACAATCAGCCCCTTACCTCATCTCCTCTTTACAAACTCCACCAGCACTGACAACTGATGTAGCCTGGAGAGAAGTCTTAGGTCGCTCACGACCTAAGGAAGTCTTAGGTCGCTCACGACCTAAGGAGGAGTTTAACGAGTTAACATTTCGTGAAGAATTATGGAAAGTTCAAGTTTTAGGTCGCAGCCGACCTAACGAAGTCTTTAAGTCGTTCCAACGACTTAGTGAAGATCGGCAACGACCTAGTGGGAATGTGCGAGCTAACGAGTAACTGGAACGACCTAACATGTTTTTAGGTCGTGTACGACCTAACGAGTTGGAAGATAGGTCGCTGGAACGACTTACCGAGTTAACTTGTGTACGACCTAACGAGACAAGAAATAGGTCGCTGGAACGAGCTAACAGGGTGTTACGACCTAACAAGACACGACCTATGATAGGTCGTAGGAAACAGTCACGACTTAAGATAGGTCGCTGGGTGAACTGGAGAGATAAGTCGCACATTTTAAGTCGCGAAGTTCTTTCGAAAGCAGCTTCTTTAGGTCGCGAATGAAGGGATGTCGTTCATTCTTAGGTCGCTCAAGACAGATGCCGTTCATTTTAGGTCGCTCGCTCCAGAGTTAAGTCGCGAAGAAAGATATGTCGCTACTGTTGAGTCGTTGGGCCTGTTGAGTCGTAGGTCGAAGGTTATAGGTTGGAAACGACTTAAGTGATGTAACATGATGTGTTGTATTTTCCTTATGTTGTAATCTTTTAGGTCGTTTGTTGTATGTCGTATGCTTTGATTAAGTCGTGTACTTTTTAGGTCGCTCCATTATAGGTCGTAGGTCGTTCACGACCTAAGTGTTGTACAAATTTGTGGCGTGTGTTGTAAGATGCTATAAATAGGTGTGCGTTGTACATTTTGAAGGTTGGTTGATTTTTGAATAAAATTCTCTTTTGTTAGCTTTGTGCTTTCATTCAAATTGGTAGTTGAGTGTAATCTCCTATCTCCTCTTTCGGTTAATCGAGTGCGCTCGATTCAACGATTGCAGAAGCCGATTCGCGGAATCAAGTGCGCTTGATCAACGCTTGAAGAATTGAAGATCTTTGAACCCGGTATCGTGCGCGATCAACGAGTTCGGGATAGCTAGAATTCGGTATCTTTGGATCAACGAATTCAGGCATTTCAGTATTCATCAATCCATCGATTGATACTTTCACCGATTGAAGATTGTTTTGTTTAATCCGCTGCGTCAACAACAGACATCAACACTGTCCTTCCAACCACCGCGATTGCAACACAATAGCAAATCACAAAACCAATCACCGAACTCCATCGCAAACTCACTACTGCTCATACCCTCGAACTACCCAAACTCACCCAAACACCTGAAGTTTTCCAATCAAAACCCTTCATCGAAACACCTCATCGCAACTCCCTATAACTGCTGCTGCCACAGTGCTTGCCTCCAATCAAAATACGAAAACTCATCAATTAAGAATTGCTTCTAATTTTGGAACTCGCTTCTAATTTTTTTTTAAAAGGAACGTGACATTTTTTTAACAGAGAAAGTGAAAATTGGGAAGAAAACTTGGGTAGCGGGTTTGTTTAGGACTGGGTTGAAATTTGAGTAGTTTGTTTTCATTTTTTTATTTTGTCTTTATGTTTATTTTTAAGTTTTAGGTTGGAGTATTTTTTGTAAACACTCTCTTTCTAAAAAAATTTGCTTTGTTTCATTTGTTTTAAGTTGGTTTGTTTCCTTTAGTTAGGTATTTCTCTTTGTCTAATTTGTTTTTAGTTTAATCATATAAAAAAGAGTTACTCAATTTGTTTTGTTTAATTTGTTTTTAGTTTTGTTTTGTCTTATCCTTTAAAAAAATTAATTTTGAATTTGTAATGACCCGAAAATTTTAATGGTTTTAATAAGATAATTAACTGAAATTTTGTGAAAAATTTAAATAATTAATTTTGAAATAAAAATTTATTATTTGGAATACGTCTATTTTAATATAGCTACTGGTAAATTTCCATCCAATAATATTGAAGTTTATTTTATTGTGAAATTTTATTTTAATTTGAATCGGTTAATAACAGTTGAATTTAAAAGTTTTCCGAAACCTAAATATGTCAATATGAGAAAATTTATTTAGAACACTCTGAATCTGACTGCGAAATTCGTTTCGCGAAATTCGGACGTTTCTAGCTCTGTTTGGATTTTTCCGTACGGAATAGCAGCATTTTCGGTACCGTTATCGACTTTTGACCAGAAGATCGTACCACAGATATTAGTATACCATTTTAATCGTCTCGCTATGCTGATCTCCATGGTATATTCATTTGATTGTTTCGGCGTCCGATGGACAAAGAAATCTGTAAATCAGTTCATCGTACCGGTACCCTTTTTGAGCTTTTGATGATGTGTGTCCTTTCAAATTTCAAACAGCAGCCACTGGATTTTATTTCAATATTTATTTCATCTTTTACAAAAATTCGACCATTGCCCCGTCATACCTTTTTGAAATTCTGAATGTACAAAACTTGCGTACGTTTTATATTCATTTAATTAGAACGGTCACTTTAATTTTGCCTTTAAAATTCCATTTTCTTCAATACAGCTGGATATAACGTCTGCCACCTACCTCTTCTTCTTCCACCCCGTTCTATTTATACAACAGAAAAGAAATTTGGCCTCATTCATCTTCTTCCATTTCTTTTGATCGGCCTCCCTGCTCGCGTGACCCCCTTCGAAGCCTCACCGTGCCTTCCTCCTCACGTCGAACACTTCCAATGTCACCACCACGCAAGCCTCGTTCCCCAAGCCATAATCCGATCTCACCCTTCCCCCACTCTTTCGAATAGCAGCTCTGCCCCTCTGCCCCAATCGCCGTGCATCTCCTCCTTCCGCCGCATCCCCTCCTGCACATCAAAGCCACCCTCTCCTCCCTCCACAACGCAGCCTATCGCCTAACTCTACCACCATTTCCGCCGCATGTACCCTCCCAAGCCTTCCACTACAGCTCGAGATGAAGCTTGGCTTCGTCATGAATCACGTTCATTTTTCACTGCACGAACCTGACCCATCTCCACTATCAGCCGCCTCGCGACCAAGCACTCGGCCGACGTGCCACCTTCTTGCAAACCGCATCTCCTTACTTTGTTTGGGCTGTATATTATTTTGCATATCAGATTTGCTTCCGACTTTTTTATATAGCAGGTATATATATTTATATAATATGCAAAATTTTACTCTGTTGTATATATAAAAATATATAGGCTATCTAAGGTTATGCGTGAGTTTTGTTTTGAGTTTATGTTTATGCTAAGTGTTTTAGTTTAAAAGTAGTTGCTTTTATTGTTGAGGAAACCTGTGTATATTTAGTTTACATCTATATTCTAGTATACATATATACCTATATATATATATATTTATATAAAGTACGTTCTGTTTTTCTCTATTAGTTCACGTATATAGATATGTTTGTTATATAGGTTGTAGTATATTGCAGTTTATATATTTATTTGTATAATATGTAAATCTATTTTACAGTAAGGAAGAAAAGAATTGTGTTTGGGTATATCTTAGTTTTTAAGTGGTCTGTTGAGTCTATCTTAGTTATATAGTTGTTATAAATATATGAAATGATAGGCTGTTGCTTCTACATATACATATACATATACATCATTTGTCAAAGAAGTATTATATGTTATATTATAAAGTTGTTTATATATATACTTAATTATATAAGATTATATGATATATTAGTCTATAAAGTTGAAACAGTTTTGGTATATATATTATTACACAATGTTTTGAATACAATATTTTATATATATTAGCATGAATATATGAGTCACAAAAGTTATAGTTTACTGTATGTACGTTTTATGTTTTCAGATTTTGTTTTGTTGTCAATTTATACATATTTAGTTATTCGCATATACACTTTTGTCTTCATATAGTATGTGGTGTCTGCATTTGTATATTGGTTTTAGGAATGGTCTTATAAAGAGAATGTACATGAATTTTAATGGTTTTGAATGGAATCGTGTTTATTTATTATTTATTTATTTTAGTATGTATCTTATTTTAAATATTTATATTTTTTGTCTTAAGAATAAAATATTGATTTTAATAGAATAACAAATATTTCTATGTACATATCAAACTGATTTTTGATTCGTATCTATCGGCTTTGTTTGTCAAATTCGTACCATCTTGACTTACGTTTTACATCGAATCTATCGCAGTGATTCCTAGTCGGTTGCTGTCCCGCTAGTTAGTATATGTATCAGTGTTCGTATCTGTATCATCTTCTTGTCTCTCTAGCCTTGAAAGGTGAGCAATCACTCACGATTAACGTTCTTGTATATATTAAATTTGATTTCAATTGAAACAGCAATTGAAATATGCTGTTGTTAGTTGTTTAAATTGTTGTATATGTTATTATCTGTAACTGTTCACCTGTGGGATATGACACCATATCCTGTTGTTTATATTAAATTGTTATTGCTGATATATATTCCTGTTATATTATTTTCATATCTGTTATCACTCTGCAAGTTCCTTGTTAGTATAGAATTCACTATGGGTTGAAATGATACATACCCGAACGGACTTTAGAATAGGAGAAAATCGTTATGGGTTGAAATGATAGACCCAAACGATTTTCATTTGAATTGAATTTGGGATTACGGGTCGAAATGATATCTCCCCGTATGTATTTAAATTTATGGATTGAAATGATAAATATCTGTATCACTTGACCATAGATAGGAAATTATATACAGACACCGTTGGTCCATATAAAAATATTTTGAAAATAAATTATATGGTTTTGGAAAGAAATATATGGTTTTAATAAATGTTGATTCTTAAATTTTTATATATAAATGGTAATGATATATATAGATTTAATAATGATATTTAATTTAATTAAGACGGATTTAATACATATAATATGTTAAGTATAAAATTTATATTTCAAAATAGATTTTGGTAATAATTTGAATAAGTTAAGGTTGGGAAGATAATTTGAATTTAGTTGAAATTGTATTCATTAAAGAATTTTATTTAATTAAACCGATTTGAAACTTATTGAAATTGAGATTTAAGATATGATTTATAACTCGGGTTTGATTTAAATAATTTAATGAATATTTCTTGTTTAAATAAATTTAAGGAAATATTTAGTAAAAATGAAATTTAAGGCTAGTTAAATGATATTGAATTTATTAAGTGAATATTCCCTGATTAAATAATAATGAAGTTAAATCAAGAGCTATATGAAACTATTAAATTTAACTTTGAAAATATTGAATATTAAAGCCTTGAAATATATTAAAATTTTAAATGGTCTATTGAGAACTGAATTGAATTGATGAATTGAGCTTTGAATAAATTTGAATTTGGAATTTGAGTTGATTTGAATCGATTTGTGAGACTTGAGGAAATTATAAATACTTTACTTTATCAAAAACGTCCTTTTTTCCTCATGGCAGTTCCAACATCCCTTATTGTCCTTCCACCATCCCCTCCCGTACCTCCCCTGTCATCTCCAATTCAAACGTCTTCTCTGACCTTTCGACCTGTTCCTGACCCCCCTCCACCTCCGCTCCCATCTTCGTCTTCTCTCCTTGTCTCATCTTCATCCCTACTTCACAAACCTCCTTCTCCTACCTCCTCTCCTGCCACAGTTCCTCCAACTCAACTGCAATGGACTTCCCTTTTCAAGCGCAAACCTAGTAATGCAGGGAAGTACATTCCAGTTGAGATGGCCCCGGAGTTAGTGAATGACATTCTGATCCCTCCTCCTTGTGTCATTGAAGCCGGTAATGAAGTTTGGAGCAGCTATCTTGTTGGGTTTTTTCTTGACAAGCCATTGCCATATTCTGTTGTTATTTCGGTCCTGAAGAAGTACTGGAAACTGAAGGGTGAGATAAAAGTTCGTTCCAATGGTTTTTTATTCTTGTTTCACCTGACTTGTGATGAAGATAGGAATCGAATCTTGCAAGGTGACCCGATAGTTATGCGTAATAAATTATTTATAATTAAACAATGGGATCCTTATGTTGGTAATGCCTGTGCCTCTATCTCGTCTGTGCCAGTGTGGGTCAAATTATCCAATATTCCTTTGTTTGCTTGGTCACACTGTGGAATAAACTTGTTAGCAAGCAGGGTGGGGAAGCTAGTTTGTATGGATGAATCTACTGAAAAAATGGAGAGACTGTCTTTTGCCAAGTGCTTAATTGAAATCAAGCCAGAACGGTGTCTTATTGACTCCTTTTCTGTTCAGCTTCTTGATGGAGGAACTCAACTAATACATATTGATTATCAATGGAAACCTGATATTTGCTCAAAATGCTGCATTTTTGGACATTAGGTATCCAATTGTGAAAAAAGCTTGTTTACCGGTACACTGGAGAAGATTGAGAAGTGCAACCCTCCTAGAGATGTAAAAGACCTTAAATCTAAGGTAGATAGAGAAGATAAAGGAATGACGTTTAGGGGAAAAACAAAAATGGCAATTAGTGAGCAAGTCAAGACAATAGAAGTCCAATACAGCTGTATTGAAAAATCAGTTGTTGGAAGAAAAAGAAGATGGATTCTCTGAATTGAACTGCAGGTTGGATGGAAAAGAACTTGAGGAAGGTCAAACTGGAAAAGGGGTGACTGTCAAGTCAACTAATCAGAGAGAATTAAAAACTCATGAAAACAGTGAAGTTCTGAAAAATAATGGCTTTCATATTCTATCTGGAATGTGTGGGGATGTTATAATTGAAGATGAAAATGGAAATGGTGAATATGACCTATCAAAAGATGAAGTCACTAAAGTTGAAGTCACTGAAAATGGAACTGGAAAGTGTTTTTCAAATATACACCCAGTAGTTGAAGTCACTGAAGATGCATGCTCAGTTGAATGCATTGCTTCAGGTTGTAGTTCAACCCCTTCTCAAACTGGTAAAAACAAGCATGATGTTAACATAAGTGAAGGCATAACCCCATCTATCCCTGTCCTGTCATGCTCTCTATCTACCTTAACCAAAAATACCTCCTGTGCCACTAATCAAAATCAAGATGATCAAACCGAATTGATAGTTACTCAAAACCTATCTGCTGAAGGAGATCTTGTAGCTGATCTCCCTGATTTGTGCAAATTTTCAAATTCCAACTCCAACTCCATCCCAATCCCTCAATCCAATAGCAGCCATAACTCTCCCTTCAACAATGTAAAACTCTCAATCTATCCTGAATTGTCTTCTCCGACTTCAAAATTCAAAGATTCCTCAAGTGCTATTAAACAAACTCCTCTCTCGCTAGTTAAGCCTGTGCATGTCTCCCCTGTGCACGTGCACAACCTTGATGTCTCCAATGCTAACCCAGATACATCTTCTTCTCATAAATCCGAAGTTTCTGTATCCGAAACAAATCAACCCTATGATCACATTCCAGCTCCACAGGCTTGGATGCCCCCTCCACCTTCTCTGCTCCTTTCCACTTATTTCCCTGCCATCAATAATTCAAACCAACTTGTGATGCAAAAAGTTAGTAATTCGCCAATAAATACCAGTAGGGCAACTAAATTGAATCAACTTGCTGACCTAGATCTCAACCCCCCCTGCTGGATCAATATCTTCCTCTCTAATTCCTGCAACCAAAGTTCAATCATCCCCTCTTACTAGAGGAGGCAAGAAGAAACTTCAGCAGAAACAACTGGTTGATCAATGATGAATAACATAGGAACTTGGAATATTCGAGGTGCCCACTCGGAAATTAAATTAAATCAATGCAAGCAAATTATATCCACTCATTCTTTGAGTCTTGTTGCTATTCTAGAAACTAAACTTAATGCAACTCTCTCTTCCAAGGCTGCTTCTTTCATTAATCCGTCTTGGAAAATGATAAATAATCTCTCCGATGCTCCCTATGGTAGAATTCTTATCATATTTAACCCCTCAATCTTCCAACTTACTGGTATATTGTCTACTTCTCAACTAATCCACCTTCACTGTATTCACCTTTCAACTTCAACTTCCTTCTACCTCACTGTCATCTATGGTCACAATTCTGTTCCTGCTAGACAAACATATCTTTCTCTTCTCCCTTCCTTGCGTCAAGAATCTCATCCGTGGTTAGTCATAGGAGACTTCAACTGCTCCTACCTATTATCTCATAGACAAGGCGGGAACCCTTTGTCTCATCGTCAAATAATTCCTCTTAGCAGTGCTATCTCCCTCTTTAACCTAATTGAAATAAACTCTGTTGGTGCCTACTTCACTTGGAACAACTCTAGTAGACAACCCCCGCGTACCTTTTCCAAAATAGATTTCTCCTTTTCAAATCACAATGCTCTAACCAAATGGCCTAATATGTTTAATCTCCTCCCAATTCCGGGCTTATCTGATCATTCTCCTCAAATAATATCCTTTGGAACTGCTGTGAGAAAAAGAAACACAAGTTTTAAATTTTTTAATGCATGGGTTCTACAACCTGACTTTTATCAAATAGTTAGCAAGGCCTGGTCAACAAAAATTTTTGGTAACCTATGTTTATTTTGCAGAGTAAACTGAAGGTTGTTAAAACTGAATTGAAAGCATGGGCTCTGAACAAATTTGGTCATGGTAATCTGGCTTCCTCTTCTCTTACTAGGGAATTGCTTCAAATTCAGGAGTCTATGATGAATGACACATCTAATAGCAAGCTGGCAGCAAGAGAGGCTGCAGTATCCTCCCAACTTTTTGAAGCATTAAGGATTGAAGCTGAAATGGTTAAACAGAAATCGAGGCTTAAGTGGTTTTCGGATGGTGATAGAAACTCTGCTTTCTACCACTCCTCTCTCAGAGCCAAGCAGTCTAGAGAGTTAATTAGCACCCTTATTGACGTCAATGGTGAGTTCATCGTTGACCCTGACCATATTGATAATATGTTCCTTGATCATTTCGGTAAAAATACTTGGAAACCACAATCAATTCAAACCTTCGCTTGAGTTACTCGAATCAATAAACATTCCAAAAATTTCCTCAGATGACAATGCATTCCTATGCTCTGCTATCTCTGACAGTGAAATTAAATCTGCTCTCTTCTCCCTGAATGCAAATTCCTCTGGAGGTCCTGATGGATTCAATTCTTATTTTTTTACCACATCCTGGGAAATAGTTGGCCAAACATTCTTGAAGGCAATTCACAATTTCTTCAACGAGTGTAAAATGATAGGGTCCGTCAATGCTACTAACGTTGCCCTAATCCCTAAGGTGAAGAATGCTTGTAGAGTCTCTGACTTTAGGCCAATTTCATGCTGTAACACAATATATAAGTGCATCTTGAAAATAATAGCTAATAGACTCATGTTTGCGCCAAAAATGGTCACAAACCCCAAGTGTTGTGAAAGCACCAGCGTATGAATACCAATCAACAATATTCACACACAAATCACAGATCTTAAATAAGTAGCAAGCAACAATCAAGAAATAATGAACAGTGACACGCAATTTATAGTGGTTCGGCTATCTCCGGCCTACGTCCACTTCAAGGTTTTTATGATTTTATTGCTCGATGCTTGAAGATTACAATTTCGTATGTTGTATTACAACTGATTTGCTGAACTAGGTCTGAATCTAAGGCAGCAATGGTGATCTGGAGTGAATCTGGCAGAATCTGGGCGCTCTTTAGCTCTAAGAATTATCCGACCCCCTTCCTGAATGACCAGGGGCTCTATTTATAGGTGTAGGAGGCTGATATTTCGCCTAAAATGAGGGGAGACCAGTTCTGGTTCGTCAGGGGGCCCACATGCCCGCTTTCTGGAAATCCGGGCCCACTTTGGGATCGATTCGAAGCTACGTTCGAATCGATCGAGAAATTGTCCGATTGACTTGAAATTTGGGGTGAGCATTCTTCAACACGTGCTCAAGCTACTGTGAAAATTTCATACCATTTGGACTTGCAGATCTCAAGATATGGTCGATTTAAGTTGTGGTTTCTCGTGTCCTGCTGCCGTTCGAATCGATCCACTCGATTCGATTGCTATTCGAATCGATGCTCTTGAGTCGACTCGATTAAGTTGATTTCTCTTCCACGCGCGTGCTTCGAGTCATACATTGCATCCCTTCGGGTTCTAGCCACGTCGCTTGGTAGACTCGTATCCTTCGAATCGATCAGACCAACGTTCATTCGAATCGATCAGGGCAAGTCACTACCGATCGATTCGAATGAGTCTCACTAGGGTGGATTCGAATCAAGGCCTGAGGGGATGGATTCGAATAAACCATTGCATGCTTGCCTAACAACCTGGGTGTGTTGCCATCGAGTCGAACCAGTGCCGATCGATACGAATCATATCGATTCGAATTGTTTTCTTCATGATGGATTCGAATACTATCGATTCGAACCATTATCCACATTCCATAATCCATCTCTAACTCCATCATATGAACTCTGATTGTCCTGAAATTTGAAACATAGCCTCTCCTAACCCTTGCCATCATCTCCAACCAATTTTGTCCCGATCGGAGCTCAACCAAATTTTGACGACGTCGATTGCAGCCTTGATTCCAATCGATCTCCAATCCAGATATCCATCATTCCTTGCCAATTTGTTTGATATTCCGGCTTTGACCAAAATGCGGGATAACATTTGCCCCCCAAAACATGCCTTGTGATAAGAAGGCGTGTTTTGAATAGTTCCGTATCCGATATCCAAAGTCCATAGCCACATCATCCAAGTGCATCATCCTTGACTGCTCGGAGTCGATGCCCAACTCCAAACCCAATAACCAAAGCCTTAGCCAAATCCATATCTGTTTGAACCCGATGACCGAATCCTAATCCATCCTTATCCAATAGCCAATAACCGAATCCAGGACCTCTCCGGGTCGATATCCGAATCCATAACCTCTATGGGTTCTTGCCAAGCGTAATCCACACCTGACGACTGTGGTCCAGTGTCCCTGGACGTTGAGCTAACCTCTCCGGGTTCTTGCCAAGCGCAATCCACACCTGACGACCGTGGCCCAGTGTCCCTGAGCGTAAGTAATGCTGTGGCTTAAGTCCTAAGCCGAATCCTGGTCACTCCGGACCCTTGTTGAGCATAGTCCATACTCAACGACCTGAAACAATAATCGATGGTAGGGGGCCTAAGTCCTAGGCCGAATCCTGGTCACTCCGGACCCTTGCCGAGCATAGTCCATACTCGACGACCTAAATGAGTCACTTTACCGCGTTCGGGCAGAACGACTCACCCCTTGCCAGGCATAATCCATACCTGACGACCGTTTATCAAAATACCAAAAAGAATCCAATCAAGATCCAATCCAAAATCCAAGTCGAATCGGAAAACCAGAAATCCATATCAAAAATCAAAATCATCATCCAAAACGGAGAACAATCATCCGAATGAATGCTGAAACCAGAAAAACAAGCAAAATTAGGAGTTCAATCCAAACTCCAAAAACCAAACCAGAAAACTAAGTGTCCAATCCAAAAAACAAAAGACAGATTTCGCAAACCATGGCTTTGCGGTTTATCATCACTCAGAGCATGCCTAGGGGCTATCTCCGTCCCCATACATGTGTAAATGACTTGGTTGCTCGCCAATGGTTTGTTACTTATTTCATATTATCCTGATCAATGGATGACCAATCGACCATCGTTCCTGGGCCTCGCTCCATCAGGGCTCGAGGTAGGCGGTGGTTGCTCCTGCTCCACCGCTGCATTCCGTACTCCAACATACTGCCTCAACTGTCCATTCCTCACATGCTCCTCAATAATGTCCTTTAAATGCCTGCAGCTGTTGGTATCATGTCCATCCAAATCATGGAAGAGACAGTGCTTTCCTGATGCCTTTTCTCGTTCAGAAGGTTCTCTCCTAGCCGGCCTCCGGTAAGGAAGGCGATTCCGAGTTTCCATGTATATCCGTTCCTGCGTCTCGTTTAATTCTGTGTATGTGGAAAACTTTGGATCCTTCCATTGCTTCCTGGTTTTTCCTGAATCGTCATCCAGCTTCCTTTTTCCTTTATCTTTATCCGAGCTTCCGTTGGACGGTCCTCCACCCCCAGTCACATTCACCTCCTTTAACTTTAAGTCCATACATGCATCTTCTTGCCGAAGGAACCTTTCAGCTTCATGGAAGAATTCCCCGAGATCCAGTGGCGGGTCTCGTACTAAAGATACCTTAAAATCTGAATCCTCTCTAACTCCCGACACTGCCGCCATCAAAACCATCGATGGATCCGGCCGATCCACCGAAGCAACCGCCGCATTAAACCGAGTTAAAAATGCTCTAAGTGATTCATCCGTCCTTTGCTTTACCGATGTTAACGTCATCACGTTCTTAGGTCTTTTGATATGAACCCGAAACTGTTCCAAAAACCTATCCACCAATTCCCTCCAAGTCCTGATAGATCCTTCTTCCAGCTGCCTAAACCACATTGCCGCTAGATCTGTCAAGTATAAAGGGAAACATCTGGCCATCACTTCCTCCGATGCCCCTAGCACTTCCATGTGTCTAGTATATCTCATCAAGTGATCTGTCGGGTCAGCCTTGCCATTATATGCTTCCACGCTAGGTAACTTGAACTTAGGTGGATTCTGAGCTACCCTGATTTCCCGAGCGAACGGACTCTTGTTCACCCCTTCTAAATCCTTATTGGACAAACCTCCACGCATAGTCTTCCTAATGATTTCCATTAATCCAGCGTTGCCTGTTAGGGGTTGCCCCCCATGCTCCCGAGGGAACTCCGGCACATATTCTTCATGTGGCTCATTAGCCTCAACATTGGCTCTAGCCTGCTGAGCTCCTTCCAAAGGTCCTTCTGCGTTGGATCCGACGGGCCTACCCCCAAGCCCTTGCTGATTGCCTTCCGGTTCTGTATTCTGTCCTCCGTTGGGTTCCGCAACCCCAGTTCCTTGTTCCACATTTGCAGTCGCTATGGTTGGTCCAAGATTCTGTGTTCCTGCAGCTCTCATCTGCTCGAAGAAAGCCTGCATCATATCATGTTGACTCTTCAGCAACCTCTCGTGTAATGAATTCGCCATGGCTTCCATCTCGTCTTTGGTAATGTAAATCGAAGCTTGTCCTTCTCCAGCTCCGGAGGATGCCTCTTGACTTCCTGCCTGTTGGCTCCTCTCTGTTCTTTGTCTAGTTTGTCGAGTCATTGTAGAGTCAGATCTGAATCCTTAAAATTCCAAATCTAAGTTTTGAATTTGGTGTAGCGGGTGCTAGTTGTCCTCAGTGAAAGCACCAAAGTGTTTGCGCCAAAAATGGTCACAAACCCCAAGTGTTGTGAAAGCACCAGCGTATGAATACCAATCAACAATATTCACACACAAATCACAGATCTTAAATAAGTAGCAAGCAACAATCAAGAAATAATGAACAGTGACACGCAATTTATAGTGGTTCGGCTATCTCCGGCCTACGTCCACTTCAAGGTTTTTATGATTTTATTGCTCGATGCTTGAAGATTACAATTTCGTATGTTGTATTACAACTGATTTGCTGAACTAGGTCTGAATCTAAGGCAGCAATGGTGATCTGGAGTGAATCTGGCAGAATCTGGGCGCTCTTTAGCTCTAAGAATTATCCGACCCCCTTTCTGAATGACCAGGGGCTCTATTTATAGGTGTAGGAGGCTGATATTTCGCCTAAAATGAGGGGAGACCAGTTCTGGTTCGTCAGGGGGCCCACATGCCCGCTTTCTGGAAATCCGGGCCCACTTTGGGATCGATTCGAAGCTACGTTCGAATCGATCGAGAAATTGTCCGATTGACTTGAAATTTGGGGTGAGCATTCTTCAACACGTGCTCAAGCTACTGTGAAAATTTCATACCATTTGGACTTGCAGATCTCAAGATATGGTCGATTTAAGTTGTGGTTTTTCGTGTCCTGCTGCCGTTCGAATCGATCCACTCGATTCGATTGCTATTCGAATCGATGCTCTTGAGTCGACTCGATTAAGTTGATTTCTCTTCCACGCGCGTGCTTCGAGTCATACATTGCATCCCTTCGGGTTCTAGCCACGTCGCTTGGTAGACTCGTATCCTTCGAATCGATCAGACCAACGTTCATTCGAATCGATCAGGGCAAGTCACTACCGATCGATTCGAATGAGTCTCACTAGGGTGGATTCGAATCAAGGCCTGAGGGGATGGATTCGAATAAACCATTGCATGCTTGCCTAACAACCTGGGTGTGTTGCCATCGAGTCGAACCAGTGCCGATCGATACGAATCATATTGATTCGAATTGTTTTCTTCATGATGGATTCGAATACTATCGATTCGAACCATTATCCACATTCCATAATCCATCTCTAACTCCATCATATGAACTCTGATTGTCCTGAAATTTGAAACATAGCCTCTCCTAACCCTTGCCATCATCTCCAACCAATTTTGTCCCGATCGGAGCTCAACCAAATTTTGACGACGTCGATTGCAGCCTTGATTCCAATCGATCTCCAATCCAGATATCCGTCATTCCTTGCCAATTTGTTTGATATTCCGGCTTTGACCAAAATGCGGGATAACAACTCAAAACGGTTCTTGATAAGGTTATCTCTTCCAACCAAGCAGCATTTCTAAAAGGTAGAAGTATTCTTGATAACGTAATGATGCCACATGAATTATTGAGAGGTTATAATAACTCTCATGTCTCTCCTAGAGCTACCTTCAAGCTTGATATTTCGAAAGCCTTTGACTCCTTGCAATGGGACTCTATAGTTAGAATTATGGGATTAATGAACTTCCCCAAACACTTTGTTGCTAGGATTCATTGCTGTATTTCTTCTCCTAGATATTCATTGATGGTCAACAACAGTAATGTTGGATTTTTTCAGGGGAAACAGGGTATTCGACAGGGAGACCCGATCTCTACCTACTTATTCATTCTGGTGATGAAAATTCTCACCCAAATTCTTATCCATCTAGTTTATGAAGATAGGTTCTCGACTCGCCCAAAATGTAAGAACCCTCTAGTCACATCTTTGATGTTTGCCGATGACTTGGTTATATTCTTCAAGCCTAATATTATGACAGTTAATTCTATCATGGATGGTCTTGATAGATTCTACAGAATAACTGGATTAGCTATTAATTTATCGAAATCTGATTTAATGATAGCTGGTGTTGACTCTGAATTAATCACTCAGATCACTTCCTACACTGCCATCCCGCATAGAACTGAAACATCCATGTACCTTGGATTGCCATTAGCATCATCGAGAATCTCTTTAGCTCAGTGCATTCCTCTTTATGACAGAATTACTGCCATGCTATCTAATTGGACTAACAGGTCGCTTAGTCAAGCTGGAAGGCTCACTCTTATCAATTCCATTATTTTCTCCATGTCAGTGTATTGGTCAAGGTCCTTCATTCTTCCGTCCAAGCTTCTCAAAATGATAAGATCTGCAATGTCAAACTTTTTCTGGCATGGGTCAATTACTGCTAGGAAGCTCTCCCCATGTGCTTTTTCCAAACTTGAAAGACCTAAATCGAGAGGAGGTCTGGGTATTAAAAACTTGCTTCTCTGGAATCGTGCGGCTATGGTGTTGCACATTGACAACCTTTTAAACCATAAAAATAGCTTATGGGTGAAATGGTCTTACAAATATATTATTCATAACAAAAATTTCTGGACGATGGATATACCTCAGTCATGTAGTTAGACGTGGCGTAGGCTTCTCAAAATCAGATCAGACATTCTCCCATATGCTAGAAGTCTAATTGGTATAAATGGTCGTCTTTCTTTTTGGCACGACCCATGGGTTAAGGAAGGAACTATTCTTAGTCGCTGTCTTTCATTCAACCAACAAATTCAATCTGGCATTAATTCTTCTGCCCTAGCTTCGGTATGTATTAATGATGGTAAGGTTGATCTCCCTTATTCTAGCAACCGGGCTGTTAGAAATCTATGGAATCAGTTGCGTGGAATTAAAGTTAATATTTATCCTGAAGATGGAATATCATGGTCTTGCTGCAATAACACATTTATGATTGGTGCTATGTACAAGGAATTAATTTGCCAGTCTAATTCTTCCCTTCTCTGTTGGTATAAACGTATATGGTTGAATCATAATTCTGAAAGTCAGAATTTGATGTTATGGAAGATATTTGGTAATGCCTTAAATACAAAAATTAAGCTGAGGCAGTGTGGGCTAAGCATTGATGCAACTTGTAGTTTCTGCCACACTGATGATGAGGACACTCTTCACCTCTTCTTCAGCTGCCCGTATGTCCACGGTCTATGGTGTTGGATCATTTCCATCATCCCTGGTAGGACTGTTGCACATGACAGTGAGGAAGAATGAGACCTAATTTTCAAGGATACTAGATGGAGAGATGAATCAACGTACGTATTGTTATTTTCACTTAAAATATTCATTGCAACAATATAGGAGGAGAGAAATGCTGTCATATTCAATGACAAAAGGAAAACAAATATGCAAATGAAAGACAGTATCATTGGGAAACTGAAATTCGGGATTGCTGCCTCTAGTCATCGATTTGATGTTGGTTTCATGCTGGCCCTCTCTTCTTTTTAAGTGTCTTCTGTTTTGTGTTGTGTTTTGGTTTTTCCTTTTATTCTTGTTGATATGCATGTTCTCCTTGTTCTCTTGTTTCTCAATTCTTCCTTGCCTACTGTCTGGTGGGTATGTTTTCCTTGTAGTTCTTCGTTCTTGGTATATCAATAAATGGTAGGGGACCATACTAACCCCACTGGCTTTGCCAAAAAAGAAAATAGATATATTTGAAATAAAAGTGAATTTTTGGTTTTGAAGTATAAATTAATTTGAAATGACCACGGTGTTATAGTGTATATTTCTACATTGTAGATAGTTCCACGGATCCTTAGAGGATGGTTATCCCAAACATCCTTTAAGTTACTTGTATTTCAGTTGATATTTCACTGTAGTTGGATTTATTAGTATAAGAATGTTAATCTTGACTCGAGTGTTTTGTGTTTTGCTTTACGCTCGGGTCAGACTGAGTGATACAGCATTTGAGACTCACCCTTGGAGTTTGGAGCTTCATTTGGAGATCCAACTATCGATTCAGCTTTTAGCTTTTCCAGTTGATTTGTTCAGAGAGGTCATCTATTCGTACTGAAGACTTCACAGTATTTGAGATATTTTGTTGTATTTTATTTTTAACTCTGATGTTTATATAGTAGCTTCATGAACTACTATTTTATCTTTTCTGCTGCGTATTATTGTATTACTCTGTGTCTGTGATTCTATGATTGATTTATTTATTGTATATGTTGAGTTTTACCAATTTTAAATTAACAATCTAATATTTTGAACAATTCAAGTCCGACTTGTGCGGATGCGAATGGTTGAAAATATCGGGTCGTTATAGTTGGTATTAGAGCTTTGGCTCTAGGCAAACTTAGCATATATAGTAAATTTATTTACAGAATCACTTTCGTTCGAGTTTGAATCTCTTCCTTTTGACTCGATTTCCTTTGAACTTTGGAACGTTCCTTGCGGTTCCAAAATTCATTCTTGTCTCTCCCTATTTGTATTCTTTTGATTCTGGAGTATCTCATAACTCCACTTCGAATGATCTCTATATGAATAGGCGATCCCTCCAATCTTTGAATGATTTGTAAAGGTGTGAAACTCCTTTACAACTGGCATTGATTCACCGGAGATTTATATATCCCTCGGTTTAGATGCTGCTATCTCTGGTTATGCCGAATTCTATCTCTGGCGATCGAATGATGATTTGCCTTGGAATTCTGCATCGATCATATTTCTGAAGTCATGGTTGACCCGGTTAAGGTCGCCCACGACTTGTATAAGTATATCCATCTTCTATTTTGTAAGTTAATTATCTCATCTTCGTTCAAGCCTATCTTCGAATCAGAATTTTATTTGATTAGAGTTCTTTTATATTTAATCTCTATCTTTGTTCTGAAATCCGTTCATGAATCATCCTTTGAAAATCGGGTTTGTTTGTATTTTAGAAATTGTTTTCTAAACTGAAATTATTATTTTGATAAGTATGATTATATTCTATATATAAAAGGGAAATGTTTTCGATAAAGATTATATACCCTTTTTAAAATGAGAATTTGAGGTTTCGAATGGATTTGTAATTTTGAAAATTATATAAGAATTTGATTTATCTAAAAATGATTTATAACTGAAGGATTTTAAATTTGAAATTCGAGAATTGAACTCCGGTATTTTGAAATTGGTTTTAAGATTTTGAAATATATAATAATAATATGATTTAAAAGTATTTTCCGAATAAGAAATGTTTCAAATGATTTTAATGAGTGTCGAATGATTTCGAAGAAATTTCAAAAGAAGTTTGAGAAAATAGAAGTCCAGAACTCACTTATGTCGTTGGAAAATAATTTCGATGATCAGTGCATGCATCATCGACATTGATTTTCGAGTTTCAAAGTAGGGGATAGGCCACTTCAGTAGCTTTGCTATGCGAGTGATTTTGTGAAACCATTTTGATTTCAAATTCCGAAGTAAGATTTGATATTCGAAAGATTTATGTATATATATATTTGAAATGATTTGAAGTGAACCGGTGTTCAGTCCTCGAGTTTCGGATTTGTATAAACCTATCTTTTGGAATTGATTTACTGATTTGTTGGTGATTTCTAACTCTTGGATTGAAATATGATTTCTTCGACTATTTTGAAGGTTCGAGCACTTCCAAATCAAGGTTAACTTTTCAAAGCTAAGTAATTTTAAAAAGTATAAAGTATATAAGTTTGGTATGTATGATTAAAGTATGTAGTAATGATTTAAATAAGTTGAAACTGTTTTGTTAAGTAAATGAATAAGGCTATTTTGAATTTTTCTAATATGAAAATTTGATTTGAAATGTTTTGAATTTTTTTTCCATGAAATTTTATATTTAACAAGTTGGAATAGATACGTAAGTTGTATGTATGCTATTTTATTCGCATAATTAATTTGATCCTGGTTGAGTACACAAGTTCGAGGTGAATTACACCATTTCGTGTTAGGATTTTTCATTCGATTCTTGACGGCGAATATTTGATATGGATTTTGGGCTTGATTCTAGAATTCTCTATCATGGTATATGGCTATGCAAGGAGACTGATGGTTTCTAGTCAAGAAACCATATCAAAATCTGCATTAGGGAAGTCGAATGGACAATACTAGTTCAAAAGCGAATTTGTGTAATCGAGCGAGCGATCGAATGTGATGTTGCGAAATGATGACATATGTACATCTTATGTTCTAATATCATTGATATACTTTGACGCTGAAATTGAAAGTTGTTGGGTTGGATATCTTTGTAATTTAATTGGAAATTTTCTTGTATGCAAAACTACTATCAATTTAAACCATTTTTCAAAACTATTTTTTTTATTTTTCTTAAACAAACTATCTTATTCTATTTTACATACAAATTATTTTATAAACTATTGTATTTACAAAACTATTTTACAAACTATTTTATATACAAAACTATTCTAAATTAAAAATCTTTTATAAAGCAAAGGTGTTCAATCCCATATGACTCTTCATGCACCGAAATTTATTTTGAAAATTTTTGACCCTGATATAAGATGGACCTTATGTAAGTATAAGATGATTTTGAAAACATTTGATTTTGGAAATGAATTGGTTGACTTAAATTATATTGATTTGGAAATTTGGATTTATCTTCTAAATTTATTATTTTGGAAACTTTTGGACTGAAGATATTTGATTTGGAAGAATAATTTGGTGAAAGCGTATATGATTTTGAAAATTATATTGATATTGAAACAAGTTGAAATTTGAGAACCTAGTGTTACTAAATACTTGATTTGGGAGTTATCGAACTTATATAAAAATTGGTTTGTATAAGTATGATGTTGATTCGAAAACTATGGATTTGAAAAGGTACTCAATTTGAAAAGTGAAATCTTATATAATTGAAGTCCATATAAGTGTGATTTGATATACTTTTGATTTTGGAAAGGTATTTGATTTGAAAATAAAATCTTATATATAATGGACTTTATATAAGTATGATATTTGAAAGTGATTTGAAAAGGTACTATATGTTACATATTTTCGAAGTAAAGATATGGAAAGTGCCTTCTGCTTGATATCCGCTTTGTGGCCACATTGTGGATTCATTCTATCGATATTTCTCTAATTTTTGGTTTTCCGGATATGATACTCGAGTTTCCATCGAATTCCATGGCGTTACCCATGGTCTTACGAGCGCGGATGCATAGTGCAACTACCTGGCTGAGATGGCCTAGGGGTACGGATTGTTTCCTGGGGGATCCAGGCGTAACCATTGTGTATCCTGCATCTATGTAGGTCGCATTAGTAGCGAAACCGCCTGGCTGAGATGGCCTAGGGGTACGGATTGTTTCCTAGGGGATCCAGGCGTAACCATTGTGTATCCTGCATTCTACTAGTCATCATGGCATAACTCGCAGGGCAGAGAAAGCTTACGGATATGGATTGTTTCCTGGGGGATCCAGGCGTAACCATTGTGCATCTGCGAACCATGGTTAGACAAAGGTTTGTTTGTTTTTGTTTGGATTGTACTTTCCATATCTGTTTTTAAAAGTTTTTTCAGTATTTTCACTGGGTGTTGAAACAGGTCTACTAAGTACTTGGAGATTTCTAGCTTTGCGCCTGATCAACGCACTACCAGAGTCTACAGGAACGAGGATAAACTTGTCAAGACATCGAGTTATAAAAGAATTTTCGAAAGGAAAATTTGTATTGTTATAAAAGTATTTTATTATAAAGGTATGTTATTTTAAAAGTATTTCCAACAAAGAAATTTTGTATTAATATTTGAAATTGAATTTCTTATGGTTTGAATAAATTATTCATGCCCGATACTATTCTTTTGAATCTACCTTATCTGCTCAACTTTATTTATTCACCTATATTCTGTTTTTCCAAGACCTCCTTCTTTTCCTTGTTGACTATATCCTTTTAAATATTGTTTATTTATATACTATATGGTTTAATAGAAAAAAAAATTTAGGGTTATAAATATTTTAGAAGTTATTAATTAAATAAAATATATTTAAAGTAAATGATTATTGATTTATTAATAATATTTGAAAAGTATCTTGAGATAAAAAAATTAATAAATTTATGAATTATGGATTTAATGTTTTCAAATAGCTTCTATGTAAATATAAGTAATGAGGTAAATAATTGTTTTCAAATATTTTTCATATATTTATAAAGGTGTTATTTAAACATATAAATGGTATTTATAAAGGAAGAAAGAAATTTTACAAATGGGTTTTGAAAAGTTTTAAAGTATTAAAGATAACTGAATTGCAAATGAAGTTTTCAAATGAATATTTCAAGTAAAATTTATATAGTTACATTAATTGTTTATCCTTGTTTTTCAATCTATTTTCTTTCTAGTTGTTTCTATTCTCCTACCTCCTTCCTTTTCGAGGATGAAAAGTTTTGAGTGGGGGAGAGTGTAACGACCCGAAAATTTTAATGGTTTTAATAAGATAATTAACTGAAATTTTCTGAAAAATTTAAATAATTAATTTTGAAATAATTTTTTTTATTTGGAATACGTCTATTTTAATATAGCTACTGGTAAATTTCCATCTGATAATATTGAAGTTTATTTTATTATGAAATTTTATTTCAATTTGAATCGGTTAATAACAGTTGAATTTAAAAGTTTTCTGAAACCTAAATATGTCAACATTAGAAAATTTATTTAGAACACTATGAATCTGACTGCGAAATTCGTTTTGCGAAATTCGGACGTTTCTAGCTTCGTTTGGATTTTTTCGTACGGAATAGCAGCATTTTCGGTATCGGTTATCGACTTTTGACCGGAAGATCGTACCATAGATATTAGTATACCGTTTTAATCGTCTCGACGTGCTGTTCTCCATGGTATATTCATTTGATTGTTTCGGCGTCCGATGGACAAAGAAATCTGTAAATCAGTTCATCGTACCGGTACCCTTTTTGAGCTTTTGATGATGTGTGTCCTTTCAAATTTCAAACAGCAGCTACTGGCTTTTATTTCAATATTTATTTCATCTTTTACTAAAATTCGACCATTGCCACGTCATACCTTTTTGAAATTCTGAATTTACAAAACTTGCATACGTTTTATATTCATTTAATTAGAACGGTCACTTTAATTTTGCCTTTAAAATTCCATTTTCTTCAATACAGCTGGATATAACGTCTGCCACCTACCTCTTCTTCTTCAACTCCGTTCTATTTATACAACAAAAAAGAAATTTGGCCTCATTCATCTTCTTCCATTTCTTTTGATCGGCCTCCCTGCTCGCGTGACCCCCTTTCGAAGCCTCACTGTGCCTTCCTCCTCACGTCAAACACTTCCAACATCACCACCACGCAAGCCTCGTTCCCCAAGTCATCATCCGATCTCACCCTTCCCCCACTCCTTCGAATAGCAGCTCTGTCCCTCTGCCCCAATCGCCGTGCATCTCCTCCTTCCACCACATCCCCTCCTGCGCATCAAAGCCACCCTCTCCTCCCTCCACAACGCAGCCTATCGCCTAACTCTACCACCATTTTCGCCGCATGTACCCTCTCAAGCCTTCCACTACAGCTCGAGATGAAGCTTGGCTTCGTCATGAATCACGTTCATTTTTCACTGCACGAACCCGACCCATCTCCACTATCAGCCGCCTCGTGACCAAGCACTCGGCCGACGTGCCACCTTCTTGCAAACCGCAACCCCATCTCCTTGCTTTGTTTGGGCTGTATATTATTTTGCATATCAGATTTGCTTCCGACTTTTATATATAGTAGGTATATATATTTATATAATATGCAAAATTTTACTCTGTTGTATATATAAAAATATATAAGCTATCTAAGGTTATGCGTGAGTTTAGTTTTGAGTTTATGTTTATGCTAAGTGTTTTAGTTTAAAAGTAGTTGCTTTTGTTGTTGAGGAAACCTGTGTATATTTAGTTTACATCTATATTCTAGTATACATATATACCTATATATATATTTATATAATGTACGTTCTGTTTTTCTCTGTTAGTTCACGTATATAGATATGTTTGTTATATGGGTTGTAGTATATTACAGTTTATATATTTATTTGTATAATACGTAAATCTATTTTATAGTAAGGAAGAAAAGAATTATGTTTGGGTATATCTTAGTTTTTAAGTGGTCTGTTGAGTCTATCTTAGTTATATAGTTGTTATAAATATATGAAATGATAGGCTGTTGCTTCTACATATACATATACATCATTTGTCAAAGAAGTATTATATGTTATATTATAAAGTTGTTTATATATATACTTAATTATATAAGATTATATGATATATTAGTCTATAAAGTTGAAACAGTTTTGGTATATATATTATTACACAATGTTTTGAATACAATATTTTGTATATATTAGCATGAATATATGTATGAGTCACAAAAGTTACAGTTTACTGTGTGTATGTTTTATGTTTTCAGATTTTGTTGTGTTGTCAATTTATACATATTTAGTTATTCGCATATACACTTTTGTCTTCATATAGTATGTGGTGTCTGCATTTGTATATTGGTTTTAGGGATGGTCTTATAAAGAGAATGTACATGAATTTTAATGGTTTTGAACAGACTCGTGTTTATTTATTATTTATTTATTTTAGTATGTATCTTATTTTAACTATTTATATTTTTTGTCTTAAGAATAAAATATTGATTTTAATAGAATAACAAATATTTCTATGTACATATCAAACTGATTTTTGATTCGTATCTATCGGCTTTGTCCGTCAAATTCGTGCCATCTTGACTTACGTTCTACATCGAATCTATCGCAGTGATCCCTAGCCGGTTGCTGTCCCGCTAGTTAGTATCTATATTAGTGTTCGTATCTGTATCATCTTCTTGTCTCTCTAGCCTCGAAAGGTGAGCAATCACTCATGATTAACGTTCTTGTATATATTAAATTTGATTTCAATTGAAACAACAATTGAAATATGCTGCTGTTAGTTGTTTAAATTGTTATATATGTTATTATCTGTAACTGTTCACCTATGGGATATGACACCATATCATGTTGTTTATATTAAATTGTTATTGCTGATATATATGCCTATTATATTATTTTCATATCTGTTATCACTCTGCAAGTTCCCTGTTAGTATAGAATTCACTATGGGTTGAAATGATACATACTCGAACGGACTTTAGAATAGGAGAAAATCGTTATGGGTTGAAATGATAGACCCAAACGATTTTCATTTGAATTGAATTTGGGATTACGGGTCGAAATGATATCTCCCCGTATGTATTTAAATTTACGGATTGAAATGATAAATATCCGTATCACTTGACCATAGATAGGAAATTATATACAGACACCGTTGGTCCATATAAAAATATTTTGAAAATAAATTCTATGGTTTTGGAAAGAAATATATGGTTTTAATAAATGTTGATTCTTAAATTTTTATATATAAATGGTAATGATATATATAGATTTAATAATGATATTTAATTTAATTAAGACGGATTTAATACATATAATATGTTAAGTATAAAATTTATATTTCAAAATAGATTTTGGTAATAATTTGAATAAGTTAAGGTTGGGAAGATAATTTGAATTTAGTTGAAATTGTATTCATTAAATAATTTTAATTAAACCGATTTGAAACTTATTGAAATTGAGATTTAAGATATGATTTATATATCAGGTTTGATTTAAATAATTTAATGAATATTTCTTGTTTAAATAAATTTAAGGAAATATTTAATAAAAATGAAATTTAAGGCTAGTTAAATGATATTAAATTTATTAAGTGAATATTCCCTGATTAAATAATAATGAAGTTAAATCAAGAGCTATATGAAACTATTAAATTTAACTTTGAAAATATTGAATATTAAAGCCTTGAAATATATTAAAAATTTAAATGGTCTATTGAGAACTGAATTGAATTGATGAATTGAGCTTTGAATAAATTTGAATTTGGAATTTGAGTTGATTTGAATCGATTTGTGAGACTTGAGGAAATTATAAATATTTTACTTTATAAATTATTTAATCTATATATACTATTTTGGAAAATAGATATATTTGAAATAAAAGTGAATTTTTGGTTTTGAAGTATAAATTAATTTGAAATGACCACGGTGTTATAGTGTATATTTCTACATTGTAGATAGTTCCACGGATCCTTAGAGGATGGTTATCCCAAACATCCTTTAAGTTACTTGTATTTCAGTTGATATTTCACTTGAGTTGGATTTATTAGTATAAGAATGTTAATCCTGACTCGAGTGTTTTGTGTTTTGCTTTACGCTCGGGTCAGACTGAGTGATACAGCATTTGAGACTCACCCTTGGAGTTTGGAGCTTCATTTGGAGATCCAACTATCGATTCAGCTTTCAGCTTTTCCAGTTGATTTGTTCAGAGAGGTCATCTATTTATACTGAAGACTTCACTGTATTTGAGATATTCTGTTGTATTTTATTTTTAACTCTGATGTTTATATAGTAGCTTCATGAACTACTATTTTATCTTTTCCGCTGCGTATTATTGTATTACTCTGTGTCTGTGATTCTATGATTGATTTATTTATTGTATATGCTGAGTTTTGCCAAATTTTAAATTAACAATCTGATATTTTGAACAATTCAAGTCCGACTTGTGCGGATGCGAATGGTTGAAAATACCGGGTCGTTACAGAATTTGTTTAAATTGTTTTAAGTTCCATCCTTATACATTTAAAAAAACTGTATATATATATATCTTTGTTTTATTTTCAAGTTGCAGAAGCAGAAATTCAAAGGAAAAACGCTTGCCAAAAATAATTGCTTTGCTTGCTTATAAAATAAATCGCCGCTAAAAAAATAAATTGCTAATAATCTATATGCTCTGGTATCGTGTTCTAATCTTTAGTTTTATTTTATCTGCATTATTGGTTGCTTGCATTTGCATTTATATATATATATATATAATCAAAATCCAAAATTAAAAAACAAAAACAAATTTCCTTTGTAGTTGCATTATTAATACACGTTTAATTTCAGTTTTGCATTCATCTCGTTTTATTTTTATTTTCTAAGGGCAACACTCAAATCCACATATGGTGGGGGATTTCATCACCCCTTCCTTGGCCCATAAATTGCATTTCATCATCGAATTTTGATTAATAATAACGGTTAGACTCTTGACTTATGGGTGTTGTGAGCTCATCTAGGGCTTAATTGTATCTTGACAATTGTCTTCTTTGAACAATTTTATTTCTTGGTAACTAGGCTACGCAAGAGCAATAATCGGTTATAAATATTACCGTGATTCGTAAATATTATACTAATTGTTTCTCTGAAGATACTTAAACCTTCAGTTGCATTACCACGGTGATTTGTGGTGCATCGATAACTCCTGCCCGTTACCTGGCTAAGAAATATTTTGTTGATTTAAGACAAAGTATGATTATACAATTTTGGGTTAGGATCTACTAAGGATAGAAAATTGTAATTAAGTCCTTTGCGTTCATTTAGTAGCATTAGTTCAAGCATATTTTAAAAAAAGAAAAAAAAATCAAAACTCCAAAACCAAAAAAATTGTAAATTTAACTTAACTTAGTTTTTTTTAAGTGGAAATTTAGATCGCATCCTTCAAACGGAAGAATATTGCAAAGCGGGTCCCTATGTAAGTTTCATTATAAAGCGGGTCCCTGTTTTTACTGCAGAATAATTGCTAACATTTCAGCAACTATTCAGGAATACTTGCTGATCTAGTAAATATTGTTGCTGAAATGTCAGCAACAATTGAATATTATTGCTAATAATCATGCAATTGTTGCTGAATAATTATATATCAACTAAAATTTATATTAGCGCTACAATATGTGCAATTATTATACATTGTTGCAGATATGTGTGCAGCTATTCCATAAAATAAGGTACTTTTGGCTTATTATTGCTGATTTGTATGCAACTTTTATGAATTATTGCTTTTTTCGCTGCAATTATTGGGAATAAGTCGTGTGTTCTATGCAATATTGATTAGTTTTCAATTATACTCAATTTCATCATTTTTCCTTGATTGTTGTACAATAATGTTTTGTTTGAATAAATGTAGATAGTAAATTTGGAAGATTGAACTAAACAGAAAAAATTGCATGAAACAACGCAATTTTTTACTAAAGTTGCTGAAATATCGGCAATTTCAAGAAAAATTGCAGAATTTCCTGAATTGCGAATTTTGTTGTTTTTTTGGGTTTTGATGAATCCTTTTGTAATTTTTTTGCATTGATATGAAGATGATTATATGTTGAAATAAGTTTTGAAGTTTGGCAATTTTTTACGATGCTTTTTGTTGTTTTTTTTGTTGATTTTCGAAAAACAGGGACCTAATTTATAAAGTTTTAAGACAGGGACTTTTCGTGTATTTTGAAACCTACCAGGGACCTGTGCCAAAAGTACCTTTTTTTAATCCAA
The DNA here is from genome assembly GCA_030737815.1 of Allium fistulosum. Lineage (NCBI taxonomy): Eukaryota > Viridiplantae > Streptophyta > Magnoliopsida > Asparagales > Amaryllidaceae > Allium > Allium fistulosum. The sequence goes on from CM060901.1 coordinate 1,263,136,231, forward strand.
AAAAATCCTTTTAAATCCTTTCCTTTGAAATTTAAAAAAAAATTCAAAAATCCAAAAAAAAATTCTTAAATTTCTTTTTTGAAAAACAAAAATCCAAGAAAAATATATATATAATCTTTTCAAAAATAAAAAAACAAAAACGTATAAAAAAATTTGAAAATTCAAAAACCAAATTTCCCTTTTGAAAAATAAATTTCTTTTGGTAAATATTTTTTCCCTTTAAAAAAATAGAAAAAAAAAACCAAAAACAATTTTTCACTTCATTTTCCAAATCTTGTTTCATTCTCTAAAACTCGATTCTAACTTCTTTCTCTTCTCAACTTTTAATTGTGCATGAGTATTTGGACTTGTGACACAACAATGAATACTTGGACTCGTAATTCAACAACTAATCGTTTAACTCGAATAGATGATCCTCCTACAATGGCGAATGAGAATGCCCCTCGAACTCTTATGGATAGAATCTTTCACGATAGAGTTTTTATTCCATCTTGCATCACGTTACCCGCCCTTATGGGTAATCATTTCGAAATTCACTCGAACCATATTACCACGCTTCCAAAATTTGGCAATTTTGAACACGATGACCCATGCATTTTCTTGACTAATTTCGAACAAGTTTGTGCAACCATGAAACTCCAAAAAATTTCCGATGACAGAATAAAACTTCAATTATTCCCATTTCCTCTTACAGATTACGCTGAAAAATGGTTGTATAGCTTGCCGTCAAACTCAATTAAAACTTGGGAGGAATTCGTGCAAGTTTTCTTAAAAAATTTCTACCCCTTGGAAAAAACATCTAAAATTCGAAATGAAATCGTCAATTTTCATCAACTTAGGAGAGAACAATTTGGAAAATATTTTGAAAGATTTAAAGAGCTCTTGATAAAATGTCCACACCATAATTTCGAAAAATGGACGCTTTGCCAAATTTTATACGATGGACTCGAAAATAGCTCACAAACCATGCTCGAATCTATGTGCCAAGGAAATTTTCTTACCCAACATCACGATGATGCTTGGCAACTTCTGGAAAATCTAGCCGAAAAGTCTTCCTGATGGGAACGTTCGAACGAAAAACCAATTTACTCACGATCGAGCGCACACTCGATAGGATCTTCTTTGGCTTCGGTAGCTAAAATTGACACAATGATTAACAAATTCGATAACGTCTTCTCATCAAACCAAATGAACCATGCTTCCCAACCAATGTGTTATAAATGCAATGATCCTAATCATATAGCCGATTAGTGCCCCAATTCTATCGAACAACTCAATACTTTCAATAAAGTTAAAAATGACCCGTTTTCTCCAACGTACAATCCTGGTTGGAGAAATCATCCGAATTTTGCTTAGAACCAAAACAATCCCAACACGAATGTGGTTCGTACCAATTTTCAAGCATTCCCGAATAATGCTTCGAATCATCGCTTTCAGGCCAATCATTTTCAACCAAACTTTGCGGGTCCGTCTCATAATCAACCGCAATAATCAAATTTTCAACCTAATTCTGCTCCCTCTCCCCAAGACGATAAACGTTAAAGTTCACATGAGAAGTCTTAAAGCGTTGGCTAAAGCAACTACTCAAAACCTCCAATCAAACAACAATTTGCAAAATTTGTTGACCTCATATATGCAAAACACAAGCCAATCAATTGCTAAACTTGAAATGCAAATGAGTCAATTAGCCACGTCTGTAAGTGAACGTGAACGAGGCACATTCCCAAGCTAGCTCGTTCCAAATCCCAGAAATCAAAACGCTAATTAGAATCAAGCCCATGCTGTTTAAGATAGCAACGTCACCCAATTGAATGCTATCACAACTTTGCGTTCCGAAAACAAATTGATAATCAAGTCGTTAATCCAAACGATTTACCGAAAACCTCTCTCGAAATCTCTAAAACAACAAACGAATCTAAACAGAACGTAGAGCCAAACGTCGATTCTAATGCCAATCAAAATTCTTCTTCTACTCCAGTAGACCCGCCTACTGAGTATCGTATTCAATTTCCACATCGTCTTCGACCCAAGAAACACTCAAACCAAATGGAAAAGATGTTGGTAATTTTTAAACAAGTGAAAGTTAATGTCCCGCTTCTTGACATCGTTCAGCAAGTCCCAACTTATGCTAAATTTCTTAAGAACTTGTGTACCCAAAAGCGACACACTTAAGTGCCCAAAAATGTCTCCTTAGCGGCCAGTTTTAGTGAAGTCTTGTCCAATCCATGCCCATTAAATACAAAGATCCTAGCTGTTTGCACAAAAAATGGACAAACACCTCAAAGTCGTATGATTTAATAGATTTTATGTTGTTCTTAGTGATTTGGGTGATTTATGCAAATATATGAAAAGCAGGGGCTAAACTGTAAAAGACACGCAGATTTATAGTGGTTCAGCCAGAATGTGCCTACGTCCACTTTATATGTTATTTCTCTTTTCTTGTTTAGATTACAAGTACAAAGTTTTGATACTAGTAAAAGAAAGTTGTTTGAAAGTTTTCTCCATGCTTGAGCTCTCAAACTTGTCCCCCGTTGTTGTACCCCTGCCCCTCTATTTATAGAGTGAGGCTGGGGGCAGGGGTCTTGGAGGTATATAGCTGTTGGTGGGCCTAGGCTGATGCAATCTGGCCTGGCATCTTTGGTTCGGCAATGCCTTGGTTCGGTAGTAGATGGTTGGAGACGAGGTCTTGGTCCGGTAGTACTTTGGTTCGGTAGCAGGTGGATGGAGCTGGTTCGGCAGTGCTTGGATCGGTAGTGGATGGAGGGTGGCTGGTTCGGTAACACTCTGGTTCGGTAGCAGGTGGATGGAGTTGGTTTGGCAGTGCTTGGAAGTGGAGTTTGGACCGGCCGTGCTTGGAGGAAAGATGGTTCGGCAGTGCTCTCCTTCTCCTTGGTTCGGTGGTGGTGGAAATGCACCCAACATTTGCCCCCCAAAGTGGGGCATATGCTAGCATAATGTCGCGCTTTGTTCTAGCTCGGACATCCTCATTCGGACCTATGCGCCGAACCATTTGGTACGGTCATCCACGTTTTCTTATAAATATGGACCCTGTGTCTCCGTTATCCCTTACCTTCCGAATCAATTGTAATGTCGAATCATCTGTAGTGCCGAATCAACTGTAGTACCGAATCAACAGTAGTGCCAAATCAACTGTAGTGCCGAATCAAACTTAACTGCCGAACCAGGTGAGCTTTGCTTTTGCCGAATGAACTTTATATTCTTGAATTTTTATGTTTTGAATTACGAGTGAAATTCCAGACTACATATACTTGCATGTTTGTACCTTTCATTTCAACGATGTACTTTCTTGAGTTGCAGATAAATGTCTCATAAAGTGGAAACTCGATCTGAAAAGAGGAAATCTACGGACAGGAGAGAGTCCTCTGTTGTGCCCCCAGCCCAGCCAGGACCGGGGCGACAGGGACCCACCCCGAGATCGCTAGTGGACGGGTACGGTCCTCAAGAGCTTCTGAACTCACCTCCTGATTGCTTCCCTAGCTCCCTTAAAGACGAGCAGCTTGATGTCATTTCTCACTCTTTCGGGATTGACAGAGCGCGTATGCTGTTGCCGGGGAAAGGAGTGATGCCATATAATCCTCCCGAAGGATATTTTGCCTACAGCAGATACCATTGCATGTGTGGTGCCATCCCGCCTCTCAATGCCTGGGTAGTCAGCTTTCTCACATATCTAAAGGTAGCTCCATTCCAGCTCCAGCCCAACTCCTATGCCATTCTAGTGAGTCTCTTCGTCATCTTCCAGAGGAGATATGGGCGTCCTCCTTCCAACCGGGAGATCCGGTATTTGTACAACTTGAGAGGCTATAAGAAGGGGTCTCCATACATCAGCTTGGAATCGGCCGTATCCTTTAAGCCGGTCCTGGATCTATACTCCATGTACAGCATGTTCAAGAAGGAATAGTTTTTTGTCAGGGATGATTCTGTTTCTATTCGGCGCTTCACCTCCGGATGTAAGTCAAAGCTTTATTTTTAATTCCCGTTCTGGTTGCAATGCTCCTACTTATGTGTTTTTATTTTTTGCTAGCGACAGGTGGTTTTGCGGTCATGAAGAATGATCGCCTGGTTCAGACGACAACAGAAATAGAAGCCATTACTGGAAGAGATAGGTCGGCTGCTTACCTGATCAGAAACGCTACACTTTTGGAGCACAACTTGATCCTTCCACAGCAGTCCGTGGTCAAGCAGAGGGACACGGCCGAAGAGAAGGCTGCCCAAGCTAAAGAAGGGGCCGAGTCGAAGAGCAGCAAAAGGAGGCCCTTTCCGAAACATCCGGTTGCCGGGGGGAAGAAGCTCAAAAAGTCTGACGGTCCCTTTCCCAGCACATGTCCAGATATCCCGGAGGAGGGAGATGTGGAGGAGGAGCAAGGCGGAGATGGAGGAGAAGGCGCTGGAGGTGGCGACGGTGTCGGGGCTTTGTCTTCTGGGAAAGTAGGCAAGATGCAAGAGTGGACGGATGACGCTTTCCGCCAAGCCTTCGAAGGTTTGGAGGAAACGGAGAAGTCCAAGAAAGCTGATAAGGTTGGGACCGGTGTCGATTTATCTTCCGGGAGTGCTTCTACTGAGGCAACTTCTGCGGTTCAAGGTGAACTTCTCTTCGCTCTTTTTAATTCTTGAATGATGGCTCAATATATGTTGGTGACACTTGGTTTTCATTCCAGGAGCGGGCAAAATGGCCAAGACCTCAGATCTTCGGCACAGGCTTGAACAATACAAACTCCTCAAAGCTTCCGCCAAGCCGAAGCCTCCTACTAACCGTCCTGGAGACGTAGTCAGTTATCGTCCTCTTCTTGGAGTTATTGAAGAAGATATACAAAAGAAGAAGAGGAGTCAATCTACATCCGAATCTCTTCCTGGCCCTCCGGCCCCACTCCAGCCTTTTCATGATATTGAGGAGGAGGACAGCGAGTTTATACCTTCCCCCCATCCGTCCGAGAATCCAACCGTCATCCCGATAGATCATCCTGGCTTAGTTCGCAATCCGTTTGCGGGTCATCCGGACCTGGACCCGGCATCTCATGATATTTCCTTCGATGAGGTTACTGGTGAGCATCTCCTTCCTCGTAATCCTATGGTACGGGTGCTTGACGAAGCTAAGTCCCTGGACCTTGATCTGCTTACTACCCGGGTCGTAACTCTGGGGGATGAGGCTAAGGCAAATATTGACCGGGTTGCTGAGGAGACAAGGAAATTGATGGGGCACCATGCTCAATTGGTCAAGGCTGGGGAAGAGATTGGAAGTGCCAACATTCGGTTACGGTTGATGGTTTCCAACCAGGCTAAACAACTCGCCGACCAAGCCATCCAAATCTCTCAGCATGAAGCCGCGTCCAGACAATTGAGGAAGACTATTGAAGAGGCCAGTAGGGCGGAGTTGCGGAGGATGGAGGCCGTCTGTAAGGAGCGGATTGACATGGCCATTGCCACGGTGGATGAGGTTCGGCAAGCGGACCTCGAGCGGGTAGAGGAACTATCGGGGAGACTTGAGGCCGCGGAGCTTGCTCAGGCCAAGTCGAAGGAGGAGATGGAGGCGATGAGGAGGTCCCTTCAGGCTGACCGTTTACGGTATCGATCGGAGAGGGATGCTATTGTTGCCAAGTTGCGGGCTTCTGAGGTCCGAATGAGGGAGTTCGAAGAGAACGAGGGGATGATGGATGGGATGCTCCAGGATATGTACTTCCGTACTTGGAGGCAGGGTAACTTGTCCTGGATGGATGATTATCCCCAGGTTATGGCTAGGATTTATCTCAGGGCTCTAGAGGAGGTCAAGGCTGAGGCGGATAAGGAGGGTGGTGTGTCCTTCAGGATGGATGTGGTTACCGCCCAGTTCACCAAGGAGGAGAAGGTGGCAGTGAAGGAGGGCATGCGGTTGCTTGCCGCTGAGGAGGCAGGTGTGCAAGTAGAGGATGACGATCAAGATGATCAAGGAGCAGATGTTGGTAAGTCTTCCTTTCTAGTCTTTCCATTAACTTGGTTGCTTATCATTAATGAATTCTTTCTTTGACCGGACAGGTGGACAACAGGACAAGGATAAAACTCCAAAGCAGCCGGCTCCTTGATTGGACCTGGATATCTTTTTGTAGACTTGACATTGTTGTATATGTTAGTCTCAAAACAGTAACGTAACTCTTAGGTTGTAATTATGCTACTTCTAATAATCAACATTATTCTTGATGTGTAATTTTTAACTTAAGCTGATTCTGTCGTTTTCGAATATTTTTGCTACCTTGACATGTTGTATGAGAAATATATCTATGCATATTCTTGTAATTAAATTGTGTTTGACGTCAAGTTCTTGTTTAAAACATAATTTCATGACGTGCAATGTCAGCGTGAGGTGTGAATTGATTATAGTCACGTGTTTACATATGAAAGAAGGAAATACCGCCCTTTATATTTTGCTTGTAGATAGCAGCTTTGAATGTCTTGTGTGACCGAGTATGGAATGCGGTCCAGTATCTTACTGTGAGTATCCGCTTGTTCTGTGTCCTGTACTTCAGGGATTGTTACAGAGGATAGGAGAAAATTTTCTTAAATAAAATTGAAATATATGAAAAAGTAAAACTTCCAATCATGGAAGGCCTTCGATGTGCTTAAGTTAGTGGCAAATGGGCTTTGTAGTCACTTTCCCTAGCTGTGGGTCTTGGAGACATTTGTCACCCATCTTACGCCTCCGCGGGGAGTTAATTCTTTTTTACCACAGCCGCACTTAAGACACATCGGAGCCGAGATCGCGCACAGTAACTACCCGGGCCATTATGGCCCGTATTCGTGGGTATTATTCGATTTACTGTGGCCGGCTAGCGTGGGTGCCGATCGTCAACCGTGAACTGCCCCTGGCTGGCCACACCTTATATTGGGGCTTATAGTCGGTTCACAGTTGCCGGCGAGCCGAACGCCGTAATGAGCTGCCTCGGCTATAATCGGCCTTCTCGGTGGCTTATAATCGGCTCATTACAGTTGGCTTTAAGGGCCGTCGCGAGCAATGAGTTAACCCGCAGCAGAGGGATGCTGGAGCAAAAGTGTCTCATTGGCGAGGGCATAGATTCGCATAGTACCTGTTAGGTCTTGTCCAGATGAAGTTGCGCTGTGGAGTGCCTCGAATGGAAATGCTACATGCACAGGATTTTGTCCAACAGAAAAGGATAAAGTTAACAAGCAGCCAAGATATAAAGGAACAAGTTAAAAAAGAGACAAGGTTTTTTAAAGTGGTTCAGCACGAAAATGCCTACGTCCACTGATTCTCTTTGTTAATTCACTTCATATGGGCAATACAAGTTAAGAAAAGTATCGACGGAGGTGTTGGATGTTCCATGCCCTCTGGAACACCTCTCCGTCCACTGTTGACAAAATATAAGCTCCGTTGTGGAGATCTTTATGAATTACATATGGTCCGTCCCAGATTGGATCTAGTGCTCTGGGGTAAGGGAAGATTCGCTTGAGGACAAGATCCCCTTCTTGTAAGGTGCGATGCTTGACTTTGGAGTTGTATTGTGCTGCCACTTTTTGCTTGTGGGCTGCTGCTTTGAGGGCTGCATCATTTCTTCTCTCCTCAATTAGATCCAAAGACATGTAAAGGAGTTCTTCGTTCTCTTCTGGGTTATAGTGGATCCTACGGTGGGAAGGCACGATGGTTTCAACTGGGATCATAGCCTCCGATCCGTATGCCAAAGAGAAAGGAGTATGCCCTGTTGATGTTCTGAAAGATGTGCGATAGGCCCACAGTGCCGTAGGGAGTTCATCCACCCAAGCGCCCTTTGACTTTTCGAGCTTCTTTTTTATTAGAGTTTTCAAAATTTTGTTGACGGCTTCGACTTGTCCATTTGCCTAGGGATAAGCTACAGATGAGAAGCTTTTGTGAATTCCATGCTCTTGGCACCAATTGGCGAACTCCTCGCTGTCAAACTGAAGTCCGTTGTCTGATATAATTTTGAATGGGACTCCATACCTGCATAGAACATTTTTGATCAAGAAGTTAATAACTTTTGCTGAAGATACTTTATTTAGGGGTTATGCTTCCACCCATTTGGTGAAATAGTCGACTGCCACTATAGCATATTTGGCCCCGCCTCGGCCCATTGGCAGTTCGCCGATTAAGTCAATTCCCCATACTGCAAAAGGCAAAGGGTTGGTCATTTGAGTAATCTCAGTTGTTGGTAACCGCGGAATCTTAGCAAACTTCTGGCATCTTTCACATTTTCTGACGAAATTTAAGGCATCCTTGCTTAAGGTGGGCCAGAAATACCCATATCGGAGTATCTTTTTTGCCAAAGTCTGCCCTCCGGTGTGATCTCCACAACTTCCTTGATGAATGTTGGATAAGATTTCCTTGGCTTCCCTTCCAGCGACACACCTTAATAAGGGGTTAGAGAAGCCGCGCCGATAGAGGGTGTCCTCTTGTATTGTGTAGCGGGAAGCTTTCCTCAAGATTTTCCTGACTTCGTTACGCCCGTTGGGTAGTGTGCCATTTTGTAAGTAGTCTCGGATGGGAGTCATCCAAGTTGCTTCTTCGGTTGCAGCTATCAGATTCACTTGCTCAAAACTTGGGGTCAGTTGCTTTGAGATGGCTATTGCTCCGGAAATAGCGCCGTCTCTCATGCTAGCTTGCTTCGCCAATTCGTCGGCCTCTTGGTTCTCTTCCCGAGGGATGTGTTTGACTAAGTAGTGGTCCAATCGACTGAGAAGTAACTTGGTCTTCTTTAAATATGCTATGAGTCGTTCTTCTCGAGCCTGGAATTCTCCTAGTATTTGATTAACAATAAGTTGAGAATCGCTATGAAGACACAAAGAATTGGCTCCGATTTCCAAGGCAAGTTCTAATCCAGCTACCACTGCTTCATATTCTGCATCGTTGTTGGTGGCGGCAAATTCCAACCTTATATCATAGTGCAGCTTATTTCCCCTGGGAGTGAGTATTACCACACCTGCCCCCGAGCCTTGTTCGTTTGATGCACCATCCACAAAGAGGTTCCACTTGATGTCTTCCGCTATTCCTGATTGCTCTTTACCTTCGTTGGTAGTGAATTCGGCAATGAAATCGGCCATGGCCTGCCCCTTGATGGCGGTACGAGGATGATAGGTAATATCATATTGACTTAGTTCAATGCACCATTTAAGTAGTCGCCCAGAAGTGTCGGGACGATGGAGTACCTGCCTCAGTGGTTGATTAGTTAGGACTCTGATGGAATGAGATTGAAAATAGTGTCGCAGTTTTCGTGATGTGATTAGCAAACAGTACGCCAGTTTCTCAAGTTTAGGATATCTGGCTTCCGCCCCTGTAAACCTCTTGCTTACAAAGTATACTGGCCGCTGCGTGCGTTCGTCTTCTCTAACCAATGCAGCGCTTAGAGCATGAGATGACACAGCAAGGTATAGGTATAGCTCTTCGCCCCTGTTCGGAGTTGAGAGTACTGGTGGTCTCTGGAGGTGTTCGATTAAGTTAAGGAAAGCCGTTAAGCATTCCTTAGTCCATTCGAATTTTCCTTTCTCTTTCTTTAGAGCTTCGAAGAAGGGGATGCATTTGTCGGTCGCTTTGGAGATGAATCTACTCAGGGCGGCCACCTTCCCATTTAGGCTCTGCGTTTCTTTTCGGGTAGAAGGTATCTTGATATCTTTCAGAGCTCGGACCTGTTCAGGGTTTGCTTCAATTCCTCTGGCATGGACGATGAATCCTAGAAACTTTCCTGATGATACTCCGAAGGAGCACTTTAGAGGATTCAGCTTCATTCCATATTGGCAGAGTACTCAAAACATTTCATCCAGGTGGCTTACATGATTGTCGGCTTGCCTTGACTTTACCAGCATGTCATCTACATAAACTTTCATAGTTTGTCCTATTAGCCCCGCAAACATCTTGTTGACGAGACGCTGATAGGTGGCTCCTGCGTTTTTAAGTCCGAAAGGCATTACCTTGTAGCAGTACAATCCCCGGTCAGTGATGAAACTAGTGCGGTTTTGATCGGGAGCATGCATAGGAATTTGGTTATATCCTAAATATGCGTCCATAAAAGATAAGAGTTCGTGTCCGGTTGTGCTGTCTACAAGCTGATCGATTCGGGGAAGTGGGAAGCAATCTTTCGGGAAGGCGTCATTTAAGTTGGAGAAGTCAATGCATGTTCGCCACTTCCCAGCCTTCTTTACCAGTACTGGGTTGGCGATCCACTCTGGGTAGATGGCTTCTCGTATGAAGTCATTGCTAAGTAGGTTCTTTACGTCTTCATCGAGGGCTGCTGATCGTTCTGCCCCCATACTTCTCTTTTTCTGTTTTACTGGCGCCTTGGTAGGATCAATGTTTAGTACGTGGCATGCTATGTCAGGGGAGATTCCGGTCATGTCAGCATGTGACCATGCAAATACATCCAAGTTGTGGCGGAGAAAGTCAATGAGTTGTTCCTTCAACTCTGATTTTAATTGGGACCCGATTTTCAATAGTTTACTCGAGTCGTGTTTGTCTACAGATACAAATTCCATAGCCTCTGCAGGCTCGGCGGTGGCCTCCTCCTCTTTGTCCCTGAGGTCTAATTCATTAAAAGGGTCGCTGGTATACCAAAGAGGAGGGGCTTTCTTTAGTTGCTATGCTTCCAAACTTTTTGTGCAGAGGGCAACCTCTACACTTTTCCCTTTATCCCTCCTATGGTTGTTGCGAAGTTCAGTTACATAGCAGTCTCGAGCAACGTCCTGGTCTCCCTCTACTTCCCCTACTCCATTGTCCGTTGGAAATTTCATCTTTAGGCACCATGGGGCCAGGACAATTTGGAAGTCAGACAAGGCTGGCCTTCCTAAGAAGGCGTTGTAGGCCGAGTGTTTCTCTATTAGCACAAATGTCTGTTTCCACACAACGGAGCGGGGATGACTTCCAATTTCAACAAAGAGGTTCACTTGCCCGAGGGGCATCTTTGCATCTCCAGTGAAGCCGTGTAGCGGTTTATTGCAGGGAGAAACATCCTTCATTGATAGTTTCATTTTGTCGAACGCATGCTTGAATAGGATGTTTACCGAGCTTCCAGTGTCTACTAGAATCCGGAAAACTTCGGCTGGACCGAGTCGGGCAGAGATAACCATGGGATCCATGTGAGGGTATTGTCTTCCCTTTAGGTCACGCCTACTGAATGTGATGTCATCACTCTCTTTCCGCTTCGAGTGGCGTTCTTCTATAACAGAATTAACACAGTCTTCATCGTTTCTAAGCGACTTTCCATATCTTTCCATCTCTGCCCAGCTTCTGTCGGCGATGTGCGGTCCTCCCGAGATGGTATGGACCACTATCTTCTCTTGACTGGAGCCGCTAGTGTTGCGGTTTCCTCTGCCTATCTCTGGGGAGGGCAGCCTTGGGTTCTCATTGGCAGGAGCTGCAGTCCTGTCCTGACCTTTTACATAGCGTTCCAGTTTCTTCCTTCTGATGTGTTCTTCAATCAAGTCCCGGAGATGATGGAATTCATTGGTATCATGCCCATGAGATTCGTGGAAGTGGTAGAACTTTCCAGACTTCTGTGCGTTATCTGATTCCTTCTTGTACGGTGGGCGATTGTATCTAACTTCGCCTTAGGTGGCAAGGAAGATGTTTTCGACTGTTTCATTCAAAGGAGTGTAAGTGTCGAATCTTGGTCCTGGACGATATAGGTGCTTTTCTCCCTTCTTGCCCCCAGCGTTGTCTCTAGAATCATTTCTTCGAACGTCCTTCGCTGCAGCGGGCGTGTTGCCGTGAGCTGCCTTATTTTATTGCCCCGACTGCCCCTCAGTGGCAGCATCTTCAAGCCTCATATATTTCCCAGCTTCATGGAAGAAATCGGGTAAAGTAGCTGGTTTTTCTTTTGTCAACCTTCTAGCAAATTTAGTATCCGGATGCACACCACTACAGAGGGCCATTAGGATAAGCTTCTCATCTGCATCTTGGACTGCGGTCGCTGCGGCATTGAATCGGGTTAGGTATTGCTGCAGTTTCTCTCCAGGTTTCTGTTTGATACTGGATAAGGAATAAGCGTCCTTGGGTTGTTCCACATGAATGCGGAACTGACTGATAAACTTTTCTTTCAGCATCTCCCACGAGCTGATGGATCCCTGGGGTAGATGACAGAACCAGGAGGTAGCTAGATCTGCTAAGAATAGTGGGAAGCATTTGCACAGTACTCCCTCTATTGCTCCACTCATGAGCATATGCTGTGTGTATCTCTGCAAGTGTACAACGGGGTCAGAGGTTCCTTTGTAAGGTTCCATTGTTGGCATTTTCCATTCTCGGGGGGTGATAGCAATTTCGATATCGCGGGCGAAAGGGCTGGTTACCCTAGCGCCTATCCCTCGATCTCTTTGATCCCGTTGGACGCACTCTCTGAACAAGCGTGCCATCCTTTCATCAGAATTTAGAGTAGATAGAAATGAGTTCGGTTCTGTTCTGTGGGATTGATTCCGTCCACATGACCTGTAGGGATGGTATCGCCTATCATTCCTAATATTCTCCAGTGGCTGCCTTTGGTCTTCTGGGAGCATGCTAGGGTCAGCTACAGTTGGCCCTTGCCTTGATCTTTCCCTGCTGGGTTCTGATCTAAGCACTTCCTCGGGTCCAACTTCGGGCTGTACTCTAGCTCGGCCCCGTTCATTGGTGTTTTCGTGGTTAGGCAGTATGACAGGCTCAGCTACAGTTGGCCTCCGTTCGGTACCTCCCCTGTTGGGTTTGGTTCCAAGTGTTTCTTCAGGCCTAACTTCGGGCTGAGCTCGGTCTCGGCTCCTACCATGGCTGCTTCTGTCGTTAGCTCCTTCGAAGAAGGAAGACCTTTGTTGTCTCTGAGATCCTCCAGACTGGGACTCACCCCATGATTCAGTGTTGCGGTTGGACTCTTCAGCATCCCTTAAGCGTGACATGAGATGATCCACCAAGGCTTCTTGCTGGGATGTGAAGCGGTTAGTTACTTCAACCACAACCCTATCTAGATCTGCCCTAGTAATTGCTGCCGGCTGTTCTGCGGCAGGGGTGGTCGGATTTATCTGACCTTCATTTGGTACTGCTACTGGAGGGGGACGATTTACTTGATCCGTGACCATTGGATCTGGAAGACTGCTGGTCGGGATGTTTTTTCCCTTGTTAACATCTTTCTTCTGTTTAGGAGGCATGTTTTCCAAGCAATGGACGATGCTGTTAGAAAGAAGGTTAAGTGGAAGAAGCTGAAGCTTCGAGCCTCTAGTTCTCAATGAAAGCACCAAAAATGTTTGCACAAAAAATGGACAAACACCTCAAAGTCGTATGATTTAATAGATTTTATATTGTTCTTAGTGATTTGGGTGATTTATGCAAATATATGAAAAGCAGGGGCTAAACTGTAAAAGACACGCAGATTTATAGTGGTTCAGCCAGAATGTGCCTACGTCCACTTTATATGTTATTTCTCTTTTCTTGTTTAGATTACAAGTACAAAGTTTTGATACCAGTAAAAGAAAGTTGTTTGAAAGTTTTCTCCGTGCTTGAGCTCTCAAACTTGTCCCCCGTTGTTGTACCCCTGCCCCTCTATTTATAGAGTGAGGCTGGGGGCAGGGGTCTTGGAGGTATATAGCTGCTGGTGGGCCTGGGCTGATGCAATCTGGCCTGGCAACTTTGGTTCGGCAATGCCTTGGTTCGGTAGTAGATGGTTGGAGACGAGGTCTTGGTCCGGTAGTACTTTGGTTCGGTAGCAGGTGGATGGAGCTGGTTCGGCAGTGCTTGGATCGGTAGTGGATGGAGGGTGGCTGGTTCGGTAACACTCTGGTTCGGTAGCAGGTGGATGGAGTTGGTTTGGCAGTGCTTGGAAGTGGAGTTTGGACCGGCCGTGCTTGGAGGAAAGATGGTTCGGCAGTGCTCTCCTTCTCCTTGGTTCGGTGGTGGTGGAAATGCACCCAACACTAGCTGCCCTATGATTTAGTGTACAATTGGAGACAAGACAAATTAACAAATGCTTAATGGACTTAGGCACGAGTGTCGATTTGATTCCATACTCTGTGTTCGAACAATTAGGCTTAGGTGAGCTCAAACCCACAAAGGTCATCCATCAATTCGCTGATCGTTCCATTAAAAAGCCCATGGGAGAAATTGAGGACATGCTCATTAGAGTAGGAAATTTCATATTCCCCGTTGATTTTATCGTTTTCGAAACACAACCTGTGACCAACCCTGCAAGTCAAATCCCTTTGATATTGGGCCGACCATTCTTATCCACCTCAAATGCCTTAATCAATTGTCGTAACGGTCCGATGAAAATTTCTTTTGGAAACATGACTTTGGATCTTAACATTTTCAATCTTGAAAACCAATCAAATGAACCTCATGACCAAACGTTGGAAGTTAGTGCCATTCACAAAAACTTCGAAAACGAGATGATTGACCTTAACAATGACTGTGAGGCCAAGTACGAAAGATTGTTTCACGAAATCCCCAATGAGATTGAATACACACTCCCCTTTGAATCGCTTCCGGTTGAGTCCAAATCTCAACCTAATTCTTTGACCGAGCAACCCCTGAGGTTGGACCTTAAATCCCTTCCAGATCACCTTAAGTACGCATACTTAGTTGATAATGAAACATTTCCCATCATAATTTCTGCGACTCTCTCTTGATCAAGAAACTTCCTTACTTTCAATCCTTTCGAAAAACAAGGAAGCAATTGGATGGTCGATCACAGATATAAAGGGAATTAGTCCCACTCTTGTTCAACATCGCATTCATTTAATCGACGATCCCAAACCTGTTCGTGACGCGCAACGAAGGCTTAGCCCAAAAATGAAGGATGCGGTGCATGATGAAATTCTTAAACTTCTTGACAATGGAATCATTTACCCAATCTTTGATAGTTCATGGGTTAGCCCAATTCATGTTGTACCAAAAAGTCTGGACTTACCGTTGTCAAAAACGATTCTAATGAACTTGTTCCAACTCGTACTCAAATGGGTTGGCGTGTTTGCATTATTACCAAAAATTAAATGTCGCAACGCGTAAAGATCACGCCCCTCTTCCTTTTATCGACCAAATGCTCGAACGTTTAGCCGGCCACGAATTCGATTACTTTCTTAATGGTTATTCCGGCTATAACCAAATTCCAATCACTCCCGAAGATCAAGAGAAGACAACTTTCATATGTCCCTTTGGCACTTTTGCTTATCGACGTATGCCCTTTAGCCTTTGCAACGCTCCTGCTACGTTTCAAAGATGCATTATTAGCATCTTTTTTGATATGATTGAACGTTATCTTGAAGTATTTATGGACGATTTTTCTATCTTTGGAAACTCTTTTTCCGAGTGCTTGCACCATCTTGAATTGGTTCTTAAACGATGCAAGGATAAACATTTAACGATAAATTGGGAAAAATACCACTTTATGGTCACTCAAGGCACAGTCCTTGGACATGTCATTTCAAATACAGGCACTGAGGTAGATAAACCGAAAATCGATGTCATTGCAAATCTACCCATTCCCAAATCTATTAAAGACATTCGTTCTTTCCTTGGACATGCGGGTTTTTATCAATGCTTTGTAAAAGATTTTAGCAAGATTGCTCAACCTCTTACGACTCTTCTTGGAAAAGACGTTCCATTCGACTTTAACTCTGATTGTATCTCTACTTTTGAATGTTTCAAAAATGAACTTGTTTCTGCTCCTGTAATTTTCTTGCCAAATTGGGATCTCCCATTTGAAATAATGTGCGAAGCTTCGAACTTTACAGTTGGTGCTGTCTTAGGACAACGCATTAATAAAATCCTTCACGTTATCTACTACGCTAGTATGACTCTAAGCGATGCTCAACTCAATTACACAACTACTGAAAAAGAGCTTCTAGTGGTAGTTTTTGCTCTCGAAAAATTTCGACAATATTTGATACGCTCACACATCACTGTTTACACTGACCATTCCGCTCTTCGATATCTTTTCGCTAAAAAGGACGCTAAATCTCACTTAATTCATTGGATCCTTTTACTACAAGAATTTGATCTTACAATCAAGGACAAAAAAGGACCCGACAATGTCATAGCCGATCACTTATCTTATCTTCCCAACGCACCATCGCCTTTACCAATCAATGAAAACTTTTCCGACGAACAACTTCTTTCTTTCTCTGTCGATCCGTGGTATGTTGACATAGCGAACTATTTAGTCACTAAAGAAACTCCCTCATTTTGGTCGAAACAAGATAAATATAAATTTCTTCCCCAAGTAAAGTACTTCAATTGAGATGATCTAGACTTGTTTAAATACTGTTCCAACCAAATCATTCAACGTTGCATCCCAGATTGCGAAATCAAAAGCGTACTTTCATTTTGTCACGACCAAGCATGCAGTGGACATTTCGGTCCTCGAAAAACTACTTAAAAAGTACTTCAATGTGGTTTCTATTGGCCTACTCTTTTCAAAAACTCATTTGAATTTTGTAAAACTTGTGATTGATGCCAAATGCTTGGAAGCATTTCTTGACGAAATATGATGCCTCTAAACCATATTCTTACGATCGAAATCTTTGACGTTTGGGGTATCGACTTTATGGGACCTTTTCCCAATTCTTTTGGAAATCTGTATATTCTTCTTGCTGTTGATTACGTCTCGAAATGGGTCAAAGCCATTCCGTGTAAAACCAACGACCATAAAAATTTTGTGAAATTCCTTAAAGAAAACATCTGTTCGAGGTTCCACACACCTCGCACAATAATCAATGATAACGGAACCCATTTTTGCAATCGTTCTTTTGAAACTTTAATGAGGACATACTCGATAACCCACAAGTTATCCACTCCGTATCATCCTCAAACTTGTGGCCAAGTTGAAGTTTCAAATCATCAAAAAAAATCTTGGAGAAAACCGTTAATAAAAATCGAAAAGATTGGTTTTTAGAAATTAACCGACGCGCTTTGGGCTTATCGTATTGCTTTTAAAACTAATTTTGGGATGTCCCCAATTTGTTTAGTTTACGGGAAAGCTTGCCATTTACATGTTGAAATCGAACACAAAGCATTGTGGGCAATAAAGAACTTAAACTTTGATCTCGAGAAAGCTGACGAAAACTGAAAATTGCAAATCGAAGAACTAGAAGAGATTAGGAACGACGCGTATAAAAACAAGAAAATTTACAAAGAAAGAACAAAAGTTTTTCATGACAAGTCAATCCTAAGAAAAATGTTTTCACCAAACCAGAAAGTTTTTTTATATGACCCAGGATTTCATTTATTCCCTAGGAAACTAAAATCGAGATGGACTGAACCATTTGTGCTACGAACTGTTTTTCCACATGGTGCCATAGAAATACAAAGCCCCAGGGATGGATCGATTTTCATAGTCAATGGTCATCGTTCGAACCCGTTCTTTGAGTTGCCGTGTGATCAAGAGGAGGAGCTCATGATTCTTCATGAGCCATGCTACGTCCAGTAAGAAATGTTAACCCTCATTTGTAAATATGTACATATTTTTCCCCGTTACACTCATTATATCATGCATTGACTGTAGGGACACAGTCAAAATTAAGTGTGGGAAGGGTGAGTCTCATTTTCATTTTTTAATTTTCATGGCACTTTTGAATTTTCATTTTCTTTCCAAAACTCAAAATTTCTTAAAAAATCTCAAAATTTCTAAATCTCAAAAATATTTTCTTTTTAGCATTTTGATTTATTTGTGAAGAAACACTATAGGATAAGTATAAGTTTTGGTTATTAAATTGAAATTTTTGAAAATTTATTAGTCTTAACAATAATAAAAATAAAGTTTGATTACAAGTAACAATGGTTTTACTAGTATATAGGAAGGTTCATGGGTGATAATTATGAAGTATATCCTAATTGAAATCTTTGTTTAAAAAGTGGTTAATTTAAAGTAAAGGCGATGACATTTTAAATCTTTTAAGTTAAGTAATGCTAAGATGATATTGTAAAACTCTCTCTTCATAAAAAAACAAATATATATATATTGTATATTTGTATATATTTTATTACACCTAAAGTCATGTGTTCACACGCAAGTGTGTACGCTCGCCATGCTCTGTACCCATCTCACATAAGCCGGAAAGGTAGTGCACGATCGGTATATCTGGCCTCATTTTATATGAGTTAGGTGTATGTATATTAAAAAAAAATTAACTAATAACGTCTATAGCCGATAGGTGTACATACTTGTGTGTACACACGCCATGCTCTATATTCCCCTCACGTAAGCCCGAAAGGCAGTGCATGGGCCATATATCTGGCCTCAGTTTTCTAAGGTAGGCATATGTAAATATTGTTAATACCAATAAAGTTTTAAAATAAAGAGAGAGTAAGCAACTGAAATCTAAGCACTATTTTAACTTATTTGATTTGACTTGTTATTTAAAAGAAATGAAAATACCACTTTGAAAAACTTTGATAATCAACTAAGGATCCATTTCATAGTTGCACTACTTATCACTCGAAACAACTAGCCAAACTAGAGTCTATTTGTTATGATAACTTAATTTTTATTGAAAATTTTGACAAGTAAAATGACTTAAATTTTCAAGATAATAACCGAAACTTATATTTAACTTATTCATGTCAATTTGAAAGTAAAATTTTTATTTGTAAATATTTTCAAAAACTTGCATCCATCTCTTTGTAAATAAATCTTGCATTTAGGAATTTCTCATGTTGCATTTGGATTTTGTGGGTAGTATCCGCTGAAAACCCTCACGAGACAACACTAGTTCTACTAGGGACACCTAGAGGTTTAACGGCTTGTTCCATACGCTCAATGCAATCGTGTTTCCTACGAAAATGGATTTATCTTAGTTTTTCTTTATTTGAGGACGAATAAAAAGATAGTGTGGGAGTATTTGTTGTGCACGTAAATGTGCATATTATTACATCCATATTTAATCTATTTTTATTTGAATAAATTTCATAATTGGGTATTTTTACATGTTTAAAACCAAATTTCAAATATGCTTTTAAATCATCATTCATACATCAATGTGGGGGTAAAATCATAATTTTGTGCATGAATTAATTTTGAGAATATTTACTTGCACATTTTCTTTTTAATTATAGGAATTTTTGGATGGAAATATGAAGGTGTTTCAGAGATATGCATGCACAAGGAGGGAAGTAAAGGAATGAAGATGGAAATAATTCAAACCAAGCATCATGGAGGACCCCACCTACCCACTTGCCTTAATCTACAATTAGAAGCTAATGGACAAGTTAGTGGAGGTTAAAGTATCATGCATACTTAATGATGGATTAATTAGAGACTAATGATTACTTGGTGGCCACACTTCCTAAAGGGTATTTTGGGAAGCCCCCTAAAATATGGATTAGGGTTTTGTCCATGTATAAATAGCCCTCTTATGTACATGTAAATGATCTTCTTCTCTTTTAATTTACTTATCATTAGAATGCAAGTTGTAGCTTCAAATCAAATGAGAAATAAAATGGCTTCCTAAGCCTCTTTCTTTTTCTACATGTTCTTTTATTTTATGTTCATTTTTATTTACATGCTTTCTTCATTCTAATATTAGTAGATTAGCTTCCTCTTTTATGCACTTAGTTTAATTTTATTTTTATGCAAGTAGCTTAGTTCTTTTTTCTTCCATTTTCATTAGCTCTTACATTTTTTTGCTTGCTTTAAAATGTTGAAATTTACATGTGTTGATTTGATAACACAAATGAGTAGCTAAACCCCTTCAACTTAGAGGCAATGAAGCTCTCTAAAAATATGTAAATTTAACATAATTTGTGATTTATGGTCTCATTTTATGCTTCATGAAAGTGAATGTTGATGTAAGTTTATAAAGTGGAATTTGATAGCCTATGTTGTAATTACAAATGGGCTATGCATACTCCACATAAACATAATTTACATCATCATTTTACTAATTGATTTTTGATTTTGAAATTAAAGTAGAATCAAAATTTGATGATCTATGTTACTAAATACAAAAGTAAGTAGATCATAATTTAAATAGCTTTTGCTTTGACTTCATTTTCATGAGAATTGATAAGTGGTTTTGGTTGTTGTATTAAGTTATGTTAATCAATAACATAAATAAACCATACTTGTGATAAATACATCACTAATTCCACTTAATATCAAAAATGGAGATCATAGATTATTTTTGTGTTGATTTACAAAAATGTGAGAGTGGATTTGCCTCTAAATTATTTTCTATTTTCAATCACTTTTGTTCTAGTTGTTTTACAATTTTTAGCTTAAAACAATCACAACTTCAATTTTAGGTTTAATTTGATTGAATAAAAAATTTAAAATCTATATAATTCCCTGCGGATCGACCCGTATTCGCCACGTACTAGAATTGTACGCCGTGCGCTTGCGATGTATTTTTATTTAAAAAAATCAGCTATTTTCTAAACCGATAAAGAATTATTCGTTAACGTAGCACCCACTAGAGAAATCTAACAATTTCTAGATTTTCTATTATGGTTTCGAGAAACATAAAAATCTAGTGGGTGCCTTATTAGAAAAATGAAATGGTAATATTTAATAATATTGTAAGAACATTTTCTGTATAATGTTATAATAATCTACATTGATAAATTTGTGCATTTAATACGATTGATAAAACTTATCAGTTAAAATATACAAATGAACAGAATTGAAGATTAACAGATAGAAATATAACATATACTTACTAATAAATACTTCTTGGATGTTGATGTTTCAATACCCATGCAAGCGCCAAATTTTATAACTACTAAATACGTTCATGATTTGGTTGCTTACATGTTTTTTTGGCTAAGACCGTGTATTGCATACTATGAGTTTTGAACTCTAAAGCAATATAGGACTATGGATATTTGATCCATATACTTTCACATATAAGTGTGATATGGTGGACAATCACAGTTCGTGATGTATGATACTTCGATGAAATTAGTTCATTCAAAATAAACAAATAAACCATGATATAAGATTGAGTAATCAATTTGATTAATTACAGTGAAGATCATATTGTGTTCAATGTAATACTAGACTAAAACTACAAAAAGGATCTAAGAACTCGATCGTTGAAATGTTAGTTTTGATCAGTTTACATAAAGTGCAACATAACTGATGTCCTTAAATGTTAAGGATGATCGAATGCACTTTTGTAAAGAGTTAATTATCGTATTGTACTAAGGTTTTTATTTTGAATTGTTTGACCATTTTAAAAAGGAAATGAATGTACAAGAGTAGGCGTGATTTAAGGTACAGTTGCGATGAAGAGAGTAAATTGTCTCTTTTAGTTCACAAAGAAACATCGGTAATAATTAATACTTAACATTGGAATAAGAAATACGATTTCTATTTCAAAATCTATTTTCATATAGAAAATCGTTCTCTATGAGATTTATTTCTTTGAGTTCAAGATAATTAATCAAAGAACTCCCCACTATAAACTAGTTAAAGTATATGAAACAAATATTCTCTACTAAGTGGATGATGGATCTCTGTATTCAGTATGCAATTACAGTAATGACGGAAATATTGGGAGCATGCCACATAGCACTTATTGATTGCAAAGTTATGAAAATTATTTTCGTAAAACGTACCACACATTATTTATGAAATAATATATGTTTTTCAATGATGACTGAAGATTAAACATAGGTTTATTTCAATAAGAATGTTATGAATATTCATGATGAAATAAAACTATAATGTGGTATATGTTTTCATAACAAAAGTGATACATTGGGAAACACCAATGTATCAAAATTTATTTACAATTATTTTGAAATTATAAACTAAGTTGTAGTTTTAAGAAATAATTTTATTATATGATTATGAATCATATGATACTGATTAGTTATATCTCAAACAATGAAGGGAAAATCACTCATTCGGTCGGAGCATCAAAATAGTTGATGAACTCTTTGGATAATTACATATAGATGTACGCAATCATGAGTATGATAATACCAAAAAGGTTCCATGCACTCCGTCGTATTCACTAATGAATTATCACAAACATGAATATGTGCATTTGATACGTATGGAGCATGTTTATGATAAGTTCATAGAATATAAAGTGCAAGTAAATAAAATAACATGCAACAAAATGATTTGATTTGATCAAATGGGCAAGTATATTAGAAAGAGTTATAAACATACCTAAAATGAAAATAGATTCAGTTTCAAAAGTCAGTTCCCATATAACACATAATGTTGTATTGATAAGGAGTAATCGAACTTTGTTGGACAAAGCACGATTAATATTGGGTGAAGTTGAGTTAAATTCTTTCTATAAGGTATGTACTTAAGAGTAGTGCACAAAGTTAATATTAATAATGTTCAAAAAATAGTTTACAAAATCTAGCAAGGTAAGGGTTTATAAGAAACCCCATCTTGTACTAAGCCAAGGACTTGGCGGGTTGTGCGAGTCAAAAGACTGCATGTAATAATTGTACATAAGAGATCTTGTGTAAATCACACAAAAAGAAGTTTGGGAACGATTGCCATTAGATGACTAATTTATATTATAAACATAAATATTGTAAACAAATACCAAATTAGTTTTATATAAGGCAATTCATATAATGTTTATGAATGCACATTCCATTGCATTGAGAAACAGCTGTTGTTTCAAGAAATAACAATTCGCAGCGAAGGAATTTTTTTAAGAAATTCTTGGTAGTACAATGGATAGGGATACAATCTAAACTTAAAACTAATTACAATGATGAAATGAAATTAACCAGACCTAAATTAACACAACACATTAGAATGTATAATGAGTATTCTTGCATGTCAAAGAGAAACTATAATTTTCTTGTTAGTGTCATACTAAGTTATCCTCGGTTGTTTAATTAAATCATTAAGAGTATTGAATCTATGATATGGTATGATGCACAAATCTGAAACATATTCCAAGTATATTATCAAAATATGATTTTTATAATTGTACCTAAAGAGATATGATCCATCGATCATAAATGTGTCTTTAAGAGAAAGACAATGCAGTTGGAATATAGTGAGCCACATTGATAAGAACATCATCGTGAATTTCAATTGTTGAAATTAGCATGACAGATTCGTCATTAGATGTGCACAAGTTGTCAGATTTGCTCATAAAATTATCACCTAGTATGACTTTGTGTTTTGGTGCATATGTATTGAAACGGAATATATAAAGATTTAGGTTAGACTGGTTGAACATAACAACCAAAGTGTCAAGAAGTCAGTGAGAGCGACATTGAGTTTCTAGGTTTTGGATATGATCCAAGAACCAATATGAAAGTATCATTAGACAAGTGTGATGAACCGTCTCCTCAACCATCTGAAATCGACACTAATACATCCTCGGTATTCACATGTCGCAAATCCAACTGCCAGAGAGGCAGATTATCATGGAGAAAAAGACAATAAAGGTAGAACAGAATCTTATGTGAATGGAATAACATATATTATTTTAATATATATGATCATTACAGCATAAATTTTAAATACATTTATCAAAGTCTGTCTTATAAATTAGCATGGACGGTTATAAATCTCTGTCCTTATAAAACTAAATAAAATTAGTAAACTAATGCCGCGGAATGGAAATGGAGAACTATCTACAGGAACATCTTCAGATCCAGACTTCAAGCTCCATCACAATGCCCCAAGTTAGAACTGACTACTTGGCTTTTCGAAAGAAATAGGGCACCCAGAGTTTAAAGGAAAAGAAAATAAACTCTGGGTCAGTCATGGGACTGGTGTAAGAAACTCAAAATACAGATATTTGAAAAAGAGGGTATCTCAAAAGACCACACTGCACATATACACGGAATGGGTTTTTACCTTAGGATAACTAAAATACTATGCAAAATCTGGTAACATTATTTTTAATGACATTCTTTTGAAATCAACTTTCAGGTAAATATACATAATCTTAGCCGAACTTGTTACATTATTAAATTCGAATATATTAGGCTCTATAATCAAGTCTGAAGGCACTGACTGGAGAACGGATTCCATACAATGGCAAGGTAAGGCACTACCTTTCGTACAATACATCCCTAGAGGTATGTACCTAGGATCAACAGCTTTGAAACCTCTGCTCCTGGCAAGACCGGTCTACCCGTAGACCCACCTGGTGGCGGATAGAACCGAACATGACATCACCCTGGTCGTTCCTGACATATGTGGATGCTCTCATAGCACACACAACATACCCGATATATAGAGGGTAATCTAGAAAATGATGACCATATCCTAATGGTTGCGAACCACATAGCCTTATGGAATGCCCGGTTTAAGCCATTTTAGGGTGATGAGACCCGAGGTAACGATTACCTTTCACATAGCACATTCCACTTTGAATGCCAAATTTCCAATTCCATCACACACTATTGATTTCCACAAATGTACAACCTCTGAGCTTGTACATCTCAGAGAAGGGTGTTAAGTGTAAGAGAGTTACTTCGAACACCAAACAGATGTACGTTTGTAAAAATCAATGTACGTGTATTTTAGAAATGTAATGCCAGACATTCGTCCATACAAGTTTTCCAGGAACAGGACAAACCAAAGGAACTCACCTACTACATCCTGTTGGGAATCACCCCTAGGATTAGCAGCGAGCATCCCTTGCATCGAAGATCAAATGAAGATACTACTGCCATATATATATGGTAAATTTCTCTCGAGGGTCAGTGACAAACAGCACTACATTCCATCTTCTAATTTATTATCATTCCAAGTCTTCACCTTCGAACATGTAAATTGGTTCGTAGTGGTTTTCAGATAGAAATCACCCAAATTCGATCCCAGTTCCTTCGAACCAATCATCGATAAAAAATGTTATGTTTGAGGGTGATTATCATTTCATTTATCAATATCTTTTAGCATATAAAATATCTCTTTTAGAGATATAAATCTTTAACTCGTATTCTTTTCTAGTATATTTGGAATCATTAAACCTCAACTTCATCTCCCATAAATCACATTACAAAAACTTATTGGGTTAAAAAGGGTCGATAGAAATTATACTAATTCTACTCAATATCAATTTTCGTATTCAACCTTTAATGTCCATCGAATAACGGTGGAATCACCTTTTAAATTCACATGGATAGTACGGGTTTTCTCCTCGGAATTTAATACTAAGTATAAGAAGATTATTTCTATACAATCCAAGTTATATTAAATTTGGAAAAATTAAATCTTTTATACTTGCCTCATTTCCGACATTTCGACCTTATCTACTCCTTGCCCAGGAAAGAGGCCAGGTGAGCCAGGGCACTAATATAGAAAATAAACGTAAAAAGAGAGGAAATAGTAAAAAGACAAGAAGATTTTTATAGTGGTTTGGTTGTTATGAAGCCTACGTCTACTTTATAACTTTTTATTAATTGACTGTAGTTACAAGTTGAATCGGATTACAATATGATTGAATCTTCTAAGTTATATCAAGTCACAAGTACAAGTGTTCATTGGAGAACCATAGTGAACCCCTAGATGACTATTGTGTGGGAGGAGAAGAGTAAAGAATAATCTCTGCAGAGTTCCAGCAGCCAGTCCCCAAGCTCCCTTTTATGTTGCTAGTAGGATTGTATTTATAGGGGTTGGAGAGCTATTGGGCTAGGCCGCTTTGCCAGAAGCCCTCACATGGTGCCATGAAGGAGTTCATAGAGTTTCATGATGACCCGAGCTAACCTAATGGATTGCAACCGATCCATAGGTGATGGATCACTAGCGATCCATAGGTTCTAGATTGCTAATGATCAAATTACTTGGAGTACTTTCGCTTCATCCTTTCCAAAAATTTCATAGCAATCCAATATAATCCTGTGGATCACTAGTGATTGATGTAGTTAGGGGATTTTGGGACTTCTCCCTTTGGATTGCACTCCTTTTCTTATGTAGATGCTCTCTATGTGATTTTGCAGCTAGTTGCCTTATTTTGACGATGATTCATACATGAGTTAGATTGATCTATGACTAGAATCAGATGGGTCTTCACTTCTTGAACTAGGTTGCTTGGAATACTATGAAACTTGGCAAACATCCCTAGAAAAGATATTGGTTCATAATGCAAGAGGCTAGAACGATCCATGGAGCTTCCTTATGGATCGCTAAAAAATGGATCGCTGGTGATCCATGGGTGATGGATCGCTAACGATCCATCGCCTTAGTGGATTTTTGGGTAATTTTTCTTGAATCCTTCTTAACCTATTATTCTGGTCCTTTTGGTTGGTTCTTCAGTTGTTTTAGCTTGGCCTAGATGTTCTAACTCATTTTCATTCCTGCTTAGGTAAAAACCTAGTTAACGATGTTCGTCATCAAGAATCGAGTGATAAATCCTTGTTTGGACTTGTGTAAAAACCTCAAAGTTCTGCACTCGAATTTTAGATTAGAATCGTGCGACGAAATAATCCATGTAACTCATACGTACTTATTAACCTTCCCAAAATATTTTTATGAAAACATTTCATAAAACCTTAACTTTGATTCAAACACTTTTATAAAGAGATTTCTTTTTTATAAACATATCTTAACAGTTCCTGAAAAAAATCGATTTTCAAAATAATTCATTAAATTGATAAATTATCTTTTATTTCTAAAATTATAATAAACTCCTCATATTATAATTTATTTCCTTTATCAAGAAATATTATAAATTTTCCTTAAGTGACTTGTATAATTGCAAATGAATGAAGTCAAAATGAAAGGTCATAGTTATATTATACAACTTCATATCTTACATCCATCACCTCTACCACACTTGGGTCATCCTTAAGTCATCCCATCCTACTTGGGTACATAATAGAAGTTTATAATACAAATACATGACTAACCACAACACCACCTTATCATGCCATACTTATAAGCTACTGCTTGATACTTAATATTAGATAAATATAACTAGCCTTCAACCACAACCTCAATCATCATTCCAAATCTGTTGCCGATGGTGCACTCCAATATCCAAACTCCAATGAAACTTCCCTAACATTCTCATCCTCAATTTCTTGTTTCTGCTTCATTTCCATTTTCAATTTGTTGTATCTCTTCCTCCACATATGGTAGCCAAGGCTAATTCCATGGAACATGTCCAAATCCGACTGGTACTTCCTGCAAGATTTCCCCTTCCTCTAATTCCTCCCATCCTTGCATTCCTATCTCCCTGGGATTCTCAAATTCCTCCCCGGCTTCTCCTCATCTTCCACTTCATCGTCTTCCATATTATCCTAATGAATGTATGAATTTGATGACTCCTCATGCCAAATAACATGATCCACATCCATCTCCCATATGATATTACTGTCCCCACTACTGTGGTTTGATTCCTTTGATATTACATCATTCGGGTCCTCCTTGGGTTCAGACTCCTCTCCATGGGTTCTTCTTCAGGTTCAAATTCTGAACAGACGGGGTCAGCGATCCCCCTTCTTCTGAGACTAGTGTGGCCTCTGCATTACTAGATATTATGACCAGATCTGGAGTTAGGGGAGGTATAATCATTCCTGCTATTGGGTAACCATTTCCATCCCTACAAGTATACGAATCATATTCTTCTTCTATGGGTTCTTCCTCATCACTTGAAAGAATGACTAGATCATCTTTCTCACCCTAGTTTTCTCTTGAGGTTTCTCCTTTTGAATACTTCCCTCTATATGGATTCTACAAATATAACCAAAAATACTTAGAAGCAGGCACAAAGTATTTATTCTAACTTAATAAGTATACTGTTTTTCAAACCAAGGTTTGATCAATACTTAGGAAGCAAATCGAGATCTTTATCAAAATGTTTCATCTCTTTCTAATAATCCTTTTGATTCTTTAAAAATGTTTTCCAAACATTATCATCATCGACTTTCAAAATCCTTTCTAAAAAAACCTTTTAGATAAAAGTTCTTATTATACAAATCTTAGGTTTTCCTCCCTATTCTTAATCCTCTCAATACCATTATTAAACATCTTATAGTCAAATTGTGAAATTCTAACATAAGATGTTTATTCTTAATTTAACTAACTTGTTTTTAAAACAATTATCCAATTTATGATTTTAATATCATAGCTAACTATATTTTCCAAAATATATTCTTATATTTAAAATATGACCTCATGTAAAAAAATTCATTTATCATATTTTCAAAACAAATCATTTTTTATATCATTAACAAATACGCGCTTTTATATAATACGCTCAAACTTATTCTAGGGTGTTACTTACCCTATCTCTAATGAGTTACTCATCCTAGGTATTACTAACCCTATCTTTGATGAGACTTTACCCCTACCAGGCTCACGTGTTCGCTCAGCTTAAGTTCTGGTACCAAATGTGACGACCAGCCTCCTCGAGCCTTAGAAATCGACACAAATACATCCTCGCTATTCATGTGTTGCAAATCCAAGGGTCGAAGAGGCAGATTATCATGGTGTTACCTGGCATTTTAACCCTGCTATATTTGACCTAATTGGACAAGTTAGATTCAACAGTCATCAAGGCCAGTAAGTTCATAGCAATGATTGTGGGGTCTAAACATCATTTACATATGATGATATGAAACCATGATCGAAGAGAATTGAAAGATACATGATGCATCATGTCCAAAGTATGTAATATGGTTCAACATATAGGATGGATTGGCTATAATCAACCTCCAACATAAGGATTGGCATGTTTCAAGAAGCAAGTGCAATTCAATAGAAAACATTCAATATCTCAAGATCCATAAGTCCAATGCATATGAAATTTTATGAGTAAGATGTGGAGACCATAGGGAGCCTACCCTAGGAATTGCATCTCAAAAGGATGAAATAAGAGGGATCTGTCCTCTTCACTCAATAGGGATCGGATAAAATAAGAAGACAACTCATATTGAAGTGAAGATCGAGCAATAACTCAAGTTCTACTAATCCAATTGGCATGAAATTTGGAGTTAAAGAATATTATAACACAGGGAAGCTGCGATAGGGATCGCACCTCCTAAATTCCTCCAGAATAGGGATCAGCACCGATCCCTATTTCATGGGATTCAAACCACGCGGTCCCTCTTAAGGGTCCATATGGTTTTGGAGATCCTTCTATCGAATTTTCAGGAAGATATTTTGCTATCTTCGTCTATAAATATAGGTTTGGTTGTTCATTTTAGGGACCCTTACGCTGCTAGTTGATTTGTACTCTATTGTAATAAAGGACTTTCATCTGATCCCTATTGTAATCAGTTTACAAAGTGATTAATAAGTAATATATTCAAAGTGGACGTAGGCACACAACGCCGAACCACTATAAATCGTTGTGTTTGTGTTATTGCTTTGATTTTCTGTTATCTAATTACTTATTTCCTCTGTTTTTATTTCATATTCTTTATTTTTTTCTCTTCAAAATTTCTATTGGGTGTTTGTGCCAACTTTTGGTGCAAACATTTTGGTGCTTTCACTGAGAGACGAGATTTTTAGCTCTATTTGGATCCTTTTGTTACTATTAGATTACATAAATCCTCCAAAGAGATCCGGAATTATCTTCAAGAAGCTTGTTGTTCTATTCAGGCTTGCAAAAATCTAAGGAAAACTATCAACAATGGTTAGGAACACCAGATCTACCTCTCAAAACATTGAAGGAAACGAGAATCCTAGAATCCAGCAAGGAGGCCCGAGTAATCTACCAGTAGATGTGAATGCTACCAATCCATTTGATGTTCAGAATCCGGTTGATTCCATCATAAAAGCTTAATTCCAAAATCTAATGAGAGAGTTAGTGGATAGCCGTTGACAGTTGAATTAGCAAATTCAAGCCAATATCGATCTAATGAACCAACTCAATCAGTAATAGGGTGGGAATGCTAGGAGGGACCCTACTCCATATTCTACATTGGAGAGTTCTAGTTCATTAGATGATTATCATAGACGCAGACATCACATAGCTGATGGATATAATGCAGAAGCTTTAGAACACCAACAGGTAAACCAACATGGTCTGCTAAGACTGATCAATACCGATCCCTTTATAGGGAACGGTGTTGATCCCTCCTCCAGAGGAGGGAGCCTACTTTCCATGCTGGAGCCAATGCTAGAGCTGCTGCGATTGATTTGGATGTTGAAGTTCAGATGGATGCAGACCAATTACCTTCCCAGAATGACGATGAAGTGAATGTATGAGATATACATCGGGAGGATGTTAAGCCAAGAAGTCATGGAATGGCCCATAGACATCAATCGGACCATTCACGTGAGGTGAAGCATGACGACCGCTTGGCCCTTACTATCCAAACGCCAGACTTATCGGCTATGGTTAGACAGCTAGTGAGGGAGAGCCAAGGCTTGACCAATGATGATTTGGCCATCTCGAAAAGCCATACCTCATTCACCAACAATATCTTACATGCAGAGTATCCAAGGAGGTTCAGCATACCATCAATGCCTTCCTATAAGGGAAAAAATGACCCCATGCAGCACATCATGAGTTATGAATGGCTGATGGATTTCACACGAGCTGATGATGTAACAAAATGTAGATGTTTTCCTATTACTCTCTCTGGCATAGCAATGATGTGGTTCATAAGATTACCCCCACGGTCATTCTCTAGATTTGACGATTTGGCAACGAAGATTGTGGTGCAGTTCCGTATGCATGCAACTTGCTCCGAAGATGTAATGTCCCTATCCAGCATGATCCAGGCTCCGGGAGAATCGCTAAATGAATATTTCGAGAGATTTCATATGGTTGTCACAGAAGTCAGTAATCCGAATGACCATTTAATATTGATGGCGATAACAAGAGGAATTGATCCAGAATCCGATTTTGGCGATTGGTTAGCTGGAAAACCACCCGCAATGTTGGAACGTTTCTATGCAAAAGTAGCTCAATATTTGAGGAAAGAGGAAGCTATATGCTCTAGGAAGAAGAATGTTGTGAGACCAAGTGAAGAAGGAGTATAAAGTAACATTATAGTGAAGCAGTCTAGTGATAGTTCTGGGAAAGTTCAAGTGAATGTCAAAAATAAACCGATCCAGCAAAAGAAAGGCGGTGATCGAAACCGCGAACGAAAAGGGGATTTTAGAAGCGGAAAGCCTAGGATTCCAATGTATGACACCTACACACAACTAAATACATCTCTAGAGAACGTCTATACCATGCAGTATAGGACGCCACCTCCGAAAGAATCGACGAAGAAGCAGACTGGAAAATATTGTCGGTTCCACGAGTGCTATGGACATAACACGAATGAGTGTAGGCATCTCCAGGATTTTATCGAGAAACTGATTCCAAAAAGAAAGTTGCAATAGTTTGTTAAAACCCCATAGGATGGTGGGTAGGGGACATCCGATCCCAACCGAGGATAGGCTCCATGCAGGGCCGAGGAACCTGCATGGACTGGTGGAAGATTAGTGATCAATAAGATAGTCGGAGGACCACATCTAGATGATAAGAGTTGGCATAAGTGGAAAGCTATGCTAGTGCAATCAAGCATATGAATTTTGAGTGTTGTTGGAATACAGAAGATGGAGCTTCAACAAAATAGCAGCGTACAAATGCAGATGATATTGTGTTCAGAAACAGAGATGCAGATAAGGTGGAGGCACCGACAATCGATCCAATGGTCATTTCGGCCATGATCGGCCCCGCCTTAGTAAGAAGGATTTTATTTGATTGTGGAAGTTCCGTTAATATAATTTTCAAAAAGGCTTATGATCAGATGAGGATGGAAGCAAAAGACTTGAAACCGTATAAAGCCTGTATTCATGACTTTAACGATGCTGCGACTGAAGCTGTCAGATATGTCAAATTGCCCATGGAGTTGGGAGAAGGTGACCATAGGAGAGTTTGGATTTAACAATTTGTTGTCCTAGATGTTGACTCTCCATACAATGCTTTTCTGGGCCGAGCAGCCCTGGCTGAATTCCGGGAAATTCTTGTCTCGTGGTGTTTGACTTTGAAGTTCTCAACTGATAACGGTGCTAGAGTTGTGCATGGTGATCAGGCGAAAGGATGTACCTGTGATGTAGTTGAATTGAGAGATGCTCAATGGAAGGAGAAAGGTAAGGGTGTGGACAAGTCTCTCTGCATCCAAACTACCAAAGATTGACAACCAGCGCATGGGCCTTGGCTCGGGCACCACAGTCGGTTCTATAAAGACATAGATCCAAGGGATGATGAGGAGTAGCCCAAAGAAACCAAGACTGCACCAGCTTAGCTGACGATCGCATAACGGTCAGCCACGGTGCCCCATTATGGGTCCTAAAGATCGGATCACATCTCAGACCCATGATGATGAAAGAACTTGCTAGTTTTCCCCAAGCGAATCTTGACATGTTCGCAAGGACTCACTCTGACATGTGTGGGATCTCACTTGCCATTGCAAGCCACACATTAAATATTGACCCAAGGCATGTCTTGGTGAAACAAAAAAGGCATGGTATGGATCCGGAGAGATCTGCTACCCTTAAAGAGAAGGTGGATAGACTCAAAGGAAATGGGTTTATTCGCGATTTCCTCTACCCTTAATGGGTGTCTAATCATGTACTTGCGAGAAAGGCGAATGTAAAGTGGCGGACATGTGTTGACTATTCGGACTTAAATAGAGCATGCCCAAAAGATAATTTCCCCTTCCAAGGATCGACCAGTTGGTAGACTCAACCGCAGGACACGAATTGCTATTTTTCATGGATACATTTTCTAGATATAACCAAATCTCAATGCATGTTACCGACCAGGAGCACACCAGTTTCATTATCGATGTTGGATTGTATTGCTATGTGGTAATGCCATTTGGATTGAAGAATACTGAAGCGACTTATCAATGCCTAATCAATAGAATGTTTAAAGATCATTATTTTAAGACAATGGAGGTGTACAAGGATGATATTCTCATGAAGTCATGATGATTAAGCGACCACATTAGAGACTTAGCAAAAATGTTTGATATCTTCTAATATTACAAAATGAAGATCAATTATTTGAAGTGTTCTTTTGGCATGGCATAAGAAAATTTCTTGGGTTTCATCATTAATGCCCGTGAAATCGAAGCTAATCTCGAGAAGATTCAAGCAATTTGCAACATCCAAGTGTCGTAGACCATCAAACAAGTATAGGGCCTAAATGGGGAGGTTGTCGCCCTAAGTTGATTTATTTCCAGAGCTAGCGATAAATGCATTCCTTTCTTCGATTTGATTAGTAGAGGGAAAAGGAAATTTGAATGGACGCAGGATTGTGAAGATGCATTCCGAGCTTTGGTGAACCACCTAGAGAGGCCTTCAATCTTGTCAAAGCCGATGGATTGGGAAGACTTGTATATCTACTTGGTCACGTCGGTACATGCTATAAGTGCTGCACTGCTTCGCGAGGAGAATCAGATCTGGAGACCAGTCTATTATGTTAGAAAACGATTAACAGGAGCTGCGAGGAACTATTTAAAGATAGAGAAATTGGCGTACTTCTTGTTGATTGTTGCTCCACGGCGACACCACTTCCTGGAGTTTGGCTGGAACCCGGAAGGCCTACACATTCGTGAAAACAAGAAGATAAGCTCATAACTATTGGGTATGAGGAACAAAATCTCTCGAATAATAGAGAACAAAGCGGGATTCCTGTGTCCGGCTTACTTGAAATTTTCACCGGAGTGCACCCCTCTAGAATAGAAGTTAGCACATGTGATTGATAGTCGGGTCTGTCCGGATCATAGCTCCGACCTTGTCCCGGGCCAAGAGAAACTGATGCTCCATCCGTTTGAAGTGCAGGGGGAACTTTTGGAATGGACTCCGAAGACTCGGAAATGTTTTTCCCTTTGTTAGAAGGTGCTAAAATGTCAAAGTATCGGAGTCTCCCAGCAGCAAGGTCTAAAGGTTCATCCTCCCGAAGAATCTCCCGTATAAGCTTCTCTTCATCTAAATCAGCTTCACCGAGTGCTTTCTTCTTCATTTCAACAATGTATTCACAGGCCTCGACGAGCGATTCAAGATATCCCTCTCTAAGGAAACTCAGATCGTGTTGAGTTAAGATTTTAGCATTATATTCCACAATCAGAGGATCAAATATTTCCTTAATTTCATTTCGACTGGCTTCTTGGGCATCTTCTAACCGGGCCTCGATCTACTCTCTAATGTCATTGCGGCCCGCTTCTCTTGCCACTTGTTTGAGGACTTCCATTTGAGCGAGTTGCTCATCAAGCTTAATTTTTAGTGCCTGAGCTTCGACGGCCTCTTTGCAATATCTTTGCGACTCCTCCTGAACTTCGAGCTTCCCTTCCATCTCTTTTTTAAGGAGTTCTTCAAGTTCCTCAATGCAGCGTGCCAGAATATTTTTCTCCTTTTGCATCGTATCTTTTTCCAAAGCAAGCACACCACGGCGATTGAGGGCAGCATCCAGTTCCTTAAAGGAACTTCCTTTTTGTGAGCTGCTTCTAGACGACTAAGCGCCTTAGATGTTTCTTTGGCACTTTTTTATTGCGGTTAGCTTTTCCGTCAACTCCGAGATCTCATTGTCTTCATGTTTAATTATGTGTTTGTCATGGACCGCCACAAGCTTGAGGTGATCGATTTCGTGTTGTCTCTCAATAGATACCTTGGAGATTTTTTTGGTGAGATGTTGGAATGCTTCATGTTGCACAAAAACGTAATTGACGCATGTAAGGGAACTCGCTTTAGCACTCCCTGGGATTGTATGAATGAAAGGAAGGAAATCAATCTCGTCGAAGCAAATTTTTGAAAAACTTACCTTAAGTTCAGCCAATTTTTATACCGTGGAAGCCTCAGGAGCTGTAGTAAGCAAAGTAGGATCAGAAGTGATACGTGGGCATTTACTCGACCTATGATCGCGGGACTATCTGGAACTAAATGAACTAGAATACTACTTAGGTGGTACAGCAATTTGAGGAACATGGAAAGAAGTCTGATCGTTGTTGTGTACAGGAAGATTAAAATGAGCTTCCTGATAAGACGATTGAGATTAGGACTTATGTTTGGAATTTGAAGACTCCCTAGAACGATGACTTCTTTCCCGGTCGTCATCTCTCTCTCTACGCCTACCCGATTCTGGACCACGATTGGATCCATACTGCGTTGATGAGCTCAAGCGATCGAAGACGTGGGATTGAGACAAATCACCTGCAAACAAGACAAGAATGTATAAGTGACCATCGAACAAAAGATAGATGAAAATCAGGCAGTGAAGTGCGCGTGATTATGAGTGTCCTAGTGTCGCCCCGATAGACCAGTTGCTGCCACCTTGCTCATAGGAGTTTTCTCCCCTTTGCTAGTGGAAGGAATGTCGTCACCGCTGCTGGTGGGAGGATTGAGCCCCTCAATATTGATGTTGGGGAACTCATAAGTCATGATATAATCAGGGATTGAGAGATTCGAGAACCCTTCCATCTAACTTTCTAAATGTTGCGAAGAAGACCCTTCATCAACTATGGTAATGATAAACTATGGCTCTTTGGAAGTTTTTCTCCTGCGAAGTTTATATGCGAGTTTCTTTCCTCTCCTTGTTGGCTTGTTAGATTGTGTGCCTTGTAATGGTTCGACCACAGGCGCTTTGCCCAGACCTACATCAGCGTCGCCAGGCTTGTCGGTTTCGACACCACTAATTTCTCCCTCTTCGGCGTCGTCCTGAGCCCACTCGACTGGAGGCATGTCAGGGCTATTACCATCGCCTTCTCATACCGCCACATTTCTTGGTGGTGCAGCGCTTCCTGGAAGCCCAATGTTGTGACCTTCTAGCAGCCCAAACAGAGATAACCATTCATCAGTTATAAGGGATCTGATGTCCCTGTCTTCAACTGGGGTGGCACAAATTGCAGAAACCGTCCTTGAGAAGTGTGACGACCCAAAATTTTAGATATTTGAAATCGGAATATTTAATTGATTTTAAATATGTAAAAGTTAATTATTAACTTGAATTTCAAATATCACAAATTATTGGATAATTAAATTATTGAATTTAATTATTGTAAATTTGGGAAAAATGTTAAATCGAGAGTTTTAAGCTCGTTAAAAATAATTTGTAGGCTTGTAAAATTCATATTGATAATACTGAAGGTGATAGAACTTTTACAATTGAATTTAAATGTGTTTTGTTCAGTTTTGAAAATATATCGTTTAAATTGATATTTAAAAATAGCCTTCCGGGGCACAGTCTCGGAATTCGACAAAACCAGTTCCATTGGATCCGTAATATTGTATTATTATTGGATTTCAAATTTCATAGCGTTCGGAGTTGTCGTGTGATCGTACGATAGGTAAACGCGCTGAAATTTATATCGGAAATTCAATATAATAAATGGGTTCAAAAAGCTATCTTCTCCATACGATCGAATTAGGACTCGAAACCTTTTCCATTTCATTCGGAATAGAGGTATAACATTATAAACGCCTAGCGGCACGCCTCGATAGGAGGTCGGGATTTTGAGTTGTGATTTCGAAACGATTTAAATTTGAATTAATTAATATCTATACCGTAGTCAACCTTCAACTGTATTTCTTTCACATCGATACTTTTTCCTCTCAAATCACTGCAGCCTTTCTCCACACGCAAACTTCCTTTCAAAATATCACTTTTCCCTTCATTTCATTTCATAGCCGACCTTTTCAAAATATCAGAGAACAGAAAAGAAAATTTTTAATGGCCGAATGCACAAAAATAAATAATTGAACGCGTAGCTTCCTTCTTGTTCGAACTAGATTCGAGTATCTCTGCTCGTTTAAATCAGAGCTCAGCTCGATTGGGATCGCGTCGATCTTTGGTAGCTCGCAAGGGCAGGCAACATCCTTGTTGAAGGGAAAGTCTTGAGCGCGGCGTTCGCAAGGAGGAGGGATTGGACATCGAACATCTGGGGTCGGCGATCGAATCGTGTTGGCTTCGACGAGGTCGAGGCATGGGGAAGGCAGCAACGCTCTAGGTTTGGGGTGGTCATGTGCGATTGGGGGCCGTTCGGGTTTGGGCGGCGAAGTCTTGATTGACGATTCTGGTGGTGATCGATGTTTGGCCGCGATTTCGAAATCGCATTGAACTTTGCGTGATGTCGCCGATCGAGCAGTGAGGTATTTCACTTACTTCATATCAATTTAAAACTGATAATATCCATATAAGGAATCTACAGGAAACAAAAAAGAAGATATTTTACTTTAAAACAATTCTGTTTTAATATATAGGTTTGAAAGAAATTTTATTGGAATTTAATGTGTATATATAGGTAAGCAGAATATATATATATATATAAGGTTCTGGGAATAATTGGAATTTTATAATACTGAAGAGTTTACATAAAGATTAGATTTTTACAATATATATGTATATATATGAATACAGACAGTAAAAATAGAAGTTTTTGAATATATACAGTATATGTAAAGTTAGATTTTCAAAAACCTATATAGTTTATTTTGAAGATAAAACAAATACACACACATTTTTAACTTACTATTTATTTTGTAAAATAATGGATTTGGTGGGGAAAAAATGTTTAACTAACTTATTTAAATTATTTTAAGTTACTAAAAGATTTTTAAAGGAAAACTAGTTTAAAATCAAATTTATTGGTTTGAACTAAATAAATAAATGGTAGTTAATTGTTTGATTAATTCAAATATTAATAAACTGTATAATGTTATACAAGGTCTGAAATAGTGAAAAAATCAAGCCGGGATGGAAATGGATTGCAAAACGAAAAAAAATCAAAGGTGAGTTAATCTCACTCATCTGGGTTGTTATTTAAATTTAAATGGTTGAATGATTCAATTGATTGGATGTGGTATATTATATATAGTATATATATATATATATATATTGGACTGATTGATTTCCCGCATTATATAGCAGATGAGACCCTATGCGCCGCATAATAGCGGATGATATTTTATAATCACATATACCGCGATATTCCACCTCGAAGTGGAATTGGTATTGTGCTAACATCTGTGGATGCAGAGAAACAGGTTGGAGGGATCCAACTGGAATCCTCAAATTGTCTGAATATTATTTCATATGTGTGATGTGATTTATTGATAATCTATGAATGATTATATTGATAAATGGAATTTATTTGAAGGCTATAATTTAGCCGAATATATTTTTGGTACCGTCGGATAACAGAAATAAATATAATTGGATTTTTGAAAATTAAAGTAAAGATTTATTTTAAAAGGTAATAAATTTTTGGAAATAAATTTGGAATTTGATTTGGTGTTTGAAATAAATTTGGAAATAAATTTGGAATTTGATTTGGTGTTTGAAAGTGAATATCTGGAAATCGATTTGAAAATTGTATATCAATGGATATTTGGAAATTTAAATTCACAATAGGAATTTATTAAAGGAATGGGTTATTTGTTTTAAAAATAAATGTTGGTTTATTTTTAAAGTGTGGAAAGAAATTACGGATTTGGAACGTAAAATTAAAATAAATCCAGAAGGATTTATTAATTGATTTAAATGGACCATTTTGAAATGGAAAGAGAATTCTTTCCTGGAAAGCCGAGTATGTTTTTTTTAAAGTAGCTTTTAAATATAAATTAAAAGTTCTAAAGTTGGTTTTAAAAGAATGTTTTGGAGAAATTATTTTCTCAAGTTATTTTGAAAATTTTTAGAATAAAGATTTATTTAATTAATTATAGAAGTGATTATTTAAAGATTTAATTGATAATTGTTTTAGAGAATGGTTATTTAAATAGTTATACTCTAGCTACTAAATTTATTTTAAAATTAGTTTGGACTTGGGTTTTTATATGAGATATTGATATTAAATTTCATAACTAATGTTTTAAATAAAGTGTTTAAAAATAGTTTTTTTAAATGTATCCAAGTACATATATTTTCGGATAAGTGATTTAAATCATTTTGAAATATTCGGACTCGGCAAATTTTCAGTGGAAGTAAATAAATATTTGGAAATTTATTCTGCAAAAGAAAAGTGATTTGAAATTGGTTTTCAAAGCGTTGGAGTGTTAAAATATATCTTGCGAAGATATTTTGAAAATAAATCATTGGGGAAAAAATTATTTAAATTTGATGATTGTTGTGAATGTTGTTTGATAGTTAAATAACCGACTATCAATAATGGCCTTTGAAACGGCACTTGAATTTGCTTTCAAAACAAGCGCTCATTATTCGGTTAAGCTGGGAGAGGACTTTATGTCATAAAACCCATTCCGAATAATGATACGACGAAATGAGATTGTATTTGTGTTGGTGTTGAAGACTAGGTATTTTCGAAAACGAGAGGATTACCTGTCGAATGTCTCTGCACCGATTTGCTCCGGTATAGAGATTTTATCACCCTTTGGGATAGGGAGTCCGGACGTGATTAGTGAATATCCGGGTTGCAAGGGCTTCTTTGAAGTGCCTACGGTTCCGTTCGAACCCGGAACGGACTTGTATAGATGCATGTCTGACGTTACACTTTGAGATGTAAAGCTGGATTCTATCAAATACATTTCTGTTGGTGGCGGAGAATTTATTCTCTTAGCTTAACACCCTTCTCTGAGACGTACGAGCTCAGAGGTTATGTAGTTGATTTTTTCTAGTGATATATTCCCAATTTGGTAATGTGGCATGTTAAGTGTTGCTGATCATTTGTTGATCGAAGCATGGCTTTGTGAAAAGCGTAGCTTTGTGGATGAGACTTCGTCGAACCTCACAATCGAAATGGTCGGAACAGGAAGGATGCGGCAAGGTTGTTTGGGGGTAGCGCCCTCAAGGTATGTCTATATTCCTTCTGGAAAAAGGTGTTATCATGGTATGTAGCCCAGATACTTAACTTATGTGGTTGCTGCAAATTTATTACTTTGTGGTTGTTGGTGTTTAGGATCCTTGGATAAAGGTCGGTAACGACCGGGAATGACACAGCTCGTGTGTGGAGTTATCTAGTTACAGCTTCATTGCACCAGAAGCGTGAAATAACTCGGCCTTGTGTTGGTAGAGATCCGGTTATGTTCTCGGGGCGTCCCTTCAGAGGCGTACCCATATGATGTAGGAAGTTCCTTAGCCTGACCATTTGTTGGAAATCCAATCATCCAATTCGCGCCCTGTATGGTATTAGTTGTATAACCTGCCATTTACTTATGGTAGTTTCATTTTCCAAAAGCATAGCGGATTTCCTTTTATTCCTTTGTGCAAATAACTGTTTTAAGATCTCACACCAGTCCCATGACTGACTCGGAGTTTATTGTTCCCTTTCTAAACTCTGGGTGCCCATATTTTTCTACACGGGCAACCTAGAGTCAGGTTATCAGTTGTTCTGGAGCGAAGTGAGAAAAGTATGCTGTGGAGATTAGGAGGTGAGCTAGATGGCGAGACGTATCACTTATATTATGTATTATCCGCTGTGACTTCGGTGATAAGGACAAGTTTATATAACTGTCCAGTGTTTGTGTGTTGTTGTAAACTCTGATGATGTATTGTGTGAACTGATATAGTTCTTTGTTTTAAAGATTATTCATTTATCTATCATATGTTGTTCCACTGCGAATGTGAGATTCTGTTATTGTTTCTGTTTCTTCTTCTTTCTTCTTCTACCTCTTTCTTCTTTAACGTTAATGATTCGGTTTTCCGACATTCAATTGTGCGGCATTTGATACAGTGGACGTATTAATGTCGACTTTCGGGCGTCGAAAAATCGGGTCGTTAAAGAGTGGTATCAGAGCAATTGGTTAAGCGACAACCTTGGCACTGGTGGGGATTACTCATTAGAGATAGAGTCAGTAGTACTCTAGAATGAGTGTGAGTGTAATAATAGATATGAGCTCGTATTTATTAGTGAATATAAAATAAATTGTTTTGTATTGTGTTGACTTATCGGTTGATTGTTTATAGATTTTGGTCGGTGCAGTTTGGCCAACTGTATCGATAGGGGTTTCTAAACTCTTAAACTAGGCAAACCGACACAGTATTGTTTTAAAATGGGGTAAATGAAATAATTTTACCCAAACTATTTTTGTATAGAAAAGAAATAATTTTCCATAAATTATTATAGTATATCGTTGCTTGGTTGTTAGGAAGCGATAATATTAAATTATTATCATTGTTATATGAAAAGTGAGTAGAATGAAATTTGAATATGAATTATAAATGGGATTTATACTTGAACTTCCAGAGAAATATTTGAATAAAGAATTGGAAGGTTTTGAAGTTTGAAAATTTGGGAAAAGTTTAAATTCCTTGTGAGTTGAAAATGGTTTTCAAAAGTTTTGGAAATAATGGTGAAAATTATTTGGGAAATATTTTTGAATTGGATTTGGAATCTAATTTTATAAATAAGTTTGATAACTTATAAAAATTTGAAATTTGTTGGAATAAGATTCAACTTGAAAAGGGATAAACAAAAGTAAGTGTAAAACCCAAATAAGTGGGAAGGTAAGCTAATTAATTGAGGTGAATAAAAGAAATTAGCAAATGAAATTAAATTTGGGAAACTTATAGAAGTTTAAAATTTAAATTTAATTGGAGTATAATTAAATATAGTTAAGTAAAAGTGAATTGAAAGAAAGGTCTAAGGA
Organism: Allium fistulosum; assembly: GCA_030737815.1. Lineage (NCBI taxonomy): Eukaryota > Viridiplantae > Streptophyta > Magnoliopsida > Asparagales > Amaryllidaceae > Allium > Allium fistulosum. The sequence continues at coordinate 1,263,177,618 of CM060901.1, forward strand.
GATTAAGTGAAATGATTACTCAAATAAAATTTAAGGTGGAAATAAATTTTTGAAGGAATAAATGAATTTACAATTGTAAGTAAATGAAATTGAAATTCGTTTTGAATTTGTAAGTAAACGAAATTGAAGCTGAATATTGGAAATTGAATTTGATATGTGATAAACAAAGTGAAGTGGAAAATTTGTCAAGTTGGATCAAATGAAGCAAGGTATTGAAATAAAAAAATTAGTAAATGAAACTAATTTAAACAATGAGATGAATCAGTTGTGAATGAAAGATAATTAATAAAATTCAATATTCGGAGTTTGAAGATAAAATGAATTCAAATAGAATTGAAATTGTAAATTGAATTCAAATGGAATTGAAAATGCAAAGTTGAATGGAAATGAATATATAACTTTGGTAGTGAAGTGAAAATAAATATAAGAAGTATGTAAATACTTATATTGAACTTAAGAAATGGATAATGGAATTCTTAAGTAAAATTTGGAATTGAGGAAATATTCTAAGTTAATAAGTGAATGAAGATTAAAAAGGGAAGTTGTAAAATGGTGATTGTGAATAAGTGGATAGAAATCAAAATATAAATGTGCAAAAAGATTTTGAATGTTGTAATTGGACATTATCGTTAAGTAAAATACACAGGTGTGTTAAAGGAAAAGGGAATTGAATTTTTGATTTTTGGAAGATAAATTTGAATTGTCCAACAAAGGTATGTATTTGAATTTCTATATGAAATTTGATCCTTTTCTGATCTAGCCACTTGGCCTTTTGTTTCTTTTTAAATCTGGGGTCCGTAGGGACATTTTGTAGTAGTACCGAGCTAGCCGCGCAAAGGAGATGCTGGCAAAAAATTTCGAAAATTTAGAGAGTTAGAAAAAAAAAATTTAAGAAAATATTGAATTTGAATTTAAATTTGAATTGTTGAGAAAATAAAATTGTTTGGGAACTTATGGTTGAGTTTGGGAAGTTAATAAGAGGGCTAATGTGTCTTCAATAAAAAGATTTGTTTTGTCAAGTTGTCAAAACTATTTGGTTTTGGGAAAAATAATGAACGGGTTGGAGCATTCTTCTTAACTTGTAATTTCGGGACGAAATTCTTTTAAGGGGGGAAGAATGTGACGACGCAGAAATTTTGAGTATTTAAAATTGAATAATTAATTGATTTTAAATATTTGGAAGTTAGTTTAACTTGAATTTCAAATATCGGGATTTATTTGGCAATTAAATTATTAAATTTAATTACTGAAGTTGGGTAAAATATTTAATCTTTAGTTTTGAGCTTGTTAAAAATAATTTGAAGTCTTGAAAAATCTATATTGACAATATTGGAGATAATAGAACTTTTAAAATTGGATTTGAAAGTGTTTTGTTCAATTTTGAATATATATCGTTTAGATCGATATTTAAAAATAGCCTTCTGAGGCACAGTCTCAGAATTCGACGAAACCAGTTCCATTAGATCCGTAATAATATGTTATTATCGGATTTCAATTTTCGTAGCATTCGGAGTTGTTGTGTGGCCGTACGATAAGCAAACGCACTGAAAATTATATCAAAATTTAAAATAATAACTAGGTCCAAAAAAAGCTATCTTCTCCATACGATCGAATTTGGACTCGGAACCTTTTCCATTGCATTAGGAATAGAGGTTTAACATTATAAACGCCTGGAAGCATGCCTCGATAGAAGGTCGAGATTTTTGGCTCGATTTCGAGACATTCAAATTCAAATTTGAATTTAAATTCTATAATTATGACACAGTCAAAAAAAAATATTTTGATTCAACACGTTGTAGCCCTTTCTAACATCTGTCAAGCATGCAAAAGAATTTAAGGCACGTAACAGGTTTTTTTTAGAAAGAAAAAGAAATATATAATGATAAAACAAATCGTTCAACCGAGCTTGTTTTTGCCTCAAACAAAAATCAAAAACAGAAAACTTCGAAAGAAAAAAAAATGGCCGATGGCCGCTTTCCTGATTCAAAATCAAATCGCCTATGATCAGAATCGAATTCTCAGAAAAAATACAAGCACCTCCTCTTCAAAATATAAAAAAAATGCCCAACGCTTCAATTCGAAATCAACCATCTGTTTGAAACCCTGAAGCTGGGTCGCTCCTCTGTGGTGGCCGAAGGAATTTGTGAAATGGGTAGGGAACGAAGTCGAATTGACTTCATTCAATTCAAGGATTGGGGACGGTGAGCGATTCTAATCGCGGAATCATGAAGCGGATGTCGAGATAATTCGAGATTGAGCGCGCTCGAGCTAGCGCGAGTAGTTGGAATGACGGGTGGATAATGGCAGCAGAAAGCCGCAGTTAGGGCTGGTCAAAGCTTCGTTCGCACGTGCATTATGGTTTGATCGAGACGATTGTGGTGGAGGCGTTCGTGATGGCAGCAGTTCGTGGTGCTCGGTGCAAAATTGTGGGGTCGCAACGTAGGCAGTAAGTTTTTAACATAGATTTTAAAGATGTTGATTTCAAAACGGTAAATTTTAAATATTTCTTAAGTTTAAACTCCTAAGTGAATTTTTGATTATTATTTCACTGATCGGAATTAACAGCAAGGTTTAGACAATTTTGTTTTAGAAATGAAATCAGCTATATATATAGAGGATAGTAAAGTAAAATCTGGGAATTTTATTAACACAATAAAATTTAGTAGTTACTGAAGTTTAATTGGTTAGTTAAAAATAAAAACTATTAGTTAATTAAACTATCAAAACAATAATTGATTATTCCATTGGTTTGAATATTAATAAATCATATAATTGTTGTACAAGGTCTAAAACTGTGAAGGAATCAAGCCGAAATGGAAAATGGATTGCATGCATAATAAAAGGTGAGATCTTCTCACTCAATTGAAAATATTGGAATTTAAAAAATTATTGATGGTGTGCTTGGATGATAAAATTATTGATTGTGTGTTTGGATGATAAATTATTATCAGTTGTATTGAATTAGACCCTATTCGCCGCATAATAGCGGATGATATTATATATAAACCCATATACCGCGATATTCCACCTCGAAGTGGAATTGGTATTATATATATTTGGAGTGATTGATTTCCCGCATTATATAGCGGATGAGACCCTATGCGCCACATAATAGCGGATGATATTTTATAATCCCATATACCGTGATATTCCACCTCGAAGTGGAATTGGTATTGTGCTAACATATGTCGATGCAGGGAAACAGGTTGGAGGGATCCAACTGGATTCCTCAAATTGACTGAATATTATTTCATATGTGTGATGTGATTTATTGATAATCTATGAATGATTATATTGATAAATGGAATTTATTTGAAGGCTATAATTTAGCCGAATATATTTTTGGTATCGTAGGATACCAGAAATAAATATAATTAGATTTTTGAAAATTAAAGTAAAGATTTATTTTAAAAGGTAGCAAATTTTTGGAAATCAATTTGGAAATCAATTTGGAATTTGATTTGGTGTTTGAAATAAATTTGGAAATAAATTTGGAATTTGATTTGGTGTTTGAAAGTGAATATTTGGAAATCGATTTGAAAATTGTATATCAATGGATATTTGGAAATTTAAATTCACAGTAGGAATTTATTAAAGGAATGGGTTATTTGGTTTAAAAATAAATGTTGGTTTATTTTTAAAGTGTGGAAAGAAATTACAGATTTGGAACGTAAAATTAAAATAAATCCAGAAGGATTTATTAATTGATTTAAATGGACCATTTTGAAATGGAAAGAGAATTCTTCCCTGGAAAGCCGAGTATGTTTTTTTAAAGTAGCTTTTAAATATAAATTAAAAGTTCTAGAGTTGGTTTTAAAAGAATGTTTTGGAGAAATTATTTTCTCAAGTTATTTTGAAAATCTTTAGAATAAAGATTTATTTAATTAATTATATAAGTGATTATTTAAAGATTTAATTGATAATTTTTTTAGAGAATGGTTATTTAAATAGTTATACTCTAGCTACTAATTTTATTTTAAAATTAGTTTGGACTTGAGTTTTTATATGAGATATTGATATTAAATTTCATAACTAATGTTTTAAATAAAGTGTTTAAAAATAGTTTTTTTAAATGTATCCAAGTACATATATTTTTGGATAAGTGATTTAAATCATTTTGAAATATTCGAACTTGGCAAATTTTCAGTGGAAGTAAATAAATATTTGGAAATTTATTCCGCAAAAGAACAGTGATTTGAAATTGGTTTTCAAAGTGTTGGAGTGTTAAAATATATCTTGCGAAGATATTTTGAAAATAAATCATTGGGGAAAAAATTATTTAAATTTGATGATTGTTATGAATGTTGTTTGATAGTTAAATAACCGACTATCAATATTGGCCTTTGAAACGGCACTAGAATTTGCTTTCAAAACAAGCGCTCATTATTCGGTTAAGCCGGGAGAGGACTTTATGTCATAAAACCCATTCCGAATAATGATACGACGAAATGAGATTGTATTTGTGTTGGTGTTGAAGACTAGGTATTTTCGAAAACGAAAGGATTACCTGTCGAATGTCTCTGCACCGATTTGCTCCGGTATAGAGATTTTATCACCCTTTGTGATAGGGAGTCCGGACGTGATTAGTGAATATCCAGATTGCAAGGGCTTCTTTGAAGTGCCTTCGGTTCCGTTCGAACTCGGAACGGACTTGTATGGATGTATGTCTGACGTTACACTTTGAGATGTAAAGCTGGATTCTATCAAATACATTTCTTTTGGTGGCGGAGAATTTATTCTCTTAGCTTAACACCCTTCTCTAAGACGTACGAGCTCAGAGGTTATGTAGTTGATTTTTTCTAATGATATATTCCCAATTTGGTAATGTGGCGTGTTAAGTGTTGCTGATCATTTGTTGATCGAAGCATGGCTTTTGTGAAAAGCGTAGCTTTGTGGATGAGACTTCGTCGAACCTCACAATCGAAATCGTCGAAACAGGAAGGATGCGACAAGGTTGTTTGGGGGTAGCGCTGTAACGACCCGTATTTTTACGGATCGAAAGATTGTAAAACAGTTGTCATTAGGTCGTAGTGTTGTTAAGTCGTTCAGAGTTTAGGTCGTGTAGAAGTCTGGGTCGGTTGAGCGACTTAGTGAAGAGGAGCGACCTAAGGATTGGAACGACCTAAGAAGTTAGGTCGTGTGATAGTTAGGTCGTGTAGTAGCTTAGGTCGTACAGTAGTTTGGGACGACTTAAGAGATTGGAGCGACCTATAGGAAGTTAGCGACTTAAGAAATGGACCGACCTAAGAAGTTGACCGACCTAAGAAGGTTACCGACCTAGGGGTTAGCGGCATAGGAGTAGCGACCTAGTAGACTGTGCGAGTTAACGACCTAAAGAGGATAGGTCGGTTGAGCGACTTAAGGTAGATAGCTTAGGTCGTTGTGACCCTGCGTGTAGTTAGGTCGTTAGACGACCTAAAGGTGTTAAGTCGTGAGTCGTTAGGTCGCGTAGGTGTTAAGCTGCACATGTTTTAGGTCGCGCATAGGCTTGAGTCGTTAAGTCGCAAGGTCGTTGAGTCATTATGCTGTGTTTAGTTAGGTCGTAAGTCGTTGGGACTTGGCTTAGTGTTAGGTCGTTAGGCCGTGTACAGTTAGGTTGCGAACTTATGTTGTCGCTAAGTCGCGCATGCGTTAAGTCGTATCTCAGTTAGGTCGTGTATGTTTTAGGTCGCGCATAGGTTTGAACCGATAGGTCGTTACGTCGGCATCTCAGTTAAGTCATAGGATTTGCTAAGTCGTAAGTCGTAGGTCATGGGGTTTTCATAAGTCGTGGACGACTTAAGGGGCGAACGACTTATGGTTCAACCTATAAATACACGGTTCTACCTCACTTTTTGGGATCCGGATTTTGAAGCGACGAAGTGCTGCCATTTTAAGAGCTCGAGTGCTACACTTCTTCACTTCTTTTCTCCACTTTAATCTTATGATTCCTTCCATCCAAATTGAAGATCAAATCGAAGATCCAAGAGCTTAGATTGAAGATCTACATCCATCGAAGAGAGATTTCATCGTTTGAAGCGGAATTTTGGAGAATCGAGCTAGATCCTTCGCTGTCCAGATCTGAAGTGTGTTGCTTTTGAGGTGTTTGGGTGATTCGGTGAGTGGTGGTTATCTCTCACACGGATCCAAAGGAGTATATCGGATTGGTGGCTTGATTTTGTGTTAAAATAGTGATTTCCATGCATTTTCTTAAAACTTAAGTATAGATCCATTGTTCATGATGATTTGACATCCATTTTACTACATGTTAACCTATGCAAGTTCATTCATCAAGTTGTAGAGATATTGCTCATGATTCATGCTCGTTAGATTTGGACTCTTTATTTACAAGATTGCCATTATTGTTATAATTGTTTATTAGATCATGTTTGAATGCTTGATTACTTGGATTAATGATTGACTTGATTGATTGTTATAAATTAGTTGATTGATAGTTTGATTTGGACAAGTTGGTCGAAGATGATTCAAAAGCTAAGGGAAAGGCTCTTGAATAAGAAAAGCTGCTCGTGGCATATGACGCGGATGATAAAGCTCATATGGATAGATTTGATGGTGATGTTGAGATGAGGCTTTGCTATGATGAGATGAAGCGAGGCATGATGTGAGATAGCCTTGGTTTAATCCAGACGGGATCATTCCAAGCATGTTGATGACTCGGTGAAATGGTTCGAGTTTGAGGGAAATGGTTGGCTCGAGAGGCGCTTGAGCTAGTATGTGAATAGTCGTCGAGGAGGACGACTAGAAGGCTGAGATTTCATCGTTGTTGAAGGTTCTAGCAGGCTCAAAGCAAGAGTACGCTGGGCAGATTCGATAGTCCCAAAAGACTATAGTTGGTGGTCGAGTACTCTGGGCAGATTCGATAGTCCTAGGCACGGGCTGCGACGACGTGTGGAGTTCTGTCTAGAATCGGGGTTACCATTAGCCCTTGACGGACGGCTGAAAGAATGTGCCAGTCATTCAATTAACGGTGGTATCGAAGCAATGATAACAGTGATAGCCAGAGTCATGGATATTTGGTTGTATCGTCATTCGGTCTCAAGAGCAATATTTTTTGGGTGCTTATCTGATATTGGTTTAGGCCTTGGGGGTTTGTACTTGGAAAACATTGACCTTGACTCGAGTGATAATTGCTTTACTTTAAATGTTGCTTTACTATGTTTACTTCTGCTTAGTGTGTCTGGGGGATATCACTGTAGAAAGAGGTGGAGTGGGAGGGTTGGATTCCTATTCCTTTTACCTTTATGCTCTTTTGGTATGTTGTTAGTTAATTTACCGCTCACTAAGACTGTTGTCTGACTCAAGGTTTTATGTTCAACTCTTATGACCTTGGGCTGTTCATCCATTTTGGGATGGGCAGACTAGGTAGCAGGTGACAAGTGCTGTTCTTAGTTTCCAACGATGCTGATGACGAAGACGAGCTGGAGGCTTGCATATTATTTTCTTATTATATGTATTGGATGTTCCGCTGCTTGTATATTCTCTGAGTGATATGTAGTGAGGCTGGATGTATTGACTATTCAGATCTTTGTATCAAACTACTATGAGGCTTATTTGATGTGATTCTGTTCAGTGTAGCTTCACTATGTATATTTTTCTCTATTGTATTTTATCCATGCGCTGTGAGTAATACGATAGATTTTGCTGTTTTAACTTACCTTGACGATCATCCATGGCGGCCTGGCACACTTTACAGTGCACTATTCCCTTGTTTGGTGCAGGGTCATGGGCGGTCGTCACATTTGGTATCAGAGCATTGGTTAATCGATTTTACCCAACGCTCGCTGACGTAACTACGTATGAGAGACGTAATTGTATTTTGATGGATGATTACTATATATAATATAGTAGTTTAGAATGATTTGAATTCTTTATGCAGTTGTTTCTCAAGGTGTACTGATCATTTCTTTTATAGATATTAAGAATGAGTCGAAGAGGGAGACCAGCTGCTAGGGAAGGCCGTGCTGTTGAGGGGGCTGCTGATTATGCTGCTATGTTCGAGGCTATGATGACTTCGATCATGAGAAGGATGCCAGCTCCGAAGCCATCAGTTGCTGTTGGAATTCAAGTTCAAGCTCCAAGACCGGTGGATTTTGCTAAGCTGTGTAAAGACTATACTGCTCTTGAAGGAAAGGTTTTCATGGGAACAGAGTCAACCATTGAAGTCCAGAGATGGATAGATGCTTGTAGAAGAATCTTTGGTGATTTGGGAATCGAGGATGCAACTAGAAGGAAGCTCGCATCAAGACAGCTTCAAGGAAGAGCTTCTGACTGGTGGAACTCTATCACCATTGATACTCCGGAGGAAGAAATTACTTGGGAGCAATTCCAATCCAGATTTGAAGCTAAGTTCATTTCTACAGCTCAAAAGTCTGTTCTGTTTAAGAAGTTTGTAGAGCTCAAGCAAGATGGAAGACCAGTTCTTGAGTACGTTTCTGAGTTTGAAGCTTTGTCCAAGTATGCCCGGTCGTATATTGAATCTCCTTATCAGAAGAACAAGAAGTTTGTGACAGGCTTGGACATTTATCTTGGGAGGCAGTTGGTGGATCATCTGGACGATCCATTTGAGAAGCTTGTGGAGAAAGCGCTCAGGTACGAAAATCTGTTTCCTAAAGAGGGATCTGTTGTTGCTGTAACCAAGGAAGAGTCTAAACCACAGCAGGGTGGAAACAAGAAGAGGAAGCAGCAGCAGCAGAAGGGTAAGGATGGCCAGAAGAAGCCGAAGGGCGAAGTGACCTGCTATAATTGTCGGCAGAAGGGCCATTTCTCCAGAGATTGCAAGAATCCAAAGGTGCCGGTGAAGTGCCACAACTGTGACAAGCCGGGGCATGTCAAGAGGAATTGTCCAGAACCGCGAAAGGACAAGCAGATTGTGCAAGCTTATGCTTTGGGGGCTGTTCCATCATCTTCAAAAGCTCCTACCGCTGAAGAGAAAGGAAAGAGTGTGGTGGTTCAAGGTACTCTTTCCATATGTGGTGTTACAGTTAGAGTGTTATTCGATACTGGGGCGTCGCATTCTTTTGTTTGTAATGAACTTGTAGGTCGGTTGGGTTTAGAACCGGATATCGTTGATAGACCATTGGTTGTGACTAATCCAGTTGGGGGTTCGTCCTGTCTGTGTATGCTATGCCGTGGTTTAGTTGTATCGAGTCATGATTGCTCTTTTGTTTGTGATTGTTTTGTTCTGAACTTTGCGGGGTTCGGAATTATTTTGGGTATGGACTGGCTTAGGAAGTATGCGGCAAAGGTTGATTGTGAAAGGTTGGAGGTGACAGTCGAGAATGTGGAAGGGCGAAAGGTTGTAATACGATGTAAGCATGAGGAAGGTGTCTTCATGAGCTTCATGTATTCGCTGGTTGTTCCACGGGATGGACTGTCATCGGTGCCAATCGCTAATGGATTTGAGGATGTCTTTGATGAGGTCAAAGGGTTACCGCCGCATAGAGAGATTGAGTTTCGTATCGATCTAGTTGAAGGAGCCAGACCTGTTGTGATGCCTCTTAGGCGGATGGCGCCTAGGGAACAGCAAGAGTTGAAGGTGCAGGTTGATGATCTTTTACGAAAAGGATTCATTCGGCGTAGTGAGTCTGAATGGGGTGCACCAGTTGTGTTTGTAACCAAAGCGGATGGATCGTTGAGGTTGTGTGTGGATTATCATGAGCTGAATAAAGTGACTAAGAAGAACAAGTATCCATTGCCGAGAATAGATGACTTGTTTGATCAGCTTCACGAAGCTAAGGTGTTTTCTCAGATGGATTTAGCTACGGGATTTCACCAATTAAGAGTGGCAAAGGATAGTGTGCCGAAGACTGCTTTCAGGACACCATCCGGTTTCTTTGAGTGGTTGGTAATGCCATTTGGATTGACCAATGCACCAGCATATTTTGTGGATCTTATGAATAGAGTGTTCAGAGATCAGTTGAACAAGTTCGTACTTGTGTTTGTGGATGATATTTTGATTTATTCCAGAACTGAAGAAGAACACAAGACGCACTTGCATATTGTTTTGGAAATCTTACGGAAACATCAGCTGAAAGCTAAGTTTTCGAGTGTCACTTCTGGAAGAGTGAAGTGAGGTTCTTAGGCCATATTATTTCTGGAAATGGAATAGCGGTTGATCCCGCCAAGATAGCAGCAATCCAAGATTGGGGTAGACCTAAGAATGCATCTGATGTGAGAAGTTTTCTTGGATTAGCAGGATACTATCGTCGATTTATCAAAGACTCTTCCAAGGTGGCTGCACCATTAACAGGATTGACGAAAAAGAACCAAGTATTCAGATGGGATGCTAAGTGTGAGCAAGCTTTCAGACTCCTGAAAGAGCGATTGACGAGTGCTCCTGTTTTGACTATTCCAAGTGGAAATGATGAGATGGTGGTTTACACCGATGCATGTGGTACTGGACTTGGAGCAGTGTTGATGCAAAAGGGTAAAGTTGTTGCGTATGCAAGTCGACAACTGAAGCCGCATGAAAGGAATTACCCGACTCATGATTTGGAGTTAGCGGCGATTGTATTTGCTTTGAAGATGTAGAGACATTATCTATTGGGAGTTCGATTCGAGTTGTTTACATATCATAAGTCGTTGAAGTATCTTTTCTCCCAAAAGGATTTGAATCTTAGGCAGCAACGATGGCTAGAGTTTTTGGCATCATATGATTTTGGTATAGCCTATACTCCGGGAAAGGGTAACGTAGTGGCCGATGCGTTAAGTCGAAGACATGCAGGATTGGGAGCCATGTTTTCAGAATGGAAAAGTCTCGAGTATTTGGCTGGATTTGACTTCAGGCCCAGAGGTGAATTGGAACCTGAGATGTTGGCAAACTTATCGATAAGACTGACTTTTGTGGAAAGAACTGGCGAGAGCCAAAAGCGAGACGATAAGCTTGCCAAGATTATCCGTGATTTGGAATTTGGATTGGATCCAGAAAAGGATAAAGGATTCGAGGTCGATCGAGAGGGTTGGCTTCGGAAGCAAGGACGATTAGTTGTTCCCGATATAGGTGAATTGAGAGATGAAGTTATAAAGGAAAGTAATCACTCAAAGCTGACAATTCATCCAGGTGGAAATAAGATGTATTGGGATATGAAGTGAACCTATTACTGGGAAGGTATGAAGAAGGATGTTGGAAATTTTATTTCCAAGTGCATGAACTGCCAGCTGGTAAAAGCCGAACAAAAGAAGCCAAGTGGATTGCTTCAGCCGTTAGAAGTTCCTACATGGAAGTGGGAGCAAATATCGATGGATTTTATCGATGGACTACCTAGAACCAGAGCAAGAAATGAAGGGATTTGGGTCATCGTAGATCGTTTGACTAAGAGTGCAAGATTCATTCCTGTTCGATCAACCAGGACTGCATCAAAGTTGGCTGAGCTATATGTTAAGTGGATAGTTCGATTCCATGGTATTCCGAAAAGTATAGTGAGCGATCGAGACCCATTGTTCACTAGTAGATTTTGGAAGAGCTTCCAGGAAGTTTTGGAAACCGAGTTGTGTTTGAGTACAGCTTATCACCCTCAAACAGATGGTCAGACCGAGAGAGTCAACCGAGTTTTGGAAGATCTCCTCAGAGCATGTGTTTTGGACTTCGGAGGATCTTGATCATCTTCATTTGGTAGAATTTTCATATAACAACAGTTACCAGTCAAGCATTGGTATGGCACCGTATGAAGCATTGTATGGAAGACCGTGTAACTCTCCGACATGTTGGTTAGAAATAGGAAAAAAGCTGATACTTGGGCCAAAAATGATTCGACAGACTTCGGATTGCATAGAGATCATTCGGCAACGAATGAAGGCAGCCCAAGACCGTCAGAAAAGTTATGCTGATAAGCGTCGTAAGGATTTGGAATTCGACGTAGGTGATAACGTTTTTGTGAAGATTTCTCCACTGAAGAATGTTATTCGATTCGGGAAGAAAGGAAAATTGATTCCGAGATTTGTTGGGCCATTCCCGATCATCGAGCAAATTGGAGAGCTCGCCTATAAATTGGAGTTACCAGAAAAGATGGGGGGTGTGCACAATGTTTTTCACATATCATATCTACGGAAGTATGTGCACGACTCGAATACAGTGGTTTCTGCTGATAGCTGTGAAGATTTTGAGATTTATCCAGTCGATAAGAGACCTCGTAAGCCGCTTCGTGTTGTGGAAATTGACACGAAATAGCTTAGGAGGAAGGTAGTTAGGTTGCTCAAGTTACAATGGAGTGATGATGTCAACGACTGTACATGGGAGGTGGAAGAGAGGATGAAGGCAGCTCATCCTGAACTCTTCGAGGTATGGCCATAAGGTGTCGTGTCATCTCACTACATTGTAACTTGTTCTAGTTTTAGAATTCTGCATGTTAGGCTAGTAATTGGACGCATGGTTTGTTGATTGCTATGGATGGTAGGCATGCAGAATAGTTTTGGATTGTTCTTGTTCGTTTGGAATTTCGAAGGCGAAATTCCTAAGGGGGAGAGAATGTAACGACCCGTATTTTTACGGATCGAAAGATTGTAAAACAGTTGTCATTAGGTCGTAGTGTTGTTAAGTCGTTCAGAGTTTAGGTCGTGTAGAAGTCTGGGTCGGTTGAGCGACTTAGTGAAGAGGAGCGACCTAAGGATTGGAACGACCTAAAAATTTAGGTCGTGTGATAGTTAGGTCGTGTAGTAGCTTAGGTCGTACAGTAGTTTGGGACGACTTAAGAGATTGGAGCGACCTATAGGAAGTTAGCGACTTAAGAAATGGACCGACCTAAGAAGTTGACCGACCTAGGGGTTAGCGGCATAGGAGTAGCGACCTAGTAGACTGTGCGAGTTAACGATCTAAAGAGGATAGGTCGGTTGAGCGACTTAAGGTAGATAGCTTAGGTCGTTCAGTTTAGGTCGTTGTGACCCTGCGTGTAGTTAGGTCGTTAGACGACCTAAAAGGTGTTAAGTCGTGAGTCGTTAGGTCGCGTAGGTGTTAAGCTGCACATGTTTTAGGTCGCGCATAGGCCTGAGTCGTTAAGTCGCAAGGTCGTTGAGTCGTTATGCTGTGTTTAGTTAGGTCGTAAGTCGTTGGGACTTGGCTTAGTGTTAGGTCGTTAGGCCGTGTACAATTAGGTCGCGACTTATGATAAGTCGTTAGGTCGCGCACTTGTGTTGTCGCTAAGTCGCGCATGCGTTAAGTCGTATCTCAGTTAGGTCGTGTATGTTTTAGATCGTGCATAGGTTTGAACCGATAGGTCGTTAGGTCGGCATCTCAGTTAAGTCGTAGGATTTGCTAAGTCGTAAGTCGTAGGTCGTGGGGTTTTCATAAGTCGTGGACGACTTAAGAGGCGAACGACTTATGGTTCAGCCTATAAATACACGGTTCTACCTCACTTTTTGGGATCCGGATTTTGAAGCGACGAAGTGCTGCCATTTTAAGAGCTCGAGTGCTACACTTCTTCACTTCTTTTCTCCACTTTAATCTTGTGATTCCTTCCATCCAAATTGAAGATCAAATCGAAGATCCAAGAGCTTAGATTGAAGATCTACATCCATCGAAGAGAGATTTCATCGTTTGAAGCGGAATTTTGGAGAATCGAGCTAGATCCTTCGCTGTCCAGATCTGAAGTGTGTTGCTTTTGAGGTGTTTGGGTGATTCGGTGAGTGGTGGTTATCTCTCACACGGATCCAAAGGAGCATATCGGATTGGTGGCTTGATTTTGTGTTAAAATAGTGATTTCCATGCGTTTTCTTAAAACTTAAGTATAGATCCATTGTTCATGATGATTTGACATCCATTTTACTACATGTTAACCTATGCAAGTTCATTCATCAAGTTGTAGAGATATTGCTCATGATTCATGCTTGTTAGATTTGGACTCTTTATTTACAAGATTGCCATTATTGTTATAATTGTTTATTAGATCATGTTTGAATGCTTGATTACTTTGATTAATGATTGACTTGATTGATTGTTATAAATTAGTTGATTGATAGTTTGATTTGGACAAGTTGGTCGAAGATGATTCAAAAGCTAAGGGAAAGGCTCTTGAATAAGAAAAGCTGCTCGTGGCATATGACGCGGATGATAAAGCTCATATGGATAGATTTGATGGTGATGTTGAGATGAGGCTTTGCTATGATGAGATGAAGCGAGGCATGATGTGAGATAGCCTTGGTTTAATCCAGACGGGATCATTCCAAGCATGTTGATGACTCGGTGAAATGGTTCGAGTTTGAGGGAAATGGTTGGCTCGAGAGGCGCTTGAGCTAGTATGTGAATAGTCGTCGAGGAGGACGACTAGAAGGCTGAGATTTCATCGTTGTTGAAGGTTCTAGCAGGCTCAAAGCAAGAGTACGCTGGGCAGATTCGATAGTCCCAAAAGACTACAGTTGGTGGTCGAGTACTCTGGGCAGATTCGATAGTCCTAGGCACGGGCTGCGACGACGTGTGGAGTTCTGTCTAGAACCGGGGTTACCATTAGCCCTTGACGGACGGCTGAAAGAATGTGCCAGTCATTCAATTAACGGTGGTATCGAAGCAATGATAACAGTGATAGCCAGAGTCATGGATGTTTGGTTGTATCGTCATTCGGTCTCAAGAGCAATATTTTTTGGGTGCTTATCTGATCTTGGTTTAGGCCTTGGGGGTTTGTACTTGGAAAACATTGACCTTGACTCGAGTGATAATTGCTTTACTTTAAATGTTTCTTTACTATGTTTACTTCTGCTTAGTGTGTCTGGGGGCTCACCGTAGAAAGAGGTGGAGTGGGAGGGTTGGATTCCTATTCCTTTTACCTTTATGCTCTTTTGGTATGTTGTTAGTTAATTTACCGCTCACTAAGACTGTTGTCTGACTCAAGGTTTTATGTTCAACTCTTATGACCTTGGGCTGTTCATCCATTTTGGGATGGGCAGACTAGGTAGCAGGTGACAGGTGCTGTTCTTAGTTTCCAACGATGCTGATGACGAAGACGAGCTGGAGGCTTGCATATTATTTTCTTATTATATGTACTGGATGTTCCGCTGCTTGTATATTCTCTGAGTGATATGTAGTGAGGCTGGATGTATTGACTATTCAGATCTTTGTATCAAACTACTATGAGGCTTATTTGATGTGAATCTATTCAGTGTAGCTTCACTATGTATATTTTTCTCTATTGTATTTTATCCATGCGCTGTGAGTAATACGATAGATTCTGCTGTTTTAACTTACCTTGACGATCATCCATGGCGGCCTGGCACACTTTACAGCGCACTATTCCCTTGTTTGGTGCAGGGGTCATGGGCGGTCGTCACAAGCGCCCTCAGGGTATGTCTATATTCCTTCTGGAAAAAGGTGGTATCATGGTATGGAGCCCATATACTTAACTTATGTGGTTGCTGCAAATTTATTACTTTGTGGTTGTTGGTGTTGAGGATCCTCGGATAAAGGTCGGTAACGACCGGGAATGACATAGCTCGTGTGTGGAGTTATCTAGTTACAGCTTCATTGCACCAGAAGCGTGAGATAACTCGGCCTTGTGTTGGTAGAGATCCGGTTAGGGTCTCGGGGCATCCCTTCAGAGGCGTACCCATGTGATGTAGGAAGTTCCTTAGCCTGACCATTTATTGGAAATTCAATCATCCAATTCGCGCCCTGTAAAGTTTTAGTTGTATAACTTGCCATTTACTTATGGTAGTTTTATTTTCCAAAAGCATAGCGGATTTCTTTTTATTCCTTTGTGCAAATAACTGTTTTAAGATCTCACACCAGTCCCATGACTGACTCGGAGTTTATTGTTCCCTTTCTAAACTCTGGGTGCCCATAATTTTCCACACGGGCAGCCTAGTGTCAGGTTATCAGTTGTTCTGGAGCGAAGTCAGAAAAGTATGATGTGGAGATTAGGAGGTGAGCTGGATAGCGAGACGTATCACTTATTTTATGTATTATCCACTGTGACTTATGTGATGAGGACAAGTTTTCATAACTGTCCAGTGTTTGTGTGTTGTTGTAAACTCTGATGATGTATTGTATGAACTGATATAGTTCTTTGTTTTACAGATTATTCATTTATCTATCATATGTTGTTCCACTGCGAATGTGAGATTCTGTTATTGTTTCTATTTCTTCTTCATTCTTCTTCTACCTCTTTCTTCTTTAACCCTAATGATTCGGTTTTCCGGCATTCGATTGTGCGACATTTGTTTGCACCAAAAATGGTCACAAACCCCAAGTGTAGTGAAAGCACCAGCGTATGAATACGAATCAACAGTATTCACACACAAATCACATATCTAAGCAAGTAACAAGTAACAGTCAAGAAATAATGAACAGTGACACACAATTTATAGTGGTTCGGCTATCTCCGGCCTACGTCCACTTCAAGGTTTTTATGATTTTATTGCTCGATGTTTGAAGATTACAGTTTCGTATGTTGTATTACAACTGATTTGCCGAACTAAGTCTGAATCTAAGGCAGCAATGGTGATCTGGAGTAAATCTGGCAGAATCTGGGCGCTCTTTGCTCTCAAAGTTCTCCGACCCCTTTTCTGAATGACCAGGGGCTCTATTTATAGGTGTAGGAGGCTGATATTTCGCCTAAAATGAAGGGAGACCAGTTCTGATACGTCAGGGGGCCCACATGCCCGCTTTATGGAAATCCGGGCCCACTTTGGGATCGATTCGACCCTTGGTTCGAATCGATCAAGAAAGTGTCCAATCGAGCTGAAATTTGGTGTGAACATTCTTCATCATGTGTTGAAGCTTCTGTGAAAATTTCATAGCATTTGGATGTGTAGATCTCAAGTTATGATCGATTCAAGGTTGCATTTCTGGTTGACTAGCCTGGTTCGAATCGATCTAGTTCGAATCGATTCGTTCGAATCGATCCAGCGCGCGCTTCTGGGATGACGTGGAGCGCTTCCTTCGAGTCGATCCTCCTTTTTCTCCTAGCTTTACTGAGTCGTGGCCGGGGTTTTAGCTATGTAGACGTGGTGGATTCGAAGAGAAGGACCTGAAGGTATACTCCTTCGATTCGATAAAATATGCGTTCCTTCGTATCGATCGAGGGTCAAGTAGTTTGAATCGATCTCTTGTGCAAGTCCTCGAATCGATGGTTTCGAGTGCCTTCGAATCGATTCGAAGCTATGCATAGCTCACGGATTCGAACAACCTTTTAATCAATGGATTCGAACCAAGGTTGGGTCTATGGTTTCGAACGTGAGGCTATCTTGTGGATTCGAAGGCGGGAATACCCTAATGGATTCGAACTAAGGGAGGCTTTGGATGAATACGAAGTGGATGGAGTCAATCTTGATGGAGTCGACCATAATGGATACGAACCATATGGAGACGAACACGAGCCTATGTCCTTCACTTGCGTCGATGATATCTTGGGCGTACGAACTCGGATCGACTCGAGATTTGGAACGTTGCTTCATCTGACCTTGCTTGACATGTCTTATCAATTGCAGCCCGATCCGGACTCAGACAAAATTCATCGATATCCATGGTGAACCTACGATGCACAATCGATGTTCATGACTAATAATCATTAATTTTCAGTTAATCTTTGGGTATCTCGACTTTGCCAAAAGTTGGGATAACATTTTTCCCCCCAAAACATGCCTTTTTGGTAAAAGGCGTGTTTTGATCAGTCTTAAGTCGGATGCAGTGAGTTCATGTTTCACTCGTAGCTTATAGCATTTTCAATCAAGTCCATGGCTGTTCGAAGCCGAATTGTTATTAATTTTTTCCAGTGGAAGTTAAGAATGAAATTCTACGGTCTCTCCGTACTATTGATGGTCACTCCGGACCCCTGTCAAACCCATTCTAGATTTAGTGATTGAATAGAAAGATCCTATTGCACTCTGGCGTTGCTTTCTATCCCTTGCACTCTGGCCCCAGCTAGGGCATATAGCGATGTCTTGGTCGTTCTCGACCGATCATAGCCTCTCCGGGCTCATGCTGGATCCCATCCTGTCACTCTCCGGTGAAGGGGAAACAACGTTAAGTGAGTCAATCCTGTCGCTCTCCGGCGAAGCGACTCACCTCCTGCACTCCGGTTCAGTATATCTGAACATTAAGCGATGTCTTGGCCTAAATCGTGGGCCGACATAGCCTCTCCGGGCTCTTATCGAATCCTGATCCAATCACTCTCCGGTGAATAGAAAACGATGCTTAAGTGAGTTGATCCTGTCGCTCTCCGGCGAAGCAACTCACTTCTTGCACTCCGGACCCTGCCTCTCCGGGTAGGATCATAAAGCGATCATGTTTATATTGATATTTAATGTTTATCCTTTAACTCTCCGGTCAAAGGTTTATTTTAATAAGTGTTTCTTTATTAAATTAAAATCCTAGATGTTCAATCTCAAACACCAGGAAAAACAAGATAATGCCTCTCTGGGCGGAGCGGCCTATTACCATCTCAGAGCATGCCTAGGGATCTCTCCGGTTCCCGTACATGAGTAAGTGGAATAGCCGTTTTATTTTGGAAATCAAATCTAAGAAAACTAATCGACCAGAGTCCAAATCTTGAACTTGGCCCTTGCCATCATAATCAGTTGATGACGAGTCGTGATCCCGATCCAGGATCATTCCTGTTAGGTTGAGGCGGTAGTTGTTCGGGTCTAACCGCCGTTGCACGTTCTCTGACATATTGTGGCAATCTACCACTCCTGGCATGTTCTTCCACCTCATCCTTCAGGTGGCGGCATTCATCGGTAGTGTGCCCATCCAGCTCATGGAATAGGCAGTACTTTCCAGTCCTACGTTCCCGCTCCGTGGGATCTCTCCTGGGTGGTTTTCGATAGGGGAGTTGCCCCCGAGTTTCGGTGTAAATTCGTTCCAGTCCTGCCACCAAGTCTGTGTATTGCCTGAATCTAGGCTCTCGGAATTTCTTCCGTTTATCAGGACCATCATGTGCGTCATCCTGCTTTCTCTTTCCTTTGTCTGCCCTGGACTGTTCCCTGGCGGTTCCTTCGCCTTGTGCAACATTTATTTCCTGCCTCTCGGCTCGTGATTCCTCTAATCGAATGAATTTTTCAGCTTCATGGAAAAACTCTCCAAGATCTTGCGGTGGATCTTTAGTCAAAGAGTCTTTGAATTCGGTGCCTTCTCCAACTCCTGCCACTGCCGCCATTAGAATCATTGATGGGTCCGGGCGATCTACAGAAGTCACCGTCGCATTAAATCGTAACAAAAAATCTTTTATGGACTCTCCGGTCCTTTGTTTTATCGATGCCAAAGTCATCACGCTCTTAGGTCGCGTCACGTGGACCCTAAACTGCTTCATGAAGCAATCCACAAGCTCGCCCCATGTCCTGATTGATCCGGTTTCTAGCTGCCTAAACCAAAGCGCAGCCAAATCTGATAGGAATAAGGGGAAACATCGTGCCATCACTTCCTCGGATGCTCCCAGCACTTCCATGTGTCTGATATATCTGGTGATATGCATGGTCGGGTCTGATTTTCCATCATAAGGATTCAGCGTTGGTAGTTTGAACTTCGGAGGGTTCCTTGCATTCCTGATATTCGGAGCGAACGGACTCCGACTAACTTCTTCCAATCCTCCTCCTGAAAACCCTCCTCTCATGAGTCGTCTCACTAGGCCGATCATTCTTTCATCTCCATCCAGGGGTTGCCCCCTTGTCATGTCCCTGTCTTGCCCTCCGAGCCTTGTAGGGAATTCTGGTACGTACTCTTCGGGCGGCTCGTTAGCATTAGTGTTGGCCCTAGCCGGTTGAGCTCCTTCCAAAGGTACTTCTGCATTGGATCCTGCGGGCCTGCCCCCAAGCCCTTGTTGATTGCCTTCTGGTTCTGCATTCTGTCCTCCGTTGGGTTCCATAGCCCTAGCTCCTTGTTCCATATTCACAGCCGCTGTAGCTGGTCCAGGGTTCTGCGTCCCTGCAGCTCTCATCTGCTCGAAGAAATTCTGCAGCATCTCTTGTTGGCTCTTCATCATTCGCTCGTGCATCTGATTGGCCATGGTCTCCATTTCGTCTCTAGTGATGTAGATCGAGGCTGGCTCCTCCCCAGCTCCTGAGGATGCCTCTTGACTTCCTCCTTGTTGGTTTCTTTCAGCTCTTTGTCTTGTTGATCGAGTCATTGTAGAGTCAGATCTGAGTCCTTAAAATTCCAAATCTAAACTTTGAATCTGGTGTAGCGGGTGCTAGTTCCTCTTAGTGAAAGCACCAAAGTGTTTGCACCAAAAATGGTCACAAACCCCAAGTGTAGTGAAAGCACCAGCGTATGAATACGAATCAACAGTATTCACACACAAATCACAGATCTAAGCAAGTAACAAGTAACAGTCAAGAAATAATGAACAGTGACACACAATTTATAGTGGTTCGGCTATCTCCGGCCTACGTCCACTTCAAGGTTTTTATGATTTTATTGCTCGATGTTTGAAGATTACAGTTTCGTATGTTGTATTACAACTGATTTGCCGAACTAAGTCTGAATCTAAGGCAGCAATGGTGATCTGGAGTAAATCTGGCAGAATCTGGGCGCTCTTTGCTCTCAAAGTTCTCCGACCCCTTTTCTGAATGACCAGGGGCTCTATTTATAGGTGTAGGAGGCTGATATTTCGCCTAAAATGAAGGGAGACCAGTTCTGGTACGTCAGGGGGCCCACATGCCCGCTTTATGGAAATCCGGGCCCACTTTGGGATCGATTCGACCCTTGGTTCGAATCGATCAAGAAAGTGTCCAATCGAGCTGAAATTTGGTGTGAACATTCTTCATCATGTGTTGAAGCTTCTGTGAAAATTTCATAGCATTTGGATGTGTAGATCTCAAGTTATGATCGATTCAAGGTTGCATTTCTGGTTGACTAGCCTGGTTCGAATCGATCTAGTTCGAATCGATTCGTTCGAATCGATCCAGCGCGCGCTTCTGGGATGACGTGGAGCGCTTCCTTCGAGTCGATCCTCCTTTTTCTCCTAGCTTTACTGAGTCGTGGCCGGGGTTTTAGCTATGTAGACGTGGTGGATTCGAAGAGAAGGACCTGAAGGTATACTCCTTCGATTCGATAAAATATGCGTTCCTTCGTATCGATCGAGGGTCAAGTAGTTTGAATCGATCTCTTGTGCAAGTCCTCGAATCGATGGTTTCGAGTGCCTTCGAATCGATTCGAAGCTATGCATAGCTCACGGATTCGAACAACCTTTTAATCAATGGATTCGAACCAAGGTTGGGTCTATGGTTTCGAACGTGAGGCTATCTTGTGGATTCGAAGGCGGGAATACCCTAATGGATTCGAACTAAGGGAGGCTTTGGATGAATACGAAGTGGATGGAGTCAATCTTGATGGAGTCGACCATAATGGATACGAACCATATGGAGACGAACACGAGCCTATGTCCTTCACTTGCGTCGATGATATCTTGGGCGTACGAACTCGGATCGACTCGAGATTTGGAACGTTGCTTCATCTGACCTTGCTTGACATGTCTTATCAATTGCAGCCCGATCCGGACTCAGACAAAATTCATCGATATCCATGGTGAACCTACGATGCACAATCGATGTTCATGACTAATAATCATTAATTTTCAGTTAATCTTTGGGTATCTCGACTTTGCCAAAAGTTGGGATAACAACATTTGATACAGTGGACGTATTAATGTCGACTTTTGGGCGTCGAAAAATCGGGGTGTTAAAAAACTGGATTCGAGTATCTCTGCTCGTTTAAATCAGAGCTCAGCTCGATTGGGATCGCGTCGATCTCTGGTAGCTCGCAAGGGCAGGCGACATCCTTGTTGAAGGGAAAGTCTTAAGCGCGGCGTTCGCAAGGAGTTGGGGTTGGACGTCGAACATCTGGGGTCGGCGATCGAATCGCGCTGGCTTCGACGAGGTCGAGGCATGGGGAAGGCAGCAGCGCTCTGGGTTTGGGGTGGTCGTGTGCGATTGGGGGCCGTTCGGGTTTGGGGTGGCGAAGTCTTGATTGACGATTCTGGTGGTGATCGATGTTTGGACGTGATTTCGAAATCGCGTTGAACTTTGCGTGATGTCGTCGATCGAGCAGTGAGGTATTTCACTTACTTCATATCAATTTAAAACTGATAATATCCATATAAGGAATCTACAGGAAACAGAAAAGAAGATATTTTACTTTAAAACAATTCTGTTTTAATATATAGGTTTGAAAGAAATTTAATTGGAATTTAATGTGTATATATAGGTAAGCAGAATATATATATATATATAAGGTTCTGGGAATAATTGGAATTTTAGAATATTGAAGAGTTTACATAAAGATTAGATTTTTACAATATATATGTATATATATGAATACAGACAGTAAAAATAGAAGTTTTTGAATATATATAGTATATGTAAAGTTAGATTTTCAAAAACCTATATAGTTTATTTTGAAGATAAAACAAATACACACACATTTTTAACTTACTAGTTATTTTGTAAAATAATGGATTTGGTGGGAAAAAAATGTTTAACTAACTTATTTAAATTATTTTAAGTTACTAAAAGATTTTTAAAGGAAAACTAGTTTAAAATCAAATTTATTGGTTTGAACTAAATAAATAAATGGTATTTAATTGTTTGATTAATTCAAATATTAATAAACTGTATAATGTTATACAAGGTCTGAAATAGTGAAGAAATCAAGCCGTGATGGAAATGGATTGCAAAACGAAAAAAAATCAAAGGTGAGTTAATCTCACTCATATGGGTTGTTATTTAAATTTAAATGGTTAAATTTAAATATTTGGTTGAATGATTGAATTGATTGGATGTGGTATATTATATATAGTATATATATATTGGAGTGATTGATTTCCCGCATTATATAGTGGATGAGACCCTATGCGCCGCATAATAGCGGATGATATTTTATAATCCCATATACTGCGATATTCCACCTCGAAGTGGAATTGGTATTGTGCTAACATCTGTGGATGCAGGGAAACAGGTTGGAGAGATCCAACTAGATTCCTCAAAACTATTTAGATTGTTCTAATAATTATGTGATATGATTATTTGATATTCTGTGATGAATTATATTGATAATTGAAATGTTGGATGATGTGTTTGATTTAATATACCTTTCGGTATACTGAGTTATCAAAATATATAGAATTGGATTTTTGAAAAAGAAAATATAAGAGAGAATTTTTAAGTAAAATAATTATAGGGAATTTTAAAAAATTAAAGAATGAATTGGGAAAGGATAAAAGTGATTTTTAAATCCTAGTAAATAAATTTCGAGTATGGGAAGGAGATTTTGAATAAAGGGGGAAATAAGGAATTTTAAATCTTAAGTGATATTATTTAAAGGAATGAAAGATTTATTTTTGAATTCAGAATTAAAATGGTTTAGAAAGAAATAAAAGAAGCATTTTGGAATAAATGTGAAAATTTGTATTATCAGTTAAAGTAAGATTTCAAATCATCACAAGGAAGTTAAACCTGAAATTTATAAGTTTTGAAATAAAATTGGATAAGTAAAGAATTTATTTTAAAATGGAGTAAATTTTGGAAATCAATTTGAAAATTGATTAAGTGTTTGAAACTGGGATTTGAAAAGGAAGTTGAGACCATGAAATTTATAAACTGGGTTTATAAAAGTGAAGTAATATATCAGTGGATATTTGGAAGAATAAATTCAAAGTGGGAATTTATAAAAGGAATGGGTAAATTTTGTTAAAAATAAATAGTGATTTATTTTTAAAAGATGTGAAAGAGAGGTGTATATCCCTGGATAGCCAAGTACGTTTTCAAAGCAAATTTTTAAGTACAAGTGAAAAGTGTTAAAAGTTGTTGTAAAAATATGTTTTAGAAAATTTATTATTTTTAAATGTTTAAGTTTAAAGTAAGTATTATTTTCAAATTTATTTTAGTAGTAATTATTTAAAGGTGACTTGGTATTATGTTTTGAAAAGATAAAAATTTAGTTTTATAAAGTAGCTTTATTTAAAATATTCTTAAAGTATAAATTTTTGAATAAAGTGTTAAAGTAGCTAGTTTTAAATTTAAAGTATATTTTATAATAAAGTGTTTCTAAATTATTTTTAAAATCTAAAGTGTTGTACTTGGTGATTTCAGTGGAAATAGAAAATATTTGGGAATTTATTCCATGAGAGAAGACGGTTTGAAACTGTTTTCAAAGGGTTGAAAAGTGGAAATATATCTTGCGAAGATATTTTGAGATTAATAAATAATTTGGGAAATTATTTATGTTTGTTGGATGTTTTGTGGATGTTAATTG
Source organism: Allium fistulosum (assembly GCA_030737815.1). Lineage (NCBI taxonomy): Eukaryota > Viridiplantae > Streptophyta > Magnoliopsida > Asparagales > Amaryllidaceae > Allium > Allium fistulosum. Next base: position 1,263,201,784 of record CM060901.1, read on the forward strand.
ATAGTTAAATAACCGACTATCAATATTGGCCAATGCGCTGATCGTTTCGAAGAGACCGGGATCGGGATTAATTTCTCGAAAACCACTTCGATTCGGTTTGAACGTTTCGTGTGGAAACAAGAGTTTGGAATCGAAGTTGGAGCAGTGAAGTGCAAGGGCTAGTTGCTACTAATCCTGAGGATGACTCCAAAATGGATGTAGTAGGAATAGTGCCTTCGGTTCCGTTCGAACCCGGGACGGACTAGTATGGATGAATGCTTTCAGAACATCGTCAGGTGGACAATGAGCATTCTAAGTGAAATGGTTCTAAAATGGTAACGCTTAGCCTCGAGCCTCATCAACCGGGAATGACTGAAAATCAGGGGTTATGCAGCAAGGCTATGTGGGTAGCACCCATTAGGGTGAGGTCATCCCTGTCTAGATGTCCCTTTTATTTCGGCTTACTGGTGCGGTTGCTGATCCCAACCGTGGGGTGATCTTACTCGGGATTATCCAGTAAGGGGTAGTTCCGGCCTTATGTTGCAGGGGATCGGGCGTGGTCCTCGGTACGCTGATCTAGACCAGGTACTGTGACAGGTGGTACCCTAGTGCCTAGTCATTAGTTGGAAATCCATTCTCCCTACGCGCCTGTACGGTTTTGATTGTGTCCAACTATTGCTGAAACGTGAGATGCAAGCATTTCAGCTAGATTCTATTTTACTTTCTATAGACACTATTATAATATCAGACGAATTTGATAAAAATGTTTTGGCTATCGTAAGATAAAAACCCGACATGTTTATTTGTGGCGTGGTCTTACGAGATGCTTTTGATTTCAAAGAGTTGGAAAACTTTAATAATCCAATTGAGTGAGTTTTCTCATGCTGGTTTTCCAGACTAACTCGGGTGTTATTTTATTATAATGCTCGGGTCAGACCGAGTATTATAGATACAGGAAAGGATACTATGGAGCTCAGGAGGCGAGCTAGAAGGCGAGACTTATCACTCGTACTTGGTATATATTCCGCTGTATTGTGTACTGTGTATTCTGTTGTGGGTCAAGTTAATATAACTGACCAGTATTTGATTCTGATTGTATTGTACTCTGATGATGTAATGTGTAAACAGATTAAACTCTTGTTTTAAAGATTAATCATTTATCTATTATATATTGTTCCGCTGCGTATGTGAGATTCTGATGTTGTTATGTTGTTTTCTATTTTCTTCTTCTACCTCTTTCTTCTTTAACCCAAATGGTTTGTATTTTCGATCTTCTTGAGTTGATTTGATGGAGATTAATGTCAATTCAAGGGGTACGGGTTTGCGGGTTGTTTCAAGAAGTTATCACCTTCTAGATGAGGATGGACACCTATGAATTTACAAAGTATAAGTTAGTTCGTGATACTCCATGAACTAAAGAATATGAGAATAAAGTGAAGGCAACGCTTACGTCCTTCCAACCATCGCCTTACAAAGCCAAGCGGACAATGAACGAAAAACCACTACAAGAAATTTTATTTTTGGTGACGCACAAAAAACGCTACCAAAATGTATGATAGCGTTTTGATAAACGCCATGATAAAACCCGCAACTAAAAATCCATGATTTTTGATTGCATTTATTTCAACGCCACTATAAATCCATTTATTGCACGTTTCTCAAACCCCACCATAAATCTTTTTGTAGCGTTTTAAAAATGCAACAAAAAGATTTTTTTGCGCTACCAATAGAGTTTCCAACTTTATGCCTACTTTACGGTTGCGTTTACTCAACGCCACTATGTGTATTTCTATAGCATTTTTGAAACGCTACTATAAGTTGTTGATCATTTTGCACCATTTTTTCATGCTATTATTTCCTATTGATTGTCTATTTTGTTTCTACTATATCAATCAACAATCACTCACATAATCATCATATTCAAACAATTAAAAAACATATTAATCATATAATCAAATAAGATATCCATAACCATTCTAATACAATGGTTTTTGATAAATGACCAAACTCACATACAATAACCATTCATATACAAATTTACACGCCTAGTACTAATAAAATGTTATACCAAACTGGTGCTAACAAAACGCTTGATTACCCATAATTATTTGTTGCATGCACAAGTGAAAGCTAGCACCATAAAAGTCCAACCTTGCTCTCTTCGAAAATCTAATGCCTGCACAAGTGAAAGCACAACATATAGTCAAACAATTATGTTAATTCGTAGGACTTCAAATCTAATACAAACATGTACAACATTGTACGAGTATATCATATTATAAATAATTTCATATAAATAATCAAAGTTATAAATGAAATGAAATAAATAAAGTCCAATCTTACCGTTATATATAAAATGTTGTTAAATCAGTTATATTATTATTATTTATAAAATTTAGTTAACTTAAACTTAGTTAATTTTATAAAACTTGTTTAATTTTAACAAAGCCTAGTTAATTTTTATTAACTTGGTTAACTTAATTTATTATTATTATTGGTATTATTATTCAAACTCAGTTAATTTAATTATATTATTATTATTATAAACTTAGTTAAATTTTATAAACTAAGTTAATTTATCATCATCATCATTATTTATAAATCTTTGTTAAATTAGTTATATTATTATTATTTATTAAATTTAGTTAACTTAAACTTAGTTAATTTTAACAAAACTTAGTTACTTTTTATTAACTTGGTTAACTTAGTTATTATTATTATTACTAAAACTCGGTTAATTTAATTATATTATTATTATTATAAACTTAGTTAATTTTTATAAACATAGTTAATTCATCATAATCATTGTTATTATTTATAAAACTTTGTTAAATTAGTTATATTATTATTTATAAAATTTAGTTAGCTTAAACTTAACTAATTTTAAAAACTTGTTTAATTTTAACAAAACTTAGTTAATTTTTATTAACTTGGTTAACTTAGTTAATTTTTTATTATTATTGTTATTATTATTATTATTAAAACACAAGGTTAATTTAATTGTATTATTATTAGTATTATTAGTATTATTAATATAAAATTGGTTAATTTTATAAACTTGGTTAATTCATCATTGTTGTCATCATTATTATTTATAAAACTTTGTTAAATTAGTTATAATATTATTATTTATTAAATTTAGTTAACATAAACTTAGTTATATTATTATTATTATTATAAACTTAGTTAATTCATCATCATCATCATTTATAAAACTATGTTAAATTAGTTATATTATTGTTATTTATAAATTTTAGTTAACTTAAACTTAGTTAATTTTATAAAAGTTATTTAATTTTAACAAAACTTAGTAAATTTTTATTAGCTTGGTTAATTTATTATTATTATTATTAATTTATTTACTATTTCTCACTTACACGCCAATAGGTTTAATGAGCAAAATTTGATGTAAAATGAACAGCTAGTAAGGAATACATGAAAGCAGCTGTCAAAATCTGATGGTTATCAAGACTACACGAGCATCAACTACTAACAATTTCCGTGGACAATGTAACACCTACATGAGCCAAACAATTTCTTGACCATTTAACTCTAAGTTGTTTCAACGGTCATGGGTTGCTTTGCTGTTAAGCAACTCGGTGTCAACCGCATCAGCCGTTGAATTTAGAGTTGCGAGAAACAAAGTGGAAAAGGAAACATTAATGCCCAAGGGAACACAAGAACTGAAAATAGAGAAACACATAATACTATTCATGTGTATTAGCACTATAATATATCTCAAGTTTTTTCTAGGAAGGAAAATATGGAGAGATATTATTAAATAAGAATGTGAATTACCTTAAGCATATCCAAGGATCCGAAGCTAATGCAAGCAGACTAAGAAATTATGAAAACTTTGCTGATTGTATGACTTAAAAGGGAAACGTTATAGCTAAAACTAAAGATATAAGATAAGTGGATAACTACCATCCTCCCTATACCCAATATATGTCAATGGATGTTTCAGCATATTACCTATAAACCAAGCTTCTTACCTCTTCCACAACCAAATTCATCTCCTCCTACCACAAAACCATTAAAAACTAACATAAACTGCATCGGATGTCTACTATAAGCTAATAAAGACAATCCTAAATCAGTCAACTCTACTCTCATAATCAATCAATTATATCTATAAAAATGCAGTACCTGAGAGTGCAAACAAGTCGACAATGATGAGACTGTGTTCTTCCATTGATCGATACCAGTCCTACTACTAGTATTGTGGACCACGATTTGCATTGGCTGCTGCAGCAATGGGTTGAAGACTACCTCCACGATCTAAACCATCTCCATTTCGAGTGAATATCATCTAACCAACTCCAATTGTCGATCCAGTAGTAGCAGGCTTGTCAAACCAACCATTTTTGCTTCCGTTGATTGTGGTCCAGTACTCTTACCACCTTGAACTGAACTAAATTTAAGTTCAAAATAAAAAAAACCAAAATAAATTTTTATTGGAATTTAAGTTTTCCTAATAGGTTTAAAATATTACATAAATTTGGTAAGGAACCATTTGCACTTATTCAGAAATAGATGAAATTCAATACATCAATTTTTTATTAAAAAAGCTATTAGTAACAACCAATGATAATATATATGTACATTAATCTTTGACGTAGACTACAAATTCTAATACTTACCGATATTGTTCAAATTTTATGTAGATTTAGAGCTTAAGGAGAAGCTTAAAGTGGAGCAGGTTTGTTTGTCCAAACACAATCAAAACTATATACCAGTCAGCAACAAAATTACTAAACTTTAAAACACTGCCTTCATGCCGGACGTTGAGGAATTAGAAGACTATGTCAGTTGAATAGGCTACCCTATAGAACCCAAAACTATATCTGGACGTAGCATGGTGATTGGGGGTACTGAGGTAATTTAATTAGTGTATGCTAACCTCTACGCAAATCAACTTAGATATTAATCTGTTTTTCAGGTTGACTCAAAAATGGGTCATGGTAAGCAAAAGCTTCATGGAAGAACTACTAAAAAGAAAAGGAAGAAGTAGTCATGGAGATGATTGACCACTGTGGCATACCACTTCTGTCTATCAAGTTCTACACTCTTAGCATCGTCCAGTTTATTTTTTCGATACAGTGTTTATTTTAATTTAACTTTGTTTTCAGTTTTTGTATAACAAAAATGACACTTTGATGTCAGTATTTTAATTTTCATTTGGTAAGGGCTACACATTTGTATCACTCTATATTTATATATCTACCACTTTTTTACCACTTTAACCTGTTGAATTTTGATTTTGGTTTTTTCAGCTTTTACACTCTCCATATATATCACTCTTGATTTGGTCATAATGCAATCCCACAGCATAACATTTACCTTTATATCATGTAATATATAACTGTCATAAGTGTTATACTATAAGAACCCTAATATGTCAGCAAATGAACATTAACTATGTGACAAGAGTTTACAAAACACCCATTGTTTATTTCACATAATGGTTCAACCGGAACAAATTTCGGCACATGCAAACAAATAAACTGCCTACTAAGATATCTGCCTATTCTGTTAGTTCCCACCTCAGTAGTGCTTCCATTCTAAACAAAGGAACATACTACAAAAATCCTATCTTTGAAATCCACCGTGAATTTAATTAATGTCTTACTAGTGGCATTTTAAAAAACATTTTGCAATTGATAACGTGAAATAAACTTTACTCTTAAAAAGCTTTGAAAATTCTATAACGGTTAGAGGAACCATTCCTACCCGGACATAACTTCAGCAACGTCTACACATAAATCTCAATGACATACGTAAGAGAGCAATTAAACAAACAACTATAACATACCTTTACCATCCGCATTTGCCTGTATGCGTAGTGTGGACGACACACTAGTTATATATAATAGAAGAAAATACCAAAAACGCACATATATCCCCAGAACTAAAGGTTTAGACACTTGAAATCAATTTGATAAACTTCAACTACCATGTTACACGCACAAAGTTTTCTTTTTCTTTCTCAAAATATGTTGCACGTTATCTATAATGCGCATCATGATCACTCCTGATAATCACCAATATATTACTTCAAACCCATTTAGAAAACACACTTTCATTTTCAAAATTCAAATAGAAACTGTATTCAAAATCCAAAATTCAAATGCAAACCATGAATCACAACTTCACCAGGCTAAAATTATTTCATGCTAAACCAACCATCATATTTCACCAAGCAATCTTCGATTTCATCTTTTAGAACGACTTATATGTCCATGTACACATGCTGGCTAGAGAAACAAATGATCAAAAGAAGACTATTAACTTAAAATATAGCTGCTTGCAATGATAATAGGTATGCTATGTGATTTCCAGATTTGGCTGAACCACTATACTTTATATTCTTTGTTGTTATCAGTTGAAACTAGGCGTAATTATCACCTCCAAAACTGTACACAATAAAGCAAAAATCTAGAAAGACTGTAAATATTAAACCACTTAATTATTCGAACAATGAAAATTTCCTGTACTCACTAAGCAAAAAAGGTGTGATGTATGACTCTTAAATTTTCACTAAACATGATGAAATAACGAACTCACACAAACTACAAATAGATGGGTAATATACAGTTTAAGGAGAGAATATTAACCTATCTCAGGTCTTGCCCTTGCCTGAGTTGTTACCAATTTCAACTGCTTCCAAACGCTGAAGAATGCTTCAACTATAGAACTGCAATAATTACAGACAAACATTTTTAAATGTTTATGGATTATACTTTAAAATCTTTCATTTTAAAGAAAAATATATTAGAATGGTGAGAATTTCTGAATTCATATGCTAGTTTAGGATATAAGAAAAAAACAATATGATTAGTTTAACTCATCTTCACAAAGCTACCAAATCTAAAGCCAAAACATTACACAAAACCATTATATATTAAAATAAGCCTCAACAGTAAAGAAACATATATAGTTACGGTTACACGTAATTAGTTTCGGTCTCAAACAATTTAGTGTTTCCCTAACCACTACAATATATACTAATAAATTCACATTATAAATGATAAAATATGTCATCAAAGTATATTATTATGCAACTTGAAACAATTTTTATGCCATTTGATAAGTCTTGATATTCAGACAAAATTGAAACTACATGCTTATATGTACCAAATGCATCGATCCAGTAACATACAATTAAATAAATAGAAATTCTAGATTAAGCATGCCTAGTAATTCTTCATTAACCATCATAGATCTTGGGTACAGAAATGGTTTTTATCAATGTCTATGCAATACAACCACAAACCAGCCTCAAATTTGATGAGAAAGAATAAATAGATCTCAAAAATCGAAAAGTTTGACAGTAAATATCCACAATCCATGAATTTTCTACATGTGAAACATGTTATAGAGTCGATAGCACAATCCAAATCCAACAATCCATGAAATAAGCTGCTTTTGTATATATAAAGGAAAAATTACTTACCTATACAGTTTTTATCGGATCCAACCCAAACCAGCCAAACTCGAACACCACCATCCAAACATTCGCTACAGACCTACAACCCATCATCTCCTCTCCCTACCACAACCGACCCACTCCGCTTGAATATCCATCCAACACGCAAAGACAACTGTACCCCTCCCCAAACCCTCACTTTCTCCACATCCTCACCGTCTGATCCATCCCTCCACTGACCACCAAGTCGATTACGACTACACAAATGCTCATTATTACTTTCCCATGACCTCTCAAAACCCAAGGGTATCCCCATGTAGTTGGCACTATCTTCCCTCTCCCAAACCAAAATCGACCTACCATTCGATCCCGAATAAGGATGTTTTCAAAATCAAATGGACGTGGGTATCAAAATTGAGAGTTCGTGTAGAGGCAAGCCGATTTTGATAGGGTGTTAAAAAGAAACTGATTTGTAGAACTGTGTGGAAATGGAGAAGATGGAAGAAGAATTATGGTTTAAGGGTTCAGTTTGTGGAATTTGGGAACATTTAGTTCCATTTACTTCAGAAAGATTTCCAGTAGGGTTTTCTAATGGCGGGAGAAAAATTATAATGAATTTTTTAAGCGGCAATGAAAGAAAAGAAGTATGATCGACCACAGAAATATCATCCGTATTGGGACCAAATTGTTGAGGTGGGATACTAAATATCTTTTGTTACGTTTATAATATAGGGTGAAATTTTTTTAGTTGCACTTACAATTAAACGCCACTAATTTCTACAAGGAAAAGCTGATTTTCTTATAGTGAACCATTCATGTTCAAATATGCTGAGCTTGTTCCAAGCGCCAATTAGAATTTGACAATTGGGCAAAGGCTTGAGAAAAGTGTAAGAAAGGCCTCACGTCTGTCGTTTGAAATTTGTAAATGAACCTGATGTCCTCAAGAGATGCCGGGCGGAACAGAACATCCATAAAAAGTAAGAAGGTGCCATGGAGGAAAGCATAGCTGTTCGGGTGCAGCTGGGCAGGAGCTATTTCTAAATAATTTAGCATTTCACGGATGAAAGAATTGAAATGTGGCATGCATCTGGCCCAGCACATGAATTTATTGCATGACGTATACCCCTCTGGGGGCAAATGAACCCTATCATTTACTGAGGGGACCAGAACATCTTCAAATGGAATCCCATTTTTGGAGCATAGACTGCGAAGAGTGCCCTCGCCAATTCTGAAGGCTTGGGAATCTGTCGGGTTATCTAGAAATATAGCGCCTTCTACAGCATCGGGGACATGACTTATATCTTCCGCCGAAAGGATGGGAACATCGGCGAAAAGGTCGGTCGATGGGCCGAAAACCTCCAGTTGCTCAAATGGATAATCAGGGGAGAGTCTGTCGGAAATAGTTGTAGAACTTGACTCGACTCTGGGATTGCTAAGTTGAGAAGGTTGTCCAAAAGGCATTGCAACTAAATGCTCTGAATGTTTGGAGCCCATATCAACTAAACACAGTAGATAATCGAGATTAGAAAATTTTACCTATCCCCACATGCTAAGTGTAAGCTCGTGTGGTGCAGTGTTGTAAGTGCAGAGATAAATAGTTCAAAAATAAAAGCAAAAGTAAATGATGAGACTTTGGATTATCCGACCAGAGTGATCGTCATCACTGACCGTCTCAACTGGCATATAGATTGATCGGTTGTGTAAGCATTGGGATCGACCATCGGCATGTAAAATTGTGATGTCCATTGTTAAAGTCTATATGTTAAATTTTAGTTCATGTCCTAAGTCCTAGGAGTTTGGTCGTTCAACTTCGAGTTCGATATTGGATATGCAAGTCATGTTGTTCATTATCATCATATGTTCACGATTATTGGGATGGGATTGGTTCTCATTGTTCAAACAAGTGAATATGGATTGGTTTTCAAGTTCAATTCAAAGCTCGGAATCGGCCAAGTACAAATAGCCGACCTCTATTTATGCTGATCCCTATGTATGCTAATCCCTATGTATGCCAACCCCTATTTATGCCGATCCTTATCCCTTATAATAACCAATCCCACTTCACTTCACAAAACAACTAATACCTCCATACTCTAAAATAACTGATCCCTCCACTTACCGCATTCATAGTTCACCAACACTCCCTCTATCTCATCACAATCGACCCCTCTCCAAGAACCCATAAACGATCCTTCCTCATACGCTCAATAGTTGATACCTCATCTAGGTGATACTCCAACCGAACCCTACTTTGTATTAGTAGCCAACCGACCCCTATGCCTAACCCAACATAACTGATCCCTCTTCAAACTTCAACTACTGACCCCTTTACTTCAATTTTTTCACACTCCCATCAAACATCCACTTTGATCCCTTTCCTTAACCGACGCACGACCGATCCCTCCACTCTTTCATGCTTCGTTCTTTACTTTTTCCTCCTCTACTGCCTTATCGAACCTTGCATCGTCATCATCCATCTCGTCCCTTCCTTAACCCACAATTAATGCAATCGAACGCAATTCTCGTCACAAATTAAAGGTTAAAAACAAGAAAACCTACCTCTTATATATATGTGTGTGTATGTGTGTGTGTAAGTGGTGATGATGAGTGGCTTGGAGATGATCGAGATTGAAGGAAAGAGGAACTGGATTCGTAGATGTATGTTGGATTGTAGTAGATTTCATTTTGAAACTGAGGAAAGAAGAGAGGGGAAGGGTTCGGCTTTCATGGTGAAATAAGGAGGGTTTAGTATTGAAAGTGATAAGAGAAAATGGAAGGGAAATGAGATAAGTAAAGGTTGGAAAGAAAAGTGTTAGCTTATATATAGGAGTGGAGGGTTCAACCTACCTTAGTTTCTTTAGAAGTCAAGAGAAAGGAGGGAGGGATCGGCTAGAGGAACGCCGATCCCTATGAACGTATATAAGAAGAAAAAAGAAGAAGGAGGGGGATCAGCTAAAAGAATGTTGATCCCTAAAAATAGAAGGGATCGGCCATGCACCTATGCGCATGTAAACATGGACATGAAGATTATATAAAGTACATATATACAAAATGCAATGAAATTGCATCTAACTTGACGAAAATTGGCGACGACGCATGAGCTTACAAACGCATCCTGGAACCAACGACAAGAACGTGTACTTGAACGTGCACGTGTATAGTCTAAAAGTTCAATTTTTGAAATCAATAAAAATTGAATTCAAACCTGAAGCTTTCAAGGTCGAGACTGGATCAAATAGCCAAAGTTTACTAGTCTCGTCGAACCGGACATTGATATCGGCCGACAGAATATAACCTTGAATTTATATTATTGGAAATCAACCAAGTGTCATGACAATCAAAAAGAGCTAAAACACTTTGGGAAAATAATTTGATGGATAGATAGCAAATTTTCAGAAAACTGGATGGATTTCTTTCTGACGACTCTAACCTGCTTCGATTCAAAGCACGTCATGTTCAACAAAAGACATACTTTAGGGGATAAGTGTTACCCTGCTATATTCAAACTAATTGGATAAGTTAGATTCGACCATCATCAATGTCAGTAAGTCCAGAGCGATGATTGTGGGGTCTAAACATCAAGTACAAATGATAATATGAAACATTTGATCGAAAAAAATTGAGAGATACATGATGTAGCATGTTGAAGGTATGAAATATGGTTCAACATATAGGAGGGATCGGCTATAATCAACCTCCAACAAAGGAATCGACATGTTTCAGGAAGCAACTGCAATTCAATAGAAAACAATCAATATCTCAAGATCCATAAGTCCAATGCATATGAAATTTTGTGACTAAGATGTGGGGACCCTAGGAAGCCTACCTTAGGGATCACACCTCAAAATGATGAAATATGAGGGATCTGTCCTCTTCCCTCAATAGGGATTGGATAAAATCAGAAGACAATTCATATTGAAGCAAAAATCGAGCAATAACTCAAGTTCTACTAATCCAATTGGCATGAAATTTGGAGTTAAAGCATATTGCAACATGGGGAAGCTACCATAGGGATCGCACCCCCAAATTCCTCCAAAATAGGGATCGACACCGATCCTAATTCCTTGGGATTTGGGCAATGCGATCCCTCTTATCTGCCCATATGGTTTTGGAGATCCTTCTGTCGAATTTTCAAGGAGATATTTTGATAAATATAGGCTTGGTTGTTCATTTTGGGGACCTTTATGCTGCTAGTTGCTTTGTACTCTATTGTAACAAAGGAGTTTCATCCGATCCCTATTGTACTCGGTTTACAAAGTGATTAATAAAGTAATTTATTCAAAGTGGATGTAGGCACACAACGCTGAACCACTATAAATCGTTGTGTTTGTGTTATTGCTTTGATTTTTCTACTATCTAATTACTTATTTTCTCTATTTTCATTTGATGTTCTTCATTTATATCTCTTCAGAACTTCCATTAAGGGTTTGTGTGAGAATTTGGTGCAAACACATGGGAAAAAAGAAAATAAAGGCAGAATAGAATCTTACACGAATGAAATAACATATATTATTTTAATATATATGATCTTTACAGTGCAAATTTTAAATACATTTGTCAGAGTCAAGCTTATAAATCAGCCTGGATAGTTATAAATCTCTATCCTTATAAATGCTGAATACAATCAGTAAACTAATGCAGCGGGAATGGAAATGGAGAACTACCTACAAGAACATCTTCAGCTCCAGACTTCGAGCTCCATTACAATGCTCTAAGTTAAACCTGACTACTCGACTGCGTAGAAAAATAGGGTATCTAGAGTTTAAGGAAAAGGAAAATAAACTCTAGGTTAGTCATAGGACTGGTGCGAGAAACTTAAAATAAACATATTTGAAAACAAAGGTTGTCACATAAGACCACGTCACATATAAACACGGAACAGGTTTTTACCTTATGATAAACAAAATCTTTACTACACAAAATCTAGTAATATTATATTTAATGACATTCTTTCGAAAACAGCTTTCAGGTAAATATACATAATCTTAGCCGAAATTGTTACATTATTAAATTCTAGCATACTAGGCTCTAGAATCTAGTCCGAAGGCATTTATTGGAGAATGGATTCCATACAATGGCAAGGTATGGAACTACCTTTTGTACAGTACATCTCTAGAAGAATGTACTAAGGATCAATACCTTTGAAACCTCTACACATGGCAAGAGCGGCCTATACGCAGACCCATCTTGTGGCGGATAGAACCGAACATGACATCACCTAGGTCATTCCCGACCTATCCGAGAGCTCTCATAGCATACACAACATACCCGATATAAAGAGGGTAATCTAGAAAGGTAATGACCATATCCTAATGGTTGTGAACCATATAGCCTTATGGCATGCTCTCTTTAAGCCATTGCCATGTGATGAGGCCCGAGGTAACGATTAACTTTCACATAGCACATTCCACTTTGAACGCCACATTTCCAATTCCATCATACACTATTGATTTCCACAAATGTATAACCTCTAAGCTCGTACATCTCACAGAAGGGTGTTAAGTGTAAGAGAGTTATTTCCTACACCACAAAATAGATATACGTTTGTAAAAATCAGTGTACATGTATTTTAGAAATGCAATGTCAGATATTCGTCCATACAAGTTATCCAAGAACAGGACAAATCGAAGGAACTCTCCTACTACATCTTGTCAGGAATCACCCCTAGGATTAGTAGCAAGCAGCCTTGTATCGAAGATTAAGTGAAGATACTACTGCCATATATATATATATATATATATATGGAAAATTTTCCCCGGGGGTCAATGACAAGCAGCCATACATTCCGTCTTCTAATTTATTATCATTTCATGTCTTCACCTTCGAACATGTAAATTAGTTTGTAGTGGTTTTCGCATAGGAATCACCCAAATTCGATCCTAGTTCCTTCGAACCAATCATCGATAAAAAATGTTATGCTTGAGGGTGATTATCATTCCATTTATCAATATCTTTTATCAATTAAAATATCTCTTTTAGAGATATAAATCATTAAATCATATTCTTTTCCAATATATATGGAATCATTAAACCTCATTTTAACTTTGGAAATACCAAATCAAAATCATCTCTAATAAATCACATTGCAAAACCTTATTGAGTAAAAAAGGGTCGATAGAAATTCTACTAATTCTACTCGATATCAATTTCCGTATCCGGCCTTTACTATCCATCGAATAACAGTGGGATCACCTTTTAAACTCACATGGATAGTACGGTTTCCCACCTTGGAATTTAATAACAAGTATCAGAAGATTATTTCTATAAAATCCAAGTTATATTAAATTTGGAAAAAATAAATCTTTTATACTTGCCTCATTTTCGACATTTCGACCTTATCTACTCCTCGCCTAGGAAAGAGGCTAGGTGAGCCAGGGCACTCGTTTCTCCTGAACATCTCCTCGGTTTAAGCAACTCAGGTCAAGGTCTCACAAATATAAAAATCCAGTCTACTCATTGACATTAGAGCCAAGATTATATCACTTAATTATAGCAGCATTTCTTTAAATCATTTATTTAAACTCCTATAGATTAATTTTAAAACTTCCAAATCATCTTTAAAATACTTAATTATTTATTTGAAAACATTTATAAAAGAGTTGGGAAAGAATACTTAAGTTTAAACCCATATTTCAAAAGTTATTTAAAACTGCTGCAAAAAGTGCTCTGAATTGTGCTATAAAAGCTTATTTGATCAAAATGATTTTTCGATCATTTAGAAATTCATTTTAATAACTCAAATCTCTTTTAAAACATTTTAATATATTTATAGAATTTATTCCATATTTCTAAAGAATTAAAAATATTAATTTTAAATAATTAAAAATATTAATTTTAAAGAATTTATCGATTTGGTTTCCGAATTGCCAAAGCACGATTATTTTGAAAACTTGATTTGCTCATATTTCAAAATCTACTAAACGACATCTCGATCTTTTTCTTTTTTAAAAAACTATGATTATAAGAGTTTGCAAAATTCTTATTCCAAAGAATTCTGACTCTGATTCCATCGTATAAATGGATTTAATTTTTTACGGCGCGAAATCAAGAACTACCGTTACGCGGCACGCCTATATTTGACTCAATTTTCATAACTTAATAAAACTTCACCAAATTGGTTTTTAGTGTTTATAAATCATTTATAAACCATTTTTAACCATTTTGAATAGGTTTAACAATCCCACATACAACATTTCACTTATTAAAGGAAAGTGATTTCCTTTGTGATATTCGACGTGTACTAAACATGATGAAACAACCCGAAAATTTTAACGATTTTTAATAACGTAATTAGCTAAATTTTTCTTGAAAATAAACAATAAAATTTATCAATAAAAATTTGATATTTGGTATGCGTCTAATTAAGCATAGCAAGTGGTAGATTTTCATTGGAAAATATAAAAGTTGTTTAGTTATGAAATTTCAATTTAAATTTAAAGCAGTTAACTTGTTGAAAATAAAATATTTTTGAAATCTGAATATTTTTATATAATAAAAATGTAAAACATTTTCTGAGTGAGAGTCATATTTCGTTTCGTCAAATTTGGACTGCTCTAGCTCCGTTTATATTATTTTCGACGGTTTAGCAGCATTTTGGCAGCGAATATCGACTTTTGATAGGATGATCGTACCGCTCATATTTGTGTACCATTATGTTCATCTCGTCGTGTTGATCTCCGCAGTATATTCATCTGTGCATTTCGACGTCCGGTACACGGTGAAATCGGTGAAACGATTAGTCGTATCGGTTCCGCATTTGGGGCTTTTGGGTTCTGTGTTCTTTCAGTTCTCCACCGTGGGAAATTTAAAGGTCACTAGCTATTAACATTCCTAGAAATTAAATTTTGACTTTTGGTTTTTCCATGGCTTTTGCTATGTCCCGCTGTTCAATATATAGGTAGGTTGTCCTTTCATTTTCATTTTGTTCACTGGTTACTTCGAAAGAAAAAACAAGAAAAAATAAAATTTTATATAATATAATCTAACGTTTCTATATATAATCCTGCGACTATTCTCTCTCCTTGAAGTTGTTCATTGTCTTGTCTTTTGAGTCTATTCATTATTTTGAAGAAAAATATATATAATATAAAGATATATAAACTGCTCATTTCCTTGTCCATTTTTTTTCTACACTGAAGCCTCTTCTCACCATGTACCCAATCGCATCCACCCCCTTGGATCTTGCCGCCTTCACACTGACAGTAAACACCGTCGGCTCTACCCCACCCAGATCCGGCCACCCATTGCCACACGTCCAACCTCCGCCTCCCTCATCTTTGAATCCACCACTAATACTTACTCCTCACACACCAACAGCCACCTGACAACATGCAAACCACCGTCCACCTTGAACGCCTCCCTCTAGCACACCTTCCCACTGCTTGCTCAACCACCCCTCCTCACCTCGCAAGCTCCAATCAGTCCATCTGCCACTGCCGTGATCCCTCTACTTTCTCGGCCAAGCACCCACCAGTCACGGCCCATCCCTGACCGCACTCAACCTCCAATCCACACTCACCAGCCATGGCCTAGCACCTAGTCAACAGCCTTGTTTCCCCTGACCTCCTACCACCAGTGTAGCCACTTTTCCCCTGGCGGCCGCTCCGACCATCATCACAGCCTATCGCGGCAGCAACACCACCACCCCTCCGTGTAAACTGTAGCTCCAAGTCTCCACGTCTCTGCCTTGCCCGAACCCTGACAGCCGAACAGCAACAGCCATGCCTAGCTATTTCCTTTCTTCTACCATTATATATATATGTAAGTTTATATATTAGTTCATATATATATATATATAAGTATATATGTGTTTATAATTTTATATGTTGCCTAATATATATATATATAATTATATATATATATATATATCTATATGTATATATTAGTTTGATCATGATTGATAAGAGCTTGCTTGAGCTCGTCTATTTCTCTTTTGTTTATATATATAAATACTGTTTTTAAGTGTTGTTTTTAAAAATATAATATACGTAGATATTTTGAATTTTTAAGATGTGTTTAAATTAATTATTAATTTTTAAGATTTTATTTAAATATGTGATTTCAAATTGAATATTGATTTTAAGAAATAATATATTATATATATATATATATATATATTTCGTTCCAATTTATATCAAGCTGGTTTTCATTTGTTTTCCAACGATTCCAAACTACCAGCTTTTCTTTGATCGTCGAATTCGTGTTCATCGTACATTGCTTTGGAATTTGTTGCTCGGATTCGTAGCTCGGTTCGTTGTCAAATTTCTCTAACATCGAAAGGTGAGCGATCACTCACGATTAACATTCTTATGTTCAGTAAATTTATTTCACATGAAATGATGATTGAAATATGTTGTTAAACTTGAATTTGAATATGAGATGTCATTATTTAAATTTGTTCACCCTGTTAATTGGCATATAACACCATAAAATGTTTGAATATATTGTATTTAATTTTTTAATTATGATATGTTTGTAATTGATATGATATGACATTTATATTATTATTCGATTGTTCTCACACTACAAGTTCCTTGTTAGTTTTTAAATCCCTATGGGTTGAAATGATACATACCCGAACGATATTATAGAATAGGGGAAAATCGTTATGGGTTGAAATGATAAACCCAAGCGATTTTATTGATTTTGTATTTTTTGGATTATGTGTTGAAATGATATATACCCGTAAATTTAAATTATTGCGGGTTGAAATGAAAAATATCTGTATCACTTGACCATAGGATAGAAAACTATATACGGACACCGTTGGTCTATTTTTAAATGATTTCCAGAGTTTAAAAAATATAAATATGTGATTTAAATAAATATTCGGTTTTAAAATACAATATAAGGATTTTATTTTAATATATGTGTTATTTAGAATTTTAAATTATATGTTTTCGAAATTTTAAGTTTGTAAGTTAAGTTTTAAAATGTAAATTATAAAATTTTAATTATAACTTTATTATTTTAAATACATAAAATAAGATTTAAAATAGATTTAATAATAATAATTAATATAATAAAATTTAAATTTAATTTAACTAATATGTATATAATATGTTTTAAATGTTTATTTACAATTTATATTAATATTTTAAAATGGATTTGTAATAACTTTAATAAAATTAAGGTTGAAAAGATAAATTGAGTTGACTTGTAATTAAGTTGATTTAAGAATTTAAATAAGTATTGATTTTGAAACTTATTGATTTTGAAATTTTAAGGATATGATTTTATAACTTAATAACTGGATTTTTGGATAAAGGTGATTTAATGAATATTTCAAATTTAAATAAAATTGTAATTGAATATTTAATATTGATTTAAATTTTAATTTGAGGTTTTATTTAAATATTTATAAAAAGGTGATTAAGGGAATAATTTCAAATTAAATAATATTGAGATTTAATATTTAATATTGATTTAAATTTGTGATTTGACATTTTATTTAATGTTATTAAAAATGATTAAGTGAATATTTTCAAATTAAATAAAATTAAAGTTGAATTTTGAAATATAAATGAAATGTATCAAATTGAGTTATTGTAAATGTTTGAATATCTAACTTTGAAATCTATTGAATTGGAAATGGTTTAAATTGATAGTTCAACCTGGATTTGAAATCGATATAAATTAAAATGGTTTTAATAAGAATTTGAATTGAACTCTTAATTGAAATTGTTGGACTAAGGTTGATTTAAATTGAATTTTAGAATTAAAGTTGATTTGAATTTATTTGTGAAATTTGAAGAAACAATTCTAGTTTGAAACTATTTTCGATATAACCTCTTTTAAATATATATACTATTTTTCATATATAAACTATTTTAATCTATAACCTATTTTTAAATATAAACTATTTTAATGTATAACTATTTTTAATATATAAACTAATTTCAATATTCAAATTGTTTAAGTTGGAATTGTTATGATTTAGATTTAATGGATTTAAATGCGAATACGTTGATATGATGGTTTAACCTATTTTGTGGTTATGATTTCGGAAGTGAATTATAATTTAAAGTGATATAATTTCAAAAGTAAATAATGATTTCGAATGTGATATGATTTCGAAAGTGAAATGATTTTTGAAATGAATATGATATTTTGATTATGAAGTATGAACTGTTTGAAATATAAAACGACCACGGTGTGAAATAAGCGTTTGGTTGTTAAAGAGATCAGGATCAGATATTGTCATACTCTATACCAATACCGAAAACCATTTTAACAACTGTGTACGTGGTGGAGATTCCAGAATGAAGTAGGATGATTTGGCGACGTCTGTATGAGGTATGAACGCAGCCCTGACTCCCGCGAGTCAGCTTGATGTGGCTAAAACAGGAGCTATAGCAGCCCAAGTGGGGTCGCTCCACCTATCGGGCATATTTCTTCGGTACCATTCTATTACTTAGTGATTTGTTTGGGTGCACCTTTGATTTGGGAGTGTGTCTCGAGGTGGGCGGTAGTAGCTACTATGCATTACCACCAGTCCGGGAGTGCAAACGGTAGAATCCTACCCTGGCATTGCCTCGCGTGCCTTATCACAGGCCTTATCGCGCCTTCTATGAGTTTGGTTTGTATCGTACCTATGGAGTGATCCCTGATAGCCCACCGGTTTGGTGGAGTTTACAGTACTATATAGACTACGACATTTATATAAAATGTGTTAAGGGGGATATGGGTAACGCCTTAACGCTATATTAATAGTTTACTTTACTATAGACATTATCTATGTAGTGTATTGTACTATGTATGTAGATAGTTTAACGGATCCTTAAAGGATGGGAATCCCAAACGTCCTTTAAGTTACTTGCATTTCACTTGAGTTGATTTACTTGCATAAGAATGTTAATCCTGACTCGAGTGTTTTGTGTTTTGCTTTATGCTCGGGTCAGACTGAGTGTCACAGCATTTGAGACTCACCTTTGGAGCTTGGAGTTTTGCTTGGAGATCCGTCTTATATCTATTCAGCTTTTAGTTTATTCCAGTTGTTTATGTTCAGACTTGTCCGTTGTTTTTGTATAAGTGACTTCTATGTATTAGATTTCTGTTGTACTTTGTTTTAAACTCTAATGTTCTGTAGTAGCTTCATGAACTACTATTTATCTATTTCCGCTGCTTATTGTTATATTACTTTGCGTCTATGATTCTGTGATTGATTTATTTACTGTATATCCTAAGTTCTTCCAAATATAAATTAACAATCTGTTGTTTTGAGCAATTCAAGTGTGGCATGTGTGGATGATTGTCAATTTGAATGGTTTGAAATAGCGGGTCATTTTACGTGAATTGTTTACACATCCAACAAACATATTATCATATCCAAACATGTTTCACAATCATCACAACCAAGCATATATATCATCGAAAATATCATAATACAAATAGGGTTTCTCACCTTCATTGGATATTAAACTTATTTATACAAACTATAGCTCCGCTACAATCGAATCAAAGCCTATGGAATCAAGCCCAGGACCATTAGATAGCCATAGCCTAAGCTTGCAAGTGGAGGTGGGCTCATCCAAAGATGATGGAGGTGGTTGTGGTGAGTTGAAGGAGGAGAGGAGTGGTTTTGGCTTTGGTTCTGAGGTGACTATATAAATTTAGTTACTTTTTTGCCATAATTTTCTTCAATAATTTTCTAAGGTAGGAAGCCATTAAAGTGGAGTGTAAAGAGGTGAAGAAGCATAGCGAAATGAAGAGGAAAATGTGAATGGAAGTGAAGATGGATGGTGGGTATTTATATGCAAAAATGTGAACTAAAATACCATGATATTTATTTGCCACTTCATCACCATTGCCTTATGCATTTGCCTCCCTCCTCTATCACCTTGCACGGGCCGAACACTCCCCCCCATGTGGCTCAATGTGTGTGAGTTGAATTGTGTAAGAGTAAAGTGAAGTTTGCTTTTTTTAATTATGAAAATATCATATATATTTTTGTAATGTGTATATTACAGTGTGCATGTGTATGTTATATATGTGCACAAGACATATAAATAAAGTTGTGACAACTTCCGTTCGTTAAATCTTTGAAAATCGAAAAGTTGATTCCCAGTCACATTTTCACTTATAAATCAATTCACATGTAAATGTAAAAATAAAATTGAAAGCTAATTTCCCACCATTATTAATTAAAATGTTATTAATTAATTAAAATGACCTCATTTGAATTATAAAACCATATAAATTAATATTAAACAATTATTTACAAAAGTGATGTTATATCGATAAAGCAATATCAATTTTCCTTATAATTTCAAATCAAATATATATCTTTATAAAACTATTATAAATGATTTATTATTACTTCATAACTAATTAAATGAATTATTATCATCTTAAAATGGTTATTTAAATAATTATAATAATTATTAAATCATTAAATCTCAATTTAAATTCATAAATCAGTTATTAAATATGATGTAATTATTGATGATGTCACAAATACATTTTATTTTCCAAAAATAAAATAAATAATTTTATTTCATATTCATGTTTAAATGGGTAAAAAGTGCATGTATCCATCTTTGTTTGTGACTTTTGATAATTATAGAGCTGTTTATTGATAAAACGATTTTTGACCATTTTATCGATATTCCTTCAAAGTTTATATTTTTCGTAAATACTTAATCAAAATAAGATTACCATCATTATTGCTCAAAACATCATATTCTATGTTTTAAAAAAGCTTATATTTGAATATTTAAAAATAAATATAATTTATCAAATTAATAAATTTGTGGGTCGTTACAATAAGCATCAAAATTGAACAAGTATTTTGATAGAAATATCAAATAGTTTGATATTAGTTAAAATGTAGAGGAAGCACGTGTCCATAAGAAGAAAATTTAAGGTACATTGATACTTTCAAACATAAGGAAACAACACACTGCTAATCGTTAATGATGTGCTTATATTAAAATCGGCTCTTGGTTATTTTAATACTCAACGTTGGATTTGCAAATGTTGTCTTTTATAATGAGTATAAAGGATATTAGAAATGTCACATACAATATACAAAAGCACCTAATTAAAATGCTTAATAAGACACATGTATGATGGATTCCTTATGCATTGGCAATAGGAATCATCATGAGTGTTATATTGTCTACAATATCATTATTTTTTTATATATTTGATACATGAAGCAAATGTCGAATCCAAATTAAGGTCACTAAATGGTAGTTTAGGGTGTTCTTGTGTATTTACGAAATACAGGGGAATTGTTTATAGAAATAGCGAACTACTTATGAAAGATTATTCGGACTCAAACTTCCTATGTGATCTTAAGTATGGTATGTCAATATAAAATTCATATTCAAAGCTTAGTTAAGAAGCTTTACGTTGGAAATGTTCCAATGAGAGATTGTGGATGATTAAAAAAGAGGCCAAGTACATCGCCTTGAATAGCGCCACAATAAAAGCAATGTATATACATGATAAATGTACAAATATATAACTGAGCTGATGGTGATTCCAAATGTTGAGAATTCCATAATATTGTTGTACGATAACAATATCATGATATAGTTTGTAATAGAACTTAGAGCCCACTTGAGGTCGAGAGACTTACTCCGAATTGTTCCACATGCAATTTACCAATGTCAAAGAGAGTTAATTGACATAGTAGATAATTGGAACATAATAGCATACCCATTCACTAAGGGACTGACCCGATTGGTTTTGAAGAAACCGACTGGAGAAGTTGGAATAAGATTCCATAATTGACCTCAAGTGCAAGTAGGAGATTGATAGAGCTAGGGGTATGTCCTAGGGCCAATTATGTGATTTGTTACATAAATCAAACTCGATAACCAATCTTTTTCAACATAAAAGGTGTTTCCATTCTGTTATATGCAAGTTACAAAATATTATAAATAATTAATTAGTTAATTTAAGTACGTATGTTAAAAAGTTTATAAATAATGTGTTTGTGATAGTAGTTACAATTAGTTGTAACCATGAATATTATATCACAATATCATAAGCACATCATTTTAAATATTCCTTGTTAAGGTATATCGAGATTGGACATTGATGCATCCATTGAGACCGAGTATGTAATACTCTCTAAATGTTGGGTAGTGTATTATTCATAGCTATTGGGGGCACCAAGGGGTTATGTACTGATAGTTATTGGATAACTATGGAATGACTCACTCGATAATTTTCTATTAGTTAATATAACTAAGGTCAAATAGAAGATATTAAAGTGACTAATTTACACAATTATCTTGACTTGAGAATACTATTTAGTTTTAATATGGAGCCCCACTTTAATTATAGTTAAATCATTTTGAGGCATCCATCAAACGACTATAGTTGGGTCGAGTGGAACTATTGGAAGTGAAACACTATTCAAGAGACGATTCGTCTCCTTGGTTATATGGGGTTAGTATCACACTCGACTGAAGTTCACTCAAAGTCAAAATCTCTAGCCAAAGTAATTCGATTAATAATAATAATTATTATTCAACCAAGGAATTTTTGTTTGGACAATAAATTTGAATATGGATGATATTGGAATTTTAACCATTACAAAATTCCATAAGTCTGAAGTGAGACAATTTTGATGAAGATAATTGGTGTAAATAATCGTCACTATTAGGTACCTCTTATAATAAGTAGAATTGGATCTAACTAAAGGACATGTAAGCAATAAATTCAACCAAAATGTTATACAACTAGCTACGGTGACGTGTGAACATTGATATTCGAATTGTTCAATATTAATCGCCGACTAAATTTATACCTTTGAGTCACACAACCGTAATGATGAATTATCCAAAAACCACATGATTAATTCAAGTTATAAAATGCTATAAATTAATTAGCATTTGAGAAATATTAATTATTATTTAATTTATTTGATGTTTGTGAGCTGTTAATTTAAATGCATCTATAAAAGTAATGTTTGCATGCATCAATATACGATATCAGTGTAACATTAAAAGGTTTTAATAAAAGATACTTACTTAAGGGGTTTTAGAAATATTTTGCCATAAGATGGCAAAATAATGGCCGACCATACATGGATGGTGTGTTTAGATTTGATTAAAATTGATGAGAAATAAAGAGGGATGTTTTAAGGAGGAAATTGGAAAGGTTTCAATGATTCCATTAAAAACAAAATTCTTTTACTTCTTTCATTAATTTATTCTCTTTTCATTTTTCTTTCTCTCCTACTTCATGCCATGGCCGAAAACTGAGGTTACATCCAAAGAAAAAAAACCAAGTCAATGAAAATAACTTCAAACAAAATAAAACACAAGTGGTTCATCCATCTCTTGCAAGGATTGGGTGTGGATATTGGAGTTCTAGGGAGACTTCTTCATTCAAGGTGCATTCTCTTGGCAACATCTCTAGGCAACAATTCTAGTTTCAGTTATTCATTATTCACCTTGTTCATATGATTTGGATCCATTACATATATTAGCATATCTGAATATTTGTTTACTTGGTTACATAGATTAGACCCTCATTTGCTGCTTCTAAATTAATATATATGTTCACCATGTTATTTTTATTTGGATCTGTTTTAAGATATGTATTGATTGCTTACCTATTTATCTTGTCATCATTAGATCTACATCATATGATTTCATATTTAATTAATTATTCATATTGTCTATATAGTTTAGATCTACATCATATATATCTTTGTGTGTGTGTGCACGCCTGATTTGTCCTATTTATTTTTTATATTGTTTTAAATTTGCTATTTAAAAAAAATTAATTGAAATTTAAGTTTTATTTAATAATATAATTATTGTCGATTCAAACAAATAACATATGTAGTCTATTAATGTTTATATGTGTGTGTGTGTGTGTTTTGTGTTTGTTATTTTGAATACAATCTTTTGGTTATTGCAAGTGCAAAAAAGCTTTAGAAACATAACTGGACTTTTATGCAAAATATCACAAACCCTTGGATTTCCTTTTAAATTAAATTTAGACTTCAATTTTATTACTTCGTTTTAAAGTATATACCAAATTATAAATGGGGAAGGATCGGCTGCACCTCAATTTGGCTACACATCTAATCCCCTTTGGTTTCAAAAAATACATTCTAAATTAGATAATATAGCTAGTGGAAAAAGAGAGAGAAAGCGGTATTATTTAGTTTGGAATTTGTGGTGGAAATCAAGGGAATTAGAGGTTAACTAAATTGAGGTGTAGCCGATCCTTGCCCATTATGAATTTTATCATTTGTCGTTTTAAGTTTAAAACATCATTTACAATGATTTGTTTGTGTGTATATATTAATTTAACTTAAGATTTATAAAATGGACTTTTATGTAAAATCATAATTTTAATCTTAAACCCTTCCTAGCCTTGAGACTAGATCCAAAATTATAGTTTTTAATTTCAAACTTATAAAATAGTGAAACTTAATTTTAACACATTTATATATATATATATATATGTGTGTGTGTGTGTGTATGTATTTTAAATAATAATATGGAAAACAAAGGCATATATAAAGGAAACATCATCTATGCACACTTCTCATATGTTGCACTTATACATTATACATTGGAGTATATCTGGATATACTCACATTTCATGCCATATTTAAATTGATCTTCAAAGACATTTAACAAATCATCAATCTAATCAAAGAGAGAGAAATGAAAGGTTTCTCTCTCCAATTAATATTATTTATTCCTTTAATTAATTGCAAAAGTAGTAGATAAAGAAACAAAATGTTTCCTTCTCAAATTAATTTTAATAAGTAACTAGAACATATATGGTTATATTTGATACACCCATTCATTTAAATTTATAACAAAGTAAAACCCTTTTGAACTAATCAAATAAAATAAAGGATATTATTTAAAACACCCTTTAGATTGAATTTAGAATCTCTTTAGACTTCATAGGCCTAATAGATCCAAAAAGGAATTTTTTTTGAAATTTACCTTATAACTCCACTGTTGGTTGGCCCAAATCCTTCATGAAAGAGTAATGGTTGTAGCCTTCGCCTTCAATGTCATAGCTAAAGCCTTAGTCACCCTCTTGGCAATTTGACTGGGAGCTTTTCAAGATCTCTTGCGAGATTTGATGTGGAAGTCTTCAAAGATGATAGCATGGTCCCCTTTCTTTAGCAAGTTCTTGATCGATTAAAGTGTCAAGGAAGTTCATCTCCGTATTTGAAGCTGGATCTGTTAAAATGTTCCACTGACATGCTTTTTCTTCTTCCTTTCTTCTTATCAACTAGTTAGCAATAAGGTTATCATTATAAGCCTAGCCGCGGGGGGTGGGAGGGCATTGTGCCTCTGCATTCTTTAAAGTAAAGGCAATAGATCTTTTGCTGCAAACTTTGATTAAGAATCTTGTTTTTTTTGCTTGTTTATCTGTGTATGACTTCTTGAGTAAAGCATTTTGAATATCCAATAGTTTCTATATTGATTTTGTAGAAACATCTTTCTTTTTTAGGATAGGTTAAATATCAATGTGATAATAAAGTGGTCTGGGTACATTCGTTAATGTAGACCAGGTAATGGTCGAATGTAGAGCAGCGATTTGCACCGGCATGATTTGAAAAGCAAGCTTACTTGCAAATTATTTTGAGTTGAAAGCAGTCAAACGAAGAGTGGCGGATAACCTGGGTTTGAACCTAAGCGCATGGGGTTATGAGGTTCTCCTGGATGACACGTAGCCATTCGTGAAGATACCGTTGGTCTTGAATCGAACTGGAGCACATTTCTTAGCTTAGACACTTCGGTGTAAGTAAGTTGTATGATGGTAAGGCAGGCTATATGAAGACCACTCATAAGGACTTTTAGATGGGAAATTATTTAAGAAAGGATAACTTATTTGTAATAATGGGTCTGAATCGTGGTTATGATGCCATCGGTTCTGTAATGAGGCGGTCAGCTATGAGAGCGTAGGAGCTACCGTTAATTCTTTAGTGCAGAGGGTCTTGGCAAGAACCAGGGTGTTGGTCGACCCACCGATGCTTTAGGGTCGGGGGATCCTGGCAAGAACTAGGGTGTAGTCTGGGTCATTGGATCAATTGGGAAACCCACCACTGACTGTTGAATGCTCTTGTTTAAGCATGAAAACACCTTTCTTTGGCTACCGAAGGGAAGTTCCATAACATTCCCTTGCCTTTTGCTGATTGCATTTAATTTTTTTCGACCCTGTCATGGATGGGGAACTTCATAAGAAGGTGATTGTATGTGATGATAGCATCTAACTTAGCAAGCGTCATGGTCATCCTATAAATAGGTTATAAGCAAATGGATAGTCAACTACTACAAAGTTTACCCAGATATTTACAACAAGGGGCTCTTGGCCAAAAGTTGTTATAAGCAAGGTTGTGCCAATAAGTATGATGCCTACACCCCAAAGCAATAAATGGGCAGGGCGCATGGGGTAAAGCAAGAGGCAAGGATCTTGAGAGCTTCAAAAAATGTCCTTGAACATGACGTTAACCAAGCTTCCCCATCCATGAAGGCCTAATGCATAATAGAGTTGGCCAAGGCAAGAGTGATAACTACGGGGCCATAATGGTATAGGAGTCGACTTCCCTGTCTTCAACAGTGAAGCTGATTGGTCGTTCCAATCCAAGTCGGGGGACCTTGGATATCCGAGATTCCAATGAATAAATTTGTTCGATAGTATCACTTCTCTTTGATACTGGCACTAGTCCCTCTAGTTGCTGCTAGCCACATGTAGGCCGCCGCATAGGGTTAGGCCTCGGTGATGCCTTGGACATTGGCACTATTGGGCTGAGAGGTTGATTTTACCGCTCTTCATAATTTTCTATTTGCTCGACCTGATATCGAACAAATTCCAAGAGTATTCCTTCCCGGATGAGTCTATTGATTTTAGCCTTGAGCACATGATAGTCTACTATAGAGTGGTCGTTGATCTGATGGAACTTGCAGTACTTGCCATTACGGTGAGTTTCCTCCCACTTCCAGTCATCGGTGGTGGCGGGCCTTTGAAATTACACTCTGTTCCTAGTGGCAAGGTAGATTATGGTGATGCCCCAGTTCAAATGAAATTAATTATTTTACCTTGGTTTTTACTAAGGACCGGCCTCTGGATGCCTTCTACATTGGCTGACGACCGCTATTTCGATGACCATTGCTGCTGCGAGGACTTACTTGGGTAGGATCCCTTGCCTTGTTGTCGCTGTCTAAAAGATCCGCATCTTCCTTCTTCATCATATCATTCGCCCATAGATAGAAGTCGGTTAAGGATGAAACCGGCTGCTTTTGGAGCTCCCTACACATCCTAGGCTTATATCTAATCCCTGAACATAGAGTCACAACCAAGCTACTCACATATGTACACTTGGCCCAAGTGGATTCTTTATTGAAGGAGCTAACATATGACTACAAGCTTTCATAAGGACCTTGTTCTATATTCCCTAGCTTACTAGCTAACAAGACATAGGTGCAGGACATGAAGAAATGAGTCTTGAAGTATGTTTATAATTAGGCCCAGGAGTTGGTACTACTCGATCGCAGATGTAAGAACCAGTGGGAGGCTGGTCTAGAGAGGGTGGAAGGGAAGAGCAAACACTTTACTGAGCCAAAAATATGTCTAACATGGATGATGGAGTTGAAAGCCGTGATATGGTCAAATAGATCTACACCCCCATCATATTTATCAATAGGCGGCAAAGATACCGTCGATGGAATATAAGCATCTAGGACTTCATTGGAGAATGGCTTCCTGTTCTCATTATTTGAAAATGCCTCACCTCCAACATTGCAGGCTTGCATTTTTGTTGAGCTATATGCAAAGGATATGCATTTTTCCCCTAAGGTTGACATCGGCCTCTTGTCGATGTTCCGGTCGACCATGGACCGAGGTTTCAGCCTGAGCCTTGGCAGTGTAGGAGATTGGAAACAAGATGGAGAATGATGATGATGATCATGAGATCTCCCTCTATGCATAGAGGGCAATCTTGAATGCACAACCTGCACTTTATTTGTTTCCAACCACACCCGTATGGGACCTAGAGTGTGCCGAAAGAGCCATGCATGTCGTACCGATGGAAAAGGACCGCCATTAAGGTGGTCAAAAGCAAAAGTTCATTGGTGATCAAAGGCGGTGGACATTCCACTAAAGGGGAACTACGATAATTTAGCCCTACAGACACAACAACATTAGGGGTGAGATCAATTCAGTTAGGTATGCATACAATGTACCTTCTAGGATGGGCATGACTATCTCTAAGGGGAGTTTCAAGTACTACCCTCTCTTAGGCTTCCATGGTGTTTAGGAGTTCATAATCGAAGGAGGCATGGGCTTCTAGCATGCGGGTTGACTAAGTCGACCTTCGGAGGGACCGGTAGGACAAAGTTTATGGTGGCTTGAGCGTCTAGCTACATCCTCAATCCATTCACTTCGTGGGCCAATTGACCTATATTTGATAGATGTAACATCACAATATGCCATATTTCTTTAATGATGCCCAGATTAGGCTGAGCAACACTGGCAAGAGTGTTACCATGGGTTTTATGCCCGTTGGAGTTGTTGCCTTCGAATGATGGTAGATTGTCTATGGTAACAAGTCAGATTGGGTCTTTGTGGAGTAGAAAAGTGTGGAAAGGTGAGAGATTCAGGGGAGGCCCTCCTTCTAACATCAAAATTTTGACTAGTTTCCTAGCCAACCTTGAAATGAGACTAATGCATTATAAAGAGCAAAAGTTACTTGTTGATCGCTAGGTTTAAACTGAAAAATAAGGAGTTAAATAGGCGGCTAAAAAATAAATAACACAAGACATAGAGTGATTCGACAAAATCGCATACGTCCACTATGAAGTTCTCTTACTATATATTTATCTCACTATTACAAGGAATCACGAAAGAATAATAAGAAAATAGATAGCACTTAAGAACTAATAAGGCTGTATAACCTTAAGAACTTGCAATATCAAGAGCCTTGAATTGTGTGTAGTATTCAAAATCCTTATATGTTCCAACCCCATTGAAGTGCAATGCATGGGATGTATATAGCAGCTAAAGTGGATGATGACGGTTAATATTGAGCTGTAGAACTGGTGGGAAAAAGTATGACCATTGATATGGCTGCATGGATAGATGGACAACAGTTGCCAAGGTGTAAGAAGATGTGCAGCGGATGAAAATATATTCATTGCTCCTCTGCTCCAGGATGGGCTTTGCATTAAATGCATGGACTTTCCATTAAATGTGCATCTAATGCTGATGGTATGCCACATCAATTCATCTGCCCAACCACAGTACTTCAGATAAGTGGATGGACAACTATCATTTACTTAAAAGCTTATGTGGCAAATCTTGTTAAGTTGGTCGACCGGCTATCGACGATATGAAAGAAACTAGGAATTTTACTAAAGACCATGTTGGGAAGATGGTGCACAGGCAGGTGCGAGGTGACTAGGAGGGTCGCCTAGGATTGATCGTAGGTGGCAGCATTGAAGTCAGGCCAAGGACGAGCCCTACTTGAGCCAATCTTACTTGATATGCCGCCTGCTGAGGTGTGCTTGGAGGCGTGTTGGCCGCCAACTTTAGTGACGTCGGGTGAATGTACTGACTTAGGGTTGGATTGAAAGAAGGTCGTCATATGAATGCTGGTTATTACTGAGCCAAGCCCGACTAGACAAGGAGGGGCCGAACTCGGATCTTGCCTAATTGAAGTGTAACAACCTTGCTTTCTACGCCTTATAAATAAATAAATTTAATTAAAATAAAAATGTCCGAATTTGATTTATGATAGTTAATATAAATGCTATTTAGCAAAAAATTGTTTTAATAAATTGAATTAAATTAATAAATTCTTTTCGGATATTATATAGTATAAAATATTTTAACTGAATATAAAGTATTTTTAAGGTGTAAATAATTTTCATGCGATTAAAATAGTGGAAATAAACAGGTATTGAAATGAATGAAATTAGGTAATTACCGAAATAAAATTTGTAGAATGAAGTGTAACAGTTTAAACTAGATTGAAATATATCTATAAATCAACGTCAAGGATTAAAACTTAAATTTGAATGGAAAGGAAATTAAAAAAAATTGTATTAGAATTTAAAGGCGCAAACCAAAATTAAGCCTATACTCTTTTTTTTATCCCTCTCCTTTATTTTCACTCTATACCAACCCATGCCCTTATCAAATTCATTCTCTAGCCCTAACCCCTCTTGAAAATCTTGAATCAAATTGTGTAAAAGAAAAAAAAGGCATCGTGATCTGGATGAGGCAAACTCGCGAATTGGTGGAGGAGGAAGCAGGTGATGCATGACTGGACGGTGTGATTGGTGGCCGAAGGCATGGGTGGGGGATGCCTTGCATGTGTGCGGTCATGGATTTGATAGCGGCGAAGGCTGGTCAACAGTAGTTGCAGCGGATGGGGTTTGGTAATGTGGTTGGCGACGGTGAAGACCTAAGTTAAAAGATGGGTTGGGTAGCGGTTGCAAAGTGGGGCATGGCGGTGACGATGTGCTGGTAGCAGTAATGGTGAGTTTGCGATGGAGATGATGACTATGCGCGTTTGCCTACATCGATGATTGAGGTGGTAAGGCCTTTGATTAAGTGAATTCCTTCGTCTTGCATCATTTGGTAAGTTATCTATTTAACTCGCAACTATATCTAGATCCTTTTATGATTTTAATTGGATTGTTTGGTGATGAAATGTTGGTTGAAATGGTTAGAATTTGATGAAATTGAATTGCATATCATTGATTGATTGTTGTTGGACGATATTGATAGAATTAGTGTTGCATATCTTGGTTGAGTTATGTTGTGTATAATATTAGTTGAAATTAACGATTGTGTTAGTCAGATACAACATTTAACATTGATCGAAAATGGGGTAAATGAATTAAAATGTGAAGAATTGAAATAAATAAATTATTTTGGAAATAAATAGTGAATTTTGGAATGATTTTCTTATTTAATATTGAAGATGTTGTAATTAATGGAAATTTGAGGGTGGAATGATTTTTGAAAAAAAATGTGAATAATTTTGAGGATTGTGTGAATAAAAATTATTTGTAAAATGATGAATTTTGGGATTTTATTAAATAAGCGAATTTTTGAATTTTTATTTATTTATCGTTGATTATAAAAATATTTAAAGGATTTTTATAAATAGAATTTTATTTATACCTTTGGGAAATGTTTTAAGTTAAAAATCATAATGGTTTTGGAATTTTATTTCAAGGCTTTGGGAATTATTTCAAATTGGAAATCCTCATTGGAAAAGTAGAATTATTATTATTATTATTTTAAAAAAAAACTCAACCTAGAGCCCTGATGAAATCGAAGGGATGAGATGAGCTCCCCCCTAGCCTGGTCCGACCACAGACAAGAGGTTTTTCGGCCAGCCCAGCACAGAGATTTGATGCCTCCAACCATGTTATGCAGTTTTATAGGGACCCACCTCCGCGCCTTGAAATGGGAGTTGGGCAGATGGGAATCGAACCTACGACTTGCTTACCAGGTTGCGAGTATCTTACCACTGCGCCACTACTTGCAGACAAAATAGAATTATTTAATTTTAAAGGAAATCATGAATTATAAAACTTATTTGATATTATTCTTATTTTCAATTATTAAAGAAGAACTTTAAAACGTGTGAATTATTTTTAAAGGAGGTTTAAAGGATTTAGAACTAATTGAAGTTTAATATATATATATTATATATATTCTTATAATTAAATATAAGTTTTGGAAGTGTTTTTAGATTAAAAATTATTTTGAGGAAAATAATAATAATAACAATAATATAATTTGGAATTTAGGTTTTAAAGGAATTTTAGATTATAACCCTCCTTTATAAATGTTTTTAAGTATTAAAGGTTGGTTTCATATTGCACTAATTGTTTCAAATAGTAATTTGGTAGCTTTGAAATTAAATAAGGGTTTAAAAAGAGATTTTCTTTATAATTAAACGAGAGGTTTTAAAATATTGAAGAGTAATAAGGATTTTTATATAAAATGATAATTTTATAATATAAAACCTCTTTGAAATTTTATATTGATATTTGAAATTTAATATGGAAATTTAGGAAATAAGTAATTTTTAATAAAATCCCCCTTTTGATCAATAATTGGTTGAATGATGTGAAATTTTATATCATGGTGATTTTGAGTAAATGGATTAGTAATACTAGATGTAATAGGACATTCGATAATACTTTTCCCATTACTCCTTTTACTCATTAAATGGAATATATATAATTGTGTTGGATTTATTTTTGTGTAAAAGAAATTTGAATAAGCAGAGTTATAATACCGTCAGGTATGGGACATTCGGTAATGTTTCTACGATTATTTCATGAACTTGTTATATATAATATTATGCATGGTTGAGTGGGATTCACAAACATTTGGTAAGTGGGTGAATAGTATCGAGTGGTAAGGGATGCTCGAGCTACTATTTATTTGATTACTTCTTGAATGTGATTGACACTCATATATAAGGTATGGTAGCTACGTGATACCACTGTTGTGTGCTAGATGGTTAAGTATGTCAGTTGGCGGCGTGCTAATTTATGATGTACACATTTATTTAGAGAGACTAGAGTCTATCCTAGTTGGTTGATCGTGGGGTCATGCCCTTAATCTGTGGCATCACTGTTATACATGTTGTGTGTTTATGTTTAGATTATGTGATGATTAGCCCAGGTGCCACACTAGCCGATAGTTTGTAACCATTGGTTAGTAGGCTCATGACTACAGCGTATAGATGGACATAGTGTCACGATGACCGGGAGGCGAGAGTAACCAAGATCGTGGTGTGTGCTCTGTGCTATAAGTGTTGTGTGTTATCCCCTGGAGTGGTATTGTATGCTGTAAGGCTCCCATCTGGAATATGTGATTTGAGATATATGGATATACAATACCCTACTTATAGCACTTCACTTGACCGTGTATTTATTGTTAGTTGATTCCTTTTTGTGCTATGAGTGCATTGGAGGATGATGATTGGACGTTAGGTTGATTTACCCACTATGTTATGCTTCTATTAATGGGTGTACGGTTGGATGTTTGGACGTATGGATCTCTTATTTAACCTATGTGATGTGTTCATCGTTTTGAAGGTTGATGATTTATGCATGGTATGATACATGTGATATACTTGACATGTTCTCACACATTTATGATAGATATTTGTTGCACCATGCCCATATTATTTTGTATTGACATCCATATTCTAGACATAGTCTGACCCATGTGTTATTTATATAATACTCGGATCAGTCTGAGACATTACAGATTCAGGGACAAAGTGACTGGCTTTTGATTGTTGAGCATAGAGGAGGATAGTTGTATATTATAGAGTTAAGTATCATATTTGTATATTTGTGGCTACATGTGTTCATGTGTTGTTGAGATGTATATATTTGACATGCTATGTATATTTTTGATGATAGTGGGCATTTGACTATTTTTGTAGACCCACTTGGACTTGTGTATATTTTATATTATGTTTTCACTAGGTTGATGACTCTATGTTCTATATTATTTATTTTATATTATGTATTGTTGTATCCTAGAAACACACATGTTTTTGCTTAATGCCGATACTGGGTATATATGGGTGAGATATTTATATGATTTTGAAATACTTCTAGTGTTAGCCTAAAGGAATATTCACGTGTGACAACCCAATATCGCCTTATTTTCTGTATTATCATAGTATTACCTAGTATTACTCTTTAGTAGTATGGGTATAGAGTTAGGTGTTACATGAAGGGTGCCTAAAGATGAGGCGATCGGGTCTCACCTTGATGCCTTGTTGAATGGAAGGGATGGTTTGAGGCCATCACGTGCTTAGGTCGGCCTATGCAGGCCGGTTAAAATATATAGTTGGGCTAGGTTTGATTAGTCTAAACTACCTTAAATTCACTCGCTAATTACTTGTAAGAAAATTTAGCAACATTTATAGTGTGAGACGGCTATTAGTCGCGGCAACTATAGTGTATAATAGCCATAAAATGCGATGGGTGAAATATATGGTAAATATAAAATGCGATGACGATAAATGTGATACCAAGAATATGCAATGGCTATTTATTTACAATTAAAATAGCCAAGTCTTAAAAATGAATGACTTTAAAATACCCTAAGAAAAATGGACAGTAAAGTAACAAATCCTTAAGTATGAAATGGTTTAACTCCCATAAATACTTTAATTGGGAACTAATTGAGAATTACCTGAATGGAAGGTTATGTTCATTGAGTTTGATGTGTTTCTGTTACATTGTAATGAATGATGTTGTGTACCTACGATTATGTGAAATAACCACTTAAATAGAAAATTTATAGCTGGATTGACATGTAATAACCAATAAAAGTTAATAAATTATAACAACCCACACCTTAATGGGCCCAAATTTTCGCTAAATCGAAAACCTAAGTCCACTAGGGTACGGATCGTTGGTGTTGGTATTCAGCAATAAACACAAGTATATCAGAGAGCTATCGATAAGAACTCACAACGGAATAATAAAGTATAATAATATATGTATTTATATATACCGACTAAGGCCAATGCCATAGGTATCTAGTGCCCTTGTTAATGCATAGCATGCATGAGGAAATCTGTCCTTCCACCATTCCCACCTTATACCAGTACATATTCCTCCAAATCTATCTGATAGGTTGTAAGGTGGGGGTAGAACAATGTTCTAATGACTGGTAAATTACATATCTTATCCATTACACTAGTTTATGCCGATTGTTTTTCATTGCATGTTATGTCTATTATTCAAAGCTTAGTCATTTTGACTTCATATACGTGTACGATACACTCAACCTACTCCGAGGAATAAAATAGATATATATACACATATGCACGCGCGTGGGCGTATATATTTATAAGCATCACTGTCACCCTATAGACAAGGACACATTCCCCACTAGTATTTATAACTAGACATCGCACCCTTGCGATTTAGCCGCTTCATTTCGATTACTGATTCGAAATTCCAAACTATGACTACAACGTATCGTACTTACACATTGAGAGGAGCCCCCAATGCCGAATCGCGCTGAAGATGACTTAGGGTACGATGCATCCGTTTCCAAATCTCAATGGTGAAGCCAATTATTGCACAGTGTTGGGCATCCAACAACAGTGTCATGGCCTAATTTTCGTATGCAATGAAGAACCTCCCATTAATGTTGGGTTACACATCTCTCCAGGCATCCACCAACAATGTTGCGCATCCAGCAAGGAACCTTCTATAAGTGCCTCTTTCGATCAAACTGCCTTATGTTGATGGAACACCACTTATTGCACCACGTCAGGCATTTAACAATAGTGTCTAGGTCGAATTGCCAGCGTACACCGAGGAACTTCCCGTTAGTGTCAGTCTATGCAACTGGTTACTTAATACCCCATGTTGGAATTAAAGTAGACTATAATAGGCCATTTAAGACTTCAAATCCAAGGCGAACCCACTTTGGTATATTACCTAAACCTATATGCGAAGGTATATCCCCATTGGTCCTACATTTGGAAATATCCCACATCAGTTCAATGTATGCATAACTGTCGGTAGCCCATTGCAGAGAACAGACTTCTGCTATGTAACATTACTAACCTCGCATCCCACCTATACTAATAACTGTGTCATTTATAATTAATCTAGATATTTGGGCTAGACCCAAAAAATTCACATTCATCATTTAACTATTCTCGAGGCTGTATAATTTCAACTAAAAAATTATTACGCTGCCTAATTTCAATTATTAGTGTTCATTTACTTACTATGAACTTGCTATTTATTTCAATTTCCTAATTAATACAATTAGGTATCATTTACTACTTCTTTCAGTTAATGCAATTAAGTATCATTTATAGCTTCTTTTCAATTAATAAAATTAAGTATCATTTATTGCTTCTTTATAATTAATACTATTAATTATCGTTTATTGCTCCTTTTCAAATTATACAATTTAGTATTATTTATGGCTTCCTTTCAATTAATATGAGTAAGTATTTTACTACCTCTTTTAAATTAATGCCCTTTTTAACTTGATTACTATAACCTTCACAGCTCTTCAATTCATTGTCTCATTCATAATTAGTGCTTATTATTTATTTCTTAACTTATATTTAGTCATATGTTTTTCATAAACGACAGAATTACTATTATTTCTATTCATAACACCTTTAGTTATACATTCGGGGATTCCTACATTTTAATGGTTGGAACTATATCTTTCCCCAAAGGGAAATGTTATCACTATAATTTCCTATAAGTTATCTAAAAAGAGGAATTGTGTTGTGTTTGGAGTTACAAGGAGTTGTTTTTTCTGTGTTTATTGAAATAGACGGTACAAAATATGGTAAACATTTCTATTTTGCACATCTCTTTCTTTTGGGCATATTGCAATGACCAGCCCTTTCGACCCTCAAATATCGACATTGATACATCCACGGTATTACGTGCAGAGCACTCAAGTGTCATAAAGACAAATTTTTAGGATAAATAAAAAGAAAAGGAAACAGAAAAAGAAATAAAGAATACAATGTTAGAATCCCACAGTGGAACGATAACAAATAATATCAAAAGAACAGTGCAAAATATCACTCTAAGATACATAGCATTTCAGAGTTACAATCCTAAGTACCATCATCGGTCTAGACGGTTATAATAGCCTATCCTCACAATTGCTAATATATACATACCAGTAGTGCAGCGGAGGTAAGAATACTATGGTAGGTGAAACATCCAGCTCGCCTCCTTGAGCTCCAAAAAATATCCAACTAAAACATGCCTTTCAAAAAGAATCCATATTTGTTATTACCTTTAAAATATCCATTTAAAATGTCTAAGTAGATTCACAAGGATTAAAGAAAAATGTTACTTAAACATTGTCACTACAAACCCAAAACCAATTCATTAATAATTATCTTTAAAACATTCTTTTTAAAAATCTAATTATATTCATAAGTATAATAAAAAAGGGTCAAAACAAATGTTGCTTAAAGATTGTTTACTATAAACCCAAAATCATTTATACTTAACATTATATGTAAAACATTCTTTTAAAAGATCTAAGTATATTTATTAACAAGATAATATACTTTTACATAACTTCACAAAACCTTCTATTATAACCAAAATGTTATAAGCCAAAACCACTTATCCTTTTATAAGATATTTTACTTACTTTTCCAAACATATATATAAATACTTTAAAATTACTTATAAATAGGTTTTAATTATCTATATAAAATATTACTTAAATAAACAACACATTAATAATTTACTAAAACCCTTTTATTTTAAATGGTACAAGGGAAACCATTTTCTTTAAAAATTCATATTTAATTATTAAAAATAAATTCAAACTTCTATTCTTTTTTATACTCTATCCATGTTATTAGAATTTCCATAAAAGGATTCCATAAAGAAAATAAATTCCAAACCATTTAAATCATGAAAAAATGGTTAAAATGTCCCATTAAAACAAAATAGTGCAACAAGCCTAGAAGTGATGTCCTAAGGCAAGGACAGTGTTTATAAGTGCTATTAAAAATTCTAGGCAAAGAATACTTGGAAAATGCTCACCATTTAAATAAATGATTTAAGATCCAATTATTTTTACAGTAAGTAGTATATTTAGAAAACATAAAAATCATGCAAAGAACCCCTAAGGATAACTTCCAAAATTATTTTAAAAATTCTCGAAAACATCGTATTTTCAAAGTGCTCATATAGTGACCATTTTCGCAATAACTTTTACCACTTCGTTTAACCAGTTCTACAACTTTTTAAACCTTGATATTTTTACGGTAAAAAATATACATATTTTAATTATTAAAAAAATAATTAAACCCATAGGAATTTCCTTCAAGATTAGTTAAAAATCACCGAACAGATGGCGATTTCAAAGTGCTCATATAACGACCATTTATGCTATAACTTTTGCCACTTTTCTCAACAAGTTCTATAACTTTCCAAACCATTGCTTTACTACCCCATACACCAAAATATATTTAGAGAACAACCAAAATATAATATGTCATAACATATTAATATATCACCCATTTAAACAAGTTTAAAGCAAGGCGGTTTCAAAGTGCATTTATAGCGACTATCGCTGTATAAACACTTTTATATTCACATCAATTCAATGCACAAGCCAATAACCATTTATACACAATGTCAAGGCCATGCCACATGTTATAAAATATCAAAGAAGTGATGTTATACAATATAAAGTTGTCATTTTCTTTCAAAAGCAAAGGGGTCTAAAGTTATAACTTTAATTGGTTCATACTTTACTTTGACTTTATATTAAAGCACATTGTATATATACACACACAAAATATATCCTTGTTCAATGGTGAGTAGACTCACCTAAATCCATGTTGACAAAAGTACAAGTACACAAGAATCATATGAACACTTCCTACCATCACCTACTAGCCAAAGCTTCCACCTTTAGCACCAAAATGCCTCGGTCTTGCCTCCTTTTCCCCATTATTGCTCACGGCCTCATATGGAATTGGGGCTTATGCTACTTTCCTTCCATATTTTACTTAATGCTCATGCTTCCTAAGGTGATGTAAGGCCTTGGTTAAAGTTTTAAGAGGATTAGAGTTGATTTTCTTAGGAAAAATGAAGATTGAAGAGGAGAAAAAGGTGAGAATACTTAGCCTTTTTCAAAACATTGTAAATAAAATTATGAAACCAAAGAGATATGTTATAAAGACTTTAACAAAGGTAAAATACCTCCCTTGCCCTCCTTTTTTCCAAAGAAACCCATGCCCCTAATGTGTTGCTTTACATCTCACCATTTGAAAGAAAATATTCTTCTCCTTCCTTAATTAGTCTATTACCAAACTACCCATTCTCTGTAAAATATCTTCCTAATACCTTCTAGAAGCTTTTATTAGGAAAATTATTTTTATTTATTGATTAATGACACATTAATATTCTAAGTAAGCACAATAAGCCATAATAACGTCTATTGAGTAAAAAGTAATTTATCGATAAAAGATTTTTGGTCACATTATAGGTATTTCTTTGAACTATTTATTTTTGTAAACATATTTCAAAAACAAGTTTACCATCATTGGTTATTAATTAAAAGGGGTTAACAAAGTTATAAAATTATTTTATCCTATTAAATCCATGATCTAAATATTTAAATAATCTAGATATATAAAATCGAAGTGTTCGAAATTCTGGGTCATTACACATATTCATTGTTATTTCAAATGACACACTTTCATATATAATTATAAAGTAGAATAATTTATAAAAATTTACATAGAAACATTCTGTAACAACCGGATTTTCGACCCTCTAAAATCGACACTAATATGTCCATTGTGTGTCGAGCATTCAAGTGCCAAAAAACCGATCATTAGGGTTGAAAGAAAGAAAAGACAGAAGAGAAGAAATTAAACAGCACAAAATCTCACAATGCAACTGAACAATACATATTACTCAACATAATATATTACAAAGTCATTTCAAAAATGTTACATCAGAGTCATATTAATACAATTTCTACCCTAGGATGGTTATAATAGTCTGTATCTACATAACTAAATACAATATACAT
Organism: Allium fistulosum; assembly: GCA_030737815.1. Lineage (NCBI taxonomy): Eukaryota > Viridiplantae > Streptophyta > Magnoliopsida > Asparagales > Amaryllidaceae > Allium > Allium fistulosum. The sequence goes on from CM060901.1 coordinate 1,263,241,748, forward strand.
ATAATACAGTGGAAAACAGGAAAAATAACTAGCTATTGACGAAGCCACCTGCTCCAAGCTCCTTCTGGTAAATCTGCAGAAAAATCTAAACTACTTGGTTGCCAATTCAAAATTGAGCACCCAAGAGTTTAGGAAGAGAAAATAACTCCGGGTCAGACATGGGTCTAGTGTGAGTAAACTCAAACAACTTAATTATTACTTTAAAACTCTTTGAAATCAAAGGTATCTCGTAAGACCATACCGCACTTAAACACGGATGGGTTTTTACCTTATGATAACCAAAATGTTTGTATATAAAATCCACTGATATTATAATAATGTCTAAGGATCCAAATACATATCAAAACAGCTGAAATTGTTACCATATTAAATTCCAGCATACTAGGATCTAAAATAAAAATCGTAAAGGCTCGTATTGGAGATGGATTCCATACTATGGCAAGGTAAGGGACTACCTTCCGATGGTACATCCCTAGAAAATGCGAGTCTGACAAGAACTTCTTGTACCCCTACTACACAGAGTCGGCTGCCCCTTTAACATGGCGAATCGGATGACCTCATTCCATTTGACACCGAGGCCTTATACTACCATGGTGTTTGCAGGTAAAACATTTCGAATATGGACAATCTAGGATGGGATGGCAGCTCCTAATGGTAGCTGACCACATAACTCTGCTGCATACCCTATTTTTTCCATTTCCCGGTTTGTGAGGCTCGTGAGGTCATGTCTTTACCTTCTTCCTCTTAGCAGACCGTCTTGGAATGTTAACACTACTCTACAAGCAGAGATACAATGCCGGCATTCATCCATGCAAGTTGTTCCAGGATCGAACAAACATTCCATATTACTATCTTCCATTTTGGAATCACCCTCAGGAAGAATTGTATAACTCCACTGCATACTTCAATATGATTTAACATCATTCGTTATTAGTTTGGAATGGTTCAGATAAATTCGGGGACCGGTGTCTCCAAACTAAGCGATAATTTCTTGCTAACTCAATTCTGGTTCTTTTGGAAGTATGCACTAAGCAATCGAGTCCTCACTGGGGAACTCGTATATACCCGACATACCTCCTGACTTAAAATAGGTCCAGATTTGATAGACAGATAATTAACTATCAAATAAACAAATAACAACCAATTCCATTTGAGATTTATTTATCCATAGAAACCACTAAGACTCAAAACAAATCTTTATTTAATAAATGTCTTTCAAAACCGTTTGTCGAAAACATTCATTTACTTATATTTCTGACATAAGTATATTCACAAAACCTTTGCGAATAACTTCTTACTTCCAAATCAGGTAAAAAAGGGTTAACAAATGTTATTTAAATTGAAGATAAGGACAACCCTAAACACTTTTCCCTCGGTATTAAGTGTGGAACAGATTTCCATACCACCATTTTTAAAAGGTTAGTTTAGAGAAACCCAGATCTCAAATTCTTTTTAAATGGTTTTTAATAAATCCCTTCTAATCAAATCTATTCCATTCATGAAATCTCTTTTACTTGAAATCCAAATCCGTTTCAAAATACTTTCCAAACTTCCAAATTCATTTATAAAACCCTTTTATAAATATTAAAAACCCTTCTAACTCCTTTATAAATAACCAAACCTTTTATAAACCTCTTTTATAAACATCCAAACTCTTTCTAAACAATTATTTTATGAATATTCAAAACCTTTCTAAAACTTCCTTACGAAAACCCAAAATCATTCATAAAATTCCTTTATAAACCTTTCATATTTACACAACTTCTTAATGAAACCTTATCCAAGAAGTTCCTTTTGATAAACCCATCCAATATTAAATATCTTAACTAAAACTGTTGTCAAATCATCCTTGAAATGTCTTGTCTAAAGTGGAATAACTTTGAAATCATTATCAAAAAGGAAAATGAAACATTTAACTTCACAAAATCCATCGGAGGCTTAGAGACCGCAAAGGATCTTTTAATTTGGTTATACTTAACAAGTTAACATGGATATTTTCATCAGCAAGCAATAAGTAAAGGGGATCATTCAATCACAATCAGTCAATCTATTATACGGGTAAATGTCCCAGTATTTATAATAGCAGAATGGTATTTTGTTCTACCAATAGATGTCATTTGGTTTCCTAGTCACAAAGGGTTACTTAAGGCTTAAACAAGAGATCCTTCGTTTTAAACAAGTCACTTAGATAAGAAAAACTGGTTTAACAATAACTGAAAGAGTTTCAAAGAAATTTTAAAGTGAATAACCCTTAATTAAAACATTAGTTAAAACTTAATTAAACCTTAAGAAATCTTAATCAAATCAAATATTAAATCATAATTAAACCCTGATTTAGCTTATTTTAATTCTTGATTTATTTAACTCCTAATTTATTTAATTAAAAATTTAATCTCAATTAAGCTAAGTTAAGTCTTAATTAATCAATAATTAGACCTTAGTAAATTAAAAAATAATTAATAATTAATCCTTAATTAAACTTTAATTTAATAAACATTCATTTATAATTAAACCTTAATTAAATAATTAAGTGAATAATTAACCTTTAGTTAAATAATAATTAATTAATTCTAATTTGATAATTAATTAAAATAATTAAACTTGGTTAAGTAAAAATTTAATTACCTTTTTATCTTAATTAATCCTTACTTAAAACTTCCTTAATTAAAAATAATTAACTTTGTCAATAAATTCTTAAACTCTAATTACTTAACCTAATTACTTAATAAATTAATAATTATCCATAATTAATAAATTAAATAAATAATTTATTTAATAACAAAACTTAGCCTTTTTACTTACTTAACGAGTATGAAAAGAGTTTTCAAAAACAATTCAAAGAAAATACTTTAAAAGTTGATATCGTAAAAAATTTCCGAACTACATCCATAGCGATTATCACTATGAACACAGTTCGCTAGAATTAGTTTTGTAGGTGAAAATCTCTCTTTAACTCTTGCTACTATATATTTTAAAACACAAATGGAAGATTTTTGAAAACTTAAATAAGAGGTGAAAACTTGGAAAACATTTACTAAATCCAAAAACTAGAAACAAGTTTTTGTTTTCAAATTGGATCTCAAGTCCTTTGCGACTCTTCAAGGTGCTAACTTCACAACGTTTACATCACATACACCAAGTTTTTTTTATAAACATGCTACCATCATATTATAACCAACCTTTCACATATCCATATCTAAACATATCATTTAACATCCAAATCACAAATCTAAGCTCAACCATAAACTTGTAATCATATGCCATCAAAACAACATGGTATTTCAACACAACAAGTACTATATTTTTACAACATATAGTTCAATATAGTAAAGTTAATATCTTTTCCAAAAATGAGAGTTTTACTCACCGAAGCTTACTAATCCAAACCAAACTTTTGCTAAAACTTTGAAACAACCTAGGATCTTGCAAAATTGAAGACTTTGGATGCCTACACACCCAAAAAGGGCTCGGCCTTGGACAATTTGGGCTCGGCCATGTAGGATTAGGTAGATGATGGTTCTTGTAATTGAATATGAAGTGAAGAAATGGATGAAGAAGGGTTTTAAACAAGTTATGGAAGGAATTTAAAGTGGAAAATGTGAGATTTTTATAACATATAAAATATATAGGAAGCCATAAAAACTTTCTCGAGCATTATGAAATTTGAAATGAAGAAGAGAAGTTGTAAAGTGAAAAATATGAAATGAAAGGGGTATTTATAGGCTTAGGAAAATATTTAGAAATGTATTAAGTGCTTGAATTAAATATGTATGCATATGCATGCACTCCCTCTCCATCCCATGATTTCCATCCATCTTATACCCTCCCCCCACTTTGCAACTATTCAAGCCATGATCCTATGTACTTTATGTTGAAAGAGGTATTTTATATATTAAAATATATACCTTTTAAAATAAAAATCTCACTTATTTATATATACACACACACATATGCTTAAGTGAAAATATATGTACATGTATATGTTTTCAAGAAAAAATAGTTTGTAGTGTATATGTATGTGTTTACAATAGTGTTTTAACATTTTTGATAACTTTTAACCAATGAAAAATCAAGATTTCAGAAAATAACTTTCGGTCACATTTTCTATTTTTTTCTAAACTATATATATTGGTAAACATAATCTGAAAACAATTTTATCATCATTAGTTGTTATTAAAAATAAGTTTATATTTTAATAAAAATACATTTATTAATTATTTAAAAATATAATTAAATATTCACTTAAATATTGGTTAAATTCTAGGTCGTTCCACTCTTCCCCACTTAAAAGAATTTCATCCCGAAATTTGTCGCAATCCTAACCCAAAAGTATTGTTTAATAAAACCAAGTTTATTTGAATCTTATTATTTGTATAATTCAAATTTAACTTCATTTATTAATCTGTCCTCTAGCCAAAATGCCTTATGACGGGTCAACCCTTACCTACTTAGTTGTCAGAACATAAAGTCATTAATCTTATTGGCCTAGTCCTAGTCTATCTGTACAGGTAGGAGAGATAAAACTATGATAGGGACTAATATCTATCAAGAACAACAGAAGAAATGATACATAGATATATATTATCATCCAAGATAACATACCATCCTAGATACATGGCAAGTGACTCCATCATAGATGGGAAGTACACTTCAAAAGATACATACAACCAAATATACTAACAAGGCATAACTTAGGATACTATTCCAATACTAGTCACTATCTTGCTAGCGCTAAACTGATCCTTCCACAACTTCTTTTTCCTTTGCTGCTACTAAAGCAGATGGTTCTGTGATGATAACAAAGGGTTTAGGCTACCTCCTTTCCTTGAGCTCAGGATAATTTCTGACGAAATGACCCTTCTCGTGACAGTAGCAACAGTTCTTTGGTGCATTCTGCTTCTCAAGCTTTTGTCTCTTTGCCTTTGCTTTCTCCTCTCTTTTTTTCTTAACCCAACTACTTTTCTGAACCAAGTGATCTTTTTCTCCATATCTGAAGCAACCATATTTGGCAACTTTGTCTTAAACTTGCGCTTCTTATCTTCAGTTGGTGTAGTAGTAGGCGGCTGGGGAGCAAATTCTTCATACCGTAGAGCATTGCTTATCATCTTCTCGAATGATCCTTGGATATTCTTCATTATGTCATTACGTAGCTTATCGCACTAGCCCAGCCAATTCTTAACTTCCATGATCGATTCTGAACCCAAGAACTTCCTTTAACATAAAATCCCAAAATCACGGCATAACGAAGCAAAGTCCATTGAGGTTTGATCTTGCGTCCCTTCCTCAACAACATACCCCTTAGTTCCAAAACTCTATGATTCATAATTCTTGACTATCTGGATTCATATTAAAAAATTTAATTCCAAATTATACTAGACATTTCCTAAGTTTAAAGAATGATTTTAAAGCAAAAACAATAATTTCATGGCATTCAAAACATCTCCAAGGATACATATTATACATAAGTTCCCAAAACACCATCATATTTATGAGTTCATACTCAAGATACTTATCCACATCTACGGTTCTCCTCCTCTTTCCGTATACACATCCCCTTAAGTATCTCTCTCGAGGTGGTCGGTTTCTCCTTAATAATTCCTTCGTCCTGTAGTGCTCTTTGAATCATAGGACAATTTTTCTTGATGTTTCCAAGTTGTTGGCAAAAGAAGCAATGTTTTTCCCAAACTTTAGGAAACACTGGTCCCTCTTTCCCTTCTATACAATAGTCCATTGTATGTCTTGTCTTATGACGTAAGCAGCAACTAATTTCCTTTCCCTTTTTGAAGAATTTCCTTTGTGGACCACTCTCTTTTGATTTTTCTTCCCAAGGCCTCTTCCAATGCAGCAGAAATTCTCTTTTTGCGTTTATTGATGCTGCCGTTCTTTGTTGAAGCTGTCGACTTCTTCTTAACTTCAATTCTTCTTTATTAGGAACGATGACTACTTTGGCGGCTTGTCTATCAGTCTTTTCATCCTTTGTGGTTAACTTCTTCGATCTCTTTTCGTATCCTCTCCTTCCTTATGTACCCATTCTTACTACCTAATTATAGGAAGATACCTTTAAAATACACTTCCAGATCGTGTTCATATTGGGAAAGGTATCGTTTCCAAATGATGATAGACAGATATTATCATTCCTTATCACTCATTACATCCAATAATTTTTATAACTTTGAAAAAAATTTCTTTACATATAAAATATAATCTTAGTTAAGATTGTTTCATTTACCATTTTAAAATAATATTGTGTCGGTTTTCCTAATTCAAGTGTTTAGGAAACTCCTATCGACACCGTGGCATTCCACGTCTCGACTAGAGTTCTTAAGCCGCTAAACCGATAAATCAGCACAATATAAAACATTTTTATATCAATAACAAATACGCAATCGTATATATAATACACTCAAACTCATAATAAGGCATTCCATTACCTTATCTCTTAACGAGTTTCCCACAAAAGCCTAGGTGTTCGCTTAACCTAGGCTCTGATACTAAAATGTAACAATCAGATTTCCAACCCTCGAAAATCAATACTAATACGTCCACTGTATTGCGTGCTGAGCATTCAAGTGTCGAAAAACCGATCATTGGAGTTGGAAGAAAGAAAAGATAGAAGAGAAGAAACTAAACAACACAGAATCTCACAACGCAAAGGAACAATATATATTACTTAACGTAATATATTACAAAGTCATTTCAAAAATGTTACATCAGAGTCATACTAATACAAATTCTACACTAGGACAGTTATAATAGTTTGTCCCTACCTAATTGAATACAATATACATATAATACAGTGGAAATCCAGAAAAACAACTAGGTATCGATGAAGCCACTTGCTCCAAGCTCCTCCTTTCAATCTACGGAAAAACTTGAACTACTTAGCTACCCATTCAAATCTGAGCACCTAAGAGTTTAGGAAAAGAAAAAAAAACTCCGGGTCAGACATGGATCTGGTGTCAGTAAACTCAAACAGCTTAATTATTACTTTAAAACCCGTTGAAATCAAAGGTATTTCGTAAGACTATGCCGCACATAAACACGGAAGGGTTTTACCTTGCGATAACCAAAACGTTGGTATATAAAATCCAGTAATATTATAATAATGTCTAAGGATTCAAATACATATCAAAATAGCTGAAATTGTTACATATTAAATTCCAGCTTACTAGGCTCTAAAATAAAAACCGTAAAGGCACATATTGGAGATGGATTCCATACTATGGCAAGGTAAAGGACTACCTTTCGATGGTACTCCCCTAGAAAATGCACCGAAGTCTGACAAGAACATTTTGTACCCTTGCTACACAGAGCCGGCTGCCCCTTTAACATGGCGCACCGGATTACCTCATCCCTTTGGACACTAAGGCCTTGTACTACCATGGTGTTTGCGTGCAAAAAAAATCGAATATGGACAATCAAGAATAGGATGGCGGCTACTAATGGTAGTTGACCACATAGCTCTGTTGCATACCCTATTTTTGCCATTTTCCGGTTTGTGAGGCTCGTGAGGTCACGTCTTTACCTTCTTCCTCTTAGCAGACCATCTTGGAATGCTAACACTGCCCTCCAGGCAGAGATAAAATTCCAACATTCATCAATGCAAGTTGTTCCTGGATCGAACAAACATTTCACATTACTATCTTCCAATTTGGAATCATCCCCAGGAAGAACGGTATAACTCCATTGCATACTTCAATATAATTTAACATCGTTCGTTATTAGTTTGGAGTGGTTCGGATAAATGCAGGAATCGGTGTCCCTAAACTAAGTCATAATTTCCGGCTAACTCAATTTTGGTTCTTTGGGAAGTATGCACTAAGTAATCGAGTCCTTACCGAGGAACTCGAATATACCTGACATACCTCATGAGTCAAAACAGGTTCATATTTGGTAGTCGGTTATTTAACTATCAAATAAACAAACAACAACCAATTCTATTTGAGATTTATTTATCCGTAGCAACCACTAAGCCTCAAAACAAATCTTTATTTAATAAATCTCTTTCAAAAACGTTGGTTTAAAAAATCCATTTACTTATATTTCTGACATAAGTATATTCACAAAACCTTTGCGAATAACTTCTTACTTCCAAATCAGGTTAAAAAGGGTTAACAAATGGTGTTTAAATTGGAGATAAGGACAACCCTAAACACTATTCTCTCGGTATTAAGTGTGGAACAGATGTTCCATGCCACCATTTTTAAAAGGTCGGTTTAGAGAAACCCCGATCTCAAATTCTTTTTAAATGGTTTTCGATAAATCCCTTCTAATGGAATCTATTTCATTCATGAAATCTCTTTTACTTGAAATCTAAATCCATTTCAAAATACTTTACAAACTTCCAAATTCATTTTTAAAACCCCTTTATAAATATTCAAAGCTCTTCTAACTCCTTTATAAATAACCAAACTTTTACAAATATCTTTTATAAACATCCAAACCCTTTCCAAAAACTTCTTTTATGAATATTCAAAACCTTCCTAAAACTTCCTTTCGAAACCCCAAAATCATTCATAAAATTCCTTTATAAACCTTGCATATTTACATAACTTCTTAATGAAACCTTATTCAAAAAGTTCCTTTTGATAAACCCATCCATTATTAATTATCTTAACTAAAACCGTTAACAAATTACCCTTGAAATGTCTTATCCAAAATGGAATAACTTTGAAATCATTATTGAAAAGGAAAATGAAACATTTAACTTCACAAAATCCATCGGAGGCTTAAAGACCACAAGGGATCATTTAATTTGGCTCTACTTAACAAGTTAACATGGATATTTGCACGAGCAAGCAGTAAGTAAAGGGGATTGTTCAATCACAATCAATCAATATATTATACGGGTAAATGTCCAGTATTTATAATAGCAGAATGATGTTTTGTTGTAACGTCTCCTATCTTGAGGACTGAAGCTAAGCGCTATAGATGTTGCAGTCATTTATAGCAATAAGTTCCGGTGACAAAATACAGTAATGTTAATAGTATCCATAATATTAGAAGCACATGAATATGAAATAAAATTACAGATTTTAAAAAACAACTTTTCTTATTACATCTCAAATTCATATTACATATTCAGTTACATAATCCCAAAACGAATTCTAGGTTTTGATCAAATATAATTATTATAAATTACGCCAAGAGCAGCACACGAAGATGCCCTCTCAGATGATCAATGTACTAGGTAGACATATCGGTCATAAATACATCACAGTGAAAATAAATCTAAATAGCTCCTACATAGCTAACATTGGCACCTGCCCATCTTCGGAAGCTTATTTGTCCAACCTACTAAAGCTGAAAAACCTTAACTCTCAATCTACTCAGAATAAATTTGGAGCACCCGAGAGTTTAAGGGAGAACATAAACTTTGAGTCAAACATAAAGCATGGTGTGAATAATACTATTACATCTCGATTTACTGATATTAAGTGAGACCACGTCGCTTAGCGGAATGGGTTTTCCCACTAATATACTTTTTAAAAGCATATCTTTTGCAAATCTGAATCCTACCATTAAACTAATTATAATAATAGTAGCAAAAACATATATGCAAAATAAACAGGAATCAATGGACTATCTGTCCACACTATAGTTTTATCTGGCTAACTATTAACCATTGGCTGACTCGGGCCTACCAGACATACTCAATAAACAAACTTCTATTAGACATAATACTGGGCTGACTCCCCTTAACTTTTCATTTTCTAGGGTCAACAGAACCTAATGGTTTTACGGGCTCACCAATAACCTATCTTTACTCTATATATTCCCTTTTGTGTGTAACCTCAATTTAATCCCACTAGAGACAAGCCGAACACACTGGAATTTTGGACTTATTTTAGCTAGGGGCTAATAGCTAAAGTATAGGGTGCGACCCTACACCGGTCCCATCTGATCTCCTAATATCTGAGTTATAACTTAGGGTTAACTACCCTATTCATGTTTTATTTCCTGTCTTAGGGTTAACTACCCTATTAAAATTTCATTTCTATGTAAGTAGTCTTTACAAATGATGTACCCCCTGAAATCTTACCTTTATAAAAGAAGGAAATCATATACTTTGCCTTACTCAAAATACTTATGCCATGACATATATACTTTACACAAAACAATGTTAATGAAATCTAATCAATGGGATTATCTATCCCTTATAATAAGTTAAAACCAGTTTTTAACAAGAAAGTTTTAGGATACAAGGCCAAAACAATACCTTCGAAACCTTCTTTTAAATCTTAAACAATGCCTTTCGAAACCATAGTGAACAACCCTTTCGAAAGCTTTACTAAAACCACAGACATCCTCTTTTAAAACCATTTAAACTTGCCTTTTGAAAGCATGTAAACCTTCCATTTTAACATTTAAAGTGTACCTTTTAAAAACATTGGGGATCTCCCCTTTGAAACAATTATTATAACCCTTTCGAAAGCATTGTGTTCAAGTAAAGGATTGTGAAGACAGCGCTTCGAAACCTTTAATAATTATTCCTTTCGACACCATTTGGGTTTAGCATTTAATACAACTAAGGATCATAAAAGAATAAACACAAAAGCATTGCTTTCAAAAGCATTGGTCTTAAGTCAAAGAAATAGGATGGTTTCAAAACCAACCCTTTTAAAAGCATTGAGAATGCATCTCCAAAGTAAGAAGGCGAAAGCACCCTTTCGAAACCATTATTTTAAGGCTATGCGGCCTTAACTAGCTCGAAAGGTAAGAATGTGGCAGCATGGGTTTTATCCTTTCGAAAGCTTCTTTTATAACAAAAAGACGACAACTCCTTCGAAATCTCTTTTATATAAACAAAGGAAAGTTGACTAAGTCAAAATTTAACTCCAATCCTTTCGAAAGCATCATTTATAAATGAAAATAGTTCAAAGTTAACAAGAGTAGTTTCTACCCCTTCGAAAGCAAGGTTTCGACAATGTACCTTCCACCTTTCTCTAATTCACTACACATTAATTGTTTGATACCATGTGCAATGGTCTCAAATAGGTTCTCTAGCGAAGGTATGGTGTCGAAAGCACTAGATGGAAGTGGAAAAGCGGTAAATTTAAGCAAAACTGATTATTAGCCTTTTAAAGTAATTTCTTTTCAACTAACTTGCCTTATTTGTCAAAATGCAATTGGTTACCATTTCTTTACCAAAAATCCTTTTCTAAAAGTGCTGCCGAATTCACAAATTATCAAATAAAACATTTAACAAATAAGCCCTTCTCCTTGATAAACAAATAAAACATTTAAGTCCTTCAACTTAAATAATTTTATAACCATAGTAAAATAATTAGTAAAATTCCCCAAAAATTACAGTAATTCACTTTTAACATGCTTTCTAACATATATAAATTTCAAACCCAGAATCAATATACAATTTTCGTAAATAATTTAAACCCAAATTTAGCTATTTTCTTTTCTAGAAAATTCATAATAAATCCACAATTACATAGAAAATTATGAAACTTGACACCCACTTCATAAGTAATGTTTTTGACCATATATCAAAAATGCAGGTAATTTGGATGTCATTTAATAGGATTTTCAAATCTAAACTTATCATAATATCTATATGAAGCAACATAAATCATCGACAAGCATATATATCCAAGTAAACAATCATATCTTGGCATATTATATGCAAAATTTATTCGGATCAAACTAGAAACCGAAATCAATGAAAATGAGATGTAAGGTCATTATTCACCTTAGCTTGGTGTTAAGAGGGTTGGGATTTGCTCTTTGCTTAATTCTTTGAAGCTTTCCACTTGACTCCTAGCTTTTCTTCCTTTGATTTCTCTTAATGGTGGCAGGCCAAGCTTCTAAGTATTTTAGTTTTGCTTGCAAATGTTGAAAATGAATAAGGAATGAAGGTAAGAAGAGTTTAGGGTATAAGAACATAGTCCACTTTATCATATTCCTCCTACTTACTTAATTTTAATTCTCTTTTGCTTATATTTATTAAGGCACAGTCCCATATTAATTACCAAATCTCAATCCCTTAACCATCTACATTATTTCATTTGATTTATCTAATTAAATGCTTTAAATAATGTTAGTCAAAATTAGGGTCATTACAGACTCCCCTCCTTATTGAATTTTGTCATCGAAAGTACGATACGGTACTCACAACAATCAAACATAAAGGTAAAACATAACATAAAACAAGTCGGGATAAGTATCTCTAATCCTGCTTTTAGTTACTCAAGTACAATCTATCTCGTCGTCGCTCCAATGAACATTGACTAATCTGACTGTCTTGTTCCTTAGTTTCTTCTCATCTCTCACGACTATACGAACTGGTTTTCTACCTATAGTCATATCCGGTTCCATTACTAAATCATCTAACCCAATCAGTGCAATAGTAGTTTCTGGATCTTGAATACACTTCCTTAGATGAGAAACATGAAAAACATTGTGGACTCCTGCCAAACTATTTGGTAATCTACTCTATACGCGAGTTTCCCAATCCTTTCTGTAATAGGAAATGGTCCAATGAATCTCAGAGCCAGTTTTCCTGATTTTCCAAATCGGATTACACCTTTCATCGGTGATATCTTGATGAAAATATGATCTCTGACTGAGAACTCTAAGTCTTTCCGTCTTTTATCAGCATAATTCTTCTGCCTAGACTGAGCTTCCTTCATTCTAGCTCGAATTAACTTAATCTTTTCTGCAGCTTCTCTAAACAAATCCGGACCAAGAACTAACCTATCCCCGGTCTCTAAACAACAAACGAGAGATTTGCATGGCCTTCCATGCAAAGCTTCAAACGGTGCCATCCCTATACTAGTCTGATAACTATTGTTATACAAAAACACGACTAAGTGTAGGTAGTCTTCCCATGATCCTCCAAATTCTAGCACACAAGCTTTCAACAAATCCTTTAAGACTTTGTTAACTCTTTCCGTTTGTCCATCTGTCTACAGATGGTAAGCCCTACTCATCTTGAGCTTGATACCCAAAGTCTCATGTAGACTTTTCTAGAACTCGCAAGTGATACTATACTACTTGGAATTCCATGCAGTCTAACTATAATTTTCATGAATAATTTAGCCAAAATAGGTGCCGTCCTAGTTGACTTAACTGGAATGAAATGGGCACTTTTGGTCAACCTGTCCACTATGACCCATATACTTTCATTTCCTCGATTTGACCTTGGCAACCCGTCTATAAAATCCATTGAGATAGAATCCAATTTCCAAATTAGAACATCTAAAGGCTGAAGTAACCCACTTGGTTTCTGATGTTCAGCTTTTACCTATTGATAGTTCAAACGCTGCTTCACCCATAAGCCTAAATCTCTCTTCATACCTTCTCAAAAGAAACTTCTTTTCATGTCCTGATACATCTTAGTTCCTCTCGGATGAATGGTGAACTTTGAACGATGGCATTCTCCAAGAACTTCCTTCTAATGTTTCCCACATTTGGAACACACAGTATTCCTTTCACTACACCATACCAGCCGTTTCGCAACTCCCGAAGGCGGAAAATTTGCAATGGCTCTAAGCCGTTGCTATTAAGCAACGGTTAAAGTCCGTTGCAAAATCTTATAATACGGCTCATAGCCATTCTAAATTTTGGAACGGCTCTTACCCGAACTAAATTTGTAGTACAGCCTTCCATACCCCCATTCCCAACTAGCTACGCCCTTTACTTTCATTATCCACTTTGATCAAAAAAGGAAAAAAGCGATAATATTTTCAGATCATCTCGAATTCGAATTCGCCAGCTTTCGTCGGATCATCTCGAATTTCCAGATCCAGATTTCGTCAAATCTGAAGAAATAGTAATTCCAGAAAAAGTCTTGGTTTTCAATTCAGGTAATCGTTATCATAGTAATCAAAAATGAATCGACACACTTGAAATTATTTCTTCTTACCAGTTTTCACATGACTGAGACTGAGGAATGATCGTTAGTGGTTCTGTAGAGGTAAGGGTTTGATTTTGGTCGAGAGTTGTTCTCAATTTTTTTTTGTGGTATCAGTGATTGGATGGAGTTTGTTGTGAGAAGTAGAGGAAGTTGTGGAGGCAACAGTTTGATTGGACTGGAGGCAGTATCGGAGTCGATGGGTTCAGGTTGCTTTGATTAGTTGTTGTGGATTTTGAGTGTTGTTGATGGCATGAGGAGCAGAAGTGGTGATTGAGGAAGTGAGAGGGAGTGAGGAAGTGATTAGGAGATGTAGTCATGGTAAAAGTGTGGATGGTTGTGCGATGACAGTATTTGGTTGTCAAGCAGCATTTGATTGTGGATAGTGGTAGTAGGGGGAGGTAATTATAAGATGGCAAGTGGCGAGGCAGTAGAATGGTTTGAGATGTTGATATGGTTGGTGTGGGATGGTTATAATTGTATGGCTGTTGTATGAGATGTGGTGAATGTAGTGACTATCACTGCAGGGAAGGATAGGTGGTGGTTGGTTAGGAAGTATGTGTTAAAGACATGGATGGATGTGTATGTGTATAGTGTAGAAGTTGATATGGCGACTGTTGGTAGTGATTGGGTATTGGCTGCTGGAGTTGCAGCAATCGTTAGAGGAAGGCAGGGGAAGTTTGGAGAGGCTGTTGCAAAGTTGTATAATGTTGGAAGAGGCATGTTTTGCTGTGAAGAGGTGGTTGTCTGTTGGTGGATGATGATGTAGAGAAAGTGGGGATGTAGTAGTTTTGTTTAGGTCCGAGGGGAATATGAATGACAGTTGAAGTGTGTGAATCGGCTATGGGGTGAAGTAAGTGTGGAAGGTTTGGACGGCAAGATGATGATTGAAGTGTGATTGTGCAGGCTATAGGCAAAGGGTGAAATGTTGTATGTATGATGGATGAAATGTAGCAAGGTGGTTGCTGGACGTGTTATGCAGTTTTGGTTGTGAGAATGTTGAAGGCAGAAGATTTTGTTTGTTGTTTTAGGGGGAAATTTGTACGGAAGTGGTTTGTACAATGCCAAAATCAAACACTTACCTCTACAGAACCACTAACGACCATTTCTCAGTCATTCGTTTGTTGATCTTAATTTTAGTAAGAAAAAAATTCACATGTTTTCAAAGAGAATCACCTGGTATTGCAGCTTCTTGCTTGAGAAACATGTAAAAGGAATATGAACTAATAAAGCATCTGACGAGCTTATGCTATAACCACAAGCGCACAGCCTAAAATGTATATTAATTCTTCGAATTTCTATTTCAATACTCACACTAATTTTATTTGTACTCAAGTTCATGAATTGTTTTTTTCTTCATTATTTCATTCAAGTCAACTCACATATGTGTGTTAACTTGTATGTGTAATTTTTCTTTATTGGTCACAGGTCAACTATGATTGGTAGGCTTTAATATGTTTACTTACAAACAGGCCTAACGCTTTCACATTAAACAAAGTTTTGGTAGTCATATACCACTGTAAATCCAGTTTATGTACATTGTATTGGTAACTGGGTTAATTAAATATGAATGTAGGTGTACGCGGTGATAACAGTTAAATTTCGGCTTCGATGTTCAAGAGACTATGTGTAATTAAGTATTGTATGTATATATATCCATCATGTAATCTCCTATCCATACATCTACGCAATACTTTCAGATTGTTTACGACCATTGATAACCTTGGCATAGGTGTTGAGTAAGAGAGTTTGGGTTCATTTTCCATGACGCTCGAATGAGAATTTATCTTTGTTTAACGATGATGCGTGCCATCATGTCTTGTGTTATTGGGAAGGTATGAAGTGTTTGGAGCTAGGGTTGAAGGGATGTCTCTAGTCATTCCTGTCAAAATTTAACCCAACCTTTCAGTGCGACCATTTTAATCCAATTTTAATATATTAGACCTTAGGCAATTTAATTAATTTTAGTACTCTGCCAAAACCCATTTTAATGTGCACAGTCTTGTTTGTATACACAGGCAGTTTGTAGAGGAGTGAATGTGAGGCACTATGTAAAAGTTGTAAAAATTAATAGGAAATGTAAACTGTAAAAAAAGTGAAAAATTGTAAAAAAAATTCTTTCAATGTGTTTTATGTCAGGTTTAATGTTTTTTTACTAAAATGTTGTATATATTTTAGTTGGCAGATCAATATGTCTTCAAGTATAGATAAAGAGTGGATGAAAGAAGCCGATCAAAGAACCCCACGATATATGGAAGGAGTGCAGAAGTTTATTGATTTTGTTGTAGAAAATGGTGGCAATAAGGAAATCTATTCTTGTCCTTGCACACAGTGCAAAAATATGAAAATGAAAATTAAATTAGATGAAATTCATTTTCATCCGCTTAGATGGGGAATTGTCCAATCATATACTGTTTGGCATTTTCATGGGGAAGAGTCAGCAATGAACCAAAAACAACCTGTTAGTCAAGCCATAAGTACCGATGACTCTGAACTTCCTAGGATGGAAGCTCTGGTCAACGATGCTGATAGATTTCATCAATTGCAACCTACAAGTTTGTTGCCAGATAATATTGGGGATTCGCCTACGGTTGATGTTGATTGGCAGGCCAATCAAAGCAAGAAGTATAAATCACTTTTTGATAATGCAAAAGAGCCATTGTATCCTTCATGTCCAAAAAGGATAACAAAATTGTATTTCGTCGTCAAGCTGAATAACTTGAAAACCCAGTATGGATTTTCCGACAATGGTGTGACTGCACTCCTAGAATTCATAAAGGAATTACTTCCTGAAGGTAACATACTACCAACAAAGTATCACGACATGAAGAAGATGATTAAGCAAGTTGTTATGGATTACAAAACTTATGATGCGTGTATTAATGACTGCATTTTGTATTGGAAGGATGATGCAAATAGAGTTTTTTGTCCAGTTTTCAAACAATCAAGATATAAAACAACATTCAACGAAGAGAAAAGAGCTTCCAAAGTACCTCAAAAGACGTTGAGACATTTCCCTCTAATTCCTAGGCTGAGGAGGTTGTATACTATACCATGGATAGCAGATGCTATGACTTGGCATGGTCGTGCCAAGTCTAATTCAGACGTAATGCGTCACCCATGTGATACTTCTCAATGGCGAGCTGCAGATTCTTTTGACAAAACATTTGCTGTTGAATCACGAAATGTCACGCTTGGATTAGCAACGGATGGTTTCAATCCACATGCATCTCTAATTAACCGTTATAGTTATTGGCCAGTAGTTATAGTACCGTATAATCTTCCTCCATCCATGTGCATGAAAAGAGAGTTTTCAATGTTGACATTGTTGATTTCTGGACCAAAACAACCAGGAAAGGATATTGATGTTTATTTGCAACCGTTAATAGACGAGTTACAACTGTTATGGGAAGGAGTCGCTGCATTTGACTCATTTAATAATTCTGAGTTTACAATGAGAGCTAGGTTGTTGTGGGCAATTCATGATCATCCTACACTTGGGACTTTATCGGGATGCATAGCTTATGGCTATTTTGCATGTCCTACATGTGGGGAAGACACTTGTTCTTACTATCTTCATGCAAGTAAGAAGATGTGTTACATGGGACATCGAAGATTTCTTCCTTTCAAACATAAGTTTCGAGACGAAAAAACAAACTTTGATAACAAACAAGAATATCATCGTCCTCCACGGCCATTGACTGGTTATCAAGTTGAAGAGAAGGTAGCTAATATCAAGATGAAAGTTGGTAAAGACAAACTAGAAATCGGTCGAAAACGAAAAAAGAAAACCGATGAAGACGAAGTTGAGAATGTTCCTGCATGGTATAGGAGGTCCATCCTCTTTGATTTGCCATATTGGAAAGCAAATTTGGTCCGACATAATATTGATGTTATGCATACAGAGAAGAATGTCACTGAGCATCTCATTAGCACAATTATGAGTCACAAAGACAAACCAAAAGACGGCATCAATGCATGTAAGGATTTGAAAAACATGGGTATAAAACAAAAATTGTGGGTGAGTGAAGATCTTGAAAGAAATAAAGTAATCATACCAGATGCAACTTTCACCTTGAGCAAAGACGAAAGGCTACGATTTTGCACCATTTTGAAAAGCCTAAAAGTGCCTAGCAAATTCTCTTCCAACTTCAATAACAATGTGAACATCAATCCTCCTGAACTAACAAATATGAAGTCTCATGATTACCACGTCATAATGCAGCAATTACTTCCGGTATTGCTTCAGCATTCTTATCCACAACATAAGGATCTACGTAATGTTGTACATCGTATAAGTCTATTTTTTAACATTTTATGCTCAAAGGTGATCAACAGAGAACATCTTTTAAAAGCAAAGACTAGTTTGGTAGAAGCAATTTGCATGTTTGAAAAATATTTTCCACCTGCATTTTTTGACATCAGCATCCAACTTATGGTTCATTTAGCCGATGAAGCATTGATATGCGGTCCTGTTAGATATAGGTGGATGTATCCTTTTGAACGGTAATTTACTAATCTTAGTTTTGTTCATCATCATTCGATTTAAATAGGTACTAGTTATTTGTAATCGATTTATATTCATAGGTTGATGAAAACATATAAAGGATACGTCCGCAACAAAAGATATATTGAAGGATGTATTTGAAATGACCCTATTTATTTTACCTAATTTTTACTAGGATTTTTTTTTACATTAATAAATTTTCTAGAGTTATTTAGCCTTTCTATTAAATTATCCAGGATCCTAATTTTTCTACTAATATATTTATATCAGTTCATTAATAAATCTATTCACACACATATGAAGATGTATGTGACCCTCTTGCTTGGATCAGAGTGTTGGTAAGCAAGAGTGCATCCTGATTGAATTTGAGTTTCTAATCAACCAGTACATAGCGCATTTTCCTTGGTTTTGATATTTGAGTCATGGGAGTGAATCCCATAATCATATATAATTTATACCTAGTAATTTTGATCATTCTTATGGTGATTGTCTGTTAGTTTGACTTAGCAAAGTGATCTCAGATTATATAGCAAGTCATCATAGTTTTAATCTAATTGTTTGATATTTGATCAAAAGCCAGAAAGAAAAATGATATACACATTTATCATTTTCAACATGAGTGATTTTATCACAAATTCCTTTACTTATAACCAAGCCAGTTGAGTGATTCATTCACAATTTATATAGTTGTGTTTCTCTGAATCAAATCCATTCCCTAATCCCTGAGTTACCTCAGCTTGCATCCTAATTTAAAGGTTGCTTTACTGGATTTAGAAAATCCAGATTTTATGGTCATTTAACAAAAGTAGTATTTAAGTAATATGTGTGCATATCAGATGTATTATGCTCTCTGGACTAAGAAAGCTACTCAAAATAAAAGTGAATTGCTCAAGTATTTGAAAATGTCTTTGTACATGCATTTGCAAAGAAAGCTTCAGATTTTACAAAGTGCATTTTCTTCCTTTAAACCCAAAAACTCTGGTCATCTTGATCAACCCAGACCTCACTCCTTTTGAAGTGGGTTAACCTTATGACTAGGTCATCAAAACATTAGTGCCTGGCTATTGCAATGTAAATTCAGATACAAGATACTTGAAAAATCCCTTAAAACATGTACACATCTTTATACAGTGCACAAATATATATATATATATATATATTGTTTCTTTTATCAAAACACTTCTGTATATAGTCACAAAATTCTTGAAATATTACTTCTAGCTAAACTCAGATTTTTAACCTCAAAACTTAAAGCTTTTATGTGACTCAAGATTGACTAATACACAATATATATATATATATATATATATATGTATCCATTTCTCAAATATATGCATATATCATCTACAGATTTCTACCATAATACTCAAAGATATTTTCTTGCATAAGATTCAACTAAGTCTTTGGTTTTTCCCAACCTTAATACATTACCAGATTCAATTGAAACAACTAAATAAAATCCAAACATTAAAGATCATTACATAACAACAAAAGCAGAATTATAAAAATTCCAAGATTACATGCAAATAGTTCATTCTAAGCTCTTATTTAATTCTAATTTAGCATGCTTATCCAATCATTCTCATTAGCCATAGCAGCTTCCTATTTAGAACCAGCATTCCCTGAAAGAGCATTAGAGGCTGCCCCATTTTAAATGAGACACCCCAGATGCCATAAGCAAACAAGGGTTAGATACAAGATCTGGTATGAGCAATATCAAAAATTCCATGATATTAAGTAGATAAGCGAGACATAAGCATTTTGTATAGGTTGGCATAACTTCTTTAATCAATTTGCCTGACTTGTTTCTGATATATTGTGCATATATGATCAGTATTAAACCTAATTATGTACACACTTTCAACTATGCAAACATACATGTCAAACAGAGATACTCAGGAACTATCATAGCTCCAATCCAACCAACCTAAGAATAACTCAAGTTCTTACTTCATCAATTTAGGGTTGCATTTACCAAATTAATTCCTAGCCTCATCTGCCATAAAGGAATCATGGGGACACATTGCAATAAAATAATTCACAATATTGCACAAAGATCTCAGGGCTTAAACAAACCATGTGCCAACTTGCATACTTTAAATATAACAAGCATTCCAGCAATCTTCTTGGCTCACAATCCTTAATTTATTTACAAAGTGTTCATGTTTGATCCTATCATGAGATAGCTAGGTGATTAAATCACAGTGTACATGAAACATTACATAAAACTTGCAAGCATACTTCAAAGGCAAGCTAATATTCATATCCATGAGAAATCATACTTCTCAAATATTCTGGCTCAAAGAAAATACAAGAATATTTGCAACTGTGAATAGGGCCTAGGCATGTGGGTTATTATTGTTTCATAAGCAACCATGTTTGAACTAAATTCAAGATCTAGCTTAAACAAGATTTCTGGCTCATGGGTTTTCTATTTGATCAAGGGTTCAGCACTTTTGGATATTTCCATTGCACCCTTGAATCTTTCATTTGAGCCTCAGCACTTACACAAGTGTAATGCAACTCATATACCGTTTGATTTCTATATTTTTCATGCCATATCTAAACCCGTTACAAGTATTCTCTATTTACTTTCATGATTTCATACTTTAACATTTCTGGGTGTAACCAAATAGAGCAAATACTCAACCATCAAAGCAATCAAAAGCATTCATAAACACCCATTAAAGCATCCATTAAAACCATAGTAATAAGATCAGAAATATGTAGGAAAATAACATAAACTTGGCTGCCTCATAACAGGACTTAATGCCATGGGATTTAGTGAGATTACTCACAGAAAAATGCTCCTCTTGCTTAATCCAGAAAAGAAACCCTTTGAAACTTTGCCTTTCTTCTTACAAATATTTTTCTTCTTTGTTTTCTTAAATGTCTCGGGTGAAAAATGGTTTTTTTCTGGTTTAAACTTGGATTTATAAGAGAGGTTTTCTAGGGTTTTACAAATGTAAAATCTCACTCTTACCCTGGCCAGTGCTCATGCATTTTGCATTTCTCATTTGCTTATTCTCACCCTTAGTACCCCGGCCATGTAATGCTTATTCCCCTTTTTCTTTTCCAGAATATCTATTTTGTTCTCTTTCTAAATCATGACAATTGTGTGACATTGTCACTTGTTTATTTTCTAAAAATACTCCTTTCTATTTTCTGCCTAAAGCAATTGTTTTGCTTGCAATATGTCTTTTGCTATTTTAATGTTATGCTTTCCCTTGCTTATTTCTTTTTAATACTTTCAGTACTTATAGAAATGTACATATGCATACATATCTTATCTAGGCTTACTTAACTCCTCCTTAGTTTCAGAAAGACATACACATATATGTGCATACATGTTTCAAATCCTTATCTAATTTATCCTGGGTTTAAATTAAGTAAAATCTGTTTACTGGTTCAAACAAAACTTGCTTTGTCTTATTTTCTAAAATAATCCATATAAATCCAGAAATCAAATATCCATGTCTGGTTTGATAATTTTCATTACAAAATCATGTTTGTAAGGCTTTTCCAGTTCTTGTTTTAATTTCAGGAAATTTGGAGTTCTTCCTTGTGCCATATCAGTGTGCACGTGCACACATGCACACACTTGCACACAATTAATTCCATACATTCCTATACAAATAAATTCATATATTTTCAAAATTCAACCAAAATAAGGTTTCATGAATTTCTGGGGCATTACAATCACCCCACCTTTTTACGAATTGTGTCCTCACAATTTTCTCATTTTTACTTTAAACATTTCCAGATTTTTATAAAATCTATCAAACATTGCACAAGCAAACAATTCAGTCAAAACAACCATACATATTAAACTTTTTAGGAAATTAGAATTTACCTTCCACTACAAAAAGCTTAGGGTAATCCATCTTTATCTTGTCCTCTAATTCCCATGTACAATCATTAGGGTCTAGGCTCCATTGAACCTTCACCAATTTCAGAGTTTTGCTCCTCAACTTCTTTTCCTCTTTAGCTAAAATCCCCACTGGTTCTTTCTCATAGACCAAGTCAGGATTTATTTGAACTTGAGTGGGTTTCTCCAGAATCTCCTCTTTATCATGCACCCATCTCCTAAGTTGTGATACATGAAATACATTGTGCATTGCACTCATCTCTTCTGGTAGCTCCAACTTGTATGCTAATGAACCTACTCTTTCCAAAATCTTGTAAGGTCCAACATATCTTGGGGTAAGTTTTCCCTGCTTGCCAAACCTCAACACCTTCTTCATAGGTGAAACTTTGATGAAAACATAATCACCAACTTCATATTCTACCTGCTTCCTCCTTACATCTACAAACTTCTTTTGCCTATCTTGAGCTGCTGCCATTCTCCTCCTCACAAGCTCAATTTTCTCTGTAGTCTCTTTAACATACTCAGGCCCTAAGACAGCCCTTTCTCCTGCTTCAACCCAACATATTGGTGAAAAGCATGGTTTGCCATACAAGGCTTCAAATGGTGCCATGCCTATGGTGCTTTGATAACTATTGTTATATGTAAATTCAGCCAAGTGGAGGTGATCTTCCCAATTACCTCCAAAGTCCAATGCACATGCCCTCAACAAATCCTCCAAAACTTTGTTTATTACTTCAGTTTGACCATCTGATTGGGGGTGGTATGCAATACTCAAGCATAACTCACTCCCCATGGCTTCTTGAAAGCTCTTCCAAAATCTGGATGTAAAGATTGTGTCCCTATCACTCACTATAGTTTTAGGAATTCCATGCAACCTTACTACTTCTTTTATGAATATTTGAGCTAGTTTAGGTGCATTTCTTTCTGCCTTCACTGGTATAAAGTGTGCCACTTTAGTCAATCTATCAACTACTACCCAAATGCTTGTATTTCCTCTCTTTGATCTAGGCAGACCATCTATGAAATCCATAGATATATCTTCCCACTTCCACTGTGGTATGCTTAGAGGTTGCAATAGGACTGAGGGTCTTTGGGTTTCTGCCTTGACTTGTTGGCAAGTCATACACTTTGCACACATGTTTGGCCACATCTGATTTCTACCCTCTCCACCAATAATCCCTTTTTAGGTTTTGGTACATTTTGGTGCTGCCTGGATGTATGGAATATTTACTCCTATGGTATTCATTAAGTATCTCTTCCTTCAACCCTATATCTTCTGGAACACATATCCTACCTTTATTCCTTAAGTAACCATTCTTATCAGTGTGGTGGTTTTCTACTTCTTCTCCTTTTTCTATTAGAGTTTTCTTTTCTAATAAATCTGGATCTTCCTCTTGCATTTTCTCCACTTTCAAAATTAAATCTGATTGCAAAGTTATCAAACTTAATTTTCCTTTACTCCCTTCTTCAATCATCTCCATGTTCACCTCATTGTTTTCCTCAATTTCTAAATCAGTAAGTAGAGATAAATTTCTAAACTTTTCTATCATTAACATGGCTACTTTTGCATGCTGCCTGCTCAAAGCATCTGCAACCTTATTAGCTTTTCCTGGAGTATAAAGTATGTCTAAATCATATGCTGCTAGAAACTCAACCCATCTATGCTGCCTCATATTCAAATCTTTTTCTGAAAAGAGATATTTCAATGCTTTATGGTTAGTGTATAAAATAAACTTAGCACCTAGAAGATAATGTCTCCAGAGCTTTAGTGCATATACCACTGCTGCCAACTCAAGATCATGGGTTGCATACCTTGATTCATGTGGTTTCAATTGTCTTGATGCATAGGCTATAACTTGATCTTGCTGCATCAATACAGCCCCTAGCCCAGAGCCACTTGCATCAGTGTAAACAATTAAACCCTCATTTCCCTCTGGTACTCTCAACACTGGTGCATTGACTAAGGCCTCTTTGATTTTACTAAAGGCTTGCTCACATTTCTCAGTCCATATAAAGGTTTGGTTCTTCCTAGTTAGGTTAGTAAGGGGTGATGACATCTTAGAAAAATCTTTTATAAATCTTATATAATACCCTGCCATCCCCATAAATGACCTAACTTCTCCTACTGTGCTTGGTCTTTTCCATGCTTGGATAGCCACAATTTTATTGGGGTTCACTGAAATGCCTTTGGCAGATATAACATGCCCAAGGAAATGCACTTCTTCTTTCCAAAATGCACACTTAGAAAACTTTGCTTTTAAATCCTTTTCTCTTAATCTAGACAAAACAAGGTGTAAGTGATTTTCATGTTCCTCTACTGTTTTAGAATAAGTCAAAATATCATCAATAAAAATCAATACAAACTTGTCTAAATAATCCCTGAATATCTTATTCATCAAGTCTACAAAGTATGATGGGGCATTTGTCAACCCAAATGGCATGACCAGAAACTCATATAAACCATACCTAGTGTTAAAGGCTGTATACTTAACACTTGAGTCCTCAACCTTCATCTGATGGAATCCAGATGCCAAGTCTAACCTAGAAAATATTTTTGCTTCACTAAGTTGATCGAAAAGATCATCAATTCTAGGTAAGGGGTACTTGTTTTTGATTGTAACCTTGTTTAGCTCTCTGTAGTCTATACACATCCTTAAAGTACCATCATGTTTTCTTACAAACACTACTGAAGCACCCCAACATGAATTACTTGGTCTTATAAACCCTTTGCTTTCTAATTCTTCTAGCTATTTCTTTAGCTCTTTCAACTCACTTGGCCCCATCCTAGTGGGTTTCTTAATGATTGGACTTGCTCCTGGTATGAGACTAATCTGAAATTCCACTGGTCTATGGTGTGGAACACCATTAACCTCTCCAAATACATCCAAGTATTTGTTAATTATGGGGATTTCTTCAATAGAAGGCTCATTGGAATCCTTCTCTAAGTCAATCAAATGATATAATTTCCTTTCTTTGGCCACTTCACACAAAATTGTGATTCTTTGGCCTCTAGAATTTTGTAATGATATGGTGGATGAGTCTAAATTAATTATGGCTTTGTATTGCCTTAACCAGTCTACACCCAATATAACACCTATATTTGGGTAATTTAAAACATATAAATTGGAAATAAAAACATTTCCTCTTATGTTTAATTCCACATCCACACAAATCATGTTTAAAACACTAGAACTTCCCAATGGGCTTTGCACTAACAAAGGGGTTTCAACCAGTATGCAATTTAATTTAAGCAATGTAACTAATTCATGGGAAATCAGAGAATGTGTTGCCCCTGTATCATACACTACTAATATGGGTAGGGTACAAATAAATAAGATACCTTCCACTTGACCATGGTTTTCTGCAATAGCTTCTACTGTGGATTTGCTTTTGCTCTCCAAACTTGCTAGCTTCCCTTGCTGTTTATACTCAGGGCAATTTCTCTTGATATGTCCCTCCTTACCACATAGGTAGCACTTGAAAGCTCCTCCCTTCAATTCTGGACACCTTGGTTTGATATGTCCTTCTTTTCCACAATGATGACACACTATTTTCCTCTTTGTATCAGTGGTCTTAGTATCATTGGTTTTCTTGCTTTCTGTCTCCTCCTTTTTGTCATAGGGGTCATATCTTCCCTTATTCTTCTTATTATTGTTGTTCTTAAAACTCCTATACTTCTCCCTCTCCTTGTCATGTTGCTCAAACTTTAAGGCCAGATCAATGACTTGATCAAAGGTTTTATCTGTATATGGCAACATAGCCCTACTAAGCCCTGGGTTTAAACCCTTAACATACCTATCATTCTTTGATGCCTCATCAGCCACAAGCATAGCTCCATACTTAGACAAGCCCTCAAACCTTTGAGTATACTCAGTCACATTAAAGGTTCCCTGCCTAAGTCTGATGAATTCTTCAAGCAATAGAGTTTTGGCTGATGCTGGAACAAATCTAGCTTCCAACACCTCCTTGAATTGATTCCAAGTGATTTCATTCTCAATCCTCCTAGCTATGACTACCTCCCACCAGCTTAAAGCCACACCTTTCAGTTGTCTTGAAGCCACTTGCCTCTTCCTTTGATCATCCAGTTGCATATCATTGAAAATCCTATCCAATGTTCTCAGCCATGCCTGGATTTCCATCACATTTTCGGTCCCTTCAAAGTTCTTGCCTCCCAAGTTTGTATAAGTCTTTAATAATTTTGAGAGTTCCTCATGTGGGTTCTCAAGTCTCTGTCCTACTCCATCCCTTAAAGCCCTCATAAAGTCTTGCATATCAAGCATTTGTGGTGCACTTGATCCTGCATTGTGATGAGATCCTCTTCCTACCATGATTGGATAACTAGGGTATGGGTAGATAGGGTTAGTTTATCATGAGTATTTTTCTTTTGCTATAACTTTCTATCTGAATTATTATTTTACTCAAACAAAAAAATAGTACATACATATGGTTATAGTACTTCAATTAATCAATACAATCATTCTTAGCTATGTATAGTTTTAACATAGCTCTGATACCAAATGAAATGACCCTATTTATTTTACCTAATTTTTACTAGGATTTTTTTTACATTAATAAATTTCCTAGAGTCATTTAGCCTTTCTATTAAATTATCCAGGATCCTAATTTTTCTACTAATATATTTATATCAGTTCATTAATAAATCTATTCACACACATATGAAGATGTATGCGACCCTCTTGCTTGGATCAGAGTGTTGGTAAGCAAGAGTGCATCCTGATTGAATTTGAGGTTCTAATCAACCAGTACATAGCTCATTTTCCTTGGTTTTGATATTTGAGTCATGGGAGTGAATCCCATAATCATATATAATTTATACCTAGTAATTTTGATCATTCTTATGGTGATTGTCTGTTAGTTTGACTTAGCAAAGTGATCTCAGATTATATAGCAAGTCATCATAGTTTTAATCTAATTGTTTGATATTTGATCAAAAGCCAGAAAGAAAAATGATATACACATTTATCATTTTCAACATGAGTGATTTTATCACAAATTCCTTTACTTATAACCAAGCCAGTTGAGTGATTCATTCACAATTTATATAGTTGTGTTTCTCTGAATCAAATCCATTCCCTAATCCCTGAGTTACCTCATCTTGCATCCTAATTTAAAGGTTGCTTTACTGGATGTAGAAAATCCAGATTTTATGGTCATTTAACAAAAGTAGTATTTAAGTAATATGTGTGCATATCAGATGTATTGTGCTCTCTGGACTAAGAAAGCTACTCAAAATAAAAGTGAATTGCTCAAGTATTTGAAAATGTCTTTGTACATGCATTTGCAAAGAAAGCTTTAGATTTTACAAAGTGCATTTTCTTCCTTTAAACCCAAAAACTCTGGTCATCTTGATCAACCCAGACCTCACTCCTTTTGAAGTGGGTTAAACTTATGACTAGGTCATCAAAACATTAGTGCCTGGCTATTGCAATGTAAATTCAGATACAATATACTTGAAAAATCCCTTAAAACATGTACACATCTTTATACAGTGCACAAATATATATATATATATATTGTTTCTTTTATCAAAACACTTCTGTATATAGTCACAAAATTCTTGAAATATTACTTCTAGCTAAACTCAGATTTTTAACCTCAAAACTTAAAGCTTTTAAGTGACTCAAGATTGACTAATACACAATATATATATGTATATATGTATCCATTTCTCAAATATAGGCATATATCATCTACAGATTTCTACCATAATACTCAAAGATATTTTCTTGCATAAGATTCAACTAAGTCTTTGGTTTTTCCCAACCTTAATACATTACCAGATTCAATTGAAACAACCAAATAAAATCCAAACATTCAAGATCATTACATAACAACAAAAGCAGAATTATAAAACTTCCAAGATTACATGCAAATAGTTCATTCTAAGCTCTTATTTAATTCTAATTTAGCATGCTTATCCAATCATTCTCATTAGCCATAGCAGCTTCCTATTTAGAACCAGCATTCCCTGAAAGAGCATTAGAGGCTGCCCCATTTTAAATGAGACACCCCAGATGCCATAATAAAACAAGGGTCAGATACAAGATCTGGTATGAGCAATATCAAAAATTCCATGATATTAAGTAGATAAGCGAGACATAAGCATTTTGTATAGGTTGGCATAACTTCTTTAATCAATTTGCCTGACTTGTTTCTGATATATTGTGCATATATGATCGGTATTAAAACTAATTATGTACACACTTTCAACTATGCAAACATACATGTTGTGGTGACCCTCACTCTATAACACATAGATTTTTTTTAAACTTTCAAGAGGAATTCACCACTAAACCCCAATTCTTTTATATTTGAATATTTATATAATTTCCAAATATTTTTCCCAAGACCCTGGTTTTACCAATATAATCATATCAGTGTACAAACAAATTAAGTCAATTGTATATTTGACGATATACAATTGTTTCTTTATTTTTTTTTATCAGAGGGAATTTAAATCAAATAGAAATCAAAATACCATACAAGCTATTGACATAGTCACTTGTCTCTTTTCTAAGTCTTGTTCTACTACCAGAGGTATACTTTGGCAAATTATAACACTTATATATATTTATCTGCCTAGATAATTCTATTATCAATAAAATAGCATTTACTTAATCTCATGATAGTTATCAAAGTCAATAATAATTAATAACAATAAGTCGGATCGACAAAAATCGATAAATCTTGGAAATTTACTCGAAAATAGGCAAACTAGGCAAAATCAGCAGTTCAGACGTCTAAATTTTTATGACAGACGTCTCAGAGGTTTAAAATTGAAACAGAGAGTAAAAAACATTTTGAACTAAATTCAGACATCTCAATTTTTTTGTAACAGACGTCTAAATTAGATCTCAGACGTCTAAATTTTTATGACAGACGTCTAAATTTGATCTCATACGTCTAAATTTTTATGACAGATGGCTCAGAGATCTAAAATTGAAACAGAGAGTAAAAAACATTTTGAACTAAATTCAGACATCTCAAATTTTTGTAACAGACGTCTAAATTTGATCTCAGACGTCTAAATTTTTATGACAGACGTCTCAAAGGTTTAAAAATTGAAATTTAAATACTCAATTACATACAAACTTCCAGAATTCATGCACATGCCAGTATCATTTACCTGCCATGCACAAATTCATTTCACTTGAATATTCTACTAAAATCTTAAGAGTTCATTTCAAAAAAAATCAATCCCCTTAGCTGTTTAATTTCCATAAGGCAAAATATAGGCAATAAAAATCAGTGATCAAATATATATATGCACATATCATATGTATATGATATGTCTATCTCCTTATTTTCTCCAAACCAGACATTCATAAAATAAATTAGTAGTTAACCAAACATCATCAATGATCACTCACAACAGGTTTTGCTTAAGTACATATTTTCAACCCCAAATACTTAGAAAGTTTCCTACAAGTAACTTCAATTACAGAAAATAGAATTTGTCTAGTAATTTCATTACAATGCAACTGCAAATTTTAAAACAAGTCTCTCTTATTTATACTAGCAGCCAATGCCTTCTTTACTCATCAAGCCAACTTCAATTTCCTGCAAGCAAATCATTTAGCTTCCCCAAAGAATTTTTGAGACACCCAGATGATTGCAAGGGCAACCAAAAGGGTCAGTTTACACTGGTATGAGCATTTATCAATTTTGTATACATATTCATAATTTTAGTAATCTTGCAATGCCTTCTTAGTTTAACAGGTTTTATACTTAACATGTTTTGGTTCATACAAAGAGATACAAAATCACTTTCAACAAATTAAACAATACACAGCAAACAGTTAAAATAATCATGTGTACAATTCTTAAATCATCCTCACCAAATCTTAGATAAGTAAATTCAGGTTTTATACTCCAGATTTCACCCAGCAATTAATCAATGAACAATGTTTATCTTGATTAAATCTAACACCATATCTGAATATTTATAACCCAGATTTTTAAACCCCTGTCCCCATTTATTTTATGGTCTTTAACTCCTTGTCAAATGAACACTATGTATGCATTGTGAAGGAAACTCCCAAGTTACTTAATTTATTCCAACACACAAAGGCCTCAGGGTGCAGTTGCACCATGCATATACTTGCTCCCACCTGAAGTAAGCAGATCATTGACTAACTCCCAAGTGACCAATTTAGTTTTTCTTTCATTCATATTTCAGAAAGATATAACTACTTGTATATTTTCTGGTTCAACCCCATGTTCCCCTATTTAATCTATATCCATGTTTAATGATGATAAGATAGAACAAGAATGCTCAAAACATGTTAACTCTAAAAGCCCACTTACAGATTAATGCTCCAATCAAAAATGCACAAACAAACATCCATATCACCCATAACAAATCATTTCAGAGATTTAAATGACTCATAATATTTTAGGCTGCCTGTAATAGGACTTAATGCCATTGCATACAAAGGATAAATACTCACTTAAGGTTTTTCCTTTTACTGCCTTAGTCCTTTGAACAGCAAATCCCCCAAAGCCTCAAGCTGGTGTTTCTCCTAGTTTATTCTTTTATTTTTGTTTTGATCCCGAGAGAATGATGGATTTGGCTATGTGCAGTTATTTATAAATCCATTCTGGGTTTAAGAAAATGGGTAATTCCCCTGATACCCCTAGGTGTTCATGTACATATCACATTCCTGTGTGGTCCTAAGTTGGAAATGCACACATTAGGTTGATTTAATTAGTTATTTCAGGGATCATGCATTTTTAACACTGCATGCTATTTTCATGTCTCCATTTTATTCATGCCATATGCATGTGATCCTTTATTCATTTCTTTTTATAAGTTTAAGGAATCTGAAAATCTCCTTTGTATTTTCTACCTATCTATTATCTCCATTCAATCATGCATACTATTATACTTTATTATGTAATGTAAAAATCATTCACCCATATTATTTTCTTGAAATAAATATAAGATATGGAAATTTTTATTTGATTCTGTATGTATATATATATATATATATATTTCTGCCTCTTTGTCAAATCAGTAACTCCTTCTATATTTAAATAAGAATCACATATATTATGCTAATTATTTTTAGCACAATTATAAGACAAGTAAACCTTTTTATTAAACTTCATCTTATTCTATCTTTAAATAAAATAGAAAACACTCCATATATCTATTAATGTATGTATTTATATAATTCTTTGGACATAGAGCTATATTTATTTTGAGCTCCAATTTTTCTTTTAATCACCTTAATCCCTTGCATTTTATCAAACAGAAGCTCCCATGCAATTTTTATTTTATTTTATTTTAGGGTCATTACATACCCTCCCCCTTAAAGGAATTATGTCCCCATAATTTTTCTCCAATTAAAAAAACTAATCTATAGCCTGTTTTAACTCCATAACCCCATACCCATATTTTTATGAAAACAAACAATATATAAATATATTTAGAAAAATCATCTTAGGCTGCTTAAACATACCTCTCCATCAGTAAACAAATTGGGGTATTTAGCCCTCATTTTATCTTCAACCTCCCATGTACAATCATTAGTGTCCAAGCTCCATTGGATCTTCACCAGTTTGATCACCTTGTTCCTCAACTTTTTCTCTTCCTTGGCAACTATCCCTACTGGTTCATTTGTATAAACCAAGTTCTTCTGGACTTGAACTTGAGTAGGTGACTCCAGAATTGCTCCTTCATCATGCACCCATTTTCTCAATTGAGAAACATGAAATACAGGATGCACACCACTCAACTCCTCAAGTAACTTAAGTCTGTAGGCCATAGCACCAATTCTCTGCATAATTTCATATGGTCCTACAAATCTTGGTGATAGCTTACCAGATTTTCCAAACCTGAACACTTTCTTCATTGGTGATACCTTCAGAAAAACATGCTCTCCTACTTCAAACTCCATTGGCTTTCTCTTTCTATCTGCATAAGACTTTTGTCTTGATTGTGCTACCTTTATTCTGTGTCTAACCAATTCAATCATGTTGGTGGTTTCTTTAACATGATCTGGCCCCAATATTACACCCTCTCTTGCTTCCAACCAACAGGCAGGAGACATGCAGGGTCTCCCATACAAGGCTTCAAAGGGAGCCATTCCTATGGTTGATTGATAGCTATTGTTGTAAGTGAATTCTGCCAAGTGAATATGATCCTCCCAGTTACCCCCAAAATCAAGCACACATGCTCTAAGTAAATCTTCCAATATTTTATTCACTATCTCTGTTTGCCCATCACTTTGAGGATGGTAGGCAGTGCTTAAACAAAGTTGTGTTCCCATTGCTTCTTGGAAGCTTTCCCAAAATCTTAAGGTGAACAAAGTGTCTCTATCACTTACAATGGTCTTGGGTATACCATGTAGCCTCACCACTTCCTTAATAAATAATTGTGCAAGCTTAGATGCATTTCTATCTGACCTGACAGGGACAAAGTGAGCTGATTTGGTTAGTCTATCAACAATTACCCATATACTATCATTGCCTTTCTTAGTTCTAGGCAAACCATCCACAAAATCCATGGAAATACTTTCCCATTTCCACTGAGGTACCTCCAAAGGTTGCAACATGCCAGAAGGCTTTTGGTAGTCTGCTTTAATTTGTTGACATGTGGAACACTTTGCCACATATCTTGCCACTGCTTGCTTCATTCCTGGCCACCAGTAGCTTCTTTTTAAATCATGATACATTTTAGTACCACCAGGGTGTATGGTGTACCTGGTCTTGTGATGCTCATTCATGATTTCTTCCTTCAACTCTGCAATGTTTGGTACACAAAGCTTATCATTTTTCCTCAAATAACCTTGGGAATCTATTATAAAATTCTCTGACTCAATGCTATTTAATAACATTTCTTTCTTCTCCTTTAGACTTTGATCTTGATCTTGCATGCTACCAACTTTCTCCACCAGATTAGACTTCACTGTGATTATTCATAGTGTACCATACTCCACCATATCACCATGTTCTTTAAAATTCACTGCATCCTTGCTGTATATATCTGCCTCCCCAAGCACTGCAAGGTTTTTAAACTCATCAATCATTAAACTGGCTAATCTAACATGATTTCTGCTCAAAGCATCTGCCACTCTATTAGCTTTTCCAGGAGTGTACAAAATATCTAAATCATATGCAGCTAGAAACTCCAACCACCTTGCTTGCCTCATATTTAAATCTTTTTGAGAAAATAAATATTTCAATGCTTGATGATCTGTGAATAATTCAAATTTTGCCCCAAGCAAATAATGCCTCCATAGTTTTAGTGCAAACACTATTGCAGCTAATTCTAGGTCATGAGTTGCATATTTGGTTTCATTGGGTTTAAGCTGTCTTGATGCATATGCCACTACCTTGCCATGTTGCATGAGTACTACACCTAACCCAGACCCACTAGCATCAGTGTATACAACCATTCCTTCATTTGCTTCTGGGATTTGTAGGACAGGAGCTTCCACCAATTCTTGCTTTAATTTCTCAAAAGCTTGTTCACATTGCTCAGTCCACACATATGGTTGGTTCTTCTTGGTTAGTTTGGTCATTGGTGCGGCTATTCTTGAAAAATCCTTGATGAACCTCCTATAATACCCTGCCAAACCTAAGAATGACCTCACCTCTGTCACTGTTTTGGGTCTACTCCATGATTGAACTGCAATGACCTTGCTTGGATCTACACTCACTCCCTGCTGTGACACTATGTGTCCTAAGAATTTTACTTCATGTTTCCAAAATGTACACTTTGAATACTTGGCTTTTAATTCATGTTCTCTAAGTCTGGATAATACTAAATGTAGGTGCATGGCATGATCATTTTCTGTCTTTGAATAAATTAATATGTCATCTATAAATACCAAGACAAACTTATCCAAAAAGTCTCTAAAAATTCTATTCATCAAGTCTACAAAATAGGAGGGAGCATTGGTCAAACCAAATGGCATTACTAGAAATTCATAAAGGCCATACCTTGTATTGAAGGCTGTGTACTCAATGCTTTCCTCTGCAACTTTCATTTGGTGAAATCCAGAGGCTAAGTCTAGCCTTGAAAATATTTTAGCTCCATGCAATTGATCAAATAGATCATCTATTCTAGGCAGTGGGTACTTATTTTTAATAGTTACCTTGTTTAAATCCCTGTAATCCACACACATCCTCATTGTTCCATCATGCTTCTTAACAAAAAGCACTGGGGAACCCCAACTGGAACTACTTGATCTTATGAATCCTTTCTCTTCTAATTCTTCTAGTTGATGTTTTAATTCTACCAACTCTTTTGGACCCATTCTATAAGGCTTCTTAATGATTGGATTTGTTCCTGGGATTAATTTTATTCTAAATTCAACTGGTCTGTTTTGAGGAATTCCCTTCACTTCTCCAAACACATCTATATATCCATTGACTACCAGGATTTCCTCTATTTTTAATTCCTTTTGAACTTCATGAATACTCCAGATTTTATTAAAACATGTATTCTTTGCTATTTCACTTAAGATGGTAATTCTTTTGCCTTCATTTGTTTCCAAAGAAATAGTAAGGTTTTCTAAATTTAAAATTGCTTTATTTCTCATTAACCAATCTACCCCCAAAATAATCCCAATACCAGGATAATTTAAGGTATATAGATCTGAATTAAATTCATAACCCCCTATAATTAATTTCAGACCCGTACACTTCATCCCCAACATACAATGACTCCCTATGGGACTGTGTACAACCAAGGGCTGATCAATAGAAACACATGTAAGTGTTAACTTCTTTACAATTTCCAAAGATATTAGTGAATGTGAGGCACCAGTGTCATATATTACTGATATTGGTTGGGTATGAATAAAAATTATACCTTCAAGTTGCCCAACATTCCCAGTGTTACCTGCTGCCAAAGCTCCTACCCTTGCTGTTCCTCTATTGGTTTCTGGGCAATCCTTCTTGAGATGACCCATCTTTCCACAATTATAGCAGCCTTCTCTGGGTATCTTGGGGTTAGGGCATTGGTTACTATAATGTCCAGCTTTTCCACAATTAAAACAATGAGTGAATTTCTTATTTTCAGGTGCTATTGCTCCTTCCCCTTTCTTAACTCCTTTACTTGCATTTCTCTTGTCATAAGGTTGCACCTTGTTCTGACCACCCTTCTTCTTATTGAGCTTCATATTCCTGAATTTCTCCCTTGCAGTGTCATGTTGCTCAAATGAGAGTGTTAGATCAATTACCTGATCAAAGGTTTTGTCCTTGTATGGCAACATTGCCCTTGACAGACTAGGGTTCAAGCCTTGAATGTACCTTGCATTCTTTGCTTCTGCATTTCCTATTAACACCATTACATATTTGGATAATGCTTCAAACTTCTGAGTGTATTCATTCACACTCATGCTTCCTTGCCTTAATCTAATAAAGTCTTCTAGCAGTGTGGCCTTGGCAGATGCTGGGACAAATCTGGCCTCAAGCATGTCCTTGAAATTATTCCAAGTGATAGTATCCTCTTGTCTTCCTGCTGTCACAACTTCCCACCAATCCAGTGCAACCCCCTTCAATTTCCTTGAAGCTATCTGTCTCTTCCTTTGGTCATTGATTTGCATATCTGTGAAGACCCTCTCCATAGTTCTTATCCAAGTTTGAACACCTATAGCTCCTTCAGTACCTTCAAAATCCTTTCCCCCCAAAGTGGTACATGTCTTAAGCAGTTTGGAGAGTTCCTCATGAGGATTGTCTTGCCTTGGTGCCATTCCATCCCTTAAAGCTCTCACAAAATCCTCCATGCTCATCACAGGTGGCTCGCGTGATGATCCTGCACCTGTGTGATGCCTTGGTCCTACCATAATTGCTATAAATATGATTTTTATGTTAGTTTATTTACCCCTATCATTTTTGGTGTCTTTACTTGGTTCATTTTTTATTTCTGTGCACACTGTGCATGTATCACATGTACATACATATTTTTTTTTATTCAGTCATAAAACAAAAGCATTCAACATCAATAATTCAAACAATGCATTCAAACATCCATATGCATACAATAATATTTACTATGTTGTTCAAAACATAGCTCTGATACCAACTGTGGTGACCCTCACTCTATAACACATAGATTTATTTTTTAAACTTTCAAGAGTAATTCACCACTAAACCCCAATTCTTTTATATTTGAATATTTATATAATTTCCAAATATTTTTCCCAAGACCCTGGTTTTACCAATATAATCATATCAGTGTACAAACAAATTAAGTCAATTGTATATTTGATGATATACAATTGTTTCTTTATTATTATTTTTTTATCAGAGGGAATTTAAATCAAATAGAAATCAAAATACCATACAAGCTATTGACATAGTCACTTGTCTCTTTTCTAAGTCTTGTTCTACTACCAGAGGTATACTTTGGCAAATTATAACACTTATATATATTTATCTGCCTAGATAATTCTATTATCAATAAAATAGCATTTACTTAATCTCATGATAGTTATCAAAGTCAATAATAATTAATAACAATAAGTCGGATCGACAAAAATCGATAAATCTTGGAAATTTACTCAAAAATAGGCAAACTAGGCAAAATCAGCAGTTCAGACGTCTAAATTTTTATGACAGACGTCTCAGAGGTTTAAAATTGAAACAGAGAGTAAAAAACATTTTGAACTAAATTCAGACATCTCAATTTTTTTGTAACAGACGTCTAAATTTGATCTCAGACGTCTAAATTTTTATGACAGACGTCTAAATTTGATCTCAGACGTCTAAATTTTTATGACAGACGTCTAAATTTGATCTCAGACGTCTAAATTTTTATGACAGACGGCTCAGAGATCTAAAATTGAAACAGAGAGTAAAAAACATTTTGAACTAAATTCAGACATCTCAAATTTTTGTAACAGACGTCTAAATTTGATCTCAGACGTCTAAATTTTTATGACAGACGTCTCAAAGGTTTAAAAATTGAAATTTAAATACTCAATTACATACAAACTTCCAGAATTCATGCACATGCCAGTATCATTTACCTGCCATGCACAAATTCATTTCACTTGAATATTCTACTAAAATCTTAAGAGTTCATTTCAAAAAAAATCAATCCCCTTAGCTGTTTAATTTCCATAAGGAAAAATATAGGCAATAAAAATCAGTGATCAAATATATATATGCACATATCATATGTATATGATATGTCTATCTCCTTATTTTCTCCAAACCAGACATTCATAAAATAAATTAGTAGTTAACCAAACATCATCAATGATCACTCACAACAGGTTTTGCTTAAGTACATATTTTCAACCCCAAATACTTAGAAAGTTTCCTACAAGTAACTTCAATTACAGAAAATAGAATTTGTCTAGTAATTTCATTACAATGCAACTGCAAATTTTAAAACAAGTCTCTCTTATTTATACTAGCAGCCAATGCCTTCTTTACTCATCAAGCCAACTTCAATTTCCTGCAAGCAAATCATTTAGCTGCCCCAAAGAATTTTTGAGACACCCAGATGATTGCAAGGGCAACCAAAAGGGTCAGTTTACACTGGTATGAGCATTTATCAATTTTGTATACATATTCATAATTTTAGTAATCTTGCAATGCCTTCTTAGTTTAACAGGTTTTATACTTAACATGTTTTGGTTCATACAAAGAGATACAAAATCACTTTCAACAAATTAAACAATACACAGCAAACAGTTAAAATAATCATGTGTACAATTCTTAAATCATCCTCACCAAATCTTAGATAAGTAAATTCAGGTTTTATACTCCAGATTTCACCCAGCAATTAATCAATGAACAATGTTTATCTTGATTAAATCTAACACCATATCTGAATATTTATAACCCAGATTTTTAAACCCCTGTCCCCATTTATTTTATGGTCTTTGACTCCTTGTCAAATGAACACTATGTATGCATTGTGAAGGAAACTCCCAGGTTACTTAATTTATTCCAACACACAAAGGCCTCAGGGTGCAGTTGCACCATGCATATACTTGCTCCCACCTGAAGTAAGCAGATCATTGACTAACTCCCAAGTGACCAATTTAGTTTTTCTTTCATTCATATTTCAGAAAGATATAACTACTTGTATATTTTCTGGTTCAACCCCATGTTCCCCTATTTAATCTATATCCATGTTTAATGATGATAAGATAGAACAAGAATGCTCAAAACATGTTAACTCTAAAAGCCCACTTACAGATTAATGCTCCAATCAAAAATGCACAAACAAACATCCATATCACCCATAACAAATCATTTCAGAGATTTAAATGACTCATAATATTTTAGGCTGCCTGTAATAGGACTTAATGCCATTGCATACAAAGGATAAATACTCACTTAAGGTTTTTCCTTTTACTGCCTTAGTCCTTTGAACAGCAAATCCCCCAAAGCCTCAAGCTGGTGTTTCTCCTAGTTTATTCTTTTATTTTTGTTTTGATCCCGAGAGAATGATGGATTTGGCTATGTGCAGTTATTTATAAATCCATTCTAGGGTTTAAGAAAATGGGTAATTCCCCTGATACCCTTAGGTGTTCATGTACATATCACATTCCTGTGTGGTCCTAAGTTGGAAATGCACACATTAGGTTGCTTTAATTAGTTATTTCAGGGATCATGCATTTTTAACACTGCATGCTATTTTCATGTCTCCATTTTATTCATGCCATATGCATGTGATCCTTTATTCATTTCTTTTTATAAGTTTAAGGAATCTGAAAATCTCCTTTGTATTTTCTACCTATCTATTATCTCCATTCAATCATGCATACTATCATACTTTATTATGTAATGTAAAAATCATTCACCCATATTATTTTCTTGAAATAAATATAAGATATGGAAATTTTTATTTGATTCTGTATGTGTGTATATATATATATATATATATATATATTTCTGCCTCTTTGTCAAATCAGTAACTCCTTCTATATTTAAATAAGAATCACATATATTATGCTAATTATTTTTAGCACAATTATAAGACAAGTAAACCTTTTTATTAAACTTCATCTTATTCTATCTTTAAATAAAACAGAAAACACTCCATATATCTATTAATGTATGTATTTATATAATTCTTTGGACATAGAGCTAAATTTATTTTGAGCTCCAATTTTTCTTTTAATCACCTTAATCCCTTGCATTTTATCAAACAGAAGCTCCCATGCAATTTTTTATATATTTTATTTTAGGGTCATTACACATGTCAAACAGAGATACTCAGGAACTATCATAGCTCCAATCCAACCAACCTAAGAATAACTCAAGTTCCTACTTCATCAATTTAGGGTTGCATTTACCAAATTAATTCCTAGCCTCATCTGCCATAAAGGAATCACGGGGACACATTGCAATAAAATAATTCACAATATTGCACAAAGATCTCAGGGCTTAAACAAACCATGTGCCAACTTGCATAATTTAAATATAACAAGCATTCCAGCAGTCTTCTTGGCTCACAATCCTTAGTTTATTTACTAAGTGTTCATGTTTGATCCTATCTGTAACATCCCGTATTTTTGAGCCATTGAATTTTGAACATTTAATTCATTTTAAATGTTCACTGTGGATTTCTAATTAATTTTGGAACAAAGAGAATCGAGTTCAATTTATAAAACGAGTTATAGATTTTAAAATATGATAATTCGATTCAAATTTGGAATAATAATTAAATATTCGGAATTGAGATAAAAAGTAAATCTGGATGTAAATAGTGATAAAAATGGTTTTAAAAATTTATTTGGAGTCTTTTGAGTGTAAATAGCGTGGTGGGAATTTTAGATGAATTTTAAAGCTAATAAATTAAATATTTGGGGTTTTATATTAATTTAAAAATGAATTTAATATTATTAAAATGCAATTTAATCAGATTTTGCTCTGGAATGAGCCAGAATGATTTTTTTAATGTGATTATAAATTTTATATGATTTATTGTTAAGTTAATAAAATTTTAAAAGTAAAATTTTAAGCGTTTCTGATAATTTCAGAAAATCGCTGATTTAATAGACGAGTTAAAATAGCCTTCCGAGGCGCAGTCTCAGAATTCGACGAAACCAGTTCCATTGGATCCGTAATAGTTAGTTATTATCGGATTTCAATTTTCGTAGCAATTGGAGTTGTCGTTTGACCGTGGCAGCTCGAAACGCATCGAAATCGATTAAACCGATTTAATTTTAAATTGATCGTTTAATTTCGTATCTCGCGCATACGATCGAATTAGCTTACGAGACCTGTTCCATTGTG
The DNA here is from genome assembly GCA_030737815.1 of Allium fistulosum. Lineage (NCBI taxonomy): Eukaryota > Viridiplantae > Streptophyta > Magnoliopsida > Asparagales > Amaryllidaceae > Allium > Allium fistulosum. The sequence continues at coordinate 1,263,282,224 of CM060901.1, forward strand.
TCCGGAATGCTGAAAAACCCCAGGATAGCCTGTCGGAACATGAGATTTGGAGTTCGTTTGCGTAAGTGATAAATTGAGTGGATCGAGAATAAAATAATATTAAAAACAATTATATATATATGATATTTTCTCTCAAACCCTAGCTAAATACCCAGGCCGCCGTTCCCATCGTTCTATGGCCGAAATACGATCGTCTTTCCCCATCAATCTCTCTCCATCCATCAACCTTTAGCCAATATCGTCAACTAGTAAATCGAAGAGAGTGTCGTGATCTACCCATCCATACGGTTGAAGCTTCATTTCGTCGACCGGAGTTGGGCTTAATCGACCCCGTTCGTCTTGCGTTTGCTCGCGTTTTTGGAGTGAAGGGGGGTGCCGAGCTGGGCGTTGCTCTGGCCTAGGCTGCGTGTCGCGAGAGCCTTCGCGGTGGTAGGTCCTGATCGGCGAGGAGTTGAACGGTGGTGGTGCGATTTCGAAGCCCTAGAGGGCGGTGATGGGTTTTCTTTGTTCGTATTCATACTGGAGCATGCGTACGAGAGGGAGAGTGAGGTAGCGGCCTGGATTTGGATGATAGATTTGGACGGCCTTGATTTTTTTTGTGGTAAAAGTAAAATGAATTTTAAAAGAAAATTTGTTTTAAAAATTCAATTCAAAAACTTTATAAAACCGTAACTTTCTCATACGTTGTCAGATCTAGACGAAACTGGAACCGTTGGAATCGCAGAGACGAGCACTACGTGATGGTGCAGATCCGGAGTCATTCCGGGCAAGTAAAAATTTGAGTTAAATCGGACACCGTCCGGTTTAATTTAAATTTCGAACGCTTGTCGAAACTCAAGGTGAGTTTTTCTCACTCACATCTGGATGCTAGGCATTTTAAATAGTTAATATTTAAATATCTGTGTGGATGGCTGAATATAATTGTTATTATCAGTCTGGTTGATATTTATATTGCGATGTGCTAATATCTGTGATGCAGGGAGAAACAGGTTGGAGGGATCCAACTGGATTCCTCACAATTGTAGCAATTATTTTATAATTGATAGTGATACCTGTTTATATGATGTGATTGATAAATCTGGAAATTTAGTTGTTCTGTGACATTGTTGTATAAAGTATAATCACAGAATTTAATTATGAATGGATAAATTGTGTTTTTACGAAATAAAATGAATTGTTAAATTTAGAATTTCAAAGAATAAAATTTGAAATCGGATTTGAAAGGAAAATGTAAATTGGGCCAAATTGGGATTTTGAATATAATGGGAAGTTTATGAAATAGATAAATGGAAAGTATAATTTTCTGGAAATTAAATTTATGAAATTATAAATTGTTTAAAATAACGGTGTTTATTTTAATAATGACTAATGTTATCCGAAAATTAAAAATATGTTGAATGGAGTTTCCAACTATAAATAAACAAGTTAAAATGAAAAACAGAATGTTTGAAATGCCGTATTTCATTGGAATTTAACTAAGTGATTTGGAAATTTGGCTTCCATTGAAAATTCACCAAGATGTTTATTTAAAAATGTTTAAACTAATTTAAAAAAATGAATTTCCGAAAATGGGAAAAATTGTGATTTAACTTCGGAGGAAGTTATAGTTAAGTATGGAATTGGAAATTTATGTTGAAATCATAAATTGACTTGAAATAAATCAGTGGATTTATATGAAAGAGTACTTTGGAATGTTTAGAAACGGGGAAGTGTTTCCCTGGGAAAACCAAGTAAATGTTTATAAAAAGATTTTATTTAACTAAGGTTAAGTTTTAAATCGTTTTAAAAAGTATTTTTAAGAAATCGTTATTTTTAAAGAAATAAATTAATAATTTTTAATACCGTAATAATTTGAGAATATGTTAGCAATTATTTTTACAAATGGATTTATTTAAAAGTTGGTTTTAGCTTAAGTTGTTAAAATTAGCATTTTTCTTCTTATAACGCTATTTTGAATTTAGTTAAACTAAAACCCCTATTTTTTAAATCAAAGTTTATGTGTTAATAACTAGTTTCTTCACATATTTTAAATTTATATTTTGAGTAAATAAATAGAAGTAAATTTCATATTTTAAAGTATATTTCAGTATAAGTATTTTTAACTGTTTTAAATGCAAATTGTTTATACTTGGTTATTCCCGATGGGAATAAAAGGTAAGAGATTTACCTTGTAAAGGAAGAGTTTGGAAATTGTTTTCAAACGATTTTTGGAAATGGGAAAATATATCTTTGAAAGATATTAGAAACAAATAAATAATATGGAGATTATTTATTGTGTGATGGATGTGTATGGATGTTTGTGAACATAAATTGATAGTTAAATCACCGACTATCAATATTGGCCAAATGCACGATCGTTTCGAAGAGACCGGGATCGAGTTTCCGTATACCGGGATTCTAGGTCTGGAGACTCGAAAACCACTTCGATTCGGTTTGTACGTTTCGTGTAACGTGTTCGGAGTCGAAGATGGAGCAGTGAAGTGCAAGGGCTAGTCGCTACTAATCCTGAGGATATTTCCAAAATGGATGTAGTAGGAATAGTGCCTTCGGTTCCGTTCGGACCCGGGACGGACTTGTATGGACGAATGCTTTCGTGACATCGTCAGGCGGACGATGGGCATTCTAAGGGATATGTGCTATAAAGGTATCGTTTAGCCTCGAGCCTCATCAACCGGGAATGACTGAAAATCAGGGGTTATGCAGCAAGGCTTCGTGGGTAGCCCCCACTTGAGAGTAAGGTCATCCCTGTCTAGATGTCCCTTTTTTTTCGGCTTAGTGGTGCGGTTGCTGATCACAACCGTGGGGTGATTTTACTTGGAATTATCCAGTTAGGGATGATTCCGGCTTTGTGTTGCAGGGGAGCGGGCGTACTCCTCGGTACTGTGATCTAGGCCACGTACTGTGACAGGTGGTACCCCAGTGCCTAGTCATTCGTTGGAAATCCATTTTCCCTACGTGCCTTGTACGGTATTTGTTTGTATACCTAGTATGCTGGAATTTAATCATGTAACAATTTCAGCTATTTTAATAAGTATTTGTAAATAGACACTATTATAATATCAGAGGATTTTTATAAAAAGTGTTTTAGCTATCGTAAGGTAAAAACCCGACATGTTTATTTGTGGCGTGGTCTTACGAGATGCTTTTGTTTCAAGGGATTTTTGAAACTTTAATAATCAGTTTGGATGTATTTATGATGCGCTGGTATTCCAGACTGACTCGGGTGTTATTTTATTATAATGCTCGGGTCAGACCGAGTATATTACAGGATAGGTTGCTATGGAGCTCAGGAGAGGAGCTGGAGTCCGAGACGTATTTCTCGTACTTGTATTATTCCGCTGCTGTGATTGTTGAGATTGTTTGACTGGCTATGGTTGGTTGTATTGATATACTCTGATGATGATGTATTGTATATAAATAGATATAGTTTTCATTTGTGTAAAGATCTGTTCTATATATTATATTTTATCCGCTGCGATTGTGAGATTCTGATTTGGTTGGTTCTTTCTTCTTCTATCTACTTTCTTTTTCTTCTACAATCTGTCTTTTCCGGCATTCGATCGTCGGCTTATTATACTGTTGAGTATTTTGTGTCGATTTTCGAGGGTCGAGAAGGGCGGGTCGTGACAGTTGGTATCAGAGCTTAGATTGGCGACAACCTAGGCTTTGGTGGGAAATTACTCATAATAATAGAGTCAAGAGTACTCTATAATGAGCTGAGTGTAATAATAGCTATGAGAGCGTATTTGTTAGTGGATATAAAATTGTTTTTATACAGTATTGACTTATCGGTTGAGTGTTTATGAATTCTGGTCGGTGCGGGAAGTACAACCGTATCGATAGGGGTTTCTAAACTCTTAAACAAGATAAACCGACATAGTATTATTTTTAAAGTGGGTAAATGAAATAATTTTACCCAAAATTGTATTTTGGTATAAAAAGAAATAATTTTTCTAAATTATTATATGTATTGGATGCTTGTTTGGTTGTTCTTCTATAATCAAATAAGAAATTAAAACATGATCTAAAATTTGAAATGATATATATATAAGAAAATAAGAAGTTAAAATATTAAAATGGTTTATAACCAAATGAAATTGACTGGATATGTTTTAAATAAGAAAAGTAAAAATTAAAATTTGATTTAAACTAGAATTTTGACCCCGGAAATTTTGAAAGGGATTTCAAATGGAATTAAACAAAGTTTTGGGAGTTTGACTTTGTGGAAATGTTAGAAATGTTTTCAAAAGCATTTGTAAGAATGGAGTATATTTTGGGGAAATATTTTTGAATAGAAATTGTTTTGAGGTGGATTTTGGAAGTGGAAAGTATTGAACTCACTTCAGTCGCTGGAAAATAATCCTGATGATGCTGGCCACATCATTAGAATTCATTTTCAAGTTTCTAAGGTGATGGATTGCTACCAAAATAGTTGGTTATGACATTGTTTGGACTTGTTTGAGAAACAAGTAATTTTAGAAATTTTCAGGAAGGAAAATTTTTAGTAAAAGCAGTTTGTTTTGGAATTTGGTATTTGATTTGAATATCAAATGGAAATGTGTTGATTTTTATTTCAAATTGGTTTTGAGATAAATCCGGGTAAATTGAATTCTGGGAATTCTATTTTAAATAAAAAAATGTGGAAGTTGAAATGATTCAACTATATAACTTATAAAGGAAAGTTGATTTAAAGAAGATTTGAGTATATATGGAAGTAAATGGAACTATTAAAATGAATGGGAAGTTGAATTTAACTTGGGATAAGTTAAATATAATTGGGAATTGGAATTAAATTGAGTTGGGTTCAATTGAAAAGTGAAATGACTTTGTAAATATGGGTCATTGTGTAATAAATTGTACTCATAAGCTATTGAGTGTTATACTTATAATCTAAAATTGTGAATATTCTTAAGAATTCAGGGATACAAATATATATAATTTGGGATTGTAATTATTAAATGGAAATGGACTTAAGTGAGCAATATAAACTTATAAATAAATAAGTTGAAGAACTTGAGAATGGGCAATCTGATTTTAAACCAAAGTAAAATGGAATTATAGTCACAAATGGAAATAATGAATGGTATGGTGACTCCAAACTCAATCCTAAATGAAATGTGGAGAAAGATAAAGTAAAGTGAGATATAAAAGATGTGAATGAATTCAAAGTAGTAAATAAGTTTTGAATTTATATATGAAGGAATAAATTGAAGTGAAATTCAAAATTCAGTTGCATTATAAATAATATTGAATGTAATTAAATTCTTATTTAAAGTAGTAAAGGAAATGGTTTAAATTCAGGTTGGCTAAATAAAATTTAGATGAACTTGAATTAATTCTGGAAAGGAATTAAATTGAAAATGCATATATAATCTAGTTAACCTTGAATTAAATTTGGATAAGAATTTAATTAAATGGAAATTTAATTTAGTTGAAGTGATGTTGAATGAAGTAAATGCTTACTTAACTAAATCCAAAATAATTGTTTGGAAATGAATTTGTGTAAGCTAAATTAAATGGAATTTGTATTGCAGTAAATAGAATTTTGATAGTTTGGTCAAAATTTGAAGGTAAATAAAATCCAGTTTTGGGATGGAATTTAAGTTTGGCAATAAATGTTGGAAGTGAGAATGAATAATGTAATTAGCTTATAATAGTGATGGTTTGAATTGTAAATAAAATTCAAATGAGAGAAATAATTTAAATGGTCTCTTTGTTAATAAAATAAATTTGTACATGGATTGGATAAATAAACAAAGAGCATTAAAGTTGTAAAGGAATTGAAATTTGATTTGAATGAGAATCAAATGAAAATAAAATAAAATTGATATAAGAAGATAATGAAGATATTGTGGAAGAACTTAAGCAACTTGGGGAAAGACAAAATGATTGTGAATGGGCTTTATTTAGTAATATTGAATGCAATTTGTTAAACAATAAAATGGAATTGCATGTGTAATTGTATAAATTAATTATTAAGATGAAATAAAGATGTAAGGAAAATCTAATTTAACAATTGCATTCGGAAAAGAAAATACTTGGATTGTGAACAATGCAAAATTGAATAAAATTTATATGAATCCAAGTTGGAAATAATTTTAAATGGTTATAAGCTTAAGTGGCAATTGTTTTGCTTGAATGACGTAAAAATTTCTTGTATTCGGAGTTGAGATATTTAACAAGCAATGGAAATTGATTTTGAATAAATAGAAATGGATGGGAATCTAATTCAAAGAGTTTGTGTATAAATGTAAGTGAATTAGATTAAAATAGCTAATGGAATTGATTTTGAATCAATAGGAATGAGTTGACATTTTAATAGGTAATATTTGCATATGAATGGGAATGGATTATAAAAGAAATGCAAATATTTCAAGTTTAAAATGAAATTTGATTGTAAATCAAATTTGGAATGTAAGTAAAATTAAAAGGTAAGAAAGGCATATGTAATCATATTGAAGTGGAAATGAATTGGTTGAGATAAATATGAATTGTAGGTAGTGAACTTGAATTTAAAGCATTCAAATGAAATAAAATGAAGCAGACTTGAATAAGTGATTCGAAAGTGATTGAAACTTTGAATTGTTGATAAAATATGGTTAACATAGTTAAATTATGAACTATGCTTGGTTTGGTTATGCAATGAATATGTTTGGTTTGCATTTGTATTGGAAATATTATGAAAATGCTCATATCTTGAAACTGATGAGTTTGCTTGAGTAAGTACAGGTACGAGAGGCGTTCGAGAGTGTTGGAGCGCGTATATGCGATATATTAGCCGCTCGCTATTAAAAATTTGCTTAAAAGGTACGCCTACGCAAATATAATTGGGAAAATGATATATATATTGTGATATATTTTGGTTTCCGGCCATGTGAGCCGATGTATATATATTTGTGTATCCTGCGATATCGTAGAAGCTCCTCCATGCAAAGGAGACTCCGCCAAAATTTTCCAAAAATTTTGGGAGTTAGAAATTTTTTGGGGTTTTGGGAAAATTTTAATAACTAGTAAAGTTATTTTGAAAGCGAGTGTTAAAATAAAGGCTTTAGAGTAAATTGTAGCGATTGAGTTTGGGATTGGGCTAAAGGATTTTGGAAAGTGAATATAAACTTTAGCTAAGCAAATTGGGTAAGTAAATGGGTTGGGGAGTATGTTCCTACCTTAGCAAATTTCGGGGACGAAATTTTTATAAGGGGGGAGGAATGTAACATCCCGTATTTTTGAGCCATTGAATTTTGAACATTTAATTCATTTTAAATGTTCACTGTGGATTTCTAATTAATTTTGGAACAAAGAGAATCGAGTTCAATTTATAAAACGAGTTATAGATTTTAAAATATGATAATTCGATTCAAATTTGGAATAATAATTAAATATTCGGAATTGAGATAAAAAGTAAATCTGGATGTAAATAGTGATAAAAATGGTTTTAAAAATTTATTTGGAGTCTTTTGAGTGTAAATAGCGTGGTGGGAATTTTAGATGGATTTTAAAGCTAATAAATTAAATATTTGGGGTTTTATATTAATTTAAAAATGAATTTAATATTATTAAAATGCAATTTAATCAGATTTTGCTCTGGAATGAGCCAGAATGATTTTTTTAATGTGATTATAAATTTTATATGATTTATTGTTAAGTTAATAAAATTTTAAAAGTAAAATTTTAAGCGTTTCTGATAATTTCAGAAAATCGCTGATTTAATAGACGAGTTAAAATAGCCTTCCGAGGCGCAGTCTCGGAATTCGACGAAACCAGTTCCATTGGATCCGTAATAGTTAGTTATTATCGGATTTCAATTTTCGTAGCAATTGGAGTTGTCGTTTGACCGTGGCAGCTCGAAACGCATCGAAATCGATTAAACCGATTTAATTTTAAATTGATCGTTTAATTTCGTATCTCGCGCATACGATCGAATTAGCTTACGAGACCTATTCCATTGTGTCCGGAACGCTGAAAAACCCCAGGATAGCCTGTCGGAACATGAGATTTGGAGTTCGTTTGCGTAAGTGATAAATTGAGTGGATCGAGAATAAAATAATATTAAAAACAATTATATATATATGATATTTTCTCTCAAACCCTAGCTAAATACCCAGGCCGCCGTTCCCATCGTTCTATGGCCGAAATACGATCGTCTTTCCCCATCAATCTCTCTCCATCCATCAACCTTTATCCAATATCGTCAACTAGTAAATCGAAGAGAGTGTCGTGATCTACCCATCCATACGGTTGAAGCTTCATTTCGTCGACCGGAGTTGGGCTTAATCGACCCCGTTCGTCTTGCGTTTGCTCGCGTTTTTGGAGTGAAGGGGGGTGCCGAGCTGGGCGTTGCTCTGGCCTAGGCTGCGTGTCGCGAGAGCCTTCGCGGTGGTAGGTCCTGATCGGCGAGGAGTTGAACGGTGGTGGTGCGATTTCGAAGCCCTAGAGGGCGGTGATGGGTTTTCTTTGTTCGTATTCATACTGGAGCATGCGTACGAGAGGGAGAGTGAGGTAGCGGCCTGGATTTGGATGATAGATTTGGACGGCCTTGATTTTTTTTTGTGGTAAAAGTAAAATGAATTTTAAAAGAAAATTTGTTTTAAAAATTCAATTCAAAAACTTTATAAAACCGTAACTTTCTCATACGTTGTCAGATCTAGACGAAACTGGAACCGTTGGAATCGCAGAGACGGGCACTACGTGATGGTGCAGATCCGGAGTCATTCCGGACAAGTAAAAATTTGAGTTAAATCGGACACCGTCCGGTTTAATTTAAATTTCGAACGCTTGTCGAAACTCAAGGTGAGTTTTTCTCACTCACATCTGGATGCTAGGCATTTTAAATAGTTAATATTTAAATATCTGTGTGGATGGCTGAATATAATTGTTATTATCAGTCTGGTTGATATTTATATTGCGATGTGCTAATATCTGTGATGCAGGGAGAAACGGGTTGGAGGGATCCAACTGGATTCCTCACAATTGTAGCAATTATTTTATAATTGATAGTGATACCTGTTTATATGATGTGATTGATAAATCTGGAAATTTAGTTATTCTGTGACATTGTTGTATAAAGTATAATCACAGAATTTAATTATGAATGGATAAATTGTGTTTTTACGAAATAAAATGAATTGTTAAATTTAGAATTTCAAAGAATAAAATTTGAAATCGGATTTGAAAGGAAAATGTAAATTGGGCCAAATTGGGATTTTGAATATAATGGGAAGTTTATGAAATAGATAAATGGAAAGTATAATTTTCTGGAAATTAAATTTATGAAATTATAAATTGTTTAAAATAACGGTGTTTATTTTAATAATGACTAATGTTATCCGAAAATTAAAAATATGTTGAATGGAGTTTCCAACTATAAATAAACAAGTTAAAATGAAAAACAGAATGTTTGAAATGCCGTATTTCATTGGAATTTAACTAAGTGAATTGGAAATTTGGCTTCCATTGAAAATTCACCAAGATGTTTATTTAAAAATGTTTAAACTAATTTAAAAAAATGAATTTCCGAAAATGGGAAAAATTGTGATTTAACTTCGGAGGAAGTTATAGTTAAGTATGGAATTGGAAATTTATGTTGAAATCATAAATTGACTTGAAATAAATCAGTGGATTTATATGAAAGAGTACTTTGGAATGTTTAGAAACGGGGAAGTGTTTCCCTGGGAAAACCAAGTAAATGTTTATAAAAAGATTTTATTTAACTAAGGTTAAGTTTTAAATCGTTTTAAAAAGTATTTTTAAGAAATCGTTATTTTTAAAGAAATAAATTAATAATTTTTAATACCGTAATAATTTGAGAATATGTTAGCAATTATTTTTACAAATGGATTTATTTAAAAGTTGGTTTTAGCTTAAGTTGTTAAAATTAGCATTTTTCTTCTTATAACGCTATTTTGAATTTAGTTAAACTAAAACCCTTATTTTTAAAATCAAAGTTTATGTGTTAATAACTAGTTTCTTCACATATTTTAAATTTATATTTTGAGTAAATAAATAGAAGTAAATTTCATATTTTAAAGTATATTTCAGTATAAGTATTTTTAACTGTTTTAAATGCAAATTGTTTATACTTGGTTATTCCCGATGGGAATAAAAGGTAAGAGATTTACCTTGTAAAGGAAGAGTTTGGAAATTGTTTTCAAACGATTTTTGGAAAATGGGAAAATATATCTTTGAAAGATATTAGAAACAAATAAATAATATGGAGATTATTTATTGTGTGATGGATGTGTATGGATGTTTGTGAACATAAATTGATAGTTAAATCACCGATTATCAATATTGGCCAAATGCGCGATCGTTTCGAAGAGACCGGGATCGAGTTTCCGTATACCGGGATTCTAGGTCTGGAGACTCGAAATCCACTTCGATTCGGTTTGTACGTTTCGTGTAACGTGTTCGGAGTCGAAGATGGAGCAGTGAAGTGCAAGGGCTAGTCGCTACTAATCCTGAGGATATTTCCAAAATGGATGTAGTAGGAATAGTGCCTTCGGTTCCGTTCGGACCCGGGACGGACTTGTATGGACGAATGCTTTCGTGACATCGTCAGGCGGACGATGGGCATTCTAAGGGATATGTGCTATAAAGGTATCGTTTAGCCTCGAGCCTCATCAACCGGGAATGACTGAAAATCAGGGGTTATGCAGCAAGGCTTCGTGGGTAGCCCCCACTTGAGAGTAAGGTCATCCCTATCTAGATGTCCCTTTTTTTTCGGCTTAGTGGTGCGGTTGCTGATCACAACCGTGGGGTGATTTTACTTGGAATTATCCAGTTAGGGATGATTCTGGCTTTGTGTTGCAGGGGAGCGGGCGTACTCCTCGGTACTGTGATCTAGGCCACGTACTGTGACAGGTGGTACCCCAGTGCCTAGTCATTCGTTGGAAATCCATTTTCCCTACGTGCCTTGTACGGTATTTGTTTGTATACCTAGTATGCTGGAATTTAATCATGTAACAATTTCAGCTATTTTAATAAGTATTTGTAAATAGACACTATTATAATATCAGAGGATTTTTATAAAAAGTGTTTTAGCTATCGTAAGGTAAAAACCCGACATGTTTATTTGTGGCATGGTCTTACGAGATGCTTTTGTTTCAAGGGATTTTTGAAACTTTAATAATCAGTTTGGATGTATTTATGATGCGCTGGTATTCCAGACTGACTCGGGTGTTATTTTATTATAATGCTCGGGTCAGACCGAGTATATTACAGGATAGGTTGCTATGGAGCTCAGGAGAGGAGCTGGAGTCCGAGACGTATTTCTCGTACTTGTATTATTCCGCTGCTGTGATTGTTGAGATTGTTTGACTAGCTATGGTTGGTTGTATTGATATACTCTGATGATGATGTATTGTATATAAACAGATATAGTTTTCATTTGTGTAAAGATCTGTTCTATATATTATATTTTATCCGCTGCGATTGTGAGATTCTGATTTGGTTGGTTCTTTCTTCTTCTATCTACTTTCTTTTTCTTCTACAATCTGTCTTTTCCAGCATTCGATCGTCGGCTTATTATACTGTTGAGTATTTTGTGTCGATTTTCGAGGGTCGAGAAGGGCGGGTCGTGACACTATCATGAGATAGCTAGGTGATTAAATCACAGTTTACATGAAACATTACATAAAACTTGCAAGCATACTTCAAAGGCAAGCTAATATTCATATCCAGGGGAAATCATACTTCTCAAATATTCTGACTCAAAGAAAATACAAGAATATTTCAACTGTGAATAGGGCCTAGGCATGTGGGTTATTATTGTTTCATAAGCAACCATGTTTGAACTAAATTCAAGATCTAGCTTAAACAAGATTTCTGGCTCATGGGTTTTCTATTTGATCAAGGGTTCAGCACTTTTGGATATTTCCATTGCACCCTTGAATCTTTCCTTTGAGCCTCAGCACTTACACAAGTGTAATGCAACTCATATACCTTTTGATTTCTATATTTTTCATGCCATATCTAAACCAGTTACAAGTATTCTCTATTTACTTTCATGATTTCATACTTTAACATTTCTGGGTGTAACCAAACAGAGCAAATACTCAACCATCAAAGCAATCAAAAGCATTCATAAACACCCATTAACGCATCCATTAAAACCATAGTAATAAGATCAGAAATATGTAGGAAAATAACATAAACTTGGCTGCCTCATAACAGGACTTAATGCCATGGGATTTAGTGAGATTACTCACAGAAAAATGCTCCTCTTGCTTAATCCAGAAAAGAAACCCTTTGAAACTTTGCCTTTCTTCTTACAAATATTTTTCTTCTTTGTTTTCTTAAATGTCTCGGGTGAAAAATGGTTTTTTTCTGGTTTAAACTTGGATTTATAAGAGAGGTTTTCTAGGGTTTTACAAATGTAAAATCTCACTCTTACCCTGGCCAGTGCTCATGCATTTTGCATTTCTCATTTGCTTATTCTCACCCTTAGTACCCCGGCCATGTAATGCTTATTCCCCTTTTTCTTTTCCAGAATATCTATTTTGTTCTCTTTCTAAATCATGACAATTGTGTGACATTGTCACTTGTTTATTTTCTAAAAATACTCCTTTCTATTTTCTGCCTAAAGCAATTGTTTTGCTTGCAATATGTCTTTTGCTATTTTAATGTTATGCTTTCCCTTGCTTATTTCTTTTTAATACTTTCAGTACTTATAGAAATGTACATATGCATACATATCTTATCTAGGCTTACTTAACTCCTCCTTAGTTTCAGAAAGACATACACATATATGTGCATACATGTTTCAAATCCTTATCTAATTTATCCTGGGTTTAAATTAAGTAAAATCTGTTTACTGGTTCAAACAAAACTTGCTTTGTCTTATTTTCTAAAATAATCCATATAAATCCAGAAATCAAATATCCATGTCTGGTTTGATAATTTTCATTACAAAATCATGTTTGTAAGGCTTTTCCAGTTCTTGTTTTAATTTCAGGAAATTTGGAGTTCTTCCTTATGCCATATCAGTGTGCACGTGCACACATGCACACACACTTGCACACAATTAATTTCATACATTCCTATACAAATAAATTCATATATTTTTAAAATTCAACCAAAATAAGGTTTCATGAATTTCTGGGGCATTACAGTATTGCAGAAGGATATATCATACAGGAAGCTAGTCTTTACTACATGGAGTATATGCCAAAAGGAGGCGATGGAATACATAAACATACTCGTGAGGCTTTCTTAGACAAGGATGATGAGTTTGCTGGTGAGATGCCTCTAGAGAATGGAAAAGACATAACCTTAACCTCGGTGCAGTTTGAACAAGTTCGTAGATCGGTCCTCAGTAAGTATGATGGATTGGATGAATGGGAGAAGTAAGTTCACAAATAACTCCTGAATCTCCACCATTATAAGTATATAAATGTTTTGAAATGTGTTTTTTGCAGGAGGTATAACATCTATGTGAAAAGTACTAAATCTCAATCTCGAAATGGGGTTTCATTCGTGGAAGATTGTCAAAGTTTTACTCTATGGTTACGTGGCGAGGTATATATTAAAGCTTATTTAATATTTCACGCGTACTTAAAGGTATCATACACCTAATTAATCATACTTTTCACATATTTTATTTTTTTTAGTTGGTAAAAACAAACGATGTTGATTCAACTCTTTGTCGCCTTATGAATGGGCCAAAGTTCATGGCGCGCAGTTATATGAAGTACCAAGTAAATGGGTTTACATTTTCCCCAAAAAATTACGAAGAGCGGATGGTAACACAAGACAGCGGTGTATCTATGAGAGCAATCACAAAATTTAGAGCCAGTGGGAAGGATAAAAATTATACAGAAGCTGAAACACTGTATTATGGAGTTATTCAGGAGATAATTGAGTTGGATTATATAGACTTCAAACAAACGGTTTTTTATTGTGATTGGGTAAAGGTTGAAGACAAGGTCAATGGTTGCAAGATTGATCCTGTTTCAAACTTGATTACTGTAACGATCCGGATTTTCGCGTTCGAAAATCGACATCCATACTTTACATCGTACTCGAATGTCATAGATTCGACCGTTCAAATCCGATTCGCCGGAGCTTATAACAACATTAAGTAAATAACACAGCGGAATAAAAAGAATAATACATTGATATACAATATCTGATACAACAGAATGATACAATGAATATCAATATACATCAGAGATATGATACAACAAATAGCAGCGGAAAAGAAAACGATAACACCAGCAGCGGATAATCTTCATCTTCAAAGACAAATCCAGAAATAGCTTGAACTCCAAATAACGAGGCACAAAGATAAGCAAGTGCAGTCTGATCCAAAGACCGAACTAACTCCAGATAATCTACTAAACCTGAATATCTGAAAAACCCAACTCTAGACTGCCCGTGTGGAAAATAGTGGGCACCCAGAGTTTAGGAAGGGAACAATAAACTCCGGATCAGTCATGGGATTGGTGTGAGCAACAAAAACAGTTTATCTTTAAAAACAAATAGCAGAGATTTTTAAAGTCAATTCGCAATGCTTTTAGAAAATGAAACCACCATAAGACCTCCCGCCACACACACAATGCAAACGCAGAATTGGAGGAGATTTCTTCTTATGATAGTCAAAGATGCTTACTACGCAAAATCAAATCATTTTTGATATTATTACTAGTGCATAGTGCAGAAAACATTTCGAAAGTAGAATATAAATCTTAGCCAGCATAGGTACCATTATAGTATGCCTACTATAGCTACCATATTAAATGGCAGGTTCTACAACTAAAACCGTACAAGGCTCGTATTGTTTCTTTGGATTTCCAACAAATGATCAGGCTAAGGAACTTCCTTTTCCACGATGGGTACGTCCCTGAAATAGACGACCCGAGAAATAACCTAACATTACGGTTAGATCTCTGCCAACACAAGGCCGGGTTACCTCTGCAAAAATAGGTAACTACTGACACGCGTATGCCATCCCTCGATCGTCACCGATCTTCCCGAGGATCCCCGATTTCCAACAACCACAAAGTAATAAATTTGCAGCAACCATAGAGGTTAAGTATCTGGGCTCCATACCATGATACCACCTTTATCCAGAAGGAATGACATACACTAAGGGGCGCTACTCCCTAGAACCTTGCCGCATCCTTCCTGTTTTGACCATTTCCGGGGTGTGAGGCTCGACGAAGTCTCGTCCACAAAGCTACGCTTTGTTCACAAAGCCATGCTTCGGGTCAAACAAATGATCAACCTATGATCACAAAGATATAAGATCAAACAAATGATCATATCGCAAATGATCAAACACTGATCATCACACAGCAACACTCAGCATGCCACATTAACAAATTGGGATATATCGCTGATAACTTCAACTACATAACCTCTGAGCTCGTACGTCTCAGAGAAGGGTGTTAAGCTAAGAGAATAAATTCTCCGCCACCAAACAGAAATGTATTTGAAAGAGATTGGCTTTATATCTCAAAGTGTAATGTTAGGCATGTATCCATACAAGTCTGTTCCGGGTTCGAACAGAACCGAAGGCACTTCTCACGAAGCCCTTGCAATTCCGGATAACTTTCAATCACGTCCGGACTTCCCGTCACAAAAGAGTGATATAAATCTCTATACCGGCACGACTCAGTGCAGAGACATTCGACAGGTTGTCCTTTCATTTTCGAAAAATATCCGGTCTTCAACACCGGTCTTCAAATGCTATCCATATACGACGTATCACTATTCGGAATGAGTTATACGACCCAAAGGTCCTTTCCCGGCTAACCCGAATAGTGAGCGAAATATTTAAAAACATATGGATATTGAGATTTCAATTAAGTCACAACTTAAACCCAAACTTTCTTTTCAAATGGTTTATCAAATTACCATTTTAATCTTTTAAACAAAAAGATTCAATTCACAAAGTTCACTTAATTTCACAAAGATTCATTCACAGATTTTCCAAATCAATTTCCCTTTCAATTTGATTAATTCGTTAAATCTTTAAATCAAAGATTTAACTCATAGCTTTCAATACAATTTCATTTCGAATGGTTTAAACAAATCATCATTTTAAATCTGTTAAAAATAGACAGATTTAATTCATAGCTTTCAAAAAGAATTCATTCATAACTTGGAAAATCCATTTTTCAATTCACTTGAAATTCCTTTAATTTAAACTGGAATTTCTTTTCTTATCTAAAAGCTTTTATCATTCGAAAACAACAGTTTTCAATTTGGAAATCTGATTCATTCATACGAGTTGAAATCCTTGGTTTAAATTCAAATTCCCAAATTAATACTTTAAAATGGTTTAATTCATACAAACACATTTATATCATCTTTTATCCCTAGTTTCCAAATCATAGATTTAATTTCAAACTTGAATTCAAATTTAAATCTAATTATTTAAATTTTCAAAAACTCGGTTAAGTTATTCAATATGACTCTTATCTTTGAAATTCCATTTCAAAAGCTTTTCACTTTTTATTTTAAACCCAAATTTCAATTTTCAAAATCAATTGAAATTAAAATTTCAATTTCAAAAACATCAAATTTAAATTATCTGTGACTTAACCGATTTCCACGTGAAATCCATATTGGTGTGTGTATAAGTGTGGTCCAGGGGTTCAACACAATAGTGCAACATCAATCATCACATAACAAAATACAGGATATAGTTGATAAGCGATATAAACTATAACGCTTATCGTTCATTCACAGATCACAGATATATATCACAGGTAAGTAAACTACAGATCACATCATAAATCAAGATGTATCACAAAGCATCATATATCAGGGATATCAAAACAATCAAATCATTCAATAGAATTCAAATATCCATAGGTAAGGTCGATTTATTGGCTGATAAATTCAAATCAGATTTATTTCTTATGATTTACTAATCCTGGTTAATTACAAATCATTTTGATTAATTATTCTTTAATCATTTATTAATTTATCATTTATAATAAATGGATTAACCTTTAATTATGATTCATCCACCTTTAATTATAATTCATCCCCCTTTAATTATTAAATAATTAATCTTTAATTATTTAACTCACCATTTAATTTATTAACTTTAATTAATAATTTAACCCTTGATTGATTAACATTTTATTAATTATCTTTAATAAATTTTTCTTAATCCCTTGATTAATCAAATTTTAAATCATTTATATTAATATTTATTCCTTAGTTAATAAATTAAAACCTTTATTAAGTAGTTTAAACCTTTAATTACTTATTTAATTTATCCAAATCATTAGTTAATTAAATAAATAAATTATCCATTTAATTTACTTAATAATTAATGAATTTCAAACCCTCATTATATCTTTATTTACTTAAGATAAATCTCATTCATATTAGTGATTTTATTATCACTCAAAAATATGTTAAAACATTTATATTCAATCCACTTCTAAATTCTCATATTTAAAAATATACCTTATCTTTTAAAACTTATTTAAACATTTAAATTTATAAATCTTCATTTAAATTTCAAAATCTGGAATTCAAATATAAGTTTAAATCTTGATTAACCTTGATCTATAGCTTAGTTTTGAACCATACTTTATACTTTGAAATTTATATTTGAATTAAGGAACAGGTGAAGCCTGGAAAACTCCCACCTGAACCACTGAAATCCAGCTTCGAGTTCAAAACCCCAAAGACACGAGTCCCACTTTGAGTTTTCCCTCCAGCTTCCTCTTCCCAACCCACTGCAACCAAAACCCATATTCCAGACCCCAACCCAACATGCTCGTGCACGTGCACAAACGAGATGGCCAGCTCCAGTCATCGCCGCGACTCCGAGCATGCGACGATCGTCTATACAAGCCTCCAATCACCTCAGAAATTCGTAATAACGTCGAACTCGAGATTTTGCTATTTAACTCAAACTGGACCACACTCGATCATCAGAAAACTACCTCGTCTGACCGCCTCAAGCCTCCAACAATGTCGCGATCTTGGTCAAAGCTTCGCCTGCCTCCCATCGTCTGATTGCCCCCGGTCCAGTTCGACTCGATGCTCTGGTGAGGCCGCATTCTTCTCAAAATCAGTCGCCACCCAGAACTAGGCTTAAACCCTAGTTCCACCTCGATCACCCACTACGGTGATCTAAAAAGTTAGCGAGCATTTTTCCTAGACTCTACAACCTCTCAGCTAGCTACAGATCCAATCACGAGGCGAACGATGTCGCCGACCACCGTAGTTTGCCCAAATAGTCGAATCCGTTCAACTTGCGATTTCTCACTAAAAATCGCACTAAAAATCTGGATTTTTGTTTTAAAAATCATGATTCGTAAAGGTAATAAGATCATACATTTGAAACTTAAAATTTAATCAATTACATTTTCATAAAAACAAGGGATTCCACTGTGTTTGATATTTCTAGAAAACTTATCTATTTTCAGTGCCTCCAAATATTTTTAGGGGAGAGTTCCTGGCAATTCTAACAAGTTTCTTTTGAACATCAAGATCAACAGTTGATTTGAGGGGAAGTTCTCGATTTTTAAACAGGATTGAACTCAGTAATACTCTAGAACCAGAGACATATATCACAGACAAGCACAAGCATACTCCTCTATACAAAAGTTCATATTCATGCAAGCATCTTTTATGTCATTCATTCATAGATTATCAGATGCCAACCAAAAAGATGAACAAATGAGTTCAAATGTTTGCTCACCTGTCATGATTGAAGAACAGAGAAGCTTGAACAAGCTTTGCATTTGAAAATTTGATCCTTGAATTGAATCCCTGTCTAGCTTGATTCCAGATGTTGTTTAAGTTGTATATTTTTTTTTTCAAGTTTGAGAAGTTGTTACTCCAGATGTACTCAATTTTGAAGGAACGAACTGAGGTAAGAGTTGATATATGAAAATGAAGTTACAGGATGATCATTTTGCTTTTGTACAAGGTCTGATCAGAGATTTTTCATATGGGGCTGATAGATAGTGTTGTACAAAACAAAACCAGGGATATTGTATACAAATGGGAGGCTGCATTTATTACCATGTACAATATTGTTTTTCTTCTTCTTATATTCATATATTTTCCTTTGGTTCGGCTGATAGATATGTTTTGTAGTGTACTAAGGAGTATAGCATTAATTGCTCTGGTACCTTATGTTCTATTTGCAAGCTTATGGATGTTTATGTACTTTCTTTTGTTTGCTTCATTTGTAAGTCTCGGCTGAGATAATATGTTAGGGTGTACTTTATTTACTTTGCCTAGCTTGCTTGCTTGTTTTCCAGTTCACATTTGTTCCATTTGTTTTATTCCTTTACTTGTTTACTTTGTTTTGCATACTTGTATTTGTTTTTGTTTATTAAACATTTTTGTTTTACTTATTTTATTATTTGCTTTGCAAGTTATTTCATACTTATGTATATTATTATCTTATGTTGAATTTATAAATTCAATTATTATTATTAACCCATTCATTGTCATATATATATATATATATTATTAATTTTACTCTTAAATTACATATACATATACATTCATATATATATATACAATGCTTAAATTTAAATGATTTATATAGAATATATTTGAATCCGGGGAAACTCTCATCAATTTATCCATTTAGTTTACTATTTTTATCCAAAAATTTATTTAATTATTAACTTAAATTAAATAAAAATCTAGGGTCGTTACAAAGTTAACTTAGGGAAATTGAAGACCAAAGATAGGAGAACGATGAGCCATTTATTCTTGCGTCAGAAGCGAGTCAAGTGTTCTACTCGAAAGATTTAAAAAATAGCGGATGGTCTGTGGTTTTACACACACCTAAGCGGTTGACTACAATCGTGGATGATCTTGAGTTTCCTACTGTCTATTAATCAGCCTTTGAAGGTAACAAAAAATTAGAAGATCTTACCAAATGCATATGTTAATATAAGATGTATTTCTTAATTGAATTGAGTTGAATTTCAAATGTGGCTGAATTTAGAATTTTTTGATTATGAATTTAGAATTTTTCATGTATCATTATTTAATTATTATTCTAAATTTTAGAAATTTGTTTGCTTAGGGCTATAAAATGACCTAAAGACATGGTGTTGCATGTGGTGATGGACAACGGAATATGTCGATAATCTTATTAATTATATCATTGCATTGTATAGCATTTCCATTTTTATTATCATTCAGGTGAGCTAATTGATAAGAATATAATGATACTGCAATAGTCACATATTGTTACGGGTAATGTTTGAATACTTCAGCTCATAAAGTTGATTGATAAGAATATAATGATACTGCAATAGTCACATATTATCATTCAGGCAAGCTAATTGATAAGAATATAATGATACTTAATCTATTCTATATTTACTTTTGTGACTTGCAAAAGTTTCATACTTCAGCTCATAAAGCTAACATTTACATTTTTACTATTTATATTTTTATATTCATAAATTGAAGCAACTTGTACTATTTATATTTTTATAATGCAAAGTGGATCTGCACCTAATATAATATATATAATATGTGTGTTGCTTGGATATATGTGGGTATGTGCTGTGTGCGTGTGAGATTAGCAGATGTGGTGCAGTTGGTGTTTTGGTGTTTGCAGTTGGCTAAAACTGCAGTAAAAAGAGCAGTGAAAGTGAACAAATGCTTGTAACAAACACATGTAATGCAATGGAACCAAACTTCATTCCAATACTATTATGGTCTGTCCTTGCCCCTAGTCAACATTCCTTTTTATTGTATATGAAGATAATGATCAAAAGCTAACAAAATGTTATTTGCATAACGTATTCTGTGAACTATTATGCTGTGAAATCATATATGTTTCTTTCTAAATACTTGCAGCAACAATGCCAGAAGCCGCAGAAACGTCGATCCATTCAGTCGCGCATTCGTCAACTTCACAACCCGAGAAAGTTGAGACAAATGCATATGGTGTTCCAATTTCTGATAATGCTGGGAAAATAGGCAGTAGACTTGGTAAATTGGTACAAATTCATGTGCCGATATCATATGAAAGTTGGGATAAAGTACCCAACAAATGTAAAGATGACGTTTGGGCTGAATTGCGGGTAAGTCATTCTCTTTTTTTTCCAATAACTCTTTATATACTGCAAACTGATATTTAACTTATCCATAAATAACAATTATATAAGGATGCATAATAAGTTAATCATATACGTGCAAAGATGATTCCTGCTTGAAATTCTATCATTTTTTCTTGTAAAGGAATTCATTCATGAATTGACTCGATCAAATTTTGATGGATTTGTCACTATTAATGACAACAAAACATATAGAACTTTTATTTATCCCTTTTTTTGCAGAAAAAAAATTCACAATAAATACATATAAAAGTTATACAAATAAGGAATCATATATTTATGATTCTATCAGCCCATTCAAATTACAAAAGATTATGCCGTGTAGCTTAAATATTTTTCATGCAAATTAAAAGGATGCCTCTGCAATATCCAAAATACCGATTACATTTGATCACTAGCTTTCCCCTGCACATTCATTCTTTGCTCTGTAAAACCATACTGTCCCCTGTGCATCTGTGCCACTGCCTACCATTTCCACCAAACATATACTTCCTTCCTCAAACATTCACCACCTGAAACCACTTCTGCTTGCAACAGAACGACAGACCATTCACCTCAACCACCTGAACTTTTCACAACCTTTGTGCATCTCATCCTTCTTTGTGCCACAAACATAAACTTCATTCATCACACTTATACAAACTATTGACAATAACTTATCCAGATCTCCAACACTTTTTGTTATCTGCAGCTACTTAACAACCATCCTCCAGACAACTCCACGCGTATGCTTGCTACAAAATCACGGTCCAATTTTTTTTAATCTTTATGGATATGTTAACAGTTTTTATATATTTTCTTTTTAACATATTTTTTATGTTCAATATATACAGACATTTTATGAGCTAGAGTCGGATAAAAAAGAGTTGTATTTTAAAAAAATGTGCGAATCATTTAGAAGATACAAAAGTGAATTGAGGACAGGGTACTACGACAAATTTGATAATGATGAAGCTAGAAGGAAAAACTGTCCGCCAAAAGTTAGCGTAGAAGATTGGGATGGATTCTTGAAAAATGAAGCAAAACCCGACGCACACGAAAGAAGAGAGCTAGGCAAAAAACATAGATCACAGTACAATTATACTCATCACAGTGGTCGTACAAGTCACACCGTAGTAGAAAATAAAATGGTACATTTTTAATTTTTTGTTATTTCGTTGCATTTTACCATTTTGTTGCATCATTAGTTTTCTTGTGCAGACTAGAATATATGTAAAGTTACGGACTTTGTACTATCATGTTCATCAATCATTGCAATGTTATTGCTCGTTGTTCATATTTGTTGCCTATGAGATAACTAGGCTATGTTGGCCTCAAATTAAAACTGAGTTACACAAAATAAGTTAAAGCATTTACAACCATTTTTTATTAAATTCTGCAACTTCTCCCCTTTATGTAATCTTTTATATGGCATGAGCAAGCTTTTAGCACTAGAAATGACAAAATTGTTTACATATGACAAAAATTCTTTAAATTGTTTCTAAATGGTTTCAAGCAAGTTGATAACTTCAGCTGTTTACAAGCATATAAGCCATGCCTACCTCGATTTTAAACTAAGGCAACTGCAGCCTCAGTTTTAAACTAAGGCCATTGTGCCTCGGTTTTGAATTGAGACTACCTCAGTTTAAACTGAGGCCGTTGTGCCTCAGTTATGAACTGAGGCAATGCCCGCCTCCATTTAAAACATAGGCTATTTAAAACTTCATATTAAAGTTTTGCTGTTAAGAAAAATCGATGTTTTGGTTGCAGGCAATTGAAAATCCAGGAAAAGAAATCATACGCCGTGAAGTGTGGGAGAAAACTCATACAAAAAAGGATGGCACCATATCGGATTCAAATTCTTCGTACTTTGTAAGTTAAACAATATATTGTTTTAGATGATAAATTAAAAATCATTTACTATTATGACATATATGTTTACATGGTTTATCGACCTATAACTTATATGCACGTAATATCTCAAGTATTATCATATTTTAGGGTAAAATTGCAAAAGCAAGGGAAACAGTCAATGACGACGAGGAAGAAGATATGCCATTGGATGAAGACATCTTGTCACAAGCGTTCGACAAAGATAAAAGGGGCCGGACTCGAAGTGTTGGAACTATAATACCAAAGACACAAGTTAAAGCATCTACTATTCCACGTAAACAACTCAGAAGGAGTAAACAAGACTCAAATAGATTGGAAACAAGGATGGAGAAGGTGGAGGGTTCATTGGAGAATGTGAAGGTGACATTGAACACATTGGTCGACATATTAAAAGGATATGTGAAACAGATGCCAGACATTGCTTCCAATGAAGGAGGAAGTGGTGGGACACATCATGAAAGTGTTGGAAGAACGTCGAACAATGACGATGCTGCTAACCCGCTTATTTCGCATGTTCAGGAAAATCAAAAATGTGAAGCGTTGAACTTTGATCTAGAAGTCATTGCAACAGGTTTTGTATGCAGAGATTCGACGACATCCATCATACATGGAAAACCTGTACCTCCTACACACGAGAAGTTGATTGTGGATAATATACTATTACCAGATGAGCCCACAGCCAAACAAAATCATCCTCTTGCTATGACCTTTGATGATGTTGGAATCGGTGGTTATGTGTGTCATCCAAAGAGTTCAATTCGATATCTTTAGACGCAGGAGCAGGTATACATTATTATTATCCAATAAATTCAATCTGAATGGAAACCTATATATGTTCTCTGATCTGTTCTTAATATCAAAATCCTCCAATCTTAATATCAAAACTGAAAATTCTACAAAATCGGATAATTCTCTGATCTGTTCTTTGTTTCAGGTTTTTAACATTTGTTTCAGGTTGAAGATGCTTTCTCTGTGTACCTTTCTGATTTAGAAAAGCTTGATCCGTGAGGTAACATAAAATTTACTTTGCTGCCCATTCTCAGATATTTCGTTGCGGGCTTGTTTACTCCTTTGTTATTCATTTGCACTATTCTTTCACTCATTTGAAGATTGCATTGTTCTTCACCATTAAAAAATTTTGAACTGCATTTCTCAGTTTGCATTTTTCATCACTCTTAAAACTTCTCATCATATGCAGAATGAAAAATCTGTTAACAGAGACATATGCCTTATGGAGATCTATTTTGATATAAATACTCTTGTTATCCTTCCTTCCTAATCCTTTAACTATCTCATGAGTACACATAATTGCCACCCCCAATACTTCTACTTTGAATAATAGCATACTGATTTTCCAAAAGCAATGAGTCTATGAAAAGGTTTAGTCTATTATACAACACTTTAGCCATGATTTTGTAAATCATATTACAGCAAACAGTATGCCAAAACTGCAGAATGTTTGTTGTATTCTTACACTTCGAAATTAGGTGGACAAAAGTATGGTTGACTTCTTTAAGGATTCTGCCTTCTTAAAACATATCACTCATCGAACCATGCAACATTTCCTTGACTTTATCCCAATGTATTTTGTAAAACTTGGAGTTTAATCCATTAGGCCAAGGAGTGGTGTTGATTTTTACGCTGAAAATTGGTGTTATTTTTTCCCAAAGATATGGTCATATTCTACTGAATGAATATTATCCTAATTTGCAACTTATGTGAACACATATGTAAGCAGTCTCCAGACTCACCTCATGCACTAAACTGATGCACATCCACCCTGCTAACATCCCCTGATAACAAACTTCGCCCTGCCCATACATACATACTCAGTCCATACATCAATGCACTACCATCCCTCTGTAATATTTTTGTTCACAGTTTTGGAAGGTAAAGGAAAGTAGATTATGTGAAGGAAGTTGTCAAGGATGGAAGTATACAGTAAATGAAAAGTGAATAATAGTGGTGGAAACAGAGAAGTGTGCACAGTTTTGTTTTTATGCTATTTTAGCTGAACTTCATTATTTAGAAAAATAATAAGTTTAAACAAACATATGATATTTGACCTCTTTATAAACAAACATCAATTTCTTGTTTTGTGCAGGCATGAAACTTATGCTGGCAGGAGCATTAGACGATTGGAGGAAGGCGTTATGTACCGTATGTATTGTACTATGCATGTAGTATTATGTAATGATGCCGCTGTTGTACTATGTATGTTATGTATACTTGTTGAACTATATAGTGGTATGTGTTGATGGTTAACATTATAATTCAAACATTTGTTATGTTTGGTTTTTGTGTTGAATGTATGGAAAAATATTTGGTTTAATAATCTTTCTTTTGTGATAGTGTTAAATTTGCAAATTTTTGTATCAATTATGATAATGAAATGACTGTCACTGGTGCAGAGAAGAAATTTCGAATTTTTAAAAATAAAAATAAAAATAGTAATTATCAATGGATTAAAGCCGTTGCTAATATTTAAAACATCAGTTATATGTCCACATTTAACAACGGATAAAAGCCGTTGCGAAATAAAATCCGGAACGGCTATGAGCCGTTGCTAAATAACATTCCGCAACGGTCCTTAGCCGTTGCAAAAGTATATTTACCAATGGATAAGAGCCGTTGCAAAATTTTTACCACTGCCCATTTCGCAACGGCTCATAGCCGTTGCGAAATTATTTTGCAATGGCTTAAAGCCGTTGCGAAATGAGGATTCTGGTGTAGTGTTTCTTCTTCAACCACCTATTCTGGTCAAGATTGAAATCTTTCAAGTCATTGCCCTTCGTTCCATCCCTTAGTTTTCTGATTCGTTCAACTAATAATGGATCCTCCCCTTGCTTAGAAGCAATCCTTTCGATCATCACTAGTCGAACTTCTAAACATGACAACATAGCAGTTTCCTTACTGGAACTAGCTTCAGATCTCCATTATATTCTGCATGTAGTCAATGCTTCTAAATCTTTTCACTCAGCTATCATTGCCAATATTGCATTCTGATGTTTTCTAATAAGTGCATCTGCAACCTTATTGCCTTTCCCCGATGTGTACTCAATTCCAAAGTCATAAACGGCTAAAAACTCTAACCACCTCTACTGTCTCATATTCAACTCCTTCTAAGAGAATAAATACCTCAGTAACTTATGATCCATATACAACTTGAATCTTTCTCCCTAAAGGTAATGTCTCCATGCCTTCAAAACAAAAATTACTACAG
Organism: Allium fistulosum; assembly: GCA_030737815.1. Lineage (NCBI taxonomy): Eukaryota > Viridiplantae > Streptophyta > Magnoliopsida > Asparagales > Amaryllidaceae > Allium > Allium fistulosum. The sequence continues at coordinate 1,263,308,381 of CM060901.1, forward strand.
CTAATTCCAAATCATGAATTAGATATCTGACTTCATGCGGTCTAAGCTGTCGTGAAGCGTAGGAAATCACTTTACGTCTTTGCATTAACACAGCTTCTAACCCTATTTCACATGCATCCGTGTACACCAATAAGTCTTGATTCCCTCCCGGAACGACTAACACATGTGCATTAGTCAATAAGAGTTTCAATTTTTGGAATTCCTCCTCACTCTTATCAGTTCAGACAAACTTCACATCCTTACGAGTTAGCTTAGTCATCGGTGCCGCTATCCGCAAAAAATCCTTGATGAACCTCCAATAATAACTAGATAATCCGAGAAAACTCTTTATCTCAGTCACTGTCGCGGGTCTCTTCCAATTATTTACCGCCTCAATCTTTGCCGAATCTACAGACAGCCCTTTCTCTGAGACTACATGACCAAGAAATTTTACTTCCTTCTTCCAAAAATAACACTTCGAAAATTTCGCTTTCAGTTGATGCTGCCTCAACATCTCAAGCACCACTCTAAGATGAACTTCACGCTCTCTTTCATCTTTAGAGTATATCAAAATGTCGTCTATGAACACTAACATGAATCTGTCCAGATGCTCCTGAAAGATTCTGTTCATCAAGTCCATGAAAAATACTAGTGCATTAGTTAGTTCGAACGCACTAACCATTCATACGATCCATATCTTGTTCTAAACGCTGTCAAAGGAATACTATCCTCTTCTACTTTAAGCTGATGGAATCCTGTTGCCAAATCCAACTGGGAAAATACTTTGGGTCGACTCAACTGGTCGAACAAATCGTCAATTCGAGGTAACGGATATCGATTCTTTATCGTCTTCTCATTCAACTTAGGATAATCGATACATAACCTTAACGATCCGTCCGGTTTCATTGCAAACACTACGGGTGCTCCCCAAGGCGAACTACTTGGTCTGATAAAGTTCTTACTTTCCAAATCCACCAATTGCACCTTTAGCTCCTTCATCTCGGTAGGTGTCATTCTACTTGGCGGTCTACTCATTGGTTCTGCTCCTGATAGTAAATCTATTTGAAACTCAATGGCTCGTTACGGCGGTAGTTACTATGGGCTCAAAGACGTCTGCGAACTCTTTAACAACAAAAACTCAGTTCAACTCGTCTTCTTCCTCCATAACACCCAACAAAGCATTTACCCCAAAACTAGGATTTTCTATGGTGCATATAATCTGATCACTACAACTAGGGTGTCTAAGTGATATTTTCCTATCATGGAAAATTTTACTAGCATAATACTTACTTAACCAGTCCATACCCAAGATAATTCTGGACCCTATGAAATCAAATGCATGCAAACTGCAAGCAATTCAAACTCTAAGTGGTCACATCTCATCCCAAGAGTCGCATACCCTCCTATCGGATTTGCAACCCTTAAGGAAGTAACTAGATACGAGGGTTCTAGGTTAAGCTTATCTACCAAACAATGAGATATAAAAGAATGTGATGCACCAGTATCAAATAGAACTCTAATTGATACACCATGAATCAAAAGCGTACCTCCCTGCACAGCTTTTCCTTTCTCCTCAGCTATTTGTCTTGAGGTAGCTGGTTCCAATGCAAACATCTTGCCTTTTCCATCCTTAGCTGGTTCTTTGCACTGGTTCTTATAATGTCCAATCTGATCATAGTTAAAGCACCTCGCTTCTTTCTTATCAGCAGCTTTCTTCCCTTTGCCTGTCCGACATTCGTGAGCATAGTGTCCCTTCTTGTCGCACTTATAGCAAACTACATCGGCCTTCTTTTTCTTGGCTGCTCCTCCTTCTTAAGCGCCCTTCTTATGGAAAAAATTTCTCTTCTAGTTTCACCCACTTTGAGCTTACCATGCTTTGTTACATCATGAAAAGCAAGCATCTCCTCCTGCCTCAAAGCCATCTCAACAACTACATCACATGGATCTATAATATATGGAAAATTTGCTTTAGCTAGTTCAGGTTTCAGTCCGCGGATGAACTTCTCATGCCTTTTGATAACTATTTCAACCATAGCATATCCGTATCTCGATAGCTCCTCAAATCTGGTTGCATACTCAAGAACTGTCATGTCTCCCTACTCCAACTCCATAAACATCCTAAGCAGAGTTGACTTAGCAATCTCTGACACGAATCTTTCCTGCCCAAGTGATGGTCTCCTCGTTAACTCCCACAGTAACACTGCTCCACAAGTATAGTGTTGCTCCTTGGAACTGTCTAGAAGCAAGCCTCCTCTTCTGCTCATTATTAAGCCCTAAATCAGCAAAGATCCTTTCGCAATGAACTAACCAATTCTCCACTTCAATTGCGTCCTCAGTCCCGATAAACGGCTCTCCTCCAAGCCTGACATAGTCTCTACTCAATATTGCATAACTATTGACCACCGGAGCTCCTTGATTTCCTCCTTCAACATTTCCTCCGACTAAACCCACAACGACTTCATCCTACATCATATTAACGAAGAACTGATACATAGCTCTCATATCAGCTTGTGGCACTCCAGCTCCCATATTAGCAACTTGTGCCCGACTTGGATTCCTTCTAGTGTTTGGTTTGGCATTCCCATTAGTTGTGGTGCTTCCTCCACCAACGTTAACTCTTCCACTCCTAGCATCCATATCTTACTTCCTTAAACATTCCAGCCTTAGTAAGATACAAAAGAATAGCCTAAGAAAGATGGAGAATAGAGATAAAGCGTATACTTATATATATAGCGAATACAAGTACGTTACTATAACGTTATCCCATACCCCAATCTTTTCTCTAATTTCTTAGGATTATGTTTTCAAAATTGTTTTAGATTTTAAATTTCTTTTAAGTTTTCATAAACTATACTCTGATACCAAGTTGTAACATCCCCTACCTTGAGGCCCGAAGCTAAGCGCTACAGATACTGCAGTCATCTATAGTGTTAACTTCCGGTAACAAAATACGGTACTGTTAATGGTATCCATAATATCAGAAGCATATGAATATGAAATAAAATCACATAACTCAAAACACAACTTTTCTGATTACATCTCAAATTCATATTTCATATTCGGTTACATAATCCCAAAAAGAATCCCATGTTTTGGTCAAATATAATTATTACAAATTACGCCAAGAGCGACATATGAAGATGCCCCATTAGATGATCAGAGTTCTAAATAGACATATCAGTCATAAATACATTGCAACGGAAATAAAACTAAATAGCTCCTACATAGCTAACTTTGCCACCTGCCCATCTTTGGAAGCTTATTCGCCCAACCTACTAAAGCTGAAAAAACTTAACTCTTAATCTACTCAAATTAATTTTGAGCACCCGAGAGTTTAAGGGGGGAAACATAAACTTTAAGTCAGACATAAAGCCTGGTGTGAATAATACTATAACATCTCAATTTACTGATATTAAGTGAGACCACGCCGATTAGCGGAATGAGTTCCCCTCACTAATATCCTTTTTAAAAGCATATCTTTTGCAAACCAAAATCCTGCAATTATACTGATTATAACAATAGAAGCAAAAACATATATGCAAAATAAACAGGAATCAATGGACTATCTGTCCACACTATAGTTTCATATGGCTAACTATTAACCATTCGCTGACTCCGGCCTACCAGTCATACTCAATAATCTAACTTCTATTAGACACAATACTAGGCTGATTGCCCTTAACTTTTCTTTTTCTAGGGTCAACTAAACCTAATGGTTTTACGGGCTCATCAATAACATATCTTTACTATGTATATGCTCTTTTGTGTGTAACCTCAATTTAGTCCCACCTGTGACAAGACCTACATACTGGAATTATGGATTTTTTTAGTTAGGGGCTAATAGTGTGACGACCGCCCATGACCCCTGTACCAAATCACCAGATAGAGCGCTGTAAAGTGTGCCAGGCGACCATGGACGATTGTCAAGGTAAGATTTAAAACAACAGAATCTATCGTATTACTCACAGCGCATGGACAAAATACAATAGAACATATGTATAGTGAAGCTTTACAGAACAAAATGACATCATATAAAACTCCATAATAGTTGAATACAAGCATCCACATAGTCAATACATCCAGCCTCACTACATAACTCTCAGAGAATACAAAACAGCGGAATATCCAGTACATAAGAAGATAATATGCAACCCACTAGCTCGTCTTCGATATCTGCATCGTGAGAAGAGAACAGCACCTGTCACCTGCTACCTAGTCTGCCCGTCCCAAAATGGACGAACAGCCCAAGGCAATAAGAGTTAAAACATAAAGCCTTGAGTCAGACAACAGTCTTAGTGAGCAGTAAATTAACTAACAACATACCAAAAGAGCATAAAGGAAAAGGAATAGGAATACAACCCTCCCACTCCAACCTCATTCTACAGTGATAGCCTCCAGACACACACTAAGCAGAAGCAAACATAGCAGAGCATACAATTAAAAGTAAAGCTATTATCACTCGAGTCAAGGGCGATGTTTTCCAAGTACCAAGGCCTAAATCAGATAAGCACCCAGAAAATACCGCTCTTGAGTCCGAAATGACGTTACAACCAAACATCCATGACTCTGGCTATCACTGATATCATTGCTTCGATATCACCGTTAATTGAATGACCGGCACATTCTTTCAGTCGTCCGTCAAGGGCTAATGGAAACCCCGGTTCTAGACATAACTCCCGCACGTCGTCGCAGCCCGTTCCTAGGACTATCGAATCTACCCAGAGTACTCGACCATCAACAGTTGGCCGTTGGGACTATCGAATCTGCCCAAACGTACTCTTGCTTAGAGCATGCTAGAACCTTCAACAACGATGCTATCCAAGCCTCCTAGTCATCCTCCTCGACGACTACTCTCATATCCATTCATTATCCTCAACTCGAATCATATCACCGAGTTATCAACATGCTTGGAATGATCCCGTCTGGATTAGACCAAGTCTTCATCATATGATTGCCTCACTTCATTACATCCTCGCAAAGCCTCATCTCATCATCACATCATCAAATCTATGCATAAGAGCTTCATCATCCCGCTACGTATGCCACGAGCAGCTTTCCCAATCCAAGAGCCTTTCCCTTGGCTTTTGAATCATCTTCGATCTAAATCTAATCATCAATCATCTAGTTCATACAATCAATCAAATCAAACATCAATCCAAGCAATCAAGCATTCAAATATGATCTAAGCAGACAATTATAACAATAATGGCATTTCCGTAATTAAAGAGTTGAAAGTCCAATAAGCATGAAAACATGGATTATATCTCTACAAACTTGATGAATGAACTTGCATAGGTTAACATATGATAAAATGGATGCAACATCATCATGAACAATGGATCTATATGGATCTACACTTTGGATGAAGAAAATGCATGGAAATCTCTATTTTAACACCAAATCGAGCCAACAATCCGATATACTCCTTTGGATCCGTGTGAGAGATAATCACCACTCACCAAATCACCAAAACAACCTCAAATTAATACGCTTCAGATCTGGACAGCGAAGGATCAAGCTTGATCTATCACAAATCCGCTTCAAATGAAGAAATCTCACTTCAAAGGATGAAGATCTTCAACTTTAGCTCTTGGATCTTCAATCTTGATCTTCGATTTGGATGAAAGGAAGCACTAGATTAGAGTGGAGAAAAGAAGTGAAGAAGTGTAAAAGTCGAGCTCTCAAAATGGCAGCACTTCGTCGCTTCAAAATCCGGATCCCAAAAATGAAGAGAAGCTCTCCTATTTATAGCAGAAAATACCCTAAGTCGTAACTCGGCTATCTCCTTAAGTCGCTGCCGACTTAACACTATGCCGACCTACGACCTAAAGCTATGCCATCCTACGACTTAAGACAACGCTATCTCCTTAACTCGGCTACGACTCAACCAGGTTACGCCCTCACTGGGTCTCCGACCTACGACTTACGAAAGGAGTACGACTTACGACTTAACTCTTTAAGTCATCTACGACCTAACACTTTGGCCTAACCCAGCGACCTAACAAACTTACGACTTAACACTTAACTGGGTTACGACTTAACCCCATACGACTTAAACAACTGCCGACTCAAAAACTCACTTGTCTAACTTCTAACTCGGTCACGACTTAACACAGCAGCCTACCTACGACTTAACATAGCAGCTTTGCCGATCTATCAGGATAAGACTCAATCTCCTAAGTCGTCCAGGTCTTAAGTCGACCACTACCTTAACTCGTCAGCCGACTTAACACTTAACTCAAAACCTTAAGTCGTCTACAATAACATAAGTCGGTCACTTCCTTAGGTTGTCTATCCCTTAACTCGGCAACGACTTACAACCTACGACTTAACACTTGCCGAGTTAACTCCAACCTACTAACCTAGCCCAGCTACGACTTATCTCCTTAGGTCGTCGCCGACTCACCCCTTAAGTCCTTAACTCGCCCAGACTCATCACTAACTCGTCCAGAACCCATAAGTCGGCTACGACTTAGGACTTAACCAAAATTCTTCCCAAAATCTGAAACAACCTAAAATGTTGAAAATTCCAGATTTGAACGAACTTTTCGATCCGTAAAAATACGGGTCGTTACAAATAGCTAAAGTATAAGGCGCGACCCTACACCAGCCTCATCTTGTATCCTAATATTTTTGTCATAACTTAGGGTTAACTACCCTATTCATGTTTTATTTCCTGTCTTAGGGTTAACTACCTTGTTAAAATTTCATTTCCTTGTAAGTAGTCTTTACAAATGATTTACCCCTGAAATCTTACCTTTATAAAACAAGGAAATCATATACTTTGCCTTACGCAAAAAACTTATGCCATGACATATATACTTTACATAAAACAATGTTGATGAAATCTAATCAATGGGATTATCAAATCCCTTCATAATAAGTTAAAACTACTTTTTAAGTAGAAAGTTTTAGGCTACAAGGCCATAACAATACCTTCGAACCTTCGTTTAAACCGTAAACAATGCCTTTTGAAATCATTGTGAACAACCCTTTCGAAAGCTTTACTAAAACCTTAAACATCCTCTTTTAAAACCATTTAAACTTGCCTTTCAAAAGCATTGAAAACCTTCCATTTAAACATTTAAAGTATATCTTTTGAAAACATTGGGGATCTCCCATTCGAAACAATTATTATAACCCTTTCGAAAGCATTGGGTTCAAGTAAAGGATTGCGGAGACAGTGCTTCGAAACCTCTAATAATTATTCCTTTCGAAACCATTTGGGTTTAGCATTTAATACAACTAAGGGTCATAAAAGAATAGAGACGAAAGCATTGCTTTCGAAAGCATTGGTCCTAAGTAAAGGAAAGAGGATGGTTTCGAAACTAACCCTTTCAAAAGCATTGAGAAGGCAACTTCAAAGTAAGAAGATGAAAGCACCCTTTCGAAACCATTGTTTTAAGGCATGCGACCTTAACTAGTTTGAAAGGTAAGAATGCGGCAGCATGGGTTTTATCCTTTCGAAAGCTTCTTTTATAACATATAGGCATCAACTCCATCGAAAGCTCTTTTATATAAACAAAGGCAAGTTGATTAAGTCGAAAGCTAACTCCAACCCTTTTGAAAGCATCATTTATAAACGAAAATAGTTCAAATTTAACAAGAGTAGCTTCAACCCCTTTGAAAGCAAGGTTTCGACACTGTACCTTCCGCCTTACTCCAATTCACTATGCTTCAATTGTTTGACACCATGTGCATTGATTTCGAATAGGTTTCTAGCGGAGGTATGGTGTCGAAAGCACTAGGTGGAAGTGGCGAAGCAGTAAATTTAAGCAAAACTGATTGTTAGCCTTTTAAAGTAATTTCTTTTCAACTAACTTACCTTATTTGTCAAAATGCAATTGGTTACCATTTCTTTACCAAAAATCCTTTTCTAAAAGTGCTATCGAATTCATAAATTATCAAATTAAAACATTTAACAAATAAGACATTCTCCTTGATATATAAATATAACATTTAAGTCCTTTAACTTAAATAATTTTATAACCATTGTTGAATACTTAGAAAAATTCCCTAAAAATCACAATAGTTCACTTTTAATATGCTTTCTAACATATATAAATTTCAAACCCAAAATCAAAATACAATTTCCGTAAATAATTTGAACCCAATTTTAGCTATTTTCTTTCATAGAAAATTCATAATAAATCCATAATTACATAGAAAATTATGAAACTTGAAACCCACTTCATAAGTAATGTTTTTGACCATATATCAAAAACGCATGTCATTTGGATGTCATTTACTAGGTTTTTCAAATCTAAACTTATCATAAAATCTATATGAAGCAAATAAATCATCAACATGCGTATATATCAAAATTAAACAATCATACCTTGGCATATTATATGCAAAATTTATTCGGATCTAACTAGAAACCGAAATCAATAAAAATGAAATGTAAGATCATTATTCACCTTAGCTTGGTGTTAAGAGGACTGAGATTTGCTCTTTGCTCAATTCTTTTAAGCTTTATACTTGACTCCTAGCTTTTCTTCCTTTGATTTCTCTTAATAGTGGTCGGCCAAGCTTCTAAGTATTTTAGTTTTGTTTGCAAATGTTGAAAATGAATAAGGAATGAAGGTAAGAAGAGTTTAGGGTATAAGAACATAGTCTATTCCTATTTTTCCCTTATCATATTCCTCCTACTTACTTAATTTTAATTCACTTTTGCTTATATTTATTAAGGCACGACCCCATATTAATTTACAAATCTCAATCCCTTAACCATCTACATTATTTCATTTAATCTATCTAATTAAATGCTCTAAATAATGTTAGTTAAAATTAGGGTCATTGCATTTATTCTACTAATAGATATCATTTGGTTTCCTAGTCATGAAGGTTACTTAAGGCTTAGACAAGATATCCTTCGTTTTAAAAAATTTACTTAGATAAGAAAAACTGGTTTAAAGTCAATAACTAATAGAATTTCAAAGAACTATTAAAGTGAATAACCCTTCATTAAAACAGAAGTTAGAACTTAATTAAACCTTAAGAAATCTTAATTAAATCAAAAATTATATCATTATTAAACCTTAATTTATTTTATTTTATTTTAACTCTTAATTTATTTAACTAAAAAATTAATTTCAATTAAGCTTTGTTAAGTCTTAATTAATCGATAATTAGACCTTAGTAAATTTAATCAATAATTTAACCTTAATTAAACTTTAATTTAATAAACATTCATTTATAATTAAACCTTAATTAATAATTAAGTGAATAATTAATATTTAATTAAATAATAATTAATTAATTAATTATAATTTGATAATTAATTAAAATAATTAAACTTGATTAAGTAAAATTTTAATTACCTTTTATCTTAATTAATCCTTACTTAAAAGTAAACTTCCTTAACTAAAAATAATTAACTTTGTCAATAAATTCTTAAACTCTAATTACTTAACCTAATTACTTAATAAATCAATAATTATCCATAATTAATAAATTACATAAAAAATTATTTAATAACAAAATTTGAACTTTTTATATAATGAGTTTGAAAAGATTTTTCATAAACAATTCAAACAAAATACTTTAAAAGTTGAAATCGTAAAAGAATACCGAACTGCATCCATAACGACTATCGCTATGAACACAGTTTGCTAGAATTGGTTTTCTAGGTGAAAATGTCAATTTGACTCTTGCTACTACATATTTGAAAACACAAATGGAAGAGTTTTGAAAACTTAAACAAAAGGTGAAAACTTGAAAAACATTTACTAAATCCAAAAACTAGAAACAAGGTTTTGTTTTCAAATTGGATCTCAAGTCTTTTGCGACTTTTCAAGGTGCTAACTTCACAACATTTACATCACATACACCTAGTTTTGTTTTATAAACATGCTACCATCATATCATAACCAACCTTTCACATATCCATATCGAAACATATCATTTAACATCCAAATCACAAATCCAAGCTCAACCATAAACTTGTAATCATATGCCATCAAAACAACATGGTATTTCAACACAATAAGCACTATAGTTTTACAACATATAGTTCAATATAATCAAGTTAATATCTTTTCCAAAAATGAGAGTTTACTCACTGAAGATTACTAATTCAAACCAAACTTTTTCTAAAACATTGAAACAACCAGGATCTTGCAAAATTGAAGACTTTGGATGCCTACACACCCAAAAAGGGCTCGACCTTGGACAATTTGGGCTCGGCCATGCACTGTTGGGGCTTGGCCATGTAGGGTTAGGTGGATGATGGTGCTTGTTATTGAATATGATGTGCAGAAATGGATGAAGAAGGGTTTCAAACAAGTAATGGAATGAATTTAAAGTGGAAAATGTGAGATTTTTATAACATAGAAAATATGTAGGAAGCCATGAAAACTTTCTCAAGCTTTAGGAAATTTGAAATAAAGAAGAGAAGTTGTAAAGTGAAAATTATGAAATGGAAGGGGTATTTATAGACTTCGAAAAATATTTAAAAATGTATTAAGTGCTTGAATTAAATATGTATGCGTATGCATGCACTCTCTCTCTCTCCATCTCATGATTTCCATCCATCCTATACACCGTTATATTGCAACTATTCAAGCCATGGCCCTACTCTGTGTTGAAAGAGATATTTTTATATATTAAAATATATACCCTTTTATAATTAAAATATCACTTATTTATATATATATACACACATATGCTTAAGTGATTATATATGTACATGTATATGTTTTCATGAAAAAATAGTTTGTAATTTATATGTATGTGTTTACAATAGTGTTTTAACATTTTCGATAACTTTTAACCAATGAAAAATCAAGATTTCAAAAAATAACTTCTGGTCACATTTTCTATTTTTTTTCTAAACTGTATATATTGGTAAACATAATTTGAAAACAATTTTATCATCATTAGTTATTATTAAAAATAAGTTTATTTGTTAATAAAAATACATTTATTAATTATTTAAAAGTATAATTAAATATTTTTTAAATAGTGATTAATTCTGGGTCGTTACACATTCTTCATACCAATGAATTAATAAAATTCCAAAATTTACATTTACGCATAAAAGGAACAGATTCACAATGATATAAATCCAATATTATATAAAAGTATATAATTTCCCACTTACCTCTTAGCTTCCAAATCTCTAAATCTATATCCACTCTCCTTGTTTGACACCCTTTAGCTTTACCAAAATATGTATCAAAAGCGCATACATATTTATTAGAAATATAGATCTCAAAAGAAGTTTGAATTAAGCGTAGTTATAAATTTAGATTTCGAATTTACCTCTCCTTCGCAGAACCGATATGTCCCAATTCTTCTTCTTATTCATTTTCTGCTATTCTACACTTATATATATATATTATGATTTCTACAATTTCTAGAGTTAGTGAAGAAGAGAAAATGGTAGAGCTTCGCTTGGTGATTCAGAAAATACGAGAAGAAAAGTAAGGGGCTAGGCCTTTATTTATAGGCGCTTGAATTAATTCTATCCATTAGGCCAAGGTTCGATTCCTAGCCACCACTCTTCAACCAACGATCGCTCTACTTTTGTTGGTCGACCATTAGTGGTCAAGCGGTTGAACATGGGGTGTCGACTAGTGGCTACTTTGGTTTTATATATTTATTTCCTGATTTCATTTGATTTAATGCTAATAATTTTTTTAATGCTAAGTTTCCTATTTGACATTACATTAATGTTAAATTAATGATATTGATTTCCTTAATTCATTTTTAATTATTTCTGATGTGAAATCTTTAAACATTAATAACATTTTCATTTGAACTTCGATTGTAAAACTTTATATATGAAAATTAATCAGAAAATCACCATGAACACAACGGTGCAAGTTTCGTATCCAAAATTATAACATTTGTGAAAATTCCATTTTTTTTTTCTTTAATAATTATTTATTAATTCTTTTTAATTAACTAGCATTTAATTTATAGGGTGTTACATAAATGGTAAGTATGGTTGGTTATGACTATCGAGTGATTATGATTGCATCTACAAGACTATCGAGTATGGTTACTAGAACATGTTATGTATGATGGACGCTAGTGGTTGCAAGTGTTTGCTAGTGGATGCTAATGGATGCATATATATATATATATACACTCACTAGGCACTATTATCTCTTAGGGATCGGTCTAACTAGGTCACTAAAACATATGCATATGGATGTGTGTGCATTTGCATTTTTATTTTACTTCCATGGTTACTATAAATGGATGATTATCATATGATTGTTGCATTTGGATGATGATTGTAGCACGCATATAGAACTATCGGTTGTCATTAGGGAATTTGCATTCATTTGGATACATGGCACGGACATGATGGCATAAAAGGAGGTCGACTGAATCAGTAGACTGCTTAATCTTTTGCATTAGTTAGGGATATTAACACTACACTATCGCATATAACATAAATTGCATTAGAAAGCTTAAGGATAAAGGATGTAATGGATGATGGTTGAATATGTGGTTGTAGAATTTTGATGAATATATTTATTTCATTCTTCTGTCCTTGGAGATTTCGGGGACGAAATCCTTTAAGGAGGGGAGAATGTAACAACCCAAAAATTTGAGCTATAATAATTAATTAACGAATTAATTAAATAATAAAATAATTTTATGAAATTGTCATAATCAAGCTACAGGAGTTGCACCATTGTGTTTGTGGCGATTTTCTGATCAATTTCCATATATAACTTGTCGAAATCCGAGTCAGTATGGAGAAGATATGAGAGAAATAAGAAATCAAAAATAAAACGAAAAAATAATAATATAGGTATGGGTCGACCTATGCCATAAGCCAGGTCGACCCAGGCTTGTGTAAGGTCGACCTAGGGGTCGACCCCCACAGTAGCTAGGTCGACCCGCCTTGTTTTTGGACGAGGAAGCATCCAGATTCGAGCTGTATGACGTGTTTTGCAATTTTCTTCAAATCATGTGTGTTCGTGCTTCCATCTGATGGTTCCTAGCAAGCCTATGACGTGGTTACACCAGATTTAATCTTCAAATCCAACAGCTTGAGATCCCTAAGCTAAACTATAGATAAGACCATAGACCTAGCTATTTTTCTCATTCAGATTTTCCCCTAATTGGGTTCAATGCCTGAGGCTGGACCCTAAAAAGAAATTTTTTCTTGGAAAGAGATCTTTTTAATAAAAATATTCTACGCACTAGAAGTGGATCCGGGAAGGCCAAGGAATAGAGCTAAGGACCATAGGTGAGTGTTCTGTAATTATTTTAGATTTTTAAGTAATTTAAAATAATAGGGTTCTCAATAGTTGTAGTTTTTCTGCAATTTTGAGACAGTTTTTATATAAGTTATTTACAGTTAGTTTTTAAAGTTCTTTTTAGTCTATTTTAGTTAGCTATTTTTATTCAGCTATTTTATTCAGTTTTACAGTTATTTACAGTTATTTATATTTATTTACATCTGTTTTATGTTAGAATTTAGCCTGTAAATGTTAGTTTCTTTTTATTCCTTTTACACGAATAAAATATAAGAATATTAAAAAGAGGAGAATTCACTAATATGGATTAAATAGAAATAAACACTAAATTTACAGAAATTAGATGTAAAATAAGAAAGAACTATAATAAAAAGAAGATAGACTAAAATAGGCAAATTTGAGACATCTGCAAGCATGTTTATAACTAGTGGTTATAACTAAAAAGATAGAATAGAAGAGTAACAATTATAACATAGGTTATAATTAAGCAGAAAGAATAGAAAAGGCTTATTTTAAAACTTAGATTAAGTTAATAAGCAAATATAACAGAAATAATAGAAGTGGCTTATTTTAAAACTTACACTGAGTTAATAAGCAAACATAGAAGAAGGGCTCGTACCAACAGCATTCCATTTCAGTCAGGAACTGATGGTCTCACAATAGTTAGGTGAGGCTAGGACACGCTTATGCTAATTAGGGTACATAAGTAGCCAATAGATAGAAGCTCAAATCTGGGGATTTGGGCAGGAAGCGCAAACTAGAATTTGTTTGTTAGGACCAGTACCAGCAGCATTCCCTTTCAAACTAGGACTGATGGTCTCACAACACTTAGGTGAGGCTGGGCAGCATTCCCTTTCAGACTAGAACTGACGGTCTCACAACAGTTAGGTGAGGCTGGGCATGCTTATGCTGATTAGGGTAAATAAGAGGTCAATATAGGGGGCGACAATTAGTGTGTACCGACGATGACCGAGCGTGTGGCATTGATTAGGGTAAATAATTTGCTATTGCGTTCCAAGCGCTAAACATGTGTCTTTTGTTATGACCAACGGGATTGGTTCACAATGGCACAACAGAGATAGAAGGCCGATCAACAGGTAGAATTAGGATTTCAGCCTAATTAAAATAGGATTAGAGTTTCAGCCTAATCACCAGACTTATAGTCTGACCCACTCCTCTATTTCCTCTTTTCCCCCATAGGCCAGCAGAATCGAGGATAATAGATTCAGACCACTTGGAGATACATTCTTGGAGTTCTTCATGTATTCCTCTTCTTCTTTTCAGTTTTCTTTTCATTTGACTTCGGATGTACTGGTACTTTATGAGAGGGATGATTTTTATTGTTTATGTACTCTGATGATGTGACTGAGATTGTATTTTTCACGAGATATGTGTATTTGGTTTTTAAGACATTCTGTTTTGAAATGAGGTTTAATTTTAAATATGTAGTTATTATTTAAATGTTTCCATCATTTTTATTTATTTGTCTTATGAATCTTAGTCTTTGTGATGCTTTAGTTATACCTATAACGCACTACATCTTTTAGTGTGCCCTTTTTGGGTATACTAAGGGGTGTGGGGTGTTTCAAATATTTTACTTAAAATTTATAAATAAAGTTTTATTTTATATAACTTGTACTATATTAAAAATATGTGTATCATATACACATATGTGTGTGGGTGCATGTGTAATAGGGTAATGTGTGCATGGTTTGACATGTCCATATGTAAATGTTGGGATTTACATCGCAATGGACATGTTAGCCCTATGTGTATACAAATGGATTATCTAAATGTATGTATATATAGACATTAAATTGTATATATATATATATGTATGTGAAAATATAATTATATAATTACTATAAAATTTTGGATGTAAATTATTTACATAACATAATAATTAATATATATATAATATGAATAAATACAATTATATTATAAAATTATTTTAAACATTAATTTGTAAAATTATTTAGAATATTTATAATATAAAATTTGAACTAATATATATATATATATATATATAACATGTAAATAAGATTTATAATTAAAAATATATTTGATGCTTTTTTCGGTCTGATAATAAAACATAATTTTTTAAAAATCTAATTTTCAATTTTTAAATAATTTATTAGTTAAAAACTTATAAGTAATTAATTAACCATACGGAAATAATAATAAAATATTTAAAAAATATTTTTAAAACCATAATGTACATTTTATATTATATAATTTTTTTAAGAATTTTATATTATTTATAAATATATACATACATTTTATTTATATAATCAATTTTGAATTAAATAATATTATATGTGTGTGTGTGTGTTAAATATTCAAAGAAAAATAGTATTTTATTTATTGTCAAAAACTATACTAACCGAATTAAATTTTGTTAAGTCTTAAAATATATATTATATAGTGTAAAACTTTTAAAATTAGATTTGATATTTAAATCCATATAATATAGTATAATTTAAAATTTTGAAAAAAAAAATATTTCAGGCCTAGAGCATGTATAAACAAATATGAATAATTTTTTTAGTGTGTATGCACTTATATATACAACCATCTACATGTGACAATCCATCGGTATACTGATTCTTGATATTTTTAGCAAAATAATATACGGAACAATAATCATATAAATTATTATATAATAGTAAACTTGTAGAATTCTTTCACTAGAGCCCAAAGCTCGCACATTGAAATTGAGAAGTGAACACCTTGAATCGAATTTAAATCCTGAAGTTGCTTGCTTCTGGATTACCTTCCTACGGATGATTGTTTGATTTTAATTTGTATTTAGATTTCCAGAATATTTTAGGAGAGAAAGGGGGAGTGCTTAGCCAAAAATAAGAGGATGGAGGTAGCAAAAAGATCTCATCTACAGTAAGCGTTAAGATGTTTATATAAGAGAGAGGCTAGAGAGCAAAAGTAGAATCAAAACCTTTAAATTTCTCTTATGCATTCCCTTCTTTTTATACATTCAACATCCCTCCCTCCTAGCTATCTTATGGTCGGCCTCTATGTCTCCATCGTAGCCTAAATTAACAAGCCCCATATGGGCCTCAAATCCATTTCAAGCCTAAAAATATTATTGCATTTAAATTTAGTTTAAACGCATATCGATATCGAATATTCATTAGTGTTTATATAACTATTATACACACACTATTTAATATTGTTCAATACACATCAAAAAAAATTTTATAATTAATGTTTCGTAAATATTAATTAATTTAATTAATTTGTAATGAGTACAAATTAAGTAAATCAGGTAGTAATAGGAGTATTCAACATTTCGATTGTTTGACTCTTAGGTATAAATTTGGTTAACGATTAATATTGAACCATTTGAATTTAACGTTCAAACATCATTTAACAGGTAGTGTGACATTTTGACCACATTTATAACTTACTTAGTTTCGGTAAAATCTAATTTTACTTTGTTAAGCATTACCCGATAATGATAATTATATACACCAATTTTCTTTGTTAAAACTATATCATTTTGGCCTGATGGAATTTGATGGTGGTCAAAATTCCAATATCGTCCATATTCAACTCTATAGTCCAAACACAAAGTCCTTAATTCAATAATAACAATTATTATTAACGGTATTGCTTAAGCCATAAACTTTGACTTTGAGTTGACTTAAGTTGACTGTGATACTAACCACATATAACTGAGGAGATGAATCCTCTCTTGAATAGTGTTTCACTTCCAATGCTTCCACTCGACCCAACTATAGTCGTTCGATGACGTCGTGCCACGATTTAATTATAATCAAAGTAGAGCTTCCACATTGATGATCGACAGTATTCTCAAGTAAAGAGAACTATGTAATTTTATCACATCGATATATTCTATTCGACCATAGTTGTATTAACCAACAGAAAATTATCGAGCGAGTTATTCCATAGTTATCCAATAACTACCAGCATATAACCTCTTAGTACCCAAACAGCCATGAGTAATACACTGCTCAACATTTACATAGCATTACATACTCTAATCTCAATGGATGTACCGATATCTAGTCTCGATGCATCTTGACAAGGAATAATTAAAATGATATGTTTATTTCATTGTGATAAATTGCTCATGGTTACAACACTTTATGACTACTATCACAAAACATACCATTTATGGATTTTCTATTAAATATACTTTTAATTAAATTAATTTATTAATATAACACATTATATCAAGCATATAATGGAAAGAAAACACATTTTATTTCGAACAAGATTGGTTATCAAGTTAGATATATGTAACAATTTACGTGATTACCTCTAGGGAATACCCATAACTTTATCGATCTCCTACTTGCATTTAGGGCCAATTATGGAATCTCTTTCCATCCCTTCAATTAGTTTGATGAGAACTCTTCAAGTTAGACCTTTCATGAATTGATTTGATATGTTGTTTTAATCATCTATTTTGTTAATCAAATCTCTCCAATGCTGATAAACTACCTTTATCATTTGGAACAATTCGGAGTATGTTTCTTGACTTTTAGTGAGCTCATATTATTACATTATTATTATGTAACAATAACATAGTATTCTCAATACTTGAAGTCGCCCTTAGCTTAGTTATAAATTTGTGCATTTTTATTTATGTATTTCTTTTATTGTGGTGCTATTCAAGGCGATATATATATAGCCATTCATTGATTTAGTCATAACCTTTTATTTGGAACATTTCCTACTTAAAGAGTCTTACATAAGGTTTGAACATGAATTTATTATTGACATGTTATACTAGATAGCACTTATGAAGTTCGAGTCTAAACACTCTTTTATAAGGAGTTCGTTGTTTCTATAAACAATTCTTTAGTGTTTCGTAAATACCTGAGAATATTCTAAACTACCATTTAGTGATCATAATTTGGATTTGATATTTGCTTTATGCATCAAATACATAAGCAAATTACAATATTATAGACAATATAACATGTGTGATAATTCATATTGCTAAAGCATAAGGGATCCATCTTACATGTTCCTAATTAAACATTTTAATAATGTGTATTTGTATATTGTTTGGGATATTCCCAACATCCCTTATACTTAATATAAAAGATATGATTTACAAATCCAATATAGAGTGTTAAACAACCAAACTATTATATATTTTAATATAAGTATATCATTAACAATCAGCAGTATGTTATTTACTTATAATCTAGAAATATCTATGTACCTTTTGGTGGTTTTTTCTTATGGACACACGCTTCCTCTGTATTTTGACTGAAAATCAAACTATTTAATATTTATATCAAAACACTTGCTCAATTTTGATGCTTATAGAATGATACCTTCATATCATTTCCTGGATCATATCTGAAAACCCACATACTCAATATCACTCACATGGACTTTGAGACACTTTGGTTGTTATATGCAAACAGTTTAGTCTGGGATATGTTGGGGTTTCTTATAAACCCTTATCTTATATGATTTTGTAAACTATTCTTTAGATAAAATTAATTTTACCCTTGTGTGCTACTTTTAAGTATACGATCTTATAGAAAGAAGTTAACATAATTTCACTCGCCATTAATCATAATTTGTTCAAAAAATTTTGATTACCCCTTATCGGCTAACCATTATTTATCAGAGGAAGATGTGATTTTTAAGATTGAATCTTTATTCATTTTTAAGTACGTTTAGAAATCTTTCTAATATACTCGCTTATTCGATCAAATAAAATCAATTTTATTTTGTATTACACATTATTTTATTTACTTCCATTTTATATTCTATGAACTCATCATTAACTGTTGATACCAAAAGCGGCACAACACCTAAAGTCCTATAGAAATATAGAAATCTAGTAGAAAATATATAAAAATAGCAAGAACAAAAAGGTTTCTAAAGTGATTCGACAATCTTTGGCCTACATCCGCTAAAGATTTTATTGATTATAGATTTGAGAGCCAATAGTACAAAGGTTTTACTGATCTAAGGACTTAGAATAGTAAATAGTAGCTTCCTTAATGACTTTAATGGAGGACAGATAGAAGATGAAGAAGATCCTAAGCTAAAAAGTCCTTCTCCAGTTGCCATAGGGTCTATATTTATAAGGAAATCGTCCAGTATAATCGAAGGCTTATGAGATACCTTGTCCGGATCTAGATCTGAAAGTGTAGGAGGGGAAGAATAGGCCCATAGGCTTTAAAATCAACTCAGTACGACCAAAAGTGGTCGGTACCGACTTGACTTTTGGAGTGGAAATCATGGCTTCTCCCCTCCCTCGATCTTCCATCCCTGATCCATTAGGTTTCGAATACTTTTCCTTAGAGATGACATTGTTTCTGAGAGGTTTTGTAATCACTTGACCTTGCTTGCTTTCCTTTAGAAAAATCCTTAGAGTTTTTTTTATATTCCTTGAGAAATGCACTTCAAGATGATCGCATAAAACACATTCCCTTGAGGCATAGCTTCGGAGGCCCAAAAAAGCCAAAAATGTGGTCAGTACCGAGTAGAAGCACTCGGTACTGAGAAGTCCACTTACCTCTAACTCCTTTGTAATTTATTGAGTTCACACCAATTGCCTTCTAAGCATGTTCACAAGTCCGTGAATTATTTCATCTTCATTCTGACATTCAGATTCGGGTAAAATCTTGCAATTTGATTCTAATTTAATTTGTGACGATCATAAGTTGAAAGTTCATATTCTTCAGTCATCGATAAACAATAGCACGTGTGTCGCCCAGGGCATAAGGGGGCATAATGACTTGACGTCATTCTCACCTTCCATCAACTTTGAATACTTTCATTTATTTTAAGTAATTGATTGGTCATAGAAAAAATATACTATAATAGATAATAGATACATCCTCCTCTCTTTAAACAAAGGGTGCTTCTAGTTCTGTGCGTGCTTCTAACAATTTTTTAGCGAATTCTGTATGAGAAAAGGTTACATTTTATTTTATTCCGTTGAAAATAATTATGACAACCCGCATTTCGAAAGGGTTAAATCGACAATAAACCACACATGTCCAACTCAAAACAATCTAGAACACAGATAATCAATGGGGTTAATTAAAAAAATAAGAGAAGAATAAAATAAACACAGAATCTCACAGCGGAATGACAAAATATAATAATCAAATAAACAGTTCAAGAAGTTGTTTATACTTCACATTTGATTATAATTTTACAACATCTATCAAAGTTATACATACAACAGGAACAAAATATAATGCAGCAGAACACATGATGCAAGGGAATAATACTAGTAATAAAATATACCAAATCTTCATCTTCGTCTTCCAGAAAATAATCTTCAATGCGCTGAAAACTCAGGGCTAACCCGAGCATAAAGTAAAACAATACACTCGAGTCCGAACTAAAATATCCTTATGTGGGTCAAATTAATATCACATATAACAGGAGTATAATAGCGTCAGAGATATTTATGGGGTTTTACATCTCCTATCCAGTGTATAACGTGCGTGCATAACTCAAGAGATGTTACGCGATTTTTCATCTCTTAAGGATCCGTCAAAATATCTATATATAGTAGAATACGCTATATATATAATGTTTAATGGTAAAGACAATATTTTTCTTAGCATTAAGGCTTTACATTAATCCCCCTTAACACGTTTTTAAGCATTGTCGTACAGTTTGCATATAACGTCCCAGTAGCACGTCGGGGGATAGGGATGCGTCATGATACGACAGCACTAAACCAAACTCGTACTGGTCTCGAATAAGGATAAAAGTATGACAAGGCATGTGAGGCAATGCCCAAGGTAGGATACTACCAGTTCGGGTCGCAAGGCTGGTGGTAACGCATCGCCGCAACACCGCCCACCGCGTCCACTCATCCCATATTAAGTCAAAGGGAGGTCATCCCAATCAAGGTGCACAAATCGAAATCAACAACAATGGTAATAGTATAGACCGAGTCCACAAGAAAATTGAAGAACAAATGTTCGCTAGGGGTAGCTAGCCCACTTGGCCCGGATCAAGCCGTCCTGTTTTATTCATTTCAAATTGACACAAAGCGTCGGGGCTATCCATCATCGTTCTCTTTCTTTAAATCCAGCAAAATGTACTCCAAATCCGACCACTTCATTCTGGAGTCTCCTCCGCATACACAGTTGTTAAAGTGGTTCCAACATTGACAGAGAGTATGCCAATAATCGGCCTCCGTCTCTTTAACAACCAAACGTCATTTTACACACCGGTTGGTTCTTTTACATTTCGAAAACGATTCACTTGATATCAAAATATTATATTCGCTTAAAAATATCATATTTACTTCAATATGTCATATTCACTTTAAAATATCGTTTTATTCACTTCAAAATCAATTTCATTTCAAAATCATTTTATTCCGTTCGAAATCAATTTCATTTCAAAAATCATTTTATTTACTTTAAAATCAATTTTACTTCAAAACATCATATTTACTTAAAATATGTCAATTTCATTTGGAAATCATTTCCAATATCTCAATTTTAATTCCAAATTCATTTCGAATTCCTACTTAGGTTATAACTTCAATTTAACCAATTCGCATCTAAAACTATTATTTAAATATAAATAGTTCCTAACATGAACAATTTGAATTTTTGGAAATAGTTTGAATATTTTAAATAGTTAAAAATAGTTTAAATAGTTAAAATAGTTAAAATAGTTTAAATAGTTTGGAGATTGAAAACAATTTTATATAAAATAGTTTGAGTATTGAAAATGGGTTATAAATTAAAATGGTTTGAAAAATTAAATAATTTGAAATTTAAAAAGATGAATTTTAAAACAGTTTATAGTAAAATAGTTTATAGTGAAAAGAGTTTCAAATTAAAATTGTTTCTTTCCATTTCCCATAAATTTGGACTCAGTTCCAAATTTGAATCAAACTGATTCAATTCCAAATCTTCCAATTCAAATCATCTTAAATCTCAAATCAATTCAAATCGACTCAATTTCAATTTAATTTCAAATCAACTCAATTTCAATTTCAATTCGGATTAACTTCAATTTCGAAACGTTTCATATTAACTTCAAATTTGATTCAATGATTCGATTCAGTGGTTTAAATTCCAATTCAATTCTTATTTTAAACCATTTCAATTTTAATAAATTTCGGGTTCGATTTCAAAATACCGATTTAAATCGCTTAAATCAAATTAACTTCAATATTCAAATTTTAGATTCAAATCTTTAAAATAGTTCAATTCCGAGCCCAAATTTGAAATATCGATTTATATCACTTTTACTTAAATAACTTTGAAGTTCAAGTAAAAGTTCAAACCTTTAAAACAATTTCAATTTTCTTAATTCAATTCATATATCGATTTTTACTTCATATTTCAAAATAAATTCTTAAAACAATTTCTTTTCCAATTTCGATTTCAACATTTCAAAGCTCGAATCAGAAATAATTCAATTCATATAAATTTGATTCCTTTATTTCTTTAAAACAAAATCATTTAAATAGATTCAAATTCAATAATTTAAAACCATTTAATTTAACCAATCTGGTGTCCGTATATAATTTTCTATCTTATGGCTAAGTGATCGGTTATTCCAATTTTTAATTTCAAGGATGGATATATATCATTTCAATCCAAAATAAATGTCGTAGGTATATATCATTTCAGCCTATTTCTTAATTTATTCGAAATAATTCAAATAACAGTTTATATACTGTTAATAATATATAGGGTAATAAACAGTATATATATAAAAATAAATAAACATCCAAATCATCCAAAATATCAACCAATAGCATCCCTCACAATCAACATTTCAAACCAGTCAATATATCACAACAGTTAACCAGTTATCAATAATCGGGAATTTAACTAGCAGTTTAATTCCAATTTCAATTTAACTGCTAATTCGAAATTTCTAACATGTAAATTTCTATGTCGATTTCCATGTCAGTTAAATTACCAAACAATAATCAATAAAATTAAATCACTTCATGATTTCAATTTAACTAACATAAAAAATATTTTAGTCTTCGTGAGTGGTTTAAAACACTCACCTTTATTTGAACCTGAAAATATTTCGACTTCAAATAAATTCCTATCCCGTTCCATGTCGTATCCTTCGTCGATACGATCGCAACGCGACTCATTTTACTCGAAACGGACCTCGTACGAGAAAGTTACAAATAAATTAATATTCAATATAATTAATATAAAATTAACATAATTGTTACTGCATAAAGCTCCTTTCGACTTAGTCGAAACCTGTTTGAGCAAAAAACAAGGAAGAACAAAAGGAGAAAACCCCAGCTATACCTTTCGAATGAGTCGAAGGGATGCTACAACCAAAGTCCGGTAGCTTCAAAACCTTTCAAAGGTGTCGAAAGGATGCTACAATCAAGTTCCAAAAGGTTCTTACCTTTCGAAGCAGTCGAAAGCACCCTTCTGCCTTTAGTAACTACCTTTCGACTAGGTGAATCCATATGCATGAAGACCTTTCAAATGAGTCAGAGCAACACATTTCGAAGACAATGAAGAACAGCCCTTTGTATATGCACCAAACCTTTCGGAACCAAGGGTTCCGCTTTCATTCAAACCACTCAAGAGCAAGAATTGTCCTGAACTACCCCTTTGAAAGCTATAATAAGCCTTTCGAACCGGTCGAAGCCATTGTAATCCAGGAGGGTTTCGCATCAAGTCACAATCAAGAGTTCAAAAGAGACCATCGGTGTCAAAACCAGCGCAACCTCAACACCATCGAAACCACTAAACAAAGCCCATCGACAGAGTTGAAAGCTCTTACAAGGAAATGCATGGAAGAGATGCGCAGCCGTTCCTTTTGATAAAGATGGAAGCATACTTTAGTTATTCGGCAGCCACCTTTCGACCAAGTCGAAAGCTATAGGGTCGAAAGGTGCTAACCCGCATCTATAAACAAGACCCAAGGTGCCATGTTTTGGGATCCGATATTTTTCATTCTCAACTTGTATTTTCTTAATAAAAAGTGTTGTAAACCCTAATTACCAAATTTATTTGGGGATTTTGAGTAATAAAATCATCTTTAGCTTGCAAAAGGGATGTTGTCAGTTTTACAGATTATTTTACTATTCTTAAAGCTTTTATCAGGTTTACCATTGTGTTTTTGGTGTCGCCTATATTGAAAGAACCCTTCCAACATAGTCGAAACCTTGCAAATTCAAATAACTTCGGTTAAATGCTACAAGCTATCTTCTCAAAGGCAACAGCTTTCGACAAGGTCGAAACTTAACCATAGTCCACTTAAACTTTGGATTGACACAAGGAGCCTGAGGATCCGGCTGTCGAAGAGGTTGAAACCCATCTCCAAATCATTGTGACTTAAGATTATTAATCCCATCCCAAGATGGTTAGGTCCATAGCTTTTGACAAGGTCAAAACCTTTACCTTAGACCTTAGACCAAAACCCAAACTACTCAATAGCTTAAGCTCTCTACAGGGTCGAAACCCTCTAAGTCAACCTTCATCCAGTGATTCTAAAGATCATCCATTTGGATTATTCTTCCACTTCGAACGGAGAGCTTTCGAAGGGCAAACTTGGTTATCTCAATAAAATCAAAAGGTTAATAAGGAAAGGAAATAACCGTTTCGACTGATTCGAAAGGTCGGCCAAAGCAAGTTTTCACTATAACAACCTGTTTCAAAAGGATATCTAAGTAAATTCATGCATTCCATCCTTCTCAACTCTTCTAAAAGAAACTGCAAGGAATTGACCTTGTCCTAAGAATACTACTTGGGGTGTTGATAAGATTTCTTTTAAAGCACTTTCGACAAGGTTGATCAAATTCACGCTACAATACCTTTCGACCCCAACGAAAGGGGCTAAGAAAGCAAAACCAATGTTGCCACTTTAATCCCTTTCGAAGGGGTAGACAAGTCAATGTGTGGCGCCAATTTTTCATCCGTACAGCCCTAAGCTTCCGAGTGAAGAAAATAAAAACCCTTTTCTTCCCCAAACACGATTGTAAATCAAGGAATTCAAAAATTAACTGATAAACAAACAAATCAAAACCATCAAACCTATAGATTTCAACATGAATTAACCATTTTGAATTTCAAAAGTTATAAAGCAAGAATTCAGATTCTCAAAGAATAATGGCGTTCATAAACACCGAATTTGGGTTCAATGCAAAAATTAAACATCAACGATTCGTGAAACTGAATCATAGAATTTTCTTGGAAGAATTGGATTTCAAAACTTAAATGATTTTTGGAAAATCAAAGCAAAATTCAAAATCCCGATTATAAAATTTGAAGTCGAAATCTCGATTAAGAAATCTGAGTAATTGGAATCCACCATGAAACATAAAAAGTAAAACAAAGAAAAGAAGATAAAGGTTTCGAAATCGGAAATAATCCCAACTTACGAGTAAATCTGGTTAATCTTTGATTCAGGAAAAAGAAAGTTTGAGAATATTGGAATTCTTTTACTTGTACTGGAAATTTGGTTTGCAGAGAAGTGAAAGGGAAAGAAGAAGAAGAACGTACTTTATAAGAAAAGTCACCAAGAATTACCAGCCGTTAGATCAGATTTAAATAGACGGTCCAGATTTACACAGGAAGACCGAAGCAGGAAGTTTCTAGTTTTGACAAAGTTGACTTGGAAAGTCAAGAGCATCCCTTTGTGGGGGCAAATGTTACTACATAAAGCTCCTTTCGACTTAGTCGAAACCTGTTTGAGCAGAAAACAAGGAAGAACAAAAGGAGAAAACCCCAACTACACCTTTCGAATGAGTCGAAGGGATGCTACAGCCAAAGTCTGGTAGCTTCAAAACCTTTCGAAGGTGTCAAAAGGATGCTACAATCAAGATCAGAAGGTTCTTACCTTTCGAAGGAGTCGAAAGCACCCTTCCACCTTCAGTAACTACTTTTCGACTAGGTGAATCCATATGCATGAAAAGCTTTCGAATTAGTCAAAGCAACACCTTTCGAAGACAGTGAAGAACAACCCTTTATATATGCACCAAACCTTTCGGAACCAAGGGTTTCGCCTTCATTTAAACCACTCGAGAGCAAGTATTGCCCTAAACAATCCCTTCGAAAGCTATAATCATCCTTTCGAACCGATCGAAGACATTGTAATCCAGGAGGGTTTCGCATCAAGTCACAAACTAGAGTTCAGAAGCCACCATCAGTGTCAAAACCAACGGCACCTCAACACCATCAAAATCACTAAACAAAGCCTATCGATAGAGTCGAAAGCTCTTACAATGCAATGCAAGGAATAGAAGCGCAGCCGTTCCTTTCGACAAAGGCGAAAGCATACTTGAGTTATTCGGCAGCCACCTTTCGACCAAGTCAAAAGCTATAGGGTCGAAAGGTGTTGACCTGCATCTATAAATAAGACCCAAGGGTCATGTTTTGGGATCCGATCTTTTCTATTCTCAACTTGTATTTTATTAATCAAAAGTGCTGTAAACCCTAATTACCAAATTGATTTGGGGATTTTGAGTAATAAAATCATCTTTAGCTTGCGAAAGGGAAGTTGTCATTTTACAGATTATTTTACTATTCTTAAAGCTTTTATGAGGTTTATCATTGTGTTTCAGGTTTCGCCTATATTAAAAGAACCCTTCCGACATAGTCGAAACCTTGCATATTCAGATAACTTCAGTTAAATGCTACAGGCTATCTTCTCTAAGGCAACAGCTTTCGACAAGGTTGAAACTTGACCATAGCCCACTTAAACCTTGGATTGACACAAGGAGCCTAAGGATCCTATTTTCGACGTGGTTGAAACCCATCTCCAAATCATTGTGACATAAGATTATTAATCCTATCCCAAGACGGTTAGGTCCATAGTTTTTGACAAGGTCAAAACCTTTACCTCAAACCTTAGACCAAAACCCAAACTACTTAACAACTTAAGCTTTCGACAGGGTCAAAACCCTCTAAGTAAACCTTCATCCAGTGATCCTAAAGATCATCCATTTGGATTCTGCTTCCACTTCGAAAGGAGCGCTTTCGAAGGGCAAACTTGGTTATCTCAACAAAATAGAAAGGTTAATAAGGAAAGGAAATAACCATTTCGACTGAGTCGAAAGGTCAGCCAAAGCAAGTTTTCACTATAACAGCCTGTTTCAAAAGGATATCAAAGTAAATTCACATATTCCATCCTTCTCAACTCTTCTAAAAGAAACCGCAAGGAATTGACCTTGTCCTAAGAACACTACTTGGGGTGTTGACAAGATTTCTTGTTAACCATAATTAATTAACAAATTAATAACTTAACCTCGCTAATCCCTCTCTCTGCACTCCAGGCCACATGCACGCTATAGCATCTTCTTCCCAGGCCCGCGTTACTCTCTTTTTTATCAAACGAACGACGATCGATTGATCGAACGCCTGCATCGTCGAGCAGCCGCCCCAGTCACACCCTCGCGCTCCGCTTCGCCGGTCACGCCTCCACCCTTGCTCGCATGGGAAAATTGAAGTGCACAAAACCTAATACATGTGCGACAAACGCGGCCTTCCCTCTGCCACCAAGCGACACCAACTGACGATCCAATCGTCCACAATGTAGAGGAGATCAAGCTCTCCACTTTCCTAGTTGAAGTCGAGACTTAATACTTTACATATGAGAAGAAATTGAGATGGGAAGACGAGGAAATTTCGGCCATTAAAATCATATAAGAGTGGCTGCGTTTTAGAAGTCAGGGTTTAGGTTACGCGAATGAAGATATAACGTGACCTTATATATAAATTTCCAACCCGATTTATCCGCGAAAATTCCGAACTCTAAACGAAGCGTGTTGTGACGACCCGGAATTTTGGATATTTGAAATTCGAATATTTAATTGATTTTAAATATTTAAAAAGTTAATTTTTGACTTGAATTTCAAATACCACTATTTATTTGGCAAATAAATTATTGAATTTAATAATTGAAAGTTAGGTATAATATTGAATCTTCAGTTTTAAGCCTGTTAAAAATAATTTGAAGGCTAGTAAAATTTATATTGATAATACTGAAGGTGATAGAACTTTTAAAATTGAATTTAAATGTGTTTTGTTCAGTTTTAAAATTTTATTGATTAAATTGATATTTAAAAATAGCGTTTCGAGGCACAGTCTCGAAATTCGACGAAACCAGTTCCATTGGATCCGTAATATTGTATTATTATTGGATTTCAAATTTCGTAGTGATTGGAGTTGTTGTGTGAGCGTACGATATATAAACGCGTTGAAATCTATATCGAATTTAATATAATAACTGGGTCCAAAAAGCTATCTTCTCCATACGATCGAATTTGGACTCAAAACCTTTTCCATTGCATTCGTAAAAGGGGTATAACATTATAAACGCCTAGCGGCACACCTCGATTGGATGTCAAAATTTTGAGTTGCATTTATCGAGACGATTTAAATTTAATTTAAAAATATAGAGTTATATCCTGGTTAACTTCAGCCGATATTATTTCACGTCACAACTTTTCCCCTTTCATTTCGAACCACTGTAGCTCTGCAAAAATTCTTCCGCAAGGCATCTTTCTCTTTAAAACATCAACCGAGCTTCCTTCTTTTCAAAACCAAAATCAATTCGTAGAAGAAAATGAAAATAGCCGCTTATATTCAATAATCAAATCGAGGCGTTCCTTTTATTCGCAAACCAGAAATCAAAAATCGAACGAAAATCAATGCAGCCTTTCTTCCCTTCTGTTCGAGAATCGAATCAACAAAAAAATAAAAGGGGGCGATCGAACGAAATCTAATCGTTCGCTGTGTTCTTCGAATCGGGGCAGCTCATGGAGTTGAGTGGCCAGAGGCGTCAGGCGCGCGAGTTTGGGTTTGAAGTATCGGGTCAATGGTGTCGTCGAAGAGGTGGGTGGTTCGTGTCGTTTGGGGTTGCTGTTTGATTTTGGGAGGGGGTTTGCTGTGCTCGAAGTCAGCATGACAGTCGCGAAGTAAGGCCGCGATGCTAGAGTTCGACGTGGGTTTGTCGACTGGAAGCAGTGAGGTGACGATTCCTTTTTATTAATTTAAATTGAATAAATAAATGTTTTTATATGCAGAATTTTTACAATAAGGTAACATTTTGTCTTTGCTGTTTACAGTAATTGAAAAAAAAAATATAACAATAGTAGTATTGATAAATGATATTTTAAAGCATGGAATTTAAATCTATAAAGATTATTATATATATATATGTGTGTGTGTGAGTAGTTTCATAAGAAATAAACATACATATATACATTTTAAAATTTACTTGTTTGTTTTAAATAGTGTATTAAGGAGATTAACTTAAGTAATTATTTTTGTAACTTAAAATTTATTTATTATAGGAAAAATTAGCTTAATAAAATAATTAGTTAATTAAATTTATTTAAATGAGAATTGATCATTTGATTAGTTCAAATATTAATAAATCATCAGATTTTTATACAAGGTCAAAAGTCGGGAAATCGGGTCGAGTTTGGAAAGGATTGCAACTTAAAAACAAAGGTGAGATTATCTCACTCATTTGGATTCCATAGTTTAATTTAAATGATAAAATTTAAATCACTGGATGCCTGGCTTGATTGATAAATTTATCTATTGGATGCTATTATATATAGTAGTATATATATATATATTGGAATGATTGATTTTCCCGCATTATATAGCGGATGAGACCCTATGCGCCACATAATAGCGGATGATATTATATTAATCCCATATACCGTGATATTTCACCTCGAAGTGGAATTGGTATTGTGCTAACGTCTGTGGATGTAGGAAAACAGGTTGGAGGGATCCAACTGGATTCCTCAAAACATGAATTTATTGTGTATATTCAACGTTTTGACTATGTGATGATCTGTGATGAATTTTATTGATCATATTGGGAATTGGAATTTATTGATTACTCTGATTTGGTTGTATATATATATTGGAATTTTGAAAATTTAAAATATATATATGAAGTTTGGAATTTTTAAGGTAAATGAAAAGGAAACTTTCAAATAAAATAATTATAAGGAAATTGGATAATTTAAAATGAATGGGAAGGATAAAAGTTTTTTTCTGAAACTGAACAAGTAAGTCCAAAGTTTGGGAAAAGAGATATTTTGAATAAATAAATTCTAGTAATAATAATTAAAAGGAGTAAAGAATTTATTTTAAAAATTCAAGATTTAAACTTGGTTGAAAGTCAAGGAAGAAATTTGAAAATAAACATGAAATTTGTAATTTCAAGTTAAATAAGATTTTAAAATCCCATGTTAGAAGCTGAATCTGGAGTTAATGAAATTAACGGATTTTAAGGTAAACTTGAGTAAGTAAAAGAATTTATTTCAAAATGGAATTGATTTGGAAATCAATTTGGGAATTTGATTAAGTATTTGAAATTGAAATTTTACAGGAAGTTGAGACTATGAAATTTATAAACTGGGTTTATAAAGTAATATATCAGAGGATATTTGAAAGTATAAATTCCAAGGGGAAATTTATTAGGGAATGGGTAAATTTGTTTAAAAATAAATAGTGATTTATTTTTAAAAAGAGGTGAAAGAGAAGTGTATTTTCCTGGATAGCCAAGTACGTTTTCAAAGCAAATTCTTAAGTATAAGTTAAAGTTTCAAGGTTGTTTTAAAAGTATGTTTTGGAAAATCTATTATTTTTAAATGTTTAAACTTTAAAGTAAGAATTTTTTTCAAATTTATTTGAGTAGTAATTATATAAAGGTGACTTGGTATTATGTTTTAAAAAGATAAAATTTAGTTTTATGTTTTATAAAGTAGCTTTATTTTAAAAATTCTTAAAGTGTATATTTTTATAAAATAAAGTATTAAAGTAGTTTTAAATTTAAATGTTTTAAAAGTATATTCTATAATTAAGTGTTTTAAATGATTTTAAAGTCTAAAGTTTTTGTACTTGGTGTTTCCGGTAGTAATAAATATTTGGGAATTTATTCCATAAGAGGAGTGAGGTTTGAAAACTGTTTTCAAAAAGGTTTGAAAGTGGAAATATATCTCGCGAAGATATTTGTGAGGTAAATAAATAATTTGGGAAAAATTATTTATTGTTTGATGGATGTTTTGTGGATGTTAATTGATAGTTAAATAACCGACTATCAATATTGGTCAATGCGCTGATCGTTTCGAAGAGACCGGGATCGGGATTTATTTTCCGAAAACCACTTCGATTCGGTTTGTATGTTTCGTGTGGGAAACGAGTTTGGAATCGAAGATGGAGCAGTGAAGTGCAAGGGCTAATCGCTACTAATCCTGAGGATGATTCCAAAAATGGATGTAGTAGGAATAATGCCTTTGGTTCCGTTCGAACCCGGGACGGACTTGTATGGACGAATGCTTTCGGAACATCGTCAGGTGGGCGATGGGCATTCTAAGGGATGTTTTATAAAGGTAACGCTTAGCCTCAAGCCTCATCAACCGGGAATGACTGAAAATCAGGGGTTAGGCAGCAAGGCTATGTGGGTAGCGCCCATTAGGGTGAGGTCATCCCTGTCTAGATGTCCCTTTTTATTTCGGCTGTGTGGCGGTTGGTCGCGCCAACCGCGGGGTGATCTTACTTGGAATTACCCTTAGGTGGTTCTGGTCTTGTGTTGCAGGGGATCGGGTTTGCTATATTACAGCATGATAGGGGGTTCTCGCTTCACGTTTGGTGGCGAACGGGAGACTCTTATGTGAGAAATGCGGATTAAGGATCTTAAGGCTAGAATTAACACTAGAGGGGGGTGAATAGTGTTTTAAGAAATTTGTTAATCTTTTTGAGTTTATCTTACTTTGTTAACAATGTATACACTAATCAGACATAGATATGAACACAGAATCAAACACAGATGCAAATATAAAGTAAAAGCAGTAAAGGAAAGAACACACCGGATTTTATACTGGTTCGGAGTTACCCTACATCCAGTCCCGCACAACTAAGTACGGATTTCCTTTCAAAACCAATTCAACAATTACAACCCTCGGTTTCAAGGCTACGAGGTACACCCTCCAGAATCACAATCCTCTAGGTAGAGATACTTGATTTCCGGGGCAACAAGTTCACCCAATTGATTTCCAGGGCTACAATCATACCTTCTCTCGCTCAATTGATTTCCAAGGCTACAATAACACCTTTTCTCGCTCGATTGATTACAAAGAAGTCTATAACTCTGAATAGCACTTGGATCTTGTAGAGATAGTGATGGAGAATCACACTAGAAGTAATCGAGTATGATTCGATGTTGATTTCGGCAGAGTAATGGTATGATTTTGTATTAAGAAATGTGGAAGAAGAAAAGGAGTGAAAACCAGAAAAAAGTGATTAAAAATTCGTTGAAACTGACCCCTATTTATAGAAGAGCAACAGCCATGACCATTCATGAAGAGTTATGGCGAATAAACACTTCTTTTGAAATTTGAATTTTGAAACCAACTGACACTATGTCGACATGGAGTACTTGGGCATGTCGACATCCCAAAGGGATTTTTGGTGTTTTGATTTTCTTTGAAAATAACCTCTATATTATATTAAAATTATTTTAAACTTTATAAATATACTTAACTATAGTTAAAATACATAAGTAAATATAAAGAACAATATATACATAATTTAACTATAATTTTATATTTAAATCTAAGTATAAATATTTAAAAGTTAAATATATTATTTGAAGATAGTTTAAAATCAGGAGTAATTTGACTTTGAAATTAAAGATGTTTTTGAGGCTAAAATTATTTAAAATCAGGATAGAGAGTTTTGAATCTTTTAAAAGGAAAGTTTTGGAATCATTTTGAAAACAAGATAATTTTGTAAAATCATTTGAATTAAAATTAGTGGATACAAAACAATGTCCCACTAGATTTTCGTAGGTTCCATCCTACTTAGGGTTCCATCCCTTTAACGAGCACGAAGTGGATTCCATTCCACGAATAAAATAGATATTAAGATGTCAGTGCCTTTCTATGAGTTTTAACAATATTCCTAACTATATAACTTATCTTGGAAACTTGAACTCTTGAAATTATTGATACTCATGAGTCTTCTATCTCTATATCTTGAATCTCTATACTGTACAGTCTTCATTCTTGATACTTGCATGGTTAGATCCTGCATATACATATATATCTAAACTTGTAATGTTAGTATTTATATTTTATAATCTATTCTAAGGTTGTTGTCATCAAAACCATCATCTCATGGACTAACAATCTCCCCCTTTTTGATGATGACAACCTTTGTTTATAAAATATCACTTCTATCCTAATACTTCTAATAACTCCCCCTTAATCTATGCCTAACTATCCTATTTTATATTTCTCCCCCTTTGTCATCAACAAAAACTATCTCTAAACTATATAACTCCCCCTTAATGTAGTACTATATGACATGTGATTAAATGATAATGTTATCATAAATAATCAACACTTAGATCTAAAACTAAAACTTAGTCCTAAACCAATAACTATAAAACTCCCCCTTAAACTAATACTAGAACAAAGTATAGTAAATGAATTGTGAAAGATATTAACTTAATTATACTATAATTATTCAATAAATATGTATAAATATATTTCAGACAATACAATCAACACATCAAAACCAATCATGTCAGACAAGTCAAACAAATCAATCAATTCAAACAAGTCAATCAAGTCAAACAAGTCAATCAAGTCAATCAAATCAAACAAGTCAATCAAGTCAAACAATTCAAACAAGTCAATCAAGTCAATCAAATCAACCAAAAACTAATAATCCTATATTATAAGACATTACTACAACCTCCTCCTAAATAAAATACACTTGTTATATATACATGTATGTAATATGTAGTTTGTAATGCAGTATGAAATGTATAACATATGAAATGTAGCATGAGATAATATGCAAAATGAAGTGCAACTTGTGATGCAAATGATTATGATATGCATTGTAAATTATGATGTAATATGCAATGAAATGTGATATGAAATATGATGCATAATGATATGTAATAAAATGATAATGAAGTAAAATAATTTGCAGAATGATATGATGATATATATACTATGGTAAGAGATATTCAGACTATAAGGTAAACATGAGTGATAAATAATATCTAATTGGCAAGCATATATATATATATATATCTGTGTGTGTGTCTATATATGTATGTATACATATATCAAACTATTTATTATACTTCAACCAAACAAAGGTAAAACACACCAATTACTAGACTTAAGTTAAGGAAACTAATGAATGGGACTGAAATAGTTGTAAAGACAATAGTTTAAAGGTAATAAATGGTGTTAAAACTATAACATATTCATGAAAGGTAGTAATCAAACTCAATATCAAAATTAAATTGCTAAGAAATATGGACCTAAACTATATATATATATATATGATCAAATATAAAAAATTAATAGCCTACTTAAATAATTATTTTAACTTGGTTGTTTTTATTTTATTTTTATTTTTAAGAATCCAAACTTCCATGTTTATAAAATACTTAACTTACTAATTAAAACCTTTATATTAAATTTTTATTGACTAAAATATTTAGAAACATGTTTAAACATCTTTTAAAAATAATATCATAATGAAATATTAAAAATAACAAAGATTAAAAAAACTAAAATAAACATGTGTTATATTAAGACCTCTTTCATTTAAATTTTAATTAATTACTAAAGAATATCTAAACATTAATTTTAAATATTCTAATATAAGTTAGAAAATAATTTCTAAAAAGAATAGAGAAAAATTCTTAGTTTAAATATCGTTATTTTATAATTTAAAGTTTTAAGTAGAAAAGACAGCATTTACAGAATGCTATAAAAAGTTTTTGCATTAAAATATATATACAAAGCATTATAAAACAGAAACTGCGGTATTTACCAAATGCTGTGAAAAGTTTCAGAAACACTACAGCGTTTCAAAGCACAGAAATGCTATAAAAACGTATTTGCAGCGTAACAAAAGCAAAGACAGCATTTCAGAAATGCTATCTAAAGTTCTGGGCAAAAATGGTGATTTTTGACCCAATTTTCATAGTAGTTAATATAATTAAAGTACAAAAAAAAAATAATGAGAATACATGTGTAAAGATACTTGGCATTAAGCATGTAAAAATGCTTTTATTAAAATGTATGTATATGATAAGTATCATGTGATGTGATGCAATCTTATTAATTGAAGAAATCTATAAATAAAGCCTTATTCTAACATTCTAAATTCCTTTTATTAATTTCTTAAAAATATAAAATTAGTATCTTAAAAGAAATATAGTATGAGAAATAAAAACAACATTAGATAAGTTAAAACTACGAATGAAGGTATGCTTTCTTTCTTAATATAGTTGTAATAAATTAGTTGTAAGATTTTATTCGAAAGAAAACACATTTTAAAAGACTTTTAAAACTTTAGACTTGTATATTGATATTTATACTATGGTGTGTCGATACACGGACCAAAATATCAAAACTTATAAAAAGTGATAAATTTTTATACCTAACTAAATGCATAGATATATATTTCTAAATGCAATAATAAAGATGAAATAATAGTAAAGCGTACCAATTTTTGCATTCCATCTTTCTAACTTTGTCGTTCCTCCATTGTCATGATCCACACATTTATATCTTTTCGAATTTGACGACGAAATCTGTTCTATTGCGACGGGCTCGTTTTTCTGATCAGCGTAGTATATTCATTTGCTGAATTTGAAGACCATATGAGAAAGATACAGATGATTTAGTAGATCGATCAACTTGGCGCCAAAACTTTGAATTTGAATTTTGAATGAATGGATACTTCAACCACTATAAATAGGCCCAACGGTCACCACTTTTCATAAAAATTCATCCTCTTCATCTTCTTCCCGTTTTTCTATATACTATCAAACTTCTAGAATGCATATCTCCTTTGTTTCTTAATGGAATTGGATGAAACCAGCGGCAAATCGAAGAAGAAGGCAAGGACTATGATCTAGTAGTAGTTTGGTGTCGAATTTGGATGATATTGTGATGCAATAGGCCGAACAGTAGAAGAAATGTAAAAGATCCCTACACAGTTTTTAAGTTTTGGATAGCCAACTTCAAACTATCATATCTCACTCAATTTTGATCGGAATTTGATGATCCACCCATCAAAACGACCGTGAAAACAAGAACTACAATCTGGAAAGGAGTGGGAACATAATACTCAAATCTATAGATGCATTTTGAAGAATACCTTTGATAGTTTTGCCTTCTTTTTCTCTTTGTTCACCAAAACTTCATTTGACCATAACTTGGTCATTTCTTGATGGATTCACACAAAACCAGTGACATTGCAAAGCAGATGGAGGGAAGTACAGTATCAAATCAAGTTGTAGATGAGAACCCAAAGTTTTGAATTGATCTGGTACCCATTTCTTTGTCGATTTCCATTATATATCCATTTGTTCTTCTTGATCGATGAATGATTATCTGGTACCTTTTAACCAACAGTCATTAGACATAACTCTTCTCCTGCAAAACAAGATAACTTTTTAAAGAATCAAGTGACTTTTCAAAATAACTAAATATAATTTTAAACAACAATATCATGATGATTCTGTGACATATTCATATGAAAACAGTGTTAATAATTTTATAAAAAAATTGCCATTTTAAAAAATTTCAAAATTCAGATTATGAAACTTTTGAAAACAAAGCTCTGATACCAAATGTGATAAATGCGGATTAAGGATCTTAAGGCTAGAATTAACACTAGAGGGGGGGTGAATAGTGTTTTAAGAAATTTGTTAATATTTTTGAGTTTATCTTACTTTGTTAACAATGTATACACTAATCAGACACAGATATGAACATAGAATCAAACACAGATGCAAATATAAAGTAAAAGCAGTAAAGGAAAGAACACACCGAATTTTATACTAGTTCGGAGTTACCCTACATCCAGTCCCGCACAACTAAGTATGGATTTCCTTTAAAAACCAATTCAACAATTACAACCCTTGGTTTCAAGGCTATGAGGTACACCCTCGAGAATCACAATCCTCTGGGTAGAGATACTTGATTTCCGGGGCAAAAAGTTCACCCAATTGATTTCCAGGGCTACAATCACACCTTCTCTCGCTCAATTGATTTCCAAGGCTACAATCACACCTTTTCTTGCTCGATTGATTACAAAGAAGTCTATAACTCTAAATAGCACTTGGATCTTGTAGAGATAGTGATGGAGAATCACACTAGAAGTAATCGAGTATGATTCGATGTTGATTTCGGCAGAGTAATGGTATGATTTTGTATTAAGAAATGTGAAAGAAGAGGAGTGAAAACAAGAAAAAAGTGATTAAAAATTCGTTGAAACTGACCCCTATTTATAGAAGAGCAACAGCCATGACCATTCATGATGAGTTATGGCGAATAAACACTTCTTTTGAAATTTGAATTTTGAAACCAACTGACACTATGTCGACATGGGGTACTTGGGCATGTCGACATCCCAAAGGGATTTTTGGTGTTTTGATTTTCTTTGAAAATAACCTCTATCTTATATTAAAATTATTTTAAACTTTATAAATATACTTAACTATAGTTAAAATACATAAGTAAATATAAAGAACAATATATACATAATTTAACTATAATTTTATATTTAAATCTATGTAACGACCCATAAATTTTGATTGGTTTTGATAACGTAGTTAATTGAAATTTTGTAAAATTTTAAATAATAAAATTTGAAAATAAAAATTTATTATTTAGAATACGTTTATTTTAATATAGCAACTGGAAAATTTTCATTTGATAATATTGAAGTTTGTTTTCCAGTGAAATTTCATTTCAAATCAAACCGGTTAATAAAAGTGAATTTAAAAGTTTTCCGAAACCAAAATATGTCAACAAGAGAAAATTTATTCAGATCATTCTGAAACAGACTGCGAAATTCGTTTTTCCAAATTTGGACTTCTACTGCTCCGTTTATCTTAATTCTGGCAAAATAGCAGCATTTTCGGTACCGATTATCGACTTTTGGTCGGATGGTCGTACCACTAATATCTGTATACCGTTTTGATCCTCTCATCGTGTTGATCTCAATGGTATATTTATTTCAGTATTTTAGGGTCCGGTACGCGACGGAAGTGATAAACGGTTCGTTGTAACGGTACCATAAATTTCTGACTTTACTCATGAATTCAGTTCAAATTTCTAAACGTGCTCTTCATACCATAATTAATTTGCTGAATTAGAGGGTGACCATTTCCATCCCATGACCATTTCAAAAATCAGCGTGTAAATTTGTATACGTTATTCATTTTGAACGGTTCATCTACTACTTCTGTCCATATCTTTATTTCTCTTTCTTCTCTTTACCTTTTCATTTTCTTCCAGATCGAGAGTTCTCACGCAACTATCTCATGCTCTTGTATGTTTTGCCTGGCCTCACTTTTCATTTTTCTCCCCACGCAAGCAGTAGATCACCGAAGCCAAGCACGACTTCTCCCTCACTTGACACAACCACCCATACCCTTCACAATTCCGCCCTCTCTCTCCCTCTCGCCTCTCTTGT
The DNA here is from genome assembly GCA_030737815.1 of Allium fistulosum. Classification (NCBI taxonomy): domain Eukaryota; kingdom Viridiplantae; phylum Streptophyta; class Magnoliopsida; order Asparagales; family Amaryllidaceae; genus Allium; species Allium fistulosum. The sequence goes on from CM060901.1 coordinate 1,263,347,055, forward strand.
TTTTCCACCTGAGCACCTCCTCATCACCATAAACTCAAGCCATCTCCTCCTCACGCGAGCCAACCACAGCCCAAACCCCGCAAGCGCCAACAGCCTCTCCGCCTCTGCTCCCCTTTGTGCCACCCCTCCGAGCTCCCCACCACCCAGACCTCACGCCTCAGTCCAAACTCCAACCCGTTCTCCCCTCCGCCACCTCCCCGTGAATAGCGCCCACTACCCATCTCCTACGCCACCTCAGCCTCAACCAACAGCCACCGCCTCACCACCTGACTTTCCTCCTCCCCTCGGCAGCCTCTGGCCACCACCCTTCGAGCTTTGCCTCCTCTTTGTTAGCCGAGTACAGGTTTTTTTTTGGTATTGGGTATATATAAATATAGTTTACGTAACATATATATTAACTTAAATTAGTTTTCTTTATAATATAAATTATAGTTTGCGTATATTTCTGCATATGTAGGGAAGACGCATAGTTTATAGTTAGTTTATATTCGAAGCATACAAGATTTCCTTCATATGTGTCTACTTGTTTAGTTATAAAAAAAGTTCTGTACGTATTACATAGATCTGTTAATAATATGTATATAGGCATGCCTGTATTGATTTATCGCGCACCATGTTGTAAGGCTACATGCCCGTATATATACATGGCTTTTATTTGTTTAAAAAGATTTTAAGATTTGTTTATATATATAAGGCTATATAGGTGGCATAGATTTATTTGTATAAGTTGATTTCATAAATTTGTTTACTAAATCATAGTTTTGTTTTATGTGTTGCGTGTATTGTAGAATATGTGTGAGTTCATTTTTTTTTTATAAAATATATCTAACATACATTTGTTGCCTAGCTAGTATAGATATATAGGTTTCAGCTAGTTATATATAATTGTATATATGAGTTATAAAGCTTTGTTGTAGTTTTATTGATTTCGATAAGGTATTGACTTTATAATTATGTTTGATTTATTTATGTGTTTTGATTTAAACAATGTATTTTGAAATAAATATATATTTAAAATTTTAATATGTGGTTGAATATAGGATATGTATATCGTTATATATAGTTATATAAGTTCACTTATATCCATTATCTTCATCGATTTCGTTCTGATTTGACTTCGTAAATTTCTATTTATCAGCTTTGTCTGTCGTGCTCGTTTTCTTCGTCAAATTTGTGCCTACCTCACTCTGTGCTTGGAATCGTAACTCGGTTCATCGGTCAAACCTATCTAGCCTCGAAAGGTGAGTAATCACTCACGATTAACACTCTTTTATTTATTAAATTTGATTTCAATTGAAACGACAATTGAAATATGCTGCTGTAGTCATTTACCTTGTTATATATATGCTATTATCCATAACTGTTCACCTGTGACATCTGACACCCGTATCTGTTATTTATTGATGATATATGCCTGTTGTTTTATTTTATATTATCTGTTATCACTCTGCAAGTTCCCTATTAGTATAGAATTCACTATGGGTTGAAATGATACATACCCGAACGGACTTTAGAATAGGAGAAAATCGTTATGGGTTGAAATGATAAACCCAAGCGATTTTCAATTGAATTGAAATTGGGATTACGGGTCGAAATGATATCTACCCGTATATATTTAAATTTCGGATTGAAATGATAAATATCCGTATCACTTAACCATATGATGTATATATACAGACACCGTTGGTCCATATATATAAATATTTCGAAAATGAATTCTATGGTTCGGAAAGAAATATATGGTTTTATAAATGTTTGAGCCTTAAATTATTTAATTTAAATTAGGATGGATTAATACTTATGAGATGTTTAAGAAAAATTTGTATTTTCAAAATAGATTTTGGTAATAATTTGAATAAGTTAAGGTTGGAAAGATAATTTATTAATTAAACCAATTTGAAACTTATTGAAATTGAGTTTTAAGATATGATTTATAACTTGGGTTTATTTAAATAATTTAATGAAAAATTCTTGCTTAGATAAATTTAAGAAAATAATTAGTAAAAATGAAATGTAAGGTTAGTTAGATGATATTGAGTTTATTAAGTGAATATTCCCTGATTTAAATAATAATGAAGTTAAATCAAGAGCTATATGAAACTGTTAAATCTAACTTTGGAAAATGTTGAGTATTAAAGCTTTGAAATATATATTGAAAATTTAAATGGTATATTTAGAACTGAATTAAATTGATGAATTGAGCTTTGAATAAATTTAAATCTAGAATTTGAAGTTGATTTGAATCGATTTGCCAAACTTGAGGAAATTAAATACTTTGATTTAAATTATTTAACCTATATATATATACTATTTTGGAAAATAGATATATTTGAAATGAAATGATATTTTGGTTTTGAAGTATAAATTAATTTGGAATGACCACGGTGTTATAGTGTATATTTCCACCTCGTAGATAGTTCTGAAGATCCTTAGAGGATGGTTATCCCAAACATCCTTTAAGTTACTTGTATTTCAGTTGATATTTCACTTGGGTTGGATTTATTGATATAAGAATCTTAATCCTGACTCGAGTGTTTTGTGTTTTGCTTTACGCTCGGGTCAGACCGAGTGATACAGCATTTGAGACTCACCCTTGGAGTTTGGAGCTTCCTTTGGAGATCCAACTATCGCCTCAGCTTTCAGCTCTTCTAGTTGATTCGTTCGGAGAAGTCATCTATTCGTACTGGAGACTTCACTACATTTGAGATATTCTGTTGTATTTTATTTTAACTCTGATGTTTATATAGTAGCTTCATGAACTACTATTTTATCTATTCCGCTGCGCGTTATTGTATTACTCTGTGTCTGTGATCTGTGATTGATTTATTTACTGTATATTCTGAGTTTTGCCAAATTTAAATTAACAATTCGGTATTTTGAATTATTCAAGTCCGACATGTGTGGATTATTGTCGATTTGAATGGTCCAAAATAGCGGGTCGTTACAGTTGGTATCAGAGCCAGGTTCTAGGCGAAACTTAGCATATATTGTAAATTTATTTACAGAATCACTTTCGTTCGGGCCTATCTTCAAATCAGAATTCTTGTTGATTAGAGTTCCTATAATTTGAATTGCTATCTTTGTTCTGAAATTCGTCTTGGCCCCTCCCTATTTATATTCTTATATGAGTATCCGTCTTCTTTTTGAATATTAATTATCTCATCTTGGTGCGAGTCCTTTCCTTTTTATTTTGAAATTTCCTTTGATTTAAATTTCCTCGTAAATTTTTGAACTTCTATCTTGTTGATTTTGGACTCATTGAATGATAGGAAAATATTTTGGTAAATGGCAAAATCTGAAGAGCAGAAAGCAGCCCGTCGGGCACGAAGAGCACTGGCCCGTAAGGAACGGGAGGAAGCAATTGAGGAACAAGAGAGGCTGTGGAGAGAAAGGGCAGAACCGGGTCCTTATGACCATGTCATTTGTTATCGGTGTCAGGAAAAGGGGCATTATGCAGCCATGAGCGGAAAGAGATGGAAAGGGAAAAAGAAGGAGGGCAAGCGCTTTCGATCCGAGATTTTCTGTTTTAAGTGTCGTAAGAAGGGACACTTCCCAAGTCGCTGCCTGGAAGTGAAGAAAGTGAAATCGGCACTCACGGCATCTACTGACCAGTCAACCATTTGCTACCACTGTAGACAGACTGGACATTTAGCCAGAGATTGTTCCGAGAGACAGCGCGGAAGGCAAGCTGTGTTACGTCCTGCTCGAGCTGCTGCCTTCCCAAAGTTCATTAGGGAAGATGGGAGAATAGTGTACTCATGCAAGAAATGTCATAGTTGGGGGCACCTTGATGTGGAGTGTACTGGACCCGTTGAAGCACCACCCGGTAGGATTAATACCGATGCATTATTCTTGTAGAAGTATGGATCAGTGAAATCTCTTTGTATTAGTGGTTTAAGTTAAGTCGTATTAAGTAAACTCTGTTATATCCTTTGCCTAGTAAAAGTCGATGTGTCGAACTTAAGATTTATAATGATGCTTTACCATTTCATTTGATGAGAATTTGTTGTTTTTTCTTTCGCTAATGGAATAAATTCCTTTGAATTGACATAGGTTAATATACCTCGGAATCTTGGTTAGGATTCTCATTAAGTAGGATCCCTTTTGAATTTGACTTCAACATTCTATCACGTTCCGAGATTCATTCTGGAATCATCCTTTGAAATCGGGTTTGTTTGTATTTTAGAAAGTGTTTATATATCGAAATTATTATCTTTATAAGTATGATTATATTCCAAATATAAAAGTAAAATGTTTTCGATAAAGATTATATACCCTTTTTAAAAAAAAAATGAGAATTTGAGGTTTAGGAAGGATTTGCAATTTTGAAAAAAAAGAAAAAAAAAGAAGTTGATTTATCTAAAAAAAAAATTGATTTATAACTGAAGGATTTTAAATTTGAAATTCGAGAATTGAACTCCGGTATTTTGAAATTGGTTTTTAGATTTTGAAATATATAATAATAGTATGATTTAAAAGTATTTTCCCAATAAGAAATGTTTCCAATAAATTTAATGAGTTCGAATGATTTTGAAGAAATCTCAAAAGAAGTTTGAGAAAATAGAAGTCCAGAACTCACTTATGTCGCTGGAAAATAATTTCGGTGATGAGTGCACGCATCATCGACATTGATTTTCGAGTTTCAGAGTGAGAGATAGGCCACTTTAATAGCTTTGCTATGCGAGTGATTTTGCGAAACCAATTTTGATTTCAAATTCCGAAGTAAGATTTGATATGCGAAGGATATATGTATATATATTTGAAATGATTTGAAGTAAACCGGTGTTTAGTCCTCGAGTTTTAGATTTGATTTGAGATAACCCTATTTTGGAATTGATTTACTGATTTAATTGTGATTTCCAACTCTTGGATTGAAATATGATTTCTTCGACTATTTTGAAGGTTCGAGCACTTCCAAATCAAGGTTAACTTTTCAAAAGCTAAGAATTTTGAAGTAAAACATATAAGTTTGATATGTATGTTTAAAATATGTAATAATATGATTTAAATAAGCTGAAACTGTTTTGTTAATTAACAAATAAGGCAATTTTAAAATTTTCTAATATGAAATTTAGATTGAAACGTTTTGAAAAGAATTTGATCTTCAAATTATTTTGAATAAAGTTTAGTTAAATGTTTTAACTTAGTAACATCTTTATGAAACTAATATAGTTGTACGTATGCTGGTTGATTCGCATAGTTAATTTGATCCAAGTTTGAGTACACAAGTTCGAGGTGGATTACACCATTTCGTATTAGGATTTTTCATTCGATTCTTGACGGCGAATATTGGATAGGGATTTTGGACTTGATTCTAGAATTCTCTATCATAGCATATGGCTATGCAAGGAGACTGATGGCTTCTAGTCGAGAAACCATATCGAATTTCGCATTTAGGGAAGTCGAATGGACAATACTAGTTCGAAAGCGAACTTGCGTGATCGAGCGAGCGATCAAATGTGATTCTGCGAAATAATGACGTATGTACATCTTATATCATTGATATATTTTGACGCTGAAATTGAAAGCTGTCGGGTTAGAATATCTTTACTTACTAAAATAAAGTTTCCAATTTAAATTACAAAGATATATAACCCATAAAAGCAAATATATTCAATCCCATATGGCTCTTCATACAGCGAAATTTATTTTGAAAAAATTGATCCTTATATAAGATAGACCTTACGTAAGTATAAGATGATTTTGAAAATATTTGATTTGGAAATGAATTGGTTGACTTAAATTATATTGATTTGGAAATTTGGATTTATTTTCTAAATCTATTATTCTTGAAACTTAGAAATTAGAGATAATGAATTTGAGAAGAAATAATTTGGTGAAATTGTATATGATTTTGAAATTTAACTGATATTGAAACAAATTGAAATTTGAGAACCTTATGTTACTAAACACTTTATCTGGGAGTTGTCGAACTTATATAAATTTGATTTGTATGAGTATGAAATTGATTCGAAAACTATAGATTTGGAAGGCACTCAATTTGAAAGTGAAATCTTATATAATTGAAGTCTATATAAGTATGATTTGATATACTATTGATTTTGGAAAGTATTTGATTTGAAATTTTAAATCTTATATATAATGGATTTTATATAAGTACGATATTTGAAAGAGATTTGAAAAGGGTACTATATGATACATATTTCGAAGTAAAGATATGGAAAGTGCCTTCTGCTTGATATCCGATTTGTGGCCACATCTTGGATTCATTCTATCGATATTATTCTCTCTGATTTTGGTTTTCCGGATATGATACTCGAGTGTCCTTCGAATTCCATGGCGTTACCCATGGTCTTACGAACTCGACTGCATAGCGTAATTCGTAAGGCAGTGATTGCTTAAAGGGTACAGATGTTTCCTGGGGGATCCAGGCGTAACCATTGTGTATCTGCGATCTATGGTCGTGTTAGTGGCGTAATCCGCAAGGCAGAGATTGCTTACGGGGTATGGATGTTTCCTGGGGGATCCAGGCGTAACCATTTTTATGTATCCTGCGGTCCACCGTTTTGTTGCATGGCGAAATTCGCAAGGCAGTGAATGCTTAAAGGGTACGGATGTTTCCTGGGGGACCCAGGCGTAACCATTGTGTATCTGCGATCCATGATTTGATTCGTTTTTGATTGGATTGTACTTTCCATATCTGTTCTTAAAAGTTTTTCCAGTATTTTCACTGGGTGTTGAAACAAGTCTACTAAGTATCTGGAGAATTCTAGTTTTGCGCCTGATCAACGCACTACCAGAGTCTACAGGAACAAGGATAAACTTGTTGAAACACCGAGTTATAAAAGTATTTTCGAAAGAAAATTTGTTTCGTTATAAAGGTATTTTATAATAAAAGTATTTCCAACAAAGAAAATTTTGTATCGATATTTGGAATCAAAACCCTTATGGTTCTAAATTTACTATTCATGCCCGATACTATTCCTTGAATCTACCTTATCTGCTCAGCTTGATTTATTCACCTATATTCTGTTTTTCCAAGTCGTGCTTCTTTTCCTTGTTGACTATATCCTTTTCAAATATTGTTTATTTATTTATACCTCATGGTTTAATAGAAAATTTTAGTGTTATAAAAATTTTAGAAGTTATTAATTAAATAAAACATATTTAAAGTAAATGATCATTGATTATTAATAATGTTGAAAAGTATCTTGAGATAAAAATTAATAAATTTATGAATTTTGGATTTAAATGTTTTCAATAGCTTCTTTGAAAAAATATGTAATAATGTAAATAATTGTTTTTCAAACAGCTTACATATATTTATAAAGGTGTTATTTAAACATATAAATGGTATTTATAAAGAAAACAAGAAACTTTACAAATGAGTTTTGAAAAATAATTAAGGTATTAAAAATAATTGAATTGTAAATGAAGATATCAAATGAATATTTCAAGTAAAATTTATATAGTTAAATTGATTGTTTATCCTTGTCTTTTAATCTATCTTTTCTGTCTGGTTGTTTCTATTCTCCTACCTCCTTCCTTTTCGGGGACGAAAAGTTTTGAGTGGGGGAGAGTGTAACGACCCATAAATTTTGATTGGTTTTGATAACGTAGTTAATTGAAATTTTGTAAAATTTTAAATAATAAAATTTGAAAATAAAAATTTATTATTTAGAATACGTTTATTTTAATATAGCAACTGGAAAATTTTCATTTGATAATATTGAAGTTTGTTTTCCAGTGAAATTTCATTTCAAATCAAACCGGTTAATAAAAGTGAATTTAAAAGTTTTCCGAAACCAAAATATGTCAACAAGAGAAAATTTATTCAGATCATTCTGAAACAGACTGCGAAATTCGTTTTTCCAAATTTGGACTTCTACTGCTCCGTTTATCTTAATTCTGGCAAAATAGCAGCATTTTCGGTACCGATTATCGACTTTTGGTCGGATGGTCGTACCACTAATATCTGTATACCGTTTTGATCCTCTCATCGTGTTGATCTCAATGGTATATTTATTTCAGTATTTTAGGGTCCGGTACGCGACGGAAGTGATAAACGGTTCGTTGTAACGGTACCATAAATTTCTGACTTTACTCATGAATTCAGTTCAAATTTCTAAACGTGCTCTTCATACCATAATTAATTGTTTTAATTAATTTGCTGAATTAGAGGGTGACCATTTCCATCCCATGACCATTTAAAAAATCAGCGTGTAAATTTGTATACGTTATTCATTTTGAACGGTTCATCTACTACTTCTGTCCATATCTTTATTTCTCTTTCTTCTCTTTACCTTTTCATTTTCTTCCAGATCGAGAGTTCTCACGCAACTATCTCCTGCTCTTGTATGTTTTGTCTGGCCTCACTTTTCATTTTTCTCCCCACGCAAGCAGTAGATCACCGAAGCCAAGCACGACTTCTCCCTCACTTGACACAACCACCCATACCCTTCACAATTCCGCCCTCTCTCTCCCTCTCGCCTCTCTTGTTTTTCCACCTGAGCACCTCCTCATCACCATAAACTCAAGCCATCTCCTCCTCACGCGAGCCAACCACAGCCCAAACCCCGCAAGCGCCAACAGCCTCTCCGCCTCTGCTCCCCTTTGTGCCACCCCTCCGAGCTCCCCACCACCCAGACCTCACGCCTCAGTCCAAACTCCAACCCGTTCTCCCCTCCGCCACCTCCCCGTGAATAGCGCCCACTACCCATCTCCTACGCCACCTCAGCCTCAACCAACAGCCACCGCCTCACCACCTGACTTTCCTCCTCCCCTCGGCAGCCTCTGGCCACCACCCTTCGAGCTTTGCCTCCTCTTTGTTAGCCGAGTACAGGTTTTTTTTTGGTATTGGGTATATATAAATATAGTTTACGTAACATATATATTAACTTAAATTAGTTTTCTTTATAATATAAATTATAGTTTGCGTATATTTCTGCATATGTAGGGAAGACGCATAGTTTATAGTTAGTTTATATTCGAAGCATACAAGATTTCCTTCATATGTGTCTACTTGTTTAGTTATAAAAAAAGTTCTGTACGTATTACATAGATCTGTTAATAATATGTATATAGGCATGCCTGTATTGATTTATCGCGCACCATGTTGTAAGGCTACATGCCCGTATATATACATGGCTTTTATTTGTTTAAAAAGATTTTAAGATTTGTTTATATATATAAGGCTATATAGGTGGCATAGATTTATTTGTATAAGTTGATTTCATAAATTTGTTTACTAAATCATAGTTTTGTTTTATGTGTTGCGTGTATTGTAGAATATGTGTGAGTTCATTTTTTTTTTATAAAATATATCTAACATACATTTGTTGCCTAGCTAGTATAGATATATAGGTTTCAGCTAGTTATATATAATTGTATATATGAGTTATAAAGCTTTGTTGTAGTTTTATTGATTTCGATAAGGTATTGACTTTATAATTATGTTTGATTTATTTATGTGTTTTGATTTAAACAATGTATTTTGAAATAAATATATATTTAAAATTTTAATATGTGGTTGAATATAGGATATGTATATCGTTATATATAGTTATATAAGTTCACTTATATCCATTATCTTCATCGATTTCGTTCTGATTTGACTTCGTAAATTTCTATTTATCAGCTTTGTCTGTCGTGCTCGTTTTCTTCGTCAAATTTGTGCCTACCTCACTCTGTGCTTGGAATCGTAACTCGGTTCATCGGTCAAACCTATCTAGCCTCGAAAGGTGAGTAATCACTCACGATTAACACTCTTTTATTTATTAAATTTGATTTCAATTGAAACGACAATTGAAATATGCTGCTGTAGTCATTTACCTTGTTATATATATGCTATTATCCATAACTGTTCACCTGTGACATCTGACACCCGTATCTGTTATTTATTGATGATATATGCCTGTTGTTTTATTTTATATTATCTGTTATCACTCTGCAAGTTCCCTATTAGTATAGAATTCACTATGGGTTGAAATGATACATACCCGAACGGACTTTAGAATAGGAGAAAATCGTTATGGGTTGAAATGATAAACCCAAGCGATTTTCAATTGAATTGAAATTGGGATTACGGGTCGAAATGATATCTACCCGTATATATTTAAATTTCGGATTGAAATGATAAATATCCGTATCACTTAACCATATGATGTATATATACAGACACCGTTGGTCCATATATATAAATATTTCGAAAATGAATTCTATGGTTCGGAAAGAAATATATGGTTTTATAAATGTTTGAGCCTTAAATTATTTAATTTAAATTAGGATGGATTAATACTTATGAGATGTTTAAGAAAAATTTGTATTTTCAAAATAGATTTTGGTAATAATTTGAATAAGTTAAGGTTGGAAAGATAATTTATTAATTAAACCAATTTGAAACTTATTGAAATTGAGTTTTAAGATATGATTTATAACTTGGGTTTATTTAAATAATTTAATGAAAAATTCTTGCTTAGATAAATTTAAGAAAATAATTAGTAAAAATGAAATGTAAGGTTAGTTAGATGATATTGAGTTTATTAAGTGAATATTCCCTGATTTAAATAATAATGAAGTTAAATCAAGAGCTATATGAAACTGTTAAATCTAACTTTGGAAAATGTTGAGTATTAAAGCTTTGAAATATATATTGAAAATTTAAATGGTATATTTAGAACTGAATTAAATTGATGAATTGAGCTTTGAATAAATTTAAATCTAGAATTTGAAGTTGATTTGAATCGATTTGCCAAACTTGAGGAAATTAAATACTTTGATTTAAATTATTTAACCTATATATATATACTATTTTGGAAAATAGATATATTTGAAATGAAATGATATTTTGGTTTTGAAGTATAAATTAATTTGGAATGACCACGGTGTTATAGTGTATATTTCCACCTCGTAGATAGTTCTGAAGATCCTTAGAGGATGGTTATCCCAAACATCCTTTAAGTTACTTGTATTTCAGTTGATATTTCACTTGGGTTGGATTTATTGATATAAGAATCTTAATCCTGACTCGAGTGTTTTGTGTTTTGCTTTACGCTCGGGTCAGACCGAGTGATACAGCATTTGAGACTCACCCTTGGAGTTTGGAGCTTCCTTTGGAGATCCAACTATCGCCTCAGCTTTCAGCTCTTCTAGTTGATTCGTTCGGAGAAGTCATCTATTCGTACTGGAGACTTCACTACATTTGAGATATTCTGTTGTATTTTATTTTAACTCTGATGTTTATATAGTAGCTTCATGAACTACTATTTTATCTATTCCGCTGCGCGTTATTGTATTACTCTGTGTCTGTGATCTGTGATTGATTTATTTACTGTATATTCTGAGTTTTGCCAAATTTAAATTAACAATTCGGTATTTTGAATTATTCAAGTCCGACATGTGTGGATTATTGTCGATTTGAATGGTCCAAAATAGCGGGTCGTTACAATCTAAGTATAAATATTTAAAATTTAAATATATTATTTGAAGATAGTTTAAAATCAGGAGTAATTTGACTTTGAAATTAAAGATGTTTTTTAGGCTAAAATTATTTAAAATCAGGATAGAGAGTTTTGAATCTTTTAAAAGGAAAGTTTTGAAATCATTTTGAAAACAAGATAAATTTGTAAAATCATTTGAATTAAAATTAGTGGATACAAAACAATATCCCACTAGATTTTCGTAGGTTCCATCCTACTTAGGGTTCCATCCCTTTAACCAGCACGAAGTGGATTCCATTCCACGAATAAAATAGATATTAAGATGTCAGTGCTTTCTATGAGTTTTAACAATATTCCTAACTATATAACTTATCTTGGAAACTTGAAATCTTTAAATTCTTGATACTCATGAGTCTTCTATCTCTATATCTTGAATCTCTATACTATACAGTCTTCATTCTTGATACATGCATGGTTATATCCTGCATATACATATATATCTAAACTTGTAATGTTAGTATTTATATTTTATAATCTATTCTAAGGTTGTTGTCATCAAAACCATCATCTCATGGACTAACATCTTACCCCTACATGTCCCTTTGAGGTAGTATAAGGCCTTGGGTTGGTTGCGAGTCGAGAGGCTGGCTGTAAAAGCAAATTCGAGGTATCACTGTGTGCCACGGTGGGTCTGGGATGGTTGCAAAGCCTACCAGTCGCTACTGCCTTCGGGCTGTTTCAGTTGGTATCAGAGCAGAAAGGTTAAGCAAGAACCTTGGCTCTGGTGGGGATTACTCATTAGAGATAGAGTCAGTAGTACTCTAGAAATGAGTTTGAGTGTAATAATAGATATGAGCGCGTATTTGTTAGGGAATAAAATGGTTTTATATTGTGTTGGTTGATTTATTGAGTGGCATATGAACCTTTGTCGGCACAGTCTGGACAACTGGATCGAAGGGGTTTCTGAACACTTGAATAGAACGATTTGACACAATATTGTTTTCGAAAATGGGTGAATGAAATAATTTTACCCAAATATATTTTGATATAAAAAGAAATAATTTTCTACAAATTATTATATATAATAGAAGTGTTTGGATGATAATATTTTGGTCAAACAAGTTTATAAAATCTGAAATGGTATACATAACCAATATGAGAATTTATGCAAGTATAAAGTATACAAATGGATTATAGTTAAAATTGGATTCGAATTAAATTTGGAAATTTAAATCCCGGAGATTTTGGAAGTGTTTTCGAAGTGTTTTGAAGATAAATAATAGCATTATTATTTTGGGAGATATTTCTGAAAATAAATTGTTTCAAATAAATTTTGGGAAGGGATATAGCATTGAGTTCACTTCAGTCACATGAAAATAACTTCGGTGATGACTGCAGCATCATCGATGTTCATTTTCGAGTTTCTAAGTGACGGATTGCTGCCAAATTGATTTGTTCAGAAAAATTAGTTTTTTTTTTGAAATTTCAAAGGAAATTTGTCGGGAATAAAGCCAGGATTGGTTTAAAAATCTGTGAAGTGTGATTTTGAGATAATGATGATTTTAAAATGATTTGTAACCAAAAGCCGGGTGTTTAAAAATCTTGGAATCCTTATTTAAAATTGGAAATCATCAGGGATAAGTTATAAGCCTATAAATTGAAATGAAATGAATTGGGATGTGGATGATATTAAGTGAAAATAAGTCCTTACTTAATTTAAATACAAGTGAATTGGGTGGATTAAAGAGAATAGTATGATGTTAGACTTAACTGAAGTTAAGTTAAATAAAATTGAATTGAAATAAAATTCAGTTGAGTTATAGATAATATTGAGTGGAACTAAATTCTTACTTTAATAAGTAAAAGTAAGTTGAATAAGAATTGTATTAGGATGAATGAATTGAAAATAACCCATAAAGGTTAAAAACATTGAAATAAAATATATACTTGGCTAAGTAAAAATATGTAATCCCGAATTTAGAGTAGAATGTGAATGTGATTGATTATGAATGGATGGAAGTGTGAATATAATTAAATGTGTGACTTATAAATTTAAAGAGTGAAAGGAAGTTGGATTAAAACAAGAATGGTTTGAATTGCAAATAAAATTCAAGAATGTGGAAATAAAATTGGTAATGGCCTTATAATTAAATAAATAGATTCGAAAGCGAACTGTGAATGTGAATTAAAATTTTAATGGGATTGAAATTTAAGTGGATTAAGAGAATGAGCTAATTGAATTAAATGAAATGGATTTGATTGAAATAGAAGCAAGATTAAAGAGAAATGGGATTTATTTGCAAATGAAAATGAACTGAAGCGATGAAGTTGGAATTATTTGAAGGAAATTCACTCAGATTTAAAATTAATAAAAGCATGGCTTATATAAATTGGGAAATGGTTATTAATTTATAAGTATAGAAGTTGTCAAGCTTAATAATTTGGGTTGAATAAAACCAAAGTGAATATGAAATAAAATGCAAATATATGGTTTGTAAATAAATTAAAATGAGATGGAATTAAATATAAATTGAGTGGAATCAATTTTAAAATGGTTACAAACTAAAGAAATTATTTGTTTGAATGAATATCGACGAAATTGCATAGAAATTGATTTTCGGTTGTCGTAAATGAGATTCAATAAAATTCTATGAATTGATAGAAGTAAATAAAATTGATTTTTGAATCAATTGAAATGAACATGAGTTCGTTTCATCTGAAAATGAATTGTATGCAAGCAAGTGAGTTGCACATCACTTAAATTGAATAGAAGGGTTTGATAATTGATTGAAAGTTAGTGAAATGTTAACAAATTGCATATATTTCGCACTTACATGTTTTAATTGAGTAAGTACAGGTACCGGGGGCCGTTTGGATGGATTTGGTCGTGCAAATTGCTAAATAAATAAGCCGCTTGCTTAAAAATGCTAAATAGAGGTACGCTGTGACGACCCGGAATTTTTGTATATTTGAAATGTGAATAATTAAGTTATTTTAAATATTCGAAGGTTAAATTTTAACTTTAATTTCAAATATACAGTATTTATTTGGATAATTAATTATTAAATTTAATTATCGGGATTGGGTAAAATATGGAATCTTGATTTTAAGCCTGTTAAAAATAGTTCAAAGGTTCAGAAAATTTATATTGTTAATACTGAAGATGATAGAACTTTTTAAATGAAATTTTAAAAGAGTTTTGTTCAGTTTTAAAAATATATCGTTGATATTGAATTTAAAAATAGCCGTCCGAGGCACAGTCTCGGAATGCGACGAAACCAGTTCCATTGGATCCGTAATATTGTATTATTATTGGATTTCAATTTTCGTAGTGTTTGGAGTTGTCGTGTGGTCGTACGGAATGTAAACGCACTGAAATTTATCGAAAATTTAATATAATATCTGAGTCCAAAAAGCTATCTTCTCCATACGACCGAGTTAGGACTCGAAACCTTTTCCATTTCGTCCAGAATAGGGGTTTAACCTTATAAACGCCTAGCGACACGCATCGATAAGAGGTCGAGATTTTGAGTTTGCGTGGTTAGAGACGGTTTAGATTTAAATGATATTTATATTCAAATTCATTTTGACAAAAGTTTTCTTAGCAACCTTCTCTTCTCTCAAACACGTGTTCTCTTGGTATTAACACGTGTCCTACCTAATAAACACGCGTCTCCCCCTCTGTTGTTCCGTTCAATTGAAGCTATCTCGTTCGAAAAGAAAAATAGGCTGCCTTCGTTCGTTTTTCCCTTTACCTCCCTCTATTCTCAAATTAATTCAAATTGAATCTGTTCTCTTCAAAGTCACAGTTCAATA
This sequence comes from Allium fistulosum, assembly GCA_030737815.1. NCBI lineage: Eukaryota > Viridiplantae > Streptophyta > Magnoliopsida > Asparagales > Amaryllidaceae > Allium > Allium fistulosum. Next base: position 1,263,362,270 of record CM060901.1, read on the forward strand.
GCAATCTCCATGTCGTGATGCTTGAAACCGTGAAAACTAGGGTTCCATAAATCAACGCCTTCGAGTTAATCATCGCTGCGAAACTTGGCTATTCCATCAGCCATCGTTGGCTCGTCCTTGCTCCTACGCGATATTTTCTACTGCTGATTTGAGGTTCTGCTACAGTCTCTTTTTACGGCCACTGCTAATTCAATCGAGATGGATCGTCATTGGGGATCGACGACTAGGGTTTGAGCTCTTGTCATGATCGTTCGAGGCAAGGGCAGAAGCTGGTTCGCGTGGAGAATTGGGTGGACATTGGCGATTTGCAACTTCGCCTGGGGAGTGAGAAGACGTTGGATTGGAGGGTCGATTTGCGACGCGTGAAGGGAGGCGACATCCCCGTTCGTTCGTTCGAGGTGGAGCAAAACTCGATGAGGCAGTATCGAAATATGGGTGGCTCGGCCTACTATGCAGTTTTGGGAAGTGGTGGCTTGTTGGTTTCGTGAGGAGATGTGACAGTCCCCGACGCCGTATGGAGGGATGGCCATCGTTCGTGGCCGAAGTCATTAAGCCTTCAAGGATCTGTTGCGTGTGTAAGGTATTTAATAATTTTGAAGTTATTTTTCTCTGCAGTTTCAATTTTGATTTGATAAATATTTATGTATATAAAAGAAATTAAATTATATAAAGTCTGAAGTTTTTAAATATATATGTATATATATATGCAGAAAGGAGAAATATAGATAGACAAGATTAAAATGTACAGTAAGCTATATTTGATAATAATTTTCAGTCTAAAGGATTTTACCTGTATATACATACCTATTCTACTTTAAATATACCCAGGATAAACCGAAATAGGGATACGTAAGGTTTTGGGAAACATAGAAAAAGAAAATAATAAAGACCTAATTTAAGTAATGAATTTGTTTACTTAACTTATTTAATCATTCTAGAAATGGTTAATGGAAAATTAGTTTGAACTTAAGTGTTAGTTAATTAAATTTATATAAATGAATATTTGGTTTATTCGAATATTAATAAAATCATATAAATATGTATTCAAGGTCTGGCATCGTGAAGAGGACTATTGATTTGGGTTGAATTGCAAAATAGAAGAGGCAAAAAAGTGAGTTAATCTCACTCAGTTGAATTTTATTTTAAATTTAAATGGTTAAATTTAAATAATTGATTGGATGATTGCATTGATTGATATGCTATACTATATATAGTAATATATAGCAATATATACATATTGGCATATGTATATATTTGAGTTGTTGATATTCCCGCATTTATATAGCGGATGAGACCCTATGCGCCGCATAATAGCGGATGATTTATATAAATCCCATATACCGCGATATTCCACTTTGAAGTGGAATTGGTATTGTGCTAACGTTTGTGATGCAGGGAAACAGGTTGGAGGGATCCAACTGGATTCCTCAAAATTATTTAGATTATTTGATATTCTGTTCTATGAATATTGATATCCTGTGATGATTTTATTGATGATTGAAATATTGGATGATATGGTTGGATTGAATATTTCAATAAAAGGAGTTATCAAAATATATTGAATTGGATTTTGAAAGAAATAAAAGAGTAAAATTTAAGTAAATAATTCAAGTGAATTGGAATAAGGGAATTTCGAAATAACAAGGGAAATATTAACTTTAAACTAAAGTGATATTAAATTTTAAAAAATAAAGGTTTTGAATGTAAGGATTAAATTTAATTAAAGACTAAAGAAGGAATTTTGGAAGTTTAAAAATTTGGTATTTTCAGTTAAAAAGGGGTTTTAACTCAAATAAAGGAATAAATCTAAAAGTTAATGTATTTTGAAATAAATGAAGTAGTAAAGGGAATTTATTTCAAAGTAAAGTAAAGTAAATTGGAAAATCAATTGGAAATTGATTTAGTTATTTAAAATTGGAATTTTAAAAGAAGTGAGATTTTGGAGATATAAACTGGGTTTATAAAGTAAAATAAAATATAGTGGATATTTGAATATAAATTCAAGGTGAGAATTTATAAAAAGATATGGTTTGGTTTAAAAATAAATGTTGATTTATTTTTAAAAGATAGAAATGAGAAGTGTATTTCTCTGGATAGCCAAGTACGTTTTCAAAGCAAATTTAAATATAAGTTAAAAGTTTTAAGTATGTTTTAAAAAGCATGTTTTAGAAAATTGATTATTTCTAAAAGTTAATTTTCAAAGTAGGTATATTTTAAAAATCTATTATTGTAGTAATTATATAAAAGTGATTTGCTATTCTGTTTTAAAAAGAGAAATTTAGTTTATATTTATAAAGAGGTTTAATTTAAAGTATATATTTTTAATAAAGTATTAAAGTAGTTTGATTTCAATGTTATAAAATATATTTTAAATTAAAGTGTTTTTAAATTATTTTAAAATCTAAAAGTGTTTTGTACTTGGTGTTTCAGAGAAATAAATATTTGGAAATGTATTCCGTAAGCGGAAAAATGTTTGAAATTGTTTTCAAAAGGAGTTTGAAAATTTGGAAATATATCTTGGAAAGATATTTGGGCAAATAAATAATGTGGGAAATTATTTATTTGTGTGATGGTTGCTTGTGGATGTTAATTGATAGTTAAATAACCGACTATCAATATTAGCCAATGCGCTGATCGTTTCGAAGAGACCGGGATCGAGTTTCCGTATACCGGGATTCTAGGTCTGGAGACTCGAATACCACTTCGATCCGGTTTGTACGTTTCGTGTAACGATTTCGGAGTCGAAGATGGAGCTGTGAAGTGCAAGGGCTAGTCGCTACTAATCCTGAGGATATTTCCAAAATGGATGTAGTAGGAATAGTGCCTTCGGTTCCGTTCAAACCCAGGACGGACTGGTATGGACGAATGCTTGCGAAACATCGTCAGCGGACGATGGACATTCTAAGGGATATGATCTATAAAGGTATCGTTTAGCCTCGAACCTCATCAACCGGGAATGACTGAAAATCAGGGGTTATGCAGCAAGGCTTCGTGGGTAGCTTCCACTGGAGGGTAAGGTCATCCCTGTCTAGATGTCCCTTTTTATTTCGGCTTAGTGGTGCGGTTGCTGATCCCAACCGTGGGGTGATTTTATTCGGGATCATCCAGTAAGGGATGGTTCCGGCCTTGTGTTGCAGAGGAGCGGGCGTACTCCTCGGTACGGTGATCTAGGCCACGTACTGTGATAGGTGGTACCCCAGTGCCTAGTCATTCGTTGGAAATCCATTTTTCCTACGTGCCTTGTACGGTATTTGTTTGTATTACCCACTTTTGTGGCTAGTATGCTGGAATTTAATAATGTAACAATTTCAGCTATGTTAATAAGTATTTGTGAATAGACACTATTATAATATCAGAGGATTTTATAAAAAGTGTTTTAGCTATCGTAAGGTAAAAACCCGACATGTTTATTTGTGGCGTGGTCTTACGAGATGCTTTTGTTTTCAAAGGATTTTTGAAACTTTAATAATCAATTGAGTGTGATTTTCTCACGCTGGTTTTCCAGACTGACTCGGGTATTGTTTTATATGATGCTCGGGTCAGACCGAGTATTATAGGTTACAGGATATGATGATGTGGAGCTCAGGAGACGAGCTGGATGACGATACGTACTCTCGTACTTGCTATTATTTTTCCGCTGTGTATTCAGTTGTATGATATTGATGTGATGTACTCTGATGATGTATTTGGATGTATATATATATATACAGATACAGTTTGATTTGTGTAAAGATCTGTTGATATATATTATATTTTATTCCGCTGTGTATGTGAGATTCTGCTGTTGTTTTCTATTTTTCTTCTTCTACCTCTTCTTCTTAACTAAAATGGTCCGGTTTTTCGTGTAGGAAAAACCCGGGTCGTTACAGTGGTATCAGAGCCTAGGCTGGCGACAACCTTGGCTCTGGTGGGAATTTTGAGAGTATTAATAGATATGAGCGCGTATTTGTTAGTGAATATAAATGGTTTTATATTGTGTTGGTTGATTTATTGAGTGGCATATGAACCTTCGTCGGCACAGTCTGTACAACTGTATCGAAGGGGTTTATAAACACTTGAATAGAACAGTTCGACACAATATTGTTTTAAATAGGGTGAATGAAATAATTTTGCCCAAATTATTTTGTATATAAAGGAAATAATTATTTGAAATTATTATAGTTATATATTTGGATGCTTGGTTGTTAGAAAATGACAATAATGAGTTAGTCTCATTATTGAGTAGAAAATTGAAATATAGACTATAAATGAAATTTATAAATTGAGATAAACTTTATATACAAATGTGATTTATAATCAAATGAGATTAATTCATAAACAAATGAAATTTGTAAATGTAAATGGTAAAAGTGACTTATAACTTGAAATAAAATGTGATAAAATTCCAGAGTAATGTTTGGATATATAAAAAAATTGGATGGATTTTGAATTTGAAGTTTTGGGAAAGATTTAAATTCCTTTGGATTTAAAAAAAAAAATAGTTTTTTTTAGGTTTTGGGGAAATAATGGTGACATTATTTCATGAATATTTTTGAAATTGAATTGAAATCTGGTGGGATTTGGGATTTAAAAATATTTGAAATGTTTCAAAGTGATAAAAGCATTAAATTCTCTTACGGTCGCTGGAAAATAATTTCGGTGATGACTGCAGCATCATCGATGTCTATTTTCGAGTTTCCAAAGAGAAATTGCTACCAAACTGTTTTAAATTGGAAATGATTGTGAATTGGGTTGGTTTTGAAATTCAAAAGGAAAATTGTTGGGTAAAAGCAGATTGTTTTGGAAATTGGGATTTGAGGTGATATATCAGATGTGTGAGTTATTTATGGATTCAAAATGTTTTTGAAATAAAATCGGGCAATTGGATTCTGGAAATTCTATTTAAAATTTAAATGTGGAAATTTAAATGAATCAACAATATAAAGTATAGAATGAAGTTGATTGAAATAAGAAAGGAATGAAAGTTAAATTCTGGGATTATAATTATGAGATAAAATTAACTCATTGAGTAATATAAGTTGATAGATAAAAGAGTTAGAGAACTTGAAGGTGAATGAATTGTAAAACTTGTATAAAATTGTATCCTAGAATTAAAATTTAATTCGAGTATATGAAGGTGAATAAAATATATTGAACTTAAGAAAATTAAGTAAAGTGATATTTGGAATTAAAAAGCAAGTATTTAATTTTAACCAGCAGAGGAACTAATTTGATAATAAATTAGTTAATGAAATTGAATTGTGAGTTAATGAAATTGGATTAACATAGTGATGGTTTGAATTGTGAATGAAATCCAAATAAGTGAAAATAAATTGGAAATGATCTGGTTATTAATAAAATAATTCCAGATGAATTGAGTATGGAAAATAAAATCCATAATGATTGAGTGAATGAACCAATTATATTAAATAAATAAATGGATGGAATTTGATTAAATAAGAATCAAATGAAAAGATGGAAATAAAATTTTAAAGGGTTGGTTAAATGGAAAATAAACTTAAGTTATTGACTTAAGTAAATGTTGAATGGAAACTGAACTCAACAGAGAAGTGGTTTAAATAAGTTGGGCAATAGTTATTGAATGAATTAACTTGGATTGTTTTCGAGCTAAATAAAATTCAATTTTTGGAAGTTGAAGATGAATTGAATTTAAGGAAAAAAATTGGAAATGAAGTAGTAAATTGAAGTAAGTTGGAATAACAATCAAAAGGGAATGTGAATAAAAGAGAATTGATATAACTGATAATCAATTGGAATTTATACGTAAGGTGTACGTATATTATTTATTCGCATAGCTATTTGATCCGGATTCGAACACAGAATTTCGGGATAGATATATCGATCCGAGTTGGAATTTTTCACTCGATTTTCAACGGCGAACATGGATATGGATTGTTGATTGATTCTGGAAATTCTCTATCATAGTTTGTGGCTATGCAAGGAGAATGACGGTTTCTGATCAAGAAACCAGATCTGAGTCCGCACTAGGAAGTCGGGTGGACGATACTAGTTCGGAAGTGGAATTGTGTGATCGATTGAGCGATCGAATATGATATTGCGTACGGATGATATATGTGCATCGTACGGGCTTAAGTAAAGCAAATATTGAAAATTTGTAAAGAAAAGTATAAAATGACTTTGGAACTGTGAGTGGATATTATTGCTTAGTAGGATATACAGGTGTATAAAAGCAATGGATAAATTGGGATTTTTGATTTTAGAAGATAAAATTTAATGGCCCGACAAAAGGTATGTATTTGAAATTCTATATGAAATTTGATTGGGTTTTTGATCCAGCCACTTGGCTTTTTGTTTTCTTTTTGAGATTGGGAGGCCGTAGAGCCATTTTGTAGTAGTACCGAGCTAGCCGCGCAAAGGAGACGCTGGCGAAATTTTTCGGAAATTTAGGGAGTTAGAAAAATTTTGAGAAATTTTGATAAGTTAAAATTTGAATTCAAATTTAAATTTGAATGGATAAGTAGGTAGTATGGGTTGAACTTATGAATAAGTTTGGAAAGTTAAAAGATGATTACTGTATCATTAATAAAAGATTGTTTGGGTATTGTTAAAACTGTTTGAATTTGGGGAATAGCTAACGGGAAATGAGACATTCTTCTTAACTGGTAATTTCGGGGACGAAATTCTTTTAAGGGGGGAGGAATGTGACGACCCGGAATTTTTGTATATTTGAAATGTGAATAATTAAGTTATTTTAAATATTCGAAGGTTAAATTTTAACTTTAATTTCAAATATACAGTATTTATTTGGATAATTAATTATTAAATTTAATTATCGGGATTGGGTAAAATATGGAATCTTGATTTTAAGCCTGTTAAAAATAGTTCAAAGGTTCAGAAAATTTATATTGTTAATACTGAAGATGATAGAACTTTTTAAATGAAATTTTAAAAGAGTTTTGTTCAGTTTTAAAAATATATCGTTGATATTGAATTTAAAAATAGCCGTCCGAGGCATAGTCTCGGAATGCGACGAAACCAGTTCCATTGGATCCGTAATATTGTATTATTATTGGATTTCAATTTTCGTAGTGTTTGGAGTTGTCGTGTGGTCGTACGGAATGTAAACGCACTGAAATTTATCGAAAATTTAATATAATATCTGAGTCCAAAAAGCTATCTTCTCCATACGACCGAGTTAGGACTCGAAACCTTTTCCATTTCGTCCAGAATAGGGGTTTAACCTTATAAACGCCTAGCGACACGCATCGATAAGAGGTCGAGATTTTGAGTTTGCGTGGTTAGAGACGGTTTAGATTTAAATGATATTTATATTCAAATTCATTTTGACAAAAGTTTTCTTAGCAACCTTCTCTTCTCTCAAACACGTGTTCTCTTGGTATTAACACGTGTCCTACCTAATAAACACGCGTCTCCCCCTCTGTTGTTCCGTTCAATTGAAGCTATCTCGTTCGAAAAGAAAAATAGGCTGCCTTCGTTCGTTTTTCCCTTTACCTCCCTCTATTCTCAAATTAATTCAAATTGAATCTGTTCTCTTCAAAGTCACAGTTCAATAGCAATCTCCATGTCGTGATGCTTGAAACCGTGAAAACTAGGGTTCCATAAATCAACGCCTTCGAGTTAATCATCGCTGCGAAACTTGGCTATTCCATCAGCCATCGTTGGCTCGTCCTTGCTCCTACGCGATATTTTCTACTGCTGATTTGAGGTTCTGCTACAGTCTCTTTTTACGGCCACTGCTAATTCAATCGAGATGGATCGTCATTGGGGATCGACGACTAGGGTTTGAGCTCTTGTCATGATCGTTCGAGGCAAGGGCAGAAGCTGGTTCGCGTGGAGAATTGGGTGGACATTGGCGATTTGCAACTTCGCCTGGGGAGTGGGAAGACGTTGGATTGGAGGGTCGATTTGCGACGCGTGAAGGGAGGCGACATCCCCGTTCGTTCGTTCGAGGTGGAGCAAAACTCGATGAGGCAGTATCGAAATATGGGTGGCTCGGCCTACTATGCAGTTTTGGGAAGTGGTGGCTTGTTGGTTTCGTGAGGAGATGTGACAGTCCCCGACGCCGTATGGAGGGATGGCCATCGTTCGTGGCCGAAGTCATTAAGCCTTCAAGGATCTGTTGCGTGTGTAAGGTATTTAATAATTTTGAAGTTATTTTTCTCTGCAGTTTCAATTTTGATTTGATAAATATTTATGTATATAAAAGAAATTAAATTATATAAAGTCTGAAGTTTTTAAATATATATGTATATATATATGCAGAAAGGAGAAATATAGATAGACAAGATTAAAATGTACAGTAAGCTATATTTGATAATAATTTTCAGTCTAAAGGATTTTACCTGTATATACATACCTATTCTACTTTAAATATACCCAGGATAAACCGAAATAGGGATACGTAAGGTTTTGGGAAACATAGAAAAAGAAAATAATAAAGACCTAATTTAAGTAATGAATTTGTTTACTTAACTTATTTAATCATTCTAGAAATGGTTAATGGAAAATTAGTTTGAACTTAAGTGTTAGTTAATTAAATTTATATAAATGAATATTTGGTTTATTCGAATATTAATAAAATCATATAAATATGTATTCAAGGTCTGGCATCGTGAAGAGGACTATTGATTTGGGTTGAATTGCAAAATAGAAGAGGCAAAAAAGTGAGTTAATCTCACTCAGTTGAATTTAATTTTAAATTTAAATGGTTAAATTTAAATAATTGATTGGATGATTGCATTGATTGATATGCTATACTATATATAGTAATATATAGCAATATATACATATTGGCATATGTATATATTTGAGTTGTTGATATTCCCGCATTTATATAGCGGATGAGACCCTATGCGCCGCATAATAGCGGATGATTTATATAAATCCCATATACCGCGATATTCCACTTTGAAGTGGAATTGGTATTGTGCTAACGTTTGTGATGCAGGGAAACAGGTTGGAGGGATCCAACTGGATTCCTCAAAATTATTTAGATTATTTGATATTCTGTTCTATGAATATTGATATCCTGTGATGATTTTATTGATGATTGAAATATTGGATGATATGGTTGGATTGAATATTTCAATAAAAGGAGTTATCAAAATATATTGAATTGGATTTTGAAAGAAATAAAAGAGTAAAATTTAAGTAAATAATTCAAGTGAATTGGAATAAGGGAATTTCGAAATAACAAGGGAAATATTAACTTTAAACTAAAGTGATATTAAATTCAAAAAAATAAAGGTTTTGAATGTAAGGATTAAATTTAATTAAAGACTAAAGAAGGAATTTTGGAAGTTTAAAAATTTGGTATTTTCAGTTAAAAAGGGGTTTTAACTCAAATAAAGGAATAAATCTAAAAGTTAATGTATTTTGAAATAAATGAAGTAGTAAAGGGAATTTATTTCAAAGTAAAGTAAAGTAAATTGGAAAATCAATTGGAAATTGATTTAGTTATTTAAAATTGGAATTTTAAAAGAAGTGAGATTTTGGAGATATAAACTGGGTTTATAAAGTAAAATAAAATATAGTGGATATTTGAATATAAATTCAAGGTGAGAATTTATAAAAAGATATGGTTTGGTTTAAAAATAAATGTTGATTTATTTTTAAAAGATAGAAATGAGAAGTGTATTTCTCTGGATAGCCAAGTACGTTTTCAAAGCAAATTTAAATATAAGTTAAAAGTTTTAAGTATGTTTTAAAAAGCATGTTTTAGAAAATTGATTATTTCTAAAAGTTAATTTTCAAAGTAGGTATATTTTAAAAATCTATTATTGTAGTAATTATATAAAAGTGATTTGCTATTCTGTTTTAAAAAGAGAAATTTAGTTTATATTTATAAAGAGGTTTAATTTAAAGTATATATTTTTAATAAAGTATTAAAGTAGTTTGATTTCAATGTTATAAAATATATTTTAAATTAAAGTGTTTTTAAATTATTTTAAAATCTAAAAGTGTTTTGTACTTGGTGTTTCAGAGAAATAAATATTTGGAAATGTATTCCGTAAGCGGAAAAATGTTTGAAATTGTTTTCAAAAGGAGTTTGAAAATTTGGAAATATATCTTGGAAAGATATTTGGGCAAATAAATAATGTGGGAAATTATTTATTTGTGTGATGGTTGCTTGTGGATGTTAATTGATAGTTAAATAACCGACTATCAATATTAGCCAATGCGCTGATCGTTTCGAAGAGACCGGGATCGAGTTTCCGTATACCGGGATTCTAGGTCTGGAGACTCGAATACCACTTCGATCCGGTTTGTACGTTTCGTGTAACGATTTCGGAGTCGAAGATGGAGCTGTGAAGTGCAAGGGCTAGTCGCTACTAATCCTGAGGATATTTCCAAAATGGATGTAGTAGGAATAGTGCCTTCGGTTCCGTTCAAACCCAGGACGGACTGGTATGGACGAATGCTTGCGAAACATCGTCAGCGGACGATGGACATTCTAAGGGATATGATCTATAAAGGTATCGTTTAGCCTCGAACCTCATCAACCGGGAATGACTGAAAATCAGGGGTTATGCAGCAAGGCTTCGTGGGTAGCTTCCACTGGAGGGTAAGGTCATCCCTGTCTAGATGTCCCTTTTTATTTCGGCTTAGTGGTGCGGTTGCTGATCCCAACCGTGGGGTGATTTTATTCGGGATCATCCAGTAAGGGATGGTTCCGGCCTTGTGTTGCAGAGGAGCGGGCGTACTCCTCGGTACGGTGATCTAGGCCACGTACTGTGATAGGTGGTACCCCAGTGCCTAGTCATTCGTTGGAAATCCATTTTTCCTACGTGCCTTGTACGGTATTTGTTTGTATTACCCACTTTTGTGGCTAGTATGCTGGAATTTAATAATGTAACAATTTCAGCTATGTTAATAAGTATTTGTGAATAGACACTATTATAATATCAGAGGATTTTATAAAAAGTGTTTTAGCTATCGTAAGGTAAAAACCCGACATGTTTATTTGTGGCGTGGTCTTACGAGATGCTTTTGTTTTCAAAGGATTTTTGAAACTTTAATAATCAATTGAGTGTGATTTTCTCACGCTGGTTTTCCAGACTGACTCGGGTATTGTTTTATATGATGCTCGGGTCAGACCGAGTATTATAGGTTACAGGATATGATGATGTGGAGCTCAGGAGACGAGCTGGATGACGATACGTACTCTCGTACTTGCTATTATTTTTCCGCTGTGTATTCAGTTGTATGATATTGATGTGATGTACTCTGATGATGTATTTGGATGTATATATATATACAGATACAGTTTGATTTGTGTAAAGATCTGTTGATATATATTATATTTTATTCCGCTGCGTATGTGAGATTCTGCTGTTGTTTTCTATTTTTCTTCTTCTACCTCTTCTTCTTAACTGAAATGGTCCGGTTTTTCGTGTAGGAAAAACCCGGGTCGTTACATACGCCTACGCAATAAAAATAGGAAATATGAACTGTTTTTGTTTTCCGACCGTGTGGGTCGATGTATATATATTTATATCTCTTGTAAAATTGCAAAAGCTCCTCCGTACAAAGGAGACCCTGCCAAAATTTTTTAAAAATTTTGGGAGTTAGGAAATTTTTGAAAATTTTCACTAACGACAAGAGATTTCAAATAGGGATTTGAGATAAAGATAAATTCGTAGTAGACTAAAGATAATTTAAAGTTGGAAATAAATCCATTGGGATTTAAATAAATTAGTAATAAGACTAATTTCAGAAATGATTGATTGAATATAGTTTGAGATAAGGTAAATAGAATTCAATATCTAAAATGAAGTAAATTGAATTCATATGGAATTGGAGATCCAGTTTAAATATAAGTGATATAAAGGCTAAAGTGGTAGAGTAATAATGTAAGAGTATATAAAATGCCTATATTAGACTTAAGAAATGAATGATCGAATTCTTAAGTAAATTTGGTATTGGGAATACACTAAGTGAATTTGGCCATTGTTGTTAAGTAAAGTATACATGGATTATAAAGGCTATAGGAAAATGGAATTGGATTTTGATTTCGAAGATAAATTTGAAATTGCTCGACAATAAGGTATGTATTTAAATTTCTATATGAAATTTGATTGGGTTTTTTATCTAGCCACTTGGCGTTTTGCTTTCTTTTGAAATTTTGGGAGCTTGTTGAGGTATTTGTTGTTGTACCTAGCTAGCCGCGCAAAGAAGACGCTGGAAAAAAAAATTTAAATTTTTAGGGAATTAGAGAAAATTTGAGAAAATTTTGATAATTCAAAATTGGTTTTGAATTAAAAATTTGAATTGTTAAGTAAGTAATGTTGTTGGGACTTGTGGATAAGGTTGAAAGGTTAATAAGTGGAATATTGTATCTTTGATAAAAAGAATGTTTGGGGAAGTCATTGAAAACTGTTTGGTTGGGAAGTGAGTGAACGGGTTATGGATCATTCTTCTTAACCAGTAATTTCGGGGATGAAATTCTTTTAAGGGGGGAGGAATGTGACAACCCGAAATTTTGGATATTTGAAATTTGAATATTTAATTGATTTTTAATATTTAAAAAGTTAATTTTTGACTTGAATTTCAAATACCACTATTTATTTGGCAAATAAATTATTGAATTTAATAATTGAAAGTTGGGTAAAATATTGAATCTTCAGTTTTAAGCCTACTAAAAATAATTTGAAGGCTTGTAAAATTTATATTGATAATACTGAAGGTGATAGATCATTTAAAATTGAATTTAAATGTGTTTTGTTCAGTTTTAAAATTTTATTGATTAAATTGATATTTAAAAATAGCCTTTCGAGGCACAGTCTCGGAATTCGATGAAACCAGTTCCATTGGATCTGTAATATTGTATTATTATCGGATTTCAAATTTCGTAGTGATTGGAGTTGTTGTGTGAGCGTACGATATATAAACGCGTTGAAATCTATATCGAATTTAAAATAATAACTAGGTCCAAAAAGCTATCTTCTCCATACGATCGAATTTGGACTCAAAACCTTTTCCATTGCGTTCGTAATAGGGGTATAACTTTATGAACGCCTAGCGGCACACCTCGATTGGATGTCAAAATTTTGAGTTGCTTTTATCGAGACAATTTAAATTTAATTTAAAAATAGAGAGTTATATCCTGGTTAACTTCAGCCGATATTATTTCACATTACAACTTTTCCCCTTTCATTTCGAACCACTGTAGCTCTGCAAAAATTCTTCCGCAAGGCATCTTTCTCTTTAAAACATCAGCCAAGCTTCCTTCTTTTCAAAACCAAAATCAATTCACATGAGAAAATGAAAATAGCCGCTTATATTCAATAATCCAATCGCGGCGTTCCTTTTATTCGCAAACCAGAAATCAAAAATCGAATGAAAATCAATGCAGCCTTTCTTCCCTTCTGTTCGAGAATCGAATCAACAAAAAAATAAAAGGGGGCGATCGAACGAAATCTAATCGTTCGCTGTGTTCTTCGAATCAAGGTGGGCGACGAGTACGGGGCGAGGCAACTCGTGGAGTTGGGTGGCCAGAGGCGTCAGGCATGCGAGTTTGGGTTCGAAGTATTGGGTCAATGGTGTCGTCGAAGAGGTGGGTGGTTCGGTGTCGTTTGGGGTTGTTGTTTGATTTTGAAAGGGGGTTTGCTATGCTCGAAGTCGGCATGACAGTCGCGAAGTAGGGCCGCGATGCTAGAGTTCGACGTGGGTTTGTCGACTGGAAGCAGTGAGGTGACGATTCCTTTTTATTAATTTAAATTGAATAAATAAATGTTTTTATATGCAAAATTTTTACAATAAGGTAACATTTTGTCTTTGATGTTTACAGTAATTGAAAAAAATAATATAACAATAATAGTATTGATAAATGATATTTTAAAGCATGGAGTTTAAATCTATAAAGATTATTATATATATATATATGTAGTTTCATAGGAAATAAATATACATATATACATTTTAAAATTTACTTGTTTATTTTAAATAGTGTATTAACGAGATTAACTTAAGTAATTATTTTTGTAACTTAAAATTTATTTATTATAGGAAAAATTAGCTTAATAAAATAATTAGTTAATTAAATTTATTTAAATGAAAATTGATCATTTGATTAGTTCAAATATTAATAAATCATCAAATTTTTATATAAGGTCAAAAGTTGGGAAATCGGATCGAGTTTGGAAAGGATTGCAACTTAAAAGCAAAGGTGAGATTATCTCACTCCTTTGGATTCCATAGTTTAATTTAAATGATAAAATTTAAATCATTGGATGCCTGGCTTGATTGATAAATTTATCTGTTGGATGCTATTATATATATAGTAGTATATATATATATATATTGGAATGATTGATTTTCCCGCATTATATAGCGGATGAGACCCTATGCAACGCATAATAACGGATGATATTATATTAATCCCATATACCGCGATATTCCACCTCAAAGTGGAATTGGTATTGTGCTAACGTCTGTGGATGCAGGGAAACAGGTTGGAGGGATCCAACTGGATTCCTCAAAACGTGAATTTATTGTGTATATTCAACGTTTTGACTATGTGATGATCTGTGTTGAATTTTATTGATCATATTGGGAATTGGAATTTATTGATTACTCTGATTTGGTTGTATATATATATATTGGAATTTTGAAAATTTAAAAAATATATATGAAGTTTGGAATTTTTAAGGTAAATGAAAAGGAAACTTTCAAATAAAATAATTATAAGGAAATTGGATAATTTAAAATGAATGGGAAGGATAAAAGTTGTTTTCTTAAATTGAACAAGTAAGTCCAAAGTTTGGGAAAAGAGATATTTTGAATAAATAAATTCTAGTGATAATAATTAAAAGGAGTAAAGAATTTATTTTAAAAATTCAAGATTTAAACTTGGTTGAAAGTCAAGGAAGAAATTTGAAAATAAACATGAAATTTGTAATTTCAAGTTAAATAAGATTTTAAAATCCCAATTTAGAAGCTGAATCTGGAGTTAATGAAATTAACGGATTTTAAGGTAAACTTGAGTAAGTAAAAGAATTTATTTCAAAATGGAATTGATTTGGAAATCAATTTGGGAATTTGATTAAGTGTTTGAAATTGAAATTTTACAGGAAGTTGAGACTATGAAATTTATAAACTGGGTTTATAAAGTAATATATCAGAGGATGTTTGAAAGTATAAATTCCAAAGGGAAATTTATTAAGGAATGGGTAAATTTGTTTAAAAATAAATAGTGATTTATTTTTAAAAAGAGGTGAAAGAGAAGTGTATTTTCCTGGATAGCCAAGTACGTTTTCAAAGAAAATTCTTAAGTATAAGTTAAAGTTTCAAGGTTGTTTTAAAAGTATGTTTTGGAAAATCTATTATTTTTAAATGTTTAAACTTTAAAGTAAGAATTTTTTTCAAATTTATTTGAGTAGTAATTATATAAAGGTGACTTGGTATTATGTTTTAAAAAGATACAAATTTAGTTTTATATTTTATAAAGTAGCTTTATTTTAAAAATTCTTAAAGTGTATATTTTTATAAAATAAAGTATTAAAGTAGTTTTAAATCTAAATGTTTTAAAAGTATATTCTATAATTAAGTGTTTTAAATGATTTTAAAGTCTAAAGTTTTTGTACTTGGTGTTTCCGGTGGTAATAAATATTTGGGAATTTATTCCATAAGAGGAGTGAGGTTTGAAAACTGTTTTCAAAAAGGTTTGAAAGTGGAAATATATCTCGCGAAGATATTTGTGAGGTAAATAAATAATTTGGGAAAAATTATTTATTGTTTGATGGATGTTTTGTGGATGTTAATTGATAGTTAAATAACCGACTATCAATATTGGCCAATGCGCTGATCGTTTCGAAGAGACCGGGATCGGGATTTATTTTCCGAAAACCACTTCGATTCGGTTTGTACGTTTCGTGTGGGAAACGAGTTTAGAATCGAAGATGGAGCAGTGAAGTGCAAGGGCTAATCGCTACTAATCCTGAGGATGATTCCAAAAATGGATGTAGTAGGAATAGTGCCTTCGGTTCCGTTCGAACCCGGGACGGAC
Organism: Allium fistulosum; assembly: GCA_030737815.1. NCBI lineage: Eukaryota > Viridiplantae > Streptophyta > Magnoliopsida > Asparagales > Amaryllidaceae > Allium > Allium fistulosum. The sequence continues at coordinate 1,263,378,258 of CM060901.1, forward strand.
TTGTATGGACGAATGCTTTCGGAACATCGTCAGGTGGGCGATGGGCATTCTAAGGGATGTTCTATAAAGGTAATGCTTAGCATCAAGCCTCATCAACCGGGAATGACTGAAAATCAGAGGTAATGCAGCAAGGCTATGTGGGTAGCGCCCATTAGGGTGAGGTCACTCCTGTCTAGATGTCCCTTTTTATTTCGGCTGTGTGGCAGTTGGTCGCGCCAACCGCGGGGTGATCTTACTCGGAATTACCCTTAGGTGGTTCCGGTCTTGTGTTGTAGGGGATCGGCCGTGGTCCTCGGTACGCTGATCTAGACCTGGTACTGTGACAGGTGGTACCCCAGTGCCTAGTCATTAGTTGGAAACCCATTCTCCCTACGTGCCTTTTACGGGTTTTGTTTGTATTACCCACTTTGTGGCTAGTATGCTGGAATTTAATCATGTAACAATTTCAGCTATTTGAATAAATATTTGTATATAGACACTATTATAATATCAGACGGATTTGATAAAAAGTGTTTTGGCTATCGTAAGGTAAAAACCCGACATGTTTATTTGTGGCGTGGTCTTACGAGATGCTTTTGATTTCAAAGGGGTTGGAAAACTTTAATAATCCAATTGAGTGTGTTTCTCACGCTGGTTTTCCAGACTGACTCGGGTGTTATTTTATTATAATGCTCGGGTCAGACCGAGTATTATAGGATACAGGTTATGATGTTGTGGAGCTCAGGAGACGAGCTGGATGGCGAGACATATTCCTCATATATGATGTATGTTAGCACCAGAAATGGTCACTAACCTCGTTGACAAAAAAATTGTGTAGAGATACAAGTGATGAAGATAAATTAAACAAGGAAGAATATGCTAATTTAAATGTAGAAAGTAAGAACACCGGATTTATAGTGGTTCAGCGTAATTGCCTACGTCCACTTTGAGGTTAAACTTTATTGCTCTTCTTTATGATTGATTGCAGATACAATCCGTATATCAAATGCTTGAATACAATTGTTAAGTAAAGAAGATGAGTCTAGAAAAGGGCAGAGTCTCCCCAGTGTTCCCGAAAAAAGGTCCCTTTTCACTGTGCCCCTGCCTCTCTATTTATAGACAAAAATGGGTTGGACTTCCCAGGTGGGCTCGGCAGCCGAACACCTTGGCCCATTCATAGTGCTCGTCGTATGCCGAACCAGATAGGCCGAACGGTTGGATGCCGAACCACACTCTCCATGCCGAACGAGGCGTTTGCTGCATGGGAAGAGTGGAACGAATATCAGTCGAAGTCGAACGTGCCTCTGGCCAAATGAAGCGTCTGGCCGAACGATACCTTTGGCCGAATGAAGCTCTTAACCGAATGTTGTCTCTAGCCGAACGATGGCACTGGCCGAACGATAGCTTTAGCCGAACCATGCTTCTGGCCGAACGATGTCTCTGGCCGAACGAGAGCTTTAGCCGAACAATGCTTTTGGCCGAACGATGTCTCTGGCCGAACGAGGGCTCTTGGCTGGACGTTGCCTTTAGCCAAGTAATGCCTTTGGCCGAACGATGGTTCCAGCCGAACGATGGCTTGTGACGAACAATACAGCCATGCCGAGCAACTGTAAACACCGTATGTCTTCTGATGCCGAATGCTCTTGGATGCCGCGTCCTCCTGGATGCCGAGTACTCTTGGATGCCGAGTACTTCCTGGATGCCGAGTTCTGCTGTATGCCGAGTACCTAATTGCCTGGTCAAATCTCCAGGAATCACTTGCCCCCCAAAGTGTATTACGTGACTGAATCGTGATACGCTTTGATTTGTGTAACCTTCATTTTCCGTTTCAAATCCTTGACTAACTTCGAATGGAGATGCCTTTTTGAGAATATCAGTGGTTGTGGTGTGCGCCTGATGTGGGATAAATGCCGAACGATACGTTCGAGGCCGAACATTCTTCATGCGCCGAGCAATTCTACGTTTTGAAGCCGAACGCTACAGCTTCGACTGGTTCTACCGGATATAGCCCCTTCGACTTCCACTTTTTCCCTATAAAACCAGGCACCTCCTCTCTTCTCTCCTTTTACTCTTTTACTTCTGTCACTCCATAAAGACTTGCAATTCTCGCCAGTCAACCAGTCTTAAAGCTTAATTACTCCTTCCTAAGCTCTGATCTGCAAACTAGGTATAACCCCTTGTACGATTCAAATAGTTTCAACACGAGACAACCGAGTGGGTTATGTAGAAATCTTTTGATTAGGTCGTCTTTATTGCTGAACGATGGTGCAAGGCGAGGAGGGATGATCAGGAGTGTTCGCACATAAGATCATTGGGCGGTTAGCTTCTTTGTGCCGAATCAAAGTTATAGGAGAAGAAAGAAAAATGAAAGCGTTGGAGGTGGTAAGGGTGTCGAACGACATAGCTCTGGTTCGGCGTATGTTATCATGCGCCGGACAGTGAAATGGAGGGCTAAGGTGAAGGAATGAATTCGTGGGATGCCAAATGATTACGAATGCCGAAAAATATCTTAGCCGAACAAAACCAAGGCCGAACACTACTCACATGCCGAACAACATCTTAGCCGAACAAGACCAAGGCCGAACACTACTCACATGCCGAACAACATCTTAGCCAAACAAGACCAAGGCCGAACACTACTCACATGCCGAACAACATCTTAGCCGAACAAAACCAAGGCCGAACATTACTTAGCTGCCGAACCAATATATGTCGAACAAAACCAAGGCCGAAAATTACTTAACTGCCGAACCAATATATGTCGAACAACATAAATGCCGAACACTGCAAATGCCGAACTATACAAATGCCGAACAATCATAATGGCCGAACAACATAAATGCCGAATGACACCTTTAGCCGAGCAGGAGTTAGGCCGAACACTAATTAACCATACCTATTCATACAGCAAAACAAGAACCAGGACCTAAGCATACTAGCATATATGAAACTGACCCGGATCATTAACATCCTAGCTTTAGTAGACATAAATCTGAACTTAGATTAATATACGTTTTCCGAATTTGGAACTATAATCACCACAAGGCGGGCTTTTTGAGACGGTCAGCGATGACGGTCTTCGAAGGCGACGATTCGAAGCTCATTTTCATATCTTTGTAACCTTTAGATTCTCAATGCTTATACACGATTGCTTGCACTAGTTTTACACACCACGTGGGGGGGGGGATACTCATGCTGTTAATTCTAACGTTAAACGTTTTTCAAGTATAGTTTTCACAGGCGCTTAGACAAATTCATTATTTATTGGGGATGTCTAAAAAGTCTAGCTCCGCCACTATATCCGATAGGCCTGGGCCGTCATCAAGGCAAGAAGTCGCTGATACTTCAAATCCATCGACTTCCCCTGCCCATAACTTGGCTCCTGATGCCCTGGAGGCAACAATTCTCTTAGACAATCCGATCGACTCACAGGCTTCGAAGATCAATGAAGTCGCACTTCGGCCGATATGCTCCATCCATGGGATTCCCTTTGCCGATGTGTTGGTCCCGTCGCGACACGATCGTCCTCACCTGCCCCCAGTCGGATATACCGCCTGTAACAAGTTCATGTGCTGGATGGGCAGCGTGCCTCCATTCAATTTATTTCTTCGGGACGTGTTGCAGTACATAGATATTGCCACATCGCAGGTGCATCCAAACGGTCACGCGTTTATATACGGGACCTACCTACTCTTCATGGTTGTCTTCTCTAGGCCTCCAACTTCTGGCGACATCAGATATATTTATATGATCAAGAAGCGGAAAGATAGCCCCTCCTTCATGTTCCTCGAGCCGTACCACAAATGCCAGATCTTAACCGGAGCATGTAGCAAATTCGCCCTGTACAAACAGGAATGGTTCTATGTGCGTTGCCCTTCTAGTTTCGCGAGGAGATGGGTTGAAGGCAGTAAGTCTCTTCGCTGAGTTATCATTCGTGTTTAATCGGAGCTATGCTTTTTCTAACTCCTTGTTTCATCTTTTCAGGCATTAACCCGCGTCCTGAGGGCCGAGGATATTTTGAGGTCGTCGAAGCCATTAGAGCTCTTCCTGCTGAGGAACGAGACATCCGAACCCTCCTTTCAAATGAATCACTGTCGAGGTTCGGACTGTTAGCAAGTGGTCGTCGGATTAGTCTCCCGGAGGGTGTTTCCATTCCCAAGCATGCATCCGGTAAAGGGAAAAAACAAGCTGGATCGTCGTCACACCATACTCCCGATGCGCACGAAGAGGGTGAACACAAGGAGGACGAAGCTCCTGAGACTCAAGGCGAGAATGTGGGTCCCGCTTGGAACCCGGCGGTCAAAGTGCATGACATTGAAACGCCGTCCTCCCCTTCAAAGGGAAAGAAGAAATTGACATACAAGATACGGAAGGAGAAAGTCGGTGGAACTTCAAAAGTTACACTCATCCCGTCAGAGAAAGAGGCTTCTTTACAACATATGGAAAGTTCTTTAAGGGGTCTGTCGAACCTTTCCATCCTCGACGATATACTCAATTATGGTTTTGACAATCTGGAAGTCTTCAAGTTTCCTTCACCCGCTAGAGGCAACGCGGGAGTTCAACCCCCAATCCAGGGAGACAACACTCCGATCAGTAAATATAAAGGAACCGGTCCGTCGGGGGGAACACTAGGACACACACGCACACACGCACTTCATCATACACTTCAAGTTTTTCCATTACCCCGATTTTTCTTAACTCGTTGTTATTTTTATCCTTTGCAGGTGACATGGGGCGCTCCCACGGACTCAATCGCCTCCACGACTCTTCTATATTTCACCATCCCGGACGGGATTCGGGCTCGGGTAGACGCAGGGACAAAGATGATTACGAGGATTGAGACAACCGTCCTCGCGATTCGTCTTATCGAAAGAAGACATATTCCCAATCTTCACAGTCCCGTGATCCTCTTCCTTAAACTGAGCCGGATAGAGAGAAGCCTTCACAGAAGGGGTCCTAACCCGATGTTTCCCGAGAACAACACTCCGACTCATCGAGTACAAGGAAAACCTGGGAGCATCGAAAAAGAGCGGAACTTTCAAAGCCTCCTCCCCCTACTCCCACGGTTGACCCAACTATAGCAGAGAAGATGGTCGATCTTAAGGCAAAATTCCCAAAAATCTACTTCGATGGTCTGAAATTCCTCCCAGCTATTCATCATATCCCAGGGCACGTGAAGCAGAGTGCCATTGCATGTAACAACGACGTCTATGTTCAATATGACGCGTTTGTACACTTGGTCGAAAAAATCTCGGAGGTATCTGTTGAGCGACAATATGAAATTGATCGTTTGAAATTGGAAGCTGGCTGTGACAAGAACATCATCAAGCATCAAGATGAAGAGCTCGCTTCATACAAGTCGAAGCTCGAAGCCGTGGAGCAAAGCGCAAAAGATACTGCTGAGGCCGTCACTCGTTTAGAGATGACCCATAAGAAGGAACTCGACGAAGCAGTCCAGCGCAGCGGAGCCCTTGCCTTAGAAAAAGATTCTATCCAAAAAGAAAGGGACGCGCTTGCCATACAAGTCAAAGAGTTGAAAGAATTACTCTCTAAGGAGAAAGAGGATAAAGTAGCTGCTCAAGAAGAGTCACAACGATATTGCGATGAAATCGTTGCTACTCGGCTCTTGAAAACGAAGCTCGACGACGAACTTGGTGGAGTTGAAAAAATGAAAGATGAAGCCCATGAGGAGGGCAAAAGAAAAGCTTCAGAGGAGATTGACTCTCGCCTCGAGGCGGCCGCAAAGGCCGGTAGGGAAGAGGTCAAGTGCATGTTTGACCCGTTGATTGCTGAGTACGGCGCCCGCGTCCTTATGCATCGCGACTTGACATTCTTGGGCGAGGGCTATCTTGAATCCCTAGCTGAGGCCTGGGAAACTTTAGTGAAGATTAGGAAAATCGAGTTGGGCTCTGAAGAAATCGATGAGGATGCCCTGGTGAAGGAATTTCTTAGAGGGAGCGAGCCAGCGGACTTATCTGCAGCTTTGGCGCTTTATAGCAAAGGCTCTCCCCTACCAAAAGAGAAAAATGATGAAGCTGGTCCATCTAGGGCCAAGACTACGGCTCCTCATATTGCTGCTCCTCCCACTGCTCAATCGACCATTCGGCCGACACTTAACCCATTCGAGCAGCATGCCGGCTACGATCCAGAAGATCCCGGGCTTGGCGTTCACATGCTATCCCCTATCTTATATGGTGAGACTCCATGCGCAACTGATAGCCAGCCAGAACCCGGTACGAAACTCTTCTTCTAGAAGTTAAAAGATATGCCGCTTTCTGGTAGCGGTTATTTCGTCCTGATGCTCATTCTTTGTTTTTTCTATGCAGGCTGCTCTTATTCCGAACGGACTCCGAGGAGTGATGACACCAAGGAGAAGGCAGAGAAAAGCAGTAATATCGCTCATGCGGGTGTAACTCCCGGCCCTGACGCTCAGGTGATCGGGGCGCTAGATGATGACAAGCTTGACACTTCATCTCCCGCTGAAGGGAGTGATGAAATCGAGATCACTGGCGCCTCCGAACATACTTCAAAGATGAGCATGAAAGAGCGTCTCGCCGAAGAGGAGAAGAAAAAAGTCGAGATCAAAGTTGAGCCTGAAATACTAGAACTCACCGACCCGCGGAACAGACCTTTGAAGATCATTCTCCCTGGCAGGTCCAAACCGCTGGATGTTCCTTCTCCTACTCCTGACTCTGCTTCTTTAGCAAGCAAGAAATCCAAGAAGAAATGTGAGGGAGAGGAGTCATCGGAAAAAACAAAAGAAGACAAGAAGAAGAAACCGAAGAAATAATCGCTATACTCGTTCAACGAGTTTTTGCTTAAGTCTTGTAACTACTTTTATCTTTTGTCTCCGTAGTTTGTGTAGATAGATTTCTGACTCCAAGTTTTGGAGGAATAACTGTATAACCTCATTTTGGACTATTAAATAAAGTTTAGTTCCTTAGTCGTTTGAATGATTCTTTTACTTCTTTAGCTTTCTGAATAACTGCGGTCAAAACTCAAGCACTTATGAGTTGCATATTTCCCAATCCATTCTCGCGTTGTTCGAACATTCTTCGGAGTGGCATACTTCTTGTTCTACATTTCTTGAGTACTTAGAATTTTTTCTAAATTCACGTTCCAGGGACTTATAGTAAGTTGATCCGCATTCAGGGGATTCGGAGATTGAGATTGTTTATACTCTAGTTCGTGCTCTGGGGACTTAGAGTACTCCGGTCCGCATTCAGGGGACTCGGAGATTGAAATCGTTTATACTCTAGTCCGCGCTCTGGGGACTTAGAGTACTCCGGTCCGCACTCAGGGGACTCGGAGATTGAGATTGTTTATACTCTAGTTCGCGCTCTAGGGACTTAGAGTACCCCGGTCCGCATTCAGGGGACTCGGAGATTGAAATCGTTTATACTCTAGTCCGCGCTCAGGGGACTTAGAGTACTCCGATCCGCACTCAGGGGACTCGGAGATTGAAATCGTTTATACTCTAGTCCGCGCTCTAGAGACTTAGAGTACTCCGGTCCGCACTCAGGGGACTCGGAGATTGAAATTGTTTATACTCTAGTCCGCGCTTTGGGGACTTAGAGTACTCCGGTCCGCATTCAGGGGACTCGGAGATTGAAATCGTTTATACTCTAGTCCGCGCTCTGGGGACTTAGAGTACTCCGGTCCGCACTCAGAGGACTTGGAGATTGAAATCGTTTATACTCTAGTCCGCGCTCTGGGGACTTAGAGTACCCCGGTCCGCACTCAGGGGACTCAGAGATTGAAATCGTTTATACTCTAGTCCGCGCTCTGGGGACTTAGAGTACTCCGGTCCGCATTCAGGGGACTCGGAGATTGAAATCATTTATACTCTAGTCCGCGCTCTAGGGACTTAGAGTACTCCGGTCCGCACTCAGGGGACTCGGAGATTGAAATCATTTATACGAGTTTGTACATCGTACAGAATAATGTAGTTCTAGTAATTCATCACCTGACTATGAGATATGGAAACATTAGTAATTCATGAAAAATATGGCTTCAAGCCTTTATTAATGAAAAACAACTAAACTGCCTGACTACATGGCTAAAAGGAAACTAAGTTACGACTGAATGAAAACATACAGGAAATAACTGTGCATAAAACAGGAAAGAAACATACTAAATGTAATAATGTCGCAAATGTTCACTGTTCCACGCTCGGGGGAGTGTCACACAGTCAACGGTCGCTAGCTTGAATGTTCCCTCTCCAAGCTTCCATTCAATGACGTATGGACCTTCCTAGTTGGGATTCATACGTGATGGTACCGGGAAAACTCGTTTCAAAACGAGATCACCCACATCAAAAATCCTTGGGCGGACTCTGCCGTCGTAGTAACGCTTGACTCGGTGCCTATGCGCTGCCGCCCTTAATTCGGCCTCTTCACGTTTTTCATCGATGCAGTCCAGCGATTCCAACAAGAGGTCCTGATTCGTCTTGGGATCATAATATGTCACTCGATGCGATGGAACTTCAAGTTCCACGGGTATAACGGCTTCCGAGCCGTATGCCAAGGCGAATGGAGTGTGGCCGGTCGCGGACTTGTGGGTAGTTCTATAAGCCCATAATGCTGTCGGGAGTTCATCTACCCACTTGCCTCCGACCTTCTCCAAACGCTTCTTTAGTATGGACTTGATTATTTTGTTAACGGCCTCGACTTGTCCGTTAGCTTTTGGATGCGCAACGGCGGCGAACTTCTTCTCAACGCCATACTTTAAACAGAACTCTTTGAACTCTCTGCTTTCAAACTGCGTCCCGTTGTCCGTAATGATGGTGCGAGGGAGGCCAAAGCGGCATATAATGTTTCATACAACGAAGTTAATGACCTTCTTAGAGGTTATTGTGGCCAAAGGTTCTGCCTCAGCCCATTTTGTGAAATAGTCGACTGCAACTATCGTGTATTTCGCACCACCTTTGGATATAGGCAAAGAGCCGATTATGTCGATTCCCCAGATTGCAAATGGCCAGGGACTAACCATTTGTGTGAGTTCTGTTGATGGAGTCCTCGGGATTTTCGCATATCTTAGACACTTGTCACATTTCTGCGTAGTCCGCAGCGTCCCGATTTACGGTTGGCCAATAGTATCCATAGCGGAGGATCTTCTTTGCTAGCGTTTGCCCCCCAGTATGGTCACCACATTCTCCTTCGTGAACCTCCTTCAAGACCCGCTTCGTCTCATCATGCGCGATGCATCGCAATAAGGGGACCGAGAACCCCTTTCGATACATTAGTCCATCCTGCATCACATATCACGCGGCCTTTTGAATTACCTGCCATCTTTCGCTCCTTTTTTCTGGTAAAACCCCGGTCGTTAGGTATAGTTTGAATGAGGTTATCCACGATTCCCTCTCGATTCCTGTTTCCAACACAAAATCAACTTTCATTGCGTCTATGCTTGGAGCACGCAAGGCCTCAACGGGAAACAATCCCATTTGCTGAGCATCGCCAGTGCTTGCGAATTTCGCCAATGAGTCGGCTTCTTTGTTCTGTTCACGCGGGACATGCGAAATATCATAACGCTCAAGGTTTGACAACAGTTCTTGAACCAGAACAAGGTACGGAGCAAGCTTCTGTCCCTTTGCTTGATAATCTCCCCGCACTTGATAGACCACCAACTGTGAGTCACAAAAGATTTCAACTGATTTGACCCCGAGTTCTCTAATGAGTTTTAAGCCAGCAATCAGTGCTTCATATTCTGCTTCGTTATTTGTAGCTGGGAAATCGAGCTTCAGAGCGTAACAAATCGATCGATTTTCCGGAGTTACAAGAACTACGCCAGCGCTGGAGCAACGGTCGTTTGACGCCTCATCGGTGTACAATTTCCATCGAACAGGGGGAATGACATTGTGATTATCTGTTTCGTCGGATACAGTAAACTCAGCGATGAAATCTGCTAATGCTTGCCCTTGTATGGCTCTTCGTGGCAAGTAGGCGATATTGAACTGGCTCAACTCGATATTCCATTTTAATAATCTTCTAGAAGTTTCTGGTCGTTGGAGTACCTGCCGTAGGGGTTGATCGGTATAAACAGTGATTGAGTGTGCTTGAAAGTATGGGCGCAGCTTACGTGATGCAATCACCAAGCAATATGCCAATTTCTCGATTTTAGGGTAATTTCTTTCTGCCCCCGTTAAACGCTTGCTAACGTAATACACCGGCTTTTGGATTCGGTCCTCCTGGCAGACCAAAGCTGCACTTATAACATGTGGGGATACGGCCAAGTACACGTACAGCATCTCATGGTCTACCGGTTTTGACAGCATTGGAGGACTCTCCAGATGCCTCACCAGATCCCGGAATGCTTCCTCACAATCGGATGTCCACTCAAAATTCATCTTTCCTTTCTTTATTATATCAAAGAAAGGGATGCACTTATCCGTGGCCCTGGATATGAATCGACTCAGCGCAGCTACTTTTCCATTCAAGCTCTGTACCTGTTTTATAGTTCTGGGCACTTGCACATCTCGAATAGCTTGAATCTTTTCTGGGTTAGCTTCAATTCCCCTAGCATTGACGATGAATCCCAAAAACTTCCCTGACGCAACGCCGGCGGAACACTTCAGAGGGTTGATCTTCATCCCATAATATCTGAGTATATCGAACATCTCCGCCAAGTCTCGAATGTGGTCGTTTGACAATCGTGACTTCACGAGCATGTCATCCACATAGACTTCCATCGTTCTACCAAGCTGGTCTTTGAACATTCGATTCACCAAACGTTGATAAGTCGCTCCGGCGTTTTTCAATCCGAAGGGCATTACTACATAGCAATATAGCCCGACATCTGTGATGAAACTGGTGTGTTCTTGATCCGGAATATGCATTGGGATTTGATTGTAGCCTGAGTACGCATCCATGAATGACAACAGCTCGAGTCCTACAGTGGAGTCAACCAATTGATCAATCCTAGGCAACGGAAAACTAGGCATGCCTTGTTCAAATCGGAATAGTCTAGCAAGTTCTCCATTTCCCATTCGCCTTTCTCACCAGCACGGGGTTTGATACCCATTCAGGGTAGAGGGCGTCGCGGACGAACCCATTGGCTCTGAGTTTGTCCACTTCCTCTCTGAGAGCAGCGGACCTCTTTGGGTCCATTCCTCTCCTCTTTTGTTTAACTGGGACGTATTTTGGGTCTATGTTCAACATATGACTCGTAATGGCGGGAGAAATCCCGCACATATCAGAATGCACCCAGGCGAAAACATCAAGATTTTCCCGGAGGAAATCACTAAGGTCTTCAGTCATTGCGGGGCCGAGTTGTGATCTGATCTTCAATACTCGCGATGGGTCATCTCGGCTGACTGAAATGTCAACTGTTAATTCAACCGGCGCTGCCTTTTCTTCCCTGGGTTTCCCATCGTCGTCTCTCGGATCTATGTCTCTGAAGATCCGAGAATTATGCCCGAGCCAGGGCTCGGGCACTACTTGTCAATTATCATTATTAAGGATGCGGACAGGATTGTCCGCAACCTTTCCTTTCTCCCTCCGATGGGCCTCTCTGAGCTCTGCAACATAACATGCACGACCAATCGCCATGAACAACACATACTCCTTTGTCAGTCGGGAATTTCAAAGTCAAGCACCACGGGGCTAATGCTGGCCTAAACTCAGCCAGGGCCGGTCGGCCCAAGAATACATTATACGGAGAATCCACATCCAAACCTACGAAGGGTAGGATTCGCACCCTCCGACGTTTGCCTTGTCCCAGTTCAACTGGTAACTCAACATACCCCACTGCATCAGTCGCTGCACCATTAAAGCCATGTATGCGAGCTTTTGACGGTTTCAAGTCCTTTGTTTCCATTTTCATCTGGTCATAAGCCTTCTTGAAGATGATGTTGACAGAACTTCCACAATCAATCAAAATTCTTTTCACATAAGCCGGTCTGATTGTTGCAAATATGACCATTGGGTCGATGGTTGGAGCCTCCACTTGGTCAGCATCTCTGTTTCTTAACACTATATTGTCTGTCATTACGCGCTGCTGCTTAGCAGGGGTCCCATCCTCCATGTTCGAACAACATTCGAAATCTACATGCTTCAGGGCACTAGCATACCGCTCTATCTCCTGCCAATTCTTATCCGCGGGGTGAGGCCCGCCGATGATCGTATTTATGACTAGTCTACCCACAGTCCGGGCAGGTTCATCGGGATGACGCGGAGCTGGTGCACGACCTGGGTTGGATGTTCCCTGTCCTCCTTCCTGAGGATCCTTCACAAATTCCTGTAACTTTTTCTGCCTGATCAACTTCTCTATAGCGTCGTCTAGGTGTCTGCACTCTTCCGTATTGTGCCCATAAGTCTCATGGAAGCGGCAATATTTCTCGGTCCGCTTCTGTTCCTCGGTTGACTCTTTGGACATGGCTTTCTGTACTGAAAGGTATTGCAGGTTGATAGGTAAATGTTCTCAAGAGACGCATTCAGTGGGGTATACTCGTTGTAGCTTGGAATTCTCGGTTTTCACTTCCCCGCTTCTCTCTTCTTCCCTTGATTTCTTCCTCCGGACTCCTTAGGCTGCCCAGGCTTGTTCTGGACATTGACTTGGACTTTTCCCGAGTTGTCTCCGGACTGCTTCAAAGCAATGTTGCTTTTCACGGACTCCTGGACAGGTCCTGGTGCCTTATCTCACCTTACCCACCTAGCTTCCTCTCTTCTTATGAACTGGTGTGCCTTTGAGTAAAAACGCTCTAGCGTAGTCGGAGGTTTTCCTGCCAACCAGTCTCCAAATTCAGAATCCGGATCCACACCTCGCCTCACAGCCATTAGAATTGCATGATCATTGGGATTACTGACTTCAGTGGCCGCAACATGGAATCTTTGTAAGTATTCCTTCACTGACTCCCCAGGGTTTTGGATTACACTTGACAGAGACATCACGTCCTTTGGACGAGTGGTGTGTATCCTGAACTGCTCAATAAACTTCTTTGCCAACTCCTCGAAACTGGATACGGACCGCGGAGGAAGTCGGGTGAACCACATTGTAGCGATCCCAAATAGAGTAATTGGGAAGCATCTACACTTGGTTGCATCGTTTGCTCTAGCTGAATCCATCATCCACTCGTACCTCATAACATGCTGTCTGGGATCAGTCTTTCCTTCATAAGCAGGGATAGTTGGCATACTAAACTTTCTGGGGTATGCTGCCTGTAGGACAATGTCTGTGAATGGAGTATGACTTCTTGACACTCCCCAATCGTCATTTGATAAGCCTTGATTCTCTTTCATTAATTTCCTGATCATGGCTGTCAGGTCTGGTGTTTGTATAGAAGGTGGAAGGTTAGAGTCTGTTCTACGTGACTGTCCATGCTGATGCCTCCTCTCCTGGCGATCTACCAAACGTGCATCTTGAGGTTCGACATCGTGAATGTTTTGATGGTCTGGATCTCCAGCCTCCACCTGCACTCCGGCTCCTAAGTTTTCGGCTCCGGCTTGGTCACGGTCTCCAGTTATTCGAACAGCAGCGCCTGCTTGAGCAGTTTCAGTCTTACGGCGTCTACGCCTGGGAGGTTCATCAGAGGAAGTTGAGCTGTCGGATGAGAAATAAGTAGCGGGATTGCCCCCAGCATTCTGTTGCTGCTGTTGAGTGAGTTGTGCCATCAGGTTGGCGTTAGCTTGCATCTGCTCTCCTAGTTGTCTCCTGCTTTCCCTGAGTTCTCTCATCAAGTCATTGAACTCTATCCTGGTGACAACTGGCATTTGGTCCTGGGCGGTAGTCCCTACGCCTGGATTCGCTTGCTGATTGCTAGGTCCTGCTTGTTGCACACTAGCGGTCTCATGGGCGTCCGCATTATGAGAAGCTGACCTGGTACGTGGTCTTGCCATTATAGAGTTATTGGTATGAACTCTGAGTAGAATCAACGGACGTCCTATCAATGAGTCGGATCTTCTTTAAGGGATTTGTTCAATCCAGTAGCTTCAAAGCAGATCCTTGAGGTCTGAGAATTCAATTCTCAGTGAAAGCACCAAAGTGTTAGCACCAAAAATGGTCACTAACCTCATTGAGAAAGATTGTGTAGAGATACAAGTGATGAAGATAAATTAAACAAGGAAGAATATGCTAATTTAAATGCAGAAAGTAAGAACACCGGATTTATAGTGGTTCAGCATAATTGCCTACGTCCACTTTGAGGTTAAACTTTATTGCTTTTCTTTATGATTGATTGCAGATACAATCCGTATATCAAATGATTGAATACAATTGTTAAGTAAAGAAGATGAGTCTAGAAAATGGCAGAGTCTCCCTAGTGTTCCCGAAAAAAGGTCCCTTTTCACTATGCCCCTGCCTCTCTATTTATAGACAAAGATGGGTTGGACTTCCCAGGTGGGCTCGGCAGCCGAACACCTTGGCCCATTCAGAGTGGTCGTCGTATGCCGAACCAGATAGGCCGAACGGTTGGATGCCGAACCACACTCTCCATGCCGAACGAGGCGCTTGTTGCGTGGGAAGAGTGGAACGAATATTAGTCGAAGCCGAACGTGCCTCTGGCCGAATGAAGCGTCTGGCCGAACGATACCTTTGGCCGAATGAAGCTCTTAACCGAACGTTGTCTCTGGCCAAACGATGGCACTGGCCGAACGATAGCTTTAGCCGAACGATGCTTCTGGCCGAACGATGTCTCTGGCCGAACGAGAGCTTTAGCCGAACAATGCTTCTGGCCGAACGATGTCTCTGGCCGAACGAGGGCTCTTGGCCGGACGTTGCCTTTAGCCGAGTAATGCCTTTGGCCGAACGATGGTTCCGGCCGAACGATGGCTTGTGACGAACAATACAGCCATGCCGAGCAACTGTACATGCCGAATGTCTTCTGTTGCCGAATGCTCTTGGATGCCAAGTACTCCTGGATGCCGAGTACTCCTGAATGCCAAGTACTTCCTGGATGTCGAGTTCTGCTGTATGCCGAGTACCTAATTGCCTGGTAAAGTCTCCAGGAAACAATGTATATTTCCGTTGTGGTGTGTATGTTGTGTATTCTGTATGTGGGACAAGTTATTATAACTGTCCTGAATTGTGATGTTGATTGTATTGTACTCTGATGTGGTATTCTGATGATGTATGTATAAACAGATATAGTTTCTTTTCTGTAAAGATCATTTATTATATATTATATTTTATTCCACTGCGATGGTTAGAATCTGATGTTGTTTTCTATTTTCTTCTTCTACCTCTTTCTTCTTTAACCCAATGGTTCGTATTTCCATCCTTCTTGAGTTGATTGATGGAGATTAAGGTCAATTCAAGGGGTACGGAACTGCGGGTCGTTTCACGTGTCGCATGGCGTTCTATATGTTATACCCATATTCCGAACATAATGGAACTAGTCTCGGGAGTCTTTTCTGTCATATTCAGAAGACAGCTTTTCAAAATCGAATTATTTTAATTAAATCCATTTAATTAATTTCAATGAAGTTTCAAGCTTGCACGACCAAACGATAAGTCTGATTGCTACGAAACTTGAAATCCTATAATAATTCACTATTACGGATCCGACGAAACTGGTTTTGTCAAAATCTAAGACGGTGTCCAAAACGACTATTTTTACACGTAAATTAAAATATAAAAGTTCCAATTTCTATTTATTCACTTTTAAATTCAATTTTAAAAGTAAACAATCGTCATTCTTATTTAAATAAAATTTAGATCAACTTTCGACGTCATTTTCATTCATATTAAATTCAGGGTTCAATTATTTAAATAATTCCAATATTAAATTTAAATAATATAATTATCCAATAAATCAGTATAATTGAAATACAAGTTATTTAACTTATAAAGTTTAACTTATAAAATGAATTCAAATAACAAAACAGCTACTACACCCTTTATAAAATTATAATCATAGTCAAATAAGACGCACTTATATAAATTAGTTTCAAATATCATTTTATAAATAAAATGTTCGTTCTTATTCAATACACAATTTTTTTATATTAAATACATAGATTACATTATGCTACACTTCTTTATTTATAGTATTCCAAAAATCCAATTTCGATGAATTCCAATATTAGAATTTCAATCAATTCCAATATTACATTTCAAATGAATTTTAGTTATCAAATAATTATTTTATTTTCATCTAAATAATTCAACATTTGTTATTCAATTCTTGTGATTGATTTCAACACTTAAATATATTGAACTTCTTTCTAACACGAATAATTTCCTTAAATCTTATCGAAATTGTTATTTCAAAATTTTATTCAAGTTCATGTTAAATAAACTATATTGATAAATCATTAAATTTTTATTTCTAACCATTTTTTAATAATTATATTAAATTTAATAATTTAAAATAGTTAAAATTTTGGGTCGTTACAATCTGCCCCACTCAAAACTTTTCGTCCTCGAAAATGGGTTAAGTAGAGAATCAAACTTTTGATATATTTTACTCAAAATAATCAATTTATAAACATAAAAATCTTATTTGCAAAACCTTTACTACACTTCTGCTACACTATTCTGATACCAGCTTTACGGGAATTACAATTTATTTATAAAAACAAGTTATAAACTTTTAAAGTCTCAAAATGTTTCTAACACTCGGATTTACGGAAAATTTCGACAGTGTCTCCTTTGCGCGGCACGATCATAAAAATTTATAATATACATATATATACCAAATATACATCTCATCTCAATGATGAGGCATCCCATAAGGAAAAAATATAAAAGTACGGTATGTAATCCGAGATATGCACCTTATTATTATTAATACGAGCGAGTTCGCTCATATTAAGCAAGCAAAAGCAAATCAAACTGGTTCTGATATTTATAGACCTGAGTTAAATTTTCCTTGGGAATTTAATTTTAATCGTACGTTAACTGGTAGTACTTTTGTTCAATTTGCACTTTTGTGTGCTAAATTAGAATTATATAATATTGATAATGATAAAGATATTATAACCTGGTGTTGGGATAGTAGTAAAAAATACACATCTAATTCTTTTTACAAATTTATTAATTTTTCAGGAATTAAAATGAATATATTTAAATACATTTGGAAAACTAATGCTCCACCTAAAGCCAAGGTACATATATGGTTAATTATACATAAAAAGTTGAATACTATTGAAATGTTAAAAAAGAAAAATATTTTTAATGATAAAAAATGTTATTTTTGTAATAATAAAAAGGAGGATATCTTGCATTTATATTTTAAATGTAATAACACTGAATATATTCTTGTAAAAACTTTAAACTTATTCAATTTTAATATAAATTTTACTTATATAACTAGTGAGTTATATTGGAATAATATTAGATTTCCTTACATGGGTTTGAATATATTTTTACTATACACTACTTTCACCATTATTTGTTGGTATATTTGGTTTGATAGAAATCAACGTATTTTTAATAATTCTAATTTAAGTTTGGATCAAGTAATATATGTTATTTATAAATTTAGTTTAAATTGGATTTCAAATCCTAGTTATAAATTAAATAAAAATATAAATTTTAAGAAGTTTCTTAGAAAACAAATTTCATATAGATTCTTTTAGGAAATCAATTTTTTCTAATAATAATAATAATATAAGTCTAAATTTAGATTACTTAGATATTCATTCTAGGAATTCTTTTAATATATTTCCTTTATTAGAATATTAATTTTGTATAATTTGTTACATACATTTTATTTTTCGTGCCTGTTTATTATATTCTCCAATGCATGTATATTTTATATTTTAAGCATCATACTTTGTAGATTTTAGCATGTGGTATATAAGTATATATTGTAATAATATATTTTGTTGTTTTTAGACTTCTTGGTGTCTGTAATATAGTATTTATATTTTCATTCAGTTTTTTAAGTTAGAAACTTATGGTTTTTTATCAAGTTTGTGAGGTAATTTCTGTAATTATTTTTAGTATCTTATAAAAGTTTCTTTTCATTATGGCGCTATTATATTGTTTTGAAGTTAATGCTTATTTTAAAAGACCTATCACATTTTATGTTGTATAACTATTTAACTTATGGTTAGTTGATATGTTTTTTATTTCAGTTCAAACTTTGCAAGATATTGTTTTTACCGATTTTTTGTTAACTTTCATTAGTATGCCAATAGCTCTTAGCTTTCATTTTTGAAGAAATTATGATCAAGCTTATAGAAATACGAAGAAGAAAACAATAATTTACAAAACTTAAAACTTTATTAAGTAAATTTTTGATATTTCAGGAACACTACAGGACTATGATAAAAAATGTTAAAACTTAAAGCTTAAAACTTGCATATTGTTGTGTGTTTATCCAGAAAAAGGGTGTCTGCATGTGTTATTTAATTAACTATTAAGTTTTCTGATTGAATCTTTCTCTATAGACGGAGATTTGGAAACTCTTCTTAAATGATTAATATATGCTTTTCGTGCATATGCATAAAAAATTAAGACTGTTCTTTGCCTTTTAACTAATTCTTTGTGTTGTCAATTTAAGTATATGTGTATATATCTATCTGATTCTGAAGTGCACAGAGGCTGTGGAAAGCATGGACTCACACTATTTGCTTTTTGCTTATGAATTCCTATTTCTACTGTATGATGTGACACAATTCTCTATATTAGATATGTGTTGTCATTGTAAATTTTGCAGGTTAGTTTTGCAGAAAAGGTTTGCATAAATGGGTTGATAGTAACCTGTGGTTATAATTTTCGCAGAATTTAATTTTGTTTTGCATTGTTTTTGAGTATTTTTGGTTGGTTGCAGGTCTTTTTATATTGCATACTGTGTTTTTTGGGAGTAAGATATGTTTTGGGAGTATGGTAATGGTTTGTGACTTTCTTAATCACGGTCAGTGGTGAAGAGTAATATTTAGTTTTTTAGCTAATATCTGACTGTTCTTCTAGTCATTAAATTTTGGGTTAAATGTAATATTTAGTTTTTTAGCTTATATCAGATTGCTCTTTTAGTCATAAAATTGTGGGCTAAAAATATAGAGCAGTATTCTTGTTTCCATAATGTCAATGTGCATAGTGCTATCATCATTTATCTTCCTAGCAAGCAAAGTTTAATTTAACACCATTTCGTTGTTAACATGTGTGATAGATAAGGATGTTAATCAGCTACTCTTTGTATTCTTAGTATGTTATTAATATAACCTTATCATCTTTGCTGTTATTTTGTTTTGTCTTGAATCATTTTTGGTTTGCAGGCTTTCAGTTTATATTGTTGAATATATTCTATTATATAAGAAAGCGAATATATAACTCATGGTGTTCTTATCTCTCATTCACTCTTAGACTGAATAGTGCATTCTCCTTAATTTTAGGTATAATTTTCCTTTTAAGCCCTCTATAAACTTTCAATATTTCACAAAACAACCATCACTAACATAACAAATAATGTTATCATTATTCCATTTGATAAAATACTCTTATGTACATCTATTTCTTTTAATAATATAACAACCCAATATTTTTGCAAATAATTTTTTTATTATTTTAATTAAATTTTATTTCAAATATTTTTATTTTCAAAACATTTTAGATGTAAAGTTATATTTTTCCAAAGTTAATTGTATTTTGTTTACAATTTTTAATTCTAGTTTCAATATAATAAACTATTTTCTTTATTCACTTTTTATTTTTCTTAAGAACAATTGTTTATTTTCATTTTCACTTTATTTGTTTGTCTTTTATTTTTATTTACTGATTTTATTTTGTTTATTTTGTATAAATATAAAGTGGAAATTCTAAGAGACAAAAAGCTTTTAAAACTTTTGACTTTTCATTTGCTTGCCTTCTCAATTTCTTTGGCCGTTCAAAACTTGATTGTGGCCGTGTGTTTTGTTTTGTATTTCACGTGAAAACTTCTCATTTCCATCACAAATTTTCGGCCAAAGAATTTCTGAAATTTTTTGGTAAGCAATGGCTTCTTCTTTTTCCACTTTTCTCTTCATTTTTTTGCTTGTTCATCTTCATTGTTTTGCTCGGCCTAACCCCTTCACAAACTTCACCGACCACCACACCACTTCCTTCCCCTCACCATCCACGGCACAACCTCCTCCTCCTCTGACCAATACTGGCCGTGACCATTCCATGATGAAAAACTCCACAAAAAACATTGAAACTCCAAAATAATGCATAGCCGAACCGTTGTTTTCACCATCCCCTTCATTTGTAGCCACGGCCACCACCCTAGAACCACCACCACCTGATGACATGATCTCTGGCCATCACCCTACCCTCTGACCTAACCTGTAGTAGCCCCTGGCCAAGCCACTTGACCCATAGTCCGAGCCTAGATGCAACCAAAACTCCACTTGTTAGCCTTGTCTCTTTGCCTTCTTCCCTTTTGTAACTCCAAACACTTTGCATTCTTGTGTAGCCGTTGCATTTTTTGTGCCAAACCAGATCCATTTCCATAAACTAAATCATCATGGCCGAGCCTATTGTTGGAATTCCTAATGTAAGTGTAAATGAAATACACTTGTCCCACATCGCCAAAACTAAAAAACAAAGCTAAGTATATAAATAGCTTTCTCATGAGGAGGTTGGGGCCTTGGGGCTCCCAAATGTATGCTTTGTTGTGAGGAGGGAAGTCATGCTTCACCACACACGCGTGCCGCCGTCGTCCGACCGAACCGGGTCGGGCTCGGGTTCGGGTTTGGGTCTAATATGATCCTATTTTTACTGCAAAACTGGACCGGGTTTTCTGACAGTTGCAGGCTATACGAACAGGTGTGAATCTGTTCATAAGCGGAGGGGGTGCGACTTCTGAAGTGGGCGCGGGTTTTTTGGTGAACAGACGCAACCGAAAGCGAGTGCGACCCGTTAGACGCGAGCGGGTGCGACTTATGGCAGCAGCAGGTGCGAACGCAGAACCAGTAGCGAACGGGTGCGACCCTTTAAACGAACAGCAGCAATGAAAGGCAACGGGTGCAACCTTTTAGGCAGACGCGACTGTTCGAAGGGGTGCGGACGAAATTATAAATAGAAGAGAATATTGATCACATTCTCATTCTATTCCAGTTCTAATTTCTTCTGCTTCTTCTTTCCCTACTGCTCTATACAGTATATCATAGAGTTGACAAACTCATTACAATCTCGTGCAAATTACGTCTGTTGTATCTTGGGAGACTTTAAATAAAGTCTTAAGGAAATTGTCACGACAAGCCTCAGACGGAATTTCCTTCTTCAACCGGTCAGATATATATATATATATCATTTTCTTTCTGCGGTATACTATTTCATTAAATAGTATAACGGTTGATTTAGCACTATAGTTATTATTACTATAGTTGTTAATTTGTTGTTGTAATTTAATTACGACATAACTATTGCTTAAATTAACTAATACAGACTTCTAGGGTACTAGAAATCTGTTTGATAAACTTGTGAGACGAGTTTATAATTGATTATTCTCTGTTTTGGTATACTAGACGTATAACATCTTAAGACTTTCCTGTTTTAACTAAAATAGAGATGGCAACAGTTGAACTATCAACAAAGGCTACTACACACAACAGGCCCGATCCTTTTAAAGGAGATGGTGACGACTTTTTAACATGGCAGAATCAGATGTTATTTTATCTCACCACACTCGGTCTGCAACGGTATCTCGAGGAGGAGGACCGATTCCTGCACCAGGAAAGGAATCAAATGTTGATACGTGGAATCATTCCGATTTTCTATGCAGAAACTATATTCTAAATTATCTCGACAAGGTTCTATACAAAGTATATCAACCTCTAAAGACAGCAAAAGCACTTTGGAATGCACTTGCCACGAAGTACAAGACGCAGAATATCAGTCTTAAGAAATTCATTGTAGACAAATTCATGGACTACAAGATGGTCGACTCCAAACCGGTGACTGCTCAATTGCATGAACTGCAAATCATCATTCATGAACTCGAAGCGGAAGGTCATAAGGTTGGAGAATCTTTTTTGGTTGAAGCCATCACGGGAAAACTGCTGCCGTCATGAAGAGACTACCGCAACTATCTAAAGCATAAAAAGAAAGAGATTTCTTTGCAGGACCTCATCGTACGATTAAAGATTGAGGCAGATAACCGTGGAATTACCAAACAAAGCGAGGAGGCATTTGTAACAGAAGGGTCGAAGAACAAGAATAAAGGCCACTTCAACAAAAAGAAGAACTTCTCAAAGAAGAGGAAAGCTCCTGAAAACAAACCCAAAGATAATAAAACCAAGAAGTTTAATGGCGAATGTTGGGTTTGTGGCAAAATGGGACACCCCGCTAGAGATTGCAGACACAAGAAGGAATGCAACTCAAAGGCAAATATAGTTGACAACATGGAAGTGGACGAGTCTAATTTTTCAGCAGTTATATCTGAATGCAATTTGGTTCAGAATCCTAACCGATGGTGGGTGGACACAGGAGCTACTCGTCATGTCTGCTTTGATAAATCCATGTTTTCTACATATTAGAAAATCGATCAGAAAGAAAAACTCTACATGGGCAATTCTGTTGTTTCCATGATCGAAGGCACTGGCACAGTAGTCCTCAAGTTTACTTCTGGAAAAACTATTAAGTTGAATGACGTGCTCCATGTTCCAAACATACGCAAGAATTTGATCTCTGGTTCAGTACTATCAAAGAAAGAATTCAAAATGGTGTTCGAGTCAGACAAGATGGTTCTATCCAAAGCTGGAATGTATATCGGAAGGGGATATTTTTGTGATGGCCTATTTAAGGCAAATGTAGCCGTTATCGGCAATAAAACTATGTATTCTGATTGTACTATTTATAAAATTGAAGTTTCTTACTTGCTTGAGCATGAAATTTTATTATGGCATGATAGATTGGGACACATAAATTTCCGAAAAACGAAAACATTATCAAACTTGGGATTAATTCCGAAATTCCAGGTAGATAAGAACTACAAATGTGAGACATATGTAGAAGCAAAAATGGTTAAAAAACCGTTTCAATCTGTTGATAGAAGCACCGAACCACTAGGTTTGGTTCATATAGATTTATGTGATTTTAAATCGTTACCTACAAGAGGTGGGAAAAAGTACTTCATTACGTTTATTGACGATTATACGCGATATTGCTATGTATATCTTTTGAATAGTAAAGATGAAGGAATTTACATCATTTATAAAGTACAAAGCTAAGGAATAAAATCAATTAAATAAAAAGATCAAGATATTGAGATCTGATCGAGGTGGAGAATATGAATCACCAATTGAATAGTTCTATGCCGAAAATGGTATAATTCATCAAACAACAGCTCCATATTCACCACAACAAAATGGTGTAGCGGAGAGGAAGAACAAAACGTTAAAAGACATGATTAATGCCATGCTTTTAACCTCTGGTCTACCGACGAACTTGTGGGGGGAAGCCTTAAATATGTCTAATCACATATTAAAAAAAGTCCCTCACTATAAAACAGGAACAATTCCATATGAGTTATGGAAAGGACACCCAAGTTTTAAATACCTCAAAGTGTGGGGGTGCTTGGCAAAAGTTCCAGTTCCGCCTCCCAAGAAAGTCAAACTTGGACCAAAAACAGTAGATTGTTACTATTTAGGGCCAGCCCAAAATAGTAGTGCCTATAGAATTTTGGTATTCAAGTCTGATATAGCTGATATTCATGTAAATACAATCATGGAATCTAGAGATGCCTCATTCTTTGAAGACGTGTTTCCGAACAAAAGGAATGAAGGAAATAATGTCCCTAAAAGGACAAAAGAAGAATCAAGCAATTCACATGAAGATGAAACTCATCATGAGATTGAGGAAGTTGAACCAAGAAGAAGCGTAAGGGCTAGGACTTCCAAGACATTTGGTTTGGATTTTTTCACATATGTGTTAGAACACGAACCTCAAACGTACAAGGAAGCAATGTCATCTTCTGAATCTTCATGTCGGAAAGAAGCAATCCAAAGTGAAATTGATTCAATTCTAAGTAATAAAACTTGGGAAATTGTTGATATTCCACCTGGAATAAAAGCTATTGGCTGCAAATGGATTTTCAAAAAGAAAATGAAAGCAGATGGCTCTATCGACAAGTATAAAGCCAGATTAGTAGCCAAAGGATATCGTCAAAAAGAAGGAGTGACTTCTTTGATACATATTCGCCGGTAACATGAATAACCTCTATAAGAATGCTAATAGCAATTGCATCGATATATAATCTAGAAATTCATCAAATGGATGTAAAGACAGCGTTCTTAAATGAAGATCTCGATGAGGAGATCTACATGGAGCAACCTAAAGGTTTTGTTTCCAAAGGAAATGAAAAAAAAGTCTGTAGATTAGTAAAATCATTATACGGACTAAAACAAGCTCCAAAACAATGGCACGCAAAATTTGATAGTGTCATGATGAGAAATGGTTTTCATATAAATGAATGTGATAAATGTGTTTATTATAAACAAATTGGACAATCATATGTGATGATTTGTTTATATGTAGACGATATGTTAATATTTGGTCCAAATACTCAGGTAATAGAGACCATAAAGAAGATGTTAATTAGCAATTTCGATATGAAAGACTTAGGAGTTGCAGACGTTATTTTGGGAATCAAAATAATAAGAATACCTAATGGAATTGAATTATCTCAGTCGCACTATGTAGACAAAGTGATTGAAAAATTTCAAAATTTTGGAATTAAAGGAATAAGAACACCTTTTAATCCATAAGAAGTACTGCATAAAAACACTAATGAGAGTGTAATGCAACTGGAATACTCTCGTGTAATAGGATGTCTCGTGTATCTCATGAATTGCACAAGACCAGATATAGCTTATGTAGTAAGTCGACTGAGCAGGTATACAAGCAATCCAGGAAAGGAACACTGGAAAGCACTAATAAGAGTGCTTGGATATTTAAAAAATACCACAAACTATTCCTTACATTATGGAAAATATCCTGCCGTCTTAGAAGGATATAGTAATGCAAACTGGATTGCTGATTCAAAGGAATCAAAATCAATGAGTGGTTATGTATTTACCTTAGCAGGGGCAGCAGTGTCATGGAAATCTACTAAACAAACATGCATAGCTCGATCCACTATGGAATCTGAGTTCATCGCTTTAGATAAAGCAGGCGAAGAAGCAGAATGGCTTCATCATTTTTTAGAAGATATTCCATTTTGGCCTAAACCTGTACCGGCCATATGCATACACTGTGATAACCAAGCTGCGCTAAGCAGAGCGCACAACTTTGTGTATAATGGAAAGTCACGACACATTCGTCGACGCCATAACACAGTTAGGCAGTTACTCTCAAATGGAACTATTTCCATAGATTATGTGAGAACAAATGATAACCTAGCGGATCCATTTACTAAAGGTTTATCAAGAGAGAAAATTGACTGCGCATCGAGGGGAATGGGTTTAAAAGCCTAAACCACCAAGAGTTATCTTATACGGAAACCTATCCTAGCGACTGGAGATCCCATGGACTAGGATCAATAGGCAAACCAGTTATGAGTAACTCAAGACGTAATGCATTTGGTTGGACATAGTCCAACTCCATTCCTATGGTGCACAATATAAATGCATGCCTACAAAAGTATTTAAAGGTTAAAACTATGTTTTTTAATGATGACCATATCCTGAATATAACAAGTGGAGTATATGTAGGATACTCTTAATGGTTGCGATCACCTATGTTAGTGTGAGCTGGGTCGGCTCTATGAGAATATTAAAGGCTTTTATTCTCTAAAAACACTCGCAGAACCAAACAAATTTGTTCAGGACCAAAATGAACACAACCAAGAGATTAGATGTGAAGGGAATCAATGCTTCGTAAAGCTTATTGTCTGGATATACAATAAAGGCCGATGGTTCAAGATGAAATAATTCACCGATTAGCCAAGTAGATCCGATAAGTTTTAACTAGGGAAAGTTCAAAGTGAAATATCTACTTATCCACGATAAAGCATTATTCCATATGTACTGTGTGATATTTCGCTTTGTGTGGGGGACAAAGTATATTATCATTTATGTGGGGGATTGTTGGAATTCCTAATGTAAGTGTAAATGAAATACACTTGTCCCACATCGCCAAAACTAAAAAACAAAGCTAAGTATATAAATAGCTTTCTCGTGAGGAGGTTGGGGCCTTGGGGCTCCCAAATGTATGCTTTGTTGTGAGGAGGGAAGTCATGCTTCACCACACGCGCGCCACCGCCGCCGTCCATCCGACCGAACCGGGCCGGGCTCGGGTTCGGGTTTGGGTCTAATATGATCCTATTTTTAGTGCAAAACTGGGCCGGGTTTTCTGACAGTTGCAGGCTATACGAACAGGTGCGAATCCGTTCATAAGCGGACGCGAATTGACTGAGGGGGTGCAACTTCTGAAGTGGGCGTGGGTTTTTTGGCGAACAGATGCAGCCGAAAGCGGGTGCGACTTGTTAGACGCGAGCGGGTGCGACTTATGGCAGCAGAAGGTGCGAATGCAGAACTAGTAACGAACGGGTGCGGCCCGTTAAACGAACAGCAGCAATGAAAGGCAACGGGTGCAACCTTTCAAGCAGACGCGACTGTTCAAAGGGGTGTGGACTAAATTATAAATAGAAGAGAATACTGATCACATTCTCATTCTATTCCAGTTCTAATTTCTTCTGCTTCTTCTTTCCCTACTGCTCTATACATTGTATCACAGAGTTGACAAACTCATTACAATCTTGTGCAGATTACTTCTATTGTATCTTGGGAGACTTTAAATAAAGTCTTAAGGAAATTGTCACGACAAGCCTTAGACAGAATTTCCTTCTTCAACCGGTTAGATATATATATATATATATATATATATATATATTTCGTTTTCTTTCTGCGGTATACTATTTCATTAAATAGTATAACGGTTGATTTAGCCCTATAGTTATTATTACTATAGTTGTTAATTTGTTGTTGTAATTTAATTACGACATAACAATTGCTTAAATTAACTAATACAGAATTCTAGAGTAGTAGAAATCTGTTTGATAAACTTGTGAGACGAGTTTATAATTGATTATTCTCTGTTTTGGTATACTAGACGTATAACACCTATAACATGTATGGCCGAGCAAACATTGGCTTGTGCTCAAGCAAATTTGATTAAAATCTTGGTTGATTCAATTGTCTAATTTTATTTCCATTTGTTTCAATTTAATCTTTGTATTATAAATATATATTTATATTACTTTATTTTATTGTTGTATACAAGATTAATATCTTGGCTCTCTCTCCACTCGAATCAAGTCGTGCTATCGTGCTTTCTAGATTTTTGTTTGTGTGTTTGATTTGCTAACTCCAGCGTAAAAGGTGAGTATTCACACATGACAATTATACTTATATAATTTGTGAAGTGGCAACAAGTGAATGTGTAGAAACTATTATATCATGTTATACCTGCTTGTGATGTAAATTATATGATGTTAAACCCTGTTATAAACTTGTCACATCATCTGCTATGTTATATTATGTTATATTGTTTATTTTATACTATTTCTCACACTGCAAGTTCCCTGTAGAATAGAATCACTATGGGTTGAAATGATACATACCCGAACAAACTTGAGAATAGGGAAAAATCGTTATGAGCTGAAATGATAGGCCTGAGCGATTTTTATTTATTTTTTTATTTACTTGGGATTGCGGGTTTGAAATGATAGAACCTGGATTTTTCTTTGTAAATTTCGGATTGAAATGATATATTATCCGTATCACTTGACTTAGGCTAGAAAATATTATACAGACCCGTGGTTATTTTATATAGTTTTCTGGAAATTTTTAAGTATTTTTAAAAATATGATAATTTGATTTAAATTGAATTTAAAATGATTTAATAAAGTAATAATGATTTTTCTATGTATTAAAAATGTTAAATAAATGAATAGAAAAATTGTGATTTGAAACATAACTTAATTTGGAAAGTTATGATTTGATTTTTAAATGGAAGTTTAAATTAATTAAATAAAATGGAAATTAAGTTTTATTTATGAAGTGGAAATTTAAATTTAAGTGTTAAAGTAAATTGTAAAAAAGATGAGAAGAATAAGAAAATGGTACACTTGAATTTAATAAGTGAAATTATTGGAAAATTTAATTTATTATAAAATTTACTTTATAAAAATCATAAGTTAAAGGTTATTTAAATGACTATTTTTGAAGTAGGAAAATGTGATTTTATAAGTTAAAATGATTAAAATTGAAGTTTATTTGTGACTGGAATTCTATTTTAAATCTGAAAATTCTTTTAATAGCACTTCAGAAATGCTATCGTTTCTGGAATTAACTTAAAATCTGAAGTAATGGATATTGCAGCACTTTGTAAGTGTTGTGGTTGATGCAAATGAACTAAAGGCTAAAATTAACTAAGGGCTACTGCAGCACTTGGTAAGTGCTGTGATTGCTGAATAAAAACTAAAACCTGAAATTAATAAAAGAGCTACAGTAGCACTTGATAAGTGCTGCAGTTTGCTGAAATAAGATTTTCAATTGTAATTGAACCCTGAACTACTACAGCAGTTTTGAAATGCTGTCTTTTCTGAACTGAACTAGTTTTCAAATGTAACTGAATTACTACAGCAGTTTTAAATGTTGTCTTTGCTAAAATGAATTATTTTCAAATGTAACTTACCGGCATTTTCTAAGTGCTGCGAAAGCTGAATTTTAATGTTTAAAGTATTTAAGTGAATTAATGAACTCAGAAAAGGCTAAATTTTGGGAATTGAATATTTGAATTTTAAGTATAATGACTTTACTTTTAAATGGTTTAAATGATGTATTTTGATTTGAAATATAAACCAATTTAAAATATATAACCACGGGTTATAATAACGATTGGTTGTTAAAGAGATTGGGAACGGATATGGACATACTCTCTGTCGATACCGAAAACCACTTTAACAACTGTGTACGCGGTGGAGATTCCAGAATGAAGTAGGATGGTGGCGACGATCCTAAAGGTATATTAGCGTGGACCCAACTCCCGTGAGTTGGCATAAGGTGGCTAAAACAGGAGCGATCGACGGGCCAATGATGTAGCACCTCTGATCGGACACACTTCTTCGATACCATTCTATTACTTTTGTGATTGATTTGGTGCACCCCTTGATTTTTGGAGTGTGGCTCAAGGTGGGCGGTAGTGGCTGCTATGCGTTTCCACCAGCCCGGATGCGTAATTGGTATATCTACCCTGGCATTGCCTAGTTGTGTCGTGTCACCTACCATAGGGAGCTTTACTACGAGTTTGGATTTCTCCCGTAGCCAGTGGAGTATTGAGGGTAGCCCCCGATTTGGGAGTATGCTAATACTGTATAGACTACTGGGACTATTACATGTTAAGGGCTATATGGGTAACCCTTGATGCTATTAAAAAGTATGTTTATTTTATAATTAGACATTATTATAATAGCGAATATTACTACATAGTTGATAGTTTAACGGATCCTTAAAGAATGGGCGATCCCAAGCATTCTTTAAGTTACTTGTACCTTTTATTACTGTTCACTTGAGTTGGTTTACATTGTATATGTATGTATGTCCTGACTCGAGTGTTTGTGTTTTATTTACGCTCGGGTCAGCCTGAGTATTCACAGCTTTGGACTTCACTTTCGGGAGCTAGGAATCGCTGGAGATTCTGCTTATCTAGTTATTTATCTATTTCAGTTTCAGTTGTTCTATTTCAGCTTTTGTATTAGTGGACTTCTATGTCTTTGGGATTTCTACTGTACTTATTTCAGAACTGTATTTGTTTCAGACTATGTATCTGTTTTTGAGGCTTTGTATTGTAGTGGCTTCATGAACCACTATTTATTTTATTTTCCGCTGCGAGTTATTCTATGTCTGTGATTCTGTGATTGGTTTTATTTGCTCCAAATTTTATTACAATCTGTTATTTTGCATTATTCAAGTCCGACATGTGTGGATTATTGTCGATTTGAATGGTCCAAAATAGTGGGTCGTTACAAATAAACTCATAATCATTATTTCTTTGTAATCTAACAGAGATCTCTTCTATTCTATTATATAAAAAAGAGAATATATAACTCTTAGTATTCTTATCTCTCATTCACTCTCAGACTGAATAGTGCATTCTCCTTAATTTCTGGTATAATTTTCCTTTTAAGCCCTCTATAAACTTTCAATATTTCACAAAATAACCATCACTAACATAACAAATAATGTTATCATTATTCCATTTGATGAAATACTCTTATGTACATCTATTTCTTTTAATAAACTCATAATCACTATTTCTTTGTACTCTAATAGAGATCTCTTCCTCCACTTCATGTTATCATTACAATTTTTTATTCCTTATTTATTTTCTATCATTATTTTACATCCCTCCCATTTAAAAAAATTTCTTCATGTTATCTTTTCCCCTATTTCAGTTTTATAGGTATACAATAACTCAATAAAAAACTAAAAAAACGTTTCCAATCTAAATCAACTTAAAGATTAAGAAAGAGAAATATAACTTTTAGTATTCTTATCTCTCATTAACCCTTAGACTGAATAGTGCATTCCCCTTAATTTCTAGTACAATTTTCCTTTTAAGCCCTCTATAAACTTTCAATATTTAACAAAACAACCATCACTAACATAGTAATTAATGTTATCATTATTCCATTTGATAAAATACTCTTATGTACATCTATTTCTTTTAATAAACTCATAATCATTATTTCTTTGTAATCTAACAGAGATCTCTTCCTCTGCTCCATGTTATCATTACAATTTTTTTATTCCTCATTTATTTTCTACCATTAGTTTACATCTCTCCCATTTAAATTTTTTTCCTTCATGTTATCTTTTTCCCTATTTCAGTTTCATATGTATACTATAACTCAATAAAAAACTAAAAAAAATTGTTTCCAATCTAAATCAACTTAAAGATTCATATGTATCATATGATCAAATTCATCATTACTTCTTCAATTTCTATTCATTTAAAAAATTATCATTTTATTTATGTTTTGCAGAGATTATGTTTCTAACTGAGTGTTATAGTTTGCATAGAAAAATTGTCTAAAAGCCCCCCCAAAAACCTTAGCTCACTAATCTAACAAGCTGGATTTGATGGTTTGATTTTTATAATATACAAAAGGTAAAGTTGATCTTTTTTTACTTTTGAGATATATGTATATACAAAAATCAAGTTCGGAAAAGTCTCATATACTTTCTTATTATTTTAGTTTCAATCGGTATCACTATCAACTTGATTCCCTTCATATTCCGCAAGAGGTTATTGGATTTATCAATACCTTGATACCATAGAATATTTGATCATTTTTATAAAATCCTTGATATGTAATGTTGAACTATTTTTTAGTTCTCAAGTTCTATAATTACATCGATGTTCGACTGATTTGTGTTTGGTTAGTACGATCATGAATTTTATTTCCTTTGTATACTTTGTATAGCATAATTGGTTTACTAACACATGTATACTAAACAATCTTAAATTATGTGTAATCTAATATAAAATTGATGTTTTTACATTTTTAAATTCAAGAAAATCAAGCTCGGGAAAATATCATCTATGAAGTAAAAGAATAGTCAAATAATAAATTCTACATCTTATTTGAGAAAAGAAATATAATTGTATAAATATACTTTTGTTCTATCTACCATATGTAACTTTTTTTTGAAAGTTCGGTTTGAAAAAGGTGTTATATGAAATTAATTTTTAATTAAATATTTTATTCTTTCATACTCAACCTAGACTTATTTTTGTAATATGAGATATTATCCATCTTAATTGTCCCATGGTTTAATATATTTTCCTATAGTGATGCTTCATCGCACATTTTCATATTTAGTGCATTATTAACACTAAATTGTTAAAGATCTTATGGAACATAGCAGTAATTATCTTTTATTTTCTACAAAGATTATTTGATGCTATATTATTGTTTTGATTTTATTTTATAGTTTGGAGATGTTTATAAATCATTACAAAATGAGTATGTGTTATTACTAATGTTTACAGGTAAACTAATTTCAAATAGAAAGAATTGTATTTAAAAGGAATATATTGGTAATATTTATTTGATTCAAATTCAAACTAATTTGAGAATTATTACAATTAATTCTCTTTTATTAAAATTTATTATTAGTGAACAGTTGCTACTAATCTCCATTAATCCTAATCAATTAGTATCCACTTTTAGTCAATATAACATTTATTTTTATGATGGATTAAGACTGATTTTTAATTTTACTTAATTGTTTATCTCCAAAGTATACTTTCATCAAACATGTTGTGTAGCTCTTATTCATATTATTTGCATATTTTCAAACAAACTAGGATCGTATTCAAGTAGTTGGAATCATCAAAGTTAGAATATGCATAGTTAACAAGTTAAGTTTTTTAAAAAGGCCTAATACAGTAACAATAATACAATGGATACCATAAACATAATTATAATGTAAAAAATTATTGCATGGTCTATAAACCTAAATGATATTCTAGATACAAAAGATAAAAGGTCAAATGGTTCAACTACTAATCCTCATTTATGCTTTCAGTTTTAAAAAAAATGATTGGTTTAGTTCCTTTAATAGTTTTAGCTTTAAACCTAAATGCTTTATTTCAAAAAAAAAATTAAAATCAATGTAAAGTATGTGTAATTTAGTTAATTTGATAATTTGGCAATATGTTTATTTTCTAATTCAGTTGTTTGATGTTATAATCGAACCAATCAAATTTTCTAACAATAAATACAATCATATTTATAGCAAATTAGTTTCTTAAGTTAGCATCAAAGAGAGTTAATGCAATAATGAATTCTCTAATATGTTTTGTGTTTGTTTAGTACAATCATGAATTTCATTTCCTTTATAAATTTATAAGGCATGATTGGTTTACTAAACATATATGTACATCATAAGATATTTAATCGAGTATAATCTGAGATAAAATTGATGTAACTATAAGTATTTAAAAAAATCAAGTCGAGAAAATATCATCTATGAAGTAAAAAAATAGTCAAATAATAAATTTCTATGTTGCATTTCGAGAAAAGTATGTTGAAATTTTAGTTCTAAATAGGTGTTATATAAACTTAATTTTTATTTAAATATTCTATTTTGTTACACGAAGCTGGACTTATTTTATGTAATATTAGATATTCCATCTTAATCGACTTATGTCTATATATTTTCTATAGTAATGCTTCATTGACCATGAAATGTTAATAACCAGCGTGCATTTTCCTATTTAATGTATGATTAACACTGAATACTCAAAGATCTTATGGAACATCTTACAACTATTTTTTTATTTTCTATAAAGATTGTTTATGCTATATTGTTTTAATTTTTTTGCGGTGTGGAGATATTTATAAATCATTACGAATTGAAGATGGGTTAATAATAATGTTTACGAGTAGGCTAACTTCAAACGGAAAGAATTGTATTGAAAATGAATAAATTGTTGCTAATTTCATTTAATTCCAATTCAAATTAATTTGAGAATTATTAAAATTAATTATATTTTATTACTATTTAATATAATTAGGGAATAGTTATATATTAAGTCCCCATTAACGTTAAGCAAAAAGCGGCTAGAGAGAATTACGTCCGACTTATCTTAGATAAGTCGGACATAATTGATACGTCAGTGGTTTAATGATCCGTGTTTGGACTCTTAAAAATGTAGTGTTTATACAAGATGTATTAATCATGTCCGACTTTTCTGAGGTAAGTCGAACATAATTCCTATTTTTTTGAATTTTTTATAAATAACTAATAATACTTCCTATTCAATACTATAGTAACTAATAATTATTGCAAATATAAATAACAAATAAAATAATACAAGGAATGGCTGCCAACTCCCCAGAATTGAAAGATGATGGAAGAAAAGTCCCTCCCAAAAAAGTTGTGAAAATTAGGTCCCTATTTTTAGTTTTTAGCTAATTTATGCCACTTTTGCCCTTGATTTCAATGCTGGGCCAATTTTTTGGGAGGGGGCAGTTTGGTAAAAAATAACAAAACAAGGACTTAATTTACATAAGTTTATGGTAGGGACTTTTTGTGCACAGGCTTTGAGAATAGGGATCTTTGGTCCAAAACCTCAATACAAGTTTGTCTACAACCATCACAACTTCCAACCTCTATTCTCAAATCATGATTGTCCACTGACGCATTCTAATTCTCATTAATGCCAATCAATTGGTGTCTACTTTTAGTTCAACATAACATTTTATTTTTTGTCGATTAAAACTAATTTTTAATTTTACTTCATTGTATATTTGCAAAATATACGTTTATTAAATCATGTTGTATAGCTCTCATTCATTTCGTTTGAAACAAACAAGGATAATTAATTAGTTGGAATCAAGACAAGTTTTTAAAGAAGTTTAATATAGTAACAATAATACAATAGGTGCTACATACATAATTATTAGTTAAAACATTATTTCATGATCTATAAACTTAATTGATACCCAAGATACAAAAGATAAAAAATTTGACTAATCATTTTATATATAATTCTCATGTCATATTATGTTATATTTATTAATGAACACAATGTTTAAACACTACTATAATATTTTCCCTAATTTAATTAGTATAGTATAATGTTAAAATATGTAATAATGAAATTTTTTTTATTAAGCCAAATTTAAATATTATCCACTTTGAGCATAATTTCTCTACTCTAGGTTTAGAATACTATTATCAAACAAAATTGCACATATTAAAATTTATATGTTAAGCATAGGATAAAACTGTGTTAAACTAATGTGAATTACATATGAAAATTAATTAAATGATATGCTTAGTAATGTTGTGCTTACCAAGTTAGGAACAATTGATAGTTGATGTAACATTTATTGTATAAAGTCATTGTACTCTAAAAATATTAGTTATACTCTATATGCTTCGAGATTATTTAAGTGGATTTATCAACACATTTTTGTTAGTAGTATTCACAAAAAAGATAATCTAAAATTTTACATCCCATAAATATGTGCTTTCATCTTCATATACTATAAAATCTAAAAATACTCTGTTAATCGAATTATATACTAAACCTCGTATGTGTTACACGGGTTCACACTCGTGATATAATGTTATAATATAGGAGATTTAATGTTTGCTATGACTTTTTTATACTCAAAATCAAATAGTGGAATAATGGTATGTTATTCATACATGTTGGTGGTAATTGTTTACTTGTTTATGTTAAATTGTATAAGCACGCATAGATCATTTATATTTTTTGTATATTTAATGGTTGTTTGTGTGAGTCAGTTTCTATTGTATTTTTAATTATCAGGCACTAGTATTCTTTGTTTTCTTTGTATTCTGTTATTATAAGTCTATCATCTTCGCCGATTGTTTGGTTTTGTCTTAAATCTGTTTTGGTTTGCAAGCCTTTGGTTTATAAATTTGGCTTATATAACGTTTTACTGTTAGAGATATAATGTTGCTGTGGCTTTTTAAATTCAAAATGCAGTAGTGGAATAATGGCGAATAATTCATACATGTTTGTGGTAGTTGTTTTACTTGTTTATTTTAATTTGTATGAGCATGCATCAATCATATATACTTTTGTTTATTTAATGGTTTTAATGTAAGTCTGTTTTTTATAGTGTTTTCTATTTGACAGGTAGTCATACTTAAGCATCTATACAAATTAGTTATAGCTTTTTATTATTAGATTTTGTAGTTTACTTTGCATATATATAAGATTAATATATATATATATATATATTCACAATCTTTGTTTAGTTATTCTTAGCAGCTACAGGTGTTGGTATTGGACTAGTGAGTTACTGCTGATATAGAAGACTTGAATTTTTTTGTTTTTTAGTATTTTTTGTACTTTATTTTGGACCTTAGTTGTATAGGTTATTGGGTGGGTTTTTTTCTTTTATTTTATTTGTACGGGGGAGGAGGGTTTTGCTATTTGTCAGGCTTGTTGGTATCTCCTCTATAGTGTAGAATAAAATTAGATGAGTGCTCTCCTCCTTATGAGGATCACTCATTTTTCTATATAAAAAAACCGCGTATACGTCCAAAATGGCTTCATATGTACCTATCTCAACTCAAATTTGAATATTAGTCACTTATAATAAGATACAAAAAGCATGCATGAGTTTAATAGAACTATATAACATAAATTCTCAATTCAAATTATAAGCACAAGCACTAATACACTACCATAACAATCATATGCAATCAAAAGCAGTAATAACAATGGTTTGCAACAAAAGAAACCATTCAACCATTAATATTCATCCAATCAACTCATAACTATCACAATTTACATTTTCCAATACTAATAGTTAATTTATATGCTATCAATTCATATTAACATTCACTCTTTATTAACATTTAATTGGGTTACTTCCAATTTATTTACATCTATTTCATTAACATTCAATTTATTCAAATTTAAATTATTTCACTTTTTGTTTACCACATTTCATACTAAATTCATTCATGGACCATTTTTTAAATCATTTCATTTAACCTTATTTAAGTTAAATTTTATTTCATTGCCACTTAGTATATTCTCTTTAATACTAATATCATTTATAAACCATTTTGTAAAACCATTTATGTTTATTATAAACATTTTATAAAATGCAACTCATGTTTATTATTACTTCATAACTTAAGTTCATATTAATTTATTGATTCACTTCATTAGTTCATTTCATTAATTCATATCATTAACTTTACTTAAGTAAATTTTATTTTATAACTCAAATTCATATTAATAAAAAAATTCCTTTTATCACAATCAATTTCATTCAACTTTTCTTAAGTTAACTTTCATCTTATAATTTATTCCATTAACTTGTTTCATTAATTCACTCCATTCAACTTGACTTAAATAAAATAAAATTTCATAATTCAAATTTCAACTTTCTTATATCATTAATCATTTCTTAAGTTTATAATCATTTTATATAGATGTGTCTTCTTTTACACAATATTATTCAAATTATAATTATCTCAGAAAGCTACAACTAAATCTTAAAACATCCTTTGCAAATTTATTTATTTTTTTATATTACAAACAATTTACAAAGATATGATTTAATTTATTATTTGTTTACCTTCTCTTAAGTTCATATCTAAATAGTATTTCTTTTAACATTTCTTAGAACCTTAACTAAGTGTACAACATTTCTTATAACAACTTAATTTTTTTTATAAACATTTCTTTAAACACAATTTCAATTTGAAACATTTTTATTACTTAAGTTCATACCTGTATAATATTACATTACATATTTCAACTTTATAAACATTTCTGGTAAGTTTTATATATGTTTTAGAATGTAATTGAGTGTTATACAAATTTATCTTATTCATTTTAGTTAACAAAAATGTTCAATAATTTACACAAGTTTAAATTTCCATTATCTTGAAATTTAAGAGTTATAATTTAACTTCTCATATTTCATTTAAACACTTACTTTAATTTCTTATTTCTCATTTTAGAAGTTTCCAACTATTCAAAAAAATTCACTTTATTCCAACAAATAAAAATCATTAATTAATAGGAACTTAAGAATTCAAATACCGGGTTCATTTCAAATCATTTGAAATAAATAATATATATACTCATATCTTTTATATATATTAAATCATATTTAGAAATTTTGAATAAAAATCTGTTTATCAAACCAAGTGCGTAGCAAAGCTACTAAGTGGCCTCCCCCACTTTAAGACTCGAAAATGAATGTCGAAGATGCGGCCATCATTATCGAAATTATTTTCCAACGACAGAAGAGGGGAGTACAGGACTTATCTCCTTTTAATTCCTTTTGAAACACTTCTATTCGTAAATATTTTTAAGTAATACTAATTATTATATCACAATCTTAGAAAACAATTTCAAAAGCACCGGAATTGTGACGACCCGCCTTTCTAAGCCCAGAAAGACGCATCATCTTGAAGAAAGAAAGGGATAGAAAAGAGAAAAGATAGAGAAGAAAGAAGAAACAACATCAGAATCTAAACAGCAGAACGAATAAATTATATTAATCACATAAGATATTACATAGTATCATATACAACAGCTATCAGAGTTACACAGCTTATACAACACATACTAGACAATTATAAACACCTGTCTAGTTATTACAACTTCAAATACAATTCAAAACAAATGACTCAGAGATCAACACAGCGGAACCACTTATATATCTACAAACGCTAAAGCCTCCTGCTCCATTGCTTCTTCAGAATTCGTCAAAGAAAACTTGAATCCCTTGGCTACTCATAAAAATTTGAGTACCCAAGTGTTTAAGAAAACAGAATAAACACTTGGGTCAGACATGGGTCTGGTGTGAGTAAACGGGTAAAGTTGCTTAACTTCAAAACCTTTTGAAAACAAAGGTATCACGTAAGACTCCCCACAAATAAACATGGGTAAGTTTTTACCTTGCGCTAACCAAAATATTTGATAGGAAATCCAGTTATATTATAATAGGGTCTAGGGTTTTCAAGTAAAATACAGAAATAGCTGGAATGCTTACATCTCACGTTCCAACATAGTTGAGCACAACTAATACGTACGGCACTTATTGGAGATTGGATTCCATACAATGGCAGGGCTACTGGGGTACCGCCCGTCACAGTACGTGGCCTAGATCAACGTACCGAGGATCACGCCCAATCCCCTGCAACACAAGGCCGGAACCATCCCTTACTTGATAATTCCCACATAAGAAACCCCGCGGTTGGAGCCAGCAACCGCCCACACAGCCGAAATAAAAAGGGACTCTAGACAGGGGAAATCTTATCCTACTTGGGTGCTACCCACTAACCTTGCTGCACCTCCCCTGTTTTAGCCATTCCCGGTTGATGAGGCTTGAGGCTACGATTACCTTTATAGAACACATCTATCTTAGAATGCTCATCGTCCACCTGACGATGTTCTGAAAGCATTCAATCCATACAAGTTCGTTCCGGGTTCGAACGAAACCGAAGGCATTATCTCGTTACACTCATTTTGGAATCACCCTCAGAGTTAACGACAATAACCCTTGCACTCTGAATCTTCATCTTCACTTGAGATTCACGACCTATCATTAATTTGGATCGATGTGGTTTTCGAATATCAAAATCTGGAAATCCCGATCCCGGTCTCATCGAAATCCAAATCGCCATCTTTTAGGTCCAAGTTATTTTAAGGTTAAACAATTTAATTCAATTCAATACTTGAATTCACATAGCATTAACACAGATAAATATCACACATTTATCACAGATATATCCAATATCATATCACAGAATATCACAACATATCATCCAATAGATATCATCCAATTCAGATATTCTACACAAACAATCATCCATAAGCAACAATTATTAACCCTATGATATAATTAATTTAATTAACTTAAATTAAATTAATTACTTAAGAATTAATTTTCTAACCTTGCTTAATCAATCATTAATTAATTACAAACCTTTAATTAATTAATTACTCATTAAATATTAATCATCCTTGATTAATTATTCATTAATTACATAAAGTAATTATTCTTTAATTAATTCCACAAATTAATTATTCTTAACCATTAACAATAATTAAGCTTTAATTACTTCATTAATTAATTAACTATAATTAATTATATTAATACTTAATTAATTACATTAATTAATTAACTTTAATTAATCACTTCCATTAATCCACTTTAATAAATTATAAATGGTAATTACCATTTTGTAATTACTTACCCTAATTAATTAACTCCTTAATTAATTTTATTAATCCATTGATTAATTGCACCGAGTAATTAATCCTTACTTACTTCTATTAATTAATTATCCTTAAATTACTTATCATTAAGTAATCCCCTTTAATTAATTATATCTAGTAATTATACATTAATTACTTACCCTAAGTAATTTCACTTATCAATCTTATTAAGCAATTACACTTAATCCTTTATCAATTGATTATCTTTAATTAATTTACAAATTAATTAACTTAAATTAATCACATTTATTTAATTAATTACACTTGGTAATTTATCCCTTAATTACCCATAAACAAATTAATTAATCTTTAATTACCAGTTGATAAATCCTTAATTACCATAAACAACTTAATTACCCCTTAATTATTAATTAATAAAACTTAATTACAAATTAAGTACTTCTTAATTACCAATTTATAAATCTCTAATTACTTAATTAATTAATCACTAATCATTAATTAATCAATCTTAATTATTTAATTAATAATCCTTAATTACAATTAATTAACCTTTAATTAATTAATTATAACCCTCAATTATAAATTAATTATCCTTAATCATTAGTTAATTAAATTTATTAATTATTCTTAATTAATTACTTAATTAATCCTTTATCCTTAATTAATTAAATTAATTATATTTAAATTTCTTAATTAACTTAATTAATCTCAATTGTTAAAACCTTAATTATCCTTAAGATAAAACATTGTCTTATAATGATCTAATTATCATTAACATATTAAAACATTTTATCTTTAAAATTAACTTCCTTAATTAAACATTTAATTAAGTTTTGAAATAAAAATAAACATCAACTTGATAAAATAAAGTTACAAACTTCCTTTAGATATTTAAAATATTATCAAGTAGTAGTTTTAAAACTAGCTTCAATTTAAATTTTCAAAACCTTGCTTTTTTTAAAAAAAACTTTGTTAAAATTTTTAAAGTTAAAATCTGAAATAGTTTCTCTTACAATCCCGAAGACAAACCCGAGCACAAACCCAAATTCCTCGAGTTTCCCTTCGAGCCGACTTCTACTTCGAGTCGCACTCTCATATTCTCGAGACCAAACCCGTGTACAAATTCTTCTTCCCAAACCCATCGACCATCTCCGTTCTAAACGTGCACGTGCACGTGTACATCTGAACGAAACGACTCCGACCATCGACGCTGACTTCGACACATCGCCATCGACTCCTCCGACCATCGACGCTGACTTCGACACATCGCCGTCGACTCCTCCGATCAACTCGAGCACCCAGTTCGTCGAATTCGACTGAATTCAAATTCGAGCTATTCGATCAATTTCCTAGAACCACACCTCGCCTGAAAACCCTTCGAACTCCTGACGCCGACCACTAGGACCTCCCAAACTCCAGCCATACCCCCACTGGCCTCAATGCTACCATCTCCCAAACTCTGGTGAGACTCGATCACCTAGAGACGCCATAGAAAAGAAATTTCCGATCTTCAACCATTCTGGTTTTAAAACCCTACTTCATTCAATTTCCGATGCCACGGCAAATGATAGATGCTTCCACTATTTTTCCCGATCTCCCAGTTGTCAAACTAACTTCGACAAAAACCCGACCATCCAATGGTTCGTTGATCGCCGGAAAAAGTTAAAAATACACTTTCTGTTCAACTTCGAACTGCACCCCCTATATATAACTAAAAATTGAGATTTAAGTTTTAAAAATCCTATTTCTCAAAGTTGAATCAGATTATAAACTTGAATTTATAAATCATTGCACTTGATTTTAACCCAATTCTAAACTTTCACTGTTATTTTCCACTTCCTAGAGAGTTTCAAACTTAATTCATATAATTTAAATTTAAAAAAACTAAATTGTGTTTAACAAACAACTTTTGTTTTGAAACTCAAGGCCTAACAGTAATTAGTTAAGGTGATTTGAATTTTAAAGTTAAATCTAAACCCTGTATCTGTAAACAGAGTTGAATATGAACATAACAGACATGCACACCTTAATATATTCATATATCCAAGAATCCATATACATACAAGCATAATTTATACCATACATTAAAGATCATCACAAGCAAACAACATAAACAGATTTAAATTACTTTTAGAAGAAAGTTTACTCACAGGTTATTGATGAACAGAGAATAAACTTTGAAAACTGGACTTGATGAACAGATCTGCTACTTGAATTAGTTTTACTTGACCTTCTTTGATTTAAAAACTGCAGTTGCATGCAGGCTGGTTCATCTCAGGTTTGAATTAAGAAACAGGCTCTGATTTCATTTTGGTTTTTGAAAATAAGTTTACAGGTTGAAGAAGAAGCTTTGCAAACTTGAATTGAAAATGAACTTCAGGTTGGTGATTATGATTTGCAAACTTGGTTACAGGGTTTACATGTTTGGATTGATTTCTGGTTTTGAGGAAGTGTTTGCAGATTTGAAAATGAATATGGTTTGTAGGCTTTTGATTTTCAGATTTGTTTTTGAGTTTCTTTGTTTTAGTAATGAAGATAGAAAAAGAATTGAAGAAAGAAAGTGAATGTTTATATAGGGTTAGTTTTGATTTACTAAAAATTAAAGAAAATAAAAACAATTTATGACACTTGTCTTCAACCTTATTTAATTAACTTACACATGTACTTACAAGCTCTATTATCCTAACACTTGTAATTATATCATTTTTATTTATTTTTAAAATGATTTTAAAAGCTTTTATATTTATTTCCTATTTAATTAATACATTTCTTAATTTATAAATGCTTTTCTAAACCTTATATAAATACAATCTTTAAAAGAAAATAGAATAAAAACCAATTATGATTTAAATAAAAATCATATAAAATATTTTAAGCTCATTTTTAAATGCTAATTTAAAAGCTTTTGTATTTATTCCTATTAAATAAATACTCTTTCAAATTTCTATAAATAAATTTCTTTAAAGAGAATAATATAAAACAAATCTTATTTTTAAATAAAAACTTTATTTATATATTTTAAATCCGAACTATATTTAAAATCATTATCTTTAAAGGTTCAAATTTAAATCCAATTCAAATTCAAATTCAATTTAAAAATCCAATTTAAAATCAATTCAAATAAATATAGATATTCATTTTAAACAAACACATTATTAATTGTCAATAATTATCCTATTTAAAATCAGTTTAAATACACATATATACATTTAAACAATACTTATTAAATTTGAAATAATATGTCTATTTAAAATCTATTTATAACTATATTTAAAAACAACTCAATGTTAAATTGTTTGAAAATAACAACTTTTACCAATTTTAAATAATTAATTAAGGAGATTATCAAATTTTAAATTCCCTGAAATTCCGGGATATCACATTCCTCCCCCCTTAAAAGAATTTCGTCCTCGAAATTTAAAACAAAAGATAATCCAAAATTTTATTTTATTTCAATAATTCAAGTATACATATCAACCATACACTATCAATCAAACAACCAATTTTTATCCAAACAATCAATTCAATCCAACAAACAACACTAGCTATCTGAACACAGATCCGGATAAGCTTCCTAAAATTTCCTCGAGTTCCCCAGGTACGGATACTGGGATACTCGCTCTACTGAATCCAAAACTAGCTATACTACTTAGCTACTGAGCTCCTACTCATCTAGATCTATAAAACTAAACAGGATATCAGACTACAGACGAGTCTGACTCAACAACCAAACCTCCCTGAACTGCTGGTTCTAAAACCAGAGATGGACCATACACGTATTCCCTTAGAGATACGTGAAATATCTTGATCCCAGTCTTCCAAACTGGCAATTCAAACCTTCTAAGCCAAACACTGATCCTTACAAAAACTCAGAAAAAATCCAATATACAATGGAGCTAACTTTCTGGTCTTACCCAATCTTATTGCTCCCTTCACCGGAGAAAATCTCAACAACAACAAAGTCTCCAACTTCGAATTCCAAATTCCTCCGTTTCTTATCCACAGAACTCTTCTGACGATCCTGGGCTGCCTACATCCTTTCCGATCAGCTCAACCTTCGTTGATGCTTCTAGAAACAAACTGTATCAAAATAACTCAACAAAATGATCCTCTCAAGATCTACCCAAAATAAAGAACACAAAATCTACTTTATAATCATCAGAAGACTTCAAACTTACTTCTCCTATCCGGAAAAGACAAAACAGATGCACTCACCAACCTGGACTCAAATCCAGAAATATTTCATGTAGAAACTCTTAATCCAAATAGTTCAACTTCCAGTTGCTTCCCCTCTAGAACAGTTACCGCCTTGCTGCCGCTACACAACTCTGATCTGGAGAAGATGAGAATGCTATCGATGAACTCGAGCACAAACTAGACAACACATCCTGGAAATATGGTTCAACAGATCCATAAAAAGAAAACTCAGAAGTTCTAGGAAATCCTGAGCTGCTTCACCAAAACTTCTCTCTTGGAGACATCCTTCTACTTGGCTGAACTACCGGTACCACTCCTGGAATCAAGTCGATAAGGAACTCAATCTCTAATGCTGACAAACCTCTGACTCCCCTGAAGACATCCAGAAAATCTCTGATAACCTAAGAGAACACTCAACTATCGCAAGTCACTTTTGCGATCCTATCCATCCTTATTCCAAAGAAAACTGTTCTCTCTTTACCAAACAGAACAACTTATGCTTATCTAGCCAATCCATCAGAGAAATGGATCCACTCTACTGCTTCTGAATTCTATCTCTAGAAAAACTGCTTAGCCAGAAAACTTCCTACCGGCACACAAAACACTCCGAGCTGCACTGCTGACCCATATGCCAAAGACTTCTTAATCCAAAGCTCTTCGAGAAACTCGAACCCCAAACCAAACTCAAACACCCTGCTGAACTCAGCCACAATACCGAAGCAGGCACACTTCCTTAAACTTGCTCCAAAAGAAAACATCTTCGGAGACATCCATAGTCACTACGTCTCATCACACAGCTACTACTTCCTGAGGTTGCCAAGATACCATCACTCGCTTCTGCTCTTCCGACAGATCCAAACTCTCCAAAAATCTGCTCACACGAGCGTGATCCAACTTACACTTCAAAGATTAACTCTGAACCTTTAAAAGGTTTCCTTCAGAGATCAATGAAATCCTTACACCATAGCAAAGCTCACTCGAGACGGTATTAGGTCTACAGTCTCGACAAATACACTTCCAACCTCAACACTCAGACTCTAACTATTGGTAGTCATGTTACACACACCACTACCCTATCTACCTTTATATCTTATATTGGAAAACCCGAACAGGTAACCCAACAAATAGGTAGAATAGATATATATATAGTTATA
Source organism: Allium fistulosum (assembly GCA_030737815.1). Taxonomy (NCBI): domain Eukaryota; kingdom Viridiplantae; phylum Streptophyta; class Magnoliopsida; order Asparagales; family Amaryllidaceae; genus Allium; species Allium fistulosum. The sequence goes on from CM060901.1 coordinate 1,263,423,215, forward strand.
TAAAAATTACAAATACGCTCTCTCAAGAAAGAAATCACTCCAAAGCCTAGGTATTCACTCAACCTAGCGCTCTGATACCAACTGTAACGGGACGAGCCAGTGGCGACTGATAGGCTTTGCAACCATCCCAGACCCACCGTGGCATACAGTGATACCTCGAATTTGCTTTTACGGCCAGCCTCTCGACTCGCAACCAACCCAGGGCCTTCCTACCCAAAAGGGACATGTAGGGGTAAGAGTCTCTCGTTCGCCACCAAACCGCGAAGCGAGAACCCCCTATCATGCTGTAATGAAGCAAACCCGATCCCGGTCTCATCGAAATCCAAATCGCCATCTTTTAGGTCCAAGTTGTTTTAAGGTTAAACAATTTAATTCAATTCAATACTTCAATTCACATAGCATTAACACAGATAAATATCACACATTTATCACAGATATATCCAATATCATATCACAGAATATCACAGCATATCATCCAATAGGTATCATCCAATTCAGATATTCTACACAAACAATCATCCATAAGCAACAATTATTAACCCTATGATATAATTAATTTAATTAACTTAAATTAAATTAATTAACTTAAATTAAATTAATTACTTAAGAATTAAATTTCTTACCTTGCTTAATCAATCATTAATTAATTACAAACCTTTAATTAATTAATTACTCATTAAATATTAATCATCCTTGATTAATTATTCATTAATTACATAAAGTAATTATTCTTTAATTAATTTCACAAATTAATTATTCTTAACCATTAATAGTAATTAAGATTTGATTACTTCATTAATTAATTAACTATAATTAATTATATTAATACTTAATTAATTACATTAATTAATTAACTTTAATTAATCACTTCCATTAATCCACTTTAATAAATTATAAATGGTAATTACCATTTTGTAATTACTTACCCTAATTAATTAACTCCTTAATTAATTTTATTAATCCATTGATTAATTGCACCGAGTAATTAATCCTTAGTTACTTCTATTAATTAATTATCCTTAAATTACTTATCATTAAGTAATCCCCTTTAATTAATTATATCTAGTAATTATACATTAATTACTTACCCTAAGTAATTTCACTTATCAATCTTATTAAGCAATTACACTTAATCCTTTATCAAGTGATTATCTTTAATTAATTTACAAATTAATTAACTTAAATTAATCACATTTATTTAATTAATTACACTTGGTAATTTATCCCTTAATTACCCATAAACAAATTAATTAATCTTTAATTACCAGTTGATAAATCCTTAATTACCATAAACAACTTAATTACCCCTTAATTATTAATTAATAAAACTTAATTACAAATTAAGTACTTCTTAATTACCAATTTATAAATCTCTAGTTACTTAATTAATTAATCACTAATCATTAATTAATCAATCTTAATTATTTAATTAATAATCCTTAATTACAATTAATTAACCTTTAATTAATTAATTATAACCCTCAATTATAAATTAATTATCCTTAATCATTAGTTAATTAAATTAATTAATTATTCTTAATTAATTACTTAATTAATCCTTTATCCTTAATTAATTAAATTAATTAATTATATTTAAATTTCTTAATTAACTTAATTAATCTCAATCATTAAAACCTTAATTATCCTTAAGATAAAACATTGTCTTATAATGATCTAATTATCATTAACATATTAAAACATTTTATCTTTAAAATTAACTTCCTCAATTAAACATTTAATTAAGTTTTGAAATAAAAATAAACATTCAACTTGATAAAATAAAGTTACAAACTTCCTTTAGATATTTAAAATATTATCAAGTAGTAGTTTTAAAACTAGCTTCAATTTAAATTTTCAAAACCTTGCTTTTTTTTAAAAAAACTTTGTTAAAACTTTTAAAGTTAAAATCTAAAACAGTTTCTCTTACAATCCCGAAGACAAACCCGAGCACAAACCCAAATTCCTCGAGTTTCCCTTCGAGCCGACTTCTACTTCGAGTCGCACTCTCATATTCTCGAGACCAAACCCGGGTACAAATTCTTCTTCCCAAACCCATCGACCATCTCCGTTCTAAACGTGCATGTGCACGTGTACATCTGAACGAAACGACTCCGACCATCGACGCTGACTTCGACACATCGCCGTCGACTCCTCCGATCAACTCGAGCACCCAGTTCGTCGAATTCGACTGGAATTCAAATTCGAGCTACTCGATCAATTTCCTGGAACCACACCTCACCTGAAAACCCTTCGAACTCCTGACGTCGACCACCAGGACCTCCCAAACTCCAGCCATACCCCCACTGGCCTCAATGCTACCATCTCCCAAACTCTGGTGAGACTCGATCACCCAAAGACGCCGTAGAAAAGAAATTTCCGATCTTCGACCATTCTGGTTTTAAAACCCTACTTCATTCAATTTCCGATGCCACGGCAAATGATAGATGCTTCCACTATTTTTCCCGATCTTCCCAGTTGTCAAACTAACTTCGACAAAAACCCGACCATCCAATGGTTCGTTGATCGTCGGAAAAGGTTAAAAATACACTTTCTGTTCAACTTCGAACTGCACCCCTTATATATAACTAAAAATCAAGATTTAAGTTTTAAAAATCCTATTTCTCAAAGATGAATCAGATTATAAACTTGAATTTATAAATCATTGCACTTGATTTTAACCCAATTCTAAACTTTCACTGTTATTTTCCACTTCCCAGAGAGTTTCAAACTTAATTCATATAATTTTAATTTAAAAAACTAAATTGTGTTTAACAAACAACTTTTGTTTTGAAACTCAAGGCCTAACAGTAATTAGTTAAGGTGATTTGAATTTTAAAGTTAAATCTAAACCCTGTATCTGTAAACAGAGTTGAATATGAACATAACAGACATGCACACCTTAATATATTCATATATCCAAGAATCCATATACATACAAGCATAATTTATACCATACATTAAAGATCATCACAAGCAAACAACATAAACATATTTAAATTACTTTTAGAAGAAAGTTTACTCACAGGTTATTGATGAACAGAGAATAAACTTTGAAAACTGGACTTGATGAACAGATCTGCTACTTGAATTAGTTTTACTTGATCTTCTTTGATTTAAAAACTGCAGTTGCATGTAGGCTGGTTCATCTCAGGTTTGAATTAAGAAACAGGCTCTGATTTCATTTTGGTTTTTGAAAATAAGTTTACAGGTTGAAGAAGAAGCTTTGCAAACTTGAATTGAAAATGAACTTCAGGTTGGTGATTATGATTTGCAAACTTGGTTACAGGGTTTACATGTTTGGATTGATTTCTGGTTTTGAGGAAGTGTTTGCAGATTTGAAAATGAATATGGTTTGTAGGCTTTTGATTTTCAGATTTGTTTTTGAGTTTCTTTGTTTTAGTAATGAAGATAGAAAAAGAATTGAAGAAAGAAAGTGAATGTTTATATAGGGTTAGTTTTGATTTACTAAAAATTAAAGAAAATAAAAACAATTTATGACACTTGTCTTCAACCTTATTTAATTAACTTACACATGTACTTACAAGCTCTATTATCCTAACACTTGTAATTATATCATTTTTATTTATTTTTAAAATGATTTTAAAAGCTTTTATATTTATTTCCTATTTAATTAATACATTTCTTAATTTATAAATGCTTTTCTAAACCTTATATAAATACAATCTTTAAAAGAAAATAGAATAAAAACCAATTATGATTTAAATAAAAATCATATAAAATATTTTAAGCTCATTTTTAAATGCTAATTTAAAAGCTTTTGTATTTATTCCTATTAAATAAATACTCTTTCAAATTTCTATAAATAAATTTCTTTAAAGAGAATAATATAAAACAAATCTTAATTTTAAATAAAAACTTTATTCATATATTTTAAATCCAAACTATATTTAAAATCATTATCTTTAAAGGTTCAAATTTAAATCCAATTCAAATTCAAATTCAATTTAAAAATCCAATTTAAAATCAATTCAAATAAATATAGATATTCATTTTAAACAAACACATTATTAATTGTCAATAATTATCCTATTTAAAATCAATTTAAATACACATATATACATTTAAACAATACTTATTAAATTTGAAATAATATGTCTATTTAAAATCTATTTATAACTATATTTAAAAACAACTCATTATTAAATTGTTTGAAAATAACAACTTTTACCAATTTTAAATAATTAATTAAGGAGATTATCAAATTTTAAATTCCTTGAAATTCCGGGATATCACAGGAATTTAAGTTCTCAAATTCCCAGCTTTTAAATCCTTTCTATTTATAAGCTATATTATAAATATACGTATACAATTCCATTACCTTATTATGAAAATTTTTGTTAATTTACATCTTTGTTATTGGAAACAGTTCTTATTGTAATTAGATTTCTATTCAATTTAATTATCGAACGCTTCGTGAAATAGAGTTCACAAAGTATTCGTTTTTAGTTTAATTCAACCAATAGTCGATGATAACTAAATATTATCATCTCCTAACAACTAACATCCATAAATAAATTCATATTTTCATAAAACTATATGGCTATTTACGGAAGATTATTTCTTTTTATATATAAAATATGATTTAGGTAAAATTATTTCATTTACCCTATTTTAGAACAATATTATGTCGACTTGCCTCGTTTAAGTGTTTAGAAACCCCTATCGATAACATGGCATCCCACGCACCGACCAGAATTCATAAACAACTCAACAAATAAGCAAACACAATATAAAACATTTTATAACACTAATAAGTACGCACTCTTGTGTATATATATAGACACATACACTCAAACAAACTCATTCTAGGTTATTATTACCCTATCTCTAATGAGTCAAACCCCACAAAGCTAAGGTTATCACTAAACCAAAGCTCTAATACCAACTATGATGACCCGCATTTCGAAAGGGTTAAGTCGAAATAAATAGTTCATGAAGTTGTTTATACTATACATTTGATTATAATTTTACAACATCTATCAGAGTTATACATACAGCAGGAACAAAATATAATGCAGCAGAGCACATGATGCAAGGGAATAATACTAGTAATAAAATATACCAAATCTTCGACTTCACCTTTAGAAAATAATCTTCAATGCACTGAAAACTCAAAGCTGACCTGAGCATAAAGTAAAACAATACACTCAAGTTAGAACTAAAATATCCTTATGTGAGTCAAATCAATATCACATATAACAGGAGTGTAATAGCATCAGAGATGTTTACGGGGTTTTACATCACCTATTCAGTGTATAACGTGCGTGCAATAACTCAAGAGATGTTAAGGGATTTTCCATCTTAAGGATCCGTCAAAATATCTATATATAGTAGAATATGATATATATATAATGTCTAATAGTAAAGTAAATATTTTTCTTAGCGTTAAGGTTTTACATTAATCCCCTTTAACGCATTTTTAAGCATTGTCGTATAGTTTGCATATAACGCCCCAGTAGCACGTCGAGGGATAGGGATGCGACCATGATGTGATAACACTAAACCAAACTCATAGTAGTCTCGAATAAGGATAAAAGTATGACAAGGCATGTAAGGCAATGTCCAAGGTAGGATACTATCGGTTTGGGTTGCAAGGCTGGTGGTAACGCATCCCTGCAACGACCGCCCACCACGTCCACCCATCCCATATCGAGTCAAAGCGAGGTTATCCCAATCAAGGTGCACCAATCGAAATCAACAACAAAGGTAATAGTACGGACCGAGTCCAAAAGAAAATCGAAGAACAGGTGTCTGATAGGGGTAGCTAGCCCACTTGGCCTGGATCAAGCCGTCCTGTTTTAGTCATTTCAAATTGACACAAAGTGTTGGGGCTATCCATCATCATCTCTTTCTTCAAATCCAGCAAAACTTACTCCAAATCCAACCACTTCATTCTGGAGTCTCCTCCACGTACACAGTTGTTAAAGTGGTTCAACCATTAACAGAGAGTATGCCAATAATCGGCCCTGGTCTCTTTAACAACCAAATGTCATTTTACACACCGGTTGATTCTTTTACATTTCGAAAACGATTCATTTGATATCAAAATATCATATTCGCTTCAAAATATCATGTTTACTTCAATTTGTCATACTCGCTTCAAAATATCATTTTATTCACATCGAAATCAATTTCATTTCAAAATCATTTTATTCCATTCGAAATCAATTTCATTTCAAAAATCATTTTATTCACATCGAAATCAATTTCATTTCAAAACATCATATTTACTTAAAATATGCCAATTTCACTTGGAAATCATTTCCAATATCTCAATTTTACTTCCAAAATTGTTTCGAATTTCTACTTAGGTAATAACTTCAATTTAACCAATTCGCATCTAAATCTACTATTTAAATATAAATAGTTCCTAACATGAACAGTTTGAATTTTTAGAAATAGTTTGAAAATTGTAAATAGTTAAAAAAGTTTGGAGATTGAAAAAAAATTTACATAAAATAGTTTGAGTATTGAAAATGGGTTATAAATTAAAATGGTTTGAAAATTTAAATAATTTGAAATTTGAAAAGATGAATTTTAAAACAGTTTATAGTAAAATAAAGTTTATAGTGAAAATAGTTTCAAATTAAAACTGTTTCTTTCCATTTCCCATAAATCTGGACTCAGGTCCAAATTTAAATCAAATTGATTCAATTCCAAATCTTCCAATTCATATCATCTTAAATCACAAATCAATTCAATTCGACTCAATTTCGATTTCAATTCAAATTAACTTCAATTTCGAAATCATATAATATTGTTTGAAGTCATATAATACGCATCCCTCTCTCATGGTGACCATCCCTCCCACCTTAACCTAGCCTTACCTCTCCCATCCCTCTCTTTGACAACCACATTCCCTGTTCCCTCTCTGACCATCCCCTCCTGCCCATCCCGCCACCTACACCGCATGTTCCTCCTCTTCCTCCCAAGCCTTCCATTGATCCTTTTCCTCCTCTCATTTCTCCCTCTACCTCATCACTTTTGCCACCATCCTCTCACCCACCTTCTGCCTCTCTTAGCTCCTCATGGTCTTCCCTTTTCAATTCCAAGCCTAGAAATGCCGGTTCCTATAACCCTATTCATTTCGATGTTTTTTACTATGGCTCTTCTCTAGAACCACCACATGAAGTGGTTGAAGAAAGCACTAAAGCTTGGTCTGGATGCCTAGTGAGATTTTTTCTTGGCTGGTAATGTTAACTTTATGGCAGTGAAGCTTCACTTGGAAAAAGCTTGGAGGTTGAAAGGTTCATATGATATTTGCTTTGATAAACAAAACTATTATTTACGGTTCACTGATGAGGAAGACAAGATGAATATCCTTATGAAAGATCCTATATTTATAAGAGGCCAGATGTTTATTATATCAAAGTGGAACCCTTCCTTTTCATCTATTCATGCTTCTATTCGCTTAGTTCCAATATGGGTCCATTTCTATAGAATTCCCATTCTGACCTGGTCATTGATGGGCATTAATTGGCTCGCATGCCATCTTGGTAGGCTTATATGCTTTGATGAAAATACAGAAAAATTGAAAAGATTTGAGTATGCAAAGTGTTTAATTGAAATCTCACCAGATCATGAACTGCTTGAATTTTTGGCTATTAGTGATGAAACATGTCCAAATATAATACTTGAATATTCATGGAAATCTTTGATTTGTACTCATTGTAAGATATTTGGTCATGCTTCTGATCATTGTGATAGAATGAAGGAGATTAAGAGTGATTTGAAATTTAACAATATAACTGAAATGGAAAAAGATGAAGTGAATGTGAAAACTGGTCCTGATGCTGTAGGCAAAGCTGTAGAAATAAAAGAGGGATATTTTCAAAAAGAGAAAAAAATACCAACTTGCTAAAGGAAAATGAAATCTGTTAGGAAAATTTGGAGGAAAATTAATACGGTTGAAAGTACCAATATGGTGGTTTCTGTTATTGAAGCGGTTGGTAATGTTAAAGAAGTTGCTGTTGGTGATGATGTTGGTGATACTCAGTGTAACGACCCTGAATTTATGATATTGGAAATCAGGATATTTAATTGATTTTAAATATCTGGAAGTTAGTGTAATTTGAAATTCGAGATATCAGAATGAATTTGGTAATTAAATTATTGGATTTAATTATTGAAACTGGGTAAAAATTTGAATTTTCAGTTTTTGAGCTGATTAAAAATAATATGAAGTCTTGTAAAATTCATGTTGATTATACTGAAGATAATGGAACTTTCAGAATTGAATTTAAAACTGTTCTATTCAGTTTTGAATTTTTATCGTTTAAATCGATATTTGAAAATAGCGTTCCGGGGCACAGTCTCGGAATTTGACAAAACTAGTTCCATTGGATCCGTAATAGTGTATTATTATCGGATTTCAATTTTCGTAGGGTTTGGAGTGATCGTTTGGCCGTACGATAAGCAAACGCGTTGAAATTAAATTGAAAATTCAATATTATAACTGGTCCAAAAAGCTATCTTCTCCATACGATCGAATTTGGACTCGAAACCTTTTCCATTGCATTCGGAATAGGCCTATAACATTAAAAACGCCTAGCGGCACATCTCGATAGGATATCGAAATTTTGAGTTGCAAATTCGTGACGATTTGAATCTGAATTTAAATTGAATATATATATTTATACTTCGGTCAACATCAGTTGAAATCCTTTCACTTCGTATCATTGTAGCTTTGCTGGATTCTCACGCAAACATCATTTTCTCCCCTTTATTTCATTTCAGCCGAAAGAAAATTTGTACTCGAAGATTCAAATGAAAAGAAAACAAATTTTATATCGTTCCCTTCCTCTGTCTTCTTCAGTTCAATACGAGTAACCACCGAAACCATTCAAAAAGGAAAATGGCAGAAATAAAATATCCCTTCAAATAAATCTCCTCCTAGTTCAATAATCGAACTCTTATACTCTGAGGCGAAGTCGATTTGGGTAGCGGGGTCGCGAGGCATGGCCGCGATTGAAGGGTTCGTTGTCGCATTCAGAATCGAAGGCCGGGAAAAGAAAGTCGAGGCTGGAGGCGTTCACGGTGGAGCGGCGACAACGTGGAGCTGTGATTGGGCGGTTCGATAGTTAAGAAAAGGGATCGCCTCCTGATAGTTCGAGATCCCCCGCGTCTTCGAAGCTAGGTCTAGAGTTCTCCGATGGATCTTGTATCTGAAGCTTGCGCGTCTATTGGAAAAGTTGTAAGGAATGTGGTGGCAAGCAGTCGAAGGGGTAAAGGAAGACTCGAGGTGCTAGTTTGAGTTGTTCGAACGATGGCAGAGAAGAGCTTGAGTTGTCACGGAGAGGTATTTTTTTCCCATCAATTTAAGTTAGATAATTTTAGTTATACATATACATATCTCGATTTAAATATATACATACAAACGATAGAAATATATATGAGTAGGGTTATATGTTACAGTAAAGTTTTAAAACAGTTTTTAGTTAACTTTAATTTAGTTTAAACCTAAAAATACATATCTATAAGATTTGAATATAAGAATTTATATAAAGATTAAGTTTTTAAAACCTATATAGATTATTTTTATAAGCAGTTTGAAAATGAAAAATGAAAATAAATAAACATATTTTTAATTTGCTTGATCTTAAAAATTTATTGATTAAATTTAAATAGCTAGCTAATTTAGTTAATTGGTTTGTTCGATTCTAAGGAAACAAATATTAATAAAACCATAATTTTGTACAAGGTCAAAACCGGGAAAACCAAATCAGGATTAAAGTGGATGGCAAACGAAAATAAAGGTGAGATCTTCTCACTCAAATTGGAAATTGGAATTGCAGTTATTGATTGACTGTTTGGATATGATACTATATATAGTAGCATATAGCAATATATATATTGGCATATGTATATATTGGAGTTGTTGATTTCCCACATTATATAATGGATGAGACCCTATGCGCCGCATAATAGCGGATGATATTTTATAAATCCCATATACTGCGATATTCCACCTCGAAGTGGAATTGGTATTGTGCTAACATCTGTGGATGCAGGGAAACAGGTTGGAGGGATCCAACTGGATTCCTCAAATTATATGAATTTGTTTTATATGTTGTATGAATTTGTTTCATATGTTGTGTGATGATTTATTTATAATCTGTGAATGATTATATTTGTGATTGAATTTGTTAAAGGCTATAATTTAGCCGAATGTGTTTTTGGTATCGTTGGATACCAGAAATAAATAAAGTGGATTTTTGAAATTAAAGTTGGAAATTTTAAGTGAATTCTTTTTGAAAGAATTGGTTGAATTTCAAAGAAGGAATTTAAAAGCGTAAAGTTGATTTTAATAATCTTGTCGAATTATTTCCAAAATATAGGAAAAGATTTTTATAAATGGATTTTGAATAGTATTATTCGAAAGTTGAGAAATTTATTTAAAATGGAATTTTAGATGGTTTGGAAGAATAAAGGAATTTATTTAAAAGGTGATAAGTTTCTAGAAATCAAATTGGAAATTGATTTGGTATTTGAAAATAAATCTTTGGGAAATCGATATGAAAATTTATTTGATGTTGAATGAAAAATTGATTTGTGTTGAAATAAATTGGAAATCGATTTGTAAAATGATTTAGGATTTGAAATAAACTTAGAAATCAATTTGTAATTGATTTGGTGTTGAAATAAATTTAGAAATCAATTTGGAATTTGATTTGGTGTTTGAAAGTGAATATTTGGAAAACGATTTGAAAATCGTGTATAAGTGAATATTCGAAAATTTAAATTCATAATGGAATTTATAAAGGAAAGGGAAATTTGTTTTAAAAATAAACACTGATTTATTTTTAAAGTGTGGAAATAAATTACAGATTTGGGATGTAAATTTGAAATAAATCGATAAGGATTTATTTAATTTGTTTTCAAAGTGATGAAGTGTGAAAATATGATTTGGAATTTATTTTCAAAAGTTGAAAGGTGAAAGGTGATTTGAAATTTGTTTTCAAAGTGATGAAGTGTGGAAAATTATATATCTTGTGAAGATATTTTGAAATTTAATAATTTGGGAAAAGTTATTTAAATTGGATGATCTTTGTGAATATTGTGTGATAGTTAAATAACCGACTATCAATGTTTGCCTTTGAAATGGCACTTGATTTGTTTTTAAAAAAACGCTCATTATTTGGTTAAGCCGGGAGAGGACTTTGTGTCATATAACCCATTCCGAATAGTGATACGTCGTGAATGGACATTATTTGAAGACCGGCGTGAAGACCGGGTATTTTCAAAAATGAAAGGACAACATGTCGAATGTCTCTGCATCGAGTTGCTCCGGTGTAGAGATTTATATCACTCTTCTTGTGATGGGAAGTCCGGACGTGATTAGTGAATACCCGGATTGCAAGGGCTTCTTTGGAAGTGCCTTCGGTTCCGTTCGATCCCGGAACGGACTTGTATGGATGTGTGTCTGACGTTACACTTTGAGATGTAAAGCTGGTTTCTATCAAATACATTTCTGTTGGTGGCGGAGAATTTATTCTCTTAGCTTAACACCCTTCTCTGAGACGTACGAGCTCAGAGGTTATGTAGTCGATGGTTACTAGTGATACATTCCCAATTTGGTAATGTGGCATACGAAGTGTTGTTGATCATTTGTTGATCAAAGCGTGGCTTTGTGAAAAAGCTTGGCTTTGTGAAAAAGCGTGGCTTTGTGAAAAAGCGTGGCTTTGTGAAAAAGCGTGGTTTTGTGAAAAAGCGTAGCTTTGTGGACGAGACTTCGTCGAGCCTCACAACCCGGTAATGGTCGAAACAGGAATGTTGCGGTAAGGTTTTTAGGGGTCGCTCCCCTAGGGTATGTCATTTCCTTCTGGATAAAAGGTGATATCATGGTATGGAGCCCAGATATTTTACCTACGTTGATGCTGCACATTTATTATACTTTGTGGTTGTTGCTTTGTGGTTGAGGATCCTCGGATAAAGGTCGGTAATGACCGGGGGATGGCATACTTGTGTGTTAGTTACCTAGTTACAGCTGTACAGCGTGAGGTAGTGTTAGTGTGTGGGTTACCTAGTTACAGCTGTACAGCGTGAGGTAGCGTCGGCCTTGTGTTTGCAGAGATCCGGTTAGGTTCTCGGGGCGTCTTTCCAGAGGCGTTCCATTTCGGTGTAAGGAAGTCCCTTTGCCTGACCATTTGTTGGAAATCCAAAGAAACAATACGCGCCCTGTACAGTTTTAGTTGCATTACCTGCTATGGAATGTGGCGGTAACCTACTATTGAACATAGTAGGTATAGTAGGTATACAATAATGGTTGTATGTTGGCTAAGGTTAATATTATACTTTCAAAATGTTTTCTACACTATGCACTAGTAATAATATCCAATGATTTTGCGTAGTAAGCATCTTTGACTATCATAAGGAGAAATCTCCTCCAATTCTACGTTTGCATTGTGTGTGTGGCGGGAGGTCTTATGGTAGTTTCATTTTCCAAAAGCATTTCGAATTAATTTTATTTTCTTTGTGAAAATAACTGTTTTACGATCTCACACCAGTCACCATGACTGACTCGGAGTTTATTGTTCCCCTTCTAAACTCTGGGTGCCCATAATTTTCCACACGGGCAGCCTAGAGTTATGTTATCAGGATATTCTGGATATTCTGGAGCTTTGGAGGCAAGCTGGATGGCGAGACGTACTCCCGTACTTGTTTATTTATTCCGCTGTGTATTCTGTATGAGGACAAGTTTATATAATTGTCCATTGTTGTATTGAGTTGTATATTGACTCTGATGATGTATGTATAAACTGATATAGCTCTTTGTTTAAAAGACTAGTGATTATCTATTATATATTGTTCCGCTGCGAATGTGAGATTCTGTTGTTGTTTCTGTTTCTTTTCTTTTGTCTTCTTCTACCTCTTCTTTTTAACCCTAATGGTTCGGTTTTCCGGCATTCGATTGCGCGGCATTTGATACGGTGGACGTATTAATGTCGACTTTCGAGCGTCGAAAAGTCGCAACCGTTACAAGTGGTATCAGAGCAGCCGGTTAAGCGACAACCCTGGCTCTGTTGGGTGTTACTCATTAGAGATAGAGTCAGTAGTACTCTAGAATGAGTGTGAGTGTAATAATAGATATGAGTGTGTATTTGTTAGTGAATACAAAAATTTGTTTTATATTGTGTTGACTTATCGGTTGATTGTTTATAGTTCTGGTCGGTGCGGTCTGGCCAACTGTAATCGACAGGGATTTCTAAACTCTTAAACAAGATAAACCGACACAGTATTGTTTTGAATAGGGTAAATGAAATAATTTTACCCAAAACTATTTTTGTATAGAAAAGAAACGATTTTCTTTGAATTATTATAGTATATGGATGTATGGTTGTTAGGAAGAGATAATATTGAATTATTATCACTGTTATATGGAATTGAATAAGAAATAATGGTATAACCAAAGATTTGGAGATAAATTCATTTAACAAATGAAATTTATAAATATGAATTGAAAGTATAGGGAAATAAAATTCATATACGAATGGGATTTGTAAATATAAATCGTAAAGGTAATTTATGATTGGAAATAGAATTTCAGGAAGATATTTGAAATAAAATTCATTAATGGAATGTAAATAAGTTGATGACTTATAAAATATTTGAAAATTTGATTGGAATGAAATTCAAATTGAAAAGAAATGAATTTGTGAGTGAACAAATGGAGCTACATTTGTAAATAAATGAATTGGAAATTGAATAATGGAATGATATTTAATTTGAATCAAGTTGAAGAAAAATCCAAACTTGGAAAATAAAATGGTTATTGTTGAATTTTATTGAATGGTTTTCAATGAAATTTGTTTGATTAATGAAATGCAAATTGAATTGAATAGAATCAATTGGAAATGAAATGGAATTAAAATAAATTGAGTTGGTATCAATTTAAATTAATTATAAACTAGAATGGATATTCTATTAAGTGAATATCGTCGAAATTTGCATAGAAACGATTGTCGTTTGACGCAAACGAGATTGTATTAAAATCTATGAGTTAATGAAAGAAAATGAAATTGATTTTGGAATCAATTGAAATGGATATGAGTTAGATTCATTTAAAAATGAATTGAATGTAAGAAAGTGAGTTGTAAATCACTTAAATTGAACGGAAATGAAGTGTGATTTAGTTGAAAGCGATTAAATTTGTATTGAAATTTTATAAATTGCTTATGGAAAGAATTTTGAATGTTTTGCTTATGAAAACTATGTGTTTACTATTGAAAATAAGTGAAATGTAAATAGATTTTTCCTATATATGTCACTTACATGTTTAAACTGAGTAAGTACAGGTTTTTGGAAGTCGTTTGGCTGCATTTGTTGCGCAAATAGCTAAATAAATAAGTCGTTTTGCTTAAAATGCTAATAAGGTACGCCTACGCAATACAAAATAGGAAATATGAACTGTTTTTGCTTTTCCGACCGAGTGGGTAGATGTATATATATTTATATCTTTTGTCAAATTGCAAAAGCTCCTCCGTACAAAGGAGATTCCGCCAAAATTTTCCGAAAATTTTAGGAGTTAGAAAAATTTTGAAAAAATTTGGAAAATTTTTGTTAACGGAAGATTGATTTTTCAAATTGTAATGCAACGTAGGATTTGAACTAGAAAATGAAAACCATTGTTTTGGTTGAAGTTGAAAGCTTTGGAAAAAGTGAATTTTTGGTTTTTGAAGATAAAATGAATTCAAATAGAATTGAAATTGTAAATTGAATTCAAATGGGATTGAAAATGCAAAGTTCAATGGAAATGGATATATAACTTTGTTAGTGAAGCAAAAATAAATATAAGAAGTATGTAAATACTTATATTGAACTTAAGAAATGAATGATGGAATTCTTAAGTAAAATGGGTATTGGGAATCCAATAAGTGAATTTGGACATTGTTGTTAAGTAAAGTATACAGGGATTGTAAAGGCTAAGGAAAATGGAATTGGATTTTGATTTCGAAGATAAATTTGAATTCTCGACAAAAGGTATGTATTTGAATTTCAGTATGAAATTTGATGAGTTTCTGATTTTGCCACTTGGCATTTTGTTTTCTATTGGGATTTGAGAGTCCGTAGGGAAATTTTGTAGTAGTGCCGAGTTAGCCGCGTAAAGGAGACGCTAGCGAAATTTTTCGGAAATTTAGAGAGTTAGAAAATTTTGAATTCAGAATTTGAATTTAAATGAAAATTGAATTGTTAAGAAAACCATATTATTTGGAACTTATGGTTGATTTTGGAAAATTAGTTAAAGTAATAATGGATCTTTTATGATAAAAAGATTTGGGTTGATAATTTGATAAAAACTGTTTGGTTTTGGGAAAATGATAAACTGGATTGGATCATTCTTCTTGACTTGTAATTTCGGGACGAAATTCTTTTAAGAGGGAAGATTGTAACGACCCTGAATTTTTGATATTGGAAATCAGCATATTTAATTGATTTTAAATATCTGTAAGTTAGTGTAATTTGAAATTCGAGATATCAGAATGAATTTGGTAATTAAATTATTGGATTTAATTATTGAAACTGGGTAAAAATTTGAATTTTTAATTTTTGAGCTGATTAAAAATAATATGAAGTCTTGTAAAATTCATATTGATTATACTGAAGATAATGGAACTTTTAGAATTGAATTTAAAACTGTTCTGTTCAGTTTTGAATTTTTAATGTTTAAATCGATATTTGAAAATAGCGTTCCGAGGCACAGTCTCGGAATTCGACAAAACTAGTTCCATTGGATCCGTAATAGTGTATTATTATCGGATTTCAATTTTCGTAGGGTTTGGAGTGATCGTTTGGCCGTACGATAAGCAAACGCGCTAAAATTAAATTGAAAATTCAATATTATAACTGGTCCAAAAAGCTATCTTCTCCGTACGATCGAATTTGGACTCGAAACCTTTTCCATTGCGTTTGGAATAGGCGTATAACATTAAAAACGCCTAGCGGCACGTCTCGATAGGATATCGAAATTTTGAGTTGCAAATTCGTGATGATTTGAATCTGAATTTAAATTGAATATATATATTTATACTCCGGTCAACATCAGTTGAAATCCTTTCACTTCGTATCACTGTAGCTTTGCTGGATTCTCACGCAAACATCATTTTCTCCCCTTTATTTCATTTCAGCCGAAAGAAAATTTGTACTCGAAGCTTCAAACGAAAAGAAAACAAATTTTATATCGTTCCCTTCCTCTGTCTTCTTCAGTTCAATACGAGTAACCACCGAAACCATTCAAAAAGGAAAATGGCAGAAATAAAATATCCCTTCAAATAAATCTCCTTCCTAGTTCAATAATCGAACTCTTATACTCTGAGGCGAAGTCGATTTGGGTAGCGGGGTCGCGAGGCATGGCCGCGATTGTAGGATTCGTTGTCGCATTCAGAATCGAAGGCCGGGAAAAGAAAGTCGAGGCTGGTGGCGTTCACGGTGGAGCGGTGACAACGTGGAGCTGCGATTAGGCGGTTCGATATTTAAGAAAAGGGATCGCCTCCTGATAGTACGAGATCCCCTGCATCTTCGAAGCTAGGTCGAGAGTTCTCCGATGGCTCTTGTATCTGAAGCTTGCGCGTATATTGGAAAAGTTGTAAGGAATGTGGTGGCGAGCAGTCGAAGGGGTAAAGTAAGACTCGAGGTGCTGGTTCGAGTTGTTCGAACGATGGCAGAGAAGAGCTTGAGTTGTCGCGGAGAGGTTTTTTTTTCCCATCAATTTAAGTTAGTTAATTTTAGTTATACGTATACATATCTCGATTTAAATATATACATACAAACGGCAGAAATATATATGAGTAGGGTTATATGTTATAGTAAAGTTTTAAAACAGGTTTTAGTTAACTTTAATTTAGTTTAAACCTGAAAATACATATCTATAAGATTTGAATATAAGAATTTATATAAAGATTAAGTTTTTAAAACCTATATAGATTATTTTTATAAGCAGTTTGAAAATGAAAAATGAAATTAAATATACATATTTTTAATTTGCTTGATCTTAAAAATTTATTGATTAAATTTAAATAGCTATCTAATTTAGTTAATTGGTTTGTTCGATTCTAAGGAAACAAATATTAATAAAACCATAATTTTGTACAAGGTCAAAACTGGGAAAACCAAATCAGGATTAAAGTGGATGGCAAACGAAAATAAAGGTGAGATCTTCTCACTCAAATTGAAAATTGGAATTGCAGTTATTGATTGACTGTTTGGATGCGATACTATATATAGTAGTATATAGCAATATATATATATATATATTGGCATATGTATATATTAGAGTTGTTGATTTCCCACATTATATAGTGGATGAGACCCTATGCGCCGCATAATAGCGGATGATATTTTATAAATCCCATATACCGTGATATTCCACCTCGAAGTGGAATTGGTATTGTGCTAACATCTGTGGATGTAGGGAAACAGGTTGGAGGGATCCAACTGGATTCCTCAAATTATATGAATTTGTTTCATATGTTGTATGAATTTGTTTCATATGCTGTGTGATGATTTATTTATAATCTGTGAATGATTATATTTGTGATTGAATTTGTTAAAGGCTATAATTTAGCCGAATGTGTTTTTGGTATCGTTGGATACCAGAAATAAATAAAGTGGATTTTTGAAATTAAAGTTGGAAATTTTAAGTGAATTCTTTTTGAAAGAATTGGTTGAATTTCAAGGAAGGAATTTAAAAGCGTAAAGTTGATTTTTATAATCTTGTCGAATTATTTCCAAAATATGGGAAAATATTTTTATAAATGGATTTTGAATAGTATTATTCGAAAGTTGGGAAATTTATTTAAAATGGAATTTTAGATGGTTTGGAAGAATAAAGGAATTTATTTAAAAGGTGATAAGTTTCTAGAAATCAAATTGAAAATTGATTTGGTATTTAAAAATAAATCTTTGGGAAATCGATATGAAAATTTATTTGATGTTGAATGAAAAATTGATTTGTGTTGAAATAAATTGGTAATTGATTTGTAAAATGATTTGGGATTTGAAATAAACTTAGAAATCAATTTGAAATTGATTTGGTGTTGAAATCAATTTAGAAATCAATTTGGAATTTGATTTGGTGTTTGAAAGTGAATATTTGGAAAACGATTTGAAAATCGTGTATAAGTGAATATTCGAAAATTTAAATTCATAATGGAATTTATAAAGGAAAGGGAAATTTGTTTTGAAAATAAACACTGATTTATTTTTAAAGTGTGGAAATAAATTACAGATTTGGGATGTAAATTTGAAATAAATCGATAAGGATTTATTTAATTTGTTTTCAAAGTGATGAAGTGTGAAAATATGATTTGAAATTTATTTTCAAAAGTTGAAAGGTGAAAAGTGATTTGAAATTTGTTATCAAAGTGATGAAGTGTGGAAAAATATATATCTTGTGAAGATATTTTGAAATTTAATAATTTGGGAAAAATTATTTAAATTGGATGATCTTTGTGAATATTGTGTGATAGTTAAATAACCGACTATCAATGTTAGCCTTTGAAATGGCACTTGATTTGTTTTTAAAACAAACGCTCATTATTTGGTTAAGTCGGGAGAGGACTTTGTGTCATATAACCCATTCCGAATAGTGATACGTCGTGAATGGACATTATTTGAAGACCGGTGTGAAGACCGGGTATTTTCAAAAATGAAAGGACAACATGTCGAATGTCTCTGCATCGAGTTGCTCCGGTATAGAGATTTATATCACTCTTCTTGTGATGGGAAGTCCGGACGTGATTAGTGAATTCCCGGATTGCAAGGGCTTCTTTGGAAGTGCCTTCGGTTCCGTTCGATCCCGGAACGGACTTGTATGGATGTGTGTCTGACATTACACTTTGAGATGTAAAGCTGGTTTCTATCAAATACATTTCTGTTGGTGGCGGAGAATTTATTCTCTTAGCTTAACACCCTTCTCTGAGACGTACGAGCTCAGAGGTTATGTAGTTGATGGTTACTAGTGATACATTCCCAATTTGGTAATGTGGCATACGAAGTGTTGTTGATCGTTTGTTGATCAAAGCGTGGATCTGTGAAAAAGCGCGGCTCTGTGAAAAAGCGCGGCTTTGTGAAAAAGCGCGGCTTTGTGAAAAAACGCGGCTTTGTGAAAAAGCGTAGCTTTGTGGACGAGACTTCGTCGAGCCTCACAACCCGGTAATGGTCGAAACAGGAATGTTGCGGCAAGGTTTTTAGGTGTCGCGCCCCTAGGGTATGTCATTTCCTTCTGGATAAAAGGTTATATCATGGTATGGAGCCCAGATATTTTACCTATGTTGATGTTGCACATTTATTATACTTTGTGGTTGTTGCTTTGTGGTTGAGGATCCTCGGATAAAGGTCGATAACGACCGGGGGATGGCATACTTGTGTGTTAGTTACCTAGTTACAGCTGTACAGCGTGAGGTAGTGTCAGTGTGTGGGTTACCTAGTTACAGCTGTATAGCGTGAGTTAGCGTCGGCCTTGTGTTTGCAGAGATCCGGTTAGATTCTCGGGGCGTCTTTCCAAAGGCGTTCCATTTCGGTGTAAGGAAGTTCCTTTGCCTGACCATTTGTTGGAAATCCAAAGAAACAATATGCGCCCTGTACGGTTTTAGTTGCATTACCTGCTATGGAATGTGGCGGTAACCTACTATTGAACATAGTAGCTATAGTAGGCATACAATAATGGTTGTATGTTGGCTAAGATTAATATTATACTTTCGAAATGTTTTCTACACTATGCACTATTAATAATATCCAATGATTTTGCGTAGTAAGCATCTTTGACTATCATAAGGAGAAATCTCCTCCAATTCTGCGTTTGCATTGTGTGTGTGGCGGGAGGCCTTATGGTAGTTTCATTTTCCAAAAGCATTTCGAATTAATTTTATTTTCTTTGTGAAAATAACTGTTTTACGATCTCACACCAGTCACCATGACTGACTCAGAGTTTATTGTTCCCTTTCTAAACTCTGGGTGCCCATAATTTTCCACACGGGCAGCCTAGAGTTATGTTTTCAGGATATTCTGGATATTCTGGAGCTTTGGAGGCAAGCTGGATGGCGAGACGTACTCCTGTACTTGTTTATTTATTCCGATGTGTATTCTGTATGAGGACAAGTTTATATAACTGTCCATTGTTGTGTTGAGTTGTATATTGACTCTGATGATGTATGTATAAACTCATATAGCTCTTTGTTTAAAAGACTAGTGATTATCTATTATATATTATTCCACTGCGAATGTGAGATTCTGTTGTTGTTTCTGTTTCTTTTCTTCTATCTTCTTCTACCTCTTCTACCTCTTCTTTTTAACCCTAATGGTTCGGTTTTCCGGCATTCGATTATGCGGCATTTGATACAGTGGACATATTAATGTCGACTTTCGAGCGTCGAAAAGTCGCAACCGTTACAAGAGTTAGTCACTGAAGGAAATGAACAAGTGCATAAGGTTATAAGTATTGAAACAAAAACAGATGTTGAAAACATTGTGCTTACAACTGTTAATGGGGTTACCGATGGTATAAATGCAAATTGTCAGCCAGTTGAACCGGATCCTGTAATAACTCACAACCTATTCTTTATTCTACAGCAATTAAATGATGATTTAGAGGATTTTGAACATGTTATTCCAATTCAAAATCCCCCAGCAACCAATAATTGTTCCTTGAATATTCATGGCCATTCCTCTCACACTAATATATGTGTGGACATGCACACTGACATGCATAGTAACATGCAACAAACTACCCCTATCCTATCTCATTCAGTTCCTCTTGATTCTTCACCACATATTCTCCTACAAACATCTCCAAAATCCCCTTATTCATCAATATCTCTTCCCAATCAAATTTTCAATGATCTACAACCTTCTACTCCTTCCATTCCTCCTTCCATTGTTGAAACTGGCACTAATCTATCTTTTGATAAACATACCTGTTATCCCAACTTTTGGCAAAGCCGAGATACCCAAAGATTAACTGAAAATCAATGATTATTAGTCATGAACATCGATTGTACATCGCAGGTTCACCATGGATATCGATGAATTTTGCCCGAGTCCGGATCGGGCCGCAATTGATAAGACATGTCAAGAGGGGCCAGATGAAACAACGTTCCAAGTTTTGAGTCAATCCGAGTTCGTACGCTCAAGATATCGCCAAAAGGAAATGGAGGAGAAAAGCTAGTCTCGAATCCATAAGGGAAGGTTGGTTCGAATCGAGGGGAAGAGCATTGCGTCGAATCCATCGTGTTCGACTCCGTCTACTTCGTATCCATCAGGGCTACAGGTCTTCGACTCCATCGAAACGAGTTCCCTCGAAATCACAGAGGCGTATCACTTCGAATCGATCCGGTATCGTTAGTTCGAATCCATCCTTAAGAGGTGACTTCGTGTCGATCGCCTATTGTTTTCCAACAATCGATACGAACGAGCACACTGGAACCATCCTATGCCTAGCATCGAATCCATACGGTTTGAACAACTTCGAATCGAACAACGAGTATAGGCCATGACCGATTCGAACATACCTTGCCTCGAATCCATTCCCATCTTCGAATCGATACATCTCGAATCCACCACAGCTAAAACCAAGGATTTGACTCAGTAAAAGCTAGGAGAAAAAGGAGGATCGACTCGAAGGAAGCGCTCCACGTCATCCCAGAAGCACGCGCTGGATCGATTCGAACGAATCGATTCGAACTAGATCGATTCGAACCAGGCTAGTCAACCAGAAATGCAACCTTGAATCGATCATAACTTGAGATCTACACATCCAAATGCTATGAAATTTTCACAGAAGCTTCAACACATGATGAAGAATGTTCACACCAAATTTCAGCTTGATTGGACAATTTCTTGATCGATTCGAATCAAGGGTCGAATCGATCCCAAAGTGGGCCCGGTACTCCAGATTTCGGCCAGGTGGGCCTCCTCACGTGCCAGAACTGGTCTTCCCTCATTTTAGGCGAAATATCAGCCTCCTACACCTATAAATAGAGCCCCTGGTCATTCAGAAAAGGGGTCGGAGAACTTTGAAAGCAAAGAGCGCCCAGATTCTGCCAGATTTACTCCAGATCACCATTGCTGACTTAGATTCAGACTTAGTTCAGCAAATCAGTTGTAATCCAACATACGAAATTGTAATCTTCAAGTATCGAGCAATAAAATCATAAAAACCTTGAAGTGGACGTAGGCCGGGGATAGCCGAACCACTATAAATTGTGTGTCACTGTTCACTATTTCTTGATTGTTGCTTGCTACTTACTTAAGATCTGTGATTTGTGTGTGAATACTGTTGATTCGTATTCATACGCTGGTGCTTTCATTACACTTGGGGTTTGTGACCATTTTTGGTGCAAACACTTTGGTGCTTTCACTGAGAAGAACTAGCACCCGCTACACCAAATTCAAAATTTAGATTTGGGATTTTAAGGATTCGGATCTGACTCTACAATGACTCGACAAACCAGACAAAGAACTGAGAGGAGCCAACAGGCAGGAAGTCAAGAGGCATCCTCTGGCGCAGGAGAAGGACAAGCTTCGATCTACATTACTAGAGATGAGATGGAAGCGATGAATAACCTAATGCAGGAGAGAATGATGAAAAGCCAACAAGAGATGCTGCAGAATTTCTTCGAGCAGATGAGAGCTGCAGGGACGCAGAACCCTGGACCTGCTGCAGCGGCTGTGAATATGGAACAAGGAGCTAGGGCTATGGAACCTAACGGAGGACAGAATGCAGAACCAGAAGGCAATCAACAAGGGCTTGGGGGCAGGCCCGCAGGATCGAACGCAGAAGTGCCTTTGGAAGGAGCACAACCGGCTAGGGCCAACACAAATGCTAACGAGCCGCCCGAAGAGTACGTACCAGAATTCCCTACAAGACTCGGAAGGCAAGATAGAGACATGACAAGGGGCAACCCCTAGATGGAGATGAAAGAATGATCGGCCTAGTGAGACGACTCATGAGAGGAGGGTTTTCAGGAGGAGGATTGGAAGAAGTTAGTCGGAGTCCGTTCGCTCCGAATATCAGGAATGCAAGGAACCCTCCGAAGTTCAAACTACCAACGCTGAATCCTTATGATGGAAAGTCAGACCCGACCATGCATATCACCAGATATATCAG
The DNA here is from genome assembly GCA_030737815.1 of Allium fistulosum. Lineage (NCBI taxonomy): Eukaryota > Viridiplantae > Streptophyta > Magnoliopsida > Asparagales > Amaryllidaceae > Allium > Allium fistulosum. The sequence continues at coordinate 1,263,446,337 of CM060901.1, forward strand.
ACACATGGAAGTGCTGGGAGCATCCGAGGAAGTGATGGCACGATGTTTCCCCTTATTCCTATCAGATTTGGCTGCGCTTTGGTTTAGGCAGCTAGAAACCGAATCAATCAGGACATGGGGCGAGCTTGTGGATTGCTTCATGAAGCAGTTTAGGGTCCACGTGACGCGACCTAAGAGCGTGATGACTTTGGCATCGATAAAACAAAGGACCGGAGAGTCCATAAAAGATTTTTTGTTACGATTTAATGCGACGGTGACTTCTGTAGATCGCCCGGACCCATCAATGATTTTAATGGCGGCAGTGGCAGGAGTTGGAGAAGGCACCGAATTCAAAGACTCTTTGACTAAAGATCCACCGCAAGATCTTGGAGAGTTTTTCCATGAAGCTGAAAAATTCATTCGGTTAGAAGAATCACGGGCCGAGAGGCGGGAAATAAATGTTGCACAAGGCGAAGGAACCGCCACAGAACAGCCCAGGGCAGACAAAGGAAAGAGGAAGCAGGATGACGCACATGATGGTCCTGACAAACGGAAGAAATTCCGAGAGCCTAGATTTAGGCAATACACAGACTTGGTGGCAGGACTGGAACGAATTTACACCGAAACTCGGGGGCAACTACCCTATCGAAAGCCACCAAGGAGAGATCCCACGGAGCGGGAACGCAGGACTGGAAAATACTGCCTATTTCATGAGCTGGATGGGCACACTACCGATGAATGCCGTCACCTGAAGGATGAGGTGGAAGAACATGCCAGGAGTGGTAGATTGCCGCAGTATGTCAGAGAACGTACGACGGCGGTTAGACCCGAACAACTACCGCATCAACCAAACAGGAATGATCCTGGATCGGGATCACGACTCGTCATCAACTGATTGTGATGGCAAGGGCCAAGTTCAAGATTTGGACTCTGGTCGATTAGTTTTCTTAGATTTGATTTCCAAATAAAACGGCTATCCCACTTACTCATGTACGGGAACCGGAGAGATCCCTAGGCATGCTCTGAGATGGAAATAGACCGCTCCGCCCGGAGAGGCATTATCTTGTTTTTCCTGGTGTTTGAGATTGAACATCTAGGATTTGAATTTAATAAAGAAACACTTATTAAAATAAACCTTTGACCGGAGAGTTAAAGGATAAACATTAAATATCAATATAAACATGATCGCTTTATGATCCTACCCGGAGAGGCAGGGTCCGGAGTGCAAGAAGTGAGTTGCTTCGCCGGAGAGCGACAGGATCAACTCACTTAAGCATCGTTTCCTATTCACCGGATAGTGATTGGATCAGGATTCGATAAGAGCCCGGAGAGGCTATGATCGGCCCACGCTTTAGGCCATGACATCGCTTAATGTTCAGATACACTGAACCGGAGTGCAGGAGGTGAGTCGCTTCGCCGGAGAGCGACAGGATTGACTCACTTAACGTTGTTTCCCCTTCACCGGAGAGTGACAGGAAGGGATCCAGCATGAGCCCGGAGAGGCTGTGATCGACCGATGATTCAGGTCATGACATCGCTTAAATGTTCAGATACACTGAACCGGAATGCAGGAGGTGAGTCGCTTCGTCGGAGAGCGACAGGATTGACTCACTTAAACGTTGTTTCCCCTTCACCGGAGAGTGATAGGATGGGATCCAACATGAGCCCGGAGAGGCTATGATCGGTCAAGAACGACCAAGACATCGCTATACGCCCTAGCTGGGGCCAGAGTGCAAGGAATAGAAAGCGACGCCGTAGTGCAATAGGATCTTTCTATTCAATCGCTAAATCTAGAATTATCTTGGCAAGGGTCCGGAGTGACCATCAATAGTACGGAGAGACTGTAGAATTTCATTCTTAACTTCCACTGGAAAAAATTGATAACAATTCGGCTTCAAACAGCCATGGACTTGATTGAAAATGCTATAAGCTATGAGTAAAACATGAACTCACTGCATCAAATTTAAGACTGATCAAAACACGCCTTTTACCAAAAAAGCATGTTTTGGGGGGCAAAATGTTATCCCAACTTTTGGCAAAGCCGAGATACCCAAAGATTAACTGAAAATCAATGATTATTAGTCATGAACATCGATTGTACATCGCAGGTTCACCATGGATATCGATGAATTTTGCCCGAGTCCGGATCGGGCCGCAATTGATAAGACATGTCAAGAGGGGCCAGATGAAACAACGTTCCAAGTTTCGAGTCAATCCGAGTTCGTACGCTCAAGATATCGCCAAAAGGAAATGGAGGAGAAAAGCTAGTCTCGAATCCATAAGGGAAGGTTGGTTCGAATCGAGGGGAAGAGCATTGCGTCGAATCCATCGTGTTCGACTCCGTCTACTTCGTATCCATCAGGGCTACAGGTCTTCGACTCCATCGAAACGAGTTCCCTCGAAATCACAGAGGCGTATCACTTCGAATCGATCCGGTATCGTTAGTTCGAATCCATCCTTAAGAGGTGACTTCGTGTCGATCGCCTATTGTTTTCCAACAATCGATACGAACGAGCACACTGGAACCATCCTATGCCTAGCATCGAATCCATACGGTTTGAACAACTTCGAATCGAACAACGAGTATAGGCCATGACCGATTCGAACATACCTTGCCTCGAATCCATTCCCATCTTCGAATCGATACATCTCGAATCCACCACAGCTAAAACCAAGGATTTGACTCAGTAAAAGCTAGGAGAAAAAGGAGGATCGACTCGAAGGAAGCGCTCCATGTCATCCCAGAAGCACGCGCTGGATCGATTCGAACGAATCGATTCGAACTAGATCGATTCGAACCAGGCTAGTCAACCAGAAATGCAACCTTGAATCGATCATAACTTGAGATCTACACATCCAAATGCTATGAAATTTTCACAGAAGCTTCAACACATGATGAAGAATGTTCACACCAAATTTCAGCTTGATTGGACAATTTCTTGATCGATTCGAACCAAGGGTCGAATCGATCCCAAAGTGGGCCCGGTACTCCAGATTTCGGCCAGGTGGGCCTCCTCACGTGCCAGAACTGGTCTTCCCTCATTTTAGGCGAAATATCAGCCTCCTACACCTATAAATAGAGCCCCTGGTCATTCAGAAAAGGGGTCGGAGAACTTTGAAAGCAAAGAGCGCCCAGATTCTGCCAGATTTACTCCAGATCACCATTGCTGACTTAGATTCAGACTTAGTTCAGCAAATCAGTTGTAATCCAACATACGAAATTGTAATCTTCAAGTATCGAGCAATAAAATCATAAAAACCTTGAAGTGGACGTAGGCCGGGGATAGCCGAACCACTATAAATTGTGTGTCACTGTTCACTATTTCTTGATTGTTGCTTGCTACTTACTTAAGATCTGTGATTTGTGTGTGAATACTGTTGATTCGTATTCATACGCTGGTGCTTTCATTACACTTGGGGTTTGTGACCATTTTTGGTGCAAACAATACCCTACCAATTTCATCTTCCAAGAAGAACAGAGGAAGACCCAAAAAAGTAAAAGACATGCAATCTTCCCTTGATTTAGACAAAGGGGTTAAATATTCAATAGAACAAATTCTACTGGTCCCCGCAGCAAATACCTATTCTTCAACCATCTCTGGGGTTACAACCAGGGCATCCTCAACCATTAATCATGTTAATTGACAACATTGGATTTTGGAATATTAGGGGAGCTAATTCCTTAGCCAAGCAACTTGAAATCAAAAATCTAATCTCCGCGTATAAAATTCAATTAATGGCTGTTGTAGAAACTAAACCAAACCATGTCATTTCGATCAAAGCTGCATCAACTATTAACCACCATTGGAATTACATTCATAACCTTGCACAAGCCCCCTTTGGTAGAATTCTCATTATTTGGAATCCTTATATTTTCACAGTAACCCATCTATGTGTTCATAGGCAATACATCCATTCTGAAATCCTCCATATTCCCTCTTCCACCTCCTTTTTCCTAACAACTGTTTATGCTGAAAACAGTTCTATGCATAGAAAACTTTTCCTTGACAAACTTGCTTCTCTTCAACCCCACAACTCTCCATGGATTTGCATTGGAGATTGGAATTGCATGCAAAGCTCTAGTGGCAAAAGTGGTGGTGTCCCTTTATCAATTCAGCAAGTTAGACCCCTCAATAATGCAATTTATAACTCTAACCTCCTCCCTATAGCTACTAATAGTTGCTATTATACATGGAATAATTCCAATAGAACTGGAAAAAGGACATACTGTAAACTTGATAGATCATACCAGAACTTTACTTCTGCTTTGAACTGACCCTCCCTAAAAACCATTATTCCACCTCCATCCCTATCTGACCACTCTCCTCTAATATTAGATTGGGACAAGGTCACTGTGAGAAGACAATCCTCATTTTCATTTTTTAATATCTGGTCTGAACACTCTGAATTCCTTAATATTCTTAATGAATGTTGGAAGACTCTTTTTTTTGGCAACCCTATGTTTGTTTTGCAGGCTAAGCTTAGACATCTTAAAGGAATCCTTAGAAAATGGGCCCTTGATACATTTGGTAATGGATACAGCCTTTCTTCTTCAGTTAGACAATAACTTTTTCAAGTGCAAAAGGACATACTGCAGTGCACTGATAGTATTACGCTAGCTACTCTTGCTGATCAGGAAACTTCCCATGGTCAGAACCTTGCTAAAGCTTTGTTGAATGAAAATAAGATGGTCAAACAGAAGACAAAGCTTAAATGGCTTGCTCATGGTGACAAAAACACTGATACTTTCCATGCTTCCCTCAAAATTTAACAGGCTAGTGCTAATATTTCAAGTATACAAGATAAAAATGACAATTTATGTTCATCTCATGATGACATTCAAGCTACATTTTTGGACTACTTTCAAGACATTCTTGCTTCTAATGACATTCCTGATATGCACTTGCATCATTTTTATCAACCTACCCTCCCTACCATTTCTGATGTTAACAAGGAAATTCTATTGAAGGAGGTAACTGTGGATGATGTTAATAATTTCATTTTTGGTACGAAATCCTCCAGTTCTCCTGGGCCTGATGGTTGTAATGCAAATTTTTTTAAGGTAACATGGTATGTTATAGGTGATGATGTGGTCAAAGCGATCAATTTTTTTTTCAAACATAATAAATTGTTGACTGGCATTAATGCCACTAGATTAGCTATGATTCCTAAGACTCAACAGCCTTGTTCTGTCAACCAATTTAGGCCTATAGCGTGTTGCAATGTTATTTACAAAACTATCTCAAGGATCTTGGTTGAAAGAATGAAAACTGTTCTTGTTGAGGTGATCTCTCCTAATTAGAGTGCATTCATCTCCTCAAGAGACATTACTGATAATATTCTGCTCTCGAATGAACTCCACGGAGGTTACAACAGAAAGAACATCTCTCAACGATGTGTGCTGAAGCTTGATATACAGAAAGCATATGACACAGTACAATGGAAGTCTATAATATACATTTTTCATAAAATGAATTTTCACATCCCTTTTTTGGCCTGGATTTACACTTGTATTTCAACTGTTAATTATTCTCTTAGTCTGAATGGTAATACTTTTGGTTATTTTCATGCTACCCAGGTATTCGACAAGGTGTTCCTATGCCACCTTATCTTTTTGTATGTGTTATGGAATTATTCACATGCTTAAATAGGAGTACAGTGACCTCTAATAAGCTAGAATATCATCCTTACTGCAAGTTCAATGGTATTACATCTTTATTATTTGCTGATGATCTCATGTTATTCACTAAGCCTACTGCTAAATCTATTAATGGTGTTCTGGATGTCTTGTTATATTTAAAACTAAAGACTAGTCTGTCTATTAATAGAAATAAATCTAAAATTAAGATTGCTAGTCTATCTGATATTGATATGAATGGCATATATGCTCTCTCTGGTCTATCTCCTTTTGATGATACTGAAGAGTGCCTGGGTGCTCCCTTATGTACTTCTAGAATCAGAAGAGGTCAATGCCTCCAACTGTATGAGAAGATTACTGCCAAGATTTCCTCCTGGCCTACCTCTAAATTATCCATGGCAGGTAGACTGGTCATTGTCAAGGCCATTGCCACCTCCATGTGTCTTTACTATGCTAGAATATTCATATTATACTACAAACTCATTAATATGATCAATTCTGCTCTCACACACTTTTTGTGGAATGGTAATCCCTATTGCAGGACGCTTGTTCCTATTGCCTTCAAAACTTTATGCTTCCCTTATCAAAATGGTGGTCTTGGTATTATGAACATCAAGATTTGGAACCATGTTGCTCTCTCCTTCCGTATTGACAAATCTTTAGATATGACTCAAATTTATGGGCTGCATGGACAAGGACTCATTTAATCAAATGCAACAACTTCTGGAAACTGAGCATTCCTTCAGACTGTAGCTGGTCTTGGAGGAATATTCTACGCAATAGATCTGCCTTTATTCCTATTTTCCAAAGTCGTATGAGGATTAGAAAGGAAATCTCCTTTTGGTGCGACCCTTGGGCCAAACAAGGGGTGATTCTTGCTGATTTGATTAACTTTAATCTAAGACATATGATAGGTATAGCTAAGAGGGCTTCTGTTGGTTATTTTTGGTCTGATGGTTTAATTAATCTGCCTTACTCTAGCTCATACCTTGTTAGAAATGTTTGGAACATTATTCAGACCAATACATATAACACTGCAGATAACCATGCACCGTGGAATGGTAAGGAACGTGCAATTAAGACTGTATACAAACTCCTGCTTCATAATACCCCTCTGAACAGTTTTCCATGGCACACCAGGGTTTGGACTTCATCATCCCCCCAAATGAAAATATTTTCATGTGGAAGGTGCTTAGAAATGGATTACATACTCTTGTCAAGCTCAAGGATAGGGGACTGATTCAATCATCTATTTGTTTGTTATGTGGTAGAGGGGATGAAAATGTCTCTCATCTGTTTTTTGAATGTGATTATACATACTTTGTATGGGAGAAGGTTTTGAACTTGGTACACTTGCATAAACCAAATAGAAATGCTTCTCTGGAATGGTATTTTGTATTTAAAGCTACAAGATGGAAGAACTCAAGATCTAAACAATTGTTGTCTATGCTCAAGGCTGTCATGTATCATCTTTGGAGGGAGAGAAACAATAGGGTGTTTAGTGGTAAAATGATTGCTAAACATGTACCGGTTCTCACCATCTCCAAACAGTTTAGTCCTTAGACTGTTATCATCTTTGATTGCCTTGCTGTGCTGTTAATTCCTTTTCTGGTGGTATGCTTGGTTCTTTGATGTGCTGCTCCGGGTCATGCTTGCTGTCTGATGTTAATTGCTTCAGGTCCTTTTATTCTTTGATGGATTGGTCATGCTTGGTGCATTTTGCAGCTTGCTTGGTGTCTTTATGTGTTACTTGGTCTTTTTGTTCCATGCAATGTTTTGTGGTTATTTTCTGTTGTTTCTCTTCTCAGTATCCCTCTGTAATTCTTATTTATACTTGTAGTTTTACTTGGTATAAATAAAAGGTAGGGGCCCTTTTAACCCAGCTGGCTTTGCCAAAAAAAACTTCAATTTCAAAATGTTTCACATTAACTTCAAATTCGATTCAACGTTTGGATTACGTGGTTTAAATTCCAATTCAATTCTTATTTTAAACAATTTCAATTTATATAAATTTTGGGTTCGATTTCAAAATACCGATTTAAACCGCTTAAATCAAATTAACTTCAATGTTCAAATTTTAGATCCAAATCTTTAAAATAGTTCAATTCCGAGCCCAAATTTGAAATATCGATTTATACCACTTTTACTTAAATAACTTCGAAGTTCAAGTAAAAGTTCAAACCTTTAAAACAATTTCAATTTTCTTAATTCAAGTCATATGTCGATTTTTACTTCACTTTTCAAAATAAATTCTTAAAACAATTTCTTTTCTAATTTCGATTTCAACATTTCAAAGCTTGAATTAGAAATAATTCAATTCATATAAATTTGATTCTGTTATTTCTTTAAAACGAAATCATTTAAATAGATTCAAATTCAAGAATTTAAAACCATTTAATTTAACTAATCCGGTGTCCGTACATAATTTTCTATCCTATGGCTAAGTGATCAGTTATTTCAATTTTTAATTTCAGCGACGGATTATATCATTTCAATCTAAAATAAATGTCATAGGTATATATCATTTCAACCTATTTCTTAATTTATTCGAAATAATTCAAATAACAGTTTATATACTGTCAATAATATACAGAGTGATAAATAAGATATATATAAAAATAAATAAACATCCAAATCATCCAAAATATCAACCAATAGCATCTATCACAATCAACATTTTAAAACAGTCAATATATCACAACAGTTAACCAGTTATCAATAATCGAGAATTTAACTAGCAGTTTAATTCCAATTTCAATTTAACTGTTAATTCAAAATTTCTAATGTGTAAATTTCTATGTCGATTTCCATGTCACTTAAATTACCAAACAACAATCAATAAAATTAAATCACTTCATGATTTAAATTTAACTAACATAAAAAATATTTTAGTCTTCGTGAGTGGTTTAAAACACTCACCTTTATTTAAAACTGAAAATATTTTGGCTTCAAATAAATTCATATCCCATTCGATGTCATAGCCTTCGTCAATACGATCGCAACACGACTCGTTTCACTCAAAACGGATCTCGTACGACAAAGTAACGAATAAATTAATATTTAATGTAGTTAATATAAAATTAACATAATTAATTAAAAAATTAATAACTTAACTTCTCCAATCCCTCTCTCTGCACTCTAGGCCGCACGCTACAGCATCTTCTTTCCAGGCCCGCGTTACTCTTTTTTTTAATTAAATGAATGACGATCGATCGATCGAACGCCTGCATCGCTAAGCCGCCGGCCCATCCGCGCCCTCACGCTCCGCCTCTCCGGTCGCGCCTCCACCCTTGCTCGTTCGTGCAAATCGAAGCGCACAAAACCCAATACCTGCATGATGAATGTGGCCTTCCCTATGCAACCACGCGACACCAACTGATGATCCAACCGTCCACAATGTAGATAAGGTCGAGCTCTCCACTTTCCTAGTTGAAGTCAAGACTTAATACTTTACGGATAAGGAGAAATCGAGAGGGGAAGAAGAGGAAATTTCGGCCATTAAAATGTATAAGAACGATTGCGTTTTAGAAGTTAGGGTTTCGATTACGCGAATGAAGATATAACGTGGCTTATATATAAATTTCTGACCCGATTTATCCACGAAAATTCCGAACTCCAAACGAAGCATGTCGCTTGGTGTTCTATATGTTATACCCCTATTCCGAACACAGTGGAACTAGTCTCGGGAGTCAATTCCATCATATTCAGAAGATAGCTTTTCAAAATCGAATTATTTTAATTAAATTCCTTTAATTAATTTCTACGAAGTTTCAAGCTCGCATGGCCAAACGATAAGTCTGATTGCTATAAAACTTGAAATCCTATAATAATTCACTATTACGAATCCGATGAAACTCGTTTCGTCAAAATCTGAGACAGTGCCCAAAAAGACTATTTTTACATGTTAATTAAAATATAAAATTTTCAGTTTCTATTTATTCACTTTTAAATTCAATTGTAAAAGTAAATAATCTTCATTCTTGTCTGAATAAAATTAAAATCAACTTTCGACATTATTTTCATTCATATTAAATCCAGGGTTCAATTATTTAAATAATTTCAATATTAAATTTAAACAATTTAATTATCCAATAAATCGCTATAATTGAAATACAAGTTATTTAACTTATAAATTTTAACTTATAAAACGAATTCAAATAACAAAATAACTACTACACTCTTTATAAAATTATAATCATAGTCAAATAAGATGTACTTATATACATTATTCTCAAATATCATTTTATAAATAAAATTTTCGTTCTTATTTAATACACAAAATGTTTTTATATTAAATACATATATTACACTATGCTACACTTCTTTATTTAAAGTATTCCAAAAATCTAATTTCGATGAATTCCAATATTAGAATTTCAATAAATTCCAATATTAGATTTCAAATGAATTTTAGTTATCAAAATTATTTTATTTTCATCTAAATAATTCAACATTTATTATTCAATTCTTGCGATTGATTTCAACACATTAAATATATTGAACTTCTTTCTAACACAAATAATTTCCTTAAATCTTATCGTAATTGTTATTTCAAAATTTTATTCAAGTTCATATTAAATAAACCATATTGATAAATCGTTAAATTTTATTTTAACCATTTTTGTTTAATAATTATATTAAATTTAATAATTTAAAATAGTTAAAATTTCGGGTCGTTATAATAATGGCCAGATTCTGTTTGTAAGAACAAAGAGAATCAGTGCAATCGAAATTCCTTGGGAGTTATACATTTGTGTATTATAAAGACCATTCACTATTTCTTGAAGCTCGATCTCCCTCCAGATGAACCATATAGCCAAGAGAAACAACAATCCAGATTCTATTGAAATTCCTTAACCTTAACTGAAATTTTTTATTTTGAAAGACCCTATGATCCTGAATCGATCTTACCTAGGATCGCAAATCCTAAGTTTGTCTATAAAGAGCGGATCGTTGATTTACTATTTCACAAGGGTCTTAGTTGAATATGACTCTACTGGCTGGGAGTCTTCAACTTTCCAACCCCTGGAACCGCTATGTTGTTCGATTTTTTCAATTGAAGTCGCACGAAGCACTAACTCACTTGATAGCAGTGGTTTAGGACATCTCTCTTTCAAGGAGGCAGCGGGGATTCGACTTCCTATGAGGTTAATCAACGATGGAGGATCTTCTATATTATACCTACCTCTGAGAACAGTAGTATAGTATTTGATCTAAAAAGAGAATATAGTTGGAATAATCACAATACATGAAAATAGGCATAAGGACAAACTTAGAAAACATTTAGGCTAAAGGACAACAAATTTGTTTTTTAGGCTGAAGGACAATGCTAGTTATAAATAGCATTTTGTATAGTGTAAAACTGAATATAATGCTAGATATAACTAGCATTTTGTATAGTGTAAAAGTTGAATATAATGCTAATTATAACTAGAATTTGTCCTTCAACCTAAAAATGAAACTTGGTGTCCTTCATCCTAATTTTTTTTCAAAGTTTGTCCTTTTCCCTAATTCCCTCTTGATCGGTTGCTCAATCGAACTATATCAATTTTTATTAATCGTTTTGCAAAGCCTTACCTTAAAAAAAGCTACAAGTGTCGAATTCATATCATGCAAACTTTGATTTGTTCTAGTATGTGAATAATTCATGAATATGATCCACCACCTACTAAACCGATCACAAGAATACTAGCTACATTACCTATTAGCCACACTAACTATCTATTGGACTAAGTAATCGTTAGTAATCCAATTGCATACACTACTAATCCAATTAATCGTAGCCCTGGGATCGATCCAAACTATTCTTACTCTAGGCTAAGTATGTATATGATGCCAAAAATAGACCGATTTGATATCACCCTTCAATTCGAATTAGCAAAAGAAATGTTTCCTTGCATAATATGGATTCCAAAGATACGTTTAAGACATAGATGATTATCATAAGAGATTCCTAACATGCTTGGCTAAAAATCTAAATAACACTTGCCCCCCTAGAGTATGCTTTCATTGGAAATAAAGCATGCCCCGGAACAAGACAAGCATTCACTATCATTCACATATGTTCGTTGTTTATTTAAAAGATGCTTCAAAGCGTTGTCTACATTCCTATAACACCACGTAAAATCAACCATAAATAAATAAATTGGATAACTTGATTTAAATAAGAAAGGGGTAAAAATGAAAATTTGTAAAAGTTAGAATTTGACTATGGAAGTTATGCCATGCCATTCGTGGCAAAATCTGGATCAAGTTCCATATATAATTGCCGAAAACAGAGCTCAAACGAAGAAGTGATGGGCATTTGAAGTTTTCAGGTTTAAAATAATTTTAAAAAAATCAAATTCAAATAAATATTTAATTCTTAAATTTGAAATTCAAAAGTTAATGATGATTGTAATTGGGGGGTTAAGTAAACATTAAGATTAATGTTAATGTTAAATTATAATTAAGGAATTAAACTAATAAAATAAATCAACGGCAATCAAATATTCTTAGAATAAGGGAAGCGATCGACCCCCTACCCACAACCGGTCGATTGCTAGCGGTCGAACAGTGGGAAGGCGACGATTGATCGCTGCCTGTTGATGGCGGCTGGGATTTTGGCTATTTTAATGTACAGATTTTATTATTTTTAACCGACCTTCATCCAACGGTTCTAATGCGTTCCAACCACTATAAATAAGAGCATAGCCCGCCTCTACCTTTATTCATACAATATTTTGGAAAGATTAACGAAGCTCTATCAGTTCATCTCTTCATAGATTCAGAAAACTCCATTATGATTTTAGGTAAGAAATTATATATATCTATCTTTGTTTATTTTCTCAATCTCTTCTCCTCCAAACCTCTATTTTTCAGAATCTAACGGATATACAAATCTCTAGCAGTATATGTCAAAAAGAAAAGATCTGAAAGGGTTCATTGAAAGTGTGTCAAATCCAAGAGAAGGCAAAGCTAAGGACCTCTATGAGTGGAAACCTTAGTTTTTCTATTTTAGTAATTGTGTGCAGTTTGGATTTGATATATGCCTTGGGGGTCTTGGATTATGAAAACATCACAATAAAAATCCCCAAAATTCCCCAAAGCGAAATGTCAACTCGTAGGTTGGAATCTTAATTATTTCGTATTAAACTAATGGAGTTTTTGTGAATTTTGCAATATATGTTTTACCTTCTATTTCACTTTTTATTCCTTTTCTTGGGATTTGATTAAAGGATTTGATTTAGAAATGGTGAGTAAGATATGAATTCTTACTCATAGTTTACACTAAGTATTTCTACATATTAAATAAAATCCCCTTGTCTAATTTTATGTAAAAAAGGAGTTGAATAGAGCGTAAAACCTATTAAACTGTAAGTTTCCATTATTATGGTTTTGTTCCATTGTTTTAATATAAAATAAGTTGGTTGATTATAAGTGCAAGTCTATTTATTTGATTATGGAATATTGGATTTATGGTAATAATGCTATTAATGCCACTGTGGAAATGAGACTTGTATAATATTGGAAGATTTGACATTTGAACATCAATTTAGGGTGTAATCTCCACACACCTAATAAATATGTACTTATATGTATATAAACTAGCGTAAAGAACGTACTATTGTAACATATTAGTTGTGTAGTTAATTAAGTTAATAATTATCATTTAAATCCCCTTTAGGAAAGTAATTAGATAGGAAAAATTTGAAGGATTCCTTATAAGGCCTAATTAATGAATACGGTGAGATGTGTGATTATAAACTTAAAGAGCGTTATGAATATGACTAAGTTATACGGATGTGAGGTCGGTCAAAAGCACATAGAAGTCTGCCTAGCTAATTTAGCTAGCAATGGTGTTGCTTTGGGGCGGATGTGAGATATTACCTATAATAAGTAACCTTGGATGACATGAGGTTAGTCTCAATTCTGTAGGGTAAATCTGCTCATCTAATCTAGCTACCAGTTCCTATGAATAATCAGACTAATGTGAGATGTCTCCATAGGGGTACGGGTCATAATACGAAGGACTTACTATGGGGAATTGAAGGTATTAAGTGGTTGTTTAAGGGCCAGCCTCTTTCCCTTATATGAAGTAACAAATGCTTGGGATTGGGTTTAAGCAGGGTAGAGGATATCTTGGAAAGATCCACTTTAATAGGAAGTATTAAGTGTCCGAAGAGATTTCCGTATAATGTCAGCTGGATAGAGACTCTATAGAGTCCACCTTGGGAATAAGTATTAAATGATGGGGCCTACTTTAGTTGAGGTCTTAAATGGTCAAAGTCTGCCTATTTTCCATTAAAAGTATTATGTGGCTTGGGTTCTATCTCTCGCATTGGTAGACATTAATAACGATAATTGTGGGTTACTGATAATGGGAAAACCTGCTTCAGGGATTGAAGGTATTAAGTGGTTGTTTAAGGGCCCGCCTCTTTCCTTATATGAAGTATTAAATGGTTTCAAATATAGTTTCAAATGCGAAAAACGTTTCCTTATTTAAATTATACTGCCCAAGTACCGATGTAGAAAGGCTTGCGATTTTCTATTCACTGGACATTGTTGTTCTGACTCCCTCCTCATTACAACATAGGTTAGGGAAGGAGATGATCAAGATGGAGATAACGACGAGAGGAGCTTGTGGCAGTAGTCTATTTATCTATTTATGCTATTTTCTAATGTACCCATTTAAAGTTAAAAATGTATCTTTGCATAAGATGATGTAATGGTTATTGTTGATATTATGTTATGGTTTTGTTTTGTGACATTTGAAATTTGAAATAAAATAGGTACTGTTTATTCTATTATATTTTATCCTTCCACTATGAGTTCTGAATGAATAGATAAATAATTTTGTATTGTTCTTTTTACCAACCAACGGTCAGCTTTAGAATGGGTCTAAGTTTCGATGGACCCTTTTTGGATCGGGATTTAGGCCTATTTCGGGGCAGATTGTTGCAATTCCATGGATACCCATTAAACTGATTTAAACGGTAGAAATTCCAACTTCCACGTTAGGGACAAGATCTATACCCTAGAGATCATTTCACGTCTTAGTTAGGTCGGCACTTTCCTTTCCCTTGCCAATTCTCCAATTTTTTACCGAAAAATACTACACTGTACAGAGTACTTTTGCCTGCTACCGAGTACGCTAAGTACTTAGCACTTAGGAAAATTTACCGCTTTTCCATTCTTCTACTCATACCCAATTCCTTTCCACACCGACTCCTTCCTTCTACCAAGCACCAGCGACCGCCATTCCTTTATAAGAACCAATTGCCGCTGCCACTTTCAAACTGACGCCGCCTGCTCTAGATCTCTACTGCCACCAGGAGACCGTTGCCAACCGTCGTTGTCCCAAAAAGTGCTCGACCCAAATTGTTTCATTGACCTCAAATCTGAGAACTTCGAAGGTGGGCCTCTCGGTGATGGCTGGTGCCATTGGTGATGGCTGTTGCCATCGATGATGCTTTTTGGTCGCCGTAGAGACAGGCGTCGACAATGAGAATGGTTTTGGGCAAATGTTGGGTCGGTACAAACCCTTGGTCTCTCCAAAATGGTTTTTGGCTCTGACCCAAATGAATTCGAGTTCAACTTAGGGCTTGGGAGAATTATACGATTGCTTTAACTTTACATTTTAAAGTACTTCAGGTTAGCTCTGACCAACATTTGACCAATCATACATCACCATTCGAAGATCAATACGACGGATCGACTTCGAAGAATGATCATATTGAATGTGTTCTAACATTTGAATGATTCGGTTACAAAAAACTTTCAATTATTATACTTCATGTGTTCCTATAAAAGAAATTTTTTGCTTCGCTCTAGATAGCGGTTCCATTATCGATTATCCGATGATAACAGGTAAAATCTAATGCATAGTTTCGTCGTGTGGCTTGGCTTGTTTTTCTAGCATGAGTGAGCTATCTATATAAGATGGTATATTCGTCGTATACGGGACATGGGACTCACGGTGCATGGGTTAACACTTTCACTTGTCTCGGTTGACATTTAGAATACGAGTGGTCAGCACATACTAACATCCGTTGTATTATGGGCACCGGTAACATGGGTTTAAATTTAAAATAAAATTCAAAAAAATAAAACATACCCGACTATGTTGAATGCTTAGTTTTCCTGTCCAGAATGACTCGCCAATTGCCTAGCATCCATACCAGCGCCGAGCCATCAACTCCCTTTGAAGCTGGATCTACTACTGCTTAGGCTTCAACTTCTATGCATTTTGGACATAGCATTCAATCACCGTCGATCTTCAAAGAATGACCATGCCTCCGAAACTAATGCAAGATCCACCTCCTTCTTTGTAACAATATTTTGGTTTAAGAGTTCTGGATGATCCCTTGAACAGGTGCCAACGATTCTAACCGCGAAGATGCTCCGTAACATATGTAGGTAGCATGGGATTCCTAAAGAAGAGGTGCTTCTCCCGACTCAAATCCAGTAGGCACATAACCCTCCGGTGGGTTATACTATGTGCAATTGATACATATGCTTGGGCGGCACCATACTGCTCTTTAATCCATTCCTACACATGATTCTCCAAGAGCTTGGACTAGCTCTGTCCCTAGTTCACTCTCTTGAGCTCTTTATATGTGCTATTCATGAATCAATTTCAGTGAACTCCATACTTTAGAGAGTAACCCATATTCTGAGCTTCAAACATCGGCAAGACTCACCATCTTATATGATAATGAAGCCTGTGTCAATGTATAAGTCTTCGAAAAGCTTCACAACAAATGCTCGTGTACCTAGAATGAGTACTTCTTCGTCCGGTGTTCGTATGGCTTCAACGAGCATTGGCTTTCCAATAGTAAGATCCTTCCCTCTTCGCTTTTCCCCTGCTTGAGTTCCTTCCATCCAAGCGCCTAACTTATTACTTCACTTCTTTGCAGATATCCCAGCGTGAAACACATGTGATCGGCTTGCCGAAACTTCGAAAGCACTTGTAACGCCCCGATATTTTGGACTATTTGCATTCGCACATGTCGGACTTGAATAATTCAAAATACCGAATTGTTAATTAAATTTGGCAAAATTGAGCATATACAGTAAATAAAATAATCACAGACACAGAGTAATAAATGCAGCGGAAACAAAAGATAGTAGTTCATGAAGCTACTATATACATATCAGAGTTAAATAAGGTACAACAGATGTCTCGAATACAATAGTCAAATACAAGAATCAAAATACAATCACTGGAATCAACTGGATATCTGAAAGTTGGATAGATAGCTGGATCTCCAAGCGAAGCTCCAACTCCAAAGGTGAGTCTCGAATACTGGTACACTCAGTCTGACCCGAGCGTAAAGCAAAACACAAAACACTCGAGTCAGGATTAACATTCTTATATCAATAAATCCAACTCAAGTGAAATAGCAATTGAAATACAAGTAACTCAAAGGATGTTTGGAATAACCATCCTTTAAGGATCTGTTAAACTATCTACTATGTAGTAGTGTATGGTAAATAGATAATGCCTATCAGTAATATAAAATATCAAAATAGTGTTAAGGCGTTACCATTATCCCCCTTAACACATTTTATATAGGCGTTATAGTCTATATAGCACTGTAAACTCCACCGTAAACTAGTGGGATATCAGGGAGTACTCCATAGGTATAACACAAAACAAATCGTAGTGGTCACGTATAGGGATACAAGTATGACAAGGCACATGAGGCAATACCCAAGGTAGTGAAACTACCGTTTGCCTGATCCGGACTGGTGAGAACGCATCGCCGCAGCGATCGCAACACCGCGAAACAACACTCCCAAAATCAAGGGTGCACCAATCGATAACAAGTAATGAGTAGTTTTCGAAGAAGTGTGTTCGCTCGAGGTAGCTGACCCCATTTGGCCTGGCACAGCTCCTGTTTTAGTCATTTCCAATTTGACACAAGTGTCAAGGCTATCCATTATCGTTCTCTTTCTTCAGTCATCACGTACATCATTCCAACCACTTCATTCTGGATCACACTCCGCGTATAGTTATTAAAGTGGTTTTCGGTTTAGACAGTGAGTATGTCCCTAACCGATTCCGGTCGCTTTAATAACTTTCGTAATTATTACACCGATTGGTCGTTTATTTATTTCAAAACCAAATCAATTTCAATCTCAATTAGAATTTGTAAACCAACATTTCATTTGTCTTTCAAAACCAATTTCCCAAAAATTTATGTTTCAAAACATCCAAATTACCATTTCAAAATCTTCTAGCACAATTTCAATTTTTATTTAAAACCATTCAAATATTGATTCAAGTTCGTATATAAGTTTCATTCCGAAATCATTTGAATTAATTTAATTTAACATTCACATCAATTTAAATTCATTAATCGATTTCCTTCAATATTCGTTAAGTTAATTTATCATTCAAAACAATTTCTATTTAATTTCCAATTCACTAAATCAATTACTTAAGTTCAACTTCATTGTATCAAAACTTCAAATTGTATTACATTAGATTTGTCAAATCAATTCTTTACATTACAAGTCTTACATTAATTTCAATAAATCACATTTTATTTCTTGTTAAAGAAATTCGATTTCACTTGTTTATTTACTTAGTTACAAATTTCAAAACTTAATTATTTCATAACTCAACTTTACTTATTAAAGAAGTTCAATTTCACTTATTATGAAGTTCAATTTCTCATATCAAGAATTCAATTTCATTTAATTATTAAATAATTTCAAAACTTAATTGTTAAATAATTTCAAACTAAATTATTAAGAATTTCAAATTTTAAGACAACATTCTTTCATCAACTTACTATGTTAATATTTTGATTCAGATTGTTAAATATTAACATTTCCTTTCATAAAAATTCAAATTTCAACTTC
Organism: Allium fistulosum; assembly: GCA_030737815.1. Classification (NCBI taxonomy): domain Eukaryota; kingdom Viridiplantae; phylum Streptophyta; class Magnoliopsida; order Asparagales; family Amaryllidaceae; genus Allium; species Allium fistulosum. The sequence continues at coordinate 1,263,464,806 of CM060901.1, forward strand.
ATTTCAAAACCATATTATTCATTCAAATAAAATCTTTATTTTATTTTTAAATCAAATTATTGACCAATCGGGTTTTATTTAATTCTCTATCCTAGGTTAAAGTTCAATTTGGGTATTTATCATTTCAACCCGATTCCAATTCAATTCAAAATCAAAGCATAGCAAAGGGAACTTGCAGTGTGATAACTGGGATGGTGTTAAAGTAAATAAACAAGCAATAACAACAATCCAATAATTAATTCAAATAATCCCGAAATAATCGTATTAATTCACATTTGTTGTTTGTGCAAATTAATATAATTATTTCTAGAATCTACACTATCATTTCATGTAGATTAAAGATTATTACATTTATCTATATAGTTCTTCACTTGATATTCATTATTCAATTTATACTACATCAATTTTATACAACATACATTCAATGGTTCAAGGTGTAGTTAACACTATTTCTACGTGTCAGTTTATTTAACATTTAAAGGGGTCATATTATGCAAATGTCATCAAATCAAATTTAACACATATATCAAATCTAACTATCCTACGTCAAATTCAATTACATATTATCTATCACTTCAACATTAACAATTTAACATCCAATGTCAAACATCAAACAATCAATCATTTATCAACCAAACTAGATTATCATTGTATAAATAACAAATAAGGGTGTCAGGTGTCACAGGTGAACTGATACAGGTAATAACATATATAACAGTGTAAATAACTAGCAACAGCATATTTCAATTGTCATCTCAATTGAAATCAAATTTAATAAATAAAAGAACATTAATCGTGAGTGATTTGCTCACCTTTCGAGGTTAGAGAGATTACAGAAGGTGACACGGATACGCACACTAATACGGACACTAAAATTTGAATTTCGCATCCAAGCAAAGAAAATTGGCACGAATTTCAACGATCAAAGCTGATTGGCCCGAATTGATGAAAACAGATCAGATCAGAACTGGAACGATGAATATAAACGGTATAAGCGAGCTTATATAACCATCTATAACTATATATACATATGAAACTTATATATTTAAATTCAGACACAATAAATTTAACATGCATGCGTTTCAAACATATATATTAAATCAAAATTACTTTTAAAAGAAAACGTATATTTATATAAACAGATAATATATGGATATTAATTTAAACCTTTGTATATATATGATTATAGATGTAATACTGTAACAAAGCTGCATTCACTATAAATAAACTTATATAAACCTTTCATATAAGCCGAGCAATGGGCATCCATTTATAATATAAAAATACTCATGTTAATAGTATCATCATATCATAACCGCAACAATCAATATATATATATATATATATATATATATTATTTATTACTAAACTCATAAAAAATGTAATATGCACGCATGAACGAAATAAATAAACCTAGGCTTGTATCTAAATATGCAGACTCGCCTATATAAAATTAACCCAACCTAACTTCATACCCGTGCAGCTCAACGCAAATATACTTATCTGTATAAAATTATAGTTCTATATGCTTATATACGTATTATAATTTACACAACACTTATTTACAACTGACATATAAATTTTTTATAAACTTCTTTAATTACAACTCACCCAGATTGTATATAAGCTAATATATCTGAAGACTAACATAACATAGGAAACCATATATACCCAAAACAATGGATATTTATGCTAAAATCGATATATATAAAATATGTAGACTTTATACGTATAGCTATACAGACTTATATATTTACACTAAACTTATATAACAAATATAGGCAAAGTTTTTTTAAAAAAAAATCTAACATAAATATAGCTTAGAATAAAAAAACTGTACTAACCCATTTAATAACCACTGTACAAAATATAACAACTCTAATTCATTTCATAAACATACGTACTTCTATGCGAACTTAGAATAAGCTAACTGACATATATGGATACTTGTTTATAACTTAAATAAACTTTATAAATATAATAGTTTAAGCATCCAAACCATATATACTCACACATACATGTAGAGATGGAAGGTCGGCGGTCGGCGATAGGAAGTGGGACGGAGAAGACTAGGAGCGGTGATGAGTTGCTGTTGTTCGGCGGCGTAGCTGGGAAGCGGAGATGAGAGGAGGCGGAGAGGCGAGCACAGTTGGGTCAAGAGAGAGTGTGGAGGGAGGACGGAACAGTGAGGTCTCGGCCAGGCTGCTAGGCGGAGTTGCCTGCGGCACGGGGAGGAAGAGAAGAACGGGCGATGTCTGGCGTTCGAGCGGAGGAGGAAGAAAGTCGTGGCAAGGTGGAAGTTGCGGGTGGTTATTGCGTTCAAGGAGGGTTCGTGGATGAAGAGGAGATATAAGCTGTTGAGGTTGATGGAGGCGTGCACGAGTTCAGGGTGGTGGCAGTGGCGGCTAACGACGGTGGAGTCGGTGAGGGTGGAGATTTTTGTTCGCATGGGATGGGAAGTCTGAGGTGGAAGGGAGCTGATGGTTGCTCTATTGCATGCAAAAATAAGGAATTATGAAGACCCATTGTAAATTATAATTAAACTGTATATCAGAGAACAAAATATAATTTCTTCAAGAAGAATGAAGTAAATTGAAGTATGCGTGTACCATTAATTTGAACAGGTGGAAGTTCAAAAGTAGATGTTGAATTCAAGAGTATTAATGGAAAATGTATGTTGGCTTAAACACGCTAAGGAATGAATAGTCACCAGAAGTTCAACAGCCCAATTTCGAAACTGATACGGTTCAATGTTTACAGATTTCGCCGTCCATCGGACGTCGAAACACACATACGAATATACCACGGAGATCAACACGACGAGACGATCAAAACGGTATGCAAATATCAGTGGTTTGATTGAATTATAAAAATTTGAATTTTCTACTAGCGGAAAATGTAGAGAAGATGCAGAAAAATAAGATCGACGGAGCTAAAGAAGTCCGAATTTGGAAAAACGAAAAATGACGTCTCGGTCAGAAGATGTTTTAGAATTTTTCTATATAAAAATATTCAGGTTTCGAAAATATTTTATTTTCATCAATTACTAACTGATTAAATTGAAATAAAAATTACACATGAAATAAACTTTCATATTTTTGGATGAAAATTTACCAGTTGCTATATTTAACTAGACGCATTTCAAATATTAAATTTTTATTTCAAATTTTATCGTTTAAAATTTCATAAAATTTTATCTAATTACGTTATTTAAACAGTTAAAACTTACGGGTCGTTACACTCTCCCCTACTCAAAACTTTTCGTCCCCGAAAAGGAAGGAGGTAGGAGAGTAGAAACAACCAGAAGAAAATAGATTGGAATACAAGTAAAACAATTAATTTAAACCATATAAATTTCAATTTAAATTAATTAATATTTAACAATTTGGTTTAATCCACTTGGTTTCACTTAAGTTAAATCAATCTATCTATTTCTAAATTCACTATCTTACTATCTAGTCATCCTCAATTAACAATTTCTAAATCTTCAATTTGTATAATCAATTATTGTACTCATTTTTTTATTCAACATATTTAATTCTTTTATTCCAAACTATTATTAAGTTTATTTCACTTAATATATCTTATTACATATATTTAAACCATATAAATTAATTTAAACCATATAAATTTCAATTTAAATTAATTTATATTTTTCTTTTCAATTTGGTTAAATCCATTTATATTAAATCAATAAATAGTCATTCGATTTAAATTTGTTAGTTCAATCGTTAATTCTAATCATATGAATTTCATTTTAAATCAATTAATATTCAATAATTGATCTTAATTCAAGGTATTTCATTAAGCTGATTCAATTCAATTTGTTAATTCTTTCAGAACAAAATTTACTTTATTTATCTCGTTCAATTAACTTATTATTCTATCATCTTTATTAGCATTTTTTATAATTAAAATCTAAGTGCATAACATTTATTATAAACACTCAAATTTTATTTATAAAATTATTTTATATTGTATATTATCCAATTACATTTTAACTTCTGAATAATTTAGGTAAGTTATTTTGAAATGCAATTTAGTACTATACAAATAAAATTTTCAAATTCAATTATTTCAAGTTTAAATACTTATTCAAAATTTAGCTTTATTTATAATTGAAAACATCTTTTAACATGATTTTTAAGAATTTAATTTCCGTTTAATTTCAAACCCTTTAGAGATAATTATGTATATACAATATATATTAAATCAAATTAAATTTAAAATAATATTCCCATATGTATATATATATAAATCAAGTCATACTTAAGAAATTGAAATTAAAATATTTCCCAAACAAAACCGTAGCAAAGCTACGGAATGGTTTCTCCACTTTGAAACTCGAAAATGAATGTCGATGATGCGGCCGCCATCACCGAAATTATTTTCCAGCGACAAAAGAGAAGAGCACTGATTATATCATTTAAAATCCTTTGGAATTGATTTCTATTCAAAATTTCTTTGTATAATATGCATTTTAAAATTTAAACCCAAAGTTTGAAAACACCAGAAATTAAATTCTCACATTCTTGATTTAAATTCATTTCAAATTTCAAATCAAATTATAACCAAGTTTTATAAATTTATTTATATTATGCGATAATCAATGGTTTACAAAACAATAAATGAAAATCAAATATTATCATTTTTGACAACAAATTCATTAACAATTTAATTTCAGAAAACTTATATTTATATATAATATAATCATCCAAAACTATTTTGTTTACCAAATTTGAAAACAACATTGTGTCAGTTTATTTTGTGCAAGTGTTTTGGAAATCCTATCGATAACGCTGATCAGACGAATCGATCGGAAACCCAAATCACATCAACAACTCAAACAACACAATATATAAATACATTTTTAATATAAATTTACAAATACACTTCCTCGCTCGACGATACAAGGACGGATTCAAAGCAAGTATAGAGATTCAAATTTGATGGACTCAAACCAAAGAGAATTCTGATTCGAAGACGAATTCGAAAGAAAAGATAAGATGATTCAATTAACAGAATCGGGAGATGGATAAGCTTATTTAATTCACGGGCAACCTTAACTGGGTCGACCGTAGCTTCAAGAATAAGATCTATGCAGAATTTCGAGGCAAACCTACATTTGATCTCAAGAAATAGAATTCAGGTATAGCAGGAGATAGATAGCATCGTAAACCGAGGATACAGAAATCTCCGGTAAATCAATGCCAATTGTAAAGGAGTTTCACCCCTTTACACATCATTCGAAGTTTGGCGAGACCGCCGATTCATTATAAGGGTCATTCGAAGTGGAGCTATGTGATGCTCCAGAATTGAAAGAAGACAAATAGTGAGGGACACGAATGAATTTTTGGAACCAAAGGGAACGTTCCAAAATTCAAAGGAATCGAGTCAAAAAGGAAGAGATTGAAACTCGAATGAGAGTGATTCTGTATATACATTTACCCTATATGCTAAGTTTTGCCTAGAGCTACCAAAGCTCTGATACCAACTGTAACGCCCAGATATTTTGGACTATTCGCATCCGCACATGTCGGACTTGAATAATTCAAAATACCGAATTGTTAATTAAATTTGGCAAAACTGAGCATATACAGTAAATAAAATAATCACAGATCACAGACACAGAGTAATAAATGCAGCAGAAACAAAAGATAGTAGTTCATGAAGCTACTATATACATATCAGAGTTAAATAAGGTACAACAGATGTCTCGAATACAATAGTCAAATACAAGAATCAAAATACAATCACTGGAATCAACTGGATATCCGAAAGCTGGATAGATAGCTGGATCTCCAAGCGAAGTTCCAACTCCAAAGGTGAGTCTCGAATACTGGTACACTCAGTCTGACCCGAGCGTAAAGCAAAACACAAAACACTCGAGTCAGGATTAACATTCTTATATCAATAAATCCAACTCAAGTGAAATAGAAATTGAAATACAAGTAACTCAAAGGATGTTTGGAATAACCATCCTTTAAGGATCCGTTAAACTATCTACTATGTAGTAGTGTAGGGTAAATAGATAATGCCTATCAGTAATATAAAATATCAAAATAGTGTTAAGGCATTACCATTATCCCCCTTAACACATTTTATACAAGCGTTATAGTCTATACAGCACTGTAAACTCCACCGTAAACTAGTGGTATATCTAGGAGTACTCCATAGGTATAACACAAAACAAATCGTAGTGGTCGCGTATAGGGATACAATATGACAAGGCACATGAGGCAATACCCAAGGTAGTGAAACTACCGTTTGCCTGATCCGGACTGGTGAGAACGCATCGCCGCAGCGATCGCAACACCGTGAAACAACACTCCCAAAATCAAGGGTGCACCAATCGATAACAAGTAATGAGTAGTTTTCGAAGAAGTGTGTTCGCTCGAGGTAGCTGACCCCATTTGGCCCGGCACAGCTCCTGTTTTAGTCATTTCCAATTTGACACAAGTGTCAAGGCTATCCATTATCGTTCTCTTTCTTCAGTCATCACGTACATCATTCCAACCACTTCATTCTGGATCACACTCCGCGTATAGTTATTAAAGTGGTTTTCGGTTTAGACAGTGAGTATGTCCCTAACTGATTCCGGTCTCTTTAATAGCTTTCGTAATTATTACACCGATTGGTCTTATTTATTTCAAAACCAAATCAATTTCGATCTCAATTAGAATTTGTAAACCAACATTTCATTTGTCTTTCAAAACCAATTTCCCAAAAATTTACGTTTCAAAACATCCAAATTACCATTTCAAAATCTTCTAACACAATTTCAATTTTTATTAAAAACCATTCAAATATTGATTCAAGTTCGTATATAAGTTTCATTCCGAAATCATTTAAATTAATTTAATTTAACATTCACATCAATTTAAATTCATTAATCGATTTCCTTCAATATTCGTTGAGTTAATTTATCATTCAAAACAATTTCTATTTAATTTCCAGTTCACTAAATCAATTACTTAAGTTCAACTTCATTATATCAAAACTTCAAATTGTATTACATTAGATTTGTCAAATCAATTCTTTACATTACAAGTCTTACATTAATTTCAATAAATCCCATTTTATTTCTTGTTAAAGAAATTCGATTTCACTTTTTTATTTACTTAGTTACAAATTTCAAAACTTAATTATTTCATAACTCAACTTTACTTATTAAAGAAGTTCAACTTATTACGAGTTCAATTTCTCATATCAAGAATTCAATTTCATTTAATTATTAAATAATTTCAAAACTTAATTGTTAAATAATTTCAAACTAAATTATTAAGAATTTCAAATTTTAAGACAACGTTCTTTCATCAACTTACTATGTTAATATTTTGATTCAGATTGTTAAATATTAACATTTCCTTTCATAAAAATTCAAATTCAACTTCATTTCAAAACCATATTATTCATTCAATAAAATCTTTATTTTATTTTTAAATCAAATTATTGACCAATCGGGTTTTATTTAATTCTCTATCCTAGGTCAAAGTTCAATTTGGGTATTTATCATTTCAACCCGATTCCAATTCAATTCAAAATCAAAGCATAGCAAAGGGAACTTGCAGTGTGATAACTGGGATGGTGTCAAAGTAAATAAACAAGCAATAACAATAATCAATAACAACAATCCAATAATTAATTCAAATAATCCCGAAATAATCGTATTAATTCACATTTGTTGTTTGTGCAAATTAATATAATTATTTCTAGAATCTACACTATCATTTCATGTAGATTAAAGATTATTACATTTATCTATATAGTTCTTCACTTGATATTCATTATTCAATTTATACTACATCAATTTTATACAATATACATTCAATGGTTCAAGGTGTAGTTAACACTATTTCTACGTGTCAGTTTATTTAACATTTAAAGGGGTCATATTATGCAAATGTCATCAAATCAAATTTAACACATATATCAAATCTAACTATCCTACGTCAAATTCAATTACATATTATCTATCACTTCAACATTAACAATTTAACATCCAATGTCAAACATCAAACAATCAATCATTTATCAACCAAACTGGATTATCTTTGTATAAATAACAAATAAGGGTGTCAAGTGTCACAGGTGAACTGATACAGGTAATAGCATATATAACAGTGTAAATAACTAGCAACAGCATATTTCAATTGTCATCTCAATTGAAATCAAATTTAATAAATAAAAGAACATTAATCGTGAGTGATTTGCTCACCTTTCGAGGTTAGAGAGATTAGAGAAGGTGACATGGATACGCACACTGATACGGACACTGAAATTTGAATTTCGCATCCAAGCAAAGAAAATCGGCACGAATTTCAACGATCAAAGCTGATAGGCCTGAATTGATGAAAACAGATCAGATCAGAACTGGAACGATGAATATAAACGGTATAAGCGAGCTTATATAACCATCTATAACTATATATACATATGAAACTTATTTATTTAAATTCAGACATGATAAATTTAACATGCATGCGTTTCAAACATATATATTAAATCAAAATTACTTTTAAAAAGAAAACGTATATTTATATAAATAGATAATATATGGATATTAATTTAAACCTTTGTATATATATAAGTAGGTAAAATATTAGATATGATTATAGATGTAATACTGTAACAAAGCTGCATTCACTATAAATAAACTTATATAAACCTTTCATATAAGCCGAGCAATGGGCATCCGTTTATAATATAAAAATACTCATGTTAATAGTATCAGCATATCATAACCGCAACAATCAATATATATATATATATATATATATATATATTATTTATTACTAAACTCATAAAAAATGTAATATGCACGCATGAACGAAATAAATAAACCTAGGCTTGTATCTAAATATGCAGACTCGCCTATATAAAATTAACTCAGCCTAACTTCATACTCATGCAGCTCAACGCAAATATACTTATCTGTATAAAATTATAGTTCTATATGCTTATATACGTATTATAATTTACACAACACTTATTTACAACTGACATATAAAATTTTTATAAACTTCTTTAATTACAACTCACCCAGATTGTATATAAGCTAATATATCCGAAGACTAGCATAACATAGGAAACCATATATACCCAAAACAATGGATATTTATGCTAAAATCGATATATATAAAATATGTAGACTTTATACGTACAGCTATACAGACTTATATATTTACACTAAACTTATATAACTAATATAAACAAAGTTTTAAAAACAAAAAAATCTAACATTTATATAGCTTAGAATAAAAAAACTGTACTAACCCATTTAATAACCACTGTACAAAATATAACAACTCTAATTCATTTCATAAACATACGTACTTCTATGCGAACTTAGAATAAGCTAACTGACATATATGGATACTTGTTTATAACTTAAATAAACTTTATAAATATAATAGTTTAAGCATCCAAACCATATATACTCACACATACATGTAGAGATGGAAGGTCGGCGGTCGGCGACAGGAAGTGGGACGAAGAAGACTAGGAGCGGTGATGAGTTGCTGTTGTTCGGCGGCGCAGCTGGGAAGCGGAGATGAGAGGAGGCGGAGAGGCGAGCACAGTTGGGTCAAGAGAGAGTGTGGAGGGGAGGATGGAAAAGTGAGGTCTCGGCCAGGCTGCTAGGCGGAGTTGCCTGCGGCGTGGGGAGGAAGAGAAGAACGGGCGTTGTCTTGCGTTCGAGCGGAGGAGGAAGAAAGTCGTGGCAAGGTGGAAGTTGCGGGTGGTTATTGCGTTCAAGGAGGGTTCGTGGATGAAGAGGAGATATAAGCTGTTGAGGTTGACGGAGGCGTGCACGAGGTCAGGGTGGTGGCAGTGGCGGCTAACGACGGTGGAGTCGGTGAGGGTAGAGATTTTTGTTCGGATGGGATGGGAAGTTTGAGGTGGAAGGGAGCTGATGGTTGCTCTATTGCGTGCAAAAAGAAGGAATTATGAAGACCCATTGTAAATTATAATTAAACCGTATATCAGAGAACGAAATATAATTTCTTCAAGAAGAATGAAGTAAATTGAAGTATGCTTGTACCATTAATTTGAACAGGTGGAAGTTCATAAGTAGATGTTGAATTCAAGAGTATTAATGGCAAATGTCTGTTGGCTTAAACACGCTAAGGAATGAATAGTCACCAGAAGTTCAACAGCCCAATTTCGAAACCGATACGGTTCAATGTATACAGATTTCGCCGTCCACCGGACGTCGAAACACACATACAAATATACCACGGAGATCAGCACGACGAGACGATCAAAACGGTATGCAAATATCAGTGGTTTGATATTATAAAAATTCGAATTTTCTACTAGCGGAAAATGCAGAGAAGACGCAGAAAAATAAGATCGACGGAGCTAAAGAAGTCCGAATTTGGAAAAACGAAAAATGACGTCTCAGTCAGAAGATGTTTTAGAATTTTCTATATAAAAATATTCAGGTTTCGAAAATATTTTATTTTCATCAATTACTAACTGATTAAATTGAAATAAAAATTACACACGAAATAAACTTTCATATTTTCGGATGAAAATTTACCAGTTGCTATATTTAACTAGACGCATTTCAAATATTAAATTTTTATTTCAAATTTTATCGTTTAAAATTTCATAAAATTTTATCTAATTACATTTTCATTACAGCACTTAAGGGAATTAGCTTCCAACATCACACCACAACATATCTTTTAACAAATGATAACTTCGGAGGTGCAATTTTCTGCATCCTAAGAACTTTGTTATTGCCACAACCACTTGTTCAAGCAGCTCTAGAGTGCCTACCTGATCTTTAGCCCTCATTCGCAGCTTTGAATATAGTCCTTAAGGGGAAGTTAAAGGTCCATCGGGTACGATAAATGTTGACGAGCCATCGGATAGGGCGGCAGAAGGGTCTGTCGCTAGTGAAATTCCGAGAGAAGGGGATGAAAGATCTGGAATGCAAATGATTCCAAAAGCAAGTGAAGATGAGGGAAGAAGAGAGGGAAAAGAAGAGGCGAGAGAAGAAGAAGAAGAAAGGACTGATGGAAGCGGTAGTAACTACAATGTTAGTCCTGAGGGAGACAAATTGTTTAGTGAGACGTCTCCCGAAGACATTGAGCTTCCTGCCCCACCTCATCCGAAACGTGTAATTATAACAAGCACATCGCCCGTAATTGATGCGACTCCTCCAACCAGGTATTTTGAAGACATCTTCGGCTCCTTGAGTGATTTCGATATTTCCATCGGCGATCTCCTTAAGGATGGCTCTACGAGCTTCAGCTTCTCCCTCGAGGATATCCTACCTGAAGGTAGAGAGTCTCTGTGACAACCTAGAATTTCGAACACTTCATATTTAAATATCTGAATTGTTTAAATATTTGTACCTTGAATTTAATGCGAATAAATATGATTTATAACCTTTTTAGCCCCTTACAATTAATAACCAATGATAGGAAATTCATTTTTGAAATTTATTTACAAAAATAAATAGTTCGAAGAAATATCGATAATGTGATCAAAAATTGTTTTATCGATAAGCCACTTTTTAATCACGAAAATTTGTTCGAACTCTTTGGCACTTATATAGTAACAAATGAATACTTAAATAACAAGCTAAAATAGTTAAGTTAATAACAAGATTAATTAAGAACTAAGTGCTTCTAGAAGTAGTACTAAAGGACCCTTAAAACAAGGATTGATTTAAAGAGAAGACTTTCTAAAGCATGATTTGTAAGAGGCATAGGAAAGCATGATGGTGGAGGGGTTTAAGGGCCTTTTGCCACTCATTTTCAAGCCTATAAATAAGTGAGCAATGGTCTTTATTTCATTTGCAAATTCACATCAAAATCAATGTCTTCATCGTCTTCTTTCTCATCTCTAACTTTCTAGAAATATATGCAAATCAACTTCTTTCTCCTCAAAACTTTTTCTATGTCACACAACAACATTATAACGCCTCTTAGCAAGTTAAAGTTTAAGAAAATGGTGCAAAAACCCCTCATCCCCTTCATGGTCATGAGCAACCTCGAAAGGAAGGAGGTTTGGCCATGAGACAAAAGAGAGGGGGGAGGCTTGGGCCGTGAGCAAATGGAATGGGAAGGTTGGTTTTGGTGACGGCTTAGCTGATAGTAGGAAGATGGTGGTGGTTTGGTATTGGTGATTTACCTTACTCCTTGAATGAATTTAAAAACTTGACAAATTACTTGTTAAAAACTTGACAAATTATTTGTTAAAAACTTGACGATTTTGCTTGCTATTAATAATAATAATATTCCTTAATTACTTAAATTTATAACCCATAATTATGTGCTTTGAAAGGCATGTTATTAGTTTATTTGTTTTGTCTTGGAAGGCTTTGAATTGTGTTGTTTATCTGAGCACATGCAATTGAATGTTTGGACGTTGGATTTGTACATGTTATTTTGTACACATGTTATCCCATGCCTCTTTCTGATATGGTTTAAATTTGGGAATAATATTTGTTTATATTATTGAATGATATTGAATATTGAATTGAATATGGAATTGTCTGTATAGCGATAGTCGTTATAAACGCACTTTGAATCCCTTTACTTTAACTTGTGTAATTTGGTGGTTTATGAACTTACCTTTGTATAACTTATTTCGGTTATTGTCTACACTTTTTTAAGTATTTTGGATAGCGAAGAATTGGTTTGGAAAGTGGTAGAAATCGTAGATCAAAGTGGCAAAAGTTATAGCAAAATAGTCGCTATATGAGCACTTTGTAAAAGACATTGTTTTTGAAATTTTAAACAACATTTGGAAAGATACCCTGAGGAGTTTCTTTGTGGTTTTAATAAGAAAAATATAACTACTTAATAAGGTAAGAATATAAAGTTTTGAAAAGGTTTAAAACTAATCAAACAAAGTAATGAAAGTATGAAGCAAAAAAGGTCGCTATATGAACAATTCGTTAAAATAACTTGTTTTCTTTAAAAATTGGATAATCATGTTTAAAATTAATTATTCCTCCAAATTATTTTTAAAACTATTTTCTAACATATATAAGAGTATGTTAAAAGTAGTTTCAAGTTAAAATGTATTTTTAATAATTAGTTATGAATTTTCAAAGTTAAGGTTTTCAAGTAAAACATGTATTTTTTTTTTACTAAATTCAAAAACTTAGTATTTTGACATGGTATTTTCTATAAATTCCTAAAATATCATTAGTTATTTTAAAGGTGTATATATATAAGTTTTAAAAATTAAGTTAAGTATTTTATAAATATAATAAAGAAAGTTTGGATTTTAACACTTAAGGCAAAATAGATGGTTTTGTGAAATCAATTAAAAGTGTATTACCTTAATCAATAAGTGTGGATATGCTTTGATCTTTAAAATAGGTGTTTTAAAGTTAATGACAAATATAGAAATGGTTTTGGGTTGTAGTAAATAATGTTTTAGTAATATTTGTTTTTAACCCTTATTAATTTTAAGCAAGATTATAATTAGGAATATAATTAAGACTTTAATAAGGAATACTTTAAGGATAATTAAAAATAAATTATTTTGGGTTTGTTGTGACAATGTTTTAAATAACACGTGTCTTTAACCCTTATAAATATAATAATATCCGTAAAAGAGAGTCTTAAAGATGATGATTAAATATGAAGTGTTTTGGGGTTTATAGTAAACAATGTTTTAGTACCATTTGTTTTTTAAACCCTTGAATTGTATTTTAAAGTAGAAAATTATTGTTAAATAACTATGAATATATTCAGATCTATAATAATGGAAACTTAAAAGATAATAACAAGTATTAAATATTTTTGAGTAAAGATAGAAATAAAGTATATGTTTACAATATAAAAGAGAGATGGGGTTTATGGTAACAGTGTTTACGTACATTCATTTTTAGTCTCTTCGATTATATTTTAAAGTAAGTAAATCTTGTTAATGATTTGTGAATATACTTATATCATTGAGATAAGTATATGAATACTTTTGAATTATTATAAAATATTTGTATGTATCTTTTGTAAAGATAATTTAAATATATACACACAAGCATATAAAGGAAGTTTTAATTAATGAAGGAGTATTAATGAATAAAGGAAGTTTTAATTAATAAAAGAGTATTAATTAATAAAGGAAGTTCCGATTAATGCAAGAAGTTTTATTATATAAAAAGGAACTCTACTAATAAAAAAAGGTTTTTAATTAATAAAGGATAATTAATTAAAAGGGGATTAAAAGTCGTTTAGGTGACTTGATCGTGTTTTGTATGAATTGATAGTGCTTCTATGTTTACTTACTTATGGAAGTATATAGGATTTAGTTCCCTTATGCGATCATTCTCATTATTCTTGAAAATGACTAGACTCATCGATTAGTTTTGAAGATTCTGGGATTAGTAAGTCTTTTGCTTACTGAATACCACTTTAAAACTTTTATACAGGTTGTATGTTTTGGAAGTGGAATGATGGAATCCATGTGTGGTTTTGAAATCTGTTGAGATGATAGAATCCATGTAGGATTCATAATTTGTTCGAGTTGAAGACTCGTGTGGAAGGTAAAGAACGTAGCCTCAATAATGGTAATGACAGAAACCAGAGTAAGGGTCCACAACCAAGGGTTTAGCTAACCCAGAAGGGGACATATCAACTCCATTATCTAGAGTATGCTTATCGATTATTGGTACCGGGAGTTGGTGTGCCTAGTGCCACGTGTTAGGGCGTGGGTCACTTGTGTTAACCTTATGGTATATTTTATTTAGAGATATACAACACTCAGAAGGATATCTCCGATCCTTGTGCAGGAGATCCACCTCGAAGTACTTATGGCGTCTCAATGGAAATCCTACATAATCAACGAGCATGCCTTAACAGTTCTGATTGTGTAAATATTATTATTGTTATGGTGTACACTTCACACACCATAGCTATATTTCTTGCTTATATTCTAAACCCTAGACATTATTATAATAGCACTAGAATGTCCTATGAAACGGTTTGGTTATCGTAAGGTAAAAACCCGTCCCTGTTTATTTGCGGTGTGGTCTTACGAGATACCTTTATTTTCGAAAGGTTTTATAAGCATAAGAATCCATATGATTGAGTTTCTTATGTTGGTTTTACCCGACTGATCCGAATGTTATTTTCTTATAATGCTTGGGTTAGCCCCGTGTATATTTCAGTTTTCGTTGATGTTTGTTAGAACTCTTAGAGAGGAGATGGATGATTGCCTACAATAGTTTTTCCACTGCATTACTTTGTTTATATATATCAGCAATTGTAAGGACATGCTATTATAAATGTCTACGCTGATGATAGGTTAGTTTGCTTTGATCATTGTTTCCATACAGTTTTCTTTGCAACGATCATTTTGATATTGTATGTTATCATTTTGTTGTGAGATTCTGATGTCTTTGTTCTCCACTTCCTTGTTCGTTTTCTTTTCTTCTTTTTCTCTACCCAAACATTCTATCGTTCCAGCACTTGGGTGTTCGGCACATGAATATCGTGGATGTATTTGTGCCAACATTCGGGGTTGAAAAGGAAATCGTTACAGACTTCATCTTTATTTTCCTCCGAACACAGTCCGTAGAGTACTTAGAGGGGTATCGACACTCTACACTACACTAGGATCATGAACATACCCTTGCATTCAATTCAATACTAAAATTATAGCACTTATACGGTCCTTATTTCTTGTTCCTGGTATCATAGTAAGGGACAAATATGACAAGCTCCAATATGGTGTTGGCGAGTCAAGTGGATAAACTCCTGACCTATAACTGCCTAAATCTAACTATCGAAGAGGTTAAGAATCTGAGAAAAAGAGAGCTAGACGTAGAGAAAGTGAACGAAAAGTGGAACACGATCGCCAGGCAGAAAGAGAGAGAAAGAAAAGGTAGGCTGAAGAAAGATAGCCTGGTATCTAAGCAAGCGGCGTAAGGAATAGAACGATCGCCGTGACTCCCCTTCTAGCATTCCTCAGCCCCGCTTAGAATCCCAAATTCCTACTTACCAACAGACTTCCACTTCTCGCTCCTTAATCGCAACCGTGCCTCCTCACTCTGAAGGAATCTTTGCTCCTCTGTCTCCTATTCTTACTCCATCATCTCACATATAGGCTGCCTTTCCTGACCTCTTCTTGACTGGTGTCATATTTGACCATGACATCAAAAACATTCCGAAGGAAGAAGTAGACAGGAAGTTCAATGGATTTAGATGCTCGTCGACTAAGGCCTATGAATGGAAGGAGCTCTGCTACGCCCTCTCTAAGGTTAATCGAATCAACCATATAAACATTCAATCATTTGAGTCCGAGAAAAAGACATACGTTGGCTTTTGAGGGGTACAAATGAGATTTGGAGAAATTAAAGGCAGAGAGATGCCACTGTAAGATCCCCAAGGCTAAGACTAAAAGCTTGATGGAGGAGATGAGGATAACCTATATTGATGCAGTAATCATTATAAAGAACATGCTTACCACTGCCCATGAGGACAACACTGCTTTGAAAACGCAGATTGCTGAGAAGAGCTTAGCCCTTATTGTAAAGGATGAAATTATCTGGACCAAGGATAAAACCATTGATGAACATGCAGTTGAGATCTAGATACCTAGTGGAAAACGACAAGCTCGAGGAGAGCCTGCTGCTAGCAAAGGCCAAAAAGTTAAACATGGAAGTCGAATATTCCGTCGCCGCACATAATCATAAAGCGCTTAAAGAGCAGAAAGCTAAGGAGCAAGAAGAACTCAACACCACTCTCCAGCGCTTCTTTGCCAGTGTTATATAATTCAAGAACCTGAAATGGCTGGGTATCACATATGCCATTATCCTTGCCAATGCCTGGGAGGAATTATTGCATCGTTCGGAAGCAAGTGGTGAAGGCCTCACCGAAGAAGAATTAATGGCCAAGTACCTCAATGAAGATGATATAGAAAAACTTGAGGAGGGAAAGGCTATCCTTGTTGAGGAAGATGTTGCCGCAGTTGTCAAAGCTTATGTTGGCCCAAGTGCATCGGGTCAGGCAGAATCACCAACTCCAATATACCAAAAGATTTCGACATATATTTCTATGACCAAAGAGGCTAGCTCTGTAGCCACCCAAACCATCCCTGCATCTATAGATGCTACTTCCATCGAGCTCTATATTCCTCCCTTTATCGACCAACCAATCCAGCATTCACCCGAAAAAGGTGAAATTTCCAAATCTCCTACTTCGCAATCAATTTCGGACGAAGGTATATTCCTCATTTCACCGGTTTTCGAGAAACTCCAGTTCTTGCCTAAATCCATCTCTAACCTTTATCATTTTGTTTGTCAACTATTAGGTCATCCATATCTTCCTCCTCCGCCGCCTTCCACTCAAGACATGAGTGCTGCAGCGATCTTCACCGTATCAACCTCCATCTCCATGGGACTCATCACTTATGTTCTCCATTCCAGTCCCGGACCAGGGCCTGATTCCGAGAAAATATCTGTCTTGAAGAATCTAGAGGACGTGACTGTCCCTGGAGGAAGATGTTGCTATTACCGGTGCTACAGACCCAACTGACCAAATCACTATGGCAGAGAGACCGATGATTGACCTTTCCAATGTTAAGATAAAGATTGAGCCTGAAACCGAAAAATGTGTCATCTCTTCACCCATATGCCCCTCTGCAAAATTTCCCCCAATCAAGCTGAAGCCCTTGAAGATCAAGTCCACTGATGGCCCTATTGGAAAATCTAAGGAGCCTCTTATTATGATCGAGGGGGAGACCACCCAGTCCCAAGGCGAGACCCCTGAAGCGGGGAAATCCAAAGGCCGACGGAAGCATAAGAGTCCACCCAATGGTTTGAGTGGTAAGGGCAGCAAGAGAGGGAAGAAAAAGTAGATGCTTCCTAGGACTTGTGAGTGAGATGGTTTTTTGGTCATGCATTTTTTTTCCTTTTTGTTGTGCAACAGCCATATTTGTGCGGTAGCGGCCCCCGTAATCTTTGTATATAAAAGCTTTAGTAATGGAAGATCACTTTTCTTTTGTAATCTCTTCTCCATTTAATTTTTTGCACTTTTATATAATGTGCCTGCTCAAATACAACCGCTTACATATATAATATAATTGCCTATATTGCAACTTATCCATATTATACATTCCGCGCAATGCTTTATATACCATAATTCTATGCATATAAATAAAATTCCCATAATTTCTTTAATTACATATTTCCATTCAGTTCCGTTTATCATTGCTAAAGCATTTCTATTCGGCCAAACAAACTTTCATTTAACCAATTCCATGACTATTTAAGTCAGGTCGAGCTTCCTTCAACCAGTTATTAACTATGAGAAATACAAGTTTCGTGCTATTCCTTATCTCTAGGGAACAATGATTTGAATGTCTAACCTCCGACATTCCCAATCTTGTTGGTAACCGGGCTGATCGGTGTTGTAATCATATGAGGCAAATTATTCGATTGCCCCTAGTCTAGTTATATTTTTACGGCCCTGATCTTGGACCGAAAGAATCCGGTAGTACATGTTTTCAACCTTCGACGACTATGCTTGCTTATCCTCAGCCAAGCGTATCCCGCTAGGCCACAAGCATAGTCATGAAGGTTTTGTCCGTACACTAGTTCAAATATGTAAGAACCTATGCTTTTGAATGCCTATCTCTGGGCATCTACTCCTACCTAGCTCCAGGTGTAGATTGAATGTATCCATTGACTGTCCTCGTCTAACCTCAGCCTAGTGTATCCTGCCAGGCTATAAGCATTATCATTGGGATTTTAACCACTCACCAGTTTCTATCTCAGAAAACTGGTGCTTTAACTGTTTGATTTTGAGCATTCCTTCTTGACATCACATAACTCCGGGCAACAACCAATACCAGAAGGTTGGGGCCAAATTATCCGATCGACTCTTATGTTTCTCTCCCCAGTCCTAATCCTGGACCCGAGGAGTTGGTGCCTTGGGGTCAAATTATTCGATCGACCCTTGAAATTATACTCCCCGGCCCTAATCCTAGGCCTAAGGAGTTATTACTATTTCCAGGTTTTGGAATGACATGGTCGAATTATCCAATCGATCCTGGCGATCTCCTTCCCCGATCCCAATCCCAGACCGAAGGAGTTGGTATTTTCTCAGAGTACCTAAACGTATTGGGTTGAATCATTCGATCAACGGGTTGAATTATTTGATCAACCCTTGAAAATATGCTTCTGGTTCTTGATCCTGGACTAAGGGAGTTTATACCTAACTTTGATGCTAATCGCGCAACATAGGAATTTTTCTTAAAAGAACACGGTTCCATTGGTTCAAGAAGCTAACTGTATTTATAAACGAAAATGCGGTAAGTCCTGTCTTATTACATTGCCTCCAGAATCCTAGGTGGCTTATTTGCATAAACTAAATTAAATAAAACTAAACAAAATAGTGTCATAGCAATTCATTGTTCCATGCATGCGGAATCGAGATTCCATCGATAATTGCTAGCTTAGATGTTCTATCTCCAAGCTTTTGCTCAATTCCATAAGGACCTTCCTTATTTAGACCAAAGGCCCCTGTACCTGGGAAAACTCATTTCAAAATAAGGCCCCCTACCTCAAAAGTACAATTACGGACCTTAGTGTTAAAGTACCACGCTACTTTTTCTGGTGAGTAACTACCCTTAATTCCGCTTCTTCCCCTTTCTCATTAACCAAATCGAGGGACTCAAAAAAGAGTTCCTTGTTTACAATGGATCATAAAACATTTACGATGAGAATGGACCTCTAATTCATCTAGGATCATGGCCTTCAATCCGTATGCCAAAGCGAATGATGTATGTCCAATCATAGAATTGTGGGTCATACTATAAGGCAACAATGACAGCGAAAGCTCATTAACCAAGTTGCCTTTGGCCTTTGTAAACCGTTTCTTCTAAGTGGACTTGATGATTTTATTCACTGCCTCTACTTATCCATTCGTCTGTGGATGTGCTATCGCTGAAATGCTCTTATTGATCCTATACCATTGTGGAAATCCTTAAACTCAATACTTTCGAACCGTGTTTTGCTGTCCATTATAATCTTTTGGGGTACTCCATACCTGCCGATGATGTCCTTCATCACAAAGTTGATTACCTTTTTAGTTGTGATCATGGAAAACGGTTCACTTTAGCCCACTTTGTAAGGTAATCCACCGCAACACTTGCATACTTTGCTCCTCCTTTTTCCATCGATAGCACTCCGATAATATCAATTCCCTAGACCACAAATAGCCATGGGCTAACCATTTGTGTAAGCTCTGTCAATGGAGCTCTTGGAATCTTCGCAAATCTCTGGCAATAATAGCACCATTTGGTGTAATCAACCACATCCCGATTTATTGTTGGCTAGAAATATCCATAGTGATTTAACTTTTTTGTCAAAGTCTGCCCTTTGGAGTGGTTACCACAGTTACCCTCATGGATTTCCATGAGGATTTTTCTAGCCTCATCCTTGGTTACACACCGATGAAAGGGGGTAGAGAAACCTCTTTTGTATAGCACTCCTTGCATCATGAATCATGGCGCTTTTCGAAGGAGTTTCTTTCATTCATTCCTATCTCTGGGAAGAGTTCCTTTGAGTAAATATTCTTTGATTGGATTAATCCATAACTCCTCTTTCTTCATGGTCTCCAAAATCCATTCGACATCCATCTTATCAATACTTAGAGCTGCCAAAATCACGATCGGAACTAAAGCCATCACCTGTGCTTTCCTAAAACTAGCCAGTTTAGCCAATGAATCAGCTTTTGCGTTCTCCTCTCTGGGAATATACGTAATAGTGTAAAGCTCTACATCATCCAATAATTCCAATGCTTTCTTCAAGTAAGGAGAAAAAGACTTAGCTTGATATTTCTTCCTTACTTGATAAAACACTAACTAGAAACCACCAAATATATGCAGCATCCTTAACCCCAGTTCCTTTGTTATTCTCAAACCTGCTATTAATGCCTCACACTCAGCCACGTTATGAGTCGCGGGAAATTCCAGCTTCAATACATAACAAATTGGTTATCCTTTCGGAGTTACAAGCACTACTCCTACACTTGAACTATGCTCGTTCGAAGCTCCATCCACAAACGACTTCCAATGGGAATGTGCGACCATATCATCTTACTCTTCACCATCCTGCGTGGTAAACTCAACGATGAAATCTGCCAATTAATGCCCGTTTATTGCTCTCCCCGAATGGTATCATGTTGACTCAATTCTATATTCCACTTCAACAACCTCCCCGAGGTCTCGGGTCGGTATAACACCTTCTTCAAGGGCTAATTCACCATCACTTTAATTGGATGAGCCTGAAAGTATGGCCACAGCTTTCTCGATGCAATCAATAAGCAATATGCAAGTTTTTGCAACTTCGGGTAATTCCTTTTAGCTTTGGTAAACTGACCTTTAAATCCTTGACTCTTCACATACTGACACTGCACCCGATGCACGAGCAAACATCATTAATAAACAAACAAATCCTCTCCGTCCAATGGTGTAGATAGAACCGATGGAGTCTCCATATGCCTCAACAACTCTTTAAAGGCGTTCTAATAGTCTTGATTCCATTCAAAATTCTTCTTACCCTTTTTGAGTGCATTGAAGAATGGTATGCACTTATTTGTCACCCTTGAGATGAGCTGACTCTAGGTAGAAATCTTCCCGTTCAAGCTTTGTAACTCCTTCTTCATGGTCAGGGCTCTCGCGTTCCTTAAGGCTAAATTTGCTCTGTGTTAGCCTTTATGCCTCTTGAATTTACGATGAACCCCATTAATTTCCACGATGCAACTCTAATGAGTATTTCAATGGATTCAACTTTTTTTCATACTTTCGCAATACCTCGATCATTTCAGAAAGGTCATCAATATAATCCCTTGATAGCCATGACTTCATGAGCAAATCTATGTATACTTCCATCATCTGTTCGATTTGTTTTCTAAACATAGAATTCACCAATGTCTGATACATAGCTCTAGCATTCTTCAAACTGAACAGCATTACTCAATAATAGTACAATACCAAAACTGTTATAATGCTGGTGTGCTCCTGGTCCGGTATATGCATTAGTATTTGATTATAGCTTGAATAAGCATCCATAAATGAGAGCAATTCATGTCATGTAGTTCCCTCCACTAGTTGGTCAATCCTAGGCAAAGGAAAGCTATCTTTCAGGCATGCTTTATTCAAATCCAAATAGTTAATACATGTCCTTAACTTTTCGCTTGATTTCATGACTAACACAGGGTTCAATGCCTAGTTAAAGTGAAAGCATGGTGGATAAAACCATTCGCCATCATCTTATCTACTTCCACCTTTAGTGCATCGGATTGCTTTGGACATAGACTACACCTTTTATGTTTTACCGATGGAAATATTGGAACCACGTTTAGTGCATGGCATGCCATCTCTGAAGATATTATGCACATATACGAATGTGTGCAACAAAGTTGTCCAAATCCCCTCGAAGGAAATTAACTGATTCCTTCCTTAGTCCAACACCAAGACGAGATTCAATCTTGAGAGTCCAGGAAGGATCATCCATATCAACCAGAACATCAACCGTCAGTTCGGCCGGTGCCGCCTACACTTCATCTGACTTCTTCTTAGGATCTATAGACTTATCAAACCTATTATGGTTCCCTAGCCAAGCCTTGGGCTTTAATTATTATACTTCCAAATTCTTAACACATAGATAGCATTCTCAATCGATTTGCTTCCCATAGCTCTGTGATATAGCATTCCCTTCCTACGTTATGGTATCCCCTTATTGATCTGTTCCCATTCTTCGTAGGGAACTTCATCATCAAGCACCAAGGAGCTAGTGCTATTCTAAAATCAGCTAGGGTCGATTGGCTCAAAAAGGCATTATATGTCGAATATTCATCCCTAATGACAAATTTTTAAATCTAAAGCACCTAGCGATCTCCATCACCCAACTCTACGGCCAAGTTAATTGTCCCAATCGGTTGTTTCGCCTCGCATATAAACCCTTGAATCTTGGTTTTACAAACCACTACCTCCTTCATATTAATCATCATTTTGTCAAATGTTCTCCTGAATAGAATATTTACAGAACTTCCATTATCCACCAGGACCCGCCAAACCATCGTCAGTCCAATAATAGCCATTATCACCATGGGGTCGAAAGTTTATGCTTTGACTCCATTAGCCTCTCTATTTTATAGCATGATATCATCCGTTATCATCCTTTATTGCTTAGTCGAAGCTCCATCCTTTATGGAAAAGCAACTCTCTTGTGATATGTGCTTCAATAAGCTTATGTACCATTCCACCTCCCTCCAGCTTTTGTTCGCTAAATAGGATCCTCCTATTATCTATTAATAATTAATCTTCCATCAGATCGCCTGGGCCCCTCTCTACTAGGTCTAAGCTGATTCCCTTGGGTAGGCGGCCCTTGGGGTCTTGCATTCTATTAGCAATCCTATGGCTCTCTCATATGTTGCTGGAGCTTTTTCTTCCTTATTAATTCTTCAATAAAGTCCCTCAAATGCCGACACTCGTTCATGTTATGTTCATCAGTTTCATGGAAATGATGGTACTTTCATGAGCACCTTTCCTCCTCGGTTGCCTCTCTCCTAGGCGGCCTTTTATATCATTTCATTCCTTGCATAACAAGGTATATATTCTATAGTGTATCATTCATGGGTATATATTCATTAGGCACCATATTCCTTGGGCGCTTCTAGTTCATTCCACCTACCACCAGAGCCCCGATTCCTTTTCTTTTAATTATCCGAATTTCCAACATTAACTACTACATTACCAGATCTTTCTTTAGTTTGTTTAATCGCCACATTACTTTGTATTATTTCCTTCGACTATTAACCATTAGTATGTCCGTCTGCTTGATTTGCTTCCTCCAAACACAAGAACCGAATGGCTTTTCGATGGAATTCCTTGTCGTTGGTTATTTCATCTTCAGCCATTTACAAAAGTCTGTGTCCGGATGTATGCCCCGAACCAAAGCCATAAACACCAAATCATTCTTTGGATTACTCACCTCCATAACGCGATGTTAAACCAATTCAAGAACCCCTTCGGTGTCTCCTTAGGTCCTTGAGAAAGACCCGACAAGGACATCACGTCCTTAGGCTGAGTAGCATGAAGCCTAAACAGCTTCAAAAATTTCTTAGCCAACTCATCGAACATCTATATAGATATAAGTGCGAGCCGAGTGAACCACATCGATGCAATTTCTTCCAAGAAAACAGGAAGACACCTACACCGTACAGCGTCTGTCGCCCTGGCACCATCCATATGCCATTCATACTTAACAAATACCGCTTATGATTGGTAGTTCCATTGTACGATGGCATTGTCGGCATCATAAACCTCCTGGGATACTCATCCCTCATAATGTTCTCTGTGAATGGAGTTCTACTTTGCTTTCTTCTACCAACCATTTAACCATATCTGCTATATACTCCTCGCTAGCATAATACTTCGAAGGTCGACTATCAGGGGCTGTGTTGAGTGTTTGGCATTGCAAACGATCTCGGTTTTCCCTCTGACGTCTAGATTCTCCAATCTATGGGAGAACCACTCCTCCGATCTTTCATTGATGTTCAGTTGGTTCTGTTGTGGTTGTTTGCACACTAGCTCACGAACAGCAACATGAAGCTCATAATCCTCACCATCATCCTGTAGATCATCCTCTGAATCAGATAAGTCCACAACCTCAGCTCCTTGTCCCCTCAAAGTGCTAAAATTCTTCTCGGTACCGACCTAATCTGTTCAGTATGGTGTTGAATTCTTTTGGGGGGGAGCTCCCCAACTTCCTCCAACAACTCCTTCTGTTATTCTAATAGCCCCTTCATTTTATTTTTGTTTTCCATCTCACTTGTTCTCACTAGAAACAAATGAGTACTCTTCTTCAGATCCAACTGATGAAACTTCCCTTCTGCTCCTCCTAGTCCTCTATGGCTGTTAGGTCATGAGAGCTATGCTAGCATCTATCTTTTTCTTTAGAGCCTTCTAACTATTAGCCATCTTCTGATTTAATTCCTGCATCATTTTATCAAACTCCATTTTGGTAACCATCTCTTGCGGAGCAAATGGTCCTGACAATGCCTTATGGTCGCTAGCCTCCATGTGATAAGAATTTCCTTTATCCTCAGCCATTGCTCCTGATGATCTTCCAGACCTTCTAGGTGTCATTGGTTCCATTATGCTAATTATTCAAATCATTAACGAAAACCTTCTAGACCTAATCTTTGGACAATCGAGCCAAAATAGAAAGCTAGATCTACAGTTGAGAATCTCCTTTGTCAATGAAAAGCACCAAATTTTTATACCAAAAGCGGCACAACACCCTAATCCTATACAAATATTGAAATCTAGCAAAAAATATATGAAAAACAATACGAACAACAAGGTTTTTTAATTGGTTCGGTAATCTCTGGCCTACATCCATTGGAACTTTTATTGATTATGGATTTGAGAGTTACTAATACTAGGGTTTTACTGATCTAAGGACTTAGAACAGTAAATAGTATCTTCCTTAGTGACTTTAATGGAGGAAAGATAAAAGATGAAGAAGATACTGAGCCAAAATGTCCTTCTCCAGTTGCTATAAGGTATGTATTTATAGGAAAATCGTCTGGTAGAGCTGGAGACCCACAAGATACCAAGTCCAGATCCGGATCCGACAGTGTAGGAGAGGAAGAATAGGTCCACTAAGCTGTAAAATCAACTCATTACCAACCAAAAGTGATCAGTACCGACCTGATTTTTGGAGTGGAGACTATGGCTTGTCCCCTCCCTCGATCTTCTATCGCTGATCTGTTATGTTTCGAGCACTTTTCCTTAGAGATGACGTTGTTTCCAAGAGCTTCTGCTCTCACTAGCTCTTGCTTGCTTTCCTTCAAAATAATCCTTAGAGTTGTTTGCCTATTCCTTGAGAAATGCACTTCAAGACGATCACAGAAGATAGCCTCCCATGAGGCATAGCTTTAGGGCCCACAGGGGCAAAAAAGTGGTCGGTATTGAGTAGAAGTACTCGGTACCGAGCGATTCACTTAGCTCCAACTCCCTTGTGATTACTTGAGTACACTCCCATTGTCCTTCTAAGCATGTCCCCAAGTCCATGAACCATTTCGTCTTCATTCCGACGTTTAGATTTGAGTAAAAGCCTACTTGGTTAAAAAGCCAGATAACACTAATATCCACATGTGTGTCATATACACATGTTCATGTTTTGGATAATTTTCGGTGAATACAACAAAGTATGTGGAACCGTTTTGGAGTTAATAAACTTTCGATTGCATATATATATATATATCTATGTATGTATGTATGTATCAATATGTAAAGTTAATCAACTCTTGTGATGCTCCCACTGAACGGGTGCTTTGTCCTTATTGTTCGAGATATAATTTACTAGTACCGTATAATTTAAAGTGGGGATTTTCACTATAAGGGCCTGTTAGCATCAACTAATTATTTTCTAGGACACATGTTCAAAATAATTAGTTTCCAGGACACGGGTCGAAAATAAACCCACTACTTCTCGCTAATCCATATCTGCCGCCAATTCGAAACAAAATTTGGCTTAGAAACAAAATCGATTTCTTCTATATCAATTTCCATTCCATTTTCTCTTCCCAATATTTCTGCTTCAGCATCATCGATTTATGCTTCATCGATTTCAGCTTAAACTAAAATACTTTCATCGAGCAATTTCTGCAATCACCTTAAACTTAAATGCGAAACAAGTAAGCTATATTTTATTTTGATGTAAATGTTTTACTTAGATGATAAATCGTAGTTAAATATTCATTCTTACCGATGCTAATAATAGTTCTTATAATAGATTTAAGGTATTTTAGTTCTTGTTATAATTTAACATGATCGACATTTGTTTAATTAAGCATACCTAAATATTCAATGGCAGATGATACTAAACCCTAGGTGTTAAACTGAACAAGTTATTGTTTAGCTGTTAAAAAAGATAAAGGTATCTATCTATTAATGTAAAATATTTAGACTACATGCTAAACCCTAGTTGTGTTTGATAAGTACAATTACTTATTAGATAGGATTTTGTTTTTATCATGATTTAAAGTTATTAGAAAAATATACAACTAATTTAAACTCCAGTTGGAAAAGATAAAAGCATTTATCTTTTTATCTAAAACATTAAAATACAGAATAAATCCTATATAAATTTTTATATCAACTACTACATATAAAATAATAAATACTGAATTTAAGTCAATTGCAGTTGTCCTGAAGGATTTATGCGAAATAAACATACTTAATCAACTTTTAAGTACAAAAAAATTATTCTTCTCTCTTTCTAACATTTCATTATATATGACAATTTTTATGCAGGGTAAAGATGAATACAAGGTCTTCTAAATCAAAGTTATTCATTCGAAAAACTACTTGCATATTCATAAATGAAGGTGGAAATCAATGCATAAACATACGACCTATATCTAGTCCTTTCTGCAACGAACACAGCCAGAGAACATCATTATCTTCAACTCCATTGGTTATTGTTTTCCTACTTATGTTTCCTATAATATTTAGTTGTACTCTTCAATTTGTATATACATATTAAATTGGAATCTAGATTCCATATTTTAAATTAAAAAAATAGCTAAATTTTTTGAGCTTGCATTGTTTACCTTTGTTAGTCTGCTATGCTGTCAGTACATGTATGTTTACATGTGTATATACATATGTGTGTGTGTATGTTTGTGCATTCACTTCAAGTAGTTTGTATTGGATTGATGTGCACTGACTTCAGTTGTTGCTTTATATGCAGTCAGTGATCATGTAGTTTGTCTGCACTTGCATTCTCGTCTTGTCGACATGTCTGCATTGGACTCTGGTTTCAATGTGTATGATGTTGCATATTCACTTGATGTTTCACACATGTATATATGTAATGTTTGAACACTTCAGTCAGGTTTGGTTGCTTCATTTGCATTGATCTTGAGTTGTTTTCATGTTGCATTTTTTTATGTGTATGTTGTGCACTTGTTTGCACTGTCACTTTTGAATCTGACTATTCGTTCATGTTGTAGCTTGATTCTCTGACCATATGAGTCTGCATTGTGCACTTCATTCATACATATTGTATATGTTATTACTTCAAGGCTATTGTGATGATGAAATTTTAATAACCGATCACCAATTTGTAATGGCTAATTTGTTTCTAATGCTCTGTTAAAAAGGATAAAAGCATTTATCTTTTTTATACATAATATTCTGATGGCTATTTTGTGTTTCATTCTCTTTAAGTTTTCAGATTTCTAAATGACCATTACTTAAACAACTAAAAAAGATAAAGCAGCTTATCTTTCTATACTTTGAAAAGAATAAAAAAAAATAGCCATCGGTACTACATAGTTACTCAACAAAAGGGTTTATTGGAAATGTAAATATATATATATATATATATCTTTTTATAGTTACTTATTTGTTATATACATTAACTGTCAAAGCTTATTGGAAATGTAAATCCCTCTATAATCAATAGGGTTTAAGGGCACCATTGAATTTGCAGCTATTTTTTTATGGACCATATTTTTAGCATTTTATTCACTAGCTTCTACATTATTAACACTACTGTATACAAACTACTTAATAATTCTTCATTGATAAAAAATATCTTAATCCCAAGAAAATACAAAATAATTAAAAAGATAAACCATATTATCTTTTTATACAGACTATTATGCAGTACGATATTTTTTGATAATATTGCTATGATTTATGTGCATTATGATTCTTGAGCAAAATGATATTATCTTCATGAATATGCAGAAATAAATGTAGGATCACAATTAATGATACTATTTTCATGAATGTAGGATGAAGCTGAACCAACATAGCAAATCTCTCAAATGTCTGAAAAAGAACATCTAACAAACTAAGATGACGAGGGAACAATTTCAGAAAAACTAATTGAAGCAAATTATGATTCTGAAGAAATAAATATTGAAACAGATGAGTCAGATGATGTTGACAAATATGAGATTCAAAACAGACTGAAAAGACAAAAGAAACATCTGTACAGTGGAACATACAGATGTAATTTAGATGCTGTGTACAAAGCTATGATGACGGTTAAGGAAAAAAACATTCTATCTTCTGAAGCAAAAGGTTATATCAACAGAACGCCATTCAAAAACTTTTTTAATATGTTTCTCACCAATGGCATAGAACGACAAAACATACGGAAAAGCGCTTTAAATTTAGACCAAATAATTACTTCTTTCAGTATTAAAGAAAAAGCTTTCAAAATTGGAAACAAACTGCTGAAAATCACACCTGAAGAAGTTAGCCTTATATTTGGAATGCATTTATCTAGAGAGGACTTGTTTCCGATACCAACTTCAAATAAGGCCACAGCAATGGAAAGTTTTTCAGAGTTTCTGACTACAAATTTCGAAGAAAATGACATAATTAGCCAGAAGACAATCACAAGAAGGTTGAAAAAAATGATAGAGGAAGAAAACGGGAATGAAGATTTAGTCAAATTGTTGTTGCTCTTGTTGATTATTACTTTTTTCTTTCCTAACAATCAGAACTACATGCAGTGGGGCTTCTTATCAAAGCTGTTAAACTTAAGAAAATTGAACTCAATCTCTTGGCCGAGAGCAATATGCGAAAATGTCATGAAAAATGTTGAAAAATACTATGCTAATCCAAGAAGCACACCTGGATGTACTATGGTCTTATTGGTATGATTTAAAAACTTTAAGTAAATATAAATATATTTATACTAATGCTTTTTACAAAAATGTTAAATGTTAATGCTTATTTGTATGGTCTTCTTGGCAGTATTGGTTTTGTGAAAGGACGCAAATCATCGATGAAAAAGAAAATTTGGAAAGCAAAATGCCGAGGATGAGAAAATGGGACTTGTCAAAATTAAAAGATTTGGACCTCGACGAAATAGACAATGATAAGGTATGCTACTTTTATATATATTTCTTGATATACAAAATCATATACATAAGTACATAATGATTTAAGTACAATTCAGTTTCTGCCCAACTCCACAGTTCATAATTAATTTAGCATCACTACCAAACCACCAGAAAATCACCACGAACACCCCACATTCAATTTCTGCCAAACTCCATAGTTCGGTACAATTCAAACTTGTTGAACAATGCTATTCAAACTTTGTAAATGGTGCAATATATCAACCCCACATTCAACCACAAACTACTCCTCTTCGCCACCTAATTTCATCTTTGTCTATAACCTGACTGAATGAACAACAAACTGCTGCACTAGCCACATGCTACTTGAAACACCTAAATAAATT
The DNA here is from genome assembly GCA_030737815.1 of Allium fistulosum. NCBI lineage: Eukaryota > Viridiplantae > Streptophyta > Magnoliopsida > Asparagales > Amaryllidaceae > Allium > Allium fistulosum. Next base: position 1,263,495,065 of record CM060901.1, read on the forward strand.
CAAGAACTCAACCAAATTCAACCAAACAACCTTTTATCAACTCCTTGTCCTGCAAACCCATTATTGCTTACATCACTAAATGTGTTTTTCCAATGATGTTATGTATTCTGTTAACAGATTTAAGTTTTAATTTTACCATTCTTAAAAGCTATAAAAGATAAAAACATTTATATGTTAATGTAAACGATTTAATAACAAGTTAGGCCTTACTTATATTTGATATATAGTTATACATATTAAACATTTTTCTTGATTTACTCATATTTTAAATTTATTACATAAAATATACAACTAAATTAAACCCTAGTTAAAAAAGATAAAAGCATATATGTTTTTACAGAAAATGATTTAAGTACATAATGAACTATATATATTTGTTGATAAACAAAATTATATGAGTACATATGTTTATGTGTGTGTTATTTAATAGGGATAATGTTCTAAATTTATGTAGTTTGTAGGTTAGTTAATTACATATCTATATTTATATGTAACGACTATTGTGTGTGCATTATAGATTTTCCTGGTCTTCTCTCCTTCCCATATGAATGTGCTTACATGTTGTATCCATTTATCAAGTGTCTTAAATTTTCTTACCTGTATATTTTTATAATTTTTGATTTCTAACTTCATAGTAATTCAATGATATTACATGTCCAAATTTAATTTCAAATACCTTCCATGCAGATTTTAAAGAAATTTGCAAATGTAACTAAAGAGGAAAAAGACTTTTTTTCAAAAAAAAATATACTGGGTTGGAAGATGACAAATATGCTACGGACTGCTCTAGTAGCATAAAAGAGTTAGAGAGGAAAGTGAACTTTTTATCAGCTGAGTTGAAAAGTATGGTAGAACAACTGAATGAGGAACTACATTCAAGACAACTGGCTGAACAAAGACTCCACAATCTTGAAATGAAACTTCAAAAGCTGGAAAATTTTGAAGAGCATAATATGGAGAAAAAAAACGATTTCAAAGAAAAAAGTGAAACTGAAAAAGGTACGAATAAAAGAAAGATAGTTGGTATGATGCACATAAATAGTTCTGCTAACTTTCCATGTTTTGATTTGATGGAAACTCAAGATTGCATTATAGAAACCGAAGACGGTTTAAAATCTGAAAATATCAAACAAGATAGTGAAGAAATTGCTGCAGAAAAACCAATTGTTGTTGAAGATGTCAGTCCAAAAGAACAAAAAAAGAAGAAGCAAAAGAATGTTGAAAAGTGTCCACTCATGAAGCATCTAACTGAAGAATAGCAACAAAATGTAAAACTTTTTTTCAAAGTTTTGGGAGGAAACAAGTAAGTAATTAAACTACTTTTCACTCACACAAACTATATATCAACAATCTGTTAAATTAATTATTAGTACTATTTTGGTTCTGTTTTAGTTTGGTCAACTATCAGTATATTTGTCAACTACTGTACACTCACACTGACACACTTGCTCAAAAATAAACAAAAACTAAACAAAACTAAAAAAGATAAATTAATTTATCTTTAACTTTTAATACATACTTCCATAAAGGCTTCTATTTTGTTTTACTACCAAATGCAAACAACATAGTACGTACTAAACTTAATTTCTTTTATTAACAACCGTCCAATTTTCCAGCGACGAAGCATTTAGTTGTGATGATGAAAACTTCATCACCATAACAAAATTCATGACAGAAGACCTCCTCTATCAACAAAGTATTTGTGGTCAAGTAAGTACAACAAACTAAACTTTCCTTCATTATAAATTATATACTTTATCCATAATACTTTTCAAATGTAAATCATTGATTGGTTTTGGTTCCGAAAAACAAAGCAACTAGAAAAAAGCAATAGCATTATCTATGTTAACACAACTATGACAGTAAGTGAACTATATTCTCAAATTAACATTTTTTTATACAACATAAATTTTCTAAAACAAATTTTTTACAGAAAAGCGCAACGGATGGAAGCTTGGAAAATATCAAGAAAAAAATGTTCAATCCTTTTATGAAAAGAACACTTTTAGATCCATTATGTTGCAACATATTATTCCCAATACATGGCAATGAACATTGGAGCCTGCTTGAACTAGTTGTTGGAGAATGCACTTGGAACCACTACGACTCTCTGCACTTGACCGCGAGATCAAAAACCTGTAGAAGTGGACATACAAACTTTGCCATTAATGTGGTAAGTAAAAATACACAAAAGGTAAAAATGATAAATGTGTTTATATTTATTCTAATTTTCCTTCACTGTTTGCAGAAATAAACAGTAAACTACCTAAACAAAGAGCTACAAGAAGAAGGGCACAAAACAATTCTCAGGAAAAATTCAGTGCTTAAACATGTTGACTGTGCTCAACAAAGCAATGGGTAATTTTGAAGATAGTTCAGAATTTTATACAAAAATTCACGATACACAATAACTACCTACACACATATTACCAATTAGATAATATTATTTACTCACATACAATTGCTTAGATAAACATAATACTAATTACAATTCATTATCAAAATAAAGAAAAGATAATCTGTTTTATCATTATATTCAAAGTACTCAACTTCAGAAATACAGGTATGACTGTGGAATTTTTATGATGATGTTCATGCAAAAAATAGCACAAGGAATGCAGACTACAGAAAAAATTAGTCTTGAACAAGTTAATGCATCCAGAGCACAGATAGCTGCACAAATACTCACCGACGAACCATACTGTTGGCTTGACAAGTTTTGCAGCTCTTCTTCAGCCCAAAAAATGTAATGGCTGGTGAATGAGATTATGAATTTGTAATGGGTGATGTTAAAAATTAGATAATGAATTTGGTGATGAATTTGTAATGGCTGATACTAAATTGATCATAGATTTTAGGGAGTATATTTGAATTTACTGATGAATTACATGATGAATTTGTAGTAACTGATATTGAAAATTTGATGATGAATTTGATAATGAATTTCTAATGGCTTTGTTGATTTGATGATGTTATTTAGATAAATATGGATCATGAATTTGTAATCCAAAATATGATTCTACTGCTCTTTTAAGAAAGATAAATCCTTTTATCTTTTATTGATAATTTATAGTTTTATATTTATTATTATGTTTTCTAATTCCGTTGTTCTACACATCAAAAGGATGTAGTATGGGCTACTTTTCCTAGACAAGAAGAAGCTTTAAGATTTGTCCAAACACATGCAAACACTTACGTTTTTTGCTACCAAGATCATTTGACTGCACAAAGAAGGTTCCTTGTTTCTACATATGATGAGTTCTGGAGAAGGTACAAAACCATGAATCCTAAGTTACGCCACCATTATGAGGTTATTCAAGTCGGACTGCCTTGCCACTTGTATTATGATCTGGAGTTCGATAAAAAGATTAACACTGGAAAAAATACCGATGAAATGGTAGATATTCCGATATCTATCACCTTCAAAGTGTTAAATGACAAATACAAAATCCAGGGAAATCAAGATTGGGTTATAGAGCTTGATTCATCTACTGAAGAAAAGTTCTCTCGACATGTGATCATTCATATCCCAAATATTGCCTTCAAAGACAACTCGCATGTTGGAGCATTCATCTCTGAAGTATGCTCATGTATAATAAATTTAAGAGTAAGTGATCCACAGTTTGAAAAACTGTACATCAAGAAAGATTCAAGCTCATCGGACAATACAGAGCTTATTTTTGTTGATACTGGAGTTTATACCCGTAATCGTTGTTTTCGTCTTCCTTTCTCATCAAAAGCAGGGAAGAATGCTTTACTCCTGCCAAGCGGACGCTTTGGATGTAAGAATCTGAATGAGGAACAAGTGTTTATCAAATCACTTATTTGTAGAATAGATGCTGATTTTGATAAGCTATTAGAGTGCAAAATGGATCTGGACTATTGCAAAATTCTTCATTTTGAATCTGAGGTCAATGATAATAGCACCTACACCGAGGGAGATAAGTCATTACATGATTATGGAAACAATATACCTAAGTCCTATTGTTTAGGAAAATCTCCCTTTCCAGTTTTGGATGATAAAATTTCATCTTTTGCCTCTCATGGAAATGTTTCGGGTAAAATCAGAAGGTGGTACTGGTTTTCTGCACATGGCTACATAATTTATAGCATGTCCAGAAGTCGATATTATGAACGAATTGGAAGAGAACATAAAGTAATCATGTTATTTACATTGTTGATTTCCAAAGGGGTGGCTACTATCAGAAATGCTACGACCCCGATTGTAGAGGCTATCGATCTCCAGTCTGCCAAGTACCATGTGATGTATTGTCAAACTGTTATGATATTGTGAACCAAGAAGGCAAGACTGTCTAGAACTAATGCATCTGTCAAATGAAATATCAAGTACATAATCACTTCAGTCTATGTTGCTTTTGTATATTGTTAACTAGCAAGTACTTACACAACTGATTTTAAATTTGATAACGAAATTATGGTAATTGATAGTGAATTTGTAATGGCTAATGTTTTTAATGCTCTGTTAAAAAGATAAACGCATTTATGTTTTATTGACAGTATGTTCTATCACTTTTATTGACAATTCTGCGTATGCTCTTTTAAAAAGTCTATACATAAGAACATCACTTTTATTGATAGTATGTTTCGGGTAGCAATATACTAGTCATACTTATCTCCAGTTGTTCTGTTTGATTTGTATTCCTACTGTTGTGCGTGAAACTCGTGGATTTATAGATGATTTGGTTCGAATATCCGTTGGCATTGAGGATATAGAATATCCCATTGCAGATTTGGATTATGCTATTAAAACTGGTCCTATTTGATACCACTTTGATTTTCTTGTAATGACCAGCGTCAGGGCAGGAGTTCATGAATAGAAAAGACTATATTTTAAGAATAGACATAATAACTACAGTAACATATAATAACAAAAAACAGACTATACATAAGAATTATAAAGAAACATCAATTTATCTTTTTTAACAGAGCTAACCACATTGTATTCCAAATAACAGTTAAACATAAATAATTGCATACAACCAAAAATAATCAAAATCAGATCATAACCAATTCAACATATGCAATTATTCAAATATTCAACTCAAAGTATTCATACAACAACCAAGTATTCATAGAACAACCAATCAAATACTTTGGACTAAAACAATCAACTCAATTATTCAACTCAAAGTATTCATTGAACAACCAATCAAATAAATTGAACTAAAACAATCAACTCAATTATTCAAAGAACACCCCTTTCTATTATGTTCTAGTTTTTTACACTTTCCACATTTGTTTTGCTTAGCATGAAAATCATCCCCTTCAATCCTATTCATTCTAGGCCTACCAGCTCCACGAACAGGCTTAGGAGGAAGAACAATAGATGATTCTTCAGCTTCAATTGCTTCCTTATCAAAAGTTGGAATAGGATTGATCAAATGTGAATACGAAGCTTGATAATACTCAACAGTAAAGTAATTCTCAATATATTCATAAACATAATTTTTGGTTAAAGAAATACACTTCAAAGCATGCACACAAGGAAAACCTGTCACTTTCCATTGATTGCAACTGCAAATGCGATTTTTAAGATCAACCTTTTGAGATGTTGGAGAATGAACTTCAAAAATATACCTACAAAATGTAAAATTAAAAACACGTAAAATATATAAACAGATTGCATTTCCAAAAAAGGATTATTAGCACTATATATATTCTCTCTAATCTATCTAATAAATAAGACTCAATTCATGTGCAGTGAACTAATAGTGAAAAATAAGACTCATAAACCAAAAAAATTAACAACAGTCATACTGTTCATATTCTTAAAGATAACAGAGGCTATGCTATAAAGGAAGAAAAAAAGATAATGTATGTTTGCTCATGAATTCTGCATGTAAGCATTGCTCAATATTTCCATTATATATTTACTATTAAGGTTTAAATTTATAAACTTGAAAATATCTTGTCACGGCTTTCAGTTATACCAAAAACCATAAATACTATCAAAAATAAAACACTCATGCATGTGAATAAACCCTAAGCAGACACACTAATGCATCATACTCCTATTCACAACATTAGTTTTTACCATAACAATATCTCAAAAATAAAACACCACAATGATACTTGCTTTATATTACTTGGTCCTTACATTATTCGTATTATCATAAGCCTCAATGCAGACAAAGAGAAAATATGTAGCAAGCGACACCAACAAAATGAAATCATAACACAGGCTACATAGCAGGTTAAAAAAGATAAATGCATTTATCATTTTTCAGAAACTGTGAACATCATGTAAAAAAATATAAATACATACCTAGATGATTTAGAAACACTCCACCCAAATCCTTCTTCCTTCAATTTTAACAAACGAGCTTCCATTTTTGGACATAGCACACTAGTCCACTTTAATGCCTCTTCTCTACGATTAGACATTTGCATCATAAGTTTTACCCTAATTCCATCAAGACAAGTAGTAACAGGCAAACTTCTTTCATCAAAAATCCAAGAAATAAAACTCTCAGCTACATTGGACTTATTTTCACCATATCGCTTCCCTGGAAAAAACAAATCGGCCCAATGATCATATGGTTTATCATTCAAGTACTCTATAGCTTTGGCACCTCCAATTTCTTTGTACTTGGACATGGCTTTTTCAATCTCATGATGATTAGAAGCTATAACACAATGCTCAAGTAAATGAGCTACCCAAACACCCCTTCCACTTTTCACAATGCTAGCAATATTATTTTGCATATGATGCAAACAATAAGAATGATGACTATTTGGAAATTTTTTTGGAATACTTAACAATAAACCTCAGTGTCTATCACTTAAAAAAGTTAATATTCTATCACAGCAAAGAGCATTCTTTAGGTGTTTCAAAAACCAACTCCAACACTCTTCATTTTCTTTGGGAACAAGAGCCATTGCTAATGGGAAAAAACCTGGAAAAAAAATAAAAAATAATAATTCACTGTTTATTAATGTATATTTGAAACAACAAAATGCACTATGTTTGAAACAGTATTATCTAATAGTAGACAATCACATGAACACTATGCCTACGGCCCAAATAAAAAAGGAAAAATAAATTTGCAAGAGGCAATTCAGCCTTTTTTTTCTTTTCTTTTTTAAATTTTGCTACTTGAATGTGTAGTCTATGCAGGAAGGGTAGAAATTGCAAAGATATGATACATAATTCATGCATACAATACAAAGACTTATATTCGAACTTCTAAAACATATATGCTTTTATCTTTTCTATATGATGTTTAAATCATTTGTATACGTTATGTAAGAACTTCAAATAATGAAAAAAATGATAAATATGTTTAACATGTAGTAGTAACTATGATATATAAGTACGGCTTAATATAATATTTAATTCTTTATCTTAAAAGATAAATGCATTTATCTTTTTTAACTCCTGTATACAGTAACATTTTGTACATCAAATTAAATAACATTAAATCTTTTACAGTGTTTGTTTTGGATCAAATTTACAATAAGAAGGAGCATGGATGTACATTGAACAATTGTACCTACTTTGTAACTACTGCAACTAGATTGCAGATGTTAGAGATGAAAACATATATGCATTTATCGTTTGAAATATAACAAATTATGGTGAATCCAGTATAAGCAGTAGGTATCATGACATTTGGTGGATAAACAGAAAAAATAAAACACCTAAATTATGTACCTATCAAGAAAAAGAACAACCAACATTAATCATCGTTAATTTTCAGTAGAACTAAATTGTGACTCTGAATTCATTTCTGCAATAATTTCACATGCTAATCCCTAACGCAAAAGAAACTAAAATGAATTGAACTGGATATTACTACATTTGAAACAACCAAATGCACTATATTTGATCGGTACTATATAACAGTAGACTAACCACTTAACCAAAATGCAGTATGTACAGAACAAAAATCACTAGAACAATCACTTAAAGAAATAGTACTATGTTACATAAATTTATAACAAGGAACTAATGCACACAGTACAAAGTAAATACAACAGCAAAAAAAAAGATCAAAATCAGTACCTTGATTCCTATTTTTTGCAGTGGTAGCCATCAAAATACCACTTCGCCCTTTCAAAAAGGTAGCATCTAAAAACACCATAGGACGACAATAGCTGAATCCAAATATACATGCCTCATAACATACAAAAACTCTCTCAAATTGATTAGTGTCAGAATCCACATCCATACTTGAATAACTATTCGGGTTATTTCTTTCCAATGCCTTCAAATACCAAACTAATTCATTGTAAGATTTCTTTTCATCACCGTAAATATCATTAGCCAATTTCTTACCCTTATAAGCAAAATAATAGCTCAGCTCCACATCATAATCTCTTCTAAAACTTTTAATGATATCCTTGGTTTTTCTTTTTGGCTCATCACGAATTTGATTGAAGATTAGACTTTTCACAAGATCACTATTAATAGTTGGACTACCAAGTGAACGAAATCCACCACCACGAGTATGAATCAGCTGAATGTTTTTAACAAACAGTTGGTCCAATTGCTTCAGTTTGCAAGAAGCATGAATCCTAAAAGGACAACTATCTATAGCACATCGAACTATCAATCGTTCTTTACAATTCTTAATATATTGTACATTAAACCCATTCTTCAAACAATAAGCACTAACCGTTCTACGGAATCCAATAGCAGAATCAAACTGTTAACCAACCCCAGTAAAAAATTCCATATTTGAATTCTTCTTCAACAACTCATGTAAATCCTTTTGTTGAGTAAAACCAAAATCTAAATCATCATCATAACCTAACATATTATTACTTGACTCACCACCAACTACTGAACCAGACTTTCTACTTTCACCAACAAAATTATTCATTGAATCAATCTTCAACCGTAGAAAAAATACCAAAAATTCTTCCTTTTTAAACCAAGACAAACACAATACAACTTGAAGATCACTATTCGTTTCAACAAAGGTAGTCTTTGATTCTCGAATATAAAAAATATCAAAGCATAATGGACTAAAATTAATCTACTCCTCGAAAATCCTATTCCTAACAGAAGAAATAGAAGCATCCAATCCAAAATGGGCACTAAAACAATTGTTATTGAAATCAAACACAACTATAACAGATGAATCACACCTGCAAAAAAAAATGTAAACAAAAAAATAACTATGTGAAATTGATCTGAATTAGAAACTAATAGCATAAAATACTACATAACAAATCATTTTCTATCCCACTTTTCAAAAAAAGATAAAACAATTTATTTTTTACAGATCACAAATCAACAAGAATTAAAGAATAAACAACTTCAACTAATATTATTTCAGATCCAATTTCATACCCAAAGTGAGTACAAACAGAATTGACTGACAAAAATAAATACTTTGATTGCTCAAACCAAATCTGAAGTGATACTCTAAATACTAAAATCATAATCTAAAGTGAATGATGCAACCAGGCTAAATACACAATTCTTGTGTTATCAGAATAAAAGAATACCATTCAGAGGCCATTATTCCAACTACATCAAACAAAACCTTCCTCCAATAGATCAAAACCGCCTCCCTTGATAAGAAAAATAGAATAACATCATGAACATCAGAAAACATCGAATTGACAATGAAAACCACTAAATAAAATCGAGACTCACCAAAGAACAAGCAATCCAATAGAGAAAATCGATTAGCCTATCCAAATGAAGAAAATCGCCTCACGATTTCCCACAATTAAAGTCGAATTTGATTTCAGAAGAAACTAACGCCTAATTTTTTCCAAAAAATCAACGAGCGCTTTGATTGCACAAGAAAAGACGGCCTAATTTTGCCTAATTTCCACGAGCACTAGATTTCAGAAGATACGATTGGTTTGAGAAGACGAAGACGCACACCGCCTAGATATTTGTCCTGGAAAATAATAATTTCAAACCCGTGTCCTAGAAAAAAATTGGGCCATATAATTAGGCCCTTCACACCAATTTCCACATTTAAAGTTGTGTAATTAAAAATATTTCTCAAAACTGTGGCTTAGTCCATGATTTCAAAATAATTGCAAATAAATTTAGATACTCCTATATTTTACAATGCATCACAAATACCAGTACCATAGTTTTATTTATTAACGAATATTCATAATATTAATGCTAAAATAAAACTCTGTCTATTTTTCAGTCAATACTGAAAAATAAGTATTATTCATAAATATTGTTTGGTGCATTTTACAAAGATAATCTTTGTAACTTGATGCGACCAATAAGTCCTATATGGAAAACTCTTACTGTTTCTACCGTGACTATAATAATATACAAAATATGAAGGTCCATTCAACCACTTAATGTAGACTATTTACTCCATCAACTATAACTAGTTTTATAGTCGATAATTTTCATATCAAATATCTTAAACTTAGAAGAATAAATCTCATAAAAAACAATATTCTGTACGAAAATACATTTTGGAATAAAAATCATGTTTCTCATTCCAATGTTAAGTATCAACTATTATTTTACAATTCTCGTTTCTGATGTTTCTTTGTGAAGAAGAAGTGACCATTCACTCTCTTTATTCCAACTATGCCTTGTGTTACATCCACTCATATACATTCGATTTCCTTTCTAAATAGTCGAACCATTCAAAGAAAATCCTTACTACAATATCATAATGAACACTTTACATTTTGGTCATCCTTAACTTTTAACAATATCAAATAAATTGCACTTTACATAAATTGATCAAACTGATATTTCAGCGATCGAATTCTTAGATCTATCTTGTAGCTCTTGCTCTAGTGTTATATTTAACACAATAAGATCATGATTGTAATCAATATTGAATACATGATATCATACTATAGTTTACTTACTTATTTCAAATTACTAATTTCATTGAGTTTTCATACATTACGAGTGGTGAGCGTTTACCATATAACATTTATATGTGATTGGAAATGAATCAAATATTCATGTCCTTGTATTGCTTTTAGAGTTTGAAGCTCGTTGAAGGTGATACTCAATCTCAGGCAAGTAAATACATAAGTGACCAAGTTATTAGTTATTATATAATTAGGCGCTTTCATGGGTTAACATGCAAAATTTAGTTGTTATATATTTAGGCGCTTTCATGGGTCAACATGCAAAATTGGTCGATAAGTATATTTTATATTTTTGTTTATTAATATTAATTTAGTTCATTTATATACTTTTAACTGATAAACATTTTATCAATTGTATTTAAGGCATAAATTTATCGATATAGATTATTTTAACTTTATATAGCAAATATTCTTATAATATTAGTAAGGTTAAACTTTATGTTTCATTTTCATATAATAAGTTTATTTGGTTTGAAAGAAATCAAAGAATTTTCAATAATAATAATTTTCATTTTAACAAATTGATTTTTACAATTTCTTCTTTTTGTTTTAATTGGATCTCTAACCCCAAATATAAATTAGCTAAAATATTTTTTTCAAAAGGTATCTTAACAAGGTTAATCATAATATTAATTTTTTTAAACACAACAATATTTTTTAACATTAATAATAGTATTATTAATATTTTCTCTAGGTTAGATGATGATTTCACTTCTAATCATAACTTACTTATGATTAAAGGCTCATAAGGTTGATCCGTCTAAGTAATTGTACTAGTCTCTATTTGATATTGGTTTTTAAGTATTTTATTTATACTGTTATTGTCCAGTTAGTCTTATTTAGGTTTTTATTTCCTTCCTTATTATTACATATATATGTATATTTATTATATAAATATACATATATATATATATATGTATCATTCTAATTTTTTCTTTAGTCATTTTCCAATTACAGGTATGGGAGTTTGGATATCAGGTTCTTTTTGCAGGTTTTTGTATCTTCAGATTGCTGGACACCAGATGGTAGAGAGGTCAGCAGAGCAGAGTATCTTCATCTAGGACTACTAGCAGTTTCTCCTCAGTTTTAGGATTCTGCTATCTTCATTATGGAGTACTCATTTCAGAGGATATATTCGGTACCCCTTTCTCCAGATCAGAGGCTTCAGAGCAGTTTCTCTTTGCAGCAATTCCACTTCAGAGCAGATGCTTATCCTCCTCTACTGATTCAGTTGGTTGGAGCTTCCTCATTAGTCTGGGACGTCATCCAGTTGTTTTTTTTTCCTCTAGTTTTTTAGATACTTCTAACACCTCAATATCGGGCGGTGGCCATGCCGGAGCTCGATATTGGGGTGTGATGGGTGGTGACCTTGCCGGAACTCATCTTAGGAGTACTTGAGATTTGATATATATGTATTTGGTTTTTGTTACCTGCCAGGCTTGTTGGCAGCACTTCATATTCGTGATATATATATTTTCGCATGTGTGCTCTCCTCTATTCGTAGAGGATCACACATTTTCCTCAAAAAAATATATTATATAAGTTTTATTATTATATAACTTTTATATTTTATTTAACTTATATAATAATCTTATATATAACATTATATTAATTAAATTAAATTTATTTTTATTAATTAACACTTTATTAATTGCATAGTATTCAATTTTAACTTATTATATTGAATATTTATATACTATAATCATTGTAGTAATACACATATATCATATATATATATATATGTATGTATGTATTTTGGTTTATTAATTAACTTTTAATTAATTTATTTAATTAAACAATTTTAATTAAATTTTATTAATTTCAAAAATTATTTTATATACATACGTGTATACTTATATTGTTTTAAACATTTCAAGATAACATAACATATACCATTGTATATTATACATACATATATATATATATATGTTATTTTTTAATTAACTCATTTACTTTATTTATTGAAATTAACATATATATACATATATTCATGCATTATCAAAAAAATTATTATATTATAATTTTATAATGTATATGTCTTATTTAAATTTAACTTTTAAATTTAAAATCTATGTTTTTAATTTTCAAAAGAATTTGAAAATTAGTCAAGGCCTAAATTAATTTGGACATTTTATATCAGGGGCAACCTTTGAACTTACCTCGTCCTTTCAGGCCAGACCAGTAGCTAGGTAGGACGAAGTACTTGATTACCCAAACCTGACCTTATACACTACTTTTCTAGGCATCCTACTACATTAGTAGGCCTTAAGTTAGCCATAATACTGTTAATTTAGACTGTATAAGCAAATTCGCTTTAATACCATTGTTGAAACTGGACCAGCACGTAACGTGGTAAATGAATAGATCTCAATTCTTTTCCCATTATTGGATCTTTAATGAGCCCATGTAATCTAATTCGTATAAGACCTTTCAAAATTTTCTATCAAATAAACCAATATTTAATTTAAAATTATAAATAAAACTTTATTTTATATAATTTGTATTATATTAAAAATACGTTTATCTTATACACATGTGTATGCATACACATGCAACATGATAATAATATACATGGTTTGACATGCTCGTATGTAGATGTTGGAATCTACACCAGATGGACCTGTTAACCTCTACGTGTACAAATGGATTATCTAAATGTATGTAAATATATTATGTGAATAAATATATATATAAATGTATGTGAAAATATAATTATATAATTATTATAAAATATTAGTTGTAAATTATATATATTAAACAATGATTAAAATACACACACACGTATATATATATATAACTTATAAAATTATTTAAACATTAATTTGTAAAATTATTTAGAATATTCAGAATATAAAATCTAAACTAAAATTTAAAGTATATATATTTATCTTAAATTAAATTAAATACAAATTACTAATAAACATATAACTGGTTATAATTATGTATATATACACACATATATATAATTTAAAATATACTTTACTGCGGCTTTCCGCCTGATGATAAAAAATAACTTTTTAATTTAGTTTTCGATTTTTTAAATAATTTATTAGTTAAAAACTGATAATTAATTAATAAACTATATGGAAATAATAATAAAATATTTTCAAAACTATGATGTATATTTTATATTATATAATTTTTTTAGAATTTTATATTATTTATTAATATATATACTTACATTTTATTTATATAACCAATTTTGGTTTAAATAAAATTATACATATATATTCGATTTTTTTAATTATTTCCGTAAATCATACTAATAAAATTAAATTTTGTTAAGTTTTAATATATATATATATATTATATAGTATTAAACTTTTAAAATTAGATTTGATATTAAAATCCATATAATATATTATTATTTAAAATTTCAAAAATAAAAAGTTTTTTATTTCAGGCTAAAAACATGTATAAACAAATATTCATAATTTTTTGGATATATATACACAATTATACATATACAACCATCGACATGTGACAATCCATTAATATACCGATTCGTGATATTTTTAACAAAACAATATATTGAACTATAATCATATAAACATTATTATATAACAACAAACTAGGATAATACCTTTCATTAAAGCCCAAAGCTCGCATATTGAGACGAAGAAGTGAACTCCTTGAATCAATTTCTAATCCCGAAGTAGTCAACTTTCAATTTGCCTTTTCACCGACGATTGTTTGATTTTAATTCGTATTTAGATTGCCTGGATATTTCAGGAGAGGGAGGGGAGTGTTCGGTTGGTAAAGAAGAGGATGGAGGTAGCAAAAAGATCTCATTTGAAGTAAGGGTTAAGATGTTTATTTAAGGGAGAGGCTAGGGAGCAAAAGTAGGATCAATATCCTTAAATTTCTCTTACCCTTTCCCTTCTTTTTAAACATTCAAAATCTCTCCCTCCTAGCCATCTTATGGTCGACCTCTATATCCCTATCATAGCTGAAATTAACGTGCCCCATATGGGCCTCAAACCTATTTTAAGCCCAAATAATATTTATTATATTTAAATCCAATTACATGTGTATCGATATCAAATATCAATTAGTGTTTATATAACTCTTATATGCACACTATTTAATATTATTCAATGCACGTCTAAAAAAAATTATAATTAATATTTTCATAAAATATTAATTAATTTGTAATCGTTACAAATTAATTAAATTGGGTGGTAATATGAGTATTCGATGTTTCGGTTGTGTGTCTCTTAGGTGTAAATTTGGTCAACGGTTAGTATTGAACCATTCAAATATTAATATTCACACATCACTTAGCAGGTGGTGTGACATTTTGACCAAATTTATCGCTTACTTAGTTTCGATAAAATCCAATTTTAGTTTGTTAAGAGTTACCCAATAGTGACAATTATTTATACCAATTCTCTTCATCAAAACTATATCACTTTGGACTTATGAAATTTGGCGATGGTCGAAATTCTAATATCGTCCATATTCAACTTTATAGTCCAAATACAAAGTCGTTGATTCAATAATAATAATTGTTATTAACTGTACTACTCTGGCCAGAGACTTTGACTTTGAGTGGACTATAGTTGACCGCGATACTAATCTCATATAACCGAGGAGATGAATCCTCTCTTGAATAATGTTTTACTTTCAATACGTCCACTCGATCCAACTATAGTCATTCGATGGCCGTCATGCCATGATTTAATTATAATCAAAGTAGTGCTTTCACATTGAACATCAATAGTATTCTAAGTCAAGAGAACTATGTAATTTTGTCATATCGATATTTTCTGTTTGACCATAGTCATATTAACGAATAGAAAACTATTAAGTGGGTCAGTCTATAATTATCCAATAACTATCAGGACGTAACCCCTTAGTGCCCCTAACAGCCATGAGTAATATACTGCCCAACATTTGAAGAGCTTTACATACTCCAGTCTTAATGGATGTATCGATATCTAGTCTTGATACATCTTGATTAGGAATATTTAAAATGATATATTTATTTTCATTATGATAAATTACTCATGGTTACAATACTTTATGACTGCTATCACAAAACATATCATTTATAGATTTCTATTAAAAGTTTAATTAAATTAATTAATTAGTATATTATATCAAGTATATAATAGAAAGAAAACAACTTTTAGAACAAGATTGGTTATCGAGTTAGATATATGTTGACACTAGAAAGTGGTCAACACCAAAATTGTATGTGAAAGCACCAATAATCCAATATTTCAATCCAAACAGAGTTTTGTAGAGAAATGAATATGAAGAAAACAAAATTAAAATAGTAAGAAAGTAAATAAAGATGAAGATTTATAGTGGTTCGGCTGACTCTGGCCTATGTTCACTCCAAAGATTTTCCTTTTATTGATTTATACTACCACTTACAGTTACAATAATTTTAGTTTGAGTAATGAAAATGGTAAAATATAGTTTAAGGAAGAAGATGAATAGAGCCAGCTAGACCATCCCTTGCTTGGACCAATGATACGTTATTTATATAAGAAGACGATGAAATATCTCGCTCAAAATCTATATCTAGAACCTTAGACCCAAAGGACCCACACATAAAAAAATGGGGCCCATCTGGGCCCCTCAAGGGATCGGCCCCGATCCCTGTAGGGGATCGACATCGATCCCTGAGGATCGCGTATGGGGTCAACAATCCCCAGGGTGGGACCCCCATCCCTCCTGGTTCTTGTTTCCATGATCGTTCTGTGAGTTACTTCGGTGTTTGTTGAGTTATTGAGCGATCATCATTGAGTTGCACTACTTATCCATGTGATCCATAGCCAATTAATCTGATCCGATCCCTACTCTGTTCTATTGATTCGATCTGATCCTCTATCTAGGAGAAGTGCCAATTCCATACTTAGCCGATTCTAAGATATTGTCCATCCGAATCCACTCGACTATATAACCGATCTCCAAGCTTTATAATCATCTTTTTGGGCCTCCTTCCTTGATGATTACGAAATCCATTTAGCCAAATTTATGATATCGCAGCCTTGCCAAAAGGTGCAATAATGTTTGCCCCCTAAAACATGCATTGTGATTGGAAGGTGTGTTTTGAATTGCCATAATTTTGAAATCCGAAATCCATAATCCATCGACATCCGAATTTCCAATCCAAAATCCAACCCTTTGCCAAGCTAAATCCGCAATCTCTCTGGATTGTTAGTGAAGTCCACGACTGCTCCGAGTTGATAGCCAAATCCATATCCATCTAAATCCAGCAATCGAATCCACGATCTCATCGGATCGTTTGCTGAATCCGTGACCTTTTTGGGTCGTTATCCAAATTCGAGACCACTTTGGATCAATATCCAAATCCATAACTGTTTGAAATGTTGTAAGTCAATAAGCCTATCCTGTGATATCTCCGGATCGTTGTCCAAGTTCATGGTCTCCCTAGATCGATCGATGGTCTCTTCGGACCCTTGCTAAACTTAATCAAAACTTAACGACGAGTAGGGTGATCATGTCGCTCTCCGGCGAAGTGTCCTACCCCTTGCACTCCAGTCCTTTTGGGGCATATAGCGATGTCATGATCCTTCTGGACCAATCATAGCCTCTCCGAGCTCTTGCTGGATCCTATCCTATCACTCTCCAGTGAAGGAGAAACAATGACAAGTAAGCCGATCTTGTCGCTCTTCGACGAGGCGATGTTACTTCCTACACTCTGATTGAGTGTCCCTGAACATAAAGAGATGTCATGGCCTTCCTAGGCCGACCATGGTCTCTCCGGACCCTTGCCAAACCCCATCTAGTCACTCTTCGATGAAAGGGGGAACATCGATAAGTAAGTCGATCCCGTCGTTCTCCGACGAAGCGACTCACTTCTTGCACTCTGTCCCTGACTCTTTAGTTAGGGACATAAAGCGATCAATTCCATTCTGACTTCCTTTCTACGGCCTTAACTCTCTGGTCGAGGGCTTAATCTATGATGTACGAATCCATCCCATTGCTCTCCGACGAAGGGATACGCACCTTGCGGTTATCGCTCCGTCTCTCCAATCGGGATGACGCGACCTGTTTTATTCACGTATTAACGCAGATTTGAACTACATTATTGAATTTAAGTTCATATGCCCAGAAATCTAGAAAACAAAGAAAACCAAATATCTCCTCTCCGGGCATGATGATTTCTCATCATCTCAGAGCATGCCTAGGGTTCGTCCTTGGTCCCGTACATGTACAAGTGACTTAGTTGTTTTATTGTGGAGTTTATTATTACTATTCCGCTCTTGCCATCCCGATAAGGAGATGATAAGTTATGTCCTAGAGCTGGGCCACTCTGATTTGCGGCCGTTGATGGCTGCTCATGTTCCATCACCGCTGCCCAAGTCCTCACGTACTATAGCAGCCTGCCAGTCCTGACATGTTCTTCGATCATATCCTTTAAGTGCCTACGTTCATCTATGGTGTGCCCATCTAATTCGTGGAACATGAAATATTTTCCAAATATGCACTCCCACTCTGTAGGATCCCTCCTTATCGGTTTTCGATAGGGGAGTTGCCCCCTTGTGTCCAGATAAATCCGTTCCAAACTATTTGTCAATTTTGAGTAGGAAGAGAACTTTGGCTCACATTCCTTTATTTGCCTATTCGTTCCATCATATCCATTGTCTAGTTTCCATTTACCCTTATCCTTCCTAGTTCCATCTCTAGATGATGCTTCGCCTCGAACAACGTTAACTTCCTATTTATCGGTTCGTGCGTCCTCCTGCCGCAGAAACCTTTCCGCTTTATGATAAAATTCCCCGAGATCCGTTGGAGGATCCCGTGCCAGTGAATCCTTAAAGTATGTGTTGTCAGCAATTCCGAATACCACTGCCATTAAAACCGTTGATGGATCCGGTCGATCTATCGAAGCCATCGCCGCATTAAACCATGTTAAGAAACTCCTTAAGGACTCTCTGGTGCTCTGTTTAGTGTCGCCAATGCCATTACGTTCTTAGGTCTCGAGACGTGGACGCTAAACTACCTCATGAACAAATCTACCAACTCGCTCCATGTCCTAATCGATCCATTTTCCAACAAAGTGCAGCTAATTTCGTCAAGTATAAAGGAAAACACCTTGCCATAACCTCTTCCGATGCCCCCAACAGTTCCATATGCCAAATATACCTCATCATATGCACCACTGGATCAGACTTTCCATTATATACCTCCAAAGTCAGTAGTTTGAACTTTGGTGGATTCCTTACATTCCTGATATTCGGAGTGAATGGACTCCGATTGACATCCTCCAAGCTTATGTTGAGCAATCCACCTCTCATTATCCATCATACCAACTCAGCTATCTTTTTGTTCTCGTCCATAGGTGGTCTCCAATCTATATTTCCAACCTGCCCCCGACTCCACATGGGTATCCCGGAACATACTTCTCTGAACGTGCATCCGCATTCCGATCAATACCAAACTGTACAACGTCAACCACAGGCCCACTAGGAATCGATCCAATAATACCTAGGGGCATGCTCCCTTATCTGAATCAATCGGTGCCGATTCCTATAGGGGGTTCGGGGCCAATCGGTCTATGTTGATCGGGGGCTGCCTCCGGTTGCTTTACTCTGTTCTCCTACTTGGCAGCCTCATTTCCGTGCTCCTGGTTTTGGTTTTCTGCAACTCCTGCTGTTGTAACTCCTTAATCCATATTTCTAGTGGCTCCTGCCGTCCTATCCCTTAGTTTTATGTTCCAGCAAGTCCTATCGCTCTAGCATATCCGATCTGTCTGAAGAGATTTTGCATCATCTCATCTTGCCTCTTCAACGTATGTTCCTACATAGCCTCCATCATCGTTTCTATTTCATCCCAGGTGATGTAGATAGATGCTTGATTAGCTCCTGCTCCCGAGGAAGCCTTCTGACTCCCTCCATGGTGACTCCTATCCATAAGCGCTCTCCTAGTTGATTGCTAAGCCATTGGTCCAAATCCAAGCTTCCAAATCTGAACTCCAAATCCATGGGTGCTGGTGTTGTCAGCGAAAGTACCAAAATGTTGACGCTAGAAAGAAATCAACACCCAAATTGTATGTGAAAGCACCAATAATCCAATATTCGAATCCAAACAGAGTGTTGTAGAGAAACAAATATGAAGAAAACAAAATTAAAAGGGTAAGAAAGTAAATAGAGATAAGGATTTATAGTGGTTCGGCTGACTCTGGTCTATATTCGCTCCAAAGATTTTCCTTTTATTGATTTATACTATCGACTACAGTTCCAATAATTTCAGTTTGAGTAATGAAAATATTAGAATATAACATAAGGAAGAAGATGAAGAGAGCCAGCCAGACCATCGCTTGCTTGAATCAATGATCCACTATTTATAGAAGAAGACGGCGAAATATCTCGCTCAAAATCCACATCTAGAACCTCTGGACCCAAATGGACCCGCACATAAAAAATGGGGCCCATCTGGGCCCCTTAGAGCGATCGGCCCCGATCCCTAAGGATCGCGTATTGGGGTCGACGGTCCCTAAGGTGGGACCCACATGCCTTCTACTTCCTATTTCCATGGTCATTCTGTGAGTTACTTCGGTGTTTGTTGAGTTATTGAGCGATCATTGTTGAGTTGCACTGCCGATCCATATTAATCCTATCCGATCCCTACTCCATCCTTTTGATCCGATCCGATCTCCTACCTAGGGGAGTGTCAATTCCATACATATCAATTCTAGGGTGTTGTCCATCCGAATCTGCTCGACTATCATCCACAGTCTCGTATATAACCGATCTCCAAGCTTGATAATCATCTCTCCGAGCCTCTTGCCTTGATGATTACGAAATCCATTTAGCCAAATCCATGATATCATGGCCTTTCCAAAATGTAGGATAGTAATATATGTAACAAATTATATGATTGTCCCTAGCGTATACCCCTAACTTTATTATAATAAAGAATCAATGAGTTATAACAACTTAATACACAATATTTACTTGTTTATGTTGTAACACTTACGTATCTTAAGTGTCTTCATGTCATATGAATGTGCACATTCCACATTCGTTATGTAGATCCTGCAATACTTGAAGTTCATGTTAGTGATAACATTCATATGGTTCATTTTCCCATATGCTATAGTTAAAAAGTGCAAGTTCTTACATAAACCTCTAGAAGTGCAGATTTAAATGTTATGGACAGTAATCTTTTGAAGATCAAAATGTTTATTGGACAAAATTCTTTGATTTATGTAGTCTCATTTATGGAAGAAGGTAGAGATGTCATAATAACGGTTAACGGTTCCACTTTGCAAATATCGAAACCGTACCATTTTTACTACTAATGTAAAATTGTATACAGTTGTCACTTTGATCAATCGGTGTACCGAATGAAAACCGATATACAGATAAACTGACAACTATTACATTGGTAATAGTAAATCATCATTTTTTTCAAAAAATTAAAAACTCTTATATTTTTACATTATAATGGTGCTTCATAAAACATTCATCTGTCACTCAATAAATAAGATTAAGAGGAAGATAAGATTCTTAAATTACACACACACATATATGTATTAAGAGGAAGATAAGATTCTTAAATTACACACACACATATATGTATGTATGAGGAAGATAAGATTCTTAAATTACACACACATATATGTATGTATTAAGAGGAAGATAAGATTCTTAAATTAGAGGAAGATAAGATTCTTAAATTACACACACATATATGTATGTATTAAGAGGAAGATAAGATTCTTAAATTACACACACACACAGATATATATATATATACATATACACACACACACATATATTTATGAATATTCATATATTATAAATGAATCAATAAATTGTTAATTGGTCGATTTTGAAAAAAAAATACCATTTCAATTAACCACGTTAATGAAAATTTTAAAGTTAAAAAAATTACAACGATCCATTTGAATGGACTTAAATAAGTTTTTATGCTTTGTTTTTCAAAAATTTTGGCTTTAAAAAGAAAATAGCATGTTTAATTGCCATAAAAGAAACTTCACCAACTATCAAGTCCATCCGGCTTTGAAAGAAACTTCACCAACTATAGCAGGCCCAAAGCCCTAACCTTATTTCTTCCCTTAGCCTCCGCTTACCGCAGAAAAAAGTCAGCCAACAAGTCCTATAATACCTAATTGCAAATCTAAATTTCAAAACCCTAATTTCAATTTTGATTTTGGGATTTTGAATCTGAAGATGGGAGACTACAACGATCCTTTCATGCGCAATCAGGACGCAGCTGTTCAAGCTCGCGCTAAAGCTCAGAATCGCTCTAATGTTCTCCAATTGAAACTCGTAACGTCCTCCTCTTTTTCTTGATCGATCTCTTATTAGGATGACCTATAGTTTGATGTGGACGATTCTAATTTAATTTTCGGCTCTTGTTACTCACTGTTTGTGAGTATTATAATATTTTACTTTCCAGAAATTTATTTTAAAAATTGTTTGAAATAAAATTAGTCATTTTTTTTTCTGATAGAACGGGGAGAGAACTAAGATCAGGGCAAAAGCGTGACTATAACGATATATAAGTTTTGCAGCATACAATAGTAGTTCAATAATTTTGTAACTTTTGGGTAGAAAGTTTTCAATCAATATTTTATATGACTGATCAGCTTTCTTAACTTTTACCTTTATTTATTTCATTTTAATTCGGAGAGTTTGCTTGTATCATAGCTACATGTCTCACATTATTAGGCTTATCTCTAGGCTTGGCTTAAATGATATAAATATTATTCATAGATAAATAAATCAAGGGAACCGATAATGATGAATCTAAACAATTGATGACATATTTTTGTCAAATAAAGTGGTGAAACCTTGTCAAAAAACTTCTCACTACACAAGAGTGAAGTGGTTATTAATGAGAACTAGTCTTATTTTAATTTTGGGAAAATTGTCTCAACAACTTGAAGAAACACATTGCTGTTACTTTACATTAATTCTATTCTGCAAATGAAAAAGGATTCTGCATAATACTGGAAGAAAAATTAAAGAGGACATCTTATTTGTAGATATAACGTTATGCTGTCATCATGGACAGAGCTATGCTCTAAACTTCTAAAAGGTGCAACACACCAATAGGCTACACTAATGAAGAAGAGTCAGACACTATGATATTGTTAAGTGTTGGCCATCGAGGTAACCAAATAGAGAAGGTAGGCCAGACGCCACTAGGTGGACCCTTTGACATTATGAATTTCAAGGTTTTAGTGATCCAAAATTCTACTTCGAAAGTATTGTGTTTTACAACATCTTTCTGTCTAAAATTCTCCTTGTAGTTGGGTGTTTGGAAGAGGAAAGGGTTTGGGGGGGGGGTATCAAATCAGAGTATGTTGTCAGCGGTGAATAATTTTTGATTAGCCGGTCATAGAATTAGGGAACTACAATATACAGCCCCCTCCTCTCGCTTTGTCTTTAACGTATGCCTCTCCATCATTTCGGTTACAAAGCTGGAGTGCAAATTGTAAAAAAGGGGACAAATGTAGTGAGAATGTCGGTTTTTTATGTTTACGATTGTGAAATGTTATGTAGCTTTGTTAGATGTCTCACTTGAATGTGATATTATACAATTACATTTTTTGTTTTGTTTTGTTTTTGTCTTTTCAAGAGTGATCCTCAAATTGAGGAGAGCGCTCGATACAATAACAATATTTACAACTTATTAACCTTGTATACTTGATATGGATCAGAGTATTAGCTGCATAACTTCAACAATATTTTATCTTTTTTTGTGAACAAGCAAATAATGTGGAATGCATTGGTTCTAGCAGCCAGTTTTGTTATTTTAATCGTAAGATTATATTTGATGATAATATTTTTGCTGAATGATAAATAACACTGGTTTGTTTCTCTAAATGCATATGGAATCTAAACTTCTCTTTGATGTCACAAAATCTTTTCATCATTATTTTTTAATAACGTTGATTATCATATAAAGCACTTGTTCATTTTCGTGAGTATAACTGTAATGATATGAACTGCTTCTGGAAATCTAAACAGATTGGTCAGAGCCATCCAACTGGACTCACTAACAACCTTTTGAAGCTTTTTGAACCCCGTCCTCCATTGGAATTCAAGCCTCCCCTGGAGAAGAGGAAGCCTCTTCCATATACAGGTTCTTATATTATCAAAGTTTAATTCTACAATTGTGTGCAATATTGCATGCATATAAACTTTATATCTATTTGTTAGGAATGGCACAATTTGTGAGTCATTTTGCTGAACCAGATGATCCAGAATATGCACCTCCTATTATAAAGGGGGAGACTCCAGTACGTCTATTTTTTATTATTATGTGTAGGATATAAATGTACATGCTTTTGAAAAGTTCAACAAAAATGTTGCTTACATTTTTACTGGTTTTCAGTTGGAAAGAAAAGCACGAATTCAGAAAATTAAACTTGAGAAGGGAGCAGCAAAAGCAGCTGAAGAGTTGGAGAAATGTATGTTTCTGGCTATTTTCCCACATATACAGAAGAGCTGACGAACATAAAATAATTTCATCGTCTTTCTATATTTAAGAGCACCAATTACATTGTTTTTAGTCTTTTTTTGAAAACAAAGAGATAAAAAAATCATTATCTTTTTGCAGATGATCCTCATAAAGATCCCAGTGCAACTGGGGACCCTTACAAGACCCTTTTTGTTGCAAGACTTGTGAGTTGTACATTTAAATGTATCTTTTGATGTGCTATAACTATATTTAAACACTTGTATTAGAAAATTTTGCACTCTTTTCTTACAGAATTACGAAACAACTGAAAGCAGGATCAAAAGGGAGTTTGAAGCTTATGGACCTATTAAACGGGTAAGTTTCACACCATTCTTGTTGGGAGCATGGTTATATCTCCTAACTTGGTAAGGATTTCCGCATCATTTATTACCAAAAAATTATTAAGAAAAAAGAAGGCATCCTGAATTTGTTTTACTGAAATTAGATACCTGATTTTTGTGAAAGTTGTCAACCTGAAAACTTCTTGTGGGTCCATAAAGTTGTTTTGGTATACTAAATACCTTTTTTAGACCGATTCAACTGTCAATCCAGTAGAACATCATATAATATTAACATAGTGTTGTGTAAACAATGAGATTGTGGCCCCACACATAAGGTTTGTGGTTTACAACAATGCCTGAATCGGTATTCTAGCTATGAAGTTGTCAACCCCTATGCCTGAAAGGTAATATTCCTGGTTGGTTAATAATGATATTCTTGTCTACATCAAAGTTTGGTTGTTCACTTCATCATCTTGTTTATTCTCATTTTCAAATGTGGACCTGCATACCACTCGTAAATGCTCGATCCATAATTGTCTCATATAGGATGCGAGTATATGCGTTGGAACTTTGCCACAATGTTGTTATGTCCAAAATCGGATATAACCAGGTCCAGTTGCTGCCATTGTTTCTCATAATTTCTGGCATTTTTACTAAATTAATTTCAATACCCCTCATTTGAAAGAAAGGCTGTTTTCAAAATCAAAATAATGTTTATTTTTCCCCACAGAAAGTACCATTTAAAATTCACAATTGGTAACCTTTTTATGTAAATATTTTTGTTTTTTGAATATATGTCTATAACATATAAATTAGTGCTAACCTAGTATGCTAGAGTTGAACTGCTGTATCTTTTTTAAAACTAACATTTATGCTTCTAGTATGCTAGAGTTGAACTGATGTATCTTTTTTAAAACTAACATTTATGCTTCTTCATTTCATTTATTCACCAGTAGACGCTACTATTGCATTGTCAATATTATTGATTTCAGATTTGTTTTCTCCCTTATACATTCATGCTTAATAGCTTATATTCTTTGATGAGGTATATATGGTACTAATGTGTTAGCAAAATGTTGATTTTTGCAAAGGTAAAATTTAATACGCTGGTAACTTGTGGGAGAAAGTTGAAAGTTTTTCTGTGCCATAGCATAGATATGTTGTCCATGCCATTGTATCAAGCATCTATGGATTATCCAACCTGTTTTAACTTGATCTCCATGCTTTAGTACATAATTGTATAAATTTTATACTACTTGCTCCCAACTTTATTTCCCTTTTGATACTTGTAGTATGATCCAAGATTAATGGGTTTTGTATTATTTTCCTACTTTTTTATGTTCATTTCGATTTGATCATAGTTTCCCACAATTTTATGTTCATTTTGATTTTGATATTTTGAAAGCCAACTGTATGGATTTTTCAAAATTAAAATTGCATATTTGAAACTGCCATGGAGAGATATAACAGATAGCATGCTGTCGTCTTCTATGGTTAACATGGAGGGTTGAATAGGTAAATGTGAGTAAAATTTTGATAAATGAAGATTGAACATTGCCTATATTGGAAATAAACAAAGCTTAACTGAGCGCACCAGTAGTTTGTAACAAGGTTATGGCAGATTTGACATTTCTTTACCCGAAGCAAAGTTTCTAGATGCACATATAAAATTTCGAGGGTATAATGTAGTATATGTTTGATAGGCATGTTTGATGATATTGACAATGATGTTTCTCAAAGTTCAAACTGATGGAATTCTGTATTCACATTGCGGGGTTTAAGAAAAAACAATTAAAACTATTATTTTGATGGCAATTAGAACCAATTAAGTTACAAAGGCTGCTGCTTACTAAAGTTTTAGAGGTTCGTTAAAAGATGTGCATGAAATAAATTGCAGTGCAGGTTTGTTATTTCCTTGTTACTTTGGTCTGTTTTGAAGTAAATTATAAGATGGAAACTTTTTTTTTAAAATATCAATATGCTTTTATTTTCCGGAGCTTCTTCGCAATTCAAGGGAAAGGCTGTGTACATTATCGACCTTCCCAGAGCCCGCTATTGTGCGGGAGCCTCGTGCACTGGGTCTACCTTTTTATCGATATGCTTTTATTTCAAAAAATTTCATCACATCTTAGTTTTTCTGAAATAATTTTTGTTTAATGTTTTGGCAGATAAATATTTTAGTATTAGTTTTTTTTTCAGTACTAAACTTTTTGTGGTATTGAAAAACCTTAGTACCATGGTGGTTTGTGATTCTGTATGAAACTTTGAGCGAAGGTATGATTGGCTGAATTTGATTACGGTCCATATGTTTAAGAGATCTTCTACCTCCAAAATCTTGTGTTTCCATATTCCTAATCACCCTCTGCCATACATTTAATTAATGAAACAAACAATATGACTGAATTGAGAGGATGAATTGTGGACATGGGATACAATGATTCGGTGTTAGGGGATCTCAGTGCTGCAAGTTCCATATACATATATGTAGGTGAGAACTTTTTGCCTCATAATATCTGGTAACTTTCTCAACTGTAAAAGCATCTTTTGCTCTAATGTTTGACAACTGAGCTTACTAAGTTTATATTAAATCTGAATAAAAAACCAGAAATCAGAATCCTGGTGGGTATGGTATTTTTTTTCTTCCCATTAGCCTTAATTTTGTAAATTTTCATAATTAAAATTGAATATGAGTACCCTGGTAAGGGGATATAATGAAATCCCAATTTTCGGCCATATACATGGGTTTTTTTCTGCAAAACTGATTCATATGGTGGTGACGCATCTCACGTGGCGAAGCATTACACCTATGAAGGTGAGCACGGCTAGTGTCGTGCAATTAGGATATAACTGACACTATTCTTATGTCAAATATTGTTTTATTTTTCTTTTGTTCTTTTTTGCTCTGATATGGCAACTAAGCATTTCCTCTTCATTTTTTGCAGGTCAGGTTGGTGACAGATGTTGAGACTAATAAGCCTAGGGGATATGCATTTATTGAGTACATGCATACAAGAGACATGAAGAGTGAGATTATTAGATTTATTTCTTTTTATGTGTCAATTTTTTATGCTCTTGGATTTTGGCAAGTATCTTCTTAGTCCTCATCTTTAACTTGTTCGATTGCTTCAATTTTGGCAGGAATTTCAGATACTATATTTTTCTTTGTATAAGTTTCTAACATTTGAAAACATGTGATATGGCTTTGTAATGCTTCAATCATCAGTTTTTTGGATGGACATGCTATATCTCCTCAATTTAAAAGCAAGTGCTCATAATGTTTTCTACATGGTGCAGCTGCTTACAAACAAGCTGATGGGAGAAAGCTAGACAATAGAAGAGTTCTTGTTGATGTCGAGCGTGGTAGAACTGTCCCTAACTGGAGACCTCGACGACTGGGTGGTGGTCTAGGTTCTACTAGGATTGGAGGTGATGATCTTAATCAAAGGATATCTGGAAGGTAATTATTACTTTTCTTGTATAACTACATATATAATTGTCTTATCAGTGCGTGTTTTCTTTGAAGCATGCATACCCTGCGTAATATGCATGCCTACTTTACTTCACCTGACTGTTCAAATATTTTTCCATTGCATGTGGCTTTTCTATGCATAACCCTTCAAATCTCCCTTATATGTTTAATCATCTCCTTCCCCATTTTTCAACTATATATAAATATGTGTACAAGCCCTTAAAATGTACATGTATTTAGTATTTTTTCTTCCTTTTTTTTTTCTTGAGAGAAACATGCAGTTTAGTTTTATATCTAATGGTATTGCGGCTGTATCCTAGATCGTAAGGTGGAACACATTTTGGTTTCTAGTACTTGGTTTCCCCTGCATGTTATGTACTCACACTAATCTTTATATATCGAGATGTTAAAATATTCTTGAAATCATATTCTGTAGTAGCATTGATGATTTGCAGTAAATATGTTGTGAATTTAAAAAGCATTCTTGTTATATTATGTCATTCCATGCAACAATTTTCTCCACTGCAGTGTTCTTGGACAGATGATTTACATAGGCCTTCTTGCTGCTATTAACAGTCCAAATGCACCTACTTTTATCTGAATAAAGTTCAAAAGTTGAAACCTACTCACAATTTAATATGGAGGAACATACTGTAGTAATTTGACTCGTAACTAAAACTACTATTTGGTCCAAACGCTTAGATATAGTGTAATTCATGGCAGGGAAATACAATCATCTGGAGGACACCATAGATCTGAAGAACCAAGAGTACGTGAAGATCGTCGAGATGATCGGTATGTATACACCTACCTGTCCTTCTTTCTTTATGATAAGTTTTTTCTACCCACTTTAGCTACATTGTTACAGTGACAGGGAAAAATCGAGGGAAAGGGGCAGAGACAGAGAACGCGACCGTGAGAGAGAAAAATCCCGAGACAGAGATGTACGTGAAGAGAGGCACCGTCACAGGGATAGGGATAGAGAAAGAACAGTCGATACCGACCGTGATCGCGAGAGCAGCCGCCGCGACCGAGACCGCGACCGAGAAAGCAGTCGCAGAAGTGGGAGAGACAAGGACAGAGAACGAGGTCGTGACAGCGAACGCGATCGCGATCGCGAACGCGACCGTCCTCGAAAGAGGGATAGGGAGCGTGAACGCGAGCGAACTCATGAGAGAGACGCCGATGATGTCCACATGGTTAAGCAAGAGGATAGAGAGATGGACTACGAACACGGAGAGCATGAGCGGTACGATGAGAAGCGTGCCAAGTACGAGCATTACAATGATGATGACATTAGAGGGAAGCATGAACCCGAAGAGTATGGCAATGGCAGCAAGTATGGAAATGAAGATTTTGATGCGCGGGAGGAAGGAGAAGCGGTTTCTGAGCACGGCTATGGCTATGTTAAATCTGAGAGATCGTTGTCCAGGGATCGTGAGTATGATCACTAAAACACACTTGCTGAACCGGAATCAGCTTCCTGTTTTGGTTGGGATTTTGATGAACTTATGCGATGTTTATTATCTAACGTTGGGTTGGGTTGTCTTAGCCTGTATCTTAAATTGTGGCATATAATTATATTTTTATATTTTATTTCTGAATGTATGGAAATTTTATGGTCGATACCTAGTTCTGTTTCAGTTTGTCTTTTCTGTTTTGAGTTGCCCATTTTTTTTGCATCTGGCTTATTCCAATGATTTGATGGTACCTGATCGCCTT
Organism: Allium fistulosum; assembly: GCA_030737815.1. Taxonomy (NCBI): domain Eukaryota; kingdom Viridiplantae; phylum Streptophyta; class Magnoliopsida; order Asparagales; family Amaryllidaceae; genus Allium; species Allium fistulosum. The sequence goes on from CM060901.1 coordinate 1,263,524,858, forward strand.
TTGAATTAGAGAAGTCTAGATTGTAAAATCCTAGCTGCATGAAGGGCGGTGAATCTCTGGATTTCCCTCTGTTTATTCCTCTGTAGTTCTCCCGGGGGGTATTTTCATTTAAGTCAAACATACAAAAGGAAAATTCTAGTTATTCCAACGTGTAAGAGAGAAGAAGACAGCAGTTGATATTTCTCATTAGAGGGAAAACAAAATTTTCGTTTTTAATATTCTACATTAAAAACATTTTTTTTGAAACCTCCGTTTTTCATCTCTTTCCCTCCATGCACTTCAATTGATTTTTCAAAATTATAATAACACACATTTTCAATAGTTTATTATTGTTTTATCACCATCCTTGCATTTTTCCACCGATAAAATGAGGTTGGCTATGTGAATTTTATCCTTAAGTAGGGCTGTCAAAATTCAATCCAACCCTTTAACCCAATCTTTTTAACCAAATTTTAATAGGGTTGGGTTTGAGCTAATTCGATTATTTTTAAAATTGGATCAATACCCATTCAACCCACTAAAAAGATGATGCAACCCTGTTTACCTCTTTATCCGTTCAAAACCCTAAATTTCTAAATTTCACTTCTAATTTCTTGAAGGGTATTGTTACCGACACTTCATTTTTGGATATGAAAGGATCATTTTTTATTTGCATTTCATTAAATATAAAATTGATATGAAGGGTACACACACTTTATAAAAAATATCTAACTTTCCATATTCTGCCCATCATTCGATTTTATTCCAATCTACCATATTCTTCATCTCCTTTTCATATCTTCGCTTCAGACAATGATGCAAACTAAAAACTTCTCATGCTCTTCACTTTTGGACTCAAAGTCCGCCGAAAAAGTTATGACAAATGTTTATGCCAAAAGTTGGCACAAACACCCAATGAAGTAATAAATATAAAAATCTAAAAAAAAGCAAGAAAAAGAAAAAAAATACACAATTTTATAGTGGTTCAGCGAATACTCCGGTCTACGTCCACTTAAACTTTATTATTTGATTTCTATTAAGTTTTTAGAAAGTTGTTCTTATGAATCAGTGATGATCCCTGAGAATATAAGAAATACAGAAATTTGTTAAAAGAGCTCCAAAAGATCCCCGAAACAATTCCCATCCTCCTCTATTTATAGCCGTAGGCCGTCGAAATCATCTCCAGCACATTCATGCCCACATTTCCTACGTCCAGAGGAAGTTGCTTGGAGAAGATCATGGCATCTAAGCAATATTTAGGGATCGGTACCGATCCATGCCTGTGGATTGGTACCGATCCATGCCTGTGGATTGGTACCGATCCATAAGATGGGTGGTAAATCCTTCTTCGAGTTGATGTAGTGGTTTACTTGGCTACTTGGCTTGTGTCTTTGTTCTTGGTATCTAGTTGCATCGATACAAGCTTGAATTTGGCGGAACTCCTTGCTCGAATGTTGGTTGATAGCTTTTGGTTTGTCCATCGATCGTTTGGGTTGTTTTTGACTAGCGAACCACTCCATATGGCATGTACTAGTTTATAAGCATCCAAGATTCATGTGGTGTAAGTTGTTGATGGATTTGAGGAAAAACTAGGGATCGGTACCGATTCCTACTCATGGGTCGGTACCGATCCATCCCTTTGTATGGATCTTGAGCTTTGAGCTTTCGCATGTTGGTGATTTGGTGTGTTGGTCATTTAAGGAGCCTTTGACATGTTTATAGCTTCATTTGTTGGTCCTACTCGATCTCCGAGTTTGACGGTTATCGCTCTAGATTCCTGCTTGGTAACTTCTCTGTTCGATTGCTCTGACTCGTTTAAATGTGGCTTAGTCACAAAGCTGGATAACATTTGGCTTCCAAAGCGTGCCTTGTTAATAGAAGGCGTGCTTTGCTCAAGAATAAATATATTGAAATCGATTATTCACGAGTTGCTGAATTCTTGGCTGTTAACTTGATCAAACCGCGGTGAATAGTCTGGTTCCATCGGATTCATATGTAAATCAAAGATCGTTCCAGACTATTATAGCTAAGGACTCGAGTCCTTGCTCAGGTATTAGTGACAAAAATCATCATTCCATGTTCCCCTGAAATTATCATATCGTATAGCGTATCGCAAATCAGGATTGTCCCATGTTCTTCCAGGAGTTAATAATCATATATCAAAATCAATGGCTCAATTCGATAATCGCTATCGAATTATTTTAAGGTCAATTGGTGTTCAAAACCAAAGTCTATTTTTTGAAATCTTTGTGTCATGCACTCAATGACCAATTCAATTCCTGATCCCTTCGAATCGT